>CM072061.1:6597915-9297082 GCA_036785405.1 Coenonympha arcania
ATTTGAACCCAAAGTCTAATGACCATGGGTGTATGGAATCCCGTATCAAGCTGAATCAAACTTTAATTTTAATAGACTGCGGTCTCCTAAAGTTAATGTACTCCTACAATTATTACAAGTAACATCTGAATTCCAAAGTTAAATGCAAATGAACAAGTTGTACTTACTTAATTAAATCTGTATGACAGGAAATGTGCATGGAAAAGAAAGTAACTTTTTGTATGCAAAATTAAATTCCCGCAATGAAAAACAAATTCCTAGTGCAAATGGTTCTTAAAAACACTGTTTTATTATCCTAGAATAAACCTTGTCATTCTTCTTTCAATTTATCACAAGTTGCAAGGAAACCTTTTGTATGACTAGATCACTTCTAGGGGTTTTGTTCATGTTTAGAGTTTCACACTAGAGACTTTGTTCATGTGATCAAGATTAAAGATTCATATGATTTATTTCATATAGCCCTCACATTACAGGCTCTTATGAATAATCAATGAAATATAATTATACTTAATGATGTCTATTCACAACTTTAAAACTATGTTTAATGCTTTAATGATAATTTACTTTTCAGGATGAGGTGTGTCTAAAAGGCTACAAGGCTCACGTCAGCGGTATCAGCTCTCCGGCACCTCTCACTGACCGGGAGGAAGCTCTGAAGGAGTTGCAGCAAAGCGGGCAGGATCCCAACTATGGCACTGACTCAAGGTATGTTGAGTTAGGCCCGGTTTCCACCAAAGCGGTTTCCGTTTGGTGGAAACCGGGCCAGGGACTGGTCGAGTGTTTGATTATCCCTTGCGAAATTCGCGTGGATTTCTGTCATCACTAGGCCTTAAAATAATTTATTTATGGCTCATTATAAAAATACGTAATATGTATTATTATGTATTTTTATACTGCATTCGGATTTTATGATTTCTTGATTGAGTTAAGTCCTATCTAATGGGATCAGCCTGCTTGTTATCATTCTCTTGGTAAAGAACAAATTGCTTTATTTATATTTTACCTCTGTCTGTCTGTTATCGTTACAGACAGTCAACAATGGGCGGCATAGCTTTTCCTATCACGGAATCAGCAAAACAGGGTATTATTGATCTCCAACGTGGTTCCTACAACTATCTACAATTTAAAATAGGTATGTATCCATAAAAAAATACATCAGAGATCCTGATAAAACCGCTGGGCGAACTTATTTTGTATTATTCTACTTTTGAATCTGATAAAAATGATTACTAAGTTATTATCAAATCAAAATTTAAATATTTCTGATTAGAAAGAGACAGTGACATTGAATTGAGGTCAAACCTTACTAATGCCATAACCAAATTTTCGTTTTGCGAGAAAGAACGGATAGGATAGAAGACCCTCCCACTCGAAAATTAAATTAAATTTGTAAATCTTTGTTGGATTTTAATATTTTTTTTATAATTATTTTTATCGTAGTTCATATTAAAGTAATAATTTTTTACTAGTAATCAATTGTAACCATTGTTCCTACATTGCGAGTGAAACCCCCCTGTTATCAGTTGTAAATCGTTGTTAACATGTCAAACAACTATTTACAGATTTAGAAGAGGAGGAAATCAGTTTGTCGAAGGCGGCAGTGATAAGTGTGAGCGAGCTGCCGGCGCAAGTGCCGAGCGACGTCGCGCGCTACCACTTGTACATATTCAAACACACTCACGAGGGAGACCATATGGAAAGTGTTGGTAAGGTCTCTTTCTCATAAATTGATTGTGCAAATAAATAATCAGCAGCCTAGCCATAGGATTTAGCTACGATCGTCATAGCTCATTCCATAAGTATATCTCTCAGTCCCTGAAGTCTTCGAAGAAACAAACAAGTCTTCTTCTCAGTGTAGGGCGCGTTTGAACCCTCGTAAACTTAGTTTTAAGTCGACTTGTAGTTATCACCATACATATGCAACAAATATCATATTGACGTTTTACAAGAGCCTGTACGTTAGGCGTATGTGAAATAAAGATATTTTGAGTTTGAGTTTGAACAGTACATGTTGACATGTGATTACTTACGAATCCGAGACATGGTTGCTAACTATGGGCCTCATCAGAAGTCTCAGGGTCACTCAGCGAGCGATGGAGAGAGCTATGCTCGGAGTATCTTTGCGCGATCAAATCAGAAATTAGGAGATCCCCAACAGAACCAAAGTGATCGACATAGCTCAATAGTTTTCTTTAGTAGTTTTCTTTAGTAGTAATAGTTAATTAAAAATTCATAAATGCAACTATGCATTTTTCAATTTTTCTAGGTAATTGGTATGTGATTTGTACAATGTTTTTTTTTGTTAATTTCAGTGTTCATATATTCAATGCCGGGCTACAGCTGCAGTATAAAGGAAAGGATGATGTATTCAAGTTGTAAAGGACAATTTTTAGAAATTATTGAAAGAATGGGCGTTGTCGTCGCGAAACGGGTAAGTTTACTGTAGAACATTACTGCAGCGGCCAGCAAAAGAGGCATTGATGGAAGAACGTATATAAGAGCGCCGAGGCAGAGCCGAGGCACACGTACGTGAGCCCAATAGAGTACTTGCATGTTTGAGAAATATACAAACTTCGCGTCACATTGGTAGCAATAATATTGTTCCATTACTGGTATTATAACGCCTGATGTAAAATGATGGTGCAGCCATTTTTTTACACTCTACAAATTAGTACCTACAGTACTTGACTGCGATCTCACCTGATGGCAAGTGAGGATGCAGCCGAAAATGTTATCGTACTAACTTGGAAGGGGTAAATAACCCCAACAGTTACAACACAGCATCGCACCAAAATGCAAAATGGCGTCTTGTACCTGAAGGGATGATAACTAGCCGCGGTCGAAGCCTCTCTCCAGATCAGAACTGAGCCAATTTAGGACATTATAGAATTCTAGAGGCTCGTGGCGGAAATCGAACCCGCAACCTTCCACTCGAATCCGAGCGCATGCCCTGAGCCATGGAGGTCGTCAAAATATCATTTGACTTTGACTAAAATATATTAAAAGTGTTATAATTTTAACATTTAGTTTATTTCGTTTTCCGTTACAGCTGGAAATAGATGACGGTAAAGAATTAACCGAAGAGTATTTATACGATGAAATCCATCCCAAAAGAAATCTCCATCGGCCCGCGTTCGCCAAACCCAAAGGACCTCCGAACAGAGGCGCCAAAAGAATTACGAAAACGCAGCCAACTCAATAGTCTGTTTAGAGGTAGTTTTTATGTTGCTGATTATTTTTTATTGGGCATATCTAACATGTATTTTTGCAGAATTTAATTGTACAGCCATCAAAACTGTAGTCTACATGGTAGCTTGACTACATGACAGCTTAACAGCTGGTGACATGTTTTTTATCCACTGATTATTTTACTAGTACGCTGGATCAAACATTCTATACAATTGATAGTTCATTTTTGTCCACGATACCACGGAACACTAAATAGTACAAGTACAGAAGGCTTACTCCGCACGATGATTTAAAGAAATAGCGAGTCTAGCGCTGACACAAAAAGTGCAATTCAGTCGCTATTGCGAGCGCCTGGCCCCGCCCTCAAAATCGACACGCAACAAACGCAATGTTGTGGTCTCTTTCTATAGCCTAACTTTATCTCTTACGACTTACTAGGGCTGCCGTAGTCAGACGGCGCGTAAAAGAGACCGTACAGAACTAGCGCGTGCAACTCGGCCCGCGAGCGGCAACCATCTGAAATATTGGCATCCGGACCCCTACTTGTAGCCGGGACTGTCACGTGATAAGTGAAACTGGCCTGACGATACTAAAAAATTAACATTTGTTGCTACTTGCTAGTGACCGTCGTTTTGAATGTCATTTTATTTTGAGTTCCATGGACGCTCACGCCAGATTACGCAACATTCAGCGCCAAAATTGCGAAAATCAAGTGTCTTCATTTTTAAGTTCACAGTCTGAGGTCCAGCGTAAAAGTTTAAACCACTGCATTAAATGTTTAATTCGAGATACGATGCTTTTATGTGGAACTCTTAAAGGTTTCTTAGCAATAAAGGTTTATTAGACTAATAAGGCCGATTTTTCAATCGCCAGATAAACGTTAACTGAGGAATAAATATGACGTTTTGACAGATTTTGTATGTCGTGTTTCAAATTTATTCCTCAGATAGTCTATCTGGCGATTGAAAAATCGGCCCTTATCTATGAAATAAGAAAACACATGCGCGTTTCCATATTATGTAAGCCTGCTCTTAAGACTTTAGTATTTTTTTTTCTTTTTGCAACTTTATTCAATTGGATTTATTGTAACCAAGTGTTGAAATCACGCGCAATGAAAAACTACTTTATGTATCATCGTATTTTAGATCTGTTTTTAGAGCTTCTATGGCTGCAATAAAAATAAATGTGTTGATGAAAATGAATTCTAAGAAAGTAACTCACTAGTTAAAAATCACGAAAATTAAAATTAATACCTATTAATAAGAAAAGACCACTGTTATATAGTAGATGTTGATCAAAATATGTTGCTGCTGTTTACAGGGCAAAAAATAGATCGAAAAAAACAGTATTTAAACTATTAAAAAGATTGGGTCCGTCAACCCACTTAGGACTATCACTTCTATTTCTACAATCGCTTAATCTAAAGCGTCCAAGTGGCGTCTTTCAATCCACGAAAACGGGCCCCACTCTGTCAAAATCGGTTATGTTTCATTCGATTCGTATGGAGTTTGACAGAGTGGGGCGCGTCATCGTGGATTGAAATATCTATAATAGTGTATGTAATGCAATGTGCACATAACGTGAGCATGGTCATGAGACTTATTCTACAAATTTCCTAGTTTTCATTGTTGAAATAAAATTGATTAAAGTAACATTATGAAAATCTTTAATGCGAATCCAACATATGTAGAGAGGCCTTCGGTGCCCAACAGTACAACAACTGGGGATTGTGTTGATGATAAAAGTCATGTGGATTGTGCAATAATTTACTTATAGAAAATATTTGTAGGTACGAAATCATTAATTAGTTCATCCTCAAAAGTTGTTTTTAATGAGTATGCGACGGGTGTGCCCGCAAAATTCAATTTTTTATAAGCTAATAAAACTTAATAATAATAAAATAAGAAGGCTTTATAGCAGTGAAATTGCGGAAATGCCAGTATAATCTTCACGCGTTCATATAAAAATCTTTCTTTGAAAATGTCCAGTTGAAGAAATTAGTCCGAGATTTGCGAGTTCGTTCTTCAAAGTCGATAATACTAATCGGACTTATTTCTGATGATATTATCAAAAACATGTATTACTACTATTATAGTACATACTGACATTCCCGCAATATGACTGCCATAAGTCTATGGTGTCTAAAAAAAACATGAAAACTTTAAATGTGGCGGAAAGACTCGTCGATTTCGCCTTTATACAATTTTACTTCGTGCTGAGTAGTGGGCTAATGATTTATTATAGGTAATTCAGTCCCCGAAGACGCGCCCCACTACTTCATAATCGGTTATGTTTCATGTTACGTAAGAAGTTAGAAAAGAGTGGGTGCCCATCTTCGTGGTTTGAACTCATTTCATTATTTAATAAAAAGGTCTATTCTGATAGCATAATATGCATTATTAATAATAGTAATGGCAAATAATAAACTACTCTTGCTGCAGATGAGTGTTAGTTGTTATATTTTGTGATTAAATATTTTATAAAAAAAATGTAACTTGTGGTAGCAATCAGTAAAATAGGTTTCATTATATTTTTTTGCTTTTATTGAGTGTAAATTATTGAATCTTATATCTGTTTTTCTAAATTAAAATCACTCTTTGCCAGTGAAAAATTTCTAAATATTTTCATAGAAACACAAGCCACGATCCGAAGCCGTGCTCGACCTTTACCATGTTGCCCAGGGCGCCGCGTTGGAGCCCCTTAATTCTGCCAAATCACCAACAAATACCTATATGGCATTTATATTTATAATAATCTGAACAACAAAAGAGTTCGAAAATCAATCAATTATTGACTAAATTACCCATTTCCTTATAAATTTTGCATTATTTTTATTAATTGCAAAACAGCTCTACTAACTCCTGGAAAAGTGTTATTTTTTAACTGTATATCAAGTGCGTATCTTGAGATCTTGCCAATGTATATAAAATCCGTATTTATTCTTCGTATCCATTAGTGTAATGTAGACAGCTCTTTTTATATACATAGCTGTTATACATAATCAAAATTCGTTCGAATTATTTAAATTTCATCGCTTTTTTAATGTATGTACCTTTTTTATGCATAAGAAAATAAGTGTAATAATTTTATAAGCACAAAATAGTGTGTGTTCAAAAATCCTATCTATACGAAAATTTAATTATATTTTTGTATCCAGTCATATCCTTTATTGTAGTCGTATAAATAAATGCTTTTTGGTAATATTTGTTTGTTTTATTTCAGCAACGAAAGGCGTGAAAAAATAAAAATCACAATTTAGGATTCATTAAATTTATTAGTAAATCTTAAACTTGTCTATTTACAATGTAGATAGTATCTACTAGATACTATCTAACAATAAATTAAAATTATTCAACATGTGTGTATAAAATAAATTACTATTACAACACAAGTGTAGTTTGGCATAAAACGTAGAAGTGGGCATATGCATAAGTACCTAGTTCATTCATATTCAAGTAATGTGGACAATTTTTTTCCACAAGTAATAATTTCCAGTTTCAAAATTATGTATTAAATGCCTCTTAGAGTCGAGAGTTAGCATAGAAACAATATTATAAAAAACAATATTATAAATAAAAGTGGTTCCGTTTAAAGCAGTTTTTGACAAACTATAAGTTTACATATCACTCTTTTTTTATCACTTTAATGCAACATATCGTTTGGAAAAGTTGGCAAGTACTTGAAGACGTTAAGCTCAGGCATAACCCGCTAATATCCATGCGACCGGAGAGCCAATTAGTGCGTGCGAACGATATCAGTGTGTGCCCGCCCCGCGACCCGCTTACTACCTCATGAATGATTACGTCTTATACCTTATTTTCGACTTCTGGTCAATAACGGTCACTGCAAGACTGTCGTGCCGCTACCAATACTCAGTGCCACATATCTTCGTTCCCAATTTCGTGTCCAAGTGAATGCCCTATTTTGGGCTTCTTGACGGACCACGATTTTCCTCGAACTCACTACGCAGCGATAGGCTGTTTGTCCACTGCAGCCGTCACCGAGAACGAGAAGACGACGCCGAAGTAACGATACTCTCTTACGTATTCCTACTATGACCGTTATTGCGCGACCTTGAAATCATCTTGATCTCAGCCATAAACAATCTCATTCTCGGTGACAGCTGCGATGGACAAACGCTCATAGAATTGTAATATGAACAATGCGTCGTTTTTCGAGGAAAACTGGCAGACGGTTTTCATAAACAGTTGTGACCATCATCGTTAAATATCCTGTACCTATGATGTTAGAACAGACTGTTACTATGACAATTCATCGATTTTCTTGACGCCCTTCTCTTCAACAAATAAGTCATGGTGTCTCGTGAGATTATCATGCTTCTCAGATGCTGATTTATCAATCGCTTGGTTCAATTGATCTTCCCTGTAAACAGAAACAAATTGAATAGTCTCGAAAATGGCTGATTGATCCAGTCCGCCTTGGTTCTTCAGTTGTTTTATTTTATGACGATAAATATAAGTAATTATTGAATTATGAATAATAATTCATATAATTCAATAACTTATTGAAGTGCAAGATAAATAATTCATAGTTATTGAATTATGAACAAATAATAATTCATAATTCAATAACTTATATTTATCGTACAGGAAATAATAAAATTTGATTGTAACTGAACTGTTTCTACTTTTTTTGAAATATTTTAAGTTAGTTCACTGCGATCTAACCAAGTGACAATACAGTCGTTGTGAGATGTTAATGCACTAACTTGGAAGGGCATAAGCAACCCATAACGATTACTACAGCATCGCGCCGGAACGGTCTTTGCGTCGTTAATAATAGAGTTACAAGTCTTTGCGTCGTTAATAATTATGCTTACCTCATTGCTTTAAATTTATACATAGAGTTCCTAATATCCTTAATGGATATTCCACTAATTTTTAACAAGCTTAATATAAGTATTCCACCAAATGCACTCAAAATTCCACCTGAAACAAATTTTACTACTTATAAAATGAGTGGAAAACGCTGTAAGTATAGCCTGCCAAATTATTCGCAAATTGTGGACAATTAGTAGAATGAGACAGATACTACCATAGGCAGTTTTGTGGTACTAGAAAAATGACATTTTTAAGAAGTCTGTACCTCCAAAGAAAAAAATTACACTACCAATTAATGTCCCTTGGGGTTTTAATAAATTCAAGCATCAAAGTCAAGGCAAGCAAATGTCACAACTATTTTTATTATAACAGAGATGGATAATTTAAGAAGATTTACCTAAAGTGGCTCCAACTAACATGGCCACTGGTCCTAGAGTCGCTTTGTACATGGCCCCAGTCAGTGAGCCGGCTATAATGTATTCTGACAGTGAGCTCTCATCCCGATAAACTGAGATTGTTGTTGAGATCAAGCTGAAAAAAAAATTTGAAATCATAAGGGTTATACCTTTAGTTGGACCTAAACTGCCAGAGACTTCTAGTGCCACAAACGTTTCTTGTCCAGTGGCCAAAACTGGAACTAAAGCAATGCTAGGAACTATTGATAGAAAATGATGTAATGTGTAACATAACACTACAAGCAACACTGGACAAACGAAGTTTGTGGCACTTAAAATAAAATGTCCTCTTATAGATTTTGGCGCGTGGGAGATATTTTTAGTGCATTTACATTTATTTTAGTTATGTGCCGAAACTCAGAAGGAACTATATCTCTCTCTTAAATTCTGATAGGACAGCAATTCCAACAAAACTGGAGAAATCAGGTGTGGAACAATGGCTTTACATGCTCTCTGAGGCACTTTGGTGAATTAACACTTCACAAACTTCAGGTTAACTAAACTATGCCTGTCAGGCTACTATTACTTGATAGCAAATTCCAATACTATTTACCGACATTGACGATCTCCCTAGCGCAGGGGCGGCGCACTCGGATTCGAGTGGGTGGTCGCGGGTTCGATTCCCGCCACGGGCCTCTTTGGAATTTTATAATTTCTAAATTGACTCAGGTCTGGTCTGGTGGGAGGCTACGGCCGTGACTAGTTACCACCCTACCAGCAAAGACGCACCGCCAATCGATTTAGCGTTCCGGTGCGATGGTTGTCGAAACCGTTGCGGTAAATTTACTTACCCTTCCAGGTTAGTACGATAACATCTTAGGCTGCATCATCACTTACCATCAGGTGAGATCGCAGTCAAGTACTTACTTGTATAGAGTAAAAAAAACACAGGGATCAAACCCCATTGTGAACTGCAGTTGAGCATGCTCACTCCTAGACTAATGTGGCTGAGGATTCATGCTTTATTTGGAGCAGAGACAGAAACTAAGATCTTCAAGATTCTTAAAAATATCATAGATATTTAAACTGTCAAGAATATAAGTTAATACCTAAACATTCCTGTAAAAGCTCCCAGTCTCCATCCCCAATGGTAAGCGCCCTTAGCAAAAGCTACTGTCACATAGTCTTGTAATTTTTTCTGTAAAACAAATTAAAACCATTTGATTTTTACATTTGAAGAGTAAAACTGGTCAAAGCCAGTAACAGTTTGGGTAAGTATCCAAGTTTAAACACATTATTGATAACAAAATGAAAATGCTAACTTTGAATGTGTTATATATATATATATAACACATTCAAAGTTAGCATTTTCATTTTATTTTATCCTATTTTAGATTCAACTAACCTTAGCTTCTACAGTTGAAGTAAAAATAGTAGCTTGATTATTTTCTATAAAATACAAATAAGCCTCTCTCGACTTGACAAAGCCCCCTAAACATGCACCAAAGAATGCTCCTGTGAGAGTTGCTTGTGCCACATTGTGCAGTTCAACCGAATGTTCATCTTGCTCACTGAAATACAAGATAACGATGATTATGTTCTGTGAAGTAGTAATAGCTGACTTGTTTAGGACCGGCATGCTCTAAGCTCACTGGCTTTCAAAAACCAAAGCCACTGACTTAATTTTCACATACACTTTTTATCCATTGAAAGTTTGTTACAAAATATCTTAAGCTGCATTGTAGAATAAACCATATACATGTGATCATCACTGCAAGTGGGGAAATTACTGCATAAGGGCCCAAATCTCTTATTCTATACAGGGGTTAGGAGTAAGGGGTTTGACTACTACTCACATAACTGATAAGTCAAAGGTGCCTGCAACTCTTTGGAATTGCGTTTGTGGAAACTAAATAACTCTATCTTAGTGGTTCAGGATTACAGCCTTCAACTCATTGACAGAATGTAGGAAGAGACTGATTGTTTGTTGTAAAGTGTGGCATGCCTATTCCATTTGCTTTTCTTAAATTAGTCCAGGACTTTTCAGCAGTTGGTTTTGAAATCAGTCGCCTTGAATATTCCTTAAAACATGATATATCTTTAACCCACTTAAAAGCTTGGTCGACTGAGCCCCGCCTCGCTATTTCTATTTCTGCTATATATAGTTCTTTAGCGTACACTCTTTCGCTTTGACCCTCTTAAAAGCTGGGCTTTGAATGAAGGCGACTTAATTTAAAGCCTCACCCGAATCCAGAGTAAAGCTGTCCAATACCTTTGCTTGTGGTACTTACATTGCTTGTTGGTGCCTTTCCAGTGACACAAGGAAGGAAGGTAGGAAATTATATTTTAATGGACATACCGTTGAGATAGAAGTTTTCATATCTTAGGGTGGGAGCCCTATGGAAAATGAGCTACGTGGTCTGCTGACTCATTTTATCAGACTACATAGTTATGCATGAATCGATGATGAAAGCTATTGAATACAGTAGCTTATACTTACTTCTTATAATACATAGCTTTAACTCTTTCCCACCCTGTCTTTGGAAGAGGTGAGTTAGGAGCATTCAGTTCATCGACATCGTTTTCATTTCGTTTGCCGAATATTGGTATTAACATACTAGGCGACAGTCTGGTGACCGTCCCTAGCATTAGTTTTTGGTTTAGTAATCTTCTAAACATTGTTTAGGTATTATAGGTTATGTTATGTCACTACATTACAACCAATTCGCATATTAATCACTATATCTTTCGAATATAGCATTAGCTGCGTCCATATATTAGCAAATGAAGATGTCAGATGATTAATCCCAAAATGAATTCGTTGATATTTCGTTTTGCTTTTGTTGAAATTGTGATCAATTATTGTGATGTTGATGCTTCTGTTAATCCATTCGTCCCTTTCGGGACAGGCAAAGGTCGGAGACCATACAGCCTATTCATTCGTGTGTATTTTCTCTTATTTTCTGTGTGTAATGTTGTTAATTGATGTTCTGTTCTGTTAATCCATTCGTCCCTTTCAGGACAGGCAAAGGTCGGAGACCATACAGCCTATTCATTCGTGTGTATTTTCTGTGTTATGTATTTTAAAGGCATAGCCTGTTCAATCGTATAACAATAATAAATATAAATAATCATAAATATGTATGATTCATCTGAATGATTTTAATCTTGTAGTTTTTCTTTCTGACTCTTCTTTCTTTGAATTATCTTTCTTTCTGTACTTAAATTCAAATTTCTTGAACAGTGTTCAAAATATATTTGTATAAATATTTATACGTCAACGAATTCTTCAGTAAATCCTTTAGCGAGCGCGGCACGTCTTCAATGGTCTTGAAAATATTTAATGATTAAACGAACTTACCTGTACGTGAAGTTCGATCATAATTATACGAGAGCTTCGTCCGAAGAGATTAGCATAGACACAATGTAGTAACACGTACGGTGTTGCCTTCACGCACTGAAAGTTGAAAGCCCTAAACTAAAAATAAGTTGTTTTTTTTTTTTTTTTTGTTTGGTGAGGGTACCTCGGTAATAGGTATCTCCCCTCTCTTTGGCATTGCGTTCGATTGCTCATTTAGTTTAGAGCCTCGATTCTCCAGTCCTGATTTTTGATATTTCAGGAAATAGACAAGGGATTATTTTTTGGGGGAAACAAAAATATGGGAGGGTGGGTTGCTAATCTCTTCGGACGAAGCTCTCGTATAATTATGATCGAACTTCACGTACAGGTAAGTTCGTTTAATCATTAATTATACTCAAGCTTCGTCCTCGAGATTAGCATAGACACAATGTAGACTTTGAGAGCCACTGAAATATCAAAACACACATGTGTAAGGATAGAATTAGATTTAATTAATCAAAATTAATCAAAATGAATAATCATTGTTGTTATTAACTGGACAATATAATATTACATTATTCAATAAGTAAATATTTGATTTGTAATTACTAAGAATTACCCATTAAAATCAGCTCGTCTTAGAGTAGGAATAATTATTATGTGAACTGGTTTATGATAAATATCTAATTGGTATTTAATTACGATACAATATGTAGCTATAATATTATATTAGCTATTTACATTACTATTATTCAGAATTGATCTACCAAATGAATCGTCTTTATCGATTTGTACTTTTCTATTATAAAATTTGCCAAATACTTGCGAGGAACCGCTCCAGCCAGCGGTTTTTCTAATAATTTCTAAATTTATCCCTAATTTATGCGCCTTAGAGGTGGAGGCATGTCGGGTGCTGTGAGCTGTAAATATTAATATGTCTACTCCACACTCACCCAGCGTGAGCTTTACCCAGCGGGCCAATGTCTGTGCCGAGACTAATTTATGGGGTTTCCTTAAACTTATAAATAGGTTTTCGATGTTGCCCCGAAGTGAACTAGTCCGTTCTAGATAAGCCAGGAGGGCCAAGACTGCGCAAATTTCTGTTTTTTCGCGGTAGTAAGGTAAGATGAGATTTGGTTGGCAAGTACCAATCTTTGATGTTTTTATTATTTCAGGAGTTTAAATAGTAATTTTGTCTGGAAAATTTTGAATATTATTAATGTTAATTTTTTCCAAAGTTTGCATTCTGTGTGCTGTAACCAGTGATAATAATGTGACTAACTTTCGTGAAAGCTTGTCTAACCCTAAACTATCATTAGGATACTAAGAGGCTAACTTTAAAACTACGGACTTATCCCAAGTTATGTTATACTTTGGTAATGGCGGACGAAGTCTAAATACATCTTTAAAAAACCGTTTTACAACTTCGCTATCGCCAATTTTTTCGTACAGAATCAGGGCTAAGGCTGATCGACAGCTATTTAAAGTGCCATATTGAGCACCTGATTCAAACAAAGTTGTTAGAAATAGTATCACTTCACTGGCTGAAGCCCTAAACATATCAATACTTTTACATAAACAAAAATTATACCATTTCTTTAGGCAGGTATCGTATTGTTTTATCGATGATTCGGAGAGTGAAACCATCATAATGTCAAGGGCTGCTGAAGGGACATTTTTTCTCAGCATCGACTCCCGGATAAGAGACCTGCAGCCAAGGTAAACCGAAGGCGTGCCTGGTTGTTGCTGGAAGGCGATAAAATTGTTTGTTTATTTAGATCAAAGTACAAAACTTTTGATATAAAAAGCTTTCTAAATAAGGGGTACCAAGATTGGGTGGGCCATTGAGGACAATACCTGTAGCCCTATCCTTTACAATCTTCCGTAGCGTTTTTAGGATTATAGAAAAAGAAGGGAATGCATAAAAAAACGTTCTTGACCATGATATGGTAAAAGCATTCATAGCCGAGGCGTCAGGGTCTCTAAAGCAGGATATATAGTGAGAACATTTTTTGTTAACACGACTTGCGAACATATCTACATCAGGAGAACCAAACGTGCTTATAATTTGGTTGAAAACAGAATCACTCAATTCCCATTCTACGTTTGGATGAATTTTACGTGATTCCGCGTCAGCTACTGCATTGTCCGCCGAGCGTCTGTATGACGCATACACAATAATATTTCTGGATTGACACCATTCCCATAATTCTTTTGTTATGCGTGTTAGATGGGGATACTGTATGTACTGTATGCTATCCGATTTATGTAGGATATGGCAGTAGTGTTATCAATGCGGAGAAGTATTTGACAGTTTTTCTTTGTTGCAGCGAAAACTTTTAGACCAAAGAATGCAGCAACGAGCTCTAAATAATTGATATTATGATAAAAGCGTTCCTCTACTGTCCAAGCTCCGCTAGCAGTTTCCTCCCCGCAAGCCGCCTCCCACCCCGTAGTCGAACTATCGCTAAAAATTTCTAAACAGTATTCGTCATATTTAATTTTACAAATAGGATTGTCTAATGCATTAATCCACCAATTGAAATCGGGTGATAAATAAGATTGTATATTCATAAAATTTTCATAATTTTCTGGGTTATTTATTTTTAATTTAAAAACTTGCATCTCTCGAATTCTTTCGTATAAAGCCAACCATATTCGATGGCTGGACATGCGGAACATAATAACCCTACCAAACTAGCAAAATCTCTTATTTTACACCGTGACTTACTTCGAAAGCTTTGTAATTTACTTTTAATTTTTAATGCTTTTTCTGTAGGCAGACTGATTTGAAATTTTTTAGTATTAATTATGAAACCTAAATATTTACAAGATTTATGAGGTATCAAGTTGCAATCTTTATTAATGATAAAACCTAAGACTAGTAAAAGTTGTTGTGTTTCTTCTATATTTTCTAAGCAACTATCGTAAGTATCGCCAATAAGTAATATATCATCTAAGTATATGCTAGACACATAACCTAGGATCTAAGCAGCCTGACTACAGGTTTCATTATTTTTGTGAAAACAAATGGTGCCGTGTTTAAGCCGAACGGTAAAACATTAAATTCATACAAGTTACTATCGAATTCGAATCTTAAATATTTTTTGTAGTTATCATGAGTTTTTATTAAAAAGTAGGCGTCTTTTAAATCTATTGTTCCCATGAAATTATTCTCTGAAACGAGTTTCATTGCAGTACGTAAATCCTTAAGTTTGAAATGTTCAGTTTTTATGAATTTATTAAGATTTTTTAATAGGCTTCGGTATCAAGAATATACTCGATATAAACTGCTCGTCACACGGATCACACTGAGAGATAGCTCCGGAGCATAGCAATTCATCAATACAATTTTGAAAATTATATTTCTCAGACGACGAGTACATTTTCTTATTAGGGATTGTGTCCTGTACAACGCGTGTAGAAAAGGGTAGTTTATAGCCGGAAGTCCGCGATAAGAATCAGAGGTGATTACTGTCCAGGTATCATAAAAGAATGCTAGTCTACCAGCGTTGTTGCTTACCATGCCGCCTATCGACGACTGCGGTGGCTGGTCCGCGGCGCGGGCGCTGTCGACTGCCGAGCTCGATATGACCCGCGTGAGTTGCTCGCGGGCGTGTTCCTCGGCGCAGGCTCCCTCCTCCTCTGAGCCCGCCAGTTTAAATTGTTCCTTTGTTGGAGTGTCGACTGCGACTGAAGAGGCGCAGTTTTTTCTCTGGTGGTAGGTAGGGATACTGTTGACTTTAATTCTGCTCCTGCTTAGAATGAAGTTTCGGCGAAGTATTGAATCGTAATGTTGATTGTCACACATGAGGCGAATTGAATCCATCAACATTTTGATTATTTCTGTGTCCTTGTCCTCTTTAGCGGTCATTAGGGTGATAGCACTTCCTAGACAGGAAATAGCACGGCCCAGTTATTTTTGTTTTATTTCGATGCCTTTGTCCCGCTTTAAGACGACCTCCGAAATAGCGGCTTTTATTTCCAAATTTAGTTCTGGCGCATCAGTTAGCGTGCAATTACTAGGAGGTAGGTATTTTTCCGTTAGCTCCTTACGCAGTTCACTTGTTAAGCCTTTTGTAGCCACATGTTTTAGACGAATGGCAAGGTCTGATTGAATTTCGTTGCCATATAGTTTTTCTACTGACGGGTCGTTCACTAAGGCTACTATTACGGCTTCAAGAAAAATCAATGCTTATGAACTGATGTACCAGTTATCCAATATAGGAACACAGCGTGTTATTGTAATTGTTACATTGAAGTGACAATCCCAAAGATTGCCCGCATCAATCGTATGATGGCCTCACGTATGCTAATAAAGTAACAGTCCTTGTAACTGCTCGCAGTATTAGCCTTGCACGTGAAAATTAACTCGATTACCTACTTGTGTTTGAAGTGTTAACCCCAAAAGCTAACCGCAACAAATCTTTATTAGGTAAGTTAATTTACGTTTTATAATATATTATGTAACACTGGACTAACCTCTGGAACTCGACGTTGATCGATCTCTGCGAAGTTTCCTTTCCAATTTCCGCAACTTCTTTGCAATATAATCGTAATCATGATTACGTTTTCGTTTCCCCATGACACTAAACACTTTAAATTTAAAATTTATTAACTTTTGATAAGAACTAAAAATATTTTAAAATGCGTGCGCTCCGGCAGAGCACTGAACTGTGAATGAGCAATCGAACGCAATGCCAAAGAGAGGGGAGATACCTATTACCGAGGTACCCTCACCAAACAAAAAAAAAAAAAAACAACTTATTTTTAGTTTAGGGCTTTCAACTTTCAGTGCGTGAAGGCAACACCGTACGTGTTACTACATTGTGTCTATGCTAATCTCGAGGACGAAGCTTGAGTATAATAATCAAGTCATCAATCAGCACAAGGCGCTGAATGCCGAAAGATGAACACGAAAAAAATATGTGATCCAGTGTTTGGGATTCATTACTCTTGCAATAATTACAAGACGGAGAGTTCACTATTTTCATTCTATGTAAATGTGCATTAAGGCGACAATGACCCAATCTTAGGCGACATATGGCTGAATAATATTTTCTATTACTATAATTAGTTTTCTTATTACAAAACCACGGGTTTTTATTTAAATCATTATTTATGCATTTGTACCATAATCCTTTTCGCTCATTTTCAGGGGAGTTCCTCATCTCATCCCAATGACTTTCCATCTTATTTATCAAATTCTTATTGATATCAGTGTAAGGAAGGGCAACACTTGACTTTATTTGTCTGATGTTCTGTGATGTATTTATCGTTTTTGCCAAAAAGTCGACGTTTTCATTTCCAATCACTCCACAGTGTGCCGGGACCCAAATGAAAGCAATTTCATATGATCTGTTCAGCTCAAGTTGATAAGTTTTCTTCATAATTTCGTAAATTAAATAGTTAGTTTTAACATGAAGCTTACAATTGTGTATCGATGTAAGTACACTCATACTATCACTGGCAATCACCCATTTTAGAGACTCATCTTTACAATTTTCAATGTATTGCAACGCTGACAAGATAGCAAAAGCTTCAGCTGAGAAAATACTTGTATTAGAATCTATTCCTTCTCCAAAACCCACTTTCAATTTACTATCATAGAAGGCGACAGAAGTACAATGCTCGTTCTTGGCTGCATCTGTATATAATATCCTATAATTTTGCCATTTAAATAGTGATTCATTAAATGTCTCCTTCGAGTTGAGGGAAGGATCTATTTCTATATTACAGTAATAGTACTTGCTTTGGTATGTTCCTTCAAAGCAAGGCCAGGTGATCTCTGTTCTGTGAATGTTTAAGGACCCAAAAAACTGCAGATAATCAGAAAGTTCATGAAGCAAGAACAAGGATTTTTTGTTTGATATTACTGATTGAGAACTAATAAGATTACTTAATAATTTATTAGTTTTTATTGAATAAATTTTTAGTAAAAATCTATTTTTTAAATAATGAAATCTCACTCCAAGTGGAGGTATATTACATTCAATTTGCAAAATATTTATAGGTGTTGTCTTAAATGCCCCTGTTATAAGGCGTAAACCAGTATTTTGAATGACCTCCAACTTTTTAACTAAAGTTTTATTGGAAGCATAGCATAATGCTCCATATTCAAAATGACTTCTGATTAATGACTTGTAAAGGAGTAATAAAATTTTGGGATCAGCACCCCAGTACCTATGTTTTAGCTAATGATTTTAAGATGTTCAGAGCTTTAAAGCTCTGGCTACTACATAGTCAACATATTTATTCCATGACATATTGCTGGTAAAGAGAACCCCCAGGAATTTTACCTCTGATACCTCTGTTAATTCAGATTTATTATAGTAAATTTTTACTGGAGGATGAATTCGTTTGCCAAAAACTATGACTTTAGATTTCTTAGAGTTAATATTTAAATCTAAATAACCTAAATACCTCTTTAATCTATCTAAAGATTCATTAAGTCTAAATGCTATTTGATTTATACAATTTCCAGATAAATATATAACTAAATCATCTGCATATTGCAAATTACTCGTGAATGGTCCTAATTTAGCTGATATATATACAATAAAAATATTAAAGGGCTCAATATTCCACCCTGGCATACGCCTTTGGAAGAGTATCTGGGCCCATAAAGATTTCCATATTTTACAAAAACTTTTCTTTCATATAAAAAGTTATAAATCCATTTAATTAATTTTCCAGGTACACAAACTTTGTTGAGTTCTTCACAAAGTATTTTAAGATTGACATTATTAAAAGCACCCTCAATGTCTAGAAAAACAGAGACAAGAAGATTATTTTGAGCAATTGACTTTTGAATATCCAGCTGCAACAAAGCAATACTTTCCTGAGCAGATTTTCCCTTCCGAAAACCAAATTGATTATATGGTAAGATATTATGTTTTTCAATGAAAAATTCAAGATGTTGTTTTAAAAGCTGTTCAAAAATTTTACCCACGCAAGAAGTAAGGGTTATAGGTCGATATGAATCTTCATGAAACTCCTTTTTATCGGGTTTCAAAACTGGTATCAAGCAATCAACTTTCCAATCTTCAGGAATGTGATTTCCTTGCCATAAATTATTAAAGATTGCACACAAAATTCTAACACCATTTTCATTTAATTTTTTTAATAAAATATATGGTACGCCATCTAACCCAAATGCTGTGTCTCTTCTGCCATGCACTGCCATTTTTAACTCTTTTACAGTAAAGGGATTTACTAAAAAATGATTGAAAGAATTAATATTTTCAGCATAATGAAGTTCTTCGAATTTGACATAGTCTGGAGTGTACTTATTTAAGAAATTCATGATCCAATCATTATTATTATTAAATTTTTTTTTACACATATATGTTTTATTAAATTTTTTCATTAAAGTCCATATCAAAGACATTGGAGTGTTCCGATTGAAAGAATGACACAATTCAGCCCAACTATTCTCTCTTTCTCTTTTTAATGTTAATTTCTTAAATGCTTGCAATTTTTTGAAGTTTAAGTAATTATCAAGACTTGGGTCCTTTTTAAAAACTAGTGATACCTGTTTACTATTCTGAACTGCAATAGTACATTTGTTATTCCACCAAGGAAGACATGACTTTTTTTTACGACCTTTATGGACTTTATTACTATTTTGAGATTTGCAATGGGGAATTGATTTTTGAACAGCTAAATGTAATAAATTAACAAAATTATTATATGTAGTTAAAGGTGAATTGGAATCTATAACAAAGTTAAACAACAAAGAATCAAGTTCTTTTTCAAATATATCCCAATTAACACTTTTGTAATTGGGAAACAATGGCAAGTTATTACCTTTGTCTGAATTTCCATGACTATTGCAACCAACAAGTAATTTTATTATTGCAGGTAAATGATAACTTCCTAAAGGATCGTCGTGTAATGACCAATCGCAAGTCAATGCAAGAGATGGAGAAACCAATGATAAATCTAAAACATTGGGACGCCAAGTGAGAGAACCAACAGTAGTTGGCTTACCATTATTAAGAAGAACTAAGCTATTATCATCAATGACATCTAGAAGATTTCTACCTCTACTGTTTATACTATTACTACCCCAAATAGTATGATGGGCATTAAAATCACCCCCAAGGATAAATGGCTTCGGAATATTTTTAATCAACATGTCTAAAGTGTTTTTATTAAAATTTGCAAGAGGTGGATATAGAAACTCAATATACTAATTTCTTGATCATAAAGTTTAATCCTAATACAAATGTTTTGATGATCACTATCACAATATGTATCTATTTTTGTATATGATATACTGTTATGTATAATTAGCGCAACACCATTATGTTGGCTACCTATATCTTTTCTTTCAATTTTATAACCTCTTATATTGAATCTATGTTCAGGTTTTAACCAAGTTTCACAAATTATTGCAATATGTATGTCATTTTCATAAAGAAACTGGGATAAAATATGTCGATTACTTAGTAAGCTCTGAGCATTCCATTGAACTATATTTACATAATCCATTATTTTTTAAATTGGGTAGTTTTTTTACTGAACGTTTCGAGAAGAATATTTTTCACATTATTAGAACTAATAGGGTTATTGTCTGTTTTAGATGATACAATTTTGACAATCGATTCTACAAGTAAATTCAAAAAAATATCTGATTTTAATACATTTTGTAGTTGTTTGTAAGGGTCATTTGTTGTTAATTTAGGAAAAGATTTTTCATTAAATAATTCTGCATATGTTACAGATCTTGACTTCATTTTATTTTCATTAATTTTCTGCTTTTTAATGGGACATTCACCTGATACTGCTATATGATTCCCATTGCAATTAATACATTTTGCATTTATTTTGTCAACCGAACAATTTTTAAAATTGTGATTTTCTGAGCAAATGGAGCACTTCACGGAGTTTTTACAAAATTTAGCAATGTGTCCATACTTCAAACACTGCAGATACTGCTTGACTGGAGGAATAAAAGGACTCACCTCGTGTCTCCATGAATCCAAATGAATATAGTCCGGTAGCTGGGTCGCTGCAAAAGTCACAGCCACTGTTGCTGTGGGTTTGTATTCGGTTCTATCATTTATAGTTACCCTTGACATAAGTCGTCTGACTTGAATTACATTTGTTGAAGACAATAGTGAAAAAATCTTTTTGTTGGAAAGTTCAAGAGGAACCCCCCTTATGACACCCGTGATCTCCGTCGAAGCAGCTGGAATACTAGGTTTCATGTTGACATTTTTGTGGTATTTGTCATTATTTAAAAATACGTTAGCATTAATTGCTAAATCAAATACTATTCCAATTTTGTACTTGTTGATGGTTTTTAAGTACTTCACACCATTAACACTATACTGTCTTAAAGCCGATGATATGGCGAGCTTTTCATGTTCTCCAATAGCCTTTTCCGGAATATTAGATGAAAGGAAAACTATGTATTCCTCTGCACGGCCGTTGTCTAAATATTTGCGAGTATAGTTCTGGATTCTGAACGGTTTGTGCTTCTCATCATCATCTTCAAAGTCACTTGAAGACGACACCGATTCATTAGTCGGCGACGACTCTTTTTTACGTTTTAACTTGGCGCCCCTCATTATGGGGGCACCGGAATGCTATTTTTACTAATTTTTGTGCACTATAAGCGATATTAATAAATTTCTTGAAAATTTATTATAAAAACGCGCCTTTTCTCTTCGACCGTTCCCGCGCTTTTTTTTTTTTTTTTTCCATAATCACTACGTTTTAAGAGGCGGAACTTAGAACATTATAACATAACATTATTAATTTTTTCACCAATTCATATGCTTCTTTAGCCAACCTATTAAAAATAACAGTGCTACCAACCGATGAACTTCCCTGAGTAGCATAGATTACAGACCAACTAGGTAGTCTTTGGCCTGAGCAGTCAAATAGGGATGTGCCACGTAACATGGTTTCACTTATCGATATTTAGGATAGGATAAATTATTGCGTACCTAGTTGTCTACGATATAATATTATCTTCGGAATTACACGAATGAAAGGAAAATAAAACAAAATGAGTTCTCAATTGATCTTTTATTAATATTTTAAATCAAATAATTATCTTAACTTTTTTACTTTAGATATGTAGTTTTTAATTTAGATATAGTTTAATTTTATAGTTAATGTTACTAACTTTTAACCTTAATCTCCTTGAATAAAGATATTAACAAATTTAAATAAATAACAGTGTATTTGGGACATAATAAGGTAAATTTTCACCAAATTTCGTAGTAAAAATTTTTTTTTTGAAAAAGATAAAAATAAAAAAACCAAAAACTTGGTTTTTTGAATTTTTCACCTAAATTTTGAGGTTATGTGAAAAAATTGAAAATACAAACGTTGTAGATTTTTTTATTACCTACAACTTTGCCCTTTAACTTTTTTCGATAGGACTTGTAGTTTTGCCGGAAATCAAGAAAATCTATTTTTTACCCTTAAACCTGTTCCCGAACTCGGATCGACCGTAATTTATTTTTCCTTTCATTTTGATCATATTCTTTTAATAACCATTTTGATCATATTCTGCAAATATTGGAATAACTCAGTTTGATACTTGCAATTTAATTATTTTTTTATATCGGTTTTCACACAAGTCTTTATTAAATTGCTTACCTATTTATTATTTTTACCTCTCATCAGGGGGTTGGGGGTTCGAGTCCCGGGTTCGCGCCTTTTAACTGTTTGGAGTAATGAGCGTCTTAGGACTAAATATTACTTGCGTAGCTATGAAGGAAAACATCATGAGGTAACCTACAAGCCTGAGCACTATGTTTTCAAAGGTGTAAGAAGCCCACCAATCCACAATCAGAAGTGGGAGCAAAAAGGGATTTATAGGAATAATAAAAATTATCTCATTTTAAATTATACAAAACAAAAACAATTTACAATATAAATTAAGGTTTATTCACTATTATAGTCAAAATCAGATTCCAAGACCTCAAGATAAAATGATAATATAATATTGGCACATAACAGAGATCATTTTCTAAAGACATAATACACTAATTATTACTTGGGAGGATTTAAAACCAAGCATCAAACTGAACAGTTTTACGTACACAAGAAATCGACTACAACATGTAAACAATCTTGTTTTTGTGCAGCCTGTTTCTGTTGTTGTTTTTCTTTAAATTTTGATATTAAACAAAACAGTAACTCCAACTTTAATTGTTTTATTCATTTTTTCACCCGATCACAAAAAAATATCTATAACCGCCAGCTTCCTTTTCCCGATTGACGTGTCAGGGTTGCCATTTAAAAAGTTTTGAAAAAACCCGAGTCTCTACTTTCATTAGACAGACTCTATATAGGTACTTATATTTTTCGGCTAATGTGCCTGCTTTGTATTTTTCTCTGTAATAAAGACATCGGCACAGAACACATATACTCCTATCGGTTGACTGATAACCTTCCAGTAGGTTGTTGCTGGCCTTGTCTCTACAAACTTCAATAGTATAGGAACCATCTCCTCGTATGTGCTCCTCATAGTAAGACTGGGCTTGTTTTAAATTATTGGTATGTCCCGCAAGCTATCAGGATCTCGTTAAAGAGTATATGTGTTCTGTGACCAGGATTAATGCACTCAACTCAAGCCTGGGGAAGGGTACATTGTTTATGTTTACATTAATATTCATAAACTGTGCTCTTCTTCTATTCAAGTTATTTCTTGTCACAAACATGTCACAAAGTCCGCTAGGTCATTGTTGGTATAGAGTTTTTCATTTATTATTTCTAATATTTGGCTTGCATCATCCCTATCCCCAGTCCTTTGGTGAAATCTATTTATCAACGCTGCGGCTACTTTAAAATCTGTCATCGCATGCCTCGATGCCACATTGAAAAACAAAGAGTATAAAATCACTACGTGTTGAAAAATTCATGTCTGATTGATTGAAACTGTCACAACCACTGAGCAAGGAATGACTTTATATTGGTCACATCACAACAATGGTTGTCTAGCAAAAGGCCGAGGAAAGAGACGATATTAACCTTCTCAATTGGCAATGAATTGTATTTAATAATTAGACTTAGGCGTGTACTACCATAGGTAAGGAATATATATACATATTTTGTTTTATTTGTATTTACTGATAGATATCATCGAGCCATTCCTTATATCTATTCAGTGCCGAATTAATTTCGTTTTCAATTTCATCTAATTACGTGATTTTAAAAACCATGGTAAACAAATTCTCATTTACTTCATATTTGTCCCGATAGCTCCAAATCTGGGAACTGACTATCAATAACTGAACAAATACGAATTAGCCTACTATTTGCGAAAAACTACATAAATTAAGTTTGAAGATCAAAGCATAAACCCGACTTATATCGGTACCCAAGTTGGCCCCTTGGCCCATCCTCTGTGATTGTCAACCCAACTCTAGCTATCAACCATAGACATAAAAGTAGCCAATAGAGGTTAGTGGATGTGGATATAAGACACGTGGCGTTTCCGCTTTATTATATTAATATGTATCAATAATCCTTGTGCTGTTTCCTTTTTTGGTCGGTGACGGTGACGAATGACCACGTACACCGTACACGTGTGTTATATTCGTCTGTGGAAATTAAAGCCAAGCCAAGCTTGTAGTAGTAGGTTATTTTTGGCATCTACATTTTCATTTTTCTAAAGTTCAATTTAATAAATGTAATTTGCAAACGATCAATGGTTATCTGCGCAGCACGTCTTACATCTGCTCATGTAACTCATCAAATGTAAGTGAAATTATTTGTATTAAAATTTAGGTTAATTAAAGTCAGACTTATGGTTTTAACAACCTAGTTTGCAGTATTATTCAAATATTCGACTGTAGTGTTATATCGTTTTAAAATGTGTTGTCTCAACGGTAAGTAGGACCTGGCAATAATCGATATTATAAAATTAAGTTTTAGGTTAGGTACATTGGAGCAAATTGGTTGGTGCTGTACTTGAAACAGTAAGTATTAGCCTTTCCAGCGTCCATCCCCACTCCGTTTTAGGCTGTGGTTATTATTTGTAGAATAAAGTACTATAGATTTCAGATTTTGAGGATTTTAGCCCCAAAATCTATTGTACATCATTTCCGTTCCATATTAACCTTTGAGGTGAGTTTTTAGGTTATTGACCTTTGCACTCGAGAGGGTTTTTATGAACATGAATATTTTAGTTTATTATCGCATCTGTAGTTTTTGGTTTACATAATCTCTTTAATATGACAGTACTAAAAATAGTACTGTCCTTTTTCTTAGCGTTTTGAAAACATCGTGGTCATGGTATTTTTATATACCTAAGTGTTGCACATTACTTATTATTGAGAAATACAACCCATAATTGTATCAGAAAAAATATCACTTAAATAAATTGATGGTAAATTCTGCCCCCTTATGGTATTTAAAATTGATTAGGGATTAGGTGAGACAATTGTGGCCAGAATTTGTTACAGAATATGACATTGATGAATACTCAGAATTGTCTTGATTGCAAAGGCGTGCTGTTCTAAATATTGTTCCTAACTACAATATATGACTGACTCGTTACTTACCTACTTTTGGCTGCATGTATAGTGTATTTTATACAATACAGGTTAAATTTAATACCTCAACTATAGACACCACATTAATAAGTGTATTCAAAGACCTTCACGGTGCTGCTCGCAAAAGTTTCATGAGTTTAAGTCCAGTTTTGTAGATCAAAAACTCAAAGCTTCCATAGGCTCATAGTCTAAGATCCCATGACTCATGAAAATTAGCAAGAAGCATGGTATTTATTGCTTATGTAGGGAAAAAATCCAAATGTTGTGCATATGTAACTTTAATTATAAATATCACAAAGACTTATTATCCCTTCATTTGGCAAACTCCCGCTATGGGAATAAAAAAAATAACCATAAAATGGTGGTTGTAATTTTTGAAATTAGCATGCATGTGGCACTATTCCGCTCCGGGACAGATAATTATTTGGCGAATGTGGTGGCCGGCCCGCTGCGGGAGCTTAGCTAATACCTTTTTTCAAACGTGCCACAAGCCGGTTAATAAGCATTCTCCACTGCTCTAACTTATACCGAAGCATACTTAAAGAACAAAGATAGACTACAGTGCAACAGAAATGTCAACAAGACATTTAGTAAACTGAATGTTCATTGTTTCATGGGCGGGTTGTGTCCTAGAGTATAAGACTTAACTTAACGAACTTCCGTTCATTTTATTTAATTTATGTGTGTTTCTTATGTTGTTTTTATGACTGTATGTTTTAAATTAGGGTATAGTCTTGTAAATAAAACACAAATTATGACGAGAAAAAGTATAAATGAATTATTGTAGCTCTCCCGGACCGGGCTACGCGCCACATCAGCGCAAATGACCAAAATGGCGGAAGCACTCGAAAGGTTAAAAATGATTTAAAATTCTCGTGCTAACTTTTGTTGCCAAACTCCTCTGAAATGGCTTGACCAGTTGTTATGAAATTTTCTGTGTGTTTGGTAGGTCTGACACTGAGAGTAGGTTCTATACTTTTTTGTATCCCTAATAGCAAAACAATCTTTGCCCGGTAGCTGCAGTTTGCAGCTAGTACTTATTTGTCATAAAAATTTTTGTTTTTAAGCATTTTCACAGGAAAGTACTTAAAGCAATGGCATTTAATAGCATCAAAAAATAAAGCTTCTATGATTTCAATGTTACGGGAACCATATTGGGTAAGCCCAGCTTGCAATTGACAAGTTTTAGCATTATTATGTTTAAACTTTGTTTTGTGTCATGTTATTAATAGGATGATGATGATGATGATGATGATATAAATACAAAACATGTATATTAATTAGAAAAATACTAACTGAAACTACACATACACAAATGACATCATTACACAAATTAAATCATAATTGAATACTATACACTTTCCATTACTTAGTTCATTTTCTGTTTGATACATGAAACAGATATAAGCAGTAAGGGACCAGAAAGAAACCACTTTACCTTTATCTCTCTCTGGTCCCTTGCTATTCCTATATCTGTTTCACATGTTATTTCATGTGTCAAAGAGAAAATAAACTAATGGAAAGAGTATAGAAGCAAATTAAGAAGACCAAATTACAGAACTAAACCTATACAAGTTGGGGTGGTTCACCAGGATCGAAAATAACGAAAAATTAAATAATATCATACAATCAACTTTTATAAATGTTGTATGTACCAATAAACCTAGATATTGGTCAATAAAATTAATTTACCTATGAATTAAATTGGTCAAGTGCGAGTTGGACATGAGGGTTCCATATTTATAAGACCTATTCTCAGTAGTATTAAAGTAAACCCCCAAACTAGCCAAGTGTTCCGTACCAAAGGTTCTGTATTACTATAGAAAATTGGTCAAGTGCAAGTCGGGCTCGTGCACTGAGGGTTCCATACTTCTATAAAAAAGTAAAACCATACAAATCTGTTATCGTATTGAACCGCAAACTTTTACAGGTTAATTGTTAATACCAAAAAAAGTACAATAGATACAGAGCTGATTTTATTTTTCACGAAAAATATACATTAATCCCTAATTAATCATAGTTATTTCAGATTTGCAATGACGATGGGGCATTATTACCTACAACAATTCCAAATGTCATGTCAATATCTTTAATAATATTACTGAAATAAAGGGTCCTGATAGACAGACAACAACAAAGAAAAAAGGGAAGATCGTTTAACATAATAACTCACACTTGTTGATTTTTTCTTCTGTGTCATACAGGATTGCACATTCGCCACAAATTATAATTACAGCTTTCAAATTTTTTACAGATAATAACTTCAACATAAAAAAGAAATCTTGAAAACGACGTGAGAACTCACACTCGATGGTTGTCACCAGTGTGAGTTCTCATGTGCTTATACAGGATTACTTTGTCAACAAAAAGAAAATTACAAGTTAAATGGAAGAAGAAACGGATTTAATTGAACAACAAGAAATTAACATGCAGAAGTGATCTTGAAAAGACGTGAGAACTCACACTCGATGGCTTTTCTCCAGTGTGAGTTCTCATGTGCTATTTTAGATTAACTTTGTCAGCAATAAAAGATCAAGCTCAAGTCGCCACAGAAGAAGCAATGATTTTGGTGTAATTTTTTTAGCGAGAAGTCAACATGGAGTCAACCTTGAAAAGGACGTGAGAACTCACTCTCGACGTTTTATCTCCAGGGTGAGTTTTCATATGCCATACAGGATGACTTAGTCAGCAGTAAGAAAAGTTCGAGCCCAAGTTGCCACAGAAGAAATCATGGATTTTATGCAAGAACTTTGAGTAGCAAAAATTCATCATGGAAAAGCAGTCTTGAATATGACGTGAGGACTCACACTCGATGTTTTTTCTCCAGTGTGAGTCCTCATGTGCTTATACAGGATGACTTGGTCAGCAATGAAGAAATTTCAAACTCAACACCTTTTTTTTAAATGTTGTGTCTAATTTGCCATAAATAAAGGCTTTCAATGTGAATTTTGTGATTAGGACCATTGTAAAATATCTATACTGAAAAGTTTTTGTGTGAAACATAAGTATTTATACTTGATGGTTTTTCTCCAGTGTTAATCGAATTCTCATCTACATGACGCTTACAAAGTTATCTTGCTACCAAGATAACTTTGTAAGTGTTATAAAAAAAAATTAATTTCTTTAAAGCAGAATTCTGTGCTCTGCAGGAGGACATAAAAAGTTGTAGTAAATTGTTTGTATTATTGTTATCTTTTCATTCACTGTACACGTTTTCACTATTTTATTGAATTTTTATTTCTTTGGATATTCCTCCAGCATTTTGTGCATGTTTTGTGTTTGTTTGTATTACATAATTTATGTTGAAAATTTTATTTTCTGAGTCTTATTTTTATACATTCACATAAAACAGTATAATTTGATAAATTATGTTTCATGTTTTAGGTATGTTTCGTCATATTTATTTCGTCATATATTCGGTATGGTACATAAATGTACTTGATAACAAATCACCATGTAAATATGTATATTAAATAGGAATAAGCACACATATTTATTTTTCCATAATGTATGGATATGCTATTTTTATGCTTATTTCTATTTAATATATTTACAGTTGATTCGTTATCAAGTACACTTGTGTACCCTTAATATTATTTCAACTTTTCCTTACACATAGTTTATCAATTTGTGTTTATGTTACCTACATAGAATTGTGTCTGTGCTATTTACTAGTAGGTACTATGGTGT
The DNA here is from genome assembly GCA_036785405.1 of Coenonympha arcania. Taxonomy (NCBI): domain Eukaryota; kingdom Metazoa; phylum Arthropoda; class Insecta; order Lepidoptera; family Nymphalidae; genus Coenonympha; species Coenonympha arcania. Next base: position 6,626,894 of record CM072061.1, read on the forward strand.
CTGTATTCAAATGTGCAAAATATAAATTATAATATTGTTTTATTACCTTACAAATTGGGGCTTTGGCTTAGATTAGTAACTATTAGGTAATCTGTGCATTGGCCCTGTATCCAAACAAATGTTTTTGTGACTGAACCTGATTTTTTATTTATTATTTAATTACTTGCATATTTATTTTCTTACCTTGTTGCCTGGTAAAGATCGCTGCGATAAGGCCGCCATATTTGTACATTTGTTTAGTATTTAGCTGATTATTTCTTGTTTGTTTTTCGTTTTTGTTTTGGTGTACAATAAAGAATTTTTTATCTATATATTTTTCACATTCCTTTCATACTGAATACGGTTCCTAAAAATCGTGAACTTTCAGTTAAATTTTTTGTGTGCTGATGTTGTAAATTGTAGTCTTAATGCAACGGTTTGCCCCAATGTTTGCCCGCTAAAGTTACTCTGGTTCACAGAACACAATATATTATACTCTCTATCGAGAGTTCTGGTTTTTCGTAAAACCACCACCAAATATTATCTACTGACATAATAAAAGTGGTTTTTCGTAAAATCACCACCAAATATTATCTACTGACATAATAAAAGTGCGGGAATGGTAGTAATAGATCGTAATCTAAGATCGTAATAATCCATAGATCGTAATAGATAGTAGTCAAAGGTGTCATCTTCGCACGTTTTAAATATAAAAAATTTTCAATTAGGGAATTTTTAGAGTTAAACTCGATGCCCTAATTTCTAATACACAAAGATTTGGTTTTAAAAACATGATTCTGCCATTCCCTAGCACAGGTTATTCTCACTATTTGGTAATTTAATAACTGGTAAAGCCTCGGTAAAGCAGACCGAAAAAATTGAATTTGGCGGGCAGGGGCGTGACAGCTTTATCGTAAGAGGATTCGCTTTGCCACTAGTTGTCGGTAGTATCGCACTGGCAGCGATTATCCGACGCCATCTTGTTGTCAATGTTCAAAGCTGTTCAAAGATAGCTCGTGAAATTAGGTACCTACGTCACTTCCGCTGGCGCTGATTGCTGTTTGAAATTACGTTCCAATTCACGTAATTAAAAAGGTATAAGTAAGTCACGTAAGTAAAAAGTTTGCTGAATCATTGATCTTGTGCTGGCAATTACCTACATTTTTGACATCATTGAGAACTTGAATGAATGAGGAAATACGAGGATTTTTGAGCAAATGTGCAGACTGTTGTAGATATATCTAAATAATGTGAGTACAGCAAATAAATAACTATGGGTACCTATATGTACTACGGACTACCGAATACCGATTAGGGTAAAATAAAACTAGTTGACACAAACACGTTTCGCTTGCGTGATCTATTTTTCCTTCTCATTTTGCTCAATAATTATTAGCCTATATTACACTTACCGTCTCAAATACCCCTTTTCTAACGTTGAAAACTACAAGAAAGTCGGAACTCTGTTTATTCAGTGTTCCAATTCAAGTTTTTTTTTTGTATAAATAGTGAGATTAAATATGTCTATATTCTCTAGCAAAGTCCCTTTTTATTTTCTTGACCTATAATTTAAAGCATTATTATCACAGACATATAAGGGGAAGATTATTAACAATTTATAAATTATTTTTGAATCTGTGGCAAACGCGAGGAGTTTGTAGCAATGGCGGGCTAACAGCGGATGTGACGTACAAAACACTGTACTCGCAGAGCGCAAAACTCATTGCCAAGTATTACATATTATATTTTATAATTTGAAGACCGAATGGCGTAGCGGTAGCGATGGAGTCATGGGTTCGATTCCCACTACTGGTAAATGTTTGTGTGATAGCATGAATGTTTTCCAGTGTCTTAGTGTTTTTCAATATATTCTATTTATATGTAATTAGTACCTATGTATGTATATTTATCAGTTATCTAGTTAGTACCCATAACACAAACTATCGCTTACTTTGGGGCTAGACTGCAATATGTGTAATGTCCTTCTATATGTATATTTATGATTACTTAGTCCATTATTTGCAGAAAACTAAATAAATTCAAATTTACCCATCCACCTTAAGGTTCATGAAAAATGTTCATTGGCAAGTAGCGTTTTAGGAGCATTAGTGAGTCATACCATACCTACCTATTAAGGTCAGTTAGGGTAAGAGGAACATACTTTATTTTGAGTCAGATGTTTTGAGCTCCAGGAAAAACAGATAATGTTTTATAGGAATTTTGAGATACTCTATACTTGCCTTTGTTTATTAGCTTTCCGTTTGTTGTGAATCAAAACGCTAACTTGAATACTTACGGCAATATCAGGCAAATCGTTTAGGTTGTGCTAACGTTTCTCTTCCCCCACATTTGGGGTAAGAGGAACACTCATCGTATCTCCTAATATTGTTATGTTTATTAAGATATACCTGTTGCTACTTTTTAAGTAACACTAATTCAATCGAATTTGATTTTTAAGTAATTGTAATAAGCCACAGTTTCTATGAAAAAAAAAGAAATATCAAAGTCGGGGTAAGAGAAACATAAAAGTTCAGCTAGGGGCATTCAGGGGTGACAAACTAAAAATAAAAAGTCATTTGTTTTGCAAATTATATATTTTTTACCGAAAGTAAGAATGGAAAAAATGATCAATAATTAACCAATAATTAAAATCACCCACTCTCTCCCTCTCTCTGCAGAAAAATCAACTTTTAACAATCAAAAGTATTATCTCCCAAAATGTTATTTAACTAAATACTTAATTTTTATTTATAACGGACAATTATTATCCTTTGGAGATCAATGTATTGCATGTATTTTAGTTTCTCAGTTTAATCCTAATAAGATAGGATTATAAATAAAAACTAAACAAACTTCATCCCTAATTAACTGCAATAAATTAGCAACGGCACCATGTAAAGTGATCCGTATTACAAATCAGTTTATTTCTTATAAAAATAATTTTAAAACATATAAGGAGAACAAACTACCTAGACCTTTTCTATTAAATACCTACGCGGTTAACTATTTTTAATCTAGGTATGCCGTACAATTTTGAAGCTGCACATGCAGGCAGATATTGTGCCATTATTTACAGCCTCGACTGCATCTTTTAAATTTTCTTGTGTATAGGCCTCTATTAGATTTTCTTGTATAAGTTTTTGTCATGTTTCATAGTTTTCCTGAAAAAAAAAACAGAAATATTACATTAATAAGACAAAAGTTAATTGATTAGATACTATAATAGGTCAGACTTTAATTTCATATTGCAGGTAGATTAGAAATATTCGTATTAATATGTCAACTGTTAGTTTCTATGCGTTCATTCTAAATTTTTTCATTAGCCAATTTAAAGCAAGCTCAATAGGGACCATTATTATGTCTTTATGTTATTAGAAATTATTTTTCATTATGTTTACCACCCCTGATATCGGCGAAGAGGAACATACTGTTTCTCTTTCCCTGTAAGTACCGTTTCTCTTACCCTAACAAATTTTTTGGGGGTTATGGTTTTGAATTTGATGAAACTTACATTATTTGCTGGTTTTAGTCTATAATATCAAAAACAACATAAAACTCACCGATATATCCTAGTATTTCTTCCTTGAAATTATCCGTACCACTTCATTTTCAATATTTTAGCGCGAATCAAAGTTATGCGGCCCACTTGTGTTCTTAATTTTACAACTGCCAAACTGTTATTGGTTTTTACTCGGCTGTGGAACGTCGTAGCGACATCTGTTAGCAACCTTTTGGTTTTTTTTACTGTGCTCTTTTATCGACTGAGACACCACAGAGTTAAAAAGCTATAGTTTATGAGTTACGATCTAGTGTTCCTCTTTCCCCTGTGTTCCTCTTACCCTAACTGACCTTACCTAGAAGTTTTTGTCAACCCTTTCATAACTTTTAGATGTTTGTCTTATGTTCCCTAGACTTACTTGGGTAAAAAACAGCACAACCAAACTTTTGTTCGATTTACCAATAGGTAAAGGAGTTGGGTATGTAGGTAGGTATTAAAAATAGAATTACATAATTATTTTCAACTATATTTTATTATAAAATGACAAAGAATAAATCTAGAGTTTAATAGTGTAGTCACTTAGTTGTTAAAATAGTGTATATTTATATATTTCACATAACTGTATGTGGTTTACAGTGCGGCCGTCAGTGGGTTGCCCGTTGGCGCGTTTACACAAAATTAATTTACACAAAATAATCATCAAAATACATGTATCTTTTTGGTTAACTTGTGCTCGTTAAAGCTTGCTTAAATCATGATATATAATATTCTGATCTTCTATTTAGATTAGTGGAAATTAAAAATATTTATATTCTGATAGATCCCTGTTATTTTTCCCAATGATTGGTCTTTGGCATATTGTTTTAAATTAGTTTTAATTAGTCTAAAGTTTGACATTTTAAATTGTATTAACTACATTTTTTTAATAAGAAAAATTAGGAGGATGTGCTCGAGACAAAACCAGGAGACAAATATAATAATTATATAATCGTTACGTGGAACGATTTACACCTAATAAACTATTTTTATTTTACACACAACCCTTTAATTTGCACACCATTAATTTTTTTAATTCAACAAAAGATCGCTAGGTGAAAAAATTAAGACGGGTACTAGGTACACAAGACGTACAGTTAGCCACTACGAAGAATACTTTTCTGTAGGCGGGTATAATAAGGTTTACTAGAGCGACTACTGAAATTAGAGTAGGATATTTACCTAGTAAATCTTAAGTATTGATTATGTTAATCTGTAATAGCTCTATAATTTTATTTTAATTACCTATTTATAAGGTCAGTGTATTTACATTAACACCCATAGTAATAATTAATTACAAAGATAACTGCCACATCATAGGACCTAACCGATTCTCTTAAACGAATAATCTTTCAACTGATAATAACTACGTTAAATAGTACGACGCTGAATCTTCTTCCCTATTAATTGGCAGTTATACATTCTCCTAGATCAACGTTTCAATAAGGAATGTCTCAGTTCTTTCAACGCAGCGGGAATAAGGGACTTGGCACGGACGAGCGTCCACCCCGGCCTGCAGGCATCAGAGGCGGCTTTATATTCACATTATACCCTGTGCGTAGTATATTTCCACGTGACAACTTTATAAAATCTATCATTGGCAATATTTGAGTCCCTTACCCCTTTTACATTCGACTTAACAACCTGTATTTCGCATAAATTCTCGCAGAGTCCCATTTTAGTACTCAAGATGCGAAGGGCTTAGATGAAGATGTTTTGAAACGTTTACACTTTACAACATAGTTCAGTAGTTACCGGTAGCTATGACGAGAAAATTTAGATCTAAGTAGATAAGAGTATGCCTAGAGTACAAACAGTACAGATGGTGTACAATCGTACATAACCTCATTATATTGTTCCCATTTAAAAATGTATAAGTTTTATTTACAAATAGTTCTACTATTCTGATGAAGTAAGTTGTTTAGAATAAACTGAAAAGGCAATGTTTTAGTCGAAGACGGGGTTTTCTTTATCGATTTAGAATAAGCAAACGGAGAAAGGAAAGGTGAGGAAATAAAGAAAAAGAATCAATGATGATAATAGTTTAATTATAAAACTAAAAATTAGAATGAAATTAACCACACAAAAGGCTTAATGCTAAAATAAGAAAATACAAAGAAATTACGACACTTTAAATCACAATGAAAAAATACAAAGTAGGTAGGTTTGCATTTAAAAAGAAAAACGCAGTAAGTTAGTAATTGATGAAAAAATAGAGATTAAAAGAATTTAATATTCACCTTAGCCAATTTCTATATTATTGATATGTTGGCTTGACATGAAGGTTACAAAACATAAAATAGGTATTTAAAATGCCGTTATAGTTAAGGTTCAAGAAGCATCATAAATGAAATTGTAGGGATAATATAATGTGTGATATGAACAGATATGAGCGAAGCACATTTAAGAAAAAATACGTAGGTACGAAGTAACATAACATTTAGTAGGTACCGATTACAATAAACTGCGTTTAATTAACGCGAATGGATTGAATAAGTAAGATTGAAAATCAACATCTCTCACATATTTCTCAACGCATAACTTTAACTAACAAATTGAAACAATGTTCGCTTATAATGAATAAAATTGCATATATTGCGCTTAATAAAACTCTCAAATATAATTTAACTGTAACATTCTCTTCAACTTTTTAATAAATGTTAAGATTAATACAATTTTTTTTTTAGTTTTTACCTAAAATAATGTGTATTGACTTTAAATTTGGCATCTCATTCTAAACACTGATTTATTATTTCTTTAATTATATTATTACGATATTATCCTAAATATTTAAAATACTTCTCTAAACACATAAACCCCTATAATTATTATCTATTAGTCAATACCAATTTTATTGAGAAAATTTTAGGCCACCAAACGCTACACACACTTGAAGCTCCTCGGACTCCGGGAAGCAGGATTTACTACAACACTTTCTAAAAACTGAAGAGCAACTTGGCAACTATAGGAATTTCGTCAATTAGGCTTATAATCAGACCTTTTAAATTTTAACTTATTACTTCCCCAACTTAATTAATATATTTTATCATTTTTGTTTTGAGGTTTATTAATAATTGGAAGTCAGCTATTACAAATAATGGAACAATAAAATAAGGTAAAACTCAAAAACTCCAATTCACTAACAAAAATATTAGGACAATTTAACAAGGTGACTTCATTTACGCAAAGTTTCAACACAGTTTATATCTCTGCTTGGATTCTGAATTTTTTTTTTGGTAGAAGTTAAGCTGATTTTAAACAAAATATTAAAAATTACTTCTGACCCGAGTTCAGACAAAATATTACGGCGTTTCTTCAAAATTTTGCTCTTGATCAATTAATCTTGTCCTAGCTGACTATAAGCAAGTTGACTGTTTCCTGACGGCGCGCGAAGTCTCTTGGGATTTTTCCGTGAGAGCAAATCACTGATCCCTAATGTGTGTAGCGTTCTACGCTGAGTACAGAAGATATGTCATCTCTTTTTTTGTGATTTTGTAATAACACACGTTTGGTGATGATAAATAAACTGCAATTAAGAGTACTACCGATACCATTTCGAATAGACCTTACGACCACATTGTTTCAAAACCGCCGGCACAATTTCGTGTACCCTACAAAAACATCCTCAAAAACGTGCAAAATATCACCACACCCTGGTCGCCTAACATTATCTAAACCAAACTACTTACACGTTCTTAGCGTAGACAGGTTAATTATAATCAGAATTAATACAATCTTTACGATCAAATTTCTCTATTAATCTTACATTGTAATGACAATCTAATTTTTTTTTAGTTTAACCATCTTACTAAGCTCTATTTTTATATATTTAAACGGTACGTGATGTATATTATACATTTTATAATAGTGTAAATATGTAATTTTATGACAGTTTATATGTTAGTAAAACTGAAGTATAAAAAAACGGTTTTGTGACTAAAGATATGTTGAAAACGCTCGTTACGTTGAGGACAATTGGGCCTCAAAGCCTAATATTACGGCGGAATACAAGATCTACCTACATCCTTATAGGGTGGACATATTTTTATTTTCCACCGCAAGGTAATAGCACATTCCGCCAGCGGGTAAGGAAGATATGTATGAATTCTTTGACATTTTCCACTTAACATTAGACGTCTTCTATTAAAATTTAATTGATTAATTTATCATATTGCAAACAGCAACGTTTCACTAACTCGTCATAAATCAGGTATCTGTTTCACGCATGCTTTGCCTAATCACATTTAGACTGGACGTGTAGCTGAACACTCAAAATCTGGTCCTACCGTCAGCGTAGGTAGCGGGCACCGACTCTTCGACCAAATTCATTTACAATAAATAAATAATATCTCTAAAAAGCGTTACCTGAGTTTTATCGAGAGAAATTTCAAGAGTTATTACGTTAATTTACTTTTTAGTTATTCCACAAACTTAATCTCTTTCGTATTGGACTAGACGCATTTTTAATTTAATTTTAGGGAAGGCAAAGATGTGTGAAAACCAATCGAGTGCAAGTTGAGAAGGGTTGAGAGTCGACGCAGTTATGTACAAAGAGAGAGCCGTACTACACTACTACGATACAATACTGCCGTGTTCCTGTAAAGACATACAGCAAAATTCCGCACACACCGGAAGTGCGTTTGCATCAAATCCTGAAAACATTCTTCGATACATTTAAAACGTCATGAGTTCCTTAGTAACAGTGTGGCAACGTTATTAAAGTATTTATTATATTATACTTATTTAAAATTATTCTAAAAAATACATTAGCGCAACATTGTCCACACTGTCGTATTAACGTGCAGGGGCGACCCTGACGTACACAAATAAATAATTATCTATAATTAACTGCTTAGTGAATATATGCACGAGCATTTATCATATGTTGTAGCTACCATTAATATAAATTAACATCAAAATAAATGCATCATGTCACTATTATGTCACTGAACATAACGTTTTATATGAAAAGTGATAGAAGTCGTGATTACGCTAACTAATCGAGAAGAAACTACCTTTTTCAACAGTGAACAGAACATTTTGCTAAACAACGCAACTGGAAGAGTTCAGTGGAGGTTCCGGATCGCGCCGGCTCTATATAGAAGACGACAGTTTACACCTAAAATTATACTAAATCCTCTCTAAAACTAATATTGCACACACATACACATTTCTGAATCATTTCCAAGTGATTCATTACTATACTTAAAGAAAAAATAAAATGTGTATGCGTACAAAAGTATTATGATAATAATAAAATTACTCGATAATGCCGTAATAAATTGTGCCGACTAAAATAGATCATAAAATATAATATGCATAAAATATAATCTTAGAATAATAACTGCAAATTATAAGTGTTAAAGAAATACTTTTAACAATGTGCTCTAGTGTTGAATATTTATTATAATAATATAAAAATACAATTCATTGTTAAAAAGCCTGTTACAATTATAACCGCAAAACAACCGAGGCAATGTTTAACATTGCTTAAAAATATAGATACTAAAGTTGCCGAAATGTAAATAAGTCTAGCGCAATCTAATTGCAATTTGTTTCATACAATATGACCTAAGCCACAGAGTAGAGGATAAGGTACGATCACGGCGACTAACACTTGAGTATTATACGATGATAAATCCGCAGCTAAATAATTCGTAGGTTTGACTTTTACTCTAAACAACGACCGGTCGATATGTGTGTGATATGTCTAGAGGTTACAATACAATCATTTTTTTTCATTTTACTTCGCGGTCGATAACTTAATCTTTACTCTGAGGCAGAAATCATACGCTGAAATCACTGGAAGCGATTAACGCTATATAGTTATATCGTATAAAAATAATAATTGATCAATAAAATTACGGAATGAATACCACACAAAATATAAATTCTTCACGACGATACAAAATGACGGAGTACCCTCAAAAACTTAAAATCTTAGCTGCCGTCCGAAACGATGACGTAAGTTCCTAAATTATGATGTACAGTAACAGTACGTACCTATTCTAATGAAATAGAGTTAGCACTTAACTTCTATACTGTTCCGAGTAAGCGTAATACAGATATATAATAAATTTTCAGTCGAGCGATGTTCTCGATTAGTGAGAGAGGTACGTTTGCATCACTGAACGATAAGGCCTGAGGGGTTAGGACAGGTTTTTGTACGAATTTCGAGTCGACTCGTATCGCACAAACGAATCGAATTCCTCCATACACTTACAGCCAGCGCCATCTACTAAATGCCGCATGTCAGCGACTGTTCAAAGATGGCGCTGGCTGTAAATTTAGAGAATTTAAAAAGATGCGAGTCTACTCGAAATTCGTAAAAAAACTTGTACTAATCCTACAGAGAGCTAGGTTACGCTGTTTTGTAATTCGAAAGGGTCCAATCTCGTTAACTGGTGTGTGATATTCCGAAGAGACGTCGGGCCTTCCGCTTAAATACTTGACTTCGAGAAGGACACCCGGAGGTGGTTAGACTCCGAGAGCTGGTAGTTGTGCATTTTAATGAGCGCCGCCACTGCGTCGTCGATAGACGGCAATTGCACAAGAGCCATTTTCCGGTCTTTCCTGTAACATATAACAGTAGGCTTAGTACATATTTTTGTATACATTTCGAGTCGAGACGATTCGAATAAGCGGATCGGATTCCTCCATACATCTGCAGCCAGCGGCCCAAGTGGACAACATCACAAAACTTAGTTCACAATGAGTCCGCTTGGGACTTTTAATACAAAAAAATATGTTTAACTATGTAAAGGTGCTTTCAAGAGAAGAGATGCAATGCAGAAAAGCGCGTTTCAACTTAGACCTACATCGCTTTACATCACGCTGATTTTCGTTAAGCGCAAGCTTAACATCAATACGAAAAGATATTATACAAATTGTATCTCATCGTAATAATAACACTCCAGTCTTCATCGTAGTTTTAGAATGCGAAGTATTGAGGCAACAACCCCATAGGTCGTTGGATGGGTAGGTATAGCTTATGCGAGTAGATACCTATATCTAGGCTTTATACATCTTTGAAAACTTAAAGGCCGCCGTTAAAGCAAGCAAGATATTACAGTAGAAACTCGATTAATCGGACTAATTGTTGTCGTTAGGCATTCGGAATATCGAATGTATGAAGAACAGCGGGTTCTGGCCATAAAATGTAGTACATAATATTGTGTTTTTTAATCAATATGCATCTCAACAAAAGACCTGACAATTATAAAGTACTGAGTTCCAAAAGTTCATTTTTCAGTTTCTTGATGATTTTTTATTTAAATTGGCCACGTTTGGTAGCCCGGATAATAGCGCATTCGTATAATCGATTTTCTAATATATTTTTAATGCCGAAATATTGTCACTCCTACACTGAATAAGCCTCGTAACTACACCAGGCTACACTAATTATTCTTATTATTTATTCCGTCGCATTTTATTTTTTTAAATTATAAGTACTCACGGGAAGAATTTGAACGCTTTGATTGTGAATCCCCGCTTGGTGAAAGCTTCCTTGATGTCATCTTCAGAGACCGTGGCTCTGCGGACGAAAATGACAAATATAGACGGTCCGTTTGAGCGTAAAAATGAAACGGGGCTTTCGGAATTCGACAATAACTTACGGAATGTTGGACAGATGTAGCGTGGCGCTAGGCGGGTAAATGTTCTGGTAGTTTTTGCTGCCGGGCTTTTTGAATCTGTGCAGCGGGCTCTGCGAATAGTCCCTGGAATGGAGAGAAGGAAAATTTATTTAACACAACCAATAATTCTCCCGATACAGCCAATTCTGCGGACACAAAGGATTTGCTGTTTCGCCGTGAATGCAATCTAGAAAAATGAAAAATTTTATGTCATGTAAGTACGCAACAAAGGAATTTCATGAAAGGAACTCAATAGTGATTTATTTGAGGGCGTATTATAGGGGACGTCTCGAGGATCTTAAAACTGTGACGTCATAGTTTTTGAAAGAGGTTTCAAACAAATTAATGACTTCTATGTATTCGTATTTTTTGAAGGACTCATATCTTTTTCACACTACACCCGAAAATATTACTGTACTAACTTAGAAAGTTAAATGCTACACAGAAGAAGTTAGAAGTTAGATGCTACACAGCATCTTACCAGCTTGCAATTTTTTTTTGCAATGAAATTGCTGTTAGGATGATTACCAACAGAGCCGAAGCCTCTCAGTCCTACCAGATCAGGAAAAGAATTAAGGATTTTATAATTCCTAATTTAGGAATTAAAAAATCCCAAAGTAGCTAGTTCGTTCACAAAACTGCTTTTTACAGCTAGACAATCCTCTTTAGTCAGGTCTTTACCTCTTAACCTAGGATTTGTGTAGTCAAGGCATAGTCCATTGAAAAGTTACATTTGGGGTTGCGTTGGGTTTTTAGAGGACGCAATTTTATTGTTTTGATGTGTAGGTCAGTGTAAAGCTAAAACCAAGTTTGTGGGGTCCACAAACTTGGGGGCCCTTGTCCCACGGCCGCCATCTTGAAAATAGGGGTTGAAATGGTTTTTACGATATATCTCTTTAACTATTTACTTGATAAAAAAAAATTGTTAACATTTTTTGTTGCAAATTAAATTCTCTATTCTAACTTTGTTCCAGTAACTTTTTGTCGTAGAACTATAACCCTTCCCTTCATACATACCTGGTGAGACCCGCGTCCGGCTGCCCCTCCTTGGGCAGCTGCACGGTCTGGTGCTTGCTGAGCATCACGCGCATCGCCTTGCCGAACACGCGCAGCTTATCCATGTGGGTCATCGCTGAATCAACACACACAATGTTCAACTATACTTGCCTAACTTGTTGTTAAATTACATTTTTAACACATTTGATCAAATAGTGGACTTTTCCATGTATGTTTATCGTGCGCAAAGTTATTCTTTTCCGCACTAGTACTTTTTGTTTGCCTTCTGCATAGAAGTTTTAATCAAAAAGTTTGTAGTACAAAATGTTTGTATTAAATGACTATTTCATAGCGTAAACACTATTAATACTGAAATAAAAAATCTGAAATAAAAATATAATTTTTCAACAAAGTTTCATTGTTATTTGTTTCCGAGTTACTTTTTTGTAAAATATTAGGACTTTCATAACTTCCGGATTCTGACCCCAGGTCACAGAGTGCATCAGTTGACCATAGACAATTCTCTTTCAATTTTTTGTTTATTTTTTTTGTGCGTGAGTGGTCTGTATTCATGGTAAATTACATACCTTAAACTACTAAATATTTTTATTTTTGGCCCCAACCTTAGGTATTTTCGCAAATGTGTTAAAAATGTCGTTCAATGCACGTGCGGAATTGTCATTTCCACCGAGACTCGTAAAGAAATGACATACTTATTGTATATTATGTACTTATAAAGTATAAGTATTGAAATGTACTATTTTGCAGCGGCCAGCAAAAGAGGCATTGATGTACGAACGTGTGATTGAGAACCGAGGCAGCGCTGAGGCACACTTACGTGAGTCCATCAATGCTTAGTTGTGGGCTGTGGCCGAGGCTTGTATACTAGGGCTTTTCTCAAACAACTCGCCGAAAATTAAAGTAAGTTGAGGTTCGAACGTGTAATTGTGAGCTAAGGCACCGCTGAGGCACATACCTACGTGAGCCCATCGATGCCTAGTTGTGGCCAAGGCTTGTATGTATAGGACTTTTCTCAAACAATGCGCCGAAAATTATAGTATAGTACCTAGGCGTGACCTAGGCAGAATTTTTTGAAATCAGTAATGCTCAAATTTCCAAGCATGTTTAAGAAAAATATTTTTATTGTCTTCATATTTATTTTATTGTCTTCAGATAAAATATTTTTATTCAGATATATTATATTGTCTACAATGTAGTTTAATATATCTGAAATGTGATGCTGAAGCGGTCAAATCCAGAATCTGTCCAAATCATTAAGATTCTTTCCATTCAGCCAATGCGATGGATGCACATCGGACACAGCTCGACATGGAACGCAGAGATGTCAAGCTTACGAAGTTTTACGCAACTAGGATTTAACGACTCAGTCATCTAGCAGTAGGGTTATTACAAGTTTTTGTACAAATTCGAGTCGACTGGCTTCGCACAAACGAACCGAATTCCTACCTACAATTTACAGCCAGCGCTATCTGTCCGAGTCTACTCGAAATTTGAACAAAAACCTGAACTAACTCTACAGGTTACTTGTAGATCGCTGCGGTTTCTGGTGATTACCGTCATTCCGATTACAAGATTTAGGTACAGTAATCCTACAGTACATATGAAAATTTTGTGAGACAATGACATCGTCATATCGTTATTTTGTGTAACATAAATTTGTCTCACGATATTAATCTGAACATAATGCCAAGAGATCCATACTTATCCTAATTTTTGGGGGTCGCATAATTTCAGCTTAAGTACTCTCCATCAAAAGTTGTTATGTGTCTTCCATAAGCGGCATCAATGGAGATATTGCTGAATTGCTCTCTCTTATCAAGCTTATGAGCTTTTTATTAAAATGAATTACTGACGAAGGAGCAGATCACAAGATCCTGTTACGTACCTATCTATTTTATTAAAAATAAAATAATAATAAGACGATAATATCTAAAATATTATTGGGACACTTGCCTCATGTTTAACGGGAATGAATAATTCATACTTCGTTACAATAACCATAGAATAAGCGAGTTATTCAGATTTACCACTTCACGCAATATGAAATGTAAGCAGTAGAAAACTATACGTCACAACTCCGTATCCAAACAAAATGAAAGAACTACGGGAATATGAATCTAGTGTGTTCGAGAGTAAAGTTGAAAATAATGTAAAAAATAAATACCTAGGTGAGCCTGGTGCGGCTCTGCCATCTGAATTAGGGCTGAATCCTTTTTATTGTAGAGAATCTTCACTCGCTGCACATCGCCGTACACGCCTACGTAATAAAATGTGTTACAAACTGAACCGTATTTTCCTGTTCTATTACTGTAATAAAGGACTTATATTTCAGGATGGCTACCTCAACTCAGCATATTTTTTACTAAAAATCCCTGTCACTGCAACTTTTATTAAATTATTAAATAAAAACAATAAAACCGGGCGACAGTTGCGAGGTTCGCCCGGAGTATTACCGCGAAGATGTGAAACTTTTTAAGACTACCCAAAAATTTGACGATAAAAGCAAAGTTGAGACAGCCAGATTATACGATCTAACTTGGTACTTAAGGCTAAGCTAAGCTACTATGTAAAAACTGTTTCTATCGAACGGATCGGAATGAATACTAGGTATACTATGTCGAACGAATTAGTTTTAACTTGATCAGTATAATGTGAGACTGGATAGGCAGAAAATGATACAAGAGGAAAATAATTCCAAAGCTCTATATTGGTCACGTATAAGCTTCTGATTAATGTTTAGCGGTTAACAGCGTTGGCTCTTTTTGGCCTGCCGTATAAAGCAAAGATCATACAAAAAAAAAGATTTGGAATGGTATTCATTGAAAGGTGTTAAAAGAAACTAAAGAAGACTTCTTATTAAAATAACACACAAGTATTTGGTTTTTACTTAATTGACTTTGAAATCTTTGAAGCAAATTATTTTTTATTTTATTGAGTTATCTACAACATTATCGAACACCTCAGAAGTGAAGTAGAATAGACCATGACACAAATACGATACGGGGTACATACACTAACCTAGCTACAGTACATCTAAGACGCCTGAAACACAAATTGTCAAGTTAATAAAGCGTTTAGAATGACCTCAGGACGGATACGGATAGTGTTAACAAGCCAAGCTTCGACACAGAGTCATCGGATGCTGTTATCAGAGTGAAGTTGAGAGTGTTAGCTGACAATTTGTCTTCCAGCAGACAGGCTCGGGAGCAGTATTAATGTTTTAATATAAAATACGGATTGTATGTGCACACGTACCGAAAAGGGTAAAGAGAGCGTCAGGCGTGACCATCTAAAACAATAGGAAAGAGAAAAGAGATAGTATTATAAATAGTCGTAAAAGATATCTGACTTCATGTCTATAAATAAATTAGCAACTTATTTTTAAAGAGTTTTAAGTAGAATATATGTAAATGAATAGCCTGTAACGACTGTATTAGTTCGGATCTTATTAGTCTTTCGGTGGATTTAAACCCATATTAAATGAATCGAGTAGACGTTACCGGCTATTGTGTTAGCGTAATGCAATAATTTGCCAATAAACGTTAAACTACCAAATCGAATTGAAAGATTCCAAAAATAGTTTCTCTACAAATTGTGCCTAACAGACTTGTACGAGTGATATCTTCAAGTCATTTACAAAAAGTCATCTAGGGATCGTTTCTTACAATGTAAAAAGCATTCAACATCATTTGGTTTTGATGTGTTGATTTTAATTTCTACTTCGGATATTTAGTGTTTGGAATTGTCGAATGGAAGGGGAATACCTACCTCCTCGTTGAGGTTGGAGACAAGCAGCACTGTGGCTAGTGGCAGCGGCGGGGCGGCTAAGGCGCGAAGTGCAGGCGATGCCGGGGTGAGAGTCAGTGCCCCGAAGGCTGGCAGGCCGACGCCGCCGACTCCCACGCCGTATGGTGACGCTAAGCCTGATCCCAGGCCTAAGAACTGCGGTGCCAAGACTCCGCCACCTATTCCAAAGTTACGCCGTTAACGTTAAATTCTCGTGCCACTCTTTGTTACCAAACTCCACAGAAATGGTTCGACCGATTGTTATGAAATTTTCAGTGCATGATCACTAGGTCTGAGAGCAGGTACTTATCTTTTTTTTTTTTTTAAATGTCCCTAATGGCAAAACAACGTTTACCGGGTCAGCTAGTATTGAATGAAGAACGTACTTAAGTATCTCATATCAAATTAATAAGACACATAGGAATAGTATTTAATAATATTAATTAATCATTAGCAATATGTTACCAGATCCCTTATTAAAATACGTAAATTACTACCATCTAACGTATATCACGAAAGGAAAACCACACCAAACATTGTAGATGTCTCCACTTTTTGCGAGGATCCCGAAACATACAGCAACAGTATAACATAAGCAACAAATAGGCTTTACAGGAGGCATCCCCATATATTACAACCCTCTACGGTGCAGTAGGGATTTATGATAAGTTATTAGTCACTGTGGAAACATTTAGGATTGATTATGAATAATAAACAAGACAAGAGGGGTAAAGTAGTATAATATGCGTGCTTGTTTACATTATAATATAATATGCTGTTTTGGTATTGTAGCAGACGTAACATAATATGAATGAAACATTTTGCATTTACACATGCAAATTAAAGTTTGAATTACTAAGTACCTGAAATTATCTAATTTACCATAGTTGTTGCCGGAAGGAGAATTGTCATTGTAAATTATAATTTGTAAGTAGGACCACAGTTTAGCGAGCACACAATTCAGAAGCTACCGTGCTTACATCAGTTTGCCCAACGATAGTTTGATTTAGGTAAAAATCATCCATATTAAACAATAGATCAAACCATGAAAGATTCATGGCATCACTATTCGAATGGATTTACATGGAAATTCACTCTAAATAATAAATAAGTACTCACTGATCAACATCGCAAAACACATATCGTCACAAGTTTATGCTACAAACGACTTTCAGTATTTTTTTGGAAATTATTTTTAATCAATAACCAATACAGTTGACCTGTATATAAGCTTCAAATTAAATCCTACGGTTACGTACTTATTACCTTTCTGTACTGTGTCCTTGCTACGCTGCAGAGTTTAAGAGAAACTAAAAGGGACAGGTATAGAGTTATAGAGCAGTGTGAAAAGCGTCCAGGTGTCGGGTAGCAGTCGGACTAACTCATCCTGGAGGCGAGGGCCAGCGCGAGGCGCGCCCGCAGGGGCATCAACTCACTGGTCAACAGCTGGTGCGCGTCGCCGTCGCCGGATGGCAGCGTGGGGTTGGTGTAGTCGCGCGACTTGTCGTTGTTGTACTTCACGTTGAGGCACGTCATCTTGGAGTAGTCAATGCGCAGCGTGCAGCAACCGTTGTAGATGTTCTGCCCGTCCAGAGCCTGTTGACAAGTTCATAGTCGTTATTCACGTTTAACTTTTTTTTTTTAAATAAAATAAAATTAATATATACAGGACATTTGACACATCTCAATCTTGCCCCAAAGTAAGCGATAGCTTGTGTTATGGGTACTAGATGACTGATTATACACATAAATACTAATATACATACCTAAATATAATATATTGAAAAACACCCAGACACTGGAAAATATTCATGCTCATTACACACAAACATTTACCAGTAGTGGGAATCAAACCCACGACCTCCGGCGCAGACGGCAGGTTCGCCACCACTACGCCATTCGGTCGTCGCCACTTTCTATTAAGTATATCTTTGTTTAGCTCTAACTGTTCGCTCGAGTTTATCTGTAAACTCTAACGACGCCCGATTGGCGCAGTTAGTAGTGATCCTGCCCTCTGTTCCAGTGGTCGTGGATTTGATTCCCGCGGGTGGCAAATGTTGTGAGCGTGAAAGTTTTCCAGTATCTGGTTATTTTTCTACATAATGTTATAAGTATTTATGCATATTTATCAGTTCTCTTGTAACCATAAAAAAAGCCGCTTACTTTGGGGCTGTATTCTCAACCCTTAATTATCTCAGTATGAGAGGGGTTTGGTCATAGACCACCTAGGCAAGTGTGGGTTGACGGGCTTCGTAAAGCATTAAAGACAACAATGTCTTGAACAATGTTCACTACGAGGTGAACACAAAGACATGCAAATTTCCTTACGATATTTTCCTTCACCATCAAGCAATTGATATTAAGTTTTCTAAAACGCACATACTTAGCTACGAAAAGTCAGAAGTCACTGCGCGGGATTCGAAATCCCGACCAGTAATGACACATATCTGAATCAAAGTGCTATTCTATAACTGCTATAAAACGAAAATGGTAAAAGATTCACTGACTGATTTATCAATGCACAGCTAAAATCTACTGGACAAATAAGATACTACTATGACGTAGGTAGGATGTTTAAAAATTCAACCCCTTTAAGGGGATAAAACAGGGGGCCACGTAAGCGAAGTCGCAAGCATCGGCTAGTTCAAGTAACATAATTCCATCATAACTAAATCCAATAAACTTCTGACTGTCTAGCACATATTCTAGATCTAATTGCGTTCAGTCATTCATAACATTTAATCAATAAATTCTAAAAGAACGCGGTATAATGGAAGGCAAACTGAAGTTTTATACAAAGAGTTTATAATGGACCTCGCCGTAAAATAGCAGTGTTAATAAATTATACAGGACGGTGCAGGATGAAAAAAAATATGACGGTGTCAAAATCGTTACTTCCCCGCGCTACCTATTTGTTTGTCGACGTCGCCTGCGGGCGGCCGATAACACTGCATCGCGATAGAAAAGAGAATATTAATTAAAATGCAACAGCACTCAACCCATTCCCGTGAGCGTTATGCTCGCCTTTCACCGACACAAAGCAAAAGTAGTACTGATACAAAAAAATTAAAATTAACAAGCTTTTCTTTATAAACAAACTGCATTATCTCTTAGCGAGATTAAATCAATTGCATCCTACAGGTGTTGTGCAGTACGCGGGGGACCACACTGTCTAATGTAGAAAAGATAAATGTTACAATGGGGAATACTCGCGAGCGGATGTCTCACCGTAAATAGACTTTAATTTTTAACTGATCATTCCCACTTTTAGCAATTTCTTTAGAAACGCGGACCTGTCTGTTCCGGTAAGGCCCGGTTTCCAACAAAGCGAAGAAGAAACGAGAGGAGATGTGTTATGAATAACCAATCAGATTTCGTTATTTACACGTCTCTCCGCTTAGCTTAATAGGTAAATGCAAGATCAAGCAAGAGGAGATTTTTCATTTTTCTATAGTATTTTGTGCCCCGAGCAAGCAAGCGGCGCGGCAGAGTGGAGATGTGTAAATTCGGGCGGTCGAGAGGCGCCGCTGGCACTCGCGCGCTTCGCTCCCTGCAGCCTTCTCCCCGTGCTACGCACACCCGAAAATGTCATTCGATTGACGCTACGCACACTGGCACAGCTCACATCTACTCTCCTCTTATCTACGCATCTCATTTTCACTACCGTGGAAATGAGTTCTCGTTTTCATTATCGGTGGAAATAACTAAACAACTTCGTAGCGCATCTCGGTTCTTCTCTTCTCCTCTCCGCTTTGTTGGATAGCGGGCCTAATTCATTTTAACAATCGCGCCCGTGGTCGTGGGTCCCTGAAACAGTTTCATTAATTCCGTCAACTTGCCGATGCCCCAGGCCCCGCCTCGTGGACCGCGGTATTATTAATTCAACCAATTAACGTCACTGTTTTCTTTTAAAAAGGGAAACCATGAGAAATTCTTCGCGAATTACATAGCAAATTCTAAACTAATTAAGCGAATGAAATATAAATTGAAATGGAAAATAGGTATCTGCGTCATAAATATTTCATATTTCAATTATGCGGATAAAAGCAACATCGTATTAACAATTTATACGTGGGCAAATTAACCCGAGCCTTTCATTTGATGTATAATTTAGAATATAGCGACCTACCCATACATAGCAAAGTAATGAAACACAATCGATCGTTACGGAAAGCTCTCTTAAATCGTTGATTAAACCACGCTCGTACCTACTTCCTATAAATGAAGTTAAATTTGAATACCTTTTTACAATCCAATAAAAATTTCAGAGACGCAATGAATAAGTGAGAGTTCAATGTCGGAAAGCTGGAATATTGGCTGTAGATTTAATAAATTTCTGCTCTATATGCAAATGCGGACCCCTGATGTGTAGACGTGAATAGATTGGCTCGTTTATACCTCAACTTATATGGAAATACGAAAAGCACGTAAGAAAGCGTGAAGACGATCGCTGATACGTAATTAGTTTTGTAGACCGGCACGCCTCAATTTGATTTTCGCGAAATTGGATTTTTACGAAGTGCGTGAACGCCAACCTGTACGTAATACTTACCCGGTCCTTAACTACTTGTAAACTTATCCACTTCAGATATCTATGTACCTCCGTTTTGTAACACATTTATATTACTTGTAGCTTTAAACTTAATAAATATGCTTTTGCACGCGTGAAATTAGGCTTCTCATTAATCCCATGAAAATCAAGGATTTTCGTAAAAGAATGAGGTTATCTTCAATTGAATATTTCAGTCAAATCAGTTCAGTACTAACGGCGTGACTGCTCCACCTACATACACACAAAAACACGCACGCACACACACACAAACTAAAATATATATTGTTAAGTACAGTCAAACTTTTCGATAGCATTATTTTCATTTCATTACTGCACTACTCCAACTATGTAGATAAGAGAGTGATTGGTAGAATAGATGAGCCCCTATTCTAAGTCAACATTTTTGCTCCGGGATTTTAAAAGAGCTAAGTATTATAAATTATGAATAAATTTACGTCATGGGTGGGTAAAGTCATTTAATGTTCAGTGATTAATTAGGTTGAAGGCTTAACAAAGTTAAAGAATAGCGGGCTATACTAACAGTAAGGTTTTACATAAAAGTATAATATAGGTAATTTAAATCAGGGAAATTCTTTAAACTTAATTAAGTTTTATGCTATCTATTTAGCGTTATTACCCTCTCCATATCAGAGTCGTAGCCATATAATTAGTTATTCTACTTCTATGATTTCTTTTAATACGCTGAGGAACGAAATTAAAAAATGTATGAAAATGAGAGTTGTCATCGATAAGTCCGTGACCAATTAATTAGTCGATCGTGTATGTACCGCAAGAATACCGCCAAATTGTAAGTTATTTCTATCAGTTCATTTTTATTTTCTGTTTTGATTATTTCTTTTTTATATTTTATTCTGTGGTGTGTATGCATGCAGATTCCCATAAGGATTTTGAAAAACGTTCCACAAGCGTCAAAAAGTAATTGTAGCAGTAGATTAGACAACTCTTATGGCTGCGGTTGCAGTTTGGATCAAGGGCGAGATTTCATATAAAAATAAAATAAAAAAAATAAAAAAAATAAAAAAGCCTTTTATTTCCCATCACCAGTGAAAGTAATTTACAATTCAAAAATATGATTTAAAGTTAAATAAACAGTTATAAATTAATACAAAAAAAGATAAAGTGAGATAATTTGTACTATGATGAGAACCCCTTTCGGGTATAGGCCTCCTCCAGAGCTTTCCAATCTCCTCTTTGGGACGCTGTTTTGACCCAGTCGTAACCTGCTATTCTGCAAATGTCGTCTGCCCATTTAAATTTGGGTCTGCCTCTATTCTTCTTCCCTTTAGGACCGGGCCAAGTCGTTGTTCGTGTGGTCCATCTGTCGTCCTTCAATCGAACTACGTGCCCGGCCCATTGCCATTTCAATCGAAGGGCGTGCGACAGAAAGTCGATGGCTTTTGTTTCTGCTCGGATGTCAGAAGATTTTATTCTTTGTATTTTTCTAATACCTAAAAGGCTGCGTTCCATCGCCCTTTGGCACACTGTGAGTTTGTTTTTGGTTTTATTCGTGTGGGTCCATGTTTGTGCGCCATAGGTGAGACATGGAAGCAGGCAGGAATCCATGGCTAGTTTCTTCAGTCTTAATGGTAATCTGCTCTTGAAGATTTCGCGAAGTGACCAGTATCGACTCCACGTTTTTGATATTCTTCTTTCGATTTCCTCGAGAGAGTTCTGTGGTCTAAATGAGATTTGCTTACCTAAATAAATGAAGTCATCCACAAACTCTATTTCGACATCGCCTGTGTATGTGGGTGTAGGAGTAGCATTGGTCATTAGCTTTGTTTTGTCTAGATTAATTTCTAAACCCACTTTTTTGCTGGCAGCTTGTAGATCGACTATCATTTGCTGTAGTTCGTTGGAGCTTTCCGAAAACAGAACTACGTCGTCGGCAAATCTAAGGTGGTGTAGTCGTTTGCCGCCGATGGAAACGCCCCGATTTTCCCATTTTAGTGTCTTAAAAACGAGCTCTAAAACTGCGATAAAAATCTTAGGTGAGAGCGGGTCGCCTTGTTTTGCTCCTCTTTTGATTTGAAAAAGCGGTCCCAGCGTTTTCAGTTTGACTCTGCTCACGCTTTTATAGTAGAGATCTTTGAGTATGTTTATGTAGACGTTCTCTACATTGCTCTGTTCTAAAGCTTCCCAAATGGAGTTGTAAAAAATCGTGTCGTGTCGAAAGTGTAAGATTTCATATAACAAGTCATAATTATAAGGTGAAATAAAATAATTCAAACGCATCTAAAGTTTCCGACGTTAGCTGAATAAATACGCAATCCTTGCATAAATAAAGGGGCAGCAGGTATCAATTTGTTGTTTTTAGTTTTGTACTAACAAAGCTTTTGGACATTTCAAACAATTCCATTCTCACTGAATTTTATCGCGGTATTGCAATTCAGTTTAGTCCGATTTGTGAGGGAAATGAATAC
Organism: Coenonympha arcania; assembly: GCA_036785405.1. NCBI lineage: Eukaryota > Metazoa > Arthropoda > Insecta > Lepidoptera > Nymphalidae > Coenonympha > Coenonympha arcania. The sequence goes on from CM072061.1 coordinate 6,649,841, forward strand.
ACACCTATGTATTGTAGTCTCAATAGCTTTATTTAAAGTTCCAAATAAGGATAATATAATAGAAAAATTTGGTGTTGTTTGTTTTTTGTAAAAATCTGGTTCAAACTGTTCTCATTTAAAAAAGAAAAATAGATCGCGGCTTTATTTACGCCGAGGCAATTAACAGCCCTTTACGGAAATTAATCCGGTTGACTTAACTTTAGATCTTCCTCAACAGGGTAAATAAGACTCAAAACCGGCGAGGAGGCCGTCAAAGCAGCGAGACAGAATCATTGTAAGACGTAACAAGTGTCCTCCGTATCTCTTAATCACGTCGCCGGTAATTGTTTTATCTTTAGCTCGTTAGAACTCGTTTAAGCAAAGCCGTCTTAGAGAAGGATTAAATGCGGTCCTCCTTAATCCACCCCCTGTTGCTAATTCTGGCGGTTTTTCCACGGAGACCAGATAAACGTTTTTGTTGAGGCCCCGAGTTCGCTACGTTTAATATTTATAAGAGCCAACATCGCTCGGATTGCTTCGGTTGCGCGGTGCAAGGATTAGGTACGCCCACGACGGAATGCATGCGGGGCTTTTGTTGGAGAGAAAAATTACGGAAAATGTTCGAACTTATTTACTGTTCGTTGTTAGTCTCTTAAAAGATTTACGTTGTAGTCACCTAGTGGTGATTGGTGTAGCTCCTAATGAGCTTAGCTAGCTCGAAATGCAATCTTTTAGAGTATTTAGTTACCTACGGGTAAAAGCTTTTTTTTTGCGCTCTCCCGCCTTGAAACTCAAGAAAATAAGTCTGGCTACATTTGCTGGTAGTTTAAAATAGTTTATTTTCTTACTAAATACAACGAAAAAGCCTTGTAATCAAAGCTTTTAGTAGCAAATCACTTTTTAGTTACCGTTCATCGACCGTGAGTATAATTGATTCTATTGGGCGTGAATGAATTTGCCACAAATCCTGTTACGGGACCGCCAGACCCCGAGTTTACCCAATATAAACCCGATTGGGAGCCGAGAGCTTTCACCATAAAACAAACGAGAAATAGTTAATTTATATAGAGTTAACTTCAATCAGAGTTATTCAATGTATTACAGAGAGTCACATGAATTTTAATTTTAAATACGATAGTGGTCTTTAAAAACAAAGTTTGGATTTCAATCAGCTTGGTACATCCATGGATATCCTTTTGCTGCATCTTCATAGTTATTTCTCCTTTCGGAGGAGGTGATTTTTTTCTAGTAACTAGAATCTATAATTAATAACGTAAAGAACAAGGCGCTAATAGGTATAAACAAAATAATAGGTTAATAATAAGTTAATAGGTTAAGAAACAATAGGAACAAAATAATTTGTACGCCTAAACTGATGCACATATTTATATTTTAGCGCACCTAAAGAACGGTGTTGAAGTATAGTTGACAAAAATTAAAAAAAAAATGGTTAAAAATTGTTTGTGTTTGTGTAATGCACCATTACCTATGAAGTTTTTAAACTTTTGTTATGAAATTCACTCGTAATCTTAGAAACCGGCTTTTTAACATAGTGCGTTATTTGTGACGCGTAGTTGTTTTTTCTTTTTTCGGGACATTAACACATCGGTATCTAGCCCCAAAGTAAGCGATAGCTTGTGCTATAGGTACTAGATAACTGATAAATGTATATACATAATAACATACATAAATATAATATATTGAAAAACACCCAGACACTGGAAAAAATTCATGCTCATCACACAAACATTTACCAGTAGTGGGAATCGAACCCACGACCTCAGACGCAGACGGCAAGTTCACTACCGCTACGCCATTCGGTCGTCAAAATATAGTTTATACTCGTATAAATCGTTCGATAAAATATAAAGTCAAGAGTCACCCTTGAAAAGAAATACTTAAGTTTGGAAAGTACAAAATAATTGATTGCATTAGGCGGGCAGGCACTCGCTCGATTAGCCACGGATTGAGACCACTTACCGGAACGCCCGGTCGGCGAGTTTGCGCGAAATAAATACTTACAGGACAAAGAGTGTTTTTACTTAAAAAATAATTGAAAAAATTACAAATAGGTATTATCTAGACATCGAATAATTCAAGTTTATTGGATCTTTTTTTTAATGGATCTGACAGCTAAGAAAAAACATCAAAATGCTCTATTTATGAGAGAAATATTAAGCGACTATAACTGAAATCTGGAGTGCTTTTCACTATTAAGTGAAGTGAGAAATGTTTTTTATTAGGTTAGAGCATACAATTTTTTGGATGACAAAGTATTTGTATAACAATCATAAAGACCCAGATGAATAAAAAAAAATCGCAACGGCTGAGTTTAATATTATTTTGTTTTGCATTCAAGGGAAACGTTCGCTATTAATTCATCCTTAATGATCTGCTATTATCGATAAATAACTTTTAAAATGTTAAAGAACGAGCAAAATTATAGGTCCATATTGGGCGTTCAATCTGTTTATCTTTTAATTGAATGAGCGGAGGTTATTCAAAATTTCAATCAACGGAAATGAGATTGGACCGTGACGTATTTATTATAATAACGCGAATTTTCTGTACTGATAATAATTATATGAAATTAAATATTAAGTCCACTATTCAGTAGTCTCAGTACCCTTTTATAAAGACTAATAAATAAAATATAATAAAATATAATAGAAGATAAACACTTTATTGCACACCACAGAATAAAAATATAAAAAAAGAAGAAATAATGAAAACACAAACTTAGTTGTACTCACAACTTGGAAATAACAAACATATCAGGTCATAACACAAAGCAATGTAGGCATCTGCGATAGCTAGTATCTATGGGTATTTTTTTATTAGATAACTGATAAATAAATATAATTTTTAATATAGGAACACCAATACAATGTATAGGAAAACACCCTAGACACTGGAAAATATTCATGGTCATCACACAAATATTTTCCAGTTCTAAACAATATGAACCAGGAATCTAACCCACGACCTCCGACGATTAATATGTGTTACCAACGATTTTATAATACCAGCATTTATTAACATTTTATTGCTGCGATAGGCCTCATCTCTTATAGAATAAATGAATGTGAAGATCAGATTCTCTGATGGCCACGTTCTACTACGTTACTCTACGTTGGAGAGCTTGTAATATGAGTATTTCAAAAATCAATAACTAAGGTTGTTTCTTTTTGCAAAAGTAAGTGTAGAAAAAAACTGAGCAGGTTGGCGGTTACATTACACCTACCTCTGTTGTTTTATCGCAAATTGTTTCCATTCCATTAGGCAATGTAATTAATACCCACCGGTTAACCTAATTGTGGGTGACAAACAAACAGCGATAGACGCCGACACTGCTCAAAAACCGCTCCTTAATACACACCATCCCCGCCCCGCAGTAACCAAATATTGGCGATTAGCCCCGCAGATGTTGAACTATATTGTGACATCATGAATAATGAATCCAACGACTTTTGTTACCGTAAGCGTGAATTGGCGTTGTCTATGAATACCGGTATTGTTCACAACATAATGGCATTGTTTTACCCACCACGCTTGTAAACGTGGCGTTATTTGAGGTACATCATATATAATTCAGCCGCGTTGTTGACGGGACGTTAAAAATGCAACGATGTGCAGCGGAGCCGATTTATTGAGTTGGTGTTGCATTCGTTTACATTATTGTCGAATTTATATTCTTCAATCCGCATTTTACCAGCAAAGTGGGCGCGAACGTGTGGGATTGAACTACCTATAATATCAGCAGTAACACGTATAATAATATACCCGCATATACCCGTGCGTAATATCGAGTTGGAACAGTAGAGTTAGTACAGGATTTTTGTAGAGTTAGTACAGAAACGAGTCGACTCGCCTCGAATAAACGGAACGGAATTTTCTACAACAGGCAGCGCTCTAAGCGGACAAGCGCCGAAAACTTAGTTCACAGTGTTTCCGCTTGGGAAAACTAACCTTAGATTAACCTACCCCTACTGAAAGTGTACTAAACTTTACCCAGAAAGGAAAGGGAGAAGGAAAGGACCCAGCAGTTCACATTCGCGGCTATAAAATGGGTTAAAGGTTAGATCACTTGATACTCTCAAAACGCTAATCAAGGTTAGGTAGGTATCTTTAAGAATCCTTTACTGCCATGCTTTAGTCAGAGCTTAATGTGAAATCTTATTTTTAATCTACAATACTGTAAAAATAACTATTTAATGGCACATAACTAAAAGCTTTAACATTCTGCGATTCGCAAATGTCTACGGCATCGTAGACGGTCTACGGCGTAGACTATTGCAGTCCCTTCAAGAGACCAACATTAGAAATTACTAAAATATAATGAGTTATTCTTTACAGGAGTACGGGGCTCATATAACTTTTTCGTTTCAAATTTTCAAATGTACATACGAGTATAGGTGCAAAACCACGTCGACACTCTGAAGCAGAGTGATTGCTTGACATACTAACAAATAATCGCTTACGAATTAGCGCATTTATATATAAAATCAATGTTAATTTTATTCATTATATTATTGGAGATATCGATCGGCATAAAAGATAAAAAAGTACTAATAACATACAATTCGTTGTAGGTATTCAGAAATGCAGGGCGACAACAAAAACGTGTGTTGTGTTCTGTTTTGTGTACAAACCCAGACCACTGCGTCAAGAGCAAGCGATTAAGAACAAAGATTACGTCGGGCAAAGCGGCGAACACTAACAAAACAACCGTTAAACAATGTTTGACACGTAACGAGGCGATGCAGAGTGCAGCTCGAACGCTGTTGACACAAGTCGGAGGTATCTCAACAGGGGAGAGCGACGGGACGTGCAATTTTAAACGAGACCCGATCTTCGCTTTCATCAACGTGGCGTTACTCGTGGCCCGAGAAGGTGTGAATAATTTTGTTTTGGTCAATTAAAATATTTCAAAGTATTATTTATAATAATTAAATATTATAATAATTAAATAATTGAAATAATGGACCTTTGAAATTGGATTGAAACCGCAATGTTTCCGAATAGATGACTTCACAGTCTGCCAAAGCACAGTCTGCCAAAGGACTGAATAGAATGCGTATGGAAATTATCGTGTCTACGGCAGTTGCTACAGCTCAGTGGTAAATCATCTAGACGCGATAATTTTGATACGCAATAAATAATCCAATCAAAGTGTTGTCTACTTCAACATCCTCTTTTTTACAGTATATACTGACGAGACGTGCCAGACTAATCAGATGCAGTGCGTCCTTGCATTGCAATGACGTAATATGATGCTCTGCGCTCGTCTTCTTGCGACTATCTTAAGGCCTCATCATTAGGCACGTGTTATTTCAACAGATACAGTGCCCTTCAGTCCGAAACATTGACTGTTCACGGCGGTATTCAACTGGCGAATTCAAAGAGCCAGCGTGGTTATGTTACTAGTTAAAAAGCTATACATTTTTTTAAACTATGTAGCGCTTGACTGCGATCACATCTGATGGAAAGTGGTCTAAGGTGGAACGCGCATACCTGGGAGATGCCTATTCACTTTTGATATGAACGCGCCCAAGTTCAGACCTTTGCAATGCGTATCAGAAACGAGGAGTTAACGGCCTACAAGCCGTATTTAGGTGATTTTGAATGAAGTTTTATGCAAAAACTATAAAGACAATTACTTTCAAATTTACACGTCATGTATTTCGGGTCTTTAATCTAAAATCGCTTAGAAGCAGAAACACGATTGGATAAAATTTTCTCGATAGAAAGTTCTCCCAAAAGTTTCTCCAAAATCTCAGTTTTTCTATGTTTTATCGGAAACTACAACGGATGTAATTGTAATTTTTGTTTTAATGTATCGGTAATAATAATATCCTAAAACGCTTAGAACAGATTTTTGATAACTGGCTTAGTTTTTGAGTAATTAGGTAAAACGTCGTTTTTCTGCTATATTCTTCCGCGACGCTGCATGTCGCACCTACCAAATCTCCGTGAGAGTGAGAAAGACAAAAATAAATTCAATAAATCCCCTTAAACTGCTTCGTACGTGTCTCTGGTACGTTAACTATGGTAGGTGTGCACGCCTTTTCGGTGCCTTGCCGTTCTATGGTAGGAAGGTGACGGGGGAACTAAATCAAATAGTCTCTCCGAAATATATTCTATACAACACCGACGATGATGTTCGATGCTTTGGTGTTTATTGACCAGTTTCTGGTTGCAGATGAGTCTTCACCAAATCCACATTACAAAGCACTAAACACCCTATGACATTGCTCACGTCCCCTGAATAATTCAGCTACCTTGAAATCCAGCTTAAAATATTAAAAGCTTCGCAAAGTTTGTGTATCTTGAAATAAATATGATTTGATTATTAAATACTAAGAGATGAGAACCCAACGGTTTTAATGGTGTCTGAGCATTGCGGGTCCGACCGAGCGTGAATCGCAGCGAGCTATGCAAGTACCAATTTCACCGTTCAGCATACGACTTAAATATAATTACTTGTCTCGCTCGCTACTAAACTCGTTGACGTCAATAAATTGCAATAAATTGGCTCAATTATAAGTTATTTTCTAAATTATTTCACAACTTACGAGAAGACCAAAATTAACAGAAGCCTATCCCCTTTAGGAAATAAAAACAGAATAATTATACTCTGTTTTGTCCCCTTTGTAATTTCAGTGGTTTATTGTAATTTATATTTACGCATTTTAAAACCAAAAAATAAATATATCTTCTGTAAATCTTTAATAAAAAAAAAACGTTGCGCTCTAAGCGTTGACGGTGAAGCCCTGCTAAGACGCGATTGCGGTGCAAAGTGCATTTTAAAAATGGAAACAAAACATTAACTCTGCCTCGCATATCCTAGAGGAGATTTACAAACATCCAAGATACGCTCATTTTAAAGATAAATGCGAAAGAAGTTGCTTCGTTTACGGATTTTTATTTCCTGACTTTTGTCAAACGGTAATTAAATTATCAGAATCCTGTCGGTTCTGAAAGGTACGAATAACAAAACCCTATGCAGTTTTTAGCAGCAGCAAAGTGAAAGCAGCACACTTTCGTACATGCTATATGGACAAATATAAAGTGAGCAATTTATCAAAGAAACCCTGAAATGCATGTATCACATTTTAGACAGTCATACATTGTCTGAAAACGTGCCGAGTGAAAAGCTCAAAGAAAGCCTCGCTAGAGGCGGACATGGTCCAAAGAGCGATTTTAAACTTCAACACGTTTAACGTTAGCAACGGTGCTTTTTATGAGGTGATGTAGGTATAAGAACATGTGTTAAACGAAATTAGATTCAACAGAACGTAGAATAGAATTCTGAATATGAAAAGAAGAAGGATATGAAGTCTCATGAAACAGGACGAAACTTAACGTAGGAGCAGTCTAGTGGACAAGTATTAAAATCAAAAGTATCAGAAGTGTCAGTAAAAGTTGTAAGACAAACATTAACAAGTACCTGACCACATGTATACTAGATAATGGTTGCGGTTTAAAACATAATTATAATTAAATGGTAGACGAAGTCTCAGACGAGTGCTAAGCAATACATATAATTATGTCAGTTCAAAAAATGCAGATAAAGTGTATTTTCAAAGAAATCGAATTTAGCGTGCAGGGCTTCGATTCGACTCTGATATTTAATCAAAATACGCTGTTACTTTAATTTCCAGTGATGATCATTTTAGATGAGAGGAATTAGTATCCCAGTGATGGACGTCCGCTGTAAAACGATTAGACGTTTTCCACATAATCGATCTTCTGATATTTGCGTGTTGACTCAGAACACAAACTACGTGTGTTTAATGTAAAATCCATCTCGATATTTTTTACTGACTATAAAATCATTCAATGACTGATTTACGGACTTGACTACCGACAAATTACTCCGCCAAAGTTAGGTAAGACGTAAAAGACATGAAAAGGGATATTTCGGTGACAGCTGAGATCATAAAGTTGTATGAAAACAGATCTCATCTCAGAGCCATAAATCATGAGCATCCGAAAGTAGGGTTGCTAAAATTGTCTTTTCTCATACATTTCCGTGTAAAGTGTTGATGAGTAAAGTCTGCTGGTATTCTTGGGAACTGGGAAATTTTGTCAATATAATAGTAAGTAACAAAATCAAAAAATTTTTTGATGTTTATTTATATTTACATCATCGTACTTGAATAGGTACTAAATTTTGGCGGAACGTGTTTGCCGAAAGGGTTTGTAACCAACGGCAGCCGAACTCTCCCATTAGACCTTATAAAAACTAAAATAAAATTTCAAAATGGCCCGTGCCAGGAATCGAACCGAAATCAAAATAAGTAAGTATTAAAACATTGGACTGCCTTTAATCTGTGAGCCTTATTGTGTGAAAACAACAATAAATTCAAGAAATGAGAAAACAAAAACATTCGTTTTATATGTCGTTATTTTTGTCCTCGATCCAAACCACGCGACATTTTATAAATGGAATCCTTTTTAGCGACGTAATTAATTTTATATTTACTCAAAATTAACTTTGAATCATCCGAAAAAAATATTGACAATGATTTGTACAGTTTAACCTAAACTTGAAGATAGTCTCGACATGTAATAATTCTTATTATTCGCTGTTTCCGTAAATAGAGACCATTTTAATTTTTTTACTGAATCTCTGATTTTTCTGATACTAAAAGCAGTAAACATAAAAAAAACTTCTGTTTTCGTCGGAGGCTCTAAATTGAAAGAAGTCATATCTCATTATACGAGTTTATGATATTTAGTATAGTTATCAGTAAGCATACATAAGTTACTCGTAATATGAGTGATCGGCAGTCAGCACCGACACACCGACACACCGACAGTTGTCGCGCGGTTATGGATCGGGCGCTAGAGCACGGGGCGGCGCGAATGAATCACATTGTTATCAATCACGCCTCTATTGATGGAGTGCCGTGATTTTGATTAAAAGACCCGCTATTTACCGCCTGCGAGTACCCACGTCAGCTTATGTGCTGGGTCTTGTCAATTATAATGTAAAATAACATAGCCAGTTTTTAGCCATCTTCAAATATCTACATAATATATAAAATTCTCGTGCCAATTTTTGTTACCGAACTCCTTTGCCATATATATTATAGGCAAATGTGGCAAAAGAGTTTGGCAAAGGAGTTTATATGGCAAAACATTCTCGTGACTCGTGTTTGTTACCAAACTCCTCCGGCAAGCTCGATTGTTATGAAATTTTCTGTGTATGTGCGCTAGGTCTGAGAGTAGGTCGTTAACAATTTTTTACACCCCTAATGGCAAAACAACGTTGCCGGGTCAGCTAGTTTCAACCTATATTTGAGGAAAAAATAGTATAATGGCACGATTATTACAAGTATTATAGCGATTACAAACGAAAATTTGCGTCTCTTTTCAACATTTTTAGATAAAATACTGTAAGCGATATCATGTATATTTTAAAATTCTATTTGTTTAAAAACTCATAAAGGCACATGTTCAGGCTTACTCATCTACGAACTACACTGAAAGAGTAACTTTATTCGGAACATTATGGTATCGTATGATCGCATTAAATTATTCCAAATTTCGAAGAAAACTAACAAGAACGGTAAATAAGTTCCGGAAAATCTCGCGTAATACGTTACGGACATGTTTACTCGTAAAACGGGATACGACATATAGGTACCAGAATTGAGCACATTAAGAGCTTACATTTCACGTCTGCGCGCATAAGCCGCCCTCTGAAAAGATTTGATGGCGAGGTTAGAGATTTATGTCAAGGATCATAGAGTCGGGGATCGGGGGATTTCAGTGCTCCAACATCCGACTGTGCCCTTTGTGGCTGGAGCACTATCCGGCTTCACTCCACTTCGTACCTCTTACTCCTGCTACCACTTACCTTGCGGGACGTTTCAATTTCGTTTTGAGAAAAATCCGCGGCCGGTCCAGTCAGCTGGTAACGGATGGCAAACTCGCTGCCTTAATAAACACTAGAGTTTCGTGATGCACTCAATAATTCTCGTCATTGGTACTTAAACTGCCTGGTACAATTCTTATTAATACTTATCCTTCCATCCTTTTCTAAGAACCACGTTGACAAATTGAACATTCTGAATAAACACAGACCTAAGAATTTGGCGTTATATACCAATATCAACTAAGTTTTGTCATAGACCTTTCTGATGAGAATGAGACGTTTTCAAAGACTAGCTGTTGCCCGCGGCTCCGAGTGAATTTCGGTTTTTCGCTAATCCAGTAGGAACAATGGATTTTTTCGGGATAAAACGTGGCTACGTTCCAAATTTCAGCCAAATCGGTTCAGTAGTTGCGGCGTGGAAGAGTAACAAAAATTAATCCAAACTTACAAACTTTAGTAGGAAGTAGGATGATTTTCTAGCAAACACAGGTTAGCCAATCAAGTAAACTTTGGGATTACACTTGCACTTTATAGTAACGCAACAAAACTTATAATACCAAGGTAAAGCGCAATGCTATCATAAAATTCATACGAAGACATATAATGCTATTAATACGGATATATCATAATAAAACATAGTATACGAGCTGCACGCCTGTCAACCCGCAGACGATGTATCTCGTTAGTTCACGAAACAATGTTGCGGTATGGGATCCGTTACATACTTCGACAATTACTCTCGTGCCAATTCTTGCTGCACAATGTTCTTCGTTACATACATCTATAAACAAGTACCTCTTGCTTAAGTGTAATTTTGTTTTTTTTCTTTAAACTCCATATAATCACTTCGTTACCATATTCACGCCTTATTTTGCTTGAATGAAAATTCGAATATATTCGTCGCATCAACAACAATGCTAATGATTAATAATTAGCCTAGTATATATTTAGAGTCAAAAGTCCATCTTTACGTGGGTTATAAGGACAAATGCAGACTCAGAGTTCTAGGCATTTATTTAAGATCCCTGAATTGTATTTTAGTAATACAAAACAGACAATTTAATGAACTCAGTCGAACACTTTAATAATATATTTTGCGGATGAAAACGATGCTTATCGCACTCAGCAATTAGGATAAAGCGTAAATTTTCCTGAAGTATACCTACTGAATGCAATGTGCAGTGGAGAGTCTATAACCGAGAGATCATCTGAACTTTTCTGAGGACGTTTTATTAAAGCTGAATTTTGTATTACGGTAATTGAAAAATAGAAATACTTTTTTATGCAATACAGGCTTCTGCTTAACCTGATGGAAAATGACGATGTAGTCAAAGATGGAACGCGCTTAGGACTAACTATAATTACTAACAAAGTCTAGGTATATTAAGTTTAATGGAAAACTAAGAGATTTTATTGTTGGACAGTTTTTGAATCGTGATCCATCCATCTATCTGTATGTTTGCTTAATCAATTTAAAATAGTAAATTTTACCTGATTGAGCAAGAAACAATACTAAATGGAAATAGATGGAAGTGTCACAAACCACCAATCAACAAAAAACAACGAATTAAAGCCGTCATTTAAAAATATGTTAGCAATGTACGATTATACATATATGTATCGAATGGATATAAACTATTTTAAGTGCAACTACAATAATTAATTGTCAAAGAAATTAAGGATTTTTTGCGAATTTAAATGTTCATTTATTGGTGTTTTAATATTTTAATTATAATTAAAAAATACACTTCATTGACCTCATAAAATGTCTGTGGAAAAACATATGCACGCTATATTGCTGGTAGCAAACTCTTAAGGCAACCTTATAAAGTTACCGTACTAATCAAACACCCCCTCAAAATAGCAAGGCCCTCTTTGGCTATATATCACGTGGCACTCTAATATCGTAGGAATAAAGTAAGAGGACTTAGCGTTGCTAAGTTTTCACCACTCGGCTACGGCGGTGCTATCTCAATTTCGTTGAGGCTTCCTCGCTTGGGAGTATTAATCTCTTGGCCGAGCCAGGAGTTCAACATTACGAACTACAAAATACTAATTGTTACAGCTGAAGAACTTTTGAACTTTACTTTAAAATAATTCCGTTTCTTTATCACAACTAAAGATTTGATTTAATTAGCTTTAGTTAATAACGTTTCGTTTCAAAACTTCTCGTAATAACCAAAGCAAGGTGCTTATAGTATTACAAAACATCAAATGCATCGACAATGTGCAAGAAAATATATGATAATCGAAAAAAAACATACAGTCGAGTTGAGAACCTCCTGTTTTGAAGTCGGTTGAAAAATACCTTAAACTATCTTAAGTAACCGATACCAAACCCCTGGAAGTATCAGGCGGAAGGGCATACAGATAGGCATATGACGTAGGCAACTGCTTATTGTTAATTTGAAAAAAAGAATGCCCCTAGGGGTAACATAAATAGATGTTCCACGAGCAAAGCCCTGAGTGTCGTCTAGTTCATAATTATACGGGCTGTATGTAATATATTATACGGGCTAAATAATAAATACCTTTATTTAAATTCTAAAGTCTGTTAATAAACTGGAAACATTATTCAAAACTGATCTCTATTAGTAACGGAAAGCACCGGCGCTATCGGGTGTAAAGTTATCTGCGGCGATTCATAACAGTTGGCAAAACGAAAAACCAAAGCTCAATAATAATTATTATTACGCTGGCGAAGCGAGTTTGCGGAAGCCGCAAAACGAAATTTAATTTGCCCTGAACGCTGCATCAGAAATAAAGTTTAAACAGTCGCTGCAGTAGGCGGCAGTACGCTCAACTTCTAACGCAAATGAATAGCGAATGGGAAAAGTTAAGCTGAGAAAAATGATGTCCCACTCGGCAACTGGGAGTGCGGAGTGCGGGCCATTGTCGACCTACAGACAGACCTGTTTCAAGTCGATATTACGCGCGACCTATAGGGTATACGAGTTTCAGGGTGTTGTGAATGAACCGCTGACATTATAGGTCAATCAGGAAGGTGTACCTCACTCCTTCACAATCGCGTATGTTTCATGCGATTCGGAAGGAGTTAGGTTAGGTTAGTAATAATTAAGTTAGATTAATTAGTTAGGTTTATAGTTCTTAATTTGTTACCATATTTACTATCCATACCTATGCGAAGAAAAAACTTTGTAAGTAGTCCATTTTTAAGTGTATTGCTTGCACGAATAATTGTGTGAATTGGCATAGTAAAAGTTTATAAGGGGAAGTGCGTAGCGCTTAATGAATTTTATGAGAAACATTAAATTAAACATGCTTTGTTTAAATTTTTACTAACTGTCAGTCAAACAATATTCTATAATTGAGGCTTTAAGAAGAAAAATAAACAAAATTACGAATTTCCAGTAGCTGTTCAACCAATACTTTCAATGCTGGCCATAACTCGGCCACAAGTTTTTTATTAATAAGTCATATTGTGATTGTTTTCAACGAAGTTAGTGTTTCATGTTTATACATACCAGTAATTTGCATAATTAAAAACCTATATTTCAGTGAATGTACAAGTAACACAAGCGAATAACAGTTCTAGGAGCCACCTGACCTCCTCCTCCAGGAAGCGATAACTTAATCAAGATTATGTATTACTAATGCAATTAGTAACGCAAACTGAAGTTCCCAACAAAACTAAGAACAACTATCAATATGAAAGTCTTAGCCCAGTCGCGGGTACGCAGCCGGAGATAAGAAGGACTAAGTCACTTCATTTTCTACTGAGATCCCGCAATTGCCAGACTTATCATAACTGTTATAAAACCAGCACGACAGATCACCGCGAATCCGTGGGAGGACTGCGTTTTAGGTTTCCAGCCCCAGAATGGGAAAAGGAAATAATTATCATAGAGACACTACCCTAAGAAGTTCGCACCATACCGGCGCCGTAGCCTCCCGCGGTTCAGCCTTAGCCCACAAGATTGACTGGGCCATGAAAGAAGCCAGCTTTGACAAAAAACGGACAATAATCTAAAAAAAAAAAGTTAAATTTGCTTCACTTAACTCTTAATAGTCCATACCGATCCGTTTTAAACGAAAATTACAATCTTCCCTATGTTGATGTAAATGTATAGCGTAAGCCAATAAAAAAAGAATAGTCACAATAATTTTTTTTTTTGCGCAGGCATACATTAAATAGAAAGCCTTTATAAATTATTTTGTAGTTCCAATTAAGACATTACATTCACACTTGTCGAATTGATAACATTATTTTTTATTAGTATAGTATTGTATTACGTCCTTACAATATATGAAATTGGCGTTTTGTCGTACTGGCCACTTTGATCTCAAATATCTCTTCTTTGGTTAGAAATTCCAATTTCAAATTTATACAGCTATTTACTCATGCTTTTGTGTTTGGAAAATCGTAATTCATTTGTTTTTTTCTCTTTTGGTTTTTTTTTGCGCCACTCTGTTTACAAAATGGAAAACTTGAAATATCGCGTTATTTACGAATACGAGGTTCATCGTGGCACCAGTGCTGCAGAAACGGCTCGAAGGATTAATGATGTGTACGGCGAGGGTGTCGCAAAAGAAAACACAGTGCGTTTTTGGTTCCAACGTTTTCGTTCTGGAAATTTCGACCTGCAGAACAAGCCCCGTGGACGGCCGGAGACCAAAGTTGACAATGAAGAATTGAAGGTTATTGTGGAAGCGGATCCATCGCAAACCACGTCCGAGCTAGCTGCAGGCTGCGGTGTTAGTGATCAAACTGTTTTAGTTCACTTGAAGCAAATTGGGAAGGTGAAAAAGCTTGAAAGGTGGGTACCTCATGAATTGAGTGCAGCAAACCGACAAACGCGCGTAGACTGCTGTGTTACATTACTCAACCGGCACAGTAATGAAGGGATTTTAAATCGAATCATTACCTGTGATGAAAAATGGATCCTGTATGATAATCGGAAACGCTCATCGCAATGGTTGAACCCTGGCGAACCAGCCAAATCCTGCCCCAAACGAAAATTGACTCAAAAAAAAATTACTTGTGAGCGTTTGGTGGACTAGCGCCGGCGTCGTTCACTACAGCTTTCTTAAATCTGGCCAGACGATTACGGCGGATATCTATTGTCAGCAACTGCAATCCATGATGGAAAAGCTAGCTGCTAAACAACCGAGGCTGGTCAATCGTTCTAGGCCACTGCTGCTTCAGGACAACGCTAGACCACACACTGCACAACAGACGGCTACCAAATTAGAGGAGCTTCAATTGGAATGCCTAAGACATCCACCTTACTCCCCGGACCTTGCTCCAACAGATTACCATTTTTTTCGAAATTTGGATAACTTCTTACAAGGGAAAAAATTTAACTCCGATGAGGCAGTCCAAAGCGCTTTCAAAGATTTTATTGATTCCCGTCCGAATGGCTTTTTTAGTAAAGGGATCAATGAACTACCTATAACGTGGCAAAAGTGCATAGATAGCAATGGTACATACTTTGATTAAATATATATATTATATTTAAAAAAAATCGACTTTATGTTCCTCCCATACAAAACGCCAATTTCATATGTAAGGACCTAATATTTTTTGTCGTTAAAAAGGGATGGTTTTTGAAGTTAAAACTACAACTTTATTACTTGATGTCGATAAGATATGTGTTTAAAATGCTATGCCGTTGACGGTTGAAACATTATGAATATTATTACGACTCAGTACTTTCACGTTATTACAGGTAGTAGTATCTCGTAAAAAAATAAAAAGTCTGGAGAGCGCAGGATCCTAGTCTATCTAAGATAGTTCGAGAGCGAGTCATTAACGTGAATGAAACGTGCGGCAATAAGAACTTTGTTTTATTGCTTTACTTTACAAACTGTTAAATAAAAACAAGCGAAAGTATTCAGTAGGTACTTACCGTTTTCGCCATTTGCGCTGACCCGGTGTCTGGGTACTGGATTAGGGCTTGAAATGAATCTGCAAAAGAATTGTTTCATCTTAAAAACGGTACAAACTGATTTACATAGTTCAGGTTCGAAGTTTTACATTTCTTGGGAGCTACTCGCTGCAAAACGATTGTATGCAAGAAAAGAGCTTCCGTTTCGATTTATCCTTGCGTTGTATAATTTATATCAACTTTCTTTTTTACTTTTATAACTTATACCCGGTTGTTTCAACAAATGTGTTAACAGGAATGTAAGCGATTTCTTAGAATCGCATACATTCCTGTTAACCGGGTTTTTGGTCGGTATCAGCTCATTTTCTTTTAACTAATTTTAACGGACGCGTAACTGTTTTAAAATTAAGAGCTCGGAACTTTTTAACGAATATATAAATGAAAATTTTACCTTAAAATTGTAACGTTAATCAACGGTATAAAAAATGGGCAGTTATCAAGAAAATTGATAGTTTTGTCAAATCAACAAATGGTACGAAAATCAAAATTCAATCGTTTATCTCATGTAGACCTCTCATAGGCAACACATGGTCATTATATGTAGTATGTTAATATATCTATAAACATAATATATATAATTAATACAGGGTTTTGTAATCATTTGAACAACTGAGCGAAATAATGAATAAATAAATTAACTTTTGAAGTGCGGTAAATGTTACACTCAACGTGTTCAACAATTAGCTCCAACTCTGTCATATTAAGTTACTTAAGCTCTTTAAGTAATAGAATCACTTAACAGTTGTTCAATGTTTGACGACTAATATCGTGTTCGTTGGAACAATGTGGTGTCGCTAGCGGCGCGGCTACGCGATCCATCTCCTCGAGGAGTTACCGGAGTTCCGTCTCAGGTGCACCGCAGCTATTTTATCATCTACAACACTCTAGCAAATATGCGAAACAAGTTTCACGTAATTTTGCCTCCATCGTGAACTCTTGCCGGCATTAACTGATACGTTTACTCTCTCGAATCACGAAAGTTTACAACATTTCGAGGCCGCGGATGATCTATGTTTATTTTAACCTATTTCTCCCGTAATGTTATAGGTAAATTATTATTAATTATATAACTGTACTCGTAACATAATTATAATTAGTAATTGAATTAGTATTGTAATTATAATTGAAAAAATGAAAAATGAAAAAATATTTATTTAACCAAAACAGCAGATACAATAATTTGTTATGTCCGATGGCACCCACACTAGGTATTCCTGTATCGCGGGTGCCTATAAACAGGTTTACAAGCAAATACGTACATACAATTGCCGCTCGGTCAACAAATAAGCTACAGCTACAATAATAATTATCATAATAATTATCCAGAATAACAGATTATGGCGACATGCACAGTGTGTTTCC
Source organism: Coenonympha arcania (assembly GCA_036785405.1). Lineage (NCBI taxonomy): Eukaryota > Metazoa > Arthropoda > Insecta > Lepidoptera > Nymphalidae > Coenonympha > Coenonympha arcania. The sequence goes on from CM072061.1 coordinate 6,666,977, forward strand.
ACAGTTACACACAGGTTGGTCAAGCAAAGTGTAACAAAAGTTTTTCAGTTTGAGTCGTAGTTTAAGGAGGCGAGCCAAGATGTAATTTTTGTTTTTGCTTGTTTGACGGAGCAGTATTTAATGTCGCAAGCGCTGGTAACTTTATTATAAATAAAATAATCTATGTAAGGGCTGAAGCGCCTGGCAAAGCAGGACTTAATTTTAGGCAGGGAAATCTTAAAGACCCGACGTTTTATTAAAATTTTGTAATCTTTGGAAGATATTATGAATTTGTGGAAATTAAGTGTTATTTTTAGAATATATAATTGTCGCACAGTGAGGACTTTACTTTCTCTGTATAGGTTGATTGTTCGATATCTAAAGGGCTTTTTCAGCATCGTTTTCAGTACTGACCTTTGGGCTCTTTCTACTTGTAATAAATATGTTTTGGAAGCATTACCCCAAGCGCTTATGCCATAGGTGATGAGTGATTGACACAAGGCAAAGTAGACTGATCTTAAAGTTTCTACTGAAGCCGAATTCCGAAGTAGTTTCATAATGTTAATAATTTTACGCACGCGACCAGAAAGACATTTAATGTGAGATTTAAAGTTTAAGTTTTGATCTATAAGGATTCCTAGATATTTTACCACGTCTGTTTTTGTCAATGTCACACAGTTACACAGTTGTTGGTGTTTACAGATGTGCAGTTTCAGTTTTAATGTCGAGCTAGGAGCAGAAATCGCAGTCTTGTGAAAGCAGACGTAGTTAGTTTTTAGTGTATTTAAAGTAAGTAGATTATGAGATAGCCACACAGCTACTTGTCTCATTCCCACTTCGGCCTTTTTAAAAACTTCCTTCCAAGTGGTACCTTCGTATTAGTATTAGTAGGTACTTTATTATCAATAAGTAATAATATTGTTCGTAGTGCTACGAGTAAGTAGCCGTAGCAGCAGAGTGCGGTCCGTAGCAACCGTAGACCCTGCCGTAGCCTTTACTACGCGGCAGGGATTTTGAGACGTAGCGGACTACAGAAATTACTTATTACAAAGTCATTGCATCTACAATATTATTGGTATTAAGTATGCCACGACTACTCTGGACCGATTTTTCAATCGTCAGATATATGACGTTTTGACAAATTTTGTATAGCATATTTTTCAAATTTATTTCTCAGATAGCTTATCTGGCGATTGAAAAATCAGCCCTTAAACTCCCAGTTTAAGCGTTTTAAAAAAGGGCAAAGCCAGAAAGTTCAACGCTAAGCATTTTGGTGGCTTGTAAAACGTTACCAACGATTCAAAGACATAAAATGCTTGATACTCTATAGCTTGCTTCACATCAAACAGCCACTATTGTTTGTACTAAGGGTACCAAATAAATTGCGCTCTTTAACAATCTTAAAATATTATGATCGCTCGCAAGAAGTAGCTCGGATAGACTCAGAGGTTGGGCAGGTTAGTGGATATTTACTGCGGAGGGATAAACGAGGACCTTCTAATTTAAGAGTGCGATCATTGTATACCGTGGTGAGGGAATAAATTCCCATTTTTACACAGGAGCTACATCGTTTGGCCAACACCTGCGTCAAATTATGTCCCATTAGTAAATGTCTTTTTTTATTTAGACCCGTATTTTTTTAGTGCTTTTTAGTGTTCGCTAAATTAACATAAAATGTTAATGAGGAAACGCGAGTAACGATATCTTTTTGTCTACTGAGTCTGTAAAAATGAAAAAAACGAAGGTTTAAGTTAACAAGCCCTATTTAAATTTTTTAATGTAATAACTAGCATTACACTCATAAGTTTATGATTAAATTAGCTGACTCGGCAATTTTTGTGTTGCCATATAAAATGTTTCTCACTCTGGGGTATTTTGTTTGTTTATAATTGTTTACGTTCTATTTTCAAACATTTCAGTTTTCAAAAAACACATTCAGAACATTTTCATAAAACTTGGTCAAGCCGTTTTTGAGAAAAATAGAATGGTGCTCACGAGGTTTTTTATGTAATATCCAATTAAGCCCACAGGAAAAAGAAAACTTCTTATATAAGCGACAAACATTTCGCCGATGATATAAAATACATATTTGTATGACCAAGTATGACACTCAACCACGACCCAAGAGCGTCGAAGCAAATGAAAAGTAACACGTTCTCTTTTCATACAAAGTTAAAAATGCCCCTTCAGGCCATCGTCTTTAGGTTCATCGTTTAGCAACGTTAAGGACACTTACCCATAGCATTAGATAGGTACCTATTAACTGTTACCATAAAAATTAAAGTTTATCGTACTAAAGTGCGATCAATGAAATAATTAAACATTTTACGAAGTTTATTTAATCATACTACATAATTTTCAAGAATATAAGTATACTTAAATTAGTTATGTAATAAGGGTATATGTATAGTCTACTATTTTTTTCGGACTATTTAGTAACAATATCTTTCATGTAGAAATAGTAGCCATACATTTGTATTTTTTTAAACTGTCGTGATCACATTCGTTCATCTCACGATTTATATTTTAATTTTAAACTTGGTATTCAAACAACTCTTTATAACAACCATAAGTTGTGCAAAAATGATCTGTGCTATGTTTGCTTATATTTATTGTACTTCATGACCAAAACAGAACAGAAAACATCAGGTATATACTACCTTCCAACATTTGGGATCGCTGTCAACTTTTTACCGTCACGACCCACGTTAGCCGAAAACATAGACAACTAATGGGCCTTTAAAAGTATTGCTTTCATTTCATATTACAGTGATGTTTTCATTTTTGCTTCGATATCTTGATTGATACGAGAGTTAATACCACAGCAGTTTTTCGGGTTTTCATATTTATAGTGTTTTCTCTCGCGAAAAAATTAAAGTAATACGATACGAGAATCTATGATAAATAATTAAAATGTTAAATGAATGTCTCCTGACACATACATATAACATGCGACAAAAATTCAGACATACAACAAAGCAACGACGGCAGCTCGCGGAAGTTTTTAAAACAACTTCGCCCGGTTACCCTTTATTGGGATTTATTTACTCGAGTTGAAATATTCGAGGGCTAATTCAATAACGATGCTGCTCCGCTCGCGTCCAAGAAATTCAAATGATTCCAATCAATCGCTGTGCGATGTTTTTCCATAAAAAATTCGAGTGAAGCACGCAATTACTCTATGGAATATTTAAGTCGACATCTCCGTAAACAGAAGACGGGCGCTGAGGTTGTAAATTAAAATTCCCTAATCCGCATTTCGCTCTGAAGGAAAGAGGTAGCTTCCGCCGCATCCGCTATGTAAATTTAAGCGAGGTCTCGTCTCCGTCGTCCAGCCGATTACAATATAATATGATATCTTAAATCTCGCTGCCTTTTGCTCGGGCCGCGCTATGTTGGGGTTGAATGCATTCTCGTTCGCAATTTAGGCGTCTTTTCATCCCCCTGCGCTCGAGCGTTCGCTGAGGGCAGAATGAAAAGTTGTGAACGCTGAGCCGCGCCAAACGACGAACCCTCGACTCGTTTGTTCTAAATATATGTAATTTAGAGCGCACGACACCCGCCAGCGTGCATTTACGCAAATAAGCGTTGTATCGCGATATTTCGCCTTTTATTTAAATTTAAAAACCCAACCGCGTCGTGTAAAGTGGATAGTTTTAATTATGAAAGTGTTTGGAGTAGAAAAACGAGCACAATTTTAAGTGATGATGAAGTTATTTGAAGAGAAAATAAAACAAAACAGCCCGCTAGCGAACCAAATTCATTCGTACTAATAACTACCTTCAGCTAAGTAGGTACATTTAGAGTAATTCACAATTTTTTTACGATACGTAAGTAATTACAGCGTTAATAACAATGAAACATGTAATCGACAATTTCTGAGGGGAATAAAAACGAACATCATACAGTCAACACGTCACGTAAGAACGGCAAAGGTAGGTACATCATACGTTCCAAATCCCAAAACAAATCTCAATGAAGATCGCGGTAATCCGACCGCCCCCCCCGCGCCGCGCCCCCGGTCGATTGGCTTTATTAAGGTGTAGCAGACCGCTACAATTATTATGCGTCCCCTGTTTGCGGCGGATGTCGTGTCTATGTCGTAGGATTCACGTAATTAAGGATTTCGTTCGAATAGTCCACAATATCAACGGTTATGAACTGTGACTTAATCTTCCTTCCTTGGCCAAACATCGAAAATGTACTATTATGAACTGCGACTTAATCTTCCTTCCTTGGCCAAACATCGAAAATGTACTATTTGTAATTACAACTATTTTTTACAAATAATAATATGGGTGTGTGGAGATTTTGTGCTTACTGCTATACTTGTTAGGTACAGCAACGAGTGGCTGCCCGCAAGACTATTAAATGGATAACATCACCATTTGTTAGGTGCGACAGGTGCGACAGAGAGGACAATAGGTGCGACAGAGAGCGATCTCATATTTTGGGGTCGGGGGTTCGAATCACGGGCATGTTCTTCTGTCTTTTCGAAGCATTGGTTGACACCACAGAACAAATAATAAAGGTATTTTTAACGCATTTGCTCAAATAGTGGACTTTTCCATGTATGTTTAGCGTCCGCAAAGTACTTCTTTTCCGCACTAGTACTTTTTGTTTTCCTTCTGCATAGAGGTTTTAATCAAAAAGGTTGTAGTACAGAATGTTTGTATTAAATGACTATTTTATATCGTAAACACTATTAATATTTGAATTAAAGGACTTAACTTTTTAAATTGTTAAATCTGAAATAAAAATATAATTTTTCAACATAGTTTCATTGTTATTTGTTTCAGAGTTACTTTTTTTGTAAAATAAAAGGACTTTCAAAACCCCAGGTCACAGAGTGCATCAGTTGACCATAGACAATTCTTGTCCTCTTTTTGTTTATTTATTTTTTGCGTGAGTGGTCTGGATTCATGGTAAATTAAATACCTTAAACTACTATTATAATATTTTTATTTTTGGCCCCAACTTTATGTATTTTCGCAAATGTGTAAAAAAATGTCGTTCAATGCACGTGCGGAATTGTCATTTCCACTCGTCTCTATCGTTGACACGCGCCTACGGCTTGTGTCAACAAACCGAGACTCGTAAAGAAATGACATACTTTCCGCACTTATATCGAAATGTACTATTGTTCTGTGGTCGAGACGATATAAGGATTCTTCTTTCTGTTCCTGAAATATTCGGAGATCTAAACCGAAATGCCTCATTTATAATATGTTGTGATTGTGATGATACACATGTAAGGTGCTTTATTTGATAAATTAATCCCTTAAATGTATCGACAACAATTGTTATTATTATGTATTTGTATATTAAAATCAACACCGCAAAATGTTTACCGAACTCCGCGAAACAATTTTCAACTTCGTCCCCTTTATTAGTAGTAATATGATAAAAACTTAGGGAATATTCATTAGATAAACTCGCAAAACTTACGAAAATAACAAGGAGAAACAACATGAATCCAAAATTGCTAACAACTCCTAAGTGGTTAAAGTTATAAAGCATTTTCGGTGGTCGTTCCCCAAACTGAATGCGAAAATATAAATAGACGTCAAATCCTTCGTCGAATTACAATTAACGTGAGACGGAAATGGCTCAATCGATACGAAAATGTATTGAATTTTAGGCATGGTTCAGCAGCTCACAGTGAACTTTAAAATAAACACAGTAATTTATAAATTTGTATGTATTAACACTTCTGAGCCATATTTACAAGCTGTTCTCTAGAGTTATTTCGAACCGACTTGCCCGAAGACTTGACGAGTTCCAACCTCCGGAACAAGCCGGGTTACGAAAAGGCTACAGCACCGTAGACCACATCCACACTTTGAGGCAGATTATGCAGAAGACCCAGGAGTATAATCTGCCTCTGTGACTTGCATTTGTGGACTACGAGAAAGCCTTCGACTCCATCGAAACCTGGGCGGTTTTGGACTCACTGCAGCGATGCCAAGTCGATTGGCGATACATCGAAGTGCTGAGATGTCTCTACGACGCCGCCACAATGACCGTTCAGGTGCAGAACCATGCAACACATCCGATACCAATTCGAAGGGGAGTAAGCCAGGGGGACGTCATTTCCCCGAAACTGTTTACTTCCGCTCTCGAGGATGTGTTCAAGGTTTTGGACTGGAAAGGTTGTGGCATAAACGTAAATGGCGAATACATCTCACACTTACGGTTTGCAGACGACATAGTAATATTTGCAGAAACGCCGCAGGAACTTGAGCAAATGCTGACCGACCTTAGCACTTCTTCCAGACGAGTGGGTCTTAAGATGAATGTGGACAAAACGAAGATCATGTTCAATGATTACGTCATCACAAGGCCCATCATTGTCGAGAATGCCAGCATCGAAGTTGTTCAAGAATATTACTACCTAGGACATGTAATACAGTTAGGTAGAAACAACTTCGACAAGGAAGCTGACAGAAGAATTCAGCTGGGATGGGCAGTAGTTGGAAAACTGCGTCAAGTCTTCAACTCGCCGATACCCCAATGCCTAAAGACAAAAGTCTTCAACGCGTGCGTCTTGCCGGTTATGACATACGGAGCAGAAACGTGGACACGCACAGTAGGCCTTGTCCACAAGTTCAAAGTCGCTCAGCCTGCTATGGAGAGGGCTATGTTGGGTGTTTCTCTGAATGATAGAATCCGCAACGAGGATATCCGTAGGAGAACCAAGGTTACCGACATAGCCCAACGAATTAGCAAGTTGAAGTGGCAGTGGGCGGGCCATATCTGTCGCAGAACCGACGGCCGTTGGGGCAGACGTGTTCTGGAGTGGAGACCGCGTACCGGTAAGCGCAGCGTAGGACGACCTCCTGCCCGCTGGACCGATGACCTAAAGACGGTCGCTGGTAGCAGGTGGATGAGGAAGGCGGAGGACCGTGTGTGGTGGCGCGCTTTCGGAAAGGCCTATGTCCAGCAGTGGATATCAATAGGCTGATTAATAAGTTAAGTAATGTATTAAGTTTGGTATTAAGATGTAGACTGTGCTTATAAATAAAAAAATCATGTTTAAATTAAAGCTAATGCGTTTTCAATACACTTGTGTTATCTAATTTTACTTTTTCGTTTACATATAACTGCTAACTGAGCGATATAGGATATTCAAATCCTACTATCCTACTTCCTACTAAGATTATAAATGCGAAAGTTTGTAAGTTTGTAATGGATGGATGGATAGATCTTTGTTACTCTCTCACGCCGCAACTACTTAACCGATTTGGCTGAAATTTGGAAAATATAAAGCTTATAATCCGGATTAACACAAAGGCTACTTTTTATCTCGGAAAAATCCATCGTTCTCACGGTATTAGCGAAAAACCAAAATTCACGCGGACAGAGCCGCGGGCAAAAGCTAGATCACAAAATAAGTCATCAATCTTAATATTACACTTAACAAAAGTTTGGTCAAACATATGGGTATTGGAAATCTTATAACAACGTTTTAGTATCATGTATTGTAGGGTAAGTTATAAGTTACTTACTTAAATTCAGTTGGGTACGGACCGTTCGTAGGGCGTTGAAAGTGAAATGTATACGAAATATGTGCTTTATTTGCTCCCCACGAGACAGGATAATTGAAGTAGGGATTTATACGTTTCGGATCTACGATCTACTACGGTTTGTACCGATTTAGCTTTGTGCGGGGCGATTTGGTATATTTGTCTATAGCACCGGGTGGGATTGCGCGCTCGGGGCAAAGGTATTGAATGTCAATACTCTATGTGGAGTTTCCGTCAATTTTTACAGAACGCAGAGATATTTATATATGTGCGCCGTAGGATTTAAATTTTGAGTAGGTAGGTATGTGAAGATATACGATTAAACATAAAATTGGTCAAATGCCAGTCGGGCTCGCGCACTGTGATTTCCGTACCATCAAGACTAAACATCTCTGCTCACTAAATTCCAAAAAGAACAAAAAATCACGTTTGTTGTATGGGAGCCCCCTTAATACTTGTTTTATTACATTTTTTAGTATTTGTTGTTATAGCGGCAACTAAAATACATCAACTTTGAAAATTGTCTAAGTATAACGGTTCTTGAGATACAGCCTGGTGACTGATGGACGGACGGACAAACAAAACTCAATTATATATTTTCAAGTGTGATTTCAGCCATCGCTTGATAAATGCCACTCGCTGCCTTTAGTTAGTTCTCGCTAACGAGTTCGTCATACCAAATAGTTATACGTGATTGCATGCTTGATCGCATTCTGTTGCCTAGAGTAGAAACTTTCATTCTAGATTTTCGTAGAAATTCTTCGTGACGGGATTTTCATCACGTAAAAAATTCAATTTCTTACGCCTAGCCCCCTGCGTGATACCGTCTGAAAAGATACTTTGTTTCAAAAATTACAACCTACAAAATTCGGCAAAAGGTAGGAAACGGCGGATATTATGATATTATTTAGATACTTAGTTGACGCCATGCTCTAATTTCGAGAAAATAACTATCATATTTTGTCCTCCATCTAAATCAGTCCGGGGCGCATTTTAAATGTTGGAAAGTAAATTAGTGCAAGGTAAATTTAACTGTACGCTGGTTAAACCAAACAAAGAGCTTTTCAACTGGACAATGACGAATGTGCGGAAAAAAGCAAACAGACGTATTTCGGTGGCGCTGCAAGGGTTGAATGGCGTTCGGAAATTGAAACCAGCGCATTAGCCGAGGAGTGTCACAATACGACGAATTATGAGGCGCTTCGGAAGAGAATTACCGATATACTGCCAATTAAATATTGACAAATGGTCAGTCCCTCGATTCTCTTCGGCAGATTCAAAATGTAAACCGCATTACTTTTACTCGATATCCGATCAATAATAATTATCATCATCTGCTTTTATGTTTTTTTACAAACTTACGAAAACGAATTAGCTACTCGTATTTATTCAAATTACTTAATAGAACGGTTTTTCACAATCTTTTGTGACGACTTTTTTAACACTTCGGTACATCATTAAACAGTTCAGGCAAAGTTATAACTTTAAATCCACTATGATGTGCCCCACTCTGTCAAACTCAATGCGAATCAAACGTAACGTAAGCGATTTTGAAAGAGTGGGGCGTGTCTTCGTGTATTGAAACACTTTCAATTCTAATACAATGAATAAGTACTAAGTAAGTCACAAGCCGTAACGATAATGAAGTTTAATACTTTTTACTGTTTGGTGTTACCATTGGGTATTATACCCACGAAGAACTTGTATAGTTTAAGTAAATTTAAACAAAGCATAATTAGTCATTAACGAAGTTTACAATTAGCTGAAAGTGAGCAGTACACTGAGCAGGGCACACCGCCGAAGGCGAGGCTTATCAAATATGTACGTACCTACCTGGCAGCCTCCTGTGTGCGGGATTTATTTAGGATATGCATGAGGGTACGCTTTAAATTTTAAACGGATTTCGCCCTTGGATTTTAGACCCGCGTTATGTTTGGTAAATCTATCACTAGTACACGCTCGGCTGAAATTAAATTTAATGCCCACCTCGATTCGATTATTAATAGGTGTTTTACTCATTGCTGTATCCAGTATCATGCGGGGATGAGTACACGTGCTATAGCGATAAAGGGCTTATGCCGTAATTTGATTTGGAAATTAACGTTAAGCTGTACAAAAGGCTTTGATACCATGTATTTGATCAATTGAAAATCGCTTCTTTAAATTATGATTTTTAAGATCAAACGGCGCTTGTCCAAACTTTATCATGATTGTAATATTTATGGTTTTACTCGGTTATGTACTGTTATTCAGTGAATTCTCGCTACGTCGCTACGTCTCTACATTCTAATTGGTAAACAGGAGAAGATGTCATCGTAACACTGTCTATGATCTTTGACTTAGTTAATTTGCGTTAAATGGAAGTATGTCCGATTCAATAAAATACAAGGCAAATTCAGGACAACAAAGGACACATCTATCGAAATTGGAAGGTCTTCTGCATCAATCGATTTCGGTCTTTTAATCATACAGCATAGGTATACACTACCTAATCATACTGGGTAAAGGTACTAAATACTTACTGTTCTTAGTGAATGTGACGATCTTGAGCACCTTCCCGTACCGCTGGAAGATTGAGTACAGCACGTCGAGGACTATCGGGTACAGCATGTGCTCAATGATCACCCGCAGTACCGTGTTTGGACCTCCCTGTAAACACACACATATATGCAAATTTTGAACAAAGTCTTGGGATACCTAGTTGTGGCTGTGAATATTGGTGACAGTAGTAGAATGATGGTTCTCGCATTCTTGTGTTGGCTGTGATACATAAATGAATATTACCATGACGCAATATCGTATTAAGACTGTAAAGTTTGTATATTTGCATTTGTTATTTCTTTACGGAGCCAATTTGGCTGAAATTTGTTAATTACGCAACAATTAAAAAAATTGGAAGTAGACTTCAATCTAGAACTAGCATACATATCTATTATTAGGTAGGTAGATAAATATATTCTTTAAATATCGGAAAAATGACGGTTCCCGCGTGAAATTTTAACACAAAACCGAAATCCACGCGACCAAAGATTCGTGAAAAACAGAATAGACCGAAAAAATTAAAAGTTCGAATTCCGAACATCTTAATAAAAAATTTATGCCGTAAATGTGCACTCAGCGCAAATAGTTACTGGCTGGTAGTTAGGCCAAGAAGCTTTACCATGCGATTATTAGCACCTTGAGGGTAGTCGCCAAGTGTTTAGAAGGGGCGTCTTATGCACTAGTTTGCATAATAAACACTCTTCGCATGCAGTTCGCAAGCTCTGTCAGTCTATACCTTGGCCGCCTCTATTCCCTTAGGACCTTAAATCTGATTTACGGAACGAGCTTCTAATATTTAAGATGGTCGCCTTAATCAGCTTTGCTTCGGTTTTGTACTAAATAGATAATCTCCTTTGCTTTACGTCGCCCTTAGGTAACGTTAATGTACGATTTAATACCTCAAATGTATGGCGGGCTATTATCTTGATATATTATTATGTTATTAAGAGCCTAAATCATGTTTGATGCTCATTTGCGGGAAGAACGGAAAAATATATATTTTCGGCGTGTGTTATTAAATTCTCGGAGACATTCATGATACTTTGGTATACCTACATATGATATATTTTTCATCGTGTAATATAGCAATCAGTATACGTTTTAAATTCAAATATCTTTAAGAAGTTGAACCTAAGCCTCCTGCAGGTCATTTGATACACCACGCTCTTCCGCTGATTTTAATCTTAGGCTATTAAAATCTTAAAATTAATTCTTATTAAAATCTTATAGACAAAAAAAATTGGTTGTCTGTAAAGTCGGTTTACTGACGATAGTTGAACGTGAGAACGTCACGATTGTGCTTCTTTGTCGCTCGTTCCGCGCTCTCGCTTGCACTTCAAGCTTTACATGGAACGCCTCAGAGCGAGGTAACGCCGCATGAGTCATGTTTTTTCGTGCGTACAGCCGGCTCTATCGAATTATAAGACGTTGTCACGTCAAAATGTAATGAATCTGAATATGTTACTGTTTATTTTCTAGCTCTCTAGTTTAAGATTCTATCAACAAAACGACAGTCATTTTGGACAAGATTAAAGTGTCATTAGAACAATTTCCTTTATGTAAATCGGGTTCCTTGTATGTATTTTGGATATCAATTTCTATGTTAGTTTACGAAGTTACTTGTTATTGTCAGTTTTCATTAGGAAACAATCTGTGTAATTTGTAAAAAGTACGTATCTAATCAGTTTCTAAAGATGCCACAACTTGATCGAGAGATTTAGAATGCCGTAAAATTCAAGAGGCGAAACCAAGGTTAAAAAATACTACGTATAAAATGTAATAAAGAAGTTTTCTTTTAATAAATGTACACGAGATTATAAGAATACTAATTAAATTTGATATCGTACAGTTGAAATACCGATCCGGCATTCGTACTTCAGAGGTTACTAATAACGTAATTAATTATTGTTAATAGCCTTAATTAAAATCTTTCTGAGCTTTTCCTCCCGTTCTTTTCACTTATTATAATTATACCAACCTAATAATAATTAATTAAATGATAAGTCTGTTTGACCAGGGGCCCTGGGCTAATAAGACAATATTTTAACTAGCTGGGTATATAGTATAAGAGGTAAAAGGGAGGGCTATATATAGTTTATTTATATCCCGGTTTGTATATTGTTGTAAATATTGTAAAACACTTCACTTTCCACCTTTTCAATGGATTTTGATGAGTATAATAGACTCGCAGTGCCCATGGACTTTGTTCCGCGTTAAAAATATTTTTGTCCCGGCCCGTTTGTCCCGCGTAATACTTCAGGTTAAAAGTTCGGGTTAAATAAAATAGTAGTTTATGTAACGGTTACATAATGGGGGGTATTAAAACACGAGTGTGAGTTTAAAAAACGAGCCGCAGGCGAGTTTTTTAATAGTATCACACGAGTGTTTTAATACCTAATTATGTAGAGTTTCATACACTACTTTATCTACGCTCATATTATTACCCAAATCATAAAATCTTGCTAACGTTTGTCGTAAATCATTGCAACTACTAAGATGTCAGGTGGAGTGAAATTTTCTTTAGTAGGTTTCACTGCTAGACATTTTTCAGCGCAAAGTTTTGACTAATTAACAAAAAAAATTGGTTGTCTGTAAAGTCGGTTTACGGACGATAGATTTACGAGATAACGTCGTAATCGTTATCGTAATCATAATCGTTATCGTAATCGTAATCGTAGTCGTAATCGTAATCATAATCACAGGCCCAGATGGAACGTTACGCGGAACGTTAGACATTGTGTTGTTGTCTATGGTCAATCATGGCCCATCCATAGGTACTCTCGGCAATGACTACCAACTATAAGTTGTCTGTGGATTCACTTAAAAAAATTTACATAAAAAATATTACCCCATAGACATTGTGTTGTTGTCTATGGTCAATCATGGCCCATCCATACTCTCGGCAATGACTACCAACTATAAGTTGTCTGTGGATTCACTTAAAAAAATATTACATAAAAAATATTACCCCATAGACATTGTGTTGTTGTCTATGGTCAATCATGGCCCATCCATACTCTCGGCAATAACTACCAACTATAAGTTGTCTGTGGATTCACTTAAAAAAATATTACATAAAAAATATTACCCCAGATACAAATACAGGAGTCCAGAGCCGTGTATCGTTATGGATTTTATACAACTTTCTTTAAATATTTCCATAGTAGAGCGATGTTATTATGAATAACTTTTTAATAATTATAGAAGTCTGTGAATAAAGTAGGTAATTATTTGACACATTTCGATTTCATAATTCGAACTTTAAGCAATGAGCGTAGATAAAATATATTACTTTGCGTAGGGAGCCGACCTGCCTATATCGCCAAGCACCGCACGTTTTTATTTTGCTAATATCTTTGAAGATATTTGTTTAAACTGTACCTATAGAGTAAAGGGCACAAATACTCTACATTGAATTTCCGTTCTAAATTCATTAAAATTCCGTTATAAAGATAATAATAATAGTATAAATTAATTTATAGCAATATTCAGATGTTCAAACTTGCAATACAAACACTTATTATGTGGGGTACGGTACATACCTTACTACATTAGTTTTGTACGGTTAAGGAAAATTACATTAAATAGGAAGGTTCAGGTTAGTACATGCACATAATCAGCTGAAAATACATGATCGTCTGATAAAGACGACTGACTGTGATCAAACATTAGTCTATAGCATAGATCGCCGAATCTCTTCATAATAATTTAATGAAGATATCTTTCCCTTTCTTCATAATTTAATGATGATGATTTACTTATTGAGTACCTGTATTTCCGTTCCACCATTCGCAGGTTGTAGGGCTGCGCCTGCGCCGGCCACCAGAGCCGCGCCTGCGCTGTTTGAAATCGCCTGCGCAGCTTGAAGTGCCGCCTGCGCCGATGCTGACTGTGAACAAAAATTAAAATCAAAACACTGTACGTTACGTATTAACGCCTCTATCTTTCTTGTATATACGAAAATTGTCATGCCAGTTTTTGTTACCAAACTCCTCCGAAACGGCTCGACCGATTGTTATGAAATTTTCTGCTTATGTTCGATAGGTCTGCGAGTAGATCGTAAGGCTATTTTTTTATATCTCCAATGGCAAAACAACGTATTCCGGGTAGTTATCGATAAAATAATAAGCTGAGTGCAATGTATATACATTTTCGCGAAAATTGTGAAATTTTGAGGAAAATCCCCAACATTAACATACGAAACCTGAGCAGAATTGTTGCAATAAACTTACTTTGCTCTCAAAAGAAAATAAGATACGTGAATACGATAGAATTTCTAAAGGTAGTAGATTAAATCAAGCACAATACGGGGTCAGCATCTAACGCTGCACGCGGCGCCGTATGTTCCTCAAGCGTGTCAGGGAACAATCCTAAACCCTCTTTACAAATCATTCGCAACAATAGCTCCATAGTATCACGCCACAACAGTGCAACATTATAGCAGGAAATAAAGCACATTTGAGTCACGTAAAAAAATAAATATGCCCACTCTCATCTTCTTAAGTCCGGTCACAATGGGACGCAATACGAATAAGCTCGCGCGCACCTTGCTGTGTTCCGAGGCCAGTAGATAACATTGAGCGGCTCAGACAAAGGGACGTCATAAACTTATTTTGTATCGTCGGGAAATCCACTACTTTGTTAGGAAATAGGGGATTCGAAATGACCTCTTGTTGCTTCAGAATAAAATAAACTCTCATGTTATACACCCGAGAAGGTGAGGAGAACACTTTTTATGAGCACGGAGCACAAGTTATACTGTGTATTGTTTTATATAAATTATGTAATGTAGTCATAATTCTTTTTTACTTCAATAAAACAAAAAAACGTACTAAATAATCTGACATAGTAGTCGTTCAAAAACCAAGAGTCACTAAATTAAACCACAGACTGGCAGTCAGATTGATCGAAGGGTTCCTTCTTGTTCTTACGGAATCATAGTGTTCCTACATAATATATGCTACGTGGATAAAGTGTCGTAAAGTGCCTACAGCTAAAAAAATATCAAATTGTTCAACACCATTAAACTTTTTTATTCTAAGAATAAAAAGAGCTGAGATAATAATCAGGAAAAAGAAATTGAAAAATAGTAGTTTCTCAAGATCCTAATATATAATTATGGAATTAATCTTGTTATTTGATTTCTAAGAAAGAATAAAACAATTACTGTAAATTAACTTCGGTAATAACTAAAATAATTGAGGAGGGCCAGTAAACCCAGATGTAAGCAAAAAATTAAACACCCCATCCTTCACTGGTCAGTGGTCCATACCGAAACTATGACCGTGTATCTACAGTCTGCCCACTGTCCACCCGTCACCTTGATCTCATTCAGAAATAAAGAATAAATCGAACTCAGTGACTTCCCGATGACAGTTGAGTTGGACAAACGGCTCTTGACATCGACTAAAAAAATTAACAACTTACTCGTACCTACTAGCTACACGACCACCGTTGTTAAGCCCAACGTGTTGCAATGACCGACGTTTAAATTCAGCGAACATGTGTGAAAATAAGCCGTCATGATCGCACACGCCATGGCACTCTTTGATCCTACATTTTCAGATGGCTTTGTGCCCGGCGACAAGCTGACAAGCGTGCAGGCCAGACACAAAAATAAGGCTTTAACCGTGTCACCGTAAGCCTGCCGCCGACGGCAAAGGCCCTGGTACAAATTCACGTTGACTTTCCCTGGCTTTCCAACCCTTTCTTTGGCGCGTTCTCTTTAAAATAACAGGTTCAATATACCTTACGGAATAGTTAATCGAAGTTATTAAGTCCTTCACATATGCGTTGTAGTCAAATTATAATAACTAGCTGACCCGGCAAACGTTGTTTTGTCGTTAGAGATATAAAAATAGCTTACGATCTACTCTCAGATCTACCGAACGTACACAGAAGATTTTATAACAATCGGTTGAGCCGTTTCGGAGGAGTTTAGTAGCAAAAATTGACACGAGAATTTTATATATTTGAAAGAGAAAGAAAGTTTCGTCAGTGCAAACTTACGCAAGAATGAACTACAATTTAGAACCACAAAATTTAAAGTAACCAATAAGCGGAAAGCAACAACAAAATGGTTTAAACTAACAGCAGAAAACAAAGTCTTAAAATTCAGAGGGGACCGTTCAAACATCTAGGTATTACAGTTTGACACGAATAATTGAAGTTAAGGAGGTCTTGAATAATATTTTTCCAATACCAACGAGGAAAGTGCAGTGGCGAACTGGAGTTATTTAAAAAGGTTTCATTCGAAGGACGTCGCAATCTTTCAGCTCGACCACTAGCAGACGTCGGGGCGACGACGCGACGTCGTACCGACAAAATAACTCCTTCCGCCATTGGAGACTTTTATTCAGCCACCACAAAAACCTTTTGCGCCGCATGATTGATCAAAGCCCAGCATTGAATGTACGAGTTTTAAAATGCATCGGTGCTCAATAAAAGTATGAATTTCTCGTAGCAGGTAACCTTCGACGCTAACTCGCAGTTTGCACCTGTGCTTTTATGTAAAATTGACGGTAAATCTATTGTTATGTAGATATACAGAAAGCACTTTTAGCAAATAAATATGCTCTTAAAGTTACATTAGCAACCGAGAAAAATGGAGATGCTGGATTTATCAGGAGATTTAGTTTATATTGATAGAATACGCGTGAGTTTTTGTCTGGAAACCGCAACAAATTCAAGAAATTCAAGTATCACTTCACAATATTATCTATATATATAAAAGAATGAGGCATTTTGGTGATTTTGGTTGTTCCAAGGATTCCGCCAAAACTATAGGTCGTAGAGATCTGAAATTTGGTACCTAGGTAGATATTAGGTCATGAATTCGTACTAAGACGGGGATTCCAGAAATTCAAATTGTAAGGGGTAAAAACCGTTGGTTTTTTGGATTTCCCCATACAAAAGTGAAATTTTTTTCGTTGTTCCAGGAATTCCCGAAAAGCTACAAGTCGTAGGGATTTGAAATTTGGTACCTAGGTAGATATTAGGTCATGAATTCGTACTAAGACGGGGATTCCAGAAATTCAAATTGTAAGGGGTAAAAACCGTTGGTTTTTTGGATTTCCCCATACAAAAGTGAAATATTTTTCGTTGTTCCAGGAATTTCCGAAAAGCTACAAGTCGTAGGGATCTGAAAATTGGTAACTAAGTAGATATTAGGTCATGAATTCGTACTAAGACGGGGATTCCAGAAATTCAAATTTTAAGGGGAAAAAACCGTTGGTTTTAGGGATTTCTCCATACAAAAGTGTAATTTTTTTCGTTGTTCCAGGGATTCCCGAAAAACTAAAAGTCGTAGAGATCTGAAATTTGGTACCTAGGTTGATATTAGGTCAAGAATTCGTACTAAGACGGGGATTCCAGAAATTCAAATTTTAAGGGGTAAAAACCGTTGGTTTTAGGGATTTCTCCATACAAAAGTGAAATTTATTTCGTTGTTCCAGGGATTCCCGGAAAACTACAAATCGTAGAGATCTGAAATTTGGTACCTAGGTTGATATTAGGTCATGAATTCGTACTAAGACGGGGATTGCAGAAATTCAAATTGGAAGGGATAAAAATCCTACTTTTAAGGGATTTTCCCATACAAAAGTGTAATTTTTGCGTTGTTCCAGGGATTCCAGCGAAATTAAAAGTCGTAGAGATCTGAAATTTGGTACCTAGGTTGGTATTAGGTATATCATGAATTCGTATTCAGAAAGGGATTTTCGAGATTCAAATTTTGAGGAGGAAAAATTTTGAATTTTTTGGCCGCCATTTTGAACTTTTTTGTTACTGGGCCGATTGCTTTGAAAATCGATATTTGACTATGGCAGCAAGCATAGAGACGGAATTTGTGGTCAAAATTTAAAAAATAGGCCGCCATTTTGAACTTTTTTGTTACTGGGCCGATTGCTTTGAAAATCGATATTTAACTATGGCAGCAAGCATAGAGAAGGAATTTGTGGTCAATATTTAAAAAAGTGGCCGCCATTTTGAACTTTTTAGTTACTGGGCTGATTGCTTTGAAAATCGATATTTGACTATGGCAGCAAGCATAGAGAAGGAATTTGTGGTCAAAATTTAAAACAGGTGGCCGCCATTTTGAACTTTTTTGTTACTGGGCCGATTGCTTTGAAAATCGATATTTGACTATGGCAGCAAGCATAGAGAAGGAATTTGTGGTCAAAATTTAAAAAAGTGGCCGCCATTTTGAACTTTTTTGTTACTGGGCCGATTGCTTTGAAAATCGATATTTGACTATGGCAGCAAGCATAGAGACGGAATTTGTGGTCAAAATTTAAAAAATAGGCCGCCATTTTGAACTATTTTGTTACTGGGCCGATTGCTTTGAAAATCGATATTTAACTATGGCAGCAAGCATAGAGAAAGAGTTTGTGGTCAAAATTTAAAAAATAGGCCGCCATTTTGAACTTTTTTGTTACTGAGCCGATTGCTTTGAAAATCGATATTTTACAGTGGCAGCAAGCATAGAGAAAGAGTTTGTGGTCAAAATTTAAAAAATAGGCCGCCATTTTGAACTTTTTTGTTACTGGGCCGATTGCTTTGAAAATCGATATTTGACTATGGCAGCAAGCACAAAGAAGGAATTTGTGGTCAAAATTTAAAAAAGTGGCCGCCATTTTGAACTTTTTTGTTACTGGGCCGATTGCTTTGAAAATCGATATTTGACTATGGCAGCAAGCATAGAGAAGGAATTTGTGGTCAAAATTTAAAAAAAGTGGCCGCCACTTTGAACTTTTTTGTTACTGGGCCGATTGCTTTGAAAATCGATATTTGACTGTGGCAGCAAGCATAGAGAAGGAATTTGTGGTCAAAATTTAAAAAAGTGGCCGCCATTTTGAACTTTTTTGTTACTGGGCCGATTGCTTTGAAAATGGATATTTGACTATGGCAGCAAGCATAGAGAAGGAATTTGTGGTCAATATTTAAAAAAGTGGCCGCCATTTTGAACTTTTTTGTTACTGGGCAGATTGCTTTGAAAATCGATATTTGACTATGGCAGCAAGCATAGAGAAGGAATTTGTGGTCAAAATTTAAAAAAGTGGCCGCCATTTTGAACTTTTTTGTTACTGGGCCGATTGCTTTGAAAATCGATATTTGACTATGGCAGCAAGCATAGAGAAGGAATTTGTGGTCAAAATTTAAAAAAGTGGCCGCCATTTTGAACTTTTTTGTTACTGGGCAGATTGCTTTTAAAATCGATATTTGACTATGGCAGCAAGCATAGAGAAGGAATTTGTGGTCAAAATTTAAAAAAGTGGCCGCCATTTTGAAATTTTTTGTTACTGGGCCGATTGCTTTGAAAATCGATATTTGACTATGGCAGCAAGCATAGAGAAGGAATTTGTGGTCAAAATTTAAAAAAGTGGCCGCCATTTTGAACTTTTTTGTTACTGGGCCGATTGCTTTGAAAATCGATATTTGACTATGGCAGCAAGCATAGAGAAGGAATTTGTGGTCAAAATTTAAAAAAGGTGGCCGCCATTTTGAACTTTTTTGTTACTGGGCCGATTGCTTTGAAAATCGATATTTGACTATGGCAGCAAGCATAGAGAAGGAATTTGTGGTCAAAATTTAAAAAAGGTGGCCGCCATTTTGAACTTTTTTGTTACTGGGCCGATTGCTTTGAAAATCGACGTCTGACTATGGCAGCAAGCATAGAGAAGGAATTTGTAGTCAAAATTAAAAAATGATGAACTTTTTGGCCACCATTTTGAACTTTTTTGTTACTGGGCCGATTGCTTTGAAAATCGATATTTGACAATGGCAGCAAGCATAGAGAAAGAATTTGTAGTCAACATTTTAAAAAGTGGCCGCCATTTTGAACTTTTTTGTTACTGGGCCGATTGTTTTCAAAATTGATATCTGATTATCGCAGCGAGCATAGAAAAGGAATTTTTGGTAAAAATTTAAAAGAATTGGCCACAATTTTGTACTTATATGTCTTACCATGGTAGCAAGCAACCACGGCCGGATGGACGAACGGACGGTGGAGTCTTAGTAAGAGCTTTTACCCTTTGGGTACGAAACCCTAAAAATGGCCACCATATTTAACATTTTTGTGACGATCGAATTTTTCAAAATCAATATGTGGCTATTACCAGGAAGCAAGAGAAAATTTTGTGGGCAAAATGGTGTGTAGTGCAGGAATTTTGGAAATTAAACCACCATAGTAAAGCATAACTCAGAAGTTAACGTGAGCGAAGCCGCGGGCGTTTGCTAGTGTTTTATATTTTTAAGTATCTCTACCAAAATGTAACTATCACACTATTATCTGAATGGAATGAACTAAAATCACAATAATGTCGTACGTAAAATACATTGCGATAACAATGTCAAGTATATCTCCTCACCAAAATCCCTCATTATAAGTTTTAATAGCACAAGATACAGAGACATCTGAGTTTTGTGACATCTTCCACCTAACGTTACTGCTACTATCCTCGGGCGAAGTAACAACATATTATACACACTACCTATCCGTGAAGGTTGTTGTGTAAATTTCTAATTGTAATGGATTCTAATGTATGAGATATAAATATTAACAACAAACAATTATTAAAATAAATATTAATAATAAAATAAATATTAATAACAGCAGCTCTATGAATTTAAACTTTCTAACTGTCTTATCAGAAAACAGCAAACTTCATTTTTTCGATCATAGCGAATGTTGTTGAATAATTTACCATAAAAAAAGATAGCTAGAATCCATTAACGAGGGATGTCAAAAGTGAAGTAATAATAGACGATCTGTTCCAGAAATCGTCACGAAAAGTAAGTCCTTGATAATGTTTAAGAGACGTTCCCGCAGGGCACGAATCACATCATTATGAAATATCGTTTTGAGGGCTGAGGAAATAGGACTGACAAAGAAATGTCAAAAAATCATCGGAATATTTAAAGTAAACAATAACAATATATTGACAGAACAAAAATTAACATTTATATTGTTTACTAGGAGCCATTAAGGCTTAGACTTCTATTTAGGTAGCCCCAAAATCGTAATTAAAAAAACCGTTTCATTTTTTCCGTCTAACTCTAGCCCATGGCAATTGTAATAGCTAACTTTGGTCGAAGTTACTTGGATATCTCGAGACAGGGGTAATCTCATTTGCTTATTAATTGCAATTTGTCGTTTCATCTTGTGTTTTTCGGATCTTTTTTTAGAAAAGAATCACGTTCAAAGTTGTATTAATGGTTCGTCGTTCAGTGGTTTGTAAATAATCACCAAATACAGAACATAATAAATACATGGAACTAACAATTATAATACAGCTTACAATTTAATACACAGTCGGAGTGTTGCCAAGGTAATGAACAAATATGCGGTAACTTCTGAAATCGCAGTGTTAACAGACAAACAGATAATAGACACCTGGTTGTATCCATTTTCAGTTTAATCATCACATTAATTAGCCATTGTGTTTACTCAGACGCTTGTTTGCATTGTTGACAATCCGATCAAACAACTATTATACTATTGATTAATAAACAATGAGATGATTATAACAATTACTCGCGTATAATTGCCTATAATGAATTTATTTGCCTCGTTTTCGATGTTAGTGTTTCAAGTTGCGAAACAATATCATTAATGAAGATAATTCAGACGAAGTGGCAGATGCGTTTTGTTACAATTTAACTTTGCAGTCATGTTAAAGGTACCTTAAAAAAAGGAACTTAAAATACTTGCTAACAACATTGTTTTACATTTTAGTAAATATTTGATAGATTTGTAAAAGTTTTCTCGGTTTTTCCAGAACACCTTAATTTTTTTTAATGTACTCTCATCAACACGAGAAGCGAAACATACTCTCAATATAATTATAACAAGAATTTTCAACAAAAGTGTTATTATTTGTGTACACCGGATTGCGACAATATTTCATTTAGAAGACATTAGAGTACAAAAACTCCATTTCAATTACTGTAATAAGGTAGTCACAAACATTGTTTTAGCATAATAATGTCACAAAATTGTATTATCTCTTTTCTTTCTTTTCAAAAGCTGCTTACTTTTGTTCACTTTACGTTTCCATTCTTTATTAATATACCTTCTACATATTCTATCTGACGTTCCAAAGTTTCCCTGGCTACTTTATTTTAAAAGGTTGGGTGATAATAACTGTTCATAGTGCTTTTAAATTCGTTAAAATAGACAAAGTTTCCACGATACATTTTTCGACCCTAAATCCTGAAAACATACTTAATGTAAATTGTTTGAAAAGTCCTCGGGAGTAAATTTTAAAAGCTTTTAGTTATTAATTATTAAACGTAATTATTCATCGTGAAGCCAACGAAAGGGGCGGCACCATTATCGACCCTCTCGATTATTTCAAATGAATGTTATGAGACAACAAATGATTGAAGGGGTATTTTCTTTAGGTTTCGCGGATAAACGAATCTAATTTAGCGTTTTAATTAATCCATTCATTCGTGTCGCGTTACAGAATTTATCGATTCATCGGATACCTTCAGAAATGGGGATGACGAGAAAATTTTGTTAGCTGAAATTGTTCTAACGATTTTCATGATATAACACTAATAATAATCTAAAACCTGAGTTCATCAAGCAATTAATCATTGTTAAGTTTGTCATTCTTTGCGATCCTTTTTTAAATCGCAAATGTCATCTGCTAAAAAGGGACAGCATGACAATGATTAAGTAAACGGGGGTTAAATATACTAGGTTACTTTGGAGCTTAACTAAATTAATGATATAATTTTTACTGCACTAACACGAAAAGGTGTTTTTGAGAGATGTATTATTATAACTAATATGCACCGGTATGTTTATCGAAAGGCAGCAAACATGCTGCTTTCGGCATGCCTAAGTAATTTTGACTATAGTTAATTTTGATTTTGCTTGAGGCCTAGTACAAAAACATTCCTATTCTAAAAAAATAACTATACATAACACTCCAAATTGCAGGTAATAAGCACCATCCAATTACTACATTTTTGCAGTAAGGCAATAAAAGTTAGAAAAAGTACTCGTATGAAAGCGGCCGGCAGTGGAGTAAAAGGGTTAATCATAAATTTTTACTGCAGCGTGAGACGTTGAAAGAAGGCGTTAATTTTATACAAGCCGGCCGGACTTCGTGAAAAGGGGCTCCAAGTGAAAAATTATAAATTATCCTGTACTCGTCCAAGTTATATAACATCCACTAAAATATGCAGGGAATGGGTAGCCGAAACTGGAAATTATTTTAACCGTAACTATAGGTTTTTTACTTTAAAATGGAGTAACTTAGTAGTAACTAGATTTTTTACTTTAAAATGAAGATTTTGGTACTTAGTTCATGTAATGTGTTTTTGAAGTGAAATTTTTTTTAGGCACGATTGGTATTTCGAGTTGGAGAAAAAACTGTTGAACTCGCGACACTGTTACCGATACTGATATCTCTGGATAAAGGTATCTATCTATAGTGTGAGGTTTTTATTTCTGTCGGCAGTCCCGGAATGCCACTGTTTTTTTCCACATTAAAGAAATTCGTACAAAAATATTTATAGGTGTAAACAAAAAGTAAACTAAAAAAATCAAAATGGTGACTCTATCTAAGATAAATAGAATATTTTGTTTATTAAAGTTAGCGTAGACTTAAAATTAAAATAATACACACACATTTGTTCTACACACTTGTTTAGAAACTAAGCTAAACACTATTAAGTACAATTCAACTGAGTCTGCTAATCAAATACAGTGATGCAGGCCAGGTACTCGATTCCCTTTACAAAGATTTATACAGATAACTATATAATAATATTATAGTTTGAGTGCAGTGCGGGCCGCAAGGGATTTTCCCCATTGGCTTCAATACTCCATTGCAGAGTGCTCTGTAATCCTTTTAACAAAGCTAATTGAATAATTTGAAATACGTTCGAATGGTGATTGAATAATATCAGGTGAACGCATTGTTAGTAATTTGCGAAAAACTAATGAATAAATAAAAAAAGACGGGAGTGTCGCGGGACACGTTTTTCTTCCACGTTTATGACGCCTAAGGTTACAGCTTCTGTGTTCCCAGCCAAGTACAACATGGGTGCTTCAAGAGAAGAGTGAAAATAGGCATTTTCTTGTCATGCGCGCTCCATCCTAGGCCTCATCATTTCTGTCCATCAGACATGTGTAGTCAAGCGCAAGCCTAGCTACAGTAAAAAAATTGGTGTTGTCTGTAAAGTCGGTTTACTGACGATAGTTGAACGTGACAACTCTCGCTTGCACTTCAAGCCTTACATGGAACGCCTCAGAGCGAGGTAGGTAACGGCAGCGAGGTAACGGCAACGAAGTAACGGCACATGAGTCATGTTTTTTCGTGCGTGCAACCGGCTCTATCGATTTATAAGACGTTGTCACGTCAAAAAAAAGAGTATGCACAGACAGTGGCGCTTCCATATTTCTACTCTTTTTCGCCAAGCAGTAAGTTAGAGAGGTTCACGCGTCACATACCGCATTGCTGTGAGTCTGATCGGTCTTGAGCTCCTTGTGGTTGGAGAACTGCACGTACACGGCGCGCCCGCGCAGCTGCGCCACGCAGCCGCCGAAGTACGCCACCATCGCCACCGCCGATATTTCTTCTGCCATCTCCAGGAACGCCTAAACAGAACAATTAGTCCAATTTGAAGCATCACATTGTATTATTATTTTCTGAGTGAAATTACACTATGTGGAATGTACACTTGTCAATTTTTGACGACCCATAAACTCAAGCTATCGCTTACTAAAGACAGCGACAATTATCAAGCGGACAATCCGTAAGCGGACAATTACACACATCGCAATCTGATTGTTTTTAAAAATAAAACTTGTCCCGGTAGTCGTTTCAGTTAACAGTTTTATAGCGAAAAGCTTCGACCAACATCTCAAGGAGCTTTCGCTCGGCTGTTGGATCGTGTTTTTTAGGGTTCCGTACCAAAATGGTAAAATGGAACCCTTATGGTGCGACTTTCTCCGTCTGTCTGTCCGTCTGTCCGTCTGTCTGTCTGTCCGTCACACTCAATTATTTCAGTAACTACCGGAGCTATCGATATGAAATTTGGAATAGTTGTGTATATTAGTGGCCCAATGACACTGGAATAAAAAAAAATGGAAATTATTTTTGTTCCTATTTAAAAAGGGGGGAAAATCGGAGGGTTGAAATTTAAAAGTGAGATAACTGTACTGTGTGGGGTATCATATGTACATTCCAAAACCGATTTTTAATTATTTTTAGTCATGATAGTTTTTGATTTATCGGGGAAAATGTCTAAAAAAATACCGTTCCCTCCCCCTTATCTCCGGAGTTTACCAATCGAAAAATCTCAAATAATTATGGTCAATAGGAATTTACGTATATTTTACAGGAAAACTATAGCCAATGCTCTAACTAGTATAGTTTTTTTGATATTAACAATAAACCTCTACAAACAAAGTTAGTTTTGCGGTTCATAAACAAAGGTAATTATTACTGTTTTACATCTTTGGTCGTTACAGTTTTGGTCGTGTTACATCTACATTAGTATGCCTGATTGTTTTGCTTCAGTACTTCTTGAGTACGGAACCCTCGGTGCGCGAGTCCGACTCGCACTTGGCCGGTTTTTTTATATATTTTTTGGAAACATTGAAAATATCATTTCATTTTTATGAAAATAAATAAGAGAGATTGAAGTTAAAGTTAAGTAAGAGAGTTTATCGTGTTAGTGTGCGTTGTTATTGGCTCTCAGGCGTTCTCTGAGATCCATTGATACTTTTCGCTGATTAAATAATCTACATCCACGTGATTGAAGTACGGTGTTTTCAAAGACGTCACGTAACGATGCCATATTTTGGGATTTAATGATAAATATATTTTAATTGAGTTCTTTGAGTGCCGCAAATAGACTTTATCACAGAAAAAGTTGTAAGAAGATTGTCGTGAGAAATTCAAAAACATAAATTGGCGGGCAAAGGCTAGATAGTTACAATATTCTATCTAGATTGTAAATTTGTTAATTAAGTTTTCATCTGATAACGTAGCAGTAAGAAACTGTCTACTTAACTCAGGTACAAGTTTCTACAATTTAGACTTTCTTTGGTAATATTCGTAAGGCTGCGTCATCTTAAATATTATGTTATTATAAATTAAACTTTATAAAATTCAAGATTCTTATCCTCCAATCTGTTATATAATTATTCTTAATAAATTAGATAAAAATTTAACACTTATTAAGTATTAATTTATTAAAAGCTTTAAAATACGATATAAAAATAGAATTCGTAAATAGCAGTGATATACAACACAAAAAGAAGGAACATAAATTGAGTAAGTACCTAGTGGGTCTACCACGACAACTATCACCTAATCTAATCGAATACCGGAGTCGGGACTAAAATATATGGGAATGAAAGATGACGTGTCGAGAGGTCTCGCTCCGTGTATGTCGTACCCATATATTTTATTCTAGGCGACGGTAGGTGTCATCTAATTTACTGGGATGATTGGTAGTTATAGGTCGCAAATGTAACGAAAACCTTATTAAGAAGGCCATACTTAATGTTTATGTATCAATTATATAACTGATTAGTCATTTTATACAGGTAACGGTATAAGAGTAAGTCTCTTTAGAGACTTCGCTGACCATCACACTTTGTTCTAGAAATAATTATCAGAATTATCTCTAGAGTTGCAAAAAATCTATGTGGTCTACTTTTACTTTTCTGTTTAAATTCAGAGCCTTATTATACTACAGGAAAAAAGGCGTTAAATGGTTCTGAATCATGCAATTTATGCGCTAAACTATGTCTATTTTAACCACAATAAGCGTACTTATAACATTAAACTGGGAAAAGCGGAAACACTATTTTACCGGCGTTTGATAGTGGTCGTGACGTAAACGGTTTATGAATTTCCAGGTACGAGTATTTCGTGAACAATTCTGCGAATGAATACATCGCTAAGCGATGTTAGCATAACGTGCTCGTAACAAGGTTTTGCGTCTGTGCCACCCACGTTCTGCAATTAATCGCCTCTGATGGACTCGCCCATACATAAACCTAGTGCCCAAACAAGGGGACTGATCCCCGCATGCAAGCCGTACTCGCTGTACCCACGAGTAAATGCGTTATGATTTCCACGATCATTTTAAAGGGAAAATTTAGCATGCCCGCGTCCTATTTCACGTGCGCGCCATTCAAGACCGCAAGATCCTGCTTTTGGCATTCGAACATGGCGTCCCGGGCGTGCAAAATACACCGGTATAAGCCCGCGTAGTAAGCCGCAGATTAAATAGAATTTGTCTGGTGCTAATTAAAAAACAAATACCTAGTGGTGAAAGCGGGCGGAACTGGGAAATTTAAACAGACTGCGACTACCTTTCCCGCAAGCCGCTATAATTATGCAAACAAGACACCTTCAGTAAATAACGCAAGGACGTGCTGACTTTTTTCGGTGTTGGCTCTCTTATTACCAATTAACATAATAAACTACCAAACAAAAGACGAGTACAAAGCAGTTTGATTCCTCGTTCGCGATACGCACTGCATCGGTCTGGAATAGCCTCCCAGACACTGTCTTTCCCACCACCTACATACAACTTGGGTGCCTTCAAATCAAGATTGAATAGGCTATCTGCTAGGCAAGCGCGTTCCACCTTAGATCAGGTGTGATCACAGTCAAGCGCTAGCTTATGTAAAAAAAAAAACTAAGATTTCAAATCGCATTTGTATTCATTATAACGAACCGCGGCCCGTGGGTCTACTCTTCGGGAGGTGTGAATTTGATAAAATTTACGAGTTGCTTCCACGCTTAAAAACCCGGCATTCGCAGCGCCGCCTGTCGAAAATGACCACTGCCTTTTAAATTGGGCGACCTTTTTTTAAAAAAATATAAAACAAAACATTAAACTTTTCGTGTCCGAATAAAATTGCCTTTGATATTATAAATTGAATTGATTCATAAATCAGATGAAACGTTAACCTGAGTGAGGGCGTACAAATTAATGGGAACATGGCTGCCACGCAACGCTCGCTCATAAAATAGTGTCAACGGCTCTTCGTTTTAATCACCGAGAGTGGAAGCGATTGTCCGCACCCATTCACATCGATGTTTGCCCACCTCTCGACGGATGCCGCCTTTGTAACTGGACGCGCCCGAGCTTTGGTTACCGGCTACAGGCAATTGCGATACTTTTCAGCATTCTCTTAGGGTCCATCAAAGGATCGAGACCTGTTCAGCGCTAGAGTGCTTTATATATCGATCACCGGGTGTACAAGAAAAACGGGCGGTAGTGGAAAACGCATTGACTACTTTATAAAACAGCTTTTTTATTACTTCGGAAGGTATTTGAGTATGTAAGGGAAACTGATCTGAGATGCACTCAAATGAATAAAAATAAAATGAAATAAGCCTTTATTAATTGATTTAAATTTATTATGTTTAAAATCGATAGCCGTTTTGTTTGCCACAGTTAAAGCAACCATTAGAGCAAAACTAAGATCAGATACCTTAGTTTGAAAAAATGCGAATAAGATAACAAAACCTGTCAAGTGCGAGTCGGACTCGCGCACTGAGGGTTCCGTACTACAACCGGAGGAATAAAACCATAAAAACCACTTTTCTTATCGAACCGCAAAACTAACTTTGTTTTTAGAGGTTTTATTGTAAATATCAAAAAAACTACTTATTAGATCTCGTTCAAACCAATTTTCGGTGGAAGTTTGCATAGTAATGTACATCATATATTTTTTTTAGTTTTATCATACTCTTATTTTAGAAGTTACAGGGGGGGGACACACATTTTACCACTTTGGAAGTGTCTCTCGCGCAAACTATTCATTTTAGAAAAAAATGATATTAGAAACCTTAGTATCATTTTTTTGAAGACCTATCCATAGATACCCCACACATATGGGTTTGATGTTTGAAATGTAGATGGGCTAGACACATGGTGAGAAATAAAATTATAGAAGTGGACTAATGATATCACTGACTCCTTCCCAAGAGAAGGAAAACGGAAAAGAGGACGACAATACCTTAGATGGGAAGATGATATCAGGTCAGTTGCATGCACCAATGGCAAAGGAGACGCATCAGCTTATACGCAATTAGGACATACATTATACCATCCATTAACAAAAAAGAGACCGGATTCGAAGTAGAAACAGAGGCGATTTCAGCGGAGAGCAGAAATAATAACAGCGGTGACGCAAAGGTATGAAGGTAAAAGCACATTAAACATTGTGCTTGCACTCTGCGGATGGAAATGAAAAGATACAGAAAATTTCATAACATAAAATAAAAGTTTAACAAAAATAAAAACCGACTTCAAATAAAAAATGGAAAATTCTTTCCAAAAACCAACTTCAAATGCCACTACAAAGAATGAAATAATTTTTAATGTACACCAATTCGAAGTCGGGCAATGTTTCGTTCAATCACTAATAGTCCTTCGTAATATGCAACTTGATGTGCGAAGACAATTATCGACAATAAGAAGAACAATGAGTGATTGAACGAAACATTGCCCGACTTCGAATTGGTGTACATTAAAAATTATTTCATTCTTTGTAGTGGCATTTGAAGTTGGTTTTTGGAAAGAATTTTCCATTTTTTATTTGAAGTCGGTTTTTATTTTTGTTAAACTTTTATTTTATTTTTTGATTTTTAGTGTTCTGTTGTTCGAAGTTATAGTGATACTGAAGTTCACTATTTTTTACTAAACGTGCTGCTTATGTGAGACAGGGCCGTTTAAATGAAACGCACTAAGTCAAAGACAAACTCTACCTTCTTGCGTGGTAACTGGTATAAATCGCACCTATATATTGATGAGTAGCAATAGTAAGTTGATTTTAAAGTTGTAGAAGAATATCTTTTGTTAATTTTTTATTTTTATTTTAAGTGGTCTGAAGTTCACTAATTTTTCAATATGGGTAGACGGGTAGACCTACTAAACGGGCTGCTCTACCAAATCAACCCAGTGGATGAGTCTCGTGAAGTAGCGACATATAGTAGAACACCACCAGAGAACGTAATTCCTAAAGACGTCAATATAGCTGTAGTGGTTTTCTGCCATCGATAAAAATTGGCGTCGAATCCCGCGTGATGTTAAGACACAACATCGTTGTTTGAGAAGGACTAGTGAATGGAGTGGTGTATGTCAAATTTGATGATGAATCTATTGGGCTTAGGCTAAAAGATAGTGATGATTGCATACCCATACCTCCATCTAGTACTACTTACGTTTCAGGCATTAAGAGGCTACGGCGATGTGGAGCGCCGAATGCTGCCTCTAATTACAGTTCATAAACTACAAGGCACCACCCTTGAGAGGGCTGTAATCGACCTTGTCAAAAAAACTTTGCTAAGGGCCAAATATATGTTGCCCTTAGTTAAAAGTTTGGAAGGCATAAGTAGTCTTATCAGATTTTGACGCCAACAAATTATTAAATAGACCACATGACGAAAGATCATAACTAGACTTCGAAATCTGTCTTCCGACAATGAAGGTCACATGTAATTATTGATTAAACATATAACGGATCAGTATTTAGTGACGTCACACATGTTACACTCATGTTGCAATGCAACAACGAACGTAAGCGCATTGAAATTTGATTACAGATACCTAGTTAGAATTTTTGCCACAGGTCGCATCGTTACTGTAAGCCGTTCAGGAGGCCCGTTCCATTGATCATCATCATATTCAGTTACGGCAGTTACTTGACCACTTGACCATAACGACGTTATGGTAGGGAAATGTCTGGATAGCCTATAAAAGATTCAGCTGAATATCGTTAATTTGCTCCTAAGAATTGAAGAGTTCCGTTATTTTGTCATAGATCCCATAATCAGAACCTAATCAAGTTTTCACCAAACCACCCTTGAAGTACATTCTTCTAAATAAAACAATAATCATCGAAATCGGTTGGCGTGATATTGAGTTATTCGTCTATTTGTCGCGCAAGTACTTAATGAAAATTTAATACTTATATGGTTTTCTCATGGATACCATTATCAGAACTGGACAAAATTAAAATGGGACCACATGGGGAGCATCAGCTTTCTAATAAAAAAAGAATCATCAAAATCGATTCGCCCAGTCAAAAGTTATGAGGTAACAAACATAAAAAAAAAAAAAAAACATACGCGTCGAATTGAGAACCTCCTCCTTTTTTTTGAAGTCGGTTAAAAACAGCAAGCTCGTGACCGTTCATAAAAAAGGGATTCGACTTGTTTCTTTAGCAGGAGAGATTGTTTTACTTCACGCCACGATATATACGGGGCGGATGTCATACAGGCTATTTATTAGATGGGATAACATTGTCGGGACGTCTGTCCTACTGTCTGTACGTAATAAGATTTTTTTAGAGTTTCGTACGACGAATGAAAAAACGGAACCCGTATGTGATCACTGTTCTCCGTCTTTATCTGTCTAAGGCCTATTAGAGTCCGTTTTTAGGGTTCCGTAGCCGAATGGCAAAAAACGGAACCCTTATAAATTCGTCATGTCTGTCTGTCCGTCTGTCCGTCTGTCCGTCTGTCCGTCTGTCCGTCCGTATGTCACAGCAACTTTTTTCCGAAACTATAAGAGCTATACTGTTGAAACTTGGTAAGTAGATGTATTCTGTGAACCGCATTAAGGTTTTCACACAAAATTTTAAAAAAAGTAATAAATTTTGGGGGTGCCCCATACTTAGAACTGAAACTCAAAAATTTTTTTTTCATCAAACCCATATGTGTGGGGTATCTATGGATAGGTCATCAAAAATGATACTAAGGTTTCTAATATCATTTTTTTCTAAAATGAATAGCTTGTGCGAGAGACACTTCCAAAGTGGTAAAATGTGTGTCCCCCCCCTGTAACTTCTAAAATAAGAGTATGATAAAACTAAAAAAAATATATGATGTACATTACTATGCAAACTTCCACCGAAAATTGGTTTGAACGAGATCTAATAAGTAGTTTTTTTGATATTTACAATAAACCTCTAAAAACAAAGTTAGTTTTGCGGTTCGATAAGAAAAGTGGTTTTTATGGTTTTATTCCTCCGGTTGTAGTACGGAACCCTCAGTGCGCGAGTCCGACTCGCACTTGACAAGTTATTTAAGAACGAGTCGAATCGAATAAAGCTATCAAGTTAAAATTCACAGAAAATATTGGTCCACGAGGGTATAAAAATTTCAAGTCTTTTATGTCAACCTAATGAAAACTTACGGTCATTTATGTCTATTTTTAAAACTAAAAATCTATTGTTATTGCAGTTACACCAATCATTAAGACAAGAAGGTCTTATACTCGTAGCACAAGTAAAATAAAGAAAAAAAAACTAGATGTTGTATAGGTAGTAATAATTAAAAAATGAAAACAAACGAAATAAGCAAGATTTCAAAAAAAAATCTTTTTACGGAAAGTATTTTAGTCCTTAGCGAAATGTTATTTTTTACTGCAGTTCTAAATTTAAAGAAAAATATACAGCTCGTGTTCTTGGTGGTACGGATTCCACAGTGAACAAGTCCCACGCGCACTTGACCGTTTTTTATTATTATTTTATACATCCCGGCTGTAAACTAACTCATTTTTAATTTGTCAGGGGCGACTCATAAATTCCAAGTTGCACGTGCTTCAGGACGTGTTTCGACGTAGATAAAAATGGCTGGATGTCGTCTTAAACTTGTTTGGACGTTATTCTACACCATAGGTATGACTACTGGACGAACTAATGCTTATATCTGGGAAGAGATAAGCTAATGTTGCATACAAAAGTTTTTGACGTGAGCAGGGAATGAATAAACGTTTTAGACTACAGTTTTAAACTGTAGGACACGAAAATTCACTTAAAACGACCGTCTACGCCGTTAAGTGATAGGGTTTTCCAAATACAGTGTCTCCCACTACCAGCTAAATAGTTGCTTCTACTCCACTTCTACAGCAACTACTATACTTAGATGGGTGTCTATCGAATGCATTACAACTTTTTATTGCATAATTGTCTTTACAACGGAACCCTACACTGCGTGAAACCCGAACGCACTTGGCTGGTTTTTACGACTATTGAAAGATTCGCGGCTTAAGTTGAATCAACTTCGCTAATGTCTGCTAATACTGAACTTCGTTTTGCGAAACTTTTACCGACTGAGTTTAACGCTTGCGTAGCGATTTCCAACGCGAGAAAGGATTAGAACTTAATCTCGCCTTTTTATACGAGAAAGTTTAACCGTTATTAACTTTTATACTGATGTCTCTCAATAATAAAGAATCAATCTTATTTAAGGTCATTATTATTCACAATTTACGATCATTTTCTTAAACCGATTC
Organism: Coenonympha arcania; assembly: GCA_036785405.1. Lineage (NCBI taxonomy): Eukaryota > Metazoa > Arthropoda > Insecta > Lepidoptera > Nymphalidae > Coenonympha > Coenonympha arcania. The sequence goes on from CM072061.1 coordinate 6,700,312, forward strand.
TTGTGGTAAATGCTTATTAAATATAAATACCCCGTCTTATTTATCAGTAATTCTATTCTCAATTCATAATTATTTATATACCGACTAAAAGATGACCGCGGCTTTGCCCGCGTGATTTTTGGTTTCTTACAAATCCTGCAGGAACCATGGATTTTTTCGGGATAGAAGTAAGCCAGAATATCATCTGTCTTCATTCCAAATTTCAGCAAAATCGGTAGTTGAACATTGGGGGAGTATTTCTCCCGCGTGAATTTAGGGTTTTCACAAATGCCGCGGGAACCATAATTTTTCCCGGGATGAAAAGTAGTCTGCGTATTGATACAGGATACATTCTATCTCCATTCCAACGTTTAATCAATTTGGTTTAGCAATTGCAGCGTGAAGGAGTATTTCTGCCGCGTGAATTTCGTTTTTCAGAAATCCCGCGAGAGCCATGGATTTCCGGGATAAAAAGTAGGCTGTGTTAACACAGAATTTAATTTATCTCCAATCCAAATTTCGGCCTAGTTCGTTGGGAGTGAAAAAAGTGATTTTCCAATGTCAACAAAGAATTTTCCCGTGATACATCCACGTGTGTGTGACCTGTTTTCTAGAGGGCCTATAGGTAATATAAAACGGGAAACAAGTAGGTAGAGGCCGGTGCCACAATGGTTAGCGGCCTATTTGCGGACGAGCCCGCGCCGCCCACTTGTTGTGCTATGTGCTTCCGCTGTAGTCTCGTGGCTCGTCTATTGTGAGTAGTCGCGCGTTATATGACCGAGTTCGTTTATTGGAAGCCCATGTATTGTTTTATTTGTACAAATAGAGAAAAAAATATCATTTTATAAATTCACGTATTATGAAGTCAACATTTTCTGAGGATGTCCCGGTGTCAGGACGAAACGTGCGTCAAGTGTTGTAAGAATTGTGCGCGGTGTTGCGTGTGGGTGGTGCGATATAAGAATCATTTCTAGCAATGTTGGTTACACTGTAAATATTGTTAGTGGACATGTAAATAGAAACAGCTGAAGTTGAAACTAATAACAATAAATACTCGGAAAATCTAGAGTCTGAATTAAGTTACGTTGTATAAGAAAATTCACAAAAACCAGCCATACGCATGTGTTATTTTTATACAAATTGAATAGCCCACTACTTGAGAGCGGAGAGCGAGCATGCTCGAACGAGTAAGTGCCGGAGTCGTTGCGAATAGTCGTCAAAACTTACTTGGGACGTAAAGTAATATAGAGGAAAAGTTTAAAGCGATTTGTTCATTATTTATGCACCGGATAGCCGGGTTCTATGGCTATTGCAAAGAATAAATAACATTTGCACTTTATCCAATGTTAGTTTGAAACTGTTATAATAACTAAAGTAGACTGCCTATTGTTGTTTATCAACTTTACGGCGGAAAGTTGCGCGAGGTGCCAATTAGATAAGGCTTTCTAAAGATTTCTGTATCCAGTAAAACATCGTATATAAATCTGTCATGATATCAAAATTACTAACTTCCTAATTTTGAAGATCTCAAAGTAAAGTTAAGATACTTGTTCTGAGCATGTGATCTAAAACAAACATAAGTTTATACATCAATATTTATTTAAACCTTGACTGCTTACAATAAAACAGCCAAGACAAATTAATAAGGCTAAACCGGCCATAGACTATCCATTCTATCGTCAGTTCGTTTAGCAGAGTTCGTATCAGTTAGAACTGACCACACACGGGACGTGGATTGTCATGACACTTATACTTGATCATGGCGATTGCATGAAAAAATTGTCGTCAGCCACTGGTGACGCCATGGCTTCAATTGATCGTGGGTGGTGTTATATTGACGTGCAGATTGGAACAAGGCTTCAGCATCATGCCGATTGGACGATACAATGGATGGTCTATGGCCGGGGTTAAATAAACAACCCAATAGAGATATTAGGATAATATAAGCAAGAATAAGATAAAAGCAATATTGTGAATACTATATTAATATTATGATAGTAACTGTCCGCATCACAGCGCCCGTCCAGGTAGCCATATATTGTAGCCCCGGGCGGCACAAGAGCTGCGTGTAATTCAGCGTCGTTACCTGATTTTTTCCTTTGAGGACGAGGACGTTAGTGACCCGCCCGAAGGGCAGCCCCAGCTGTATGATCTCCGCTTCCGTCGTCTCATTTGGTATGTTCCGTATGTGGATAACTCTTGATGGCTTGCCGACATTCTGTTCCAGTTTCACCTGTGGCAACAGAAAACAAAACTTAGTAACACTTTAAAGACTTTAAACGGGGAAGGCGCGAAATAAAAGAGTCACAACAACAAAAAGGTTTTGTTCTGAACTAGACGACGACTTTTGCAAGTAAATGCTACAATGCAATATTGTGTGTATCCACGTAAAAGAAAGCGTCTTGTTATCCTTTTTGCAAGCGAAAATGTCTCTACGCTAAGCGTTCATTTTCTTGTGATATTAATATTTTATTCTAATATTTTTCTGTATTATGCCGTCAAGGAATTTAATGAAATTACTAATTATTTATTATTATAACAGACAATTTATTTGACCCGAAAAAATTACTGAGCAGTCAAATAACTCTCCGTTTTTAAAACGAAATTAAGTCCTTTGTAACACGGCGACAATGTAAAGATCGCAAGATATTAAACGCCGGGGGGCCTCGCCAAGCAACCTCCACGAGTGCCCGAGTGCTACGGTGCCTCTCTGTAGCGCACGGGCCGGTGCTCCCTGGTAACGTCGGTTAATAACCGACGGCGAATAGCTTGGCCCGGTGGATAGGTGACGTTTCTTCGCGTGTCCCTCTGGGCCCCAGCAGAGGGCACAGTGTCGAAACGTCTACACCTACCCCGGAGGAGGAAGAAAACCTCATTAAAAAATTACAGGCGGGGGTGGAAACGCCCACAAGTCCCTTCGGGGCACTACGAGGAAGACAACCTCGTAAAAAAAATCACCGAAGTGGGCGGGAACGCTCGTCGAGAGGGACAATTACTGTGGCACATCCCTCTCGCAAGAGACGCACCGGTTGCTGGAGGACGAACACCTTTCTTCGGCTTCCGGGTGCGCCGGCCTGCGGGTGACGGACGTAAGGGGCTATGGCGTCCGTTACCCGAACTACATCAACAGGCCGAGGAGGTGGCGCGCCCTGTTCAGGACGCGCCTCCCAGGAGGAGCCGGCGGCTCAGCGTGCCGGCAGCAGCGACGGGACCTGCCGCTCAGGTGGCGGGTCGGGGCCTGGCGGGAGCGCGGTGAATACGCAAGTGAATCCCGTACTCCCGCCAACGAGGTCCATCGTGGCAAGGGACAGGTTTTAGTGGGTGCAAGCCCCACATAACCCCTCCGTTTCCCCTGACGGAGGGGTATGCGTTAGGCATTTCCTGTCGATAAAAAAAAAAAAGGTATTAAACGCCTGAACATTGTTAAATTTTTTTAATTTAGGGCGGAGGTAAAGTCCATTCTACGCAGCTAATGGAGAATAATGTTTATATGAATGCGCGTTAAAACGGCAAACAAAATGACCACTCTAATACACATAAATAAAGCTAGTATTGTTCGCGGGAGGAGTCGGTTGGATAATTGAAAAGTCGATGTAGTATAATTGTCGAGGCTTATCGGTCCCGAACCGATGTGGGCGCTATTGTTCCCCGGAGAGCCTTTTGATTACGGGCAACGGCGGGCGGCGCAGCGGCCCGAACGAGGCCTTCGATATATTGTGACTTTGTATGACACTCCACTTTCTATTGAGGTGAAAAGAGTTACCTGCACGGAGACTTCACGACTGATTAATGGAACAGTACTTAAAACTGGAGCGGAATCGCGTAAAGAAATTATTATCAATTTAAAAGAGCAGATTAGTCTTAATATTGAATTCAAGTGTTGCTACGTTTTGGAAGTACATGGTAATCAAGGAAGACAGTATTGCGTGAATCTTTATCGTGTGTGTTGTATCTCACTGAAATGTATAGAACAAAATTCAAAAATTCCTTTTCAATAAACAAAACTAAAAAAAAAGACATCTATGTAATTAGCAGTGTGAGTATAAAAAGCAAGAAATGTTTTTCACTATACCCAATTCGAGAAATAGTATGAGAAAAATCTGTAGTGTTTTACAAGTACAATAGCGTAAAATACCTCAAGATGGCAATAAGAATTCACGTATATGAGTGTTGAAGTTTTGTTACGAGGTTCAAAGGCACATTCTTTTACATTCGCCTTTTATCGACGAGGCGTAAATGCTTACAAATGAGCGGCCTGTTAGTTGAACATTCAAGTTTATCCAAAGGGTTAATGTTGATACTTTCATGATGTCTTTGTAACTGCTTTAGTGAATATTTTGTTCGTGTTTATGTTATATTGTTTTGTTGTGTGTGTTATTTGGCGATACAGTTAAGACAAATTACACAACAACAAGAAGGTTCTCGGCTTACATGGCATCAAAACTGAGACTATTCAGTATTCACGATAGTTTTCTTGAACACTTGTAAACTTTATGCGTAAAGTTTTCATGTACATTGGACACTGACTTTATAACTTGACATTATATACAGCTAACGATTTTTAGTTAATACATATTTTAAAATTTGAAAATTACCATTAAAAAGACCTGCAAGTTGTTAGATTTTCGACATGCGGAGAGTAACCGAAAACGTATAACGACTTTAAGGACCTATTAAATTATTAGCATTATTGTAATTTTGTCCTATAGTCCCCTAGAAAACACATAAAAAGTTTTAAACTGATTCATATGTGATGCCTGCTAAGCTATAAAATTCACTTGTTTTTCTGCATAAGGTATTATTTAATAGTTCCTTTGACATCAAATCAATAAAATATTGAAGAGAAGAATGTCAAAGGATCTCATTACTCTGATAGCAGACGGAACGACACCTAACGACCTACAGCCGGAGGCGCCGAACCGTTAAATGGTATTTCAATAAACACATCCAATGCGATCACAGGGAAAATTGACCGATTCACGGAAATCCCTGCGATGCGAAAAAGTCACACGATATCTCTTTTTTCTATTTCACCATCCAAGTCAAGATTTAATATTTATAGGCGAAATGTGAGACGGAGCGAATGATTTTAAGTGTCTGATGTGCAAATCGTTGCTCCCAGATTTTTTGACCTACCGAAAGTAATGTCCTCGTTTGCCGCTTTACGTACAGATTGTTTTCTTACGTGGAGAAAAGAAAATACAGAAATGTATCCTTTAAGGTGGGTGAACGTGCTTCGCGATTTATTCCTCCCTTTGCAACTGAGTTTGGAAAATATTTTTTATTTGTTTTCTTGCGGAGATTTGGTTCTTTTGATGTCGATTGTACTGGGTTCGCTTATTGTTGGAATACAAAATATTGTCTGTTTATTTATTTTTTCTTCAGCTGTTGGTTCATTAATGATATCCTAATATCCTCGGGAATTTTTTTACCAGATAAAACGATTGCTAGATGAGCTTAATTGAACCGTAACTTAGGGCAGCTTCTGTTATTATAGGACAAAAAACACAAGTTTTGTAAGATGGATGTTCAAAACTATTTCTTACTACTGGTAAAATCACCAAAGATAAGAACAAAATTGAAAATACTATGTAATATTGAAATGCATAAATATTAATATTTATGTATTACCAACAAAAATATATAAAACAGCAACTCTGCTACGTGTATTTTAAACCAAATATTAACATTTTATATTGACTTTGGTGAAGAGCTAGTGAACTTTTAATTGGCATCCCACGGATTATGTTGTTATTTTAGTAGTTTATGTAACGGTTACATAATACCTAATTATGTAGAGTTTCATACACTACTTTATCTACGCTCATATTATTATAATAAATCCAAATCATAAAATCTTGCTAACTTTTGTCGTAAATCATTGCAACTACTATGATGTCAGGTGGAGTGAAATTTTCTTTAGTAGGTTTCACTACTAGACATTTTTCAGCGCAAAGTTTTGACTAAGTAACAAAAAAAATTAGTTGTCTGTAAAGTCGGTTTACGGACGATAGATTTACGAGATAACGTCATAATCGTAATCGTTATCGTAATCGTTATCGTTATCGTAATCGTAGTCGTAATCGTAATCGTTGTCGTAATCGTAATCATAATCATAATCACAGGCCCAGGTGGAACGTTACGCGGAACGTTAGACATTGTGTTGTTGTCTATGGTCAATCATGGCCCATCTATACTCTCGGCAATGACTACCAACTATATGTTGTCTGTGGATTCACTTAAAAAAATATTACATAAAAAATATTACCTACCCCAGATAATAATTGTAACCGTTAACCGTTGTATTGCCGATAGCGGTACTGTAATCAATTCCTTCAAAACCCCAGATACAAATACAGGAGTCCAGAGCCGTGTATCGTTATGGATATTATACAACTTTCTTTAAATATTTCCATAGTAGAGCGATGTTATTATGAATAACTTTTTAATAATTATAGAAGTCTGTGAATAAAGTAGGTAATTATTTGACACATTTCGATTTTATAATTCGAACTTTAAGCAATGAGCGTAGATAAAATATTTAAGATAACGATAAGTCAACATCAAAGGAACTTTTAGAATTTATGATTCATACATATTAACGCATGTGAATTTATCTAATTATCGTTATGTGAACGTATGTGATATCGTTATGTCGGGGTATGTGAACGTTTTTGTGTAAAGAGTAAAATCCTTCAAAAATTCTCATTAACTACTAAATAATACTACATTTTAATTTGTTTAAAATATAAAGATGTGAAAATCCATTTAAACAATAGATTTTCACGTAAATTATAATATCAGCATTTTTTAGGATACTCCATTCCAGTTTTAGTAGCCCAATTTTAAGGACCAACTAGGTGGGTACTGACCGGAGTACAAAGCGAAGGAAACTGGGATTCGAAAAACTCAAAGGCACAAAAAAAATTCACGTATGCTTTTTGAAATTAATTAAGATTATTTAACTATCACTACACTATCATAATATGCTAAAATTAATAATGTTGCGTTCATAGCATATATTCTAGAGTCCAGTCAACTATTCCCCTTGACTGAAAATATCCCCTATGAGCATACCTAATAATTTATTCTAACCTGTAGAGAAATCGGAGAGTCCTCTTCATACGCAGTACTAATTCTATTTATTAAATATTTTCTCATTTTCTTCTGGAACTAAACATTCAATAATTGGGTATGAATATCATCATGTGTATTGTGTAGGTATGTTGGCTTCATAATATGAAATACAGTTTTATGAGTTTATCAAAAATATACATAGTAAATACCGACACAAGAGTGTGTATAAAAATCAATTTTTGAAGCTGTGCTACGCTACGTACGTTAGAGGCCTAAAAATATCACTTGCTGTCAAGAAAACTAAATCATCGCATCATAGAATGCCTTGAAATTCCGTAATGTCCTCAAGGTGCGTCAAATCTGTCAATCTACACTTGGGCAGCATGATATTCCGTAAAAATTATGCATAAAAACCGTATAATTGCGAGTTCCGTGAAAGAAAGGTCAAAAAGGTCAGAAAGGTTCCGTGCTATAAAAACAGGTTATTATTTTAATCTGCTTTTTAGTCTTTGTCGGTACAGCGGTAACATAAATACATCATCTATGAAAATTCCAACTGTCTAACTATCACGATTCAAGAGATAGGTCCAGCCTGATGACAGACGGACAGATGAACGGCGGAGTCTTGGTAAATAATGCCGGTAACGCCGCATGAGCGAGGTAACGCTGGATGAGTCATGTTTTTTCGTGCGTGCAACGGGCTCTATCGATTTATAAGACGTTGTCACGTCAAAAGGTCTCAAAGTAAAAAAAAAAAGTTATAAAAATATAATAATACGTAATTCGTTTGTTACGGAAGACTACGAATATTGAAGAAGAGATACATTTTACGGTAAATAAGCGTAACAGTCAAGTTGGAGGGGCGAGGTCGTAATTTTGTTAGACAAGCTCGTAAATGCTTAAGTAGTCGTTCAGCAGCATTCTCTGATTTGATTGATCTTCAGTTTGCAGAGTTCTACGTTTTTACAGGCCGAACGTCAAGGAAACGGGGAAAATACGGGGAACGTAATTAATTACTTTATTTGGACATTAATGACTCGGTCCAGAGCGAGGGTAGATTAGCCATGTAATATTATGTTTGGGGTTATTACTTTTCTGGAACACGGTACATTTTATGAGAGACATGGAAAGTCTGCTACGTTATCTTCGCTGCAATGCACCGATAAGAAACTTAAGGATATGAGCATCCGAACGATTCACCATCACTAAAATTCTGTCACAGTGGCTGCTGAGCGAACTACATCGTGGCCTTGCCTTGCTGGTGATAAAGCAAGCATCTTTGGCACCGGTAAAATGGTGAGATTTTTGTCCGCCCTGTCCAGGGTATAATATGTCTATTTGTGCGACAAGGAAAGTGTGCAACAATATCCTCAAAAAAAAATCGCTACAATAACAATATTAATCTATGAACCAGGTCACAAAGGAGCAAAGCAGTAAAAAGAAATAGGTACTTTTTCTCCCCGCCGTTCCTGTGATGGATTCTAAATGAATATTCAACGCTCCAAAGAAGAAGGGGTCGCAATAAGCACTGTCTAATTTTTTCAGATGAAGAAAAAAAACAATGCGAACGCCATCGCGAGACAGCAAAAAATAGCATAGGTATATATAAGAAAACGTAGAGGATACCGCTCTATTTAATTATGAATTAAGGGCTCGGTGTAACGAGATCACAATGTAATTAAGATTACTGAGCCGAGGTTTTTCAGAGTCTCCGCCAAGTAAGAGTAACTAAGCGACCTTGTTTTTCTCTTACAGACCAGTTATTTATGAGAGAGAAAATCGTTTAGAGAAAAGTAAGCAATTGTATAGCCTTTAATATATTTGATTTTAGAAATAAAATTTCAAGTTCTTATAATAAATGTTTGCGTTGAGTGCGATGTTAATATTAGGGCAAATTGCTGCGACCAGTGACTGTACCATTAATCACAACACTGGGATACTATTTATTTACATAGTTGGAACTGTGGGTAAATTTTAAATTTTTCTAAAATATATAAAATTCTTGTGTTATAGTGTTTGTAACTCCTCAGTACCGCATCGACCGATTCTTATGAAATTTTTTGCCCACGTTCGGTAGGTCTGGAAATAGGAGAACTATTTATATAATGGTGCCCCTAAATGGCAAAGCAACGTTAACTAAGAGCAGAAAAAAGTAGTTTGACATCTAGAATCAAAAAAAATATTCTAATATCGCCGGAAAAGTTATCCCAAAAAGTCAAGGATACTTAATTAGAACACTCACAAACGAGGTGTTTGTGAGTGTTCTAATTAATTAGGGTTCCGTACCAAAATGGTAAAATGGAACCCTTATGGTGCGACATTCTCCGTCTGTCTGTCCGTCTGTCTGTCTGTCCGTCACACTCGATTATTTCAGTAACTACCGGAGCTATCGATATGAAATTTGGAATAGTTGTGTATATTCGTGGCCCAATGACACTGGAATAAAAAAAATGGAAATTATTTTTGTTCTTATTTAAAAAGGGGGGAAAATCGGAGGGTCGAAATTTAAAAGTGAGATAACTGTACTGTGTGGGGTATCATATAAAAGGGTTTACTTTGTACATTCTAAAACCGATTTTTAATTATTTTTAGTCATGATAGTTTTTGATTTATCGGGGAAAATGTCTAAAAAAATACCGTTCCCCCCCCTTATCTCCGGAGTTTACCAATCGAAAAATCTCAAATAATTATGGTCAATAGGAATTTACGTATATTTTACAGGAAAACTATAGCCAATGCTCTAACTAGCATAGTTTTTTTGATATTAACAATAAACCTCTACAAACAAAGTTAGTTTTGCGTTTCATTAACAAAGGTAATTATTACCGTTTTACATCTTTGGTCGTTACAGTTTTGGTCGTGTTACATCTACATTAGTACGAACGAATCTTTAAAGTACCTAGCTATAACTACCTAAGCTTATTTAATGTAGTACGGAACCCTCGGTGCGCGAGTCCAACTCGCACTTGGCCGGTTTTTTTTTAATTGTTAATTTCTATCCAGTGTCAACGATCCAAATGTCACATTTTATAAAAATCCCCGAGACGCAGAGCGAAATAGTTCATACGGTGATATATTTCACCATTTTCTGTTCTACCTTACCTTACCTTAACACAACAATGCCCGGAGGCCAAAATTCCTTTTATACATTAGTAATGTTCCTTTGTCATCACTCAAGACTTCTTAGCTTATATAAATAATGAATTTTCGGGGATATTCTTTTATTTTCATCGTTCGTTCTTTTTATCGTTCGGTGAATATAATGATGATTTTTAATTTGTACATACTTTGTTATTAAATAAATATATATTTACGCTGCTTAAGGCCAAATTGAAACCTTTTTCCCTTTCCGAGACTTCAACTTAAACCTCATTTTAAACTACGATTTAATTCCAACTCAAAATGTAAATTATTTTTTTGAACTTAAATCTCTACTGCTACTACTCTTTTATACTGACTACATGTTTGAATATTGTTTTTCCCTAGCTCTTTTAATGATATCTAATACATAATATAGTTAACTGGAGGAAATTAGGAACAAATGAAAGTAGAAGTAAGGTTTTTAATGAATCTACTACTATTAAACATAGAGCGTTATTTTAATTTAAGACATGCAAAATAAAAAAATAATAACAACAAAAAAAACTGAAAATAAATTTCAGTGTTATTTAACTAGAAGAGTCCCGTTTTAGCACAGAAGCAGCCGGCAATAGATTACACAATCCATTTGGCGATCAAATCGGACCGACACAAAAAGTGCTGTTTATTCAGCACCGAACAAAGTACGCATTTACGACCCCGTGTGCGCCCAGTTTATGTAAATACACTCGAAAAAACTATGCAACGGAAAACCCGAAACAACATTGTTTATTTTTTATTACAGTTCCATACGTTTTAAATACAATTCAGTTGAAACACACGCCACTCCAGGCCGCGCTCTACTAAACTGTATCACTAAACTTTCAAGCAAATAATGTTTACTACGCTTATTTTTATTTGAGGAACTCAGCGCGGTATGCGGAAACATTACAAGAACTTTTTTGTTTAATAACGATCGTCCGTTGAATGCATCCATTTTGATGAACCTGTTTAACCTGTTTAATCGTGTGTAACAATTTCTACGAACACTTATTTTACGACCAGAATGTTTCTAAGAAGGTTACACAGAGACATTTACAGGTTTTTGTTTACTATTTTGAACAGTAGTCAAGAGTCACATAGAAACACTCGAATGATTTATGACCGAGTCTGCAGCGAGATAATAACACTACTTAAAGTGCTACAAATATAAAATATGTCTAGTTAAAATAGTTACTGTAGAATTTATATTACAGTTGATAAACATAAAATACCTACTATTACACTTATGGAAGTAAAACAATATTATATTGTCATGAAAGGTAATCCGATAAAATATTTTTTACCCTAATATATGTCATTTGCAAGTACCCCTAAAGATCGGTCTGTCGTCAGCCGGAATAATTACATTGTCCAATAGAAAATTCGGGAATCAATAAGGGTCGTTTATGCCCGAGCTGATTTTTATGATTCATCCGCTGAAAATTATCAATTCAATTTCTATTCAATATGTAAGAAATTCATTCGCTATCTGCAAGTCGGGTAAGATTAATAAAAATTTGGCCCCTAAGCCGCTAGGGATGTTCCTTTACGGCCCGCTGCCCTCTTTACGAGCGCTCTTTTACGTTAATATCTCGGTCTTATATTTTTCTTGATTTGCAGTTTCTCGGTTATGGGTAGTAATTATTAATAAGTGACTTGGAGGACGCTAAAGCTGCGACTTGCATGAGCAGCCTTGAAATCTCAACTGAGGGGTTGAAGACCTATAAGCTGTATCAATTATCAGAAACTACAGTAGATGAATTTGTAATTTTTATTTTAATGTGCCGGTAATAGTAATATACAAAAACGCTCAGAACGGATTTTTGATAACTAAACTTACTTTTTTTAGTAATTATCTAAAACGTTGCTTTTCAGTTAAAGCACGGTCGCGGAGCACGAAGAATTTCGTACATTAACCTGTTACTACCTGTCTCTGTCACTCCCGCGTCAAAATAATGCGGTCACGCTCGCACAGGATGGGGTCATTGCATCTGTGCGAGCGTGACCGTATTATTTTGACGCGGGAGTGACAGAGACAGGTAGTAACAGGTTAATGTACGAAATTCTCCGTGCTCCGCGACCGGACTTTAGTTAGTTGGTTAGTTCCGCGACGCTGCATGTCGCACCCACCAACTTATTCGTGGAAGTGAGAAGGACAATAATAAATTCAGTATATCCTCTTAATGCAACATGAAATACCTTTTTGGCGGCTGAATCCTGGTTGTTGTTGTCGGCGTGGTGTGGAGCGGCCGGCGCCATGACGGTGACGCCGCTCTGCGAAAGAAGCTCGTCGGAGCCCCTCTGAAACAACGAAACAATTTAATTAAAACACACAAGTACATATACTATCAATAGACATATACACAGGACCCGACGAACCGCGCAAAAAAAGTCGCCAGTTTACTGGTGTCAAAAATGTTTGTTTTAACACCTACGGTATCAGTAGTAAGCCGACCGCAGTTTTGATGAACTGCGGTCCACGCCACAGATCACTATACTTATTACAATAATTATGCGAGGGGTGTAGTCCGATAAATACACCGAAATGAACCTGGATGAGTCCATCTGAAAATTTTATGAAAACCTTCTTCATACAAGAAAAAAGTAGCGCCATCTGTTAAATTTCCCCCTACTACGCCACACTATGGTGGAAACATTCCCTGTGGAAACACACGTGAGGACTATTAAACAAAAGCCGTTGGTATATGTCTGTACATATTTTACACTTCATGTATATATTTTTATAGACGCAATTTTAGACAACAATTAACACAAAGTGGTTTATTTTAGTTTTTTGGTTTGTGAAACAGGTAACGGAATATAAGGTACTATTTACTACCTAGCAACCCGATAGAGATACCTCAGAGGGATATGAGCGACCACATCGCATTGTGTCGTGTAACGCGTTGCACCAGAATACTAAATAAATGTTTATAAAATACTTTCTTATGCTGAAAATTGAACCCGAGACCTCCCGTTTAAACACCCCGGCGCGCCAGAAGGATCGTCATGATCCAGTAGGTATACGATACAAAAAGCAGAGTGAAACTTAATTATAAATAAGGTCACGCGAATGCAGCCGTCAACCCACCCCCTGTCATCGGATCAATCTCAATTTAAGACGCGGAAATGACAGGCCTGGCAGTTACCCGCAACAACGGGGCTAGACAAAGTCACAAGCGTTTGGCGTTAACGCTAGTCGACAAAAATGTATGGACAAAACAAATGACTGTAGAAAAACCGCTATAATAATTACTAAACATGTTGTGTTTGAATAATTAACTACGCTAACTTGAACACTCGCTGGCGTTCTCGCAGACCTTGTAGATAACTTTAGCGTACTTCGCTTGACAATTGACAGCCGACGGTATGAAACACAGCATGTTTAGAAATTATTATCGCGGTTTTTCTACAGTCATTTGTTTTGTCCATACATTTTTGTCGACTAGCGTTAACGCCAAACGCTTGTGACTTTGTCTAGCCCCGCGGGTCACGGTATACTAATATCCATAACTCACCCCGCGTATAAACCAAAAGTATAAAGCTAAGGACATACTGGGTCCCCAATGCAACGCATGCGATGTAACATGGGAGATCGGTGTGCACACTTGTCCCACGTACACGTCGGCAACAGACCACAGAACCAGAGACGTTGGACGCTGTTGTAATTTCTCAGAGGATTTTTCTTACTCTATACAAGTTAGTACTTGACTGCGATCTTACCTGATGGTAAGTGATGATGCAGCCTAAGATGTTATCGTACTAAGTTGGAAGGGTTAATTTACCGCAACGGTTTCTACAAGCGTCGCAGCGGAACGCTAGATCGCTTGGTGCGTCTTTGCTGGTAGGGTGGTAACTAGCCACGGCCGAAGCCTCCCACTAGACCAGACCTGAGCCAATTTAGAAATTATTAAAATCCAAAGTGACCCGTAGCGGGAATCGAACCCGCGACCTCCCACTCGAATCTGGCGCCACTGCGCCAGGGACGTCGTTAAACAAAAGGATGCACGAGTTGGTCTGCAAGCCATGTTTTCTAATTCTGATATCGAAATTTGAGAATGATTTAATAAAAGCTAAGAAGAGAAGAAAATATTGGGTTCATGACATAAATTCGTGACGTGCTACGCGTCAGTTCAAGAAACATACTGCTTACACGCGTGAAATAGCATAAGACTCGCCTCTACCTTCTGTATGCCGATCTGGATATCGCAGGTCTTTTGGATAAGTTGTCATAAAAAATTTGGAGTCCAGCTATCATAATTCGATGCGTACTTGGCGTATGTGGGCTGTATGTGTCTCTAGCTTAAAAGTATGATAGAAATAATGCTGCCGGAGACAGCGCGACTCGCTGTTTGAGACTTTTAAATGATATCGCGGAACTGTCGTCGACTGGTAAAGTGTTCGACGGAGTTCATTGTGGTTTGGCGTCAGAAACGCAAGAGGTCAGTGTTACCGGTATTAACTGCTGCTCTATTCGATAAGTTTTCTTGAACCAAATCATTACTTCTTCATAGAGGAATACCTACTTTTTTCTTAAAAGGATTAATTTACTACTTAAAAAAATTAAGTAGGCAAACGAAAAAACGTATGTTCTGGAAATAGGGGTAAATAAATAAAATTTCTAAATATATATTTTCGCATTTCGATTCGTAGTTTAGTTATTTGGAAAACCTGATATTATTAAAATTGAATACAAAAATAATAATAATTGCAAGATGATTTTATCAAGTGGAAGAATGGAATGAGACGGAAAATGTCCGTTTAGGCATAGTTCAAACCGAGTGAGAAATTAGGTTAATGCTCGGCACGCTGTTTTAAAGTACTTGTGTATGAAGATGCTCTTATAACAACAGCGTTTCAAACAAACCAAGTGACGCACCGTGATACATTTGGAGCAATACCCGAGCGACCAAAAGGCCATTAAGAGTCCTTCAGAATGGACATTCAATGAGGCCGTGAGCGTTATCGTGTTCAGTTCAGCTAATCTGTATGCGGCGGAATATCACTCGCTCGCACCTGCCGACGACGCGCCCGCCCTGGTATCCGTCACCGGAGATGCTTAATAAAGCCCACACGTCATTCGTAATGCCTTTTTCACAAAACGAAACAGATGCTGACGGTGAAATTGTTCGCAAAAATGCGCTCGCTAGTTTTTTTTCACGTGAAAAGATTATAATCCGCTGGACAGAATTTCCGCATGCATGAGTTTCTTGCGGGTGGTCACTAGGATCCCGTAGATGATCCCCCAGGGGATCCTGGTGAACTCGAAAAGTTTATCAGGGTCCCCTGTCAATAACAGCATGGGTGGAGAAATGAGTACAAAATTAGAATTTCAATCTGGTACGTCGAAGCTATACGGATTATGTATAAGGTAATATTCAAACTCAATTTATAATAATAATATCTAAGATGTTTTCACTCACTTTTGGAATTAATAGGATGTAATTAACATTAATGTACAACCTGTTGAATAATAAGATTTTTTTTAATAGGCAAAACAATAGAACGAAAACTTTTAAGAGTATGCGCGATTTAGTTAGATTTTAAAACACTTTCCTACAATTTGCATAATAGAATAAAAAGATTAAGGTAACAGCGGGAATCCCATTTTAAGGAATAAAGCTTTCATTGTAGAAAAAAGAACCGTTTTCTTAAGCAAAAACTGACACGGGGTTCTATCCCTGAGAGTAATTCCGTAGAGTGCGTGTAATAATTGCTCAAAATTAAATAACATTTTTCACAACAAAGAAACAACGTAGATGGAAATTTTGCTGCGAAATTGTGGATTAAGTTAGAATATAAGACAATTTATGTTTTCCAATTCATCAAGTTAATAGAGGATGATGTTGTATTGTTTCACGACAAATAAGAGTGATTCGTTTACCATTTTCAGAAATATTTTATATTTCTAAGAAATGGGAATGAAATACGAGCGCGTCGTCTTTTGTATAGGCCACAAAAATATTAAAATGTAGACTAATACGATGATTTTATATTTTTCTATGTATAAAATGAATTACTCGGCCTCATATATAAGAAAAAGGATCGACTGGTTTATTTACTATACTTATGACCTTTCAAGTTTTTCTATACGACGTTACATACAACTAAAAGAGATAAATCATTATGCGAATAACTTTCTTATAGACCTGAAAATTTTCTAGGCTTTTGTCAGGTCGTCTTCAAAGGCTTTTCGTAAGTGATTATGTCAAGATGTCCAGCGGAATCATTCTGTAAATGGACGTATCCTACTTGCCTCAATACCACGCATTACTTGAATATGTATAGTGCAAAATCAATGCCATATAATATTGGTTTTACTCTCCAAAGAAACTCTTTAGATATTTTTCGATCAAAACATACTGAAGCGTTGCTCCAATATGTCATTTGAATGAACGTGATACAAGAGCTCTCCCCATCATAATATTATCAAGAATAAAATATATATAAAAGGTAAGGTTTACTGGATCAGATAAATAAACCTTTTTTGAGGAACGTCAAAGTGGAGATCACTTTCGAAAATTGTGGTTCTCGTCTATCCGAGATAAGGGCGGCCTAATAGCAAACGTTTACATTTGAAACTTTGTGGTCTAAAAAACCTCTCTTAGTAATTGAATAGCATAACGAGTAGCTTCAAATCCGTACATACTCTCGAAAGATATTATGTTTTATCGTTATTAATGTTTAAAACACGTTAGGATATTTCTGTGAAGTTCATAGATTTTTCTAGTAATAATCGTCACACGTCGTTCATAGTGAGCAAATTGTTAATAAGAGACACTTTTCTACTTCTATGTCGATCTTATCACTATTAATAAGATCAATGTAGAAAGCTGTGTATGTCCAAAATATTAATGAGACAAGAATTACAAATGCTTGTTTTATGGAGCACATGATCCTCTTATAAAATGGGTACAAACAGGGTATAAGAAAAGATATTTTATTTAGTCAGACAAGAGTATCAGTTCCCATTGTGGTGTATCTATACGTAAAATCTATTAGTGATATTAAAATGTTCCGCGGAAGTTCCCAAAGATGGGTCCGCAAGATTTTATTGTTATTTCAGAAAGGGACCCTTACTTTACAGATTGCTTAAGTCAATATTATTTTAGGTATAATTTTCGTCGCGTTTTCCCGCGCAGTCTAAAGACCACATTTAAATAAATACTTTGTCGGTTACTCCTTAGAACCTCGAAATTTAATTTGGATTCAAATGCTGTTTGATAACGGCATGGTGGCTTGGCTAAAACGATCGTATCTTTAACTTCATTGCAGGTATTTAGTTAACACATGCAGTATATTTTATACTTAGCATTTTTGGTAGATTTTTATTTGAACAAGTGAAACCCCAGGAATATCTTGAAATTATTATTGATAAGTACCGGCATTTTAGAGGAAGTCGTAGTGTTTTATTCTATTTTTTCTATACGTTTGAGACGTTAAAGATCGTTAATATGCATTGTGTCTTCAAGGCCCAATGAGCGTAAATGAGGTCTACGCCCAGAGGGAAATCTAAAGACACTAACGCTTAAATAGAGGAAAAGAATAAGGAACGCATATTCGTGAGGAATATGAAAGATAACAATTGATATAGAGAATGAACCGACAATAAAAGCATTTCTTTCAGTCGCCATTTTTATGAAGGTCGTAAACAGGACCGATAACCAACTATCGATGTCGCATGAAATATTTATTCGCCACTAACTCTATTCACCGTGTTAATCGATTCCGCTTCTAACAAATGATTGTTCTTTTCCTGGTATCATTTTTAATAGCACTGTTCGTTTCTGTAATGGATGGTAATGTGATACAGATTGTAGTTGTCCTATTAATATTGTAAATGTGGAAGTTGATGTTGATAATTACTGAACCGATTTGTCTGGTTTTATACTTACTCTAGATTTAACAGACTTCATTTTATTTATTTTTATTTGAAGTTACAAACAAAAATAATAAATTTTTGACAGACTTCATAAAAACTATAAGGTTCTCAAGACGGACTATAACTTTAGTAGGTAGGTTTTTACTATCTAGCAACATTGAGAAATTCATGAATCAGTCATACATTGTTTCTGCGGCCAAGTAAAACGGAGTCGAGAGGATATCAACGTTTACGACGAGAATAAAAAATCGCTTTAGCATTTATGACGTTATTGTTACTGAAACCCAGTGATACCTAATATGGAAAAGAATAAAAGGGTGTGCCGAGGAAAAGCTGTGTAGCGGGTCTAATAATTTTTATTGCAATTTCACGACCTCCACATTCTGATTTAACTCGACGCGTGTACATTATGATTTAATTTAATAAGCCCCGGTGAAAACAAGCGTAAATGTTTTTATGTCAGATAATACACATTTCATTGAGTTTCACGGTGCTATACTTAGAATTCATGTAAACATTGTTTCAAGGATTTCGGTGCGGTGTTATTGGATTTTTTATTTATTATAGGCTTGGTTGGAGGCACCCACTTCTCTTGAAGATTATAGTGGCTGAAAACACGAAGACTGGAAGTGCGTACCACACCTCAGAGGTTCGTATCAGAAACTTGAAAGATTTGTCGTTGTTTTAAGAATTTAGGGATAAGAAAATTATTTTATGAAATATTTGAGGACATTTTATTAGTTTCATTATATTATTATCTCACTAAATAACTATATTTTGAAACTAGCTTTTGCCCGCGGCTCAACTCACGTGATATTATATTTTTCATTAATCCCGCGAGAACCTTGAATTTTTCCCGAGATAAAAAGTAGATTATGTTTTAATCCAGAGTATAATCTAACCTCATTCCAAATTTCAGCTAAATTGGTTCAGTAGATAAAGCGTGAAGGACAAGTGTAAAGCTGATGAGCATAATATTATGATTCCACTAACTTCGATACTAAATAAACAAGTTTAATATCTTATTATTTACTAAAACTAATCATCATTAGTCCGGACTTTAAGAGCCAAAGCACATAAAACCCATGAATGTCAGGACAATGAAATGGATTAAATTGCATCCGGTGTCAGGACTCAAGACAGAAAATGCAATCAAACCGAGCATTAAGGGGGTGATATGTACGAGTCGGTGTAACGTCGCCTCGAGTGCACCGCACATCCGTCTCTATCGCCTAATATCATCTCCGCCCCGCGTAAGATGTCGAAATTAACGATCTTGATAATATTTGTTGGCTCAACGCTGCCAGCTCTGCCGGTAATTAATTGCACCAATTTGTTCGCCGCTTATAACGGGCATTTGTCAAGCGCCCGCCCGAAGAGGATGATTTTCGCACAAACTTCATAATCGATACTCCAGATCGATTAGGGTAACCCTTCGCGTAGGGGCGTAGATTTTACGTAGCATAGACTTTCACGTGCTTGTAAAGGAAAACATTTCTAATATATAAAATTTTTGTGCCAATTTTTGTTACCAAAACGGCTGTACCGATTATTATGAAATTTTCTGTGTATGTTCGGTAGGCCTAACAGCAGCTCGTAAGCTATTTTTTATATCTCTAGTGGCATAACAATGTTTACCGGGTCAGATACCGGTTTCGTTAATTCTTTGATATAAGTATACATGATTTTCGTTTATGGATTCAATGAGATAGATTTGGTATTGGTAGGGTTAGTTATAATGTAAGGAAATTATATTATAAGCACCTACAAGTAAATCCAAGTAAGGAGTGCTTAAAACGAAAACCTCAATTTCTTTTTGCTTTTTTTTAAAAGTTTTAATTAATTAATACCTATCGACGTAGTTACCACCTTTTACTGTCACTCGAAATTTAGTTACCTAAATATTTGAAGGTTTGGCTGCAACAAATTGAATAGACCCGGTAAAAGTTAGCAATTCTCATCGCAGGCAAACCTCTTAGCCCCAGAACAATATAAAGAGACATTAGTCGCCGTCACAACTCTACTTTATAGGGAAAGTACGGGCGAGTTTGCTTGAAGTTGCGAAGCCTGGTTGCCTCAGTAATGAATAGAGACGTCAGACGCTAACCGCTACTCGGGCGCAGCTCGCATACCATTCCAACTTGTGGCGATAGCTAAACTATGTTGACCCGATGCTTCGATGGGAGGAACTAGGGTTATCTTACTCCGTTCGTTTATTGGACTTTAATTGAATATACAGGTACAATGCGATGCAGAGCATGTGCAACTCTCTCGTGTAATTTGTGAGCATTCTTGTGAGAATCGAGTACGTTAGGCACAACAGGAAATTAATTGCATCAGCTAAGTAGCCTGTAATCTATTAAGTAATCAATCGCTGACTAACTGATATGTATACTACTTTGATTATACAAAAAATAACGAGTTGAATAGAAATTATGTACGAGTATATGTTTTTTTAACATATTTTTTATGTATTTTTCTCTACTTCATGGTCATTTTTGTTACTAAACTCCTCCGGAGCGACTCGACCGATAGTTATTAATTAAATTTTATGTGTGTCTTCGGCAGTTTTGTAGAGTAGGCCGCAAGCTATATTTTATATCCCTAACGGCAAAACAACGTTTGCCGGGTCAGCTAGGTCATTTATAGAAAACAATTATGAACTTGGACTCTTTATTACGTAGAATAGGGAATAAAACATTAAACTCCGCTTCATCGTAATTAAAATATAATGAAAGTTTCCCGGAATGAAATAATGAAAAAACATAAAATACAAGCAATGTGCCGCGATATTTATTCAAATCGTCCCGCATGCAAATGAATGTCGCCTTTAAATGCTGCCCTTTGTTCCTCTTGCCGGCGTTTCTGTGTTTGCATTTATCGCAAAACTTTTCCAAAGGCCAGATTAGTTTTACTCGAACAATATCATAAATTCTAATGGGCTCTATAGGCGCGAATACCTTTGTCAGTTAGTCCCGTGCCATGCAAGACTTGCACATTTAAGTCATTAATAATTATTCATTAATCTAACAACTTTTCTATATTAGCAATTTATTTTCTTGTCCTGTGAAACGAAAATGACTAATTTCATTACCTTATCATTGTTTTAAATAACGAAATAACATCAGCAAGCATTTAGGTGAGTGTAGCAAGCTACGAGTATTACAAAGAAGTATAAAAACTGAAATTTTTAATAAGAAAAATGGTCAAGTGCGAGTCAGACTCGCGCACCCAGGGTTCTACTATCTAAGTACCATAGGTACTAAAAAAGAAGTACCTACTTGAAAGTTAAAACCTTAAGTAGGTATACTCTGTTAACGAACTGCATCCTATTGACGAAATAAGATGCATATTGGAAGTTAGGTCTATGTGGAATATAATATTATTTTGTAATTAATTTAAGATAATAAGATCTGACCACAAAATTTATTTAATAAAACGTTTTCGGTGATACGAAAAATCAAGTCGCACACAAAGGCTTCCGGAGGACACCACTTCGTGATTACTTACTTTTCTTAAATAAGTTAATTGCAAAGAGACCGAAATAGTTTTTGTTCTAACTTCTGGGTTTCCGTACGGAAGTCTAACTTTTACCAAGTTTGAATCATGGTCTATTTGTTTTTATCAAAGTACAATGTGTTCCGGTAAAATTAAAACGTATATAGGTTTAGATAATACCTAATATCTATTTAGTTTTCAATAAAAAAATATTCTTCTAATAAAAAAAATATATATAAAAATGAAAAAAGGAAATCCATCAATAATCTGGCAGTATTCAGACATTCATCTTTTGAATGCAGAATTATTTGTATTTGTTACGGAAATTACGAGTAGTTGTCATTCTTCTTGTATGTAGAATTCTCACAAAACATCACTGAAAGTGGTGATAATAATAAGTAGAAAAAAAGAAACACTGGACAAGCCTTATTTTATATTCCTCGATGATTGACTGCGACTCGATGAGAGCTACTCATAATTTACTTGTCCGCAACTTATACAGAAAATCGGCTCAGTGAATTCGCTATGAAGATGAGATCGACCATCCCTACATTGGCATTACACTACAACCCTTATTAAGGGCCCCTTAAGATCTAATATAAAGTAAACGGAAAGTCCTGCGTTAAGGCTGGCTCCTAATGAGAAACTATCAAACTCGAACGGCACATTTGTCTTGCGAATAATATTCAATTCCCTAGAAGCTACTTAGCGGACTTTTAGTTTGACATCTTCAGAACAATGTCGCGCAAAAGTTAACTGTAAATGTAACTTCAAACTTTTAAATAGGCGAATTTCAAAATAGCTAACCATCACTTCATATCTGTTTTAATTACGTATGTTTTCAATGTTGCCAAAAACCTTTTTCAATTTCCTTTAAGGCTTAAAGACCGAGGAAAAGAAAAAACATGATTAAAAACCGAGCCCTCGGCGCCACAGAGCACATGATTGAATCCACGTACGGCATCTCCGTCAATCGGACGAGAGCACAATCAATATCTTAGCCCGGTGAAGAAAACAAATAGATTCTTTATAGCAATGTAGGAAGGTAACAATTCACCCCTCAATGCGCCGTACGAAATCTAAAGCGATCGTAATTTCGTCGGGCAATATTCCGCCTCTTCATATTTTCTTTTCGGCTCCCGAATATTATGCCGAGCCCGATACACGGCCGCGATTTCGTTTGTTATTTGAAACCTCTTGTCTGCGCGATTTGGTACATCGGTATGATAGAAGCACCAGTAAACCACGCGTAAGACAACATCAGCTTTTTACGGTAGCGTGTGACAAATATGTTACAATTTATTGAATAAATAAACTTTTACGGTTGGAATTATCTCAAAGTGTTACAGTTTATACAATCTTTAAGGAAAAATCTTTACAAAAATCTTTATGTGTTCGGCATAGACTTTAGAAAGTTACGAGCCAGCGATCCTTAAATTTCATGCACTAGTAGCTCCGGATAAAACAAGGATTATTCTACCATATTTGTGATATGCGACTGTTACGATATGAAAATAGAAAGGAATACAAAATGTAAGTCTCTTTGTAGTTTTGTTACGTGGCTCAAAGACAACTCGCCCGTCGATGGACTCTTTGATGCAATGCATCAAACTCTATACGCTTTTCTCGGAATTCTTATTTCAGCATTTAAATGTTGATATATTTCATACAGCTTTATATTCAAACACTGTTAAATAAAAGATAAGATGCTAATGCTGTCTGATTTAGTAACATAGTTGTTATAAAACTCTATAATCTTTTTTAAGAAATATAATTAAAAGCCAGATATAAAGTTTATATACAAGACTTATGTATAGGGCTACCTACTCAAAGGGTAATAAAAGGGACCCTATTAGGTACTTCGGCGTCCATCCGTCCGCCACAATGCTGTATCTCTAGAACCATGATAGTTAAACATAAAATAAATTAAAAATAAATTAAGGGGAACTCCCATACGACAACAAACCTGATTTTTTTACCGTTTTATAATTTGGTGTGCAGGGGTATTTAGTGTATTTTATTACTTCTATAGAGAATGGGTCTTGATAGTGCGGAACCCTCAGTGCACGATCCCGACTCGCACTTGACCAATTATTATCTACGGACATTTATAACTAAGACGATATGAAAAATGTTTTGAAAAAAGTACCTTTAAACTTTGCTAAAATTATCACGAACGTAATTATGAGTAGAGAAGATTATATAAAGGACATAACATCAAAGGATTTAAAGGTCTCTCGCAGTGTTTACTTTTATGTCTGTGTGTCTCCTAGCCGCGAATATTTAACTGCCGCCAGCGTTGCAAAGATAAATAAAACCACCGAGATTTAAACACTTTTTGTCCTTATTTCGCAACTACAGGCCGAAGTCATCTCGCTTTAGCGGCTTTATAAATATGTTTTATTAGTTTCTTGTGCTCGTGTATGTTCATACACATACATTATAATTTCGTATTCACAGTATTTATTTAGTTGACAATAATTCGCATTGTAGAAAAAATTTAAGGTCTGAGAAAACGACGTAAGTGAGAGATAAGTTATGAAACGGCAAAACAACGCTTGTAGGGTCAGCTAGTTTATACATAATTATTATTTTAAAGAATTGTTCTTTACCGTCACTCATCGGTGAGTTGACTGATTTGTGTAAATAAACCCTGTTAAGTCGAGTATTCAGTTATTCAACATACTTACAGAGAAATCTTACTTATCAAGAATCAATGTTTTACCGTCACTCATCAGTGCAAATCACTGATGTGTGTGAATACACCCTATGGGTATTTTCCACTTATTCAAGATACATAGTATGGTAATGTAAACGCAACATAATTAGGACATAGTAATGCAATTTACCTCGGTCCGAACATTACGAATTATCATTAGTCACAATCCCCGCTAATATAGGTTACGAGTGATCTACCTCCCGATCCACCGCACCAATCTCTCCAGTAATTGCCTAGATGGACGTAAGATGCCATTCATTCATCTTAACTTCCCTCATCTGCCAAAACACCCATTATCTACAAAGGAGTTTATCGCGGAAGTTACCCTTCACAGGCGTATAACCATTGATTACACAATAACAGCAAGTTATAATCTACTATTGCGTTGTTTCGTATTAAAGGAGTAGTTAATGGATATCGTACCTACTCGTAACGGCCTCATTGGTTTATTAGTTAGCATTTTAGATTTTGATTGACACCAGCCCTTGGATTTGACACCAAAGTCCTGCTGAAAAATAAAAATAATGAAAAAACCTAGTACCAGCAACGGCATGAATATAATGGGAGGCGTTTAACTAACTCGATGCAGAGCACGTTAGGCCCACATGGTTATTTTCACAACTTATTCTAAAGAATTTACATCCATTCGATCTACTTATATCGTATTCGTACTTATTAGGAATAGTGTAAACGTTACGCTTATTTGGAGAAAAGAAGGGTATTATTTTTAATATACTTTAGGGGACAATTTTTAATACTCTTTACAGAATAAACGACTTCATTAAAAAACTACATCAAACTACGAAATAATGCAGCACAGGCCTAAATTAGCAGCCCTGTATCGACTAACATCAGCCTCGCGTGTAATTCAATAAAATCAAGGAAAACTTTAGCGGTGGCACAAAGCATTTGGCCGGATTACGTGGAGCGTTCGGGGGCCGGTTCTCACCGAAATAGCTGGAGTCAAAACATCGTCCTTGACGCATTAATGGAGTTAGGTTTAGTGGACAAGTTGTTCGCAAGGGCTCTGCGGTTACGACAACAACCGTGTTACGAGTTCAGAATACGTGCAAGCTACCGATTCGTACGGCTCCCGGCCGCCTGGGAGATGTCTGGCGAATTAGGGAATCAAATGCAAGCGCGGACAACTTTAAATTGATTTACGCAAGGAAATGTGTAAGTATTATTTATACTACACTCTATTAACCCATCGCTGGCCCACCTCAAAGTACAGTCTGTTCTTAGTAGGTATGGGTTGGCGGGCTTCATAAACCTTTGAAAATGTTCTGGAGAACTGACAGACATGATGTTTTCTTTTAACGCCAAACATTAGTTTCCACATACATAACTGATGCAAGAGGTACATATCTAGACCCTCGAATATGAAACCAAAGTTCTCACTAACCTAGAACTTGCTTAACTTAAAATAAGTTTAGAGCATCTGGAAGAGATCCTCATTTGTCCTTGTGCATGATTTCTCTATGTTTGTGTGTTTTGTAATTCTCTATTATGTACAAAATAAATAAATATTTTCACTAAGTTCTAAATGTCATCCGAAAACTAATCATAATAGCAGTTTTCGTAACTTTGTAAAAAGAACAACCGAAGTATTGGGGAATAAAAGGAATGGAAGCAGAGCAAGTAACAGTAAGCCGTATTCTGAACCGTGATCTAATATTCTTAAGTCCAAATGGGCAGGTAACGGGCGCCAGGCAAATATTTTGCCACTTCGTGTGTTACCTGGCCGGAGAATTGGCCGCGGGCGAGGCGGGGAGTCAGAGCAAATATGTCCTCGTTCCCCGGTGGTCCCCGAAGGTCCCCCACATTTTATCGGGGAGCGATCGGCTCTTGGGTCGGGAAATGAATTTAAAACGTGTTTGCGGGTAATCTGTTATCGGTCCCTTGTCTCTTGGCTGAATATAGACGTTCGGCCTGGCTCTATATTTTGGGGATTTTAGGAGCGCGTGCTTAAACAGTTACGTTGGCAGAAAAGGCTAACGATTTATTTTCGTTAGTGTATTTATAGCACTCGGAAAACGCGGAGAATATACGCGTGAGTGCTCGAGTTACGTCATCAAAAAATTATAATAATCCGTGCCACCCGTCCCGCGGAAAATTATTTAATACGATAAAGTAATGGATATTAAATTTCTTACGAGAATTCGGAAGTGCCCTAATAAAATGTAAAACATATAAGTATTCCACGTTAGGTAGAAGCCGACTCTAATACGAATAACAGTGGGTTAATTATTTCGTCACAAGAAGCCTCGTAAGCCAGTGTAACAGCGCTTCAGACGAGCTCGGGGGGCCATAAAAGCTACATAATACGCGGCGACGTAAAACTCTTATTATTTTAGTATCTGCGAAACGGTCGCGGAAAACATCTCGTAAAATAAAACCTGTCCCGCTATAAGATGCAAGTCCCTCTCGCTGCCGTCGTTCGACCGACGGACGAGCGGGGCTAAATCCAGGTGGATTCAGCTCGGACACCGGTTAGAATAGAATACAGGAGCTCAGTGTATTTCTATGGTAAATGTAGACTTTATGGTAGCCCGGGGATAAGTTTCCATTTTAAATTGAAGAGAAACTCTGAAATGTAGCCTTGTCTCCCGTCGGGCAGCGCGTGTATGAATAAAAATTCAACTACGGGTGAATACAAGAGCAAAAACCGAGTATCTTACGAGTGGGGTAAATGAATGAATTCAATGCGCCAGCTTGTGAATTTTACATTCTTATATTCTAAGCATGCATTCGAGTCCCGCGCGTATTAGGAAGTTTGTAGGTAATGGATGGAATTAAGGAACGATTCTGTAAATAAGGTTTGTTTGTGAGTTTGCGAAAACAAAAAGTTTCGGAGATTTTTTGACGAAAACGCGACTAAGTTCCGGAAGCGCCCATTTACATAGTCGATGTCGGTGCGATGGTGCGTGGCGACTTCAAATAGGAATTATAATACCAAATTGAATACAAAACTTTCCTTTCAGTGCCGAGTAATGGAGGAGTCTATGCACCGGAACAATCGAAAAGACAAATAGAACGAGAGAGACGAGACACTGAGTCTGTTGAAATAATAAGTGCCTGACGCCTTTTTGGACGTTCTTGTCGCGCTTTTTTTGTAACGATAAATTTTTACGCTTTGATCTTTCCAATTCAAATAGGCTTTTTTCTCGTTGAATCAGAAGTTATAGGAATATTTCAAAAGCTTTAAGTGAGGCGACGGAGCGGATTTTCCTTCCCACCGGCTATATCATTCTGATTGAAATGCAAATGGAATGGTGTCCGTTCGGAACGTATTTATTCTATCCAACTTCTTAGTTAATCTTTCAAATTAGGCAGCCATCATATCAATATTTACACTTTCATCCCGAGCTCTACGATTTCTCGACGTTTCAAAGAAACTTGTAGACGAATTTTCCAACAACCTTTGCAATGTTCACGAATTATTTAATTATGAAATATAAACTCTCCAGTCACTGAATAAGAAGGATCATAAAATATAGATACGTATATTGTAACTACTCAACAAATCTTGGGAGCTAAAGTATTTAATTTTAAGATAGTTACTCGCTTTAAGTGAAACCTTACCGTCGAATAAACTCTGTCAGAAAATTTTATACACACTTATAATTACCTGCCTGACTACAATATTATTACACTTAATTGGCCTATGTATTTTATATAATTTTCAAATATAATAATTGAAACATATTGTTACTTATACGCACAGCTACTAACGAACGGTCGCGTCGCTACGCATAGTTGACACTTTTCTCTCGTGAATTCCACTCACTGATATATGTATTCTATGGATCTCAGACTGTCAACGAACACGAAATGACAGTTGATTTTCGCCATTTTTGCTCTGATTGTTGCGTAGCCTGGCGTGAGAGTCCATGGAACTAAAATAAAATTACATTCAAAACGACAAGACAATAACAAGCAACAAATGTCAATTTAATACCGTGGAACGTCGAGGGGGGTGCTTCAAATTGGCACAAAAATGACCTGTCAATTGGAATGTTTGATCCAGCGTACTAGTGTAATAGGGATCAGTGATACCACTATTTTAATCGCTTGTTACAATAGTCGCTGCTAAAATTAAGGTACTGAATAAAATATCCTGCAGAACATCGCTGTGCATTACTCTGTACCTTTCTTCCGTATGGAATCTCAAATCCGTCGAAACAAGCTGCTACAAAAACATTCGCCTATGCCGTTAGTGAATTGTTCTCCAGCCCGTGACTGGGTAATTTCCATACATTTCAAGTTCTATCGCCTGCGGGACGTTCGTTCTTTTGTTGATAAATGTTTGACGGGAACTCCGGGGACGCCATTAAAAGTTTTTTTTCGTGAATAATTCCAGTTTACATACGCAAATATTTACTCTTGAGTTTACCGCGCTCACCTATTCGGTGATTTCTTTTCATAGAGTCGCTCGTATAAAGAGCAACGAATTTTGCTGAATGGAATGTTGAATAGGTAATTGGAAAACTTTGCGCTTTTTTGCGAATAAATAAAGTGGGGTTAAGGGTTATGAAATACACATTAATCATAGAATCTACAGCGTGATTTTTAACTAATGTCGTGTTATACATTTCGTTTTTAATTGATTTTCAATGATAACAGATTTACAATGTAGATGTTTTATACTAAAAAACTTACGATTTAGACTTTAGACTGTCAAAAACTTTAATAAAACTGAAACTGCAAAAAAGCTTAACATCGGGCTTGATTGTGTCATCATTCATCCGTAAGTACTTTAATTTAAGATGATATTTTTTTCTACCGAAACTTAATTACATATAAATATACTTTCGAAAGCCACATCATATCTGAGCCACAAAATAAATTTTTTATATACTCAGTTCCTCTTTTAACGCAACGCCAATGATACTACTAAACTCTAGATAAAAACGAAACTCAAACTAAGTGTAAGAAAGTTGTGTAACTTCGTCGAGCCATAACTCAGTAAAAGTTCGATCAGATTGTGGAGATTGAGACAGAGGCATGTCACGGGTCACAGTTACGTAGCGCTACGAAGTGGCTACGAATAAAGACAGTGGCACACGGAGCGCGGCGGGCGTAGCGGCCCGTGACGACGGTGGGCCGTGTCACGGATAAAAGCGTTGGACGGTTTTAGCCCTGACTTAATAAAGTTCCACTTAGCGTCGATTATTTCCAACCGTTGATTATCGTAATGTTACACACATTTAAAATTGGTTTCTTTGACGTAATTTTCTGAAGTGCCATGTTTAATATTTGTCGCAATATTCTATTATTAAAATAAGTTGATGTAATCTAGCGAAATATACGCTAAAAAATTTTCATTGACTCCAATGGTGCCTAATGACTCTAGTGACAATTCTAAAATCCTATACTCTTTTCCATCGTCACTTACACAATAAAATTATAAGTTCTGCGAGTATCGTGCTCAAGCCCTTCTTCAAGGATAAAAAGCCGTAGTACGAGTAAACCTAACAACGCGAGGTCCATAAATAAATAAAAAAACAATATATTTACTTTACTGAAATTGGGCACAACCGTAAAGCAGAGTAGCCAAAAAAAATATGATTACATTTATAGCAACAACGAAAATACTTCACAACTAACCCAACCCGTATCGAAGGCGAGCAAAATAATGTGCAAATATTTTGGGAATATTTCGGAGCCGTGTAAGGGTATCCTCATAAATAATTTTAAGGATCAGTGGAGGTAACCAGCGTGATTATTTCGCGCTAATGAAATTAATAAGGTAAATTTCCCAGTTGCGGAGCGCTTTATTGCATTAAACCGGGTCCGCTGTTTTGTACTCTCGTGTATAAAAATAGAGCACTTTTATTTTAATAAGCAGACCGCAGAAGCAGAGTATTTCGAAAAAAATTATAGAAAAGTGATTCTCGTGCAGACACTTATCGATAATAAATAATTGGTATACCTGAAACGACTTACTGTCTAATTATTATTTGTGATAAAAGATTACATTGATCCAAGAAAATTTATTTCTCGCACAAGTTTATTATAACAATATAAAATATACAATTTATAACAAAATCATTTGATATGAGACAGTTGAAAGGATTTCAGAATTGAATGTACTGATAAGTGCTTTCACATCAATAATGTAGGCACATATTCATTTTGAGTTAAGAGAGTAGAAGTAACATGAGAAATTCAATTGAAACAAAACAATAAAGTTCCAAAAAGGTGAATAAAATACAGAAACAAATTATGTGTCCGCAAACGGATAGTGATACTGTCGCAACAAAATACTTTTCTCTTGTTTTCCCGAAGATAACGTAGGAACAGCGCTAGTTCGGGAAGACAGCTTGATCTTACATACTGAGGGATGAAACCAGCAACAAGTTCCTCTTCTTACATTGAATTAACAGCTGTGTATTAAAAGGAATAAGGGCTAAATTCAAGTGTCGCATAAGTCAAGTCAAACTAAGTGAATTCATACATTGCGTATATGTATACCCAAGCGAAGAAAAGAAAGCTAAAGTGATGGAGCGTTACCCACATTAGACAAATTGTTTGTAAGGAACAAGAATGGCTTACTACATGTTAGGTTTCTGAATAATTTACGGTTTTATCGACCTTTTCTGGTAATGCAGTGAATATAGACAATGAGTACACAAGATATTAATATATATTTTTTTTGTTTGCAATCCAAGAAACAACCTGTGCCAAACGTTTTACCACTGTTATAAATTACCTTCGGTATTACTTTACAATGATTCAATTACCATGCTTATATGTATATTCTCTGTATCTACACCAATAAAAGACAAGACAAATTATAAAAGACTTGCATGATTACAAAATTCTTGGAAGTTTGTGTGTGATAAGTTCGGGTCAACTTGCAAATGAATTTTAAATCAGTTATTGTTAACCGATTGAGATAAATTCTACATACACGTTAAGTTTGGAAGACAATGCAAACGAACCTTAGCGACGTTATTGTAAATTCAATACGGCAAATGGCCCAAGGAAGAAGACTACTTATTTTTTGTGCATTCCCATGATATGGGTAGTACCTTGATGAGAGTTTGCTGAATACGAATAAACTTGAGTATAACAATAGTTTGTTTTTAAAGCATTGATTTTACTTTCAATTTATTTACGGTAATAATAATTATATCTACGTTATTTTGTTTATTTTTCTTGCTCTAGATGACCTTGAAAACGAATAGTATCCATGATCAAGATTTGAAGAAAAGTTTGCGCGATCATTTCCAAACCCAACACGAAATAGGGATATGGGGAGACGTTTTTATCAACCGGAAAAAAGGCTGGTTGGTTTAAAAATCTAACGCTAGCAGATACCAAACAACAAAGTTAAGTACGAAGTTAAACAGCACTGGTTTTTTCGCTAACAGGTGAAATGTAAGTATTGACGCTCACTGTGAAAGACTTCAAACGCAGACTTTATAAGAAAAAAAATACTTTAAGAAAAAAGGACGGGAGGAACCGATTGTGCATTGCCGTCTCCAAGTCCCAAAAGCTCTAAATGAACGAAGAAGACGACTCGCTAAAGAGATATATATTCGCGAAAAAGACAAAAGATCGAGCAAACAATAGAATGACAATTTGATGGCGGTAAGATTTCGAATAGTCCCCGAATTCAACATTTCAGCGAAGTGGGTATTTAATGAAAAATAAAAGAAGGATCA
The DNA here is from genome assembly GCA_036785405.1 of Coenonympha arcania. Classification (NCBI taxonomy): domain Eukaryota; kingdom Metazoa; phylum Arthropoda; class Insecta; order Lepidoptera; family Nymphalidae; genus Coenonympha; species Coenonympha arcania. The sequence goes on from CM072061.1 coordinate 6,732,260, forward strand.
TTGACTCATTGCTCATTCCTTTATTTACCCTAGTGCCTTACAGTACCTATCTAGAAAGTCTAGATAAACAAAATATTTCCTAAGCAGTGCACATAATTGGGTTTAACTTTTCTTTATAAGTTAAAATTGAGAAAAATGTAACAATGAAGCGGGGGGTAATCGAGCGTGCAATATGTAGCAAAAGTGTTTACGTGAATGCTTTCGCAAGTTGGCGTCGGTTTTGGAGCGGCCGCAAACTGAGTGGGTTAAATGGACCGTGGACAGGCCGCGGCCGTTGCACTTGTTGCAATTTCTCTCCACTCCACGACTTAATTGTGCCGAGTGCGCCCTTACATTCGCTATAGACGAATAGCGTTAATTTCGCTCGGGTAGGTTACGTCCATTACATTAATTGCGAGCTACATTTCGTCTAAGCATCTCAGAACTTTGGCCCGCGGCGAAGACTTCGAGAACAAAGTTGTGAAAATTCACAGAAACCAACTACCAAAGAGTATGAAAACTCCTCTGTGAAATCTGACCGGGAACGAGGACACTTTGTTAATATTACTAATTAAGCTTTTAATGTAATTGAAATAGTGAAGACACGTCTCAGACGGGAGTTCTCGCCGTCTCGCCGTAATACTTCGCGTCTGCCGTCAAAAATACTTTTAGATAAATTACTTATCGAGAGTTCGACGCGCATACAAATCGACTCCAGATACTCTATATTTTACCTCGCGGAAGACCCGTTCGATTTACACACACCTTTAATAGAGGGAAGACGAAGACCCCGATCGCGGATCGAACACTCCCGCCTGCGAAAATTAAGTCATTTCCGTCATGGAGCGCCGTGTTGGATCTTTATTACTGACAGAGTCGCGTCACGGAAAGAATATCCGACGTACAATTAAAGGCGAAATGAATTTTGAGTGTCCCAAATCAGAGGTGGGCCGATATCGTCGTCGATTGCGAGGAGGCAAATAATTGGAGAGACGGGCACCTGTGCTCGATAATGCGACGCCCCGTCTGGGCGAAAGGGCGAGGAATCAATTAGGCCGTTCCCGAATTGCGTAACGACTCTAGTTACGAGCGGTGCGAGTGGGTACGCAGCTGCTTTTTCCTCGTCCAGCCTCTTGTTATTGCGCAATCGACGTTTGACTCCGCAGATTAAGACATTATGAATTCATCGAGCTAGCCCTTTCATATATTTTTATTGTGCTTAGAAGTGCTGGAACATATTCGTAACTCAAAGATTTCAAACGCAGTCAGCGAGAACTGAATAGTTGGTTGGGACAACTGTTTCAAAATCACAAAACAAACTGTTTTGTGTGGACTTATTCAGTCCACACAAAACTTTTGCCTGCCACCCCAGCTTAGGTCGAAGTCAACGCTAAGGTTTCCTTTATGATGTAGACAAGCGAAGCACAGTAGGCGGGTAAACTAAATAAATATTGCGTAAACACGTATACTGGCACAAACATAGGCATGGTAGAAAGGCAACACATTTTGAAAAGCCAGCTGATGCGGGCACGGTGCGGCAGCCTCCTGAAAACATTTGAATATGAATTATTAAGAGGCGTTCGGGCAACTGGACCGCAATTAATGTGTGTTTAGTTGAGTTGCCAGGCCTGAGTTTACACTCAAAACAACCTTGCTTTTTCCCCTTGCACTAAATGAAATTTTAGGTATTTTCAGGTCTACAATATTCATCCTACTCAAATAATACATATTTGTTATTTGACTTGGGTATGAAGTTGTAAGTAAACGTAAGCCTACAAATCCACATTGAACTGAAATTTTGGAAGCTGCAGATCGTAGCGTATAATGTAAAATTATAAAGACGCTAGGGTGATAGTGTGCATATACCGCTAGAAAGCAGTCGTATATGTGAATTATTTAGAAGCGGTCGCACGAGTCAGCCTCAATTAATGAAGTGGCTTGAGTCGTTTGCGTCAGTGGGGTATACGGGCCCTTTGAATCGCTCCAATATGTTTCGGAGCGCGTCAGATACAGTGGGACCGCCGATATTTCTTCATTTTTATTAATCAATGATAACCGTAAATTATTGAGGTACGGAACACGAGTGGACTGAATGGAATTGAATTGAATTGACCGGACTGGACGTATGGAAATATGAACGGTCAAATGAAATAATATATTTAGGTCGAAGGGTCTTTTGCTTCAATGCGGTATATTTTTTAGTAATTGACTTGTGCTTGACATGTTTGATGGTATTGATTTTGAACACACCCACAGCGAGTGCCTGCGCTATGAAAATATGGCAGGCTTAGATTAAACATAGCTTAACCTTGGAGTTTTAAAAATTCTTCTTTAGACATTCATTCTATTAAATTATATATATTATAATTTAATCAGTTATAAATATTATAATGGTAAGTATCATTTTTTGGTGATGACATATTATGGTATTTTCTAAAAGGGGTGGTTTCACTATCAAGGTTTCACAAACCTAATCCAATTACTAAGTAGACAGAAAATGATATACCATGTACACACATAACCATATGCTGAAGATTATTTGTACTATCCGAATTACATTTATTGGATATCAGTTAACAAAAACATATTTCACTGAGCGCTATCTCATATCAGAAAAGATCAGTGAAAGGAATAATTACAGATATTACGCCATTATAATATAGTTAAGAGCTCTATGACTAAACCATTATCATGCCGCCGTAATATTCAACTAATACATAGTTTACGACTAAATATAATCGCGGCTCTATTCAGAAAGGCGATTATAAATCTAGAAGAGGACGAGGACGAGGCGGTGAGGTCACCGCTAGATTTTAGGGTGAGATTTATTTGTCCCCGATTACAGGGATTTTGATCAAATTTCGAGACGGCGAAACGCAACGACATTTAGGCGGCGGCGGCCCGTTTGCCCCGCCCGCCCTCGTAATCGTCCGATAAATATAATTGCAATAAGTTAATAAAACCCCCTGGCGCTTTTAATTAATTTGTGGCCACACCGGCGCCCAATTAAATTGGGGTTTTTGAAAACATCATAAATCAACACAACGCACCGCAGAGATTTTTGTTTGGACAATGGTTCATTTGTGTCGCACTTCAAACGCAATTATGTTAAAATAATTGAAACAAACATTTCTTTCGCCTTTTGGATTTAACCTCGTGTTTAATTGATAATTACAGGGATTGCGCGTTTTTTTCTGCCGTCACTCGTTAGTCGTTACCATCGGCGGCGGCGGCGGGACAAATTAAAGCTACAATTAGATTTGAGCTAATTAGGATAGAAGAGGTTTGAGGTCATTAAGGTAAGCCGAGCGGCTTCCTATAGCTTGGGGCGTTTATAATAGTCGTAGATGTTTTTTATTTTCGTTAATTGGGACTTTTTACATCACATTTCATTATATGTGACGATAAGCCAACACTTAAAGCATATTGACGACCGAATGGCGTAGCGGTAGCGAACCTGCCGTCTGCATCGGATGTCGTGGGTACTGGTAAATGTTTGTGTGATGAGCATGAATTTTTTTCAGTGTCTGGGTGTTCAGTATATTATATTTGTGTGTATTAAAATTTATGTATATTTATCAATTATCTAGTACCCATAACACAAGCTATAGCTTACTTTGGGGCTAGATTGCGTTGTGTGTTTATTATGTTTTTATTTATTGTCACTAAATCGTTTAGTCACGGAGAAAATTGTATTTTTTTTATATAAATAAATAAATATATACGGGACATTTTACACATCGCAACATTCGATTCAACAGAATCAATCTAAGAGCAGCAATTAAATAATCTAGGCCTTTGATACAACATTGTAAATATGCATTAGAGCTGATCCCTCATTACGTGGATGCGTCAGCCGTCTTCGATTCTGCGAAGTGCTCGGACATGAGACGCTCAATTATGGTAATGGATTTGCTTTCAATAGGTAAATTCAACTGATTGATGCTCTATTGTTACTTGAGTAGGAACACTTGAATATTACCTACCTAAATTTTTAGTTACCTATATTGGTAGCAAAAAAATTTAAACAATATGTTACAGTTATATTTTCCTATTTCATGTTGGGAAAATTGACTTTACTGATTTGGACAGCCGTTGTGAATAAAGAAAAATAAGAAAGAGTTCTCGCGCATAAAAATTAAAGTTTACAAAATTATTATAGCATTCTGAGTACAATATTTTTTCTCACAATTGATATGAAAAGTACCTAGTATATTTAACTCAGGAGAACTTACCATTTCCACCTTCAAACTAGCACGCCCTCGTGCGTGCCAATTTCTTGGGTGGAAATGGTATGCTTATTATTGCTTCTCGTTAATAAATCTATTTACTATTCTTCACGTAGGTATAGATAATATTATGTTAAATGCAATATTTCGCACTCAAATATATATCTTTCTGACTAAGCGAGGCAGTATTTATATTCAAGATAGGACACGGACATCAGTCATTCCTTCTAAAATCAATAGCGGCGCAATGAAACAAATACATTTAATTTCTCGGCGGGTATAGGCGGGGGATGATTGATAGTGTTTTGAGTACAAACGCGGCATCGAGCGGATACGAGGCCCTGAAAATGTACGAAAAAGTAATTCCGCCGTATAAACAACAATGTTTTGAAACCGTCAAGTTATCTTGCGATAAAGGCAGAGGTACCCACATCACGCTGAAAGCGGGCCCCAGATCGACAACCTTCCACTTTTGTACTATTTACAATGGGAATGAAAAGGTGCGGATGAAAAATAATACGCCCCCGACATCAACAGTGACTCGGCGGGAAAAATTCGCGTGGCGCAGTCCGGGGGATATGTGATTTTCACTAGAGTCAAAGAGAGGCCGTGCACCTGTGATATCCTAAGATTGGCCGCAAACCGCCGACTCACGGGGCCGGTTTACGCTCAAATTACGCGTAAAGCCCAACACAAAGGCTATGCGTATTCAAATTCCATTAATCTCCCGGCTGGGGAAAGGTGGGGTAAAATGAACCGGCAGACAAAAACAATGCCGCCGGCAAATAACCGGCTCGGCATTGTTCCGGCAATTAGAAAGCTTTCCCATGTACCGGCCGTGTATAAAAACATTGTAACATCAGCACGAATCGCTGCCTATTGCTCGTTACCGCTGATGTTTATTACGGTTATTAGGACTAAGCTGCACCCTACGATATCAATGTTTCCAGTAGGATTCGATCTGAATCTATGTGGACGGTAAACCTCGTCAGTAATAAAATGCCGCTGATAAATATCAACGGTCTCTAATCCGGCCGGCTACATAGTGTACCTGGTTATGAAAATAGGTGATGTTGGCTAAACATATCAAAATTAAACAAAGCTATTATGTCAGTTATGACACCAAATCCTCAAGCAATCTCACTGGAAAAGTTACTCTATTAGTCCTATTATGGTGCCTACTAATTAAGATTAATTTCCACAGTTAAAATGGGTTGCGTAGTATGCAATATGCATAGCACATGAAATCAAATCAAAGTATTTATTCTTTTACATAAGTATGCCTAAATTATAAGCACTTATGAAATGTCAAACTCTACCGCCACATTCAGAAAGCAGTTGCAATTGCACCGAGAAGTAGATTCAAGAAACTCAGCAAGTGCTCTTTTAAAAAATAATAATTGTGTACATGTAACAATTAGTACCAATTTAGTAACATGTTGAATTTATGACTGATGCGATCAACCATTACCTTTTCAATTTCGAAACAAAATTAGTACCGGGACTGTGCTAAATTTAAACAGTACCAATCGACAATCGTTCGATAAAATATATCGCGCGCTGACAATCTGCGGTGGATCCGTGAACCGTGACGGGCGTGAAGTAAATCTCTATTGACACGACCTGGTCCGATCCACACCGGACCACCAAATACATAACCATGCTCTCATCAATCAAAATTGATACTGAACTTAATCTGTACACGTAAATATACCAAAGTAGGTTTGATATATGAACTTTTTTTTCTTTAGTCGATATTTTGCAATCAGTCCTTGGACTATGAGCAAGATATGGTAAGATGACTTCGACAGCGAGACGATCCCCCTTATGTCACGTTTGGCTATCCAGTATATGTCGACTTCTTAAACTCCGAACCGCTTCTAGCTTCGTAAGTTGTAATGCTAGCAGGTTCGGGTTGTTAGTAAAAACTAAAATGATTTACTTAACCTTAATTTTTTTTTCGATCTCTTACAGAAGATAAAAATGATACGAATAAAAAATCTGACTCTCTCATGGGAAACCTGAAAAAAAAACTATTTTATAACTTACGATGAGTCCCAGCAACAGGATATTTAGATATTTACCTGCAATAAAGAACAAATTTAGGTTAAAAATTGTATATTTATAATTTTCTAACACGATATGTACAAAAAAAAATGTATTAGCCCCTATCGAGGCTCATGAAATTTTCGTCAAATTTATTTATATGGTTAGCATATCATTATTGTGTTAATAAGACACACACAAAGGCACTATGTATTGTTGGTAACTAATTATACTATAATTTAGGAACAAATAAAAAATCGTAGCACGCGACTTCATGCTCATAACATAATGACATGGGTCTGAGGTATACCATCACAAAATAAAACTAGGCACGTGATAAATTCGATATAAATGAGCTTTTAAATATGTACGAACTTTTTTGAACAAGGGCGAACTATTCTGTGCTCTAATAGCGTTCTTCAAAAATATCTACCTACATGCTGACCTATTAAAAGAATTTCTACACATACGTTCATGTCATATATTAGAAAAAAAATTGATAGAATTAGACACACGCACACGCGTAAGCACGCATGCAAACACACAAAAAATATATACTCAAACCTTCCCTTTTATAATTATTATTTAGTGTGATACCAGACGAAAATTTAGTATGGCAGTTGCCAAAATGTTTTTAAAGGGGATCTAAACCACAGTCTTTAAAGTTGCCATAATTCTAATATGGTGACTATAGTAGTGTTATAATCTCACTGCAGACTCGGTCATAAATCATTCGAGTGTTTCGCTTTTGTTGTTCTTTGTTGAGTTGTGCATTACTGCAGAACAACTAAAGCGAAACACTCGAATGAATTATGACCGAGTCTGCAGCGAGATATTAACACTACTATAGTATGTTACATTTGGGTTTCAAAACTGTTAAGTAGTTAGACTTTAGAGGTATGTAATTACAAACTAAGATAAGACACGAGCCGCGAGCGCAAGGTAGTTCAAACACGTAAACAGGTGTAATTAAGGCTTCTATCATGGACTTTAAGTTGCGTATGCTCAGCGTTCGAACAAACAGAACAATAATTAGAAGCTAGGCGTATCATCGCCGTTATTTGAGTAACAAAGCGACAGGCGTAATTCGCTGTGCAAATAATAGATGGTACGAATATGTGAGCAAACAATTATGGGCAAACATTTGGAGCAGCTGTGTAAGAGCTGCACCGTTTAGTGGTTAGCCGAACTGGCTCGACATCCGAGTTTTGCCTTGCTTTTATTTGAGTATTGGATTTAAACTTCGTTCGCCCAAAAACCGCCGTAAGTATCGATTACTTTTGATGTATCACACGATATCTCGTTCTGTAGCTATTAGCTAAAAAGCTAGCCGCTACAAACAATATGGAAGGTCGTTTCCAAATACACTTAAGTTAGGTAAAGCGCCTACTTTGATATTGCTACTTGATAGCCCATTAACTTGGTATTAAATAGCTTCATGTCCTCTTTTTAATGGTTTAACAGCTACCGATATTCAATGCATCTTATTTAATAACTAGCTTAACCATGGATCAGCTCACACATAAATTTTTCACTAATGTGAAGCCATGCATTTTTTCGAGATAAAATGTAAGTCTTTATTATACTAGTCCATCACCAATCCATTTCAGTCAAATACGTTTAGTGGTTGCGGCGTGAAGAGGTAATAAAGAAAAACAATCTTTCCACCTTTCAGTTTAATATTAAAGCAGTATTATAATACTGCTTTAATATTACGTCCTTAGAATCAAACTTCTAAGTGGCCACTTTGGTACGCTCTAATTGGGATCACAGCTCTTATCTACCATTCACCATCTCAACGCGAGCAAACACAAACAAATCCATATTATTCTAGTTCATTAAGTTTTCACCGCCTTTTAGCTGATCGGCTTAAGAACGATGCGAGTTTGGAATGAAAGAGCTTACATTTGTTCGAGAGTGGCTTTGCTTCCACTGAGTGCCCTATCGTACGTACGCGGCTGAAAACGAGGAAATTTTGCACAGAAAAGCCACATTTAAAAATTATCCTCGTCATTTCTATGACGAACACGTACGGCCCGCGTGTGCCGTGGATTCGTCGCGCTTTGAGTGCATGCCGTATTTGAAATGGTGTCTGTCGTCGCTTCGCGCACCGCAGATGTACTCCAAGCGCGAGATTGCTTAAGCCAATTTTGCCCTGGTACTCACAGGCCATTACCTTCCGTACACGGACCCTCTCGCTTTAGCGACGTGATTACAAGCCAGGTGGATCGCATCCATTTTACCAGGAGTAAGTATTTCTCATGTGTATCCACGCGAATACTTTATAAATAACTAGCAAACGCCCGCGGCTTCGCTCACGTTGATCTTCTGCTTTACTCCCTCAGGCGTTAAGTTTCCAAAATTCTTGTATTAACCGTCATTTAATTTAATTTTGACCACTAAATATTTCCTAATGTTTGCTGGTTATAGTCAGACGTCGATTTTCAAAGAAATCGGCCCAGTAACAAAAAAGTTCAAAATGGCGGCCAAAAAGTTCATAATTTTTTTATCTTGACCACAAATTCCTTCTCTATGCTTGCTGCGATAGTCAGATATCTATTTTCAAAGCAATCGGCCCAGTAACAAAAAAGTTCAAAATGGCGGCCACTTTTATAAATTTTGACCACAAATTCCTTCTCTATGCCAGCTGCCATAGTCAAATATCGATTTTCAAAGCAATCGGTCCAGTAACAAAAAAAGTTCAAAATGGCGTCCACTTTTTTAAATTTTGACCACAAATTCCTTCTCTATGCCAGCTGCCATAGTCAAATATCGATTTTCAAAGCAATCGGCCCAGAAACAATAAAGTTCAAAATGGCGGTCACTTTTTTAAATTTTGACCAAAAATTCCTTCTCTATGCTTGCTGCCATAGTCAGATATCTATTTCCAAAGCAATCGGTCCAGTAACAAAAAAGTTCAAAATGGTGGCCACTTTTTTAAATTTTGACCATAAATTCCTTTTCTATGCTTGCTGCCATAGTCAAATATCGATCTTCAAAGCGATCGGTCCAGTAACAAAAAAGTTCAAAATGGCGGCCACTTTTTTAAATTTTGACCACAACTTCCTTCTCTATGCTTATCGCCATAGTCAAATATCGATTTTCAAAGCAATCGGTCCAGTAACAAAAAAGTTCAAAATGGCGGCCACTTTTTTAAATTTTGACCACAAATTCCTTCTCTATGCCAGCTGCCATAGTCAAATATCGATTTTCAAAGCGATCGGTCCAGTAACAAAAAAGTTCAAAATGGCGGCCACTTTTTTTTTAATTTTGACCACAAATTCCTTTTTTATGCTTGCTGTCATAGTCAAATATCGATTTTCAAAGCAATCAGTCCAGTAACAAAAAAGTTCAAAATGGCGGCCACTTTTTTAAATTTTGACCACAAATTCCTTCTCTATGCCAGCTGCCATAGTCAAATATCGATTTCCAAAGCAATCAGCCCAGTAACAAAAAAGTTCAAAATGGCGGCCACTTTTTTAAATTTTGACCACAAATTCCTTCTCTATGCTTGCTGCCATAGTCAAATATCGATTTTCAAAGCGATCGGTCCAGTAACAAAAAAGTTCAAAATGGCGGTCACTTTTTTAAATTTTGACCAAGAATTCCTTCTCTATGCTTGCTGCCATAGTCAGATATCGATTTCCAAAGCAATCGGTCCAGTAACAAAAAAGTTCAAAATGGCGGCCACTTTTTTTAAATTTTGACCAGAAATTCCTTCTCTATGCTTGCTGCCATAGTCAAATATCGATTTTCAAAGCGATCGGTCCAGTAACAAAAAAGTTCAAAATGGCGGCCACTTTTTTTAAATTTTGACCACAAATTCCTTCTCTATGCTTATCGCCATAGTCAAAAGTCGATTTTCAAAGCAATCGGCCCAGTAACAAAAAAGTTCAAAATGGCGGCCAAAAAGTTCAAAATTTTTCCTCCTCAAAATTTGGATCTCGAAAATCCCTTTCTGAATACGAATTCATGATATAATTCCAACCTAGGTACCAAATTTCAGATCTCTACGACTTGTAGCATTTCGGGAATTCCTGGAACAACGAAAAAAATTACACTTTTGTATGGAGAAATCCATAAAACCAACGGTTTTCACCCCTTAAAATTTGAATTTCTGGAATCCCCGTCTTAGTACGAATTCATGACCTAATATCAACCTAGGTACTAAATTTCAGATCTCTACGACTTGTAGCTTTTCGGGAATTCCTGGAACAACGAAAAAAATTACACTTTTGTATGGGGAAATCCATAAAACCAACGGTTTTTACCCCTTAAAATTTGAATTTCTGGAATCCCCGTCTTAGTACGAATTCATGACCTAATATCTACCTAGGTACCAAATTTCAGATCTCTACGACTTGTAGCTTTTCGGGAATTCCTGGAACAACGAAAAAAATTTCACTTTTGTATGGGGAAATCCAAAAAACCAACGGTTTTTAGCCCTTAAAATTTGAATTTCTGGAATCCCCGTCTTAGTACGAATTCATGACCTAATATCAACCTAGGTACTAAATTTCAGATCTCTACGACTGGTAGCTTTTCGGGAATTCCTGGAACAACGAAAAAAATTTCACTTTTGTATGGGGAAATCCATAAAACCAACGGTTTTTACCCCTTAAAATTAGAATATCTGGAATCCCCGTCTTAGTACGAATTCATGACCTAATATCAACCTAGGTACCAAATTTCAGATCCCTACGACTTGTAGCTTTTTGGGAATTCCTGGAACAACGAAAAAAATTTCACTTTTGTATGGGGAAATCCATAAAACCAACGGTTTTTACCCCTTAAAATTTGAATTTCTGGAATCCCCGTCTTAGTACGAATTTATGACCTAATATCTACCTAGGTACCAAATTTCAGATCTCTACGACCTTTAGTTTTGGCGGAATCCGTGGAACAACCAAAATCACCAAAATGCCTCATTCTTTTATATATATAGATATGAAGACGTTATAGAACACAATATCAATATACAGAACGAAAACGTTTATACAAATAGTCGAAAGATTTTTTGTTAATTCACTCTTATATACGACGAGAAAGATAAGAAGACGCAAATGAAATACGACAAAAGTTACTTTAATTAAACATAAATATGTCTTTTCTTTTTACCAAACACATTAACGCACGTAAAGGATTTAAAAGAAAAATACATCACTCGCACCGGAGTTCTTAAGCTGTAAGCTCGTATAAAATACAATTTTGCCGGAGTTTGTCGCATATCGGTGGTATTATTCAAATTAATTTAGCGCCGTGAGGCAAAAAGTGCTCGTGTTGGGCCCCCATATTCATAGAGCTGTCTCAAATTAGCATCACAATTAAGTATTAGAAGCGAAAACAGCAAGTGCTTTAATGCGACCTGGTTTTGCTCACACACAATATACTACGTAATGATAAATTTAGTGTAAAGCTTTGCTACCGCAAAGTTGTTCGAGGTTCTGCTAACACTCAAGATACGGTGGGTATAATTATTAAGGTCTTTACAAAAGAAGCTTTGCCTTTATCTTGAAGAATATTGGTACGCAGTAAAGTACATTTTCAACAGGCCATAAGAAAGATATCAGAGAAGGCAGATGAGGAAGTAAAAAATTAAATCATATTTGTTCATTATATAAGTTTGCCCAGACAAAGTGGAAAATTTTACAGTAGCTACAAATCATGAGTAAATCGCAACCTAAATAAAACAAAAATATTATAATGTAACAGCTTATTGAAATAAAAGGTATTGCGACCGTCTGCGGTTTATAGAGTGTCACCGATGAGTGCAGGTTTATTGTTTTTGGTCCCTTTTACCTCCGCCTTGCCGCTGATAAATAAATCAAAATATTCAGGAAGGGCTCGACTTTAAGGCGGCTTAGCGGAATCGTAAAATTCAACAACTCTGGCATCGCCCGCGGGTTATCTTTAGGCTGCGTTTGCCGTGTTTTGGTGGACTCGTAAAAGAGTGTGAATAAAGAGCAACCGACCCTTTTACCGAGAACATACGGTGCTCTGGGCGCTCAATGTCGAAAATAGATCCCCGAATGAATAAAAATAAAAAAAAACACTAGCTTATGAAAATGGAAGTCCAAAATTGCTGCCCGAATAATATGGAAAATTGCGTTGCTCTTTTAAAACCTTTATATAATGTCTTGTTTGAATCTGCTTTGTTCATTTAGTGCTATATACAAGTAACGTGAAATTCACGTTTCACGCGAAATTTTCTGTCTGCCAAAGCCTTATCTGAATATTGATTGACGAGGAAGTCGTATATCCTAAAATGTTGGTATGGTTCAATGCAACAGAGGGTTTTATCGAGTTCGAAATGTCACCCAGCGCGATAGTAAACCTCGCCACCAAACATGCATCGTGCACTGGATAAAATACAAATAAAGGTGCCGAACCTTAGATTGATGTGTATATTTTAGGAACAAAATGCATTGTAACTATCTGTCTGAATATAAAAATGTAGCAAAGACTTTAACCCGTAATTGTAATATGTGCATATTTATTAAAGTTTTAAGTTATGCCATTTCTAGTCCACATTATTGCTGATACATACGAGTATTTTTCACAATCACAATTCATAAGGCTTTTGAGAACTAATTTTCATTTCACTTTATATTAAAGGTTATACAATACACATAAGATCTTAGCTAAAAGATCAGCGAATGTACTCGAATTTTATTCTGTTCATACTATTCCGTGCAAATTAATATCATAAGCAGTGGTTTCGTATTTTAAAAGGCCAAACGGAGTCGCTTATGCAAAGAGTAAATATACCACGTTTTATAAAAGTGCCACCTTGTACCTTCACCTTTACTCTAATGGGTTACACCACAAAATACTAGGAAAATTAAATTTAACCATCTAATGCCTTTAAGTCTTATTTCTATAGTAGGTATGTATATCGTGCCTGGTGCATTACCGATCTTTATTTATTTTTTTACTGTATACAAGTTAGTGCTAGTTAGAATGCTACAAGTTAGAACTAATAGTGATGGTAAGTGATGATGCAGCCTAAGATGTTATCGTACTAACTTGGAAGGGTAAGTAAATTTACCCCAATGGTTTCTACAAGCATCGCACCGGAACGCTGAACCACTTGGCGGTGCGTCTTTGCTAGTAGGGTGGTAACTAGCCACGGCCGAAGCCTTCCACCAGACCAGACCTGAGCCAATTTAGAAATTATAAAATTCCAAAGTGGTCCGTGGCGGGAATCGAACCCGCGACCTCCCACTCGAATCCGAGCGCGTCGCCCCTACGCCAGGGAGGCCGTCAACCCATTAGCGTAGGTACAAGTACTTTCTGTCTTTAGTCTGTACTATAGTTTTCTCATTAGGTACAAGACGCAAATTTAATATCCAGTAAATTAATTTTGTGTTCGGAATCAACACCGGATCGATTTATTCCCAACGGAATGATCCGGATTCGAACACTAAGAACTAGGTAAGGAATAATCACCAAGCTGCGTGGTGGTGTGTAGGGTCGTAAAAAGCTCATACCCTTGAAACATTGGCCCAGTCACAGAAGGGTTGGAAGTGGGTTGAAATATTTCACAAATATTTCACCCTTCGTGCTCAGCACACCGGAACTTATCTTTCATTTGAAGCATGACTCCCCTCAAAACTTGTGACATAAGCCATACAGAGTCGGGTACGATCTGTTTATAAAACGCTAAATGTTGTTTCTTATTATTAACTTTAAACTATGTCCCCTCTCCATGTTTTAAACTTTAAATACTAATATGCAAGCCGGATTTCAGTAATAAAGAACGGATAAAAAGTTTTTAGAGTTGTTAGAGTTTACTGAACTTAAATAGTAAAATATTACTAATTAGTAACAGCAATGTATATTAGTACCTAAACGTATACAAATGAATAATTTTGTACCTCTTCATAATTTTAATATGAAGGAATTAAATAAGCGACTTCACGACTAATTTTACGACGATATACAGGAACACATAATACTCTACAAACAACTATGTTTAGCATACTTTTTTAAACGACTACTTATTTGAGATCAAAAGGATCATTACATTTTTTTTATTTGGTTATAAATTAAACCATTTTGTATTGATAGTAGCTACTCAAGAATCGCAAGCTAATATTTCCAAGTAAGGATTAAGTAGACCGCGTTGGCCCCGGTTTCAAATATGTATCCGAAATGTATCCCTAAACCAAATACGGATAGCTATTATTACGGCAAGTGAGGAGCGTTTTGGTCATTAATAACAATTTATTTAACACAATACCGCAATTTCGGTTCACGAATTCTAAACCCCTGGGGAAAACGTAAATTTGATATTAAATAGGGGTATCGTTGCTAAATTGATTACATAGTTTGCGATTTTACCAACAAATTTCACCTCTAGATAACTACCGTTCATTGTCACGTACTTTGTTACATTCACGACTTTACCTTTTTCCATCTTTAACTTTGGTCATTATTACCTGACTTCCACAATTAAAGAAAACCTTACCAATACGATTTTTTTGGATATGTTACTTCAGTTTTTGCAGAAGGTAGGTATACTTTAGTTAATACACAACTGATTTTGATAATAATGTTTAGGTCCCAACCAACCTCTAAAGGTTAGAGGTCCCGTCCCTTCTTTTGGTGAAGATCAGATGAATAACTTCTGAGATGGAAACTTGAATACCTCATTGTCAACCGACATAGACATAGATTTTATAGCTTGTGATTTTTTTGAAAATTCACATTAGCTTTTGAAAGTTTTAGACTGTAGTGGTTTACTTAATCGAACAAATAAGGACCAAACACGCGCCTTAAAATGGATTTTATAGCTTGTGATTTTTTTGAAAATTCACATTAGCTTTTGAAAGTTTTAGACTGTAGTGGTTTACTTAATCGAACAAATAAGGACCAAACACGCGCCTTAAAATGTACATTTCCTTTTCACTGAAAAAGTTGTAAATGTATTTGCGATAGAACTTACAAAAGGTCTTTTTTACAAAACACTTTTTGTGAGTCCCACTTGCAGGGAAACTCGTTTAAAGTTGAGGTCTCCGAAGTTTCCCATTCACGATGTAAGGCTATTGTGGCTAATTCAGGGCTGTAATTAAATTTGTTTGCCCACACATTTCAGCCAAACAAAAATAGAAGGTAAGGCATTATTAAATATTAAAAATACTGCAACGTTATACGAGTTATGTTTAAACAATCTAAGCAAACATTTTGCAATGCTTTGCTGGGTTTAAATACAAACATCAAAATAAATTTGAAATTTCGTTCTATTGTGGCTCGTAAACGGCCTGGGGGCCTACCACCAATGCTTAAAGTAATATTATTGTAATGATGTTTTGACAGTTTCATACAATGTCAGTTATCCCAGATCTACAAATTTAACGTCGCTCGCCGGGCTTTAAAGGAGGCTACATTAGGAGTTTTCTTGAAAGACAAAATCAGCAGATCTGCAGGAAAATCAAGGTCACAGTCGGACGTAGCCCAAACCATGAGCCAGTGGAAGTACAAAGTGGTCAAATTACTTTTGTCTCAGTGATGGCCGGTGAAGCTGAAAAGTCTTAGAGAGTGGAGACCGCAAACAAACAAGCGTAGCAACCCTCCATCTCGTTGGACCGACAACATTAAGCGGGTGGCGGAAAGCGGCTGGCTGATAAAGGCTGAGGGGATAGAGTGTGGTGATGTTTGCGTATACCCAATATTTGATTTGCGCGTATTGATAATGATGAAATTTTGTTCAAATCTATTACGATATGAATAAAAGTACCGATTTAAAATTTCGCATGAGATCTTAAGAGTAATAACCCCAGAGGTAAGCGAGACTTACGTTTCAACCACCGCAAAAAAAAAAGACATGGCAGGTCACATCTGTCGTATAAATGGCCGCTCGGAAGATTAGAAAAAACTTTTCACATAAACGGTAATAAAAATGAACAGTTCATTCACTTAGCAAACTGCTTAGAAAAGACAATTTATTATTATGTACCTTTACTACATAAAATGTTTGATATAGCGTTTTAGTTCATAAGTAACTTAATTCAATCTAATACGAGGAAAATACAATTTGATAAAATATTTAGTATTTGATAAATATAATAAGTAGAATAATGTATTGCAAGAAACAAAGTGTGCTCTAATTTGTTTTAAAAAGCGCAAGCTAAAAATTGCGACTTCTTTGTCTTTGAACAAAGCACTTCAACAAAAGCTTTTTTTTGGTTAATACTCAACGGTAATAAAATATAAACCTGGAATGGTAAAGTAATCCATTAGTAAGAAATTTTAGAAAAGCAATGAAATTATCCTTGGAACTAAAGTGACCCGCCCGAGGAAAAACAACAATATCCTCAGCCCTACTACAAAGAGGCCAGCATTCGTATTATCATTCCATTAAACAAAAGTCACCGGGGTTTCGAGTGAAAACACAGAACTCATTATTCCCGGGGCAGAGAAAATCATTTCAAACGTTAACAAGATTCGCCATAATAGAGTTGTTCACAGAGAGATTTAAGAAAAACAAGTATGAGCAATGGGAGACTTGCCTTGTCTAATTCAAAAGAATTGCGTTACTCGATAATGTTTCCTAACAACTGGCTACAGAATGACAAAGTGGTTAAAATATAAAGCTTGACTTCTTTGTTCGCGTGTACTGCACGTATACTGCATCATTATATTTTGTCCAATTTGAGAGGAAATGTAAATTACAAGGTCCCTTATAAACTCTAAGATATCTTTAGTTTGATGTCTGAGAACATCGCATTGAAAGTCAGTTGAGAAGTAAACAAATGTAGTAATTATGTATTGTATAACTGATTAATGTTTACTAAGATATGATAGGTGAAGAAAGTATCAAATTATACGACAGAATTTCATTGTATTCTAAATTCATACAAACATATTTTAGGAAAACTTACAACAATAACATTATAGGCGCTAGTATTTCTGAGAAAATCTAATAAATAATAATAAACACGATTTCGCCGAAATACGAAGTTTAGACCTTCAGGGCGAGTCAAACTTTTCTGAACTAAACAAAAAACGTGTATGAGCTACAGAACGCCAAAACCAGTACATTTTCGCGGCCCCTTGAGGAATTCTTATATTATTTATAATACGTTGGGGAGGATCATTCTCCTCGTTTACCGCGGGATATAGCTGTGAATGCTCGTTTGTCAAATGCGTAGTCATTTATTCAATGATGTATTTTCCTTTCCATTCATAGCTAAGCAGCCGGGAGTGATTCCGTCAATGTTTATATAAGATTTAAAGGTTACTTTCCAGTTTTCATGTAGCTCCCAAATTATTTATTGCATCACGTGCTACAGTAAACTTAAGGACATCTAATAATGCGCATCGTGATTAAAAATGATGTTATTAATAGCTACTAGTATAACTACTTATCCTTCCAGTGCAGCCACATAAAAAAGTTATCGCACTGCAGTAAACACATTTGCATTTGCACGTACGCGTCCAACTCCACGGGAGTGTTTATGAATACATTGTCCATGAAACTGGACGGAGTTTCCCGCAGTTGCTAACGTGGCCACAGCACAAGCTGGTTTGCAAACATAAATCATTTCAGCGGACATCGCCCGGCCAATGTCGACAAAGCGGGCCACGACAGCAGCGTGCCCCCTCGGCTCCTGTAGTACATGCCCAGGTATATAATTTATAATCCCGGATGCCGGCGGCATTTGGAAAATGATTCCCATCTCCGCTGCCTTCGCCTCGGGTTTTCCAGTTCCACTGCGTTACAATATGTATGACGTAGGCAATATTACATTGGGATATCTGCGAGTTTTGAAAACCACGGCGACTAGAAGCTTAACTGGCTTGCTAAGGTTAACACAGCGGACTAATCTTCTGTAATATATAAAATTCTCGTGCCAATTTTTGTAACGGCTGGACCGATTGTTATAAAATTTTCTGTGTATGTTCGGTAGGTCAGAGAGTAAGATCGTAAGCTATTTTTATATCCCTAATGGCAAAACAACGTTTTCTGGGTCGGCTAGTGTAATTTAAGATGTCACAAGTACAGCCAAATATCGACACTTACTGTGGTGTAATATAGAAACACCATGGGTAAGGTAAATTAAATAAGCACTAACTTTTATCATCATACAGGCAATTTAATATTCACTTTGGAAAATATTATTGTTAACAAAATACTAACAGGGAACGAGAAACAACGGGTTATTAATTAACCAAAACAATACAAGACAAAAAACAATGAAATACATAAAAATAAGGCTGCATTGCACATTTTATAAAAACAATCCTATTTGGTACATGAAACTGCATGAGGCTTATTTCAATCCGAGCAGCAAATGTATCAGTAACTGATATTCAAATGTATCAAACGGAGTATGCCTGCGGGTGTGCCGTGTCCGCATGGAGGTAATTGTTAAACTTCGTATGGTATCGTATATGAGTACGTGTAGTTCCATACATTTATGAGGATGATCCCTGTAAAAGTACACTGCGTAATGGACAGGAGGATTTTTGTTAATGCTTTTGTATGAAAAAGATTATTTGTGCATGTTTTTCTCTTCCATTAAACGTGTATACTGTATATTAACACTCCCATAAGATATTCTATTAATATTTTTAAAAATGTAATTTTTGACGTGACAACGTCTTATAAATCGATAGAGCCGGCTGCACGCACACAAAAACATGACTCGCCGGCGTTACCGGCGTTACCTCGCTCGCGTTACCTCGCTCTGAGGCGTTCCATGTAAGGCTTGAAGTGCAAGCGAGAGTTGTCACGTTCAACTATCGTCAGTAAACCGACTTTAAAGACAACCAATTTTTGACGTGACAACGTCTTATAAATCGATACAGCCGGTTGCACGCACGAAAAAACATGACTCATCCGGCGTTACCTCGCTCATGCGGCGTTACCGGCGTTACCTCGCGAGCGCGGAACGAGCGACAAAGAAGACGTTGTCACGTTCAACTATCGTCAGTAAACCGACTTTACAGGCAACCAATTTTTTTTTGTTTAAAATATAGAATGCCTGAAATATAGATTAGAGATAACTCATTGATTAATCAATATTTTCTTGTCTTGAAATCTTAATTTCTACAATATTCCTAAAGAAAACGAAACGCTTCAGGACCCCACGAAATAATAAAGTAAATATGTATATTAATTACCAGGAGACTTCTATCAGAACGATATATCTATACTTATTTTAGTAACGGTGAATATGTTATTAAAACACTGAAATAATAGTGCGAATTTACCGACATCCGAGCACCTACATTAATGTTATTTTCCATATTAGATATCTCTTTAAAATTTTCCTTAGCATGATATATTATTATACTGAGTCTAACCAACGAAAACAAAAACCTTTTTATTCAATTTTAATGAATCCACTGAATCCACACAATAATAAGGTCCACATTGATTTGAAGTACCTACTATAGTAAGTATACGTAGCAAAATCAACATTTAATATTTTCATTTAATTAACGCTCAAACGCCACGAGTTCAGGATATTAATTTAATTTTCATAAACTATTACGTTTTTACTGCGCGTTATTAAAAAGTATGGAGTGTAAAAAGATTTCAGGAGCATAAAACTGCCGCGTACTAAAACGAACCCCGTATTTATTATATCTGTTATTCTTTAAAGACGTCGTAAAGTTAATAAAGGGGTTTTTGTAACAAGCAGGCGAGCACGTTCGCGATAAGCCCCGGAGTCGCGGGTTGAAATCTTTTAAAACGTCGTTAAAGCCAACCCCCGGCAGACAAAGCCTAACCGGCTAATTGTTGACGAAAAATATTCTCGATGCAAATTCGCACTCTTTACAGCCCATTCGGAATTTGTACAAAAGTTTACGTAATTAGCCCCGATCTTGAACATTGATGCTGAAATTTCGCAAACGTTTCAGGGACTTAGCGAGTGCGTTAACAACGGGACCTCATTTCTGTTGACGTTGTTTTAAATAATGGAATAGGGAACTCTTTAGAAAGATAGAGACAGAAGTAACTATTTTCAATTTAAACTCAATTCTTTTAGAGAAGACGTTAGTAACGATAGCTATGGATTCGTGTTCAGTGGTTACATTTCTAATATTTTTAGGATTTTGAAGCTTACAGGAAAAATAATCTAAAGTTATACAACAAGTTAATTTCCTCGCCTGTCCTCCTGTCCATCTGTCTGTTTATCACAGATATTTTAGGAAAGAGCTGCCTCAAAATATCTTAAAAAATATAATAAGAGACTATTAAAGATTCAAAGTAAATCTAAACGTTTTATTATAAGTTTAAAGTTACCAGCCAGTTTCCCGAAAATTATTAACAGAATTAAAGCGTACCGTTATGCCTATAGTCTGCAGTATTGAGTAATTATGAAATTTGTGGAATAAAGCAATAGGGTATTCGGGTAAGATGCTTTCGTTAATTGCTGAAGATACCAGCTAGAAAGCCTATTGGGCATACTTCTCCTTAAAGGTTGTTCGCGTCCTCTTGCAATCCGATCCTTCGCCGCCCTCTCGGTAATTTCCTCGTTAAGGGAATGAATAAAACATTTCATTCCTTACCTTTCTTTTGTAATTGTTAATGGTTGATGGGTTTTGAAAATTTATGTCTGTCGTCCTTTCTCTCGTGTTTCATTGGGCCATTCATTCCTAACATTGATACTCATAATCAGATTTTCTTAAAGAGTTGTTTAATTAAACTTGCTCTTTCGATGGAGCCCGTCCCGTTTGCTTATCTAAATTTTCTGTAACAAGTTTCGTAAAGCGAAATATTGGATCGACTTACGCGGACGGCTCAAACAATAAAAAGGGTAAGAGTGCAGCGATAGATAATTTGCGAAGAAAAATACATCGCGATAAAAAATGTTGCCCTAACGAGAATCTCAAAATGGCTCGTAAGCAATGAAACAGCGCAATTTCATGAGAAAGGCGGCCCCACAAATAAACCAAAGCGGAGCACATTCCCGCCTCCATAAAATGCAGACTGAAATAAACGTAACAGAGTCGGGTTCTTTAAAAAAATCCGTCTGACGACAACCGCAACGCTCAGCAAAAATCTCTAGTGCGAGTCGAAATTCCGATGTTGGAATTTTCATAACTGATGGTTTCAGGAGTGTTGAGGCGGGCAAGTCTGCGAATGTCGTCCTGACGCTAGCCGACCTTTAGTAGTGATCTTCCGACTGTCAAGCCGACGATCACCTATAAATGCTAGACCCCTGAACCACGTAAATATGAAACACGTTCAAAAATTTCCGTCAAAATTTCTGTGTAATTACATTACTAGCTAATTTTTTTAAGTAGCCAGATCACTTTGTTAGTAAAATCGCTTAAATAAGTATAGATAACAAGAAGGTTTAATGATTTTTAATCTGCTGCGCGTAGTTGTGCGAGTGTGCGAAGAATGCACAGAATACTATCAAGAATGCAGGCTTGCATTTCAGCCTCGCAAGGGATCACCGCGGCTCATCGCTCTCTTCACATATGAGGGGACAGTTACAGACGTGTTGTACTTTTTTTAAGTTTTATTACTTGGCACATTTTTTTTAATCATTTCCGTATTCTTTAAAAAGCGTATTGCATTCTTACAGGTTGGTAATTTAATTGCCTCCCGACTACTCCTGCCTTGTGCAGTCTATACACATTCTGTTAGTTTGTATAATCTTATTATCAGTGTACATTTTTTTACCAGCATTTCAGTAATAGAAGCGCTGTTAAACATCGTTATTACAGCCTATATTTTAAGGTTAATATCCGAAACCGAAGGCTAAAAGTATATTCAAAGCATCGAGATCTCCTTATATCCAGGCACCCAAACCTTAAGTGCGAACTTGAATTGTATGATTTGTGCTATAATAATAAACTTACATCACCATAAAGTGATTGAATTTCCTTCGTGAATGATTCCTTGTAGGTGTCACAATGACCTCGCGAAGATATTGAATGGAGCTGCTATTGCGAGTGGTATTAGTGCCAAGTGCAGGATATTGTTGGCTACACGCGTCGGAGATTACCCGAGTTTTTCATAATATGAAGCCATTCAGCCGATTTCCTTATATCCTGCACAGGAACATAATAAGGGAGGCTTCGCTTTCGTAGGGGAAACAGGTTTGTGCGCGAACTGTATTCGATGAAAAGGGTACAACAATATTCGGCTCTCGTTCTGTTCGGATAGGTTCGGTTATTTAGGAAGCTTACGATGTGAACAAATAGGCGAGTTTTATTATGTCGACATTTGTGCGAGACATGAAAAGTGGTTTCGGCTCAGTCTTTACGCTTTCAGTACTTGCTTTTGCCGAAAGTAAAAGCGGATATGAATTTTGCCTATTGCCGATGTTATCGTTTATGATATTTTATTATTGGTGATATTTATTTCCAGTAGCTATGTCTGATCTAAAAATTTATACCTACCGCTCCACGGGTTTACGCTTACACGTTGAAAGAATAATGTAGTAGAGGGGCGTTTATTTTAAAATTAGATGATCTCTACGTATTTTAAGTTTTAAATACAGTATCAGAACGACATTAGATAAATTATTCCATACAAGATAAACTTTTTAACGAGAATTGCTTATTTCAGGTTATTTTAGGTTAGAATTCCTTATTTAAGAGTTACCTACCTATTTGTAATGCAAGCCCGCTAAGTAAGTCCTTTGGTTAAGTGATTTGTATGAATACTGGAGCAGGGAAGGATACTAGGGTTCAAAGAATAAAATCCTTAGCGTAGCGAGGGATTCAAAGACTCGAGATGCAAAATTTGCGGCCGTGCGTAACACACTGCTTTTCTTAATATTGTTCAGTTTTTGGATGTTTTGAAATTAATACGACAAATGTGTAATAAGTTGTTAATGTAATAACGCCATGAACTGAGGAAACATGTTAATTATTTATTCAAACTGTTGGTCGGTAACGGGTGATCATGACAGCGGTTCTGCGGTTGCCGGATTCACCATAGTGTCTCGCGTAAGCTCGCTGCATTATTCCACCCAATATAAGTGCCTTCTAGGTATAGCTATCTCATTTAATATATTTATTTTATTATGATATACCAATATTACTTATTATTTTTTAACTATCTGACCCGGGAAACGTTGCTTGTGCTATATAAATTATTATTTCTGACTTAGGGATATGATAGTTAACGTCTTTTTCTCAAACCTATCGAATATACAGAACAATTTGAAATCCATCAAATCGTTTCGGAAGAGTTTTGTTACAAACACTAATATTTTATACTAACGCGTGCATGTCATTACGAAATTGACGATTTTTAATGTCGATTCACTAAAAATATGTCCTTGAACAAGGAAATAAGTCTAAAATCACTTTTGGCCTTATTAGGGTCTCCTAACTCGCCTTCAGAATGGTCTGTAGTGTGTCGACTGTCGATTTGTTATACTTAAGCCGTGATGTTTCATACGCTTTATTATAAACTTTTTTTTTAAATAATTCGTATAAAAATGTTTAAGTAGTGAACTTTCGGAAATAAACATCCAATAAATAACAAAAGTGCCGATACATACCGTCTGGTCGGAGGAAGGAAAAGCCATCACATTATATCTAATGTAAGCGTCGGGAAATTTTATTTGTGAAAACAGCCGGACGACCGCGGCCGCGGTGGCCATAGCAATAAATCGAGATTGAGGGCAGGAACATAACTATGGGCCGTTTTCACTATCGGTAACTCATGCATTCATTAAAAAAAGAGTGAGTTTACCTCTTGTGCTATTCTGCGGGAAACTTAATTACATGTGGTAGTCATACACGATGACAAAACTAGAGAAATCGCTATGCAAAAAAACATCAATCGATGATAGGATGGTAGGTAAGTATGTACGAGTACATTGTTTGTTCATAGTTATAGAATAATATGTGTTCTAACTATGATTCCTTGAACCAAAATATTATTTATTATTTAGCAGCAGAGTGCGTAAGAAGATAAAGTACAGTACGCGGCAATTAACTTAATTGCCGCGTACTGTACTTTAAATGTCTAAATCGATCTAAAATGACAGCCGCTTGCGCAGGGACATCTCCTCGCTTTATACGTATTCCCTCGCGGCGAAACGTGTTCTGTACTGGGTTCAACTTATATGCCGCCTCCTATTAATGAAGTTAATGTGTACTTAAAATTATGACAGAAATTCATTATTCAAACGTTGAAACTTAAAACTACGATGTCAAATCTAACCAATACAAATGAAAGCGGTGTAAATTAGTATTCTGGACCCGTCCAAAACAGGGCCAGAACACATTCGGACGAAAAAGATTTTATTGGGGATCATTAAGCGGGTCCCATGACGGGCCCATGAATGGATTACCTATACATCAAACATTTTGGGCACAACATTCGTAGCATTCTGAACATAACATTCGTAGTTTAGTTAACCGGCATCTGGCCGAGTAAACCATGTTTTTACGAGTGTCGCTAAACATAAATACGTCGTAGTAGGCACTTAGTTTGGACATTAATAACGGTTGTTCTGTGGCTCGTTTGTGTGATTGCTGTATGTAAGTTTTAGTGATTTAATGGTGCTTAATCGCTTGTGTATGCAAACTGTTAACTAAATTGACAGATTTCGTTTCATTTTTCATTTCAGTATCTTTTTATTTTTTGTGTTTAAAATTAACTGAAGAATAATAACAGATGGGTATTACATTACGAAGAATCTAGTCTTTAGTTTTTAGCTACCTTATTAATGTGCAAGATTCCACCCAAACAAAAGACATACATAGATTGCAAGTTAAATAAAAGCTTTTAAAAATAGGTAAGACAGGTTTATATACAACACATTGTTTAGTTTAAATCATGATAATAGCCCCAAATAGACTCCGAAATAGACCTATATTTATTTTCAGTCCTCAGAATGTGCCTCAGAAATTCGTTAAGGTCCCTAATAATAACACTAACGGTAAAAGATAATCGCCAACCCTCGGTGGTAAGTTATTCTAACATGCTTTAACTAAGTTTACCTATGATGTAATTCCGTGGATTGCGGACTAAGGTGTTAGTAAAAATTTATAGCCCATCAAAAGTGATAGCCTGACGACTTTAGATTACTAAGCAGACCCAGAGTAATGTCACGTACGACATGTTTTCAACTTTTGTATTTGTATGTCATACATCCTTAAACTATACCGTCAACCATGGTTCCATGCAGATCGTAAATCGTAATAAATAATTAAAAGCTACGGCATCGCGAAACATTAGAAACTCCGCCGTCTTAGTATTAGGGTTCTATTAATCAGGTGCATCCTGAAAGCATCAAAAAAGCCATCGACACAGGTATTGTAGTATCTACTTGTTATAAATTTAATAAGGACTCTTCCTTAATTATACACATAAATAAAATACTTTTCACAATATAAAGTGAGGCGTTAAAAAGAAGTAAAAATGATGGTATATGCATATAGGTACGCATGTGGTTTTTGCATATAGGTAGGTAGCTCAGGAAAATGTGAATTTTGGTAACTTGCAGCGAATGAAACACAGTTTTTAATTATCCTCCATAACGGCTTCAGGTCGCTTACTTTCATATTAAAAAAGCCCGCAAAGGTTTTGATGGCGCTTATTCAGCTAACTTTTTTACAATGATAGGCACTTTGTACATAACGACGTTCTCCGAAATGTTGCCTTCGCAAACAACCGACAAAAATTACCCATTGCTCTTATTTTTGGGATTATTTTTATTTAATTCAAGGCAGGTGCGGCGCAGTCGTGAACAGCCGATGTTATTGCGCGATTACCATGTTGATGAAAAGCCAACATCGGAAAACGAACTGTGTATTTTCTACATACATGCAAATACACGTAATTTACAATAATTATATGCTAATTGCTGTTTTCAGGAATAAGAACCTTCACCAATAACGTGGAACTTGAAGCGACATATCGGTATTATATTATATTACAGGAAATGCATGAACATTAGGCATTATATTATGCGATTCCTCGGAAATGTGTACCATGAAGAGCCAATTTAGGAAATGTGTAAAACAAATCTCCTAGGAGCTATATACATTCCTCAATCCTATGATAAGATGAGACGATTCAATTGGCCGCAAAAATTCAAATAAAAAATACTCATTTACTTCATGTTTGCCCCAACCCCCGGATTTGGAGCTATCGAGACAAATATGAAGTAAATGAGTATTCATGAAAAAATTTTTTATGATAAACATGTAGATGCATAAGTGTTAAGACGCGAAACTTATTACCATAAGCCTACGATGTAAAATTAGCCTACTGTTTTCGAAAAACTAAGTAAAATTTGAATTTTTGCGGCCCAGCGAATCATGCCACATTAAATATCGATAATTTTATCGTGGTACCCGTTAGATAATATGAAAAAATAACCTTGAGAATACTTTATTTATGTAATTATAAATGCCTATTTTTTAGAAGCCTTCAGTAACGTAATGCCATTTATAAAGCCTTAGTTGTAACATTATAACCAAATAACAATAAACGAACAAACATTGTTATATCTTACGATGAAACCAATAAGGAAAGATCCCGTTCGCAACATCCCTCAATAAATATATCGAGATGAGGCTTAGATAAACATATCGGTATCAGTGGATTTAAAATATTCCAGCATCTGCGCTGCTTCGTGAAATTCGTATAAACAAGCTTCGTGTCTTATCGCCAGGTCACACTAGGGATGTTTTACTTTCAAACTCGGTTCTGTCATCGACCAATTTTGATATCATTCGCTAAAATATTCATACCTACACCTTTTTGTTTATGTTTAAGGCCCTTAAAAAGTTCCAATGTATTGAATTAAACTGTAATTTTGTTTATGAAATATATTTTATTGTTATCCACAAAGACGTTCCCCACTTCTTCACAATCGCTTATATACGATTCGTTTGGAGTTAGAAGGAGTGGGGCGCATCTTCGTGGATTGAACTACCTAATACCTATATTATTGATGAAGTAAGCTGTTCCTGATTCTGTTGCCCATAACGATAGTTTTTTTTACAGTATAAATCATAAAAAGTAACTATTATTGTGTTGATTTTTATTACATCCAATTCCATAATAATCTGATTGTCCTATTTCTAGTGTCAGAAAGTATTACTTATCTGTAATTGGTTAAATCGCATCCTTTTAACAGTTAGGTACACCTAGAGGGATCATACTCATAGTATATTTATTTTCAATCTTCGTTCCCTTTTTTAATCATTTCTACGCGCGGTCTGAGGTTCAATTACTGCTCGAGTACCTAATGAAAATATTTGTTGTTAGCGATTTGTATCGATTCCGTTTTTCCCGGATCTTCAACCGGATGACCTATTTAGGACTTCATTCGGTTGGACGGAACAGAAAAAGATTCAACTTCTGCTATAATCATTAAGGTCCCGTCTCGTTTATTCGCAGATTGAAATGAAATACTTCAGGGTATTCAAATTAGATTTTGTTTTTCTTTTATCGTTCATAAATATTTTTTTTTAATATTTTGTTTTCATCCTTCATAAGAAATTACTACCTAGGTATATAAAATAGTATCTGTGTAATTAATATATTAATTATTTATACCTAATAATTACGATCAGCAATTGGACAGAACATATACCTACGAATATCTACAAATTGTGCAATAATAGAATAGTAACAGCTTGATTTAGACTAGAATATCTAAGTACCTCCAAAATCAATACAAATAGCTATGAGTACATAGTGCAGCGAATAAATAGAGGTAAGGCGAGGCAGATCAATTAATTGTTGTCTAACTAGCAGAACTAGGATTACACTGTTTACTTAGTTATAAGCCAGAGACATTACGCGCAAATGGTGATCTTATATTATTTAGTCCTAAATACTTCGGAGAAGAGTCCGGAGAAGAACAACAAAAGTTCCAGGCGGACTATATAAAAACGAAAACTACAATTACATCCATTGTAATTTCCGATTAAAATAAGAAAAATGGAGATTTTGGACCAAGTTTTGGTAGAAATTTCAATCGAGAAATTTTTGTCCAATCGTGTTTCTGCTTCCCAGAGAATTTAGATTAAAGACCCAAAATACAGATAAACTACAAATAATTTTTGAACTGCAAGTCACTAAAAATCGCTTTAATCCCTTAAGTTAAATCTTATTTAGTTAAATTGAACGGCACAAAATTTAACAACACAACAAATGGTATAAATTAAAAAAAACGTGAAAATCACGCACGAATTTGCTATGTGTATTCGTAGGTAGATGGAGCGTACAAAAGGTAAAAATTGTGTAAAAAATCGTCCTCTCATATTTTCGACGTATCGTTTAACAAATATAGACGCTTTGATACTATCGACAGTTTAACTTCATAGGTTGTGTCACGATAAGGGAATGCTGACAGTTGATCATTTATAAAATTATTTTATAATATACCTAATAAGTATAAGGTAGTTAATCCTAGATATAATAATAATAGATTTTGGTCTGAAAGAGTCCTGAATTCCGAACCATGCTCAACTGATATTAAAAGTGATGGGCGACCGAATGGCGCAGCGGTAGCGAACCTGCCGTCTGCGTCGAAGGTCGTGGGTTCGATTCCCTGCACTACTGGTAAATGTTTGTGTGATGAGCATGAATGTTTTCCAGTGTCTGGGTGTTTTTCAATATATTATATTCATGTTTATTAGTATGTATGTATATTTATCAGTCATCTAGTACCCATAACACAAGCTATCGCTTACTTTGGGGCTAGATTGCGACGTGTAAAATGTCCCGTATATATTTATTTATTTATTAAAAAAAAAAAAAAAAAAAGTAAGATGTCATCATTAGCTCGTATTGGTAGCTTGGATACATATTCCTCACTCGATTCACTTTATTTTATGATGCCTTCAGTAAAATAATCAATCGGACAGTATTTTATAGTATAAGTACAATAGAGGTTTTAATAGATTCTTATTATATTATGTGACGATGATTACGTCGGTAACATTAAAAAAGTAGTAAAATACATACTTCAATTAATAAATCTTGAAGAAAAACGCGTCCGATAGAATTCTGAACCTAAACGGTCGTCAACTCGCTTTTTGCGTGATACAGTCAGTATCCCAAAAATGAAATAAATGAGACAAAATACGTCACGCGAACCTGCACATTCATATGCAAATATTGCTAAATGCGCAGCGAAAATTAAACGGCGAGTATGAAAGTTGTACAGATACGTTTTTGCTAAAAAAACGTCTCCTATGATTCATCGTTATGATACCAAGTTTTAACGAGCGGTGATTTCAAAGGCCTTTAAATTTTTCGAATACTTTTTAGTACTTGTTTTTTATTTGGTCTAAAAGCCAATGAAACATTTGATGGTGTTTCATTTGAGACACGATTTTTATGACGGCAATTTGTTTGCGCGTATTCAAATGCTCTTAGAGTAAATACGAGTATTTGCAACTGTTTAAATTCTCAATACCTTGTTTCTGCACTTAAGATAAGTATGACTTAGTAAGACTCTTAAAATTTTCACAGATGATGTATTTCTATAGCCGTTATAGCAGCAAATATAGAAAAAAAAGTTTTTAAGGGTGCTCCCATACAATAAACTTGATTTTTTCACTTGTTTGTGCTCGATTTTGATAACGGAAACAGGTGGACGCTTCATATACTATGTAGTTATTCTATTATATATATGTTTTTAAACCTAAAATAAAAAAAATTAAGGGAGACGTGATTTTTTCATCGTTTTTGAATTTGGTGTGATGTTTAGTTTACGTGAATACTATTGAGAATGGGCCTTAACAGTCCGGAACCCTCACTGCGCGAGCCAGACTCGCACATGACCTCTTATTATTTTTTTATGTCAAGCGACTGCTGTGAGGTTTGATTATACAGATACACACCCTAAGATTTTCACGCTCATTTGGAACGAGTCTGAAGAAGGCCAATAGAATATTGAAAAACCTGTAGACATGACCTAAAATACTATCGTATAAATATGAATGAATAGGAAATAAATGATCATGACAAAAAAATCTATCCATTTTGAAATTGTTTTATTTATACAGTCGATGCAAAACTTAATGTTTCGCGTGATACCTATCATATAGGAGTGTGTGCAATGGTGTAAAACGCAGCCATCCGACGAGTAATATATTTTTAATTGATGCACACACCGTCCGATGTGTTGAGTAAACGTTTACACATCTATCCGAACGACGACAAGCTGGCTTTTGTAGCACGTTTTTGATAGGGCTCTCACAAAGAGATTCACCTAAACGGTATTGGTAATAATTTCCTGCCGAAATATTGATGCTTTAGACAGCCATTGGCGTTCCAATGTGTGGCAGCTTACTTATGATCAAGGCAGAGAAACGCTCGGCTTCAGCCAATTTTGAATGTTTGAATATTCCATCATGATTATACCTAAGCTAAGCATGTTGTCAACAAAGCAAATTGTGAAGGAAATTTACGAAAATGCTCAACGTTTTAGAAGTATGGGATGTAGTTCAGACAACTTTATGCGTCGCTGCCAGTCCATAAAATGCAATACATAAAACGGTGTTTAGATTTAAAGCAATTCTAAAACTAGAAAATATCACAATTAAAAAAATTGTAATTTTTTTCAATTACAATTTCAATCAAATACAAGATTCTAGTAAAGGCCTTTACTACAAAATTATGTATTGAGTGTTGACAGAAAACAATAGAATAACATTATTTTTATAGCTAAACATAAATTTCGATAGCTTTACAAAGAGTAAAACAGTTTCAAAGATTACTTATAGCTCTTTTTACCCACGACAGAACGGAGTACGGGTATATGCGTTTAGGGTGAGAGACCGTTTGTATATTACTTTATTAATGAGATTTTATGTTTGTTTGTATGTTAAATTGTTTAAAACATTCACTCGATGTTACGTATCAAGTACCTTGGCAACCCTAGCCAGAAATTAATTGGTGGAAAAGTGTGCAATTCACATGTTTAAATTTTTCACCAAAATATCAACACGATAATGATGCGGATAATTTATTCAAATTGCTAAACTTAATAAGGGTAAAAGCACTTATCTTAATTGGAATTTATTTGATTTGAAATTTAAATTGTTGATAAAATATTTGTTTGGTGAACGTATTATTAAGTGTGGGAGCGTAGTTAAGGGTTTTATTAATTAATCACAATATATCAAAGTTTTTAATCAAAAGTGCCTAAAATTCGCAATTAATTAATTACATGAATTTTGATTGAATAATGATTATGCCACTTCAAATAGTTGTGATAAACTTGTGTTAGTTGACCCGGCAAACGTTGTTTTGCCACATAAGTTATTTCTCATTTAGTGGTATGAAAAATAACTTACGTCTTATTTTCAGACCTACTTAGCGAATACACCTACACAAAAAAATCATTCAATCGGTCAAGCGATTTCGGAGGAGTTTTGTTACAAACACTGTATTAACAACGACAATTTGACCTGCTTAATATTATCTGAAGTAATAAATAAAATATACCTAAGTGAAATGTAAAATAGACTGAATTTGTTTTATTTGTATTTCATACTATTACTACAAGATCAGTGCTCGGAGTATTTATTATACCGTGCAATAAGTACAACATCGATTTCCATTACGCGAAGCGTATAATAACAATTTTAACTGAAGTCTAAAATCCCCGGGGCATAGAATGGAAACAATTCATTTAAAGAATTCCTTCCATAAAAGCACCGGGGCGCCGTATCGCTTAAATCCAATAAAAGCAAACTGATACAGTTACGAAGGTATGTATGCAAGGCAATACAATCATTTTTAATTTCCGTCAGGCTCTTCCACAGCACTGAATACCAATTACTACTAACTACTGAACATGTGGAATGTCAAGCGGCCGAGTTAACATCGGATTTGTATCTAGCGCTGAAGGTACGAGCGATGAGTTCGTAGTGAAGTTTTTTAGCAAAGTTTGTGTTCAATTGTTCTGTTCCAAACTTACTACACGGAGTCTGCAGACGGACGGTTAAAGAAATTGAGAATTTTGATTATAAAAAATAATTAAAATGTTTTTTGGTAATCACGAATACGTCAATTAAAGACGCATTACTTACACACAAATTTTAACAACGTACCTAATTATAAATTAATTAATACTTATCAAAATTTTTATCATGCCCGGCGGGATTTGAACCCGCGTCTCCCAGTTATCGCGGCTACTGAGCTACGGCAGCTCAATCAAACTGGGTAAAATAATTTGAAACGTTTTCTATTCAAGTCTTTTTTAATTTTAAAACTAACATTAGCTTTAAGTTATATACTAATAAGTTATATACTAACAAAGAATGTTCGCTTATGCAGTGCATGTTGAGTTAGCCAGTAAGTGGAGTGTACAACATTGCAAAAGCGTTGTTTGTTATAGTATGCACATTGGCTTCCTAATAAATAAATAAGTCTTAGCCAGAATTGTAGTACCATCTATCATAACGTATTAGTGGAAGGGAGTGCACTTTTCAAATAAGACGATCCATATACCTCGTCGTTTCAGCCGATGGACGTCCACTGCTGGACATACGCCTCCTGAAATGACCGTCAAACACCACGATCTTGCGCCGCCTGGTGCCAGCGACTTCCCGCAACTTTCATTACCTATGTCGTCCGTCCACCTGGTCGACCGACACTGCGCTTCCCGATCCATATACCTACTTACCTATTATCATATTTATACAGTTTTTGACACTATAGCACCCTATTCTAGCTACGTTGTAGACACAGAACTCGGTACATGGTTATTGACTACTGAAACTAGAACATAGAATGTTTTTGATGCTGCATCACAGTTCGACGTACGAGTAGATTTGAGTGCACGAGTGCAAATACATTGTTTGAATATTTTAAACCCCCGTCTGTAGGGTGGATGCTATTTTTTTATTGAGCTGTGAGCGCTTGACTACGACGAAAGTAAAAAATGAAATAGTAAGCCAAAAATATACTAATATATGGTTGCAAAAATCAGTTTTTAGAAAAATATCGCATCCGTTATAATACATATAGTTTTGAATTAAGAAACTTGGTGTTCTTTTAGGCATATTGCATGAGAAACTTCATAAAGGTCATTGTCAGAATTATGTTCATAATTTTTTCTAGAATATTTCAACAGGATAGTGAAGTGAATATTACGGGAATTGTTTAGCTATTTGCTGTGTCTCTCAAAAACTAAAGACAAGTAAACTAACTCCGTAGTACATACTGAACTTCTAAGGTTATTGAAATTTGCTTTTAAGGACGTTACTCGATGTGCATTCGAAGTCGTACTCCTATTTATACAGAGACTAGGGTAACAGTTCAGTTTAAAATGGTGTTTCAAATGTCTAACTATATAATGTTATCTACTCTTGCATGCACTGAGTAGAATAAAGAGGCTGTTTTCTTTTTTTTAAACTTCAAGTCGGTAGATGATTTCACGTGATATTAAAAAAATTCGATCTGAAAATGTTATCGGAGTAATTTATAATCGTCTTCCCTGATAGGGTGCTATTGCAGCCAAAACCTCTTAGACAAATATTGGGCAACCAAGAAAATCCGCACTTATTATTAATACGCGTCATTGTATTAAATCTTGTGTAAATAATAACCAGTTTATAATAATAAAGAAGAGTATTTACTTTTTATCCCTTTATAAATAACCGTAGAAGAGGAATAGTTATACGTAATGTGTTCGGTCTTTTTCTTTACTTATTTATTTACCAAAAATCAACAGCGTTACAAACATTAATAATTTTATCTACGCTCATTGCTTAAAGTTCGAATTATAAAATCGAAATGTGTCAAATAATTACCTACTTTATTCACAGACTTCTATAATTATTAAAAAGTTATTCATAATAACATCGCTCTACTATGGAAATATTTAAAGAAAGTTGTATAAAATCCATAACGATACACGGCTCTGGACTCCTGTATTTGTATCTGGGGTTTTGAAGGAATTGATTACAGTACCGCTATCGGCAATACAACGGTTAACGGTTACAATTATTATCTGGGGTAGGTAATATTTTTTATGTAATATTTTTTAAAGTGAATCCACAGACAACATATAGTTGGTAGTCATTGCCGAGAGTATAGATCGGCCATGATTGACAACAACACAATGTCTAACGTTCCGCGTAACGTTCCACCTGGGCCTGTGATTATTATTATGATTACGATTACGACTACGACTACGATTACGATAACGATTACGATTATGACGTTATCTCGTAAATCTATCGTCCGTAAACCGACTTTACAGACACCAATTTTTTTTGTTACTTAGTCAAAACTTTGCGCTGAAAAATGTCTAGTAGTGAAACCTACTAAAGAAAATTTCACTCCACCTGACATCTTAGTAGTTGCAATGATTTACGACAAAAGTTAGCAAGATTTTATGATTTGGATTTATGATAATAATATGAGCGTAGATAAAGTAGTGTATGAAACTCTACATAATTAGGTATTAAAACACTCGTGTGATACTATTAAAAAACTCGCCTGCGGCTCGTTTTTTAAACTCACACTCGTATTTTAATACCCCCCATTATGTAACCGTTACATAAACTACTATTACTTATATTAAACCTTTATAAGGCCGATAACAGATTTTCCAAACATAATAACAATGAAAAGACTAAGAGATTGATGTAACAAATGTTTATATGAGCCCAAATTATCGATAACAGGCCTAATTTACAAGCACCTATAAAAGTGAATAAGATACTGGATTAATATAACGGTGATATAAAGAATACAAAAGCCTCTCTTTTACCGTATTCTGTCGTGGAATGGGAGATACATGGCCACCCTAAGTTCGTCTAGTGCTAGTGGCAAAGTTTTTACTAGTCGTCCCGTCGTATTGTCGGTACATTAAACGTTAATACCACCAGTTTCAGTATGAAATTTAAAACTGCTTTTTAACCGACTTCAAAAAAAAGGAGGAGGTTCTCAATTCGTCGGAATCTTTTTTTATTTTTTTATTTTTTTTATTTTTTTTTATGTATGTTCCCCGATTACTCGAAGATGCGTGGACCAATTTCGAAAAATTTTTTTTGTTTGATAGGGTATAGTTCACAGATGGTCCCATAGTCATCAAGTCAGGATCTGATGATGG
Source organism: Coenonympha arcania (assembly GCA_036785405.1). NCBI lineage: Eukaryota > Metazoa > Arthropoda > Insecta > Lepidoptera > Nymphalidae > Coenonympha > Coenonympha arcania. The sequence goes on from CM072061.1 coordinate 6,767,538, forward strand.
GATCCTGGAGAAATCGAGGGAACTCTTCAAATTTTATAAGCACACTTGAAGTGATTTGGGTATTGTTTGAAAGAGTAATTTTTTCCAGGTAGTCTTATGGTCATCAGGTCGGGATCTGATGATGGGATCTTGGTAAAATCGAGGGAACTCTTCAAATTTTGCTAGTATACTTGAAGCGATTTAGGTATTTTTTATAGTTACTATTGCATTTCCTTGCAGTCAACAAGTTATGACTGTATACATCAAGTCAGGATCTGATGATGGGATCTTGGAGAAATTGAGGGAACTCTTCAGATTTTAGAAGCATACTTCAAGCGATGTGGGCATTTTTTCCAATGCCTTGCGCATTAGTTGTTTTCCACTAAAAAGTATAAAATAAAATGGAAAACTCTTTCCAAAAAACCAACTTCAAATGCCACTACAAAGAATGAAATAATTTTTAATGTACACCAATTCGAAGTCGGGCAATGTTTCGTTCATTCAATAATAGTCCTTCGTATTGTCGATAATTTTGTCGTTTCTTTGCACATCAAGTTTTATAATAAGAAGGACTATTAATGATTGAACAAAACATTGCCCGACTTCGAATTGGTGTACATTAAAAATTATTTCATTCTTTGTAGTGGCATTTGAAGTTGGTTTTTTGGAAAGAGTTTTCCATTTTATATTTGAAACAATTGCGATTAGACTGGATCGCGAATTGCTTTTGACAGACGAGACGTCTTGAAGTTTACTGTCAGAACGTTCATAGTTTTAATTGAATAGTTCATAGGTCTTTGTGGGACTTCTTATCATTTAATTAACCCCCTACATAGATATTAACAAGTGGAAAATTAAAAATTTTTAAAACACCCACGACTTTTACAGACTTGAAATTGAAAAAGGATTAAATAATATTTTTGAAACTCCCCGACTAAAGGAAAGTAAGAACTAAGAACCCATCAGTATAATTACAAATCCAAGAAAATCCGTCGGAGCTGCTGTGTTTTGCCTATGACGGTGTTGATGGTGCTGTTTACCAGTTGATGACTAATTCAATTTCTTGATACTTCTCATACACCGGCAGTTTATCAATACTTACTAATTACATTAATTGATATTCGAAACGAAAATAGCAATGGCAGCTCCGACGGATTTTCTTGGATTTGTAATTATACTGATGGGTTCTTAGTTCTTACTTTCCTTTAGTCGGGGAGTTTCAAAAATATTATTTAATCCTTTTTCAATTTCAAGTCTGTAAAAGTCGTGGGTGTTTCAAAAATTTTTAATTTTCCACTTGTTTTATAGTTTTTCGATTAATATAATAATGTAATTTAAATTATAATAGTATTAAAAAATGAAAATTAATCTTCAAACTGGCCATTAGCTCCTCTAGCAGCGTTTGAAGGCATCATCCCTTCCAAGTCATAAAGAGACGTTTATTGTGGCGCCCCCTGCTGTTCAATCACAAGAACAATTATATACGAACCATTGCCAATGACTCAATAATATTTTATACAAAACTGTATCCAAATCGGTTCAGTCGTTTTTGTAATAATTGAGATCATTCGTTTGCACTGTAAATGTTTTTTATGGCGCCCTCTGGTGATCGATGTTCGTAATAACTATCTATGAACCATCGCCAATGAATACCAAACATTATACAGAAAACTGCATCTAAATCGGTCAAGCCGTTTTTGAAATAAATGGGAACATTCGTTTGCAATATAAATGTATTTTATGGCGCCCCCTGTTGATCGATGTTCGTAACAACTATCTAAGAACCATTGCCGCTGAACACCAAACATTATACAGAAAACCGCATCTAAATCGGTCAAGCCGTTTTTGAAATAAATGGGAACATCGATGTGCACAAACAAACAAACAAACAAACTAACAAACAAACAAAAATATTTTTGCATTATTGGTTTTTGTGAACAATTTAACATACAAACAAACATAAAATCTTTTTAATAGAGTAATGTACAAACGGTCTCTCACCCTAAACGCATATACCCGTACTCCGTTCCGTCGTGGGTAAAAAAGAACAAAAATGTAATTTCTGTGGTAGTTAATGGATACTGGATAATGAATACATTGTGAAACAATAATATAGTAATATATTAGATAGAATTTTTAAATGTAAATATATTTTATAAAGCAAAACAACGCTTGCCAGGTCAGCGAGTATTTTGGAATATTTTCAAATTGTCTGGAGTATCTAGTATATACCATCTACATGAATCTTCGTCACATACTCGTACCATTAGATGAAATTCCAGTCAAGTACTTACTTGCGGTGTGAAAAAAAGTGTTCCTTGTAACCATAAAAAGACAGTGTGGTCGATTCTGTTGTGCAAAATCTCTAAACTAAAATAATTTAAAATAGTGCTATCCTTTTCTATAGGGAGCAGTTTGAAAAGGATAGCACTATTTTAAATTAGTTTAGTTTAGAGATTTTGCACAACAGAATCGACCACATTGTTGTACCTTTTCAACGCGCACACTATTCACATTCAAGTAAATCGGGTTTAGACACCTAGGTTAGTAACTATAACTAGTCGACGGGTTATGGTTGTATAATACAGGGCGAGAGGACAGAGCACTATCAATTTCCGGCCTCTCAGAGCCATTTGATTTATGTTTGTGATCAGTTTTTACCCAACGCAGACAGAGGATTTTGTGCCAGAATACCTAAGTTATAAATCAATACAATCCACTTTGAAATTCTAACAACAAACCACAGCAGCAAACACTGTGTGTATGTTTCAAAATAAAATATTTAATGAAGAAAAAGGAAATCAAAAAGGAAATCATAATTTCCTGAACCACTAGAATATATTTGAAGATTCTTTCACACCATTTAGGAAGGCCGGTGAAACCTGCCAACCCGCACTTTGCTAATATGGCAAGCTCAGTCAAGCTCTTCTCTTTCTGAGAAGACCCCATAAGTACCAATTGTTCCGTTAAAAAAAGTCGGTAGTTAAAGTCGGTTAAAAAGGAACTTGAGACCAATAAAATTAACAGGCGTGCCTTTATGAGTTTAATTTGTAAGACTGTATAAGTTAAAATTTGTAAGTTATCAACAGATTTTAATTACAATTCAGCTGTATAAGTTATAGTAATTCGTAAGTTATCAACAGGCATAAATCACAATTGAGCTGTGTTAGTTACTAATTTGTATGTTACGAACAACTCAAATGTGAATTTTCACGTACAGCAAACAACAGATCCACTCCCAACGAATAGAGAAACCGACAAAAAAACACAAATGTACACGCTTTAGAAAACAGTGGCAACGTCCAGGTGCTGGCAACATCGCAACACCCGCAACCATACGTTGATAAATGCTCTGTCCGTGACGCGGCAAATGCAACTAGCGAAACCAAAGTTCCGCCAAGACGGATGGGGTCCTAACAAATCGTCGCTGGGAGATTGCAATTAGGGGATAAAAGTGCTTCCGATTGTTTTGGCCGTTAACGATAACATCGTTTCTCTTTCTTGTTTGAAACTAGACTGACAAGCCCTTCCTTCTATCTTATTTTTGAATTTAAAATAATCGCGGCACATGCAACTAGCGAAAACAAAGTTTCGCCAAGACGGGGGGACCTAACACATCGTCGCTGGGAGATTGCAAATACTGGTTCTCTGTCATTACGAAATCTAAGAAAAATGCATTTTGTTTACTTTGTTTTTGTTTACTTTTATAAACTTTAGGTATGGTAATTCAATATAATAATATAATAATAATAATTTATTTTTAATTAAGGGTTGGATTTACTGTCCTTTGGCAGGAGTTCGGGGGAGAAACGTGTTGTGTTTGGTAGAGGTTTGGTCCCTGATTATAACAATACATGTCGCATTACAAGGTAACGCACTGTTTTAGAAAAATCAAAAAATAATATTTTAATCCATAAATCGGGTGTTCCTTTTTCAACGTTGCAATGACTTGAGATACAGTAGGACGAGACGGAACACTACACCCACCCGCAAAAAAATAAAGGCTTTTTTAAATTTGTTATTTGCAGTATTAACAACCTATCCAATTTTTGACACAAACAACTTAGGATGCAGAGCGAGCGAAGCGAGCTCGGGACTTGGGGCATCCCGACTTGGATAAGTTAGGTGACGAAGAGTGAGTAGTTCCTCCTGAGTGGTTATTTTCTTTTATGACCAACCCGAAATAGGAGCCCTGCGAAGCGGGGCTCCATCGACCGCATCTTGAAAAGGGTAAGGGAAAGACTGAAGGCTAAAGAGTTAAAGAGAAAAAAAAGACCTCAAAGACTTAAAGCTCTGTCGACTGACCCTTAGAGGGGGTGAGGGGGAGAGGATGATGCTCCTAGCTTCTTTACATCCTCTTGAGGCTACAATTCCCTTTACAAAACATGCATTTTAGTAATTATAAAAGCAAAATTGAGTTCAAAATTTCATTACTTAAAAAATTTAGTTCTTAAAAACTATTACGTATCGAAAGTTTTAGCTTGGATATAATATGTTCCTACAACTACAGAACCACATTAGTTGAAATTTGGAATGAAGATAGTTTCTTATGCAGTAAATGACTAATTACTATGTAGTGCTTCTATAAATTGACATGAAAGTTGTGGACAAAATTTAGCCAGCCTAAAACCTTCAAGGGTCATTGGAGGGATTGCACAGAGATTCCCTTCGTAAGGTAGAAAAGGACAAGAATTTCTCGGAATTCCTACGGGATCACCTGAGAGAAAAAGGGACAGGTCGTCTAGTTAAAAAAATAACGTTTCAAATAAAAAAAGTACCTCTTCTGCAGAATCCGGCGTTGTTTCAATATCACGCTCATCGCAAACGTATTGAAATCGAGACAACAAATCACTGAACTTCAAAATCATTTTACACAAATTAACAACACAAATATTTAAAGAAAACTAACAAGCAAGATGAACGTAAAATGGACGAGTATTTTAAACTCAGACAAGACACGTCGTTAAAACGTTTACGAAACTACTACTGACATTTGACAGACAAGAATACCTTTTTATTAAACCTACCTGCGCTTTTCTATTTTATATGCACCAAATGTTAGGTACTCGTATGTGGATCTAAAGACACCTAAAGAGCTGGTAAGAACGTATATATTTTTTGCTGTAAAAAAAACAAAATACTCATAAAATAATAGTACCTATTAAATGTAGGTACATTATTTTCCTATTTTTAACACTAGCCAGTTAGCAGACTTTTTATATTATTCTGAAGTGCTATTATTCGGTAGTATGAAGTGGGAGGAATGAGCTTAAAATGACAGTCCTATTCTATTCTTTTGTTATTTAGGGTTCCGTAACAAAATGGTAAGAGCCCTCACGGAACGACTTAATCTGTGTATGAAACGATCAACATTTTTGTTCATAAACACACAGTAATATTATAAAGCCCTAAGTGTGTGTGCATGCGTGTATACTGGTGCGTGTGCGTGCGTGTGTGTGTGTGCATGCGTGTATACTGATGCGTGTGCGTGCGTGTGTGTGTGTGTATATGTGCGTGCAGGCGTGTATGCTCATGTGTGTACACGCAAGTTTTTTTTAATTATTGTCTCTTTAAAAGCAAAGACATTTACTCGTACGGCAAAACCAATACGGCTTGAATTAGAAGAAGAAACCACAGCCACAGTTTAAAGATATCCTGTGCCACAGCATAGGGATAGCGAAGAAACCAAATGCACCATATAACCGGTTAGGCGACGTAAATAACTATCGTCATGTTCAGATATCATATCTGGGCGTCTTGTCACACAATACCCTAACACCCGTATTCACAAACATTACTTCCTTGGGTATAGCAGCTACACTATGCTAAGTACGATGTTTTGCAGTGCGTCCGGTATGTCAAGCCTTTCATTTCATAAACAATACTTAAAGAACTTTTTGCTGTGAGGACGCATAGGGTTAAATGGAGCGCTGTGATTGGTTGCCGTTGCGTTTCGACTTCACTCGAGTCGACTGACAGGATAGATGACAGACACAAACGTCAAAATTTCCACCTGGCTGTCATTGCTTGGTGCTCAAAAGCATATATGATAGTGTACCTATTCACACATTTAATACATAATTTGTAACAGAAAATCTTTTAGGTCCCTATATTAATAAATCATTCGTCTTTACTACCACCATTTAACAAATAGATCTTTTACTTTTTTATACGTCTATAATCTTTCTGTAATACTTTTAAAATATTTCTATTTCAAATTTTTAATTCTACACCTATATTTGTGTTTTGGTTTGTTTGTTTTGTGTATGTATAAAGTCGGGCGAGCATACTAAAAGGAACTCGCCTGACTTCAAACTACAAACAAACAAATAAACCAACACAAATAGATAATAATGAATTTAAGATAATTTTTTACTTTGTGTTTTTGGCAGTCGGTTTTTTAATATTTTACAAGTAATATTTATTAAAGGCAAAATAACATTTATAACTATATCTTTGGGAAATCTATATCGTCTTTTGAATTCCTCGGCACTGTAATATTCAAAAGGATTTCGGAAATCCCGTATCACTTTTCTAGTGGTTATAGATCTTCGGAAGTACAATCTCTCACGAATATAATTATCAAAATCTTCTTCATCATTGTAATCCATTGTATTAAAAGCAATAAAATACGAAAAATCACTGGAAAGTTGCAATCGACAAGCTAACACAACCTAAAAATGTAAACATGCCATAGATAACAAACTATAAACCAGCACTATGCGTCGCGAAAAGTACCTCGCGAGCTACTTTACCTGTGCGTTTGTTTTGGTGAACGCATAGTGTCGCTCGACCCTCAAGTGTTGTTTATGAATAGGTTTTCTGTACGCTGTGCGTTCGAGCTCACTATGAGACCTCATAGTAACGTTTGTGAATACGGGTGTTAGTCTCGCAGTTCAGTGGAGCGGAGGTGTTCGACGCGTTTTAATATTTTTAATCTACTGATCTCGTCTCAGTTTTATACTCGAGTTTATTTATGCACGAACTGACTATACTTCTTTTATTTTCACTTTACTAAGCTTTTACGTGACTGTGCCGAATGGATGCACTTTCCACGTCCAAAGGATTTTAAGGAGTTTTACATTTAATATTTGTTACAAATTTTATAAACTTCATTGATATAATATTAACTTTTGATAGATACTTTTGCCACTTACGCGGACTCTTTTCAACAGTTATTTTCTCGGACGTATAACTTTGCGTACACGACCTCTTCTGACTAGCAGCTGTAGCCAATATGATTTATTTATTCCATTACTAAGATTGCTTTTGATACGCTTATTGAACGATATTTAAAAATGCATGAGTTGTCTCCGCGGAAGTCACGTGAGCTATGGATTTTGCGTCCAGATATGTCATTCCCTACAGCTCCAGCTACAGCTGCAGCAGTTCCCTTGTAACAAAAAAAATATTGCAATATTTTTTTTAATAGAAGACGCCCGTGGCTTTTCATATCTCTATTAATCTTTCTTATCGCCTACATTACCTATGAGTTGCGGCCAATGTCGTCGTCTTTGAAAACTAGAAACTAAAAACTTGGTTCAGTAGTACGGAACCCTGAGTTTCCGAACTCGACTCACTCTTGATCAGTTTTTTCATGTCAGCAGACCATCTCTTTTGAAATACTCTCAAGATCTAGTTTTCAGGTATTTAATATACCTACTTGTATTTCTCATGGAGACCCCCTTTTCTCACCCCTTTTCTCCTACAAAAGCTGTCTTACAGTCGCCTTACAGGTGCAATCCGATTCGAGCGTCAATTATCACCGTTCATAGCTCGCACGGCAAGATTAGATTCTGATGGCGGACGCGTCACCTCGCTAATGAACGTCGGCACGTGCGTTGCAGTTTGACTTCTGTCGCTGCACTACGTGTCTGCAGTCTAGGTATGCACTCCTGGTAGGTACCATTCAAAGCATTGAAGAAATCTTTATAAACGCCCACGAACAGAACAAGTAATTTGTAGTCTGTACTAAAAATGAACTTATTATACTACTGTATCTCAGTAAAATAGAATAGGTATTCGTATAAATAATCTTGCCAGGCGGGATTCGAACTGACGTCTCACATCTAGCGTGGCTAGGTGCTCTGCACAACAGCGCCACCAGGACTATAATAATAATAATCTGATAAGTATTATATATTCATTTCTTAGACAGAACTTTAATAGTTACTTACTCATAATAGCTTATAGGAATAGAATCCTAATTCCTAACCCCCTAAGAGTGTAAAACAATACATAACAAAAATATAACTAGTAGAATAGGTACGGTTTATTAAAAATGTATAAAAATAATTCTCTAAAGAGATTAAATACTGTCTTCGTGAGCGATTATCTCTACAGATACTTATAGGTAATTATGAAGGTTAACACAGTTAAAAGATAAAGAGGTACGTATTCGGATATAGGGTCAAGTTTATATTGTAGTACAAACACACTCGTATCGGATCCTCGGGATGTTCTCGTGTCCCTCAAATTGTTTTAGGAAGGAAACGGTTCTTAGGAGATTAATAACGCTAAGGCTCTTAGGCGTTTCCGACTATGATAAACAAGCATGTCAATTAATATTATAGGCATCTACGTTCCACTTTACTGTAATGATATTTTTACCTAGTACGTATAACAATAATATTATGTTTTTAAATTGTGTTTTACACACGTAGGAAATAATTTCTATTAATTTAAATACGAATCAAAATTTTTCCTATCCTGCCTGAAGAATCCCTGAAAGAATCGAAGTCCTGCCTGAGGACCCAATAATACAAATCGAAAATTTCATCGCAGGGAGATATGACTCGTATAGCTCAGTGGTAAGAGCACCCAGCCGCGAGAGCTGGGGGACGCGGGTTCAAATCCCGCTGCGAGTGAAAAATTTTGATTCGTATTTAAATTTATAGGAATAATATTATGGTCTACATATTAATACGTGAAGAAAAACTTCTTCCCCTTTTTACACGAATGCCCAAAAAAGGAGTAACCTCTTAGAATAACAAGTGTTCCTCAGTACGGCCCCCCGACTGCCGTATAAATTTATCTGTTTCAATCAATAAGAAATTTGAACACTTTTCACTATGTCAATATACGGTATATATCAACTAAGATAACTTGTTTTTAGTTTTTACCTTTTTAGTTCGTTTTATAACAGGGCAGTGGTGTTTTTTCATTTTTTATTATTTATTTTTGAGTGTATAACACTGCTACTTAGCACCGACTGCATAATATTATTGAAGTATCGCTAATATATCTATTAAACTGTAATTTAATATGCTACTATAAAACTGTAATTTAATATGCTACTAATTAATTTTATATGAAAAATTTAACAGAAAACCCTTACCAGTATACACACGTGAATTTTTTAAATTACTCAGACAACATTCTTTTGAGCACCTGAAAATCTCTCAAAACACTTTCTTTACAAGCTACTAAGACCGTCGTCAGATCCTTTATTAGAAGTGTTCAAGTTGTCTACCTGTTTTCCCTTGGTAGCTGAAAGAAACATCAAAGAAATTGGAAACGGCCGAGTACTCTTGAACAATAAGAATAGGTAGGTATATACCGACTATTAAATCGTGCGACGATAGCACAAATGGAAAGTTATCAAAGACACCAGAAAAAATGTCAAGAACAAAAGTCTAGGAAGGGACCTAATATCCCGAATTGATCAACTGAACCTACATAATATTATACTTTCAGACAGCTTTAGTCTATCGACAGAAGAAGGGAAGAACTTCTACACATCGGCCATTTCCCAAATGTTTGTTAGCGATATAAAGTTTACGATTACTACTTTTATGTAGGGCTACGAGGGTATTAGAGGATGAAACTATAAAATCGACAACGGTGACCGTAAATATCTCACTACCGGATGGGAAGCTGTTTTAACAGCTTGCATACAATGTTCAACTTGTACGCGTTTAGATGAAGGATGGGATTCACATTACATTCACGTCTCGGTCAGACACTACAGACAGCATATGTGTATAAATGAGAAGCAGGGAATTAAGCATATTCTTTATTAGTTATGAAAAAACTAAAGATAAGCAAATCGTATTTATTAATGATTTAAACAAAACTTTTATTAAAATCTGCAAAGAACAGAACCTAGAATATAATAATAGAACCTATAAAAAGGCTAGCCTTTTTATTATCATTTCTCAGGAACGATAATAAGTAGAAAAAACACAATGAAAACGGTGTAACTAGATGGTGCCACTTATTGTATCAACATTTTGCTTCTATGTTGAAATTTATTTTGAAATTTTGAAATTAGTAGTATCACAGAATTGTAAAAGTGCTAAGTTGTACTATAATATGTATTAAACAACATCACATATTTAATTAACAAAGGTTGTTTCTTAGCTCACGATTGAATTTAAGGATTCATGAGTCTATGAATAACAGATAGATATGGGATGGGACTTCGATACGGATGGGATTTCAATGATCGAAAGAAATTGGTAGCATAACTTTGAGGTCTTCAGGTATATAGTGCCTTTCTATGCTCGGGTTATAAGAAAAAAGTCGGGTAGCTCTGTTGCAAGGAAGCAATTTTGGAACGAAGTTCTTGCGGTAAGACTGGGGGAATTAATCATCACGTAAGAAAAGCATTACTATTTCACTAAGTAATTTCAAGCTTAGATCAATGTATTATAATGTGACTAGAAGTTGAGAACCGAAGTCAACGCTGTTTTGTTCTAAGATTTATATCTTCCATCCGGACTGGGGTCTCCAGGCAGCGGAATATTTTTTAAACTGTAACTTTTGAAAAACTAATAATTTTTATTACAATAATCTATCTATACACACCTAATAATGTCTTTAATGAAATTTAAGATATTCATAAGAAAAGAATAATAAATAATTTGTTAAATAATATATATCTATATTCTACATACATATATACGAAAACGATTACTTATATATTTTCATGGCATAAATTAAATATACGCGTCAGAAAATACACAGCAAGCCAAGGGATCTTAAAATATTCCATTCTTTCGTAATCAAAGTGCTGCGTTTGGTAGATAAGAATTCCCAACGCGCCTCAACGGTGTAAGCAACAAATATGTCTGTAGGGCGAACAGAGTTATGTATGTTACCCATCTACCTCTCAAATAAGCTCCCTAGAAAGATACAACGACATGCGAAATAGTATCTCGCAATTTCTCCACGAATGTTTTAAGGCCTCTGATTGCAAAAGTCATGAAATAGTATATTCTTTGAAATTTGAAATTTATTTTTCACATAGGACTAAATTAGGCTCTTATGAAAAGTCAAAAACTCTACCGCCAGGTTCAGACAGCAGGTTTTGCACCGAGAAGAACTGGCAAGAAACTCTGCACTTAATGGTATATAATATAAAAGAGTTATTACATATTTTTTAGGATATCTCGGAAGCATATTCCTATCATTCTGAGAATCCTAATCATTAAAAAAATTCTTCAATAAAATATTAACCACGTTTTTGATGGTGACTTTAAACCTGTGCAAAAGGTAGGTCCAGAACAGACTTCGGGATCATATTGAAGAACAGACGCGAAGGTACACTCTTGTAATAAGTGCGTTCCTAAAATAAACAGCCAATAACTCATACGGGGAAGAGATAAGAGAAGTCATATTGGATTGTAAATCTCATCAAATATATTCAGAAGCGTTAAATCCAATATATAAATAAAAATTATGCGTATGTGGATTATTATTAAAAGCAGCAACATTTGGAGTGATATTTCAATGGAAGAACCCCCAAGTCTGCAGATTAAACATACAAACTTTTTTTATATTTGCTTAGCGTTTCACGGTTGATATAAGTGGATTGCTAAAGTTTCGGGGATGAGCATAAAATGCTCGACTCGGAGAAAAGAAAATCAGTGTCGCAATAAAGGAAAGTGTATTTTCATTAGGTACCTACTGTATAAGTTCTGTTATTGTTACAATGTTGTTTCGTCTTCACATGAAATTTTTTTGGCAATGGTCAATATCTATGTATTATTAAAGCGTAAACCTCACAGTTAAACTTACCCGTACATATTTTTTGACTAGTTCTTGCATGCGAAAAAGCAGGTTCTTATAGCAAACGTCAAGGAAAAAAAAATCCGAGAGTAGTAATGTTGTTAAAATTTTTATTGTCTCTCAGAATTGTTCTCGACAGTACGGGACCCTAGAGCGCGAATCCGACTCGCACTTGACTAGATTTTGATCAACGAATATGTACCTAATTGAGAATCAGAACGTCACCAAAACAAACGTTCTAGCTTCTATATCATATCAGTAATTAAATATAACCTTGCAGGTTGAACTTTTTATTGTGTCCATATAATCAGGCACTAGAGCCAGCGTATATAACGGCGTACCCTCATTATTTCATTACAAATCACGTATTATCCTACCAAAATACGAGTTCACTCTCTAAAACTCATTTTGCGGAACGGGCCCTCGGATCGTTAATTTGCGATAGTGGCTACAATGAGCTACAATGATAGCGGCGGATGGCTGGGACGAGTATTGAGGGGTAGCCATCTATCTTTATCTATACGTACAAAAAACCTACAGGGGGAAATGTTTTTTTTTCATACACACAAATAAAAAAAGACTCCTATGAGATTGAGATTGAAATTAACAAAATGGAATATGCCTTTGGTGTCAATCGGAACTTGTATGAAAAGTGTAGCCTATTGAAACTTGTAATTTAAAATGAAAAAACACTGGTCAAATGCGACGCAGATTCGCACTTTAATGGTTCCGTATTATCGAAGCTATAACGCTTTAATATTTTTTGATATACTGGTCACAGCTGCAAGTATATTTTCTATGAAAATTTAAACTATCTATATATTTAATAACAATTACTTTTATTTTGTGACACAACTGCTTTACAAATGGTCGTTTGGCTATACCTAATACCTTACTGCTTTCTAGATTTCAAGAGACTAGGTCAACGGGAAGTACTATAATTTTTGAGTTTTTGGGCCTTAAAATAAATAACATATAACTTTAGGCCGTAATTTTTAATTGCGTCAACCTAGAGCATTGAGGTACAAAAATGGAGACCTTTATTGCGCTGTATCTGTCGATATCAATTGCAACTTGATAGACGCATTCCTGAGAAAAGAGGCCATAAATGGCAGACGGTCCGGATCCGGATCCGGAAGATAAGGGTTAATTTTTTTTAAGTATGGAACCCAAAAGTATGTCTTGTTCTAAAGATTCCTACAAAGATAAAAACAACACAAATCGCATTACGCATTACTTTTTGGCAACGTAACCGAATAATAAACGAAATAAGTGGTATAATGACACAAATTCAATACAGTATAATAGCGTTGTTTGCAATATCTCAGAACCGTCGACTCATGGCAGGGTCTGGAGCGAGTGGATATTATCTATTCATCGGGGACCCTCGCCAGTGCGACCTTTAATAGAACCAATTCAAGGAAAATACATAGAAATCACAATATGAACATTAACCTCCTGCTTCAGATCTTTTGTAACAAAACTTTTGTGTACTGAAAATCCCCTGAATATTTTAACAATAGCCTTTAAGATAAATTACTTATTCATGACACATTTGCATTTTTTTTCCTTTTGTGAGAGTGTTTTTGTGCTCCGCACCTGTAAATAAATGCAGCGCAGAATTTATCGCGCTTTTGATAGATTTCGTACAGACCGGCTCGCACAGTGTTATGGTTTACGCGTCAATTTAATAGATAAAACGAAGTAAAATAATGAACTGACGGGCAACGCGTCCATAAAATACGATTTTATCATGCCGTAGGGAGGGACACGTTTTCGAATATCGTAATAAAAAAGTCACAGATGTCAAATTTATGACATCGGACCATTGTGAAGAGATTAAAAGATTTACTACGGATGAGGTCGACGCGCCACGCCTGGGTCTATGGGACAAGTTGTGTTGGTTTCACGAGTTGAATTGCAGTAATCCTTTAACATCGCACTCACGTCCGTGCTGTAGCTTATCAGTTATGACTCACTCGTGTACAGATGAAACTGCTTACCTGCAACAGAAGAAACAAACTCTATAAACAACAACTTAGGGTACTTGAACAGTAAACTAGAGAACTATTTGTAGTAGTGTAGTAAGACGCAATTAGTAAATTATTAACTAATACTGGTAGGTACCTAAAGATTCTCTAACTCCCTTGCACCGTGCTAAGGGATAGTTTGTACCTACATCAATTCGAATTCTGGCGATAATCGAATGTAATATCACTACCACCATCGTTTTTCACATAACCGTTTAAATATTACGAAGAGCGACAATGGTTTGGAAAATTGTCCATGTCTAAATTCGTGCACAAACAAAATTTATATTCATTTAACTAAATAAATCACGGTGAACGCGAACGCTGGCAAATAAATTATTTTCTTAATTCATCAAAATTAAGGGAACAGTTGACAAAGAGCGGTCTTTCAATAATTCCTGCCTTGCCTCGACTTTCATACTTTGGCATCGATTATCGGGTTAGGTCGCTTGATTTTCACATGGGCGCTGGAAATTGTTTTTGAAGACTGAAAATGTGACGAGTTTTCGATGGTGACTCTGTTTATACCATAGGTAGTAATAGCAGTTTATATGACATCAAAATTAAATAACGTTTTTCGTCACATTTACTACATAAAAAATGGTAACTTCTAGAAACGAAATTGAAAATTCAACTCGTATAAAATAGTATGTTAGTTAATATTTAATAGGTTCATATACATATACACAATAGTTATACTAAATAAAAAAAAGCTTTTGAGCTGGACAAGACATAACATTTCAGTGAAAATTGTTTTACAGTTTTTCGTGTGCTTATTCACCTAATATTATAAATGCGAAGATTGGTTTGGATGTTTGATACTATTTCACGCAAAAACTGCTGATCCGATTTAGCTGGTTAGATTGTAGATAAATGAACACAGGTACTTTTTATCCTGGAAAAATCCGTGGTTCCCGCGGGATTTGTGAAAAACCAAAATTCACGCGGGCGTCCGCTATGTTTACACAGAGCATTTGAATACAACTTGCCCGAAATGAATGTAAAATAAAACAAGTTAACAACTAATGACCAATTCATCAGTTAACTTGTTTTACATTACTGCACGATATATATAAGTATTCATGAAAAACAAACAAATTAAAAACCTACTCCTTTTGTATTGTTCTTAGAAGTCGCTAATGAACTTAACTCTATAATTGGTCTTTATGGTTTTAAATCACCCTCGAAGATTATTTCGCCTAAATATTCTGTTATTATTTATGCGCTTTCTCCATAATAACAGAATATTATGTAATTTAAAAACTTTCCGCAAAGCGTGCATAACGCACGTTTTACTACTTTGCGAAATGGTAGTATAAATCCTCCTAAATATTGCAGTCGATTTGGAATATTCAAAAACTACGCGCACTTCAAAAGATAAATCTCTTCCCCGCCCTTTTACGAAAAACCACGCATCATGCATAAGTTAGCATAAAGCTAAAAGCTGTCTGCCTTATAGCTCGATAATAACTAGTTTTTCCGACTGACTGTGGATTAAGGTAGCTTTGTTTAGTGTTCGTCTACGCATTAAACGAAGCGGATTAGTTAATGGTCTGTTATGACCAGAGTAACCGTTGTAGGCACTTAGCGTGGTAAAACATCTTTTTTTTTGCGATATACTAACTACTACATTGAGTACGTTCTATAGTAATAAGTACAATAAAACCAAAAAATATCATTAAAGTTTTGTTTCACTGACAAGAATTTAAGACTTAGTGTCCATGTCCACTTTTAAAAATGCCTCATACACAGTTACATACATTAGGATCTAAAGTTTGAATCTATATAGCTTAAGTTTTCCCGAGTCTCAGTAAAAAGGTCACCTTCGTAACCTGCACATAAACACATAAACAGTATTTCCGCAGTAGTAAAAGATTTATTTGTAAGCGGGTGTTCAGTACAAGTGCACATCGAGTTTTCAATTACACAAAGTGATGGCCGCAGGGTTGCGGCTGCACCGCGAAAAACGGCGCTGTGGTCAAGCATCCCGACCGATTGCACACCGCTCAACCGACGCTAACGGTAAATGGAAAACAAACACAAATCTAATGAGAATAAGGTTTGTTTTCGAGTGCATCACAGAGGAAAATCGGGTAACTGCTCCTGGAAAGGTCCAAGGAAAACTCGATCGCTTTTCTTGGGAAGCTCTCAGTGGTTTATTGCGTTATTACCTGGACGTGTCTGCCGCGTCGGGACGGCCGCAATTCGGGGCGAAAAGAACGATATGTTGCGACTAGAAGGATTGTATAGACCGTGTATACAACGGACGCCTTAGAAAGGGCCGGGACCCCGTCCGGCGTTTGTAATTTTCTTTGATTGAAAA
Organism: Coenonympha arcania; assembly: GCA_036785405.1. Lineage (NCBI taxonomy): Eukaryota > Metazoa > Arthropoda > Insecta > Lepidoptera > Nymphalidae > Coenonympha > Coenonympha arcania. Next base: position 6,783,882 of record CM072061.1, read on the forward strand.
CACTACTTTACGGCACTATATTTTATTTATTTTCAATTCTTTGTTACTAGCCTATTTACAAGTTATTCGAGGAGGTCCATTTAATATAACGTAGGGTTTTAAATTTTTTTTATAAATATTATTTTTCAATTTCATAATTTATAATCCAACAAAGAATGTTATAACCCTGGTCAATAAATATAAGATAATATCTTTAAAAAAAAACAATTAAGCAGACCGCGCAATTTTCCTAAAGAAAATAACCACAATGTTCTAAATTGTTACACAATATTTATATACTCTTGCGTAGATGTTGCGTAAGATCGTCTAAAAGAAAAATTGGCTGCGGAATTGTATTACGCAACCTTTACGACAATCCCATAACCCAGAGTACTATTCAATAAAAGTGTTAGAAATCGCTAAAAGATTTGCCCAATAATCGCCCGACAAAAACCGTAACTCGGACTTAGGGCCTATGAAATAAGAGTGGATGTCCATAAAAATAAAATAATAACCGGTCAATAAAATCTTTCTATGCGGGACCGGGGAAATATGTCAAATACGTCTGGCCGCGGAAATAAAAGAAAGTAGTCAGGGACGCGAGGGCGTGAAGTGGTTCTATCTCGGAAGAAATTTGATCCCTGACAGGGTGAAATCGCGAACATCAATCGGGGTGTAATTGGAGGGGTTTAGTGTCGTCCAAATGATATCACCTGTCTTAAAAATATCTCGGATCGTTTTCCTTTGACAAATTTATTTGTAACTGCTGCCCGGCGATGCAATAAAATATTATAGCCCTATCACGATTTATAGGTAAAATCCTCTTGATTTATTGATAATACAATCGAATGGCTGATTTTACGAGTGGGAATTTCACCTTCTCTCAGGATATCTTGCAAACATTGGTTGAATCTTTATAAACTCTGAAAGTTATAGGTGGTATGATTAAGAGCATTAGCTAAACAATGCTATTATATGAGTAAAATTGTGTCTATAATCTATATGACCTAGTAATTTAGTTCAAAAATTAAGGTAAAAGTGTCACAAAAGGCAGTTCCGCTGAAACAAAAACGTAGGACATTCAATTTCCTAACCTAGAAAAGCCTACCGTTATCGGAGATTGGATATAAGTATCCAATCGACGATAAAGGTGGCCAGTTGTAATGACTTTAACGTCCAAGTACTAAAACGTAATAGGTAATTGGTATGTGAGTCCACGGAAACGCTTTCCCGGTGGAACTTTTTTACCCTTTCCACTTTTATTTATTTCAAGCGAACGGAAATATTTACGAAAATTTCCTTCTCCAGGTAATTACTAGTACCTACATATAACTACCTAATATTATAATCTGTTGGACGACCTTACTTGTCAAAGAAGGTATAAGGGTTCTTCTTGCAAGATGTGTCACATATTAAAACCACCGATGGTTGCGGTCATCCGAACGTTTTGCATAAACCTTTTTCATACAAGCAAACAGTAGTACCCATCTTTAAAAATGCTATAGGTGACTACATGATGTCCTTATTGCTGGTGTCAATACATTTTTGACGCCAGTAAACTGGCGACATATTTTCACACGGTTCGCTGCGTTCAGTGTGTCTATACGTAAAACAAAGATTGTGAATCGGTCGCACTATTGCTGGCGGTGTGTGTGATAGTTGACGAGCGCATTGCAGTCATGCAAGTGCAAGATATGATATGTGTATCATTTAACGGCGTAAACGGACGTTTTAAGGGATTTTTAGTGACCTGCAGTATAGCTATAAAGAAATTTCAAATTTAAATATCATGTATTTAGGGTCTTTAATCTAAATTCGATGTAAAGCAGAAACACGACAGGATAAAATTTTTGCGATAGAAATTTTTCCCAAAAGTTTGTCCAAAATCTCCATTTTTCCTAACTAACTACAATGGATGTATGGTAAAACATCGTTTTTCTGTTATATTCTTCCGTAACGCATGTCGTACCAACCAACGTACTTTTATAAGAGCGAGAATGATAAAAATAAAATCTATATTCTCTTAACATGGACATCAGACAGGCGTATTAACATCAAATGAATGGATTACTCCTCGTCATTCTTGTTCCGTAAAAAATATTTCTACAGTGTTTAACTATTTGCAAGCGCATTGTGCTAGTAATAGCTTTAAATCGCGCAGAAATCAGACTTAACCAAGAATCAATGCACGCTGCGCTCCAGGCGAGTTCATAACAATTGAGCCGGGAAATTGCCGACTTGGACCGATCCGCGCAATAACCCCCTTCTCATTATGCAGATTGCCCTACGTTCACATATGCATTCACTAAACATCTTGGAGAGCAAGTATTGTGGTAGGAAGTGGTCGTCGGATGCATATAGTATTCCAAGAGTTTGATAGGCCATTGGGGTTCGTGTATTGAATTAGAAATTCTTTCGCAGATTCGGAAGGTACCGAATTTCTGCTCGTGTTGTTTTTACGTATTAAACATTTGTTCTAGTTTTAAGCATTTCTATTCAATTAATACTATTACTGGAATGAAATACAAGTAACCTAGTATATTTTATTTGTAGTAAAACGTAGGTTATTACATTTTTTCAGCATTTTCCAATACTCCAGTAATGTCGTGGAAGTGGGATAACGCACTCATTTATAGGTACTCCAAATAATGAGTTATTTTATTTATTTATTAAAAAAATGTTTAAATTCTCAAGTCACGTTGTTTGCTTAAACTCCTTCAAAACGGCTTGGCCAATTTTTATGAAATTATTTGTCTTACTTTTGTCGTAGGCTTATTTGAAGTTCGTTCGTTCGTTCGAAGTTTTCTTCATTTTGCTGCGTCAGCTTGTTTACATAATATTACTGTTTTGTTCAACACTAGCTACCACCGTTACTAGGATCCTAGAGAGTGGAGGAGGTAGAAGGTTTATGTTTTTCCTTAAAGATTTAATTTTCAGCATTTCTTCCACAAGGGGTCGTCGAAAGCGCATGCATATCCAATTACGTGCACTATTTAAATGCATTTATGTAGTAACAATGTATTGAGAGCACACTCCGCTGGATAATCTACATAATTGGAAGTCGTCGTAGGATATTGCGTCCACGTGAGGCGGCCGAGCAATTTTCTGCGTCATTTCCGGTTGATCGTCCGCCCGGCGAGCCGATTCGATGCGCATGCTTCTTTACGCTTAATTAATGGAAATGTGTTACTTACTGTAAATAGATTGCCGAGAAATTGCATGTCAGCGAAAACATTACCGGGGCTAGATTAAGTTTTAATTTGTGCCATATTTAATGGCAGCAGGCGTTATTTTGCGGAAATCCATAATTAGCAGGTGAGATTTATTTGCTTCACTATAATTCGCTAGAGATATCTACGATTGTGAAGTCAACATCTCCTGAGGATACGATGTCGGAACGAAACGTGGGTCGAAGAAAGTGATGGAAAAATTGTATATATATAATAGTGTTCCATGTGGGCTGTGTTCCTACATATTGTACCATACAAAATCTTCTCCAGTAGCGGATTATAGCAAAACAAAGTAATCTTTACTGCTAATTTGTCTGCTTCCTAATCAGGGGTGCAAATACCAGATATATAATTCTGAATTTTTGGGGATCTGAATATCAATTATGGTTCGTTGAAACAGAACTCATGAAACTATATACTTGAGTATTTTCCAATGTCACTGAAGTTGTGTGAATCCTGCAAACTCGCATTTGCAAAGCAGGTGCAAGTTGGCCGGATTCTCATTGTGGGAATCCAAGTAAAAGAGATCAATGGCATGATGGCGAACGAGGCAACAAAATATAACTTTTATTTTTCTCTCTAGGCACTCTAGGATTATATATCTCATCAAGTGCCAGAAGGATAGGTGCAAGGATATTTTCAATGTAAAATGGGAGACCTGAGTCCTGACTGCCTTACTAAATCTGACGGGATCATCAATAATTAGCTCCGAACCCTGCTTCCTGGATAACGTAAAAGGAAAGATATTGAACATGTACTATAAACGACACTGTGTATGAAGCGAACCCAAACGGAAAAGAACACGGGCGGGTCAGCTAATAATAAATATAATCAAAACAGATTGTAAGGCAAATTTAATATAATTTTATTTCATTTTATCCATCAAAGTGAAAGACGGGTGTTTATACTTTCCAGTTAACGTGAAAGCAAAAGATGAGGAGTTTGATAGATCAAACGGATTTACTTAATATTATGATATACCCTAGTCAATCATGATGACGGTAAGGGTGCTTGTGTACTTGTTTAAATAGCATAAAAATAAGCAGGCCTGGAAATGCCTACAGAAGTAAAAACTTATAAATTAGGAAGATTTTTTTTTTTCTAATTGTGGAATAACCTTACATGTCGATGATTACACTGTATTTTATTATCTATCAAATAATAAATACAGTCGTAAAGATATTTTGAAAACAAAAGACGTCGATGACGGGGACCCATAAGTAGCTACCGAAATCAATAACGCAACCAAAGAACTTTTCACTAAATTAATACGGATTCAAAAATAATGCACTGAAGTTGAATATTCATTTTACAAACCTTTTTTTCAATATTTTTAGGATACAACTGCTACTAATTTTATACTACTTCTATTTTGTTTTTATTTCATTTATGTATCTATTATATTTAACGCAAATCCCCTTTTTAGAGTGAACCTGTTGAAACGCCCCAAGCATGTCTAATGTCGCATTACAGCCTGGCCGGGGCCGGTTGTCATGTAAATTGCTTAGTAATTTTATAGAACTATCTCTAAAATTTACAAATTAACAAAATTTACTATTCACAAAATGACTACAAACCAAAAAACGTGCACAGTGATTTCATAAAATCACATTTCATGATTATATTTCATTTTAAGTAGTTCAGATTTTGGATTGTTCACCATCAAGGCACTAACGGCTTCACACAGCGTATTTATTAAATTTCGGTGCTAGTTATTAAATACAGAATCATCCCCGACTAGTTCACAAGTGCTCTAAGGCTAGCAGACGGTATCTGCTGATTACATTTCTACCGTCAAAACATAGCAAAAACTTCCCGGTTCTAATTACATCTCGTTATTGTTTAGACGAGATTGTTCCATGATTGTTCAGACTTCGCCACAGATTGTAAACAAAAGTAGGCATTACCTGTTTTAATTAAACTTCTTGAACCATTTATTATGAAATTTTCTTATTAAATTCATGTCAAATTATAAACTAAGCTAAGTCATTGTTCATCAAGTTTGAAAAGGATAAGATAAAGGCTGAAAAGCCCCTGACTGGAGTTGTAGTATATCACATTTAATTGGACGCAAGTTTTGAATTTTCGATGAATAAGTATTTTGGTCAAACAACAGTACATATTTCATCAAAAGCAACGAACAGCCTCTTTTGAATAAACTTTTGCTGTTTTAATATCATTTTTGTAATTTAATACAATAAAAACAATTTCACAACTTTAGACATTTTAATTAGGAAATCTGCAGCAATAATTTATACAACAAAAATTATCTTATAAGCAAACGAGTATGTATCGTCAGGTTTTATAAGCTACACAGTAAAACATGTTTTAAAGCTGTCATTTGTCTGCTTTTACGTCTAGTTGGAACATAAACAAAATCCCCAAAATACTTGCATGTACCGGTTCTGCTTACAGTCCAAATACAGGAGGAAGTAAATTTCTCAGACTACACACAAAGAACAAACTCTGCGTACACGCACACGGCACACTTTACTTTTCGTAAAATTATAATATCTTTTTGTTACTTCTTGAACAGCATTAATGAATGTTTAATTGAATCTTTTTTTTAAGCAAAATAAGGAACGCACTGCATCTGATATGGACAGGCGTATCACTTAACATCAGGTGAACGTCTTGCTCTTCTCATCATTTTTTGTTATAAAAAATATAGGTACCTACATTATTGTGATGTTATCGTGATAGTGGAAACAACAATTTCGCAGCTCTAAAATATAAAAGGAAGATCACGAGGAATGTAGCTAAGCGTCACGATCGATGCATCGCTCATCCCATCTCATCACGCGATGTGCCGTGCCGTTTTTTTTTCAGATGAAAGCCCCCATTTATAAACTGAATACCTTCAACGCACCGCTGACTAAACAGTTTTTCTGCCGTACACAACGTCAGTCAATCATGAATTTGTTTTTGTGCGACTGTTAGCGCTGTGAGTAATGTTACGCTGTAGTGAAAACGTAATATTTGTAGGAAACATGAACAAGATAATACCTTAGTTTCAGTAGAGTAAATAACAGTTAATATTATCTACCTACCTACGTCTCTACCAAAATTTGTAAGACTTGAAGTCGTTAGTTACAAAATTAGTAAAAACAATAATACATCAAAAAATTTCGGATGATTATCGAGGAGTTTCTTAGCCTACTTTCGAAGATTCACACAACTTCACATAAAAATGGGATCAAATAGACGTAAAAATCTTTCACGATGGTTGTCTAAATTCGAGTAATATTTATTACACTGCTTACAGAAGACGCCGTTAATTGAATAAAAAAAATAATAAAAGACCAAAATGAAAGTGTAAAACGACCAAGTGAAAATCGAGAAGCTTTATCTAAAAAGGATTTATTCGAAAAGGATTACCCAGTAATATTTCCACCTTGCACCGTAACGAGATGTCGAGAGAACTATGATAGTTGAAAAGCAGGTGTCTACGGTTTAGTGAAGATAGGGTCACGTACAACCGCTGAGATGTGATGACATTGCAATCCCGGGGCGAGTGCACTTGCGTGCGAATTGAACCGCTTAGAGAGAGCACTGCAAATAACCACATCATGGTGGCTCCGAACATACAAATCACGTGTATATCCGTGGGAGCTTTAGGAGCGTATCACTGGAGATAACTTCTAATAGGCAAAGTGCACATCATGAAATTTTGCTGAGCACTTCGCTAATTGTAACACTCATATTCACAATCGTTACCATGAAGCCTCACAGTGCATGAAAGTCGTTGGTACTATCCACCAATAGAGTTAGTGAAAATTTTAGTGTCAAATGATCTGACTGATAAATAAACTATGCGTTTGGATGCACTCAGCGTCCACATTCATAACAACTATTTTATGAATGTGGATTGTGGGTGTTAATCTTTTACATTAAAGTCGCATTTTTTTGACGTGATAACGTTTAATAAATTGATGAACACCAGCAACGCACATGAAAAATAGTAACGTTCCGCGCGCAACAAGCAATAGAGAGGCACGATAAAACAAACGATAGAGAGGCCAATTATGACGTTATCACGTAAATCTATCGTCCGTTAACCGACTTTACAGACAACCATTTTTTTTTGTTTGCATCGTCCTTCGTCATCGTCAATTTCCTTAAAATTATTCCTGCACACCGATTGTTAATTTATTCACTCGAACTAAAGAATAATAGTTTTGTGCTCATAGAATGCTAAGCGTTCCGTATTCTCAACAAATAAGCGGTAAGTTATCCTCAATTAATCTTTTAACTCTTCAGCTATTTAGTCAAAGGAAGTAAATTCTTAAGCTTGTTTTATTGAATTCAAAGTCGGGAAAGTTGATAAATAAACATCAAGCCCACTCTTTCATGGCTGTTAGCTAATAAACGATATCCCAGTTTAAATACTGCCTCAAGAGAAATTTACTAATATCAGTATCAATTTAACAAACAGGCTGCTGTGATGATAAATATAATATAATAAAGCAAGTACATCGGCTAAAATCGTTTCAGGATAAAGTCTAATATAATTATTGCAATAAATAAAACTACGAGTAACGCGACGCGAATTGTTTACAGCAAAAGTGTGCAAAGAATTTCCTTCAAAGGATTAATAAAGAATTAGCAGCGTAAAAATGCCTTTGTAAATACTTGATGGAGGTAATAGCGAATTCTGAATAATAGATGAAGTATTGGAAGCAACCAAGATGAATCCAGTTTTTTCTCGATGAAAGCCCTGAGGGAAATTTCCGGCGTTGTAGTTGCAAAGCCTTCAATTTATGCAGGCCGCATTGGCGTCTCACTGGGTGGCAATCTTGACATATGCGGCGGCGACGGATGAACAATGAGGATAATCTCGGATTTAGGGAAAATGATTTTTACCCACGACGGAACGGAGTACGGGTATATGCGTTTAGGGTGAGAGACCGTTTGTACATTACTCTGTTAAAAAGATTTTATGTTTGTTTGTATGTTAAATTGTTCACAAAAACCAATAATGCAAAAATATTTTTGTGTGTTTGTTTGTTGGTTTGTTTGTTTGTGTGTGCACATCAATGTTCCCATTTATTTCAAAAACGGCTTGACCGATTTAGATGCGGTTTTCTGTATAATGTTTGTTGTTCAGCGGCAATGGTTCTTAGATAGTTGTTACGAACATCGATCACCAGGGGGCGCCATAAAATACATTTATATTGCAAACGAATGTTCCCATTTATTTCAAAAGCGCCTTGACCGATTTAGATGCAGTTTTCTGTATAATGTTTGGTATTCATTGGCGATGGTTCTTAGATAGTTGTTACGAACATCGATCACCAGGAGGCGCCATAAAAAACATTTACAGTGCAAACGAATGTTCTCAATTATTACAAAAACGACTGAACCGATTTGGATCCAGTTTTGTATAAAATATTATTGAGTCATTGGCAATGGTTCGTAGATAATTGTTCTTGTGATTGAACAGCAGGGGGCGCCACAATAAACGTCTCTTTATGACTTGGAAGGGATGATGCCTTCAAACGCTGCTAGAGAAGCTAATGGCTAGTTTGAAGATTAATTTTCATTTTTTAATAATAATATAATTTAAATTACATTAATATATTAATCGAAAAAACTATAAAACAAGTGGAAAATTAAAAAATTTTAAATCACCCACGACTTTTGCAGACTTGTAATTGAAAAAGGATTAAATAATTTTTTTGAAACTCCCCGACTAAAGGAAAGTAAGAACTAAGAACCTATCAGTATAATTACAAATCCAAGAAAATCCGTCGGAGCTGCTATTGCTATTTTCGTTTCCAATATCAATTAATGTAATTAGTAAGTATTAATAAACTGCCGGTATATGAGAAGTATCAAGAAATTAAATTAGTCATCAACTGGTAAACAGCAACATCAACACCGTCATAGGCAAAACACAGCAGCTCCGGCGGATTTTCTTGGATTTGTAATTATACTGATAGGTTCTTAGTTCTTACTTTCCTTTAGTCGGGGAGTTTCAAAAAAATTATTTAATCCTTTTTCAATTACAAGTCTGCAAAAGTCGTGGGTGATTTAAAATTTTTTAATTTTCCACTTGTAAACTTATTATAACATACCAGAAACAAAACTGATTACAAAATAATAAGGAAACAATTGGCCACTCCCAATAACACACTCACTCTTTCTTCGCTGTTTTGAATTGGTCTTAACCGAACACATAACAATGAGAATATTATACAAAACATACGTATGGAGGTTTTCTCGGGATGTTTTAATTTCTGCTATTTAATAACACACGCATATAAACCTTAAAAGCCAAGGTTCCTGAGGCTTCAAATCCAGTCCATCATTTGCCATCATCACATTTTGAGTTTTCAGAGGATTAAATAAAAAGTTTTACCTACCCTGGTTTGGAACAGTAAAAATTAAAACCGCAACCACTGTGACTGCGGTGCCGAAAAAATAAAACTTGGGTTACTTTGGGTTAGTCTGGATTGTTTTTTTTCATAAAAATTTAGACGCACCATTCCATCAGAACATTTTTGTGCTTCAGGCGTCCTGGCTCTCCATTGATTTCATCTGTGTAATGAAAAAAAATCCATGCCCATGTTTGCAAAGGACATTCTCATCGGGCGCGCGGAAGAGAATTGGAATTTAAGCACACAAAACGAATGACAATAGACAATAGGGCGGCACAGAGTGAAAATATTCCGGCTGTTTGCGTTATAAACCGAGCCAATCACGATCGTGGAGCTTGCAGCGAACTAAACGCCACGCCAACAAAAGAGCCGTAAAGAATGGCCACCGACATACTCGTGCTAATAAAATAGTTCCGAGCAACAGGTTGCAGCGGCCCGCTTCGTCGGCACTACCTACGGGCACAATGGCCACAGCTCCCGTGTCTCTACGATCCTGGTATTAAGTGCTTCAGATATGTGGACTATAGATTTTCCGCATATAATGTACTATGGAATCGATACATCGACACTTATAAAGTGTGCAGTTGGTTAAAAGTTAATACATATTACGAACTTGGGGCTTGCTTTTCGTAGCAGCTACGTCGTAGACGTTTGAGTTTACTTAACCATACTAATCGTTTCTCTACGGAATTTTGTTGAAGTTATCTCTACGACATTTAAGATCAATTCTTTCAACTTTTTCAAATCAAAGTTAGTTAGGTTTTTTGTATTCTTATAACTGTAACTGTTGTAGAACCTTCATAACTCGTAGAGATATCTTATTTGAGAAGAAGGAGAAGAATGTACAAAGCAGTTACTTTGCATAACACAAAGGTAAACATTAAACATGACAAATAAGAACATTATTTTGGTCATCGGTTGACGCTTTACGACTGAAACTTAACGCCAATCTTCCAGAAACTTTTTTTACGTACTCACAAACTATGCTCCGAAATATACCGACAACGATTTCAAAACTAGTGTATAGGCAATTGACCTCCTCGTAAGTAAATATCCAACGAATGCAAGCTTACTTACAATAGCACTTAGGACGGAAAAGCCACGTCCAAATTTTTACAAGATATAGATTTTCAAAATAGTAACGAACTTTAGCAGTATTACCGAGACAACAGGAAAGATGGCCGCAACAAGCTCTTAATTCCCCGGCTCGCGTGTACCTTGCGGTTCCACAACAGGATTTAGGAGTTTTTCCTATTGCTCCGAACGCCAGTTTCGGTTAAGGTTTGCTACGGGTTGCGGCTTATCGAACATTGTTTTCACCGAAACTTTTCTGTGGTCTTTTGAAGATTTGTACGATGTTGGTCAAACGTCTACTATATCTAAAGTTTAATCAATCAAGTAGACATCGACTTCTGAAAAGCAATATACGAGTAACTAGTCTAAAATAGCATGTTGTGAATTCTGAGACTTAGTCTCGAAAACAGACAAATTTTAGCTTACAGTCAATGAACAGAGATACCTCTCATTTGCTCTTACAATAAAAAAACAGCGCAATCTTCTCTAGAATATTGTTGTCTGAGCTGTTACTGCAATCACCCAAAAAATGCTGTAACTTATTTATTTTATTTGTAGACAGCACTAGTTCTGGAATAGTCAATTAAATATGTGTTCTGATTTGCTATAAAATATATGATAGTCCCGTTCTACTTTAACACCGGTGAGTGAAAAGCTGAGGGATGTACCTAATGCCAATGAATTAAAATAATTTAAAGATCATCAAAATTTGTTCGTATATTGCCCATTTTCTGATGACTTGAGCTATTTTCAAAACATTCGAAACAGGTAAATATTACCCAACTTTACCCTTTGAACTTTCTTGACTCTTTGCTAGAGTCAACAAAGTTCAAGTTCAGCCTTACTTAATTTAGAATGTAAACGCATAAAATAATAAAAAGCTCTACATCAGTTACAACTAATTCCATATATATTAATAACAAACTATAAAAAAAACCTATGAACCTCAAGAACAGCACAATTAAACGGAGCAATTTATCAAATGTAAAATATTCATACATGCTAAAAGACTCGCGAACAAAAGTCCGTCGGGAACAATCTACTAAGCAAAGCAGACAGAACACGGGCTGTGAAAATGGCAGTCAGCGAGGAGTGGCAAAACTTGAGCCGGCTACTAATTAGCAATACAAACATGAATCAGAGGCTATTAGTTGTAATTGAATTGTCGCCGGCGAGGAAGTTGGCACGGTGGTAAATTTAAATATCACCGCTTTTAGGACGCGGTTTTATTGCAGCCTTCGCGAGCGAGGAGCGCGGGGCTGGGTGACTCTCTCCGAGCCGTACTGTAAACTTTTGCACCATAGAGGATGATTTAACCAGGTCAAACTAGGACTACTAATAGATAACTAAATTATTTAACCTATGCTCATTTATTTCAGGTCTTATAATAATAAGTACCAGTTGTTGGCTGCTAATTAGTCAGATTAATCACAAATGTTAGGGAAATAATTTGCATAAAAAACCCGAAAGCAAAGAAGCCTTGTAACAAAATGGACACTTTTACTAGTGCTTCAAAGAGGCTTTTGTGATGTAGCAAATGACTCTATTTTCTACTTCTACGCAGTCTGATCACGTCATCTAAGCTGTCAATTAACCAATGTACCCGTTTGCACAAATAGAATAAACTGCTATTGCTTCGAAAATGATATCGGAAAAAATTGATACTCCAATTTTGGTGTTTTAAATAACCCAATAATTCAATAAGAGTGAGATGAAAGAACAGCGTCATTTTTTTCAATGTAGTTTTTCATCCATATTCATCAAATTAATTAAATATTACTCAATATATATTTTAAAACCTAAAGTGATGGTAAAATATCGTTGCCCCAATAAGTAGACGTATCATTTAAAACCCATACCGAATTTCAATATCGTCATTGTTTTCGAATCGGCTAATAAATATTCATAGAAAGCAAATGACGCAAAATTACCGCGCCAACTTCCACCGACTGGTGTGCGCCCTCGAGACCGCGGCTCGGCGACAATTTTTCATCGAAATTTCATAAAACACTTCTCTCGTTGCTGCGAGAAAATTATCTCCCCCATTGACTAAAATTTTTCACGGCGAGTTTGACATCAATCCATTACTTTTTCATTTTTATCTCGGAACTGTCGCGCAGTAATAGAATTGTGTTAATTGCGCGGTTGTTTTTTTATAAGCGCTTAATGTTTCAGGGAAATGTATTTTTAACTCAAAGAATAGTAGACAGGCTTCCTTGAGTTGCGTAAGGAGACGTTTTAAGCTTAAGCAAAAGGACAGGCGTTGGTATGAAAATGAAAATTATAATTGTGGTTTCTTCAGATCTACGGCCGAATAAGGCCGAGTAAGAAGTAAGTAGGCGGTCGAGCCGTTTCGGAGGAGTTTGGTAACAAATAAAAGACACGAGAATCATGAAATTCTTGACCTTAAAATAAGGTCAAGAATTTCATGGTTTCAGGTTCGAAAAAATTACATAATAAATTTGTGACACATTTCGTCGAGTTGTGAAATATTCAATACAAATGAATACACAAACACCAAAAATTTTACAGTCTCTATTTATACAAATAGAAGTGTAAATGTAATCGAATTATTAAATTCAAATGTTCGCATATGAAATGTAAAATAAAAAGCATCCCGTTGAATCGTTTATGCCATCATATTATGAAAGCTCGTGTCGCGACCCCAAAATATACGCTCAAATCATTGTGTGAATAAATTCAATTAATACGCACAGCGCTCAACTTGGCGAATAACGAGTGACTATGTTTCGCATACAAAATAATGTATGCGACACGCCGTTGAATGAACGCTGTTACATCGGAATGAGGAGAATGAATGATGTTTGAATTTGTCATAGGCACTTCAGCGGCACGCAATAAACGGGAACTGTACTAAACTACAGTTGTCTGTATTGTAAATTCATGTAGGAAAAGGTATTTACTCTACCTGCTCGAAAATACTGAATACTAATTACTAGTTATCATTTCATCAGATGGGAAGCGACGAAGCAGCCGAAAATTTTATCGGGGGTAAGTATAACCCATAATGGAGAATACGTAGAAATGATAAAATTGTAACTTCAATCGTGCAAGAAATCGAATCAAAAACTTTCCACTTAAATACTATTTGAGCGCATAATCAAGTTTTTCATGTATTTAATCTGTGGTGGCACTTTTAACAAAAGTTTATCATCGCGCGTTTTAAGTGAATCATCATCTCTATTAAGTTTGAGTAAGTCTATCTCTAACAATTAATACTCACTAGTATACATTTGGATGTTATATATCACTAATCATTATAGCGGTAGATATAACCTATATTCATACACTTAAGTGGCGTTTGTACACTTGAGTAATTATATTGTACTAATTACCAAACATAAGTCATACGTGCGGAAGGCACGCATTTGCGCCATCACATATAAGTATCTGCTAGCTACATCTCAGCACCCTTAATATTCTAATGTAGGTAGGCATAAATTAGAACTCGAATTTCGTTCCCTTCCACAGTTTCAACATTTGAACTTTACTTATAGTCGACGCAGATGTCAGAAAACCGGGCAAGATATAATATAGAGGACTAAGTTTGCCTTAAGATTTTGTACTGAAAGGGTTAAGGTAAGGTGCCCCAAGGTAAGGGGTCTATCACTTAAGTTTTCTGTTTCTATTAAGTTTATTGTAATATAATGTACGTCTCTAAAGTAGTCGCCAGGTGTTGCTAGGGGTTTAAGTTATTTGAACTGATTTATGTTCATGATAGGGAAAGTTATTACATTGAATATCGTCAGGGTCTTGTACTCGTTTAGGTACTGTATATGGAAGAAAAATGACAACAAAATATAATTTTGGCTAATGTCCTCAATTGTTTTTTGGATGGATTTGGATTTAGCACAAATGCCACTATTGGTATTTGGCACATTATTCAATTACAATAGTAGTTTATGTAACGGTTACATAATGGGGGGTATTAAAATACGAGTGTGAGTTTAAAAAACGAGCCGCAGGCGAGTTTTTTAATAGTATCACACGAGTGTTTTAATACCTAATTATGTAGAGTTTCATACACTACTTTATCTACGCTCATATTATTATCATAAATCCAAATCATAAAATCTTGCTAACTTTTGTCGTAAATCATTGCAACTACTAAGATGTCAGGTGGAGTGAAATTTTCTTTAGTAGGTTTCACTACTAGACATTTTTCCGCGCAAAGTTTTGACTAAGTAACAAAAAAATTAGTTGTCTGTAAAGTCGGTTTACGGACGATAGATTTACGAGATAACGTCATAATCGTAATCGTTATCGTAATCGTTATCGTAATCGTAATTGTAATCGTAATCGTAGTCGTAATCGTAATCGTAATCGTAATCGTAATCGTAATCGTAATCGTAATCATAATCACAGGCCCAGGTGGAACGTTACGCGGAACATTAGACATTGTGTTGTTGTCTATGGTCAATCATGGCCCATCTATACTCTCGGCAATGACTACCAACTATATGTTGTCTGTGGATTCACTTAAAAAAATATTACATAAAAAATATTACCTACCCCAGATAATAATTGTAACCGTTAACCGTTGTATTGCCGATAGCGGTACTGTAATCAATTCCTTCAAAACCCCAGATACAAATACAGGAGTCCAGAGCCGTGTATCGTTATGGATATTATACAACTTTCTTTAAATATTTCCATAGTAGAGCGATGTTATTATGAATAACTTTTTAATAATTATAGAAGTCTGTGAATAAAGTAGGTAATTATTTGACACATTTCGATTTTATAATTCGAACTTTAAGCAATGAGCGTGGATAATAGCTATTTATGCAACTGCATCGTAAGGAGGGTCATTTTAATTCGAATGCTGGTTTTTGATACGAGGCTTGCCGAGTATCAAAATAGGATAGATCAATATAGATAGTACGAGAATTAAAATGACTAATTACGAAGAGTTGCATTCACGATTTTGTCTACGACAAGGAAAATAAAATTTTATTATAAAACTTACGTAGTTAGGTTCAAACCAAACCAATCGATAAAAATCACACTTCAAACATTGACTAAATCTTGTAACAAAAATAAAGCACCAAACCATTGAGAAATATTGAGGAATGAAATTATGCACTGGATGTTATTTAATTATCACAATAAACAATTCAGATTTTATCAATGCAAATTATTAATTTTCAATTCAAGCGCCATCTTGACTCCCGCCAGTCGCGAGTGCACCACAGATTAAAGATGTCCGCTAACCTTCAGTAGAGTTTCATACAACCGCAGTAGTTACCAGCCATAGAGTGGGCTGGGTACCAATTTTATAAAATTTATTGGAACGATACAAAAGTGCCAGAACTCTGCCCCGTTAGCTTTAAGTATGAAGATAACCATAACGATGCAGCTCAATGTATGGAAGTTGCATCGTTATGAGAATCATATGAGTTATAACGATGCAGCTCCCATACATAGAGCTGCATCGTTATGAGAAGTGAAACCTTAAGAGGGTTCATAGCGATTCAGCTGTCAAAATCAGATGTTCCATATTTATCGAAGCCTACCGTTTATTGCTTTTGAGTATATTATAATATATTGAGTATTAGGATTTTCAAAGCCAAGCACTTAATTGAGTCGCACAAAGAGATATAATCCGCTAGTGGGCATATTAAATATCTTTTACTACGCTCTATATTACACAGATATTAATTAACAGAGTTTCCCCGTAACAAGATGTGATGGTAATGGTGGATGTTGTTTATGTATTAGGGTTGACGAGGATGAGGGAAGATGGACTAATATTTTATACATTTTCTTAAAATATTTTATCATGTAAACTTGATATAATTTAACTACACTTCTAAGAATTAAACGAGTTCAAACAAACTGTAACTGTTTAGGTAATAAATCATTGGAGGATGGATTCTTATAAACACATTCATAGTGACAAATAATTAATGAATTGTAAAGTATGTTAAGGAACTGATATTCGAAAAAACGTTTGAAGTACAACACAACAGAAAGGCTGGTAACCCTAGACGAGATATACTGAGGGTCTAATTGCGAGTGATCTTTATCCTTAACCACTGCTGTATTGAGGAGTAAATCTGATAATGTTTAATTAAAGCAAGCTCTTAATAAGATGCCTTTGAGGCTCATTCATATAATAAAAGTCTCAAAATCATATTACATCAATATTATTAAAGGCCTTACTTTATACTTACTAATGATTCATAATAAATTACTTTACATAACTAGAGTTTCGTATTTAATATTATCGCGTTAAAAGTACCTATGGCTTCTATAAATGAACTTGATGATTGGCTTAAGTTAAAATTATTTTCTTAAAATTTAGATTTTAAAGTATTTAGGAGATCTTCTCGTGTCTTGAAGCCAATAAAACAACCCAACCAACCTCAAAATCATAAACAAATTGTTGGGAATCACTCCAAGACGGTTATCGTCGTTCACACCCGAGCAGCGAGGGAAATTCGTGTGTAAATTCATAAGAAACAGCGGAGGCGACGATTTCACATCACATACATTGTAAGTAAAGAAGCGACGCGGAATCAAGAGGCAGTTTGCATGAGTCCCATTTCCTTGACTCAGCTAAGGCCGGATTAGGTTGCTCGTCGCACGCATTCCGTTCTTTCTCCTCGCTCGACAATCGCACCACAACTTTTTGAGTTACACGTTTCTTTTCACACGTCCCGACAATACAACCTGGAAATACTTAAAAATACACTCAGAGAAACCAACGGATTATGCCGACGAAAAGACTTATGGTGTTAAAGAAAAAGATTTCGTATACCTAATTCTTGAAACACTCGTAAGGGGATGTTATTGTAAAGAATCTGATTTACACATCGGAGTTACCTACCTACAATATTATTCATCATGTCGCATAAAATATCCAGGCATGATTAACATAGTCGAGTGAGGTAAGTTTAAACTATAACTAAACTTACTTCGGTCAAGATTACGGCCTCCTTCATCAATAACTATATTCTCCGAGGTGGCTTTAAGGGCGACGTCAGACTTTATCTGATGTAGCTCAGGATTAATTAGCTTAAATGCAACAAGTCCGAGTTTGCGTTGCTCTCCAGAACGACAGTCCCGTGTTTTATTATGGAAGCTGCTGAATTAAATAAGGAGATAGTAAAGTTCTTCATGATCGTATTAGGTTTCGGGTCTCGTCAAAGCAAATTGTACTCTACCTATTTTGTAACAGAACTGCTTACTTCGTTTTGTATTCAATAGATATGTACAAGACGGTGTAAATGGCTGCGGAGGTTTATACACATTTTGACGGCAGTATATTTATTTGGATCTGATAAAATTTGTTACCGCAAAGTTATTGATAATGTTGTTCATTATTTACGATGCTGATGGCCTAGTTTAGTGTACTTAATATTTCAAATAATATTATACAAATGTTCAATTAATTACTGTTTAAAATAAATATCATGTAAAGTGCATAAGGTTTGTCAAAGTTAACTATTAAATGTAGGTACGAGTATGTTAAGAGGAGTGCAGAAAGCTAATCGATAAGTTGCGGGTGTAATTGCTATAAGAGTAAACTGGCTGTGGGCACGTCAAGACAGGTAGTTAAGAAAATCTCGATACAACTTAAAGTTCTGTAATATAACGAATATATCTTTAAACGAATGAACGCTCGCGGCTTCACTAACTTTAGCCACTATTTTATTTAAAAAAATCATTTATTACGCTTAAGCAGTAAGCACGTCATATTAAATATCTGTGTTCCTTTAAACCTTTTCCATCCAAGGTTTTGAGCGTACGTTGATAAATCTTACAGTCGGTCACTCTTTTATAAAGCACAGCATTTACAGTGTGCACTGTAAAATTATAAAAAATGCGAATAAAAAAGTAGCAACATTTTAATTTCCGCACTTAATTATAAAGTGTGTTTAAGATCTTATATTTCGTATCTTTCTTTTCATAAAACGAGCTCAGAGAACACAGCTAATACAAGATATCATCTATTCATGCAAATATTATTTTAAATTTAAGAAGGTCCGCTTATTTAAAACCATCTTTTTGAACGTTTATAATACATTTATTCTGATATAATAACGTCGATGCAAAATTAAACTTTAAAATTCAAAGAAAGTTAATAACATGCCATTCAGCTTATTTTATTAGAATACGATGTCGTTAGCACTTACTACTAGTTCGTGTAAAAAGTCGACATTTCTTGTAGCTCAAATGGGGATAATATTATGTATGAAAAAAATACTGTATACTTATTTCAAATAGGTATCTAACAATTATGTCATGCAGTTCCATCCCATTTGTGAATCGGTACTATTCGCGATGTTATTTTTGCTCTATCAACACTTCACTCTTCAGTCTGCACTCACTGTGTCTCATGGTGTCGTAAACTCATAAAGCACTAATAAATCGATTGCTGACATTCGGCTATTTGGTCGTTATATTGAACCAAATTGGTGAGATCAGATTTGTAGTTAAGGGAATTCACATCTTATGTATATCACTATAGGATTGTATATCGGAATGGCGTGTGTCGGGGCTTCGGAAGCGTCCTAATGACGGCTAGGAACACAATAGCACGTGGCTCTTGTTATTGGTATCTGACCTGACCGCTACGAGCGATTTGTCCAAATGAGATCCGGACCTCTTTGGACGTTTTGTTGTATATTTTTCTTTCTTTACTGGGACCGTGATGTATTGACTTGAAGTAGCGATTGAGGTTTAATAATACCTTTTTGTATGGACGGGGTTCGTGCAGTTTTAATTAATGTTTATTTATTCGTCTTTCATAATTTTACCCTTATTTTCATTGGTCGAGCATGAGCTTACTGTGTATGTAGGCAAAAGAAGAAAGTAAACAAATTCAGTAGTAACACGTCATTTTACATAACTGCACAGACACAAGTGGTCAAATTTTCATAATCTTATCAATATAATATCGATGTATACTGAATAATTTATTCAAATTTATCTTCTTCATGCAAATGGTTAAGCTTACGAGATTTTTATTTCTAACGTTAAAAAAAAGTTATTGTAAAGATAAATAAAGAGTGTGAATCAACCATATATTTAAATGAGCACACTCAAAGCGATTGTCTGGCAAAGCTTCGAGCCGTGTAAGATAATCCTTTATTGCATAACCGGATGTCCGCTGAAATTCCGATAACAGGTTTAACTTAACGGTGATTGATTGACCGCTTGTTAACTGTTTGTAAACAAATGAATACTTTACACTTGTTGATACTTTGACGATAAGATACAAAAAAGTATCAAATTATTTAGATAATAATAATATTGTCTTTAATTTATACCTACTAGCTTATGCTTCTTAAACCAATAACTTAACCTTATCCTAAGAATACTTCTTAATTTCTTGATGTCTGTGAAATCAGTTTTCAGTCGTTCCAAAGATAAGTGCGTTTAAACCTCTGATAAGAAAACTCAGGATATGGGTATCCAAACAATTTACGTAAATCTCTTTCGTACAAGCAAACAGTAGCGCTTCGTGCAAGCAAACATCTGTCAAAATTCTATAGGGAGGTAGCTGCTGAGCGAACTACAGCGTGGCTTACTGTTGGTATTATTGGCACCGATAAACTGGCGACATTTTTCCACGCCGTCCGCCGTGTGCAGGGTAAATGTCAATTGTTTAAATACAGAGGGATAGGCAAACCAAAGAAACGAAAATTGTATTTACTTGATTTTGTCAAATAAGTTCAAGGAAAAACACTTTTTTTTTAATGTTTATTTTTAATTTTTTAATTATAATTACGTATGTACTACCACCTAAGCTTTTACAGTAGTTTTCTCCGCTACCGCAAATGCATATATTAAGTCAGCGGTTCCGCCGACAGCAGTGGGTATAAAAAGATTAATTACTCTTTAATATGCCGGTCGTAAATAGAATAAGAACAGTAGGTTTAACAGCAAATGGCACCGAAGTATCACAAGAATCATTTGGCATGTCACCAATACCTATTATTTGTATGTAATTCGTTGTAAAGCTCGGCACGCGAGCCCGCCTAATGTTTCACTCGCGTTCCTGCGACAACATCCACCTTTTACCAAATTGTATTTTCGTGTTCAGAGTTTTCCTTATAAATACTGTTATTAAGACAGCGACACTGTGACAGGTGCTAATGCTTGCGAGTATCGAGTCCATTTGTTGTAATGTAAACAGTATGTTTTATTCACGGGTTACTTTCTATCTGTGTTTTAAATGACATGCCTCATGACAATGAACTTCCATGGCAGATAGGTATACCTAACAACAAAATTTATGATTTATTTGTTTTGCTATAATAATCTGTACGATAACATGCAGTAACAAGCCAAGCACTACCCAACTCAAGCACGAATTTACCGCACCACATTATTAACACAACACTTCGATGCACGTTTTGTCCCGAAACCGGGATATCGACAAGAGATGTTAACTTCACATTGCGAGATCATCATTCATCATCAGAGATTATCGCCTTAATGATCATGAAAAGTGCTTACTTCCCACATACCTATATACAAATTAATTTTTGCTAATTACATAATAGCTCAGAATACAGAACCATAATAGGTACGAATTTCATTTCTATTTATACTGTTTTAATATCACATCCCGTATATGCGAAGACCCCAAATTCGTGACTATTACAAGAACTTTAGCGAATAAATTAGGGGGAACTGTGGAGCAGGTAAACGCCTGTTATCTCCTTCGTAATTTTACAGCTTTCGGGACAAAATCTTTAAGAGCAATTATTCCAATTTTAAGTCTGTCTGAAATAAAAATTACGACGCCCATCGACCTTCCTCTTTTATCTGCCTCCTTAATAAATACGGTTGCAATTTTCCGGGTCGACCACCACCAACCTTAGAGAAATTAAAATCTTCAAGCCTTAAACTACTTAGGTAAAGACTTCCTCACCCAATCTGCGTTATGGTTATTTGCATAAGGTGCGAATAGTTTGCGTGTTGTGGCACGGGAAAATGGACTGTATGATGTTCTTGTAAATATCAAAGTAATGTTCTGGAGACGGTCTCATGCGGACGGTCGGTAGTCGGTACGTATACACTTACAAAGAACATAAAATAGGCTTTACAAGGCGAGAGGCAAGGCGGGTTGGACCGCTACATCATTACGAGGCCCCGCGTCATTTGTTTATTAAACACCCTCTGAGGTGGAACAGAATAATGGCAGCGTAGACTTTGTCACGGGCGTTTTCCCTTGGAATTAAATCGTAATGATGATGCGCCTCAGTCGCCGCGCAGGTCGGCTTCCGACCACCGTTGTTAAGTTCCCTATCTTGAGGTCAGAATGAATAGGTTTCTTTAAAAGCCCGATAGTACACCAGCTGTCATAGATATGAAAAGAATTGGGTTGAGTGGTCCTCCGCGTCCCAAAAGTGCGGGAGGAGTGTAAATGACGCTGTATTCTTCGCGGCTGGGCCTCAAATCGGTATTTTGTTTTATCGCGACTTTTGAGTGAACTGGGGTGTACTGAATTTGTACTGTTTATACTGAATTTTTGCTGTACACTTGTCTTTATTTCAATACAAAACTACTTACATGAATTAATATTTCGCCGCATTTCAAATCTCATTCATTTTTATATCACACATTATAACATGAAGAAAGTGGTGTTTGAAACTTTTTAAGCATACTTCTATGGTGGTATGTATTTACAATGGTCCTAAGTAGTATTGAGTACGAATTAATTTCACTGGTATTAATTTATTTAAACGCGATATTGAAAATGTAATAATAATATTTAGGAACTTCAAGATAATATTATCACTTGGCAGTAGAAAAATACACGGCTCTAAAAAGAATTCCTTTGTAGCAGAAAATTGGATAATTAAATAACAGAGAAATGAGTAAGCGGGCCCAATTAATTTATGTCATATTATAACATTAACCGTAAAATATAGGGATGCGAAATGAAAAGGCCCTAACAACCACGAGGTGACGCGACGGTATAAATGATGCCCTTTCATTTATTGTGGAGGAAGTCATATGAATAATGACACTGCTAAGTCGTAGTACCTACGTAACAAGGAAGTAACCGGTGTACGAGTGTATAAATTGAAACTTTACAACATCGAGTAAAACTGTTTAATAAACTCATAACAAGTACATGTGACAAAACAAATAGCCTCTGGAAATATACATAATTATACCCTGGACAGGGCGGACGGCGGGAAAAATGTCGCCAGTTTATCGGAGCCAAAAATGCTTGTTTTGTCACCAACAGTAAGGCCATGCTGTAGTTCGCTGAGCACCACCTATAGAATTTTGACAGATGGCGCTACTGTTTGCTTGTACGAAAAAGGTTTACGTAAATCGTTCGGATGTCCATATCCTGAGTTTTCTTATCAGTGCCTCTGGGACAAAAAAGTCTCACTCCGGGAGTGCCGACAGCAGTAAAAACTCAGAAGTATCGGTAACGGTAACAGTGTCGCGAGATAAATGGTTTTTTCTTATTCCAAAAATGCCTAACACGCCTAAAGAATTTTACACGACAAAAATTTTCTTTGATATAAAGAAACAAATACTTACTTGACATTTTAAATTTGGTCATGGATGACCTTCGTCTCAAGTAAGCTTAGTAGGATTTATTGAACTAGGATTTTTATAACAGTAATTAATGGCCTTCCATTCTCATTAAAATGGATCAAAAAACTTTGTAAGACAATATTAATCTTGAAAAATGTAGTGCCCTCCTAAAAATCAGCTATCATAGGCACGTAACTTTGAGTATGTAGAGGCCCATATGTGATGAGGGTTCAAAAGTAAAAATTGAAATTATAGGTATAGGCCGACAAACTTCGTACATTCTACGGAAGAATTTTAATTAAAAAAGTTGCTGAAAGTACCCGGCTATGTATAATCTGCTGTGGATTAATTTATAATTGGCTGCCCGCGGTTAGGCACTGGATTGTTATATCTGTGGGGGCTTTATTAGGTTGTACTAATTACACGTGTTTTCCTAATTGGTTACAAATTAAATGTGTCATTTTGTAAGCTTTGAATAAGCAATGTGATGTTTCACCTGCAGGGCTAGACAAAGTCGCAAGCGTTTGGCGTTAACGCTAGTCGACAAAATGTATGGACAAACCACGTGACCATCACGTGACTGTAGAAAAACCAAGTGACAGAATAGAGGAAATCACACTGTTTTTGAAATTCGACTACGACTATTTAGCGATCGCTCATACCCTGTAGATAACTTTTAGCGTACTTCGTCATTGTACGCTACAAAATGGCGGAATTGTTGGGATTTTTAGTACTCTTTAGTCTTTGGTACAACAATTGAGATCACAACAAGACTCCATTTTGTTTTGCTTTTGTAGTGTGTGGTGTTTTAGACGAAGTTCACAACTTCGTTTAAAACATCGTGGCGTGTTTTTTTGGATTTTCGAGTGTTTATTTTGCTGATAGTTAATTAAACTAGTGTTAGTTATTTCAGTGTGGTCGCGGTTGCTAGAGTTAGAAGTCATAAGAACTTAAAGTTCTATCGTTAGAGAGTAGTATATTCCTTGCAGTGCTATAGTTAATTAATAGTTAATTAATTAATAATTTAGTTAATAGTTAATTATTGACATCGGCGCTCAGCAAATGACAGATACGTCACATGACAATTCCAATTGACAGCCGACAACAACGCTAACCATAGACTAGGTAGATTCGGTCACGTGGTTTTTCTACTAGCGACTACGCTTAACGCTTAGGTGACATTGTCTAGCCCTGCAGCTCTGTTTTGTTTCAGCGAATTAAGCGATTAGCACAGAGTGTTAAACGCAGTGTAAAAGCAGAGTTTGAGCGATTCATTTTGTGACAGCCTTACTGAAAACCAAAATACATTTATTATAGTGTAAAAATATCACCGGTCAGTCAAAAATTGTCACGAAACCAATCAAGTTTCGTTTTTTAACTCCATTTAATTTACAGATTTCATACAAAATCATACGTTATTAAAATTCATAATAGAGCAGAATGTCATCTAAATATCTAAATCAGAAGGAAATAAGCATTTAAGGTCTTTAATAGATTAGATTAATTTTTAGTTTGTTACTATTTAAAGTTTTCTTTAAAGAGGGATGGGTAAAATCTGATAAAAATTCAAATTTTATTTAGTTTTCGCAAATACTTCGATTTTAATGAGAATGGTAAGCTACCTATTAATAACTGTTACATACGTTTTACCCATATGTTTTTTATAAAACTTATTGCTCAAAAATACTCTATAATTAATTCACATCTGGGAACTGCAAAAAATAAAATCTTTCTAAAATATTGATACGAGGTAAATAAGTATTTTTAACCAATTTTTTATAAAAAAAGACGTGTGGCACTCGGAGACTGCCGCGGTAAAGCTATTGCATAGCTGTTTTTATTAACTTATGCAATTATTATTGTCATCTATCGATGAATAGCAGAACTTTTAATTATAATAATTATACAACCAATGCCACCTAGAGACGAGTTGCTGAACTAAAGAGACAAGCGTGATATTTTAAACAGTCATTAAAAGTTCTACTATTCATCGATAGATGGCAATAATAATTGCATAAGTTGATAAAAAGTGTTAGGTTTTTTTCGTTACGGAATTTCTGGATTCGGTCTCCACGCTCAAGGCCCGCGATAGAACCTATGCAATAGCTTAAAAATGTAGATGTATGAATGTTATACTCGTAAAACTCATTGCCACAAGCCTACAATGTGTAGTTGAGCTAATATTTGCGAAAACCTTGAACTTCGCGGACTAGTTAGTTAGACTAGAAACACCTTTAAATTTATATTTGAGTTCCTTTCTGATTCCTATTATGAATATAATTCAGAAGAAGGTATTGATACACGGATAGATACGGACAGACGGACAAGAATAAATCCGCCCAAATCAACTCTATTTGCTAAATAGTACTTAAAATCATTTTTGTACAATTGCTATAAAAAATGAAATATGAAGACTTTTAATACCTAAAATAAACTAATATAACGTTACCCAAATAATAATAAGCGTGGAAAGTACCCCGTAAAACGCTTTAGGAGTAAATGAAATAGCGGCCCCATTAATATTTAACTTTAACGAGTATTTTTAATGATACTTTTAAAAACGGAAGTCCAATAGGTAAGAGGATAATATTCGCAAGATATACGACATAAAAAATGAGAGAATAAACAGTCATCCGTAATATTATTTTCCAAATTATTACAAAAGGAGAACTTTAACAACATAAATTATTATGTCGATCAGACAAGGTATCGTTTCATTTCAGGTTTTGTTACAGTATTTATCTCCTTCAGTTAAATTTTACGTTACATTGTTTTTAAATGTTTAAGGCTGACCTGGAAATCTTTATTTTGAAATTAGGAACAAAACAAACAAAAAAAATATCTTGCGAACTACTTTCAGACCTACCGACACAGAAAATTTCATAACAATCGGTCGAGGCGTGTTGGAGGAGTTTGGTAACAAGAATTGGCACGAGAATTTTATACATTAGAAGAAGGCTAAATAATATTAGATCACACATTTCTTACCCACCTATAATCTAGCTAACTCCACTATGACCGATCCCAAATCATATTCGGTAGAAATCAATGAAAATCTGGCTGGATACACACGCTGAGAGCATAAATTCATTCTTGCACACCAGATTCGAACCGTAGAAGGCAAGAACCAAGCACACACGTAAATCTACACAACGCCCTCCTGGGTACCAGTAGATACATACACACAGCCATTTGCGAATACGAGCCACGCGCCGTAAACATTAACTATTAAATTCGTTGCATATTATAGTATAGTTAGTGATGTGCTTAATCAAATGGCCCCTCGCAAATTGCCGTTACGTTTTTTAGACAAAGAATGAATACCTACTTGTGTTGTAACGTCTATGATCATGAAGATAAATAAATAAATTATATTTTTTTAAACATATCGGGAATAATTCATGCATTAAATCAAAATATTTATCCTTTCACATAGGCCTAACTTAATCTCTACCGCTATGTTCGGAAAGCTGTTTTACACCGAGAAATTGGACAAGAAATTTACAGAACTACTTTAAAAAAATATTTTAATTTTGTTTTAAATAGTAAATAAGACTATTGATAGCGACGGAAGCTGATAAACCTATACTTACTTCCAAAGGTTTTTGACATTTAAAAATAATTCTTCGCATTTCTTATCATACAAAGCAAAATAAGACATCGGCCACAAAATGTTCTTTCAGATTTTCAGTTTTAGTTTTCTTTTATCAATGAATATTGCATTTATTTATGTACGGCATAGCAATAACATAAGCTGTAAACATCCTGTAATAAATGTATACAGAGGACGTCATTATAAAAATAGACGTTAACATTGTATAGTCACGCATACCATAAATCCGTTTAGCTGACTTGTTAGTCTAGTTTATTTACTGGTGCGTACCAGCAGAAATACTTAAGTGGTTATACGCTATAAGTATATGCTTATCATTCCATGCATGTCCTGCACATAAATCGATCTGTGATTGATGGTTATATAAGAAACAAAAACCACGTCAGATAATTAATAAATTGGAGTTTAACCAATACCATTTAAATCACGCATTTTTTTTTGCAATTTTAAATTTGAATATAATATTATTTAGTAATATTCTGAATTAAATTACTGTTGTTATTCCCACAATATGTTTATTACAAGAAGCTTATAAAACCAAAGTTCCTTGGATTAAAAATGTCGGTCGTCTTTAAGGGGGTACCTTCGCACCTTTTGTTTCGACCGCCACCACCCAGACAAGAGTTCCAAACCTCACTTGACACGATTTTCCCTTTCTCAAATTCAAATGATCGATATTTCAACATACCATCAGTATGAACCGATGTCTATAAAAATCTAGTTTAAATGAATATTATTATAACATCACATTGAACATACATTTGTACAGTGGGAGAGTTACACAGATTTGGTGTGTGCTGTTTTGATTTTTTTAATGTTCTCATATTTTGCTATTGTAAGACATAAATTATAAAACAGGACCTCCATCATTGCACTCTTTGTTTCAACATCAATCAATAAGCGTAACACCACTGTTGGACAGTCGACGAAAACACGGTTGTATATCGTATTGCAATATTCGTGCATCTTCCCATGTTGAATATTCCACATACGTCGAGAACTACTTTTCCCATCGGGTGCGGCGCAATGGCCGTGGCAATGCACTTTCGCTGACCCCATGCCTCCTCCCACGGACACTATCTCGCTCTAACAAACAACTTTCTTCGTTTCCTGTCTCTGTTGCGCGCAGTTGCGCCTGCGCTTCCCGGTTGCCGAGGTAATAACATTCTACGACGCTATACGTCGTCGGCTTGGAACGGGTTCTGTCGATGACTTGGACGATTACTTGTATGAGAGACAATGGTTACCACGATCACATTTAACAAACTGGCCACAGATTCGAGTACTTACTCTTCTCATTTTTACCTTTCATCCTTCATCATCTTTTATACAATTTCTATACTTTGCGAAAGTTACCTACTTAAACCTAACCATAATTTACATCGTACCAAACGTTTCCGTTTAATTCAGAAAGACTAAGTAATAGAGTCACATGAGCAAGAAACTGAATCACTTCAGATGATGTGACGGAGTTCCGCATTATTAACTTAATTTAACAAATGCAACTACATACACTAACAAAGCATGAAGTTCGTGAAAGCACCAAACAAGTTCCACTCTCGTAGTTTTGTCCGAAACAAAACAATACATTACGCAAACCAAACAATAGTTCAAAACGTAACATTCGTAGATCCATTTTCCGTAAGTATAACTTTCTTGGTGGAAACTCGAAAGCGGTCGATCTTTCTGACGCGCTATATTGTTTCACTATCTCGTTCCATTCCAGGTGAACGGTTCCCTTGCATATGTAAAACTTATTTCCGCCTTAAAACGTCTGCCTCGCATCGACGATATGAAGACATTCTGACAGTATTGTGTACGGTTTCATAGATCCATTAGAGCTCGCATCCTAACTCATGGATTACACAGATGTATCTCCATCCCGTGTAATTTAAAAGCTGGATATCAAGAGTACGATCGAGCGCCACGGATATTTCAACTTTAACAATCAAATATTTAGGACTACATTCGTTAGTATCACTCTCCGGAGGACCGCGTCCTAGACTTGCGAGTGTATCGTCGACCGCGATGCGAAGTGTGCCAACTGCGCGGCTGGCTCTTGTATTTTGAGGCATAAGACTAAGTGTTTGAGTGCACATTTGATTGCAGCGCCTGTGTTGTTACGAAGCATCGCGACTAGCAACATTCCATCGCACAATGAGTAATTTAAAAATTCAAAAACTCGTCGACGCTCCGCGTACGAGAGGTGAGGCGATTCTACGAGCACGAGAGCGGCTCTGCAATTTAGACTGTTATCTGTTTACGTACTGCACGACGACTCGACTACACTTCCCAGGGAACCAATCCATACGGGCAAAAGTTACGGCAAGACAGATCGAACCGGCTCCGGTACACAGTTAGTGTTTGATTGAAATTACTCACGTAAACAAAACAGAATTCGGTCCAAGCAGTCTAATAAACTCATTCATAATTCTGCGAACATCGGAACTAAAGTAAAGCTAGTCAGTGGGTGAGTACAGAAAGAGGTCTCGAATCTAATATCAGTTACCGGGAAAAATAAGGAATGTAATTCTTGGAAGCGAGGCAAGCCGCGTGCTGGATGCTAATTAGTAAACATGCAGCGCACCGATGGCCACGACCGCTCGCCCGATCGTTTACTATTTTAAAATGAAATTCTTTTCATTCATACAGTCCAAACTATAATTGCACGTAGAGTTCAGCTATGTAGCTCGCGGCATCGCTTCTAGAATTCCGTAATAGGTATTTGATTGCAATTTAATTATTCAACCGTTTTTGGATGCCTAAAATATATAGTTATGCCTACACCATGGTGATATAGTTAATAAATGAACTTTGTTTGAAAATACAGAATACGGCCATAATTCAATCACTATATTAACCGGAAATATACAGTTCGAGAAAATAAACACACCGTCAACTCGTATCGTTGGAGCGTGTCCACAATATAATGAGTGGCGAAAGGCATTGTTTGAATTACTGAAAAAGTCAATGCAAAGAATACAAAAGAATAAATATTTTATGAAACAAAAATAAGGTTTTAAAAAAGGGTTCGATAAACCACCAGATTTGTTGTAAATATGCAAATAAAATACTATTTTAATACGTTTGCTCAAAAAGTAACCTTTTCTTTTCGCACGCGTGCTTGTTTGTTTTCCGCCTGCATACAAATTATCTAAGTCTTACAACACTCACAGGCATAAATCAGTTTTTTAGAGAATACAAAATTTTTCACAGTAGGTACTTTACGTAACTAGTGAACGTCCTTATTACAAAAATTCACCAAATTCAATATAATTGACGTTAAAACTTGTATTTACAATTTTTTACTCAAATTAAAAGGTTCGCAAATACGCATGAGTTTCTGAGGTCACATTCACAAATAATAAAATCCATACATTTGCGGCACTCATTCATTCCTCTCGAAATCGTATTCAGAAATTGGATGTTCAGAAAACTCCAGTGGAAAAAAATGTTTACATGACTTACGGGAGTTTGAAATAGCAAAAAAGCCAAATAACTTTGTGGATTCCGCGTTTCGCTTTGATACTCTTGAAAGTATGAAAATCTTGCTGATTAACTCTTCGGTCTCTTCAAAAGTATTTTTTTTTACTTTTTAAATAAGAAAATGGGGATGGCTGCATTCGTATTGGAATAAAATGTTAAAGCAATTTAAGTTCGCAACGGTGATGTAATCTAAATCTTGGCAATAACAATTCATATAATCGTTATAGCTTTCTAGGTTTTAATAATTCAAAAGATTGACATGAAATATAAATAATTAAATCATACATAATATTTTAATATGGTTATTTAAATATGAAGATAAACAGAGATCTATGCACCTGTAGGGGAATATGTATTAGAATACATTAACATATACAACTACCCTCAATTTCAAGCCATAGCATTTGTATTGATGTGCAAATAACCTACAATATTTTCGAAAGGAACTCACCGTTTCGGACGCTGTGTAGCGCCCGTTGCTGCACTCAAGTAGTGAAGATTCACTCACCTGCAATAAGAAATAAAAATCAGTACGTACTCGTATGCAGTAAGGGAGATGCTAAGGGAATATGTGGGCACACCCACAAGTCAAGTATCTTCACCTAGTTCATTTTATCTGAATATGTAATAAGTTTTTGAGTGGATGTAATGTGCTAACCATTCTGGTGTGAACAACGATAATATTGTGTTACTTATAATAATATAATTAATACAGTAAAAGTTGCTGAACTCAAGTAGTGAAGATTCACTCACCTGAAATAAGAATTAAAAATCAGTGGGTATTTGTATGCAGTAGATATGCACAGAGAATGTGGGCACACCCACAAGTCAAGTATCTTTCCCTAATTAATTTTATCTGAATATGTAATAAGTTTTTGAGTGGATGTAAATAATGTGCTACTGAAAACCATTCCGTGAACAACGTAATATAACTAAGATATTTCTCAAATCTGGTAAAAGTGAGTAATAGTAAAGCATCTAATACGATCAAACTAAGGAGAAGCAAAGAAATTTTAATTTTAAACTGTAATTTTATAGAGCTAAAAATATTCGCAATCGAAATGGAACATCGTCAAAAATAAAGGGTTGAATTCCGTCTAATTTCAAGTTGGTTTTAACGGCATAAAATCTGTAATATTTGTAGCATAGGCGAGCTAAAGCATAGATTAAAATCAGCTTAAGCCCTACCTACCAGCTATTTTCATTTGTACCCTGTTTTGCCACGGCTCATAGAAGTCGGGGCAGACCGCAATCTGAGCTTAACTTCGTTACAGGAATTGCTAAATGCCCCATTGTTGGTCAAGACCCGCTTGTGGCGGGGCCCAAGGATAAGACTTGCAAATAGATATCCGTTTGTGTTCAATTTCATTTAGTTTGGATGAATTCCGGATCTGTATCTCTAAATAAACAGGTATTATAGAATATATTTAAACTTCATGCGTATACAAGGTGTGGGTTAATTCGAATACTGTGCCCGCAGCTAACATTTTTACTTCATCCTAGAAAAATATTTATGGAGATAAGAAGAACCAATTATTTTGTTTTATTTTCGTATTGAAAATAAAACAAAATACAAAACTTAATTAATTATTATGTAATTTACCTTCGAATAAATAAAGAATTTTTCATCTAAACTTAATACAAAATCTGAAAATTTAGAAATATTTTCAGCAACCCTAACTGTGATGTAACAAAACGTAATACACTTTTCATTATTCCCAGTTCATTCATATTGGATGTCACTTAAAATTTATGGTACATTTTTGAACTCCCTATAGTTCCTTCAAGATATGAGCTAGACTTTTTGTAATATTTTTTCACGCATCTATACATCGTCCCCTACTTAAGAATTTCGGCTTATTATGGCAAGTAACCTGCACGGAGTACACTGCGTCTAGTAGTCCTAGTTCACCGTTTCTCGATTCATGCCAATACGAGCAGTAGTAAACCAGAAACAGACCACAATCTACGCTTAACTTCATTAGGAATTGCTAAATGCCCCTTTGTTGGTCAAGCCTTGCAGACCGTTCTGTACCGGAACAAGAAAGGCGTGCAAACAATAGAATCAACAAACTGTGATTTTGCTAAGCTTAATACAATTTCAAATAATATGGTCAGTATAATGCTGAGAATTTTGATTGTTAACGTTTTGGAATGTTAGACATATTTTGAAACGTTAGGAAGTGTCTTAGTACGGACTTATTAAAAAATTTATGACAGACGATATAAGCTGTTGACGACGCTGAAATAGTCTTAACAGAATAACGGCCAAAAAACTCAAACACAAAGGTTGGATACTCATATGACGAGTATGAAGTGTGATGAAAAAAACGGGCCAAGTATAAGTCAGAGTTTAAACTCGCGTGCCGAGGGTTCCGTAATCCGTATTACAGCACACGTAAAACCAAAGACGACAAAATATTATGTGTACACATTTGTTAAGGAACGCACGTACCCGAAGCACACTAGAAAAAAAGTTTAACTGACCGTTACTTTAAAGCTCGTTTTTTAATTTAAACCATTTCTGAGAGTTAGTCAATATAAAGTCATTCCTTGCTCTGTGTTTGTGAGTAACGTATGCACCTAATGTCCTTTGAAAGTATAAATGCTTTCTGTTTAACAAAAATACGGGAAAAAATAATAATACACACCATCAGCAAAGTGAATATCCATTAAGATATCAGTTGCCTTATTGGCGTAAAATACCTGAGGAAGCCTATGTCAACAGGTGGTATCGACTGAGACGACGAAAACGATGAACTTTTTTTCGAAAATGATATCTTGATGCCTAAAAAGACCATATACATACTATCAGTACAAAGATTAATTTTAGTGTTGGCGTAATGTCGGTGAAAATGTATAAAAGTATCGTAGATCAAAATTCCATAGTCGAGGCAGAATGATTTCCCATTAGTGGCGCTTGAGTCACAAAGGAGCTTAAACGTGGAATAGACTCAACCCCAATTTCACACAGCCCCACGCCATCCGAGCTTATCATGCATAGAAATGAAATAGAAATTATATCCCATACGTATTACCAATACCACGAGTATGTTTTATCACCTTATCTCATACTGTCGAATAAATAGGTATTATAAATATCACACTTCGAATGCATGTTTGGTTAACTATATCAACTAAAAATCACATAATAATATAGGCATGATATATACTGTTAAAACAGTATGGCCATAAATAAAACAAATAGGTAGAATTATGCACTTAAACAAACTTCTATTACCTTCAAAGACGAAAATTATGGAGTCCTTAGAGAAGTAAAAATGCAATAGGCGCAAAAGTAACAGTTTGCTGGTAAATTATCAATAAGTAGTGCAAAAAACTAATCAATTTTTCAAATTAATTTTAAAAGCTGCAGCACAGTGCACCAGGTTATTTTCCGTACGAAAAGGATGTTAACACATATGTTGTCTCTACATTAAAAAAGATAGTCAAAATAAATTAAAATTTGACGCGTCCTACGCAAATGGGTTTTAAAATTTTTTTAAAGGTTGTTTGAACATGTAACTATTTAAGTAATAATAATAATTAAAACAAATCAAAACGAAACCCGGCTGAGTTTGTTGTGGCTTTCTTCTCAGTGCAAGGCGCGTTTGAACCCTCGTAAACGTAGTTTTAAGTCGACTTGTAGTTATCACCATACATATGCGACAAATAACATATTGACGTTTTACAAGAGCCTGTACGTTAGGCCTATGTGAAATAAAGATATTTTGAATTTGAATTTTAATTAATTAAAGTAAATTTATAATACCATTTGATTTCAGACTTTCATTGATTGTCTATCTATTCAGTGAATTGTGACGAACTTGTATAATGATCAGTGTAAACAGTGTTACTTGCATTACATATTGTAGACACTAGACAGTTTAGTGAATGAATACTTATTAGAGATACATTCAGTGCACTATTTATTGAATTCTCCAAAGTCTAAAGTAACTGCAAACATCAACGGTGTATGTTAATTATTTCAACGTCAGACATATTGTGTACCTTAATAGGGGCATAACTTCGGTTGCCTTCACTTTGAGTTGCCGCAACTTCTGACATCGCATCTTCCTGGCATTGTTTAAAGTTTATTAAGTTTTACACAATATGACGTGAGCCCAGGGCGTATTGGTAACGAACCCAACTCTAATGGCGGATACTTTGCGAATCCGCTTGTTTAATTAACCAACTTTTAACGTTCTTTACAACTTATTTTTTTACCCACGACGGAACGGAGTACGGGTATATGCGTTTAGGGTGAGAGACCGTTTGTACATTACTCTGTTAAAAAGATTTTATGTTTGTTTGTATGTTAAATTGTTCACAAAAACCAATAATGCAAAAATATTTTTGTTTGTTTGTTTGTGTGTTTGTTTGTTTGTTTGTTTGTTTGTTTGTGCACATCAATGTTCCCATTTATTTCAAAAACGGCTTGACCGATTTAGATGCAGTTTTCTGTATAATGTTTGGTATTAATTGACGATGGTTCTTAGATAGTTGTTACGAACATCGATCACCAGGGGGCGCCATTAAAAACATTTACAGTGCAAACGAATGTTCTCAATTATTACAAAAACGACTGAACTAATTTGGATACAGTTTTGTATAAAATATTAGTGAGTCATTGGCAATGGTTCGTAGACAATTGTTCTTGTGATTGAACAGCAGGGGGCGCCACAATAAACGTCTCTTTATGACTTGGAAGGGATGATGCCTTCAAACGCTGCTAGAGGAGCTAATGGCTAGTTTGAAGATTAATTTTCATTTTTTAATAATAATATAATTTAAATTACATTAATATATTAATCGAAAAACTATAAAACAAGTGAAAAATTAAAAAAATTTAAAACACCCACGACTTTTGCAGACTTGTAATTGAAAAAGGATTAAATAATTTTTTTGAAACTCCCCGACTAAAGGAAAGTAAGAACTAAGAACCTATCAGTATAATTACAAATCCAAGAAAATCCGTCGGAGCTGCCATTGCTATTTTCGTTTCCAATATCAATTAATGTAATTAGTAAGTATTGATAGTAGTAGATAAGTAGTGCAAAAAAACTATTAAATTTTTCAAATTAATTTTAAAAGCAGCAGCACAGTGCACCAGGTTATTTTCCGTACGAAAAACATGTTAACACATATGTTGTCTCTACATTAAAAAAGATAGTCAAAATAAATTAAAATTTGACGCGTCCTACGCAAATGGGTTTTAAATTTTTTTTAAAGGTTGTTTGAACATGTAACTATTTAAGTAATAATAATAATTAAAACAAAACAAAACGAAACCCGGCTGAGTTTGTTGTGGCTTTCTTCTCAGTGCAAGGCGCGTTTGAACCCTCGTAAACGTAGTTTTAAGTCGACTTGTAGTTATCACCATACATATGCGACAAATAACATATTGACGTTTTACAAGAGCCTGTACGTTAGGCCTATGTGAAATAAAGATATTTTGAATTTGAATTTTAATTAATTAAAGTAAATTTATAATACCATTTGATTTCAGACTTTCATTGATTGTCTATCTATTCAGTGAATTGTGACGAACTTGTATAATGATCAGTGTAAACAGTGTTACTTGCATTACATATTGTAGACACTAGACAGTTTAGTGAATGAATACTTATTAGAGATAGATTCAGTGCACTATTTATTGAATTCTCCAAAGTCTAAAGTAACTGCAAACATCAACGGTGTATGTTAATTATTTCAACGTCAGACATATTGTGTACCTTAATAGGGGCATAACTTCGGTTGCCTTCACTTTGAGTTGCCGCAACTTCTGACATCGCATCTTCCTGGCATTGTTTAAAGTTTATTAAGTTTTACACAATATGACGTGAGCCCAGGGCGTATTGGTAACGAACCAAACTCTAATGGCGGATACTTTGCGAATCCGCTTGTTTAATTAACCAACTTTTAACGTTCTTTACAACTTATTTTTTTACCCACGACGGAACGGAGTACGGTTATATGCGTTTAGGGTGAGAGACCGTTTGTACATTACTCTGTTAAAAAGATTTTATGTTTGTTTGTATGTTAAATTGTTCACAAAAACCAATAATGCAAAAATATTTTTGTTTGTTTGTTTGTGTGTTTGTTTGTTTGTTTGTTTGTTTGTTTGTTTGTGCACATCAATGTTCCCATTTATTTCAAAAACGGCTTGACCGATTTAGATGCGGTTTTCTGTATAATGTTTGGTGTTCAGCGGCAATGGTTCTTAGATAGTTGTTACGAACATCGATCACCAGGGGGCGCTATAAAATACATTTATATTGCAAACGAATGTTCCCATTTATTTCAAAAACGGCTTGACCGATTTAGATGCAGTTTTCTGTATAATGTTTGGTATTAATTGACGATGGTTCTTAGATAGTTGTTACGAACATCGATCACCAGGGGGCGCCATTAAAAACATTTACAGTGCAAACGAATGTTCTCAATTATTACAAAAACGACTGAACTAATTTGGATACAGTTTTGTATAAAATATTAGTGAGTCATTGGCAATGGTTCGTAGACAATTGTTCTTGTGATTGAACAGCAGGGGGCGCCACAATAAACGTCTCTTTATGACTTGGAAGGGATGATGCCTTCAAACGCTGCTAGAGGAGCTAATGGCTAGTTTGAAGATTAATTTTCATTTTTTAATAATAATATAATTTAAATTACATTAATATATTAATCGAAAAACTATAAAACAAGTGAAAAATTAAAAAAATTTAAAACACCCACGACTTTTGCAGACTTGTAATTGAAAAAGGATTAAATAATTTTTTTGAAACTCCCCGACTAAAGGAAAGTAAGAACTAAGAACCTATCAGTATAATTACAAATCCAAGAAAATCCGTCGGAGCTGCCATTGCTATTTTCGTTTCCAATATCAATTAATGTAATTAGTAAGTATTGATAAACTGCCGGTATATGAGAAGTATCAAGAAGTTCAATTAGTCATCGACTGGTAAACAGCACCATGAACACGGTCAGGCAGGAGTCACAGCAGCTCCGGCGGATTTTCTTGGATTTGTAATTATACTGATAGGTTCTTGGTTCTTTCTTTCCTTTAGTCGGGGAGTTTCAAAAAAATTATTTAATCCTTTTTCAATTACAAGTCTGCAAAAGTCGTGGGTGTTTTAAATTTTTTTAATTTTTCACTTGTACATTATGTACTCGAACTTTTAAGCATGAAAAAATAATCCTTAATTTCCTCCTCTACCAAACCAACATAAAAATGTGAAAGCCTGTATTATAATGTTTGAATATTCCATTTGAAGAGAATCGAGCACATATATATTATATTGAGTGTACATTAATATACATTAATGTAATAACACTCAATATATATTGTTAACAAAATAATGAATTTTCTTCTCTATGTAATTGGTAGAAATAAAATAAGAGAACTATAAACCTAAAAAATCTTATTTTAGTTTTCTATGCTAACGTACCTACTGCCGAAATTAAAAGCGTTAATTTAAAAATGTTTCAGGCTTTGTGTTTATTTAGGTATTGAAGCAGCGAGTCTTTACTATGTTATGTTAAAGTCTATAGTACCAAACGTGACCGTGAAAGCAAAGAGCCTAATTAGTTTGGAATCGATCAGTAATTATTTTTTGCAGCGTGACAGTTTTTTTTGTGATGAATTTTTAGTGGCCAGTTTTTCCAACAAAACCATTGCGGAAGCCTATTTTCACTTTTCTATGTGTATGATGTAGGTAAATGTTCAAGTTATTTAAAAATCGGCCAAGTGCGAGACGAAAAGTTTCGTACATTATTATCATGAATTTTTTTTCTATAAAAATTTAAATCTTAATGCATCAGACGAAGGTAGCAAGATTATGATGCTCTGTAGTCTCTACTACTATAATTAAAAGGGTAATGTTGGGGCTTCTACACCATCGATTAAACACGAGCAAAGAAATATGTTTGTTGTATGCCTTTAAATATTTATTTTATTCTGTTTTTTGGTATTTTTTTGTTAAAGCGGCATCAAAAATATATGATCTGTGAAAACACGATCTGTGAGACAGCCGGCGGAGTCTTAGTAATAGGACCCCGTTTTATGTTTGGGTATGGAACCTTAAAAAGCCAGCATCTGTTGAAAGACAGGCAGGTAGGTATTGATCTTATTTTTAGGGCGGCTTTACCTTAGAGATAGATTCGTTGGATAACCGCGAAGAGCTCTCAGACTTCAATAAGATAAAGGTGAGTCAACATAGAGATTAAAATAGTTTCGACTTTCGACGGTCGGAAAAGTCTAATCTAACGGGCATCTAAGGAAGTGCGTCACATCTTTACTAACAACAAATTACTTTCCGTCTTCAAAGTCCACATTCTTGTGGTAAATAAAATGTGGGGCGAGCGGTACTCGAAATGTTTTGGGGCAACTGCCGATAACGCCAATGTTTCGGGGCTTTGATCAAAAAATACTTCCTTAATCTTGAGAGCAGTTTTTCCAAAGCTCGCATTTTATTCTACGAATGTTATTTATTTACTCGCACTATCCAAATCATTTTTAAAATAGTTTTGAAATCGAGAATATTTTTGGCTTAATTTTTTCAACTCCGTGTAATAAACGAGAAAAGGTATTGTATTCTTACGGACTTAGTTCACAATATATTAGTTCCCCATGTAATGTGAAGCATTTTTTAAATTGAGTCATAAAGTGGAGTCTTACGAAGCTACCTGGCTAACGCTGGCGGGAATTTAATAAAGTTACGTGTATTTTGCCATGAATTATTCCGCAAAGTATGTTTTGTATTTTTTAAATTAATACAGGGTGAATCACAGCCATTATGTCTATTCTAAGCGATAAATATGGGGATTGTACTTTAAGTGGTAAAGTTTTTACGGCAATTTTCTTATTCTTTGTAAAAATGAAAAATATTATATTACATAGCTTTAAGAATGGGTTGTTCATTTCTAAGGACACGATTACTAGACATTATTTCCATAATTGTTACTGAATTGTATCAAATTATATAATTACGTTTTTAGCTATGAACTTGTTATGTCACATTTAACGGTAATTCTAACGCTTGCCTACACCACATATTACTCCTTTTTATTAATTTTTTATAATAGATGCACAATTATTTCTTAAAAACTAGGTAATATCCCGCCAACCTGATTAACAGTTTGTTGGCGAGTTAGCTCTCTGATTCCTAACCTTAACAAACTACGCATCTACTTCTTAGCTAACTAGCTACTTTTACAATTTAACTTGTAGATTTTTGGCACGCAGTATTCATTTAATCTTTTTCCATAATAGTTACTGATTTTTGGTATCATGAACCTTACCTTTCTACAGCTTCTAACATTATCCCTTAACTTAATAGGGTTTTTAAATAAGTTAGTAAAATAAAAGTCCTACACCGGCATAAGTAATACACAAAAAATAGACGTGTACACAGGACTCGGCGAACCGGTTGAAAAAACTTATTATTGGTGTCAAATTGTTGGTGTCAAAATGTAAGTATATTGTGACAGCAACGGTGTCACTAATAAGCCGACTCCAGTATCTATTGTCTATGGGCGGTAACGACACAGGTAACAACTATGTGCTATTTATTAGTCCGCACGAGCATTTTCACAGGGACAGTTTTCGCCATATTCTGGCGTAGGTATATACTTATACAATATATACAATACTTACTAGCGGGAATTTTGACAGATGGCGCTACTTTTTTCTTATATGAAGAAAGTAGCGTCATCTGTATTTCAATCTAGGTGCCTTCAAGAGAAGAGTGAATAGGCATTTTCTAGGCAAGCGCGCTCCATCCTAGACCTCATCATTGCTTTCCATCAGGCATGATTGTCGTCAAGCGCAAGCCTATCTTCAATAAAAAAAAAAAAAAGTTGAGGTATATTTTTCATTTTGATATCGGTGACACAAAAATATAACTAAATTCAAATATTTGACGTTTTTAATTACTTTTTGTGGGTTGCTCATACATTAAAATCTCAGAATACAGTATTCTGTATTCTGAGATTAAAATATTAAATGATTCATAACAAGAGAACAACACCATAAATAATCTAAGCGACATTTACTACAGTTATTTTTGTGTTCACGACACCACACGATAATGAGGTCCACGAAGTATCTAATCACACACTATGGGTACGGCAACCTCGTTCTAAGCGTGACGTCATTGTTTGTTTTTCACCTATGTCAGCCTATTATAATCCCTTTACATGCGCCGCTCGGGTGGACCTTAATCTCATCAATTCAAAGCACGTCGAATGTTTATTAACATATCGACCATAAACGAGCGTGTGTCTATGGCGATTTTTTTTTTCAACACTCGCACTGACTGCTTTCATCGTCCTTTTTGTATCACGCTTTTATACCTATCTGGATCCCAGGAGTATATATTTATTTGCAAAAAAACTTTATAAATGTTTACAAATGGCATAAGTATTATTTTAAGAATTCCGTACCTAAAGGGCACAAAACGGGACCCTATTACTGAAACTTCACCGTCCGTCCGTCTATTACCAGGCTGAATTTCTTGAGAGTTCTGGTTTCTGCATCATCATCTCTCTATGTTTTATATATTTTACGCCTACCTGCGGAACCTACGAGTATATTTTAGCAAAAACTTTATAAATGAATACAAATGGCATATATAAGTATTATTGTTAAAGTAGACTAGATTATTATTAATTTTCTCTGCTTGAATGAATATCTAGAAAATGTAAGCAAAAATAAACACTACTTAACAGATTTCTCGAAACACACTACGGGTTTTTCTTTGCCGTATGCAGAATTCATTAAATTAATACACTTGTATTGCGCTGTAGGTACTTTTAGAGAAGCATCTGAAGTTCTTAATTATATTGAGATGAAAATAAAATACCTAAATAAAGGTTGAAGGTTATCGATGTGTGTTCGATCTCTGTTTTATGTTTGATTTGGAGGAGTTCAGTAAAACACATCTTGATGGTTTCGAGTCCGTAGACAAGAAGAACATTTATTTTAACCATAGATAATACATAGACGATTGTCATAGACTTAAATTATAATTATCTTTGAACTAAAGCTAGGCACACAATATTACTATGTAACACCTTCCTCACACAAGAAATTTTCTATTACTACTTAACTACTCTTTTTTCCTCTTAACAAAATGTAAGTCGATATTTATACAAAACTAGTTATTGTTATCTACATCACTATAGACATTGACATTTGAATTTGACAACTGACGTTAGTCTGACATTGACGTTAATATATTTGATTTGACTTTTGACAGCTAACTTTTGACAGATTACTAAGTGACAAATGACAATTCTAAAGATAAATTGCTGAAAATATTTTATAGTAAAACAAATGAAAATTAAACTTAATTTGGTTATTCTAATACTATTATACAAATACAAAGTTATTATTACAAAGTTATTGATATCTGTCCGGTTGACGAACGATACGTCCGGATCTGGAATATTTTACAGGTGTGGAGACTTTTGGAGACGTAGGTGGCTTATTTGGACTAGGAATGCTGGGACCTGGTTTATCTGGACTACTAGAAGGAATGTCGGGATTGGGTGTAGACTCTGAATTAAGAGAAGACTTAGGTGAACTTTGTTCAGTTTGTTGGTGTTTTGGTGAAAGAATGTGCTGTCTATTTCTACGAAATTGACCTTCTGGACTTGATATTATGTAAGAACGTGGTTCAGGACAAACTTCTGATATAATGCCGGGTGTCCATACATTATGTGGCTGTTTTTTAAAGTAAACTTTATCACCTTGTTGTAGAGATGACAGTGGTTTTGTATGTTTATTGTAATAAAGTGAAGATTTATGATTTTGTGTGTCAATGTGTTGTTTTATTTTCTTATAATCAATCATTTTAGGTTTTAAGTTAGTATCTGAAATAGGCATTTTAGTTCTCAATCTTCTTGACATACATA
This sequence comes from Coenonympha arcania, assembly GCA_036785405.1. Lineage (NCBI taxonomy): Eukaryota > Metazoa > Arthropoda > Insecta > Lepidoptera > Nymphalidae > Coenonympha > Coenonympha arcania. The sequence continues at coordinate 6,826,100 of CM072061.1, forward strand.
ACTGAGCTGGTGAATACTGACAATTTTTGGGAGTATTCCTATATTGTAATAAAGCAAGAAAAGGATCTGTATTATCAGAAAAGCATTTTTTTAGTATACCTTTAATAGTACCAATTGATCTTTCCACCATTCCATTTGAACGACTAAGATAGGGACTTGACATTATGTGCTCGACGTGCCACTCATTCAAGAAATCTTTGAATTCTTTTGAATTAAATGGAGGCCCACCGTCGGTACAAGCAAAACAAGGGATGCCATGCCTGGCCCATATAGATTTTAAATGCATAATGATTTGACTAGCTGTTGTTGAGTTTAACAGTGCAAGTTCAGGATACTTAGAAAAGTAATCAATGACTATTAAATATATTTTTTTATTTATTTCAAACAAGTCTATTCCTACTTTATTCCATGCCAATAGTTTATAATCATGTGGAATTAATGGTTCTTTACTATTATTCCTGCGAAATGTAAGACAAGTATGACATTGACTAACATACTTTTCTATATCTTTATTAATATTATGCCAATAAACAATACCTTTGGCAGATCTAATGCAACTGTTTATTCCTTGGTGACCTTCATGTAAGAGAGTAAGTACATAGTTACGCATCTTACTTGGCAATATTATACTTGAATCTTTAAACACAATGTTGTCTATAACATATATTTGATATCTTAGATCAAAGTATGGTTTGACTAAGACTGGAACACATCTTTTGTGCTCAGGCCAACCTTCTTGACAGTATTTTATTATTATAGATAGGACTTCATCCTTGACTGAATTTTCTTTAATTTCTTTAAGTTTTTCTGGACTGACTGACAATGTACTAGATACTGAGTTAATGTGTAAGTCTAACTCCTGATCTACTTCTTTTAGAGTTTGTTCTGGCAATGCAGCTCTTGACAAAGTGTCTGCTATATATAGGTATTTACCTGGTTTGTATGTGACTTTAAGATCATAAGGTTGAAGACGTAGCATGATTCTTTGTAACCTAGGTGGTATATCATGAAGAGGTTTGTTCATTAATGAGACAATTGGCTTATGGTCTGTTTCAACAAGTGTTCGACGACCATATATGTATTGGTGAAACTTAGTACAACCAAATAATAAGGACAATAGCTCCTTCTCGACTTGGGAATATGATTTTTGACAACCTGTTAATGATGCACTTGCATAAGCAATGGGTTGATTATTATGAGAGATTACTGCACCCATGGCATCTTTTGACGAATCGACTGACAGTGTTATATCTTTATTTGGATCATAATAAGTTAAGACTGGGGTTTTTGTTATGATATCTTTTAGATTGTTGAATTCTGTGTTGTGTTCGTGTGACCATGACCAAGAAGTGTTTTTTGATAATAATGACCTTAAACATGAGGTTTTTTGAGACAAGTTTTGAATGAACGGACCTAAATAGTTGATCATTCCTAAAAATCTTTGTAAATCATTGACATTTTTAGGTATAGGCATATCACATATTGCCTTGACTTTGTTTTCATCGACTTTGACACCATCTTTATTGAAAATATGACCTAAGTATCGGACTTCTTCTTTGCAAATTACTGACTTTTCTTTATTAAATTTGATGTTTATCTCCCTAGCTCTTTTTAGAACATTTTCTAGACGTTTATCATGTGTTTCTTTGTCGGGGGCATAAATCAAAATATCATCTATCATAATTTTGACTCCATCTAAGTCTTTAAATCTTTTGATCATTTCACTATGAAATATTTCACTAGCAGCATTGATTCCAAATGGTAGTCTAAGATAACGATATCTTCCTTGAGGGGTATTGAATGTACAGAGCTTTGAGGATGCTTCATCTAAACGAATCATCCAGAAACCTTTGTTGGCATCTAGTGTACTGAAATACTTGGCACCTGACAATGTAGATCTAATTTCGTCTATGGTAGGCAAAGGATAATGAGGTCTCATAAGAGCTTTATTTAATTTTCTAGGATCGATACATAATCTAAATCTACCATTTTTATGTGTAGTAAGTACCAAAGAGTTAACCCATTCGGTAGGTTCTTCTACCTTTTTTATAATATCACGTTTTTCCAAAATTTCTAATTCCTTTTTTAAATTATCTACGAGACGGAATGGAATTTTTCTACAAGGATCAACGGAGGGGATTGGATCAGGTTTTAGGACTAAATGAGCTTCAAAATCTTTTAGACAACCAATACCTTCAAATAAGTCAGCATATTTTGAAAAAATATCTGTTTGCTCAAGATTTGAATGAAATTTGACATTATGGACTCTTTTAATTAATTTTAACTTTTGACATGGCTCATGACCTATGATATTTTTACATAATAAGTCGACAATATGAAATGTTACATTATAAGACTGATTATTACAAATAATAGGTAAATTACATAGACCTACTGTTGGTATGATTTCACCACTGAATGTACTCAACTTGTAGTTACTTTTTTGTAAGATATTTGATGATACATTTAATTTATTAAAGTCATTTAGAGATAAAATGTTTGTTTCTGAGCCCGTGTCTAAAGTAAAGTTAATAGGGACTTTGTTGACTAATAAATCTATTTGAAATGCACTATTTTGACTTGAAATGGCATCACATGACAAAATTAATAAAGGGGTGACCTTCTTCGCACTGAGAGACTGTGTTGAGCTGTTTTTTACTGCGGCATACCTTAGCAAAATGGTTAGGCTTCTTGCAGAGGCTGCAGATGACTCCAATGGCTGGACAGCGGTATCGATGTACCTGCCCACATCGATGACAGTTTTTCGGACTGATGGACGGACTGACGTGTCTTTGTTTGACTGGACTGCTTCTTGAACTCGCTGGACTGGACTTCTTGTCTACGGACTGACTTGACGTGAACTCCTTCTAAAATTATTAAAGTTATTATTAGACTGTTTATGACTGTTGACTTTTCCTACGAATGAGGTTGACTGTGACGACGTTGACTGTTCTCCTTGAAGAACTTTGGCTTGTTGCTTTGACATTTCTAGCTTTTTTGCCAGATCTAAGGACTCTTGAAATGTTTTTGGATCATTTGTTAGAAGTTTTTCTCTGATGTAATTGTAGTTGTTGTTCAAATTCCATGAGAATACATCTTTAAGGATGCTGTCGCGTAACTCCTCAAACCCGCATTGCCAACTGATGTTCTTTAGGTCAGTTGCATATGACGTAATGTCCTCGTCGTTGGCTTGTTTTCTGTTGAAAAGTTTGTGGCGTTCCATGGTTACGTTAATTTTTGGTAGAAAGTATTCCTCGAATCTTTTCAAGAGATCTTCAAAAGTAATTACATCTATATCGACGTTAAATGAGTAAAATATTTGTAATGCGTCACTGCCAATGCACGCTAGTAAGATTGCCACTTTGCGCGCCTGCGACTCTGCTTCGAAATTATTGGCTCTCATGAATATTTTCAGATTGGTGGCGAATTTTTTCCACTCGACTTGCATATTTGAAGAATTGATGTTCAGCTTTTCTATGTTATTAATGAGACTCGTTGCTGCCTGTGCGTCCGCCATGTCGGATGCCAATGTGGTTTTCAGTTTGGTGGACGGAAGATTTTCTTTTGCTGATTTTGACATGTCTTCTTTTCGACGATGATTTTCTTGTCTTCTAATTGTAGTAATTTACTTTATTGGTCACTTTTATGGAGTTCTGACACCATGTTTTATGTTTGATTTGGAGGAGTTCAGTAAAACACATCTTGATGGTTTCGAGTCCGTAGACAAGAAGAACATTTATTTTAACCATAGATAATACATAGACGATTGTCATAGACTTAAATTATAATTATCTTTGAACTAAAGCTAGGCACACAATATTACTATGTAACAATCTCTAGTAGCCGATGTTTATTCAGCATACGGTGTATAATACGAAGACCGGCAAACCGATATCAGCCGACGGAGACAGCCTCGCATGCAATATATGCGAGGTAATAAAAGCAAATATAACGTTTATTTATTTGCTGATTTCATAAAACTCAAATAAATATGCAATCAAATACTTTTTTTTTTTTTTTTTTTTATCGACAGGAAATGCCTAACGCATACCCCTCCGTCAGGGGAAACGGAGGGGTTATGTGGGGCTTGCACCCACTAAAACCTGTCCCTTGCCACGACGGACCTCGTTGGCAGGAGTACGGGATTCACTTGCGTATTCACCGCGCTCCCGCCAGGCCCCGACCCGCCACCTGAGCGGCAGGTCCCGTCGCTGCTGCCGGCACGCTGAGCCGCCGGCTCCTCCTGGGAGGCGCGTCCTGAACAGGGCGCGCCACCTCCTCGGCCTGTTGATGTAGTTCGGGTAACGGACGCCATAGCCCCTTACGTCCGTCACCCGCAGGCCGGCGCACCCGGAAGCCGAAGAAAGGTGTTCGTCCTCCAGCAACCGGTGCGTCTCCTGCGAGAGGGATATGCCACAGTAATTGTCCCTCTCGACGAGCGTTCCCGCCCACTTCGGTGATTTTTTTTACGAGGTTGTCTTCCTCGTAGTGCCCCGAAGGGACTTGTGGGCGTTTCCGCCCCCGCCTGTAAATGCAATCAAATACTTACCTATTTCTCTACGTATGAGTACTTACTACATATATTATTATTAGAAGATGTGTGCTATTTTCAATTGATTAGTTAATATTCAATACATATATTTAAAATCTTATATATAAAGTTCTCATGCCAAATTTTATTACCAAACTTCTTTAAAACGATTGTTATAAAATTTTGTATGTACGGTACGTAGGTCGGAGAGTAGAGAGTAGTAAGCTATTTTGTTACATCCCTAATGATAAAAAAGCGTTTGCTGAGTCAGCTAGTTTATATAAAAAAAGCACTTTAAGAAATTTAAACCGCATGCCCAAATTACCTAAAATAAAAACCAAACAAACAGGGCAAACAAATAAATAATGATAGAATCCATCATTATACCGATGGAAATATCGTATTTATCAATTATGTGGCAGGCATGGGAATAATGGTGGTTCACCAAAAAAGCGGAACAAAAGATTAATTGAAAATCGATATGAGGATACCTTTGAATCTATCAAAATACATTCAGTTTGCGTTCATACGATAACCGGCGGAATTATAACGTCACTCGTGATTAATGCCATCAAACAGTTTATTGACTGTTCCGAAACGCTGACTTCGCAAATCCCTCTATCAAAAGCCCCCTTTGATTATTTCTAATGACTTTTTAAATACCCCATAACCGAGCTCGAAAATGAGTTTATAATAAACCGAGTTATGGCTCCTTTAATGTAATAATAAACTTTTTTGTCTTATTTTTTTAACCCAAATCTACATAAAAATACATCTTTTAATATAAAGTGTGCATTAGTTAAAAAACAGGCTTTATTTAACTGATCATTATTAAAGCACAGTATTGAAAATACACAGATTTACCTAATAATTAATAGTTTGCTTAGTATGTAACAGGTTAATGGCAACAAGTTATACGTTCTCAAAGTTAAGAAGCGATGAGCACGAATGAATTTTTTAATAACCTATTCGATTCAAAGCTACTGAAACGGATAAATAGAACACTGCCAGACTGCTACTAAATCAAAACAAAAGTTTGGACGGGATCCCTTTTACTAACTTCCTAAATAACGCCGAACAATCTTTTTCATTAAAAATCTCCATGAACCTGATTATTAGGGAAGTAAAACGCCTCCGGAGAGTTTTCAACTACCCGATTTTCGGCAAAGATTTTCGCGGGGTCAAACTTGGGAATGTTAACAGATAATTACGGCTAAGTTTTAGCTAGCACGAGACATTTAACAGATGCTTTATTCGGAAGAGCGCGGTCGCAGGCACACAATGAATGCTAATGAGCCGCCCGCTCAAGGAATTGTCGCTTTTCATGCCGCGGACAAAAGGGCTGGTTTCCTATGACTTTTAACTTCGTTTCAGTTTTCGGCACGCACCCTTTAACACATTTGGACCCGTGACGTAGGTTAATTAGATTAGGTCTCCAGTATTATGCTAGTTATAATAAAAAATATGTTGAAATAAAACTAACTGCCAGTCGAGTGCTCGTACACGTACCTAATCGTACTAATGGTTAAATTTTATCGACAACACTATACTCTCCTAATTTTGGATCAACACAAAAGGAGCATTTAAAATTACAGAAGAATTTATTTAGATTATTTATCTTTTATATAATACTTCATTTTGCCTGCGGTTCTGCCTACGTGAAAATCGGTTTTGCACAAATCCTGATGGAAATGACAATTTTTCCGTTCCCGTTCCCGTTCCCTATTCCGAATTTTATACCAACTTTCAACTTTCAAGAAAGTTTGCTAAATCAATCTACCTAAAGCCGTCGCTAATTCCTGGACAAAACGTTGCCTATATATTTTTTCCCAATCTCCAAGCTATCTCTGTGGCAAATTTCGTTAAAATTGGTTCAATGGTTAAGGCGTGAAAGCACAACAAACAAACTTACATTCACATTTATAACATTAAATACCTAGGGATATGGATCAACTAGCTAGCCAAAGAGCCAAGAGTGTCCTCTCGAACTATACTTGTTAATCACATTCCTCCTTTAACTTTTTACCATCAAAACACGAGGTGTAATAAAAGCCACACCATTACGTGATTGACACTCCACCATTATTTACAGGGCGCGAAGAATTCTACCGGTAATGTTGAGCCGTCAAGCGACTTAATGTTTCATTGCTACGACAAACAGAAAGCAATTCGAGGATATGGGTTTGTACAATTCCCATGATTTCGTGTTTGATAACATCATTACTTTACCGATGTCAATAAAAATTTGATTCGTACCTACTGAAAACGTAGTAGGTAGAATTTGTACTTCTAATTTTAAAATACATATTTTAATGAAATATAATATTATATAATATAATATAATATAATATTTTAAAAATATAATATAATATTTAATTTTATTTATTTTGAAATATAATATAATATTTTTATGAAATATATTTTAATGATATTTTAAGTGAATACATATTTTATGATTTCTATCAATTGTATTGATAAAAGTACAGACAAAAATACGAAATATAAAAGGCAAGTAAAAGTAATTTCATTATATTTGTTTGTTAAAAAAACAAGCCGTACAGAACTCTCGGTGTCCAATATATTGAACACTGAGAGTTCTGTAACAATCACTATTGAGTGATATTGTGAATTGTGATGTGGTAAAATACATATCAGATCGCCTTAGGATTAATATTCAATAAGGAGTAATTTCCATTGGTTTTAAATCAATATTAACTGCAGTTTTATCAGCAAGATTTTTTTACACATAATATACTTATCAGAACACACAACAACACCTAATTAAATAACTGTAGATACATCGACAAATAGTCTTCGTGTAACATATTATGGCACACAATTACATACAGATGAACAGGACAATTATAATTATAAGTGTTCAGGTTTTTTGGTTCGGGTTCCATTTGATAGCAGAACTCTAAGAAAGCGTTTATTATGAAATGTAACTACCTCTTTAAAAGTCATTTAAAATGAAAAATATATAAACGAATATAAGTCGTTGTTAGTATTGTAAATAGAATAAATGAAAATAACAAGTCCCCCGGCTGCAAGTGACCTACAAGCTTGGATCATATTAAAGCTTTTATTTCTTTTCTATTACTAACTTTTATTTTATTACTAAGTGAAAATCTTCATGAACCTTTTAATAAAATAAAGTCAAAAATATTTATTAAATTATGACTGTGGCTTGTCTACATCGATACTTATTATAGTTGAAGCACAAGACCATGTTATTTTTATGTGCAAGTCTTAAGTTTTAAATTATTCTTAAAAGTTTTGCCCATTAAATCAGAAAATTTACCAAAGTTTTAAGAGCGTTTATATAATATATCTATTTTGGTAACATAATACAAAAGCGATATAGTTCGCATTATCTCAAAGCGTATCAACACAGCTTCACAAAGGATTAGTCATCACAGGTAATCTCTTTAGCATCTAGTTTAGAACTAATTATATTAATCTCATAGTTCGGTCCGGTGGTGGTATATCTGTATGCATTGCTGCACAAAATAATTACGCGATATATAGGTACGTGATATTGTCCAGATATACGTGTGTAATTAATAGATTTCTACACGTTAATAATTAAGTCTTTTTATGCTGTGTACATAAAATAATAATAATAATTAAAGTTAAAAGCCAAGAGCTTATGACTCTTTATTTCAATAGGTAGAGGCACTTTGACGAAAAAAAAGAATGGGTTAATGTCCTGGAATACACGGTTGGAACGAAGTTTCTTTCGTAGTATATCTATATATTGTAAGAGTGACACGATTTTTGTAAAATTTTGAGACATTTAGACACACACTCATACATATACCTACACACTCACGCACGCACGCACACACACACACACACACACACACACACACACACAACACATGTTTGCATGATATTGTAAGTTGTAACGGAATTTTGTATCAGTTATATGATTAGTTGTTATCGGTTTTATTGTCAAATGTGATACTTAGATCATAGATAGTAAGGGAAGACACTGACTCCTGTAACACAGTTATTACTACCACAGGAGGCAGGGTTTAAATCTATTGTTTGTAAACCTACTATCTGTTTGATGAATAAAGATTATTGATTATTGATCATTATTGATTTGAAAAGTCGGTCATTAGGATACATATTGCAAAATTCGTAGCTTCCCAGTGTTGGTGTAGCGTTTCAAACGCGATGTAAGTCTTTCAACAAGTTCAAAACCTCACCACGGAACAAAATATCTTTCGTGTATTTTTTTTACTGAAAATAACAAAATGCATTTACCAAATGAAAATAATAATATTATACATACAGGAATTTTGTCGATTTTCTTCTTGTCAGGATTACGGTGACGGAAGAAATCCATTTTCTTTTGCCTACCCCTTTCCGCTGTGTCGTCCGAAAAGTAGTTTCGTACCAAAACGCATCGTTAAAAAAAGTAAAGAAATACGCAATTAAACACCGCATATATAGCGCAAACAAATAGCATCTTGTGTGGCCGGGAAAATACAACTTGAACTCATAATAAATTGAAGCAATTCAGTTTAAATTAAAACATGTTTCCCCGAGTTTATGCAATTGGCTCCATAAAACAACAACGATTAATAAACATCCAGTTTAAAACGAAGATATACAGTTGATAAATCTGATGAATTCTACCCACCGAGCTGCAATGAAGATGCCAACTTAGTTTTACATTGCGAAATGAGGCGCGTCCATTCCGACTATCTCAGATCCAACACTGAGAAGGTATAAGCAATTTACATGAGTTGTTGCCATGCATCCTTCCGTACGTCACGGCCCAATTAATTTTATACGGAAACGGATGTATGAGCGAGGCGCAAATGGGTTCATCATACGTACAATTTACTGTCTATCCATACGTGAGTGCGATGGGAGAGTAATAACAATTTACTTGGGGATTTGTGCACGGACCTCTCACTGTAATGACCAAGCAGCAATATGCAAGTGGAGCGTAGACTGCCGGACTGAAATACGTACTATGTTTCATGAAATCCCAAATATTCAATGATATTACAAGAATATTTAATTCTGAGTTTTTGTGTAGCCAGCTTTAGATCTTTAATGGTCTCGTAACACTTATGATGTAGTGGTAGCGATTCGGTTTTATATTTCTTAAATTTAACGAGTCTTAAAATTACCCTGTTGACAACGGTATGTTCTTTGGAGAGTTGTGGGACAGTTCTACTAATTAAAACTAGTATAGGTAAGGTACCCCATTCCACAGATACCATTGTAAATTCGATAATAATATTTTAGATACAGTAACTTTTGGCTCTTTAACCATATATTCATCTGCGTGTGTTGTACTTCAGAAAAATTTGAGTTAGGTTCCAATCCTTTCTATTGTCTATTAGATCTCAAATCTGCTCCCACATCTTGCTGGAGTGCCACGAGTTTATCTCCAGGGAAGGTGATTGCGGTTACCAATGTAACTTTGTGGTTTCCATTCTATAAAATGACCATTGATGGTCCAACTACAACGAGGAGATTCTTTCATCTTTCCTTTTTAATCTCTTATATATAAAATTCTCTTGCTAATTTTTGTTACCAAACTCCTCCGAAACGGCTCGACCGATTGTTATGAAATTTTCTGTGTATGTTCGGTTGGTCTGAGAGTAGGTTGTAAGCTATTATTTTTATTACATCCTTAATGACAAAACAACGTTTGCCGGGTCAGCTAGTATCTATATTATCATGAACGCTGGCCCCAAATAAGATCATTTCGTCGTCCGTCACTATTCACTATGCGTGATCGAAATGCATAAGAAACGTACGTGCAGCTTAACATCTCACACGGTAATCACATTTCTTTACATATTTCTTTAAAAAGTAAAGTTTCAGTAAAGAAAAATTGAGTATCGAAAGGAACAAAATCCATATTTCAGTTGTAACTTACAGTTACTAATGAGATTGTCTAAGCACAGCCACCAGCAACCGGGTCACCGAGGGGAGTTAATGAGCCTCCACTTGGAAATTCTGGGTTAGGGTTGTACTAAAGATGTCTTGTACGTAGTCTAGCCTCGATATAGGGCATTGTTGTAAATAAACAACTGTAACGAGAGTATTATTAAACTAATAATGGGCATGTTATACCTGAGTCATTATGATAAAAATAATTTGCTCTCGCAATAAGCCTGAAAGCCTGAAGCTATATTATATCGTAAAAATATATAATCTATTTCGGTAATCGTCCAATGAATGAAGATCCGATCTATAACATTTCTGATTTCAATCCATCGATTTAAATTGGGCTTGAGTTGAGTTGAGCAGACGTATCTCATTATTTGTTTATACTAAATGCTATGACATAGGAATGACTAACATAAAACATTTATAAGGAAACAACTAGTTTATAATCTTAATTTATGAAATGCAAATTTTACTCTTTTGAAAATAAGCTTTACTTCAACACCCGCGCAAACGATGTAATGTCCTCTATATTACATTGTCTAAGGCAATTCTAATGGCACTTACGACTTCCTATCTGCCATAATATTATACAAAAGTTGGTTTTGCCATTCCATCTGAGGGAAATCAAATATGCATGGTAGTATCTTTTAAGCCTACCTATCTCATATGAAACATTTAAGTGAATTTATTAGTTAATTAAGTTTAATAAGTCAAAAGTTACTTCAATAAGAAAACTGCGCGCTGCATGAAAAAATTATCAAGTTCGCAAACACCAGCAAACAATCATCACAAATAGGCAATAAAGGTAACGCTCATTTATTCCGCTCAGCTACGGAAGGGCATGGGGTCGGAGCAATGGCTGCATTATGCAATAGCCGTCGCGCCATGACTGAAAGACAATGACATGACGTAACGATGGCAATGGCCATGAATTTGTATATTGTTGATCGACTCGTTCGCACGCATTTCGTTGTACTTCCCCACCAGTATGAAGTCTTTCTTTCTTCCTGGCCTTTTCCCACTTTATGTGGGGTCGGCACAACATGTCTTCTCCTTCCATTTGCTCCTATCAGCCGTCTACTCGCAATACACTCCTTTCACACGCATATCTTCTTTCACGCAATCCATCCATCTCTTCTTCGGTCTTCCTCGACTTTTTCATCCCTGCACATGCATACTCATCGTTCTTTTAGTGACATGACTTTCATCCCTCCGCATAACATGTCCATACCACGCTAACCTTTTACTCCTCATCTTTTCTGTTATTGGCGCAACTTTCAAACTTCCCCTTATGTACTCGTTCCTTATCCTATCCATTCTCGTCACACCACACATCCATCTCAACATTCGCATTTCGGTCGCATGCACTCTTCTTTTATCTGTCCCTTTTACCGCCCAAAACTCTGATCCATACAACACGACAGGTCTGACGACCGTCTTATAAATTTTCCCCTTAACTTTAAGAGGCATTCCTGGATCGCATATGACACCTGAGACCTGTCGCCATTTCATCCATCCCGCAATCATTCTATTGTTTACATCTCGGTTGATATTGCCATCGCTTTGGAAGAGCGAACCGAGGTACCGAAAATCGGAACAGACAGGTAGGGCTTATAAAGTGGTTGCAGATAACTGAGCGAAGAAAACTAGATACTTAAAATTTTGTTTCTAACTTAAAGCTGCTCTATCTGTGATTAACATGGCCTATTTTTTATCCCAGGCAATAAATAGTTCTGCACGAATACTCCACGTTTGTATTTTTGAACCATTATAATTATTACAAGCTTCAGGATGAGAAGGATATACGAGTATCTAAAGACTAACTAGAAATAAATAACTGGATTGCTACCTACTAAGATATTTGTACATTGGGCGTCTACTTATACTATCGTTTTCCCAGCGAAAACAAGTTTTTCTTCACCTGTAGGTACAGTTCGTTTCAAATGAAAAGCTCCAGATCATAAAAAATAAAGTTGTGTTCTTTCTCCAGTCCAGATTTCAACTTTTAATGCACAAGCAAGTCCTCTGTGCATAAAACACGAGCTTTTGCACAGGTAGGATTTTGAAGTTGTCGTTTTTGTGACTGAAGTGTTAGGTATAATATCAAATCGTCAACGTCCTACTACAGTGAAGCGATCTCATTAATGTATTTCACATCACTCGCTGCCATTAAGGTGTTTCGGCCCTACTAGCCCGCGAAATTCAAATTTTATTTAGTTTTTCGCAAATATTAGACTAACTACTCATTGTAGGTTTATGACAATGAATTTTGCGGGCATAATATTCATGCATCTACATGTTTTTAATAGAAACTTTGTTTGAAAATTCGCACTCACCTCAAATTGGTTCCCGAAAGATAATTTTTTGCAGTTTCCCAGATTTCGAGCTATCGGGAACGAATATGAAAGTAATTGAGTATTCCTGAGCAGAGTTTTTGTTAAATACATGTAGATGCATAAATGTTGTGCCCGCAAAAGTCATTGCTATAAGCCTACGAAGTAGAATTAGCCCACTATTAGCGAAAAACTAAATAAATGTTATACCACAAGTTACTATTAGCTGACCAGGCAAACGTTGTTTTGCCATATAAACTATTTGTCACTTGGGGGTAAGAAAAATAGTTTACGTCTTATTCGCAGATAGGTATACTGAATACGTGTACTCAAAAAAAAATTGGTCATTTCGTTTTGTAGGAGTTTTGTCACAAACACTGCGACACGAGAATTTTAATTTAAAAAGGATAAGCCCTTATAAAGGAATGCGCATTAATTCAGCGCAGCCACGGAAGGGCACGGGGGTCGGGCAAGAAATGCATTATGCAACAGCCGTGCGAGCGATGAGTGATGGGAGACAATACCATGACGTAATGATGGACCTAATGACAGTGGCAATGATTTCGTAACATTCTTTGTCTGCTGGATTTTATTTACGTTTTCTTTCTTACATTTCCAGTCTATGCAGCATGCGCGCGTACAGATAATTCTCTCTTCTTTTTACGATCTCTTTTATTGATCAGAAAGAGAAAAGAGAGCGACAAAATTAGAGAAACATAATATATCTCTACGCTCACACCTTAGCCCTACTGGACCTTTTCCTTACTTGAAGGCTTTCCTTTGTGTATTTTATATGTTACTCCCTGCTGGATTTTTCAAGCCAGTCTAGCTCCCTCTAGAAGCCAAAGAGGCCGTCCTGCACCTAGATTTTGTAAGAAAAACGCATTCATCGTTATCATAATGGTTTAGAAATTCTGCCTGCTAATTGGTTCCCTGATTTATAGCCAATCGGGGGACAGACTTTGCTAACGATTACGACAACGATGAATACTTTTTTCTTACGCAATCAGACCCCAGGTAAAGAGTCTGATCTGATCGTCAGGCGACAGAAATTCCACGAATGTGCGATATTTCGGTTTTCTGTTCATGGGGCGATTAAAAGTAAAAACTGTTTATCTACAAAAAAATATTAAGAGAAATTTGACGCAAGTTTTCAGACTAAGCATTTTCACTCACAAATATTGGAACGATATAAAATTCACGATACCTTAACCAAACTTTATATTAAACAAATTTATTCTACGACTTGGTGCGCGGCGCATCGCCCCTGTCCGTGAATTTGTAGGTATGTGTAGCGTCAAAACTCTATTCTACATTACAACTACTTCTAAACATAATAAGAGCGGTGAGGCGGCTGGCATTTTTCAATCGCCGCAAGCGCTGCCAGTAAATCACTAAGCGTAGGTATATACCACCTATTTGCTTGTATGAACATATTTTATTTAGAAAAGCGGGTTTTTAAACGCATTAGTAACAGAAGTGCCTCTAAATCAATAAGCGTTGCTACTTACCGGCATTTATGTTTAAAATGAAAATTTAATAGGTCATTGGCAATTTGCTGTTATAGGTAGGTATAGCGTGAATTGTATGCCGTCACTAAGCGTAGGTGCATACCAATTACCAAATATTTGCTTGTATGAACATAATATATTTTATTTAGAAAAGCGGGTTTTTAAACGCATTAGTAACAGAAGTGCCTCTAAATCAATAAGCGTTGGTACTTACCGGCATTTATGTTTAAAATGAAAATTTAATATGTCATTGGCAATTTGCTGTGTAGGTAGTTATACCTACGTATGTAGCTGTATATAGATATTTCAATCCACGAAGACGCGCCCCACTCTGTCAAAATCGCTTATGTTTAATTCGATTCGTATGAAGTTTAACAGAGTGGGACGCGTCATCGTGGATTGAAATATCTATACGTTATTTACACCAATATTGGTTACTCCGCAAGTGAAGTCATAGTCGGATATCGGGACTATAATTATATTAATTAATCAAATGGCAGGAGTTTTCTAACGTCTCTTTGTCACGGGTACAAAGTTGCGCATAGTTAACCGCTTTCTTTCTTAGGAATTATATTAAAAGCATAAAATAATCTGCTTACTCACCAGTGCCTTAGTCTTTTGTTTGTTAAAACTTATCAGAAAGGAACTGTGCAAGAACTTGCTGTCAGCCTTTGTGATTGCTTTGTAAAAATAGATAAGAAAATAATACAAAGCCTTGCACATCCAATAATTTATCCTATCAACGTTAATTAAAATTATGTTCTGTTTATTATATTTCTTTCCACTTTATGCCTAGATACATACTGTACTTGTGATGGGAGATAGCATAAAACTCGTCATGCATAAATCAAACAAAACACGATATTGTGTCAGTCCGTAAACGTATATAATAAATCACACGTAGGGAAGCCTTTTATTAACCGTCATTCCCGTACCGTTATTCACGCACGAGATCACTCGTGCAAAATGCAATTTACAATAAATTATCTAGATATTAATAAGTAGGAAGGTTAAGGGTTGAAAATAATGGCAGCACCATTCATCGTCCGATAAATTGCGAGTGGAGACACACTGTATTGAGATTACGTGCTTCAATATCCGGAATAAGCCGTCCTGGCGACGTGTACGGGGACGAGTCGCCCGATCGATCGGCCGACCAGTAGAGCGACGTAAATTAGTGCGTGAAAAACTTTCAGACGCATTTCGTGAGGTTATGAACGTTTCCTCGCAAAATTCAACAGTTTCCACGATGAGAAAATTGGGGTAATTTGCCAACCTAATGCGACTGAATAAAGGATTTGCGAAGAAAACATTGTGTAATCCTTCCGTGAACGCTGGTATTATTTCTCGAAATGCCGCTAACGGTGCATGTCAACAGGTCATTCAGAGCGACTTGATTAGTTGTAAATTGCTAAGCTTTTGTCTAGGAATGTCCTCGAGCTACTTAATCTGAGGACTTAGGTACTCCTTTACATACCATGTTCATTTTGAATTTAAATGAGGACATTTAGAAGCTATTTAACATCACAGCAAAGCGATAAGAAGCTACTTAACTACTTGATTACAAAACGGTTGTGTATTTAATGATGAACACGAAATCACAAAAGGTAACCAAATGATTTAATTAAAATATTTTCAGTTTAAATTATATGCGTTTCACTGAGACGTATTTACAATAGGCTAGTTAGCTACAGAAAGGATTCCACATTCTTTAAATGACTCCGTTAAATCAACGAACATGACGAGCAGCAAATCAACCGACTATCGCAATCACCCCGATCAACTAACCGTGCAAACAATATTGGGCCGAAGGATCAAATTAACATTCATTCCTCAGTCGATTTAACAGATTAACGCCAATCTCGCTCACGCAGGTATTCGGTGAACGCGACCAAACTGCAAAACTGAGGAGTAGGCCTCTACAGTTAATACTTACTAAACTATCACGCCACATCAATTCATTCGACATAGATCACTAGCAAGAGAACATCGGATAATCTTTCGCCGAACGCCCTTGCCATCGGAATATCGACCTTATTATCTTCCAAAGTGACAAAAGTCTATCTATATAGTTACATTGTGTTGGACGGATCTGAAACTTAAACTGTCGGCCTCATTACTAACTTGACTGGAGACTTAGCGGGGCTGGCAACTGTGCCTTTGATCTTCACCAGCTAATTAATTGGGCTAGGAAAGATTAGCCTAAGATATTGACGGGTGAGACTACTGAGCAATACAAGTAGGTATCATCTACTACGTAAAAGCATAATTATTATCAGTAATCAGCTTACCAGATCAGTCAAATGTATGGATTGTAAGACAGTGATATCGGTAAGACGGGGAAGATGATATTTTTAAAGTTAGTTACTAACTTCGATATTTGTGCTTAGGTATTAAACATGCCTTAACTTAATCATGGTTAGTGACGGACGCATATTAATTATTAATAATTTTTAATAATTTATTTTCACTTTGATTTGTTCAATATTAATGATTTTCTCATTAATTACCTACTAAAGCTTATAATGCCTTAGTTTACATTAAGTTGGAAAAATTCTCTCACCCCAATAGTTCCTTCTACTAAGATATAAAAAATGTTCTCCTTATTAATTTGTTTTGGGGAAAAGCAGCCTTCTAATGCGATTGAAACAACATAAAAGAAGAGAAAACCTTTTAAAAGAAACGTTAAGTCTTGTATTTTTATGGAATCTCTTAAATCGAAATTGAATTGGCTCATATCGTATTATAATGCGTTGCTATAAGATGTAACGTTCAAATACAATAGGAATTTATATCATGTAATTGCTTTGGTGTTTAAGATTATTTGTTTATTTCTTTTAAATAACATCAAATAATAAAAGTGGTAATCAATTCTAGTATTTTAAGCTATGAGGCCTGAGATGTCCTAAATCATTGAAACTTGTTTTTTCAAAGCTAACATATTATGAGATAAGTTAAATTATAGGCCACCAAAATTTTAAGTCCTTCGAGAACCATTATTTATGAACCAGTAATCATACGAAATATTTATTTTTTTCAAGGAAAATTTTACAATAAAACTTATCGTTAAAATTTGCCAAGAATGAAAATAGTGCCAAGAGTATTGACTGCAGCTCCACGCTGAATATCTAGGCTCATTTGTTGCTATTAATTAATTTACTTATTGATGAATTTTAGTCGTTCAATGTTTAATGTAATTTTTTTTGCCGCTTAAACCTTCAATGTCCAGGCTCCTTGATTCTGCAAAAATATTTATAGCATCAACGAGCTAACATCTATGCGCTGATTGGTTAATACTTGCGTCAGTTATGCAGCCAAGGTGACAGTTTGCTGCTGATGACTGCGTTGCAAAGGTTATCGTCGATGGTTGGCCGATGTTACAATCTTATAGTTTCAAGATTCACACCCCAGGTGTTCTTGCTCATATTGGTCATAAAACTAACAACACATTAATTTTTTATAGTGCCCCGCACCTTTTGTCCACCACACTTGTTTGCACTGAGCCAGGTTGTGAATATGCGTTAAAATTTAGTTCCATATCAAAAATACATCCAACCGAGTGCGTAAAATTTCAGCAATTTTCCGACAGCGATATAAAAATTGAAAAATGGTGTCCCTGTACATTTTCACCGATAATAAAGCTTACGCGTGTACATGTGCAATTAAAGGGTTATAGCATTTTAAAAGTGGCTATTGTTTATTGTTTCAGTTGTGTTGTTTGTACTTTTTATTTGTTTTTTTTTTTTAAATATATTGGAGTATTTTGCAGCATATATGTATTTTTGGTGTAGTTGTAAAGTTGATCGCACATTACTCGTGTGAAGAACACGTGCCAAGCGCATTAAAACCAACCGCAGTCATTTAGCGCGTGTGAAATTTTCCTACACTGACATTTTCATTTTCACCGCACTGAAAAACTCGATGCTTTCAAATCAGTTGAGAATTGAAGCTCGTTTCTCGGTTTTAAATCACAGACGATCTTGGCTTCCGAGCCCAGCCTTCTCTGTCTTGTTTAGAGCCAGATACTGGCAGCTAACTCTGTCAGCCTGCGAGGAGAAAACTGCAAGCCGTTTGTCGGTTTATACAGTTTGTAATGAGTGAAGTCGTCATTAAAGTCAATTTGGGAACACTTTTCTGGGCGCTTTCCGAAATCAACTGTAAAAACCGCGCTCTAACTTTTTAACCCACGAGTCTACGAAGACCGTTTTCATGGATTCGTGGGCCATGAGAATCGGAATCTGCGGAAACGGAGCATTCGTGCTATAGCTTCCTTAAGTTATTTGATGTTACATCCGTTGTCTGAAAACTCCAAGTAGTCTTTCCATATTGTACGATCTTGTTTCTTCTGCAAGTGGTTACATTAACAAAGGCGAAGATTAATACGTGTGCAATATATGCAACCATTACCAACAAAGTTGATCAAATTAATGCAACCATAAACGCTTGCAGCCCCGTTTATGTCGGTATTAATTAAATTCGTCGTCCACAGAATCATTTGATAGGCAATTAACGGTAGTAAAGTGTATCCGTATAGCGTCCGGTGGGTCCGTTAAGCACGTCGTATTCTATTACCCTTCTATTACCTAACCAAACAATTGGCCGGCGCTGATAGCCCGCCAGCGAAGCCTTCCGCTGTGATAAGATATGCTAAATAAGAGCTATTCAGTTAACAGGTTTTTAGGTTTTTATCACTAGATACTGTAAAACTTATAATCAATTTTAATAAAGCTTTTTTTATGTATTTCTCTTACTTTTTATTAGTGCCAGTCGGTTTAAAAGCACTTTGAGATACGTTAGTAGTGATCGGGTTGGTCTGTATGCAAGCTGGTAATTAATGTATAAATCTAGATTTCAGATGATAGAATTTCTTAACGTTAATTTTATTCCGAAAAGTATTATAAAAAACCGATAAATGAAAATCTCCTTCGTTTTGAATTTGGTTAAAATATATCTTTATAAATACAAAATATAGCATGAACATTAGCGGCGTACCTTTTAAGGGACAAAGGTAGGTCGTGTCGTATATTAACAAATATTTATTCGCGTATTATCCGATATTTGCGGTCGCTATGGTGCTGCGTAGTTTATTTGTGTTTCCGGACCCATGGTCGAGAGAGCAGCTCTAGCAGAAAATTATTTGATCTTAGTAAAATTACAAATAATTATTAAGAACTGTTTTGCTCATTGGAACCTTTATTAACTAACAATAAAATATATAACACATTTTAAAACACAATTTTTAAGTCCGAAATGTTATGTAGTGAATTAGCTAGCGTTATTTTATGTTAATACATTTCAACATCTTAAATTCTGTTTGCGATTTACCATTCGGATGGACTAGACTAAATCGAAAAAAAAAAACGCTGTTAAGCGCCTTAATAAA
This sequence comes from Coenonympha arcania, assembly GCA_036785405.1. NCBI lineage: Eukaryota > Metazoa > Arthropoda > Insecta > Lepidoptera > Nymphalidae > Coenonympha > Coenonympha arcania. The sequence continues at coordinate 6,845,780 of CM072061.1, forward strand.
TGAAAATTACTACTTCGTATTACCGTTCGCTCTTATTTTTAATTCAATTTAAAGGTAGGTTACGTCAGTCTTGCAATTTGAAATGCAGTTTTATTTATTAAGGCGTAAAGTTTTAAATAGCTTAAATGTTTCAAGTGCAAGTTAGCACATTTGTAGTTCCCGCAATGTTAGCATTCAGCTCCTGGTGGCTCCTCGCTGGTCGGATGTTGAACTTGTGTTAGGTGTGTTTGGACAGAGCTTTGTTCTATCACTTGTACCTACTTCGCCGACGATTTACTCCCCGCCTAATTCTACTTACTGTTACATTTGTAACTTGTCTTAGTTTAACTGCTTAAGCTGGCGAACTTAATATGTTGGGTTTGTTTTAAGTCTTTCAAGTTCACGATTTCTATTGTTTTTCAATTTTTTCATAAGTCTTAAGACTACATTTGTGTAAGGATTACATAAACAACATTAGTTGCTTAAACACCCACTACTTAACCTCCCAGGCACTGTCTTTCCTGCCACTTACAACCTGGGCGCCTTCAAATCAAGAGTATTAACTCTTTGAGGCATTTCCTATGCAAGTGCGTACTTGCACTACTATATATACTGCCACCTTAGACTGTATCATCACTTTCCATCAGGTGTGATCACAGTCAAGCGCTCCTCTATATTATATGGTAAAATTAAACAGTTCAAAACAGAAATTTTGTGAAGTGGAATTAACGATGTCTTATTACGAAACAGAGAATGCCTGAAATTCATTTTACATGCTTAACTACTACTACTTACTGAGAATCAAAAACGCTCAATGAGCTCAATCAAATGAATTATTTTTGTTTTGTATTTCACTTTACTTCGTATTGTTACATATAGATACTACGTAATACCATACCATCGGATTCATTAATCAAATAAAATTACAAATGAAATAAAATGTACAATACGAACACAACAAAGCGATAAAACCGAGCTAAAAAGAGGTGTTAGTGAAATCAATATATTGGATGTTTCGGACGTACTTTATCAAGGTTTTTTATCAAGTCGTCTGTGACAAGCTTTCGAGTACAAGCGTGATAACACGCTACTGATTATCCACAGCGATACGCCGAAGCGATGTCAAAAAACCCAAACCTAATGTGCTTTAATAATAACCTTTTATCTGTATTGATCGCCATAAATACACTAATGTCCCGACTGATGAGACATTTGTTTAATATTTAGAAGCACGAGTACCTATTTGTGTATTGGTTATATTTTGAAATGTTTGACAGGGTATTAATTGATTACGATCTCGATTGCGATTAGTGCCTCTCGATAAGTGAGGATGGAATAAACTCATCTTTCTAATATGCCACGGCACGGCAGTAGGTACTTCAAGATTAAGTGATAACTGCTAACATAACAGAAACTTCCCGTTCATATTTCGATATACAAAATCATCATTTTTGCACATAACTCCGCCAATGCCAATGTGAATTTCGAATTGTCTCGAAATTGTGAATTTTTAAAACCCCCAGGAACCATGGATTCTTCCGTCTGAAAAGAAATCTGGGTGTTAATTCTGGCTATGAGCTGTGTACATTCTTGTGTCAGATCGGTTTCTTACAAACTTTCATATTTATATAAGATATTTTGTTTTGCAAACTAGCTTGATTGTATATTTTTAGGTATTTTATTTATAGACCTATCCTGATTCCACATTGAATAGACTATCCACAATCAAACTCTTCGTATATCGATTTTACTATAAAAAAAATAATGGTCTTTCAAAATGACAGTGAAATCGCTCTGAAAAAGTTGAAAACACATAAAAAATCCATTAATAGAATACGTATACTATAGTTCTGGGTGGTAACTTGGTAAGCGACACCCGGGACAATTAATGTGCCGCTCCACACTTTCATTACACACCTATGTTTTGTCCATTTTTCCATATAACAATACCTCCGTTCTAGCATTCAACGTTTTTTAACTGAACCAAAATTCATACGCGACAGTGGGCTGGTTTTTTTCACTGAATTTGACTTTAAAGGCATGGCTTGTATTTCCACTAACGCAAGTTTACTGGTAGGTACTTGAAGTATCGTGAATGGTCCAAGCAAACAAAGTTTAGTCTGAAAGGTTTCGTGAAACTTTTCTGCATTTAAAAACTGAAAGAAAATGAAATCGTACAAAAATAATGAAGTTTACGGCACATGTACCGTACCTAGGTACTGTTTCGGTTTCAACCAACCAATTATTTTCTTATAAGCTGTTCTTAACCTAGTCTAGGTTTTTCCTGTTTTAATTGGGTTTTTCTTAAATCAACAACAGCGTATCGTTCAACGTATCTTAACTAGGCCTGACCACGTTTTACTCACTAAATAAAATTAGTTAGGTACGTAAATATACGTACGAAGTGTGGGCTCATATACAAACTTATGGGAGCTTCGGATTCGGACTAGAGAAACAAAATAAATCTTGGACGGAGTAGAGCGATTTATAAGCAACTGGTGATTTGCTTACGAATTCTGCTGGGAGTAGCTTGTTTAGTGCGTTTTCGGAGGAAAATAGGCCTCGGGAACGTAGAAAATGTTTCTTACATGTGACTACGAATTTCACACGGAGGGAATAGAATAAATTTGTTTTTATTTTCGAGTATTTCTGCACGAAGTATAAAAAAAAACACGATTTATCTTTGGCGTCGCAACTCTTACAAGATAATTAATTAGATGCCTTGTAACATTTGTTATTATAATAGAATTTTACATTAAGTAATTGTATTACCTTTTTCGATCCATGAATATCGAGGTTGTCATAATATAATATAAATATTGCTGACCCAAAAACAATGTTTCGCCATTAGGCATATAAAAATAGCTTATGATCTGCTTTCATGCCTACTGAACATACACAGAAAATTTAAAATAATCGGTCTAGCCGTTTTGGAGGAGTTTGGTAACAAAAATTGGTAAGAGAATTTTATATAGTTATAATAGAGTGAGATATCTATCTCTATTCTGTGTCTTGAATTTATACTCTAGATTTGCAAGAAAAAACAGAAATTGTAAAGCTCAACAATATGTTGTAAATTGCAATCCTACCCGTACCTATTACAGGGAAAAAACACAACCAGAACGAGCACATATCGTTTAAAGTGGAGCGTTCTACATCATTTAGCAATCTCATCTTTAAAACATCGCCTACCGTTCCACGCGAATACGTAACCATCTTTTAAAAGTTGTGGCAATAAATAAAAAGTTGCACGCATACCATAAAGCGTAAGATAAAAGCTGTAACGCTTAGTTTAGGTGAAAGCAAAACATAAATAAAGTCGATATCTAGAAGGCCATAGAGTCGGGCAGCCACACAGACTTAGGTGAGCCCGTCCCACAACACTGTCATCATTTAAGCCGCACATTAGTGAAACTTGCGCCGTTTCCACCACACCTGGGGACTGGCGGCACATTCGATATTTTACACCGGGAGCTGTGGAACACGGTAAATTTTAGTTAGCCGATGTTTTGTTGTTCGAATGCATACATATTTCATTGCCTGTTACGAACGGTTTGAGACGTTTTTGCTTTGCACATAACGCTGGCGTAAATCATAGCCTTGTTACGACAGAACGACTGCATTTTTAACTTCTAATAACGGGAACTAACATAAATCAAAACTAATTTGTAATCAAACTGTAGAGTACAGAGTACACTTTTCATTGGAAAAATATTTTCTTTTAATGTCATCTAATTATTTATTTTTTGCTAGAAAATATGTGAAATTTCTAAATGTGCTTGATGTTCGAATAAAACTCAGCCAAACTAATTCGAACACTACTGAAATACACTCGAATCATAGCAACCCTAGAACAAAATTTACAAAGAATTTCGTCAGTGAATCGGCGAACAGGCAAACACTTTTTAATTCGAAATGCATGCCAATAAAGTTTACGGCATATAAAGGGAAGAAAAGTGAAGTTGCCGAAAGTGACACAAATATTTGCAATGAAAACCTCCGGAATATCCAAATACGGGATACATTGCAGCTCAGAGCTACACCTGCTTTCTGAAAGCCTTTCTGTTTGTTCGCCTCGTTCTGAGCTCTCGAGTGTAATCACTATTCGGAGAGACACTGCCATTCAGTAAGACTCTGTCGCAGTGTTTTTTGCGAGCGCGGCGTGGTGAGAAGATTATTTACAGTTTTATACTATTGAAAATATGCCTCTAAAGTCATATTTAAAAGTTATGTAATACTACGAGACTCAAAATATACCACAACAATCGAGGATTACCACGGCAATCAATTACACGGATCGAAAAAATTGGTTGTCTGTAAAGTCGGTTTACTGACGATAGTTGAACGTGACAACTCTCGCTTGAACTTCAAGCCTTACATGGAACGCCTCAGAGCGAGGTAGGTAACGGCAGCGAGGTAACGGCAACGAGGTAACGGCACATGAGTCATGTTTTTTTATGCGTGCAGCCGGCTCCATCGATTTATAAGACGTTGTCACGTCAAAAGGTAAAACAATTACCTACTAAATGTAAAATCGTGTTGTAATATGTTACAAGGAATCGAATCATTTATTTAGTTGGTTCATGAAAATACAAAAATACTTACAAACATAGAGATGACATGCACAGGGGCATCTTATCACTACAAAAGAGAATTTCTTCCAGATGCTCTAGTGACATTACAACTTGTTGCCAGCAACTTTTTGAAACGCCGCAAATTAATACACGTCATGATGGTACGACTAAGTGTATCTCAATGTATGCGTACTTTTTCTTTGCTTAAAGTGGTATACCTACATACATACATACATTTTTTTTTAATAAATACATACGGGACATTTTTACACATCGCAATCTAGCCCCAAAGTAAGCGATAGCTTGTGTTATGGGTGCTAGATGACTGATAAATATACATACATACTAATATACATGTATATAATATATTGAAAAACACCCAGACACTGGAAAACATTCATGCTCATCACACAAACATTTACCAGTAGTGGGAATCGAACACACGACCTAAGTATAAGTAGTGTTATAATAATCTCTTTTTACACATAATCGTATCAATCCGTAAAACAGTTGTGCGAATAAATGGCAAATATTTTAATTTTGTTTATTAATATGTTTTTTGACAAAGTTTATACCTACAATAATATTTTTTGACGCATTTCTAATACATACATATTATTTTTGTATGATTCACAGGAAGTACCCACAAAAAATAATCCTAGAAACGAAATAAAGGATTTGTTTGCAGTAATTCGAGTATTTGGACCGGTTCAAGACTTTTAAACCTCTTTCGATCCAAGCGAAGTTACTGACTCCTACCAACTACTTTGTTTATAAAAGCATCTTTAGAACTACTAGTAGTGGCAAGTTGGTCGTATGAAGGCAGACCTGTTTACCTTTACAACAGACGATAACGTTATTTTAAACTTGAGTCGTTGTTTAAGTGACGTTGAAAAATAGCACTTTGCGCTGAGTTTTTGACATTGTGCAACTTTCACGGATCCTTTCCTAAAGTCATTAACGTAAAACACTGGATCTATTAAGTAGGGGTATTATAGTACGTTTAAAACATGTAACTTCTTTTGAGCGATATACACGTGGATTCCAACATATTGCGTAGGAGTGCTACAGTGCCAGCTTTCATTGAGAGAGGGTGCAGAAACTAAATAACTGATATGTGGTACATGTAGATTTTAGTAGCTTTGATGTCGACTATAGTAACGTTTGTAGTGTTAACAATATTTTCTAGTACATTTGTGTGTAAATAAATATTTATAGGTTTAATAAAGCAATTGTCAAAACGCCGAAAAGGTTGGAAGCAAAAGTCTGCAATACCCTCCAATTGCAAACGCCAAGATGGAATCGTCTTCAATAATCTGTTACTTACTCGTTATTTACTTACTTACGCATTTTTTCTTAAAGGTGTGTAATTATCAATGGGTACATACCTGAAAACAAAAGACAAGCAGTTAAAAAATTATAGTAAAGTAACAGATTTTCAAGGTTCTACAAACACTCCAATGAATGAAAGACATCCGATCCAACGCAAAGGAAAACAACGAATAGCACATGTAAAGCGATGACGTAGTATTAGCAGTTACTAGTTCGATGACTCAAATCCCAGAGCTGCTTTGAATTCAAACCTCCCGTACTTAGTCAATTAATTAATCACCGAGCACTTACTTAAGTTAATTATTATTTACAAAATACAGAATATTGCAAGTAAGTTAGTTCCTGAAATGTTTTGGATGCAACTGCGGTTGATTCTACGATTTATTACAGACAATTTTTTCTAGTACTTCTCTCCGATAAAACCTTGAAAGACAGATTTCTTCACAAATTCATCATGATAGCACTCGTAACTACGAATGGTAAATGGAAGTTATAAAATATATGTTGGGTTTGATGTAACAAACTCTTTTATACGCTACTAATGAAGCAACGTCATTTAAAATCCGAGCGCGGCTACCCTAAAATCATCCTCGCGATCTTCCTTTCCAAATACGAGCATACATAGGTACTTGATAATAACGTCAAATTTCGGCAAGCATCGAATCGCCGAAATGATAGATAATTACTTAGAAATACGGCTGAACAATCCGTAATAATGCATTCGGACGCAAATTCGAGCGATATTGCTGTTTGGAACAAACCAATAGCAAGCCGCGGGCTTCGGTTAATCGCTGCCCGCCAACTAGTGGGTAATCCTCGAGTGCTCATATAACGAGTGCATTCCCGTGCCGTTGCAGGGAGCAGCGAGCCCCGCACGCAATTACGGCTCTCGGCTTCGAACGATGACGGAATACGTGTAGGTATCACGTGCGTATGATGTGATAAACCGTGACGTATTCCTCGTTCGATTGTTTTACTGTCGCGATAGCACTCTACTCTATTAATTCCGGATCCCTTTCATCAGCAAAATCCACAGCCGGCTCTTTGTATGACCTTTACTGTAACTTACAAAGATGGGCTCAATGTAACCTTTGCTATAACTTACAAAGGTAGCCAAGTGAGAAGAACATAACAGAGAACCCACAAGATGTTCACCTTAACCGTCTGAAGTCTGAACGGTTCAGATACCTTTGGGTATAGGTTCAGGCTGAACCTATACCCAAAGATATTAGGTAAGCCTAGACCTCACCTTGAAGAGCAGCACAATACAATACTCCGCGACTAGATTGACTGATAGGTATTAAAGTTTAGTGCTGTTGTCACTCCTAACTCATACAAACAATAGTTAACCGTGATATCGTTTAACCACCGCTCCGCTACAGCCTACAGGGTGAAAAGCTTTTGCTTTAAAACATCCACTTCCTTTATATGGATTTCATATCACGATAACAAACGCGCTGTAAACAAATTTCGCGCAACGCGTGGACTTCGTAAGCTTTGCAAGGTAACCGACGCAAGTAGGTACACAAACACGAAAGTTAGAATAGTAAATAAAGCATCTGAATGGGAGGCCGAGACTTGCGCCGGCGCAGCGTGCATTGCCCCCAGTCCCCCCTCTCGGTACAAACGCGCCTGACGGCATTCCGCTGCGCTTCCTGACCAGGGCAAGTGCAGCGGCATTACGATGCAAGTACCCCCTCCTTCCCTCCCCGACTTTCCCCCCTTACGCTCTCCTTCCCGGCTAGCCTGTTGCAAGCACCAAGCAATGTTACTTCCGAATACATTCAAAACTCACCACATTAAAACTGAAATGAGCAAAAACTCAAAAACTATCGAATTTTAATCCTAGGAAAAGAAGTTTCCGGGGGTGCGTAACAGCTTGATTGTAACATGCACATTCCCTTTATGCTGTTTATACCAAGGTATAGAAAAATATACTTTTATTTTAATAAAGTATTGTAAAAACCCTTCGCCCGCCCAAAAAAGCCTTTGTAATCCAATGCATTAAGATTATTAGGTTGTTCTGACATCATCTTATTTGAAATTTACCTTTGTTCGTACACAGAGGATTTTCCTGATCAGGGTAGCAAATCAATCTGATTTGATTATATTATTTTGTTGTATTGAATGTTTGCGAATGCGAAGTCTACGTTTGTAGCCCCCTAAGCAAAGATCGAGGTTTTAAAAATATTGTTATGGTTGTATATATTTGCGCAATTGCGGCATCGTATTTTCCAGGTAGGTGAAACAATTTTATTTTCGTTTGGAAGGTTTTCAGGAAGGTCATTTGGAAAATTATGAGTGATAGTCACTATGATTCATAAAATATTGTTCAGACTTATGAACCCATTATAAAGAAAATAAGCCATATCGTCAGCTTTATACTAGTTTCATAAAGTGATCTGTGATATAAGTAACTATTACTGGTCAGCCCCTAGATTGTCTTATTAAAACGTATTCATTGTTATCGGAATCGTTTACTGATTCCGCCCGCTGATTGGGTTCCTTATTTGCGTCAGCCAATCGCGGGGCAGAATTCACTAACGATTACGATAACGATGAATACGCTTTTCTTACGCAATAAGACCACTGATCGATCTGTTTGGAATTATATTAGTGTAACTTCCATGAAATTGCGACAAAATTATATAAATGTTGATCGTCCGGATTTTAACACCTCACCAACTATATACTAGTGAACAAAGTACCACAGAAAATGGCCTGCCTGCTTATAGCGATGAAAATCTAACGTTGGGGTGAGGTGGCGAATGTGAGGTTTTTCAAACGTAGATTTTAGATTATCGGGGGTGATATGAATTCTAATTTACAAATTGTTACCCTTTACCTAAATTAGAAAAGCGAGTAGGATTTTTTAGGTACTATTCCAGCCGTTAGGGCTGGCTACTGCGAAAGACCTTTTTTTTTGTTATAAAAGTATTTCTCTATTTTAATCTGCTTATGCTCGAATATTAATAAAATCTAAGCTCGTGCTCGTGAAAATGAGCTTAATATTAACTTCATTAGATGCCAATGGTAAAATTAGTAAGTGTAGGACAAATCGTGCAAGTGAATTTGAAATCACCTACTTTCGTTTCTTGCAAAAAGAAATTAGTGTGTAAGTGTAAGGCATGGAATTCTTAAGTGAGTACACAATTTTGCGTATTTACTAATAATTATATATTTGACAAGCTGTTTAAAAATATAAGGATTAGGTATATCTATTACTTACTTGTTTCGTCATTATTTGGGTTCAATTCTATAACTCTACAATGAATTTTCAGTTGATCATTTTGGTGCTAAGTCGAGACATCGAGACTACTATAAGATACGAAAATACCACAGTTTAAAGATATCTTACTACGATATTTTAACACTGTGAATATACGTATTGAAGCTTTCTTACATTATCGGTACGGAAGATTCGTACGTTTAAGATGCATTTGTACACGAGAAAAAAATTTACAAGGCTGGGTCCTTCTTACACTTTTTCCGTTCATGTAAAAGTCTGTCTACTGAAAAGCGCTTTCCCGAAGGCTTTTAAGCGCTTATCTTGAAAATGATAGCCGCGACCGGACGCTGAAAGGCTGTGACGGCAATTTGCTTACATTAGGACAAGCCCCGTTTTACTATCTATTGGCTGGGAGATCGTATTTTTTGCTTTCATAAAGTATCATTAAAATCGAGTCCAATTTTGTTATTCAAATCGCTGTGAGCTGGAGGGTTAAAAAAATGATCGTTTTTTACATGTTCGCAAATACGCCTAGCATTTTATCCCATTAACGAGAATACTAAGAGATAAAAGATTGCTTCTAAAAATAAATTACTAATGGAGTTACTAATTCCATGCTGTAAATTTTAATACGAAACTACGAAAATTTCGCTGTTTTCTATCTCTCTCCAATATTTAAATCGTAATCGTAATCGTGCCATTCTTTGTTACCAAACACCTCCGAAACGGCTCGACCGATTGTTATGAAATTTTTAGTGTATCATCACTAGGTCTGAGAGCAGGTTATCTATTTTTTTTTAATATCCCTAATGGCAAAACAACTTTTGCCGGGTCAGCTAGTTTGTCTATAAAAACTGCGTGCGTGATATGAGCCTGCCTGCACCATTCGAAGCTCTCTGTCCTCTCTCACTTCGCTTTTTGACACGCGTTTCATATACATATTGATATTAATGACTTTTATTTTGTTTGTACGTGGACGCAATATTGATTTACAGGACGCAGTCGGCTATGAAGTTGTAACAGATTCAGTCATGCCCTGTTTGGAATGTAGCGCTTTGTTTCCAGTTAGTTCAGCGCATCCGGTTGCTGAATTGTTCAGGTGTATTCAGAAAGCGTTGAGTATCTTTTTCGTTTCCAACGCTGTATGAGTTTATGGATTCCGCATCAAAAAATTTAACTTTGCACTGCACGGAGAGGTGATTTCGTTTGAATATGGATTTTAAGTAGCGTACTGTAAGGGTGATTACGCTTTGTTACAAAAACTTACGTTTACTTACTTATAAATATGAACGAGCAGCGTGCACCTAGCGGCGTACTAATATTGGTATGTTATACGATTACGAACATGTTTCTCTGGAAGGTAATATCGAAATTTCGAACTTACTAGAGAAAATTCCAATAGGGAATATGCACATTTTTTACATTTTAATTTGGTTGTTTATATCGTTATTTCATAGAAAAAATATACAATCTCTCATAAAATATTCATTTAAATTAAGATATAAATAATTAAAAACCTGCTACCTAATTCAAGCGATTCAAAAGTATCATTATCATATACTAATTGATTATTGAATGATTCAGTTCGCACTCCACAGATTATACCTACTCAATATCGCAATAATAGTCTATATCTACGCGAGTGGCTGACAATGAGCGCTGACTTGTGGTTTGTGACGTCACAACCCACCGCGTTCTGTTTTGAAATTTTCTTCGAAAATTAATTATTTTCTTGATTGTTGAGGGGTTAAATACAAAATTATTATGACAACCGATATTATTTAATACCATTGAATATTAAAACTAAGCTTTCAATTGATTATTCTGTTTTCGGAATCACTATTATTTTATTCTTTAAAAAAAATGTTAATTTTGGGCTAAAATAATGTGGTAAGAATGTCATAAATAGTCCCGAGCACAACAATAAAATATACACAGGGCAATCTGCTTTTCGTAAAAGAAAAATTCTTACTAGGAGCAACAACACAGAGCTATTCTGTAAAGTTATTTTTATAACTCGACAACGTGAGTTTCGAGTTATCGATGTCTCTCGGTATCTGTTGTGGAACCTCGACCAACAAACTGAACTGTATCACCTAAGTAAAGCTTCATTATTAATACCAAATAATAATTAATTATTATGCTAACTGATGATTCCACTGGGACCTAATATTTAAGTGGCAGCATTAATAAGAAATAAGGACTTAAAACATAAAAAGACAATTTCTAAACCATCATTCATTGATCCTAGAAAGCTGAGGTTTTGCAAGAGGCCCCTTTCTTGATGTGGGCAAATGTCAAGATATAAATTTTTAAATCCCAAGCCATAGAGGTCCAAGAGGGAGCCCTCAACTTCTAAAGTACGGCCAAAATTGTCCAAACCTGAGTCATCGCTACACAATTTTTCACGCACACTAGCATCCGCGCACCACACAAACTTATTTCAAATTGACACACTACAGATTATACCTACACTATAAAAAAATTGGTTGCCTGTAAAGTCGGTTTACTGACGATAGTTGAACGTGACAACGTCTACTTTGTCGCTTGTTCCGCGCTCGCGAGGTAACGCCGGTAACGCCGCATGAGCGAGGTAACGCCGGATGAGTCATGTTTTTTCGTGCGTGCAACCGGCTCTATCTATATATATAAAAGAATGAGGCATTTTGGTTGTTCCACGGATTCCGCCAAAACTATAGGTCGTAGAGATCTAAAATTTGGTACCTAGGTAGATATTAGGTCATGAATTCGTACTAAGACGGGGATTCTAGAAATTCGAATTTTAAGGGGTAAAAACCGTTGGTTTTTTGGATTTCCCCATACAAAAGTGTAATTTTTTTCGTTGTTCCAGGGATTCCCGAAAAACTACAAGTCGTAGAGATCTGAAATTTGGTACCTAGATTGATATTAGGTCATGAATTCGTACTAAGACGGGGATTCCAGAAATTCAAATTTAAAGGGGTGAAAACCGTTGGTTTTCGGGATTTCTCCATACAAAAGTGTAATTTTTTTCGTTGTTCCAGGGTTTCCCGAAAAACTACAAGTCGTAGAGATCTGAAATTTGGTACCTAGATTGATATTAGGTCATGAATTCGTACTAAGACGGGGATTCCAGAAATTCCATGTTTAAGGGGTAAAAACCGTTGGTTTTCGAGTTTTCTCCATACAAAAGTGTAATTTTTTTCGTTGTTCCAGGGATTCCCGAAAAACTACAAGTCGTAGAGATCTGAAATTTGGTACATAGGTTGATATTAGGTCATGAATTCGTACTAAGACGGGGATTCCAGAAATTCAAATTTTAAGGGGTAAAAACCGTTGGTTTTCGGGATTTCTCCATACAAAAGCGTAATTTTTTTCGTTGTTCCAGGGATTCCCGAAAAACTACAAATCGTAGACATCTGAAATTTGGTACCTAGGTTGATATTAGCTCATGAATTCGTACTAAGACGGGAATTCCAGAAATTCAAATTTTAAGGGGTAAAAACCGTTGGTTTTAGGGATTTCCCAATACAAAAGTGTCATTTTTTCGATTCCGACAAAACTTTGATTCGTACCTACTAATCAGGGTAGGTACCTAGGTTGTTGAATTTGTACTGCGACGAGGATATTCGAATTTCAAATTTAAGGATGGGAACATTTGCGAGCTTCTTTGATTTTGGAATAAATTTTTTTTATATTCTTTTTCTCTCAACAGCAAGCGTAGAAAAGGAATCTGTGGTCAAAATTTAAAAAATTGGCCGCCATTTTGAACATTTTTGTCACTGGGCCGAATGATTTGAAAATTAATATGGGACTATAGAAGCAAGCATAGAGATGGAATTTGTGGTCAAAATTGAAAAAAATTGCCGCCATTTTGAACTTTTTTGTTACTGGGCCGAATGATTTGAAAATCAATATGTGACTAAAGAAGCAAGCATAGAAAAGGAATTTGTGGTCAAAATTGAAAAAAATGGCCACCATTTTGAACTTTTTTGTTATTGGACCGAATTCTTTCAAAATGGATATCTGACCATTGCATCAAGCATAGAATAAGAATCTGAGGTCAAATTTTAAAAAATTGGCCGCCATTTTGAACTTTTTAGTTATTGGACCGAATTCTTTCAAAATGGATATCTGAACATTGCATCAAGCATAGAATAAGAATCTGAGGTCAAAATTTAAAAAATTGGCCGCCATTTTGAACTTTTTTGTTATTGGACCGAATTCTTTCAAAATGGATATCTGACCATTGCATCAAGCATAGAATAAGAATCTGAGGTCAAATTTTAAAAAATTGGCCGCCATTTTGAACTTTTTTGTTATTGGACCGAATTCTTTCAAAATGGATATCTGAACATTGCATCAAGCATAAAATAAGAATCTGAGGTCAAAATTTAAAAAATTGGCCGCCATTTTGAACTTTTTTGTTATTGGGCCGAATTCTTTCAAAATGGATATCTGACCATTGCATCAAGCATAGAATAAGAATCTGAGGTCAAAATTTAAAAAATTGGCCGCCATTTTGAACTTTTTTGTTATTGGACCGAATTCTTTCAAAATGGATATCTGACCATTGCAGCAAGCACAGAAAAAGAATATGTAGTCGAAAACTAAAAATTGGCCGCCATTTTGAACTTTTTTGTTACTGGGCCGAATGATTTGAAAATTAATATGGGACTATAGAAGCAAGCATAGAGATGGAATTTGTAGTCAAAATTGAAAAAAATGGCCGCCATTTTGAACTTTTTTGTTACTGGGCCGAGTGATTTGAAAATCAATACGTGACTATAGAAGCAGGCATGGAGAAGGAATTTGTGGTCAAAATTGAAAAAAATGGCCGCAATTTTGAACTTTTTTGTTATTGGGCCTAATGATTTGAAAATCAATATGTGACTAAAGAAGCAAGCATAGAAAAGGAATTTGTGGTCAAAATTGAAAAAAATGGCCGCCATTTTGAACTTTTTTGTTATTGGACCGAATTCTTTCAAAATGGATGTCTGACCATTGCATCAAGCATAGAATAAGAATATGAGGTCAAATTTTAAAAAATTGGCCGCCATTTTGAACTTTTTTGTTATTGGACCGAATTCTTTGAAAATGGATATCTGACCATTGCATCAAGCATAGAATAAGAATCTGAGGTCAAATTTTAAAAAATTGGCCGCCATTTTGAACTTTTTTGTTATTGGACCGAATTCTTACAAAATGGATATCTGAACATTGCATCAAGCATAGAATAAGAATCTGAGGTCAAAATTTAAAAAATTGGCCGCCATTTTGAACTTTTTTGTTATTGGGCCGAATTCTTTCAAAATGGATATCTGACCATTGCATCAAGCATAGAATAAGAATCTGAGGTCAAAATTTAAAAAATTGGCCGCCATTTTGAACTTTTTTGTTATTGGACCGAATTCTTTCAAAATGGATATCTGACCATTGCAGCAAGCACAGAAAAAGAATATGTAGTCGAAAACTAAAAATTGGCCGCCATTTTGAACTTTTTTGTTACTGGGCCGAATGATTTGAAAATTAATATGGGACTATAGAAGCAAGCATAGAGATGGAATTTGTGGTCAAAATTGAAAAAAATGGCCGCCATTTTGAACTTTTTTGTTACTGGGCCGAGTGATTTGAAAATCAATACGTGACTATAGAAGCAGGCATAGAGAAGGAATTTGTGGTCAAAATTGAAAAAAATGGCCGCAATTTAGAACTTTTTTGTTACTGGGCCTAATGATTTGAAAATCAATATGTGACTAAAGAAGCAAGCATAGAAAAGGAATTTGTGGTCAAAATTGAAAAAAATGGCCGCCATTTTGAACTTTTTTGTTATTGGACCGAATTCTTTCAAAATGGATATCTGACCATTGCATCAAGAATATAATAAGAATCTGAGGTCAAATTTTAAAAAATTGGCCGCCATTTTGAACTTTTTTGTTATTGGACCGAATTCTTTCAAAATGGATATCTGACCATTGCATCAAGCATAGAATAAGAATCTGAGGTCAAATTTTAAAAAAATTGGCCGCCATTTTGAACTTTTTTGTTATTGGACCGAATTCTTTCAAAATGGATATCTGACCATTGCATCAAGCATAGAATAAGAATCTGAGGTCAAAATTTAAAAAATTGGCCGCCATTTTGAACTTTTTTGTTATTGGACCGAATTCTTTCAAAATGGATATCTGACCATTGCAACAAGCACAGAAAAAGAATATGTAGTCTAAAATTAAAAAATTGGCCGCCATTTTGAACTTTTTTGTTACTGGGCAGAATGATTTGAAAATCAATATGGGACTATAGAAGCAAGCATAGAGATGGAATTTGTGGTCAAAATTGAAAAAAATTGCCGCCATTTTGAACTTTTTTGTTACTAGGCCGAATGATTTGAAAATCAATATGTGACTATAGAAGCAAGCACAGAAAAGGAATTTGTGGTCAAAATTGAAAAAAGTGGCCGCCATTTTGATCTTTTTTGTTACTGGGGCGATTGATTTGAAAATCTATATCTGACTATCGCAGCAAGCATAGAGAAGGAATTTGTGGTCAAAATTTAAAGAAGTGGCCGCCATTTGGATTTTTTTGGTTACTTGGCCGATTGCTTTGAAAATCGATATTTGACTATTATCAGCAAGGTAGTGAAAAATTTTGTGGTCCTAATCAAAATAAATGGCGACGACAGGAATTTTGGAAATTAAACGCTTGAGGGAGTTAAGCAGAAGTTCAACGTGAGCGAAGCCGCGGGCGTTTGCTAGTCGATTTATAAGACGTTATCACGTCAAAAAAGTTGCCGCACTCACGGATCTGTCGTTGTTACTACCTATTATAAATCTATGTCCCAAACGATCGATCCTGGGCAGGTGAGCTAGTAAATGATAATATGTTACATCTCCGCTGTCGCAAAATACAGAAACATCCTAACAAAATAGCTGAGCTGGTCAATCTCCAGTGTTAAAAGCCGGCGTCTGCACGCCCGTCTGTTTGTTTTCCGCGGCTATTTCTGGCGGACCGCCATTGTTTTATGAGTTACGGCGCAAGTAGGTACACCACCTATTTAGCTTTCTTTATAACTTGAATGTGTAATTTTTTGTAGAATCGCCCAAGAATACGTCGAGCTGTTGTGGTAGCATTTGGAATTTCATCAATTTTTTTATTTTGTCTTCATACCTTATAACTATTTATTGAAGTTATAAACTGTGCTAATAGTTGAAGGATTTTCACATAAATCTATTATAATAAAAGCAATGATAAACTTCAAATATTTTCAAATCTAATACAAGTGTGACTGTGGATTTTTATTCTCATAACTTGAATGAGAATCAGTGGAGGTACGAGCATTTGTAAAGCTATTTTAAAAAGTTTAAATCAAAAGATCCTTCCGCGCAATACGAAATCAAATCCGATTTGTTATTTGTTAGCAAAGTATTAAATCTCACGGTGAGTTTCGACTTTTACAGAGGAATTCAACCTGTATAAACAATCAAATGGGCGGCCATTAAGGGTAATATTGGTTTACGGGTACTACAAAGAACGATATTGGTACAAACGTTTAGAAACTTGAAACTAAAAAGCGCAATAGAAAAATACGAATAAGTGAATTGTCAAAAAAATATTGTTAAGAGTACCTAAAGTCAGTTGCATAGAAAAATCACGTAAAATTATACGATAGAGTCTACAAACACATTTAGGCTAGTACCACACTGCTTTAACCTTTTATAAAATATTACGTAGAGGCTTTTGTCAAGGATCTTCTTCATTGATCTTAAATAAAAATCTATTTAAACTTTGTTCCCTATAACGCTTCTTTACATGATGTTTAGATGTTCAGCTATCCGCCTTTTGGAACGGGACAAAGTATTTCTTACAACCTGAACTCTCTTTGTAAGTTCTTTCACACGGCGTCTTTCACACGCGTGGCTGTGAACTGTTCTAGGTTACCAATGTACGAGACCTAAAAACTAGGCAATTGCAACGTAATCGTTTTCACCTCATGTGTTTTTACAATAATAAGTACCGATAAGGTACCTAAATTCAATGTATATATATTATATCTTTTCGCAATGTATTTTATTTAACGCGGGCACTGTATTTTACGTATTTTAGATAAATAATCTTCCTATTTAAATACACAATGATCGAATAGACTGCCATTTAATGAAATATGAAGAAAAGAATGAATAGGCTTTTTCCAGGCAAGCGCGCTTCAGCCTATCAACCACCTCATCATTGCTTTCCATCAGATATAATTGTAGTCAAGCGCAAGCATATCAATAATAACATTTTTTTCTCTTTATCTAACATTTAGTAACTTTTTTGTTTTGGATTTTTTTTGCCTTCAACTATTTGATGACCAAAATATTATGAAGGATTTTTACTTTATCGTATAAAATTTTTTATTTTTTTAAAAGAGAAATAGTATGCACAATACCAAATACGATGACAAACCGGATCACAACGAGAATGTAGAGAAGTAAGAGTAAAATTAATAAGCTTATGTAAAAGCTTTTCACGATGACCCAGTCCATTTTTTTTCATTACCTGTATCACAAAGAGGGAAGGAGCACTTTTTCCTCTATCCTTTCTTTGCCGTGACGTATTTTTTATGAAGACATTATAACGGATAGCAACGGGCTTGGTTGAAATATGGCAAACGCAAAATTAAAATGAATTTGTTTGTAGTAAGCGTGAAATTATATTACTTGAAAGAAAGTATTCTCAGATGATTTTAGCTGGAGGGCTGTTTGTTTTCTACGTTTTTCTAGTATTTTTATGATCTTTTTAATAAGACGAGAACTAATTCGATATGAATCGTTTTTCGTATAGTATCACGAATAAAATTAATACGTTGCATTAGTATCATACGTTGTTTAAAAATAATATCTTTAGCCAGAATTGTATCCCACCCTAATTTACATCCAGAAGGATAACCACGAAAGAAATAAGAAATGATGGTATTCATTTAGAATTTCACATTTATTTTTAGTTTAGATATTAATATTAGGGGGGTAAAAATAAATAATTATTATTAAGAGGCTTCCGATCGACTGTTGGATCAGGAGCCGCTTACAGAAAGCATGTGGTCTTGGAACCGGCACGTATTGTGAGGAGGTTCCTCACTCTGGAGCTCGGACTGGTGGCTTGGGCCCTTAAAGCTCCGCGATCGGTGGTGGAACCAGTTCTTAATATTTTTGGAGGTTTTTTTTTTATTTTGTTGTTTAAAATATTATAAGATTGTTGAAAAAAGAGATACCTAAAATATTATTATGTACTCCATTTATTAGCAGGTAGGTACCCCTAACTCTCCCGCTGCAGCGTATTTCAAACTCTACTAAAATGAATTTGTAATTAAGGCGATACAGCAAAGCAGGACAAAGGATTTAAATAATCGGCGCCATTAAGGCGGTGGGTATATCGCCGATATTAATATTTTTAACGAGACCTCCGGGTTTTATTCAGGGAAATTGCAGTTAGAAGGATCTTATTAATGAACGTCGCGGACTCCTTTGTCCGGCGCGAGAGCACTTCCTGCACAATCACCCTGACACCCCGTAATTAGAGAGAAAAATCCGTTACCCTGACACCTAGCACCGTATTTTACCATTACAGCGGAATAATTTTAAGTCACCAGAAGCGATACGAATATATTAGGAGTTATACCCATCTCCCACTTTCAATCTTGCTAAGCCGGAAGAAAAAGGGTTTAAGTCTTTCTAGATCTCAATAATATAACCGCATAGACCGTTGTTATTGAAAAAATGTACTTTAAATTTTTGAATATTATCATAGACAAGCATTGTCTATCATAATATTTAAAAAGTAGGGCTGTTGGGCTAGCACATGATACAATGATTCTAAGAATTCGGTAGGGTTAATTTTACGGTTATAGATAGCGTGGTGAAATCGAAACGAGATTCAAATTTACCCAATAACTTAACTGTTTCCTATACAAAAAAGAGCTAAGCTATATGACGGTTAAATCAAGCATCAAGCTACGAGTATATCACGGAGTAAACTATTAGATAGATTAAATTTAAATTCTCACGGCTCCAATATATTGTACTTACATTAACATACTCATATAGTATTTGTTAGTCTAGGTAATAATTCGTTGTTTAAACGCTTTTATCAACACCGCATTTATAGAATTGTGGGCTTTAATAAGCTCAATGGCATTTTTGTGCTTTTTATACTTCAATTAATTTATAATCCAACTTTAAAAAAAAAAATATTATTAATGACCAACGAAGCCCAGATAAAGAAGGCGCTGGATTAGATTTAAACGTAAATAAACAGGAACATTACAAATATTATAACAAAGTTAATGACAAGTACATAATACTAATAAGATAATTTTTTTTACGTCATCACACACATCGCAATCTAGCCCCAAAGTAAGTGATAGCCTGTGTTATGGGTACCAGATAACTGATAAATTTGTTTTTTATTGAAAAACACCCAGACACTGAAAATCATTCATGCTCATCACACAAAAATTTACCAGTAGTGGAAATCGAACCCACGACTCCGACGCAGACGGCAGGTTCGCTACCGCTACGCCATTCGGTCGTCAGATTAATATTGATTTATTTCAACAAAATATAATAAGTCTGTTTTTTACTAGCCACACGTTAGTCTATGCGCGTTCCGGTTCGTAAGCTAGCACGATGACCTTTTATTATTTAATTCTGGCTTAAGGTATGGCAGATAGCGGTAATACAAAATAGGTTGTAAGATACACGGTCGTTAACTAGCGCGATGTTTATATTATCAACTTAAAGGATTTTTAAGTTGTCAGTAAATAAAAGATTTTTTTTCGTATTTACAAATAAATTTAGTAATTTACCTTCGTATAGGTAAGTTGTTTACTTGTTATTTAAGAAACAAGTTTAATTGGAATTTTCGCCATGATTACCGTCTATGAATCACGAGTGATCACTTATAGTCTATGGTTTTATTATTTAACTGAGTTTGTAAAAATGTATTTTTTTACCTTTTACCTTAGAAAAATGGTCGTAAATAAATGTACGCAACCCTAAAAATTATTCTGGTAAAGAAATCGCTGCAATATAATGATCATAAGCAAATTTTTGCTGTACCTATATAGATATTTCAATCCAAGAAGACGCGCCCCACTCTGTCAAAATCGCTTTTGTTTCATTTAATCCGTATGGAGTTTCATAGATTGGAGCGCTTCTTATTCATCGTGGATTGAAATATCTATCATAAATCTTATCTTAATCTTAATATAATATATATGAATCTCGTGTCACAATGTTTGTCCGCGATGGACTCCTAAACTACTGAACCGATTTAGTTCAAACTTCGTGAATATCTGTCATTTGGTCCAACTTAAAAGATAGAATAGTTTTTATCCCACGTGGACGAAGTCGCGGGCATCAGCTAGTATAACATAAATTAAAAAGAGTCCCAATCGTAATAAAATAGATACCTACCAACATCACTCACGTGAACCTTTTTCACAAGTATTCGTCGTAGCTATAATTGTATCTGTCAACACTGGAATTAAGAACGGCAACGAATTAGTACTTGAACGCGGGGAGTCGAGTACTCTTCCGGATGTCATAACGATGTCTTGACCCAAAGAAAAATAATAAAAACAGTCAAGCGCTTTCACGGAGCGAGATTACAGGACGTTTTTATTCAATATTACATTTTAACAATCGTTTTTAACTTGCGAAATGTTTAATACATTTATTATTTATGAAGAACATACAGTTACACCTATCCATATCTTTCTTAAAGGTATCCACGATACATGAAAATCTAATAAGAATTAGACTTTGAAGCTGTCAGAAATAAAAATTAATTAAAAATATTATACCACATGAAACAATAATTAAACTGGTAAGTATTTCAACATCATTTCCTGTTTCATGGTTTCATTTATGAAATATTATGTTATATGTATAGTGTTCAAAATATATTTAAAAAAGTTTTGTTTGAGTATATAAAGACCACATGATGTTGTGAAGTGGTACCCTACACATTGATCAGTTTATTCATATTTTTTGAGGCCCAAATTTCAAGCTGATATTAAATAATATTTTTCAAATCGCCAACGCTTATGATTAAAATTAGATAATACATACTTCGTCCAATGACGTAACAGTGCTCCTCGACTCGGGGTTCAAAACGATACTCGTATGATGATAGAAGCCTTAATGGCATTGACATGTACATAGACTTTTGTGACTAACCGAATATTATAATACAAACAAGTTAGTACTTGACTGCGATCTCATTTGATAGTAAGTGATGATGCAGCCTAAGATGTTATCGTACTTGGAAGGGTTACTTTACCCCAACGGTTTCTACAAGTATGTAAAGTATGAATTAAATATGCAATTTTCAATTAAATATTCTTCAGAGGTATAAGAATTTTGTATTTCTTATACTTCAATTCAAAGACAAAAAATCCAAAGAAATCTAAATTTTTGAAATAAATTGAAGTATCGCCAAGTATTATATAGAACTTTATTAATTTAACTAACGCTAAGATAAATAATGGATGTGAGACAAGATGTAAGCGTCTTGAGAAATCGACAACAAAAGTACATTCCAACATGATTCGTACGCACATTAGAATCGTAAAAACGCGATTAAAGTATTGGCCAACGGAATTTCATTCGACGAAACCGCTTTTCGCTGTATAAATTGATTGTTGAAAATTAATACACACGTTAGATTTCTGAATGCAATTAATCGCATACTTGTGTCGTGAACGTCGTTTCGCGCGGTCGCTCCGCGCTTTCGAGCGAAATTGCGGTGAAACTGATATAATGACGAACGGCAACCACTGCACATGCGATGCAAGCAATGTTTTCTATTATAGGATACCATGGATTAATGGAATGGTAGAGACACATGTCGTGTTGGTTGGCGCTTTGGCCTCAGTTGCCGTCAGACCATTCCGTTTAACCACAACAAAGTTACGATGCCAGCAATGTTTTCTATTATAGGATACTATGGAATAATGGAAAAGAAAAATGTCGTGTTGGTCAGCGCTTTGACCTCAGTTGCCGTCAGACCATTCCGTTTAACCACAAAAAGTCAAGATGCCTGCAATGTTTTCTTTTATAGGATACCATGGAATAATGGAATGGTAGAGACACATGTGTTGGTTAGCGCTTTGACCTCAGTTGCCGTCAGACCATTCCGTTTAACCACCAAAAAGTCACGAATCACGATGCCTGCAATGTTTTCTATTATAGGATACCATGGAATAATGGAAGAGAAAAATGTCGTGTTGGTCAGCGCTTTGACCTCAGTTGCCGTCAGACCATTCCGTTTAACCACCAAAAAGTCACGAATCACGATGCCTGCAATGTTTTCTATTATAGGATACCATGGAATAATGGAATGGTAGAGACACATGTCGTGTTGGTTAGCGCTTTGACCTCAGTTGCCGTCAGAATATTCCGTTTAACCACAACAAAGTTACGATGCCATCAATGTTTTCTATTATAGGATACTATGGAATAATGGAAGAGAAAAATGTCGTGTTGGTCAGCGCTTTGACTTCAGTTGCCGTTAGACCATTCCGTTTAACCACCAAAAAGTTACGATGCCTGCAATGTTTTCTATTACAGGATACCATGGAATAATGGAATGGTAGAGACAGACACAATATGTGGTTTTGGTTAGCGCTTTGACCTCAGTTGCCGTCAGACCATTCCGTTTAACCACCAAAAAGTTACGATGCCTGCAATGTTTTCTATTACAGGATACCATGGAATAATGGAATGGTAGAGACAGACACATGTGGTTTTGGTTAGCGCTTTGACCTCAGTTGCCGTCAGACCATTCCGTTTAACCACCAAAAAGTTACGATGCCTGCAATGTTTTCTATTATAGGATACCATAGAATAATGGAAGAGAAAAATGTCGTGTTGGTCAGCGCTTTGACCTCAGTTGCCGTCAGACCATTCCGTTTAACCACAAAAAGTTAAACTACCGCTGTAACTACTTAATGAAAACATTCGTACAAATTTAAGAGTACTTCTGGTTTATATTGAGCTATAACCGCTCTTGTGGAATAATGATAGTATTTTTGTAGCCTCAAACTTTGTCACGAGTAGGTACTAAAATTATGTACAGGCAGTTGAACAGTAACTTACTGAGTATTTATACCGTTTTATATCGAAAACCTAAGATTTTAATATTGATTTAAGATGGACGGGTAACGTCCGGGCGCAAAAATTCAAATTTTATTTGATTTTTCGCAAATAGTGGGCTAATTATACATCGGGAGCAAAATGCGAGTATAAAATTTAAGTAACTACGTGTTTTATATAAAACTTGGCTCAAAAATACTCATTTCTTCATAAATCAATATTCATCTTTTTGCAATAGCTCCAAATCTGGGAAACGCAGAAAATAATCTTTCTGAAACCGATATGAGGTGAATGAGAACTTTTAAGCATTTTTTTATAAAAACCTGTCGAAGTTTAAATGTTATGCTCGTAAAACTTATTGCCATAAGCTTACGAAGGCATTTAGTCTTATATTTGCTAAAAACTAAATATGATTTCCAATACAATTCGTCACCACGTCTAGTGGAAAATTGGCAACTATAAGTAGGACAGTAGGACCAATTTTTCCATTAAGCAAGTATCTGATGAATATTTTACAATAATATTAGTATTCTAGTTTCAGCATTGATATAATGAGTGGAAAATTGGCAACTATAAGTAGGACAGTAGGACTAATTTTTCCATTAAGCAAGTATCTGATGAATATTTTACAATAATATTTGTATACTAGTTTCAGCATTGATATAATGAACATTGTTATAACTCTTTCCCGTTAGCCAGTTATGGGGTCTAGGTGGATAGCTAAGCATAATAGTGTGTCTAGAAACATTAAGCAACCGTTATTCTGTCGCGTCTATGAATATACAATGTATGGTATTTCATTGAACGCGTGATATAAATTATTTATTATATTTTGTTACCCACGACGGAACGGAGTACGGGTATATGCGTTTAGGGTGAGAGACCGTTTGTACATTACTCTATTAAAAAGATTTTATGTTTGTTTGTATGTTAAATTGTTCACAAAAACCAATAATGCAAAAATATTTTTGTTTGTTTGTTTGTTTGTTTGTTGGTTTGTTTGTTTGTTTGTGTGTTCGTTTGTGCACATCAATGTTCCCATTTATTTCAAAAACGGCTTGACCGATTTAGATGCAGTTTTCTGTATAATGTTTGGTGTCCAGCGGCAATGGTTCTTAGATAGTTGTTACGAAAATCGATCACCAGGGGGCGCCATAAAATACATTTATATTGCAAACGAATGTTCCCATTTATTTCAAAAACGGCTTGACCGATTTAAATGCAGTTTCCTGTATAATGTTTGGTATTCATTGGCGATGGTTCTTAGATAGTTGTTACGAACATCGATCACCAGGGGGCGCCATAAAAACATTTACAGTGCAAACGAATGTTCCCAATTATTACAAAAACGACTGAACCGATTTGGATACAGTTTTGTATAAAATATTAGTGAGTCATTGGCAATGGTTCGTAGATAATTGTTCTTGTGATTGAACAGCAGGGGCGCCACAATAAACGTCTCTTTATGACTTGGAAGGGATGATGCCTTCAAACGCTGCTAGAGGAGCTAATGGCTAGTTTGAAGATTAATTTTCATTTTTTAATAATAATATAATTTAAATTACATTAATATATTAATCGAAAAACTATAAAACAAGTGGAAAATTAAAAAAATTTAAAACACCCACGACTTTTGCAGACTTGTAATTGAAAAAGGATTAAATAATTTTTTTGAAACTCCCCGACTAAAGGAAAGTAAGAACTAAGAACCTATCAGTATAATTACAAATCCAAGAAATTCCGTCGGAGCTGCCATTGCTATTTTCGTTTCCAATATCAATTAATGTAATTAGTAAGTATTGATAAACTGTTGGTATATGAGAAGTATCAAGAAATTGAATTAGTCATCAACTGGTAAACAGCACCATCAACACCGTCATAGGCAAAACACAGCAGCTCCGGCGGATTTTCTTGGATTTGTAATTATACTGATAGGTTCTTAGTTCTTACTTTCCTTTAGTCGGGGAGTTTCAAAAAAATTATTTAATCCTTTTTCAATTACAAGTCTGCAAAAGTCGTGGGTGTTTTAAATTTTTTTAATTTTCCACTTGTAGTAAAAATAATAAGTATAAAATAAAAAATATACTTTCTCGTATAGTGAAAAATATAACAAGGAAACACAATATTATGTCCATCGATGTTATATCTATTTTTATTATTTTATTATTATACCCATACCCAAGGTATCTGTTAATGAACCCCAAAGCCATTATCGCAAAGACACTTCTGTGTATCACAACAAATAATTTTAATACAATTTCTTGATTCTTGAGTCTAGTTTTCTAGACACCATGCTCTGCCTAGTAGAGCTCCTCACTCCTGCTTTGGTTAGGAGATACCATGCTAATTTTGGGAAATACGTACCTACTTTCTTATCGCATAAAATGTCATAATGTCCTTATTATAAAAAGAATTTCATAGCAAAATTTCAGCTTTCTATGTCTAAAAGTTTGTGCTGGGCAGTAATGAGAGGACAGGAAAGGACCTTTTCTATATGTAGTGGATCGTATCCACGATCTTAGAACTTTTCATCATATTGCACCCCATCGTAGCCAGATCGAATAATTGGTTACTTTGCGAAATGTCTAGCTACGACACACAAAAGGACAAACTGTTGCTGAAAATTGCCTACAAGGCCTAGGAAATAGCTTAAGATTTTCGAAAAAAACTGACGGAGTAAAAAATGATCAATTGATATTGAATTAATTGATCAACTCAAAAATGGGCCACAACAATTGCAACCATTTCATAAAATAAAATGATTAGTTTTAGTATCTGGGCACGACATATTATGAACAACAGGATTACATTGATATATTTCATAATAATATCCGTTTAGAATTTTTTAAGAAAAGCAATTTCAAACAGTGATGACAGGTTGACTTTGAAATGCATCATTTATGCATCGTAGATACTGTACCTAGATGAATCTACTTAATCTCTAATGATTTGGGATAGTTACGCCTCTAGCTAAGTTAGATGTAAATCCTATTATAACTATAACATGTTAGAGAATTGAAGATGAAATATTAAATTCGTTTACTTGCGCAGGATATTCAATTTCTCAGAGTCTCATGAGTTCATTACACGGTGGTGTATTTAAGTATCAGAAATGTATAATATTATCTGGAAGCTGGTTTGTCGTAAATTAGTTTTATGGGCAATAAACAGGTATTAGAATAACGTAAACACACTACCTTTGACGGAAGGTCTTAATGAGAAAAGTTTGATGCGACTTCCATTTTGAGTGAAACTTCTGTCATCACCGTTTACTTTCATGGCTGGGGTGACCAGTCGGCACATCGGAAACTAGATAAGAATCTCTCTCGAATTATAAACAAAGTTGGTTCAGTTATCAACTTGGCGGTCGGCCGCTTTGTTCGATCTCCGCTTCTTTACTTCGCCGATAGCATTCAAATCACGTTAAAAGTTTTCACCGACGTGAACTGACACTAGGTATTTCTTGGGAAAAGTTCACTCCAGTTAAGTACTCCTTACACGTGCAGTTTATTTATCAATAAATACTAAGTAAAGTGTTGCAAGTAAACTCTGTCCCCTATGCTAATTTTCCACGGTTTTTATGTCTTGTCGATCATCAAAACCCGCTTTTTTATGAACTGGAAAATTCTGGTAAGTTGACTTTAAACTTATGGCCCTTGGAACGTTTGAACTTTGATGCGCTACAGTTGAAATACTTCGGATAAGTAAACATGTTACATTTTTAAAGATATTTTAAGAAAGGTTTATTTGTCCAGGCATTGTTGATGAAATGCGTGATGAGTGGCGTTTACCATAACAAAACAGCAATTTTATCGCTCTTGTTTTTATATTTCATATTTTTATTTAATTACCACGGGAGTGTCGTGAGAGTTGTTATCAGATGCGAGCTTGACGAGCGTCGAGCTCTCTCGTGGAACTACTTCTCGGTCGAGCGCGTGCACCTAGGCGGGAAACGATGAGTGGACTTACCATGTTAGAGAGCAGCAGACGCTGGTGTTTAGCGACTTGGGGATCAAGAGTTTGGAGCGGGAAGGCGAGGGGCAACGGAAGGGGCAGCGGCAATGGGAGCGGGTGCTGCAAGAACAGCGGCGGGCAGCAGGCGCACGGCGTCGCGTAGGACACGCACCCAAGCTGCGGCGGGAACAGCGTGCCGACGGCCTCCTCGAGGCCTCTCCCACGTCTCTCACGACCGCATCCACGGCCGACCCTCGAGCTTTCGACGGCCACGCGCGCCGCCGACTCCTCGATACCGTCTTCAGCAGTCGTCGAACGCCCGAGAGAGACCGGTACAAGTTCAAACAGCGCGGGAACTCGGGAAAAGTTTCGCGACGAGTCGAGTTGGGTACGGGAAGGGCCGGATCACGGTAGGGAGCGGGAAACTGAGCGATCGGGAGAAGCGAGAAACGACGCGCAGGGCTCGCGAGAGTGTGGAGAAAGTGGCGGCGTGCACGGAGCACAAGTCGCCAGGCCGGCGTGTGGCAGTGGACTGAGCGGCGAGGCAGGTGCGCGAGGCGCGCGGAGGGCGTAGGGGCGGGCCTACCTGACTCACCTGGGCGCTTGCGCCGCGCTCGCTCAGCCTCCGCCGCTCTGCATCTCGCGAGCCTCGCTGGTACTCTCTGCAACAAACACCGCCGCCGCGCCGCGCGCCGGTGCATGACCGCTCGCCGCACCGCCGCCGCTGCCGCCGGACACTAACTTTTCATGACTCTAACTTTAATGTTTGATTAAATTAGCGCTACAAACATTGCTTCATTATGAAGTCATACACTCATATTATAATAATATCATAGTATTTTCATTGTAACTGCAAACTGCGTGGTAACAATTATTAGGTTACCAAGCTTTATTAAAGCTGCATGAACTTTTAAGCAAGTGCAATCGTACAAACTAGGAGCACGAACTTTTTGTAGAGTCGGGAATAAATAACCTAGCATTATCTGTGATATAACAAGAAATAACAAAACGTTAAAAATATATTGGCACAAATACATATTTTAAGCTTTCTCACTGAGAGGAAAAGAGGGGATAGGTAGGTGATTTGACGTGGCAGGTAAAATATTATAATTAATTCTCCACACATTCACGCTCTTAAACACTCGGCCGTATGCACGAAACAGCGACACTCTGATCTTTAAATAATGATTTGACCGTATAGAAAAGTCAGCGAAGGATTATTTCAGTTGCCTTATCAGGAGAACGAAATCGTATTGATCTCGAAGATCGGACTCGTTAGAGGACATCACAAGAGGCATCCGGTATAAGCTCATTGTATACGCTTAGGGGCATTAAGCGCCTTTCAACGTTGCGTACTATTTACTTTTACAGTAAAAACACAAGGAATAGTTTTCTGAAGAAATCCGTCGCGATTGATAGCTGTAGATGTAACTGGACCAGATGAAAAAATATTACCTACCACCCTTTTTTAATTTTTTCTCATTATTAATTGAAATGTATCGCAATCAAAAAAACTTTGGTAAAGTAAGATGTTTCATGATTTCAAACATAGGAAATAATATGTAATCTAAATACGAGAAGAAGAAGACTCGTTACAATGTCTCCCAAGAGTTATACGTGTAAAATTTTTCTTCGACTTTAATTTTTTCTCATTATTCATTGAAATGTATCGCAATCAAAAAGACTTTGGTAAAGTAAGATGTTTCATGATTTCAAACATAGGAAATAATTACCCACGACGGAACGGAGTACGGGTATATGCGTTTAGGGTGAGAGACCGTTTGTACATTACTTTATTATTGAGATGTTATGTTTGTTTGTATGTTAAATTGTTCACAAAAACCAATAATGGAAAAATATTTTTGTGTGTTTGTTTGTTGGTTTGTTTGTTTGTGTGTGCACATCAATGTTCCCATTTATTTCAAAAACGGCTTGACCGATTTAGATGCGGTTTCCTGTATAATGTTTGGTGTTCAGCGGCAATGGTTCTTAGATAGTTGTTACGAACATCGATCACCAGGGGGCGCCATAAAATACATTTATATTGCAAACGAATGTTCCCATTTATTTCAAAAACGGCTTGACCGATTTAGATGCAGTTTTCTATATAATGTTTGGTATTCATTGGCGATGGTTCTTAGATAGTTGTTACGAACATCGATCACCAGGGGGCGCCATAAAAAACATTTACAGTGCAAACGAATGTTCTCAATTATTACAAAAACGACTGAACCGATTTGGATACAGTTTTGTATAAAGTATTAGTGAGTCATTGGCAATGGTTCGTAGATAATTGTTCTTGTGATTGAACAGCAGGGGGCGCCACAATCTTTATGACTTGGAAGGGATGATGCCTTCAAACGCTGCTAGAGGAGCTAATGGCTAGTTTGAAGATTAATTTTCATTTTTTAATAATAATATAATTTAAATTACATTAATATATTAATCGAAAAACTATAAAACAAGTGGAAAATTAAAAAATTTTAAAATACCCACGACTTTTGCAGACTTGTAATTGAAAAATGATTAAATAATTTTTTTGAAACTCCCCGACTAAAGGAAAGTAAGAACTAAGAACCTATCAGTATAATTACAAATCCAAGAAAATCCGTCGGAGCTGCCATTGCTATTTTCGTTTCCAATATCAATTAATGTAATTAGTAAGTATTGATAAACTGCCGGTATATGAGAAGTATGAAGAAATTGAATTAGTCATCAACTGGTAAACAGCACTATCAACACCGTCATAGGCAAAACACAGCAGCTCCGACGGATTTTCTTGGATTTGTAATTATACTGATAGGTTCTTAGTTCTTACTTTCCTTTAGTCGGGGAGTTTCAAAAAAATTATTTAATCATTTTTCAATTACAAGTCTGCAAAAGTCGTGGGTATTTTAAAATTTTTTAATTTTCCACTTGTATGTAATCTAAATACGAGAAGAAGAAGACTCGTTACAATGTCTCTCAAGAGTTATAAGTGTAAAATTTTTCTTCGACTTGTCTGTCAGGATGTAATATGCCACTAAGAAAAGTTTCAATTACCAGGTGTGGTAGGTCCTCCTTGCGGGATCCGCCTAAATCTGTACCACTATAATATTAGTGATCGCCCCTGATTTCGAACCTGTAAACACTACTTGAAAGCCTCCCAAACCTTGCAAACAATAATTTATTAAAGTTGAGATTATTAACGTTTTGAACAGTGCTAAAAAAATCTTTTTTACAGTCAAAAATGTCAGGCAGGAGTACTTTTGAAGCATTTTTTTACTCTTATTACCTTAGTATTTTTACTACGCTTATTAGCTACCTTAGTATGAGTATGCAAGTGAAAGGACAAGTTCAAGAAGTAGAGGAAGACAATGGATGGATATATGCATGTGAAACGAATGCATTGCACGAAAACAGCTACAGATGTAAATGGAAGAAAAAGACGTATTGTGTCGACCCCACATAATGTGGGAAAAGGAGAAGAAGAAAAATGTCATAAGAGAGACTATGTCTCAGTCTCTTAGGATGAAAAGCGTAATTATGCAGTGCAATACAGTCATACTGCTTCGAGTAACATCAGTGTTCCCTCAAAACTATAGCATGGAGTTAGTCATGGGGCGGATCAATAAATTTCTTAAGAGCCGGCAATGCATTTGCTCTGGTACTGCAAATGTCCATCGGCGGAGGTGATCGCTTACCATCAGGTAACCCGCCCGCTCGTTTGCTCGCGACGACTATAAAAAAAAATGACTAGAATAACAACTTGAGCGTTCGTATGTTTACATGAGTAAGACCTCTTTGATTCAGTTCTAAAGACTCAGATTACGCACATCTCGTAAGTGGCTATACGGTAAACAAAACATGGATCAAACATTACAAGATCAAATCAGAAGAAATATCTGGAAACTTACCTGTAAAGCCGAAGAAGATTGTCCGTGGTTTATTATGTAACGTAATCTTGTCTTACCCATTTAATGTAATTTAGAATAATAATGTAGACACGAGTAAAGTTCCTAATGAGGTATCATAAATTTCTCAAAAGAAATTAGGAATATTTAATATTTTTTTTGTGAATAAAGAAATATTATTACAAAATTTAAGAAATTTTAATTTACTTAATACAATATATTATGGAAGAATACTGGATAATAAATTCAATAAATTTATCAGATAATAAAGCCTTGTCGAAGCCAACTCAGCGAGGCATGGGTACTTACTTGAAGATGCTTCTTTTTTTAAACCTGAGTTGAAATTGCATAGATGTAATCAATTTCGCATTCGTAGAAATGGTTAAAATGATTCAAATCAAATATTAAGATCAAAGGCAGGTTCTACTACAGCTATCTGTTGCCATTTACTTACCATACAAGTATGACAGGTAAACTATGGCAAGACGTAGTTCTGAAATGCGAAGCTATTTAATAAAGAGAAAGCAATATTATCATAGTTGAAGCTGATAATATTAGGAAATTCCCATTGATTAGTTAGACAAATACCGTAACGCATAAATACTGGGTGTCAGCGTTAGCGACGCAACGACGCGACGGGGCGTCTGCTTTCGATAGTGTTAATTAATTCTTGTCATCAGTACAAGGTAAGGTAATTACCGGCTGTGGTGAACTGACACGTGTTTCGAGAGGTTGATCCCCTTGTCTAAAGTTTCCTTTATGAAATTAGCGTTTCGGTTTCCTATAGGCTTAGAAGCTCCTTCCACAGAAATGGAATGTAGAAGCGGTTATGTAAGATGTAACATGATGTTTTTGAATATTGCCATTCAATATTCAAAAAGAAGGCGTTATTTTGCGGAAATCCATAATTAGTAGGAAAGATTAATTTGTTTTGCTATAATCCGCTTCTTGAAAAGATTCTGTATGGTACAATATGCAGGAACACTGCCCACATGAAACACCACACACAATTTTCCAACACTTTCTTCGACGTACGTTTCATCCCGACACCGGGACATCCTCAGAAGATGTTGACTGCACAATGCGAAATCGTAGAGTACGATTCGTAGTCAGGTTGGAGAATGCTTTTTTTAAGTATTTAGATAGTATCCAATAGTCGCATTGTTATCGTTTTAAAACACCATACCTACTCTATACACTAGGGTTATTGGAACCGAGAGAATTCTTTACGGCAATCATACTATAGTAGGTACCTATAGGAATGCACGATCAGAGAATTAATAGTACATCGATGGAAGCACATTCTTTGAGGATTAGATTCTATGTACTACGACTTATGACACAATTTCAAACGGCTGCTACAAAATAGAAGGTTGCCTATAACATCAATCAGAGGCCGTAGCAGTGTATATAGTAATATAACTAGCTTTTGTATATGGACAGATTAGACATGGTAAGTACGCAAATTCTTCAGTTCAAAGTCAAAGTCGCGCCCGCGCTGGCCCCGGTCATTGACCCTGCGCGCACGCCGCCAAGCCGTCTACGCTACGCCGAGCGGGCGTTACGTAAGTTGACCTTAACTTTGGGCGGTGGGAAATGGGGACCTTAATAAAATTCGTGGCACACGTGTTTGGATTTTTGTTACTTTATCACGCCACAGTTACTTACTTTTAATTCAAATACATGAAGCAATAGTATATATATATATCCTTATTATAAAAATGTATCATACGGATGAACATACTGCAAATACCTTGCAGGTTTATTACGAAAATATTTTAATAAACAACATGCTATTGTTTTACCAATTATAAAGTAAACAAAACCTGGCAAAAAAACGCGTCGGGCGGTGCATCGGAAAAATGCACAATAACGGACGAAGAAATGAAAACAATGAACAGACTCACGTAGGTAGGCCGTGTGTGGAAAATCGGCCACACTTGTATGCTACTATTGCTATTGCAGTCGTAGTAATATGAAAAATGTATGAAACTAGCAGACGCCTGCGACTTAACTCACGTGACCCCATATTTTCTCACCTTAAATACGGGTTGAATTTTCAACAATCCTCTTGTAGTGGATGGGACGGCATACTGTTTATATGCTAAGTTTTAGGTGAAGTGATTTGAGCTGAATGTCGATGGATTACTTGCAGCCAGTCATACATTACATAGATAAACATTACATATTTATTTGTCATATATAAAACAAGCTGAACCGCCCCCGCTTAGCTCGATTGACTCCGTAAGAAAGATTAAACACCTCTTGTCTACATAAAAAAGAAAATCTCTGTTTGTAAGTATTAGCATCCTGTGAGCAGATAAGTTTGGTACGATTATGTTTCACGAAGGTTACTTGTTCCAACGTTACCAGTTTATCATCAAGTGACACTTCTCTGTCCAATCTTTGTTGTCTGTCTGTGTGACCGTTGTAGGCATTTATAGGATATCTAAAAATATTTACGGAAGAATCTGCGCATGGCACTAGAGCGTCAATCTAGGAGGACCTCGAAGATCCAGTTCTTTAATCTGCCATTTGCGCTTGCAGGCAGCTCTCATTCTTCGGCCACCTGGCTAGGAAAAGGCCATACAGCATTGAGAGACTTATTCAGTCTGATCGCATGAAGGGGAAGCAAAGCAGAGGTATGCCAATCTGACAGAGACAGAATCTGCAAGGCAACGTACATGCGTAAACATCTAAGATTATCTCCAAAAGGTTCAATGTCGTGCCAAGAAAATACGGAATAAGTTACGGGATTCAACTACACTTACATTACTAGGCTCAACACCCTACCTCTTGGCGAGCCTTGATCTACAAGCTGGTCTCATAGATGGTCACGGTCCTCAGTCATGAGGATACAATTAAAAAGAAGAAAATACGGAAGAAGTTACGGGATTCCACTTCACTTACATTACTACAAAAAGACCATTTTATAAATTGTTTTAATAAGGCATAAATTGATGAAAAACTTCACAGCAATCGCGTCGTCACGATGGGTGACCGTGGCATTTACGCTTTGCTGAAGGCGCACCGCGTATATGGTTTTGGATTGAAATGCACTTTTTGTATAGAGGTATTAAATTGTTTTTCTGCAATGTGCACTTCTATGGAGTATCGTGTACATAATTTATTGTAAGGACTTGTGCACATTGTTAAATAAAATATTGCGAACAGTGGCTTTAATTCATTATAAAATATAATTTGTTACTCGTGATCTATAAACGTTAATATTATAAGGGCAAAGGTATCTCAAATTATATTCATTTAACTTCTACGAAATGATAATTTTAATGAAAGTCAAAAATAGTTGAGAATATCCCAAAATATTTAAATTCTTTCCGAATAAAACATTAAGCTGCGTTTTAAAATTATCATTTTTTGTTATATTTATAATATAACTCAATTTTATTAAATAGAATAGACGGCGGAAAGAATAACGCTAATTAAAAAGCACTCAACACTTTTTACCTTAACTTTCAGGCGTAAACTGGTAAAAGTTTAGAAGCATAACACTGACGGTGTTGATGAGAATGCTTGTATAAATGTTTACGGGCCTCTAAAAATTTGAGTGTTTTCTATTTTCCCTACACTTTTTAATAAAGTACATGGTAAAACAAAGGAATTACCGCATGCGACAAGTTGTACATCTGCCAGTTCAAAACTAATTACTAAACTTTACTAGCAGTAGTAGGTATCTAAGTTTAGCTGTCTTTAAAAAGTGCTATTCATTTGCAACCATATCGTAGTGAAAATCTAGTATCCCATAATAGAATTAAGGGATAATAATTAATTCGTTTTAGGCGCGCTAAATATAAGCGTCTAAAACAGAATTTTTCCATTATGTGACGTACATTTACATTACGGTTTAGAATTTGCAGCAACTCTAAATTCACTAAATGAAAAAAATAAATTACTGTGGCCCGTATTTCCTAAGCCTAACTGAGTTTCAGCTAAGTCGAGTAACTTGAGAAGAATTATTGTATAGTTTGTGGTTTTATATTCATAAAAGAACACAAGATTTAAGTCCGCCTACAAAAGAAGGAAACCTCATTTTGTATAATTACTTCAGAAATTATAATGACCCTTGGGCTGTGTGCTCTGAGCCTTATAATAACGTACGTAGTAGGTAATCGCAACGGGACCGTCTTGCTCAGATGAGCATCGTAGATTCACAAAGTTCAACAAATGCAGGTGTGACGTCGGGTTACCGTACCCAGGGTGTTGAATTAATAAAAACCAATTACGTAGTTCATTCCCTCCTCGCAATTCAAATTACGAAGCTGGTTGGAAAATTATGACGCAAGCTATCCCATCACTGAGTTTAAAAACAGACTTCATTATTTTATGTTGTTTCCTAAGCTAATTAATACACGTGATTTCCTTCCGTCTTTTGAAGATTCCGTACTAATTGAACTCTCGCTTCTATGATTGTAATAAGTTCTGATTTAAGAGCGTTCATGCGTTGGAATTATGCTCGAGTCAAAATTGTCAATTTCCGACGTAACATAAAAGTGTCATGTGTTCAATTATTGATTAAATAATTGCCATTATATTATTTGGCATTCCATAATCTAGTTTTTGTCTCAAAAATATTTGAAAATATGTGTATAACCTTCTCATTAGAAAGGTTCTTGTAAAGGCTTATTTACTCACTTAGCGGTGGAAGCTCTATGCAGATGCAAGATATTTGCAAAGTTTCTTAACACAAACTTATAACAATGACATATTTAGAAAATTAATAACATTTACTAAAAAGTGTCTCAAAAAAAACACGATTTTCCTAAATTTTCATTCAAAAACGATAAACCAAAAAGTGTAATTTTGAGTATTTTTTGAGATGTTAAACGTGTTATTTAAGGATAAAATCTGAGATATTTTGTTATTTCTGAATTATAGTAATTTAATTTAATTAATATTCAATGTCACTGGTTATTTACTATTTTAATAAGTTGTATATTTATTTTCCTATAATTTAATTTTGTAATACTATTTTCGGCGCAAAATTGCGTCAGCGCCAACGAATACCATAATAGTATCGTCCGAAACGCGAGGCCCGCCGCTTCGCATGAACGCTCTTAAGTTATTGTTAAATATTAAATCTTATCAACGCACAAAATGTTAGTTATTCAGTACTTCGACAATCAGAAATTGTTCGTTTTATATCACGAATAATTTACACATGTGGCGAAATTGGTTAAAATCTGTCAAAAAATAGACAAAGCTATAAGTAGATACATAATGCCTGTATTTTTGTCAAGTGTCAAGGCGTGTAGGCAACTAATTTTTGAACGTTGTCTGTTTGCCTGTAATACTTTTAAAAATTCTTGTGTCAGTTTTTGTTATCAAACTACTCCGAAACAGCGCGACCGACAATTATTATGAAATTTTCAATAAATGTTTGGTAGGTCTGAGAGTAGGTTGTAAGTTTTAAACGGCAAAACAAAATATCCCCAGGGCGCTTTTTGAGTGCACATTTCCAAAAAGCTCCATCGACATCAACAACATAGTATATTTGATAATGCTAAGCAGGCTCGTCTTGTATGCCCATATTCCCTACTCATCGAAAAGTAAAATTAAAAACAGAATATTATATTATGTGTTAATTATTAAATATAGTGTCCTTGCCCGTAGCTACGCACACCGTTCGGTTAACCGCACACCGTGTTTTTGCTTAAATTGACTCTCACAAACGGAATAGGATATTTAGATTAACACGAAGGGTTACAAGTTAATGTGTCCGGGATGGACGTTGAGTACAGAATTAGTTTTAAAATTTTAATAATGAATGCTGTACCTGCCGTGCTTGATGTCGTTCGAAAATGTATTTTGAATTTCATCCGCTTAGCGTGGGCGCCGGCTTTACCCTCTCGCCTTTTATCCGCTCAAATAATAATCTCTGCGTAGCATTGAAAATATCGAAAAAAAAACTTGTCCCGAAGCATATTCGGGACAAGTTTTTTAACCAGTGTGTGCTTCCCGTGCTCACCTACGGTGCTGTACGTGGACACTCATAAAGCCTGATCCATAAAAAAATCGCTCAGCGGGCTATGGAGAGAACTATGTAATTAGGAGTTTCCCTGAGGGATATAATAAACGCAGGAGAACCAATGTCACTGACATAGCCCAAACCATTACCATGCTAAAGTGGTAAACGTGGTATCCAAAAAAGTGGTATCCGAAATGTGGTATCCGAAACGTGGAGACGGTGCTGAAACGTGGACAGTCACACACAGCCTGATCCGTAAATTTAAAGTTGCTCAGCGGGCCATGGAGAGAACTATGTAGGAGTTTCTCCGTGGGATAAAATGTCACTGACATAGCCTATACCAGCAAGCTAAAGTGGCAGTGGGCAGGTCACGAGTGTCATAAGGGCGAAGGCCGGTGGAGCTGAAAAGTCCCTGGAAAGTGGACACCGCGTACAAGCAAGCGTAGCGTGGAACGCTGTCCAGCTCGTTGGATCGACTTCAAAATCGAACTTCGAAGTGAGTTGGAGGTTTTTAAAATGTGTTTGGGACACCGAAAAGAATCCTCAGGATATTGGCATCCGAACGATTTACGTAAACCTTCTTCTGAGAGTGACTGCTGAGCGAACTCCTTCGTGGCCTTACTGTTGGTGGCAAAACAAGCATTTTTGGCACCGATAAACTGGCGCAATTTTTTTCGCGCCGTCCGCTCTGTCCAGCGTCTATTGTTTGGGATCACAAAATAAGAAGGTAATTGAATTGGTTTCAGTTTCGAGGCATTAAACAAAACATTCAACCGAAAGTTCTTTCAACACATAAAACATTAACATTGCAAAGTTTTAATCTTATGCAAAATTGGTCCTCCAAAGGTCTGTTTGCTAATAGGCAAGTTCAAAGCCGGAGTAGAATTAAATATGAATATTTGTCTGGCCCCTCGGCAAAATTGTCCGATTCTCAGCAGCGGTTTCTTCATACAGTACTTTGCGGCTGTTGTTGCTCAAAAGGCGGTTTACTTAGGGCCATCCCGAGGCCTGTATGGCTGTCACACTCGCACGACCTCGTATTCAAATTAAAGTACATATTTACATTGTATTGTGAATGCCCTTTGTAGACGACATTGTTATAACTTAAACTCGTGTGTACCGTGTAAGTTTAAGAAATACGTAAGACGATTCTTTGTGCAGGGTTGTTGACGTTCAATGAAAATTAGCAAAATATGTTAAAAAAATGAGTCACAAAATATAAATTTTGTATTTTATTAATACTAGAGCAGTACCTACCCTACATACTTTAGATACGACGACGTATCCACCTATGTAACTGGGTAGAATTAATATTATGCCATTAAACTACGAAATATGTCTAAAATCTTTAGTTAGATAAAAAATTTACTGTGCTAAGAAGCCAGAAGAAGAATTTGAAAACACGTTGTATAAATAGTCCACTTCATAACAGAGTAGGCGGCCAAATTATTTTGCCTCGTGTACTACGCCTACCACTTCTTGTATACCATCGGGAATATGTATCTGAAATTGAAAGGATCTATTTATAACGCAAATAAGTACCTGAAGAAACCTCACCCGAAATCATTTACAATCTATGTGCGAAAATACCCACGCATCGAACAGAGAAACTGTTTCTTTTTAGGCAGTTAATGTACGATTATTAATTTACAAAAAAACCTACTTCAACTCTGATCAAACTACTGTTGAATACATCTTCTCCAATTAAAAATTTAAGACTTAAATATGGTTTTCTCATGGATACCATTATCAGAACTGGACTAAATTAAAATGGGACCACAAGGAAAGCGTCAGCTTTCTAATAAAAAAATAATCATCAAAATCGATTCACCCAGTCAAAAGTTTATAAGTGTTACTTATTTAGTAAAAAACAAATTTGCACTAACGCCTTTTTTGGAGTTTATTGAAAATCAAACTCGTAACATGTCAACGTAAAAACTTGGTCATGCTTTAGAAAAAAGCGACGGTCGGCAACCCTATTTTAAAGTATACAATGAACTTTCCTTACAAAGGGAGCTTGATAATTGGTACTTAACTGGTGCATTCACTCGGAAGATACCTACCGCGTTAAACTATACACCGAGATTAAAATTGTTGCAACAGTTATTTGAAAAGTCTAAAGCTAAATTAAATTTTTATTCGCTAAGCAGCTTTTGTGTAAATCGTTAATCGGTTAGATTTCTCGCTTAGTAGATTTTCTACCCAAATAACTTTTTCGAGGTTGACCGACAATCTGATTGTTTTGACTTTAAAAACAAAATTAATAATTATTAATTACTAGCAGATACCCGCGGCTTCGCCCGCGTAAATTTTAGTTTTCCCTATTCTCAGGGGAACCAACGATTTTTCCGGAATAAAAAGTAACCTTTGTGTTAATTTAGAGCGAAATCTATCTTCATTTTAACTTTCAGCCAAAAATTTTCAATAGTTACAGCGTGAATGAGTATTTCTCCCGCTGGAACAGTGTAAAACAAATATTCACGCGGTAGAAATAACCATTGATTTTCCCGGGATAAAAAATAGCCTTCTCTTTTCTAATTTTCAGCCAAATCAGTTCAGCAACGGTGTGAAGGAATATTTTTCCCACGTGGATATCTGTTTTTCACTGTTCCCGAAGGTACCATGGATTTTTCCGGAATAAAAAGTAGTCTTAGTATTAATCCAGGATATTATCTATCACTATTATCATGGAAACCATGAAATTTTCCGGGATGAAAAGTAGCCTATGTATTAATCCAGGATAAAATCTATCTCCTTTCCGAATTTCAGTCATATCAGTTCAGTAAGTGCAGCGTAAAGTAGTATTTTTCGCGCGTGAATATCAATTTTTCAGGTTTCTCGCGAAAACCATGAATTTTTCGGGATAAAAAGTAGCCTTTTTATTAACCCAGGATATCATCTATCTCCATTCCAAATTTCAGCCAAATCCGTGTTGTACTTGCGGCGTGAAGATTTTTTTCCGCGTGAATATCGGTTTTTAACTAATCCCACGGGAACCATGGATTTTCCCGGGATGAAAAGTAGCTTATGTGTTAACCCAAGATGCAATTTATCTCCATTCCAAATTTGAGCCAAATCGGTTTAGTAGTTACGGCGTGAAGGAGTATTGAAAAATACGAACTTTGGAGCCCCGTTTTACCCCTTTAGGGGGGAATTTTGAAAAATCCTTTCTTAGTGCACCCCTAGACCTCATAAGGAACCTGTGTGCCAAATTTGAAGTCTCTAGACCCAGCGGTTTGGGCTGTGCGTTGATATATCAGTGAGTGAGTGAGTCAGTATCTTCTTTGATATACCATGAAATTTTCCGGTATGAAAAGTAGCCTATGTATTAATCCAGGATAAAATCTATCTCCTTTCCGAATTGCAGTCATATCAGTTCAGTAAGTGCAGCGTTAAGTAGTATTTTTCGCGCGTGAATATCAATTTTTCAGTTTTCCTGCGAAAACCATAGATTTTTCCGGGATAAAAAGTAGCCTTTTTACTAATCCAGGATATCATCTATCTCCATTCCAAATTTCAGCTAAATCGGTCTTGTACTTGCGGCGTGAAGATTTTTTTCGCGTGAATTTCGGTTTTTAACTAAACCCACGGCAACCATGGATTTTCCCGGGATGAAAAGTAGCTTATGTGTTAACCCAAGATGCAATTTATCTCCATTCCAAATTTGAGCCAAATCGGTTTAGTAGTTGCGGCGTGAAGGAGTATTGAAAAATACGAACTTTGGAGCCCCGTTTCACCCCTTTAGGGGGGGCATTTTGAAAAATCTTTCTTAGTGCACCCCTAGACCTCATAAGGAACCTGTGTGCCAAATTTGAAGTCTCTAGACCCAGCGGTTTGGGCTGTGCGTTGATATATCAGTGAGTGAGTGAGTCAGTATCTTCTTTGATATACCATGAAATTTTCCGGTATCAAAAGTAGCCTATGTATTAATCCAGGATAAAATCTATCTCCTTTCCGAATTTCAGTCATATCAGTTCAGTAAGTGCAGCGTTAAGTAGTATTTTTCGCGCGTGAATATCAATTTTTCAGTTTTCCTGCGAAAACCATAGATTTTTCCGGGATAAAAAGTAGCCTTTTTACTAATCCAGGATATCATCTATCTTTATTCCAAATTTCAGCCAAATCGGTCTTGTACTTGCGGCGTGAAGATTTTTTTCCGCGTGAATTTCGGTTTTTAACTAAACCCACGGGAACCATGGATTTTCCCGGGATGAAAAGTAGCTTATATGTTAACCCAAGATGCAATTTATCTCCATTCCAAATTTGAGCCAAATCGGTTCAGTAGTTGTGACGTGAAGGAGTATTGAAGCTTGGTAAAGTACGAACTTTGGAGCCCCGTTTCACCCCTTTAGAGGGGGAATTTTGAAAAATCCTTTCTTAGTGCACCCCTAGACCTCATAAGGAACCTGTGTGCCAAATTTGAAGTCTCTAGACCCAGCGGTTTGGGCTGTGCGTTGATATGTCAGTGAGTCAGTCAGTATCTTCTTTTATATATTTAGATTATGTGAGTCATTATGTAAGTAGCACCTTTCTAATTTATTAAATGTGCTATTTTCGTTAATCGTATATTGTTCGTGTATACGTAGAAGATATTATGTGAGTTTCATGTCCTTAATATATATTTTTTTATTTAAGTGAACGATAGACGTTGTTCCGCCCTGTAATAGTAATGCTACCGGTTGCTATTGTGAATCTCAACCATCAGTGAACCTACCCAAAACATTAAAAAATCATCAAAATGGGTAGAATCCACTAAGGAGGAAATAGGACAGCACGCTATAAATTCATGTCTTTATGTCTTGAAACTTTTTTTTGTATAGTTGGGAGCCACATTTAATAGACAAAAAAGCCACGCGCGTTCACTATAGTTGGATGTACCTATAAATTTAAATACGAATCAAAATTTCACGAGTATATACGGGACATTTTTACACATCGAAATCTAGCCCCAAAGTAAGCGATAGCTTGTGTTATGGGTACTAAATAGCTGATAAATATACATACATACTAATATACATAAATATAATATATTGAAAAACACCCAGACACTGGAAAACATTCATGCTCATCACACAAACATTTACCAGTAGTGGGAATCGAACCCACGACCTCCGGCGCAGACGGCAGGTTCGCTACCACTACGCCATTCGGTCGTCGATGAGCTCTAACCACTGAGCTATACGAGCCATATCCCTCTGCGATGAAATTCAGATTCGTAATATTGAGGTCCATAGGCAGAACCTGTTGTGGATGTACCTATACTTAACCCTGTTGCTGATTGATGGGCTTCATGCACGCATATGAGAACGTTACTTAATGAAGACACGCATCGTACGTATCTTTTAGATGTTAGCAAATAGATGCAGTTAGATGCACATTGCACAAAGTTCTGAAGAGCATGAGGTGCATGATCGAGTCTCTTTAATAATATTTGACGTCCGAATGGCGTAGAGGTAGCGAACCTGCTCTCTGCGCCGGAGGTCGTGGATTCGATTCCCACTACTGGTAAATGTTTGTGTGATGAGCATGAATGTTTTCCAGTGTCTGGGTGTTTTTCAATATATTATATTTATGTACATATATTAGAATGTATCTATATTTATCAGTTATCTACTATCCATAACACAAGCTATCGCTTACTTTGGAGCTAGATTGCGATGTGTGAAATGTCCTGATGTTTATTATTTAAGTATTTATTTATTTTACCTTAACTGAGTAGCAAACAGTATACAATATTTTAATATACAATATTTGTAATTTAAAGTTAAAGTAACATAATAAGAGAACAATTAGTGGCAGACTACTGCTATGGTAGCGGTGGATTTCATAACAACTTATGTAAATGTACCTCCCGCCGAAAGGATCCCAAGTTCATTCAGATGCTAAAGCCGGTAAATTAATTTTTGTATGTAGCGAAATATACTTTTCGTCTTCTTTTCATTTATATGACGAATGTTGTTCAAATATTTATTTTCTCTGAATGGAGTGAAATATACCTTTATTTGTCGTCTCACCACAATACGAGTACCTACTACACAATACCTACAGAGGATAAAGGCTTATAAGGAAAGTTTTCAGATTTTTTTCTAACGCCTTTTAACTGAAGTAAAACAATATAAAGTTAGCCTAATTAATTACTGAAAATCTATTTTTTTCGGATGAAAAGACCAAGATTACATAATTATAGTTTTTGTAATAAACTAAATGAGGGGATGAAAAATAAAGGGTAATTATTACATTAATAAAATTACAGTAAAAAAAAATAATAATAAAAAAATAATAATTTATAAACTCTAATAACATCATGTACGCAGTCTGATTGATGGACAAGTTACACATGGGTAATTAGGCACTATTATACAATTTGATATGGATCATAATAAACTTAAAACTGAAACAGACAAGCAAAACATTTGAGTGTTTTCATCCTCATTTCTTAATATTCAACCCTGTAGCAATACACTGGAGCGTGAAAAACAGTTTTTGCCAAACAACTGCCATCTCTTTGACTAGAGAATCTCAGAATGAACACTAAGCCTTTACCAGCAAAGCGACGACGGAGCCGCAACTGTTTATTTAGCAGCTGGAAAACAAGGAATATTATTATTATCCTGTTATAATATTCACTTTGGTCCCTCCCCCCCACCCGGGCCTTACCGAGAGCTCTTAATGCCAAGTCGGCCTGACCTCATGCCAGCTCCATTAAGCCGTCTATACATTATGTATGAATTTGTTATGCCGTTTGATGTAAAGAAGCTTTAACTCAGGTAGTGCTACAAGGTCTCACCCGTACGACACTTTCCAATGTCGCTACCATCGCTCAGACTAAAAGTGACCCAGCGTCCGATGTGCATTTTAATAATTTATTAAGTTTTGTTTGATTTACGTATTAAAGACTGCCCTCTACTTTGTTGCCTAATCAAAAGAGGTATGTTTATTTAAAACTTGTAGAGAAACTAAAGTACTCTATTCTATTTATAATAGCTTGAAAATTTTGCATAGGCGTATAGGTACATAAATCAGGTAAGAAGTGATTGAATTTATTTAATGACACTTAAAGCCTTATTTTTAGTGCGAAGTGTGTATGCAGATTTCCATATTTCTTTTTTTTTCCTTGCAAGAGAAAAGTTACTAACCAAAGGTAATATTCAATGAATAAAGACTTGCTATCATCTATGTTCAATTTGTTCATAATAGCAAGGCATCAAATAGCGAATGTTCATATTTAGACTGTACGGAACTCTGTCAAGCCCGAAATGCGAAATGCGCTATTTAAACGCACGTAAACCGTTCCATCAAATTAAGCCCTAAGGCCGTATTGTTAGAGCCAATTAGAACGCGGTGCACCGTATCGACGAAATTATGTAATTTCAAAATTAAATCAACATGACTGAAAATGGTATCAGTCCTATTTCTGTGCTGAAATA
This sequence comes from Coenonympha arcania, assembly GCA_036785405.1. Lineage (NCBI taxonomy): Eukaryota > Metazoa > Arthropoda > Insecta > Lepidoptera > Nymphalidae > Coenonympha > Coenonympha arcania. Next base: position 6,890,268 of record CM072061.1, read on the forward strand.
CAACTACACACAAGTGAAACTTAAATCCTTATCGATTCAAAGTAGGATATCTAGTAAGATATATCTAGTTTTGTTTTATAATAATATTCATACAAATCGTTCAGTATATAAATAACTGATCAGTCAGTGATCACTGATCACAGATATCAGATGCCGCAAAAAATTTCAGTGAGCATTTTTCGTGGTGACATACTTACATTCACAAAAATCGCACGTCATCCGCATTTACTTAACGAGTTTGGATTTTGAAATCTGTTTGAAAAATTCGCCGGTAACATGCTTCCACATACTTAATTCAAAAAAGTTGCATTCGATATCTTCTATTATTACAAAAAGTGAGAGCTTGATGTTGGAATTGGTCTACATGAAAAACAAAAGATTTGTGGAATTTCTTGTAAAATAAAACATTCCCATGATACTTAATAGAAGGCGAAGATCTACAACCAATATTAGACAAAATCCAAGCACAATTTCATGATACAAAACTAGCAATTGAATCTAAGGCGCACAAATTGTAAGCGATAGCGAGTTCAAGCACCAATTAGAGATTTCTATAGCTCTAAGACTGACTATTGTGACAGTTGTTATACTGTACAATTTGTAAAAGCCTGAAAAATTGGTCATTTCTGTCCCAATTCACGGAGAATCTTGCCGAGTAAGTAGTGTTTATGATGGATTTATGAAGATTATTTAATAGGGTAGAAATAATAATTTTAAGTGTTCGTTAAGGTTGTTTGTACATTGAGGATTTTTTAAGAAGATTAAGAAGCTTAATTTTTCACAATAGGTACTTAACTTTTTATGTGTAAGTCACTTTTTAAAAATTTTGAGTTAACTGTAAATACTTTATTTGTATATTTTTGGCATGAATAACAGTGGTTATTGTTTTTTATTTGTCAACTTTTTAGAAGACATAATTTAAGCTGGTATTTTGATTATGGTGATATGTGAGGCCATGAATACGTATATTTATTTTTATTGGGAAAAGTAAATTTAATCAGGACTTCCAAGGTATAGACAGTTAATGCGTTGCAAGTTGTCATTTCTGAAATCTAATATATTCCCAGCAATACTTGAAAGAATACATAGGGTTGAATACACGTAGTATATTTTGATGGAAAATTTCGAATATCGTATCTGCCTATCATAGAGAAGTGGTAGTCCATCTTTACTTTTCGGAGGTAGATATGTGCGATTGTGACACGGGGCAATTAAATATCACGGGTGAAGGAAAATATTGTGGGGAATACTTTTATACCAAAGAAATCTACACATAGCATTCAAAGGTGTACGACAAGTGCCAATCCACACTTAGCCGGCGTAATTGGCTACGGCTAAAATACTTCTCAATCATAACCGAACCCAGAAGTATTAAAAAGGGATGTGAAAAATCGTAATAAAACTGTTTCGCTGTTTAGTACTTATACCTACTCGTATTCTTCAATGAATCTACCTTATATTTGGGTTTAGACAAAACCCCTTGCTCAATTATTTGACATGAAACGGGCAATTGTATGTAAAGAGCGCAAATTGTAAGCGATAGTCGGCTCGAGCACCAATTACGGCTCGCTACGGCTCAGGTCTGCCCCATTGTTATACTAGTAGTGCTGAATGATCACTAAAATCTTCATATATTGCTATTTCGGTCTAAACTTACCTAACTATTATTTAGAGATTATTCTAGAAGCCATCATATTATTTGTATAAATTATGTACTTAGTATTTTCACTCCTTATTTATTTTTAAAGCAAAACGATAGTTCTCTAATTTCAAACTCTACTTAGACTCTAGTCTAGACTCTTGGTCTGGTCTGGACTATTGGTCTTCAGAATGGTTTTATTAACTGTTCGGATTTCAATTAACGCAACGCAATTTGTTTCAAGGGAATAGTTTCTCAACATAGATCGCAAATTAAACACGGATTTAAAATGTATTTTTGAGGGATAAACTGTAGATATAATCTGGAATTATAATAAAATAAGAATATTTTAAAAAGCTATTTATCATTTTGTTGCACTGCGACCCGTGTAGACATGGCCGCCACGACCGCAAATGTTCGCAGCGTTCTAAACGGAGAAATAATCGCAATGCATCGCTCCCAGGAGCATATGCCCTAGCCTACCTAGCAGGTACTCTAGGTAATGTCGAGACGAAGCGCAAATGTTTAACGACTTTTAAATTTCAATTCTACACGCCCATCTCTAGAAGTTTGCATACATTTATTGGGATTGGCATTTGCTAAACAAAGACGGTCTGTTAAATAAATTAAAAAGCAGCAAAGCTGTAGCATGCAAACATTATTTGCGTCTCTGAAATTAATTTTCACTTTAATCTAAAATGCAATGTACGTATTTAGAACAAACCTAACAAACGACAACGAAATAGGTATTCCCAGAAAGGCACTGTATTAATAGTCGGCAAGTAAAAGTTTGAATTCGCTCGAAGTTCGTAGAAGACAAAGATTTCACTTGTTGCTCGAATAGTTGGTATTCTATACACACGTCACGAGCTTATTCTATGTTTTGACTAGAATTCCAGTCTGAAATATTGTATACGCGAATTCGGAAATAGAATTCACTTGGACGGTATATTTAACTCTTTAAATTGTATGCCGTTGTTCAATTTAATGAAATATCATACCTATTCGCTTTGGCATCAATATGGAACGTGGACTATTGTTGGCTGTCAGTAATACCTATTGCTTTATTGAGAGTTTTAAATAAACTAATGAACAGATAAATTATTGTGGCTTGACATATTTTCACAGCTTCAGTCGATGACTAGATGAGTTTTAAATCCCAAAGCTTTGCTTTGCGACATGCATGGCTCACGGTAGCTGTAAGAGTCACCGTAATTTTTACAGAATCGATTTTCTCTCGTATGTGGAGGAAGATTATATCAATTTAATATTGGTTTGCCAATAAAAATATACCTACCGTATATTTTTCAAAGAACTCGTAACAATACCTAATTGCCCGTGGTAAAATAAAATAAAATAATGAAAAATGTGAAATGTAAGGGTAAGTATGTTTAGGTTTAGGTATGTATTACTTGTTCCCACATCCAGGGCATCTGGAAGAAGACATCCTCATTTGAAGCGATATGTCCTTGTGCATGTTATCTCTATGTTTATGTCTCTATACATCTTTTTATATATGTAGAGAATAAATAAACAAAATGGCGAATCAGCGAGATATTGTGTGGACTATAGCTTATACTATTACTGTAGTAACTAAGACGTATAGAAATGTTCACTCGAGACCAACTGTGTAGGTAAAACCTATTGATTCATTTGAAAACGACATCACATGAGTGAAAAGCAGAAACTAAAAGTACCTAGGTACTAGCACTTATTACGAAGCGATCCACCAATAATCCTTGTTGCAATCTAGACTCTATTGCAACAAAGACTTCGGGATAAATTCAGTCCCATGCTAAAACATACAAGTGCGTTATCTAGTGATAGCTTGCAATTACGGAGTTAGAGACATCTTCAAAGGCAGGCCTCACTAATTTGCAGATAAGGCCTCTTCGCCTCGCGGTAGACGGTAGTGTTTAGACTAAGAGTATAATACTGCTCACGGGATACGTAGCCTAGTATTGTTTCGATCGACTCTTCATTGTTCGAATATCGCATTGAGTTGTACGGCGTCGGCGATTCGAGTTCGACAATCGGTCTATCGCTTTAATCCTCATAAAGCTTGCGATTTCGGTAATAATTTTGATAAAACCAAGAAATGATTGCGATTTTTTTTAAGTCTATGGTCCTGCTATAATGGTAAAGTACCTAGAGTACCTAGAGTAGGTAAACCATTCCGTCGAATCCAGATGTAATTTTCATATTTGTACCTATGTGATTTTTTAAATGACGTAGATCCATAGAAAATATGTGTTCACGCTGCTCACAAGAATATTTTGATATATTAATTAAAACTAAATTACAAAGCAAATGCCGAGTTTTTGCCCATTTTCCTTGGTGCAAAACAGCTTTCTGAACGTGGCGGTAGCGCCTGACATTTCACTAGTGCCTGCAAATCGGCCAATGCTAAAGAGAATTTTGGCCATTTAGAATTTTGAGAATCTAATATTTCTTCTCATTTTCTTTGTAACCAAACTCCTCCGAGACGGCTGGACCGATTGTTATGAAATTTTCAGGGTATGATCTCCGGGTCTGGGAGCGGGTCGTTATCTATATTTGATGTCCCTAAACGGCAAAACGAAGTTTGCCCGGTCAGCTAGTCTAATATATAAAATTCTCTCGATTTTCTTTGTAACCAAACTCCTCTGAAACGGCTGGACCGATCGTTATGAAATTTTCTGAGTATGATCTCTGGTTCCGGGAGCGGGTTGTTATCTATATTTGATGTCCCTAAACGGCAAAACGAAGTTTGCCCGGTCAGCTAGTTTCACATATTTTTGATCTACCCAGTAGGTATCTGTACCTAAACAATTTTATTCATTTAACCAACAGTTCCCTATTAACAAACCAAACATACCTGTTTTTTTTGTGTGAAACTAACTACACAGTAGTAAGTAGGTACTAAGTAGCTACTCGTAGTTCCGTACATAGTTGCTTAATTTGTTTGCTTGCTTATATACTTCGCCAGTTTAGAGTAACATTTTATCGTGATGACAGAGCCAATGGCAAGAACTTTGAAGTTGAAATAAACAATGAAACTTAAATAGCGAAAAGGCATAAAGTCATGATAATTACGATATTTTTACACACTGCAAGTTAGTATTTGATTGCGATCAAATGATCAAATGAGATCGCAATCAAATACTAACTTGCAGTAAGTTAGTATTTGATTGCGATCTCATCAGATCTGACGGTAAGTGACGGTTACGGTTCCTCCACATGCAGCATCGCGCCGGAACACCAAATGGCGGTGCGTTTATCTGGTAAATAAACACACCGAAGCCTCCCACCAAACCAAAAACCAAAACATATCATACTTCTGCACATTAATTATTACCTTTGGGATTAAGATTGGTTTGGAATTTATATAGTTATAACATCGGTTACTTTGTATTCTGGAAAGATCCAGGATAAACCAAAGCTAACATTCTAGCTTTGGTAACCTACTGCAGCTATGTACCTATATACATTGCTGAATTAAACTTTTGACGTGATAACGTTTAATAAATTGATGAACACCAGCAACGCACATGAAAAATAGTAACGTTCCGCGTAACGTTCCACCTGAGCCTGTGCGTGCAAGTGAGAGCGCGCATCAAGCGATAGAGAGGCAAGATAAAACAAACGATAGAGAGGCCAATTATGACATTATCACGTAAATCTATCGTCCGTAAACCGACTTTACAGACAACCAATTTTTTTGTACAGAATGGGAACGGGAACGGGAACTTGATAAGATAGTCTCGAGTCCCGTGAGATTTAAGGAAACCGGCCAAGTGCGAGTATCAAGAGAATTAAAGAAGTTAAAAGTTAAAGGAAACACCTTTGTTCATGAGTTTACGAGTATAATTTACACGTAGATACTTTTGTTGGCGCACCGCAAACCTAACTTTGTTTTTGGCGCTTTTATTGTTATTATCAAAAAAGTTTTGGGTATTTTTTTTGACAGTTTGCCCAATAAATCAAAAACTATCAAGTACAAAAATAAATAGAAATCTGTTTTAGAATCAACAAGTAACGTCCTTTCTTATGATACCCCGCTCAATATTGTTATTTCATTTCAACGCCCCGGTTTTCCTTTTAAAATAGAAATAAAAACGATTTTCAAATTCTTGTGATTGCAACCACGTTGGGTCACTATTTCCTAAAACTATTCCAAATTTGAACTCTATAGCTTTAAAAGTTACTGAAATTATCGAGTGTACAGACGGACGTATATATGGACGGATGGACGGACGGAGAAAGTATCACCATAAGGGTTCCATTTTTACCATTTTGGTATGGAACCCTAAAAATCGAAATTAATGCAGGAGAAGCGGGCAAAACTTTATAATCTATATTTTACAGTTTAAACACTTGAAGCGGGCGGTAACTAAGGCAAGTTGAACCTTTGATTGCGGATTGCAAATGTTTGCCAAATTGCCAGAGCTCACCGAAGCTCCGTGGCAATTATTCAAATAACTACGCGAGGAAATTGGTTAAACGCGTAATTTAGTTAAGTTCATTATAGGTTTATTTCTGTGAAGTAACATTCAATCAGTTAAACCTTTACGGTTTATCCGAAGTTGACTGTTTCAAATATAGTCTGAGGGAAGTTCTATCTTTGATCGCATGGTGCGCAGTAGATGTTAAACAGTAAATATTTGCCACAGTTTGGAGATACGACGGTTATTGCGTTATAAAACCGCAATCCGCAAAACTTTATTTCCTAAAAGCGGATTTTTTGCCTGCTCATAGGAGTCATAGGTAGTGCCATAATAAATATTTGAAAAATAAACCTTGTCCGTAGCTTTGACAGCGTGAGGTTTTATTTTTAGGGTTCCGTAACCAAGGGTAAAACGGGACCCTATTACAGAGACTCTTCGCTGTCAGTCCGTCCGTCAGTCTGTCACCAGGCTGAATCTCTTAAACCGTGATTGAGACATTTGAAATTTTCACAGATGATGTATTTCTGTTGCCGCTAAAACAACAAATACTAAAAAAAATAGCATAAAATAACGGATTCGTAATCCACGGGTATTTACAGCTATTTCTTTCCCAAATTCTAGCCATGCCAAACAGATTCATATGCAGATATACTTATCGTCTGATGAATGTCAGATATTGGAACCTAAAATGAACCAAACTTCCGCATTTGTAACATGAACACACAAAGAAAGCACATAAATATACAAAGGAAATTTCTGATTTGTTTATTTACCTGCTGAATCGTCAACGCCCGGATGTAATTTTTATGTGTAGCAAGCTTAAATATTACAGTGCGGTTGATGTCTTTATAATGTAGACAAGCAAAGATAAAATTCGCAAGCAGTAAGAATCAACTAATAATAATAACCTATACTAATATATCTTGACTAGCTGTTACCCGCGGCTCCACCCGCGTGAATATTGATTTTTCGCTAATCCCGTGGGAACGATGGATTTTTTCGGAATAAAAAGTAGCCTTCGTGTTAATTCGGGTTATAAACTATCTATGTTCTAAATTTTAGGCCAATCGGTTCAGTAGTTGCGGCGTGAATGAGTAACAATAATACATCCATCCATACTCACAAACTTTCGCATTTATAATATGAGTAGGATTTGTTGGGCACCTCTCTATCGAGCATATCAATCTCCGAATTCTCCGGAAAACATAAATTGCACTAAGTTGCAGTGATACTTTCGCAATATCAATTATTCAAATAGTTCCGTAGAGAAGTTGGCTACAGGAGTAATTTTGTTAATATGAGTCCGAGCAGCACAGTAAAGCAGCTTACAAGTTCAACTCTAGGACACCCGAGAATCGCCCCCGTATAAGGTAAGTATTGCAACTCTGAACTCAAGTTACTAGTTGTTCGCTAAGTGGCGTTATTAATTTGATGAAAAGACCTATTGATCGCTGTATTAGTTCGAGAGTTGGTCTATTTGCTGCGGAGTATTAGAGAAAAGCAAATATTGTAGTCCGATACACTCGGTCGGTCTAATTGGAACGCCGATTTGAGCATAACTTCGCGGGGATTTGTGTTGTACTACGCGGTATACGTTTACGGTTATTAAATATTAAACAAGTTATATTAAATTTGTATGAGCCGCCCAAATTAAACGTGAATATTTCAAAGGGCACGGATAAAATGTTCGTTAGATATAATAGGTAAAATTACGTATAATACGAAAATGAGACGAGGAAGACGGGTTCACCTCATGTAAAGCAATACGCATGTCCATTGACCAGGTCAAACGCAGTGCGTCCCACAACTTAGCATTGCAATATCATACACACTATATTGCGCTTATCATTATGAGACATCAAATTCTTGTCTCATTTTCTACAGTAATCACGTCTAAATTATGGTGCACTTCAAACCGAAACAGTAATATTTAAGTGCTTCGGGGTAAAATAACTGAAGTACTGAGTGAATTGAATGAAATGAAACACGCGGCTTTGGCATCTACCCGGAGACTTGAGTCCCACCACTAGCAAGCATACACATCTCTACTATAAAATTATCATTGTGAATGTAAGCTTTAAAACACTGAACTAATTTTGAACAGATTTTGATCAGACTGGAGCTTGGGACAGGATAAAGGACTAGTTATCCTGAAAAATTCATAGTTCCCGTGGGTTTAATAAAAAACCGATTTCTAGGATTTCTACACAGTAATCTTTAGTAACACCCAAGTATAGGTAGATTGCTTTAGCGAACTTCCTTGGAGGCAGATATAAAGATTGAAATAAGCAGCGGGAACGTAAAACAGAAAATTCACATTTCCATCGGGATTTGTAAAAAAACCGAAATTCACGCGGGGGGAGCCGCGGGTAAAAGCTAGCTAACCTAACCTTATTACCACTATATATTTGGAAAGAAACTTCATTCACTAATAACTATGTTCAAAAATTTATTTTCACGAAATAAAGAAATATCAAATCATCCTCGAAAACATGGTTAAAATATTTAATCGAAATATTTTGAAGCAAATGAAACCTTTTTTCCGTGGATCTATTTAACAGACACACTAGTTTTATTTGTAGAAAACAGGACTAGTTTTCTTTCGATTCTATGCACATATTATCTGACCCTAAAAAATAACATTTATTTGGCAAGAGGTGCCACTTAAAATAAGCAACCACAGTTTAGGGGGAATCTGAACAAAGTACCTACGGTGGGGTTCGGTTTCTCCAAAAAGGGAAGAAGGATTAAAGAGGTCACAAGTCTGACGTAGTAGGATAATCCGGGAGCACCGCGTCAGCCAATAAATGACGACTTGCTCCTTAACGACCTACAAATACTGGAAGCGAATTAATCTTTTTATACTTACTTTCATGAAAGATGGATATTATATGTGTGGATAAATATGCTTTCGAATTATGAATCAATAATAACAGATAAATTACTTTTGATTTCAACATAAACTAATTTGGAAAGGATTTAGGAAAACCATCCTCAACAACTATACTCAAAAGAGTTTGTAAATGATAAAATGGAAAACTCTTTCCAAAAAACCAACTTCAAATGCCACTACAAAGAATGAAATAATTTTTAATGTACACCAATTCGAAGTCGGGCAATGTTTTGTTCAATCATTAATAGTCCTTCTTATTATAAAACTTGATGTTGTAACTGTTTCTTACTGGGTTCCACTTATAAGATACCCTATACTTCCTTAATTCATATAAATATTGATCTTTCTCAGATTGGCACGTGATTCATCTAATGGTAGGACCCTTTTATATGTTGTGTTCATAGTAGTATCCCAAATCCTTTTAGAGCGTCAGAAGTCATGAGTCCACTAGTCCTAAAGCCATCATAATTTATAAAGTGATAAAAATAGGATCAGTCGCAATGTCTTGCTTTTAAACAGATTCTTGCTTCATAATATGTTTACTATGTATGGCCCTACTAGCAGCCCGGTGTACTTCAACTATTATAAGCCTCCATACCCTAAGCACTGCGTTCGGTAAGCGTTCGAAGATCCTACTAACAGCCCGGCGTACTTCGACTATAAGTCTCCATACTCCTAGCACTGCGTTCGGTAGTGGCATCTTTATGAAAAAGATGATCCTACTAACAGCCCGGCGTACTTCAACTATTATAAGCCTCCATACACCTAGCACTGCGTTCGGTAGTGGCATCTTTATGAAAAAGATGATCCTACTAACAGCCCGGTGTACTTCGACTATAAGTCTCCATACCCCTAGCACTGCGTTCGGTAGCGGCATCTTTATGAAAAAGATGATCCAAGGCCCCTCACTCGCCCAGGATGGTGAGCTCCCGCATCCGCCGGTCCCAAAGGCGCCCCTTATCAGGGTGAGCTCTCCCCCTTCATCTCTCATAAGAGATGGAAGTCCGGCCGCATTAAGGTGGCGGTTTTCACCTATGTTCACATTCCCGTAAGGATATGAGATAAATAGCCTCATTAAGGTGGAGGTTTCACCTATGTGATAAGGTGGAGCACTCTCTTACAAGAGCACCCCTTCGGTTGTACCGCCTTTATATGTGTTATATTCTTATTCCGGTGAGGATAAGAGATCAGCACCTTAAGCGTGGTGTTACGCATTCTAGAGACATTCTGCAAACAGCGAGGCCTGAAGGCGCAGCGTACCGTATTAACTTATAGTGCAACAGCCAGCTGCGACACATCAATACACTCGACGTCATACAGACAAGAGATCAGCACCTTAAGCGTGGTGTTACGCATACTAGAGACATTCTGCAAACATCAAGGCCTGAAGGCGCAGCGTACCGTATTAACTTATAGTGCAACAGCCAGCTGCGACACATCAATACACTCGACGTCATACAGAGAATATGCGCCACTTAGGACGTCTTCCCGTATACCATAGTACGGGCATTCACTGTGTTAGCCATCTCAGAAGGGTCTCAATAGACTCTACTATCGCATTTATTATTCATAAGATACGTCATGACCTCCAACATGACGCATCAGCCATCAGAAGGCTTTATGTCATGCACCAATACCATCTCGGACTCGGGTGCTCTCGGCGACCCGCGTCCCCTTTCTCAACCACCTTCTTCCTTCGCATCATCTCACAATGCGGATGCCAATACACACAGGCCACTCCAGTGCACTGCCCACTTGAGCATCACTCTTTACGGCCTTTGCGTGCAACCAAAAAAAAATTATTTTAATTTTTTTTTTTTTTTTTAATATATTTTTTTATAAAAATATTTTTTTTATAATAATATATTTTTGTGATAATATTGTACTTTTTTTTATCAACTTAGTGACGCGCTTAACATCATCGGTCCGAATACCTCAACTCAATTCTGGCTTCGGACCTCAGCGATGCGCGCCATGCCACCCCCCTATAGTTGTCGCGCGGCGATCTTGATCGACTGCACTCTTGATGAAAAACCCTGCAATACATGAACATGTTCTATTCCTATACACGAACACGTAGTGAAATTAAGACTTTTCCTAAATTTGATTATTTCTCTTTGTATTGCTTCGAGCTATCACCCTCGTTACTTAGACAGTTTGCCAAGCTATATATATTTGTATTGTCCTTACATATCAAGAGTTAAGAGCGGATATTTCATGAACATAGGTATAGAGTAGTTACATCCAACCCCCTAAATTCTATGTAACCTGTGGAATAGAATTTACTTTAGGGAAGTAGACTTTCCGCTCATACAACATTTCTTTAAACCATCGTCTTATACATATTTGTTTACTGATCTACTGGCAGTGAAACTGCTTTCGATACTGTACCCTCTTTCGAGAGCTAAAATACATAAGTGTTTACTGATCTACTCGCAGTAAAACTGCTTTCGATACTGTACCCTCTTGCGAGAGCTAAAATACATAATTGTTTACTGATCTACTTACAGTGAAACTGCTTTCGATACTGTACCCTCTTGCGAGAGCTAAAATACATAATTGTTTACTGATCTACTTACAGTGAAACTGCTTTCGATACTGTACCCTCTTGCGAGAGCTAAAATACATAATTGTTTACTGCTCTACTTACAGTGGAACTGCTTTCGATACTGTACCCTCTTGCGAGAGCTAAAATACATAAATGTTTACTGATCTACTCACAGTGGAACTGCTTTCGATACTGTACCCTCTTGCGAGAGCTATCATACATAATTGTTTACTCATCTACTCGCAGTGGAACTGCTTTCGATACTGTACCCTCTTGCGAGAGCTATAATACATGAGTGTTTACTGATCTACTCACAGTGAAACTGCTTTCGATATTGTTCCCTCTTGCGAGAGCCAAAATACATAATTGGTTACTGATCTAATCACAGTGAAACTGCTTTCGATACTGTGCTCATCAACATCTCAGTTAAGAGATTGAGCTTAAAATTTGATTGATGAAAACATCTTTGGCAAATGCTTTCGCTGTTGTTCGTCTTGCAACGATCCAAGAATTTCACCTCTACCGTTGCAATACGAATGCCCCCATATGTCCTTATTTACCATTTCTCTAATATTTTTGATTGATGAAAACACCTTTGGCAAATGCTTTTCGCTGTTGTTCGCCTTGCAACGATCCAAGAATTTCACTTCTACCGTCGCAATACGAAAGCCCCAAATGCCCTATTAACCATTTCTCTTATATTTTTGATTGATGGAAACACCTTTGGCAAATGCTTTTCGCTGTTGTTCGCCTTGCAACGATCCAAGAATTTCACCTCTACCGTCGCAATACGAATGCCCCAAATGCCCTATTAACCATTTCTCTTATATTTTTGATTGATGAAAACACCTTTGGCAAATGCTTTTCGCTGTTGTTCGCCTTGCAACGATCCAAGAATTTCACCTCTACCGTCGCAATACGAATGCCCCAAATGCCCTATTAACCATTTCTCTTATATTTTTGATTGATGAAAACACCTTTGGCAAATGCTTTCGCTGACATACATCTTGCAGCGATCCAAGAATTTCACCTCTACCGTCGCAATACGAATGCCTCCAATTAATCATTTCTTCTGAGTTCGAAACTCTTTTGCATTATAACATTATAACTTGGTCTGGTATCATCCGTTTATCAAGGCGCTGTCAAATGCGACCTTAATAGTTATAACATTTGTTGTTCCACTTGAAATCATCACTACGTGCTGTTACTCCACGTAATTATAGTGCTCGCTCAAACACTACTTGAGCTATACTCCTTCAATAGCTTAAATTTGTTTCGCTCCGTGACTCATTCTGCATAACTTCCTCATAATTGCTTTGTCATAAATACTTCCAAAACACTTCACCCTTCATAACATTTTGGAAGAATTAATTTTTAAATTGTCTTTCGCCCACTCATTTTATAGTGACTCATTATCTATTAATATATTCTGTATGAGACTCACATAATAACTTGTATATTTTCACAAAACATTGGTACTAGAGAGTCAGACTCAGGCTTCGCACCAGTGTGATGCTTTGCCAATAAATACAAGGTTTTTGGTACGACCGTTTGGTTTCCTTAGAAACACTAATGAGATCAAAGTCCCACCGGTCGGCGCTATGCAAGTCTTTGCATAAAATTATGCAAGTTTTAATGTTTTAACCCACATTTTATATGGTCAATTCGAGTACTATCAGTACTGCTCAACTCTCCACACACTTAATAAGCAACTCTATTTTCATAAGACGATATTAAATATCGTCATGGCAAGATACATATGATTCTTCATAGGTCACTCTTCCACCTTGCATCGATAACTCTTTTATAGCATTTCTCCATCATACACAACTTGTTTCCATAAAGCTAGAGAGGAACCAAAACAGCCGTTCCAGTGCATTACTCGCTTGAGCATTGCTCCGAACTTGGTTTGTAAGTAATCTGCACTTGCCACTCGTCAATATTCTAATATATCATCGCTCTGGCGCACCGCTCACTTGAACATCGCCACCGGCGATCCATCTTATTACATGCACCTTCACTCTCCCAATCACTTATTTCTGTTAGATGTTGTATCACCAAGCAACAAAAGATATCCAAATGTTTTCCAATAGTCACTTCAGTGCCCCGCTCTCTCGAGCATCACTATTTGTGACTCAATATACTATCACAATGTTTGTGATGTGTCAATCTTGACACCACTTCTCCACCAATAGTCACTTCAGTGCCCCGCTCTCTCGAGCATCACTATTTGTGACTCAATATACTACCACAATGTGTGTGATGAGTCGATCGCAACACAACTTCTTCATCAATAGTCGCTTTAGTGCACCGTTCTCTTGAGCATCACTCTTAGCGATCCATCGATCCACCTCCATGTGTAAATATTATCACACTACTTCTTTACCAGTTAATTGCTTTAGTGCACCGCCCACTTGGGCATCACTTTTAGCAAACCTTACTCCCTACATCATTTAGCACAATGTGCTGTCTCGTCACCACCTCTCAACTCTATTTTACAACCTTGTGTTGCTGTGTCAAATAACTTGTTTTATCAGTAAATCAACTATAGTTGCTATAGCGCACCGTTCACTCGAGCATCGCCCCTTAGTTATTCGTGTCATACGTCAATGCTGCCTTATCGACGTATTCAATGTTAAAGAATGTACACACCATCAAACTCCATCTCCTCTAGTCACCAGGCGTTAAGCATCATTAAGATTCAATGTCCATTTATAACCATAGCAACCCCCAGACCTTAAGGGTTTTCTAATATTCTACAACTTTATACAAGTCGTAATTACCTTCCTTCTACTTCCACTTTATGCCCCAAGTAGAGATCACGCCTCTACAGATAGAAGACAATTAGTAAAACATGTTTTGACATCAGATGTCTGTCACGGCATTCTCATTTCACATAATTAGTGTAATACAACCCCCAGACCTCAAAGGTTGTATTTCTTGCACATAACTATATAACAATATTAACCATCCAACTCTCAACTTTGTTATCTTTTGTATTCATAACAACCCCCAGACCTCAAGGGTTGCACAGACTTTCTTATATTTGCAATTTCATATCTCAGTTATTTACATCATTATAAATTTGACCACTTCTCGGATACATACTGATTACATATATTGCATATATCTCACATCTTAAGGTCATACCCAAAACTTTTATATTTTACCATGAATGCATCGCATTCGCCATTTCATGCCATTAATAAATATTTAAGACAAGTTCGACTTGTTTGCTTCTCAAATTTGCAGTATTTTACAAGTCATTTAAAATATGTTTATATGCTTTGCGCAATGAATAAAACCAAATATATTATCAAGAATAGGCTCATAGTATAACCTGCCTTCACATCCAAATGAGCCATCAGGCAAAAGCCTGTATAAGGATGTCTTTCCAAATTACTTTGATAGCGCTCAACAGGTGTTGCAATATTGCACTTTGTAAGTTAACGCAATACGTCAACTTTTATATGTATAAATCTCATAACTCGTTATTCAATTCAGGCCTCTGCAAGCCTTACTATGATAATGATTTCTCTCTTTCCACAACTCGTTATTCATTTCAGGCCTTAATATGATAACGACAACTTCTCTCCTTCAACAACTTCAAACAAAACTTTGTATCCAACGGCTTTGATATCACTATTTCTTCCTTCAATCCTCTGACAGTATGACTTTTGGGACATCATGAACTCGTAGACCTCTTCAGTCTCTTTCCATTTCACGGACAACAAATTGTAGGCTTTTGCCTACTCTCCTAACTCCTATCTTGCCGTTAGACCAGGATCCTGGTCACGGCACCAAATTGTAACTGTTTCTTACTGGGTTCCACTTATAAGATACCCTATACTTCCTTAATTCATATAAATATTGATCTTTCTCAGATTGGCACGTGATTCATCTAATGGTAGGACCCTTTTATATGTTGTGTTCATAGTAGTATCCCAAATCCTTTTAGAGCGTCAGAAGTCATGAGTCCACTAGTCCTAAAGCCATCATAATTTATAAAGTGATAAAAATAGGATCAGTCGCAATGTCTTGCTTTTAAACAGATTCTTGCTTCATAATATGTTTACTATGTATGGCCCTACCAGCAGCCCGGTGTACTTCAACTATTATAAGCCTCCATACCCTAAGCACTGCGTTCGGTAAGCGTTCGAAGATCCTACTAACAGCCCGGCGTACTTCGACTATAAGTCTCCATACTCCTAGCACTGCGTTCGGTAGTGGCATCTTTATGAAAAAGATGATCCTACTAACAGCCCGGCGTACTTCAACTATTATAAGCCTCCATACACCTAGCACTGCGTTCGGTAGTGGCATCTTTATGAAAAAGATGATCCTACTAACAGCCCGGTGTACTTCGACTATAAGTCTCCATACCCCTAGCACTGCGTTCGGTAGCGGCATCTTTATGAAAAAGATGATCCAAGGCCCCTCACTCGCCCAGGATGGTGAGCTCCCGCATCCGCCGGTCCCAAAGGCGCCCCTTATCAGGGTGAGCTCTCCCCCCTCATCTCTCATAAGAGATGGAAGTCCGGCCGCATTAAGGTGGCGGTTTTCACCTATGTTCACATTCCCGTAAGGATATGAGATAAATAGCCTCATTAAGGTGGAGGTTTCACCTATGTGATAAGGTGGAGCACTCTCTTACAAGAGCACCCCTTCGGTTGTACCGCCTTTATATGTGTTATATTCTTATTCCGGTGAGGATAAGAGATCAGCACCTTAAGCGTGGTGTTACGCATTCTAGAGACATTCTGCAAACAGCGAGGCCTGAAGGCGCAGCGTACCGTATTAACTTATAGTGCAACAGCCAGCTGCGACACATCAATACACTCGACGTCATACAGACAAGAGATCAGCACCTTAAGCGTGGTGTTACGCATACTAGAGACATTCTGCAAACATCAAGGCCTGAAGGCGCAGCGTACCGTATTAACTTATAGTGCAACAGCCAGCTGCGACACATCAATACACTCGACGTCATACAGACAAGAGATCAGCACCTTAAGCGTGGTGTTACGCATACTAGAGACATTCTGCAAACATCAAGGCCTGAAGGCGCAGCGTACCGTATTAACTTATAGTGCAACAGCCAGCTGCGACACATCAATACACTCAACGTCATACAGACAAAAGATCAGCACCTTAAGCGTGGTGTTACGCATTCTAGAGACATTCTGCAAACAGCGAGGCCTGAAGGCGCAGCGTACCGTATTAACTTATAGTGCAACAGCCAGCTGCGACACATCAATACACTCGACGTCATACAGACAAGAGATCAGCACCTTAAGCGTGGTGTTACGCATACTAGAGACATTCTGCAAACATCAAGGCCTGAAGGCGCAGCGTACCGTATTAACTTATAGTGCAACAGCCAGCTGCGACACATCAATACACTCGACGTCATACAGACAAGAGATCAGCACCTTAAGCGTGGTGTTACGCATACTAGAGACATTCTGCAAACATCAAGGCCTGAAGGCGCAGCGTACCGTATTAACTTATAGTGCAACAGCCAGCTGCGACACATCAATACACTCAACGTCATACAGACAAAAGATCAGCACCTTAAGCGTGGTGTTACGCATTCTAGAGACATTCTGCAAACAGCGAGGCCTGAAGGCGCAGCGTACCGTATTAACTTATAGTGCAACAGCCAGCTGCGACACATCAATACACTCGACGTCATACAGAGAATATGCGCCACTTAGGACGTCTTCCCGTATACCATAGTACGGGCATTCACTGTGTTAGCCATCTCAGAAGGGTCTCAATAGACTCTACTATCGCATTTATTATTCATAAGATACGTCATGACCTCCAACATGACGCATCAGCCATCAGAAGGCTTTATGTCATGCACCAATACCATCTCGGACTCGGGTGCTCTCGGCGACCCGCGTCCCCTTTCTCAACCACCTTCTTCCTTCGCATCATCTCACAATGCGGATGCCAATACACACAGGCCACTCCAGTGCACTGCCCACTTGAGCATCACTCTTTACGGCCTTTGCGTGCAACCAAAAAAAAATTATTTTAATTTTTTTTTTTTTTTTTAATATATTTTTTTATAAAAATATTTTTTTTATAATAATATATTTTTGTGATAATATTGTACTTTTTTTTATCAACTTAGTGACGCGCTTAACATCATCGGTCCGAATACCTCAACTCAATTCTGGCTTCGGACCTCAGCGATGCGCGCCATGCCACCCCCATATAGTTGTCGCGCGGCGATCTTGATCGACTGCACTCTTGATGAAAAACCCTGCAATACATGAACATGTTCTATTCCTATACACGAACACGTAGTGAAATTAAGACTTTTCCTAAATTTGATTATTTCTCTTTGTATTGCTTCGAGCTATCATCCTCGTTACTTAGACAGTTTGCCAAGCTATATATATTTGTATTGTCCTTACATATCAAGAGTTAAGAGCGGATATTTCATGAACATAGGTATAGAGTAGTTACAATGTGCAAAGAAACGCAAAATTATCGACAATACGAAGGACTATTATTGAATGAACGAAACATTGCCCGACTTCGAATTGGTGTACATTAAAAATTATTTCATTCTTTGTAGTGGCATTTGAAGTTGGTTTTTTGGAAAGAGTTTTCCATTTTATTTTATACTTTTTAGTGGAAAACAACTAATGCGCAAGGCATTGGAAAAAATGCCCACATCGCTTGAAGTATGCTTCTAAAATCTGAAGAGTTCCCTCAATTTCTCCAAGATCCCATCATCAGATCCTGACTTGATGAATACAGTCATAAGTAACTTGATGACTGCAAGGAAATGCAATAGTAACTATAAAAAAATACCTAAATCGCTTCAAGTATACTAGCAAAATTTGAAGAGTTCCCTCGATTTTACCAAGATCCCATCATCAGATCCCGACCTGATGACCATAGGACTACCTGGAAAAAATTACTCTTTCAAACAATACCCAAATCACTTCAAGTGTGCTTATAAAATTTGAAGAGTTCCCTCGATTTCTCCAGGATCCCATCATCAGATCCTGACTTGATGACTATGGGACCATCTGTGAACTATACCCTTTCAAACAAAAAAATAATTTTCGAAATTGGTCCACGGATCTTCGAGTAATCGGGGAACATACATAAAAAAAAATAAAAAAAAAATAAAAAAAAAAAAGATTCCGACGAATTGAGAACCTCCTCCTTTTTTTGAAGTCGGTTAAAAATAGCCAAAATAATTAATTGATACTTATCATTAAGTTGATAACTTGTAGAATTATAAAATCCGTTAGTATTGGTTGATATAATAGTAAAATGATCAAATCCTTAATATTCAACCACTCAAAAAATGAAACTCAGAGAGCACCGATCGAGCGGACGGACCACGGTACAATAACAGTCGTGAAATCGTAACACACCGTAACATACGTGAATGAAAGTAACATACGTGATTTTGTTAAGCCTAGTGTACATTACACTAATAATGCAGGGTTTTTTTTTTTAGATTTCTGTAATTTATTATATTTTATTGTTTTATGGTATTATTTGATTAAATTACTTTAAACCTCAAAATTTAATTTTAAACAAATTTAAATTTAAAGAAAAAGTTTTATTTTTTAAGTGAAATTGTTTTTTTTTTAAAATTGTTTTTGTATTTCTGTAATAATTGCAAATGCAAGTATCAAGTTCAGTTCTAATTATAAAAAAATGGAATTATCAGTCTTCATTAAATATAATTTTTTTCTTTCTTTATTTCGCGCAGCGTTTTTACGTTTAGCTTCTTCAAAATTTTCTGGGTTTTTAGCTCGCATTCGCTCTCTGTATCGTTTTTGCTTTTCTGCCGCCGTCAAAACCATCTAAAAATAAAATATTTTCTATAATAGTCTTGTAAACAACGCCTATTGTATTAATGTCTGTTTTTTGTCCCCTGGGATTTGAACGCAGGATCTCTGGTTCGTAAGCTAATGTGGACACCAATACACGACAATGCTTATTTCTTACAAAAATTATATTTTGTAAGAAATATGCTTTAAATAAGTAATGAAGCTTTTTAACTGACTTCAAAAAGAGAGGTTTTGTATTCAACCTGCATGTGTGTATGTAGAAACTAGAAAGCTTCAAATATATATTTTTTTCTCCCAAAAAGGAAATAGACTTCATAAACTACAAAGTCAAAAATAACTTTAAAATTTCGGAAGTCGGTGGCAAGGCACTACAAAATATCAACACAACCAAAGCACCAACTTCCGAAACATGATAGTTTTTGAAGTGGGTTCTTTTTGTAAAAAGTTAATTTTACTTTAGATACTCTAGTGAGTACTACCCCTAACAGCCGATCACGAATGTTACGTAACACAATAGTAACACATGGTATCATTCGTGAATCAAAATATGGTTGGACATAACCTAAAAAGCCTTTATTCGTCAAAGTTTTGTAGTAATAAGACGCCACATAGTTTGATTTGTTACTAGAACACTAAAGCTACACACATAATTTTAATAGTAAAGTAAATTTGTATTCTTACCTTGCATAATTCTCACTTTAAATTATTAAAATCTTCCGAGACAAAAATGCCGACTACCCTAACGATCAACTTTGACAGAAAGAAAATGGCGATTTTTTGCTATAAGTTGGCCAACATGGAATTGGCGTTGCTATGTCTTAAAAATATTTTTGTGGCTCGGATATCTAGTTATTTAGGGTATTATTTTATGGTAACTAGCTCACGCTAGTTACCATAAAATAATACCCTATTACAATATAAACTATTAATAATATTTACTATTAATAATATTTTAATGTTACTTCACAGTAACATTCGTGAAAAAAAGTGTGACTATGTTTTAAAGTGAATTTTTATATTCATTTGATATGTTATTTTTAGTAGAACTTATTAAAAGTATCCACAAGTTTACAAAATGATTAAGAAATACCAAAATTTTATAGGTTACAATAGATGTGTACATAATTTTGTGACTTCAAAGTGTGAGATAACCAAGTGGGACACATGACTCTTGTATGAAAACTAAAATAAGCATTTACAAGAAAAATACATTGAGCTTGTTAAATGCACTCAAAATGAATTTAAACTATTAATATAATAATAAACATAACACAGTTAACCTGAAACTATTTAAAAACTGCCATATCTACTATATAAAAAAATCTGGTGTTATATAAAATGACAAGGACATATTTTTTTTCTTAAATGTACAATTTTTGGCGGCCATACTCATTAGTGAAAAACTAAAAAAATATCTCAGGTTAATGTTATCTTATGTCTGTTCATAAAGAAAAAAAGAGCCTCTTCTCATCCATTTCATCCATCATCCATTCGTTAATTCACGCACTAACTCCATCATCACAAAACCCTTGGCCCTAGAAAGCTAATATATTGTACTCGGAGGTTTCATTCCCGATTTATTTTTCTAATCTTCCATCAAAAACAAAAACAAAGGCGGGTCAACTAGCATTAGGTATATGTACGATTATGAATAATTTGTTTCCTAAATACCTAACGCAGCTGCAATAACTGAAAATATTAGAACAGTCAAAATTCATGTATATTTAAACCTAAAATGGCAGTTAAGATATTAATTGTTCACCTAATAAATATATACAACTTACCAGTCTTTCACCGGTAGGAATAATTATTTATTTGATTTTATTTTATAAGACTTTTGCCTTTCTATTCCCTTTCCACCTCATATCATACTACGTTTCCCTTTCTACCTCATATCATACTACCTTTTCAGCAACTCTCCATATTATACGGCTTAGTAATACGTGGTAACACTGACGCTATATGTTTTCGGAATCTTTAATTAATACCCTCAACGTTCGTTAATATTAGATCATTAAAGCCACAATGTTGTAAAACTTGCCTGCTTTCGGAAACTGAAGTTACATAAACAAAGTAAAGTTTACGGTTTTGAACTTTGAACCTTACCTGTGTTAGGTTTACAGGTAGTAACTTTCCATATCAATTAAAAATTTAACAAAGCGTATAAAGGTTGAACTTGGTAAGGAACTGATAAATAAATAGTAAGAACATAAATTTACTACTTCTTACTCTAGTACGAGTATAGCTACTCAGTTTTTACCCATGTTTGATAACTTACGGCCTACATTAATAATAACCTTTCCTACCCGAATTTGGCCTATCCAAGATAGAAATATGACATTAGGTACCTACTTACTTTCATGCAAGTCAAGTCCTATCTCGGATAGGGCAAATCCGGAAAAATTTTATCTAGGGTAGAGATTAGATGCCTAATGTCAAATTTCTATCTTGGATAGGGCATAATCCGGATAGAATAGATTAATTTAGATGCTACCCAGAAATAATGAAAAGGACACCTAAAATGTTCTAAAAAATAACACTGTAAAACTGATAAAGTAAAATTTGTTTTGCTATATTTTAGGTATAGGAAATGTTCCAAAAAGTTGTAGTTTAAATTACCAACAAAAGAAACCCTTTGATGATTTAAAACACCTTCTAAAAGTCAAGGGAAAGAGTTTGGTAGTTGTGGTTATTTACTCTAAAGAAATGTAATGAAATGCAAATTCATGATATATATCAGACACAACAAACGAGTATAATATGAGTCAGGAGTGCATGCGTAAATATACTCTTTATAAAACATATAAATCAAACAGGAGTCCGCTGCTGTGGTAAAAAATTCCAACCGGAAGAACTGTAAATTGACTTTTGCAATGAATCTCGCCGAGTGTCTGTCTACTTATTTAAAATTTCCATAAAGCAGGGCTTTTTACATGGAACGCAACCCTGAATTTTCCTTTGTTACTCGGGTCCACTATTGCCACTGAATTGTAACGTTTAAAGTTTAAACATCTCTTGATATTAGTTTAAACAACATGCAGGAGATATTTTTTGCGACAGCAAAATAAAGTAATTAAAGCAAGAAATAAAGCTATTGTACGTATGATAGTGAGGGCAAAGTTTTAGGATAGATTAATATAATAGTTACCTACTGTTGTAGGCACGACATCGGAAAATCTTTAAAAAACTGATAGCCAGTTTTCACGGTTCTGTACTTCGAACTGGAAAAATGGAACCTATTTTGCTGTCCGCTTGTGTTTTTTTCTCAGAAATACCCGAAGTACCGTCCCTTGGACCGCTTCCATGAATGATGAAGTTCAGGCCCCTGTGACTTAGACCAAAGTCTAACTATGAGTTTATCGAAATAATTTCTAAAATTCCTGAATTTCCGAAATATTTTTAAAAATCTAAGTCGTTCTTAAACTAATTTGATAAAAAAGTCATACATTTTTTGTAATTTCTTATGATTAAATTAGTTTAAGTACCCCTTAAACATTACAATTTGTTTCGAACATGGCCATTAATGTCGTTTTCGAGAATTCAAAACTCTTCATTGTTTCTGATTTTTATTTACCGTTTAAATATTAATTTGTTTATTTGTACTTACGTTTATGGTCCAAATATGATACCGAACCCTATTCCATATTTTGGCAGAACACAAATAAAGCAGACAAAACATGAAATCCAATTAGAACCGTGTTCGCCATGTTAGAATAAGTTATTATACAAAATTGGCTCCGGGAATTTTTCCCTCGAAAACCCCGAGCGGTTGAAAAGAAAATTTGTGATTTCTCTCTCTGAGTGCGTCGTGCATGTGTTTTGGATAACACATTTATACAGGGTCATATAAAAATTACCAAATCGTTTTCGGCCTGTAGTTGTTTACATTAAAACTAACAACTTTTGTTCTCCTTTCTCTACTCCTGTATTACCTCACATTAGAAATGAGGTACATAGTAAAAATTACTTAAAAATTTTACCACCATCATAGAGAAAGTAAAACTGAAAGAATAACATTAGGAGTTGATGAAATGGGTAGGTATCGTATATTTTATATTTACTTCTTCAGGCAACTTTTAATTAGAGTTAAGTTAGTAGTCTATATTAATTGTTCGTAAAACAACATACGAGTATCATTTCGAGCACCGTGTATAATAATACTACAGGATATAGTAACGAGAGGTTAATCCTACAATAATATTGTAATAGAATCTTAAAACGTAGTTCTGCGTTTGTTACCGCCGCAATTACGCGGTATTACCCGCTTACTAATGAGGCATACCGCCATAATAGAGCCTATCAATCGACTCCCTTTCGTTTACATACAACTTTCTACTTTGGTGACTTCAATCCGTTTCCTTAAAAGTTAAATTAGGGATGAAACCAATAGGATAGACAATTCGGCGAATCGTAAGACCGCGCACATATCTTCTCGAATTCCCAGATTCAAATTGAGTGTCGATTCCTTTAGATTTAAATTACCGTTTCGGATTTCATTGCTTGAAAACATAAATTTTGTTTGATCTAAAGCCTATGATTGTCTTTTGTCTTAAGATCTTCTGGTGGATAATGGAAGTTTGCTCGATAAACAAAAACTTTGTTGAGTAAAATGCTATTTTATATTCCAACTGTTGAACAAAAAGCATGCGTGAAACTAAAAAAGCTGATATGCCATTAAGCATTCACATAATATTAAAGGCATAAATTGTGTTCGCATTACCTTAAATACCACACAGAATATTTTAATATATTTACATTGTAGGCACTTTAAAATAATTATTAATTTTCGAACAGCCGCGACGTAAAAGGGTATTAATAATAAAGATTTTAATTAAAAATTAATTAATATAATATCACTTAACTATATGTAACAACAATGAAATGTTTTTTATAAAGTCTAAAATTTAATAAACGATCCACACTTCATAAACATTTTCAGGCTCTTGAAGCACTGATTATTATTCATTTAAAAACTTAAGTTAATGTTCAGAATAAAAATGTTATTTTTCCTTAACTCATCGAAAAGGCCACCGAGTGAACTGTGTGAGTTTCTAACTCAGAACAAATTTATTTAGCGCAGCTATTTTTAAGTACGTACTATTATTTTTGGTGCCTTTTTGAAAATCAACGTACGAGGATAATAGCTTTTCTACAACAATATTAACACGAAAATATCGCGTTTAAAGCAATGAGCTTTAACTTTTCCAATCGGTTTACCTGAGTAAATAATATCACATACAACACAATTCTACATAAAGTTGATTACAACTGGCATTTAATCGGGCGTATTCATTAATAGTTTTCCAATAATTAGCTTTAATTGTAACACAATAAGGATATCAAATTTTAAATTGGATTTTCAATAACCTAATTAGTTTTTATCGAACGCAATGGCCCCAACTCGGGTGCGGTTAAGCTTTAAACTATCCAGTCCTATCGGTACACAAAACTCGAATGAAGTTTTATTTACTATATCCCATAAAATGTCGATAAAACGGAAAACTACCGGAATAATCGCTTTTAATTACATATATACGTGTATTTACTCTTTAGATATATTGAGTTTTTTATTTCAAACATACGCTCTGGTTGATTTTATTTGTCCTACCATCTGTTCATATATAACTACAATATCTATAAATTTTAAATAGATCTCATTCATTCACCCTAATTATTACCCGGCAATCTTCAGCATACAATTCCTTTGTAATGTAGATAAGAGATAAGATAGGACTTTCCGAAATTCCCACAGGATAACCCAAGCAAAATAGTGGCATTTCAGCTAGTATTAAAGATGAGTAAGTATCTCTACTCGAACTCTATTCTACGTCCTATATAGATATAAAAATAAAATACATCGACCGAAACACAATCGCGGATTTTCTTTCTTTAGGCAGTTCGATTATAGTGATCGTTATACAACAGTTGCAGTGGTCATCAATGAGCGAAGATGATGACGATTAGGATAAAAATTTAATCAAAAGTTCCATATGCAGTTATCAAAAATCTTTATAGGAATCTGATAGTTGCTTGCCGAAATAAATCGGCACGCTTGTAAAACTATTCCGTAATATAATGTAACCATCCCATCCCGCAAGTCAGCCAAGTATTTACTAATGGCGTTATAAGTTTTGAGCCAACCATCGGTTCATAATTCATGCACAGTCCCCATGAACAATATGCATCCTTAGTCCGGTATATCGTCCATTCCATTTTATAACCAAAATCTGTTATATTTAAATGCCAATTTTGCGTGAAATGATACGTCAGCGTAAAGGTGTAACGCCGGATTGTGTACCTATTGAAACTAATAACCTGAGGGCTTTATAAAATTTGTCACATGGATGACCATCCATCAATGTGTAATGTGTACTGAAGTGTAATTCACAGCGCTAACTGGCCAATGATATTAAAATACTATTATGGTTATATTTACGACCTGGTCGAGACTAGTTTAGTCGGAGTTAAATCTATTACTGCAGCAAATACCTAATGCTCTGATAGATGCAGAATAACATAGCTTTCAAATTCATAAGTAAGGGAAGCTTCCTCCGGCCTCTAAAAGTGCCGGCCTGCTATGGTAACGGACCTATCGGGTATAGGTCGCCAACCAAACAAAGGTCGAAAAGGTTCCCAAGGCATCCCATTCCAAGATCACTGTTGAAGTCGTCACTTATTTATGCAAATCTTGGATTATATACGAAACACCAATGACAGAAGCGAGCGTTGTGCATCGTCATTTACCATATTTAAATTTCATTAACTTTAAAGTGCACATATTCTTTGTACCGGGTCAAAGAAAGAAAATATTCGCCAACAAATAACTGCACCTAGACATACCGCGGGTTTTTTGCCGTATATTAAAAACTTTTTACTCCATTTAAGGCAGACGCCATTTGCTTATTCCGCACTATGAAAGGCGGGACTGCTAATTATAATTTAAATTAAATTTTTCTGAACTATAGGCACTTGTTCTTACTCAGAGACTCATAGTTTAGAATCACATGCACAGAAAAACATACGGAAAGAAAAAGTTGTAAGTGAAATCTACTGCCAGAATTAGATATAATAACAATTTTGTTAATCCCTACAGTTAAATGTAAGCCCAGGAAATAAGAGAAAAAATGAAAACAAGCTGATTGAGCAAATTAATCACGTCTTTAACTATATTTAAGTCCTTCATTTAATTTAATAAAATAATAGATTAGTATAATCTCCATTTAAGTAAACTGAAATCTTACGATAAAATTGCTCTGCACAATTTTCTACTCTTTGGATTGTAAAACCGTTCTCAGATTAAAACATTGAGAGAGAACTGAACATTCAATAAGAGACATTCGAACGTAACCCCCTAGTAGGTAAAAACAAGTCGACTTTCGGACTACAAAGAGTCATTGAACAGCAATTACCTTGGAGGCCTCCAAAAAGGTCTTTAATTAAATCCTTCTCCGATGACATCATAATTATAGCGCAAATTGGATCGGTACACCCGCCTGTTTTGTTAACTGTTAGTTGAGAATCCTCCTATTTAATTAATCTACTTTTTAGGCAAATCAAAGTTTAAGAGCTATTAAGAAGGTGTCTTTTTCAGTTACGACAGGATCCTTTTCAATTTACTTTATTAAAAATATATAAAAAGAAGTATTTAATGACTTGAAACCAATTTGGAGTTGTCTGGTTATTTCAGAACTAGTCCGATGCTGCAGTCTGAGTAAGAAGTAGTCAATTCTTATAAGACTTTGGCTTGCTTATTGCTTTTATACGTCTGAAGAAATTGGCATCGGTCAGGCATGCCATCCAAATTGAACAGAAGAAATAGTAAATGCAGCATAATATTATTAAAAAAAAAAATTCTATAAGTTAGTACTTTACTGCGATCTCACCTGATGGTGCGATCTCAAGTGATGATGCAGCCTAAGATAACTTGGTAGGGTAAGTAAATTTACCCCAACGGTGTCGGTGGCGGTCAACGCACCGGAACGCTAAATCGCTTGGCGGTGCGTCGTTGCTGGTAGGGTGGTAACTAGTCACGGCCGAAGCCTCCCACCAGACCAGACCTGAGCCAATTTAGAAATTATAAAATTCCAAAGTGGCCCGTGGCGGGAATTGAACCCGCGACCTCCCACTCGAATCCGAGCCCGCCGCCACTGCGCCAGGGAGGTCGTCAAACTTGGAAGTCTCAGGAGATTGGGAGAAATAGATACAGGTCATGCGTGAAAGTTAGTCTTTCAGAGACAAAACCTGTATCCGAGTTAGCGAAGTAAACAAACAATTTGAACCAAGTAACTTAATATTATATTTTGAAAGGGATATCCAATTTGGATGGGCCAAAATAAATTTTAATTACGTGTAGTGTAATTTACCCATCCCATTAGTAATTTCCGTAACATGCAACACATCGAAGTAATGTTCTTCGTCTCAATATGCGGAGATTCACTAGAACTGGTAAACATTCTGTCTCATTAACTAATGTGTCTCGTTAGGATGTAGCGTCTTGTCGTGTGATAATTATCTTAAGGCTACGTTCATTTAGTGGAATAAGGCCTTATGGCTATGAAATATTAACGTGCTGGTCCAGTTTTCGAGGCTCTTGGAATAATGCTTCAGTCTTCCATCAGTGCATAAATTTATGGTGAATTTTAAACATAATAAATAATGTACATCGGCAAAGAGTTTAGGTGCTCAATACCTGCATTGATGACTGTAAATATTGCGTGAATGGAAAACGCAAAAACATAAAACAGTTTTTAACCTATTATCAATGACAAAAAGGAGGTTATCAATTCTGCGTTGAATTTCAATGGTGTCCATCCATTACTTTATCAATGTTGAGTTTGAGCAATATCGATGATTCTTTGGTTTGATTTTGGTCTTATTTTTGACGTGACAACGTCTTA
The DNA here is from genome assembly GCA_036785405.1 of Coenonympha arcania. Lineage (NCBI taxonomy): Eukaryota > Metazoa > Arthropoda > Insecta > Lepidoptera > Nymphalidae > Coenonympha > Coenonympha arcania. The sequence continues at coordinate 6,918,504 of CM072061.1, forward strand.
TAAATCGATAGAGCCGGTTGCACGCACGAAAAAACATGACTCATCCGGCGTTACCGGCGTTACCTCGCTCATGCGGCGTTACCGGCGTTACCTCGCGAGCGCGAAACGAGCGACAAAGAAGACGTTGTCACGTTCAACTATCGTCAGTAAACCGGCTTTACAGGCAACCAATTTTTTGGTAAAGATATTGTAGTGTTATACACTACCATCTCACTCAATCAACCCCTTCGGTAACCCCAACCTAGAAGTTGACAACCAGTTGCCTCGTCTGTGGCTTACGCCCACCTTCAAACCCAAGGCACGTCACTAGATAGTAAAACGGAAAAAGGTACATCACTAGCCGGACGTAGATTCGGTCAGCTAGTCGCACACGGACAACCGACGCTTTCGGACGCGTCTAGTCCCTTCAACTTAAAAACGGCTCACTAGCTCGATATGTGAAGCCGCATCAGGGCTCCAGATTCCCCCTGGAGTGAGCACAAGTTCATCGGTCGCTTCGCGACCACCTCAAAACGGGTGTCTAAACCCCACTCGCTCGCACTTCGCGACAGGTGCGAGCGACTTATCCCAACATGGCGGACCACGCCGCGTAATGGCCGTACTTTTTCGTAATCGGCGCTTTGGTGGACGTTTGTTTATCTCTTGAGATCCTACCGCCAATGTAAAGTAACTATAAGTAACACAGTGCAGTGAAGTGAAGTGATCGTCGAAAATAAGTGATGCCTCCAGGCGAACGAACGCGCCGCACCCAGACGGACACGTGGTCGGGAGCCAGACCATCAGCCCTGCTCCCCATGGTACAGCAGTGAGACGCCAGCGCGTACCCCAGTACGTTCCCTGCTGGTTGGCCGGCCGCCGCCGCCAACCCTCCACGACGCGCGCCTCGGGATCCTGGACAATCCGTATCGTAAACTCTTCCTTTCTCTGTGGACTTTCATCTACCCCATTTTCGCGAGCGCTTCCCGCTAGCGTAATTCGCCACACAATTACCGTCGAAAACGGGAATAATTCGGCCTTGATTTCTAGACTAGTCACCTAGTACTTTAGCCATTAAGCCAAGCGCATGTATTACTAACCTAATTTAAATTCCGAATACAATTGTAAATGATTTTCTGATCAATCTCATAGTTTAATTTAATTCCCGACAACCCTGGAGTTGCAGCCATCGACGAGTGACGGATTCCAGAACGGCCCTTGATCCATAAAGGTTCAAGCCAAAAGCCGGCACGAGCTACCTCCTTTCTTTCTATTCGACAAACAGTGCAGCGTTGGTAAGTGGCGGTGAACAATCATCTTCGCCGACCTAGGTCGCATACGCCGGATAGTGCACCGCACGCTACAATATGGCTAAAATCTTCAGAAGTAGACGAAGGAAATCTTCAGTGTTAATAGAAAAACTACCTTAATTCTAAGCCAATTTTGTTTCTTTTTGTGGTAAAAGAGTTAAGATAGCGTCTACTTAGTCTTATTTAAATTTGGTGAAGATATGATCGTCGCAAATGGACTACGGAACTCTTCAGTTCAAAGCTTAATTTTTGTATAATATTTAGCTAGGCATATAGAAATTGAATGCTATTTTAAGTAATTTGAATCTGTAGATATTTAGGTACAAATATCAATTTCGCCAACCAAGGTTCGCTATCTAAAACTAAACAAAACCATAATTCAATATTAAATGCAACGAAGAGATTAATTATCCGGTATTATCTAACAACCGTGACCGCGGCCGCCGCATGTTAATATGGTGAATTGATGCTTACGAATAATTTACCATATTTAAGCTAATTATCCGCTCGTAAGACTTTATCAAAACTATCGTGTGGTCCAAGTATAAGCCTACATTAAAGATTTTCAGATTTTTGTACTTTATTTTCAGGCTACACGCGCGTGAAATTCGGTTTTTCATAAATCCCGAAGGAACGTGACTTTCCCGTTCCCGTTGCCGCTTCCTATTCCAACCTTTATATCAACTTTCAAGGAAGTTTGCTAAAGATTACCGAGATTAATTTGGGTTTTTTAAATATCCCACAACAACTATGGATTTATCAGAGATAAAACCATAGTAGCCTGTTTCAATCCAGGTTTTAATCAATCTATTCCTTATCAAATTGGTGTAGTAGTTGCGGCGTGAAGGAGTCACAAACTTACACACATACAGAAAATTTTGCCTTTATAATAATAGTGACTCAATATTGTTAGCAGGTTTAGTCTAAACTCCCCGACCAGTAGTACTTTAATTTATTATGAAAATATTGTGTTTGGACTTCATCTTTCAAATTATTATTTATTGTTGAATGTTTATTCCACTGTGAACTTCGCCGAGCATTTGCAGAGAAAAGTCACTATTTTCTAAGTCCCGAATGGACTATAGTGAGAAATTCGTCTCAACCGCTAGACGCTGCTATACCTAGTGTCTGGCATCGTTAAGAAGTTTAAAATTAATACGATTTCAGGTATGCTATTCTGCGGAAAACGAGCTATAGAATGCTAAGCTGGTGTCCAGGAAAGGAATATAAAAGATAAATATGGACATTGGACATGAGCCTTTCCAAAGGTTGTCCATTAAGTAGGTACCTAAGCACGCTACTTAAAATCATCGTTCGAGTGGGAAGGCAGTTCTACGCTGTGCTTACCCGTACGTCGTTACCACTTCTACACGTCTTCTAGTCATATGGCATTTTGTGATACGCTCAAAAGTTAGAAATGCCACGAAATTCAAAAATGTATGAAAACTTATCACACAATATAGGTAGTCGCTAAATTGGTCAGTTAACTCCGCGTATTCTTGTACATTTTTGAACTTCGTAAGAAAGCGATGAAATTCAAGTTCGGAATATGGATATGTCCCCATTAGTGTTGCCCAAAATCAGTCTTGGTCTTGCAGTCTTGGTCTTGTTCTTGCATTTTTGCAAGACCAAGACCAAGACTAGGAGTGCAAGACCGAGACCAAGACCAAGACCAGATGTACTGGCGCAAGACCAAGACCAAGACTGGCTGAGTCTCCTCTTGTTCTTGCATTTGGGCAACACTAGTCCGCATAATATGGCTAATTACGTTTAATCCAAAGGCCGATGGTTCTGCAGACTGCGATTAGGCCTACTCAAGTATACTCACTGCAGCAACAGGCAACTTCAGTTTGCTAATCCGTTGGGCTATGTCGGTGCAGGAAAGCTGGATAAAATAAATCAAATTGAGCAGATTCCTGTCCGATAGGACTATTTAATATATGCGATGATCATGTAATAATTATTATTTGTGGAGTATTACGCAAGAATAAATAATTGGTTCGATGAAACAACAAACACTCAGTGTATTAACATATAATTAAAACATATTGATTGAAATTTAAAAAGCCTGTATTTAAATAAACTAAACGGACCGTATATTTTCACTGATGTAAATGAAAATTTGTTTTTGCCTAAAATCAATCTCACATACGCGGATGAACAAATTGCAATATTTGCGGTGGAAATTAATAATGTAGCCATTAAATAAGCCGAACGTTATTAACCATTTCGCTCTTAACGTTGTAAGCTCTTTATTTAGTATCCATTGTTTTATTTGCACGGGGATTAAGGTTTTACCGGTTTGGTTCAAAATAGATTTACAATTGATTTCTATAGTACTCGTTATACCAGAGAACCGAGGCTTTTTTCCGTTTAATATACGTTTTGTATGTCGTTTAATTAGAAGTACCGAATATTATTCACATTAATTTTATTTTGCTTTTCATGTAAAGAGTTTTTTGTAACAAGAAATTCATGAATCTAATCTTATAAAGCTACCAAATAACGGCTTCTTCGAAGATCCGGCAGAGTTTTTAAACACGACGACAACCGAATCGCGTAGCGGTAGCAAACCTGCCATCTGCGTCGGAGGTCGTGGGTTCGATTCCCACTACTGGTAAATGTTTGTGTGATGAGCATGAATGCTTTCCAGTTTCTGGGTGTTTCTCAATATATCATATTTATGTATATTTATCAGTTATCTAGTACCCATAACACAAGCTATCGCTTACTTTGGGGCTAGATTGCTACGTGTGTAATGTCCTGATATTTATTTATTTATTATACACACGGTAGGACTTTATGAAGCCACTTGCACTAGAAGAAATAAGCAATGAAATTGTCTACAATACTAAAATATTCAATTATTACGAAACCCCGCAACCGCCAATAACATGAAGACACGTACTGCTCGTAGCAAAACAATTTGCCAGTCAAATGAGTTTTCTAAAAAGCCGATTAAGCGGAAACTAAAATCAGTTAATTATTTATCATACTGAAATCGGAATAAAGGGATAATAATGCTATGTTTCCAATTAATATGAATTAAATATACCATCGAGCGTTTGTATGGTGTTGTGTGTTATTGCTCATTCAGCATTGGCTTTTTGTGTTTTGATAGGTTAGCTATTTCTGTATTAAATAATGTTTCTATGTAAGTTTAGTGCCACTGATATGTATACAATTTATGTGATCATTTACATTTTGATCACATTAACGTCAAGACGTTGACGTCAACATTTTACGTTTGTAAGTTCAATCATTTACCTAAATTATTTTTCCTTATGTTTAGGGTAAAGTAAATCACTTCGTATACTTTATGGAAAGTATTTACCTACCTTGTTAGGCCCAAACCGAGTTTAGAGCTTACCTGAAAAAGAAAAATATACATTTACAAAATGAAGTAATTTTTTTTTTTCAAGATAAGATCGTTCCTATTATTTTAATATGTTTTTCTTATTACCCATTACCAATGGCAACAACTTAAAATATTGCAAAACCTAACGTGGTGGTAATAAGTAAAGAATAAACATCCCAATTTTAATTGAAGACAATATCTTCTTCAGTTGAGACAAATCTGACACAACAGAAAAATGAAAGTTGCCCGACATATTATAAAACCCTTCTCATCACCAATTGAAATAACTGGTCAAGTGCGAGTCGGGCTCGCGCGCTGATGGTTCCCTACTATCAAGAACAATTCCAACCAAAATACCTTAACCAAATTTAAGAACGAGCAAAAAATCACGTTCGTTGTATATTTGATGTTATAGAGTCAACATAAATACATCATCTTGAAAATTTCAAGTGTTTTACTATCATGGTTCAAGAGATACGGCCTGATGACAGACGGACGGACGGCGAAATCTTAGTAATATGGTCCCGTTTTTTACTCTTTGGGTACGGAACTTTAACTAGGTCTGCGATATATATATATAACATTATGTAAGGCATGATTCTAGGTACTATTTTCTAATTGCGGAGGTTACCTCCGCTATTATACTGTTTCAAAACCGAGAGACGCAGTAAAACCAAATATGTCTTCTTCATTGTTCGTGTCAAAGGTATCACGGAACGGTGGCTTCACGTGCAAATAACATTTTACGATTTGTCCTTTGTATTAAGACTAGATTATATGCAATTCCAATTTTACAGTTTCTTTAATATAATAATTTACTACGCAGTTTTTGCTTATTATCGACATTCGCGAATTTATTTTATCACATCACTGAACAATTACACTACAAAAAAGTGTTATTATATTAAAAGTAAATATAAATTTCGTAAAACATAATAAATTGTTCAACCGAAATTATGACTATATCCAAAAATAAATTGAGCATTCAAGTTCTTAAAAAAATATCTTAAACGAACGCTAGGGAAATGTTCAAAAAGGTATCATTAATAAAATATTATGTTTCTATGTTTCTAAAACAAAGAAGGATAAACAGAAAGGTTGCAAGAAACGATCCGAAATAATATCTCTTTAAATAATTCATTGGGTTGTTCAGACTTTAAAGCTTATCCTCGGGTTATAGAAATAATTTAGGTCAGATTCATCTAATTCTAAAGAGTAAAATTACGAAGAAACTTTTCATATACCTAAATGTACCTATATTGAAGACTGCCTAAAAAAAATCGATAGTTAATTTTTACCAAAAATGTGTGTATATACTAAAGTTTTTTTTTGAATTAATGAAAATTTCTTTTAATTTATTAATTATTTTTTAATACCCACAAAACAAAGGGTGCAACATGACAAAATATGCAGGTAATGTCGTAATGTCGGTGCAAAAAACAATGATGTTTTATAGGTGGGTTCTTTAACCACGAAAAAGTAGAGCGACTTTTAATATAATCTATTTGATGACACAAAACACAAATACTACATTTTACTGTGCTGACCAGGGAGTCAAACCTAGGGCCTCGTGCTCTGAAGCCGAACATGCCTGTAAAGCAACCTCACAGGTGAAATAAGTCAGATCAGTTAGATAACAATTAACAAACCAACCACAGTTCGAGATTGTCTAAACTGTGTAGCCTAAGATGCACGATAAGGCCGCCAGATGTCACTGATGTAATTGCGCTGCCTTTGTGCCACTTCTAATGAAAGGTCGAAACTGATATAGCTATCTTTAATCAACGCGAAACTTGGCGACGATGCGGGTGTTGCAGGGGTTGAATGTTATGCTGAATTTGGGAATGACGACATTACGGTAATAACTAGTTTGTCTATGAATCCTATGGTAACTGTAATAATAATTATGAGCAAAAAATGAATATGTTACAGGGTTTTAGGAAATGGTGTGCGTAGCTTCTACTTTCGAGACAACACTCATCCGAATTAGCAGGACAGATTAATTTGTTTGTTTTGCTATAATCCGCTACTTGAAAAGATTCTATATGGTACAATATGCTGGAACACTGCCCACATGAAATACCACACACAGTTTTCCAACAGTTTCTTCGACGCACGTTATTTGTTCGTCAAAATATTAATAATTATAAGCAACGGATAGAAATAAGTAATCGTCCAATTAGAAATGGAGGACATAAGTTGGTTATAGTGCCACACCGTTTGCGTAAGGTACAGAGGTCATTTGTGGGGTTGAGTGTACGCTTCTACAATATGATCCCGAAGTCTGTTTTGGACTTACCTTTGCACAGGTTTAAAGACACTGTCAAGAAACATTTAATTAATAATGGTTACTATACCATTGAAGAATTTCTTAACGACATTGATTCTTGGAATGAAAGAAATATGCTTCCATCTCCTCACAAGATATCTTAAAAATATGTTATAATTTTTCATAATCTATAAGAAATCTTGTATTATAACAATGACATTTTTGAAAAGAGCAAGTGCCGAGTTTCTTGCCAGTTCTTCTCGGTGCAAACCTGCTTTCCGAACCTGGCGGTAGAGTTTTGACTTTTCATAAGAGCCTGTTATTTAGGCCTATGTGAAAAATAAATATTTTCATTTTCATTTTCATTAATATTAATCCGAATAACGATGACAGGACAGAATTGTGAGGAAACTAATCTCTTTGAGACAATACCGGGGCAGTATCTCCGGTTTACGAGGCCATCTTGACTAAATCTACAAATATTTGAACAACCATCTCACTGCTGTGGCAACTATTGTCCAGGTCAAACTAATTTGGAGACCTACGAAGCCGTAATTCAATTTTGCATAAAGATCATCAGCTAAATTAATTAAGTTAAGCCTATAAGACGGTCATTTGAGCGGACTGTGGTGTATATCACAAAGGGTCTCAGATCATAAATCAAAATCCGTAATTCTTGAGACAAAGTAGGAGATATCCAGAACATAACAAACCAATAATATGTGAAGAATAAAAGCTAATCAAAGTTTTGAAAGTAAAGTGAAAAAAAAACGTTATATATATATAAGACAATTAGTTTTCTGATAGGATTTCAATCTGCATTTTGGTTCATTGATTGGAATTTGTGGTCAATTTGGTGTCCGTGATCTGTCCTTTCTGTTCTTTACTTCTTTTCAGCAATTTCACCTAATTCTTCCAAAAGTAAGGGCATGTAAAAGTAAGCTGCTATTCTCTATAATGGCGTTTGGGTCATTATTTTGACAAGCCAGCATTCCGAAGGCTCAGCGCGTATGTTCCGCTTTGACGCATTAGGGTTCCTCGGAGCCCATATATCACTTAGTCACCCGAAACCAGCGCCGCGCAAGCACCCGAGTTCCGTAATAACTTCACGTCGAGGGACCAAATGTCGGCATGACTGCTGCAATAAAGATTCAGCTTGAAGTTTACCAATACGTAATTACCACTATATTCTTAACCCCTTATTCATAAATCTGTTATAGCAGTGGAGTAGTTATTATCTGTTTTGTCTCTTCCACCGCTATATTACATGTTTATGAATACGGGGGTATAAGTTCTTTATCCAAAGTTTCTCTATCGAAATGTAAATGTGTGTGTCATTTTAAGCACCCAGGTAAATCACCCACCTTACCTTGTAGGTGATACTTTTACTAAAATAACTTTAGTTATACCGATGGTTGTTTTTGTTTCTACGCGCTTAACCTTGACGGCTCAAACGTACCTACTATAAAAAAGTTTTTTCATCTATTATTAGCTCTAGTTTTACCGTCCCTTATAACGGTCCTTGTTGTCTCCTTCTCAACAAGATTAGCCAATGAAGATTTGGTCGACCGCTTTTACGTCCGTCTGAAAAACGAAGCCATAGAGCTTTGTACTTTACAAAATTATCTTTTTTCAAAGCACGACTGTCCCCCGACGGTTACAGATTAGGTGATTGACTGTGGTATTACGAAGTTAGGAGATTAATTTCTCTCTGTACCTAGCTGAGCAAGTTAAGTCCTCGCCCGGCCCTGATTACTATGATGAATAATTAATCATTAATAAGTGCTGTCGGGTCGTCCCTTTAAGGCTTCTAGAAATCGGGCGAAACCCGCTTAGTCTAAAAATTAGAAGGCTGTTAATAACAAAATTCTCGGAACTTGAATAGTTTATTTATTCTCTATAAACTCACCTGATTTTTACAGCGAATTTAGAATAATCCATATAATCGTTAAGTTACCAGGAATGTAACTTTTGACGAAGGTAACTGAGGGGCATTTAGGGGGAGCCAAGTGCCTACCTTATTTATTAACTTAAAAATGAAAATAACTTAACGTATAGAACTATTGAACTACGCAAATGTGTGTTCAATTTCGTATTTCAATCTAAAATTGTAGTGCGCTTTTATAGCTGGTTTTATCTATGCTCTACATTGTAAGCAATATAGATAGATTGTAGAATCTAAAGTCTACACCGAAAAATCTATATTTTGATTCCAGAACTTTTTAAACGTATACTCGAAATACAACCTGTTTACTTTAGATTTACGTTTTTGAAGACGTAACGTAAATACTATCACAAATCTGACTTCACGCTCACGGCAAAATATAATATTTGCTGCCGTGTGTTGTCAAAGGCTGCTGTATGTTTATCGTTATTTATAGCTGTTTTCAGTTTCAGGAGATGTTATATTTCAAAATGTGGCTTTTCACTACAATGTTGCGAATATCAGAAGCTTTTTAACAGTGGCAAAAATAATTGTAAGTTCAACTTCCACGCACTTGTGATAAATTACAATAAAGTACACACTACCAATTGATTTACTGAATTGAATTATAATATGACGTGTTTATTTCTACATGAAATGTTCAAAAATATTTTCCTCATGTGTCATTCCTTCGTATATGATAAAACGTGAAGTAGAAATCAGAGGAAATAGAGGTCATAAGTTTGAACTTTAAACCCCCACTCCCCCCACAAATAATCGTGGAATAACGGTGGTTAATTAAACTCTGATTTGTCTTCTTTAAATATGTCAATTTATTCAAAACAGAGTTACTCCACACCTATTCCACTTCTATTTATTTCTTCTTCCCACCCTTTTTCTTTATAATGTGGGGCTAGCACAACACTTATTTTACTGCTATATTCACTACTATCAGATGTGCAATCCACTCCTTTCTATCACTCCTCCTCCTCCTTCTGTCCTCCACGCAATCCATCTCTTCTTTGGTCTTCCTCACTTCTTCCCTTTATATTCATACCCATCATTCCACTTTTATTTGGAAGTGAGTAAAACTTTATTAGCAGCACAATCCTTGCTTTTGCTTGAGTGTACCATGGAAAGAAATTCTTCCTTATTTACTTGTCTAAATTATGAAAATAATTTCGCGCCAGCTTTCCAGGTCAAGAATGAAAGTGTCAATTTTTTTTTAATTTAGATTCAAATGGATGTAAATTAAACTTTAAAAAAAACATTTAAATAAAATAACATAAATAAATAAATAAATAAAAATTCTTTATTTCGACCAACAAAGGATCATATTATTGAGTTAGTAACATTATAACTTAAAAACTAGTGTTAGTATATCTTAAACCTAATGAAACCTACCTAACCTAGGACAAGATCGACTTGTCAGCACATGAATCCTACAGCAGTGGTTCAGGTACTGACAGTCGAACCTGTCCGACAATGCCCTCAGAATACCATTGGAGCTAGCCCGGACCCTACGCAACAGGGATGTGCACCGCTTACGCATAGTCGCGTAAAAACAATCTACGCGCGCCTCAGCGAACATCCCCGACGCGCTGCAGAATCTTGGCAGCCCCAACAACATTCTGAACGCATTGTTATACTGTACACGCAGGGCATTGTACTGCTTTTGCGTATAGTCGACCCACAGACTGCTCGTGTAAAATGAAGTGCAGTAAGCTTTAAAGAGTGTAATCTTTACTGGCACGGTACATCGAGCAAATCTGCGGATGATCATATTCGCCCTAACAGACAACGCCCTGCGCTCCCTCTCGATATCTGCATCATCCTTCAGGTCAAAGGTAACCACATGCCCTAGATATTTAAATTGATCCACTCTCTTCAGTGGGGTCCCATACAATTTGATTGTCGGAATAAGGGATGGGCGTGGCTTCCCTTTTGCCTGAAAGACCATGCACTCGCTCTTTTTGACGTTGTAGATCAGACCATGACTGCGGGCATAGTTTTCACATATGCCCAGCAGTTTCCTCAAACCACAGACAGACGCACTCAACAGCACCATGTCATCGGCGTAACTGATGTTATTTAGACAACATATTGCAAGCCCCGTTTCGACCTGTTGATTATGGAAATTAAACGCCTTTGATCAACGCAATGCCACGTACTGATTCGTAATGGAATTCGAAAAATTTGCATCATTAAAAGTCAATTGAATTTACTTGTTTTCGTTTGGGCACCGTCGACACGGGTGCAATCAGGGCCATTGCTGCTTGGCATGAATGAACGCACTAATTAACGCGTTTGCTGAAAACAAGCTTGAAAAATATTGATAACAAAGGAAAATAATAAATGGAGTAACCGTGTGGAAACATATCACTGCCATGTCACGACAAAAATGAACGCTAAGTGCAAATAATCAGGAATCAAAATAGTATTAAAATACGAGCTAAATTATTACCTAAAATGATTTTTTTAACAAGAACAGGTGTTAATTCTGTTGTTGACTGGTCTATAACTTCAGGCACCTAATTATGAGTAGGTATTTATTCAAAGTACTAAATTGTTATAAAACTGATATTATACCTGGTACTTATACTATTTAATAATAGTAAAAATAGTCATATTAACAATTAGTAATAGCGCTCATCGATAAAAAATAAACAAATTTTTCCTCAAAAAGTCTCAAACCAAACCCAAATCGCAGGCTCCTACGTACAACCAATCTGCTTAAAATAATCTCAACATTTTCGATTTCCGTGTTAATACCATGTAAATACCCATACCAATTCACTAACTATATCACTTGGAACTTGGAGCTTTGGGCTTGAAAACATCTTGAAGAATCGCACGTATCAATAGCCCCGGCCATATCTCGACAAAAACAGTTTTCAACGAAGCGAATACATTAAATTTCATATGCTTCCGCGATTCGGCAAATTAGATTGGCACTCCAAACGGTCAGAAGTCGACACCAAGCCCTTCACCTGCTATCCCTCCTCCCAGCAATCTCGGCGAAATTTAACAAGTCAAGTCAAGACTTTACTTTATAAAAAGACGGGTTCTTCATTAGAACCTCTTCAAAAAAAAAATTTACTATAGGTACTTAGTTCAGTGATGAATAAGTTCAGTAAAGATTAATAGACACTGAGTTCAATTCCCAGACCTTGTTATAACTAGATAAAGAATTGGGTCTAGAATTATTGTCTACAAATTCTTCTTACCTACTAAACCAGTGTATAGACTGAAAAAGAAAAATCTTTATTTTTTACTTATAACAAATTCAATAGGCTCATATCATTCTGGTAGAACTGTTAATATGGGCAAAAAGATAATAACGTGACTTAGCCATTGGTATGTGATTTATGGCTAAACATAGCGTGAGCGTATACAATAAACATACACTGACGGATGACATTTTGGTGCACACCGTCATTGACATACCAACGCACAGAAAACATTACCCACATTGTGGCACAACTTGAGTGAGAATTCAACTTCTTCAATGCGGAACTCTAGAATCGAGAAGATTATTCCCTTTTCTCGCGGATCGGAAGCAGATCCCATTTCCTCCGACAACATCAAAGTGAGATAGCAATCAGTTTTTTATTCGAATCAGCAATATTTTGCACGACGCGACGGCGACTAGTTAGCTTGCCTCGATCACTCTGTTTGACATTAATTGTATCGGAAATAGTATTTTATTTTTTATCAGTTTTTAATAGACGTCTTTACCGAAGACGAGTATCAGTTTATGGACATTTTCGAGATCGTTAAAATGCAAGAGAAATCGTTCTGTTCCTGTCACAGATTTTACTTCTTGTAGAGAGAACAGTTTTCTTGCTAACAATTTTAACAGTTTATTTAATAGATACCAATTAATATTTCTGCTTTGTGGTGACTAGAATATTTTGGTCTAAACACAAATGAAGTTTACTGTAATAGTTATTTATTCAAAGTTAAGTGTGTATGTACATTTCTTAAACTTCAATTAGGAAGATATTTGTGAAAAAAAATGTAATGTAATTTTTCAACACGTTACGCGTCGAACCGAATAATTGCAATTCATTTAACAATAAAAACCGATCTAACGATCCAAATGAATATCAAGGAACATTTAAATAACGAAGAGTTTAAAGCAAGATAATTCGTACGAATCCTTAGACGGGTATTATTCCTACATACAACGTTCCCATTCGCTATTTCCTCTGCAGTCACAGGTGAGATTTATCTTCGGATAATTGGATAAAGAACGCCGCGGAATGATACGGCGCGGAAGAAGTCGAAAGAAAGGTAACGGGCTGGCGTGAGGGGTGGTGCCTTAGATGTTTGTTGGGTCGATATGCCTGATATTGTACGAATGTTCGTGATCATCTTATTACTTTATGTATACAAATTATAAATTAGTACAATTAGTTGCATTTAAACTTATTTTTAATAATATACATTTCACACTGAACTTCATAAAACTCTGAGTGAATTAGATATTACACTGATTTAGGTTATATAATATACCTACAAAAAAACATAAAAATCTATCTCCCGCAGCCAAGCCAAACGCACAACACGGCTATAAGGTTGGATTGCGGAAGTAATTTGTATTATAATCTGTTGCACTAGACAAGTCACTCTAACCCTCAGCTGTAATTCTCATAGACTTCGACATAGATTTATAATAGGTCGTCGCTCGCGCTCCGACTAGATAGAGCCCTCCGTGAGTTCGGCAACTTTATCTTGTAGTGTTAGTATGTCAATTTGGTATGGTGTGCGGATACTAGTGTGCGTGAAAAATTGTGTAGCGACGGCACTGATTTGCCAATTTGGGCAAAGTATTTTTCGACGCACTTTTAAGGTCGAGGGCTCCCTCTTAGAAGCTCTTAGACCTCTATGGACTTCTCATAGACTTGGCATCTATATGTTATCAATAAATTATTATGACTTTGAGGTTTTATTCGAGGATTTGTTTATAACTCAACTGACATCCACAAACTTCAATACTGACATTTTACATTAGTCTCACAGACATGTGTTCAAAAGATGGGAATTTTAAATATCCGGAATGTAAAACACAACTGTTTCGGGTTAACGGTTCCGTATTTATTCCTTTGATTAAATGTCATGGAGAGGTTAAAATATTTTCTATTCCTCAATTTATATAATACTTACCTATAGTAGTATTTTTTTTCTTATTTCTGTCAGATTTGGAAGATGCAACGCGCTGGTGAAATCCATACACTTTACACGCAAAAAGTTTTACCTACACTCATAGTATTCCAATGTTTCACTTTGGCCAGGTGAAATGTATGTGTTTCTATGCGCTATTTCACAGTTTCATGTTTCGGATGAATTGAATTTTCACATTTCATACCGGCTTCATGCATTGATCGATGCTGGTGTATAGATGTCCAAATGTTGAATGAAACATTGCGCAAGCTGAAAACCGCTATGTAATCTTCATATCGCAGGATTTTTTTTTAGAAAACGGATCCTTTTTAGCAGTATTTCGCAGCGCCAGGATATCAAAGTATTTTAACCAAAAAAATGTATGTTTTTTTATAAAGTACTAGACTTACATTATACATACGTATACATACAGAGTACCTAAGAGTAGGTCTAGCTTATGTAAAAAACTGGATACACATTGGATTCGGATGGTAAATTAGGTATGTCCATTGGTCATCCACCTTAAAACATCATTTTCTTCACCATACGTACGTCAACGCATTATGAAAATCGATTCTTAAGGAGTAAACCCTGAAAATGCTTATGAAAAACTTTTCTTAAGTATGCAAAAATTCACACTCTTCCCTGCACGCAGTGCTTTGTAAATTAAGAAAAAGAGCAAACGGACTTCATAATACAAAATCATATTAAAGGAGTCTTAGTTTTAAGCAGACTTGTAGTTCCACCACATACATATCACAGCCATCGTATATTGAACTATTATAAGAGCCTGTAAGTTAGGCATACGTGAAATCAAGACATTTTATAGTTAACTTTTGTAGCTGCATGTTATACGTACTGGATTATGAATCATCATGGGGTTATTATATGCTAATATTCTCGTTTAAATAACCTATTATTTTCATAATTACCACCAGACTACAAAGCAATTAACTTTGACTAGCCATATAGTGATATAGTCGTATGTGGCATAGCATTTTAATTGGCACATGATATGATATTCTGAATTATCCTAATTCTTTTAAAGTTTATGTAAGGTACGCCACAAATTATGGACTGAAAGACATAATCACATTAAGGTAAATACAATTTTGTGAGTAAAAAAATATTGAAGACAAACACAATGTTAATTTTATTACTTGACAGTTTAGTAAAGCACACAAAACACAGTATTCCAGTTAACAATAACACCAATTTGTTATAATAGACAAGTAATAATAATGATTAGAAATGTCGTATTAAGTTGGTTCTAATGCTATAATTGTCAGAACGGTTTTTATGCTAAGTTAATAATAACACAATTATTTAGCAGTGATCAATAGTGCAAAACACGAAAACATCCATATGAATCAACGAAATGTTAAGCCTTGGGAAGTGGGTGGAAATGTGCGACCTGGTTATTCCAAATTAAAAATTCTAATCCAGAATTCATACAGTACGTAAATTGCGAAACGGTCCACGAGCAAGTGGTTGAGTGATTTTTAGAAAATAAGAGTATATTTACAAAAAGCCCAAAACAGGGAAGGGTTAGCGTGGCGTAAGAGGTGTGAATAATTCATAGAGATTTTTGATTACCTTGACCATTTCACGTAATGGGACGGTCGGCCACTAGGTGCGACGCCAAACCGGCACTTTACGGCAAGCGATATTTAATTCACTTATTTAAACTTTAAGTCTATTTTATTCTCTTCGTGCGTAGTTCAGGATAATAGCGGGCCCTGAAAATTAATTTGAAGGGTTAACTTTCGGTTTGAGAAATTGAGACAGCTAATAAAATTATTATTGGAGTTAAGATGTATCAATTTGGGTATGGACTTAACAGCATAAACGGTCGTTTTAAGAAATTTTTAGTGACCTCCAGCTCCAAACCTATAAAAAAATTAATTTCAAATTTAAACATTGTATTTTGGGTCTTTAACCTAAATTCGCACAGAAGCTTCCAAAATCTCCATTCATCTCCAATCTTTTCTAATTTTATCGGATAATACTATGTATGTAATTGTAATTTTTGTATATTAATGTGTCGGTAATAATAATATCCCAAAACGCTGAGAAACAGGAGAAACAGATTTTTGATAAATGGCTTAGATTAAATAAAACGTCGTATTTCTGTTATATTCATACGCAACGCTGCATGTCGCACCCGCCAACGTATTCGTAAGAGTGAGAAAGACAAAAACAAAATCAGTAGGTAGGCAAGTTTATCCTCGATTCTGTATTTTCCATTTTGGATCCATCTCAAAAACAAAACAACTGATGGAAGTATTAATTATTATTATAACAAAACCTGATGGTCACTTTAGTGTGTCGTTTAAATTGAAAAGTCAATTTGACAAATTAGTTTTCAAACACAACCAAACGTACAGTAACGGAAATTAGTGAACGGAATGCGGACGAATTGAAAGCCCAATTCATTTGAAACTCGTTATAGTGAAGCATTTACCACTTCATTTAATGCATGCGACATTAACATAGGGTTAAAGCGATATAATATAAGTAGAGAATGCTAAGAAGTCTGCTAAAAAGCGGTTGCGGTATCGTTTCAAAATGCTGTTACTGTCGAGCCTTTGAAATTTTAACCCCTAGTAGGGTAAATCGACAGTGTAATAGGTAACCAATTTAGTTGGCTCCGGTGTAGATATCCGCATTACTTTTTTTTCATTTTTTTACAGCGAGTTTCGAGTTTGCTCAGTGGAATTAGTTTACGCTGACGTTTGATCGGATATTCCTTTAAAGAAGTTAAGCGACGCTACAGCGACGGATAATTCGTACAACATCATGGAATGCTGAGTAGTACCTATTTTCGGATGTAATCGAATTCGTTACTGATTTTTAATTGAAGAACGTTCTATTAACTTTGGACAAGTTGTCGAGTGGATTTGTTGTCGATCTAAAATTGGTCTACATCGGAAAAGATTGCTGTTACATTTTGGAACTCACTCTTAGGCGTTTTTAATATTTTTTATGACATCTTGATATATTTTTTAATCCGTGAAGAACACAATAAGCTTTTATTTCTGTAGATATTATATTAATTTAATGGAATATTAAGAATATAAAACAATGAAATATAAACGCCGCGAAATATCCAAGAGAGGAAAAACTGTTATTAAGGAAAATTTGTCACAAAAGAGCAGGTAAGGGGAAGATACCCATTTCGGCGTCCTAATTACGGAACTTTTGCACAATACGAGCATAGCTACCTGCCTGAGAAATTTTTATACCTCGCGTAATAGATCATCCGTGAACTTAAGAATTACTTGCTCAACTTTCTTTTTCTCATTGGTGCGAGAATTTTTGGGAGAGTAGATATGTAATATGTTACTTATGATTGATTTTGTACATAAATATAATGAACTGGCAATATAACTTAAAAGATAACAATTTCATATGAAACTAGCATCAACACAATAGTACCTACAGTGAATCATTGAAACTCATAACCGTAATAAAGGAGGAGTAGAAGAAAATCATCTTGGTATCATGTCACAGCACTATAAGCCATTACGATTGTGTTTGGAAAATGTTTCGTCATTAATGTCATTTTTCATTTCATGTCTACGAGATTAATTTTCACAGATTAATAAATTTCTCTGCTTTTATTTCCGAAAAATAATTAAAGAACCGTCACCTGCTATAACAGTTTAAAAATTAAGAATATATTTTTTAAGTTACGACTCGAATCTCCCAATACCATTTAGCTACGTTGGGTCCTTAAAACCGAGTCCTTGTTCCCAATGAATTTCCATACGTGGTAATAAAGTATTAACTCATATTACATTATGTATTCAACGCACACAATGCTTCGACAATTTCAGGCTGGCAGATTTACCCGTTAGCAGTTTAACGGCGTCGGCGCACATTAAAAATTTAAAATCTCTTAGCGGATGTGGTGGTAAATATTGGAGTTAGGGGGCTTAAGATAGCGAGGTGTGCTGAGTGGATAAAATCAACGTTACGGATAATTATGTTTTTTTCATGACGCATTACGCACGATCTTGAATGTGGGAGCAGGTGTTGTGATTTTAGTGAGAAGTTTTTGTATAAGTACAATATTGGCTTGAAATTATATAGGTTGTATTTTCACAACAAATAGACGAAGTGCAGACTAAAAAGTGGTACGAGTACATTATACTGCAACAGATCTTAACGTGATCTATCCGTGAGAAGGCTTAGCGTGATCTTCTTATTATTAATACTGATAGCTTTATTAATAATGAAAGAATAGTTACATCTTAACACTACAAACATTAGTATATTTTAAAATGCACGTAATTTTTAAAACTGTACAAACAAAACAATTTTATGATAAACAACCAGACATTTTACTTTATCAACAGCTGCTTTAACTTTTCACTCCATAACGTTCAAAAGCCTGGACTGCAATATTGCAGCAAACACAAGACGGTTTCATTACACGGTACATGCTTATGCATATTATAGTTTATTTAAATAATACAGTAAAATGTTCTGATAAAGTTCAGACCTAAACCAACATGGCGAGTCTTTGTAGCCACCCTGACTTCGAAGGCACGTTCTAAGGTACACGTAGAACTAACATTTTATTATAACTAACTAGTCTTAACTATACTCGACGCAGCGAACCGTGATCCCTATGACACTGACAGCTAATGTCACCATATAACATTGTAGTGGCGTCACCATTAAATCGGGATCATATTGGGGGCGTCTAAAAATGCCATTTATAAATTTTACGTAGCTTTATACCATTAGTAATGATATTCCGTTGATATTTTTAACAATTCTTAACATTTACAAGAAGTTATGTCAATCTGAATTTATGTTTACGTCCTGCAAAACTTAAGTCGTGTGACGTTTATCGACTAGGGCGGCAAGTATAGATAAAAAAAATGTCGGTAATGGAAACGAGTGCAAAATTTTTCAGACAAAATAAATAAATGGGGAGCATTCATTTTCATGATAAAATATATACATACTTATATAGCAAAAACGTGTTTATCGGGTTAAGCATTATTGGAAAATAACAAGGTTGGAAACTTTCGTTTTACTTACCTACTTAATCTATGCCAAAAATCTTAAATTAATACAACAACAACAAAATGGACATTAAAAATGCACATTGTAATATTTTTTAAAACATGTTTACCAACGTGGCTTAAGGCCACGCCTTTGTCTAAAAAAAAATTATCGACACGACCAAAGACACGACCCATCACTAAACGAACATGGTTCGCCGCGTGGAGAATAATCTACAAGTACTATATAAAATTGCAAAATTATACATCAAGCTCGGTTGAGTTAAACTCACCTCGTCTTTTTCATATTAATTGAAAAAGAGAGCTGAACATAAAAACCTCATTTGTATAATCTCAAAAACATACAAAGACGAGAAAAAGAAAGAAATCAAATAACAAAACTTGGCAGTTCACAAGTAAAAAATTAAAAAATTTTAAAACACCCACGACTTTTGCAGACTTGTAATTGAAAAAGGATTAAATAATTTTTTTGAAACTCCCCGACTAAAGGAAAGTAAGAACTAAGAACCTATCAGTATAATTACAAATCCAAGAAAATCCGCCGGAGCTGCTGTGTTTTGCCTATGACGGTGTTGATGGTGCTGTTTACCAGTTGATGACTAAATTAATTTCTTGATACTTCTCGTATACCGGCAGTTTATCAATACTTACTAATTACATTAATTGATATTTGAAACGAAAATAGCAATGGCAGCTCCGACGGATTTTCTTGGATTTGTAATTATACTGATAGGTTCTTAGTTCTTACTTTCCTTTAGTCGGGGAGTTTCAAAAAAATTATTTAATCCTTTTTCAATTACAAGTCTGCAAAAGTCGTGGGTGTTTTAAAAATTTTTAATTTTTTACTTGTTTTATAGTTTTTCGATTAATATATTAATGTAATTTAAATTATATTATTATTAAAAAATGGAAATTAATCTTCAAACTAGCCATTAGCTCCTCTAGCAGCGTTTGAAGGCATCATCCCTTCCAAGTCGTAAAGAGACGTTTATTGTGGCGCCCCCTGCTGTTAAATCACAAGAACAATTATCTAAGAACCATTGCCAATGACTCACTAATATTTTATACAAAACTGTATCCAAATCGGTTCAGTCGTTTTTGTAATAATTGAGAACATTCGTTTGCACTGTAAATGTTTTTTATGGCGCCCCCTGGTGATCGATGTTCGTAACAACTATCTAAGAACCATCGCCAATGAATACCAAACATTATACAGAAAACTTCATCTAAATCGGTCAAGCCGTTTTTGAAATAAATGGGAACATTCGTTTGCAATATAAATGTATTTTATGGCGCCCCCTGGTGATCGATGTTCGTAACAACTACCTAAGAACCATTGCCGCTGAACACCAAACATTATACAGAAAACCGCATCTAAATCGGTCAAGCCGTTTTTGAAATAAACGGGAACATCGATGTGCACAAACAAACAAACAAACAAACAAACAAACAAACAAACAAACAAACAAAAATATTTTTGCATTATTGGTTTTTGTGAACAATTTAACATACAAACAAACATAAAATCTTTTTAATAGAGTAATGTACAAACGGTCTCTCACCCTAAACGCATATACCCGTACTCCGTTCCGTCGTGGGTAAAAAACATTTTGAGGAAATAATGTATGTATGCATGTAATGGATTAAGTTAAATTCTCCATTCTCTTTTTTACACAAATATTCAAAAAAAAATTAAATTTTGTTTTTTGAATTATTCCTTCAGAGAATAAACTCTTTCACCGTTTTTTTTACCAAACCACAACTACAGGTAACGAGCGCATCTTCAATATTTATGCATGTATTTTGTTTATTTTAAAAATTAAAAAAAGAAGCAACCGAGACAAAGCATCTGTCAAAATTTATTTGAAATATCTGCTGAATGCTCAATACATTGAATCAGGCCGTTTGTCCAAAGCAGCGGTCAACGCGACGTGGACCGGGAAGGGGGGGACGACGGTAAAATAGCGAAAGGCTTTTACTATTGACTGATATGACTGTTTGTCCACCGGGCGCCCGACACGTCGTCTTGATCTCAGTCAGAAATCACGTTCTCGGAAGCGTTCGGATAGCGGCTGCATTGAACAAACGGTCTAAGGATCAAAGTAAACGAACAATCAAAAAAATCTCCCATCTTGAAAGTACACTACAATAGAATGTACAATAACTTAAACCAAACTTGGGTCCAGTGGGCATAAGAGGCCCCCCAAGTTTTTGGGTTATAGAAACTTGTTTCTCCAAGTCCGTTAAAAATACCTATCGCTATCAATTGTCACCTGTAGGCAATAAGCGAGAACAAAAACTTAGCTGTCGGGACCTTTATTAGAAAACTTTTATCGATATAAAGAGTATGGAAAAATAAAGCTCTCGTACGTGGTGAAAATAAAAGAAAGAACCACGAAGCCGATACCAACAAGAATGGTTTACATTACATTCGGTGCAAAAAGGGTTGTTTTTATTTCGGCAGGATAATCTGCCTTTGTATATTTTGAATTAAAACGGAGAAAGTATTTATGAACATTTCAAAAACACTAACCTACGCTAATGGTATAACTTTACGATGATAATACGAGAAGTTTTTTAAAAAGTTAGTGTAAATAGTGTAATTGGACAAATCATGCAAACTTTATACTCACTATTTGATCGTTGATTTATCAAACAAACGTAATACGAGTACAATGATAACCATTTCTCAACAAAATAAATAAAATCAAAAGTACAATATGTTTTAAAATTCCTATAAACTTTCCCTTCAAAGAATATTATAATCCCACCAAAACATTCTGTAAAAAACTAGCCAAGTCTCGATGGAGCTGCTTGTGTATCTCTAATTAATTAATTATTAATTAATGTTGTGTGACTTGGCCGACATATTTATTGGTGCAATGGTGTCATGGAGCACCTGGTTTTGTACGCTTGTGTACCCTTCAACGGCCACTTGCTACTTGATATCGGTCGTGAGTTTGGACAGACGAAATTATGGACGAATCATCATTGACTCGTTGTCCTAGGACATAGGTGAACGACATAAGCAGTAGTTGTATGTCTCTGTAGCCCACACCGAATAAAAACGTCAGGATACGGGCATCCGAACGATTTACGTAAACCTTTTGCGTACAAGCAATCGGTAGCACCATCTGTCAAAATTATATAGGTGACTGCTAAGCGAACTCCAGCGTGGCCTTACTGTTGGTGGCATAACAAACATTTTTGGCACCGATAAACTGGCAACATTAATGTAGGCTACAGAGACATACAACAACTGCATATTTCGTTCACCTAGGCACATTAAGCAAAGCATCACATCACGTCAATATACAGGCCGCATTCAGTCGTTTACCTGGAATAAAAGGTAAACGAAAAGCGTCAAAAACAGCGTCAGCTATTACCGCTGTTGTGACAGGTTCCAACGGTGATATTGTCATAGACAATGCCCTTTATTTAACGCCGCACAGCAACTGATATATTAGGCCATTTTTCGTCCGAGACGTCGCTTTTCGTTAGTAATGATTAGCAAAGCCATTTGAATGATAATATAGTCTTCTTAAATGAATTTCTAGATGACAGAGAATGGTGAAAATTTTCTTCAAAGATTATTAATTACAAATATTATAAACATCTGTGGAATTTTTTCTTTCAAAATTAAATAAAGATACTTTAGTTTTTTCGTCCCATAATTACTGGTATTATAAACGTGGAACAGTGTCTATAACTTCTTCAACTCCTGAACAACTAAACTGAGAATTGAAGGTTTTGAATTGGTGGTTCCCGCGAGATTGGTGATAAAAGCTAGTTTAAAATACAAAGTGAAAGAAATCCACGAAACCACAAACCTTCTGCTCGGTTGTAATGGACGGATCAACGTTTCTTCATTCATGTTTGCATAAAAAAGGTACGTCCTTACATTTTCCAAACGTCTCAGCCTCCTGTCTCAGAATGACGCTCAAGGTAATCGCAAAACAATAGAAGACGCAAAGGCAATGAAATAGTTTCGTAGCTAGTGGTACAAACGTAGCGGCGCGGCGTAGCGGCGTAGCAGGCTACTAATGAGCCTACGATATTGTGCCTCCCGCCGCCGACCGACCCTAGCAGGCTCTATAAATTGCTTTCATGCATATTTATTTATTCAAATATTATGTATGAATTGAAATCTCGTCCGCGACTACTGAAATATGGCCTTGCGTTGAAAATTGAATCAACCATCTAAATTAGGTTGACACACACCGTAGAAAAAAGTACGTTTGAAATAAGAAGTATAACTTCGGAACTGCTCTCGTGCCGTTATTCGAGTACACTTCATAAAGTTGCTCTTTCGAGCGGGCGAACTTGCAACAGCGAATTTTTCATATTTTGCTCTCTTGACGTTTGAGGAAATTGGCCTTTAATGAGTAAACTTATGCATCGAAGCGTGCACTCATCTTATTTTTGTGATGAAACCATGCTTCGAAGGACCGTAAAAGTTGCAGTTTAATAGATTTTTGATGACCCCGCTCGGTTAAATTGTGTAAACGAAATCCAGTTTGCGAATTAAACGAGATTGTATCCATGAATCACTGAGCTTTACGCTTTATAATACAAAACCAACAGTGATTAACTTCGAAAGGGAGTGTTTCGGTGTTAAATATAATACAAACTTTAATGAGCAAAGGTTTTCTTTTAAAGCCAACAGCAAATACAAAATCTCTTGGTAATGAGTTTTCCAAGTTATCATTAGATCATGTACCTAATAGGTAATTTGCTTCATTTCAAACAACCATAAAATTGATTAAAAAAAGTAATGGGCATCAAATTATACTAAACCAAAATATAAGATAAGATACCTACTAGTAACATACAAAATTGAAACAATTACAGGTATCCCCATAATTTAAATTAGGAAACAATCTAAGAATGTTCGGTGTTCACAAGTGATGAAATAAATGCTGCCAACTTTTCAAAGCCTTTCGAACTAATTAAACTCGGTTTGTTTCGATGGTTTCAAAGGTCGAAAGTTCAACACGAATTTTAAAAATATGAAGATAAAAGGGAATCGTAATAATTCAACACTTTCTTATATTCACACTTATCAAAATTAACTAAAATATTTGAAGAATTTTGAAGATTTTTGAACTTTATAGAAACAGAAAGAAAATAAAATAAAGTAATAGTAATCACTAGTACCTACAGGTACATACGAGAGATCCAACATTATGTTCAAACTTTTTTTTGACGGCATTACCAACTTTAGTCATTTATATTATATTTTGATGAGATATATGTGTGCAGATACCTCCACACCGAAGTTTGTTGCGAAGTTACTTAATACTCTTCGCTTACTTTATATTATTTAGCTTTGATACATTCGCAATTTAAGTTGTCTAAAACTCGTCAAGGAGGCAGCCAGATAAATTATTTATTTTTTCCGTAACGGGGCGACAAGACACAGTAAAAGGTATTTCGAAGAAATATATTTAGAGATACTCATACTCTTTAATACTAGATGATATTTTATTTGCGAGGTGAATTTACACAAGAGTACTCTAAAAATAAATGAATACTGAGATTCTTTCTGAACGATCCAATTTCAATAAAACATTGGTGATTTGCTTTAGCAATGAAAATATATACCGTCTGGTAGATCTTATATTTGAATTAGGACTAGGTACTGTTGATTAATAACATATTTTAGTAAAGCGGAGAGTAAAAAGTTAATAGAAACAGAAAGAATAGCAATAAATTTGTCAGATGTAAGTCAACTTAGTTAACTGCTTGTGGAAAACTGGTGGTAACATTAAAAGAAAACTTAAATGAAATTATATTTTTATAAAATTGGATTTCATATCCTAGTACAATACACGTTTTAAACTTTGACCGTACACCCGTAAATCTGTTAAGAATCAAGGAAACATTTTTGTTAACATAACATGTTTGTTTTTCCAATCTGGAATATTATTTTACGAACATAAAGTTACTTTCTTTTCAATATATATTTCCTATCACAAAGATGTTATTGAGAAGCACAACTTGGTTTGTCATTCGTCCATTACTTTAGAATCATGATTTTTAAAACAGCTGTAGGATGTAGATTTTTGTACAAATTTCGAATCGACTAGCATCGAATAAACGTAACGGATTTCTCCACACATCTTCAGCTAGCGCCCCAAGCGGACAGCCGCCACAAGCTTAGTTCACGATATTTCGGCTTGGAACGATGGCTTTAGTAGTGCTAGCCTTACAAAAAGATGGTGTAGATGTACTAAAGGATGCACAAACCTGTACTAACCCTACTAAATCAGAGTCTATTGCCTCGTCGGAAAGATTGATATTACATAGTTGTAAAAATATAATAGGTCCGTTTTGGCGTTTAAGACATACCATAGAATGTCACTTGGAATGGAACTGAAAGAGGCAATAACAACCTAATTTATGACATAGCGTGTTTTTAAAACCAGTTACGTTGTCAGTCTTTTTTTTAGTTTTAGTGTTGTAACCATTTCATTTCTGAATTTCACCACCTTCATTCGATTTTAACTGTAATCGAATATTGTGTAGTGATCTTTACTGAAAAGAATGAGCTTGGCGACACTGATTCCTATATGATGAGTTGTCTTTGATCAAGTGGCACGTCACTGGGTGAATAGTATTGTTACTGAAAATATTATATCATAGATCAATAGAGCTTTCGTATCGTTCTATCATTTCAAAATACCTACACTATTAAATTTAACTACTTTAATTCAATGTACTTCAAAATACATTATTAAATCGATCAAATACTGATACAAACTTGAATCTATTCATCATGAGTATCGAGTCGCGAGTAGTATGGTTCTTTACTAGTTTTGTCGCGATGACAAATGACAAAACGGACCCATTATATTTATACAAGTTTAGTACAGTACATAAGTTATTCTCACCTTTATTCCAATGTGGATAGGGAAATCAGATGCCAAAGCAGGCTGTGGATGAAGGGCCGGCAGCAGCGGCAAGGGCAGGGGACAGGACATCATAGCTGCGCCAACCTGCAACAAACAAAAACACGTGATTGTCGTGGAACACTTGGTATAAATAAAGTTTGGAATGACACCTAAAACTAAACTCCATTTTATATTTTCATGTGTGGTTTCACCCATCGCTTGATGGTGCTGTCTTCAGTTAGCTTTTGCTAAGGATTTCAACAATACCAAATCTGTTCGAAATATAAGCCTTGTTGACAACATCTTTCAATTGGCTATAATGCATCACTGCCGTGACGTAACGACCTCTGATTGGTCCACGTGTTTCGGCTCCCCACGAAGAGTGACGGCAGCGTAACGACCAGAGCAATTTTGGGACGGACGCCGTGCGCCCGTGCATCTCTTTTCAAAAATAACTGTCGCGTGTACAAATTCTTCCCGTGGAAGATTGCACCGTGTGTAAAGACATTAATAATCAATTGAAAACCGAAGATCTGTGCTGTGCCGTGCAAAGCTGTCCTGAGTAGGTGCCTGCAGTTGGTGTCGTACACGAACCAGGTCTCCACGCCGTGCGTTTCAGGTCAGTGATCTTTATGGTTAAATTGATTAGGTGTCTGCCAACTTGTGCATTCGACATACTATAAAAGGTCCTTCGATATTCCAACATAATTTCTGGTCCATTTGAGCCGATCCTGGATCATTTTTATCTATCTGCTATCGATTTAGTATATGTATTTTATACCTACATAATCTTCCCGTTGGAAGTTACGTACTTATATTAATAAATTTATCGTATTTCTGTTATATATTCACACGTATTTCATATATTTATCGATATCTATCCGTATTTACGACTAAATTATAATTTTTCTTGGTCGAAAATTATTGCATTAGCCTTTTGAGTGACGTAACGTATTTAACAAGGCGGAGCCAACCCATACCGAGAAATTAGAATTAAAGTTAAAAACGTTGAATTTTAAAAGGGACTATTTGTTTTCGAAAGCACAAAAAGTTTATGATTTCTCGAAAACACTTAGAGATGATTCGATTAGAATTCAAAGTTTTTTGGCGCAGTTTGCCGAGTTGGATGGTATTCGGACGAAATTCGAAAATACAATTATGGAAATGCTAGAAATTGAAATACAATTAAAACCGGGTATGAAGTTGTCTACGTCACAACTAGACGCTTTTGATACGTTATATGATAATTGTAGTTTTCTTGCACGAAAATATCAAAACCAACAGGCACGTAGTAGTTCCGATAAACAAAATTGCGAATTAATTAAACCCGCGCTTCCAAAATTAACTTTAGTCGAATTCCATGGTGATTTTGAGAATTTTGGAACCTTTTTCGATACGTTCTCCTCTTTGGTGCACAACAGAGATTTTTCGGATATCGATAAATTTCATTATTTACTTTCGTGTGTGAAGGGCAGTGCGCTCAGTATAGTGAAAAAATTTCCTATCACAGCCGCTAACTACCCACTTGCGTGGCAATGTTTAATAGACCGGTATCAAGATAATCGAGCACTTTTGAATTTATATTTTGAAAAGATGTTAAATTTTACTCCGTTGACTAAGGATACAAGTGCAAACCTTACCTTATTTATTGAGACTTTTGATCATTCGCTTAAAGCGATTCAAGCGCTTAATATAGAAAACTTAGATGACTATTTGATATGTCATTTAGCCTTGCGTGGATTAGATACCCACACAAGAAAATTATTTGAAGAAAGTCGGGATCAAAAGGAAATACCTAAGTTCAGTGAATTAGTGGAGTTTGTTAACAAACAAATTAAGGTTTTAGACCATACTTTTCCGCAGTCAACCGCTAAGCCGTCGAAGTCGGTTAGCAACAATAATAATAAGAATTTTAAACCTAATTCTTCTTCTAAACCATTCAAATCAGTGCTGACGTCATCGCGAGTTAACAACACACGAAATGACAATGATAAAAGATTTAAGTGTTCGCACTGTGAACAAAACCATATGATATACACTACAGATGCGAATCCTTTAGAAAACTTTCGATACCTCAACGCATTGACCGTGTCAAGGCGTTGAAACTATGCGAAAATTGTTTAAAAACACATAGTAATGAAATTTCCCGGTGCCCTAGCACGTGGACCTGTGGTCTTTGTGGGGGTTTGCACCATTTCCTGATTCATGAAAATAGTAGGAGCTCCGTGAGTTCTTCGGCCGTGCCGACACCCGTTTCGTCACCAGCGCGCGCTGCGCTCGTGTCGGCCTCCGTGAGTGAACCGGCAGTGACACAAAATGTACTCACTTGTAAAACGGACAATTACGGTGTAGTATTAGGGACGGCGCGAATTAATATTTTAGATGCCGGTGGTAACTACCAAGACTGTAGGGGGGTCACCGATTCTGGATCCCAAACCAGTCTTATCAGTTCTGAGTGTGCCCAACGGTTAGGCTTACCTAGAAAAAAGTGCCCGTTCTCCATCTCCGGCCTCGGTGGAGAATTTATAAAAAATCTCGGGTTAGTAACTTGTTCAATTAAAACAAAAAATCAGAACTGTCCTATATTGAAAGTTGACATGGTAGTCGTAGCGAAAGTGGCATCGGATATGCCAAATGTCGATTTTTCGAAAGAGGTTATCGAACAATATTCTCATTTAAATTTGGCCGATCCACACTTTTATAAAAAATCTAAAATAGATATTTTATTGGGTAACGATGTTACTTCCGAAATAATTTTGAGTCAACCGTTACTTATTAAAGAAAACATCCCTAGTGCTATAAATACAGTATTCGGATACGTGATTAGCGGTAAAATAGTTTTGAAATCTAAAGAAGGCGATACGATTAAAAATACGTTGTTATCTGTCTCCGAAGAAGAATCTTTAGACAAAGCGTTACGTGCTTTTTGGAGTATAGAGGAAGTGCCGTGCACGCCCTCTGTTAACCCTCTCGATCAACTCGCTGAAGATATTTTCGTAAAAGAACATACGCGAGAATCTAACGGCCGATATGTTGTTCCGCTACTGCTCACACCTAATCACGCGCCTATCGGTGACTCACTGCCGAGCGCTGAGCGACGTTTTTTATGTATGGAACGTAAACTCGCGCGCTCGCCCGAACTGCAACAAGCCTACCGGGAGTTTATGAATGAATACGAGTCGCTCGATCACATGGAACTTTATACCGGTGATACTCCCAGTAAATTCGTGATTCCGCAACAAATAGTCTTGAGACCGTCTTCTTCTTCGACACCCTGTCGTGTGGTCTTTGATGGGTCAAGTCGAGGTAATAATAGTCACATGTCAGTTAACGACATTCTATTGACCGGGCCTAATCTATACCGCGATATTTCGGCTATAATTTTAAACTTTCGGCTATTTGAATACTGCCTAGTCTGCGATGTTTGTAAAATGTACCGAGCTATTAGACTTCGTAAATCCGATCGCGCTTATCAACACATTTTGTATAGACCGTCTCCCTCGGAGGCGATCAAAATTTACGAATTAAAAACCGTAACGTACGGTCCTAGTTGCTCACCGTTTCTTGCTATTCGTACTTTGTTACAATTAGCTCACGATGAAGAGGAACGTTTCCCCTTAGCCGCTCAAGTTATACGCGAAGGTGTTTACATGGATGACATTTTATATTCATGTAATACCTACGAGGAAGCATGCGCAGTGCAAGATCAACTTGTAGGAATTTTCGCTAGCGGTCAATTCGTGTTAAAGAAGTGGACTAGTAACGATGCTAATTTATTGCAGCGCGTACCTACTGATCACAGAGAATGTCCGGTGACTTTTATGAAAGACGGCAATGAATGTACCGTGAAGGTACTAGGTTTAACGTGGACACCGCTTAATGACAATTTTGTGTTTTCAATAAACAAAACAGACCCCGTGATGACGAAACGGTCGGTATTAAAATTATTAGCTTCGATCTATGATCCCGTGGGTTTTATCGCTCCTTGCACTTTCGTGGCAAAATCTATAATGCAGGAATTATGGAAGTTAGGTATTGGCTGGGACGACCAACTGCCGAGTGAGATTGCTAAACGGTGGTTGCAGTACATCGCCGAGTTGCCGCGCCTCACTGAGATGCCTATACCGCGTCACATGTTACTGGCTGAGCAGACGGAATGCGAGCTAGTCGGTTTCTGCGACGGATCGAGCCGAGGGTTTGCTGCGGCATTATACATAATATCACGTGATCAATCGGGCAACACTAAAGTTAGTTTAGTGGCGGCAAAATCAAAAGTCGCGCCAGTCAAACCCATGACTATCCCGCGTTTGGAATTAATGGGTGCTGTTCTACTGAGTAAACTAGTAAAATTTGTCTGCGAAAATATGAATCGAGTAAAAATAAATAAAATCACAACGTTAACTGATGCGACAATCGTATTGTCATGGCTTCACACGGACGCCTATAAACTTAAAACTTTTGTCAGTAACCGTGTTACCCAAGTGACTGAAGTTTTACCCCCTCATGTATGGCGTCACGTGTCTAGCGAAAATAATTTAGCTGATATTTGTTCGCGTAGCGCATCGCCATCACAGCTAGTCGCTGAACAAGCGCAGTGGCTAGGGGGCGCTGAGTGGATGTACCGGCCCCCTGCTGAATGGCCTGTGAGAACTTTCGTTCAGGAAGATGAATCTCAACCTCCTGAACTGAAAACTGTACAGAATCTGTTATCAGAGAGAATATTAGAACCCGTGGAATCTAAGAGAGAGTTTTGCGAGCGTCTTTTGAAAAGATTTTCATCTTATTCTAAATTACGCAGGTCGGTCGCATGGATTTTGAGATGGCGCAATAAGCGACGTGCGTCATCTACTCCCTCTAAATGCCTCACGACTGAGGAATTAATCGCTGCTCAGGACTCGCTGATCCGGTTAATACAGGAGTCACACTTTGCTGACGAAATAGACCGTTTGTCTAAAAATGAAACATATATCCCTTCACTTCGGAAACTCTCGCCGTTTCTTGATTCTCAGGGATTTCTCAGGGTAGGGGGTCGGATCACCCACTCAGAGCTACCCTATAATGCGAAACATCCGCGATTGCTGCCGAAAAATAGTTTGTTTTCTAAAATGCTCATAGAACATTTACATTACACCTACTTGCATGTAGGCCCTCGTACACTTCAGAGTATTCTTAACGAACGATTCTGGATATTATCGGCTCGTAGCCTTATTAGATCCGTGTTATCTAAATGTAAAGTTTGCCATAAAAACAAACCGACGTTCATACAACCTGAGATGGCTCCGTTGCCAGCCTCTCGTCTAGCACCTCATAAAGTATTCGACAATGTTGGGGTGGACCTTGGGGGCCCTTTTTTGATCAAAGAAAGCTTGCGTAGAAATGCTAAAGTCAACAAAGCATACTTAGCACTTTTTATTTGCTTTTCTACCAAAGCCGTTCACTTAGAGCTACTGTCTTCTTTGTCAACGGAGCATTTCCTCGATTGTCTTGATCGCATGGTCTCGCGTAGAGGTTTGTTTAGCGCACTTTACTCAGACCGAGGTACTAACATTATCGCGGCAAGTAAGCATTTAACAGAAGTTCAGAAGTTTTTACGAGACAATGAAGATAAAATAGTGGAAGGTTGTTCTCTGAGAAACCTTAAGTTTTATCCAGGAGTTGCGAGAGCTCCCCATATGGGGGGACTTTGGGAAGCAGGAATAAAAGCTGCTAAATACCATTTGACCCGCTGTATCGGTGACAAATCCTTAACATTTGAAGAGCTTTATACGGTGGTCTGTAAAGTTGAAGCTATACTTAATTCTCGACCACTATGTCCCTTGCCAGCTAGTGATAATCCCAATGATTTTAACGCGCTGACACTAGGGCATTTTTTGACAGGAAAAAGTTTGACGGCCGTGCCTGAATACGATCACGAAGAAGTGCCTATCAACAGACTGTCCCGTTGGCAGTATATCCGAAAAAGTTCTCAATTGTTTTGGAAGCGGTGGAGTCGGGAATATTTGAATACACTTCAGCAGCGATCCAAATGGTTTACTTCTTAAGGCAATCTTAACGTTCTTATCCATACCGACAACTCGCCTCCATGTCACTGGCCCATGGGTAGGATTGAAGCTCTACATCCTGGGCCCGATGGTGTCACCCGTTGCGTTACCTTACGCACTCAAAAGAGCAGGTTGCAAAGACCTGTACATAAATTAAGTCCTTTGCCTTATGTTAACTAAACCTTTCTATACATTATCTTGTACATACATTTAAGTAGTATATGTAAGTAGTTATATTTCTTAGGACTTAATTTTATATCTCATTTATTTATTTACACTTTATTTATTTATCTCCCTTCCAAATTAGAGGAAACCATTAACATGGTTTCGGTAGGGGGTATGTTCGAAATATAAGCCTTGTTGACAACATCTTTCAATTGGCTATAATGCATCACTGCCGTGACGTAACGACCTCTGATTGGTCCACGTGTTTCGGCTCCCCACGAAGAGTGACGGCAGCGTAACGACCAGAGCAATTTTGGGACGGACGCCGTGCGCCCGTGCATCTCTTTTCAAAAATAACTGTCGCGTGTACAAATTCTTCCCGTGGAAGATTGCACCGTGTGTAAAGACATTAATAATCAATTGAAAACCGAAGATCTGTGCTGTGCCGTGCAAAGCTGTCCTGAGTAGGTGCCTGCAGTTGGTGTCGTACACGAACCAGGTCTTCACGCCGTGCGTTTCAGGTCAGTGATCTTTATGGTTAAATTGATTAGGTGTCTGCCAACTTGTGCATTCGACATACTATAAAAGGTCTTTCGATATTCCAACAAAATCTATATAATACGTGATTGCATGCGTGCCCATTATGTTGATTAGTAAGAGAACCATGAATGTTTCTCTTACTAATCGAGCAAGATTTTCGTAGGTTTTTTCGTCACGCTAAATCCATTTTCTTTTCCTTTTAACAAAGCAGAATTAATAAACTAGTGTAATTAAAAAAAAATTAGAAACCATTCCTGCAGTCGAGTAAAGACAAAAAGAGCGTATTGACATAAAATATTTTTTCGTTTAGAAAGCACGATTACCGTTGCAGTGTGGAGGGGTATGCCTTCACCAGAAACCACCGTACAACGATTTTATTAACAGTACAAAAAATAGGCAATACTTCGGCAGAATTTTATTAAAATAGGCAAAATACAGAGGAGCTGCCTGAATTTCGCACGTTGGTACTTAAATCTGGTATACATTTTTCACGAGCTTTTGTAGTTTGCCGAACGTTGGGCTCTTTACATATACCGTTGAGAGTTACTGAAATAGAATTTTGCAATCCCGAAGTACTCCCACTGATTTCTACGAATTTATAAACAAATACAATGTTTTGGAAACCAACGTATGTTCTGCTCTATTATTTAAAAGTTTTAACCACAAAAATATATTGCAGTATTTTGTTTAGGCAAGTTATCGAAAACCTTTTGCTTACTCAGAATTTGCACGAAACAGACAGCCCACGAATGACGACCAAAAAATCTGAATCTTGCTTTATTATTTAAAAAAAATGGTTTTTGGTCTTTGAGACATGATCACTCCTCTAAGGTATTAACTGTTAAACGTCATAGGTATTAAATATTAAAAACGTAATTGTAAGCATGTACATAAAGCAATTAATGAAAAAAAAAGTCTCTATTTTAATACTGAGTATCACTTTTTCAACCAATTTCAAAAAAGGAGGAGATTCTCAATTCCACTTCAATTTGTTCACATTCCAATTTGTATTTTTTGTACCGATTTTGATGTTTTTTTTGGAAAGGATGTAACTTCAAGAGTTTGATGAGAGTTGAAGTCGGTTTTTAGGGTTCCGTATTTGTATTACCCCACTATATTATATACGTCGCTGCGGCGAGATCATTGTCATTGTCTTTACCCCTTTGCGCCATATTAAGTTATGGTTAACTCAAACATAGGTCTTCCATTGCTACGTGCTAGTTACGTAACCCAATTAAAAGGTAAGCAATTCGGCTACAAGTTCGAAAACGTCGAAAACAATTTAGTTAACGATGAATTTGAAAAGTCCCGGATAAACTCTGTAGATGTGCTCTAATATTCCGTATGGGCCGGTCCGTTCGTCGAAAAGGTTTTGAATAATATATAGGCGTGAATGCAGGCATCAGGCACCGCGCGAGATCAGGGTATTACAGAGCCGTGACAAATATAAGCGTCCAACAAACGGACAGCCCGACACGCCGATGTTTTATTTGCACGTGTATTTAAATGTGAACAATTGTTTTGAAGCGAATCCCCAAAAAGTGTAACTTTGCACAGAAACTCATTTACTAAAGGTTGCTTGCTTGCCTCAGTACAAAAAAAATGTATAATGCGCAAAGGCCACGTGACCAGTTTAACATTCATTTTTAACTGACTTCAAAAGGAGGTCTTTAACAAACTTCAAAAACTAAGTAGGTATATCAAGAATTATTAGAAAATTATTTTGTGTTTTTCAGTGGGCTTTTGAATTCGGTTCCCTTTTTTTTAAATAAATTAAAATAATATCGAGTTTTTTATTTATTCAATATAGGTTTACGCTTGACCTCAATCTCACTTGATGATAAGTGACGATGTGGTTGAAGATGGTGCGCGCTTACCTAGAAGATGCCTATTCACTCTTAATTTTAAAGGTACCCAGGTCGTAAGATGCGGGAAACACAGATTTCGGGAGAGCAAGGGTTGTTATTGGGATTTTTTTTATTCAATATCGTTCCGTAGCGTATCGCAAAATGCCATAATATGGCTAGATGTGCGGAACTATTATCAAGTAATAGTATTAAATTTACAATGTAGTATTTGCTTAAGAAAAAAATAAACTGTATAGTGAACATTGTAAATTATATATACCTATTATAGTGACTTTCATGAAGCGAAATAAGTATATTTTTGTTTTAAATAGTAAAATTTAATATGTATATCTATCATTGATTTAAATAAATGAATAATAAAAACAATTATTAACAAAAGCTCAAAAAATTACTTTCTGGATCTAGGTTCATAAACTAGTTTCGCTGGCAGCGTTGTCTCACGTCTTGTATAAGGCCCTTCGCACAAGGCTATCGTTATGACGCTACGCATAACAGTAAGACAATTACGCTTCCTCCGATTCGCTACAACAACGCTTCATCTGCGGACATTTTTGAAAATGTTCGTGCTCGTACTGCTCTCGTCGTACGCGCGGATGACGCTACGCTTACGATTACGAGTCGTGTGCGAAGGGGGTAAGTGTACGGCAGTGCACTGAAAAACCGACGGTGGTGTTTGCTGCACTAGCTGAGATGTAGCTCATATGATAACTGTATTGTTTATGTTATAATAAATAATAAAAAAAAATTGATCATTGTTTATTTTTTCGTTTCAAAATTCACTAAAACAGTTACGAAAAGATAACTCACATAGAAAGTAATTGAAATTAGAACTAAGTGTTACTTCAATTTAAGGTTACAGACAAAATGAATTCAGCGTTGTAAAAGTTGATCTGCAGATTGCAACTCTCTAATAGCTACCTATTAGTTGCACTGAAAAATCTAGGTCGCTGCTAAAATAAAGTCTGAAAACCCGCAAAAGTTATTTGTTTCACTTTCTTTCTGCGAAGTTTCTTCCGACCTAACTTTTCAATAACTGAAACGTAACTTCACTTTACAGTATTTTTTGTTTCTTTCTAGAAACACGATTTTGGACTTTGTCGTAAGTATAACATATTGATATCAACCGTTTTTTCTGAAGTTTTGCTAATATTTTTAAGAAGAGTCACGTATAGAGTCTAAAAATTAGTTAAAAGTACCGTGGCTGTAATAAATAAGTATTTGAATATACGTTCTTTGTAAACACTTTTAATATTTACGTTTAATAAACTTTTGAATATACGTTGTTTCTTAACACTTGTTTTAATAATGCGTTAGTCTGAATGAAAATATTAATTTTCACATAGGCTCTTATGAAAAGTCAAAACTCTACCGCCAGGTTCGGAAAGCAGGTTTGCACCGAGAAGAACTGGCAAGAAACTCGGCACTTGCTCTTTTCAATATTAATAAATCCCTTACCGCATGTACGAGTAAAACCTACTTGTACATTTGTTTTTCTAACGGATATATGTAACAATCATGAGAGGCCGAAATGTTGGCATATTCACGGGCAAACTTATGTTTCCTTAAATTCGTCACATCTTCTGTGACGAATTTAAGATCCGCGGAGTGTAAGGAATTTGAGGTAGTGAGTCCGCTAAGTCCCTGATACTGTTAAATCCCTGTCTTTTTTGCAATGTTCAACATCGTCTTAAATTCACGTATGTATTGTCTAGATTATGACATACGAAGTTTACTCTCAAACTCACTAGATACCAGTGGCGAAGAGTCAATATAACACGATTCCTATCGGCTTCCCTTTAAGAATTGGCATATAGCGTAGCGCACTACTAGTGACATAAATGTAGGCCAAAGGTTCGAGACACTCATGCTAAATTATTTTTTTGTTAGTTTTAAGCATACCAGCTAATACAATGGTATAACAAGCCGCAAAACATCGGCTTTCGCAGATAGCTTTTTGCTTAGTATTTATCTCTTTCATTTGTATAGCTCTGACTCGCTTTACGGGTGACCAACAAGGAGCCACCAATTTAATCTGGCCCAGTAGCGAATACGAATTTGCAACTCTGACAGGTCAGACGAATTTGGCGTATTAAGCCGATAGAAATCGAGTTCCTTTATTATACCTCCAAATTAAAAAGTGTATTATTTGTACTGTTTTAACAGATACATAGTACTATTTTGTATTTTGAAGGATCATAGTTGTTTTTTGCAAATTGCATTTGTTTTTGTGAAGCGTCCATGTGTGTTTGATTTTTAAAGTTTTGTGTGGTGTTTTATTTTGATATACCTATTGAATTGGGGCTAGTGATTAATAACTTATAATGTAACTGTAAGTTCACGATAATTTAGTTTCAGTTTGGTAAGTCAACAACAGAAATGGCATTAATTCACATAGATTGTTGTCTAACAGATTTCTTGTTACGAAACGATAGTAACTTTTCTAAATTGAGTTTTGAAAACAAAAAACATGTAATTCAATTAGGCCGCGCTGTTCCAGATATGACTATAGATTATAAGAGGCGGGACGGATTTGTTAAACATTTCCATAAATCTCTTTATGATAAATATTCCTGGATGACTGGCAGTTGTAAACTGAATAAAATGTTTTGTTTTCCATGTATGTTATTTTCGGATTCGAATTCAGTTTGGAGTCGTACTGGTTTCACAGATATTAATAATTTAGTAAATTCTGCAAAAAAACACGTACAGACGGAAAAACACATTCGCAGTTGTTTGTTAATGCATGATTTTGGGAACTCAAGGATCGAGCTTTTTCTTTCAAATTCATACGAAGCGCATAATAGGAAAGTGGACCACAATCGCGAATTGATGAAACGTTTCATCGATACTGTCATTCTATTAGGAAAACAGGAATTACCATTTCGTGGTCATAATGAAAGATCGGGATCGGATAACCGCGGAAATTACATCGAAACTTTATTGTATTTACGTAAATATGACACTGTTATGGACACACATTTAGAGATGTGTTCTACGTCTACAAATCCCATATTTTCAGGTCTTTCGAGTGAGATTCAAAATGACCTAATTCATTGTATTGCTTCAGTTATTAGGGACCAGATCAAATCAGAAATCGGGAGTGCAAAGTTTGTCTCTGCTATGATTGATGAAACACCAGACGTCAGTCACAGAGAACAGTTAACTGTTATATTACGTTATTTATCGCAGTGTGGGGTGGAAGAGCGATTTTTGGGTTTTTTTGACGTCAGCGGTAGCCGGGGTGCCGATGTTTTGGCAACAATGTTAGTAAATATTCTCCAAGAATATAACTGTAAAGATAAATTAGTGGGTCAATCTTACGACGGGGCTGCAGTCATGTCTGGCGAGCAAGGGGGAGTACAAGCAAAAATTCGAAATGAGTGCCCCATGGCAATTTTTATTCCATGTTATGCACATATATTAAATCTAGTATTGAGCCGCTCATTAGAATGTATCACAGAATTAAAAGTTTTCTTTGGTCACATTAATAGTCTTGTCCGCTTTTTTAATAAATCATCAAAACGCTCTAACCTCCTAAAAGAAATAGCTAACCGTCGCTTGCCGGGAGTTGCGGAAACACGATGGCACTATCACTCGCGAATTATTAATGTCATTTTCAATTGTAGGACTGATATAATTCAAACATTAAACTCCATCTTAGACTCGCCAGAGTCTTGGGACAGAGAATCTGTCTCGATGGCCGACTGCCTTGTTCATAAACTGGAGGACATGCAATTTTGTTTCCTATTGCATGTTTTCTCTGAAATTTTTGAAAAAACTGAAATCCTCTTTTCCTTGTTACAAAGCAAACAAGTTGACATAGAAGTTGCTAAACGCGAAGTAGAATCTTTCGAAAGTTGGATTTCTCAACAATTTATAGAAAAATTCGAATCCATCTACGATAGTATTCACCAGATCTGTGAACCACCTCGAAGACGTTCCAGACTGAACTCTGACATAGACCTAAAAACTAATTACAAGCGCCTTTTTATGGAAATTATTAACAACGTTAAATCACAAATTAATCACAGATACAGATCATTCTCTCAACTATCTTTCCTTGATTTACTAAATAAAACCAAATACGCGCAGTACAGCCAGTCGTTTCCCGATGACAAAATATCATCTTTGTTGACTTTATTCCCGAGAATTTTCGATTTCACGGCACTAAAAAATGAACTTAAAGTCTTATACACATCTGCGTCACTAAATAAACACGATACTTATGAACTATACTTGCATTTAAAAAATACGTCATTGTGTGATGCATTTCCACAAGTGCTTACTTTAAGTAGTATGTTTTTGACTCTCCCTATAACTGTAGCATCCGCAGAACGATCATTTTCCGCTCTAAAACGTATTCAAACGTACGTTAGAAATACCCAAAAAGAAGAAAGATTATCGGATTTAGCCATTATGTCAATAGAAAAGAATTTGTTGATAAAAATCAAAAGTCAAAGTAATTTTTATGACAACATTTTAGCTCATTTCGTAAAAAAGAACAGGCGTATTGCTTTAGAATACAAATAATAAGTCCTCTCCTGCCCTCTTGTTTTCTATGTAACACATTTTTTTTTATCTGTGTTCTCTTCGCATTATCTTTTAATTTGACTGAAACTAAAATGGTTATGGTTTTGAATTTGGTTTGGGTTCAGGGTGTATTTATAATAAAGCAAGCAAGCATGGATGTGTCTCACAAATACATAAAAAGGCTTTTTTCAAAGCCACAAAATATTCCAAAATACGAGTGCTTTCTTTCATAGGTATATTAAGAAGGTGGGTCTTTAATAGGCGGGGAACAGCTGATATTCTTTTAGGTAAGTACGTTTCCGGGTTCCCTTTTTCAGATTTTCACCCTTCGCCACTGCTAGATACTAATAACTTGTTCCGTCATGTTATACTATGTGATAACATAAAAGAAGAAAACAGTCAAGAATACCCTAGCAAGGATTTTACAATAATTATTACATTGATATTTATCGAATGCTTTTATCTATACATAGAACAAATAGTAACTATAGTGGGATTAGTGTTAAAAATTTTCCAAGCGGAGTTAGAAAGTAAATCAACGTATTCGGATAGCAGGTTGCATGCAAAGCAAACCAATATGCAACATCTCGTAGCGGGTAAATAGTTTAACAAGCGCCAGACTCGGTTCGTAAGTGCCATTTATCGACGCAAACAAATCTAATCGACCGCGGTACACTCGCTCGATATCGATATTGAATCAGAATCGAGTACATGTTACACCGAAATAGGTTTCGTTGCTTATTTAGTGGTACTCCCGATGGTATCTAAATGCGGTACGGGATGGCTTTCTTTAATAAAATTTTGTTGTTCGCTACAAACTTACATGAATAGCTAGTAGGTACCGACGAGCAGGTGGCCACTACTTTGCTTACTAACAATTTTAAAATAATTTTGAATATAATTTTATATAACATACTAGTCGTTCCTGCAACTTTTTTCATAGATTAAAACGTCTATTTACTCAATAGCTGGTTTTTTTAGTAAATTCTGCGGTAACCTTGGAGTTTCTTTAATAAAAAGTAGTCCTATATGTAGATACAGATTTGTACATGACAAGCTTTTGTAAAATTTCGAATCTGCATTTCGGATTTAGAGGTAAAATTCTGTTTCAATGTCTATAAGGCCCTATGTGAAATAAAGTTCATTGTAGGTAAATTTTGGTCATAATTGAGAAAAATAGCATACGTCGTCTACGCTAACGCAAATATAAATTAGTACAAAACTCCTTGCAAAAGGGGTATTTAATATACAGGCTTAGAATGCACATATGCCAGAGATAGTTCCCACGTACTTAGTTAGTAACTAGTAAGCTTAGTTTTTAATTGAATTATACACATATTGCACCTAGTAATTGCGCAAAGTTATTAAGACAACAACCGGGAGTTTGACTGGCTTGAGCTGACTTACAATGGGACTTACAGCAATGTTTACAGCAACTCGCAACTAGCAACTTGCCACGTAGCCGCACTGATTGCAACTTAAGCGACAACTTACTTAGAACGAGTTTGATTCTAAAGATATATGATTAGATAACAATAGATATTATAATTTTGATTTCCTCAGGGCAGCCGCTTTTAAACTTTACTGTACCTAGGTAACTATTTTATAGTATTTATCTATATAATAATAATTTGGATAGAAATAGAACCCATATACTAGTAGATCACTTTGTTGTCCATTTCGCTCCATCGCAAATTACCAGATTCTCATAATAACAGATTCTCAAAATACCAGATTAGCAAATTGACCGTCTATCCTCCATTAACGGGCCCCAAAAGTAACATTCGCTTCAATCCAGTATTTGTAGGTATTCTTCACGACTTAAGTTTCGAGTATAAAAAAGTTTACTCCCTGCATTGGTATAAAGGTGAACTAAATCGAATTTCTGATAGGTGATCGGATAACCGATTTGTGCGACGTACCTAGTGATATCTCAAAGTTTGGTATGGTCGTCTATTTTCTAATGAAATTGGGCTATCATTATACGTTTGCTATGCAAATAGCCAATTTGCAGGCCTGGCCTAGAAATTGCATCACCTTTCAACCCCGACCGAATGGCGTAGTGGTAGCTCCTGTCGTCTGCATCGGAGATCGGGGGTTCGATTCCCACAGCTGGAAAACGTTTGTGTGATGAGCATGAATATTTTCAAGTGTGGTCTTTTTCCATATCTTGTATTTACGTATTTATGTATTTACATTATGCGTAATGTATATTTATCAGTTATCTAGTACCCATAATACAAGCTATCGCTTACTTTGGACTATGTGTGAAATGTCAAAAACAAAAAAAAATTAAACTCTAGGATACACATTTAACAAAAAACAACATAGTCAGTAGAAAATATTGATCGTTAAGTATTGCAAAGTTCGTATTCGTATATCTTGTTTCTGTACAACCTATATTAATTAATTTTATAGTTAATTAATTAATATCGGTCTATTCAACTTCGGGGTGAAGAACGATAAAATAATTGAAAACCGTCAAAATAATATAGAAAGCCAATCGCTCCCCGGTTAATTAATGATTAAAGAATGGTTTATTATAAAGTACTTTGTTTATCCTCGAGGGTGAATTCCACGCTTGGAGTATTGAACGAGTACGGAATTTGTACCTCTATAAAGACGAATTAATAGTAGAACATTTTTCCTGAAAATTCGATCAGCCTGCATTCATGTATGAATAAATGTTTGCGCGTGAATGAATATTCATTTTACATACGTAAGATATGATTTGGTAGGTCCCAATATCGATTAATATCAGCAGTCCATACAATGTTATGACAGAGTTTTGATATTTTTTGGGTTCCTTGTTTGGCCATCTGTAAGTCAGTGAGCTGTTTCAATTGGCACCCAAATTAATTAATTTGTTCTAATAAAAATAACTACTACATCTATTGTGCATTCGTTTTAACAGACGTGATGTTTATGGTTCATGCATTTTTCATAGCTAAAAATAACGAGATTAGCAAGAAGTTTACGTGATGTTACTGTTGCTCATGCCAGGTGCAGTGCGTCTTCGTACATTGCACTGCCTGCGTTTATCATCCTAAAACATCAAATGCTAAATCTCAATATGCCCAGTTATTTTTCCAGCTAAAGTGCCCTTCAAACCAAAACACAGTATGCTTTCCAATCAAAGCTACCCCGGCAGCATATCTAGGGGCTAGGATAAGATACAATTTTAAAAATTCGATAGCAGCTTATGTTTTCAGTTACTCCCCTCACAAAAATTGTAGTGCGAATCCGATACGAGCTACGAACTTGTACTAGCCCCACTGACAATGCGGTTAA
This sequence comes from Coenonympha arcania, assembly GCA_036785405.1. Classification (NCBI taxonomy): domain Eukaryota; kingdom Metazoa; phylum Arthropoda; class Insecta; order Lepidoptera; family Nymphalidae; genus Coenonympha; species Coenonympha arcania. The sequence continues at coordinate 6,960,874 of CM072061.1, forward strand.
AGCCATCCGCGCGGATTCCGAAAAAGTGTCAAAAATTCAAACAATATTGAACAATCAGATATGGTGAGCATGAACAAGTTGAATTATCACACCGCTTGCGCAGAGTACAGAAATCCTTTTTAAACTAAATTGTACAAATATTATTTTTTAAAGAGCAAGTGCCGAGTTTCTTGCCCGTTCTTCTCGGAGCAATACTGCTTTCCGACCGTGGCAGTAGAGTTTGACATTTCATAAATGCCTACAATTTGAGCCTATGTGAAAGAATAAATATTTAGAATTTTTATAATACCTTCATGTAAGGAAGGACTTAAGGAAGACAAGGTACACTAAATTTACATCATATCGAATCGCCCATGGAAAGTGACCGCGCGCATACGTCCCAGGAGATCACCCTCCTAACTATGTGGGAAAGTTATATCATTATGTCACTGAACTCCGTTAATTACTTTAATGAATTATAATCTATAGTGTCGCTTAACTATCTCACCCAGACAGTGAGGTGACACGGTTTATTATAATTATTAATTATGTTTATTCAAAAATTAAATACAAAAATATAAACGTGAAAATATGCACGGGATCTAGATATCCCTAGAATTCTAGAATCAATCTATATCTAGTCTTAAATAGCAGTTACACTGAAAAAAAATGCATCAGTGAATATTAATACTGTACCTACTCAAACTGTAAGTTATAGGTATAAAAAATAAACTATATTTTCATAATACAAGTAGAACCAGCCAACGATGTTTTGCTATTAGAGGTATTAAAAACCGTCCATCAGCTTAAAACGTGTTTCTTCCGTATCAACTCTGACACTGGCGAGGTGTATTGTGCCTAGTCGGCACAGCTGTAAGCCATAACCCCAAAATTGAATTGAATTGAGGTATTAAAAATAGCTTACCACCTCTACTCTCAGACCTACCGAACATCCACAGAAAATTTCATAACAATCGGTCGAGCCGTTTCGGAGGAGTTTGGTAACATAATTGGCACGAGAATTTTAAACAAGGTTATATAAAAAACTAGCAAACGCCCGCGGCTTCGCTCACGTTGATCTTCTGCTTTACTCCCTCAGGCGTTAAGTTTCCAAAACTCTTGTATTAACCGTCATTTAATTTAATTTTGACCACTAAATATTTCCTAATGCTTGCTGGTTATAGTCAGAAGTCGATTTTCAAAGCAATCGGCCCAGTAACAAAAAAGTTCAAAACGGCGGCCAAAAAGTTCATCATTTTTTTATCTTGACCGCAAATTCCTTCTCTATGCTTGCTGCGATAGTCAGATATCGATTTTCAAAGCAATCGGCCCAGTAACAAAAAAGTTCAAAATGGCGGCCAAAAAGATCAAAATTTTTAAATTTTGACCACAAATTCCTTCTCTGTGCTTGCTACAATAATCAGATATCGATTTTCAAAGCAATCGACTCACTCACAGAAAAGTTCAAAATGGCGGCCAAAGAGTTCATCATTTTTTAATTTTGACCACAAATTCCCTCTCTATGCTTGCTGCCATAGTCAGACGTCGATTTTCAAAGCAATCGGCCCAGTTACAAAAAAATTCAAAATGGCGGGCAAAAAGTTCATATTTTTTTAATTTTGGCCACAAATTCCTTCTCTATGCTTGCTGCAATAGTCAGACGTCGATTTTCAAAGAAATCGGCCCAGTAACTAAAAAGTTCAAAATGGCGGGCAAAAAGTTCATATTTTTTAATTTTGACCACAAATTCCTTCTCTAAGCTAGCTGCCATAGTCAAATATCGATTTTCAAAGCAATCGGTCCAGTAACGAAAAAGTTCAAAATGGCGGCCACTTTTTTAAATTTTGACCACAAATTCCTTCTCTAAGCTAGCTGCCATAGTCAAATATCGATTTTGAAAGCAATCGGTTCAGTAACAAAAAAGTTCAAAATGGCGGCCACTTTTTTTAATTTTGACCACAAATTCCTTCTCTAAGCAAGCTGCCATAGTCAAATATAGATTTTGAAAGCAATCGGTTCAGTAACAAAAAAGTTCAAAATGGCGGCCACTTTTTTTAATTTTGGCAACAAATTCTTTCTCTATGCTTGCTGCCATAGTCAAAAGTCGATTTTCAAAGCAATCGGCCCAGTAACAAAAAAGTTCAAAATGGCGGGCAAAAAGTTCATATTTTTTTAATTTTGACCACAAATTCCTTCTCTATGCTTGCTGCAATAGTCAGACGTCGATTTTGAAAGCAATCGGTCCAGTAACAAAAAAGTTCAAAAAGGCGGCCACTTTTTTAATTTTGGCAACAAATTCTTTCTCTATGCTTGCTGCCATAGTCAAAAGTCGATTTTCAAAGCAATCGGCGCAGTAACAAAAAAGTTCAAAATGGCGGCCACTTTTTTAAATTTTGACCACAAATTCCTTCTCTAAGCAAGCTGCCATAGTCAAATATCGATTTTCAAAGCAATCGGTCCAGTAACAAAAAAGTTCAAAATGGCGGCCACTTTTTTTAAATTTTGACCACAAATTTCTTCTCTAAGCTAGCTGCCATAGTCAAATATCGATTTTCAAAGCAATCGGTCCAGTAACAAAAAAGTTCAAAATGGCGGCCACTTTTTTAAATTTTGACCACAAATTCCTTCTCTAAGCTAGCTGCCATAGTCAAATATCGATTTTGAAAGCAATCGGTTCAGTAACAAAAAAGTTCAAAATGGCGGCCACTTTTTTTAATTTTGACCACAAATTCCTTCTCTAAGCAAGCTGCCATAGTCAAATATCGATTTTCAAAGCAATCGGTCCAGTAACAAAAAAGTTCAAAATGGCGGCCACTTTTTTAAATTTTGACCACAAATTTCTTCTCTAAGCTAGCTGCCATAGTCAAATATCGATTTTCAAAGCAATCGGTCCAGTAACAAAAAAGTTCAAAATGGCGGCCACTTTTTTAAATTTTGACCACAAATTCCTTCTCTAAGCTAGCTGCCATAGTCATATATCGATTTTGAAAGCAATCGGTCCAGTAACAAAAAAGTTCAAAATGGCGGCCACTTTTTTAATTTTGGCAACAAATTCTTTCTCTATGCTTGCTGCCATAGTCAAAAGTCGATTTTCAAAGCAATCGGCCCAGTAACAAAAAAGTTCAAAATGGCGGCCAAATAGTTCAAAATTTTTCCTCCTCAAAATTTGGATCTCCGAAAATCCCTTTCTGAATACGAATTCATGATATAATACCAACCTAGGTACTAAATTTCAGATCCCTACGACTTGTAGCTTTTCGGGAATTCCTGGAACAACGAAAAAAATTTCACTTTTGTATGGGTAAATCCAAAAAACCAACGGTTTTTACCCCTTAAAATTTGAATTTCTGGAATCCCCGTCTTAGTACGAATTCATGACCTAATATCTACCTAGGTACCAAATTTCAGATCCCTACGACTTGTAGCTTTTCGGGAATTCCTGGAACAACGAAAAAAATTTCACTTTTGTATGGAGAAATCCAAAAAACCAACGGTTTTTATCCCTTAAAATTTGAATTTCTGGAATCCCCGTCTTAGTACGAATTCATGACCTAATATCTACCTAGGTATCAAATTTCAGATCCCTATGACTTGTAGCTTTTCGGGAATTCCTGGAACAACGAAAAAAATTTCACTTTTGTATGGGTAAATCCAAAAAACCAACGGTTTTTACCCCTTAAAATTTGAATTTCTGGAATCCCCGTCTTAGTACGAATTCATGACCTAATATCTACCTAGGTACCAAATTTCAGATAACTACGACTTGTAGCTTTTCGGGAATTCCTGGAACAACGAAAAAAATTTCACTTTTGTATGGAGAAATCCAAAAAACCAACGGTTTTTACCCCTTAAAATTTGAATTTCTGGAATCCCCGTCTTAGTACGAATTCATGACCTAATATCAACCTAGGTACTAAATTTCAGATCTCTACGACTTGTAGCTTTTCGGGAATTCCTGGAACAACGAAAAAAATTTCACTTTTGTATGGGGAAATCCAAAAAACCACCGGTTTTTACCCTTTAAAATTTGAATTTCTGGAATCCCCGTCTTAGTACGAATTCATGACCTAATATCTACCTAGGTACCAAATTTCAGATCTCTACGACTTTTAGTTTTTCTGGAATGCCTGGAACAACAAAAAAAATTACAATTTTGTATGGAGAAATCCCTTTAATGTACTATTTCTACCCCTTAAACATGGAATTTCTGGAATCCCCGTCTTAGTACGAATTCATGACCTAATATCTACCTAGGTACCAAGTTCCAGGTCTCTACGACTTTTAGTTTTTCGGGAATTCCTGGAACAACGAAAAAATTTTACTTTTGTATGGGAAATACCCTTAAATGTATGATTTTTACCCCTTAAACATGGAATTTCTTGAATCCCCGTCTTAGTACGAATTCATGACCTAATATCTACCTAGGTACCAAATTTCAGATCTCTAGGACCTATAGTTTTGGCGGAATCCGTGGAACAACCAAAATGCCTCATTCTTTTATATATATAGATATCAAATCGCTCTCGGCCTGTATTTGTTTACATTCAAACTAACAACTTTAGTTCTACGATTTTTAGGGTTCCGTACCAAAATGGTAAAATGGAACCCTTATGGTGCGACTTTCTCCGTCTGTCTGTCCGTCTGTCTGTCCGACACACTCGATTATTTCAGTAACTACCGGAGCTATCGATATGAAATTTGGAGTAGTTGTGTATATTAGTGGCCCAATGACACTGGAATAAAAAAAAATGGAAATTATTTTTGTTCTTATTTAAAAAGGGGGGAAAATCGGAGGGTTGAAATTTAAAAGTGAGATAACTGTAGTGTGTGGGGTATCATATAAAAGGGTTTACTTTGTACATTCTAAAACCGATTTTTAATTATTTTTACTCATGATAGTTTTTGATTTATCGGGGAAAATGTCTAAAAAAATACCGTCCCCCCCCCCTTATCTCCGGAGTTTACCAATCGAAAAATCTCAAATAATTATGGCCAATAGGAATTTACGTATATTTTACAGGAAAACTATAGCCAATGCTCTAACTAGCATAGTTTTTTTTGATATTAACAATAAACCTCTACAAACAAAGTTAGTTTTGCGGTTCATTAACAAAGGTAATTATTACCGTTTTACATCTTTGGTCGTTACAGTTTTGGTCGTGTTACATCTACATTAGTACGAACGAATCTTAAAAGTACCTAGCTATAACTACCTAAGCTTATTTTGCTTCAGTACTTCTTGAGTACGGAACCCTCGGTGCGCGAGTCCGACTCGCACTTGGCCGGTTTTTTTAAAATTCAATATTAATTTATTTCATACATAAAAATGTTATTTCTGTAAAGTGTCATTACATTGTTGCGGTATCGCGCCGCACCGTCGCCACTTGCCGATGTTACATTATAGAGTAGGAACCATTGGTAGGAACAAGTAGAGTATCTCTGTAAAATATTTGATATTTCTCAATGTAAACAAATGTAAACAAATACAGGCTGAGAGCGATTTGGTATTTTTTATAATAGCACTGGATATTAAAAAGATATTCCTATTCATTTCGTATCTTTGTGTACACGTGGATTTGCCTATAATAACTTTTTCTTCAAAAAGAAAGCGCTAAATCAACTTCCACTTTATCGTATTCCCCGTAATAATAACCCAATTTGTGTTTGCCCTCCGAGTGTTTTCGTCATGTATTAATTTAAAAAGTTATATTGCGGCCTCGGATCCTTAATAGAATAAGCCTCTTAAATTAAAAACAATTTCTTCTATTAGAATGTTACGCTATTTTAATAACTGTTTCATAACTTGGGTACTCTACGATCCGAAAAACAAACGAATAAGTACAACTAATTTTTCAACTCTGACCAGTAAGTAATCCCTGAGATTTGTGCGTTCAATTAAAAAAACAAACAAACTCGTAAGCTTTATAACATTAGTATAGATTTACCTAAATAGGAAGTCGTTATGAGTAGTATATCGTCCCCATTATCGAGCCACGCAAAATTTGATTTAACCTTTATTTACCTTTTTTTTACTCTCTTGGGAGTGGATGTTGCAAAACCCATCACAAGTTATTTTATTGCATATTGAAGAAGAACAACTCCCAAAAAACAAATCAACAAATCCCTGCAACAAATATCAAACTGGGCGGGTAAAAACTGTCTTGTACTGAACCCCTGCAAATCTAAGTATATAGTGTTTGGATCTAGGGCGCAAATTGATAAGATAAACTTCTCAACGGCTGACGTGTGTTTGGATGGGAAAAGCCTAGAGCGAGTATTCGAGGCCCGTAACTTGGGGCTGGTTATGGATGTAGATCTCAGGTTCGAAGGCCATATTGCAACGGTGGTGCACAGTTGCTTCTATCGATTAAAGGTACTTTATAAGATCCGTAAGTACATCAGTCAAGAAGTGCGTATCCGTCTAGTGGAAAGTCTGGTCCTATCGAAGCTGAATTATGCCGATATAGTCTACGGGCCTCGTTTACTCGCCAGGACGAGTAATCTCGTTCAGCGAGTCCAGAACGCGTGCGCGCGATTCTGTTTCAACATTCTCCCTAGAACCCATGTGACGCCTTATTTAAATCAGCATGGGATAATGAAGATGAGATCTAGGAGGAAGGTGCACCTCGCCTGTTTACTGTTTGGGGTGTTTAGGAATGAGAAGCCTTCTTATATTTACAATAAGTTTCGAAGGGCAGACGAAGGCAGGGAGCACCTCAGAGCTGTGCAAGATTTTGTGCGTGCCTCGACACTGTTCTGCAGCCTTCAGGGGTAGTTTCAGATATGCCGCAACTCGCTGTTGGAATAATATTCCACCGCCAGTTTTAAACTCTAAAAGTAAAGGTGCTTTTGGTCGTAACCTTAAAAAATTTTTTCTATGTAAGCAAAGAGAAACTGAAAACTGTGCGGCGGAAATTTCGTTCTTATAATTTAGGGGTATGTACCTACCTATATCTATACATTTATTATAATAAAATTTTTATTTAATATTTTTTATATATGCACGTAAAAGAGACTACAATTATATGTAATAGCATCCATATGGTGTATATCTTCTTAATATATATAAATCGTGTCACGATGTTTGTCCGCGATGGACTCCTAAACTACTGAACCGATTTAGTTCAAACTTCGTGAATATCTGTCATTTGGTCCAACTTGAGAGATAGGATAGTTTAAATCTCAAATTATAGTCGCAATTTTAATTTATTAATATAACAAAAACTTTAGCCACAGCAACGCGTGGCCGGGTCAGCTAGTATATATATATATATATATATTTTTTTATGAGTATTGTGAATATTATGTAGTGTGCATAATGTAAAATATAATATACGTGTTTTATTAGTATTATTTAGTTTTTAGTTCGTGGCGTCACGCGGTGGGTCTCAACTGAAAATCAGCGCTGTGTGCTTCCGTGCGTATAAGTATGGGGGCACACAGCACCATGCTGAGTTGAGGCCTATTTCTGGGTGCGCCACACATGACAAGCGGTGTCTGGTGCTTCCGTCCCTTGGGTAATATTATTGGTTTCAATTTGCCCAGGTGGGGGAAGCTTCAGGCATCGTTCTAGTACATAAGTGTGTACGTTGTGTGGTGTGTGGCATACTAAGAAATAAATACTTTCTTTCTTTCTTTCTTTCAAAAAGAGTGATTTCATTACACATTACATTTATACACATTACATTACAGGTTACATTACATTACATGAAGATTTTAAGATAACTTTACTGCAATAGATTGAGCTCGAACAAATATTTCATGACCAATTTCTTTCTAATATATAAAATTCTCGTGTCTCGTGTTTGTTACCAAACTCCTCCGAAACGGTTCGCAGATTGTTATGAAATTTCTGTGTATGCTCGGTATACTCGTAGCTAGGCGAGTAGGTCGTAAGTTATGTTTTATATCGCTTATGGCAAAACAACATTTGCCGTGTCAGCTAGTGTCTAATATAAAAATAAATATATAAAATTCTCTGGTCTCGTGTTTGTTACCAAACTCCTCCGAAGCGGCTCCACCGATTGTTATGAAATTTTCTGTGTATGTTCGGTAGGTCGTAAGCAATTTTTTATATTCCTTATGGCTGAACAAAGTTTGTTTGGTCAGCTAGTAAGATATAAAATTCATAATAAATCTACAAATCTGTTAGAAATAACAATTATGATTCCCTGAGTTGTTATACGAGTAGTAACGAATTATCCGTGTATATAGACTCGGGTAAATTGTTAGTTGCAAACAAGCAAATCCTCCGACATCATTAAGATAATTTAGTTGAACCGTTCTACATACTAAGTTTTAGCTGCAGACAAACTATGAAACTGGCTGCGTTCAATCGGCTTATGACGACATTGTGTTTGGATACACCAGCGTTTACCCCCAGGGCAAGTATACTCAGGCGAACTAGTTACTTCAGTTGACGCAAGAGATAAAGGTAACTTAATACTAGAAATGTAGCCTAGAGGCCTCCTAAATAATAGTACCTACAAACTGGATTTAGGTTACATCTTAATTAACTGACATGGATTCTACCACAGATAGATAATAACGAAGTAATAGATAATAAAGGACTGTTCGTTGATTTCTATAGAATATCTATTTTACAAGCAAATATGGGTACTAGATACTAGACGCTTTTTGCGACTTCGAATTTTCCAGAATTAAAAGTAGGTAGCCTAGGTATATGATAGACAAAGTAAAAGCAACATTAAATTCAAAATTAGTCTGTAAAAAGCTTTATAGTATAACTTTACCTGGATAGAAGTATGCTAAGGTAAGATCTAGCAAGACTTAAAAACACTTCCCGTCATTTTTCTAAGTTCAGTTCCAAAGACAATAGTCAGTAGGTACCTACAATTATACTACGCGGAATCGTATATATTCTTACCTTAAATCGTGCTATATTTATTATACCATACATTCTTCCAGACAGATTTTATGAAACGGGTGTTCCATAGTCTAGTAATTATAACTACTCCCGCATGTTCTTTGGAAAGCTTGGGGCTCTATGTAAGCACAATGGAATCTCTTAGGAATAACTTCAATTGTAACTAAAAGGTACATGGCCAGAATTACGTCTATTATTTTAGCTACCTTCTCATAAGATTTAATATAAATTGCTCTAAATTACACGAGCAACATAGTGTAAAAGTCTTTGTTGTTTGTTAAAAAGGATAGTCTGGGCGAGTCTCTAACTTGTACTCAGTCAATACGCTAAGCCAATCTAGAAGCTATATGTATAAGCTTCAAGTAGGTCCTACGTGTACCTTACGTACTTACGATGCATAATATTAATTTATCTCACACAAGTAATATTAAGAAATACTCGATATTATCCCACGGCAAACATTGGGTAAAAAGGGATGTAACAAATCTATTACAGTCACATACAAACTATCGCCTTAGTGTGTGATGCGGCATACTTGTGCCATAATTATTTTTAGGCAAATTGACGACCGAATGGCGTAGTGGTAGCGAACCTGCCGTCTGCGCCGGAGGTCGTGGGTTCGATTCCCACTACTGGTAAATGTTTGTGTGATGAGCATGAATGTTTTCCAGTATCTGGGTGTTTTTCAATATATTATATTTATGTATATTAGTATGTTTGTATATTTATCAGTTATCTAGTACCCATAACACAAGCTATTGCTTACTTTGGGGCTAGATTGCGATGTGTAAAATGTCCCGTATATATTTATTTATTTCAAAAAAAAAAATGTACTTAACTGATTTTATTAATCAAATTGAGAATAAATTCATTAAAAGGCACAGGCATTTATAAGAAAACTCAGGATATGGGCATCCGAACGATTTACGTAAAACTTTTTTGTACAAGCAAACAGAAGCGCCGCCTGTCAGAATTCTATAGGTGGCTGCTGAGCGAACTACAGTGTTTTTGGTACCGATAAACTGGCGACATTTTTTTCGCACCGTCCAGGGTAGTTGTCTATTATAATAAGTAATAACGAATGATCAGGCATTCCATTGGTAATTGTATTGTACCCGTACCTATATATGTACTAACTGACCCGTCAAACGTTATTTTGCTATATACATTTTTTTCTCACTTAGAGACATAGAAAATAGATTACAACCTGCTACCGGACCTAGAGAATATGCACTGAAAATTTCATAATAATCGGTCCAGCCGTTTCGGAGGAGTTTCGTAACAAAGAACAGCGAGAGAATTTTATATAGTACAGCATATATACCTCATGTTCTTACTAAATAAAGTTTGAAAGAATATAATATTATACGCGCACAGTAATTTCACTGAATAATATACGCTGTTCTTTCCAGTACTTTAATATGGAAGCTTACATATTAAATTATATTTCACCTTTGGCTGCATCCCTCTACAAACATGGTTGGATTATTGAGATTAAAAACTTTATACTCACGTAGTTTTAACATGCAAGCAATTTGTTACATTAGATTAACTTTTCGTACATGGCGTCTTATACATTTTTATGGAAACATTATGATTTATACATTTTATTATAATGTTCCATAATACTAGAGATACTCAGTAAGCGTAAGTGTAAGTGCCAATGCAGCGGGAGACACAATCGTACCTTCCAACAAGGAAGGGGTGTCCTATCGGTTGCTACACAGCTTCGCACTGGAACGCTAAATCGTTTGGAGGTAAGTCTTAAAGGATGGGTACCATCCGGGCGCGAAAATTTAAATATTATGTGAATGCAATGCAACAAGTTTTGCGAGCATAATATAAATATAATGTGGTCGATTCTGTTGTGCAAAATCTCCAAACTAAACTAATTTAAAATAGCGCCATCCTTTTCCATCGGAAGCAGTTTGAAAAGGATAGCGCTATTATAAATTAGTTTAGTTTAGAGATTTTGCACAACAGAATCGACCACATTGTATGCGTTTACATGTTTTTAAAAAAAAATTTGGCCAACAATACTCATTTAGTTCATATTGGTTCCCGATAGATATACAAATACATTTGGGAATCTGCAGAACATATATTTTTTTTTAATTCATAGCCATAAGCCTCTGATGCTTAATTAGCCAACTATTTGCAAAAACTAAATAAAATTTGAATTTCGCGGACTACTTGGACGGTGATACGACAGCTATGAAACGAAACAGTCACGCGTAGGTACAGTCATTCGCGAAATAAGTACCTATTTTAAATGCTTTATCGGCGAAGTTTGAGACTATAATGAACCATGATTTTTAAAACCATCCGTTTACCTGTATTTATCATCACGTCATTCCTTCATCAAACATAATTCCATCGCCAGGTCAACGTGACACCAACCCTTCACTGATCAGGAGAATCATTCCATTACCAAACATCATTCCACCTCCAGGTCAACACCGCTGTGATTCCAACCATTCACAGGCGCCATTTGACTGCTTGCACAGATAATATTACAAACTTCCCTGTAATTAAAAGCTTACCTTCCCATTTCCTAGACTGCATTGTGTATGAAGCTATAGAGGTTCTCAAAAGCTTCCAGAACGTATATGACGTGATATGCATCTAAGTCAGCAATGCATCACTGACGTTCAGTTCTATCAAGTGTATTACCCTTCGGGCTTTACGTTACTCCACGTAGCTGTATCTCAAGAGCTATATGAGAGCATATAAATTATGTTCACATCAACTAATTAGGCGCACTATCTTTGTTGCATGTTCTTGCAAGACTCGAGAGGGCGTGTTTCAGACAGCAAGACATCTCCTACACAAGGTAAGCGATATTCACCACCACTTCACTTCTATAGAACCCGTTATTTCATACTATATATCTAAATTTTAGCTATGTCCATACGTATAAACCGGTCTATATTATAACTTGAATCATGTAAGACACAATAAATTTAAGTCTTCTTAAGATTTCTATGGGATGCAACAGGTTGATTTAGTGTCCACCTAAAATGAAGATTAAACTCTAATAACAATGACTAGAAAATTTGCTTAAATGCTTAGAGGCAACGTCTGCACAATTCTTCGGTCTATACAAACACACTATATCGCACAACACCGGTGATGTATGTATATTTCAGTGAACACGCTGTCTTCCAGTTTGTTTACAACTGCTGGATATACCTTAGCCTGTAATAATCAATTCACTTTGCCTCTTGAGACCAAGTGAGCTAATCATTCAGGAGAACTAAATGTCTTGATGCACGAAACACTACGTTGGTGTCCGCGAATACATCGAATGTAAATAAATGTTAGACCGACTTATTCCCAAAGGAAAGGTACTTAACTTGAGTTTATTGATGTGTAGGAATTCTTCAATAAAATAATCAAATATCCAATTGGAATATTTCTAAATTGGAATTCACGAGTTATTCGTCGAATGCGAGCATAGAGAATGGCAAAATATTACTGAGGTTTTAGTACAAAGTGTTGGATAAATTTTGATTCGAATTTCGATTCGGTTTCGCCATGTACTCCATACATGCGGTGAGTAACAGAAAACGCATAACTCTATCGAATCCGTAGAAATATTGTATCTAGTGCAAGCCCTGCTGTTTCTTTGTCGGTGAGAAACTTCTAAAATGATAAAGTGAAAATAACTGTTTTATTGAAGATTTTATCGGATCGTAATATTTATACATCGATCCGATCGAATCCATCGAGCGATCCGATAAATATAATAGTCCTGGAGCTCCTGGAAACGTTCAGAAACTGCATTAGGTACTTCTCAAATGGGATAATTTAAAGTCTTAGAACCTATTTAAAAATATTGTATTTTTACAACCAATAATTATAAAGGAATTATAACCATTCGCTGGAATTCTGTTTATCTGTAACTAAGTAAGAATTTTTCACGTAGGTATTCTGAAGCTATGAAAGGATTTTCGATGAGGTTCGGTACGCCTGATGGTTTCAATAAACTGATTTCCGTCCACGGTTATGTTCGATTAATTATTATCGAGGCATTCTCCGCGCAGCTCGGTGGTTCGGCATGTCAATGAAAGCAATTACTCCCATTCTGTATATAGGTTTACATAGCCATACGGACCCATTACTCCGCTTACAGTACAGCTCAATATCACCAGAATCTATTCAGTTAGATACACTCCGCAAGAGGCTTGCTTTGGTAGAACATTGGCGAAACGCTTTTGATGCGACTATATCGTACGTCTTTGTTACCTCCATAAATGATGGATTGCTTACCAATAGCACGATGGCAGTTCGAAAATATTGGCTCGTTGGGGACTCCGCTGCGGTGTCTAGAGCGTAGACCCCCGACTTAAGGTCTATGTTTCTTTGCGGGATACGTACCAATTTCTTACACAAAGATGTAAACGCCAATCCACGTGTCAGTGGTTGATGGGGAAACTTTTCATTTTGGCGATGTATCGAGCCGATGTTGTTGGGCGGAAAAAACAATTTTGTTCCCATTCGAGAGCTCATTTTTAACGTTATTGAGTGGCAACTTCGCAGTCTTGCTTTAGTTCTGTATTCTTTGGGAATTTGTACAGTGTATTGTTTGATTGATGGCATCATAATATTTATTATATACCCGAAAATGTAATAAGTACCTTTAAAGACATGTAATAATAGGTCGTGCTCAGCACGGCTAAAGTTTTGGCTAGTGTACAGTGTAGTACAGTGGTCATTGGCGTCGTTACACTTAATCACTAACATAAGTTGACTTGTTTTTTTATCTTATCTTATACCTTTAACCGAGCTATAGCAATTCCTGTAAATCTACATATGTAATCTGAATCTCGGAAACGGCTCCAAAGCTAGGATTCATTTTTAGAAAATGTCGTATTTACCAAAAAAAATATAGAGCAAAGCCAGATATTATTATACCTTTAAACGAACATTTATTGTATATATCTATATAACCTGAATCTAGGAAACGGCTCCAACGATTTTCATGAAATTTAGTATACAAGGGGTTTCGGGGCGATTAATCGATTTAGCTTGGATTAATGTTTTAGAAAATGTCGCCTTTACCAAAAAAAATACCGGTCAAAGTTCGGTAATCTAGATTTTATTCTAAAATGAACCGCTGTCGCTGCCCATTTGACATTTTACCCCCGCGCCCTTGCACCACCTGACGATGCCTGAGATAAACGGTAGTTTTCATTTTAATATGTTAGTATTTTTTAACATACACGAAACTGCCAAACATTGTTTATTCCTATACGGTACAATCTTAACCTCATCGGTCCATACTCCTCCATACGGCTCGAGGGCGTTTTGTTTATGCAAGCGGTGAGCCTGTTTCGGAACACCCTTTACGGAGCCGAAAGCTTTATGCATTTCACTGATATTCAGTTTCCGTAAAGCACTGGAAGCAAATGTAAGGAGAAAATACGTATCGTACCGCATCAGGGGTCTGATTGCGTAAGAAAAACATATTCATCGTTATCGTAATAGTTAGCGAATTCTGGCCCGCGATTGGCTGACGCAAATCCGGAACCCAATCAGCGGGCAGAATTAGTAAACGATAACGATAAATACGTTTTTCTTAGACAATCTAGGGACTGAAGAGGCGAACATCATGACCAATACTAACTGAAACTACACCCAAAGAGCCAGGGACACGCTGAGTGGCCAATATAACAATGGCTTCAGGGTGCTGTTGGGCCTGCCGCGCTTTTGTTCAGCGTTTGGCATGTTTGCGCAGTAGCAAACTGACGACTTTTATATGATAAGGAAAAAGACTTCATCGGTTCTGGTAGGACTGCGTTCGAGCTCCAATAGCATCCTGAACATGTTTGCAGCACAATCAGACTCCGTTCCCAGATCGTAGTCTAAAGGTTTTCGTTATGAGAGTATTGAGTATCCACATCAGATAAAGTAAAAATTGCTTTTCATGCTAACATAGTTCTTAAATGAAATTTTGTTAACTTTGGGGGATAGTTGTCTGTAATAAAGAAATTTATTTACAATATAACTTGGTGTTGATTCATAGGGATCTCTTATTTGCACGGTCTTACCTGCCAACCTCACCCTGCCGAAAAGGAATGGCCGAAGTACAATCTCGTCTGTCGCATGGTCAATTTTTAATAACAGAAAAAACTTGCGATATAAACCGGTCCCTATCGAAAAATTGTCTTTTATAACGGAAACCCAATGAAAACAAACACATACTCCTATATAGTTTAGGGACAATGCACAGACAAGATCAACAATCGGAAACAAAAGCGGTTAAAACGAAATAATAGACAAACAATGGCATTTTCATGATTTTTAAAACCGTTTTCATAGCGGCTGGGAACGGCAAACGCCCATACAACGACGTAATAACTTTACATTGCACCGGAATGGGAACTCAAAAAACACCTGTACAAACAGAAATAGAAAAAGGTCTGGATATGAAAACGTATCGTACGGCTTTGATCACCCCTTTTCAATAATAGAGCGAAGCTCTGGACCTTTGTGCGGGTCTCGCCTCGGGCAGTTCGTACTAACTGTAATATGTCCATTTAATTTACCCACACAAAATATAAACCTTTTCCACTATTGTTCATTCCGGGGTTTTAATTATAGTAATGTAACGTGACCAATGTTTGTCACTGCACAAACTTTTGATTCAAAAGTGATTGCGGTACGGTCACTGTTTTAGGCATTTATATAAAAAAACTTATGTATTATTTATTTTTATATGTATAATCTATTTCTGTTCCAAACAGCTAAAATGGTTGTGTAGTTGCGGCGTGAACGAGCAAACAAGAACAAACATATCGCGGGCTTCAAGCCAGAGAAGAGCGTATAAGCAGTACCCTTAATTTTCAGGAGACAATAAAAAACCTAACAAGTTTTTTTCAATGGATCTCTTTAACAAAAATTATTTGCACGTGTCTATAGACAATATGTCCGTCTCATGACGAGAGATACACTGAATAAGAACTCATTAAGTTTTCTTGTCATCTGAAAATTAAAGGTATTGCTTATACCTACGTCCTTCTGGCTTGAACCCCGCGATATACACCTACACACAAACTTTTAACTTCACAATAGTATGATTTACGTTCCGTATTTGTAGATTTTTATCTATAAAATAATGAGTTTCTCCGTATTTGATGTGGTTTTTACCCGTTAAAATGAGTGCTCTTGGTACATCGGAAATAAATAGCTCAAAATGGGTTGCACTTCACTCAAATGTCATGCGTTACAAAATAGTATAGGTATGGAAAAATAATGAGCCTAGAGGTAGTAAAATAATTAACTGTTGATTGTTTGCACCCTTCCCACTACACGTCGAATGCAATAATATTAATTAATGATGAATATTCAAAAGCGAACAAGACCATGAAACGGGGGATATTAATTAAAATTTAGTGTTAATTGTGAACTTAAACAAACGGCAGGGAGGCCTGTGGCGGCGGCATGCGGGTCGACAAACAGTCCCGCTTTTTACGCCTTTGTCCCGACCAATTATAAATATGGAACGCAAGTGCAAAATTTGCGAATGGAGTATGATATTTTTACCGCAGTGAATGTATTTATGTGCGATATCGGTTGTGTGCTCGTATAATTGCACCACATTTTTCGTGAACAAAGTAAAGCTGCGGTTGAGTCAGACTATGTTTTAATAAGTACATGTATTATCGCTACTCTATAATGTACACTCTTTGGGTCAACTAGATGTTGCTAGCGGCTCTGCCCGCGTGAATTTCGGGTTTTCGCAATTCCGGTGGGAGTTACGGATATCCGAGATAAAGAGAAGCGTGAATTAACGTATAATCCATCTAAATTGCAGCAGCCAAATTAAGCTTATCTATTTTTAAATTAAAACAAATTTGCTCTATGATTATGCTCCATCATCATAAGGGTTCCGTACCAAAATGGTAAAATGGAACCCTTATGGTGCGACTTTCCCCGTCTGTCTGTCCGTCTGTCTGTCCGTCACACTCGATTATTTTAGTAACTACCAGAGCTATCGATATGAAATTTGGAATAGTTGTGTATATTAGTGGCCCAATGACACTGGAATAAAAAAAATGGAAATTATTTTTGTTCTTATTTAAAAAGGGGGGAAAATCGGAGGGTTGAAATTTAAAAGTGAGATAACTGTACTGTGTGGGGTATCATATGAAAGGGTTTACTTTGAACATTCTAAAACCGATTTTTAATTATTTTTAGTCACGATAGTTTTTGATTTATCGGGGATAAGTGAACTATAATCCTATCCTGAAAGCATCTAATTACATATGCATCTTACCCAAGAGATGCCCAAAACTTTTTAAGATGATAATATGACATACTCGTAAAATATTTTTAAGAGATATACCTACGAGTACCTTCGAGTAAACACAAAGCTCGTTTTTAATATTCTTAATAAAAAACCTTTTTTTTGAATAAGATAATGACCACCGTCTACTGGCAAACCATATCAATTCGGTCAGATTACAAAACACAAATAGAAAAGGGGAATACAAATAGATTTTCCGACATCCCTAAAAGGTTCTTTATACACTGAGAAAAACGGGCTACTTACGATGGGCAAATTTGTAATGATCTGGCAGCCAGATACGTATCACGTGCTTTTCACACGTAAATTATAAGAGCCATCCTTATAATGGAACGACACCATGTTAGGTAAGTATGCGGCATAATGCTCTGTAAAGACAATGTCAACGAGTTACTTGTAATGGGGCCGTATACTTAATACGTATAGCGCGTCAAGAAATTACTGTGCCCGCACTGGTAACATTTTCGTATCCGGTTTAATGATCCCGCTTATGTATTAACAGAGCAGGCTACGTAATTTATTTAACCCGTAACATGAAATATGTATGCGCTATACGTACGAAGTTAAACAGCCGCATTATTTCAGTATCCAGGCTCTTTATAACAGTAAATGGTTGCCAAATCATCGTACTGACTCCGTCTCATTAAATAATGTACCCGGTTACGTACATAATGTACGAGCAGGGTCGGGGATATGCCGAAACATTTTACGGACACTGGATAGTTAATAATATCTCCGCCTACATAATCATTTACGTATCCTCGGACATTAGACGAAATCGGCTTACTTACAGACTGTGTTCGGTACATAGCATCTTTACGACGTCAGCCGCATCATTAAATACTGTGGCGCATTCTTAACATTTATAATAGTAACCTGCCAGGCTTGCTTGCCAAATCATCGTACTGACTCCGTCTCATTAAATAATGTACCCGGTTACGTACATACGTACAAGCAGGGTCAGGGATATGCCGATACATTACGTACGCACACTGGCTAATTAATAATGTCTCCGCCTACTTCATCAGCTATACGTATCCTGGGTAATTTTACGTACTTATTGACTATCCTTCCGGACATACCTGGCCACTGTATACATACGTAGGAAGCACCATGCTGCACTCGAACCGCGTCATTATGGTACTTGAGATGAATACGTACATACGTAGAAAGCAAGCAACAGAGCACTGTATATGTTCATATTATTTAACCTACTTTGCACATGCAAATAAAACACTATAAAACAATGATTTTCTTTATATTGTACATTGTTTTGTTCATCTTCAATAGTTTCCGTGATTAAAGCAATTTTTTTACAAAAATTACAGATGCTGACCCGAACAAAATACACACATTGCTTATTATAAAAAAAGTTTTTAACATTAATTCTGACGACGAAACGAACTGACGAAGCAAAGAAAAAAAAAATACAAAAATAAAACAATATAATAAATTAAAAAAAAAAAGAAAAAATCAATAACCCAACCAGGATTCGAACCCACATACAAATGGTGCATACGATACAAATTTTTCACGGTTAAAAGTAATGTACGATTGGCTCAGTGGTTCGAGTGACTCGGATCTAGTGCAACACGGTGTTTCCTACGTATGTAGGTAAGTAGCTCAAGTACTATAATGGCTGGGATCTAGTACAGCATGGTGCTTCCTACGTAAGTACATATGCAGCTCAAGTACCATAATGACTCGGATCTAGTACAGCATAGTGCTTCCTACGTACGTAGATGTGTAGCTCAAGTACCATAATGGGTGAGATCTAGTGCAGCATGGTGCTTCCTATGTATGTAGATAAGTAACTCAAGTACCATAATGACTCCGATCTAGTACAACATGGTGTTTCCTACGTATGTAGATATGCAGCTCAAGTACCATAATGACTCGGATCTAGTGTAAGCCGCTGCGGTGCATACGTAAAGCTCATAAGTAACTCAAGTACCATAATGACTCCGATCTAGTACAACATGGTGTTTCCTACGTATGTAGATATGCAGCTCAAGTACCATAATGACTCGGATCTAGTGTAAGCCGCTGCGGTGCATACGTATAGCTCACCATTATTTACTGTGCCCGCTACAGTATCGTTTGTAAGCCGCTGCGGTGCATACGTATAGCTCACCATTATTTACTGTGCCCGCTACAGTATCGTATGTAAGCCGCTGCGGTGCATACGTATAGCTCACCATTATTTACTGTGCCCGCTACAGTATCGTATGTAAGCCGCTGCGGTGCATACGTATAGCTCACCATTATTTACTGTGCCCGCCACAGTATCGTACGTAAGGCGCCGTGGTACACACGTATGGTTCACCGTGTTCTACTGTGCCCGCAACAATAGCATACGGGTGTTGCAGTCGTAGTTTCAGGAGTATTCAGTGCGACTTGCTCACTACGTATACGTAGCCGGATGTCGGGTTACGTACGTACGTACAAAAATCGACCACGAGTAAATACGTAACCCGCTCCATGATGAGCGTCAGTATGCCGACTACGTACGACTGACTACGTACGCGTAATGGAGCGGGTTACACACGTCATTGTGGTCGATTTTTGTCCTTATTTTACGTAGTGCGGCAGAGGAAATTTTTCTCAGTGTAATGTTAAGGAATCCTCGAGATAAAGATTGCTGTACAAAAGTTGAGCCTGGGTTACATAAGGGCACACTCACAAATCGTAGAAATGAAAAGCATAATATTATTACAAAGCCTGCGCAGAAGCCAGTTAATTTACAATTTTTTTGAGTTATTAATGAATATAGACTGAGTTTAGTTTCTCAGGCGGAGCCAAATAATTTTTTACACTTTTACAACTAGTAAGTATACTATAGATTAGCTGGGTAATCTGCTGACTAACAACTAACAGTATAAGCTTAAAACGTCAATTTCATATATTTTTGTTCAGAAGCTAATCTTCGCTTCGAAACTCCAAATATCTACACATATTTCTTGTATTATAAACGATAACTCTGTGAGAATTATTTTGGTATTTATCACTCTAGATCGGAGTTTTTGAGACCAGTGAATCATAATTTTGCTTTTACGAGCACCTATCACACACACATTATAAACACACACACACACATTATAACACACATTATATTCACACACACATTATAAAAATACTACCTTTATCAACATATTTAGCTAGTTTTAAGTGGTCTCTACCTACATTTATCGAAATAACTCTGTTTTTGCTGTATTATTATTTAGTTTCTGAGGGAATGTGAGCTCATCTTAACAATTACCGTAGGTTTATATAAGCACGTGATCTATCAGAGGCCCATACATTATAAGCATTATCGGCGGACAAAGGATTTTAATTCAGTTATCATGCTTTGTTAGAATATTCTTTTCTCTTTTCAGGACCAAAGATCCTTATATACGAAATTATTTGGAGTCTTAATTAGGAATATCGTTCACTATCTATACTTATAATAAATCTGTAACAGGTCAAATTCTGTACATTAAAGATATTTTGAAAATTTTTTTTCGAGGGCACTCTAAAATCGGTTCTGAACCCAAAACTGTATTTTTTTTCATTTTTGTCTGTCTGTCTGTCTGTCTGTCTGTCTGTCTTTCTGTATCACGGCCGCGCATCACGCCGAAACTACTGAATGAATTCCAATGAAACTTGGTGTGACTTGAGTTCATACTACGAGGAAGGACATAGGATACTTTTTATCCCGAAATTCAGCATGGTTCCCTTAGGAGAGGGGATAAAAGTTAATCTAATATATAAGCGCATCACGCCGAAACTACTAAATGAATTCCAATGAAACTTGGTATGACTTGAGTTCATACTACGAGGAAGGACATAGGATACTTTTTATCCCGAAATTCAGCACGGTTCCCTTAGGAGACGGGATAAAAGTTGATCTAATATATAAAATTCTCTCGATTTTCTTTGTAGCCAAACTCCTCCTAAACGGCTGGATCGATCGTTGTGTAACTTTCGGGGTGTGATCTCTGGGTCGGGGAGCGGGTTGTTATCTATATTTGATCACCCAAAATGCTGAAGAACCCTGGCCCTGGCCGATTTAATTTTCCCATACAAAAACCAAGGGCGGTACCGGTGTATGGTGGAATCGAACGAATCGCACATCAAATGAAAGAGCGTAAAAAAATAATCGATCCGAGTCGAGGACTTATACGTGGAGACTTAGGATTATCGAGTTTTTTCAAATTGAAAATAAAATTAATAAATTGATTTAATGGCGTTGCTATGTAAACATTTCATTGCTGTCACGTCAGCACCTCTGATAAGTTTGTTTCGAAATTTGTAGCCAGAGTATGATGTCCGACCTCTTTGGTCTATTTAATTTATTTGATATGCAAATAACGTTATAATACCGATTGTTAGTTTGGTGCAATACCTTTTCAGGGAGTGGTATCGGGGGTTAGGGGACACCCCCTCTCCCCCCCTTCCCCCTTCCCGTCCCCCTACTCCTGCCAAACGATTCTAAATTTTTACCATGGAGTCTTCTTCCATTCTCTTCTTCTGCTGTCAACGTGCAATACTCTTTCATACGATCCATCCATTTCTTTTTTGGTCTTCATCTAAGTACTTACTAAACAAACCTCTCTTATTCTGAGAGGAAACCCTAACCCAGATATTGTGGGTTGATCGTTATCGGCTTCGGCCGCGTTCAATTAAATGTTGACAGAAGTGAAAACCTCAGGTGCCATCTCGAAACAAAGTGAGGCAACGATAGATAGATACACCACGACATAACTAAAATTCGG
Source organism: Coenonympha arcania (assembly GCA_036785405.1). NCBI lineage: Eukaryota > Metazoa > Arthropoda > Insecta > Lepidoptera > Nymphalidae > Coenonympha > Coenonympha arcania. The sequence continues at coordinate 6,982,808 of CM072061.1, forward strand.
TAATGCGAGAAAAAATTACTTTCAAGAAGGTACCACATTAATTTTAGAGATGGCGCTATAAGTAATATCGCGGCATGACTTGGCTATACGGTTTGACTTACACTGAGGGTTTGTATGTCTGTAATTTCTGAACTGCAAAACTGATAAACTTTAAATATTTCAGAGACAATCCATCCAGTACCTTCTTTCGAACAAAAAAGAATGAATGAAATCTGACCGCGCGTTAATGAATTATAACTTAATACACATTTTGACTTTGATGTCGTCTTCCAGGGAAACCATGCTGAATTTCGGAATAAAAAGTATCCTATGTCCTACTTCGGTATATAAACACACATCACGCCAAGTCTCATTTTAATCCATCCAGCGGATTAGCCGTGATGCGTGGCCGTGAAATAGAGAGACAGACAGACAAAGAGACAAAAATTAAACAAATTACAGTTTTGGCTTCTGTATCGACTAAAGAGTGCTCTGCAACAAAAAAATTCGAAATATCTTCAATGTACGGAACGTGACCCGTTACAGTTGTACCTATTAATATAGATAGTAGAGCAGATATTATGACAAATATCTAATTGACCTTTTATAAAAGCCTGTACCTTTGAATTTAACTCATTCAGTAAATCTGAGAATAGGTCGTGACTCGTGAGCTATTTTTCATACCCATATGATGTGAAAAAAAATAACAGGCAAAACGAAGTTTGCCGGGTCAGCTAGTAATATGATAAACGATAATATCTCTAATAAAGATCTCTATATACATTGAATACCTACGACAATTGCTAAGTTGTGTGAATAGTAACCTATTGATTTATTAGTGCGTTATAGGAGGGTTTGACTGTGTTTTCACGTGATGCAAAATAAATGATGCAGACAAATTATTTTATTTTTAATTAAAACTTGGTCTCTACCTATAGTTATATTCCGTGTGAAATGTCTTTTGCTTCGCGGGATTACTATAAATGTTTTTGAAGGAATAATATAAATCTCCTGTTAAATTCCTTGACATAATTTAGCATATGGAATGTAATTTCGTCAATCGTCAATCTTCATGAGGTTACCCGACAGACGATGTCGACGACCTGGGGCCATACCACCATCTCTTAAAGCAGTAATGCTGCAGTACTGTTTTAATATTTTCTTACAAACAGTATGAAAATGTCAAAACAATACTACAACACAACTGCTTTGAGAGATGGTGGTAAAGCCCTTGATGTCTTGTGATAAAATATTCGCAGCTATTTTTAATAAACTTTAATTTAAAGCTCATTATTGAGCCTGAATTTCAGCGGCGCTGTAAAGACGGGCCAAGAAGCGAACAACCCGCCCGAAGCCACCCCGCTGTGCAGATTTAATTAACAAGATATGGGTCTTTTATAATGACTCTACAGCTATCCACTTTTTGGGAATATTGGCTCTTTGAAGCCTCCCAACCTATTTATACCTGCTTACCCTAACAAGGATAAATCTTTTTGAAATGCAGTGTTTTCATAATTTAAGCAGACATTCTAAACTCAATTAACTTTAAATGGTGTTTTCAAACTGTCTTTAGTCTGGTTCTCAATAGATACTTAATTATGGTACACACGTCACTTACTTAGATCCAGTCTTCTCAGTTCAGGGCGCGTTTGGAGCCTCGTAAACTTTAGTTATCACCATATACATTGCAAATATCTTTGATGAACTTTCAAGCACTCACAGTGCAAAGCGATATTGTCTTGCCTGCTTTCTTAAGCAAGAGTTAAGTTCATCAAATTTCCAACAAAGAAGTGAGAATTCAGTTAAGTTTAGGAACAGCACCAAATATAGCTTATTAGCACCATAATTGTCACTGAATGTTACTTATGTTAAGTATTGCAGAAACATCCAATAATGCTACCAAAAACGCTGCTAAAACTGTTAGATCATAAAAAGTTGTAAATATGTAGTCAAAAGTTCCATCGATCGCCCAAACAGATTGCATTCGCAACTTCGTACTTAATCGATTAAATTTCTGATGTGAAATTGTATTGTTTTCATTATCCATTTTGTTCGGGACATTGTTTCCGCTCACGAACCTCGTAAATTATGAACTGTATGTTTCCCTGCAAGCCCTCGGGCCGAGCTTTGCTGTGTTAAAACGAATTGAAAACCGGTAATCGAATGCGCGCAATGGGAGCTATGTCAATATTTTAAATTTAAATATCAAATGGAAATACCAGTTTAATATTTATTTTACTGTATTCCATGTTACATCCATCTCCGTGTCGATTTTAAATAACCCAACTTGTTTTAAAACAAGGGCATATTTTATTTTTATATACCCTTCCTCTGTTAATGCGTTCGCCGTATGCGGAGCGAATGAGTGCATGTAAATTATTACGACTCCATGATGCTCTAGCGTGCTTTAATAACTTGTTTACATGAAATAAATCGAAGTTTTTAATTTTAACGCTATGTATTCTTATAAGACATTCATAAACATAACGCTTTACAAAATAATAATACACAATTTCATTAACTTGTAAAGTAATTAGAATATAAAATAAGTTATCTAAAAATATTAGTTATGAAAATTGCAAGCGATAAAGGGGAATGCAACCTTTAGTATGGACCCCTGGCATCACAATTTGTTTCTTCCGACAGAAATGAAACTTAAACCATAATTACCTAATTATGGTTTGAGTTTCTGTGACGTGTATAAGAAGTCCATAACAGATTAAATTAATTCTCCAAACCTGTAGATATTAAAAGAAATGTTTGTCGGAAGATAAGGTACGTACTTAAGTTTGATGTTGTAAATGCTCCTACCATCTTTCTCGTCATCTGACGACGCAGTTTGACGGCGAAATTAAAAAAGCGTAACAGCTGCTCACCTTAATTAGAATCTTTCGAATTATACCGAGTGGAATATCGTTGGTTTACGCCACCCGGTGCTTTTACGTTAAATTGTATGTTGAAAAAAAAAACAAAAAACTCGCTCGCTAAAATCATAGTCCGTACTCAAAGTTATCCAAGTTATGGTTATATTAAATAATGTAATTTATAATAGTATTTATTTTTTCATAAACAAATATTGGCACTTCTATGAGTACCACTGATAAGAAAACTCAGGATATGGGCATCCGAACGTATTACGTGTGAACGTAGTACGTGTTTGCTCGTAAGAAAAGGGTTTCCTTTTCTTACGAGCAAACAGTAGCGCCATCTGTCAAAATTCTATAGGTGGCCGCTGAGCGAACTACAGCGTGGCCTTACTGTTGGTGGCAAGACAGCAGCTTTGGTACCGATAAACTGGCTAAATTTTTTTTCTTTTTAAATATACGGTCATCTTTAGGTGAACGTAATATGCAACTTAAATTAATATTCACATAACCTAATGCGAAATTAAAAAGCTCGTATGAATAAAACAGTTAAACTTTAACCCCACTTGGCTCGTGGAAAACAGTTTCGAAGCGTTCACAGAAATGCATTAGATTGATAAAACTTTTAGATGGCGTGTTCACATCGCGAGAGGGTTTCACTTATGATTGCGTGGAAGTCAACAGGTGTCGTTGGCGTGCCGCCAGCCTCGCAGGCAGCAGGGGAAGTATCAGATTGTATCGGCTATTAGGTACTAGGAATCCAACCGGTAATGTAATATTCCTGACATATGACGGAGCGAAACATTAACAGATAAATAAATACCACTACCAACTGTGCCAAGCTGCAAGCAATCGCCCAAGTTATAAATATTACCTGGATGACCTTTTTGGATGGAAAACAATTCAATCATCAACAGTGCTATCTCAAAATTTGAGGCAACAGTAGAGTACTTGTATTTACGCTTAAATAACTACAACGATGGTATAAGAAAACTTATTTAAAGAATTGATCTAGATGTGATTCTCAATTATGGACCAATAAAAGTTCTGCGTTTTAAATCATATTAAATTAATGTCTTTGTCGATAATTTACAGCAACGAATGCGCAGTACAGAAGTATAGCGATAAAAAATAATAATATATTTATGAAGTTTTAATTACACTGAATTCGGATGACTGATACAGTTGGTTCACATGCGGTGCATTCAATGGCAATAATACCCCGATTTCATCCGATGAAAGATAACAGTGATGGAAATATTAATTTCAGTAGGTACGCCTCCGAGTTGCTTACTATAATACTCATTTTATTTAACTCAGACTGCGAGGTTTTGTTTGTAAAGTCTTGGAGGCACCGGTTTCCAGGGAATTCTCGGTTGGCGGGAAGCGCCATCATAAGGAAGACCTATCAAATATGCACAATATTCGATAGGTCCGAGAGTACATCGTAAGCTATTTTTTTCTTAAACTCTAATGACAAAACAACGTTTGCCAGGTCAGCCAGTTAATATATACATTTTTTTACGATGGTGGTAGGACTCTACTTGAGGAGTCCGTCCGGGTAGATACCACCGCAGTGTCAGTTATTCTACCCTGCAACAGTAATGTATTACTGTGTTTTGGTTAATAAGATTTTAGGAGATTACTGAGCAAAATGAGACCTGAGAACTGATGATTCAGGGTGATGAGCACAGTGCAGTGCGTCGTATGATATAGCAAAAAAAAACCTTATTATAAGTCGTGGATCGCAACCCATCTGACATGGGCCAATGTACCTACTACTTAGCATCAAGTGAAGGTATTGCCCGTGTCATGTTTTTCTAACATACGAGAACATAAAAATAAACCGAGTAAATCTGGGCTTAGTCTTCCGATTTCAATCTACAGCAAAATCTCACCCTAGCATACACTCGCAAAACACACCATCAAAGCAAATGGTAATAATATGATGTAACTGCAGCTTAATTCAAAATACCTGACGTTATTCCGAATCCGTAGTGGATCCTATCCTGCCACTTACCATGCACCTGAGCTCGAGCCAATATGTTAATTGGCGCTGCATCGAATTTCAGGCATGACGCAGGCATTACCTTATTGAAACGGTCGGATTTCTAGTACTTAATAGCTGTTATAACCTGATACTTTCCCTGCTGCTTTAGCGGAGGCTGGCCACACGCCAACGCACCTGTTGACTTCCATGCAATCATAAATGAAACCTTCTTACACTGTGAATAAGTAATCCAAAAGTTATAGCAATTTAATACATTCCTATAAACGCTTTTATAACTATTTTATAAAATCCGAGTGGGTGAAAGGCTGAACGAATTTATTTAAACGAGCACTTGCTTTGTGTTTTACATTTTGTGACGCCATATCTTTTTAAAACGCAAAGCAATATTCAAAAGACATTCTAAAACTTTCTAAGTGTCACTTTCACACAAACACGGAGTCAGTACAACAATGATTCTTAATTTCTATTTATTTAAAAATTTCGTGATGAGCAGATAAATTGAATTTTAGCAAAAGTACACATACCTGAAATGAAAACGAGATGACTTTGAAAAATTGACGTCCTCCCTGGCAGTGACGGCGCGCTCGGATTCGAGTGGGCTAGGTCGCGGGTTCGATTCCCGCTGCAGGCCACTTTGGAATTTTATAATTTCTAAATTGACTCAGATCTTGGTCTGGTGGGAGGCTTCAACCGTGGCTAGTTACCACCCTACCAGCAAAGACGCACCGCCAAGCGATTTAGCGTTCCGGTGCGATGCTTGTGGAAACCGTTGGGGTAAATTTACTTACCCTTCCAAGTTAGTACGATAACATCTTAGGCTGCATCATCACTTACATCTATGAGTGGTGAGATCGCAGTCTAGTATTAACTTGTATAGAATAAAAAAATTGCTTAAACTCGGATAAAGGTAGAGAGGTACAGCATACCTACCTAGCATTACTCGTAGATATCTTCAACTGCAAAGGTACACATTGCGATATAAAGAAGACCGCACAAAGTCAAGACAATGTTCAACTTTTCCTCATAACTGAATGCAACAGTTGGCAGAGTTGGCTACAAAAAGCGAGTCGCAAAATAGACTTGCGCGTCATAGCGCCTACCTATTGTCACGGGGAAACTTTAACTTGATTTAATTTAACATAATACTGAAATGTTTCATGAAGTATAACGCACTATATTTTTTATACACTATAAATTTGTTGACTACAATCTCACCTTCTCAATGTTAAGTGCCCAATTTAATCTTAATGTTACGAGTTAGTGACGATACAGCCGAAGATCGAAGATGTGATCATATTAACTTGGAAAGGGTCTGTAACCCGGTACCGGGTACTACACAGCATCGCGCCGGAACTGAGCGTTCCTTGGCGAACTGCTCGGTTGTGCTTGTTTCGCCGGCAGGGTACGCGGTAATCAGACGTTAAGAACTATATAATGTTTCTAAAAAAAATAAGATTTTTAGGGCCGATTTTTCAATCGCCAGATAGACTATCTGAGGAATAAATTTGAAACATATGCCACACAAAGTCTATCTGACGTTGAAAGTTTATCTGACGATTGAGAAATCGGCCCTATAAAACAATAAAAAGAACTCTTAAGTTGATGGTATAGCATTCACCTAGTTTTTAGGTTTTTTTTATTTTCGATTATACTCACGTATCTAATTCAAAACATATTGTCACGAGTGTTGTATTGTTCCTTTTTTTAATAGTTATCAACACACCAAAAAAAAAATTAGTTAAGCGTTTCTATAATGTAATTCGAATCAGATTTTAAGAACTATGAAACCATTCATTTTAGCGCTGAAAGCTTACAACGCTTTTATATATGAGAGAGAGAAATATTATTTGAGTAACAGTGTACACTTTTTCCTTTTTAATATCACGTTCGAAAAAGCGCGTATTTTTTACGTAAAATTACTTTTTCATTTGTGAGTTAACGTCCATCATTCGGATACAAAAAAATTAGATTAGCAGAATGGAAAATTAATTTTATTTAAGAAAGTGATAATAGCTTTTCAAGATACTCCTACCAAGTTTGTATCCCTGATCTAACTCGACCTCTGGGGGATAACACAGTTCGTAATTCCACACTAACTGTATTGTATTGTTTAAACTTAATTAATTAGTCACAGCTTTTAGGAACTTTAATAAACTTAACAGGTATTGGTTTTATACCAATACCTGTTAAGTTTATTAAAGTTCATAAAGGTAAAGGATTCAGAACAGCTTATTTTCGTTGTACATATTTTAATTACTCCTAGTCTCCTACGAATTTCCGTTCTGCGTAGCTATGGCGTAGTATTCGCTAGTCGTAGAGGCCAGCGTCGGAAACTTATAAAACCGTAGACAGATGTAGGTGTAAGCACAAAAAGCCTAGATACTTTGTTTTAAGAGACTAATGACATACTTAATGTGGTATCAATTTATGCATAAAATAATAATTCTTAAATGCCTCAATAAAGATGTTATCAAATATCAAGTAAGATATGTTGATTTTTTATGTTGATCAATTAAAAATTATTTACAAGGTTTTCCCGCGGACATCGTGAGTTTTCCGGAATACAAGTTAAGCCCTTTATTCATAACTTGAAATAGCTGTAGAATAGATTCACTGTTTTGTCTCTTTCCTTATAATGTCAAATTACTGTTGACAAACCAAGACAAAAGGGAGTATAACGGTTCCACAGCAATTACACGTTTCTGAATAAGGGGGTAAATATAATTATACTAGCTTTTACCCGCGGCTTCGCCCGCGTGAATTTCAGGGTTTTTACAAATACCGTAGGAGCCAAGGATTTTCTGGGATAAAAAGTAGCATACGCGATAGATAAACAGTCAACTACTACAACAACTAAAACAAACATCGGCTTGGTAGTTTTACTGCTCTTCCCGCTTCCGTCCTTAATCAGTATAGGTTCAACTACGGGGCTCAACTAAAACACACATTGTTAGCGGCGTAAGCGTTAGTTTTCAGTGACCTGCAGTTTAAAAACTATAAATACTTTCAAATTTATTTTGGGCCTTTAGTACAAATTCGCTCTGAAGCAGGAATATGATTGTTCTCCCAAAAACTGCTCCAACATCTACATTTTTCAAATTTTTATCGAAAACTATAATAGATGTAATTGTAATTTTTGTTTTAATGTGTGGTGATAATAATATCCAAAAAACCGCAGAACGAATTTTTGATACCTAGTTTAGTTTTTTAGGGCCGATGTTTCAATCGCCAGATAAACGTTTACTAAGGAATAAATATGACGTTTTAACAGATTTTGTATGGCAATCTTTCAAATTCATTTCTCAGGTAGTCTATCTGGCGATTGAAAAATCGGTCCTTAGAAATTAGATAAAATGTCGTTTTTCGGTAATATTCTGCCGCAACGCTGCATACTAATCTAACCTTACCTAACCTAACCTGGAGCTCTTCCAATTCGCAAACCTATGTAGGTACCCATTTTGACATTTATAGCATTACTATCCCATATCCCATTGCTCATCTAAAACACATAATAGCAAAACAGTAATTAGTTCAGAACCAATATTAGGCACCCATTTTCACGTTTATAGCATTATACTAACTTTTGCTCGCGGCTTCGCTCGCGTGAATTTCGGGCTTTTACAAATACCGTGGGAGCCAAGGATTAACTGGGATAAAAAGTAGCATAATTAAATTGTGTTCAGGACTAATGCTAGGCACCCATATTCACGTTTATAGCATTATAAATGTTACATATTCTATTGCTCAACTAAAACACGCATTGTTAATAGCGAAACAGTTCTAATTTCAGTATCTATATAGGTATCTACCCATTTTCACATTTACAGCATTACTATCCCATATCACATTGCTCATCTAAAACACATATTCAGAACGAATTGTTAATAACTGGCTTAGTTTTTTAGTATTAAGTAAAACGTCGTTTTTCTGATATATTCTTCCGCAACGCTGCATACAAACCTATCCTAACCTAACCTAACCTGGAGTTCTTGCAATTTCAGAAGCGATGTACCCATTTTCACACTTATCGTTATACTTTCCCATATCCCATAGCTTAACTAAAACGAAAATTTTCAATAGCAAAACAGTTATTAGTTTAAAACCTATGTCATATAGGTACCCGTTTTCACAGTCATAATATTATTAACCTGTTGTATATTATTGACTCATCTAAACTCATCTATCTCAACTAAAACAAAAAAGCTTATAGTGAAACAATGGTAAGTCAGAATTTATATATAGGTATTAAATATTACAGTTACATTATTACTAACCCAAAATCACATAGCGAAACAGTGATAAGTTCAAAACCTATTTAGGTACCCATTTTCACATTTATAGCATTATAATCCCATATCCCATTTTTCAACTAAAACACACATTGTTAAAAGCGTACAGTGCTAAGTTCAGAATCTATATGGTGCCTATTTTCACATCTGTAGTGATCAGTAGGTAGTAGTAATATCAGATCTGTAGTATCATTAGCTTTTGCCCACCGCCCTGCCTGTGTCGAATTCGCTTTTAACATCCTGAGGGAAACATGAATTTCCCGTTCCCATTCAATATTTCAACCTTATACCTACTTTCAAAGAAGTTTGCTTTAGCTATCTACCTATAGATGTAGCTATAGATTGCTGTAAAAATTAAGGTTTTTGAATATCCCACGGGAACTATGGATTTTCCCGGGATAAAAAGTACCCTATTATTTAATCCGGACTTCTAACTTTACGTCTGCAAAATTTCAAAGCAATCGGTTCAGTAGTTACGGCGTGAAAGCGGAACAAACATACAAACAAACTCACTTTCCCATTTATAATATTAGTAAGGATAAGGATGCTATGCATCTTCATTTTCAGCACTGGCCAGAATCAGAATTTGAATATCTAATCAATGTGGTCAGGTTTTTTGAGATGATACCAGCTTGCCGGCAAAAATAGGTACCTACTTGGATGTATCTAATATTATCTATCTTTTCCGGTAAGGTTAAGCATTCAGATGAGATGATGATAACAACCGATTGGGGCTATACCACTTGTATAAGTGAGAAGTAATCAAATAAGTAAGAAGTAAGTAAGAACTAAAAGTAAGAAGAAAAACAAGCAATCGAGACAAAAAATATCTAAATATATAAAAGAAGATACTGACTGACTCACTGACATATCAACGCACAGCCCAAACCGCTGGGTCTAGAGACTTCAAATTTGGCACACAGGTTCCTATTTGAGGTCTAGGGGTGCACTAAGAAAGGATTTTTCAAAATTCCCCCTCTAAAGGGGTGAAACGGGGCTCCAAAGTTCGTACTTTACCAAGCTTCAATACTCCTTCACGTCACAACTACTGAACCGATTTGGCTCAAATTTGGAATGGAGATAAATTGCATCTTGGGTTAACACATAAGCTACTTTTCATCCCGGGAAAATCCATGGTTCCCGTGGGTTTAGTTAAAAACCGAAATTCACGCGGAAAAAATCTTCACGCCGCAAGTACAAGACCGATTTAGCTGAAATTTGGAATGGAGATAGATGATATCCTGGATTAGTAAAAAGGCTACTTTTTATCCCGGAAAAATCTATGGTTTTCGCGAGAAACCTGAAAAATTGATATTCACGCGCGAAAAATACTACTTTACGCTGCACTTACTGAACTGATATGACTGAAATTCGGAAAGGAGATAGATTTTATCCTGGATTAATACATAGGCTACTTTTCATCCCGGAAAATTTCATGGTTTCCATGATAATAGTGATAGATAATATCCTGGATTAATACTAAGGCTACTTTTTATTCCGGAAAAATCCATGGTACCTTCGGGAACAGTGAAAAACAGATATCCACGTGGGAAAAATATTCCTTCACACCGTTGCTGAACTGATTTGGCTTAAAATTAGAAAAGAGAAGGCTATTTTTTATCCCGGGAAAATCAATGGTTATTTCTCCCGCGTGAATATTTGTTTTACACTGTTCCAGCGGGAGAAATACTCATTCACGCTGTAACTATTGAAAATTTTTGGCTGAAAGTTAAAATGGAGATAGATTTCGCTCTAAATTAACACAAAGGTTACTTTTTATTCCGGAAAAATCGTTGGTTCCCCTGAGAATAGGGAAAACTAAAATTTACGCGGGCGAAGCCGCGGGTATCTGCTAGTAAGTCATAAATATGCTACATTAATTATTATTATTGGCGCATAAGTCTTTGCAGCCAGATTTAAGATAGCCTGCGCGTTTTACGTAGGTACGATAAGATAGATAAGAGAAGACATTGCATGCATAAGGCACTGAGGAACGTTCTCGTATAACAGCGCGCAACAGTTGTCCACAAAAGGCGCTCGCTGACAACGGATCCTGGCGCACAGCCAAACTCTTCACGAAGGCCTACGAGCGATTTGTTACCGTGGGAGTTTAGGGTTCCCTTGTTACATAGAAAAACTACATTGAGAATAATAAACGTACTTACAACTCTGTACGTTGAATGTATGTTTGTTACTCTTTCAAGCTGTTACTACTAATTTTGCAATGGAATGGAGATATCTTAAATGCTGCTAAATACATAGGCTACTTTTTATTCAAGAAAAACTCACAGTTTCCGAAGGATATATAAAAGAACTGAAATTCACGAGGGTGAAACAGCGGGCAATATCTAGTAAAGGACCTAAAGGATTTAATAGGAAATAACTATTACATACGCCTATACTGCATGACATTTATTTTAAGCGTGAATACACTGCGCTCTTTATAACTATGTGCCTAAAATGTGTATTGATTGGTTTGTGCTTGAATACAACGCTTCAAAAAGAGCAACAATGATGAAAATGCCTATATTCACTCTGTTCTTGAAGGCAATCAGATTATACTTGGAATTATTAATAATTTACTTAATATCAGTAAATTATTCAAGGAAATATTTCGTTATTCCCAAAAATAATTACTTCAAAGGACGTCAAATAAACTTGACAAACGTTTTATCTGGAACCGTTGGAGTAAGAACGATTTGTTCGTGACCGATTTTTCCTATCATAGCACGCAACAGTTGGGCAGGAGTACATAAGGCTAACGAGCGTGGAGCTGGCGAACCGCCAAGCGTAGCACGTTGTCACGCCACTGCATGTGGAAGCTCACCACTAATGTGACGGTCACGTGATAAAAGTCACGTATAAAATATTACTTTATGTATGATTTAAAAAAAACATCTCTATACTTCACCAAGACATATCCACCTACTTCTGTGCACGTCTATAATTGTATTACCTGAAACAAAGAAATCGTTTGTAAATATTTATTTACTTAGCGCAAATACATTAAAAATGAATTTTAATTATGTTAAGCATTAAATAATAGTCTAGTGGTTAAGTTTATGTATACGGGGGTCAATGTTCAGTTGTTCAGTTTGAATCCTACTTGGATTTCAAACTGAACAGATTAATAAATAAGAAATAAATGTTTATTAGGTATAAGCACTAAATAACAGTCTACGGTTAAGTTTATATGTGTGTAGGGTTACTGTTCAGTGTTCACGTGTTCAGTTTTAATCCTGCTTGGATTTCAAACTGAACAGATACACATTAGAATGTTAATAAAATACCTATGTGTTTGTCGTCTTATTCTGTAGCTGGTACTTAATAAAAATTATAATCAAATTGTCCAAGATCGAAATGGTCTCATTTTGAGATCCCCCGTGAACGAATTGGTTGAAATGCTAATTGTTGAATATTTACGCTATCACAGCCAGAAGCACATTTTTATTACAAAAGAACGTAATATAACGAAATCCCGTGCGACACCTAAATTCATATTTAGCTCCTGTACAAAAAATAATTCCAAACAAAAGAGCAATCGTATAATATCCCGCTCCTAAGAATCCCTCAGGCGAACCGGCGGATTACCCCATTTCATTATATTACGTATCACCCAAGCGGTGTCGGGGTTAAGCGAGCGTATCATTTCACAGTTTACAGATTTTATTGCTCGCCTCCTCCTCACCTCGGCTCGCGCTTTCAGGAATTAAGGGTTGACGGATGGTGAACCATGATTTGGCAGTTTTATTTCCTTTTGCAAGACCGTGGAATGGTTGTGGAGCAAGCAACAGATGTTGGTATGCATATGCTAATCTTATTACTGTAAATAATAAAAGAAAAGAAGAAACAGACTCATTCAGACAGAAATTGAATCGAGTAAACGCACACGTCTTTTAAACACCTACAACTCGAGCGCCTTTAAATCAAGAGTGATAAGGCCTTATAGATTATTTTCTAGGCAAACCCGTTCCGCCTTAGAGTATCATCAGGTATGATTACAGTTAAGCCTATATAGTTTAAAAGCCACGGTACCAACTGGACGATAAACCCTTTCAAAATATAAAATGGTATATATGGCTAAGATTTTACAAAGTTAAAGATGGTCGCTCGTGAAACAGTAGTGTAGACTTGATTAACCAACTTAACCAACTTCAAAAAACTAAAAGAGGATGAGTTATCATCCTCTTTTAGTTTTTTGAAGTTGGTTAAAAATAAACGACTCGTACATACTAAAACATATTATGTTTATTGACTTGTCAGAATCACAAAACTTAGGGTGATATTTCGTCATCACAGAGAACTTCGTGTGGCATTGCTATTAGGTAAATAAAATAAATTAAACCAAACCAATAACGCAACATAATTCACCCGCGACAGATAAGACAAATTCACAAAGGAAATCCACGCTGTTATACAAACAAAGTACAAATAAGTACAGTCTGAAAGTTATTCCACTCGGTCGTTTTATCGGGAATCTTCGGAAAAGTTTTTAAGGTTTGATTTGTAACAACTCTTTGGCGGAAGATAAAGCCGCTGGAAACGTTACGAGAAACTGTTGTTGTAATGTGTCGTGTACTACAAAAAAATTAGTTAATTAGTAGTAAATGGAATATTTACGTATAATATAAAATGCTTATTATTAAATATCTCTTATTATTAATTTTATAGGGACATATTTTAATATTATAACTTTTATCTTGCTCCATCCAGCGCTCCGGTTAACAATTCCTATGTCTGACGGTTGTGCTGCAAGATCACAGTGCAAGATAGTGCTGTAGCAGTAAGGCCGCCTTTGCACTCTTTGTACTTATTCCGTCAAATTGTCTCTCTATCTATCATACTATGCATGTGTGTGCAATAAAGTTATATGAATAAATATGATATCTTATGATGTATGATAAAAAAGTCTTGACTGAGTCATCATCAAACAGCCCCAGCCTATGTCTAAGAAAGCATGTCTTAACATTTTGCAAAAAGTTACCATGGGATCACGGGCGGAGCAGAGGTGGTTAAGCTAGGTAACATAGATTTATAATAATAGAGCCCTACCTCCGTGAATGCGGAAACTTTTTCTTGTAGTGTGAGTGTGTCAATTTGAAATTTGTATGGTGCGCGGATGCTAGTCTGCGTGAAAAGTTGTGTAGCGACGGCTCGGGTTTGCCAATTTGGGCAAAGTATTTTTTGCCGCACTTTTGAATTCGAGGGCTCCCGCTTGGACCTCTATGCTAAGAACTATATAACTTTATGATTAAACAAAATAGACTCAACTGCCTCTCGGTCTCTCTCTTTTACGAAGCAAAAACAATTATAGGTACATTATGAATATTCATAATAAGTAAGCACATGCACAGTCCCAATATCAAAACACTTTAAAAAAATCACGTACGAACTTAAGTTTCATGGAAAATATACTGGGCTCTTCTTATAATCAGTACATCTGAAATTCGGTTACGGCTTCACGCTCCTAAAGTCTACGCTCCGCTTCGTTTGAACCCCTTAGCTATGTAGAAATTCGGAATGTTTAAAGAGTTCCCCGAACGTTATTACAAGATCTAATAGTAGGTTTATAAAAGCTGAGTTTAAAAGTTCTCTTCATCCTTATATCATCCATTGAGCTTAAGAACGCTTGATGAGATTTTCATGATGCCAAATGAGCTACAAAATTATTTTGATATACTCCGCATACATCTAAAATGCTACGGGTTTCTCGGAAATGAAAAGTTATATATGCTTATTCAAGGTATTAACAATTCAAATAAGTAAGTAATTCAAACTCCAGCCAAATCGGTTTTGCATACAAACTTACAAACTTTCACATTGATTGTAGGTATTAACAGAAACAGGATTTTCAAAGTCAATCTTCTAATACTGTGATAGAAAACAATTACGCCATAGACGTAGAATAATTACTGTAAACAGAACAAATGAGATGAGTAAACCCAATCAATCAAAATGCCTGATCGCTCACTGTCGCGTCGCGTCCTGCACTTCGCGCCAAAAAGTTTGCAAAAACTCCCTCGCTTCCATCAGTTGGCCATTATTCGGGGAAGCTGATGAACAAAATATGCTTATTTCTGTCTAACAATGATAATCTTTATTTTCCATATAAGCCTCTTTGCAGGCTCTTATAGACTGTCAAAGCTTCAACAGTTGGGAGAGGAAGTTAGCCCCGAGAACCTGTAAATAACTCGGTAGATAGTTACCTTTTTCAAAATGTCAAGATTTATAATTTTTCTCAGGTTCATATAACATATCGGTGATACACAAACAAACCCACTAAACAGAAACAGTTTCATAGTACTACAGACTCGTACATGAGATGGTTTGTTCAAACAAAAAGACAAGGCAATCTAAGGCCGATCATTTGTAACAAGAAAATCAAACAAGCCAAGGGGGGAAAACTCTTTGACTCCGAAACAAGGACTAAGAAAATTAAAGAGAGGAGAAAAATACAAACAAACGAAGCGTGGCCTGGTCTCTTTTATTAAAGAATTAAGACTTTCAATTCTAGAGTGAAAAGGATTTGATAAAGTTTTTTCTTCTTAGTGCTTTTGAAAAACATGTAGTATAACGTAGTCTTACCTAATAACATTTTATGTACACATTTTCGCTCTGGACCTACTATTGGATTTTGTAAAAATGCTCACAAATTTTGTGGTCACAAATATTGATCTACAACCTTCAAATAATCCTTTATATTATTGAAGACAACCTATGGAAAAGTAGCGTAGATCGGAGGAAGATTTCTAACTTCGGAGGCCGTTAACAAAAGGTCTAGTTGCGTGGTTGTCTGGATCATCAGACATGTGTTAAGAGCCTATGTATATTGTTCAAGCTCTCCGAAAAAAGTGATCGACATTAGAGAATAAAAATTTCAGCCAAACCAATAAGTAACAAATATCCAAACTTTCACAAGTACCTATATCCTACTAATATTACAAACGCGAAAGATTGTAAATATGGTTGGATCTTTGCTTATCTTTCACGCCGCAACTACAGAACTGATTTGGCTGAAATTGGGAACATAAATAGCTTATAACCCGGATTAACACATAGGCTACTTTTTATTCATCACTGCTACGGTATTAGTGAAAACCCGAAATTCACGCGTGCGGAGCCGTGGGCAACAGCTAGTAATAGATAAAGAATAAGGATGGTACCGATCTGACGGATTTTAATAAAATTAAGAGACAATGCAGCCCGGGTCCGGATGAAATGATCCGTGACGAAACTCCGCAGTATCAATTTAAAATATTTACCCTTGTTAAATCCTTTGCTGGAAGATAGGCAACCGTGACGGTTTGAATAAATACACCGAAGTAATTAGTACTTTCCTTTTATCGTGAAAGTTGTTTGATTGGTAATTAAATATGTAAATGATAATTTGAAGGTTTCCATGCCGAAATTCAAACTCTAACTTTTGCGTTTATTTTATATTTAAAATTTTCAAGGAACTTATTTAATTTGAGTTTACAATTTACATTATTCAATCATTGAGCTCCATTTACCAAGAGTTTAATTAAAAACTGTGTTATCTTGACATTTTGTCTAGTTTACTTGGTTTTAAGCAGCAATAGCCTAGCGGTTAAGGCCTTCGTAAGTCTTAGGTTCAAGACTTAAACATACAGTTCTTGAATTTTCAGAATAACGTGAGTGTGTGATCTGGTGTGTGTGTGTGTGTGTGTTTGTGTGTGTGTCTGTGTGTGTGTGTGTGCGTGCGCGTGTGTGAGCTGTTATCTGGTGTGGAGGAAATTAAATCTTTATATTGAATGGCGTAGCGGTAGCGACCCTGCCGTCTGCGTCGGAGGTTGTGGGTTCGATTCCCCCAACTGCAAAACAGTTGTGTTATGACATGCTCATGTTTTCTAGTGTCTGAGTGTTTTTCAATATATTATATTTATGTATATTAATAATAAAAAATATGTATATTAATTATCAGTTATCTAGTAGGTACCGAAAACACAAGTCATCGCTTACTTTGTGGCTAGATTGCGATGTGTGTAATTGTAATGTCCTGATTAAAAAATATACTATGCAAGACAAACAGAAGTTAAAAAAATACACAGATTCTAAAAAGACAAACTCATGCACACGCACTCGGGTGAAGAAACTGCCAAATTCTAGTACGATTATAAGTGTACCTACGTGAATTTTATGTCATGTGGTGAAATAGCGTAATCCCTTTCGTAAGAGGTCCTATGAGCGATGCTGTAGTGATACCCGTCATCGCAGCTATTACCGCCGCTATTGTAAGCGTGGGCATTGTGCGAGGGGATTGGTTTCTCAAGAAAGCGCCGGGGAATCGATTTTAAATTTTCCTGTAAAGAACCACGCAACAATGGCGCGTAATACCTGAATTGAACATCGAAACATGTAGTCTGTCTCATAATTACCTGCGGATCCGATTGGATTCGCCGTCTTTATATCTGTGGGGTTAGTACGAGTTGTTGGGTATATATCAATTCGAATCTCGATTCGGTTTCGACAATAATATGCGAGATGAACCGAAAACGTATAACGATAGCGGACTTTTAGCATTACCGTATCTTGTACTAGCCCTCCAGCAAACGGTGTTCGAAATAATAAGTTAAAGTTTTCCTAAGTATTCTTGCTAGGCTTACAGACTTCGTTTCAAGGGTTGAAGTAACGCCTTGGAAATATTTTGCCTTTGACCTTGGTGGATGATATGGTCTATCTTCAGCGGCGCATCATCAATATAGACCTGTATATATAACTTCAGCTAGGAATTCAGCGATTTCGGATTCCCGTTCCCGAGTTGCTGACTGCTGTGTAGCGATCCCTAAAGTGTTATTTATCCCTCCTAAGTTACTACGATAAACATTACGGCTGCATCTTCTCTCCATCAAGTGAGATTGCAGTCAATTATCTATTAACTTTAATGGAATCAAAAGCAAAACGAAATCTGCAATGCATTATAGGTACTTACCTACAGAGATAGCACTAAAGTTTGAAATCTTAAGACTGAGTCTTGAGACTACGAGACTATGGTCTTGGACAATAAATAATAAATAACATTTTCAAGTTCGAGTACTCTTAAGATTGTCAACCATGATGATCACTTAAACGACAACAAAGTCATTTATCTAGTAAAAATAATTCCTCATAAAATATGTATGCAGCAAGTATTTCCGCGACACTGTAGCAAGGGAAACACTAAAGTTTAGTAACCCTATTGTAATAGCGCATCACATCCACATTTTCATATTCATTGACCGTAAAAGTATTTTCTATTTTGCGAGATTGAATTCCGGTAACATTGTTTGTGAACGCGCCAGGTAGAGATGGGCCCACGGATTATATTTCGTGGGGGATACATACTCATCTCTGTCATAGTTTTTCGGTGGGGTTTTACTGAATCTGTCAAACTGTAGCCCGTCATTTTACTTCGCAGTTATTGGGAATTATTTAAGCGAAACTTCGCTCGGATAAGGGATGAAGCTTTCCGGTCCCTTTGTTTAAATCGACGGGCAACGTGTAAAAAAGTCGAGCAAATAAAAAGATTTTTTTAACATCCTGGACGAATTTATGCAGGGCCTTTCTCCTTTCGGTCGCTTTTTGGGCGCGACGATTTAGGCTTATTTTGTCTGCGATTTAAGTTCAGACAGGTATGATATGTATATACATTGATGAGTACTGTGATACTCTTCAATTTACAGCAACATGTACTTATTTCGTAAAACTTATGATTACTTTCTGATTCCGCAAACTCGTGTTTACACAAAAATACTAGATTTTCACTTAACTATATCTAAATCAAAAAGAAAATAGATTCTAAAACTTGATGTTTCTTAGCATGTGTGTAATGTGCTGCATTTGTATATAAACTATGCTCTATCTCATCAACTCAACAAATAGGGCTAGCAATTTAACTTCAGTAGGTACACGGTGGATATAACTATTAAATAAACGCCTAAGTAATTTCGTATTTATACTAAAGATCCGATTACTAGACAGAAAATATTTGTTAGATATCTTAGACTAATTGGTGCTGACGATTATAAAAATACTAGCTGACCCGGCAAACTTTTTTTGCCATAAAAATATTTCTCCCTAACGGGTAAGAAAAGCTATATACCTACACAAATATTTTATAATTATCGGCCAAGCCATTGTTTTGTTACAAACACTGTATCTCGGGAATTTAAGTAAATATATTTTAGATTGTACCTATATTTCTATATTTCTAAAAAAATTGGTTGTCTGTAAGTCGGTTTACGGACGATAGATTTACGTGATAACGTCATTATCGTGCCTCTCTATCGCTTGTTGCGCGCTCTCGCTTGCGCGCACAGGCTCAGGTGGAACGTTACGCGGAACGTTACTATTTTTCATGAGTGTTGCTGGTGTTCCTCAATTTATAAAACGTTATCACGTCAAAATCAGATTCACTGTTAGACCAAGCTAATCATTGCAGCTAATTATGCTATGAGGCAATTGATACTTGATAGTCGCTTACAGAAATGAAACCACAACAAGCAATTAGATGTTGGTAACAGACACAATACGCAAATTACCTCGTAGGCTGTGCATCAGGTATACAATATTCTGCAAGTATTTATATGATATCATCTATGACACCTAAGCAGAATAAATAACTACAAATACTTAAAATTCTGCTTCAGAATGAAGATTTTAAAACCAATAAAAATGTTTATTTGATGCAATTAGTCCGAAATAAACAAACATTTTTAGTGCAACAAACACTTTTAGTGCAAAAACATACCATAACAAAAGTAAACTACACAAACTGTCCAAGCGTACGCATCCTTGACAAGTTTAGTGATACTTAGGTACAGACTTGAAAAGCGATTGATTGGTAAAATAAGTAGCACGATATTGAATAGGTAATATCTGTAGATACGTACATAATCTTACTTATGTTCAATTAAAAGGATTAACGGATATAACTAATAGCGTTCAATACAATAGGAATGCAAGCGTCGGGATTAGATCATTAAATCGACATAATCGTGTCTTCAAAGGCATGGGGATATAAACACATCAGGGTTGTCATTAGAGAGGTATTTTTAATTTATTGCAATTAATAAGTTTAACCACCCATAGAATGCGGCTTAGAGTCCACGGGAATAATTTCAGTTCTTGGGATAGAAAGAAAGAAGAAAGAAAAGAAAGAAAGAAACTTTATTTCGCAAGAAAATTATGCTACATGTAACAAAAGAATAAACCTTACGTACTAAAACGATGCCTGAAGATTCCCCCACTCGGGCAACAAAAACCAATAATTGCCCAAGTGACGGAAGGACCAGACACCGCCTGTCACATGTGGCACAACCCGGAAAAAGGCCCCAACTCAACATGGTGCTGTGTGCCCCATAATATAAGCAAGGGAGCACACTGCGCTGATTTTCAGTTGGACTGGGTGGGATAGCGAAGTATTGTTAAGATGATATCGGACCTATATAGTTAACCGAATTCTAAAACTTTATAGAACTGCAATTGAGATGTAATATTAAAACAGTGGTGGTTTTTAATATTGTGACATTAACTTAATGTTAAGTATGAAATATATTATTTAAAAATATATTTATGCGATGTTATGCTCCGTGTTACAATCTATTTTCATTTAAATATGCCATGTAAATATATTAACACCAATTGAACGTGCCACTATGTTGACTTGCCAAGTTTAGATCGCTGTAAAGTCAAAGTCTTTAGACTAATTCCATTTATTTCGTGGGGTTCAGTAAAGTATTTCCCATCTATTTATTTATCTATGCGCAACCTTGAGCCGGTCATATAGGAACATACTAATACAACAGTCTAATAGACTTGTGTGACACAATATGCACTAGGTGGTGGTATACGCAAGCCCCTGCTATTAGCAGAGGCCGTGATTTGTATACCCCAGTTCAGATTAATACTATTCGGTTTACAGCGACTGTTGTGTCCATTAACATTCATTCGTCATGTGCGGACGCGTTGCTTGATTCCGTAATGGAGGAGGCACTCGTGACGTTGTAACTGTTTCAACTAGGTCCTACTTATAAAATACCGTATACTTCCTTAATTCATCTCATTTATTGATCTTTCTCAGGTTAGCACGTGATTATCTAACGGTAGGACCCTTTTATACGTTGTGTTAATAGTAGTATCCCAAATCCTTTTAGAGCGTCAGAAGTCATGAGTCCACTAGTCCCAAAGCCATCATAATTTATTAAGTGATAAAAATAGGTCCTGGACCCGGCTACTGCCAAACCCAAGACCATAATTTATTAAGTGATAAAAATAGGACGACGCAATGTCTGATCCTTATAACAGGTTCTTGCTTCATAATAAGGTTATTATGATGTATGGCCCTACTAGCAGCCCGGCGTACTTCAACTATTATAAGCCTCCATACTCCAAGCACTGCGTTCGGTATGCGTTCGATAAGACCCTACTAACAGCCCGGCGTACTTCGACTATATGCCTCCATACACCTAGCACTGCGTTCAGTAAGCGTTCGATAGTGGCATCTTTATGAAAAAGATGATCCAGAGCCCCGCACTCGCCCAGGATGGTGAGCTCCCGCATCCGCCCCGAACCCAAAGGCGCCCCGAAGGGTGAGCTCTCCCCCTCATCTCTCATAAGAGATGTTAGCCCGGCCGCATTAAGGTGGCGGTTTTCACCTATGTTCACATCCCCGTAAGGATATGAGATAAAGAGCCTCATTAAGGTGGAGGTTACACCTATGTGATAAGGTGGGGCACTCTCTGACAAGAGCGCCCCTAACGGTTGTACCGCCCCAGATATACTGTGTTATATTCTTATCCCGGTGAGGATAAGAGATCAGCACCTTAAGCGTGGTGTTACGCATACTAGAGACCAAGAGACAATCTGCAAACATCGAGGCCTGAAGGCGCAGCCTACCGTATTAACTTATAGTGCAACAGCCAGCTGCGACGCATCAAATACACTCGACGTCATACAGACAATATGCGCCACTTAGGACGTCTTCCCATAGTACCATAGTACGGGCATTCGCTGTGTTAGCCATCTCAGAAGGGTCCTACTAGACTCTGCTAATATTCATATTTATTATTCATTAGATACGTCATGACCACCAACATGACGCATTAGCCATCAGAAGTCTTTATGTCTTTCGCTCCAATACCGTCTCGGACTAAGGCGCTCTCGGCGACCCGTGTCCACTTATATATGTCGCGCGGCGATCTTGATCGACTGCGCGCATATGGTGAAAACCATGTATCTCTACATTATTGAATGAATATTGCCATGCGATAATACTTCGTTTACCTTATCGATTAAGCTCATTTCCATAGGTCATTAGAATTTTCCGATACACGAACACGCTCTGCTCCTATACACGAACAAGTGGTCAAATTATGACTTTAGCTAAGTTTGATTATTTATCTTTGTATTGCTTCGGGTTATCACCCTCGTTACTCAGATGGTTTGCCAAGCTATATGTTTGTATTGTTCTTACGTATCAAGAGTCAAGAGCGGTTCTTTTTCATGAACATAGGTAGGTATAGGGTAGTTACATCCAACCCCCTAAATTCTATGTAACCTGTGGAATAGAATTTACTCTAGGGAATTAAACCTTTCGCTTATACAACTCATCTTTGCACCATCGGCTTATCGGCTTTATACATAATTGTTTACTGATCTACTCGCAGTTAAACTGCTTTCGATACTGTACCCTCTTGCGAGAGCCAAGATACATAAGTGTTTACTGATCTACTCACAGTGGAACTGCTTTCGATACTGTACCCTCTTGCGAGAGCCAAAATACATAAATGTTTACTGATCTACTCACAGTGGAACTGCTTTCGATACTGTGTTCATTAAAATCTCAGTTCAGAGATGAAGCTTATATTTTGATTAATGAAAACATTTTTGGCAAATGCTTTCGCTGTTGTTCGTCTTGCAACGATCCAAGAATTTCACCTCTACCGTCGCAATACGAATGCCCCCAGGTGTCCCTAATTATCATTTCTTTTGAGTTCGAAAACTCTTATGCATTATAACATTATACCTTGGTCTTGTATCCTCCGTTTATTAAGGTGCTTTCAAAAGCGACCTATTTATTAGTAATATTTGTTATTTCACTTGAAATCATGACTACGTGCCGTTCCTTCACGTAATTTATAGTGCTTGCTCAAACACTACTTGAGCTATACTCCTTCAATAGTTTTAATTTGTTTCGCTCCGTGAATCATTATCTATTAATATATTGTGTGTGAGACCCATACAATAACTTGTATATGTTTTTCATAGGTCATTGGAACTAGAGAGTCAGACTCAGGCGTTGCACCATTGTGATACTGTGCCAATAAATACAAGATTTTTGGTACGACCGCTTGGTTCCCTTAGGAACACTAATGAGATCAAAGTCCCATCGGTCGGCGCTGTGGAAGTCTTTGCATAAAATTATGCAAGTCTTTTTTTTTTTAATGTTTTAACCCATATTCCATATGGCAATTCAAGTACTATTAGTACTGCTCAACTCTCCACACACTTAATAAACAATTTCATTTTTCATACGACGATATTAAATATCGTCATGACAAATTACACATAATTCTTCGATTGCATCGATAATACTATTATTACGTTTCTCCTCCACACACAATTTGTCTTCATTCCATAAAGCTGCCATAAACAGCCGCTTTAGAGCATTACTCGCTTGAACATTGCTCCGAGTGTTCCTTTGCTTGTTTTGCAAGTATTCCCTATTAATCAATATTGTAATATTTCAATCGCTCTGGCGCACCGCTCGCTTGAACAGCGCTCTGAGCGTTTCTTTACTTGTCTTACAAGTAATCTCCACTCGCCACTCATCAATATTTTAATATATCAATCGCTCTGGCGCACTGCGCATTGAGCATCGCCACCGGCGATCCATCTTATTACATACACCTTCACTCTCCTTAATCACTTATTTCTGTTAGATGTAGCATCACCAAGCAACAAAAGATAACCAATTGCATTTCCAAATAGTCACTTCAGTGCCCCGCTCTCTCGAGCATCACTATTTGTGACTCAATATACTACCACAATATGTGTGATGTGACGATCTCGACACAACTTCTTCACCAATAGTCACTTCAGTGCCCCGCTCTCTCGAGCATCACTATTTGTGACTAAATATCTCTACCACACAATGTGTGTGATGTGTCGATCTCCACACATCTTCTTCACCAATAGTCGCTTTAGTGCACCGCCCTCTTGGGCATCACTCTTAGCGAGCCATCTTAGTGACAAAATACACAACCAACATGTGCTCTCCATGTATCTCCACATTACTTCTTTATCACTTATTCGCTTTAGTGCACCGCCCTCTTGGGCATCACTCTTAGCAAACCATACTCATTACATCACGTCTTAGCACAATGTGCTGTCTCATCACCACCTCTCAACTCTATTTTACAACCTTGTGTTGCTGTGTCAAATAACTTGTTTTATCAGTAAGTCAACCATAATTGCTTCAGCGCACCGCTCCCTAGAGCATCGCTTTTTGCGACTCAAGACACAGTCAACACATCTATATCTTTACACATCCTCCTAGGTTACTAATACATCTAAGCCGCTTCAGCGCACCGCCCACTTGGGCATCGCTCTTTACGGCCTTTGCGTGCGACCAACACAACTCATTTTTTGTAAATCATGTTATAATATTTCGTCATGTCATTATCAACTTTGTGTGGTATTCAACAACTTCGGTCCGAATACCGCAACTTCACTTTACCTTCGGACCTCGTCACCCACACGCTTCGCATCCTCATATTAGTTATTCGTATCATACGTCAATGCTGCCTTATCGACGTATTCAATGTACACACCATCAAACTCCATCTCCTCTAGTCACCAGGCGTTAAGCATCTTTAAGATTCAATGTCCATTTATAACCATAGCAACCCCCAGACCTTAAGGGTTTCTTAATTTTTTACAACTTTATACAAGTCGTAATCACCTTCCTTCCACTTCCACTTTATGTCTCGAGTAGAGATCGCGCCTCTACAGATAAAAGACAATTAGTTAAACATGTTTTGACATCAGATGCCTGTCACGGCATTCTAAATTCACATAATTAGTGTAATACAACCCCCAGACCTCAAAGGTTGTATTTCTTGCACATAACTATAACAATAATAACCATCCAACTCTCCACTCTGTTATCTTTTGTATTTATAACAACCCCCAGACCTCAAGGGTTGTACAACTTACTTATATTTGTAATTTCATATCTCATTTATTTACATCATTATAAACTTGACCACTTTTCGGTCACATACTGATTGCATATATCTCACATCTTAAGGCCATACCCAAACCTTTTATATTTCACTATGAATGCATCACAATCGCCATTTCATGCCATTAATAAATATTTAAGACAAGTTCGACTTGTTGCCTTTAAATTTGGATTATTGTACAAGTCAATTAAATATGTACTTATGCTTTACGCATATATGAGTAAAACCAAATGTATCATCAAGAATAGGCTCATAGTATAATCTGCCTTCACATCCAAAATGAGCCGTCAGGCAAAAGCCTGTATAAAAATGTCTTTCCAATTACTTCGATAGCGCTCAACAGGTGTTGCAATATTGCACTTTCCAAGTTAACGCAACACGTCAACTTTTATATGTATAATTCTCATAACTCATTATTCAATTCAGGCCTTTGCAAGCCATATGATAATGATTTCTCTCTTTCCACAACTCGTTATTCACTTCAGGCCAGTAAAGCCTTACTATGAAAACGATTTCTCTCCTTCAACAACTCCAAACCACACTTTTGTATCCAACGGCTTTGATATCACTATTTCTTCCTTCAACTCCCTGACAGTATGACTTTTGGGACAACATGAACTCGTAGACCTCTTCAGTCTCTTTCCATTTCACGGACAACAAATTGTAGGCTTTCGCCTACTTTCCTAACCCCTAACTTGCCGTTTGACCAGTATCCTGGTCACGGCACCAAATTGTAACTGTTTCAACTAGGTCCTACTTATAAAATACCGTATACTTCCTTAATTCATCTCATTTATTGATCTTTCTCAGGTTAGCACGTGATTATCTAACGGTAGGACCCTTTTATACGTTGTGTTAATAGTAGTATCCCAAATCCTTTTAGAGCGTCAGAAGTCATGAGTCCACTAGTCCCAAAGCCATCATAATTTATTAAGTGATAAAAATAGGTCCTGGACCCGGCTACTGCCAAACCCAAGACCATAATTTATTAAGTGATAAAAATAGGACGACGCAATGTCTGATCCTTATAACAGGTTCTTGCTTCATAATAAGGTTATTATGATGTATGGCCCTACTAGCAGCCCGGCGTACTTCGACTATATGCCTCCATACACCTAGCACTGCGTTCAGTAAGCGTTCGATAGTGGCATCTTTATGAAAAAGATGATCCAGAGCCCCGCACTCGCCCAGGATGGTGAGCTCCCGCATCCGCCCCGAACCCAAAGGCGCCCCGAAGGGTGAGCTCTCCCCCTCATCTCTCATAAGAGATGTTAGCCCGGCCGCATTAAGGTGGCGGTTTTCACCTATGTTCACATCCCCGTAAGGATATGAGATAAAGAGCCTCATTAAGGTGGAGGTTACACCTATGTGATAAGGTGGGGCACTCTCTGACAAGAGCGCCCCTAACGGTTGTACCGCCCCAGATATACTGTGTTATATTCTTATCCCGGTGAGGATAAGAGATCAGCACCTTAAGCGTGGTGTTACGCATACCAGAGACCAAGAGACAATCTGCAAACATCGAGGCCTGAAGGCGCAGCCTACCGTATTAACTTATAGTGCAACAGCCAGCTGCGACGCATCAAATACACTCGACGTCATACAGACAATATGCGCCACTTAGGACGTCTTCCCATAGTACCATAGTACGGGCATTCGCTGTGTTAGCCATCTCAGAAGGGTCCTACTAGACTCTGCTAATATTCATATTTATTATTCATTAGATACGTCATGACCACCAACATGACGCATTAGCCATCAGAAGTCTTTATGTCTTTCGCTCCAATACCGTCTCGGACTAAGGCGCTCTCGGCGACCCGTGTCCACTTATATATGTCGCGCGGCGATCTTGATCGACTGCGCGCATATGGTGAAAACCATGTATCTCTACATTATTGAATGAATATTGCCATGCGATAATACTTCGTTTACCTTATCGATTAAGCTCATTTCCATAGGTCATTAGAATTTTCCGATACACGAACACGCTCTGCTCCTATACACGAACAAGTGGTCAAATTATGACTTTAGCTAAGTTTGATTATTTATCTTTGTATTGCTTCGGGTTATCACCCTCGTTACTCAGATGGTTTGCCAAGCTATATGTTTGTATTGTTCTTACGTATCAAGAGTCAAGAGCGGTTCTTTTTCATGAACATAGGTAGGTATAGGGTAGTTACAACGTCATTGTCCCTCCGCATTGTCGACGTCGCTACTCGCTATACACCTGCAATCCCTATTGTGCTTCCGATTGATTACAATTCCCATTCACGGAGTATGTACTAATGGTGCAGCTGGTAATGTTATGTAGCGCCTCGAGCCAGTGTAATCACGTAGGGATTAACAAGATTGTATATACCGTAAGCTTTCATACAAAAAGCGATAACGTTTTCCGACCCGTAAATGTCATTCAGTCCGATTTTCATAATTTTTGGATATGTGGCAGATACTATGAAGTACTACGCTCGTACGTTTAACTTTTTAAGAAACATTGCTTATATTAAAAGTTATTTGAGTCTAAATATCCACATTTTTGACCTAAAAACTTGATCGAGTATTTTAATTTTTTTAATTCAAATAAACTAAAATACTAAACAAATAAAACGTACGAGACTAGATTAAGGTGTACTGAATCTAATGACACGAAAATTGTCCAATTTATTAAACGTTTGGGGGGTAAAAACATTATCACTCAAAGTCATATTTCAAGAATAAAATGTACGCCTAGCTCTAGACTTGCAACTCTCTATAGCGGGTATAGATATCATTTTTCAAAACACCTATTCGCGTTCCGGTAAGTCAGTATAGCCTTAAGGTTTATGCATTACATTCGCTTATTGTGTGTAACGCCTAACGATCCACTCATAGATATTATTAGCTCGCTAGCCGGAATCATATGATTTTTGAGTCCAATTTAATTAGTGTTTGCCCATGTGAACAAAGTGCCCAACTATTAACCAAATTGATTGTATTAATCGTTACGTTCAATGAATGTATTTTGCGCGGTTGTAAATAATTAATTAGTAAATGGAAACTGTTTATTTGAACCGATACATTTGTGTACGGTTTTAGAATATGTTTATCCGGAATACATAATAATTAACTCGCTACATTGCAATGAAATAAAATTAGTGTGTAGTTGAATTCCATCCACGCAGCACTAACTTCCAATAGGTACATAATGATTGAAATAGCCGCCATATTGATTTTCAACGGAGATTTAATATACCAAACAACAGGCACACTTATGACTTGAAAACACTTGAATTTGAATGAAGCTTAGCCTAAATAAAGCTCAAGACACAAGCTACAAGTAATGGGCCGAGGGAGGAGCGAAATTGCCCTTATTTTTCGTTAAGCACGAATTTCACTAACTTGTTATGAAGAGTTGGGACCAGGCTCAAAGGATACAAAGGGGATATTTATCTGTAGTGTCAAATATTTTAAGCAATAATCATACATTATATTTTTCGCAAGCTTTTTGTGACAAAAGTTTTGATTTACTTCGTTTTTTCCTCTTTGTTTT
Organism: Coenonympha arcania; assembly: GCA_036785405.1. Classification (NCBI taxonomy): domain Eukaryota; kingdom Metazoa; phylum Arthropoda; class Insecta; order Lepidoptera; family Nymphalidae; genus Coenonympha; species Coenonympha arcania. The sequence continues at coordinate 7,011,721 of CM072061.1, forward strand.
GATATCGCCTGGTACGAGGAAAAAAATATGATAATAACATGATAGCTTGTCTGAATGATAGTTTAAGTGGTTTTAAAAATAAAATAATAGTTTATAAATTATAGACTTAAATAACCAAGCGCACGTACAAAAAAGTCAATGCCCCACTCAGTCTTCTATACGATCAAGACTATGACGTTTGGTCGATACTGAAGTGTTACACACAGACTCCCTTTATGTACACAAGGAATAAGGAAGAATTCTAATTTCGCAGGAACTAAGTTCGGATGGGTCAGCTTATTCAAATTATTAATATATAACAATATTTCATTTCAATTTCGCTCTCCGAACAAAAAACAGCTTTTATTCGAACGCTCAATAAACTTTCGAGGCTCAATCGATCATACCGAAAAAAGCTCGAGGACACGACACTAAAAGTTGAAAGACAAATCGCATGAATCCAAACTTACCTCCATTAAACCGTATAAAATTAATGAACTGACAAATTCCCATCTCCAGCGATAATCTTCCAACTTCATAACTCATCTATTCAATTCCTTAAAAAATCAGGGGTAGCGTGACATTTTTTCCATTACCAAGACTCCACTCCGGGGTGGATAAATCGGCGACCTGTTGAGCGGAGTGGGGGACGTGTGTTGGCGTCTCCTCACGCGATTTACTCGAGGCCTAGCAAATTGTTCCTTTGTTTACTCAAAAACACTCCGTGTGCCAGATATCTCCCGGTTAAATAGGCGCTTCGGAAATTTTCACGCGTACGGAAATGAAAAAATAAATTGTACAAGCTTAGAAGTACGAGTTTTCGTGAATTATACAAGGCCTATTATAACTTCTATAAACGTTTTTCAGCAGTTGATTAGTTAAACAACGCTTTGTGTCCCTGTTTCAAAGAAAAGTTCTTATGAGATGTGATCAATGCTTTCTTGTGAAAATTAAATTTCTGATGACCGATAACGAAACGATAAACGATAGATTTTCTGTGCTTTTAGGATGGTTATGTTTAGTCACACTACATAAAAAAAATATTTCCTTATGATGCTGGTACAGGCTACGGCCAGGAAAGACGCACGTTGTAGAGCTACAACCCTCCACGATTTTCCAATTAGGGTTTTAAGTAAATGTATACTATATACCAATTAAGTAATGTCATAAGAAAAATACCAAGGTTGCCTGCATACACTTTAGCAAGCAAGCAAATAGAAGCAAATGAAGCAGAATCTGTCTGGTGCGAAACTTTGTTCTTGAAATCTAAAATGGCTCCCTCTCTTTCACCTGTCATTAGCAAAGGGAAGAGTTTAAACAAAGGCTTGTCCGCCGTAGGAATACCTTTTTGACATGAAAGGCAGTAAGAGCTATCGAAAACATCGAATAAAACCTTTTACGGCGCATCGATCACAATAGGGTACGATCCTCGGCTTACACCGTCATCAAATAGTTTCATTACAATAATTTTACATACCACTCGGTATGATGCATTGCGGATTCCCCATAAAACAAAATGTGTGATAAAACTCAAATAAGATTATTGAATAAAACACAGTTTTTCTTGTAGGTTCCACAAATTCTTGTTTTATAAAGCATGGAATTCCAATAAGTCATTTTTAGGGTTCCGTACACAAAGGGTAAAAAACAAATCCTACTACTACTTCTTTTACTACTACTACTTTTTTTCTTTTACTTACTAAGACTCCTTCGTATTCTGTCCGTCTGTTACTAGGCTGTATGTGTCTGTCTCTCTTGAAATAGTAGACGGTTGGAATTTTCACAGATGTATTTCTGTTGCCACTATAATAACAAATAGTATAAAATGTGGTGGTTACTTTGCTTTTCCTACATTCACGCCACAACAGAGCAACACAATTTTTTTGACGAATAAATTGGCTGACTTTTAATGGGTAGGTACTTCATAACTGTAGAGTAAAATCTAAGATAACGTGAAGTGTAAGATGGTGTTATAGTATTTATTGCGCTATGTGCAATAATAATCTAAATCAAATGATAACATCGATAAACGTCTTCACGTGTGATAAAGTAGGGATGTTGGCTTACGTTGTCAACGATTACCATTCGATGCAAGCGATAACTGCAACCTAAGCTTTAATTCCTTCAGCGCACGGAAGGTTAAGAACTATCTAGGTCACAGATATAGAGGCATCATTATAATTTATACATACCTACTATACATTTCTATCAATGCAATAGCACAGCTGAAGTGTGAATAATATCTTATACGTTGACTGTTAGTCTAAAGGTTAACTCCAGTTAAGAAGACGATTTAATGCCATGTGTTTTAATGATATCCCTAATACTTTGGTGTCATCTGCTCCTCTCAATGACGTTCCGATGGTGGACAAACAGCAGCGTAACCACTTTCAAGAGATTTCTACTTTTTCAGTAGATTTGAGGTATGGAGAACGTTTATTCCGTAGTACGAAATCAGGACCTCTATATGCTGTAACTCAGAATGCATATTTTTCAAAAAATTCAATGCTACCGAGCACATTAACTGTCATATTATAATAGGGTTGCTTTAGAAATGTATTTTAATTTCACTCATTCAAACTCTAACTTATGACTCTATAATTTATTATAGTGACCAAAATTCAGTCGAATTTCAGTAGAGTTTAAAAAGGTCTTTGGTAGATTTCGAGAAAATTTTCAGTAGGTTTCGTTTAGAAAAAGTGGTCACCCTGTCAATCGGCGCGGAGGTAGCGGTCATACATTTACTATTGCCGAGTAAAGGCCGCGTGTCCATTGCGCGCCCGCTGCTCCGTATTGATCTCATCAAGAAACAAGAAACAATCTAGATCTCGATGACGTGACATCCCGATGACAGCTGTGGTGACAAACGGACTAAGTGTCAATTTCAACCGCGGCGGAATGGAATGGAAGCGACATTTTTTTATATAGCATAATGAGCTTTATGCCAACTGTATAACATACAAAATAAATAAAACTTGAGAATGTGCGAGGATTCCCCGGAAGAAGCACGACCTTATTTGGCTCCTATTTAGTTTGTATCATATTATGCAATTGACATAACGTTTATTATGCTATGTAAAAATATGTCTCTTCCATTCCATTCCGCCGCCTTAAGGGTTCCATTCCACCCGAATTATCCTGAAATGGACATTCATTCAGTTCGCTTAGGTATTAAATAAATTGCTATTAATCATTTATTGTTATCTATAGGAAATAAGCGCCTTCAATAGTAATAAATCTATGATAGTGTCACTGCATGCACTTTATGATAATCGTAGTTTGAAATAAATAACCTATACTAAAGGTCAGATTACCATGGTTTTTGTCTAGAATAGGTCTAAGGAGTGAAGTATACTCATTCATAAAGGGATACACGGAAAATTTTTAGAGCAATTAAAATTTTTGTTCAGATACTTCCTTATTAGTTACTTCTTAATAGTTTCGTAAACAAGAAGTTTTATATATTTTAGTAAGATTTTTAAACTTAAAAAAGTTTAAAAAGAAGATTAATAATAATGTTTATTCAATTTGTTACACTATTATTAATAATGTTGATTCAATTTGTTACACATTTCATAATGCGATTTAGCTGCTTGTATATCCAAGCAGACTTGGCTGAAATTGAAACAATCATTTTCGTTGCATATTATAATATGGTATTTGACCTCCCGTATTAGGAACTTATTAGCATTGGGCTCTGTTTCTATTGATCGCGGCTTTATCGACTATTTCCCCAAATAGGCGGTGGACTATTGGTCGTCCAATATCTTAGTTAAGGTTAATTAAAGATTCAAAACTAGTCATTTAGTGACTGGGAAACCTAATGGCATTAATGTTAGGTACATGTTTGTGGCAACAACCGGATGCAACGGGCCCAAAGTGACATCCAATGCGTGAATAATTTATTAAATTAATGCTAGTACCACGTAAGTATTAGTATATTTGCCTTCCTAGGTTTTTATTAAATATAGATTATATCGTAATCCTATTATTACAGTCATGAATAAAGACATGTTAGGAATAGTACATTTCGATATAATTGCGGAAAGTTTGTCATTTCTTTACGAGTCCCGGGTTGTTGACCCAAGCCAAAAGCGCGGGTTAACTATAGGGACGAGTACAAATGACTATTCCGCACGTGCATTAAACGTCGGTTTTTAATACACTTTAAAATATTTTATAGAAGCGCAAATCTCGGTTTTTCACATATGGCGCGGGGACCATGGATTTTTGCGGGATAAACAGCGGCTAGCCTGTGTTTTAATTCCGGGTTTAGTCTATCTCCATTCCATAGTTCAGCGATTCGATTAAGTATTTTATAGGTGTGAAGGAGTAACAAACATACATACAAACTTTCGCCTTTATAATTAGTGTGATTAATTGTTATCACACAATCATTATAAAAATACCATTTTGAGAATGTCGCCTGACGCACGACTCATACTTACATCCTTTTCATCAAACCAAAAGCTGTGTAAAGTTTTTATCCCATGAAAGTAAAGCAGTCGTGCGGGAATAAAAAAAAAACACAACAGGATCTGAAGACAAAATATTTGATTTTAGTCTTCATAAACGGGTTAGTCGTTATTAGTAATTACGTGACGGTGTGAGTATCGGATTTGATCCTAGCCAATTAAGCGAACCATTATAACAAGAAAATCGCATTCGCAGAAATCTCTCAAGATAGGTAGGTATTTGTATCTACACTCGATAGCAGTAGTGTCGAAATGAGAGAAGCTGTAGTATTGAAATTGGTAGCATAATTTTACTTGCATAATAATTTAAAACAACGGAAATGAAACAGCATTAGTAACGACATAACACTAAAATTAGGAAAGGGAATGGGAAAGTGGAAATCCGCGATTCCGTCAGGATTAAATCCTGAAAACCGAAAAATCCGAAACGCGGGCTAAACCTAGTATTTAATACTTATTAGAGCAAGAGTTCGTTAATTTGTTCGTAATAATAAGTATTTTCTCCAAATTATGAAATTATTTAGGCTTTATCTGGACAGTTAAATGCATATGTAGTCGTTATTATATTACATTTGTTATAAAAGAAAACACACACCTACAGTCTACACTAAGACCCCGCCTCCCCAACACAAAAGTAAAGCAAGATATTACAAGAAAAGATAAACAGAAACCGCAAGAGCGCAACCATAACAAACTTTCCAAAAACACCAAGTCACACAAATCTAGCGCAGTCGTAAACAAAACGGAAAGCCCATTTGAGATATTAGCAATCCTTTTTAAGTTACATCCTAGTCTGACAAATGATTATTTAGCTGGGAGCAGGTGCTTGCATTCGTGGTCGTTCCAAGATATGAATCAAGTCTTATATACTTGTAGATATAGGTATAAAGAAAAGTACGCTATGTAACTAAGCGATGAATTATGTACAAAGAATAATCGTATTTTTCTGAACTGATGATACAGTCGAAGATGTTTTCGTAATAACTCCGAAAAAGAGAGAGAAATAATGCAAGCAAAAAATATTGTTCAAATATTCCAAATGTAGATTTGTGAAAATAACATAATAAGTCAGTTTACCTTCTTGTGTAAAATTATATTGAACTTATTAAATACTAGCTGACCCGGCAAACGTTGTTTTGCCTTATTAATTATGTCTCACTTATTAAGCTTTCTGCGAAGAACCAATTCATTGTGACAATTATATATAATAATATTTCGAGTTTTTTGATATGATATACCTATGATTTCAGCTATCTCAACGGCCCCCAGTATCAATGAAACAAATTAATAAGCATTGAAGCAATGCCATATGTTTAGCTTCTCTGATCTTCAGTGCGTCAATTCTTCTGACTATTTTTTAACGATTGTAGACGATGGAGAGATTCTACTTTATTAATCTGTTTCAGCGTTAACCCTTTCTTGAACAAATACATCGACGATCATCGAAAGCTCGTACTCGTCATAAAGCTTACTATAGTATTAAGGATTATTTACATGAATCAAATCCTTGGGAGTAAATGAACTGCTGTATTATAATTACTAGCTCAACTAGTTTTTAAGAGCTTTTGTAAAGTGGTGATAACCGAAAACAAAACCCGGCTGAGTTTGTTGTGGGCTTTTTCTCAGTGCAGGGCGCGTTGGAACCCTCGTAAACTTAGTTTTAAGTCGACTTGTAGTTATCACCGTACATAATATTATGTAACAAATATGTTGACGTTTTACAAGTGCCTTGTAAGTTAGGCCTATGTGAAATAAATATATTTTGAATTTTGAATTTTGACGTAATGTTCGATTTTCTCCGAAACCTACATTCGGACTGATCGCATCTTATGTTATTTGCATATCAAATAAACTTTGGGCTAATAAATTAAATAGACCAATGAGGTCGGACCTTACACTACAGTAAATCTATGGAAAAACCTGACGTATTATAATTATGAAAAAAAACGTGAAAAAATTTGACAGCAATGAAATGTTTACTTAGCAACGCCATTAAATCAATTTATTAATTTTATTTTTATTTTGAAAATACTCGATAATCATAATTCTCCACATATAAGTCGTCGACTCGGATCGAGTATTTTTGTACGCTCTTTCATTTTATGTGCGATTCGTTTGATTCTGTTTATTTTGTTTAAATCAAAGTTTTCTGCATATTCCGTGTTTCAAGCTATTTGGACAAATACTGAGGGTTATTATGTCTATTTTTTCTGAACTACAAAACCGATGACTTTGAAATATTTACAGAACAATCTTTAATGTATCCCCTTTCTAACAAAAAAAAGAATGAATGAAATCGGACCACGCGTTAATGATTTACAACTCAGTATACATTTTAACTTTTATCCCCTCTCCTAAGGGAACCATGCTGAATTTCGGGATAAAAAGTATCCTATGTCCTTCCTCGTAGTATGAACTCAAGTCATACCAAGTTTCATTGGAATTCATTCAGTAGTTTCGGCGTGATGCGCGGCCGTGATACAGAAAGACAGACAGACAGACAGACACACAGACAGACAGACAGACAAAAATGAAAAAAAATACAGTTTTGGGTTCAGAACCGATTTTAGAGTGCCCTCGAAAAAAAATTTTCAAAATATCTTTAATGTACAGAATTTGACCTGTTACAGATTTATTATAATCTATCCTATATATATATACCTTTAAACGAGCAATTCTTGTATATATATATTTCTATATATTCTGAATCTCGGAAACGGCTCGAACGATTTTCATGAAATTTAGTATACAGGGGGATTTGGGGGCGATAAATCGATCTAGATTTACTTTTAGAAAATGTCGAATTTACCAAAAAAAATATGAACCCTGCTGCCATCTATTGGCAACCGAGCAAAGCTCGGTCACCCAGATATTACTATATAATCTATACTAATAACGCACTGAGGAATTTTCACCAAATTCTCCAGAGGTGCTCTTTATAATGTAGACAACAGATAATAAAGGATTTTTTCAACGGAATCACCCGAGAGCAGAGGCGGGTAAACTAATAAATAATAAAAAAAAAACTATTAATACATTGGTAAGTACGTATTAACCTAGTTTCAAGCAAGGAAGCGCAGGCAGCAAAGCGTAGGACAAACCACTAAAAGAACACGCTATTTTCTGAACACATCACGACGTTTAGAGATGTTCTTTGTTCATGCATTGTTATCGATGTAAGAAGAAATTTTATTTATCATCGTTTGTCCTTTAACGTCCCTCAACTAAACTTGCTATTACAGACCTCGGCTATATCAGATATTTATTTATTTATTTTTATTTATTTAAATATCTTTATTGCTTAAAATTAGTACATAAAATTAAACGAATAGAAAACAGAGAAACACAAAGGGCGACCTTATCACTAAAGTGATCTCTACCAGGTAACCCACAATTACGGACCTTTGATCTGAAAAACGACGGGGAATCGCAATAAAAATAAAATAGCATACATAGACTTACAAACTAATACATACACACTATAGTAATAACAAATTTGTAGAATAGATAGATATATATATATATATATATATGTATTATATATATAAACATACATAAACAATATTAATACATACTATATACATATTATTTCAGAATAAATCTTTCAATGTTTCAAAGCGATAGATAGTGCATTTTGACACGTTTTTTGAAAACCGCTAGTGATTTGGCACGTCTGATTTCAACCGGGAGAGCATTCCACAGAGTTGCCGCCTTCATGGTAAAAGATTCAGAGTATGATCTTGTATTTGAGTATGATATTTATTTAGGTATAGAGCTAATACGAAGCCAATGCCTGAATAACACCGCACGGACGCGGGTCCTCCTCACCATCACGCTAACAAAGTCCGTATTCGTAGGTTTTACAATACATTCTTGCGAACATTATAGAGAAATATCTATTCTATTTCCTTCACCGCTAAGAAGGTGACAATATTAAGTTGCCACAAAAGCATATAGTACTGAACCCATGACATCCGTTCAAAAGGCAGAACGTCTGAACTAATACTGATATAGTAGTAAAATTAGCGGTCACCCACAACCAAGATATTTTACCCCCTTGTTCAATTTTCAGATTTTTAGAGTCTTCATAAGTCTATAGCCATATGTTAGCCTGATGGTTCCAGTTGTTCGGGTTGTGCATTGTGTGCGATGGATTAGTCAGCCACATTTTCCTGTTATACTACTGGGCATTGAGCGTATAGGCGTTTTTCCAACGTTTGTTTCTCAACGCCATTAGAGACTCTCAACGTTGACGCATAACGCCAGTGGGATAGGGGCCTAATACTGTTTAGCATTTAGCAGTTTATTTAGAAATCGCGACAATAATAATATGTTGTAACCATTGTATCGATATCTAAACATAGCCCATACATCCCTAGCAAGAAGGGGCGAGTAACGGGTGGACGATTAGCCGCGGTGTTGCCCTGGCCGCCCTGGAAATAGAAAATAAAGGCCGCGTGACACGAGCGCAAGTTTTGCACGCCCCACTCAGCAAGGGCAAGTTCACTTGACTATCTTGAGCTGCCACTTGAGTGTCAAAATAACAAACTTTCGAATACGTAAACATCTCGGAATAGACACGATGAGCACTTATTTAGTAGTTCCAAAATTGTGTTTGTAGTAATTGTGGTAGTGTGATAATAATTTAGTGTAAGAAAAACTCACAAAATGGCAGTAAGAGTGTTTTAAAAATATAAACCCGTTAAAATATTTACCGTCGCCGACTGCTGACGTCATGTTAGTGGGCGTTACACAACGTGTATCAGGGACGACTTTATTATCGGACCGCCTACCGCAAACATTGCGAAATGTGATTAATAATAAATATTATTTACTGTCGTGATTGACGTTATCAATAAGTACTTCATAGAGGTCCAAGAGGCCGCACGCGACTTCAAAAGTGCGGCAATAAATACTCTGTCAAAGTTTGCATACCCGAGCCGTCGCTACACAATTTTTCACGCACACTAGCAACCGCGCAGCATACAAAATTTGACACACTCACACTACAAGAAAAAGTTGCCGCACTCACGGAGCTGTCATTGTTAGGTTGGGCTCTATATCTAGTCGGAGCGCGATCGACGACATTTATAAATCTTTAAGGTACTTATTACTTACTAGTGCACTTTAAATGAACGTAATTAAAACATTCATTTAAACTTAGTTAGTTAAGTGCTAGACTACACTTGATTTAACTCTGGTTTATATGTTATAGCACCTTCCTAAATATTACAAATTAATCCAGCTTTTATAAATGTAACAGAAACGGAATCTTTAATTAAAGTTATGAGTCCAGGTTCTTAAATTTTATGAAGACTTGAAATTTTGAAAACGTGAGTAACTTTATCCCAGGCGATGAAAGTTACGGAAAGATGATATTTTATCTAAAGGTGCCTTACAGTATACAGAACTGTGCCAGGACTTCACTGTACCTTATAAAATACTTATCTTAATATTATTACTTAATACTAACTGACCCGGCTTACGTTGTTCCGCCATCTAAATTATTCTCAGACCTAGTAATATACTCGATAGATACTACACAAAAATATCATAAACATCGGTCAAGCAGTTTGTTCGGAGAAGATTTTTTACAAACACTGTGATACGAGAATTTCATAAAAAATTAAACCAGCTGACCCGACAAACGTTGTTTTGCCTTATAAATTATTTCTCACTTGGAGTATGGAAAATATTTAGTTTACGTCCTATTCACAGACCTACCGAATATCCACAAAAAAAACATCAAAATCGGTATTTTCAGACGAGTTCGATAAAAACACACGAATTTAATGTATATTAAATTTAATTATGGTTTTGAAAACTATTTTTAACAATATACACACCTGATGGAAAGTAAGAAATCTAAGGTGGAAGACGCTTGCCTAAGAAATGCCTTTTCACTAAAACTTGATCCACCACACTCCATCGTGTAAAGCGATTTCAGTAGACAATGCCAGTTCCATTCGAACGTGACCGTCTTATTCATGCAGATGTCCCCTGTCCCCTCACAAGAAGTATATTCACCTAGCGTCCTTCCCGTATTGAACACAAACAGTGGAATTAGTACCGCAAACATACACGTTTTCGATTATCGACAACTTAAGTGATACACTCGTAACTCTATTTCTTTTGGGAGTGGGGAGCCCAGTATTGTTTGACTTTTAATAACAATTTCATATTTAAATATGGCTCAGGATTAGTTACTGCCCTCAAAAAAAAACGTGCCACGGCGCTTTTTCGGTACGTTGTCTTTGTGAGATAAAATCAGTGATATAGGCTTCCATAATATACATATTATATACCGACAGGACGGACGGCGCGAACAAATGTCGCCGGTTTACTGGTGCTAAAAATGCTTGTTTTGACACCAGCAGTTAGGACACCATCTAGTGCTCAGCAGTCACCTATAGAATTTTGACAGATGGCGCTATCTACTGTTTGCTTGTAGATAGCAAAAAGGTTAGCGTAAATCTTTCGGTTGCCCATATTCTTGTTTCTTATTGGTGTTCCAAGTGAGCTATTATTATTTATCAAACTACTCGTTTTTCTGCATTTATGAGTATATCAGGAGAAGATGACTGACTTACTGATTGGCTGACTCACTCACTAACTAATTGATATATCAACGTATAGCTCAAACCACAGGGCGGATCCTTAATTTGCAGTGATAACTATTAAACGCAGACATACCTACGTTAAAACTATTTTTGAAAATTCAACCTCAAAGTAGACAGAATAGCATATACCCTGGACAGGGTAGACGGCGTGAAGAAATGTCGCCAGTTTATCGGTGCCAATAATACCAAGTACTAGGCCACGCGGTAGTTCGCTACTGTGTGGGTCGCTTCGCGACTTCGTGGCTATTTCTTCTTGTCGAGTGGTGCATAAGCTCCACACCTGTCTGCTTGCTTGTTGAGAAACTGCGCCATCAAAGTAAGGTCTGTCGATTCTTCATCTGTATGTGAATTTGCATATTCGTACCACTGGAACTTCAGATACGATGGTAGCTTCTCCACTATTTCTCTCACCATTACTGGTGAACACAGGTACTGAGGCTTCTTTAGACCCTTGATGGCGGTGACGCAGTTGTCGACGTCACTTGCGAATGCACATATGTCACGCGGATTCTCTCCAATCTTTCGTAGGGCCTTGATGCGATCGAGTTCTTCCATGACAAGTGAATCTGGTCTTCCATAACGCCGTTGAAGTGCTTCCATTACTTGATCTGGAGTGGCATCTGAGTAGAGTAAACTCTTGAAAGTATTTCTTGCCGCTCCCTTGATTGCTCTTCTCAGTCGCGTCATGTTTTCCGTTGGTGTGTACAATTTCGATGTGTCATCGTACACAACTCTGAAGGCTACCTATTCGGAGCTGTTTCCATCGTAGTAGGGCAGATCTTGATTCACTTGACGGGGTTTCGCTGAAGACGTGTGACTCTCGAATGCCTGTTTTATAGCGTCTGCTATAATCATCGCCTGCGTAGTGGATCTTCACCATCTCTGCTCCATCTTCACCATCGGTTTGCTTTCTTGAAGTCCTTGGTCTAGGATTTCATCTTTGACTTCGGTCAACGGAGACGTCTGGATCCAGTTCTTGGTTTGAGCTGCGCGGTCTTCATGAGCAGTCTCCTCATCCAGACTGTCTTGCTCTTCATATTCATCAAGCTTCTGTCTCTCCAGCCTAATGCGGGCTAGCTTGAGTTCTAATAGCAACACCTCTTCTTCTGCTGCCAATGTTTTTCGCCTGGCTGCAGAGCTCGTAGACCGTAATGACTTCGCGCGGGCTGAACCTCCAGGAACTACTGTCATCATGGAACTGTTTTTCATTGCTTCCTGTTTTTGAAGGCTCTTGATCGGATTCTTCCGCACGGGGTTCTTCTCAGTGGTCTTCTGTTGCGTGAGTCGTCCTTCAATAACTCTGGAGACATTGATATCGGGCACGATGGATCTCGGTGACTCCGTTCGCGTCGAAGCTTCCGTAGGTTCCGACGGCGTTTTTTCGCGGAGTTCGTCCTTCTTCGATCTGGTGATTGGCATCTTCTCCAGGTCGACGTCTACCCAGTGGGGACACGTTCCCCGGCGCTAGCTTCGGCATACGACCGACGCGCCGCAACAGTTGCTCGTATACGAAACATAAAATTGAGGTCAAGCAAGCAAAGCCGAGAGCTTTTCATAACGGTTTGTAAAATCTCTGCAAAAGGAGATACTAAAATACCCGTTTAACGTTTCCAATCTCTTCGTCTGGCGATATCGAGTGCGTAAACTTGCGCTAGGGGTTATGAAATCCTGGGCTTAGTGAACATTTGGTATAAACATCACGCCACCGCTTAATAAAGATTACGCGATTACGGCTGCGAATGTTCCGACGTCGTCGTTGCTAACAAGGAACTTGAAATGGCAAAATATGCTTTATATCCCATGAACGGCCTTAATAAGGAAAATTTGTGTTTGATAAAATAACGGACGTTTTTCTGCATTTAAACAAATTTATTTACAAACTGCGGTCGCTTAAGTTTTTTATAAATACAGTTTGTCCTGTCAACATTTTTAATAACATACGTAGAGCATAGTTTGAAAAATTGTGTAGTGTTATAACCACATGAATTTACTTCTCTGATCTGTGGTTACAAGTCTTTATTAGGCACGAAAGAAATGAATGAGGTACTTAATAACTCTAAAATAACTCTAATTTTAAGTTGGTATAAGTAGTTCAACCCACATAGATGCCCCACTTCTTTCTAAGTCGTTACGAATCGCTTGAAACATAAGAAGGTTGTGAAGGAGTGGGGCGCGTCTTCTGGATTGAGCTACCTACTCATACACTCCTTAAATTGTAACAAAAACCCCATTCTGAAACGCTGCAAGCTAAGTGAAACAGTACACTAAAGACCTACTCACATTTTGATAAACGACAATTTATTTCCCCCTCGCAGTAAACGTCTGTCTAAAGCACTCAGCTGCCATAATATTCATAGAGAAAAATCATAGTTTATGACTCACGATCCTTCCCCCAGAAAGCTTCTTACTTGCCCTGGAGAGCTGCATCGCATAAATATTACTTACACTATAAATAAATTTCATTTCATTATATTACATTGAATAAGCGGCCGCCTCCGAACAAAATTCTTCAGGAAGTTCACAGGCAAGCTCAGACTTAAGACAAGACTATTTGTAACTTTAATTAGAATGACTATGTACAATTTAAATATATAAACTACTGTAGCGGCTTCTTTTACTTGGATTAAGTTCGTTTTACCCGACTGCACACGAAGAATGCTAACGGTTTTTGAATATTTTTATGTATAAAGTTTATATGACACATTCTAGAACCTTAACGGATATTTTTTTTAGTTACCAATTACTATTTATGATATAAATTAAGTCCGACTCCTATACATAATATTAAAAAGTAAAGTAAAAGTAAATCAGTTTACAATTAGCTCTAAAATCATGCCTATGTGTCTATGGATTCTATGTACATAAACTTTAGCTAAATACAGGTTAACTAACTATAGATATAAGTCAAATTTTGTATACGAGTAGATCTATAATATAATCACGAGATAAGCCTCGTCTTATGTCTACACCTTCAAGACAAGCATGTAATACTGAAGCGATTACGGCAACCTTGTTACGGATACAACGTTTAATTGCCAATTATTATAAACTTCCTTTACATTACAGGAATCATAACTAGTTAAATATACCTTTAGATAATTATAATGTTAATTATAAAACTACATACCTACCTACCTTTTATTGATATAATATTTATGAAAAACATTGTAATAACAAAGGTATTCCATAATTGGCTATTGTTATGTTCATTTTATTTATAGATCGATATTTTCACGCGGTAACTGTGGATTTTTTAGAGTTAAAAGTTGCCCCTATATTATGAATAGGTTACTTCTTATCAAGTTCAAAATTTAAGCAAAATTGGTTTACCAATCATGACATGATCGACTTAAAAAAGAACGCTCGTAGACATCTAAAGAAAACGCCACTGCGTTACCGACTTTGTAAAACTTTGTGTATCCGTCTTTTGACTAACCCCATATCGTGGCTTTGTGGAACACCGCCGAGGGGAGTTGATTCCACGTTTTGCACGTACGCGGAAGAAATAATCTGGCGAAACGGGAAGTGGGGGCGCGCCAAGCTTCCATGTGATGAAGTTTGCGCCTGTGGTTAGTACTCCCATGTTAAAATAGCGAAGTTTTGCATAGAACGCGTTATCTGTCTCGTATCGCAGTCAGGTGAACTGAATTCCAGTTAAGTAGTCTTTCCATAATTACTTTATTAAGGTATCATTCAAGAAGCAATTAATTAATATGGATTTAAAGGCTTGCACTGTGCGTCCAGTTTATAAAAAGATGCAAGTATTTTACGCGGAAAAACATCAAGCGGGATCAAAATTATTACTTGAATTAAAAAGAAGGATAAAATCGGTGAAAATTATTATTAGGTCACTGAAAATTTAAATAATGATACACTGTCACCCAATCTAAGAGTATTTCTTTACATAATTATATCAAGTACATTATCCGCCGTGGCCTTTCCCCATGCTTTTCTATCTTTAGGTACCTACTACTGCATAAATTTTGCAACTGTTGTACAGAGTTTCAAAATTCACTGCTCTCCTGAAATCGTGCTCAAGAAACAAACGGGAAAGAAATCAACGTATCCTATACCTGTTCCTTTGTATCCGCTCTAATCCTCCCTTACCCTCATTCAGCACCAAACAACAAAGGTTTTAAAATCAATCATCACCGCCGCAGCCGCAATCCCTTACTCACACAGACCCGATAACATTAAACGTCTCTGCGGGCCAAATCCGCATACATATTTAGACAGGTGCCCGCGTCACATCATTTTGAAGAGGGAAAGGAATTAGGATCGAGTGATATAGAAGCATTAGGAGTTAGTAAATCAAATAGTTCACCTGTTGGCGCTGGCTCGACCAGGTACTTAAGGAGTGAGGCGAATAAATCAATCATTCAATAAGCGAGCGCCGACTAGAGACGATTTGTCAAGCGTGGATTGTGGGGTGGCTAGGGGTACTTACTTGTTCCGGTATTCCAACTATTTTATTTGCATTACACATCGAAACACTTAAGCTATATCCTTCCATTTAAATAAATAACACGACTTACGCGCATGATAAGACTTAAAGTTTTGATAAGGTTTTCTCTTCGTATACTTTAACTGTAGTCCGATAAGTTGTTTGATCCTTGCGGTTGACACTCTGGATAAATCGGCCAATCACGGCTGGCACGGTAAACCCGTCTTCGTGGGAATTGTGATACATATGACATTGGAACGTATCTGAAGACAACCTGCACATATTCAATCATGATATATTATGTACCCATTTTAAAATTGCTACTCAGAAATATAAAGTTCCGTGTTAGACCTTCAATTACTAAGTAGCTATGTACTTACGTTTATAACGCAGCTATAAATGGATCAAGACCAGTGTTTCTATTAGGTGGATAACGTAAGGTAGACCATAATATCACATTTGAACTAATTTATCTCTTTCTATTAGCAGATAAGTCCACGAAATATTTTGTCAGTTCAGAATCACGATTAAAAAAAACTAAATTTGCTATAGCAATTAACCTATAGATATATAGATTAAATTTAACAAACTTTTTTATAAGTATAATGATTGGGCAAGGGAACAGGTACGGTACATTTTTTTATTGCGAGACAATTTAAGAGTTCCGCGGGTAGTGAAAAACCGATATTTAAAATGGCGGACCCGCGTGCAGAACCTTATAATTCATAAAACAAATAGGTCACCATCACTAGACGATTAAAGGAGAGGTCGATAAATCAATCAATCGATAAACAGACGCCGAGTCAAGCCGATTAGTTAAGTGCGGGCCGGCTAAGCCGTGACAGCGAGTCCCAATCCGTGGTGATGTGTAAGTAACCTTTTGCCGTTGCTGCCAGTTTGATAAATTAATAGATTAATAGTTCACGTGATATTAGTTTATTAGGCACTGGGTTATTTTGTATCGTAGTATTAGGTCGTGGCTATCTTCTAACTTGAGTCCAAAAATAATGTGACAGCAAGTTCCAATTTGTTGTAATGTGTAATGTTACCTTTACCGTTGACGTTAGTTTAGTAGTTCATGTGATCTTACGGTATTAAGCAATGAGTTAAATTTTTCCTTGGGCTAAGGATGAAATATCATTCATGCTTTAGGCCTAAACTCAGTGTATGCGAAACTTTTTTCAACAAATCCGTCTTATAGCATTTGTAATTTGAATAGACAATTCAATAATTCAGTAGGTAATGACTTAGTATAGTGCAAAATAGATTTCTGAATGTGTCGGTAGAGTCTGGAGAGCTAGTAGGTATACAATACAATACAATAACGCTAAAAATTCAATATAATGAAAAAAGATTTCAATCGAAAATACACACAAGTACAACTTGTACTAACCCATGGACATTCCATAAGTGCATGTAAGTTGGGCATATGTGAGAGAATAAACATTTTAGTATAGCTGTGTTTGGAGAGAAGTAGTGCAATCAACTTTCAAAAATCTTTTAAATCTTGTGCCCATTTTTTGAATGTTTGGGTTGAGTTTAGATTCTGTTATTTGAACTCCTTAGCTTACGAGCATGTAAAAATATTAATTAAATTCTTAAAGTAGTACATTTGCAAATTCCGAGCTAACTCACACGACTCTCATACTTATAGTATTAAAAGCTTTGCATTATAAAAGTCTGCATGACATCATTTTTGTGCATTATTGCATACTCGTAGCCTGCAATGGCGGGTGTAGATTTCTTGTAATAGATGGAGGTTATATCTACTCGTATTCTATTAAATAAGGTTAGTAATATGTGCTCATATTATAAACTCAAGAGTTAGATTTTTTGTTTGTATGTATGTACATATACTTTTATTGTGCACCCAAGAAACAATCAACAAAAAATAAAGTTTGTGTTTTTGAACGAGCTAATACATATAAATAACTACGAGTCCGAATTGAGAAGTTATTTTGTGTGGGATAGGCCATTTATCGAGGAAGGCTATTATATACCTATACTATTTCCATTCGTTTATTTTCTCTTTGACACATGAAACAGATTAGCATAGCGAGGGACCAGAAAAAGACCACTTTACCGGTGTCTAGTCGCTCGCAATTCTATTGTTGTTACATGTGATTTCATGTTTCGAAGAGAAAATAAACGAGAGGAAAGAGTATAACATCACGCTATGACGAATACGAGCGAAGAATCAATAAAAAATGTTGCAAATCTAAAAAAATTGCTCCTTTGGAAAGCGTCCGTTGCGTGCGCTGCGTAAACGTTTAAAGTTAAGGAATTAGTTTTCCTTTAAAATTTCAAAAAAAACTATGTCTATTTTTAAGGTTGACGGTTAAAAATCGAAACTTATTCGGGTGAAGCCGTTGCCAACAGCTAGAATTTAGAATATGCTACAATAAGATATCATATCATATTCGCTTTGCATATCGGCCATCAAGTATTATTCAATTCGCAACAATAGCTGTAACACATAATACATCGTAGTGATATAATATACTTACATTAAATTACACATGAAACCACTACACATGATGCTTCCCGACGCAGATCGTCGAAGCATAAACCGCAATCCATTTACCTGTATTATCAAACACTCGGTGATAAGTGATTCGAATTCACTTGAGGGTGATGCGGTCTCGATGCGAATTATATGCGTTACTGAATTGATTGTGAAGTTATATAGGTAATTACTGATAAGACCTAAGCTACGTAGCTTTTTTAAGCAACCGCAGCAAGGTTAAAACTCTCGAAAACTTAGTTTAAAGTCGATTAGTTATTTCGGTAGTTATTACCATATACCTACATATATCACAAATATCGCATTCATCTCTTACAAGAGCCTTTAGAGTGTATGTACGTTAGGCCTATGTGAAATAAAGATATTTTGAAGTTCGAATCTATCTTAGCTGACAGCCGCCCTCAGAAACGTTTCTTTTAGTTTGTTTTTGAGATACTCAGTAAATAACGTATTTAACCTGGTGCGTTTCTGTTGCTAACACATTATTGCTTCGAAATTAGGTACTGTTTCACAGCAAAACATCTGACACTGTGGTAATAGGTACTCTATCATGTTTATTTGTATTCAATTTCAAATAATTTTATTTTCATGAACATTTCTGAGAGCGGTCGTTAGCTTAGTGCTCCAAAGATAATACCTAGGCTCAAGAGGCAGTCTATCAGGGTAATTCCGATTGCGCTTGCATGCTTCAATAAGGTCCTCAGGTTCTAGGAACTTATGAGTGCTTGCAAGATCTAGATCCTTTCTTATTCGACAAAAGAATCTCGTGGGTAATAAGGAATAGACTCGTTGCGAAGGCGCTATTGCCTGTATAAATGTTAATGTTTATTAGTATCCTTTAGGTTCAAAAATTAATATCCGTTAAGAATGTAACCCTCAAGTAGTTGTGAACAAATTAAAAAATAAGTGGCAGTTAGACTTATTTAAAAATAAGAAAAGTTTAAGTTCAGTGATGAAATTAATCTAAGTAGGTACCACTTCAATATTTGATTTTTCTTCGATCAACTCAATCTGGAATCGAAAACGTCTTGAAAAAGGGTCAGTAGGTAGGTAATAATTTTACATTGCTATTCCGATAAAATACACCGATATTGTTTACAAAAGACCTCCTAAATTCAATACGTTATCCGTACTAACGAACCCGAAATATAATTCGATATTGTTACAGTATGCCTACCTGTTTTGTTTTATTTACAGGAACACATCCATTACGCTGAAAGCCAGGAGATTAGCTTCACCCTTCCATTACAGTGCGGCCTATAATCCTACCAAAGCCTGTGCACTAATTTAATTGAGCATAACTTTAACTGGAGATGTTTCACATCGAAATAGCATTCGCTCCAATATTATAAAACTACTTCTTTGATACGAGTATATCTCTTTTTTTCTTGGGTAGGTACGTAAAGAGTGGAGGTCATTGAATACCAAATAAACACTTAAGATAATAAATAGCAATAATAATAATAATAAAGATAGAAGTATCTTAAGTGTTTATTTGGTAAATAGGTGCAGCATAACGCTGAACCTAGGACCTGAAGCTAGGACCTATTTCTCTGTTGTGCTTGTGTCTTAATACTTTAAGAAGGCCGAATGACAGTTTACAGGGGGACGGAGCAGCCGCGTTCAAACTGATTTACTTAAATTTCGGGGAAATTATTACTTTACACGATTCGTAAAAATATAACAAACAATCAAAGTAATTTTAATTTTTTTTAAGTACTTTTTTGTCTGCAAGAATTCATTAAAAAGCTTGCGCCGTTTTGCAGACACTTTTGAAAGTATGACAAAATTAGATGCTTTTTGGGATTTTTTTTTGAAAGAGGGTTTTTTCTTGTCAATAACGATTGTTCATTAAACCCTTATTTTCCGTTACATATTTTTTCTGTAAGGATTCGATGATTAGTTATTTAAACAATTTGACTTAAACATCAAGTTTGTGTTTCCACTATTTGGGCGTTTGATCCTGACTCCTCATTATCCAAGTAGTCGAAGCACCACAGAACTCGTTTATAGTAGGAAAATTTATTAATAATAACAGTGTTTAGAGAAATTCAAAATGAATCGTCCAATTATTTTTTTAATCAATCAAAACCGATATGGAAACATGTTATATTTGCTTCAAAAATAACAAAATCTGTCGATTCTATGTATTTTGATATATAACATTTCATTCAATCTCCCAGTAGGATGTACGTCGAGGGCGGGACTTTTTTGTTTAAATATATTTTGGCTCTCCAGTTTTGCTGTATTCACTGAATGCATTGAAAACATTTTCAACTAACATCGTTTTGTAATAAATCCACATATAAATAAAATAGAAGACACTGTTGAATATCTATACCCATTATCTTATCTTATTTCGACATGAAGTCGGCTAGAGTACTCTGAAATTTGGCATCGAGGCAAAAAAAAACGAAAAAATTCAAATTTAAATCATGAAATTCCAAATAAAAATCCATGAAGACGAGCCATTTATCTATTATTTTTCAAGTATCCTTTCATTTGCAAACAAGGTCCGATTATCCGCAGATTTGCCACAAAAATGATAGGCAAACAACAATATTTCAGGCAAACAAGTTACACGTCCCTAAACTAACATCGCTAAGGGCCCTGGGGCCCTCTCTTTTGCGAGCAGGGTCTATATTACAGTTGGTAGCGCCGAGGCTAGACCATCCGTTATTTTTGCCTCTACATATTTTAGTGCACCCAAAGGAGATTTCTTTACCGCCCTCTTAACCGTTTCCAAGCCATTGGTCGACTTAAATAGAACAGGCGGATGCAATTCTCAGCTGTGATCTAATTTAATAAGGCTGTTTCAACCTATCTACTTTAATTTCAAGCTGCCACGATATTTATTTAAAGCCTATAAATTCGTGTTTCACTCTCTACAATTTGTCCATTCAAGTGCTACAAATCCACTAAGTACGCACATTTATTTTAGACGAGATTTTTTTAAATCCTTACATAAACCTACAAGCTGTTTTGCCATTAAGTGGGATAAAAATATATAACTGAAACCTACCGAATGTAGACAAAAAAAATCACAAAAACTGGTAAGCCATTTCGAAAGAGTTTGGTAACAACCACTATGAAACGAGAATTTCATATATTCGATTTTAGCATGCATTACTTTAACTTAAAACATGCCCAAGCACTAGAAATTTGGGCTAAAACCTACAATAACATTTTTTATTTAGGGTTTGGAATGTACATTATTCCTAAATTCAATCAATCCAATAAGACATAACTCATTGCAATGGAAACAAAACAAAATATTTTGTTAATTTTATCGAGTTAAGAAAATTCTGTTTCTGTATGCTTTCTTTCAATAACATTAACTTCTAACACAAAAGGAATATCAAAGTTTGGCCAAAGGTACGAAATTAATAATTTCATGCGCTTTAATTAACCTTTGATGAAATTAATCAGACATGAAATTGCTCTTGCAGGTGCCGCCGCGAGTGAAGGCGAAAATGAATCTTAGTGCATTTTAATAAATGATAATTATTGATTACCAACATTAAGTAATGTATGTTTGTGATGATGGCCACCAACGGGGACGACGTTTAATTATTAAAAATGACAGGAGAATAATATTGAGCATTTTTCATAATCATAGCAGTTTACTAGTGTTGGAAAGTGTAAACAAATCTTTGTCTGTCAATGTGTCAATGCGGGCCTTCAAACCAAGTTTCTTATTCTCTTTGCCACCGAAACTGCGTACAGCAAACATCATCTCTGTACACGTCGTCGCCTTGCCCTGATTAATTTTCTGCTCCCATTCAATAAAATGTAATTCAAAGTTTTCTCTGCATTTTTGTTTCCACTGCCATAATCCTGCTATCAACTAGGTTATATTTGTGAAGTTGATAATATTATATTAAATCTAGGCATTTTGTCTTTCTATTATGTGCATCTATATTTCAAAATGTGTTTTTTTAAATATTTTTCATAGCCTGAACATAGATTGTCACCTTAACCGCTATTTCTTAATCGCTTAAATAAAGGGTTATAAATAAATAGCTCAAAAAAGCTTCCAGCCTTGTAGTTCCTATCATTTAAACTAATAACTTTAAATTTGTTCTACGACTTTTTATTTAAGTCGATATTTTGTGAAATATCAAATTAAATAAAAAAAAATCTTAGTTCCGCTTTTTCTTATTACTTGATAAAGTAAATGACTAAAGCCATATAATTGTTTTTACACATGTCATTATTATTACAAGGTTAATGTTGATTTCAGTTGGTTTATTCCATTCTTCAATATGCATTATGCATTCAAATGCATGATGCATTTCGAAAACGTACTGCTAACGCCACCTATGAGAATTCATCAGAACTTGTAAGCATAGAGCAGTCACCGTCAAACAGGCCTAGAAACGCACCATCTGCTTAGAACCTCTGCAAAGCGATTCCAGCGCCAACAGTAATTGCAGGAACTAGATTATTACTATTTTCGTTAAGTACCGTTTCGACTCCTTTTTATTCATGAATTAATTTTACCTGAAATAAAGGAAACAAAATTAATATAAGCTTATCACATAACAAATTCCAAATACACAGTTTATTCACGAAATACTTTAATTTACTGGCAAAGAGTTTCCATATATGTTCATGCCTGTGCCTAAATAATTGCACCTAGACACAATATTAACACCGAATAGGGTACTAACCAGTAAGAGCAGCAGGCTATTTTCTTTTTATATAGGTATATATACGGGACATTTTACACGTCGGAATCTAGCCCCAAAGTAAGCGATAGCTTGTGTTATGGGTGCTAGATGACTGATAAATATACATACATACTAATATACATGAATATAATATATTGAAAAACACCCAGACACTGGAAAACATTCATGCTCATCACACAAACATTTACCAGTAGTGGGAATCGAACCCACGACCTCCGGCGCAGACGGCAGGTTCGATACCAATACGCCATTCGGTCGTCAAATGAGTGACCTAGGTCTATTTTATTATGCACCTTATCAATTCAAAGAAGAGATGAACCCATCACGTAATATTAAGTTAAGCCCCGCTAAAAGCTCGCTGACTGTAGCTCGCTACTAATTATTATTCTGCCCAACAACGTCCGGCTCGCCAGCCGTCGCCATCAAATATTAACACCTGCTTTTTTTATTTCCGACTTTTTAACAGTATAGGTACCTGGCTGTATAGATATTATTTCAATCCACGATGACGCTCCCCGCTCTGGCAAACTCCATACGAATCGAATGTAACATAAACGATTTTGACAAAATGGGCGCGTCTTCGTGGATTGAAATATCTATAGCTGCGTTATCTATAAATCTATAAATATATATAAAAAAGAAACCGACTGCCTGACATATAAACGCACAGCCCTAATCGCTGGATCTAGAGAATCCTACCTTATGAAATCTATGCACTACCTACGAAAGAATTTTTTAAACTATAACTAACGGGGAGTTAAAATTTGTATGGAGAAATACTCCTTCACGCCGATTTGGTTGGAATTTGGAATAGAGATAGATTATAATATCCTTAACATATAAGCTACAGCATTAGAGCCCATAGGTTACTTTTTATGTCGAAATCATTTGTCACCGAAATACACGAGGGCGAAGCCGGGGGCGTCCGCTAGTATACTTACAAATAAATAAAAGTTGAATTTCCGGCTCTAGTTTCGCTAGTTAGTTAGTTAGTTTAGTGTAATGATTATTCCAACAACGAAGTGAGCCAATAAAGGGTTCAATTTCTCTGTATGTCTGTCTACACTCCTATCCATCTGTTTTAAACACTCTTTAAATAATATTATCTTTCTTGACGACTGAATCTATGTAGGAAGAACATAAGTAAAAGCACATAATATGAATAACAGCCAGAAAATTAACAAGAAGTGATAATGCGTAGTTCTCATCCCGGGAAAGTTAAACTAGGATTTTAAATATACTTGATATCTTCAGAACGTCTGAATCGATTATAGGAAGAAAACAGGTAGAGGACTTCATAAGTTATTGGTTCCCGCAACAAGTTCATGGTGTAGCTGCGAGAAAATAATTATTCTTCCATAGCCACTTCTGCCACTGTAACTTTTTTACGTTAAATTAACTTCGTAATATTCTTCTATTTCTTTACATTCGAAAACAAAGGCCGCACCAATTCAGTACCTTCAAAGCAGGGTGCATATTCTTCTAACAATACTATGCACCTCTTTTCCATTGACAATCGTTCAACCGTTAAGAAATAAGAGTGCCTATTTTCATTATTAATGGCTTGTCAATAAGATGACGCCGAAGATAGAAAAACAGAAACCAAGAAATTATTAATTAGGTAATAATACTGAATTGAGTCTATAACTACGACAACTAGGTATAGTTTTATTAAAATCGTCCCTTAATGATCTAATTTGTAATTGTAACGATCTTATCTTTTCTGTTAATGATTCAGGCGATATATGTTACTAGCTTTTACCCGCGGCTTCGCCCGCGTGAATTTCAGGGTTTTTACAAATACCGTGGGAGCCAAGGATTAACTGGGATGAAAAGTAGCATAATTAAATTGTGTTCAGGACTAATGCTAGGCACCCATATTCACGTTTATAGCATTATTAATGTTACATATTCTATTGCTCAACTAAAACATGCATTGTTAATAGCGAAACAGTTCTAATTTCAGTATCTATATAGGTATCTACCCATTTTCACATTTACAGCATTACTATCCCATATCACATTGCTCATCTAAAACACATATTCAGAACGAATTGTTGATAACTGGCTTAGTTTCCATATCCCATTTTTTAACTAAAACACACATTGTTAAAAGCGTACAGTGCTAAGTTCAGAATCTATATGGTGCCCATTTTCACATCTGTAGTGATCAGTAGGTAGTAGTAATATCAGATCTGTAGTATCATTAGCCTTTGCCCACCGCCCTGCCTGTGTCAAATTCGCTTTTAACATCCTGAGGGAAACATGAATTTCCCGTTCCATTCAATATTCCAACCTTATACCTACTTTCAAAGAAGTTTGCTTTAGCTATCTACCTATAGATGTAGCTATAGATTGCTGTAAAAATTTAGGTTTTTTGAATATCCCACGGGAACTATGGATTTTCCCGGGATAAAAAGTACCCTATTATTTAATCCGGACTTCTAACTTTACGTCTGCAAAATTTCAAAGCAATCGGTTCAGTAGTTACGGCGTGAAAGCGGAACAAACATACAAACAAACTCACTTTCCCATTTATAATATTAGTAAGGATTTATAAAATAAGATAATAATAATTCAAATCTGCACTCACAATCTGCACTACAAATGAGTCTGTAATCCCCCACACATTGTCCTTACATCACAAAACAAAAAGTACACCGCGCGTACAACTTATGCAACAGTCAACAATGGTCCGACCAAGGTTTTGTTCATAATTTAGAAATTAAAAACAACTAACGTGCACCTTGCTCTCATAATAGGCTTTAATGTAGCTAGGAAATCTGGTGAAAAACGACCATAAAATCATGGTGCGTCTGTGTGTGGAAGAATTGTAAATTATGATGACTGTTTAATCTGTAACTGTTATGATAATTGGCTATCTATTATACGAAGACTCTACGATTTTGCATTGTGAAGTAAACATCTCCTGAGGATGTCCCGGTGTCGGGACGAAACGTGCGTCGAATAAAGTGTTGAAATTTGTGTGTGGTGTGTGTGTTTCATGTGGGCAGTGTACCTGCATATTGTACCATACAGAATCTTTTCAAGTAGCAAAACAAGAACTATTTAAAAAAAAAAAAATATTATGTAAGTACATTGTACCGTGGAAGGTTTTAAAAATACATTTGACACAATTCTATTGCGTAAACGAATTAACTTGCAAATCTGGTGGCGACAGGCTATCACGAAAGATTAAACGCATTTCCAAAAATGTGTGCGAGGCAAAGCCGATACCTATTGCGTTTTTATCACGGTTTCCGCTAGAAATCAATGGAATAAATCACAATAGTTACCTAACAATTTGATTGTATTGTTTTGTTATTTTTATGCAATTTTCTTTTAATGTATTCCATCGATCGGTGGAGTCCCAGGTGAGTTTGATCTCTAAAATGCGATTGAGTTAATACTATACCTACGAGTAGCAAATGCTAAATCGTCCGTTTTAATCCTTATCATTAATTCCTTACTAATATTATAAACGCCAAAGTTTTTAGGGATGTAAGCACGTTTGTAACTATTTCATGCAAGAACTTCTGAACTGATTTGGCTGTCATTTTGATAGAGATAAATTATACCCTGGATAGTATTTTTTATGGTGTGTAGCGGTTTGGATAACCTGGATTGTGGTTTTGTTAATTTATTTATCCAACTAAAACGGTTTTAGCACAAAAGGAAACAGACGTAGACATCTGTAACTTGTTTCCGTATTCATATTTGTATTTAAGAATATCGTGCCAACTGCATTAAATGTAAAACAATTTTTTTACGAGTTACGAGCTCTATGCAGCATATGCTGAGCATTGCAGTCCAAGCTAGCGTGTCGGTCTCGTAAACAATCTCCGCTGTTTAGTGTTTACTTTTCCGCACTGCTTCGGAATATTCACAAAAGGAAACTGAAGGTTAGAATATTGAGGGATCATCTGTGAATATGAATACCACAAACAGTTAACATCTAAGTACCCTGGACAGAGCAAACCGCGCGTCGCCAGTTTATGGGTGCCAATAATACCAACAGTAGAAGGTCACGCTGTTCGCTCAGGCGCCATCTACAGAATTTTGACAGATGGCGCTGTAGGAAAAAGGTTTACGTAAATCGTTCGGTAGCTCATATCTTGAGGTTTGCAATCGGTGCCACAAACACAATGCTCACTATAAAAGGATTTTGAAGACCTAAGGTAATTGAATGCCAGTCGGCGGAACCCTTCGAATCGAGAAACAAAATGTTAGCAGACTCCTCTCTACAACCTGATTTGACGACAGTAGGTATCGCCAATGGGAACTGCTAGGTCCAAACTCAAACTCTGGTGGTCTGCATCCGAAGCCGTAGAGTTTTATACACGTAGGTCAGGGTCTAAAGTGCGTATAGAATTTGCAAATAAAATCCCTTGCATGCACTCTACCAATATACATACCTGGTCTAATATTAACTAGAAATATTTTGAATCTAACGCTGATAGTCTGTTTACAGTAATATGCGGTTACTAGCAGACCATTGTAGCCTTTAATGTATGCATTTTTGATCCCGACTGTACATAGCATACTATACCTAAAAGAAAATAGATATAAAGCTAGCCCAAAATATAAGAGTCCATGTAACAAGTATTCTTATAAAATTATAAGTATTCCATTTCCATTCGGTCCTTTTAAAGATTTTGTCCTTAAACACAAAAAGACTCAGACATAAAAGACTTCTTTAGTTTGTATAGTAGGTACAAAGAATATTACATTAGACTTCTTTTTACAAAACTTCTCGTGTTTTCATTTCGACATCACATTATCACGAATATGAATAGGTTATCGACAAACTACATTTACCTCGATACTAAGTTTGAACAAAACTTGAACGCACTTTTAATATTGAATGGAAGCAGGCGTTATTTTGCGGAAATCCATAATTAGCAGGACAGATTAATTTGTTTTGCTGTAATCCGCTACTTGAAAAGATTCTGTATTTTGTTCTGTAGAGAATTCTCTACGATTTCGCATTGTGAAGTCAACATCTCCTGAGGATGTCCCGGTTCGGGACGAAACGTGCGTCGAAGAAAGTGTTGGAAAATTGTGTGTGGTGTTTCATGTGGGCAGTGTTCCTGCATATTGTACCATACAGAATCTTTTCAAG
Organism: Coenonympha arcania; assembly: GCA_036785405.1. Classification (NCBI taxonomy): domain Eukaryota; kingdom Metazoa; phylum Arthropoda; class Insecta; order Lepidoptera; family Nymphalidae; genus Coenonympha; species Coenonympha arcania. Next base: position 7,039,579 of record CM072061.1, read on the forward strand.
TAGCGGATTACAGCAAAACAAATTAATCTGTCCTGCACTTTTAATAATTCCATATCCTAAATGTGATGAGTTTACGAATAATATCTCGCAAAAATATCACAATAATATGACATTAATGCTATTAGATTTTTGAACAAGTACCTACCCAAGGTACCTACCGAGTTTCTAACCAGTTCTTCTCGGTGCAAACCTGCTTTCCGGAAGCCTATATTTAGGCCTATGTGAAAAAAATTCTCATTTTCATAATGAGAAGAGACGAGTATATGTTGTGGGTGAGAAATTTACCTAGACCACAGAACACTAAATAGCACCCTAGACTAAGATACTGCAGCATTCTGAAAAGCACTTACCAAATATATAGGTAAGTCCAAAGAGATAATTAGGACCGCCTTATGACTGGCCGCATTCTTTTTGAAATAAGTAGAAGAAGAGGTCCTACCCAATGGAAAAGTCACCCATACTAACACCATTAATAAGTTTTTTACAATACCTAAAACCTTACTGAACGTATTCAGTCAGTAGACTAATGAGCCTTAACGAAAAAAAAGGAACTTAGATTTTTTAGGCGTCTGACTAATACTGTATGCCTATGTTATCATGTGTATGTATGTATATTCGAACCGAAATAGAATCGGCAGAATTCACAGATAGACCAATTTTTTTACTACAAGTTTCAATGAATATAAAAACTCATTTGGCATTAAAAGGCATAAGAAAGTAAAAATAGTGGCTAAAACGAAAGGTGCGTACAAAAACCACTAATACGACTAATATAACTACAGTGTAGGCCACGATTCATAAATATTTATTTAATTTTAATAAAAATCTTTAATTTAAAGCAAGTACCTATATATTATTTCAACCAATTCGAAAAAAACTCAATAGAACAAGAGTTTCACGTAGGTAAGTAAAAATTACGGAGCTATTGTGTATTTCGCCAATCGCAAAAGGTTTTTAAAACTCAACTTCAGTGAGCTTAAGGAGCTACGAAAGGGTTCATTAAGGTCAAACCTCAAACCTGGAAAGAGTAGTGTCTCGTTATTTACTCCGACACCGGTTTTCCTCATAGGGGACTAAAACTAAAAAAAAAAAACGATTTGACACTAACTCAATTCTTCTTGTGACAGATGTGCCATCAGCAGTCATTGGAACTTAACACTCTTATTTGTGTTTTGGATACAAATATATCTCTTATTATATATATATTTGTATCCAAAACACAATATATTAGGGTTCCGTACCCAAAGGTTAAAAAGGGATACACCGTCCGTCCGTCTGACACCAGGTGTATCTCTTGAACCTACCTTGGTTATTTTTAGGATAAGATTTTTATTTCTTAATACTACGAAATTAACCAAAAGAAGTAGATTGACATATTCACAACTGACAAAATTGAAGCAAATAAAAAAAAATTAAAAATGCTAACCTTTGTTATAACATTAAAATATAATAAATATACCAGTGGCACGCTAAATTACTTGTAATGCCGGATCCCTGCGCACGTCATGTTCCCGTCCTAAATACCTACAAAACGCCCATAAATAATGCAACTCTAACAGTGACGTCAAGCACAGATCCCGCTCGCAAACGAGATCGCATTTGAACTATGTGTTATAACGGCTTAGTTTGTTTTTGACGGCCTACTAAACTCCGTGATGAATGGGTACAGACTAGAGACGGCAAAACAGCTGATACTAAAACTACTAAGCTATTAAGTAAACCAAGAGTAAGTTCTGTAAGCTCAGTAAGTTACCCATGACAATAGTTTGAAGAAAGTTTTCTTTAGAAACACGGCCAATTTCACATCAATTCCTCTTTTCCATTTTTTGTCTCACAGGCGAAAACAGATCTAGGTATTATTTCATGGGAAAGAAAAAATCTGGGCATCTTCCATTTAAGTCTGCATCATAACTACGGTCGAACCTGAGTTAGTGAGAACTGGGTTAAAGTCTATTAGTGAGAGTATTTGCAAGGTCCCTCCCAACTATGGAACCCGGGATAGGGAAACCAATATAAGAGAAAAAGAGATCTCGATCGCTTGAGCTCTCAATTAACCACGTTTGACTATATCTACGAGGTGTTTTAGCAACCTAATCGCACTTGGTCAGCGTACCTACTGGGTTGTGACCTAACCTCATCTAATTCTGAAGACCCATGCCCACCGCTGCCGTGGTGGGCATTTGTGAGCATAAAAAGAGGTTGAGACAACAGCAACCATCAGCTTTTCCAGTAGGTCATAACTAACGTTTACGCCTAGCCTGAGCGGCATAGTGCAAAGGAATACAAACATGTCATACCATAAATACAAACAGCGGCGACAACCCTCTCAAACTAATATTAGTTTCCCGGTTTATACGCAATAGTAAATTTCAACACTTTACTGTTCTGGCACTACTCGGTGACAATTACGGCCACCTATACATTTATAACTTGGAATCGATTTTCATTTAAATATAGGAAGGTCTGGGAAAGTATCAAGTATCTAGGTCGGCATTCAGCAAGATGCCTCTACTTATTCTATATAACACTAATATTAAAAAGGCGAAAGTTGGTAATGAGCTTGTTTCCTACTTTTTCACGCCGCAAATACTGAACCGATTTGGCTATGAAATGAAGATAGATATCCATTATCCTGAAATACATAGGCTATCACGAAAAATTCATGGTCCCTGTAGAATTAGTGAAAACCCGAATTTGACGCGGGTAGAGCAGCGGGATGATAATTGAAGATATTAGTTTTAATCAGTCGGCAAGGATTAATTATTAATCAAAATGTCTTATTGCAACTTGGGGCCATATTTTTTCTAATTGGCTATCAATAAAGCTATCGAGCCTATGTTGAAACAAAACCTTTTACAAAAATTATTTTTATTTTTCACAACACAAACACGAAACTAAAAAGTCACCGAAAAAAAAAATACAAATGTAGAAAATTCAGGGGTCTCTCTAATAAGAGGCAGACGTCTAAAACCCTAGACTGTGGTTAATTGCCTTTAGATCTGATATTGTATCAGTAGCCTATTAATTAATTTTACTTCACATTAAGTCCAACCACCAACCTGCCTTGGGCTTGGGAAAAATAATAATAACATTTCAAAAATTATTATGTATATTATTTTAATGATTTACTCCTTCAAAGTAATAGAGGTCTACAATCGGGTGAGATTGTGAGAAAAATATTGTGAGTAAGGTTCACAAAATACAATACTCATTTCCATATACCCAAAAATCACACGAAAACCTCAACATTCATAAACACAATCCTGTTCTTAGTACTCACATAATAAAAATATCCATCATGTTGACTGGTTATATTTGCTCGTTCAAGCACCTAGCCATTGTAAAGAAGGGGCTCAAGGTGAAACACTCGGCGAGACAAGTTCATTGAACGTACGAGTAAAGGCAGGGCATGCCGAAGGTTTCCTGTCGTCACTTCCTAATAGCATTGCTTGTACGTTTATGGCTCGAAGTGAATCTTTGTGATACCATCTTACTTTGCGTATCTACGTAGGTATATACTTGAGACACTTCTATAAGACGCTTTGTTCTGACTGCGAAGTTGTACTTAAAGGCAAAACTGACATTTAGAAGGTACACGATTTAGCATAGCAGACATTTTGCCGTCTTTTCTGCGCGAACTGATTTGTATAATTTAGGTCCCAGTATACACATAGGCTGCATCTAATGTGTGGCTGAGGAAACTAGTCGTAATTTTGTGTAGATACTCTTACACTTACACTTTCATGGAGGCCATAAGCGGGAAGCGTTGGTAAAAAGTAATGTTTCTACCCTAAATGTAAAGAAGTTCCGACAAGCCATTGAGTGTTCCAGACAAATAAAATCCTAAATAATATGTATGATTTTATTGAACATATACCTAGCTAAATTAATAAGGTACTAACCCACATTACAGAAAGCAGCAATCCATCTAATTTTATGGGATTATTGGAGAGGTAGGTATCTTTATAATGCTAGTATGAAAACTATAACAAGTATCTGCACGAGCTCCGTAGATATACGAAAGTTTGCTCGCAGTGGAAACACTCGAATCTAGATGAAAAATTCAAATAGAGCGAAAAAAATATTTATTAATCTATATATATAAAAGAATGAGGCATTTTGGTGATTTTGGTTGTTCCACGGATTCCGCCAAAACTATAGGTCGTAGAGATCTGAAATTTGGTACCTAGGTAGATATCAGCTCATGAATTCGTACTAAGACGGGGATTCCAGAAATTCCATGTTGAAGGCGTAAAAACCGTTGGTTTTCGGGATTTCTCCATACAAAAGTGTAATTTTTTTCGTTGTTCCAGGGATTCCCGAAAAACTACAAATCGTAGAGATCTGAAATTTGGTACCTGGGTTAATATTAGGTCATGAATTCGTACTAAGACGGGGATTCCAGAAATTCCATGTTTAAGGGGTAAAAACCGTTGGTTTTCGGGATTTCTCCATACAAAAGTGTAATTTTTTTCGTTGTTCCAGGGATTCCCGAAAAACTACAAATCGTAGAGATCTGAAATTTGGTACCTGGGTTGATATTAGGTCATGAATTCGTACTAAGACGGGGATTCCAGAAATTCCATGTTTAAGGGGTAAAAACCGTTGGTTTTCGGGATTTCTCCATACAAAAGTGTAATTTTTTTCGTTGTTCCAGGGATTCCCGAAAAACTACAAATCGTAGAGATCTGAAATTTGGTACCTGGGTTGATACTAGGTCATGAATTCGTACTAAGACGGGGATTCCAGAAATTCCATTTTTAAGGGGTAAAAACCGTTGGTTTTCGGGATTTCTCCATACAAAAGTGTAATTTTTTTCGTTGTTCCAGGGATTCCCGAAAAACTACAAATCGTAGAGATCTGAAATTTGGTACCTGGGTTGATATTAGGTCATGAATTCGTACTAAGACGGGGATTCCAGAAATTCCATGTTTAAGGGGTAAAAACCGTTGGTTTTCGGGATTTCTCCATACAAAAGTGTAATTTTTTTCGTTGTTCCAGGGATTCCCGAAAAACTACAAATCGTAGAGATCTGAAATTTGGTACCTAGGTTGATATTAGGTCATGAATTCGTACTAAGACGGGGATTCCAGAAATTCAAATTTTAAGGGGTGAAAACCGTTGGTTTTAGGGATTTTCCAATACAAAAGTGTCATTTTTCGATTCCGACAAAACTTTGATTCATACTAATCAGGGTACCTAGGTTGTTCAATTTGTACTGCGACGGGGATATTCGAATTTCAAATTTGATGATGGGAACATTTGCGAACTTCTTTGATTTTGGTATAAATTTTTTTTTAATTCTTTTTCTCATATCAACAGCAAGCGTAGAAAAGGAATCTGTGGTGAAAATTTAAAAAATTGGACGCCATTTTGAACTTTTTCGTTATTGGACCGAATTCTTTCAAAATGGATATCTGACCATTGCAGCAAGCATAGAAAAAGAATATGAAGTCAAAAATTAAAAAAATGGCCGCCATTTTGAACTTTTTCGTTACTAGGCCGAATGATTTAAAAATCAATATGTGACTATAGAAGCAGGCATAGAGAAGGAATTTGTGGTAAAAATTTAAAAAAGTGGCCGCCATTTTGAACTTTTTTGTTACTAGGCCGAACGATTTGAAAATCAATATGGGACTATAGAAGCAAGCATAGAGATGGAATTTTTGGTGAAAATTTAAAAAAAATGGCCGCCATTTTGAACTTTTTTGTTACTGGGCCGAATGATTTGAAAATCAATATGTGACTATAGAAGCAGGCATAGAGAAGGAATTTGTGGTCAAAATTGAAAAAACTGGCCGCCATTTTGAACTTTTTTGTTACTGGACCGAATGATTTGAAAATCAATATATGACTATAGAAGCAAGCATAGAGATGGAATTTGTGGTCAAAATTTTAAAAAAATGGCCGCCATTTTGAACTTTTTTGTTACTGGGCCGAATGATTTGAAAATCAATATGGGACTATAGAAGCAAGCATCGAGATGGAATTTGTGGTCAAAATTTAAAAAAATGGCCGCCATTTTGAACTTTTTTGTAACTGGACCGAATGATTTGAAAATCAATATATGACTATAGAAGCAAGCAAGATGGAATTTGTGGTCAAAATTGAAAAAAATGGCCGCCATTTTGAACTTTTTTGTTACTGGGCCGAATGATTTGAAAATCAATATGTGACTATAGAAGCAGGCACAGAGAAGGAATTTGTGGTCAAAATTGAAAAGATGGCCGCCATTTTGAACTTTTTTGTTACTGGACCGAATGATTTGAAAATCAATATATGGCTATAGAAGCAAGCATAGAGATGGAATTTTTGGTCAAAATTTTAAAAAAATGGCCGCCATTTTGAACTTTTTTGTTACTGGGCCGAATGATTTGAAAATCAATATGGGACTATAGAAGCAAGCATCGAGATGGAATTTTTGGTGAAAATTTAAAAAAAATGGCCGCAATTTTGAACTTTTTTGTTACTGGGCCGAATGATTTGAAAATCAATATGTGACTAAAGAAGCAAGCATAGAAAAGGAAGTTGTGGTCAAAATTGAAAAAAATGGCCGCCATTTTGAACTTATTTGTTATTGGACCGAATTCTTTCAAAATGGATATCTGACCATTGCATTAAGCATAGACTAAGAATCTGAGGTCAGAATTTAAAAAATTGGCCGCCATTTTGATTTTTTTTTGTTATTGGATCGAATTCTTTCAAAATGGATATCTGACTATTGCAGCAAGCATAGAAAAAGAATATGTAGTCAAAAATGGAATAATTGGCCGCCATTTTGAACTTTTTTGTTACTGGGCCGAATGATTTGAAAATCAATTCATTCGGCCCAGTAACAAAAAACATCTCTATGCTTCCTTCCAGTTTTTGGAAGGAAGCATAGGGATGGAATTTTTGGTCAAAATTGCAAAATATGGCCGCCATTTTGAACTTTTTTGTTACTGGGCCGAAGGATTTGAAAATCTATATGGGACTATAGAAGCAAGCATAGAGATGGAATTTGTGGTCAAAATTGCAAAAAATGGCCGCCATTTTGAACTTTTTTGTTACTGGGCCGAATGATTTGAAAATCAATATGGGACTATAGAAGCAAGCATAGAGATGGAATTTTTGGTGAAAATTAAAAAAAAAATGGCCGCCATTTTGAACTTTTTAGTTACTGGGCCGAATGATTTGAAAATCAATATGTGACTATAGAAGCAGGCACAGAGAAGGAATTTGTGGTCAAAATTGAAAAAATGGCCGCCATTTTGAACTTTTTTGTTACTGGACCGAATGATTTGAAAATCAATATGAGACCATAGAAGCAGGCATAGAGAAGGAATTTGTGGTCAAAATTGAAAAAACTGGCCGCCATTTTGAACTTTTTTGTTACTGGGCCGAATGATTTGAAAATCAATATGTGACTAAAGAAGCAAGCATAGAAAAGAAGTTGTGGTCAAAATTGAAAAAAATGGCCGCCATTTTGAACTTATTTGTTATTGGACCGAATGGTTTTAAAATGGATATCTTACCATTGCATTAAGCATAGACTAAGAATCTGAGGTCAGAATTTAAAAAATTGGCCGCCATTTTGATTTTTTTTGTTATTGGATCGAATTCTTTCAAAATGGATATCTGACTATTGCAGCAAGCATAGAAAAAGAATATGTAGTCAAAAATGGAAAAATTGGCCGCCATTTTGAACTTTTTTGTTACTGGGCCGAATGATTTGAAAATCAATTCATTCGGCCCAGTAACAAAAAACATCTCTATGCTTCCTGCCAGTTTTTGGAAGGAAGCATAGGGATGGAATTTTTGGTCAAAATTGCAAAATATGGCCACCATTTTGAACTTTTTTGTTACTGGGCCAAAGGATTTGAAAATCTATATGGGACTATAGAAGCAAGCATAGAGATGGAATTTGTGGTCAAAATTGCAAAAAATGGCCGCCATTTTGAACTTTTTTGTTACTGGGCCGAATGATTTGAAAATCAATATGGGACTATAGAAGCAAGCATAGAGATGGAATTTTTGGTGAAAATTTAAAAAAAATGGCCGCCATTTTGAACTTTTTAGTTACTGGGCCGAATGATTTGAAAATCAATTCATTCGGCCCAGTAACAAAAAACATCTCTATGCTTCCTTCCAGTTTTTGGAAGGAAGCATAGGGATGGAATTTTTGGTCAAAATTGCAAAATATGGCCGCCATTTTGAACTTTTTTGTTACTGGGCCGAAGGATTTGAAAATCAATATGTGACTATAGAAGCAGGCACAGAGAAGGAATTTGTGGTCAAAATTGAAAAAATGGCCGCCATTTTGAACTTTTTTGTTACTGGACCGAATGATTTGAAAATCAATATGAGACCATAGAAGCAGGCATAGAGAAGGAATTTGTGGTCAAAATTGAAAAAACTGGCCGCCATTTTGAACTTTTTTGTTACTGGGCCGAATGATTTGAAAATCAATATGTGACTAAAGAAGCAAGCATAGAAAAGAAGTTGTGGTCAAAATTGAAAAAAATGGCCGCCATTTTGAACTTATTTGTTATTGGACCGAATGGTTTTAAAATGGATATCTTACCATTGCATTAAGCATAGACTAAGAATCTGAGGTCAGAATTTAAAAAATTGGCCGCCATTTTGATTTTTTTTGTTATTGGATCGAATTCTTTCAAAATGGATATCTGACTATTGCAGCAAGCATAGAAAAAGAATATGTAGTCAAAAATGGAAAGATTGGCCGCCATTTTGAACTTTTTTGTTACTGGGCCGAATGATTTGAAAATCAATTCATTCGGCCCAGTAACAAAAAACATCTCTATGCTTCCTGCCAGTTTTTGGAAGGAAGCATAGGGATGGAATTTTTGGTCAAAATTGCAAAATATGGCCACCATTTTGAACTTTTTTGTTACTGGGCCAAAGGATTTGAAAATCTATATGGGACTATAGAAGCAAGCATAGAGATGGAATTTGTGGTCAAAATTGCAAAAAATGGCCGCCATTTTGAACTTTTTTGTTACTGGGCCGAATGATTTGAAAATCAATATGGGACTATAGAAGCAAGCATAGAGATGGAATTTTTGGTGAAAATTTAAAAAAAATGGCCGCCATTTTGAACTTTTTAGTTACTGGGCCGAATGATTTGAAAATCAATATGTGACTAAAGAAGCAGGCACAGAGAAGGAATTTGTGGTCAAAATTGAAAAAATGGCCGCCATTTTGAACTTTTTTGTTACTGGATCGAATGATTTGAAAATCAATATGAGACTATAGAAGCAAGCATAGAGATGGAATTTGTGGTCAAAATTGCAAAAAATGGCCGCCATTTCGAACTTTTTTGTTACTGGGCCGAATGATTTGAAAATCAATATGGGACTATAGAAGCAAGCATAGTGATGGAATTTTTGGTGAAAATTTAAAAAAATGGCCGACATTTTGAACTTTTTTGTTACTGGGCCGAATGATTTGAAAATCAATATGTGACTATAGAAGCAGGCATAGAGAAGGAATTTGTGGTCAAAATTGAAAAAAATGGCCGCCATTTTGAACTTTTTTGTTACTGGACCGAATGATTTGAAAATCAAAATATGACTATAGAAGCAAGCATAGAGATGGAATTTGTGGTCAAAATTGAAAGAAATGGCCGCCATTTTGAACTTTTTTGTTACTAGGGCGATTGTTTTGAAAATCGATAAGTATCTGACTATCGCAGCAAGCATAGAGAAGGAATTTGTGGTCAAAATTTAAAGAAGTGGCCGCCATTTTGTTTTTTTTTTGGTTACTGGGCCGATGGGAAAATCGATATTCGACTATTATCAGCAAGGTAGTGAAAAATTTTGTAGTTCTAATCAAAATAAATGGCGACGACAGGAATTTTGGAAATTAAACGCTTGAGGGAGTCAAGCAGAAGTTCAACGTGAGCGAAGCCGCGGGCGTTTGCTAGTTATTATATAATTTTAAGAGGAAAGAGGTCAAAACTGTAATAGAGACAGACGGCCGTGTCAAATGTGTGGTTTCGGCGGAACAATTCAAAGCACAATGGCTCGACTCTTCGCCGGGTAAAATACCTACAGTTTTTAGCTTTCCGAACAATGAAAATTTAACAGTAGACCATTAAAATTTAGTACCTACACTTTGCAATAAACCAGGAAAGGGCAATTACTGTTTCAGTATGTTTTTAAAACTTACAATTACAACTTAAAATGGTTATAAATTTTTAATTGAAAATATTGCATGTGTAATTAAAAATTCAAACCCTTATTAAGTATAGTTGTTTACAAGTTGATTATTTCAGTATTAATTTCATGGAAAATCATCGAGCCGGAGTCATTCCGTGTGACTGCGAAATGTGTTAAATGTTTACTTTTTTATTGTAGATAGGCTTGCGCTTGACGACAATCATGCCTGATGGAAAGCAATGATGAGGTCTAGGTTGGAGCGCACTTGCCTAGAAAATGCCTATTCACTCTTCTCCAAATATCCGAAGAATAAACCCATATGTGAGACGAGACTAAACTTAAAAAAAACATCACAAAATACTCTACTAAAAAAGTATGACATAAAATTCAGATGATGTCAGCAGTATACTGACTAGAGATAATTTAATCGATAGTTACCAGTACCAAGTCGGATACTAGCAGGTGCGTGTACCTACTATTATTCTTCAGTTCAGTGTCCTTTAGATAAATACTGCCTTTAGATAATACTCTACATAGTATTATGAGGATACTCGTAGCTCAAAATTATTGTCACAATTGATTACAAGGTTTAATACCTGCATGAAGTTTTTATAAGTACGATTTAAACAAATCGTTCTATACACAAAACTGTTTATCAGCAATTAGGCGGTTATTAGCAACCCACTGGTTTAGAGGGGGAACTCCATAAACGCTTGTGACATCTACCTACGAGCTTTTGTTGGCGGTACGCCAAGCCTGCCGACGGAGACGAGACCTTTGCTTGCACGGGCTTCATAAACATTAAACAAACACTCTTGGTCTAATATTCATATTTTTATCCTCTAAAAGTTAGTACTTGACTGCGACCTCATCTGACGGTAGTAACGATGCAGCCGAAGATGTTATCGTACTATATATTGGTAGTTTTTACATAGCTTCGCGCCGGATCGCTTGGCGGATGCATCTCTGCTGGTAGGGTGGTAACTAGCGACGGCCGAATCGGGACCAGACAATAAAAAGCAACATAATTTGTCACGTTATCTTCTTGGGTTTGTAATAAGACAAACAAAGATAAGTGCCAAAAACAAGTAATTTATTAACTAGAACCTAACCCTCAAGTTACACTAAACTAAATTTACTAAACACTAATTAAAACTAATCTAAATTTAAGAAAAGACTCAGGGTCGAGGGTGGTCGAAGGCTTTTGGCTTGCAGGCAAGTATTTAGTATAAGGTGGTACCGCACTCTCCTTAGGCTCTTAGACAGCGTTCGGCACACCGCGCAGAGCGAACCAATCCTGGAGCTGAGGATCCTCTTTATAACTCCCAAGGGAGTTCCTGGAATGTGATATAATAAAGTCACAGATCCGTACCTGAAGAAAATTAGAAGCCCAGTCAAGAAAGCCAAAAATTACCGTTTAATTTTAATTTTTGCTCAAAACAAAAAAAAATTATATTCCTCCGAAAAAACTTGACTTTTTTGGTGTCGATGGTGAGTAGTAATACGGTAATGCAAAACCAATACTCCGATCACGTAGTTTTTACTATTGCAAATACATTCGATTTTTATAGTCATTCGCGGGCGCACGGCGACATTTCAAGAGGTAGGAAATATAAATACAACTATGTAGAAGCCGTAAACCCGGAAAGTTTGATCCAGTACTGTTGCTCGTCGAATTATTTTTCATTGTCAGTACGGTTGGCCGACGCCCAACTTTGCTTTTACGATTATCCCCATTTTATAGTTTCCTCGATATAAACGATTGACGTTCCGCCTAACAGCAGCGCGGATCAAGATTCCTCTGTTTTGATTCCTCTATGCACGTCGTAAAGTGATTATTAGATCTTTGATGATTTGTATTTTTTTTTACATAAGTAGGACCTACTATAGCTTATGATAATGCAGTATACTGGGTTATGAATAGGTAGTGAATTCACCCCGAGTCTCTTTGTAGTCTTTTTTGAGGTGAATTGCTACGACTCTATTATTGCTCATATAGTGGGACTATAACCAAAATTCACAAAAGTTAGGATCGTTCTCTACATTTTGATCGAAAAAAATTTTAAATCAAATGTTTTACAATTTTTAATTTAACGCTACAAATGTTTCATATTATAAAGGAATTGTGTACCACCGAACTGTAACAACTGTGAAACAAGTTAATCTGAATTCGATCTTAAGCTAGATTCGAAAAGCCTAAAAAATTAAAAAATTGAGTCCAGTACCGCCGGTTACGGAATTTTAAGGGCACAAGGCAACGCCAACCGAAACCAAAAGTTATTCTAATATGAATCTAAAGCTATAAAAAGCCTACCTATGTAGAAAGCGGTATCTCACCAAAATTTGATAAATCAGTGGATAAAGACGACTTGATCCATACGCTCCTATTTATCAAAGCGTAACACCAACGTTTATAAATCGACGAAACTAAAATGGGGATAATCGTAAAAGCAAAGTTGGGCGCCGGCCAACCGTACAACAACAATGAAAAATAATTCAACGGGGAAACGGAAACGGTACAAATCTTTTCAGGATTATTACTTTTAGTTATATTTACTTTTGAGATGTTGATGCAGCCCAAATATTTGTATGGACCGCGAATAGTATCACGAACTGCATTGTGGGAGGAAGATTGCTGAAATATTTATTGTACCTATACAATGAAAAAGCAGAGTATCGTAAAATTCTATGGGTCACTTCTTAAATTTACCCATAAGGCTAGAAAGTCAATTGGAAATGTCTGTATAGTACTATAGAAAAATAAATTGGTTTGGTTAGTTATTTTTATACGTAGTTTTTCATATTTTTTTTTTAATTTTTTACAGTAAAAAAAGTTATAGAGAAATTACTCGTGCTGGATAACTCAAGCATGTTTTGTTTGAGTTAAAGGAAAAGAAGCATAAGAAATGAAGACTTTGTTTTATTTGAACCACACACAAATAATTCCGATAGGTAGGTATATGTACTGCAATTTCATTACCGAATTCTATCAACTGATAAGGAATACACCCAGCCTTCCGAGGGTATAATTTTTAAATGAGTAATAAGTTAGCGAGCTAACCAACTTACAACTGACAAAAAAAAATCTAGTCAGGAAAAACTCACTTCAAACCCAGATTTTGAAAGGTTATTATTTTATCGTATACGATAACAGTACGAAAACGGTGATGGGGAAACTGACTAGTCTGCCTCTACATTTGTAATTCTTAAGAAGTAATTAATCCAAAAAGCCGCATGTTGGGTGACAAAGGAACAATCGTTTAGCAAACAACTGTAACTATTAAGTGACAGATATAAACTCATGACAAGTTAACAACTCATTCACAAAGTTTAACTGAGTAACGATGTAATATTACAACGAATGAATTTGCTCCTAAAAATAATTCTTACCTATTTAAATTTAATTGCATGAATAACTATCCATTATGGTTGATAAACCAATAAAAAACTAAATAAGATTCCTGGGTTTGACAAAAAGGTCTTATAACATAGACAGTACCACAGAACACTAAGTACCACACTGTACCACAGTAGTGTGGTACTTACATTGTACCACAGTACTTTTGATGTAAGGGCGTAATAGTGCATGCTTTTTATTTAAGGGGTCCTTACTGCTAAATAAATAAACATTAATTAGCGCTGGAGTAGTTAAACTCTGTTTTGTCTTTCTCTGACATCTGTAATTTGACTTTGTTAAGAAAAAGACAAAACAGAATATTGCCTTTCGGTACTATTTATTCCACCGTTGTTCAACGTATATTGGAAGGAGGATAGAGTTTACAGCCATGAAATGCCAAGAAATCCTCGTGAATCTAGAAAAATTCAATTTCTGACTATCAGGAAATCATGAAGTGGTGTTTAACCTTACCTAAGCTTTGGAAAGTATGCAGCCAATCCGTCGGCTTATACGTAGCATGTCAATAATGTCATAAAATCTTAACCCGCACAGGGGTAGCGTAGTGGCCAAGGTGTTTATTTTTCTCATATTATAGAAAGAGCTACGACTCATCTGAAGTTTTCTCATATAAGGAGTTCACGTATTACTAAGACAAAGACTGATGACACTGACTTGATTTGTAAGAGGACTATCTATAGCTACAAGGACAGAAAAGTAAACTAAAAAGTTTAAAAATAATTTACTTTTCCTTGTAGCTATAGAAAAGTAAATTATTTTTAAACTTTTTAGGTTACTTTTCTGTACTTCATTTAAGAGTAGAATAAAACAACCAAAGCACAGATTCCCTTATAAACAAAATCTAACCAGAGAGAAATAAATCCTAGCTAGAGGTGTGTCCACTTTTTGCTGGACGTCCTCTAAGCGGCCATTACATTAATAAGTAATGGGAATGGTATTGCTACTTGGCTAACGATGTAGTTTATTATTAAAACACGTGTTAGCTTTAATACGAGTAGCAACCCAGAGTGTGTAATCCGGAGGATACAAAGTATCGGCTTGTATACTTGTATAGTTAATACGAAAGTATAATACGAAATAGTGCCGAATAGATAGCGTAGGCGAAACTTTTAGTTGGAAAACAACCTTGGGAAAGTCATACTTAGTTGTGTTGTTGTTTTGGGTATTTGGGAACCATCACGCCTTTCTTTATACCCCTTTGTAAATTATGACACTATTTTTTTAGACCTTAATTTATATTTACGTTTAGAGAATTTATAAATCTTGTATAGGCAGTCTAATAGCAATGCCTGTCAATATTATCAAAAGTTTCTAACGAACGCCCGCGGCTTCGCTCACGTAGCACCTCTGTTTTACATCCAAAGTAATTTTCAAAATTCTTGTCGTAGCAACCACTTTTTAAAATTTCGACCACAATTCCTTCTTTAGCTTGATGGTCAGATATCGGTTTTGAAAGAATTCGCTCCAGTAACAAAAATGTTCAAAATGGCGGCCACTGTTTTAAATGTTGACCACAAATTCCTTCTCTATGCTTTTCCTTCTTTATTGCTGCAATGGTCAGATATCGATTTTGAAACAATTGAGACCAGTAAGTAGTAACAAAAAATATCAAAATGTGGGCCACTTTTTTAATTTTGACACATACCTTCTAAGTTCTAACCTACTAGGTATTTAAAAAGGTAGACCGTCGTCCATAGGTATAAATAGAACAAAAAGTAATGACTCTCTCGTTTATTCTTTTATCTGAATTTTCATTATCTACCCCTGCACACATTTGGACCAAAATTGTGTACCCTTCCCAATGACATAGGCATGGGACAAGGAAGCATTTATTGTACATACCACGTGATCACCAATACGGAAGCGTGTCGATAAATTAAACATAATTTTTAAAACATATTTTGAAGTAGGGTATAAAATCTTGTTAAAAAATACTGGTATCTTAACAAGGCGTGCGTGAACGTCTCGGTATTGAAACAGAATAACAATTTAGTTTCCGACGAGTTAAAGCCCGTCTAAAGAAAACCACAAACGGGTACTAAAACACGCAAACTCTGTGTACTCTAATATGGATTTAAGAGATTTCAACTAGCAACCTCAACCCGGAGCCCGTACAAAACCGAATGCCTTAATTTAATATAAGTCAATTTGGGCCAATTTAATTTCGCGTCCATGCAGTGGCGGGCTGGTGCCAGTCAGCCACGCGGTGTTGTTTCACAACAAATACTCCACACAGTTTTCGTGTTTAACACGGAACAATAACGGCTATATTGGCGTACACAATATGAACACCCTTAAACTATGCTGTCTATTGTTTTGTGTAGGTACCAGCTTCATTGTTAGGAGAGTGAATTAGGGTGAACAGCCTTAAAAAAATTAAGGATATCACATCAGAAGTTACGACTTGGAGTCTAGACTCTCCAATGCCGGCGAAAAATAAACGTAACTTTAGCACTTCTCAGACGGAAGCCTAAATTAATAAACTAAAGAAAGAAAAAAAAGGATTAAATTAAGAGATTAAATTAAGAGTAACAAAAACTAACTAATAAATTATCTATTTTGTTCTACAAAAGCTCTTAGTAATTTGAAAGGTCTAAAAATAATGCTAATTACATTAATTAATGTGAGGCAAGGAGACTATTGCAGGCTTGAAAGTTTTAGTTTATGGTATCCGGGTATTAATTGACCTGCACTTTTATTGTTTACAACTTTATTTAAGATTGCGTCGATACAACTCCAGCAAAACCAGAACGAATGGCCACCCTGTATACTCAATACACATACTTATCCTGATATATTCGGAGTCCTTGATTGACGCTGGATGCTAGGTATAATGGGCACTATTAGTGTAATTAATCGGCTTTTATCGGGAAGAGCACTATCATCGGATGGAAAGCATAGTCATAACATTGTCCACATAATGTAGAGGCTAGAGAGCTAAACAACTTCGTGATTATTCTTTCTTTGTTATAAATCAGGATACCCATGGCTCATAAGTAACTTTAGGATATTTATAAAACAGCGAGTGGGGTAGACTTCTGCCGCTCAATGAGGGGTTACGTTCTTCTTTGACTTTTCGGAGATAGTGCGTTACACTCTGTGGTGCGTTACAATAACAGTAATTAAATAAGACTTACTCGTACTTACCAGTGAAGAAAAACATTAAACACAGCATGGATTAATTTTGCAAACCTAGTAGGTACCTACTTGAAGTAAAAATTTTGAAAGTCCGTCTGGCTTTAAAATATATAATGGTTAATACTTAAATAATAAATATCCAAATATCGGCTTCGTGTTTGTTACATAAGTTGTATCCACTTATGAAAGTTTATTATGAAAAATATAACGAAATCAAAGACCGTTTCGAAAAGTACAACGTTCACAGCAAAAAATAAAAATACAATATTAATATCAACATAAACATTTTCCATAATTAATTACAAAAAGTGGACGACCCTCATCTTATTGGCGAACTCATAAAAATCAGGAAGACTCGACATTTACCGCACCGGTATGCCAAGCTTTTTTTCCACTCCTCTCAATTTCTAGTCCTCTCGATTTATTTATGAATTGAAATGTAATAGAGAGGAAATCGGACAAAAATAATTAAAACGTAAAAGATTAAAATAAGAATTAAAAGACGTATTAATATATATATAGCTACTCGTGCTGATTCACTGACTGACTCATTGATCACCTCTCCTGAACAATTTTGTATGAAAAATTTTTTTTTCACTATGCGTTTCGTATACAAGAGAAAAATTCATTCGGAGGAAAAATACGGAGAGAGCTGATGATTGAGGATTTCGAAGACGGGTGAAGAGCACGGGGAGGGTATCGAAGATAGGTGGGGGGTGCTCGACCAAATGTCATTTGAAACGTCATCCAATTGGCAGGGAGCTGAAAAAAATTTCAAAATGGCGGATTCAAAATGGCCGCCATACGGATTTCGTCGATATCTCGGAAAGTATAAAAGATGGAAGAACGGTTTCTTGACAAGAAGTAATCAGGACCCGAAGGTCTATTCGATGGATAGAAAAAAAAAATTCAAAATGGCGGAATTTATTTTTTTCCATAGAAAAATGTATGGCGAATTTTGAAGGGATTTTTTATGGGCGGGAAGACAGCATGCGGGCCACATGTGGCCCGCGCCCCCACGCACCCTACTAGTTACTATATATATAGCTACTCGTGCTGATTCACTGACTGACTCATTGATCACCTCTCCTGAACAATTTTGTATGAAAAATTTTTTTTTCACTATGCGTTTCGTATACAAGAGAAAAATTCATTCGGAGGAAAAATACGGAGAGAGCTGATGAGTGAGGATTCGGAGACGGGTGAAGAGCACAGCCAAGGGTATTGCAGATAGGTGGGGGGTGCTCGACCAAATGTCATTCGAAACATCATCCAATTGGCAGTGAGCTGAAAAAAATTTCAAAATGGCGGATTCAAAATGGCCGCCAAACGAATTTCGCCGTTATCTCGGAAAGTATAAATGATGGAAGAACGGTTTCTTGACAAGAAGTGATCAAGTCCCGAAGGACTATTTGATGGACAGAAAAAAAATTCAAAATGGCGGAATTTATTTTTTCCATAGAAAATTGTATGGCGAATTTTGGAGGGATTGTGTATGGGCGGGAAGACAGCACGCGGGCCACATGTGGCCCGCGCCCCCACGCAACCTACTAGTTAATATATATATAGCTGCTCGTGCTGATTCACTGACTGACTCATTGATCACCTCTCCTGAACAATTTTGTATGAAAAAATTTTTTTTCACTATTTGTTTCGTATACAAGAGAAAAATTCATCCGGAGGAAAAATACGAAGAGAGCTGATGATTGAGGATTTCGGAGACGGGTGAAGAGCACAGCCAGGGTATCGAAGATAGGTGGGGGGTGCTCGACCAAATGTCATTCGGAACGTCATCCAATTGGCAGTGAGCGGAAAAAAATTTTAAAATGGCGGATTCAAAATGGCCGCCAAACGAATTTCGGCAATATCTCGAAGAGTATAAAAGATGGAAGAACGGTTTCTTGACAAGAAGTGATCAGGACCCGAAGGTCTATTCGATGGATAGAAAAAAAAAATCAAAATGGCGGACTTTATTTTTTTCATAGAAAATGTATGACGAATGTTGAAGAGGCTAAAAGTTGGACGGCAAATAGGGGCGAAGACAGCACGCGGGCCACATGTGGCCCGCGCCCCCACGCACCCTACTAGTTAATATATATATAGCTACTCGTGCTGATTCACTCACTCATTGATCACCTCTCCTGAACAATTTTGTATGAAAAAATTTTTTTTGACGTAAACTGTCATATACAAAGGAAAAAATCATTAAGAACAAAAATATGGAGAGAACTGATGATTGAGGATTTCGAAGACGGGTGAAGTGCACAGCCAGGGTATCAAAGATAGGTGGGGGGTGCTCGACCAAATGTCATTCAAAATGTCATCCAATTGGCAGTGAGCTGGAAAAAATTTCAAAATGGCGGATTCAAAATGGCCGCCATTCAAATTTCTTCGATATCTCGGAAAGTATAAAAGATGGAAGAACGGTTTCTTGACAAGAGTTGATCAGGATCCGAAGGTCTATACGATGGATAGAAAAAAAATTCAAAATGGCGGACTTTATTTTTTTCATAGAAAATGAAAGGGGATTTTTAAAGGGATTTTTTATAGGCGGGAAGACAGCACGCGGGCCACATGTGGCCCGCGCCCCCACGCACCCTACTAGTTACTTTATATATAGCTACTCGTGCTGATTCACTCACTGACTGATTGATCACCTCTCCTGAACAATTTTGTATGAAAAATTTTTTTTTCAATGACCATTTCGTATAAAGGGGAAAAATTCATTCGGAGGAAAAATACGGAGAGAGCTGATGATTGAGGATTTCGAAGACGGGTGAAGAGCACAGCTAGGGTATTGAAGTTAGGTGGGGGTGTTCGACCAAATGTCATTCGAAACGTCATCCAATTGGCAGTGAGCTGAAAAAAATTCAAAATGGCGGATTCAAAATGGCCGCCATTCGAATTTCGTCGATATCTCGGAAAGTATAAAAGATGGAAGAACGGTTTCTCGACAAGAAGTGATCAGGACACGAAGATCTATTTTACGGATAGAAAAAAAATCCAATATGGCGGAATTTATTTTTTTCCATAGAAAAATGTATGGCGAATTTTGAAGAGACGAAAGTTGTAAGGCAAATAGGGGGGAAGACAGCACGCGGGCCACATGTGGCCCGCGCCCCCACGCGCCCTACTAGTTTTCGTATATAACGTGAAACACGTTTGCAATTGCATGTTTAGCTCTTATTTTAATGAATCGATCGACACAGTTTAGCTGCTAAAACAGTACCCAACAGTATGTTGAGTTACACATTTCCACAAACATCAAACGATGTTCTGATTTAGATCGTTTTAATAATACTCGTAAGTATATTATATTCGATTACTATTGACTAAATATCAATATTTACTTACCTTTTAATAAGGAACAGTTTATATAGCGACATTAAATTTATCTTTCGAATATATCCGGTGCGCGACCGAGAGCCGTATAAATAGATAATCATAAATATTATGTTATTAACATTGGGCTTTCCCGAGGAGATACGGTGACATATCTAACGATTCGGATTAATGGATGTCTCGCGATATTCTTCGTGAATTACTCTTGTCCGATATCTTTATCTTTTTTCTTTTTCATACGACTGCACGACGTAATGGAATAGTTTATTTATTCATCAGCCTCCATGTACTCTAAAACATAGTGAGAGTTCTTTTTGGGAATTTAGGAGATCTTCAACTTTTCGTTGAATTTTTGTATCAAAACATTCATAATTGCGACGGAACGAACGACGTATTAATAGACGTAATTTTGCAATCACAAAAGTAACCACAATGTAAACCACATTTATTAAAGGTACTCCAATTTGAAGTTTTGAAGCTGTTTTGAAGATGACCAGTCAAATGCTACAATTTGAAATTATTTTGAATTTTCATTGATCGTTTCACAAGAGACTATGAAATCGTGCCAAATTCTCAATTAAAAAACATATTTAAAAACACAAACATGTTGACGAAGGGCATTTATACACATCTTTTAAATTGGACAATCAATTAAAATGTCTATAATACCAGCCGAAATAATATCGTACTTAGGGTTGCCTTATCACCTAATCCAAAAATTGAAAGTTATTTTTCAGTTTCATTTTACCCATAGTATACTCGTACGACTATAATATGTGATTAATTTGAGAAGCACACCAAATTGTATTAAATTAAATTACTCATAGAGAAAGTAGAATTTATACGCTTCAGGTTGAAACGAATTTTTCATACACATAGATACTTACGTATTGAAATTGCGAACTTGATAATCTAGAAGAATATATAGTCTCTTAAACGCTAGGGCCGTTGTGTTTTGGTATTTTGTTCTGCGTATCTTCCGGAAGAATTGCGCGGATACGCCAATAGGGGATTCCCTTTTTTACGTATACCGTTACGTCATAACGAGTCAACCATACAAGATAGAAATGTGATGTCACGGACTTTTTTTGACTTTTTAAAGAAAAAAAACCGTAATAACTTGATTTTTGCGTAACTTTAACCGTTCACGCAGCGCACGCAGCGGAAGCTCTGAAAACGGAAAACTTTTCCCGTTTTTGCATTATATTTCATTGATTTTCCGCTGTTATTGGTCAAACCCTAATGTTATATAGACTGATGTTGTGTAACTAGCCTTCCTCGATAAATGAGCTTCCTCGATGAATCCAACATAAAAAAAAATTTCAATTCATATCAGTAATTCCCGAGATAAGCGCGTTCAAACAAACAATCAAAAACAAACAAATAAACAAACAAACTTCAGTTTTATAATATTAGTACCTATAGTAGAGTTGTGCATTACTGCAGAAGCGATACTAGAATGATTTATGACCGAGTCTGCAGCGAGATAATAACACTACTATAAAAAAAATTGAGGTGTATTGATATTGTATTAAGTATTATTGATATCTTGTGTTAAGATTCTACGTCCTTGATCGTTTCATTCACATGGCAACCCTAACCGAGACAGATGTTGTTTCATATTTCGACACCACGTGCTCAAAACAGTCTCCTGTTCTCTTGATGAATGCGCTACGAGCAATTTAGATGTTATTTTTTCCACCTATCCGCCTACTTATTTCGCTGTGGTTACTCCTTCATTTAATATCTAGAGGACAACCAATTACTGTTTTATCACGCCTCCACAATTATTTATGAATATTCAGAACAAACATAAATCTTGCTAGTTTTAAAAATTAAACTATCAATGATTACGATAGGAGTTAATAACTAAATGTCTTCACAGCGTTCATAAACAATAATAAATGAGGATAATAATTTACTTACAGATTTCTTAAAATTAAAAATTGATACTGATCGAACTGCTGTCGAAATTATATTAAGCTTGATATAGAAATATCCCAGGACGTTTTGCATTAAAATTTGTTTATTCAACGTCAGATACAGAAAGTGCGCTTACAAAGAACTCTTAAAAATATTTTTTTGTTCAAAATATAACAATCTGATGTATTTCAAATAATTATGAACAAAAAGTGTACCTACTTTCATCACTTTCGCTAATGTATCGACAAAAATATTTAGGTAATATCCTCAGTTTACAGACAGACATTGGACTAATGATATAAGAACTTTACTGAATATACAGTTACAGGGTGATTCATAAGAATAAAGGTGGAGGGAAGCAATCTCGCCGCTCAGTGGCGCGGACGAGGCGTATTCAGCCGTCTAATTGGGCGAAAATTACTTCGCAAGTGCTACTTGGTCGGTGCTAGGCTGAAAGACCACAATTTCTTTTTTAACTGGACTGCTTTACGTCTGATGTGAGACAATTTCTGCTTCGATTTGAAAAAAATCTTATCCAGTTTCTACAAGAATTCATTCTAATAAATATTTTTTGCCTTTGAAGTCGTGATATGAATGATAGTGTACAATGTACAGTAACGATAAAAGGGGGTATGTAGTTATGTACCTAAATTATCCTTAAGAAGTCTCTATTCTTAGATCTGTTGTTGAAATACATTTATCTACTTATTTATTGACATAATATACAAACGTTTTGAGGAATTTGTACCGATGCATGTAATAAAACTGAAGAAGTTATACGTCGTAAAACTAAGATTTCCGGATCTTCCTCTAGAAATAGAGTAAATAAAAAGAAAATATTATAACCTACTTAATCAGCCTATTGATATCTACTGCTGGACATAGGCCTTTCCGAGAGCGCGCCACCACACACGGTCCTCCGCCTTCCTCATCCACCCGCTACCAGCGACCTTCTTTAGGTCATCGGTCCAGCGGGCAGGAGGTCGTCCTACGCTGCGCTTACCGGTACGCGGTCTTCACTCCAGAACACGTCTGTCCCAACGGCCGTCGTTTCTGCGTCAGATATGGCCCGCCCACGGCCACTTCAGCTTGATAAACCGTAGGGCTATGTCAGTTACCTTGGTTCTCCTACGGATGTCCTCGTGGCGGATTCTATCCTTCAGAGAAACACCCAACATAGCCCTCTCCATAGCACGCTGAGCGACTTTGAACTTGTGGACAAGGCCTACTGTGAGTGTCCACGTTTCTGCTCCGTATGTCATGACCGGCAAGACGCAGGCGCTGAAGACTTTTGTCTTTAGGCATTGGGGTATCGGCGAGTTGAAGACTTGACGCAGTGTTCCAAATTATAACCTACATGTAACATATTAAGAAATTAGCAAAACTATCTAAATAATTACGATTTTTTTGTCCCAAGCCGAGCCGAGAGCCGAGAGAAAATATAAATTATTTTCATTGGCACGAACACCTTTTTCTAAACGTATAATTTACCAATATAAGAGCGCACGATATTGAGACCTAAGACGTGTTCTACGTACGAATTTATTTAAAGACACACCTACAATATCGATAAATCTACTACGCAGCTAAAAGTATGATAAAATATTTAGACAAACACAGGTCAATGACCGCATAAAAATTTGCTCTTAAAATAAATTAGACATTTCGTGAAGCCATTTTGTCAAAGCATATCTCCTTTTAAACTAAATCGTGGATTACCGTGCACCAAAAACATCACAAAGATGGCACGCGGCAGCTGCTCAGATTAATTTTATCTAGCTGAGTTGAGAATGCTAGGGATTTTTTACACTCCTATAATAACGCGACGAACAGTTTCTTGTAAAACAATATAAATTTTTCACTCTCATAAAGTATTCAAGTCGACGTTTTTAATAGATTTTATGTCTAATCTCGAACCCACTTTCCATACAAAATAAAATTATATAGGTAGTTAATTGATTTTAAGAAATTTATTCGGGTACGCAGAAATATTAGGTACACGAAACTAAAATCTGAATTTTCCATTCACAAAATAATATTATAAGTGACTAAATTTTAGCTCTACTTCGAACATTGTTTCGTTCGAAGCATCAAATTGGTCATTTGATGCTTCGATCATCATAATTCATAACCAAAGCAATTGTTTTTATAATATCTCAAAATAGAACGTGTTAAATTAACACTAACTTACAAACTTTTATTAGACTATTACAGTCGGGGACAATAATGCATTCATAGCTTAAAGGCTAAAACGGTGTGCAAGTAACCGCGTATTACCGTAAACAGACTATCAACCTTATGACAATAGTTTCAGGTTCAAAATATTACTATGTAATATTACACTATGCATTATATGCACTGATTGGCCGAGTGCATGCAAGGGATTTTATTTGCAAATATATGCACTTATGACCCTGACGTGATGAATTTTCTAAATTTTTCTTTACTTTCACGTATTTTTAAATTCCTTCCTGGATATTATTACTAATTGCAGATAATGAAAATGAAAATGAAACTATTTATTTTCACATAGGCCTAAATACAAAAACCCAATAAAAACTCAAAACTCTACCGCCAGGTTCGGAAAGCAGGTTTGCACCGAGAAGAACTGGCAAGAAACTCGGCACTTGCTCTTTTCAAAAATGCAAACCCCGGTAAGAATTATAACAACCATCACAGGCATGTATTTATTGGAATGCGACCAATTCCGAACAGATTTTATTAGTATTCCCGATTTTGATAACGTTCTGTTAGCAATTAAACACGGCTCACAGTTGGCTTCCGATCAAAGATCCAAACCGACGACGATAAAAATATGTTCTTTGTTGACAGTAACGTCAGTCGGTAAGCACTTAACTCATTTTTACGACGGTCCAAGAGCACCATCAAACATTGTGGTGCTTGTAAGTGCTGTGCTCGCCTTTGATTAGAAACATTTGGCACCCAATTCTATTTTAATACGATTGTGTATTTTTCCATCTCCTTTTATATCATGAACGTTCTTGGAATCTTTTGTGTGCGTAACAAGACGCCTGATGTTGTGTTTTTGTTTTTGTAACGACAACTGACGAATTTACAAATTGCCAACTTTGTATTTCTGATTTAGACCTCTTCCATTTATTGAATGGAAGCAGGCGCTAAATTTTGGAAGTCCATAATTAGCATGGCAGATTAATTTGTTCTGCTACAATCCGCTACTTGAAAAGAATCAGTATGGTCCAATATACAGGAACACCGCCCACCTGAAACACCTCACACAATTCTTCCAAGACGCAGGTTTCGTCCCGACACCGAGACATCCTTAGGAGATGTTGACTTCACAATGCGATTCATCGTATGCGAATTGCAAAATTTCGCATTTACTATATGTGTTATTAATCCGCACGAGCGTTTCCACAGGGAAAATTCCCACAATATTGTGGCGTATTAGCGGGAATTTCGTCAGATGGCGCTACTTTTTACTTGTACGAAGAAGGTTTAAGTAAAATTATCACATGTGCTGTGTATGTATCAGTGAAGTGAAAAAACTTTAAAAAATAGGGTTCGTTGAATGAATATAATGAGATGGAAAGAATGCAAGACGATAATATTTCATTGAATGCACCAGATATAATAACATAACTTGGAACCATCTTGGAACGTGTAATGTCCAAACGGTGCCAAGTCGTAAACATCGATATGAACATCCTCTAGCATTACGCAAATTACCGTTTCAGTTAGGTAGTTCAGACTATAAAGTTTTCATCGTAAAGTTTTCATGGAGCATGCGTTATGGTTGCCCTTAAATAATGTTGTCTATGATTGGAACATTAGTACCTACCCAAGTATTAAGACTAGAGTTTATTATGTAAAGTGCACTCCATATTAACGACGATAATTGCAGCTGAAGATTATAGAAACATCTAAAACAAGACACAAGAATATTTGTAAGCCTTATTAAAACAGTTTATATGTCCGTACTTACGTACATTTATCAAAGTTGTTTAAGAGCAACTGGGCTGTGAAATACTTTAAGTAACAAATCCCGCTTTAAGTGAATCAGTAGTAATCCTCTTAAGTGCGAGCCGAGTCATTCATAGCGACGCTTCTGTTAACAACTTCACGGTACTCTACGTACAAATACATAACTTTCTTATTTATAAACAAATATTATTGAGGTAATTGTGTGCTAGAGAAAAAATCGTATTAAAAACCAAACACCAATTTGAAGTTAAAGCTACAAAATCGGATAGGTTAGGTTAGGTTAGGTACTAAAAGGTACAAAAAATAATTTCTTAAATGATGTAGTCATCTTAAACAAAATTTTATATATTTTTTTTATATTTTCAATTTCCTTTTGAAAGGACTTACATATTTTATGCTTAAGTATAGTTATAACTTATTGGGCCTTGAATAATATAAATACGTAATTACGATTTGCACATAACATTTTTTAAACAATTTGATATGAAACTGCCACAACATTTCATTCTAAAACTACGGGTAAATATACAAGAATTTTAATTGTATCAAAAGACCTTTAGGTTAAAGCCTAAATTCTAAAAAATATCTATGTTATTAAGATTATGATAGCAGTTTGAACATTTTTATTCTTGTTATTTTATATGTTTTCACTTTATTAATAATAAGACTACCTTTTATGTTTAACAGATATTATTTTATTCAAATTGAGCTGTTCTGAACTGTAAGTAAATTTCACATACAAGTAAACCAACATACATTTTCTCGTCTAGCGTCCTGAGAAAGACAGATCTTAAAACAAATTTAAGACTAACTTTTCTTGAATCAAGTTGTAGCGCCTCACTAACAGCTTTTGTGTAAAGTTTTCCCGCTTCGGCAGCTCCTGCCTCCCTTGCTTAATTATACTAGGTACTAGACTAGCTTTAGGCCTTCATGTCTATTGCAAATGGTTTTTTATATTTGGCATAAAATGAAAATTACAGTACTATACGATCATATATTATTAGTATCTAAACGAAAACAACGAAGAGGTGATTAATAAGTCGAACATAATCTTCTCTGTATTTTATATAGACAGCATAATGCATATTTAATGTACATGGTACATTGTACATGCAATCTTTGTATTTCACGTTTAGTATAAAATCATATCAGTGAGAAGCGTATCAAAGCTCAGAGCTCAACCGTTTAAAATGTTCCCGAGACACAAACTAATCACCCGTTAGTGCAACGTTTAACAGAATAAAATATGTATTCCCCAGCAGAATATGCAAAGGAAGCGATTATGCATTGTCGCGTCTAGGAAAAATTTGAGTCATATTTATAGTCATATATCTTTCTAACTTTACATCTGCAACATTGAACCAACCAAAGTACATTCAAACGTTCAGCTTCAGACACTCGAAACATTTTGCAGTTGTAATATTACACAGGACGTGAAAACGTAAGATTTAAAAAGCACCATACTCTTTTGAACGAATAAAACTGCTACAAAAAGACCGGTGTCGCAACGTAAGGCGTCGCCTTCGAAATAAAATTACCACGAAAATTCCATTTTTAAAAGCAAACCTCGACAACGCAAACTGTCTGAAAGAATGTTCAAAAGTTGGGTATCCGAAAGTTAAATGGAAAAGTTCGGTATTCAAATAGACAATCTCGTCAAGAAGGACAAACCTGTCCGTGGATGAGCAGAATTATTTTTCCTACATGTTGCAACAATAAAATTTCTCTCATCGATGAAAATATTAAATACTAGCTGAGTCTGCTTCTCTCTGGCGATCTTGTATGGATTTAAAAAATCCTTTTATAAACAATTCACAGATATAAGACGAAATTACGATTTTAACTGTCAATATATGGACTCAGTCGAACAGATCGAACAGAGGTCATAAATAATATACGTTAATTAATTAACAAAAAAAACCGACTTCAACTCTCATCAAACTACTGTTTGAATACCTACATCCTTACATATGTACATGGTTTTAACATGGTTTTTGTACAATGTATTACAGTCATGTGATATTTTTTATAAGTGCTTGTTAGCCAATATGCGGAAAATTATATATTTTATTTTGATAAAATCCTACTTACCAGTCTAGACGAATACCCACATGTCTTTTCTAGCCTGTGTAAACCAACTTCTTTCATGTCGTTTGTCCACCAATGACCAAGGTAAACGCTGGACTTTTATCATTTTGATTTTCTTTTACCGCGAAAGCTAGCAACCCAGTCAATATAATTGCAGGGGTTAATCATTTACACTGATTGAAGTTATGATCTCTCAAGTCTCGATAACATTAATCGTTTGATATACCCTTGCGAATGGAACAACACCCTTGTTTAAGATTGTTATTACTCAATTATGCTTAAACGCCCAAACCATATACCTACAATCACTACTATTATTATACAACACAATTCCCTATCTACAACTGTAAAATAGCTTTTTTGGATTAGACGCAAATATAAATCAGCATACGAAATTTAATTAGTCGGTACTTATGAATAAATTATCTGAAAAATATTATATAATAAATAAATTATATAAACATAATACACGTATCATTTATCTTTTGCCATTGCTGTAACTAGTAATCACTGATAAGAAAACTGCCACATTTTTGAAAACATAAGTCGGTTATTGTATACGTGTTTGAGAGCAGTTATAAATTGTGCATGTTTTATAATATTGTACTTAGGTACATATTATATTACTAGCTGACCCGGCAAACTTCGTTTTGCCTGTTATTTTTTTCTCATAATATTAATAATACTATAATAATAATTTTATTTATTTATTAATAGGTACAACTGTAACGGGTCACGTTCCGTACATTGAAGATATTTCGAAATTTTTTGTTGCAGAGCACTCTTTAGTCGATACTGAAGCCAAAACTGTAATTTGTTTAATTTTTGTCTGTCTGTCTGTCTCTCTATTTAACGGCCACGCATCACGGCTAATCCGCTGGATGGATTAAAATGAGACTTGGCATGATGTGAGTTTATATACCGAAGTAGGACATAGGATACTTTTTATTCCGAAATTCAGCATGGTTGCCCTGGAAGACGACATTAAAGTCAAAATGTGTATGTATTAAGTTATAATTCATTAACTCGCGGTCAGATTTCATTCATTCTTTTTTGTTCGAAAGGAGGTACTTCATAGATTGTCTCTGAAATATTTAAAGTTTATCAGTTTTGTAGTTCAGAAATTACAGACATACAAACCTTCAGTGTAAGTCAAACCGTATAGCCAAGTCATGCCGCAATATTACTTATAGCGCCATCTCTAAAATTAATGTGGTACTTTCTTGAAAGTAATTTTTTCTCGCATTACCGAATTTTAGTTATGTCATGGTCTATCTATCGTTGCCTCACTTTGTTTCGAGATGGCACCTGAGGTTTTCACTTCTGTCAACATTTAATTGAACGCGGCCGAAGCCTCTCGCTGGATCAAATATAATTGAATTTCATCTCAACCCCACAATAGCTGGGTTAGGGTTTTCTCTCAGAATAAGAGAGGTTTGTTTAGTAAGTACTTAGACGAAGACCAAAAAAGAAATGGATGGATCGTATGGAAGGAGTATTGCACGTTGACAGCAGATAGGAGAGAATGTAAGAAGACTCCATGGTAAAAATTTAGAATCCTTTGGCAGGAGTAGCGGGACGGGAAGGGGGAAGGGAGGGAGAGGAAGTGTCCCCTAACCCCCGATACCACTCCCTGAAAAGGTATTGCACCATGCTTGAGCAAATTTAAAAAGATAAAATAATTAAAATGACGATGATGGAGTCGCTTCGTCGCGGAGAGAAGCGAAAGGGGAAGGGGTGGGAAGAAAAAAATGGGATTTTTTCCCCTCTCCTAAGCTAAAACTTTCGACACGTAGTAGTTTTTAAGAAATATTTTTTTTTTTGTTTTGAATTCAATTTTGCTGTTATAATTACTGAAATACATGTTTTGGAATGGGAATTGTAGCCTCAAGAAGAAGTAAAGAAGTTAGGGAAACCCTTTATCCATCACCATCTACCCCTCACCCCCCCTAAGGGTCAGTCGACAGAGCTTTTTTAGCCTTCAGTCTTTCCCTTACCCTTTTTAAGGCTCGGTCGACGGGCCCCGCTTCGCGGGACTCCGATTTCTGGGTGGTCATAAAAGAAAATAACCACTCAGAAATCCCAAATATCAATATCGAATAGAAATCTTCGTCACCTATCCGTTAAGTCGAGGTGCCCCAAGTCTCGAGCTCGCTTCGCTCGCTCTACATCCTAAGTGGTCAAAGTTTGTGTCAAAAATTGAATCTGTATTCTGTAATACTACAAATAACATATTTAAAAAGTTCTGTGGCCTATTTTTTCTGTCGTCGGTACAACAAAATATGTGTGGTGTTCCATCTCGTCCTACTGTATCTCCTAAAAATCATCCTAACTTCGAAAAAAGACCTCCCGATTTATACTGACCGCCACATAGATTGAATAATTGTTTTTTTGAAAAGCTCCAAAACAGTGCGTTACTTACCTCGTAATGCGAATAGTATTGTTATAATCAGGGACCAAACCTCTACCAAATACAACACCTTTCTCCCCCGAACTCCTGCCAAAGGAAAGTAAATCCAACCCTGATTTACCAAGTTTTATCAGTACTAACAAATATCTGTAAGAAGTTTGGTGAATCGGCTTTAAACAACTCCAAACAATTGCGCTAAATCGTTAGTCGGTTGCATTTATGTTCAGCTGAAAGAAGCCTCGGTACCCATCTCGCAGAAAGCTTCGAAGCCTTGATTCTCATTTTCGATCAACGGCCCCGAGTATGAAATCCCAAATATTTCCGACGTTGTTCTCAGTACTCGAAGCTGATGGCCGTCCAGCTCGTGGGTCATCAATTCTTCTGACCATTTTTTAACGATTGTATACGCTGGAGCAGGTCCTAATTTGTCAATCTGTTTCAGCGTTAACCCTTTCTTGAACAAATAAATACTTGGCATCTCTTGGCATCGACGTAGGTAATGTTAAATATTCTCCGAAACCACAATCGGTATTATAACGTTATTTGCATATCAAATAAATTAAATAGACCAAAGAGGTCGGACATCATACTCCGGCTACAAATTTCGAAACAAACCTGTCAGAGGTGCTGACGTGACAGCAATGAAATGTTTACTTAGCAACGCCATTAAATCAATTAATTAATTTTATTTTTATTTCGAAAATACTCGATAATCCTATAAGTCTCCACATATAAGTCCTCGACTCGGATCGATTATTTTTTTACGCTCTTTCATTTGATGTGCGATTCGTTCGATTTCACCGTACACCGGTACCGCCCTTGGTTTTTGTATGGGAAAATTAAATCGGCCAGGGCCAGGGTTCTTTCAGCATTTTGGGTCATCAAATATAGATAAAAGCCCGGTCCCGCATCCAGAGATCATTCCCTGAAAATTTCATAACGATCGGTCCTGCCGTCTCTGAGGAGTTTGGCTACAAAGAAACAGTATACATTTTAACTTTTATCCCCTCTCCTAAGGGAACCATGCTGAATTTCGGGATAAAAAGTATCCTATGTCCTTCCTCGTAGTATGAACTCAAGTCATACCAAGTTTCATTGGAATTCATTCAGTAGTTTCGGCGTGATGCGCGGCCGTGATACAGAAAGACAGACAGACAGACAGACAGACAAAAATGAAAAAAAATACAGTTTTGGGTTCAGAACCGATTTTAGAGTGCCCTCGAAAAAAAATTTTCAAAATATCTTTAATGTACAGAATTTGACCTGTTACAGATTTATTATAAGTATATAGATTATAGACATTAGATATTGTAGCATATCATTATAAGATAACTATTAATACGAGAAAACCTAAAAAATTATAATAAAAAAAAATTTTAATTCAATAAAATTAATAACATTTTTAATTTTGGACATCTGCCACTGTGATACAGTCTCAAGTTTAACTAAACCCCAGCCATCACGGCTTTGAGAGATTGTTTAAGTAATTAAAAATTCGAAGCTCACAGACTTCGTGTCTTGGTAAACAGGGAAGTTTTCTAACAAAACTTATGAAGAGTAATTTATTTCCGATCTGGCTATTTAAAACGTAAGAAGTAAGAACCGTCTCCCTCTTAGTCGATATACTAGTATATCAAGTAAGCTTTCTGAAGAAATTGCTAACGAGATCGATCGACGAGGATCGATAATAATCACGGACACATCTCACATTTTATTATTTATCATAGTTTACTATTGCAGATTAATTGAGATTATTTCGTTGTTGTCGTTTGATGACTTCTGTCCTGCCGCTAATCTAACATAACCAAAAGTGTTCCCTCAAAACGCTCTTATTTTGTCTTAACGGATATAGGAATAGCATCAGGAAAACAGTGGCTGAGACGGGCGGTTCTTCAAAATATATTTACATATTAGTGTTAAAGCAAGAATATTATTTAAACTTACCAGGCCTTTTCGGAGTTCACTTTTTATGAGTTGGTATAGCTTTTAGGTTTTACCTGCTGGTTTATTTGAAGACTTACCTCTTACATAACCGTTTAATACACAAACTAACAGAGTATAATGCTTACCTCCTAGTTGGATGTATAAAATTCTGCATAAGTAAGGGAATACACAACGCTCTACGAATAACGACAAAGGCTATCCTTACTTTAAAATGCGGACTGGATTGATCGGTTTATTTCTGATTCTTTCTGCACGTCTCTTAACGTCGGCAGTTCTAAAGCTCTTGTATGGCTTTTGAAATGCATCGAGAGAATCAGAGTATCGGTTTACGAATATCAATACAAATGCCAGTAGGGACCTTTCAAATTCTTTCCCAACAGGCAATTTACATTTTTGACGAAAATCGCTTTTGGTGTTAAGCATTTTTTCATTCAATTATTATAATCACTAAGCATTATTTAGTGATAATTCTTTTTTCAACTTTAGTGTTCGAATTGCCACACACCACCTCACTACAAGTAATCTAATCCAACTATGTTAGTGAAGATAAGGGAAGTATACATCACGCGAGCTAAGCTACAGTCAGTTGTAATTACTAAAACATCTCTCAGGGTTCCTAACTTCAATTGGTTTGCTTGATTTCCATGGAATATGTTACAGAAGTGCGTGGAGCCGCATGCAACAGCTAGTTTTAACTGAAACAGACGATAAGAAACCTTAGGATATGGGCATCCAAACGATTTACGTAAACCTTTTTCGTTCAAGTAAAAAGTAGCGCCTTCTGTCAAAATTCAAACTTTTGGTGACAAAACGTGCATTTTTGGCACCGGTATGCATTTTTGGACGTTTTTTTGCGCCGTCCGCCCTGCCATATGTCTATTACTGAAATATACTAATTAAATACACTCTTGCCTCAAACATGAAGACATTTTTAAATATTGAATGGCAGCAGGCGTTATTTTGCGGAAATCCATAATTAGCAGGACAGATTAATTTGTTTTGCTATAATCCGCTACTTGAAAAGATTCTGTATGGTACAATATGCAGGAACACTGCCCACATGAAACACCACACACAATTTTTCAACACTTTCTTCGACGCACGTTTCGTCTCGAACCGGGACATCCTCAGGAGACTTCACAATGCGAAATCGTAGAGACTCTACGATTCATCTCATCTCGATCTCAGAATCTTTTCAAGTAGCGGATTATAGCAAAACAAATTAATCTGTCCTGCTGAAGACATAAAGAGCCTTGTAAAGTTTACCTAATACTTCAAGTAAAAATATAAATGTTCGACAAATATATTGAATTTTCACGAGCTCCGAATACATTCATGGTTCGCGTCGCGGCGTCGAGTTTATGAGTAAGAACTCCGTATGGATTCCAAACTAGTCGGGCCGACCCAATAAATATCATACGTGAGTATTGCCCGTATAATATTATTTGGAATATGGATGAAAAGAGTTTTTACTGTTATATTTACTGTATAGGAAAGAGAGATAGCTTTACCTACTGTTGATATCTCATAGCTTTACCGACATTCGATTAGAATATTTAATTCAATGTGTCTCTATAACACATTTAATTAAATGAAACATTTTTTATTTCCGGTTTTATGTTCAATTTTCCTCTTAAGAATTAGATAAATATGACTTGACTTTAAATAGCGGTGAGATTGTCGAAAGTTCATTGGTGAATGTTGTTTGAGACCGCGTGCCCACAGATTAGAGAAGTAAGTTTATATTCTTTTTTCTGTCTCCGTGCCTAGCAGCTAAACGTAAAAAGGGGTTAAGACTTTTATAGGTATCCTGAATCAGAAAGAATCGTTATAGCAATAATCAGACGGAGCTTGGTTAGCAAATTAGTGATCATCATTCAGCTTTCTTCGTCGAGCACAAAACATCTTAAACCGTACAGTAAGATTATTTTAATTGCATACTAAATATAGTTTTTATTCATACAGACACTAGTCTACACTTCCGTATGTCATATGTGCATATTGTATTTAAAGCTCGTCGCTGCTGACGAGTCATATATCATCCCAACAATGACATATTCAGAAATAACTACACTTAATTAGTATCGGTAGGATGATATTGATGTATTTATTGCTTGGAATGGCACCACAGCGGGTTGGCAGACGTAACGTCTGCGTATTTTACGGATATGATGACCCTGGCCTGTTCCGTGGAGGAATTCACCTGAAAAAAGGATTACTACCTGCCATTTTTGTCATTTATTCATCTTACACGCTCATATAAGCTCTATATTTCTATCGAAAAGTATCAGTTTCAAGATGTATTAATCTCATGAAATACATCTTTACGAACTCAACCAAATATACTTGTTAGTCAGGGTAGCTAAGTGCATATCACTAACAAGTTAAACGCCAATTAACTAAGTTAAAGTAACAGTTGCTAAGCCGTGAGCATTTAATTACATGACGACGACAAACTTTCGAGCTCCTGCTAATTTATTATTCGCCATCGTTGCCGTTACCACTCGTGCGATCATAATTTTGAACATTTCATATTTTTCTCACTGACACTGTCAATTAATTATACAAGTACGCTGGATCAAACATTCTATACAATTGACAGTTCAATTTTTGTGCCGATTTGAAGCGCCCCCTCGAAGGTCCACGGTACTAAATTGACATTTGTTGCTAGTGACGTCGTTTTGAATGTCATTTTATTTTAGTTCCATGGACGCTCACGCCAGGTTACGCAACATTCAGCGCCAAAATGGCGAAAATCAAGTGTCTTCATTCTGTCAAGTCTGAAGTCCAGCGTACTAGTACCTATAGTAGAGGTCAGTGTTTTCAGAATATAGAGGTTTGGTACAATTTTATCTATCAGTTTCTAAGTTGTACGCCCATCCACACGCAAAAGTGAGGTCGCACTAAGCCTTCGGTACCTATATGTCCTTCTTTTCATTTTTTCCAATACAAATTAATACTTGATATCTTTCTTACGTGTTGGTAAGTTCCAATGCAGCCGAAGATGTTATCGTACTAACCTGGAAGGGGCAGAGATCCCCAACTTTTGGGAATACTTACGGAATCTCATGGGAATGCTAAATAGGTAGGTAGCAGCCGCGGCCGAAGCCATCCGCCGGGCCAGACCTGAAGCAATTTAGAAATTATAAATTCCCAAATTGACCTCTTGTCTTCAAACGAAGCAGATGTCGGGAACCTTATTTTAAAATCGGTCACTTAACATTTTTTTCATAGATCAAGTTCCTTATAATGTTTTTACTTTCATACGCCATCCTAAAAAAATTATCCTGCTTCAAATACTTCGTACACAATACTGTGAGATAATACGGAGGAAGAAAAATAGCGGAAAGAAATTGAGCCAGACCGCTACTAAGTGCGTACGAGACTTTCTATTTTATTGAATTTTCTGCTAAAGTTGCTTGAACAATAATATGTGCCTACTCGCGAAAATATTGTTGGGGTAAAACTGCGATAAAATTATCAAGGCTCTTAGTTAAAAATCAGAAACAACATTAGGGAAACTTTACCATAACATAGACAATGTGAAATGTAGGAAAAATACCTACATGAAATAGGTAAACAAGCTACATCATAAAATTACGTACCAACTATTAGAAAGGTTTACTACACAAGCCTTATAACGAATCAAATAAAGTCAACAAATTATTATCTTTGTAAAAAATATCTCTTGAAAAAGTCGTCAGCTGAAAAATCTAGGTTATTAAAAGTATACACAATAAATGTTTGCTACTAAATTACTAGAGCAACTAACTTTTCAACAAAAAGCAACAAAGGAGAAATCGACGGCGAACCTATCAAAACTTGAGAAAATTCAATAAAGGCACTTGGAAAGTTTGTTAAACCGAGTAACGGGAATATTCTTATAAAAAAGGCCCTCAATTTGTGTCGCCGGTAAAATAAAAATAACGAGGACCTCGATGCCTCCAAGGTAGAATCAATTTTGCCGAGTTGCAAAATTTTATAAATTATGTACAACTTTACTATGTTGTTGTAAACAATGTGCAAGTAACGTTAGCACTCTTCAATCCTTGATGTCTTGCGTAGTGTTTAGAAGACGTACCTGTAAAGAAAAACATATTTTAAGCGTAGAACATATACTCAGAAATTATAGTTGAAGAACGGACCATCAAGTGGACCAAACGCAATGAACATACAACATTGAATCTAAAAATGACGCCAGAAACTGTCTGAACAAAGTAAGCAGCCATGATAATTGCTACTATGATTATAATGATATCCGCAATGCACCTAACAGGCCTTTAAAATGTTGGTATAATGCCTTAAAGGCCAAAGGTTTGACACCAAATCCACATCTGCAGAATATATTCTGAGCTTTAATTATGTTTGCACATCAAAATTGCAGATGTCAGTGAGTATTTGCGGATACCCAGATCAATATAAACAGAACAGACCAAAGGCAACTAAACCAAACGGCTGTTCTTGTATCAATATTAATTCTACCTATGTAACTATATATGTTAGGTGATGGAAGTGGTGAAATTGAAGGATCTGAACATGTGGTTACTTAAACATTGATAATAATTATCAATCAATTAGTATTAGGTATGAATGTATATTTAACAGGAAAAATTATGCTTTTTTGATATAATTTTAATAAATCTCTATTATTATCAGCCTAGCTGTTCAACGCGGAAATGCAGCCAGTATTCTTGGCACCATTCCACGCGGGAAACACTTGTATAGCAATTAGAATAAGTTTAATTGTAACATTTAAAAAAAACTCTCCCGACAAAATTACTTTGCACTTCGTTGACAAAAGTGATTCTTATCGTTTTACTACTTTTCTCGCATGGAACCCTGGATGCGCAAGTCTTACTCGTAGATACTTGGAACGTTTTATTAACAGTCTGAGAAAATTTAACAGAAGACTTTAAAAGCGCAGATCCAATATTACGTGTTCCAGAATGAGCTACCCGAAAAACAATGACATCAGCTGTTGTCACGAATTTGATACTCCAAGCCGGCTGTCATTAATCAAATCAAGGCTGTGCGGTTAATGGCAGACTAATTACAGCTCGCGTATCACTACACACTACAATCCGATGCTGTAATTAAGGCGTCTGCTGAAAACGCTTTATAAAGGGCAGTTTCGCGTTGCACAGTTATCATGCAAGTGCACTTCTAACCGTTTATTGAGTACCTACCTACCTGCTTGTATCGAAATACCTTACAAGTGTATTTGACTAAGGGCCGATTTTTCAATCGCCAGATAACCTATCTGAGGAATAAATTTGAAACATATGCCATACAAAAGCTGTCAAAACGTCATATTTATTCCTCAGTTAACGTTTATCTGGCGATTGAAAAATCGGCCCTTAACCGTGTGCGGGAGTGTTAATCGGTACCGGGAGGAATGTTTTATCGACCTTATATAATCATCTCTTATATTATAAAATTTATATTTATTTATGCTTTTTTTTATTACCACAGCAATTCTCATTAACTTTAACTTTAACTCTTACTCCTAAATATCCACGCCGCAATCCGATACTGTAATTATGGTGTCTGCTGAAAACGCTTTATAAAGGGCAGTTCGCGTTGCACCGTTATCATGCAAGTGCACATCTAACCGTTAATTGAATTCCTACCTACTTGTATCGAATTCCTAACAAGTGTATTTGACTATATCGTTAAGTGTTAATCGGAAGTGGGAGGAGTACTTAATCGACCGTATTTAATTATTTCTTACATTATGGAGTTTATATTCATTTCTGCTTTATTATATTGCCGCACAGTAAATTTCATTCACTTTAAGTCTTACTTCTAAATTTCTACTTATCTCCTCAGTAGACTCCTATTCAAGGCATGCATTGACCTCAAACCCATTTTTGAACATTTTATTCATAAAATTCATATGAAGAAGTTCAGAATCATTTTTAAAGCATTTGGTCATAAATAGAACGGGGTGAATTGCTTATTTCTACCGATGACAATGAATTATTAATTTCATAAAACAAACCTGGAGTAATTTTTGTTGCCCGAGTGGGGGAATCTTCAGGCATCGTTTTAGTACGTAGGTGTATTGTTTGTTACATGTGGCATAATTTTCTGCGAAATAAAGTTTTTTCTTTCTTTTCTTTCTTTCTTTGATAGTCTAAGTACTTACTTGTATCGACTCCACACAAAGTTTAAAAAAACAGATATCTCTTACCGATGAAATCGCCGAGATTTATTCAATTTACCCACTGTGAAGTAACCAAATATTGAACAGTAACCGACTAACTATTTGGCTGTCAATCAATAAATTCGATGGCGTCGACCCATTGTTGCGATTTATAAGCCTAAAGCATAATCAATACACTATGACTAGAGTAACAAATATAATTGGTCAAGTGCGAGTCGGGCTCGTGCACTTAGCATCCCGTACTATAAAGACCCATAGTTTAAAGATGTTTATATAAGTTTAATTATATTAAACTTAACACCCCTGCCTATTAAATTCATATGTCACGTTTGTTGTATGGGAGCCTCATTTAATATTTATTCTATTTGTTGTTATTGCGGCAACAGAAATAAATCATCTGTGAACATTTCGAGTGTCTAACTATCATGGTTCTTAAGATACAGCCTGGTGAAAGACGGACATACGGATGGGCAGACTGATGGACGGACGGCGAAGTCTCAGTAATACGCGTTTTTTACCCATTTGTCTACGAAATCCTAAAAATACAATCGTTGCTCCAATGTATACCTACATTTATCGCACAGTATTTTTAAACCACTCCTAAATTTTATAATTTCATGTCGAGGTCGTGTCAAAGGTCACCTCTCAAAGCCTATTCAATCGATTCTTCACACAAAGTATACAAAATTAAATAAACTTGTCAATTAAAAACTAATAAAACCGGAACTTTTATTTACTTGACCTTATACTTTGAGTGTTGAGACCTTCTTATATTTACTACTAGCTGACCCGGCAAACGTTGTTTTGCCTTATTAATTATGTCTCACTTATTAAGCTTTCTGCGAAGAACCAATTCATTGTGACAATTATATATAATAATATTTCGAGTTTTTTGATATGATATACCTATGATTTCAGCTATCTCAACGGCCCCCAGTATCAATGAAACAAATTAATAAAGTAGAATCTCTCCATCGTCTACAATCGTTAAAAGATGGTCAGAAGAATTGACGCACTGAAGATCAGAGAAGCTAAACATATGGCATTGAAGCAATGCCATATGTTTAGCTACTCTGATCTTCAGTGCGTCAATTCTTCTGACCATTTTTTAACGATTGTATACTATGGAGAGATTCTACTTTATTAATCTGTTTCAGCGTTAACCCTTTCTTGAACAAATACATCGACGTAATGTTCGATTTTCTCCGAAACCTACAATCGGACTGATCGCATCTTATGTTATTTGCATATCAAATAAACTTTGGGCTAATAAATTAAATAGACCAAAGAGGTCGGACCTTACACTACAGTAAATCCATGGAAAAACCTGACGTATAATAATTATGAAAAAAAACGTGAAAAAATTTGACAGCAATGAAATGTTTACTTAGCAACGCCATTAAATCAATTTATAATTTTATTTTTATTTTGAAATACTCGATAATCATAATTCTCCACATATAAGTCGTCGACTCGGATCGAGTATTTTTTTACGCTCTTTCATTTTATGTGCGATTCGTTTGATTCTGTTTAGTTTGTTTAAATCAAAGTTTTCTGCATATTCCGTGTTTCAAGCTATTTGGACAAATACTGAGGGTTATTATGTCTATTTTTTCTGAACTACAAAACCGATGACTTTGAAATATTTACAGAACAATCTTTAATGTATCCCCTTTCTAACAAAAAAAGAATGAATGAAATCGGACCACGCGTTAATGATTTACAACTCAGTATACATTTTAACTTTTATCCCCTCTCCTAAGGGAACCATGCTGAATTTCGGGATAAAAAGTATCCTATGTCCTTCCTCGTAGTATGAACTCAAGTCATACCAAGTTTCATTGGAATTCATTCAGTAGTTTCGGCGTGATGCGCGGCCGTGATACAGAAAGACAGACAGACAGACAGACAGACAGACAGACAGACAGACAAAAATGAAAAAAAATACAGTTTTGGGTTCAGAACCGATTTTAGAGTGCCCTCGAAAAAAAATTTTCAAAATATCTTTAATGTACAGAATTTGACCTGTTACAGATTTATTATAAGTATAGATAGATTTTGATATTTACTTTACGAGTAGCTGCTACCGTTTACCTTACCTACTTTTCAGTTGCTTACATTCATGTTGCTTACTTTCATTGCAAAAACGACTCAAACTTCGGTGAAAAGAAATACTCTAGGTACAAGATTAATTAAGAAATTATTTTCAATTAATGATCTTGTGGAAGGAATACAATCAAAGTTTACCGCGCAAGGAAGTTATTTATCCACCTAAATCAATAAGCATTTCTTTCGCCAGACGGTTGCAAAGAAAAAGAATCTTAGACTTTCAGTGCCCTGCACGCTCATAAAAGAGGTGATAAAAGAGCAGAGAACCAACCTTAGCGCTTACCTTCGAATGCCTTTGTTTACGATCAGCTATCCGACGAACGGCATATAAAGATGCCGACATCATAATTCCAGGCAATGAGAAAATGCATTAAAGCTATTAAACAATGATTTACAAGCTATTTTATGCTGTCCATTATTTACAATCACGGATATTCTAGTGTGTATTTATAATAGCTACCTATATAAATAAAGATAACCACATCTAAACTTTGTTTAATGATCCCTTGATGATGATAATTATTTACCTTGACTTGACTTATTGCGCCAAGATTACCATATTATACCTATTTCGTAAGAAAAAAAATACTAACAGTTTTCGAGTCTCAACGGCATTTAAACGTCATGTTTATTATGGCGTTTCCCAATGGTTTGCCTTACTAGAGATAGAAGTTGTATGGAGTTTATGTCACATTGATATCCCTAGTAGGGCAAATAGAAGAAAGATAGAATATTGGGAACCGGTTTTATATACGCTAAACAAGTAAATGTCAATTAATTAAAAAAAATATATTATTCCCCAATGGCCCGAGGATCCGCTAAAGTATGTGCATAATTGCTAAAGTTAAACGATTGACTTCGAAATGAGATCAGTGCAAGCGAACTTGCATAGAGGCTGCAGGGAGTTCCGGACGTTGAGCCAGTATCTGACATGCCGCTTTCATTCCCTATTCGATAATATTTCGTAGCTGGGTCTAAATAAAATTCCTGATAATATTTATTGACTAGCGAACGCCCGCGGCTCCACTTTGCTCATGATGAACCTCTGTTTCACTCCCAGGGGTATAATTTTCAGAAAGGCTGTGAAAATAGCCTCTTTTTAAAATTTTGAAACCGTGATTCTATGGCGCATGGCTACTATTTTCTGATTTCTATTCTATGCTTATTGCTATGATCAGATATCGATTTTGTAAGAATTTGATCCAGTACCTTACCAAAAATTTCATGATATAGCGCCCATTTATTTTAAAATTTAACAACAGATTCCTCTACTATGCTTGCTACAACAGTCCGATATCGAAAATGAAAATTAAAAATCTTTATTTTCACATAGGCCCAATTAATAGGCTCTTATGAAAAGTCAAAACTCTACCGACAGGTTCGGAAATAATTTGAATGAATTCGGTCCAGTAACAAGATATTTATATGGAACCATCTTCAGGGTATACCATCATAAAAATATGCGTCGACTTGAGAACCTCCTCCGTTATTTTTCGTCGGTTAAAAAATAAACGGGTCAAAATCAATTATTTCAGTCTCTACAGGTCTTTCTTCTCATCAAAAACGGATCCGACCGTAAATGACAATTGTAAATAATACTTGCTATCCGGATACAAATGAAACTGGCCCAAGGAGCCTGTTTACGGAGCGTGTCGGAATCAATGATCGCCTATAATTAAATTCCTTCACGTCAATTTCTTCTCGGCTTGCCTTAAATTTGCTTCATTAAATATCGATAAGAGGACCCACTTAATCTCTTGTGACAAATGCCTAGCGTGCCTAACATAGAGTTATTGAGATTGCGTTTTGAGCTGGTATTTGAAGGACTACAGAGAAGTAACCAACAAGAAAATAATAAGTACAAGGAGTTGTGTCACCCTCAATCCTTTTTTACGGCTCACTGCTAGGGCAAACATCTCACAGAATAAGAGGGGTTTGTCATATGTTATAGCCCATTTTTTTGCGTTGATGGTCTTCTTTTGAATGTAAATTCAATGGAGAGGTGATATGCCATATTATGGTTGCTATGGGAGATGAGAAATATAGAAAATTAATGCACGTTTATACCGACAACCCTAAACCCTTTGGTGACAGTTGTTGTAAGTGAAAACTGTCACCTAAGGGCTTAGGTGCTCCTTAAGCGATTGTTGGTGAAAACGACCATCATTCGAAGATGTTTAGGAGAGTGACGATTGGCATGGAGTAAGGTGGGAATTATAGTTGAATTATAATACGATGTACTGATGCTGGACCTTGGTCTCACTATGTTTTCACCATTTTCTAGTGATGTTCAGCTGGCAGTTGGCACATACGTCTGAGTCTTGAAACTCGGACTCCGAAAATTCATAAGTGAGATTTGGCACTAAAAGAAATTGCAGAAAATGCTACAGTAAGTTGCTTGTATGATAAACAACATGAACTTTATTCACGGTACGATAATTTTCAAAACGGAACAGAGTTTCGTGACCGTGCTAATGGACTTATCTGTTTCTACTCAAACATTCATAATACGCAACTTCTGAGTCAAGCCCTTAATTGAAAGGATGCCTACCTTTGATGGGATGGGATGAATAATCCACACGATATTGTCGACTGATATTAACCTTTAATGTGAACATGATACAGTAGTGATTCAATTACGTGCTTAAGAACAGCACTTACGATGAAAAACAGGTCGTGTGTCGAGGGACGTGGAATGACACCGACACCTAACTCGTGAGATGTGTACTCGAGCAAGTACACTCGTAATTTGAACGAGATCAGAAAATCAAATACACCAGCCCATCACACTTTGTATAGGTTTGTTTGTCTTCACGTCGCTACCACTGAACCTATTTGGCTGAAATTTGGATACGTTTTACCTCCTCCGGATTATATAGGCTACTTTTTATCCTGGAAAGTAAATAAATAAGTATAAATAAACATGTTAGGACATTACAAACATCGCAGTCTAGTCCCAAAGTAAGCGATAGCTTATGGATGGAAACTAGGTAACTGATAAATACGTATACAATATACATTATACATACATAGATAAACGCTGGAAAATTTTCAAAATCATTAACAACCATTTCCCAGCTGTGGGAATCAAACCTACCTCTCAAACCTCTGACGCAGAGGGCAAGACTACTACCGCTGCGCCATTCGTCGTCGAAAAATTCCATGAAAACATACAGAGAAAATATACAGAGTCGACAACAAAAGCAAGTTTAACATAATTAGATACGTACTTCCGTTTCTGAAATCAACATCCTTCAATTCAGCTTCATTAGTATTTAGGTTACCTAAACAATCGGCTCGGAAAATCACATAACGGAAACGTCTACGCTCAGTTTAATTTGGTACGCCCACTTGGGTAATGTAATTAGTGTTTATGACTTCGCTAAATACGTAGCAATAATTTGCAACCGCAATGCGAAGAAATCGCCAGTTTTATAATTTGATCTACAAGGAGTATGCGCCCATTAC
This sequence comes from Coenonympha arcania, assembly GCA_036785405.1. NCBI lineage: Eukaryota > Metazoa > Arthropoda > Insecta > Lepidoptera > Nymphalidae > Coenonympha > Coenonympha arcania. Next base: position 7,083,705 of record CM072061.1, read on the forward strand.
CGAAACGTTATTTCTCTGGTACAGTGCTGAACGTCTCTGCTATCATGAAGCCTTGAAGAGTTGAATCGCCTGTACTCGTATCGTCTAACAAATAAACGTGGAATTGGGATGGAATAGTTACCTGTTTGGTCCTCTTCTGTCATCAGCAATTTGATATTCGCAAGAAAAAGACAAAACGGAGTATAACTATTGCACCTTAATTCCGTGTTTATTTGTAAGGGGGTTTACCGTTTAAGTGTAGGTAACTAAAACCACATCAAACCCGAATAAAGTGCTTAAAATACACCTCAAGTTACGGTCACCGCATGCAACAAGTCGAGCCATTCAAAAATAAAGTTGCGATGTGCTGGAATCTCTCAATGGAGCACAATTAAGATTCCTCGCGACTCCGGGGCGCCTTCATGCATGCAGAGTATATCCAGCCGCCTGCGAAACGCGGCTGTTTCACAAGCTGCGTAAATCTCACTTCACACCGGCACCACCGACGCTGCTGCTGTATTTTGAATAAAAATAAACGATACGCCTACAATGGAGGATTCCAGACCTAATCTCGAGGGCTACATGACCTAAATTTGCAACGTCGTCAAGCAGTTTCATCGTTTAACGCCTCTCACGTCACGAACTTTCCATGGCGTGCGTAAGTGATATCGGGTCCTTTTGTGCTTCCCGAAATGAAACTTTATAGCGCTTCGCATGGAGTACAGAAACGGCAGGTGCGAAAAAAGTTTTCCACAAAAGAATTTTGGTAGACCGATTCAATGTCACGTTTTCACAATTTCATCCGACGATGCTTGTTTATTATTTATGCGGAGAGCCTATCCAGAATATCAATAAGTCTCGATAACGCTCGCACCGTGAAAAAGTTAAAATTCAATTTCAGAACCGCAGGCTACGTTTACTATGTTTAAGATTATTTCGGAGTATCTGTTAGCCGCAATTTTTCGCGCGAAGAGCGTTTGTTTTTTCTGAATAACAAACAAAAACATTGTAGTTTCTATTTGCGTTTTTCTTAGGATTAACCTGTATATAGAAGTTTCAATTTCAATTTGGAGTTTTTCGAAAAGGCCGTTGACTGAGTATATACGATTTCAAGAAACGTAACGTAAACTGCAAACAGAATCATTGTATTTAGGTCGAAACAATGGTCTGACACGTGCAATGTGAATGCATTTAGAAGCGGAACAATCAACGATTAAAATGTTTATTAATTGCACGCCGATATGCAAGCCAGTTAGTGTTGAGTTCAGAATTCATATCGCTATTTTCTACTGTTGTTTAGCATTCAATGTTTTTTTCTCCATTCCATAAACACGTATTGTTTTTCTACTTCTAGACCTACGTTGAATAGAAAATGAGCTGTAGATTTTTGGAAACGTTTAATTACATTTTTAAGAACATCGCCCTCGTCCGACAGTGTTAGTTAAATACGAGCTTTCACTGCCGAATTTGCATGTTTTATTAACATTGTAAAAATTCCCTCGGAAATAGCTTTAAGGATCCATGATAAGGCGATGAGGATGAAAAGACATCGTTTTTAAAGGAAGGCAGGTTTAATCAAAGCATTGGTTACTGGTCGGTTAAATGATAAAATTATTGAACATGAAAATTCTGCCATTGCTATTTTCGTTTCCAATATCAATTAATGTAATTAGTAAGTATTGATAAACTGCCGTTATATGAGAAGTATCAAGAAATTGATTTTGGTCATCAACTGGTAAACAGCACCATCAACACCGTCATAGGCAAAACACAGCAGCTCCGGCGGATTTTCTTGGATTTGTAATTATACTGATAGGTTCTTAGTTCTTACTTTCCTTTAGTCGGGGAGTTTCAAAAAAATTATTTAATCCTTTCTTCAATTACAAGTCTGCAAAAGTCGTGGGTGTTTTAAAAATTTTTAAATTTCCACTTGTTTTATAGTTTTTTGATTAATATATTAATGTAATTTAAATTATATTATTATTAAAAAATTAAAATTCATCTTCAAACTAGCCATTAGCTCCTCTAGCAGCGTTTGAAGGCATCATCCCTTCCAAGTCATAAAGAGACATTTATTGTGGCGCCCCCTGCTGTTCAATCACAAGAAAAATTATCTACGAACCATTGCCAATGACTCGCTAATATTTTATACAAAACTGTATCCAAATCGGTTCAGTCGTTTTTGTAATAATTGAGAACATTCGTTTGCACTGTAAATGTTTTTTTATGGCGCCCCCTGGTGATCGATGTTCGTAACAACTATCTAAGAACCATCGCCAATGAATACCAAACATTATTCAGAAAACATAATTCAGAAAACTTACTTTCCTTTAGTCGGGGAGTTTCAAAAAAATTATTTAATCCTTTTTCAATTACAAGTCTGCAAAAGTCGTGAGTATTTTAAAATTTTTTAATTTTCCACTTGTATAATAATCGTATATATTTTTACTCGTACTTATACACTTTAGACTACACTTATCGAGTTGAAGTTTACTTCAAAATACTGCATTCTATGCCCCCTTGAATGTATTAAAACTTCAAGTTTCTATGTCAACCCAATTAAAAGATTTGGCCATTTAGGGCATTATCGAAAATATCTTCTCGTGGTCTTTACCGAGAGTTCCACATCACTTCTAGGTGGTACGGAACCCTCGATGCACTGGCCTGATTCACACTTGGCCGGTTTCACAAAATTGTATAGCCATCTATTACACGTTAAAACTAAAAAAACGATGATAAAATTAACCGCGATCACTGCTTCAATTAGGTTAACGTTTTTTAGTTAAGCTGTGGAGTTAAATGCACAAACAGAAAATTTAACGGTAACATCCTGTGAGCAAATTTTGCGTAAAACAAAGAACAGATTTAACAACAACCTCCCAGCATGTTTTCTGTATCTAGCCGGGACAAGCTGACATTTGTACAAATGTTTTTGTCAGACTACCAATTTTTTCCCAAAGGCGATTTCTATGTTTTTACCTTTTAAAGCCGCAAGACTAGTTTTTATTAAGGACAGATGAAAGATAATAAATAATCATTTGAATGACATCACAACGTGTAAATAGGTTTGTATGTTTTGCACAAGCAACTGTACCTACAAGTTGTCAGATATGCAAAGGCTCCCTCCAGAATTTATTTAATGGTATAGGAGCTAGCAACGTTTTCGAGAAAGAATTTTAGGTGAGCTGATTTTGTGATATGTTGTCTTTCTTGCACTTTCGGTTAGAGTCTGGGCTATCTGGCTGGCGGAAGCCGTTGCGTTCATTACTGCGCATCCTATGTGCAGCTTACGCGTCCACAATGTTTATACCAATGTTGTCGGGGCTACTAATTGCCCTTAAAATTACTACAGGCGCACTATCATTTATGATGACGTTTCATTTTTGTATTAGTCAATTGTCAACCACATACGAGTTAACATATGAAACGTCGTCATAAATGGTAGTGCGCCTGTAATAATTTTAAGGGCAATTAGTAGCCCCGACAACATTGGTATAAACATTGTGAAGGCGTAAGCTGCAACACCTGGACAGACCAAGGATGCGCATTAATGAACGCAACGGCTCCCAGCAGCCAGATGGCCCAGACTCTAACCGAAAGTGCAAGAAGGACGACATATCACAAAATCAGCTCTTCTAAAATTCTTACTTTTCAAACGTTGCTAGCTCCCGTACCATAAAAGGAATTTTGAAAATTTAAAACACAAAGTTTGGTCTTCCGTTGATGTCCGCTTAAATTATTATAATTATAGGTGACCTGGCACTAAACGTAAGTATTCATTTAGCGCTATAGGTAAATATCTCATGCTGGCATAATTAGTAAACGCATTAGTTAGTACAAAAGGGCCTTAACAAACTATTCAGATGCTAATCTTTCAAAGAGCGGTCATCCTATTAAATAAATTTTGCACATTTGTAAGGCTTTAAACCTTCGTGCAATATGCATTTATTTGCATAATAAGTAAGTAGTAAAGCGTTTTGGCTCATAATATTATAATGAATTGCAAGGCTTTATTTTAAGTGATGTGTAGTAAAAATATAAAGTAAAATGTAAAGCAAAGATGTTTCTTTTAAGAGACTAGGCAAAAATAATACACAATAGTATTCCATATATATATATCCCACAACTACACTTTTTTGAATTTAATTTTGTACCTTGTCCGCCCTTTTCCTTTACTAGGCGGAATCGGCACAACATGTTTTCTTTTTAAATTACTAGTCAAATAATGAGTATTGATGAAAGATCGCGTGTTTTCATCAGGCTTATGAAAAACTAAAGAAAACAAGCTGCTATTTCCGTCAAACAATTACGAGTAAGTTATCGGCCGTTCTGCCCATTGATATAATAACATAACACAACTTGTCACAGGAAAAACGTTTTCTACATAGACTCGAATATCAATTACCTACTACTTCGTTGGTTAATAATAATTGTTCTATCTGAGAGTAGAAGCTATGATAGTCACTGTTACTGTTTTGCGTTACTTCACGCCAATTAACTAAACGAAGTATTTGCAAAGCTTCTTTCAATGCAATCAAGACATTTCACAGCATGATATGCTCTTCAAACCTCCAGAGGTATTGAAGTCCGTCAGATTTAATTGACCTCGTGGTTTTTATTTTATTTGACGCTTTAAAACTTCTTAAAGAACGACTGACCCTTATTTGATTTTAAAAAGAGATGTGTGTCGTAAGATTGTTGGTAAAAACAAAGTGTCAGCAATCGCTAGTTAGAGGGCGCTGCCTTTTGATAGCTCGCGCTAACGAGTTCAATATCAGATTTATATACGTGATTGCATGCATGCCTATTCTGTTGACTATAGTACTAACTTTCATTCTAGATTTTGGTAGATTTTCTTCGTGACGGCACTTTTGTCACGTAAAGTAGTTGTCTTTCAAATTTTATTCGATTTTTAAGTACCTACGTACTATTCGAGAAATTCATAAGGCGCTATTTCCTTCAAACAGTAGCAGTATAGGTCGTACCGTCCGGCGACAATGTCGGTGCCAACTTGCATCGACAAATCGTTGGGGACCGAATTAGGTACATAAATACCTAACATAATATTATAACACGTATACTGAAATGCACTTTACATGCAAGTAAGTAGAAACTAACATGGAACTGTCCAAAAACCTTTGCAATGTAGGTAGGGTCGATGTGCCGGTTCGCCGGCCACCTTCAGTTCTCGGCCTTTACGCGTACACGATGCCGTAAAATTGAGAAAATATCACTTAGAAATACTATTTCCAAGTAAAATCTTTATCCAGATATTTGAAAATGTTTGCTTTCTAAATGAAAACATTTTTGGTCAGAAAACACCTTCGAGTGATTTTACAGAATTTGTTCATTTTGGAGGCGACGATTAGAGGTAACGCAAACTGCAGAAATTAAAAAAAAAATAGTGCCGCGCGTTTCATTCCAAAGTAAACTTTGTGTAGTTATTCTAAATAAATGGTATTAATAAGTATATAATGCACTTCAAAAATAACTTGGTAACATATTCCTAATATAACTTTTGGGATATTATGTATAAAACAACAATAATGATGGGGGCCGGGAACTAGCATTAAATTTTTTTCAAAACTTTAGTTTTCGGCCTAGGGGCCGAGAACTGAAATATCAAGTCTTCCACACTTTCATGTCTTTTCTACAAATGGTGAAATATTTTTTCTCACGATTCTTTCTTTTAATAATGTACTTAATGCGAAGACTCACGCCATTAGTTTTCGGCCGTCAGTTTATGTCGTAATCATTAAAAATATGGATAAACGGGGAAGACCATTTTGGGGTGGCCGAAAATTAAAAGGTAGATGAAACGGTACTTCAGTTTTCGGCATAAGTTAAAATTGTATGAAAAGCATGGTACCAAAAATTAAATATCACCTTAGATTTCGGTCATCATACGCCAAAGTTATAATTTTTAAAATTTTTAGAGCTATTTTATTTAACATACGATGTATAAAGTTATAAGTAAGTAATTTAAACGTGTGTCTTTAACTATGTCTATTTGTAAAATCACAACCAACTCCCAAAAGAATGGGCCGAATCAACGTTTACAAGCTGATATAAGCTAAAATAATTCTTACTTCTTAGCTATAATGATTTTCAAGCGTTCAAGCGTCCGAAGATCATCAACTCATTTACTACTTGGCAATTGTACCTTTCTTATTTTCTTTCACTTGTCCGATCGATTAATTGAAGTAAAGGCTAACACATAGGCTACTTTTTATCCTGGAAATATCCATGTTTTCCGCGAGGTTTGTCAAAATCCAAAATTCACGCGCGGGAATTAATTCTTCAGGCACAATTACGGAACTGATTTGACTGTTTGGATTGGAGATAGATTGTATTAACACAAAGGCTACATTTTGTTCCCAAAAAATCCATGGTTCACGTGAGATATGTGAAAAACCGCGGGGAAATACTCCTTCACGCCGCAACTACAGAACTGATTTGGTAGAAATATAGCATGGAGTTAGATTATGTTCCGGCTAACACATAGGCTAATTTTTATCCCGGAAAATCCAAGACAAAATTCACGTATGGGAAATACCTACTACTTCACACCGCAACTACTGAACCGACTTGGCTGAAATGTGAAATAAAGTTAGATCGTATTCTGGATTATCATATGGGCTAATTTTTGTCCCGGAAAAATCCATGGTTACCGCGAGATTTGTGGAAAGTCGAAATCACGCCGGAGAAATAGTTCTTCATGCCGCAATTACTGAACTGATTTGGCAGAAATTTGGAATGGAAATAGATTATATCCTAGATAAACACATAGGCGACTTTTTAAAGGACTTCAAAAACGGAGGAGGCTTACGATTCGTCCGAATCTTTTTTTTTATGTATGTTCCCCGATTACTCAAAGACGCCTGAACTGATTTGGAAAATTATTTTTTTGTTTGAAAGGGTATACTTACCAAATGGTCTCATGTTCATCAAGTCAGGATCTGATGATGGGATTCTGAAGAAATTGAGGGAATTCTTCAAGAATTGAGAGAATTTTATAAGCTCACTTGATGCGTTTTGGGTATTATTTGAAAGAATATGCTTTCCGGGTTGTTATATGGTCATTAGGTCACAATCTGATCGTGGAATCTTGGTGAAATCGAGGGAACTCTTCAAATTTTACAAGTACTTTTGAAAGGATTTGGGTATTTTTAATGGCATTTGCTTGCAGATGCTGACTTAATGGCAATAGTCATGAAGTCAGAATCTGCTTATGGGATCTCGGGGAAATTGATTGAACTCTTCAGTTGCAATAAGCACAGTTCCAGCGATTTGGGTATTTTTTACATTGACTTGTGCATTTGCTTCCAGAAAGCAATATTTAAACCGATTTCATAAAGGGGGTGGTTCTAAATTAATCAAAATTTTATTTATATGTTTATGCTAGTCTTTTGGAAGTAAATAAATTCAAGTCTGTACTCAATTTAAGCTACAGAGGTGATTTTCAACTAAAAAGTAAAAATAAAATAGAAAATTATTTCAAAAAATCAACTCCAAATGCCCTCCAACTCCTCCAAATCACCCGATATCGAATTGATGTACATTAAAATTATGACTCCAAAAGTCGTTTTTTTTTAAGAATTTTCTATTTTTCCCTGGAAGAATCCATGGATCCCGTGAGATTTTCAAAAAAACGGAATTCACGTGGAAGAAATATTTCTTCACTGTCTTGTTTGTGGGTAATGATGTATTTCTGGTTTTTTGTTTATTTTAGTTTATTGTATTATGTTGATTGTCATTTTAATAATATTTGGATATACTATGAAAATAATGATTAAGTTTTCATATCATTTCATATAATTTTAGACTTACCAATTCTTTTTAAATCCATCGCAATGCAGTGGCCGAAAATTGAAATACCCCATGCCGAAAACTAAAATTTGTGGCCGAAAACTGAATTTTTAGCTTTTTTCCAGATTAAATTAAAAATAAAAATAATTAATAACTTCCAGCATAAAACAGTTTTTTAAAAATAAAATTGATTATACTGGCTTTCATATAAGATAGTGAGTGCAACTATAATATGTCTGCAACATTTTTTTCTGATGTCCTGAAGTTGATAGGAGCACTAAAAGGCCGAAAACCGGCACATCGACCCTATAATGCTTGGTAAACTCCAGTCTACTATCACATTTTTCCATATCAGCATAAACCTTACGCTACTACATACTAAGTAGGTAGGTACTTACAAAACTCTACCTATAATATTTATGGTTTTCAAGGTATTAAAGAACCTATACTGTGAATAAGATATAAAAAAGTTCATCCTTAAATCAGTAGTCTTAAACCTACACCATCCTAACTGTCACTTAGAAGCAATTTTGATACTTAAAGTAAAAGCCATAAGTAATTCTAATAATATAATTAATCTTTTATTAAGGTAAAGTGGTCTCTTTCTGGTCTCTCGCTATTGCTATATATGTGTTTTATCTGCAAAGAGAAAATAAACGAATGGAAATAGTATAGTAAATCTGTTCACTTTACTAGGTAGCCAATAGCGATAAAAGGTGAGAACATTTATCGCATGTTCAACACTATATGAAAGGAACCGAACAAGGAAGTTACGGGCCACTATTTTGTTCAAACAATTTGGTTATCGGGTGTTACGCTTCGCGATAACGTCAACGTTAACTTGTCCCTTGTAAAAATAAATAGTTTTCCACGAACTGTTCTAACTTACAGCCTAGAGCGCTGTTAGAGGTGCGTATAAATAAGTTTCGATGATTTTATTATTTCAAAGGACGAATGTGCGATCAAAAAATTGGCGCTCATTTTAATTCTTTGTCTTACGACTTACAACCAGGCTTTGGACTCCGATCTTTCTCTTAACACGAAAGGGGGTGAAAGAAAAGAAGAAAATTCTCTGTTAGAATTTATTCATAATAGTCATGAAAAAATATTATTATTATACAATTTTTTTATTTTCTTATTTGACATGTTTTAAATAGTGTCCCGATTAATAAATAAAATTTAATATAAGATTTGTTATCTTTGTGATCGTATCTACTTTACGATTTAAGCTCACGGTGATCGTATCTACTCATCATAATTATATTTTTATGGATTTTTAAAAAATAATATTTCCAGACACAAATAGCATTTCATTAGTAGCTAGCTTTACACTTCATAAACCAGCTGGGTAATAAAAAACGAAACGACCCCTAACTTCGGCAGACATCCGCCATAAATGTTTGGACTTTAAAAAAAAGTACCTACAGAAAATATTATTATCACATGATCTCGCAATAACTAAAGGAAGACAAGAATTCTTTGATGTTTCGCTTTATTGTAGGCGTATTTTTTTAATAGATTTTTTATTGTCACCTACATACCACCCTAGTTAAAATTTCCAAATTTTATGTTTTTTGGCACCATTGTGCATAACACTTATATCTCGTTATCATCAAGATCTTACACTGGAATACCATAGTTATTGCTCACGTAGTTTAATAAAGTTTGAACAGAGCGTCTAAACTAGGCCGAGCCGATCTTAAACGCTGACACAATTACTTTGCAATAAAGTTAAATAATAGTCTGTGAAAATTATATATGGGAGCTGCATTAAAAGTTCATTTTAAATACAGAGTTTAATAGTTCGTTTAACTGGGACGGTATGGGTAAGGACTTACAGACAAACTAGCTATCTTAGGAAACATGGAATCTTTTTCATGAAAACTATATTGACATATTTATTTAAATTTTAGGTCTAGCGGGAGTTAAGTTGCAGAGCTAATTATACTGCAGCATTGTAATTTAGAACCATAGATTTATAATAGGTCGTCGCTCGCATGTTTAGAACCATCGAAGTACACGAACTTTGTGTCAGAAAAAGACTTGTCTAGTAACAGAATGGCTGGCTCGTTCTGGCGCAACGAATCAGCATTACTCGGGCAAGACTAGTATAGTGCTAAGACTAAGTTAGCAATAACTTTTACTGAAACATATTTAAATAGTAAATTGCACTCAATAGAAGTTTATCTCAAAAACTGTTGCTAGAGTCCACATTATGAAAAGTGACCTCCATTAGAAGGCCGTAAAGAGATAGTGAAGACGAAGAACATACGAAACTCAAGCTCAATAAAACACTTTATTAATATACCTAAAATAAGTTTATTGATAATAATAAATAGTTCTTGATGAATATATTGTAGCAGTTTGTCATCGGCTCGTGATTGATAGTGGCAGTAATTAATTCCTCGCTGGTTCGCTGTCAGTTTAGTCGCACGGGAGTCCTGCTTTGTATATGACAAAAGACAACCGTTTAAAACAAAAGATCATCCACTAAGTATAAGGTACTTGTAATATTATACTTGAATGCATGCTAAATAGAAGTGCACAACCGAGATTCTAAGACCGTACGCATCTACTTAAGAGGGGGCTGAAAGCTAGCAAAACTTGTCATGCGAAAAACATCGTTCTGGTACAAAAGAGCATGGCGTATTACGCGAAATAAGAATGTAATACACGCCATTTATAGTTTACTGTAATAACTTTTAAAATATATAACTTAGAAAGAAAACGATAATGTACGTACCTACTTCGTAATATTTATCGGAATTATAATCCTAAACCTTGGCTCTCTAGTAGGGTACAACATTGATAATAAATTGAAAATTGTAAAAAATTGGACGCAACTTCGGGAATTTTTTTATCGACAAAAAATTATCCTTTTATGTTTTCACTAATACAATTTCTCGAAAATATGATGTAATATTCGTGTGTTTTATTTCAGGTAGTTGAGACTTGATCTACTACTGTAAAAATCAAATCTTGAACTGACATCTTCAGTTACTTACCCGCTCTTAACGTAGATCTAGGAATTGGGAATCGAACTTTGGACCTCCTGCTTTAATTTCACAGCGCGCCAGCTGACCCAGTGAGTTCGTCAAAGTTGTTTTCAGTGTCCCTTTAATTTGATAATTTAATTATGAAAGATCCATCATACTCATCTTTAGTTGATTTTATTGTAGTAGGCAATGAATGATGCCAATTCTATTGCGAAAAATCCTTTAATAAGACCAAATTTACGCGTTTTAAAATAGTGCTATCGTTTTCAAAATTCTCCCCATAGAAAAGGATAGTACCATTTTAAAACGCGCAAAATTAGTGGAGATCTTGCACTACAGAATCAGCACCAATAACATTATTCTTACCACTATTAAATAAATCTATGTTCTATTAGCATTAGCACTAAAACTAACATAAGCTTACACTCGTAAGTAATCAATTCGCTAATGTACTCGCTAAAGCTTCATTATGCATTATAGGATAATCAAGCGCCAGCGCCCCTGCGTCCAAACTGTCAACTGATCAGCGGTGAAATTAATTACAACCGTTATCAATCATGGGCTGACAACAGTAACTGATTCAGTATAAGCTTCTGCTTGCGGGCAGGAAGCGGAATGCGTAAACTCAGAGGGCCTACCCTGCGAAGCTGACTTCTCTGTTAATACTTTTTTTTTTATTATTGATAGGCTTGCACTTGACTACAATCATGTGTGATGGACAAAGATGATGAGGTCTAGGATGGAGCGCGCTTGCCTAGAAAATGCCTATTCACTCGTCTCTTGAAGGTACCCAGGTTATACTTGGCTGGGAATACAGAAGCTGGAAGGTAACTGGTTGTTGTTGTAAGGTAAACTTCACTATAAACAGTAAACTGTAAACAGATATTTTTTTACTCTATAAGTACAAGTTAGTACTCGGCTGCTATCTCACCTGATAGTTAGTGATGATGCAGCCTAAGATGTTATCGTACTAACTTGGACGGGTAAGTAAATTTTCCCCCAACGGTAATAGTAATTTATACCATGGATAAAATATAATCTAATCGAGACTACTAAATACTACGTTTAATTATGAAAGCTTGTTGTTTGAGTCCATCCTTTACATTTGATATACGGTTCACAAGTCTTAAGTTAATGTAACATAAAGAATAGATTACTGGTAGTATACCTTTCTTAATGTGGCTGGGTACCAACCCGGCGCGAAAATTCAAATTTTATTTAGATTTTCGTAAATAATGGACGCAAATCGTAAAAACATTACACTCCTTTTTTTGGGCAGTCGTGTAATGAGACCGCCATGGCGGTTTTGGACGCGCTAAAGGTCTACATATTTTTCATAAAAACTTTGGTCAACCATACCTACTCATTTTCTTCATATTCGTTCCCAGCTCCAAATCTTATACTTATACTTCAGAAAATCATCTTTCGGGAACCAATATGGGGTGAATGTGAAATGACGAGCAGTTTTTATTAAAACTTTTAACTTTTATTAAAAATGTAAATGCATAAACATTATGCTCGCAAAACTCATTGTCTGTGGTAATTAGCATATCATCTGCGAAAACTAAGTAAAATTTGAATTCGCATGCTACTTGGGCCGATCGACCTTGGGCCTTGGGCGATCTTAAAATATTTATTTATTTTATTAGTTTATTTAGTACCAGAACATGTTATTTAAAAAATTAGTATGAAAAGTGTTATCTCACTTAGTTCTATAAGAGATTTCTCCCAGTGACCCTATCTAGTGGGAGAGGTGAGGGCGAAAAGAAGAATAGGCTGCACTGTAAGTATGATACATGTAAAGGGAAGTCTTGACTTGGTAGTGCCTAATTATCGCCACGCCCAACCTAGAAAGCTGAAATAACACGTAGGTATGAGTAGAACACAGGGTAAATTATTTTGCTCGCACAGTATAAATCGGGCAAAGCACGGCGGGTCACCTAGTGTATAATATATAGAATAGGTACACAAGCTGGTGTAGTGTATAGCTATATGTGTAGGGCACACATACCACGAAATCAAGGTGCCACGGGACGTCAAAACTTGTAAATTATTAGCGCCGTAGAAATTAATTAGAGCACGTATTAATCAAGGAGTGACAACGAGGTGTTTCAGTGAGTTTGCTCTGTCATGTTGAATGTTGATCTATGCTATTTAAATAATAATGAGGTAATGCAATCATTATAGTTTACTAGCTGACCCGGCAAACGTTGTTTTGCCATTAGGGATATATGAAATAGACAACAACCTACTCTCAGACCTAGTGATCGTACATTGAAAATTTCATAACGATCGGTTGAGCCGTTTCGGAGGAATTTGGTAACAAAGAATGGCACGAGAATGTTAGTATTGATAGATATACCATAATGTATGGATATCGGCACAATGCTAAATGCATGATACCTACTAAAAATTTTGATTAACGGCCTACAAGCCGTATTTAGGTGATTTTGATTGAAGTTTTATGCAAAAACTATAAAGAAAATTACTTTCACTAATTTACACGTCATGTATTTTGGGTCTTTAATCTAAAATCGCTAAGAAGCAGAAACACGATTGGATAAAATTTTCTCGATTTTCTCGAAAAAACGTGTACAATTAACTTAACATTATTATTTACCTTGTCCATTGGAATGATAATATGATAGTCAGATATGGTTTTATATAGTCACACATTTTTTCCACAACTCTTATTTCTCACTTATTTTAGATTACATTTTTAATTGGGCCCAACTTTGGATTTCAAAAAGGCTCTATTAACTATGACGGAGCTGACGCGCACTATTTGTATCTGCTTAACGACAACGTAAAGGCTGCAGTGGACGTCGCTTTCCATGTGTGCTAAAGGAAAGCAGCTGTCCGGGAAGAATGGAGACGGATTGTCAAGCGTTTGACTGAAAAATGATGACCATGACTGCTCTGACAAGAGCGTAACGAAAGAGATGATGATGATGACCGACGACGTATTGTACGTAGGCTGTCTACTCTACTTGCGGTGATCCATGCTACGTATCAAAAGTCGAAACCAGAATATTAAGCAAGCGCAAAGGTAAAAAAGTAAAATTACAAATTTTAAAAACCCCCGACTCAAAACATAAAATATAAAAAGTAACAAATAATATTTTAAACCTATTATTATAATAATTATCGTCACAATATAATATTAAGTACGTTCAAATATTTTTTAATTCAAGCGTCGTCGCATCGTCGGGGAACTCATTTTCCGGAGTATCTTCTCTAACGGAATTTGTAATTTTACTTTTATTTTGTCCTTTTTAAAGTAAATATAATAATATAATATAGCCTTTATTTACTGAGTTTTACATATTTCTTTAACTTATGCTAATATAAATGAAAGAAGATACAAAATACTTTTTAAAGTAGGTAATAAGGTATTAAATATAGGGAAGGTATTAATAGTGATAAGTAAGTAACTTAGTTAGTTACTAGGTATGATATTAGTTTTCATTTACTAGATTAAGTTTTACCTTCCTACTCGTAAGTTTAGGTTATTTTCATGTCATCTTTTTGTCAACTTAAAAGAATTTATGTCACGAATTAGCGATGCAATGCAGCGTAGGTCTATTGTTGAGTCGCGATTAGAGCTGATGGTAGACCCTCAGGTCATGATTACCTTACCATACGCTTTAAATATCATTGAAATAACACGGTACCAAATTTCGAAACGATAGGACATATGGAAGGTAGTCAGATCCCCTCATCAACTATTAAAGAGCTGATGATCTTCAAACGGCAAATCAGGACATGGTTACCTTACCATATAATTTCAATATCATTGAAGTAACACGGTACCAAATTTTGAACCGATAGGATATATGAAAGGTAGTCAGATCCCCTCATCAACTATAAAAGAGGTGATGATCTTCAAACGGCCAATCAGGTCATGGTTACCTTACCATATATCTACTTTCAATGTCATTCAAGCTTCACGGTACCAAATTTCGAATCGATTGGACATAAAGAAGTTAGTCAGATCCCCTCATCAATTAGAAAATAGCTGATAATCTTCAAACGGCTGAACAGATTTTCTTGAAACATGGCTAAGAACACTCGGGTTAAAATTATCTATGTCACTAAATAAACTTCATGAAAATCGGTCCATCCGTTTGGGAGCTACGATACCACAGACAGAAACACAGATACACAGACACGTTAAACTTATAACACCCCTGTTTACGCGAGAGTAGCTGGCGCGAGCGCCGAGCCTATTGTATTGTGTTGAATCGTGTTCTCTCTCTCTAACCCGCGGAAGCCCTCATCGGCGCGTCTCGCTCACGCTTTGGTTACGGCGAGTTTTTTGCTGCATGCGTTTTGTATCGAATCGTGCGCTCCCGCTCCAACTCGCGGAAACGCCAATCTTCCTATCCCGCTCGCGCATCGGTCGCCGAGATTTTTTTATGCCTGCAATGACGCGGCGACTTCGGTGCGCGCCAGTATTAAGCACGATTCAGTCTGCTGTCGACCGACGAACTTAGCGGTCCCCCGCGCGTGGCTGACGTAATTTTGATCACGTGTCGTCCTTGAAACGCGTAGTCGCGAGACGCAAATTACTACGTTTGAGTAGCCACGTTTCTATTTGCGCGGGTGTTTAGTCATCGAATAACATCGCAACGGGACGTCCGTTTTTTGATGCGCCTGACTTGTTTTTCGCACTGCGTTTTTTGTCTGTTGCCGCGCCCCCTCTCTCGCGCGCTGGGGCGCTGGTGCGGTCCCTTTCGCACTTCGAACCGGTAGCCGACGGAAAGTGGGTTCCTGCGCGTGTGGTCTTCGTGTTTGGAGGCTGATTTGAAGCGGAGGTCAGACGGCTCTGCCAGTCCCATACACACACGCACCCTTGTACATACCCTTAACACTTTCACGTCACACACTGTCACACATCTACTACAGAGGACTCCGTATCAAGGCCGACGCTTCGGGATCAAGGTCAGTCAATAAGCACCTACTAATTTTAAACTATTTTTATTGTTGGCCGCGTCCGGTGGCGTACTGTATCAGCCGTAGTGGCCGACCTGTTGTCTAGTAAAAGTCGCTGATTACTATTTCCACTGATCGACTAGTGAGACTCGATTGCATTCCGACTCGGATTGGATGCCGTCATCTGACCCGAGACTGATCGTACACTAGTGATCCCGCGTAGTCTCACTAGTCGGTCCCCCCTCGACCTGTCCGGGCTCGTTCCTCTATGGGCCCGGGAACTGAGCCCTCATCTGGACAGGCAAGGGGCCGTAACAATTGGTAGCAGAGCGTGGTTTCGCGCCTTTTGGTTAAGCGGCTTTTACACGTTCGGCGCGTCGATATCGATATTTGTTGCGCGTATTTAATTCGTCGCGTATCTCTGTCGGTCACACGTTTGTAGGCGCGGTACGCCACGTGTCGGACCGATACGCCGCGTTAACGGCCACAGATTATTGTACCGCTACACCACGCGTTTTGTAGCAACGCCGCGTTATTTACCGCGTGCCGCGCGTTTGTTAACCGCGACCTTGATTAGCGTTCTGCACGTGTTGGTGTTTGCATCTGTGCTTGTTCTACGTCCTTGTTGTTTTATTTTTCGGTTTCGTGCTTCCTTGTAATTATCTTCGCGCAGTCTCGCCATGCCTTCGCATAAGCCTCCGGTGCGCCGTATGCAGGATGAGCTGCGGTGGGCAGCTAGCGCGCATGCGCTTATTACTCGTCCAGACAGGACGGCTAGCTTGCTCCACCGCCTTGAGCAGCTCCCAGCCAGACGAGCCCATTTTGAAGAGGCCTATTCGGAATTCCTTGCTACAGTGGAGGACGACGAGGCGCGAGAATCGGCCCAGAAGGACTACGAGCAGTTCTTCGAGTTCACAGACGATGTGCTCGAGGCTGGGGCCAAAATGAATCGTGAGGCTCGAAAGAGCATTCTGTGCGAGTCGCCTCGCCCGCAGCAGCAGCCCGCCCTATTGGGTCGGCTGCCTACTTTGGACCTTCCACACTTTGGTGGGCGGCTTCAAGACTGGATGGGGTTCATCTCCATCTTCGACAGTCTAGTCCATACCCGCCGCGACCTATCCCCAGGCCAAAAAATGGCCTATTTGCGGACCTCCCTTCAAGGGGAGGCACTTGGGGTAGTCTGCCATTTGAAGTTGTCTGACGCCAGCTACTCCACGGCCAGAGAACTCCTCGAGAGGCGCTACGCCAATGTGCGCCGCCTTGCTGACGCGCACATGATGGAGTTAATATCCCTCCCGGTTTTGAAAGACCTAGCGCGTCTCCGGGAGGTGATCATTGACCCAGTCGTGGTTGCTTGCAACGCCCTTCGACAACTTGACTTACCGGTGGATCAGTGGTCCTTCTGGCTTCTTCACCTGGTTCTGTCCCGCCTGCCTCTCGATCTGCGGATCCGATTTGAAGAGAGGTACGGCGGGGACGGGGCTAATTATATACCCCCGTTCAGTGACCTCTTAAAGTTCCTTGAGGAACAGAGCCGCCAGGTGGAGAATGCCGTGGCCTCGGGAACACCGGCAAAGGAGCCGGCGCGACCGACGCCCGCTTCTAAACCCACGACTTCCACCAGGGGTTTCAAGCAGCCAGTAGTGGCGCAGCAGACTGGTCGCCGCACAATCCCCAACTTTAGTGGCCTTGCTGCGACCGAGGCAACCCCCTGCAACTATTGCCGTGCTTCCACGCACGCAACGGCCGATTGCCCTAAATTTTTGGAGAGACCGCCCAAGTACCGTAGGGCCATCGCGAGGGAGCGCCGTTGGTGCTACTCTTGCTTAGGTCGGCACTTGCAACGCAATTGCCAGCACCAACGGCCTTGCACACACTGTCAGGGCAACCACCTTCCTATTCTTTGTCTCGACCGCAATGGTGCCGGCAGGCAGGAGGTGGTTGAACAGACACCCGGCAGGAGTGGAGGCTCCTCCTCGGTCACGTGCCCAGCCGATGGACGGCGTGGGGCGAACACTGTTCGTCCGGCCCCTGGTTTTGATAGGGCTTCACCCCCCCCTCGGGCGGGGGTGCAGCCCTCCAGGGGCGGGGGCGTTCCGCCCTCTGTCAACCCTGAGGGAGGTTTTGCCGTCGCTCAGTCTGAACCAAGGAGGTACTCCCCTCCTCTGGCTGAATACCCCAGGCTGGAGCGATACCCCCCTCGATGGTCTGGACACCCCCCTCCGCACTACGTCGTCCCGCGGCTGTCGTACGTGACCAGACCCCCTCAGCCCATGAGGGACGCTTGGGTGTACCCTGGGGGAACCCCACCTATTGGTGTGGTAGAAGTTCCGCAAGCTGGCCCCTACGAGCGCCCGAGGCTGGAGGAGTCGCCCGAAAGGGGCAACTCCCGTTGACTAGTTGCTGCCCTGGCTCCCACCACCGCCACCTCACCTGACAATTTGAGCGAGCATAAGACGGTCTGCCAGACCGTACTTTTGCCCACGGCTTTGGTCAGGGTGTTTAACCCGAACGGTGAGTGGCTAATGGTACGCGCGCTGCTAGATCTCGGTTCACAGCGCTGCATTGCATCGTCGTGGTTGGTGAGGACGCTGGGGCTCCCCTGGAGTCCGGACAATCGTCCAATGTTAGGAATAGGAGGATCGGTTCCTCCGACTCCCAGGGGTCGGGCAGAACTTATGTTTGGTCCAGCCGAAGGTCCCCTTCGTATCCTAGTCGATGTGAACGTTCTTGACGATATTGTGGGACACCTCCCGAACGTTCCTATCCATAACTCGGCGGTTCATTGCGCGTCGGGTTTAACCCCGGCGGACCCTTCATGGTCTGAACCTGGCCCCACTGATTTGCTCTTGGGCGCCGATGTGCTGGGCTTGATCATGTCAGGAGAGATTAGGACATTGCAGAAAAATGGTTTGTCGGCCATGCCCACTATCTTTGGGTTTAGTTTTTTCGGTCCGGTTTTATGGACCAACCTGCCTCCTGACGTGGACCATCTCCAAACTATTGGAGTGGCACTTTCCGATGTAGTCCAAAAATTTTGGGAAATTGAAGAGCCCCCTCAAGCGGCTCGGGTAGACCCCCTCCATCAGGAATGCGAGTTATTCTACCAGAATAACACAGGTCGTCGCGTCGATGGCA
Organism: Coenonympha arcania; assembly: GCA_036785405.1. Taxonomy (NCBI): domain Eukaryota; kingdom Metazoa; phylum Arthropoda; class Insecta; order Lepidoptera; family Nymphalidae; genus Coenonympha; species Coenonympha arcania. The sequence goes on from CM072061.1 coordinate 7,102,562, forward strand.
GGTTTGTAACTCGGCTACCCTTCCTTGCCTCACGCCCCCCCCTTGGTCATTCAAGGGCGTTAGCTGAAAAAAGACTTCTGTCCATGGAACGCCGCATGAAGCGAGACCCTGCATTTCGAGAGAAATATATTGAGTTCATGAGGGAGTACGAGGCGTTGGGGCACATGTCCCCTTCCTCATTTGACTGGCGCTCTCACGAGCACTATTTTCTCCCTCACCACGCGGTCTTGAAGTCTCCAGGCGGTAAAATTCGTGTGGTCTTCGACGGGTCAGCGGCCACGTCTAATGGGGTTTCCTTGAACCAGTGTCTCCACACTGGCCCCAAACTTCTTAAGGATCTATCTGACATCCTCACCAACTTCCGTAGGCACCAGGTGGTTTTTGTGGCCGACATACGAATGATGTTCAGGCAATCGGTAGTGCATCGCGATGATCGTCGTTACCAGCTGATTTTGTGGCGCGAGAATCCCAGTGATCCTGTGCGCGTGTTCGAGCTGAACACTACAACTTATGGCCTTAGGTCTAGTCCTTATATTGCAATGAGGACGCTCTTGGAGCTGGCCAACCGGGAACGACTGAAATATTCGCGAGCAGCGGATGTCCTAGAAACTTCTGTCTATATGGACGACATCTGCGCCGGAGCATCCAGTGTTGAGGAAGCTCGCATCCTGAGGGACGAGTTGATCGCCATCTTGAAATCCGGAGGGTACGAGTTACGTAAATGGCTATCCAACTCACCTCAGGTTTTGCAGGACTTACCTGGAGAGGATCAACAGGATCCTCACCTGTTTGAACACCCGGAGAATCCCAATTTGCTGACGGTGCTTGGTATCCAGTATCAGCCCGTTCAGGATTCTTTTACGTACCGGGTCAAGTTAGATGATCCTCCGAAGTCTTGGACCAAACGACTGGTCCTGTCCACTGTGGCGCGCACCTTTGATCCAAACGGTTGGATAACTCCGGTTGTTTTTCTGGCCAAGTGCTTTCTTCAAAAGCTTTGGGTGTCTGGGTTAGGCTGGGATGAGCCTCTTCTTGGTGCTCTCTTAAGAGAGTGGCTCTCTTTGGTGTCCTCCCTTCCCGACATCAACCAAATCTCTTTACCCAGATGCTTCTTGCCTCCGGGCAAATGTCGTGCAAGCTTACACGGGTTCTGCGATGCCTCTGAGAAGGGATATGCAGCTGTGGTATATCTGCGAACCGTGAGTGCTTCTGGGCAAGTCTCGTTGCACCTTGTCCTAGCTAAGAGCAAGGTTGCACCTATTAGGTCTCGTCTAACAATTCCTAAGTTAGAACTTTCGGGAGCCGCACTATTGAACCGGTTATTAAACCACGTCCACGCTTCTTTGAAGCCCTTCGTAAACATTTTGGACGTTTTTGCATGGACGGACAGCGAGATTGTCCTGTGTTGGCTTCGGGCTTCGGTCCATAATCTTGAAGTTTTCGTGGCGAATAGAGTGTCACAAATACAAAGTTCTGTCACACCCTTGAAATGGAGACATGTACCCGGGGAACTAAACCCAGCTGACTGCGCTTCTCGCGGTTGCGAGGCTTCTTTGCTAGTCTACCACCCACTCTGGTGGGGACCGGGCTGGCTATCTGGCCCAGAATCCTCCTGGCCCCCGGACAAATTTGAGGCTCCAGCCGAATTACCCGGCTTGCGATTGAGGGTTGGCGTGGTCAACGATAGGCCCATTTATGACCGCGCCCTCTTGGAGCGGTATAGCTCGTTTGACAAGCTGATCGGCGTAACCGCTTGGCTGCGTCGATTCATGCATAATGTCAGGGATCCCCTCAATAAAAACTTAGACTCGGCGCTCTCGCCCTTGGAACGGCGAGAGGCGTTGATGTACTGGATACGTGTGATCCAAGTGGAACACTTTGAGTCAGCGATTGAGTCTTTGAAACGAGGCTCGCCACTGAAGGGCCACCTTGCTCGCCTGAGTCTATTCTTGGACAGTTCCGGATTACTACGTGTTGGGGGACGCCTTAAAAACTCCAACCTCCCTTATGGAGCGCGACATCCTTTGCTGCTCCCAAAGGATGGCACCTTTGTCAATCTGTTGATAACTCATTATCATATTAAAAATGCTCATGCGGGTTGCAATACCCTCTCAGCCATTTTGCAGCGTGAGTTTTGGATTTTGGCAGGCCGACGAACCATTCGAAGCGTGATCTTCAAATGTATTCCTTGCTATCGTTTGAAGGCATCCATTGCACAGCCTGTGATGGGTGACCTGCCTGCGGACCGCGTAAGGGCTGCTCGACCTTTCGCCGGTGTTGGAACCGATTTTGCCGGTCCTTTTCTAGTTAAGAGCTCTAACCTTAAGAATGCTCGGTCTTTTAAGGCCTACTTGTGCGTCTTTGTTTGCCTCGCAACCAAGGCAGTTCACTTGGAGCTTGTCAGTGCCCTCAGCACGGAGGCGTTCGTGGCCACTCTGGGCCGCTTCGTGAGCCGTCGCGGCCTACCCGACTTGGTTCGGACAGACTGCGGGACCAATTATAAGGGAACCGATCGTTATTTGAAGGAGGTCGTTGACTTCCTTGTTAAGAACAGGCACTGTGTAGGCACCGCCATGTCTAGAATGGGAGTTACTTGGAAATTTGACCCTCCGGCGTGTCCTCACTGGGGCGGAATCTTCGAAGCTGTTGTTAAGGTCGCTAAAACGCATTTGCGTCGCGTTATTGGGGAAACCATCTTAACCTTCGAGGAACTGTCCACGGTATTTTGCAAGATTGAGGCGGTTCTTAACTCTCGGCCTCTCGGTCCCGTCTCCTCCGATCCAAATGATTTGGAGGCTTTAACGCCGGGTCACTTCTTGATTGGTCAGCCTCTTAACGCGCTGCCCGAGTATCCCTATCGGGAGGTCAAGACCTCACGGTTGTCTCGGTTTGAAATGTTGCAGCAAATGACTCAAAATTTTTGGCACCGTTGGTCTCTTGAGTATTTGCACTTGCTGCAGCAGCGCGTCAAGTGGACTGACAAAACTAACCCTCCCCAGGTGGGAGATCTTGTTCTGCTTAAAGAACCTAATCTACTCCCACTATTTTGGCGTCGTGGACGCATTGTTAAACTGCTATTTGGATCGGATGGCGTTCCCCGGGTGGCCGAGGTATTTGTGGGGGACTCAGTATTGCAACGTGCCGTGGCCACGTTGTCCCGACTGCCTATTGATTAGCGAATCTACATTCTTAGATTCGGAGCGGGGGATTGTTTACGCGAGAGTAGCTGGCGCGAGCGCCGAGCCTATTGTATTGTGTTGAATCGTGTTCTCTCTCTCTAACCCGCGGAAGCCCTCATCGGCGCGTCTCGCTCACGCTTTGGTTACGGCGAGTTTTTTGCTGCATGCGTTTTGTATCGAATCGTGCGCTCCCGCTCCAACTCGCGGAAACGCCAATCTTCCTATCCCGCTCGCGCATCGGTCGCCGAGATTTTTTTATGCCTGCAATGACGCGGCGACTTCGGTGCGCGCCAGTATTAAGCACGATTCAGTCTGCTGTCGACCGACGAACTTAGCGGTCCCCCGCGCGTGGCTGACGTAATTTTGATCACGTGTCGTCCTTGAAACGCGTAGTCGCGAGACGCAAATTACTACGTTTGAGTAGCCACGTTTCTATTTGCGCGGGTGTTTAGTCATCGAATAACATCGCAACGGGACGTCCGTTTTTTGATGCGCCTGACTTGTTTTTCGCACTGCGTTTTTTGTCTGTTGCCGCGCCCCCTCTCTCGCGCGCTGGGGCGCTGGTGCGGTCCCTTTCGCACTTCGAACCGGTAGCCGACGGAAAGTGGGTTCCTGCGCGTGTGGTCTTCGTGTTTGGAGGCTGATTTGAAGCGGAGGTCAGACGGCTCTGCCAGTCCCATACACACACGCACCCTTGTACATACCCTTAACACTTTCACGTCACACACTGTCACACATCTACTACAGAGGACTCCGTATCAAGGCCGACGCTTCGGGATCAAGGTCAGTCAATAAGCACCTACTAATTTTAAACTATTTTTATTGTTGGCCGCGTCCGGTGGCGTACTGTATCAGCCGTAGTGGCCGACCTGTTGTCTAGTAAAAGTCGCTGATTACTATTTCCACTGATCGACTAGTGAGACTCGATTGCATTCCGACTCGGATTGGATGCCGTCATCTGACCCGAGACTGATCGTACACTAGTGATCCCGCGTAGTCTCACTAGTCGGTCCCCCCTCGACCTGTCCGGGCTCGTTCCTCTATGGGCCCGGGAACTGAGCCCTCATCTGGACAGGCAAGGGGCCGTAACAACCCCTTTTGCGTCGGGGGTTAAAAATAGACCATGGGTTCCATTAACAATATCAAGAGATGACGCTAAATTGATTTTGATACCAGCAGAGGTTTGAAATACAACAGACAAAAAAATCATCCATTCAAAAGTTTCGTTTCAAAATCCGCATCCATTTCAGCGGATGACTTTTGAGTTTTTATTTTCGAATCGGCCGTTGTATGCCAATTTAAATTATCAGCTGAATCGGTTCAAAAGTTATTGAGTTACAAAACGGCTACGGATGAAAGAGACTTCGCTAATTGGGTTACCTCCAACTGTTTGGTATAAACCAGAACGATTTTTGAGTCGGTACAGAAACGATCGTTACAGTGAATTAAGGGTTTGCAAACTGTGCAGAAAATAAGATAATATTTGTCTTTGATGCGATTGCTGTGATCTGCTCCTATCTGCCAAAACATTAATGTTAGCCATTATATCTGAATTTCTAAGTATTATATGAATACCAGAAATTCTGATGCAAGAATGGATTTATTTTCCCCGTAACAAAACTATTCGTGATAAGATTTGATATCAGAAGTGAGATGACTAAAACTCATTATTTAATGTTTAAAGAACATAACAATAAATTATTCATCTGTGTACTTAATATACGCCTTTTTCCAGGCTTTATAGTTAGATAATATTGAAAAAAAATCGTTATCCTAAAAGGAAACAACCATTATAATTTTAGCAAGCGATATCACAGTGCTGCAGGCTTGAATTTCGCTATAACGTTATAAACTATTTAATAATAACTACGTAACTCACGTAACATCAACAATCCGCGAACTAATCAATTAATAATAAGGCATATATTATGAGCGTGCCAAACAATACAGCAGGGCGTAAATTATTTATGGGCACAGCTACATCACCCTGATTAGGCTAATGATAGTCGGTGGCATATGGGAATCGATACAGCGGTTATAAGCGCCGGTGCTCTGAGTGTAACATCCACAACAACAAACATTCTAGTTAGGACAATTTGTCAAACGTTCATTTTCAGGAGCTATTCTAGCATAATTGTATACGGTACAATGAACTAACGTTTGTGATCTCTGTGCTTCGTTTTTAAAATTTCCCTGGCACTAATTAGAGTAGCTCAGTGGAATATACATCGATGGTAGGTGACAACAGTCCTCTAGGACTTGTCATAAGTTAATTTAGATGATATTCTTGCAAATGTGGACTGGCAAGGGCTTTACTCCTTGGTCTATTCGGTGTAATAAAAATTGCAAAGCTATCTCACGGTTTTATTTGTTTTTGTAATATTACAGAAATATTTTTTTAAGATTTTTAAGATTTAAGACTTTTTATCCTTGAAATGAACCTAATAGCTAAAACATAATTGATAATTATTTTATTATTGGTAAGTAAATATTAGGTATATTTACTATAACTAAACATTTAATTATACTTGATTTACGTAAACATACTTTTCAATTAACCAACTCTACCTAACTTTACCCAGTCACTAACTAATATTGATTAAACTCGGCTCCTAATGCTAGCACGTCCCGAGGGATATAAGTCCACTACATACACCAAGTGTATGATAATTTACTCCCGGATGTGACAATTGGTTTATATTGGCTATAAGAGCCGCGCCCAGCTATAAGAGCTCGTTGAACAGATCTTCATCTATTTTATTGTCACAATGGCTGCGATGCCTTCAATTCCCATTGATTAATGAATGTATTGAACCCATAAATAGAATATTATTTTCTAATAGGTACCTATATAAAATTCTCGTGCCACTTTTTGTTACCAAACTCCTCCGAAACGGCTCGACCAATTGTTATGAAATTTTCTGTGTAGTATGTTCGGTAGGTTCGTTTGCCGAGTCAGCTAGTCTTTTTGTATAAATGACACATTGTAGTAGGTACTTTACTTTTTCATTTTACCTTACACTTAGGTACCTATATAGTTTCCACTCGTTACTCAATCCAAGGGAGAACCGAGTATACGTAAAGTTTCTGCAAAGAAATTATTTTAAGCCTACTTAAGTTAGTCTGCTCCAATTTCAATTGTAGAGAATCTCGGCTAACTGATATTGACAGGCCTATAAGGTCTACTTTTAAAACTGTCAATATCAATTAGGGATTTGTCCTTAACTGAATTAGCTCTAGTGTCTACGTTTACTGATGAAAATAAATATTTAAAACGCTGGTTATAAATAGTAGAGCCTCTAGAAAGAACAACATAATTAATTAGTATATAGGTTGTATAATTGTGCCGCCCAATCTTACTTAATATTACTATTGCATTGGTATTGATATTGGCATTAACACTATTGCAGACGCCCTGAAATATATGTAGGTAATATGTGTATGCTATGTACGAATATATATTTGGAGCAGAGAGCTTAATGAAGTTATCAATATCTGAGATTATTTTTCCCTTTCAGTTAGTCAAAAGATTTTGTACTTCAATATAAAATATTATTTCCATTAATGTGTTCTAATTTCACCTTAATAAGCATGAAAACAAAATCTATATTTAAATTCTCAAAATCTTTATTTAAATTTTCATTAACCAAAATTAACAAAATCATTTTCACTATCAACATCATCATCTCAGCCTGCGGAATTCCACTGTTGGGCATAGGCCTTCCCAAGCACAAGACACTTCACCCTGTCCTGAGTCTTCATCATCCAGCCGCTGAAAACAATATAGCACAAACCATCCCTTACCCTCTCCGAAGTGTCGATTAGTGCAGAATGTCTTTATATTACCACCTTCATCAGTCTCTAATTCCTTACAAGTCGGACAGTTTTAAGTTACGTCATGTCGACCCGCCTCGGTCTCGCTCTCGAGTGTCGACCCTCGACGATTGTAAGCCGCGTTTTATTATTCATCTGAGTACTTCAAATTGACCCGATTTGTTTGGATATGTAGCTAATATATTCAAATGGTATCATCGTCTCACGTCAGTCTAATTGATACGGGTATCGGACGGGATTTGGGGAATATCAAAGTAAACAAATTAATGAGCCATCGCGAATATTTGCGACTTAGGTCTAATATATTCCCACAATGTGATTATAAAGAAAATGAAATGAATGAAGTAGATATTATTTGAAATGAAACACAGAGTATTTATAGTATTTCTATTTTAGCATGTATTGCTTGAAACTGAAATCAATATGTTTATTCTTTCACAGAATCCTATTTACAGGCACCTAGGAAATGTCATACTCTACCGCCACGTTCTGAAAGCCGTTAGCACGGAAAAATTAGGCAAGAAACTCGATAATCATCTAAATAAAACAGTTAATTAGTAGTTCCTGAAAACTCTAGAAATAAAGAGCTTGCGCACAAATAGACTATAGAATTGCATTTTTCTTCTCACAAAGCAAAACCGCACCGTCAGTTTTAAATCACAGTTCTTTGCGGTTTGACTGTGAATGAACGTTGGAAACATGCTTACAGTCAATGAAATGTGACATGTTAAGATTCACGGATATGACCGCTCGGCAATGAATCACACGTGTTTATGTCATACATCAAAGATGTTCTCAAATTAATAGTGTATTCAAGTTGTAATACATCTGCAGCATAATAATTTATATCTTCAAATGTATCAAGCGTTCTCACTTCAATCAGATTTTGTAACACATGGCTATATCCAATTCCAGATCTCATTGATGTTAAAAGAAGGAAATTGAATACAATGGCTATTTAACAATAATTTTATGCTACGTGGCTCGAGAATTACGGAAATTATTTTCTGGCTTTCGATAAAGATGCTTTGGTTGTCGCCTGTCTTGTCTACATTTTGTTTACAATTGTATACAACTTAGAACCATCGAGGAGTCAAAAGACAGTTTTACATTATTTACAATAACAATATTATTTACATAACAATAAGGAATAAATTAAATATGAGTTAAGCGTGCTGACCTTCCTACGATGTCACATTTAATCGATTATTACCAAACACCACCGTCCGCGTCATTTATTATGAATATATTCCTTGAATTCAACGCATTGACGTGTTTATTTATGACAAATTAATTATAAATGTCATTGTCATTATAATATTAAACGTACTTCTATGTAAAATATTGTACACTGTCGTATTTTATAGTAAGTTTCTTCATTGATCGTCAATGATTTCAAAACCAATTCCAATTCAAAACGCTTTATCAAAATAGGTAACTTTTCTAATTTTTTGGCTTTAAATGATTGCAAATAATTTATTAAAGAAGATGATGGCTATAAATGTTTTCCGGGGTTTTCTACATGTCTCATTGGAAGAAGAGCTCACAAAAAACTCACTACGATAAACAAATATACAAACTGCTCTAATGTATAAGATTCCTATCCATTCTAGTTAGTCTCTAATAGGATCCAAAACCGAATTTTTATTTATTCAAAAATTAGGGAAACTTTCGCTTAAGTTTTCAGAATATGGGAAATAAATGCAGATAAAATCATGGGCATGGCTGGTTATAAATATACCTGAATAGGTATAGCACTTTTAGTTCTACTCAATATTTGGTGAGAAATAGGTCACCCAAAAACCAATGATAGAGTAGCCACATAGCGTTAATTAGGTCATTACGTGTTCCATCGAGATAGATCTAACGCTAAAAGAAGTGATATTTTAAATTCACTCAATATTTTTGTTCCGACTTTTTTAATCTTTATCTTAGAAAATGAAAACGCATCCACCAACTGTTTCATCAATCACTTTCTTCAAGATATATAAAATTTATCAATATTATGGAAATGTTTAAATTAAGCATTTTGTAAATTATAACGCCATAAGCTAACAGTGTCGAGAGATGAGATGGGACGTCAGCTTTAACCAACAAAGTATCGCTCTGCAACTTAGTAAGATTCAACGATTTCGCCCTTATAATTAGTTGTCAAATGTGTATGTAATGTTATCATGATAAATTATGAACCGTCATTGAATTCATTGCTTCCTTAATCTTTTCATTCCTAAGAAAGAATGTAACAACAAAGCATAGGACCGGCCATTAGCTGTTTTATTTTCAATTAATAATGCAATTTGCTATTAAACGCGGTATCCGCCATCGTAGATGTCCGAGTGAGAATTATGAGCCGATATTTCATAGGGAGGCGACATATTCTCTCATCTACAACTTAGGGTCGTAAATATCTGAGCGGGCCGCGCTTTTCGACAGCAAGAGGCACGTCTTGAATGCTGGTTAGCTACGTTATATTACTTGTTTAGGTCATTTATACTTAAGAGGATTTATTGAATTTATTTTTGTCTTTCTCACTCTTACGGATGCGTTGGTGGGTGCGACATGCAGCGTCGCGGAAGAATATAATGGAAAAACTACCTTTAAGCTAAGTCAGTCATCAAAAATCTGTTTCTAAGCGTTTTCGGATATTATTATTACCGACACATTAAAACAAAAATTGCAACTACATCCATTGTAGTATGCGAAATTTTTGAGCAACTTTTGGGAGATCTTTCTATCGAGAAAATTTTATCCCATCGTGTTTCTGCTTCTAAGCGATTTTAGATTAAAGACCCAAAATACATTATTACGTTTAAATAAAGTAATTGTCTTTATAGTTTTTAAATAAAACTTAAAAACTTAACAACATCGCTTAAAATACGGCTTCTACGCCGTTAATATTGTCACTTCAACGTTTCTATATGTTTGAGTAGGTCCCACAAAGACATAATATTAAATAAAATCAACTATTAGCATACTTCTGATTTCAGAACTTCGAAAGTTTTGCTCGCTTTTGCACATCCGTACAGGAAGACTACTGAAAAAAGTTTTTAATTTTGGAAAACAAACTCACAATACAAAGATTATATTATATGTACTTCGTATAAGTGGATATTCAATTTCGCGAATGGAAACACTAACATTCTTTGACTACAAGATATTGTGAAAGTGGAAAACTATAAAGCACAGCGTACCTAAGTCTTCGAATTGGAGTTATTCGAATCACGTATGCTCCATAAAATATTTTTACCAGATACCATTTCAAAGTGTACGCAAAGGTATGTCCCGAATTGGTAGTTCAATTTCAATTACATTTCTATAAGAGCTACACCCAAAGCCTTTAAAATCCTTTCCGTATCGCATAAAGGATTATATTTTTGGATACCATATAACTTCCGAGAGGCAAAGCCACATATATTATGTACAATGTACATGTATATACCTTACTTTTCAGTTCTGAGTGAGTAAATCGGATCACGTATTTCCCATATCATATAATGTAGCTTTCAGCGGGTGCATTTTCAATACCATAGGCATATCTACCTACCTAGTAGGTAACTATGGCTCGACACAAATTTTCTGATCGCATTTATTATTTTACAAAATGATACGAAATGTGTGAACGCTGCCAACTGCATACTGAGGTAAAAAGGATTAAGACAAAATATTTTTTATACAAAAACAATTCTAGAATTCTCAGAAGCGATCTCGTTGCAATTCAAACCACGTGACGCCTAGAGTGGTCGGTCGAGCGACAATAGTTTAAGGAATTGGTCTCGGTTAACACTTATTGGACCATAAGCCTCAATTGATTTAGCTGGCAACATTCTTTTTGATACGGTTTTATTTTGTGAGTGGCTTTGGCTATTGGAAAAATAAAGAGGAGAAGGATTGGATGAGAAAACTTAAAGGAAATTCTTAATTTTCTTAACTTTGTAAAAGCTGTTATAAATCAAATTGGCATTGTGTCTATAATATTCCCAATTGGATTGGGCGTTCAAATATTATTTAACGTTATAAATTGCAAGTAAAAATATCAACGAATAGATTTAGCACTAAATATTCCGTTGACCATGAACTTATGAATTTTTAATAAAACACCGAAATTCTAAGTTGCGTTGAAAGTGTTATTAAAATTTAATAGCACCTGCATCGACGCAATCATAATACAAATTTGATTAAAACTATGTAGGTATGGAGTTCGAACGGGTTTATTCTTTGAAAGTATATTTTATCAAAATATCCGAAGCAGGAATATGTATGGTCTTGGTAAGTACCTATCGAATCTTCTATATATATAAACTAGTAGGGCGCGTGGGGGCGCGGGCCACATGTGGCCCGCGTGCTGTCTTCCCGCCCATAAAAACCCCTTCAACATTCCCCATACATTTTTCTATGAAAAAATAAATTCCGCCATTTTGATTTTTTTTTCTACCCGTCGAATAGACCTTCGGGGCCTGATCACTTCTTGTCAAGAAACCGTTCTTCCATCTTTTATACTTTCCGAGATATCGACGAAATTCGAACGGCGGCCATTTTGAATCCGCCATTTTGAAAAATTTTTCAGCTCACTGCCAATTGGATGACGTTTCGAATGACATTTGGTCGAGCACCCCTCACCTATCTGCAATACCCTTGGCTGTGCTCTTCACTCGTCTTCGAAATCCTCAATCATCAGCTCTCTCCGTATTTTTCCTCCGAATGAATTTTTCCCTTATATACGAAACGGTTATTGAAAAAAAATTTTTTCATACAAAATTGTTCAGGAGAGGTGATCAATCAGTGAGTCAGTGAATCAGCACGAGTAGCTATATATATATACTAGTTTTTCGCGTGGTGGCGCGGCCCGCTGAAGCGGACCGCGTAACTGCTTGTAGCAATTTACGTGGTCGCTCATACTCGGATTTAACAAAAATTAGTAGGTAGGTACCCAATCGCCATACAATTTAGTATGAAAAAAAAATCCGCCATTTTGAATTTTTTTTCTTGTCACTAAATAGATATCCCCATTTCGATCATCTTTTGCTAAGAAACCACTTTTCCAACTGTCATACCCTCCGAGATAGAGACCAACAAAATTTGTATGGCGGCCATGTTTTTTCCGCCATTTTGAATTTTTTTAACCCCCGACGCAAAAGGGGTCTGACTAACTTCCGTATGTCCTATCGTTTCGAAACTTGGTACCGTGTTATTTCAATGATATTTAAAGCGTATGGTGAGGTAATCATGACCTGATCAGCCGTTTGAAGAAGATCAGCTCTTTAATAGTTGATGAGGGAATCTGACTACCTTCCATATATCCTATCGATTCGAAATTTGGTATCGTGTTACTTCAATGATATTGAAAGTATATGGTAAGGTAACCATGGCCTGATTTGCCGTTTGAAGATCATCAGCTCTTTAATAGTTGATGAGGGGATCTGACTACCTTCCGTATGTCCTATCGTTTCGAAACTTGGTACAGTGTTATTTCAATGATATTTAAAGCATATGGTGAGGTAATCATGTCCTGATTTGCCGTTTGAAGATCATCAGCTCTTTAATAGTTGATGAGGGGATCTGACTACCTTCCATATATCCTATCGATTCGAAATTTGGTACCGTGTTACTTCAATGATATTGAAAGTATATGGTAAGGTAACCATGACCTGATTTGCCGTTTGAAGATCATCAGCTCTTTTATAGTTGATGAGGGGATCTGACTACCTTCCATATATCCTATCGATTCGAAATTTGGTACCGTGTTACTTCAATGATATTGAAAGTGTATGGTAAGGTAACCATGTCCTGATTTGCCGTTTGAAGAAGATCAGCTCTTTAATAGTTGATGAGGGGATCTGACTACCTTCCATATATCCTATCGTTTCGAAACATGGTACCTTGTTACTTCAATGATATTGAAAGTAGGTAACCATGTCCTGATTTGCCGTTTGAAGATCATCAGCTCTTTAATAGTTGATGAGAGGATCTGACTACCTTCCATATGTCCTATCGTTTCGAAATTTGGTACCGTGTTATTTCAATGATATTTAAAGCGTATGGTAAGGTAATCATGACTTGAGGGCCTAACATCAACTCTAATCGCGACTCAACAATAGACCTAAACTGAATTGCATCGCTAATTCGTGACATAAATTCTTTTAATTTGACAAAAAGATGACATGAAAATAACCTAAACTTACGAGTAGGAAGGTAAAACTTAATTTAATGAAAACTAATATTATACCTAGTAACTAACTAAGTTACTTACTTATCACTATTAATACCTTCCCTATATTTAATACCTGATTTCCTACTTTAAAAAGGACAAAATAAAAGTAAAATTACAAATTTTAAAAACCCCCGACACAAAAAATAAAATATAAAAAGTAACAAATAATATTTTAAACCTATTATAATAATTATTATCGTCACAATATAATATTAAGTACGTTCAAATATTTTTTAATTCAAGCGTCGTCGCATCGTCGGGGGACTCATTTTCTGGAGTATCTCTCTAACGGTCCCCCGGTATTAGGTTTAAAATATTATTTGTTACTTTTTATATTTTATTTTTTGTGTCGGGGGTTTTTAAAATTTGTAATTTTTTCAGTTCATTGGTAATTGGACGAGGTTTCAAATGACATTTGGTCGAGCACCCCCCACCTATCTCCAATACCTTCAGCGTGCTCTTCACCCTTCTCCAAGATCCTCAATCATCAGCTCTCTCCATACTGTCCCCGAAAGAAATAGTTCTCCTCTTTACGAAAGTGTTTGTGAAAAAAAATTTTTTTATACAAAATTTTACAGGAGAAAATTTTGCGAAAATCTCGGCCGCCATCTTGTTTTTCCAAAATTTTCCGTTTTTTCTATTAATCGTTTACTAATATCTACAATCGTTGCGAGTTTGAACGAAATCGGTCGAAAAACAAAAAAGTTACAGAAATCACGTCGGCCGCCATCTTGTTTTTCTGAAATGTCATAATTTTTCCTTACTCGACTCCCGCACCCGAACACATCCCCCATACATCATTATATCGTTTTCAGTCTCCTTCTGGGAGAACAATTATGTCAATGAGTGAGTGAGTCAGTGAGTCAGTGAGTGGTAATCGAGCTATATATAGTATAATAACTAGTAGGGTGCGTGAGGGCGCGGGCCACATGTGGCCCGCGTGCTGTCTTCCCGCCCGTAAAAAACCCCTTCAAAATTTCCCTAAGAAAAAATAAATTCCGCCATTTTGAATTTTTTTTCCATCCATCGAATAGACCCTCGGGCCCTGATCACTTCTTGTCAAGAAACCTTTCTTTCATCTTTTATACTTTCCGAGATAACGGCGAAATTCGTTTGGCGGCCATTTTGAATCCGCCATTTTGAATTTTTTTTCAACTCACTGCCAATTGGATGACGTTTCGAATGACATTTGGTCGAGCACTCCCCACCTATCTGCAATACCCTAGGCTGTGCTCTTCACCCGTCTTCGAAATCCTCAATCATCAGCTCTCTCCGTATTTTTCCTCCGAATGAATTTTTCCCTTATATACGAAGCAGTAGACGAAAACCCTCCACGATGCAACAAATACAACAAATACTACATTGCCACATTTAACGCTAGGTCAGTTGTAAATGAAACACGTCTACATGAGTTAGAATACGCAATTTCGGCAATAAAATGGAACATTATAGGTATTTCGGAAGTGAGAAGAGAAGGGCTAAAAATATTGGATAGGGGTCACTATATTTTCTACCACTACGGTCTAAAACACGGTGAAAAAGGCGTCGGCTTTTTAGTGAGGAAAGACAAGACTACAGAAGTGCATGACTTTACCGCAATATCAGAGAGAGTTTGCCTCATGAAAGTAAGAATTCACGAGAGAATATACTCGCTTATACAAGTCTATGCGCCCACAGATAACTGTAGTGAAGCTGAAATTAACGACTTCTACGAAGATCTCGAAAAGGCCCTGGAGAGTTGTACTGGAATTACGATCCTTATGGGGGACATGAATGCCAAGATAGGTAAACCCGAACCCAAGGAACATTTAATAATGGGAGACTATGGATACGGCGAAAGAAATGCAAGAGGTCAATTGTTTCTGAATTTTTGCCTTCAGTACAAATTAAAAATAGCAAACACGATGTTTAAAAAGTCAGACAAATTAAGATGGACATGGCTAGCACCTAATGGTAAGACAAGAAATCAAATAGACTTCATTGCCACAAATGTTCCAAAAATCGTAGAAAACTGCTCTGTTCTGAGCAAACTACTGCATCCCAGTGACCACCGGCTAGTAAGGTTGACCTTGCGAACAGGAAAAATCAAACCATCTCGAACTCGTTGTTACACAAAATACCCCAGTAAATATCTAGACCACACACTCTTCAAACACGAGATACCTAGCCTAATCAAAGATGCGGTAACACCCGTACAATCCTTCTACGACCAACTCGAAAATATTATCTTAAAATGCTCACAACACTCTTCACCGACGAAAAAAGACATTAAACGACAGGCCATAATAACCGACGACATTATCAATTTAAAAAACCAAACTCACATTCTCAACAACAAGATTAACAAAACTAAAAAAGAAAAATTAAAACTAAGCACACTGTACAGAGAAACAAAAGACAAAATTAACAAAAATTTAGAGGACTACAGATTAAAAATTTTGGAAGAACACATAGAAAAAACAGGTGGAACGAAAAAGGCCTACAAACAACTAAACAACAATAAACACATAATGACACAACTCAAAGACACATTAGGGACTACTGTTACAAATCGAAAGGATCTAGTAGGTATAGCTACTCAATTCTACCAAAATCTGTACAAAAGTAACGATCACAACACGAAAGAAAAATTCATCCATTTCAATAATAACGATCCGGTGCTACCATTCATAAGTGGCGAGATTGAAATGTCAATAAAGTCTTTAAAAATGGAAAAATGTCCAGGACCGGACGGCATTACAAATGAACTGCTGAAATCAGGCTCAAATATCCTATTAAATGTACTTACAGCTCTCTTCAACCTGATTCTGCAACAAAAAACGATCCCTAACCAGTGGACAATCTCAGAAATCATACTACTGTACAAAAAAGGTGACCCTAAACAGATAACTAATTACAGACCTATCAGTTTGTTATCCTGCATTTACAAATTGTTTGCAGCGACATTACTACGCCGCGTAACTAAGATCATTGACGAAAACCAACCGGTTGAACAAGCAGGATTTATTAAGAACTACGCCACAATTGACCACATCCACACGCTCAAACTGATAATAGAAAAATACAAAGAATTTGACATGCCATTATATATAGCCTTTATTGACTACTCAAAAGCTTTTGACTCTTTACATCATCATTCTATCTGGGACTCCCTAAACGAGCAGGGTTTAAATAGAGACTACATAGAGCTCATAAAGGAAATATACAACACTAGCAAGGCTCGAGTGAAACTGGACTCACCAGGCCCTTATTTCAAAATCGAAAGAGGCGTTAAACAAGGAGACCCACTATCACCTAAATTATTTATCGCTGTTTTGGAGAGCATTTTCAGAAGATTGCAATGGGAAAACAAGGGCATAAAAATCAATGGCAGATATCTGTCACATTTACGATTCGCCGACGACTTAGTCTTGCTCTCGGAGGACCCAACTGAGCTGCAGCTTATGTTACAATCATTGCACCAAGAGAGCAAGGCTATGGGACTAGAAATGAATGAGAGCAAAACGAAGTTGATGACAAACAAGGATCATACACCTATCGTTATAATGGTATCACCAATAGAATATGTAGAAGACTATGTGTACCTTGGCCACCTTATTTCTTTCAAGTCTGGTACAGAAAAAGAAATAGACCGACGGATAAAGTCCACATGGAACAAGTACTGGGCTATGAAAGATGTATTTAAAGGAAAACTACCACTAAAGTTAAAATCAAAAGCCATGGACATATGCCTAACACCATGTCTAACATATGCCGCGCAGACCTGGCCAATAACCAAAAATAATATTCAAAAGATAGGTAAATGTCAAAGAGGAATGGAACGCAGTCTTTTGAACCTAAAACTAAAGGACAGAGTAAAAAATGTAGAGATAAGGAAAAAGTCTAAAGCAAAAGACGCTGTCAAACATTTACTTAGATCCAAATGGAAATGGGCGGGGCACATTCAAAGAGTTCCGGACGAAAGATGGTCGAAAGTCGTTACCAACTGGTATCCACGGAATTCTAAACGCAGGCGTGGACGACCGTTCAAAAGATGGGATGACGATATTGTCAAAGTCGCAGGTAAAACCTGGTCGCGAGTAGCTAGGAACAGAAGGGACTGGTTGCTAATGGAGGAGGCTTTTACCGCCATAGGCGGTCCTTACAATAACTAAAATAAACTTACTGACAATACTAACCTAGATTAAGACATATTGCTAACCTACTAACGACCATAGTTTATTATGCTAAACTTTTTCAGATATGTAATTAGTATTAAGATAACTATTGTAAGGAAAGAAATAAAGCTATTATTATTATTTGCATATTGAATTTAACTCTCACACCCGGCACATGATAAATATATATAAAACCCAAAGACATAAAACAAACCTACTTAAATACGCAAAAAAAAAAAAAAAAAATATTTATAAACATACATAAACGTTACACACATACATATATGTGCCGGGCGGAGGACTACACCCCGGCAGGGGAGACCAAACGGCCGGGGGTCAGGGCGACAGGCTAAGAAACCGACGGACTATCCTAGCCGAGTCGAGCACCACCGCCCTCTGCATCTTGGCCGCAAGTGAATTGCCACGGAAACCCAGCCGCCGCAGATGGTTAGCGAGGCTGACTGGGATTAAACCGTTGGCAGAAATCACGATAGGGATGGTTTCAGTGGATTCCACGTGCCACATGGCGGAAACCTCGTGAGACAGATCCAGATACTTTCGTTTTTTCTCCGTCTCAGCTCTCACGAGGTTCTCGTCATACGGGATTGTGATGTCCACTAAAAACACCCGCGACTGTGCCCGGTCCATCACCACGATATCAGGCTTGTTAGCCAAGATAGTCCTGTCCGTGATGATTGACCGGTCCCAATAGAGCCGGACGCCGCCGCGCTCGAGGACAGGAACCGGCGTGTACCTGTAATAGGGCAGCCTCTCATCCAAGAGTCCGTACTTCAGAGCAAGCTCTTGGTGTAGGATTTTGGCTGCTTGGTTGTGCCTGTGCAAATACTCAGTGTTGGCAAGCGCCGAACAGCCCGAAAGCACATGTCTGAGTGACTCACCGGGATGGCGACAAGCTCGGCAAATGTCCTGAGTGCCATCCTTCAGAATGTACTTTCGGTAGTTCCGCGTCTTAACCACCTGATCTTGTATTGCACAGACAAAACCCTCGGTTTCCCCAAAGAGGTCCCCGAAACGCAGCCACTGCACGGACGCTTTTCTATCCACGTGGGGCTCATGAAGAGCCTTAAAAAAGCGTCCGTGCAGCTCCTTCTCCTTCCATACGGACTCCCGGTCAGAGGTGCTAAGCACAACCGGTCCCTGCCACTCGGCGTTGGCCAAAGACAGGGGGGTCAGTCCTTTATCACATTCTATGACTTCCCGATGCACCGGAGACTCCCTTTTCGCCCTAAAGTAAGTTCTGAGGCTGGATATCTCCCGGTTGTGCATGGTCTTGACGCTGAGCATGCCTCGACCACCACACTTCCGGGGGATATACAGTCTCATCACAGAAGACTTCGGGTGATGCATACGATGGGTAGTCATAGTTGTGCGGACTTTCCTATCCAGGGCATCTAGCTCGGTCTGAGTCCATCTGAGCACGCCAAAGGTGTACATGAGGACGGGCATGACCCAGCCGTTATAGGCTCGGACTTTATTGGCACCCGACAAATAACTCTTACAGATCTTTGCCAGGCGCCTAAAAAAGACCTCGCAAACTGACTGTTTCACGTCCGCCTCCTGAATCCCTAAAGATTGTGACATGCCCAGATACCGGTATGACTCAGCCTCGGAGAGGGTCTTGATGCTCGAAGGCTCGAGACTGATCTCGGCCGAGCGAGCGACCTGTCCCCTCTCCACATGCAGGACCGCACACTTGTCCACGCCAAGTTCCATTCTGATGGAATTGCTGAACTCAGTGGTTATGTTCAGTTTGACCAAATGGCCTGCGACGGAGTCGATGAGAAGGAGCTCCTTAGTACCGCGACTACCACCCCTACACCCGTTCTGAGCCCCAGACATGATCCCGTAACTGTCAACATGACGGGTAATTTTGGAGCTCAGAACGGATGTAAGTGTCTTATAGATGGTAGTAAGACACGTAATGGGGCGGTACTTAGACGGGTCAGCGGTATCTGTGGTCTTTGGAGCTAAATGAGTGATCCCGGTGGTGAAAAGGTTCGGGAGCGCCCTTTGCTCAAGAGCGCCTTGGAATTGTCGAGCCAAGGTCGCATGGCAAGCCGAGAAACCCTTAAGCCAGTAGTGATGCAGTCCGTCAGGCCCCGGACTTTTCCAGTTCGGGGCCCGCCTCACCGCACCAGCTACATCCTCTGCGGAGATGGCAACTGGGTTCATCGGCTCTATCGAGGCACATGCTTCCTCTACCGCCGCAATCCAAGGGCCCTCTTCATGCTCCACCTCTGTCGACCAGACACTGCGCCAGAAAGCGACTAGTTCAGCCGTGTCTGGTCGCTGAGGGGTGGAGCAGACCGCTGGGCACTCCAGCTTTTTGTAGAACCTTTTCTGATCACTCACGAAGAGGCGATTTTGCTGAAATCGCTCAACTCTTTCCGAGTACCGCCGAATGCGGTTCCCCCATGCAGCGATTTTCTGCTTCAGGTCGTCGATGCGCTCCGTTAGTTTTTGAGCTATGTCGGGCTGGTCTAGGCGAACCCCCAGCCCGTTAAAAGCTATTCTAACGTAGCGCACAATCCTTGGCCTTGTGTTGCCCGACCTGAAGCTTTGCAGTCTGCCAATGAGGCCTCTGGCGAGGGTGATACGTCGTTCTATTCTCTTCTTCCAGGCAGGTTCTGCACTGGATCTAGCGGCACACCGTCCAGGTTTCTTGGCTTTGACGCCAATAAAACGATGGACGGCTAAGGCTGCGCCGAAGAGAATAGAAGCCGTATCATCCAGACCAGTGCTGCTCTCTAGATGTGGTGGCAGCATTTGGTTAATGGCCTCAATGACATCCCGCGTCGCTACATTTAGCGAGAGCCGGGAGAGCCGCGGACGTTCCTCTGGAGGAGCAACTCGGATTTCAGCAATCGTCTCCTCTAAAATCCTTCTCATCCGCTCTAAATCCAGGGAGACTGTTTCCTCAGTGGCCTCCTCCACGGGCAAATCTTGAGACACGGTAACGGTCTCGGTCTCTTCGCGGCTATGTGGCGCAGGAGACACGATTTGCGGCGCGGTTGAGGTTGTCACGTCGGGAACAGCCTCACGTCGTAACCGTTCGAGCTCGGTTGCGTCAAAGATGTTGGAGCGCATAATATACCGAGCCCTATCTGCCAGGTTTTGTTCCGTGACAGCTAAGTGCGGCTCAAGCAGCAAAAACTCACGGTACATTGCCGCTCGGTAGCCAGTCCGTCCAGTTTCCCCCCCTGTAGCCCTGAAGTACGCTCGCATGACGTTTTCGTTCATGGCTCTCGACCATCTCATGCGGCGTACACCACCAGCGGCGGGCTCCGAAGATTGGGCCCTAGAGGACCCTGTCAGAGCCAAGCCATCTGGTGGGGATGATGGAATTGCCAGCCGGCGAGATGGTATTGCCGGCCGGCTGTTGGTGTGGCTGGCGGACCGCATGCTGTCACGTCCAGCGCCAGCCCCAGACGCGCCCTGGCGCCCCCCAGGCAGCGACCCTAAAAGCGCATTCTCTGTGTTTGTGTCCATCATTAAAAAAAGGGGGGGGGGGGTGAGTGGTGATTACATCACCCGGGGTCCACTCAAGTCCCCGGGGAGGCTGTTTTAGTTAAGCCAGCTCGCTTACTTGGGAGAACCATAAGCCAGGCGAACACAGAGTAGCAACTCCGTGATCATCCGGCTTAAGGACTTTAAATGGTTCTCCCATCCCTTAGTCGCCTCTTACGACACCCACGGGTAAGAGATGGGGTGGCAATATTCTACTCTGCCGTTGCCACACGGCTATTATTATTATTATTATTATTCTTTACATTTATTATGCATTCATATTTTTTTACATTTTTAAATATTTCATTATAAAAAAAAAAAAAAAACATTTAAAAATATAAAAAATAGCGGTCCACCGGCCTCGGGAACAGGGTCCAAGCAACCGGCGGTCAGGGCCCCAGAGAGAGGAACCTCCTGACGATGCGAGCCGTGTCCAGGAGTACAGCCTTCTGGATCTGGCCCTTGACCCAGCTACCCAACGAGAGCCTCGAAAGATGTTGGTCGAGGCTCTTGGCTATAAGACCATTAGCAGAAATTACTATCGGTACAATGATTGCTGAGTCTACATTCCACATAGCGACAACCTCGTGCGCCAAGTCGAGATACTTGGTGAGTTTCTCTTTCTCAGCTTTCACGAGGTTCTCGTCATGCGGAACAGCAACATCAACAATCATTGCGCGGCGCTCTGATCGATCTATCACCACTATATCAGGCTTATTGGCTACAATAGTCCTGTCTGTAATGATAGACCGATCCCAGTACAGTGTGATATGACCATTTTCAAGAACTGGGTCGGGCACATACCTGTAGTACGGTACCTCCGATTCCACAAGATTGTATTTCAAGGCAAGTTGTTGGTGGATAATCCTGGCCACTTGGTTATGTCTGTGCAAGTATTCGCCGTTAGCTAGATGAGAACAACCAGAAACAATGTGACGGATAGTTTCTCCAGGGCGGCGACATGCCCGACATATGTCTACCGTTCCATCCTTCACAATGTATTTTCTGTAATTGTTCGTCATCATGACCTCGTCCATAATTGCACATACAAACCCTTCGGTTTCCCCAAAGAGGTCACCAAAGCGCAGCCAGGCCACGGACGCTTCAAAGTCAACATCAGGCCCGTGGAGGGCCCGATAAAAGCGTCCGTGAAGCTCCTTACCTTGCCATACAACCCTGCGGTCATTGGTACTGAGCACCACAGGTATGCGCCAGTTCTCATTAGCCAAGGAGAGCGGTGTCAGACCCCTGTCCACTGCGACCACATCGCGGTGCATCTCCGTCTCGGCGTGGAGAAAGTACTCCCTGAGACTGCACACCTCGCGGTTGTGGAGGGTTTTGGCATTCAAAAGGCCTCTTCCCCCACACTTCCGCGGAATGTACAGCCTCATCACCGAGGAGCGCGGGTGATGCATCCGATATGCGGTCAGCAGCGCACGAACTTGTCTGTCCAGGGCGTCAAGCTCAGTCTGAGTCCACCTGATTATGCCGAAGGAATACATTAAGACCGGCATGACCCAACCGTTGAAGGCGCGCACCTTATTACCGCCCGACAAAAGGCTTTTCAGTACTTTCTTCAGACGGCCAAGGAAACGCTCCCTCACCGATTGCCTCATGTCGGCCTCTCTGATACCTAACGCCTCCGCCATGCCCAGGTATTTGTAGGTTTCAGTTGAGGAGAGCGATCTAAGGTATATGGAATCCGAGAGCTCAACCCCCTCAGATTCCACAATCCTCCCTCGCTTTACATGCATGACCGCACATTTGTCCACACCAAATTCCATCCTAATGGAATCACTAAAGGCTTTAGTTACCTTTAGTAACTCTAGTAGATGTGATCTGCTGGTGGCAATGAGTTTTAGGTCATCCATGTAAAGGAGGTGTGATATAACCTGACCTCCTCTCCTCAACCGGTAACCTAGCCCTGAATTCTCCAAGAGAGTACTCAGAGGATTCAGAGCCAGGCAAAACCACAAAGGACTCAGACTATCGCCCTGGAATATGCCTCGCTCAATCCTTATAGGCTCCGCGCTCCCCAGGGTCTGGCGACATCCTGGATAGTGAAGGACCGTCCTCCACTGTCCCATACACGTCTGTAGGAAGGCGCGTAGTACTGTGTTTATTTTGTACAGTTCCAGCACCTTCATGAGCCATGTATGGGGCACAGAGTCGTAGGCCTTCTTATAGTCTATCCAACATGTCGACAGATCCTTTCGGGAGCGCCGAACCTGCTGACAAATGGCCATATCAATGAGGAGAAGCTCCTTAGTACCACGGGAGCCATTCCTACATCCATTCTGAGAAATAGACATGATGGATTTTGTATTGATATGATCGTTAATTTTTGTTCTCAGAATAGATGTAAGAAGTTTATACAATGTTGGCAGGCACGTAATCGGCCTATAATTTTTGGGCTCCGTGGTACTACCTGACTTATGGAGCAGGAGGGTAATACCTGTTGTTAGAAACTGGGGTAGCGACTCTGACTCTAGAGATGATTGGAATTGGGATGCCAAACGAGCGTGCGAGCTGCGTAGCCACTTTATCCAAAAGTTGTGCAGCCCGTCCGGCCCAGGGGATTTCCAATTGGGCAGGAAACGCGCTGCAGTGGTCACGTCTTCAGGGGTGATAATAACTAGGTCCATTTCTGGAATTTGCTCGCAGGCTCTTTCTAAATCCCACGTCCAACCATCCTCAGTGTGAGCGACAGGCGTCGACCAGATGTTGCGCCAGAATGAGGTCATGGCTTCATCATCCGGTAGGCGCGCATCGTTGACACCTTGGTCAGGGTGTTCCCAACCTCGATATACCCGCCTCTGATCGCTTTGGAAAGTGCGATTCAGGGTATATCTCTCGACCCGGTTTTTGTATCTACGAATACGGCTAGCCCATGCTGAGACCTTCTGTTTCATGAAGTCAATGCGCTCAGTGACGCGCGCCATATAATCTTGAGGGCTGATATCAGTCCCTAAGAAAGCGCGCCTCACAAAGCGCATGACTCTAGGGCGAGTGTTGCCCTCCTTGAAGCAGAGTAGTTTGCCAATGAGTGTCCTAGCCCTATCAATACGACGTTCGATCCTGCACTGCCAGGCTGGTACAGCAGGCTTCGGTTGTGTTGCTGTATCATTATTAATAAACTTTACATTAGCAACACGACATGCCGCAACAGCCGCGCAGTACAGGATCGAATGTGTGTCGGAAAGGTCTTCGCTGCTGTCAAAATAACTCGGCAGCAGCGAATCCAGGGCACCCATTAGAGCTTTGTTCTTATTTTTCATGGGTAACCGAGGTAACCGCGGTCTAAGCTCGGGTGGTGAAGATCTATATTCCCGAATAGCACTCTCCAAAGCACTCCTCAATTGTTCACTACACTGGGTACTTACATGTGCAGCCTCGCTATCCTGTCCCTCATCAGCTTGAGTGGGCTGCAGCGAAATCGCATGAGCAGTTTGCGATTGTGCTGGAGCTTGCGGTGAGGGGGGGGTAGCGCGGTTACATTGTAGTTCAGAGCGAAGCCGATCAAGCACGGCGTTGTCCAGCATGTGATTACGCTGAATAACCCGCACCTGGTCCGACAGTCGCTGAGCCGACACATTGAGAGCTGGTTCAAGGACCTGAAACAAAGCATGCATCCTAGCACGGTACGCGGTCATGTTGGTTCCACCCTCAGTAGCCCCAAAGTATGCGCGCATGACATTTTCATTAATGGATGTTGTCCACCTCATGCGCGACACACTACCGCCGGAAGCGGGGACCCTATCAGAACCCGGTGGGCCTCGGGATCCCAAGCAAGACGGCGGCCGGCCTCTCCCACGACGATGTACTGGTGGTGGCGACGTCGGCGGGGAGAAAAACTCGTCGCTCGAACTCGACGCAACTGCAGCATTGGGCGTGGTCCCGGGTGGCTGCGAGGCGGGACTGAGTGACGAGTCCGGGGGTGGTGTTTGTGCGTTCCGTGCTCTGGATCGTGTCAGCATACTACATTATTAATTCGTCTAATTTCTTTTGTATTAAATCAGGCATCTATTGACAGCTTGTGTCAGTTATATTTCGGACTATTTTAATTTTCTTCATGGTTTCTAATTCTTCTAATTAGGTTTTGGTTCTTGTAATTAGTTTTTAGTATGGTAATTTTATTAAATTAAATCGAAAATTCTGTTGAGATCGGTTGTATAATATTTATTTTGGCGAAAATATAACGGTGAAAAAATATATCGTATGCTGACATTTAGTGTTGCCAGGTTTTTGTTTGTTGTTATTTTTGTTGTTTTGTTATTATTATTATTATTATATACGAAACGGTCATTGAAAAAAAAATTTTTCATACAAAATTGTTCAGGAGAGGTGATCAATCAGTGAGTCAGTCAGTGAATCAGCACGAGTAGCTATATATATAGTAAAGTAACTAGTAGGGCGCGTGGGTGCGCGGGCCACATGTGGCCCGCGTGCTGTCTTCCCGCCCATGAAACTAACGCCGTCATCACCATCGCCAGTTTTTGGAATCCGATTGGCAGTGGGCTGAAAAAATTACCTAGGAGCACGGTCATGGTTTTAAAGATAGTTAAGGGCTGTTCCAACAAAAAATACCGCTGAACCTCATCGGATGAGGTTCAGCGTATTTTTGTTTGAGCAGCCCTTAACTATCTTTAAAACCACGACCGTGCTCCTCAATCATCATCCCAATCCTAGATCATCATCTTTTCTCATATTTTTCTCTGGCAGTTCTCCGTAGAACTGCGTCAATGACTTGCATAGTTCCCTACTCATTGTGGCATGTACCTACATTTTCCATCGAAAAATAAATTCCGTCACTTTGAAGTTTTTTCCATGCATCCCGTAAACCTTGAGATCCTGATCACCTCTTGCTAAGAAACCACTCTCTTATTTTTTATACTTTCCGAGATATAACAACACGAACTGTGTATGGCGGCCATATTGAATCCGCCATTTTGGATTTTTTTTCAGGTCACTGCCAATTGCATGAGGTTCCGAGTATTTTTTGTATGAGCAGTCCCCACCTAACTATAATACCTTGCCCGTGCTCCTCGACAGTCTTCAAAACCCTCAATCATCATCTCATTCCATATTTTTCTCTGAGAGTCCTCCAAAAAACCGCATCAAAGTACTACATGTTTCACAACTTTTCAACAGTCTCTTCAACATTCGTCATACATTTTCTATGAAAAAAAATAAAGTCCGCCATTTAGAATTTTTTTTCTATCCATCGTATAGACCTTCAGATCCTCATCAACTCTTGTCAAGAAACCGTTCTTCCATCTTTTATACTTTCCGAGATATCGACGAAATTCGAATGGCGGCCATTTTGAATCCGCCATTTTGAATTTTTTTTCAGCTCACAGCCAATTGGATGACGTTTCAAATGACATTTGGTCGAGCACCCCCCACCTATCTCCAATACCCTGGCCATGCTCTTCACCCGTCTTCGAAATCCTCAATCATCAGCTCTCTCCATATTTTTGTTCTTAATGATTTTTTCCCAGGTATATGACAGTATACGTCAAAAAAAATTTTTTCATACAAAATTGTTCAGGAGAGGTGATCAATGAGTCAGTCAGTCAGCACAAGCAGCTATATATATATTAAAGAGAGTTACCACTCACTCACTCACTCACTCACTCATCACGATATCTCAGGAAGTATAAAGCCTACAAACTTGAAATTTGAAAGGTAGGTTCTTTGTAATGGGTAGGTGTCAGCTAAGAAACGATTTTGAGAAACTACCCCTCTAAGGGGGTGAAATAGGGGTTGGAAGTTTATATGAAAGTCCCGTGTTTTTAAAGTTAGAGACGTGAAAATCGTCATTTAGGTTATCAGCTTCAGATATTAAAAATTTGTATAAGTCGTTTTGGAAAATTCTCCTTTAAGGGTGGTAAAATAGGGGATGAAAGTTTTTATGTGAAAATTTTAATATTGTTACTGTTGACTTGAAATTTGGAAAGTAGGTTCTTTCTAATGGGTAGTTGTCAGGTAAGAAACGATTTTGAGAAACTACCCCTCTAAGGGGGTGAAATAGGGGTTGGAAGTTTATATGAAAGTCCCGTGTTTTTGAAGTTAGAGACGTGAAAATCGTCATTTAGGTTATCAGCTTCAGATATTAAAAATTTGTATAAGTCGTTTTGGAAAATTCCCCTTTAAGGGTGGTAAAATAGGGGATGAAAGTTTTTATGTGAAAATTTTAATATTGTTACTGTTGACTTGAAATTTGGAAAGTAGGTTCTTTCTAATGGGTAGTTGTCAGTTAAGAAACGGTTTTGAGAAAATCCTTCCCTAAGGGGGTGAAATAGGGGTTGGGAGTTTGTATGAAAGTCCCGTGTTTTTGAAGTTTAAAGAGTCGTGAAACTCGGCATTAGCACTGAACCTATTTTGGGAGCGGCGTATTTAAAGTACGAAAGTTTATATGTGCACATTACACTATAATATAATAAAAGTGAAAGTTTGTACATATATGTGTGTGTTTGTCTGTTACTCCTTCACGCTGCAACTACGAATCCGATTTAGCTGAAATTTGGAATGGAGATGAATTATTACCTGGATTAACACATTATGGTACTTTTTATCCCGGAAAAAGCGATGGTTCCCGCAGAAGTAGTGAAAAACCTAAATTCACGCGAGCGGAGCCGCGGGCAACAGCCAGTATATAATATTACTAACGCAGTATAAGTATGCATGTATGTATAATACACTACTACTTGCTATGAATTATTCGTAATTAATTATTGTTTAAACGTAATTCTGAACTAAATTTTCATTTAAAGAATTAATCTTTGTCATATTCAACGCGCAACTATTTAAAGTTTATATCAAAATGCTTCAGAAAATAATACAAATAAACGGTGGATATAATAACTCAATTATCACCAGTCACCAGTTATAATAGTTTGCGCTGAAATCTAAGTTTCAATAAATAAATCGGAACACATTTCCAAACGTCACCGGCAGCCATTGTGGCGAATGGGTATATCGACCACAAATCGACAAAACGACCCGTAATCAAACTTTCCCGAGCCCCACGGATTAGCCCCAACATTGTTTATGTATTTAGAAACGACGGGGCTGATCTTGCTAAGCTATTCATGGACACTAAACAACATACGAGTACAAGAATAGCGATGTGTGATAAATGATATACTAACTATCAGAAATGTATACTTTTTCAATCGGGCATTTTACTAGTTTCGAAAGAAAAAGAATAATTTACCGTATATAAACCAATTAGAAACAGAAGTATGACTTAAAAGTGAGAACATGGGAAGGCCCGTGCCAACGTAGATTGTCTCCTATACCTATCTACTGGTATTTATCCAGTTGTATTTGAGTATTGTAATTATTAATTATTATTGTAATTATTAATAAATTAATAAATATTGTAATCGACAATTATTGTTCCGATAGTCGTTTCAGTTAGCGGTCTAATAGCGAAAAGCTTCGACCATTGAGAAGCTTTTTCGAAGATTCTTGAGAAGCTTTCGCTGGGCTATTGGATCAAGGGCCGCATACAGAAGGCAGTGGTTTTTTTTTTTTTTTTTTATTGTAGATAGGCTTGCGCTTGACGACAATCATACCTGATGGAAAGCAATGATGAGGTCTAGGATGGAGCGCGCTTGCCTAGAAAATGCCTATTCACTCTTCTCTTGAAGGCACCTAGATTATACTTGGCTGGAAACACGGAGGCTGGAAGGGCGTTCCACACCTTAGCGGTTCGTATCAGAAACGTGGAGGAAAAACGTTTCGTGCGAGTTTGTTGGACGTCAACCACATAAGGATGCCACCGCTCTCGGCGTCTTGCAGTCCTATGGTAGAAAGGTGAAGGAGGTACAAGGTTATGTAGTTCCTGAGCACACTCACCAAAGTATATCCAGTAAAAAACCGCTAAACAGGCAATGTTGCGCCGATGTTGTAAGCTGAGCAGTTTTGCCCGCGTTAGCGATTCCTTGCCGATTATTCTGCGAGCGCGGCGATCAACCGAGTCCAATGCATCGAGCTGATACTTGGCAGAACCATCCCAAAGGTGACTACAGTACTCCACGCCGGAACGCACCTGAGCCTCATATAGCGTCAGAAGCTGTTCGGGCGTGAAGTACCGCTTAACCTTGTTGAGGATTCCTAGTTTTTTAGCAGCTGTTTTTGCTTTAGCTTCGATGCATTTCCCAAAATTGAGATTGGGTGAGATGGTGATACCCAGAAGCTCGATGTAATCGCCAATCGGAACGGATATACTTTGGAAAGTGGGAGCCAAGGTGAAGGGGCTCTTTTTAGCAGTGAACAAACACGCCTGTGTTTTGGTAGCGTTAAACTTGACCAGATTAGCGTCACCCCACTTAGACACTTCTTTCAAAGTCAAGTTAACGCGATTTACCAATGCCTCTCTAAGCTCAAGGATCTCAGAACCGCTGGCTTTTGAACTGGACATGTAGCTCTCCGAGACAGTGCTGTCGTCCGCATAACCAAAGATACCTGGTTTCAGCAGATCGTTGATATGCAGCAGGAACAATGTCGCGGAGAGAACAGACCCCTGGGGTACCCCGGCGTTGACAGCCATTAGGTCCGAAGAGTGGCCATCTACGACCACCCGGAAAGACCGTTCCCTCAGGAAATCAGATACCCAGTTGCAAAAGCCAGCGGGTATCCCATATGCCGGAAGTTTGCTAAGAAGACTGCCGTGCCAGACTCGGTCAAAAGCCTTCGAGATGTCTAGTGAGACAGCAAGTGCCTCACCGTGCTTCTCAATGGCCTCGCCCCAAGTATGCGTAGCATACACTAGGAGTTCGCCTGTAGAGCGGTTGGACCTAAATCCATACTGGCGGTCCGACAGAAGGTCATTTTCCTCTAGGTATGCCAGGAGCTTACGATTGAGAACCCGTTCCATACTTTTGCAAAGTATGGACGTGATGGCAATCGGTCTGTAATTAGCCGGATCAGCACGACAGCCTTTCTTAGGAACCGGCTGCACATTGGCAACCTTCCAGGAGAGTGGGACTTGAGCTGTCGAAAGAGAGAGGCGAAACTAGCGTTTTAGCACAGGAGACAACTCGGGAGCACAATTTCGTAGGACTATTGCGGGTATACCGTCTGGGCCACTGGCTTTACTCACATCGAGATCGCGGAGTGTTTTAAGGACCTCGTGCTGGTGAATGCGAATCTCCGGCATAACAGAGTCGCAAGATGGAAGGATTGGTGGTGGAGTACTTCCAGCGTTAAGCCGTGAGTTTTCTGCAAACAGAGTTGCCAAAAGATTCGCTTTGTCTGTTGCAGCCACAGCCAGAGACCCATCAGGCTTCTGCAGAGGCGGCAGGGCAGGGCGGCTAAAGTTCATTTCAACCGACTTTGCGAGCGACCAAAAAGCTTTACTGCCACTAGGGTATGTGGCGAGCTTACGGCCGAACCGATTAGTACGGCTGAAATGAGCCTTATTCAACACCCTCTTGTATGACTTGGCGGCAATATTGAAGTCTCTTTTCTTCATTTGGACGTCCGGAGCTTTGCGAGTACGAGCGTCCGTCCATGCTAAAAACGCGTCCCGTTTTTGTGCCTCGGCAACCGCACATTCAGCGTTGTACCACGGGGGAGTCTTGCCGTCAGATGATACGTCAGAAAAAGGTATAAAATATTCCATTGCCTGACGTATCACTTGCGAAATGGCAGTCTCGCAGCTCGACGGGTCATTAGTAGAGAAACAAGCCTGCCGCCAAGGATAAGATGCAAAGAAATGACGCATCTCATCCCAATCCGCTGACCTGTATCGCCACACCCTCCTCTTAACACTGGGTTCAGAGGGGGGAGGGTAGAAGTTGGATACAGATTCACCAGACAGTGGTCCGAGGTGCCCAAACCACCTTTGGGCACCTCGGACCACTGTCTGGTGAATCTGTATCCAACTTCTACCCTCCCCCCTCTGAACCCAGTGTTAAGAGGAGACAGACACCGAAAAACTGTCTGGATCTGTTGTCAGCAGAAGGTCCAAGCAATTGGGTGTGTGACCGTCCACATCCGGTATTCTTGTGGCTTCCTGAACCAACTGAGAGAGATCTAGCGAAAGTGCAAATTTGCGCGCCTCTCTCCCAGCATGGTCAGTTTTCTGGTATGGGAACAACCACTCCTGGTGGTGAGCATTAAAGTCCCCCAGAAATACTAGCCGAGCTGAAGGATACTGGCGTTGAACGGTGTCCGCCGTATCGCCGAGATAGTCAAACAACCGGGTTGTCTCCTGGTCACCACTATGTGAGCGGTATACGCAAGCGTACACTGTCTGCTCTAACCCTGTGTCTACCAGGCACCACAAGACTGAGAGGGAAGGTACCTCCAAATTACGGAGACGCTGGCAGCAGATGTTGTCTCGAGCGTACATACATACCCCAGCGCGAGGTTTGAAATTATGCTCAAGCGAGTATCCGGGGTACTGTAAGTACGCTACGTCGGCTGGACTATGAATTTGCGTCTCCGTAAGGAAGAGGATATGCGGCTTAGCGGTCTCAAGATGGTGGTGGACCGCTTGAAGATTTGAGTGTAAGCCTCGGATGTTAGCGAGGTGGACTGAAAATGAGAGGTGGGGCAGCCGCTGTTGAACCTTTTCCCTTTTTCTAATTTTCATGTTGGGAGAGAGTGAATAGGTGAGGGGAAATGGAAGTTTTACGAGATGCTGCACAGGTGGACACCGTGACCTTCACCGCAGCGACGTTATTGGTAGACTCAACTGGAGACCGCGGGGACGCCCGAACCCCCCTGGGAATCGCCACCGGGACCTCTCTCCGGTCGCCAACCGGCACGGTGGAAGCCATCCCAGGATTTTTCGCGAGGTGGCGGGGCAGCCTTTCATAGGTGGCTGGCCTACTACTTGGGCCCCCTACTACCTGCGGTCGGCCAGCGGTGCACCGTGCTTCGGATCCCGCTGGTCTCCAAATTGAGCCGCCCGGCGCCGCTGCAGCTCCGGTCAGAACCTGTTACCATGTGCAGCACAACTGTACAGACCCATTCCCCCATAAAATGGCTTCTACGTGCAACGCACCGGAACACGACACACCTCATGACAAAAATTGCCACAGAATGCGTCATTTGGCGGCGCGACTTTGCTCGTAGGGTGGTAAAGAAGCCGCGGCCGAAGCCTACCACCAATAGATTTGTTGCTCTTTAGCACCACCCAGGGGTCACGTGTAGGGTACTGAGGGTTGAGACCTGGCTTTGGTAAATCCCACGGACGCGAGCAACTTTGACCCCCAAAAAGGTCCTAAAGACGGCAGGCATTGTTAGGAGGTTCCTCACTTTGGAGCCCTGACCGCCGGTGGTTTGGCCGTTAAAGCTTCCGCGATCAGTGGTGGACTCAATTTTGTGAATATTTTTAAACGTGTTTTTTAATTTTATTTTATTAGAAAAATTGTTAAAAATATTATTGATTTATAATGAAAATAAATCAAAGAAAATTAGAATTGGAAAACTAGTATGTATTCATAACAAGTTTGTACATCATACCTAGAGTGTGAACATCAAGATAAATATATACCTATATTTCGCTGGCATATTATTATGATTTAATTAATTATGTAATAACGAATTTTTATAGGTAACATAATATTGCAAGTAAATATTTCTAAATCTTATTGTCTTATTTGTTTGATGAAATGAAATTCCGTGATATTGAGATACAAATTGAAATGTTATTTTATAGTAGTTAGTGATTGCGATTGTTCAACGTTTATGTATCAATTCGATATCTAAGACCACGTTACAAGCATTTAATATAGGAAATACATAAACCAACGTCACTCAGCGCCCGCATAACTGGGTTTCATGCGAACTAGGTCTTGACAATTGATTCACTCACTTGTAAGTATACAAACGAATAGAATCTCCAGCGCACTCAATTGGGTGCAATGAATTTGACCTCTATGCGGCGGTGGGGACTGGGGACGCACAAACTGCACTGTGTACCCATTAACACCGCTCTGTTGGCTATCTTGCATTTGAATTGTTGCAATCCTTGATATATGAAATACAAAATTGATAAAGTAAGTAGCTATTGGAACGAAGTGCGTTATCGCACGTTGTGAAAGGGGGCTAGACGGAAAAAATTCATACGAAAAGTTGTAACGACTCTTTTTGCTATAGTAAGCTTCTCTGTCTGTCTCTCTCTCTCTCTCTCTTATAGAAAGCAAGCCAGATATACGTCGTTCCATCCGGGTGTCCCTTGACACCTCTCCAGTTTTAATTTTTTTATTATATCGCTATACTTGTGCCACTTCATATACTTCCTTACTCAGGAACTAAGCCAGTTATCAAAAATCCGTTCTGAGCGTTTTTGGATATTATTATTACAATTTCGCATTGCGAAGTCAACATCTGTGGATGAACCGATGTCGGGACGAAACTTGCGTCGTAGAAAGTGTTAGAAGAATTGTGTATTCCGTGGGGCGGTGTTCCTGCATATTGGACCATACAGATTCTTTACAATTAGCAGATTATAGCAAAACAAATTGATCTGTGTGCTTTCTCTCTGTAGTTTCCGATACAAAATAGAAAAATGGAGATTTAAATTTTGGGAGAACTTTCTATCTAGAAAATGTTATCCAATCGCGTTTCTGCTTCGGAGCGAATTTAGATTAAAGACCGAAAATACTTTAGATAATTTTTCTTGCATTTTTGAGCATAATTTTAAATATGAAATCATAATTCAGCATTCATTTATTCAACGTGGCTCTTATATAAATTCGGTCGCGCCATGTCAAATGCTTTCGTAGTGACAGAAAAAAGGGACTGACCACTTAAAGAAAATCACATAATTGAAGAACAGTAAACGATGCGTAAAGTGGGGGCGACCCTCGAAAATAATTCTCGAGTTGAAGACGTGCTTTCACCGAAGGTCGTCGGAAGGGTCCATATATCATAATCATTTTTTTTAGGTCGCACGCGGTTCAAAAAGATAAGAAATAGCGTAAGAGTAACAAGAGACTTTTCTTGTATTTTTTTAACCTTCTGATTTGCCATTAACTAACATACTAGTTGATTGGTTGCAACTTGAAGTAAGTCTAACTAAAAACTCCTAAGTATTTTTACCCACGACGGAACGGAGTACGGGTATATGCGTTTAGGGTGAGAGACCGTTTGTACATTACTCTATTAAAAATATTTTATGTTTGTTTGTATGTTAAATTGTTCATAAAACCCAATAATGCAAAAATATTTTTGTTTGTTTGTTTGTTTGTGTGTGCACATCGATGTTCCTATTTATTTCAAAAACGGCGAGACCGATTTAGATGCGGTTTTCTTTATAATGTTTGGTGTTCAGCGGCAATGGTTCTTAGATAGTTGTTACGAACATCGATCACCAGGGGGCGCCATAAAATACATTTATATTGCAAACGAATGTTCTCATTTATTTTAAAAACGGCTTGACCGATTTAGATGCGGTTTTCTGTATAATGTTTGGTATTCATTGGCAATGGTTTTTAGATAGTTGTTACGAACATCGATCACCAGGGGGCGCCATAAAAACATTTACAATGCAAACGAATGTTCTCAATTATTACGAAAATGACTGAACCGATTTGGATACAGTTTTGTTTCAAATATTAGTGAGTCATTGGCAATGGTTTGTAGATAATTGTTCTTGTGATTGAACAGCAGGGGGCGCCACAATAAACGTCTCTTTATGACTTGGAAGGGATGATGCCTTCAAACGCTGCTAGAGAAGCTAATGGCTAGTTTGAAGATTAATTTTCATTTCTTAATAATAATATAATTTAAATCACATTAATATATTAATCGAAAAACTATAAAACAAGCAGAAAATTAAAAAAATTTAAAACACCCACGACTCTTGCAGACTTGTAATTGAAAAAGGATTAAATAATTTTTCTGAAACTCCCCGACCAAAGGCAAGTAAGAACTAAGAACCTATCAGTATAATTACAAATCCAAGGAAATCCGTCGGAGCTGCTATGTTCGTTTCCAATATCAATAAGTGTAATTAGTAAGTATTGATAAACTGCCGGTATATGAGAAGTATCAAGAAATTGAATTAGTCATCAACTGGTAAACAGCACCATCAAACCGTCATAGGCAAAACACAGCAGCTCCGGCGGATTTTCTTGGATTTGTAATTATACTGATAGGTTCTTAGTTCTTACTTGCCTTTAGTTGGGGAGTTTCAAAAAAATTATTTAATCCTTTTTCAATTACAAGTCTGCAAAAGTCGTGGGTGTTTTAAATTTTTTTAATTTTCCACTTGTGTTTATTATATTTTATTTTCTTCTTAACGTACTACCAAAAATATACTATTCACTAAACATGATCTACACAATCTAGAACTAACTCATGAGTCAAGATTTTATTCAACACAACTGCGTAAATACAGGGAAACTGTTGGTGCAAAAATTTGGCGCGTGAATTAGCTAATACCGAATTTTATTACCTACATGTGCGATTAAAATTCTCGCGTCGTAATGCTTTTAACGAAACAATTCAAATACGAAATAAAATCAAGGTTACGCACTCAGTCTGTCCCAGATGTGTATAATGTTGAGCAATGCATGCTATTTTATTTAAATACTAATAATATTTTGTATCTTAATAATTAGCTCACAAGATAGGTCGTACATAGCAAAGTAACCATTTGGAAATGGTACTTTATAATAAGGAAAAAAATATTTTTTGTATATTTTCAAGTTCAGTATGCTCGACCAAACTAAAAATCAATTAGGAAATTTTAATTAGGTATCTTTACTCATATATTTTTTAATTCTTCAATTTAATAAGTTTTTTTACATAACATCAACCCTATCGTACTCCCTCTAATTTATAATTTCTAATTTATCTCTAATTTATACAAAAACCAACTCGTACTCGTACATGTGTTGGCTTCATCCATACCAGATGTTGTTCCAAGGAGGTTACCTGTAACTCTCGGATGCTTTCACATTACTTCCTACCCTAACCTAAAGAATTAAGAAAAAATACTTCCTCGCTTCTCATTCAAATTATAAAGAAAAAAAGACAGTGACAATTATTTTCGTACGTATGTATTTCTTTTTGCAGTTACCACGTTCAACCTTGTTTAAAATGAAAAATGAAAAAG
Organism: Coenonympha arcania; assembly: GCA_036785405.1. Lineage (NCBI taxonomy): Eukaryota > Metazoa > Arthropoda > Insecta > Lepidoptera > Nymphalidae > Coenonympha > Coenonympha arcania. The sequence continues at coordinate 7,138,553 of CM072061.1, forward strand.
TAAAAAATTTGGCATTCAAGTCACGAAAATACGAATACTGTCCTAAGTATACAGTTTACACAGTGTCGTTAGTAGAAGGCGAAAGATATAAAGCTAGGCTTTGGTCCACAAGTATACTAACGACTATCTAGCACTAATGAGGCCCCGAAAGAAGTTTTTGTGCAGTCGCGGTCATTCGTCTTCCATCAGTCGACGTGTGCAGACGTCTGCTGTGACCTAATGGTATGACAGAACTAATGGTACTACTACCTTTTCTTAGGTGGATCTTGTTATTATGTGATTGCTCATGATGATCTTAACGGAGAAAACAAGGGAGAGCACAGGCACTTTTCAGTCAATTTAACGATTTCAATACAGGTAATACAGAGTTTAATAGTATACGAGTAGACTTGCCAATGAAGTTAAAATAGGCAATTTCACAAAAATGTTACTGTTTCACTAGAAACTAAAAACATAACTGTATGAAACGAAAATTAGCATTTGTATAAAACAAAATAAGATAAGATTTTCTATTAGTACATTTTCTTTTTATTAGTCAGCTGGTATTTTAGGTCAGCTGGTATACTATTTACGTTATTGTCCTTTAAATTACAGGCCACTCACTCAAGCAGGCGCGCGCGTTTCCTCCACAATCAAAAATTTAAATGAGCTTCCGTCGATTCGCGGCCCGAGGGGGCATTTTTTCTCTTCTAATGATATTTCGGCGGCATTTCTCTAAAATGAATATTCATTCACAGCGAAATCGTTTAGAGATATAATAGATCGAGGTGTATATTAGGGGCGCAATGAATTAGGAATGTCGCTTTCGCATGCAAAAATGCTTTGCAGCATCGATTTAGGCTTAAAAGTAATCGCCCCAGCAATTAAGAGCTGTGTCGTAGCGTTCTGGAGAATGGCTAGGTAATAAAGTCTAGGGTCAGTTCCAGTTAATGATATATATAGGCTTCGTCTTGTCCGTTGTCTACCTCGAGTCTGGCATGTGTACTAAGTGCATGATTATATAATTGCCATGAAGAACCTTGCTAAGTAAAAACAAGCATATTATACTTTTTAGGGTTCCGTACCAAAATGGTAAAATGGAACCCTTATGGTGCGACTTTCTCCGTCTGTCTGTCCGTCACACTCGATTATTTCAGTAACTACCGGAGTTATCGATATGAAATTTGGAATAGTTGTGTATATTAGTGGCCCAATGACACTGGAATAAAAAACAAATGGAAATTATTTTTGTTCTTATTTAAAAAGGGGGAAAATCGGAGGGTTGAAATTTAAAAGTGAGATAACTGTACTGTGTGGGGTATCATATGAAAGGGTTTACTTTGTACATTCTAAAACCGATTTTTAATTATTTTTAGTCATGATAGTTTTTGATTTATCGGGGAAAATGTCTAAAAAAATACCGTTCCCCCCCCCCCCCCCCCTTATCTCCGGAGTTTACCAATCGAAAAATCTCAAATAATTATGGTCCATAGGAATTTACGTATATTTTACAGGAAAACTATAGCCAATGCTCTAACTAGCATAGTTTTTTTGATATTAACAATAAACCTCTACAAACAAAGTTAGTTTTGCGGTTCATTAACAAAGGTAATTACAACGCAAATTCTTCTAAGTACTCGTTGTCAAATAAACATAATATAGGTTTTTTCTTGATTGTTTTGCTTCAGTACTTCTTGAGTACGGAACCCTCGGGGCGAGTCCGACTCGCACTTGGCCGGTTTTTAAAACATGAAATTGCTAGAGCAATTTAGAGACTGGATGACTTTTAATAGTCATTACTCACGCCGTCTCTAAAGTTGGAATCATTTCGATATTTTAATTTAATTTATAAGTTAGTATTATTAGTGAGTTTGCTTCAGATTTTTTAAGGTTTTAATTATTTTAATGTACTCGAGTGAATTGCTAACAAAAAAGGAGCTTATCAGCAGCCAAAATAGAATAAATATATTCAAGAAGCCTACAATATACATAGTATTTGAGCTTAATTATAAACTATACTTACAGGTTACAGCTACAGCTTCAAGAATTATTTAGGTTTACCTGAAAAAAAAAGATATAATATTAGCTTGGAATCACAACAAACATTTTAATTTACAAAAATACTGAAGATTAGAAGTACCCACACGATTGAGGTACCTGTGGATGCTTAATTTTCCACAGAGAAATGTATTGCGAGGCATTCCGAATTTATAACTCTAGAAGTCCAAAGGCGCTGTAAGTAGCTGCCTGAACTTACTCGTACCTACTAGAAAAGGAGAAGAAATTCATTTCAATTTGCGCTTTCCGCATTAAAATAATTAGAAAATAGTGCTACTTTTCATACTCGAGCCATAAAGAGTTGGTTTATTACTGCCAGCGATACTCGTTCTTTCAGTGCGTAATGAGTAAAAGTCATTTAAAATTCAAATTGCCTCAGACAATAACTTAAGGCACGCACATCGCGCTGTTTATTTAGTAATAAAATAAGCACGCCTCATGTCTGTCTGCATTATGAATAAAATATGGAAATAAAACATAAGAGAACAAATGATAAGTAACATGCGTAGACGTATCTATTATTAAAAAAATTAATACGTTATTCCTCAGTGCCTCAGTGCCTGAAGATTAAGGTTTTCGAACAGTGCGTGTTGCCAGTGATGACATTACGGTTCCGAGACATGGTCATTTACTATGGGCCTCATAAGAAGGCTCAGAGTCACTCAGCGGGCGATGGCGACCCCGCACGGGAAAGCGTAGTGTTGGCAGGCCTTCGACCAGATGGACTGACGACTTTAAAAGAGTCGCGGTTAGCGCAGCACCATGTGGGCTAGAAATCATTGCAGGAGGTCTTTGTCCAGCAGTGGACGTCCGTAGGCTGAAACGAATAAACGAATAAGTTGAAGCTACGAAAAATAAAATTTGACATGTTAACTTTCGTAAAACGTTTCAAGCTACAGATTTCATGGATAGACGATTTTGTATTTTCAGCAGCTATTATTTTTTAATTGACCCAGAGGCTTTCGATCAAGGGCGAGTGGAAGGCACGCGTCCACGTGATCGATCCCCAATGAGGTGGGCGGATCTAATCCGGAGTGTTACAAATTCATCCATCAACTGCTGAGGCAGGAGAACCGGTGGCACATCTTTGAACATCATAACGAGTATACAACCACGACCACTCTGTCAAGAGTGAACAACTACAACTAGTAGAAGAATTATTTTAGTAAATAAATTGTGAAATAACAAGAACTGTGCAAATAGACTGTAGAATTAATCAGCGTCACTTAAAACTGAATTCTCTATAGTGCCGTAGGTTTGAGTATGCGTGACAGATGCGCTTAACGCGCATGACCTCAATCTATGTGTAAACCATTTTTATTATTAGGGTTCCTTAGCCAAATGGCGACTATTATCCTATTGTCTTGACCGGCGGACTGTCAGACATTTAACTATTTAGTCTGTTAAGTCCAACCCGGTATAGTTTATGTAGTTCAACCATACTCTAATGATATAGTGGCGGTTTTACTCCTTTGAGTGTACTGAAGTCAGTCTGAAGAAGTGAGAACTTTTATTTTATTCCATATCCAAAATGAAGGTGGAAAGTCACCTGATGCAGAGACAAATACAATATAATATAATAAAATATAATAGATGTATTTGCATTGTAAACATAACAATTTTACTTGCAATGTTTAATATCAAAACAGTGGATTGCCATACTGCGCCGTACTGTAAAACAATATTAAAGAAAGCGCAAACCAAAACCATAATACTGAAGCTAAAGGTTCACTACTGCTTGTCCTGGGTCAGCTACCTGGCTGTGGTCATAAGAGCCGTATTAAACACTAGGAGACAGACACCTCTAGAATCTAGATGAATATTTTCATCAACAATACTTAGAGATCTATGCTATCAGAAAGACGATGTGTGATATAGTCCCATATCGTCTTCACACACTACACTTCACACATTACACTAAGATATGGTATATAAGGCTTTGGACGTTACGGAACCTCCATTTCTTCAAACCGCCTCGCACGGCATCTGTTTAATTTTTTTCTAACAAAACCGCAAACGACTTTGATGACTTCCCTTCCCTCCGTTATTTCTGTAACGGTAAAGTTCGGCTTTTTACAAAGGGTTGACCTCCAACGAGTGGGTACACGTTAAAAATTCATCAAATTCATTACGAACTTTATAAAGCCCTGCATTATTTAATTTCTGTTGACTTTCAACTTGCGAACAAAAATCGAAGAAAAATATCAACCGTCTAGGCATTTCCCCGGGGAGCGAAGAAAAACGTCTCTTATTACCTAGCAAGTCGAAAGTGAGTCCCCATTGTTGAAAGTTACAGTTTTCAATCTTGAACAACTTAGTTTAGTTCATAATTCAAGCTCTAGGGGCGAAAGTACGCCCACGGCTTGCTGGGAATTTGTGCGTTCGAGCTGCAAAATATTGTTAATACAAAGAAAAAAAAGACGTTGGCGCTGTTTTCAGTATTTAACTCGCACTAACGTGTTCAATACCAAATGTGTATACGTGATTGCATGCGTGCTCATTCTGTTGAGTAGCAAGAGAAACTTTCATTCTAGAGTTTCAAAGATTTTCGTAGATTTTCATCGTGACAGGATTTTCTTCACTCAAAAAATCCATTTTCTATCGCCTAGTTCCCTGCACGAAGAGAAACTTTGTTTCAAAAAATGTTTGGACATACGTTTATTTTACGTTTTGGACATTTTACTATGGAGGAAGTTAGCAACCTCTACGATTTATTGACCCCTACTCATCCAATTTAGTACGCATCTTCGGCAGTATCGTAACATTCGTAACATTAGGTGCAAGTGGAAAGGTAAATTGTGTATGAAAAATGTGTGGTATGTCACACTTTATGAACATACACGAAGTCCTCTAGAGAGCAAAGTGTCCACAGGTAGAATAGCTAATGAGCATACAACTTTACTTTTTAAATGTACCTGTGCATATACAAGAATGCCGCATCGTGACTGCGTTATTATGGAGGTGTCCCCAAAAAGCGGAATTTACATAGTGAAAAGGTAAACATTCGTGTTGGTCAAACACGAGAGCAAATAAAGGAAGTCAAGTTGAGCTTTATTATATGTGATATTTTAACTCGAATTGCTTCCATTTGTTTTATTAGTTAAAATGTTTAGAATATTACGGTATTGCAATGTATATAGATATTTCTAACCAAGATGACGCGCCCCACTCTGTCAAACTCCATGCGAATCGAATGAAACATAAGCGACTTTGACAGAGTGGGGCGCGTCTTCGTGTATTGAAATATCTACACCTAGTCCTAATGTACGGATACGAATGGATACTTGATTTCTGGATTGCCCTTGGATTTGCTCTCGCGTTATTAATGCGAGATTGCGAAGCTTAAATCTGCGGATATATCTGATAGTTCTGATACTTATGAAAGTTGAACAGATTAGATACCTACAGCAGGGTTGCAACGAAAAATTGGGCCACAGCTACCGATGAAACACAGTGTAACGAAAACTCTGTGGGTCCCTATAGAGATATACTCAAGATAACATTTATCTAGGATACCCCATAGTCACTAAGCAGTGAAAAAAAAAATTATATATATAAGCCAAATGTAAACTACCCACTCCACCTGACGTTCTACGCAGCTACGAAGCGCCCCTTTGATGCAGAATCACAGTTATCGCTTTTTAAACACTATATATTTTTTTATTATCTCTACTGCCAAATAATTTTTTTATTAGGTTTGAATATCGATTATACTTGCAAGTCAATATGAGATAGCAAAACTACCAACTCAGATGAGATGCAACCTGTGATAAAAAAATTCAGGATATGAGCTTTCGAACGATTTACGTACACCTTTTTCGTACAAGCAAACAGTAGCGCCATCTGTCAAGATTCTATAGGTGGCTGCTGAGCGAACTACAGCGTGGCCTTACTGTTGGTGGCACAACAAGCATATTTGGCACCGAAAAACTGGTTTCATTTTTTCTCGCCGTCTGCCCTGTCCAGGATATATCTGTGTTGCATCAATATGCAACTCTGGAGGTCGCATGAGGGTTTATATACGCAGTGTATAATAATAATTATATTGATCTAGACTCTAGAGCTTTGTACTTTCTATGACTAATTTAAATGAAATGAAAAATATGAAACCGTTGCATTAGAATTTAAATAGCATTAATAGTAACACGATTGGAATTATGAGCTACCGAGTAACGACTATAAAATGTGGTAAATGACTAATATACACACTGTAATGATCACGATGTAGGAATTTATCTAATAGTACGAGGAACTATACATCATTAGCATGGAAGATTACACAATATAATACTATGTATTTGAAAGGCGCGAAGTACCTACTTTACACCGACCTCAATTGCTGACCCTATTTCTTATAATTCAGTACAGATGAATACGAGCTTTCTTGCGTTTTCTGCAAAAAATCAAATTAGGTAGGCATTTTTTGTATTGAATCTGACTGTGGTGGTTTTAAGATTTGTGCTAATGAATATCCACGCAGCTTCTAAGATGCTGTAACTGCTTCTTTGCTTTTTGTTTTGTGCTGATGCTGCTTCCTTGTAAATAGTTTTTAATGAACCCATATGTCTATATGTAAAAATTAAGTAAAGTATAAATTATAGTGTAACAAGTATAAAAGACATTATAAAATACTTTGAAATTTTTATAAAAAAAAAAAATCGCGCATGGCACATAGTTAGCATTGTCAAAAATGTCTGGCAATAAAAAAGTATGTCAGGTAGACTTATTTAAAAACAAAAAATTAAAAATTACGCTTTCTGAAATGTTTTTAATATCCAGGATTATTACCTGGACAGGTAGGATGCGCACTAATGAACGCAACCGCTACCGCCAGCCAGATAGCCCAGACTCTAACCGAAAGTGCAAGAAGGACGACATATCACAAAATCAGCTGACCTAAAATTATTCTTTCTCGAAAACGTTGCTAGCTCCTATACTACAACCAACCATTCCCAGTGTAGCGTTATGAAATCTAAATCGTCTTATCTTTCGGGAGCGTTTGATGGACGTTTATTCAGCGCAACAATGGCGCGCGATATAGCGAAAATTTTCAATTAAATAAAACAAAACGTCGCGCTGTATTGTGTTGCGTCGCGTCGCGTCGCGTCGCTCGGCGTGGCGGGCGGCTGGCGCGGAGCGTGGCGGATGTCCGCCGGTTGAATGGCGGCATACGGAGCGAGTGACGGCCCACGCTCTATAGACATCGCTCTCAGAAGAGTTACGTACCGTGGTACAACTTGCATACTTGCAACTTTAAATTATACGCGCAAATGCAGAAATGCATGAATCCTATCAATTATTGTAAAATAATAAATAGCTCACTCTGCCAAAAAACACAAGACTAGAAGAGAGACACATGTTAATTTGTTTGCGGTCTCATTTAGCAAAGGCAATATTGTTAATGCTATAGGTGGCTACAGCGAAAATTTTTCCATCATCATCGCATCCGCAAGCGCCGCTTTACTAATGCGATCTGATTTCTTAGGTAGTTCCATATTTACCCATAGATCCCAACACAAACCAAACGCGGGATCCACACGCTTTGAAAATATTACTTATAAAGAACTGCCAAGAGAGCAGATTTCCTCACGATGTGTTTTAGAAAGTATAAAAATTCAGACGTATGCCAGCTTTATTCTCTGGAGTAACTAACGCGATGTAAACAGGCAATGTCCCGAATTCCCGAAACAGACCGTAAGTATTATGATTTAACCATTTATAAATTGTACCTCCAGCACTAGCTGGTACCTTACCTGCAACGGAATTATGCCAAGCGCTTTATCGTTCCGGTCTGATGCTATGTACCAATCAAGTACGAATGATATACCCTATCCAGCATCTTCCATTGCATTGTAAATTGCCCCTGCCCTGACTACAGATAAAATCCCGCTGATTGTTGCTGATACGAAACATATCTTTTTATTACACAATCATCGCTGTCAAGACAGCAATGCCAAGCCTTCATAAATCTGGGATTCAAAGATATTTCAGCGATAGGCTAATCGGCAGTGTAATATCGGGATCGGTTTTCTGATATCTATCGGCCTGATCAAATTTCTCGTCAGACATTCTTAGGCGCCACCTCCGCATGATATCGCTTTAAGTCGCGCCATACCGAGCGTAATGGCGCGAGTGAACTTCACGCTACTTTTGAGGTCACTTCTTCCTTTAAGCGTCCTATAATTTTGCGCAATAATGTGTCTCTTATAAAAATGTTGTTGACAGCCAGATGCGCGTGAAGGAAATCTTCACCATGATACTTGTATATTCAAGTTTACATCAAATGTAGAACTTTGAAATGAAGGACAGATCACGGAACTCCTTGCTACGCAACAGTAGGTGTATCACTCGCAATTATGAGTTATAATGGTCTAAAATTTCAGCACGCATACTTCTAACTTGCACAAAATATTGCTGTATAAAGTGTTACACTAAGTTTTTATTGGAACCGCCCTTTTTTGAAGTAGGACAAGACTGATGTAATGTTTTAAATATATGTAGTAGGTACGTTTGAATATAGTATAAACGCGAGTGTATTACGTAGTCGTATGGTATACGCAGGAAACGAGGGGAGATACTCCGAGAATCTCGTTCGCACCGCCGCCGCCGGTTGCGTCGAGATTTCTATCATTCATCCTATATGAACACTCGAGAGATAGGTGTTAATTGAACAACTATTGAAACCGTAATACATAATGAAAAGGTAATGACAGTTTTGCATAGTACCTAATTCAAATGTAACTAAGGTTCAATGGCAGTTAGAGAGATTTAAATACGAAATACTAATTAAATACGCACAATAAACTTACTTCTCTGATTTATGACTACAAACGATGCACGATGTTATTCTTCGCAATTAGACGTCTTATCGATTCTACTTCCATGGTCACATTAGCTTTAGGGAACTAAGCAACGTTGAACGTGATCGTTTGGTCAAGTGATCAACAAGTGATCAAAAGAGTGAGGGTTGACTCTAATATATGTATATACGTCAATCACGTCTGTCTGTATGTATCGATTGTAGAAATAATACATTAAGTCACATAGCTATACTATTTTCATTCGTTTATTTTCTCTTTGGCACATGAAACAGATATAGCAATAGCGAGGGACCAGAGAGAGATAAAGTTAAAGTTTGTCTCTTACACGCGTCGATTAAACGCTACAAAAGTTCTCAAGCAAGTAGAAAACTGATACGCAAACTGAAAGTCACAGTGACGGCTACAAAATCACGCAGGGCAATCCACCGAAAGGGAACGCTATTTCAGTCTTCACCTACTGCGGTTTCAACAAACGGTCTTTGAAATTTTAATCGTTCCATTCACCCTGCCCCGATGGCACACTGGAGAGCTGGCCATGTGTTTGTTATAGACAGGGTTCCCATTTTAGATGTTTTCCGCAAAAAATAGGAAAAATATACGGGTAGGGGAACTTTAGAGGACCAAACACTTTTAAAAAAGCACTATGAATAACAATTTTTTATATTTTACTTCCCTTAATTTATAGCTAAACTGTTAAAATTAATGAAAATTAAAACCAATAGGTTAAAACCCCGTTTCAGTATGACTTTTTTTAGGGTTTTGGAAAGTGTGTACCTAGAGATTTTTTATGAGAAATAATAAATTCGGCCACAGAATTTTTTTTTGGCCACGTGGTCAATCTTCTCATTTAATAACTAAGCATCGGGAAAATGAGATAGCCTCTAATAAACTAATTCATCTTCTTTACGACGCCAACTAAAAATAGTAAAGAAAGCGTCAAGTCAAGATCAACAATTATTTTTACTTGTCCTTCCGATTTATACATAGCCAACTAATTTACTGACTCGGCCACGGTATTTGCAACTCATCATCATTTTACGTTTTACAGCTGCAATACAAGCTTCTCAAAAATTATATATTCAAGCTTCAATAAACAACATCATATATTATAACTTAACATGTAAAATTATACTTCATATTCTTTTATCGTGAAAACAGCCACACTGTACGATTTGGCGCGAGTGCGCGACATGACAGCAACCGGCCATTTGCACCAATCAGAGTTCACTGAGGAGTTTTTGACAAATTCAGGGAATGTTCCTTTTTTAATATTTTCTCTCATTGTTCTCATAAGACGCATCTGGAAGAAAAAATTTGGGTCGGCATTTGAAATACGCATCTGGATTTATGGGGTGGGGGTGGAGGGGGGGGGGTGAGAGGGGAGGGCAGGAACCCTCCCCACCATCCCCCGCGGCGCGGAAACCTATATTTTTTTTTTTATTTCGACTATAGCCTAAGAAAAAGTGGGGGACCTAAATATTTGTTGTATTATTTTACTATCTCAGAACCAACCAACAATGTGCACCTATAGGTAATTAGGTTAAGGTTATTTTCCTTTTTTGACCACCCAGAAATAGGAGCCCCGCGAAGCGGGGCTCCGTCGACATGCTCTTGGAGGGGAAGAGGGTGACGGCTAAGGAGTTTTCCTAGGTCCCCCACTTTTTCTTAGGCTATAGTCGTAAATTCTTATATAAAGTTAACACATAACCTCAAAAAAAATAAAAAAAAAAATAAAAAAAAATTATAGGTTTCCGCGCCGCGGGGGATAGTGGGAAGGGTGTCCTCAATAGTTCATATGTAATAATAGTGGCTTTAATATACTATTTAATGACAATTTTAGGCAAATTTAACGATCGATTAATGTAGGATAACTTACATTTTAAACATACTAAATTATACAATTAGAAGCTAATAGAATTACTATTTCGGTGTCATATATTATTATTTTAGAAGTTTGCTATTTGAATGCATGCCACAAATTTAGATGCAAAAAAATAACCATCATGCTGAGTTATATTTACAGTGGCTTACATAGAAGATAATTAGTGGCTGAGATACCATTATTCAGACGCGCGTTGGTTGTGGCCGACTTAGTAATTTAGAAGGTAACTTATTTTTTCTGAGGCAAATAATGCTATTAAAAAGAAGCTTGTTTAAATAGTACCCATTTTTTATTGTGTTTGCCAACCCTGGAACTACGTAACACTTAAAGGGTAAAAATAAAAGGGCTTAGGCGATTACGGAGCCCTTTATGCGTGTTGCACGTGTTTAAGTCATCTGTAAGAGAGCACTTTGTAAAACGTAGATATAATTGTATGTGCAAACACCCAAAGGGAACGTGGGGTTTTTGGAGCGTGAAGGACTTCTTGAGTGTATTTTGGGCCTAAGATTCTTTAGAAGTATTGTACCTAGAAATATCTTACAAGTACGGCAGCAAGTCGCGTAGATAAAATTCTCGTTGAATTACAGTATTTTTGGGGATTCAAAACTATGAGGAGGGTCGTCTGAGGGGAGAGTGAATAGTAAGCCGGGTCACGAGTGATGAAAATAAACATGACGAAATTATAAATAAGGGGATTCACTTGCTTGCTATGATAGTCTATATCTAATATAGTAATAACTAATATTAATAATTTATTTATTTGCCAAAAAAAACACCAGCACTGCAGTGCATGCACCAGCAGCCTAGCATGGACTGGGGACTATTTTTTTACTAAACCCCCATAGCATGGGCTCATGGGTGAAAGTCGGGCGGTCTGTCGGTCGGTCGGTCGGTCGGTCGGTCGGTCGGTCGGACGGTCGGTCGGTCGGTCGGTCGGTCAGACTGTCGGTCGGTCGGTCGGTCGGTCGGACGTTCGGTCGGTCGGTCGGGCGGTCGGTCGATACTCATGTCAAAAATGATAGCTTTCTATCTTTGATTAGTCCCGGGGGGGTTCATGTCTACGTGAAATGTCAAATAGGGATAAATTTCTCCCTTTCCCCTGTGGCCAATTGGCCATGCTATAAGAATAAGAAGACTATTTTGTCCCCTTACAGAGGACGAAATCGGGGGAATACGATTTTATCTCCTACCCATGCTACAGGTGCTGAATCTACCCGTAGGTATATGTAATACAAGTATTTATGTCCCTACGTCCTACATGTAAGCTCCGCTGAATTTATTTTGAAACCAGGCTACCAGCAAGACCCTTACGCCAATGACATTTTAACAATGCTTCAGATGTAAATGTTACCGATAAGGCGTGAAATGCCCTTTTAGTGTCACGCAGTCAGTCGGGTCTTACCTCGCCCTTAGTTATGAGTTGCGAGTATGACATGAATTATTATAATTATATTCCATGATCTGAGATAGCCTACTAAATAATTTACAAAAAGTATTACGGAAGTATAAAATCGGGTTTTTTTCTGTAAAAAGTTTGACCTGAATGTTAATAGCAGATTTCAGTCATTTAAAACTACATATTACGAGCATCGAAAGCAAAAGGTTAACAATAGTATGGTAACACATTTAAAAAATAGTTACATTTAAAACCTTTATACATACATATAAACTGTTATGGTACATACATATAAACATGAAAAAATTAAGGCGAAAGCTAAAGGAAAAAGGATACAGAAGTGCTTGAAACTGATGGCCCACTTTAGTCATTTTTAGCCGGCTACTCCTAACACACACAGCACTTACTGTTCTCACGTCAGAAAGGAGTCTCTGATGAGTAAACCTGTATGCTGCTTTAATATTTAAACCGTATTTACATTCACCCCTAGCGTCGCGTCGCCGAAAACGGGTCTTAACTAACACTAAAAACATTCCACCCCTGCGGGACTATTTTCGGCGCCCCTCCAGAACTGTTAAAATAGAATATCAGCGACTCTGAATATAAAATTCAATAACTCGCAGAGGGTTACACACTTATTTAACTATTCTTCATTATAGAGTAGGTACATATTCACAAATCTATGTTTAGTTTTCAAGCTCAAAAGTACAGGTTGCTTTATAAGTACAGGTACCTACTTAAAATGCCTTGCCTAACATGTTTACTCTATAAAAAAATCAGTAGCAAAATGAAAGTACACTGTGTTTTGGTACCTCGTAAACTTAGTTCTAAGCCGTGAATTAGATATCATAATTAGGTATATTATAGAAAAATCAAATTTTTTACTAACTTCCTATAGTCTTAATAAGTGCCGCTAAGTTATGCTTATAAGAAAAATTATTCATTTCTACAATATTATTAATAATATGACTCATAATAGAATATTAATTATGATAGCCACTTCAAAAATTGACCTTCACATTAGGTTTAGGTACACAATATTTTTTCGTGATTAAAACCCGGAATAATTCAATTACATTCAAGCAGCATATTTAATACGTAGGTACCTACACTTATTAAACATACTAGGTAAAATCTTAAATGATATTTTAATGCAGGTAATTTTATCGAGTCGGCAAGCTATGCTAGAAGGCAGGCCTCGCGGAAGCTACACCTATAAATCAAACTTGCTCGTACGTTTTGTAAAGTTCTTTTTGCTCATCGTCAAGATTTCTGAGATCATTTCGACATCAGCTGATTAATATCTTCAAAATCGTGATTGTACAGACTTGATTCGTTTATTTTTATGATATCATCAACGGAACCAGTTATATGTATTTTAATAACAAAATAAATCTATATCTGTCAGATATCAGAATGGACTATACTCTATTTACAGAGACAAGTTCAGCGGGAAAACATCGACTCGTTTGTTATTGGTTAGCGATAACCGTTAATGCAGTGTACAGACTACGTGTATATTTTAGTCTGATCGTGGTACCCGTACTATGCAGACGCGTTCATATTTTTTCCTTATCTATCGTTATTGTTCCGTGACCTGACGCGTACTTTAGACTCTTGGTGCATTCATTGTGACGTGTGAAAAATTCATAATAAATGTAGAAGATGAAAGCAGTGATACGTCGTCGGATAAAAGTAACGTAAATTATAATGAAAATAAATGGTGTAAATATTTTATTACTCTAGTTTTTTTTTTCCTTCTCATTAAATATTTGACTTCCATTTGACTTTTAACCATCCTTTGCCCGCGGCTTCCGCCTCGTGAAATTCCGTTTTTCGGAAATCCCAGGGTTATGTGGATTTCCCTGACCCATTCCCGATACCTTTTCCTACTTTTACACCTACTCTTATAATGTTATAGACATTACACAAACTTTCACATTTATAATATTAAAAGGATAGGATATTATAAGCTTTTTTTAAATTTATTTTAAAAAAAATCTACTAGCCCAATTTTTCACCTACTTATTATATTACAAACTTACAAAGGCAATCAGTGTAGTCGTATATTTGAATAGTAGCGCTGTGTGTACGTACATTCAGAATTGTTTACGCCCATTGTCTTTTTTTGTCTTTGTCATTTGTATGGGATTACGTGACAGAGAGAGCGCTATATAAACTAGGCTCGGGAAATAGAGTATCTAAGTCTAAATTCATGAACTGATTAGGAATAGAGTTTATTTAATTAACACGGAAAATAGTAGCATCTCAGTGATTTACTTACTGACTTATTGTATTGTTTGTGAAAATGCTTAGCGATAAAATTAAGAACGACTATACCTACCGTTCGTCTGTCACACTCGACTACTTCAGTAACTATTAAAGCTATCGACCCGAAATTTGGAATAGTTCTAGGTAATATTGGCCCAACATCTTTGCAATTATAATTTAGATTCTATCGACATATTACACTTCAGAATGTACAGTCGCGGAATGAAAAGGTTCGTAAATTTTTAAAGTGATTCGTTTGCATGTTTTAATATGTTGACATTAATGACTCTTTCAGTACTAGTGCAAGGGAAAATCGATACTAAGGTGGCAAACCTTTTCATTCCGCGACTGTACATATAAATTTTGCCAAAATGTCCGCATATCTATTAATTTAAAGGTTGAAACAATCCACATTAGTTTGAGGTCTGTTAAAAAATCCTCGTATTTAGTATGGGAGTAACCGTAACATGGTTTATCTGCAATGTCGGTAATTAAAGTGATTAGGACATGCTATAGCCCGGCACGCCACATACCTGCGGGTAACGGCGGTACATAAAAAGTACAAAAAGCTACGTTTTGCACGCGATTCCATTTGTCATTGTAGCATGCGAGGCGAGCCATTGTTATATTATTTCTCAGGATTAATCGTTTTTTAGTTGCTTGTTAGTTGTTATTTTAAGTACCTATCTTAGATTAAAAATACTGTAGTTTACTGGTAAACGTTGTTTTGTCACATAAATTATTAATCCTCAGTTCACTTAGGAGCATGTAAAAAGGTTACGCCCTATTCTCAAACGTTTCGTTGGTTTTGTTACAAACACTGTGATAAGAGAATAAGCAGTTTATTAAATTAGCAATAATATTAAAATTTTATAGATATTTCAATCCACGATGACGCGCCATATACTCTGTCAAAATCCATACGAATCGAATGAAACATAAGCAATTTTGATAGAAGGGGGCGCGTCTTTGTAGATTGAAATATCTATAAAGCTGCACTAGTATTAATATATGTATATATAGCTGCTTGTGCTGACTGACTGACTCATTGATCACCTCTCCTGAACAATTTTGTATGAAAAAAATTTTTTTTACTATTCGATTCGTATAAAAGGAAAAAAATCATTAAGAACAAAAATATGGAGAGAGCTGATGAGTGAGGATTTCGGTGACAGGTGAAGAGCACAGCCAGGGTATCCAAGATAGGTGAGGGGTGCTCGACCAAATGTCATTTGAAACATCATCCAATTGGCAATGAGCTGAAAAAAATTTCAAAATGGCGGATTCAAAATGGCCGCCATACGAATTTCGTCTATAACTCGGAAAGTATAAAAGATGGAGGAACGGTTTCGTGACAAGAAGTGATCAAGACCCGAAGGTCTATTCCATGGACAGAAAAAAAATTCAAAATGGCGGATTTTTTTTTTCATAGAAAAATGTATGGCGAATGTTGAAGAGACTGAGAGTATTTGCCTTCCAAATAGGGGGGAAGACAGCACGCGGGCCACATGTGGCCCGCGCCCCCACGCGCCCTACTAGTTTTTATTAATATGTACTCGTCCCCATTCCACAGGGACAAAATGTTGTCAGTGTTGTTTTTTTTAAATAAAACAGATTTTTACTGAGTGCAAACTAAGTATAGCATACATAAATAATAAGTATAGGTATTACGTATAGATATCGAAATTCGAAACCTTATCCATATCGCCAGATAAGATAATAAATATTATTTCAGTAAATCATACAGGCCTTAACTTAAAGCGTCTTCATTCCTTATCTGTAACCTTGGCGCCTGCAAAACAATCTCCCTTTTACCGCCACTAAACACACGAATACGCAATATTAAGTGAATGCTGGAATGCGTATTACTAATTCTACAAAGTCTACTCACAAACCTACGATCAAATAAATTTAAAACTTAAATAAAATTTAAACACAATATTTACGCAAGCGCGTTCAACTGATTTGTAACACACATTTGATATAGTTTTACAACTTTAGTATACATGTTAAATATTTATTTGTTATGATGGCTATCGATAAGTCGAACACATTTTAAGTAACTTATCTTATATCTTATATTATACTGACTTAAAGATCAATGATAATATTTGTATTAGTAAGTACCTAGTAGAGATTCAAAGGGTGTAAAATTACAAAAACCTGTCAAGTGCGAGTCGGACTCGCGCACTGAGGGTTCCGTACTACAACCGGAGGAATAAAACCAAAAAAACCACTTTTCTTATCGAACCGCAAAACTAACTTTGTTTTTAGAGGTTTTATTGTAAATATCAAAAAACTACTTATAAGATCTCGTTCAAACCAATTTTCGGTGGAAGTTTGCATGGTAATGTACATCATATATTTTTTTTTGTTTTATCATACTCTTATTTTAGAAGTTACAGGGGGGGGGACACACATTTTACCACTTTGGAAGAGTATCTCACGCAAGCTATTCATTTTAGAAAAAAATGATATTAGAAACCTTAGTATCATTTTTGAAGACCTATCCATAGATACCCCACACATATGAGTTTGATGAAAAAAAAATTTTTGAGTTTCAGTTCTAAGTATGGGGCACCCCCAAAATTTATTACTTTTTTTAAAATTTTGTGTGAAAACCTTAATGCGGTTCACAGAATACATCTACTTACCAAGTTTCAACAGTATAGCTCTTATAGTTTCGGAAAAAAGTGGCTGTGACATACGGACGGACAGACGGACAGACGGACAGACGGACAGACGGACAGACAGACATGACGAATCTATAAGGGTTCCGTTTTTTGCCATTCGGCTACGGAACCCTAAAAATGTAAAATCAATGTTTTTCATCTCAATAACGACAAATATTAGAGGATTTTGAATACATTAAAAGCTTCCCAAGCCAACGATGCCAAATGGCGGTGGAATTGCTATCTCATGTCGCTATCGCAGACATGCCAATTCGTCTCTGGGTGCTCTCGACCTACAGTTGTATGACAATCACACAATATAAAATTATCAAACAAGTGAGGATGTCTTAAAAATCCGTAAAGGGTCAGAGGGCGGAACGTGGTTAATCTTTCTCTCTTTATATACTAGTTGCTCTCTTTTTATGAAACTTTTAAAGTTTAGTAAAGAACTTTTAACTTTAACCTCAATATCCTATAGGTCATTTAAAAAATACTGGAAAATTAAATCTATAATTCATATATGGCATAGTAGATTGTTGCTAGCGATCATACATACAGCAAAAATGATTTCGTAAAACAGCTCGATAGTCGACTCCAAACCTCACTGAGAAACCGTAAGGCTTTAAAACTACCTAATAGTAGAACGTGTAACTTTACATGATATCGCACTAAACTGAGTAAGTATACAAAGCAGTGAAAAAGCGAAATACTGTTTTGAAGTTACTTTACCCTGTTTTTTTTTATTTGCGCGCTATGCGTCTACTTCGAACCCCAAAAAAATGTTCCTAATATGAGAAGAACAATCGTTTCAGGTACAACGGGCTTGGAAGCTCTAACTCACTACTATGTGTATTGTGTATAGGTTGTAATCAGCTTCAGCTGGCAGATAAAATATAATGTAGGCGCGTCTGTGGATGTTTTAAAACAGGATATCTGGCAATTTGTGATACACCGCGGACCCGAAAAACAAGATTCCCCTTCGATATTATACTCGTACGTAAGTAAATTTGTATAAACGCTCGCGTCGATAACGACAGACTAATTTGAGTTGATATTTGAATGAACTCTACCACGAGGTAGAATATTTACCAACAATAATACTGTATCTAATCCCACGTAAGTATGGAAGTACTCAATTTTACTGTTTACCTTGTATAACTTATCGCTATGTAAACTTAACTAATAAAAAAAAAATCGAAATATACTTATATAATAAAGATTGTAGTACAACCTTCCTCAGAATCGTATACTCTCCCAAAGCATATCTTCGAATGATTGTCTTCCAGCAACCGCATGTATGTATATGCCAGCAATCCTTAGACCTGCATTCCTAAAAGAATGTCGCCACAGAAAATGTGTGATAAACATAGACGCATAACTGAAACTTTAATATAAACAAAAAGTTCCTACGAATAACTCAAAATAATCCAAATGAAGTATTGTGTATGATATAGTGGCAAAAGTTACCTGCTTGTTACTAAAACCTATACCTTGTTTTTTACCAGATCTCAAGAAATAGGTTTTACTCTAAAACTTTTCCGTTGAATGACGCTACTATTTTTAACGACACTAAACTTAAGCTTAATTATTAACTTCAATTCAGGATTTAATCGACTTGTTTGTTTCAAAATCTTGCTTGTTTCAAAAGTTAACACACACGTAACAATTAAAAAGGGCAAAAAAGTTAATTGAATATTAAAATAATCTAATTGTATTTTTAAATAAGGAATGTGCAAAACTTTAAATTGAAGAAAGTTAGAAAAATAACATTTTTTTCAAATGCATAACTCAGATGTAGGCCACGACCTTCCAGTTAAATTTTTAAGGACGATTCTAAAGTGTCCGGATGTCATCGGCCGTGCCATCGTTTCACGCTCAATCAGAGCGACAACAGCTGCGGACGTTTTTGAACACAAAACGCGGTTTATTTTTAGGTTACGAGTAACTTTATTTGTTTACGTATTAGGGCGGTATTTAATTGCTACGCGTGTGGGTCATATACTATGTAACTTTATTTAATATTCTATGTTAAGTTTTTTCCCGCGACTTTTCTCGCATCCCAAGGAAGTAGTTTGTACTTTGTAGTCTCATGATAAAAAGTAGCCTTTCTGGAATGCGTATCTTACAATCTCTATTAGCAGCAATAAGGAATGTTTGATAGTTACTTCCAGAGATAAGTAGAAATAACAATCCACGTCTTCAACATAATTACATATGATTAATATTATCTATAATCTTGTCGTAAATAGCGCCTTTAAAAAATGCCTTCTAAACACCCAGGCAGTAAGTGCAGAGTACGAAAAAAGTGTTTAGAAAGGACAAATAGAAATGTTTCTAACAAGTCGGTTAGATAATAAGCACATAAGGATGCAGTCAAGTCATCTCGGCGTGAGGGTTTAAGGGGATTTATTGAATTTATTTTTGTCTTTCTCACTCTTACGGATACGTTGGTAGGTGCGACATGCACGCGGAAGAATATAACAGAAAAACGACCTTTTACCTAATTACTCAAAAACTAAGCCAGTTATCGAAAATCGGTTTCTCAGCGTTTTTGGATATTGTTACTACCGACACATTAAAACGAATATTACAATTACATCCATTGTGGTTTCCGATAAAAAACAGGAAAACTGATTTTGGAGCAACTTTTGGGAGATTTTTCTATCGAGAAAATTGTATCCAATCGTGTTTCTGCTTCTTAGCGATTTTAGATTAAAGACCCAAAATACATGACGTTCAATTTTGAAAGTAATTGTCTTTATAGTTTTTACGTAAAACTGCATTCAAAATACTGAAATACGGCTTGTACACTGGAATGGCATATAATTATGTTGACACGCAGCCTGACTTATGAAATGTATTGACATCCATCACGTACATCCTGCGTAGCAAAGTATGTGATGGGAGCTTCCTGATTATTCACACAATTTGCAAACATTCCATTAAGCAAAGTCATTGTTGAAGAAGTCATCCGTGACAAGATCGTGCGTAGCGTGTGCTGTGATGGAATCCCCCTCTAAGTTCTTGTGGGTAAGGTTTGCTTGTTTATGTTTTAATTCGGGAAACACATGGTCATCTGTTAACGAATGCCCGAAACGGTTTAACGTTTAATTTTATTTAACTCAAGACTACGACCCTCATAGACTAAAATAATAATATTTCTCATAATATGTTTATTAGGGTTTTAGTCGATTATTGTGTTGATAGAAGGTACCTTTATTCAATAGGTACATCCAACATCTTATTTCCGCAGGTTGTAATTTTATCCTCAAAATTAGGTATTCTACTCGTTATCAGAAGCTTTACGATGTACTCTTCCCACTTCAGACTACCGCGTCCTGCGCTCGTCTAACTCGTTGGTATAAACTATAACCAGACGAGTGCGGGAATATATTGAAGATAACAATTTTTATTGATGTATATGGATTTTGCTAAAAAATAGCACCCCTGAACATAAGTTAATCAACACAGAAGCAATATTGACATCTCGTATTTTGTAGCAAGTTTCCAACTAGGCTAAAATTGTAAGCGCGATTTCCTATAGGATCATCGAACAACCTTTGTTCTTGATTCCAATACAGCCCCAGTGGAATCGTATTAATTTCCAATAGCAAAGATTTTCCTACGCTATTGTTAGTTTGAGTTATTTTTTGCTAATGGAATTCAGTAAATACAGCTTCATTAATAGGATTTTCACCTCTTAGCAATGGAAGAGTAGTACTTTGGCCTCTTTCCATTCAAAAGCAGTTAATTTTTTCTCTACTTCAATATTTTTCCAAAGTAGGTACTAGAATTTTCCTAAGATTTCTTTTGTAAAGGTTCTTGATTTCTTTGGAATAAAATATATTTAATTGTGTACTATTATTGTTTTATAGTAAACGTTTAATGAGATACAATTAATTAATACTCTCTCATGTTTGCAACAATCGTTTCATCAATCAATTGAAAAAAGGATAGATCGTTCGGCGAAAGGGAGGAAGTTTTTGAGTCCGTAGGTCATTGGGCACCATTCCCAGTGGAGTCGTTTCCAGCAGGTATCCCTATATGAGGATTTTTCCTCCTACCATAACAAAAAAAACGGTTCAGGGTAGACAAGCTCTACTATAGATATACTAGGTTTTGTTTCAATCCCAACAATATAAACCCTTGAGTTTTAAAAGCTATGAATTTAATATCAAGTTATTTTGTAAGGTGCGTTAGGCGTATACACGTTTCATATATCTGGCAAACAGGCTCCCGGCCTGAGCTTGCAATCTAAAGTCATCCTTCGCTTCAACTAATATGTAAAAATGCTTAGCTTCGTTCAATCACTTTTCATCAGGGCTAGTAGGGTAAACAGTGATAATATATCAGTCTTATGAGGGTTCGACTCATTAATAGCTTAACTATGTGGAAATGTTACCAAAATATACACGTTCGCAGACGCGATGACTTTCCCTCCCACTTGATCCCACGAATAGCGTGGGCTGCGGTAGTATGAAGTGGGAGGGGAAGTCATCGGCAAAGCTTCTGCGAACGGGTATAGATGTATCAATCCACGATGACGCGCCACACTCTGTCAAACTCCATTGGAATCAAATGGAACATAAGCGATTTTGACAGAATGAGGCGTAATTGAAATATATATAGTAGGTTATATACAATGCTAATCGACGTAGGTATACCATTTACGAGCAGCCAACAGAAAACTCAAAGATATTTATTGGAGGTACCAATA
Organism: Coenonympha arcania; assembly: GCA_036785405.1. Lineage (NCBI taxonomy): Eukaryota > Metazoa > Arthropoda > Insecta > Lepidoptera > Nymphalidae > Coenonympha > Coenonympha arcania. The sequence goes on from CM072061.1 coordinate 7,160,349, forward strand.
TTAACCTTATAATAATCGTAAAAAGTCCCTGTGTGTACGCATCCATACACCTGCGCGGACCGTGATCAAGGTGAAGGTCACGCGCCGCAGCCCGCATTAACCGAAACACCGCGAACCAGTCCGAACGTGGAAATGTCAATGTAAATATTGTATTCCCGCCACGGCAGCCATCTTGGACTTCGGTTCAACCGGTTTAGGATGAGACGCCAGTGGCATTGGAATGTCTCCTTTATTGGATTTCTTTTGCTTGTCACAGCTGTATGACGGATTGTCGCTAACTGTCCGAAACATCGGTAGGTAATTTGTGTATGCTCGCTATTGTGTCTTGGTTTATTTTTGCCAAACAAAAGACTGAGACTGTTGCAAAATGGTTTTGGAAAATGAAAACACCGCCAGTATTCATATAAGATGTTCCATGAGCAAGTGGGCTCTTCACTAGAAGCTGAGCGTTGATAGACAATACAGTCAGTCACTTTTTCCGCTAATACCAATTAAATCAGCTCAGTCTTAAATAACAATGACCCTTAATCTTCATTAAAATGAAATACCAATATTCAAAACTAATTGCTGTAGCAAACAATAGCAACAGTTTCCGCGAACAAGGGGCACTGCTATTTCAATAGCACGTAATTTAATACTTGCTCCTCTTCCGCCTCTGAACCAAAACAAAGCCAACAATTAAGGGTCATAATCGCCGACACCCCTATAATTAATACTACAGAAATTAAAACTCCTGCAATAAGCGTGCAGTACAGGCACAAAAAATACACAATCCGAGCTTTGTGCTATACCAAACATTAATTAAGACGGAAGCGTCAGACGATGAAAGGTCTGAAGATGAGATCGAAGAAATAGCCCTTAAGTACATTCTACAAAAGTCGATTTCTATCAGGCGAATTGACCAGTTTGTTCGGAACACATTGCGGTTTCGAAAATGGTCGGCATTAGCGCCAACAGATTTTCAATTGGACTACAGCCGTTTATTGTGAAGTAGCAGATGCACGGGACTCTCCATTTACAGCCATTCGGAAATCCTGTAACAGTAATGTTGGATTGTAATGCTCATTTATCTATTCATATCTCATTCTTTCTCGAAAACATGAACTGTATTTTTTTATACTTAACGCGAGCAAACGAGCGGGCGGGTAACCTGATTGGAAGCGATCACCGCCGCGCATGGACATTTGCAGCACCAGAGGAACTGCAAATGCGTTGCCGGAAATTTGTTTATCCACCACTTGAATAACCCCAAGGTATCGTTTAGAGGGAACACTGTTGCTGGTAGCTGGTTCCATAGTTTTCATGTGCGTGGAAAAAAAGATCTGGCATACCGGGTGGTCGTGGATTGCCAAGTTTTTACGCCGAAGTGCATGTACCTAATCCGGTCCCTAATTATTAAAAAGGCTGTAGGTATAGGTTCGCTCTAAAATTCTATACTCGCAGAAAAGTTTTCTGAATTTTTAAAAATACAAGTAGGTATACAAAGAATCTTCTTGGTATTTTATAGGTGTGTGTTGTCTAAAATCATCTCATAAATTCGGTGTTGACATAGGACCTACTATAGTCAACTGTGCTACATATAGTTTTATAGTGTCAGGGCTAAAACAGCGAACGAGTTGCTAACGAGGGGAAAAGTGCCTATTTCCGAGGCGTAATGACCGCCGTGACAACCTCCGTCACCCGGCCAAATGCAGGGCGAGCCCGCCTGCTTCCAGTTAAATAAACTGATATTAAGCCTATATATTACCCGGGTAAATTCTGGCCCCACATAGTTTTGTGTCCAAAATTAATTATCCCCATCATATCTCTAAGTATATTTTCGTTTGTTTCGTATTGTTTACTTTGGTGAACCTTTTGTTTATAACATGTTTTAATTTTTTTATCGTTGAACCGTTTTTAAATTAAAAAAAAGTGACCAGTGCTTTGTTTATATTATAGTTTATAGGGCTAGTTTTGCAGCTTAGTAATGAAAAAAGTATTTTTGCAAGGTTTTTAATTTTTGTCACAACTCACCATTACAATCAGAAAAAAAGGAAGAGAACCATAGATTAGTTACTATCTAAACTCTAGAGAATAATACAATGGACAATAATGGCCTATGTGAAAAATAAATATTTTCATTTTCATTTTCATTTTCATTTTCATTTTCAATATGGCACTCCACAGACAATAAATTCGATGCACTTATGTTGTACAGATCTGTGTTGCTATTTTTAATGTATAATTATTTAATGCTATATTATTTAATGTTGAATTCAACAAAAAAAAAGACAAACTAAACTGGACGCTTTGAAATGGACGCTATTGGTTTTGCCCCTTGTCAACGCTGCAAGATTTATTTTAAAAGTTTCGTATGGACGAGCCAAGGCAAGGCGCCTTGTTTTATTACTGGAAAAAAGAATATATCGACGGCTATCGGAATTTATTTAAACGTACCTATATAAAAAATACATTGGCGTAAGTCGTAACGCGTATGGATATCGTTCTAATTCTAAATAATATTGATCTCATATCGAATATATTACAATACTGCTACTTGTATAGCCATGCAAGCCCTTAGAGAATCGACTGAAGTGAAGTGACGCAAGACAGGTGTGAGTGGCAGGCGGCAGTTTGGTGTCAAAGGCCAAGATCCTCTTTGAGTTACTGAGCCAGTGAAGTCACGATTTTGAGTGTGTAAGTAGGTATACTATTCAAAGAGGGCAGATCTTTTAAGCGGCTGAAAAAAGGTGGAAGTCGTAAATTGGACAAGTATCACAAGTACCGTTGGAATTACTTTTATTTACATTTTATTTATTAATTAAGTGTCTATTATGGGCTTCTAAACAAGTAGGTACGTGCCAATTTTCATAGTGTTAAGCGTATGTTTGTAATTTGTATCACTATATATTTTTTTACCTTTTTCAAAATTGCAATACCTTCCAAGTTCCAACTTCCAATTTAGGGAACAAAGCGATTTTTACAAAGTCAGTTATTTTTATAAGTTGGTATGGACTATGGACTGTAAATTACAGTACGACAACAAATTTGAATTGGTTCAACTTAACTTTAAGTTTATCACTTGTTTAGGTAATTACCTATTTTATCATTGTCATTACTGATTGCCTTTATAAGTCCAGGGAATCAACATTCAGTGAAGGCAGTTCAGAAGAGCTATTTTGGAAATCCTGACTGTGATCCTGAATGTTTCTTGACTGTACCAAATGGAAACTCTAACTAAACTAACAAACAGACTGAAAATATTAATGCAAAGTATGATTAACATAATTAACACAATAATATAATAGCCAGGTTGGTACTTAAATATGCAAACTTCATAGCACTTAGCTCTCATAAACTGTACTGCACTGGGAGACTTGTTGACTTTCGAGGCGTTCGTTCAAAAACTTGAATGAACGAGCTCACGAGCACAACTAGCGGAGTCAGGAATGCAAGGAGAACCTACCTGTATAAATAATTATAAGTTTCTTCTCTTTAACTTGTGGTATCGGATCGCTCAAGTCTTTTGCAGTCCTGGATTAAGTTTTACCGAAAGCTTATTACGAAGTTTCTTGGCATAATAAGTAACTGCTAGGAACTACCTAGGTTTACAGTGTTGTGCGTTTCCCCACTGAAACATTAAAACCAAAAGTTCCTAGTTAAGTATTTGAGTTAAGTCACAAACCTAAAAGAAATGGTTGAAACTCTGACCGTATTTCTTTTGCTTTTGCCGATACTAAATACTGAATTAGACGAGTTCATTACAACGAATACTTACTTATTTACTAAAAAGAAAAAAGCTCTTCTTACTTTTTATTCACGATAAGTATCGTGAATATATATTACCTATTATTATTATAAGTATTATTCTATATACCTTTAAACGAGCAATTCTTGTATATATATATATATATATTTCTATATAATCCGAATCTCGGAAACGGCTCGAACGATTTTCATGAAATTTAGTATACAGAGGGTTTTGGGGGCGATAATTCGATCTAGCTAGGATTCACTTTTAGAAAATGTCGAATTTACCAAAAAAAAAATATGAACCCTGCTGCCATCTATTGGCAACCGAGCAAAGCTCGGTCACCCAGATATTAATAATAATAGGTGTTGACATTTTCTGCTTTTCATCCCCGGTAACCTGAATATATTTCCGTGTTTCATATAATTTGGCTATTTTATTTCGTCAGTCTATAATAATCATCAAATGTCTACATTTATCATTATTTTATCATTATCATTCGCTACGCAAAATGCTGGATCGATCGGTAAAGCCGATTGAAATGAAGCGGCGTAAGACAAAGATGGTCAAAGAATTAAAACTTCTATTTTATAGCGTAGGTACACGCTTTTTGCAGGCGCAAGTAGAACGCACTATATGTAGGCTCTACTTCAAAAGTATCCAAACGCAATATAGGTAAAAGACGATAGAGTTGTTAGATGTTAAGTATTTGCTATCCTTCTTGAACCGCTCGAATCGAAGTAAGTAAAATAGGTATTATTTACACAAAGCTTAATGTTGAACAAGAGACAGCAACTTAGCGTTCATTTCGAAACTTCCGGAAAAAACTTGAGATGCAAAGTTACGAAGTTAACGCAATCCAGGTACCTGCAAACTGGTAATAAAACTTCTCGTTCCTCCAGACCGATTAGCTAGTGAGCCGATGCGCCGATATCCCTAACTTTCGTGGAATGTTACGAAGATCCCAAGGCCCTTGACCCGTAACTTTCTCGACAAAACCGGCAGCGATAAATTTGTTTGAACTTTTCCAGTTAGCTTCTTGCTATGTAAACTTTACTTACGATATTGAGAGGTCTCCGAGAGTCGAGAATTACATCACGTGTGTAACAAAACTCTGACGGTGCATTACATATTTTTTTAAGAATAAACAAGTAAACCACGGATGGCTTAGCTAGTCTACAATGAAAATAATAATTAGTAAAGGTTTTTTTAAAAACTGAGAAATATTATTATTAAATTGTAATTAAAATGAATGAGATGTGAAAGTCGAACCTACGATCTCTCACTGAAGGCAAGACTACTACCTTCTGCACCCGGTCAACATTCATTTTATATCCAGTTAAACAGTAGAAGTGGTTAGTGAGAAAAGTTCTTTGTTTTTAACCGACTTCAAAAAAAATTCGACCCGTATGTTTGTATGTATGTTTGTATGTATGTATGTTTGTCCGCGATTATTTCGCGTTTGGCTGAACCGATTTTGATGCGGTTTTCGGGAAAGTGTTTGTTACAATCTGGAGAAGGTTTTAGTATATTAACCGACTTAAAAAAACAAGAGGTTCTTAGTTTGATAGATATATTTTTATTTAAGTTTGTTCGCGATTATCTCGAGTTCGGCGAAACCGATTTTGATGATTCTTTTTTCAATAGGTAGGCCATACATCACAGGTAGACTCATTTCAATTTGGTTAAGATCTAATGAATATCTTCGGAGATGGAGAGCGGAACTCCTCAACGGAAAATCGCTTGCGATCGGTATAATTAGTTTACAGTGTAGATTTTAACAGACTTCAAAAGAGATAGTGATTCTCAAGTTGACTAAAAAATATGTTTTTAATTGACCGACTTCAAAAAAAGAGGTTCTCTCTTTAACCCCTATATTGGTATTTATATTGGTATATAAGTTTGTCCGTGATTATCTCACGTTTGGCTGGACCGATCTATTTGATCTATCGCGAAATAACATTCCTCGTCATTAGGCATACAGCATATTAAAATATATAATAGTAGATACGTCAAAGTCAGTATTACATATGATAGGATATGTTTTTAGTGGTATGAATAATTATCACTAAAAAACCTATCACTAGAATAAATTGATAAGGTAGTATTCATTAGCCCAAAACCTACTTATCACTAAAAAGTATGAAATAAAAAATAATAATAAAAAAATCCCATTTAAAATACATGATAATTCTTTCTTTTTAAAAAAAAAGGGAACCGCCTTCAAAAAACCAACCCACTGAAAAGCAAAAAAATAATTTTCTAATAAATCTGGGTTTACTTACCTACCTACTTAGTTTATGAAGTCGGTGCCAAATCAAAATTCGCAATTCATTTTGAGTATGGCTAATGGCACCGACTTCAAAAACTAAGTAGGTAGGTAAGTAAACCCAGATTTATTAGAAAATTATTTTTTTGCTTTTCAGTGGGTTGGTTTTTTGAAGGCGGTTCCCTTTTTTTTAAAAAAGAAAGAATTATTGTTTAACGACTCCGTGTCCAACTGATAGCAAAATAAAGGACCGAAACTCTTGTGACTTTTATTTCACCCCGCACTTTTTAACTATGATCCAACCGAAATAATATAACACTTTCGATTTTGTACGAAACAGTAGTAAAGAAAATAATTTTGCCCGCGACTACGTCCACATGAATTAAGGTTTTTCACAAATCCAGAGGAATACGTGGATTTTTCATTCCCCTTCCCGCTCCCGGTTCAAACCTTTATACCTACTTTCAAAGATAGCTATACCTATAGCTATAGATAGCTACAGCCGGTTTTTCAAAATTCCCATAAAAACCATGGATTTTTCGGGATAAAAAGTAACTTATTCGGTAATCCAGAATATATTATCTCAATTCAAAATTTCAATAAAGTGGGTCAGTAGGTACTTATGATTGAGCAACAAACATCCAAACAGACGAATTCAGTGGAATCAAACCCTTGAGCAGTAAAAATCTTGTTCCGTAAAGTATGTGCTTCTTATCTTGTACCTATATCAAAATTCAAAAAGCTTTTTACTAACGTAGTCTACGTCTTTTAAGTGTGATTTGATTAGAACCATTAACAAAAACTGGTGAAACTTTTACGAACTAATTTCTACTCCCTCGCAGAAGATCGATCGATAGATAAAAAAGCGAAGCCTAATCCTTAACCCACTCTTGACGATGAATCCACTGACGCTATCTCCATCTTGGAGATTAGGTTCAATATTGGATGAAAGTGGGGCTGATTTTTTGCGACTAGCCTATAAAGGGCATCTTAAGTACAGAAACCCTCTATAATCGTGAAGGCAGGACCCTTTTCTTGAGGTGAACACTTTTATTATCCCATCAAACCTTACGAGTCTAATAAAACACGATTGTTTTCCATTAACATAGACGTCTGCGAACGGCTTGGCGTGAAAATATTTCATTATTTACGTGGCTACTGGTACTAAAACTTAGAAAAGGATTTTTAGAGCTTGACTCACTTACCACAATAAGTTGGTGTTCGCTAGTGGGTTTGATAACTTGACTACATGACCACTCTCATCAGAAAACCAACCATATTCCATATTCTAAGCATATTCTATTTATACGGTGACATCGAAAATTGAAAAATATGTAGGAATGACATTTGAAATACTTAAATGACGTTATCAACCTATCACTCTCAGATGAATGATCTATCTACTGGATATAATGTCATTCCCGTTTTGAATGTTTGATAAAATCAATCATTCACGCATACTTACTGAAATACTTTTCATCCCAAAAAATTGCACGGTCTTGACCAGCAAGCCGCAGAAGTAGCAATATGACTTGAATGTAGCTATAGAGTATAGATTGGGAAATGCACCAATCTCGAATCCCGATGGATTTGTTTATAACCGAAATCCTTAGGGGCAAAGCCGCGGGAAGACTCTCATAAGTATGTAAATTATTATGAACATGAACATACAATATGATCAACTATGAGCCAAATACAATATCATCAAATAAGCAAAAAAGAAGTTGCATACTTGATATGTAAGAAGAACCATAAGTATTGTATGCGGTCACAAAAGTAGGTTAGATATTTTGTCATCGGAGAGCATTCCATCAATGGGGTCGTGGCTGTTCAAATAAAATGAAATCTCGAAAACGGCCCGCGGGCAACAACAATGGAAAGAAAAAAGACCGACGTTTTAAGCTTTAGCGGCGCTAATTAAAAACAAATTGTACAAAAATATAAACAAGGAAAATATTTAGTTTAACAAGAGGCAATATAAGTCAATTAGAATCAGACGATATAAATAAAAAAATCTAACTTAAAAATCGAAAAAAAACTTTATCACGTCTGTGTGAAATACAAATAAACAGTTAAAGTAACAATTAGTTAAAGTAACAATTAAATTACCTCTTTGAAAATAAATAATTCCCGCAGCAAAATCAAAAACTTATTTTTACTCTAAACCGATTCAAAATCCACGTCAAAACCGTAGAAAAAAATATACTCATTCATATACATCCAACTTTGTTCCAACAATTGTGCAAATCACAAAAGAATCTGCGTTTACAGCGTTGTTGAAAATTAGATTTTCATAAAACTCACATAAAAATCCAAACAAAAAAGTGAGTCTTTTTCTTAATGTTATTCAAAAGTTTTCCATAATCGTTTTTACATATTCATTGAGATGTCAGGGTGCGTTTGTGAAACGACTTCTGTACGAATCTGAATAACAAATGGCTGTCATCTGAATGTCTCTAGCAGTGATTTCCACGAACCCAACTGACTGATACAAACAATGACCATCGCTAACAGAGCAGTGGATCCGAGGACCGTTTCGAAGCAATTATTTACAAGACATTATGTTAGTACAAATTACGGCCAAAATACCACTTGGAAAGTGGAAACGTCTAGCGTTTACATCATTAACGTTCCCTGATTGCAAAACTTCAGTCTTTGTTAAAACAACATTAATAAAGTTTAAAAGAACAATAATTTATTCAAACAAAATGAAGGTGACTGTTCTCGCAATGCCTCCCCTTCATTTGTTTGGGCCTTTTTAAGACAAATGTTCGTAATCGTAGTTGTACCGACCGACCGTCTTGAGAATTATTGGTGGAGCAAGAAAACACTATTTCGTTTGCGATTATAATATTTAAAACAAAATGTACGAATTTAAACCTAACGTGGTTTTCGTAATTTATTAATTTAGATTTTTTTTGTGTTGTAAATTTGCATAGGTACATTTTATATTATAGCCTATTACCGATTCTATTCTTAGCACATAACACATACTGCCAAGCAAACATGTAACTACCTCGTCTCGTCTAGTAACTAGTTCTAGTGCAAGTCGAATGTTATTATTTTATCAATTGGTTTTATTTTTTGTACCTACCTCTATTTCTGAATTTCTATGTCTAGAGTCTAGACAAACAGCTTCGAGGTCATCGATCTGCATCGATGTACTGCGCCCTTACGTCACCGGTCGCCAGACGAACGCAAGTCGAATAACAATGACGGATGCCCAGCGGCTAGAATGATAATTAAATTTTCCACAGCTCCATTCTCCAATATGGAACGAATTCCAAAGGCTCTCAAAACTATTTTCTACGCGTGAAATTTATTCACTCTAGCTCTCGTGTGAAAAACGCGCTAAATAGACACTTAAGGGGGCATTTTAAGCTAAAATACGAGCATTCCTCGAGGTAGAGTACGCCGAGCAACCCTCAAGACACCGATCCATTTGAGGTTACCGGAGCACTAAGTCATAATAGAACCGTAGGAAAAATACTGTCTGAATAAAATATTAGCCCCCAGTTTTGCTATAGCGGTGCTATATTATTTCGAGATGTTGGTAAATTATTACGGCTTTGAATTTGTTTTGAAATATCTGTTGTAATAATGAAAGATCTGCGGACGTGAAAATATTATGGCGGTTTTGAGGCACGAGCTATGTCGCAAAAGGTCGTCTCTGCGATTTTGTAACCTTATGCTGCGATGAGACGAATTATCTGCCTGTAATCATCACACTAATTTTGATGACATTAAAATTTAATAGTATAGTAATAGTGAAGTTCTTTAAAAAGCTACGTGTACACTTAGATTCTATCAACTATAAAGGATTATTATCAACTATAAAGGATTATTATTATTATAGAAGACTGCTTAAAAGCATCTTCAAGCCTATCCCGGGAAGTTAGGAAATTTACAAGCAAAGCGAAGTGGTGTTTAAACTGTGCCAAGGATGAGCCGTTAAAGTAAATAAGCATGAATTATACGAGTATATTGCAATTTGCAACAGACTTGCTTACTTTGGATCCGCAAAGCGACCTTTTAGCGACTAACGTTGAATAAGCAGACGATTTAGATAAAACATTTAATGCATTTTTAAAACTTTTGCAAAACATGTAAACGATGTCAATGATTTTTCAGTTGCATAATGTTGCAAAGCACATCGTCTCTGTGATCAAAATTTTCATGTATGAGTTTGAAAGGTTAGGTGTTTAAAAATGTATACTTTAACTGAGTACAAAATATCTCATATGGTTTATTACGTAACATATTAGGATATCTACTTGCATAATTATGTAATTTCTAGCAGAATTTCTATAGCCTCAGTAAGAACAGCAAACACCACAACACAATGCCGTGAAGTTTTCATCCTCAAAACGTCAATTACAATCTTGCGTCCTTATTTTTATCCATTTTGTATATTATCTAAGTTCTATTTAACGTAATATTCATTTAAAATGTCAACAATGTAAAAAAAACATAGTTTCCGAAATATGTAAGTAGGATTATACATATCCAATATCCATGTTAAATATATGTATTTCAGGTCAGGAACATAGCGAACTAAAGCTTTTATATTACAAAACACCGCAACAGAAGTTTCCCTACATTTAACAGTAAACGAAATAGAACCTTAAACATGATTAGGAAGAGAATTCAACGTTTCCGAACCGTGTAACCAATATGAGAGTAGTCTAACGCAACGGATACATACGAATATGTTCACGGGCTCACTCGGAGTTACTAACACTGGCAATTCATTTTGCGAACTGAATATATTACACTTGGTTAAGAAATAACAAACCCTATGACTACTGCGTATGGGTGAATGTCGAAACAAGTTGTATTTGCCGAAATAAGAGAGAGAATATTCTCGACAAATCAAGCCATTTGCAATGCTTCACCGTTTAATATAAAGCTCAAAATTGGTCAGCACGGTTGAGGGATTTTTCCCAATCCCCAATTGCTATCACACGGTAAGGCGTGCGATAAATATGTTCGGTGTATTGAAATCCTACTCCGTCATAAAGATATGTAAATGAATACTAAACACTATCCTTAACAACTTCTGAATGGACGTTCGTTTTCAAGGTTAGCTTTGGCAAGGCTTAGCCAATATGTTGTGCACGTAGATAAATGAAATACTATGCCAAAACAAAAAAACATGATAGATGCTACAAATAAAACCGTAAAATGTAAGTAATAAAGGCAATGCAAATAAAACTACATATTTATTACTTATGAATATGTATTATAATTTTCATTATTTAATCTTTAATCAAACTCTAGAAGAATGGCTGAAAAGTTGTGATCGAGATATTTTATTGAGGATCGCACAATTATGATAAGCAAAAATCTTAACTTGAAAGTTTATAGGATAGTTGTGAATATCTCACACACAACAGGTTCTCCGCCATCGTCAGGACAATATTATTAATTAAATTATGATACCATTTCAAAACGGGGCACCTTTCAAAACTTTAAAACATATTCAGTAAAGTAAGTAACATTTTTAAATAACATCCAGAAGGCGAGAGTTCAAAATCAATAAAAAATAGTCTGTTCGCGTACTAGTGCTGAAATGGAAAAGTAAAAACTAATTGCACAGTGCACAGTGCATAATAAAAGTTTCTTTGCAATAAAGATAAAGAACTCTTTTGGTGACCACCACCGTGTTTTATGCACCCATAACCATTACAGCAAAATTGATTTCAATTTTATGGTTTCTGCTCCCCTGAATCCAATCACTGTTATCGCTTGTGTAGGATATTAAAATGTAATGAGAGCAGACCAAGCATTTAAGAATGTGACCCAAATATATATCGATTCCAGCTTGAAGCTCTAGTCACAAAATAATTTTTATTCGAACCTGAAATCCTCGACTCATCAAATTGTGAACGGTAAGCAAATTTGAACAAGGGACATACCTTAATGCCATCGATATTTTCGACCTTTTTGCGGCCTATGTATCTCATCTATCGAATATAGCATTCTTATACGAGTAGAAGGAAGTTGCTGAAATGTTACAAATTTCATCATATACCTACATACACAGTCAATAAACGAGATCAGTAGGTACCTCCATTACATTTGCATCACCCTCATTTCAGTGTTTCTCTATTTATTACACGTATAGAGGTATTTTATGAAACGGATAAATATTATAGTACATTTTGATACATGATTTCTTGACGAGTCCCGCTTCCAAAGATATTCAACCCGCTTCAACAACAGAGAAGAGTGGAAACGACAATTCCGCACGTGCATCAAGAAAGTTTCTTAATACGTTTGCGAAAAGTATCGAAAGGAAACCATAGACCTCGTTATAAACTGAAACGCTTTGCTTATGCTTTATAAATTCTCAAGACGATATAAACTGCACACTGTTCCCTAGCAAGTCCACATTGAAACATGCTTTATCGTTTGCGCTGTCTCGATACATTATTAGTCTGACGCCTTACACACTACACCTACTCATGGATCCTTGCCAGACACCATGGCGTTTAACCCACCCGGCATACTCTGAATCACATGGCAAAGGCCGCACTGGGCATTGTATAGCGTTAGCAAACTTTAGTATACAGGGTTATATAAAAAAATTAAATCGCTCTCGGCCTGTATTTGTTTACATTAAAACTAACAACTATTGTTCACATCAAATATTCAATATTTTAGAGAGATACTCTACTTGTTTCTACTCTGTAATGTAATATCGGCAGTGGCAACGGCGCGCGGCGCGCCGGCCGGCGCGCGAACTCGCGGCGCGAAACCGCAGCAGTGTAATGTCCTTTACAAAAACTCATAATTTTCTATGAAATAAATTAATACAGAATGAAGTTTCTAGTTCAAAAGTAAGAAGGTACTTATTTGAACAAGAAGCTAGAAAAATTAAAGCATTAAAGTATGCGTATTTTTCTCACGTAGGCACGAGTGACTACGTAGTTAGAGTATAATAAAAATTCTGTGTTAAAAAGGATGTAGACTCTATCGACAATGTTCCAATTCCAAGGTCGAAATTTAAAAGTTAACGAATACTTTTTCTTTGTTACTTACCTAAATAAGCTCGTCCATAAAATTCCATGCTATGTAAAATCCGTCAGGGGCTGCTTATCTCTTTCAAGTCAATACAATAACTTCTTCGGCTTCGTCGTCACTTATACCATCAGATGAAACGCAGTCAAGTACTTGTAGCGTGTATTAGAAAACATTCCACTAGTTCAAAAGTCCGTTCCAGATCCAATTACTTCTCTCTTCCATCTTCCTCTCTATATACAGGAAAATTGTGTTAATCTCTAGTTTATCATCAAACATTTTAATCCATTGATGACTATTCTCGATATTAGTAGCGGAACTCGGGAATGCATCAAATGCAAAATCCATATAGGCGTTTGAGACAAGTTGTTGTTTGCTGTAGCAGTTATATCGATCATGCGGTCGTTCAGTCCCCGAGGGCAAGCGCCGAGTTCCCTGCGTCATGCCATTCGCTGTGTGTCTGCTTTAAGTGCTACATATCATCTCCAGCGTGAATTTGAAATAAGTTTTATGATTTTCTTTTGTACTCTACAATTCGATATCAATACGCTCGCTGCGTTATCCGTCGAGATATTTTATGCTTTCTACATAGTGAATGTATGCAGCGTGAAAGCATGTATCGCTACAGCTAGAAATAGGTCAAAAACACATTTATAGAATATGATATATGAATTAGTAAAAAACACTATTAGCGAAACAGACCCTCTGTTTCGTTAAATATGTGACCCGACCCGAAAAGGATGGCAAGGAAGCTCTGGTAAACAACAATGTAGGTATTAGAAATTAAGTAAGCGATTCCATCAACACTCAAAGTCACTCTAGAGTCTAGACACAGTGTTAAAAGATGTAGGATAGAATATCTTAAATATGTGGTCCAGGTGAGGATTTTAAAGCACACGGTGTTACACGAACACAATACGCCTTGCTTAAGTCATCACAAATCTTTCATAACATTGTGGTCGAAGGACTGCGCATACGCAGCTATAGTGCTAAATTCCGGTGAGTTCAGAGCCATATATAATCACACACTGTTAACCGCAGTCAGCTTACTGCGTGTCTAACCGAGGTCACTACTTCTTTCTGTGAGTTTCTGATCATCTTTGATATTACACTTCTGTTTCTGCTTTTTTGTTCTTGTCCTAAACTGCTGCTGCTGATAAGGATTTTCAATATGGCATACTGATCGTATTGAAAATCCTTATCAGCCCGTTGGTTGTTCGCCTGAGTGTTCATGGAATACTTACTTGTCCCTTATCTACATCATGATTGCAAACTCTGTCCGAGATTTCAGTGTCACAAGAGTCAGTGAGTGAGACAAACTGACCAGGCAAACATTGTTTTGCCATTCAGGGATATGAAAAATAGCTTACGACCTATTTTCAGGTTTACCGAATGTAGACAAAAAAGTCATAAAAATCAGTCAAGCTATTTTGGAGGAGTTTGGTTTCAAACGCTTTGACACGAGAATTTTATATATTAAGAAGAAAGAAAAAGATGTGTGGGTTAATAATGAAATAATAGTCAATATTCCCTACATCTTTCTTAGTGCTTTCAAACCCAATTTAATGTGATTTTCTCAACCAAACAGAGCAGGGGAATGTGAAATGCATTACGGTGCATAAATTTGAGACAGTAGCTATAGGCGGTTGCTATCGATCATGCGGTCATCCTGCCTCCAGGGACGGGCGTTGACAGTTACCCGCATAATGCCGTTTGCTGTCGCATTTTCAGTGCTTAATTATATACTATACTATTGAGAATTGGTATTGATAGTACGGAACCCTCAAAGCGCGAGCCCGACTCGCACTTGGCCAATTATTTAGATACACGGTGGTCTTTGGAATTCCATTTACGATGGAAAAGAAGTACCTACTAAGTAATCACTGAAGATTAAAAACTTCATTGGGGGTAATTATAGACAGTGTTGTAGTGGTTGGTCTGTGGACTAGACCATAGAATACTTATTGCTGAACATATGTTACGGTTGTAAAGGTTGTAAAAATGAGAGAGGTTTTGACGTTTGTCATCGCGAGGCAACTAGTGATGTAACCATACGACTCAATACTCACGATGAATCGATTTGAGTTTGTATCAGTACCTATTTGATCGATTATTGTAAAGTGAATTGGATTAAAGTTGTGATCAGGATAGCCGGCGGCGAATAAGTTGAACCTGGAGGGGAAGTGCGCATTGGTACATGCGCAGATGGCAGCCATTTGGGTCAACTTAATGGCCGCGTATTCTACTTGATTACTGATAGGTTAGTAGATAATATATGATGACTAGGTATAAGTAATATTATAAATATAATAGTCATCTCTCCGTGGATTGCCTTCAGACTTATTTCGTTGACAAATGGGTCTGATATCTGAGCCAAAGGTAAAATTATATAAGTACTTACCTGTATTATTACAAACCCCTCATCTCTTCCTTCGCTGAATATCAAAACATATTTATTCCTCAAATAGAGCTCTATGGTAACTGACTGACGGTCTTCCCTTATCTTTCCGTCTCAAGGGCTCTACGCAACAGCCCCTACTATCAAGCATTATGTTTGTCTGCTTAATTAACTCGCTTTATAGGATAATTCATAAGATTTACTGTGCAGGGTTGTCTATTGTTATGTTAATATCATGAAGAAATAGCATTTGCCAAAATTATGTCACTCGCAATTTGGGCTTACCTACCTCCTTAGAACCTATCTTCGTTAGTACATTCGGTATCGATTACATATTAAATTAGTAGTATAATTTTCAACAAGCAATTATTTATTTATAGATCACATAAAATCTAAATTTAAACAACACTGTCTTAGTTAGTATACGATCATAGTCAAACAAATAGACATATATACATAGGACCCGGCGGACTGAGTCACCAGTTCACTGGTGTCTAAAATGATTGTTTTGACACCAACGGCGTCAGTAGGCAACCTACCGCAGTATTGTCTATGGATCGCAGTCCACGCTACAGATTATAAAGTCATTCCTTGCTCTGTGCTACAGATCACTATTTATACTTTTAGTCCGCACGCAGGTTTCCACAGGGACAGTTTCCGACATATTATGACGTATTATTATCGGGAATTTTGACAGAGCACTACTTTTTTCTTGTATAAAGAAGGTTTGCGTATAACTTTCTTCTTCTTCTTCTTCCTGATCGCGGCTTCAGGTCTCCATGGTCCCTGGTGTCACGTTGACCGTCCCCGATCTATTGTGACGCCGCCATCTACAATTCCCAGCCAATGTTTGTTACGGCAAGGAACAGCAGCAACTTCTTGGCTGAAAGAAGTTTAGCATCAATTGGGTCCAATATGAATTTCCCCAGACTGCTGCGCTTGTGTATTAGTGCTGGGCAGGAACAGATCATGCGCATCGGCGTTCGCCGCCTCATTGCAGAGTCTGCACATGTCTGTATCCCTCAGTTTCATGTGTTCATGTCTCGATTTAGTCCACAGTGCCCTGTTAATGTCCGCACTAGTATACACAAGTTTTTCCTACTGAGGTCCAGGGCCTCAGAGGCTGCTTTCCCATTGAAAAAATTGCGTATAATGGTCAGATGGGCTCATCTTGAGGTTCATATCGTCGGCCAAACTATATTAATTCACCTTGGAAACCGTAATTTAATTAAGAAGAAGATTACATTCGCGCCAATTAATGAAGGCTCGTGTAGCGTGACCTCGTTCTTCAAATTTGTTTACTTTTTGCGTAAATTCATATGGGTACGTTTTCAGCGCTTGTCGTTAACCTTGGAAACGCGGTACGTTCGTATTTTAAGGGCATCATTACTCTTTCGGATATAAAGCAAATTAATTGACTTTTTATAAAAATTAACTAGCTGACCCGGCAAACGTTGTTTTGCCATATCAATTTTTTTTTTTCTCGAACGGAATAAATAGTATGCTATGTCCGTCTCCTGGCTTTATAAGCTACCTCCTCACCAATTTTCAGCCATATCGGTAAAGCCGTTCTTGAGTTATAAATAGTGTAACTAACACGACTTTCTTTTATAATATGTAATATTGTATATATAGAGATAGTCAAAATATATTTTAATTTATAGCTTAGATATTAAACAAAGATTAGATTAAAGTTAAATATTAACTAAAATCCAATCTCGAACGAATAAGATCGTAATATAAATAATAATAATTATCTTGATCCTTTACATTATGTTGAACATTTTTTTATGAATAAATGACCGTATTGCAAATTAGGGTTTCAATTTGTGTTATAAAGAATCGTAATTTAATTATTTTTTACTTTCATAACTTTCCGTATTTTACTATAACACAATGCCCAACTCAATATAAGCACAGTACAATTTTTTAAAATAGAATTACAATAAATGCTTTAGGTGCTTGCGAGGATAGTTCTCGTAATAAATTCTAATCCATTGAAACAAGCAGGGGTAAGTATAAAATATCGCTTGCGGCCACTTTACAGATGGTTTTGTGTTTTCTATGTGTACAATGTTTAACTAGTGATAAAAGGTTTTACTTTCATGACACCAGAATTACCTAAACATGCAAGTTGAAGCTATCCAGTTTTATTTACCGGGTTATTTCAGCACTAAGTATTTACCCGTTTAATAGTTTCTCCCTCACAACGAAAAGCCTGATAGGAAAACAACTTAATTTAGAAGAAAACCTTCTTCTAAAATTGCGCAAAGTAAAGCAAAAATTGTAATTAGTAGGAAATACTAATTTGTTTTGCTATAATCCGCTTCTTGAAAAGATTCTGAATCGTATAATATGCAGGAACACTGCCCACATGAAACACCACACATAATTTTTGACTCTACGATTTCGCATGTGAAGTCAACATCTCCTGAGGATTTCCCCGTGTCGGGACGAAACGTACGTCGAAGAAAGTGTTGCAAAATTGTGTGTTCATGTGGGCAGTGTTCCTGCATTATTGTACCAAACAGAATCTTTTCAAGAAGCGAATTACAGCCAAACGAATTAGTCTTTCCTACTAATTATGGATTTCCGCAAAATAACGCCTGCTTCCATTCAATATTCAAAAATTGTAATACAAATAAACTGAGAATCAAATCGAATCGGAAACCTCTAAGTCCGTTAAAATTCCAGCTTAACTTTGATAGCGGCATTACAACAGTGCTAATTCCTAACAGCAATTCATTCAGCAATTTGTATCTATTTAGAGCGTGAGTAAAGGCTCAATAGGTGGTCGTAACAAGGATTTAACGTCTTAGTTCCCAGTGGGAGTATGATGTCGGTTCCCTATTTCGGGAATTTTACCGAACATTCCGGTACAAATTCCCCGCCAAAGTTTTGCCTCGCCGAGTTAATGGGATAGCGATTCCCATAAAACATCGTTGAACTCATGACCGAATTTTGATAGCAGATAATAAGGAATTTTATCATCAACTCTACTTTGTGAAATTTTCAATTTATCGGCGTGGAAACTTCGAAAGATTAAATTCATCTTCGCTTGTATCCCTTTGATGGGTCTCTTAGAAATGAAAAGTTTACGTAAATTATTTACAATTTCTACAAAGTTTAGCAAACATTTTTTTTCTAAACGCTGTTAATTATGTAAGATATTTAGGGTTCCACTAAAATCATTTTAATGAATTAAAGCACTATCAGGATAAAAAACCAATTTAATTGAATTTACTATTCTTACAATATACCTACTATTCTACCTAGGAACAGTAGGTAGGCGGTGTATAAGTTGAACCCAGCACACAATACATTTTCGGGTATCAACTGAGATGCAGTACTTACCTATGATGATGCCGCGAGGGGAGGAAGAGGAGGCGCGAGAACATGTCCTGCGCGGACGGCCGCTATTTTAGGTCAACTTATGTGCCACGTACTATACCAACTGCATGAACTTTCAGTTGTCTATTTTTGCAGACACAACACAGACCTGTATCTTCCATATGTACATTAGTATAACTTTTGTGTATTTTAATGTTTAATGTTTTTAACCGACTTCAAAAAAAGGAGGAGGTTCTCAATTCGTCGGAATCTTTTTTTTTTTTTTTTTTTTTTTTATTTTTTTTTATGTATGTTCCCCGATTACTCGAAGATGCGTGGACCAATTTAGAAAATTCTTTTTTTGTTTGAAAGGGTATAGTTCACAGATGGTCCCATTGTCACCAAATCAGGATCTGATGATGGGATCCTGGAGAAATCGAGGGAACTCTTCAAATTTTATAAGCACACTTGAAGTGATTTGGGTATTGTTTAAAAGAGTAATTTTTTCCAGGTTGTATTATGGTCATCAGGTCGGGATCTGATGATGGGATCTTGGTAAAATCGAGGGAACTCTTCAAATTTTGCTAGTATACTTGAAGCGATTTAGGTATTTTTTATAGTTACTATTGCATTTCCTAGCAGTCATCAAGTAATGATTGTATTCATCAAGTCAGAATCTGATGATGGGATCTTGGAGAAATTGAGGGAACTCTTCAGATTTTAGAAGCATACTTCCAGCGATTTGGGCATTTTTTCCAATACCTTGCGCATTACTTGTTTTCCACTAAAAAGTAAAAAATAAAATGGAAAATTCTTTCCAAAAAACCAACTTCAAATGCCACTACAAAGAGTGAAATAATTTTTAATGTACACCAATTCGAAGTCGGGCAATTTTTCGTTCATTCACTAATAGTCCTCCGTATTGACGATAATTTTGTCGTTTCTTTGCACATTAAGTTTATACGAAGGACTATTAATGATTGAACAAAACATTGCCCGACTTCGAATTGGTGTACATTAAAAATTATTTCACTCTTTGTAGTGGCATTTGAAGTTGGTTTTTTGGAAAGAATTTTCTCATGTTTTATTGGTGTACAATAAAGAATTTTCTATCTATCTATCTATCTTCAATTCATGCGACGTAGGTACGTAATTCCCGTGGCCCCGAATAGCATAAGAGATGATGACATCATCGTCAGCAAATTGTCATCAACTCACGGAAGTCATTCCCTACCGCTTACCCAACCTCTTCGTATTATTTGCACGCAATCAATAATTGCGTTGTGTTAAACGATTTAACAGATAATGTTAACATACCTACGATACTAGACAACTGGACCAAAACAAAAATTGGTTGCCTGTAAAGTCGGTTTACTGACGATAGTTGAACGTGACAACGTCTTCTTTGTCACTCGTTCCGCGCTCGCGAGGTAACGCCGGTAACGCCGCATGAGCGAGGTAACGCCGGATGAGTCATGTTTTTTTGTGCGTGCAGCCGGCTCTTATCGATTTATAAGACGTTGTCACGTCAAAAATAGGTCGCTATATTATGAATTCTGACACAGCAGAAATGTTTCTAGGTTTCCGTACCCAACGTGTAAGAAAGGACTATTACTTACACTTTGTCGTCCGTCACCGAGGCCCTGCATATCTCTTGAGCCGTGAATGGTAGACAGTTGATCACAGATGATGTAATGCTGTTGCAGCGATAACAACAGATACGGATACGGAGCCCTCCGTGCGCGAGTCCGACTCGTCATTGGTCGATTTATTGACGTGACAACGTCTTATAAATCGATAGACCCGGTTGCACGCACGAAAAAACATGACTCATCCGGCGTTACCTCGCTCATGCGGCGTTACCGGCGTTACCTCGCGAGCGCGGAACGAGCGACAAAGAAAACGTTGTCACGTTCAACTATCGTCAGTAAACCGACTTTACAGGCAACCAATTTTTTTTTTATTTACATTTTTTTACATGCTGACCTAAATATACATTTATATTTAGTTCAAAACCCTTATATTTAGTTAGCAGGTACTTTGCTGACATTATACTATTTTTAATCGATGATTTTAATATTTTGTAGCGTCAATACGTAAGTGTGCACGAGTGCATTGCTATGAGGAATCACAGAGCAATGAATCGTGCGGCGTGACCCCGCCCGCTTCGTGACAGCGTTCATTAACAAGGCTATAGCCTATACCTAATAATATCAGGTTGTTTGTACCTTATAATATTATGGAATGTAACTAGAATGTAACATATTTTAAATCTTCTTTACTTTAAGCGTTAGTGGTTGGCCCCCTGATGTATATTTATATATTTATTTTTTTATTATGGACGGTAGAGCAGCGCTTCACTCGTAGATAGCGCACAAATCATTCGATGCTTGTCTACAGATGAGTCCGAGATACACATACACATCACAACGAAGTATACAGCAACTCATCTCATTTCTCTTTTGTTATTCCAGCATACATATTGAAATAGACCCATGCCATGTTATCAACTGCGAGCCCGTTTGTAGTCAACAAATACACGAGCAAGAATTTTTCAAATCAATTTGTTCAGGGGCTAACAATAAAATGTAAAAGGTCATTCCTGAATAGACTCAGATATTTTCATCTGGGTATCGGGTCAGATGGGTACATGAGGAATAATACCTACGGCGAAGTTTATTTTAACAACAATTTCCTCTGGCATTCCCCGATATCGGTCGTCCACGCAGAAGGAAAATCAACATTATCAGCATTTATTTCTAATAATTGGCCAAGTGCGAGTCGGGCTCGCGAAATGAGGGTTACGCAATCAAAACACCTCTTCCCACCGAATTATAAACTAGAAAAAAATCACTTTCTTTGTAGGAATGGGGTTCCCATTCCTACAAAGAAAGTTTGTATCATTGAAATATTTTTTGTGAGTTAATATTTTAAGCGTCTACCTGTTGCCGTTAACAATATCGAGCAAAACAAGCAAAAAAAATCACGTTTGTTGTATGGGAGCCCCCCTATATACATATTTTATTGTGTTTTTTAGTATTTGTTTTTATAGCGGCAACAAAAACACATCATCTATGAAAATTTCAGCTGTATGACTATAATAGTTCAAGAGATATAGCCTTGTGACAGACAGACGGAAGGACGAACAGCGAAATCTCAGTAATAGGGTCCCATTTTTACCCTTTGTGTAGGGAACCCTAAAAATCGTAAAGCATGAATAAAACAAACATCCGAAAATACTCCCAAGATTTTTCACGAGCCATGTACGCCCATACTTTTAAAATCTCGAATCCGTGAAACTTTTCGAGACAAATTTTACCCAAAAGGTCCTTTAACGCTCGGCTTTAACTCGCTTGGCTGAACAACAAGAGCCCAGTCCGAAATTATCGTTGAACCATAAAATATTTAGAAGAGATGTTTGGGATCACTGCGCAATGTTAGCGTTGATGCGTTAGTGTTGTAAAATATAAGTATAAAAATAATAGACACATACATACCTGGGACAGAGCGGATGGCGCGAAAAAATGTCGCTAGGTTACGGGTGCCAAAAAAGTTTGTTTTGTCACCAGCAGTAAGGCCTCGATGTAGTTCGCTCAGCAGCCACCTATAGAATTTTGCAAGATAGCGCTACTGTTTGCTTGTACGAAAAAGGTTTACGTAAATCGTTCGGATGCCATATCCTCAGGTTTCTTAACGGTGATAAATATACACATAATAGGATTTGAAGATCCAAAAATTTACCCAAGGCACGGAACACATAACAGTAGGTACCCAAGGAAACAAACTAGTGTTAGTATTGTTGATGCAGGTTAACAACGATATCAAAAATATGGCCTCTAATCTAAACAATTTTCACAATTTCACATTTAAGTAGTGACAATTTAAATTATATTTCGTGGCTAGCTTAGTTCTTACTCAGCGAGTCTGGTTCACTGTTTTACGTGCAAATGAAACCAATTTACTCGATACTACTCCTGGCGGGTACGACTGGTTTGTTAGAATGCGTACAAAAAATTGCATATACGGAGGACGCAGATAAAATATGCGGTTCTACATAAATCTAACAATAACAATAAAATGTATAAAATAATGTATGTAAGTACTTACAGCAACTCTACCACTGAGTCATATCTTACAATTATTTAAATTCATTTCATTCGCGGGAAGACTGACAATATTTTATTTCCCGACCTAATTCTGTTACCAATTTAAATAGTTTTCTTGTTTATTTGCAATCTAACGGTTGATAAAATCTGATATACACGTAGATGCTCGCAAGTGACATGTCAAATTTGTTTAAAGGGTGATAAAATTGTCAAATCTTATCTTTGATATGTTGTCAGGTGTCAAATAATTTGACATATGGCTAATATATAACACAAGTCACAACGCACCGCCTTGATAAAGTGAAAAGTTGAGATGTCTTGAAAATTATACTTTCTACACTGTACAGGGACTGTCTATTCAAAGGGACCATTTAAATTTTCATTTGAATAAATAAAAAAGTAATACATAATTACTGTTTTAATTGTAATTTTAATTTAATTATTTAATTATTTTATTATTAATACTGTGCTGCCAAGTATTTTTGTAAATAATAGGTATTTATTTATTCGAATGTATTTTTAAATTATCACTGAAGAAAAATTTATCTAATTGTTTGTAAAGACTGCCATATGGTGACTTCCTGTGCTGGGTCATTCCTGAATTGAAAATAATCGATTGTTGGAGAGGATCCAATGTTTAAGACAATATTCTTGCGGCTGTCCACTATCAGAGGCGGCCATTTGATCCGCAACGAAATTAATTCTAATTTTAGAACCTGACTTGCCGAGTTCTTTTGCCGATGACACACTCGTAGTTTCACCACAAGTGCACGGTTTGAGTTCTCTAGATAACCTATGATTCAATACCGTGTTCAATATTATATTTTATTTGAGGCCATAGCTAAACAGCAAAAATTTAAAATTTATATTTTTATTGTTTATTATTTTTCGACTTGTCCTTCCCTTCAGCTAAAAGCTGTTATTTTATTTAACAATTATTTTCTCAACGTGACATTGATATTTGCACACTAATATTTTAGTTGAATATTTTTATGGGAAGGTGAATAACTGAAAAATCTTCAATTAAGGTAGGTACTACATTTTTTAAAACTTTCAAATTATCATCAACTTTGCAACTTTTTTTAACATATTTCTGAATATCGTAGTAGGCTACGTAGGCAATATATTTTAATTTAAATCAAAATTACCCCTATAAGTGTACCTACATTTAAATACAATTAACCTTGCAAGACAATACCTTAGGTATTAACAAAATATACACTGACGTGCAGTCGGTTAGTTTGTTTGAATTATTCAAATTGGTAAATGACTCTTGAGACGGTAGGTAAGTGAAGGTCACTCATTTGCCTACTATCCGTTTCTTGTACCCAGCAGTGCTCGTACATTTACCGATACGCCTGACGGATCACAGTAAAGAGGTCACTATAATATTACCTATATGTTTAACCAGTGAAATAATATTCACACTTGACTGCGATCTCACCTCAACTGATGCTAAGTAATGATGCAGCCGAAGATGTTATCGTACTAGCTTGGAAGAAGTAAGTAAACTCACCCCTGGTTTCTACACAGTATCGCGCCGGAACGCTAAATAGCTGGGCGGTATTTACATGAACTACGAAGTACTTACAAAAAATCAGCTTAGTAAAAATCGTCTTAAATATGGTTTATTGCTGAGCTTTAATCATGAATGTAAAAACTCATATTCACAAAAAATATTAATATAAAATATCAAGTGCTAGACCATTCAGATTTCTGTGGGATGACGTAATCACACATATTTAGTTCATATCACGTCATCTTTCAACAATTTCTGATACGCGCCCTTTTAACCGACTTTAAAAAACATACGAAGAATTTATTGTAGTCTACTCTCTATGATGCAACTTTTTTAATTTTAACGGACAATATGTGCACGTATAACTTTATCAATTCTCGACCAATCTCAATGGTTTTTGGTTTTTTTTTTAATTGTGCGTCTATTTGATCTCATTTTAATTGTTAAACTAGAAGTTGGACCAAAAAAAATTCGTCAATTTGAAGTCAGCTTTTAGTCGGTAATTTTCCTTTTAATTATGGATGGCTTTAATTAATTAAAAATTGGTCAAGTGCGAGTCGGGCTCGCGCACTGAGGGTTCCGTACTATCAAGACTCATTCTCAATAGTACGTATAAAGTAAACTAAACACCCCTGCCCGTAGAATTTAAAAACCAGACAAGTGCGAGTCGGACGTGCAACGCCATCTGTCGTCATCAAAGTTAAACAAAATATTAGACTTGTTGAATATCAATTCAACACGTATTAAAAAAAACTACTCAGTAGATCTCGTTCAAACCAATTTTCGGTGGAAGTTTACACACACATTTTACCACTTTGGAAGTGTCTCTCGCGCAAGCTATTCCTTTTAGAAAAAAATGATATTAGAAACCTTAGTTGTATCATTTTTGAAGACCTATCCATAGATACCCCCACACATATGGGTTTGATGAAAAAAAAATTTTTGAGTTTCAGTTCTAAGTATGGAGCACCCCCAAAATTTATTACTTTTTTTTAAATTTTGTGTGAAAACCTTAATGCGGTACATCTACTTAGCAAGTTTCAACAGTATAGCTCTTATAGTTTCGGAAAAAAGTGGCTGTGACATACGGACGGACAGACGGATAGACGGAGACACGGACAGACGGACAGACAGACATGACGAATTTATAAGGGTTCCGTTTTTTGCCATTCGGCTACGGAACCCTAAAAACCATATTTTAACAGCGCATTATGGTGTAGATGGTGCGCAGCGTATAAAAATATATTAATCAATCGAGGATACCAATTTAGCCGGTAAATGGAGTCGATAAACAAAACTATCTATCAAGCAAAAACTACCTAGACTAGTGAGCCTGAGTAGGTATCACTTAGTTGCTAACTAATTTACGGCTGCCTCCGATACGATCACGGGACAGGCGTCATCCTTTAATCACTACTCATTCACCCAATTATAACTTTGAACGTAGGTATATACGAGTAACTAAGAGATGACATGTTTTGATTTTTAAACAAAAATGACATGACATATTATTATAACATTGTAATTAAGAAACTGCCCCTTTAAATACGTAGCTCGCGACATGTTTGCGACAGGTGTTAATTGCTTAACTAGCATTTAAAAATAAAAAATATTTTTTTTATTTTTAAATGCTAGTTATGACTAAATAATATGTCATTCTTAAATATTACTTTAAATGTCTAAATATTAAATTCTTAAATATCTATGTTCCCCTTTCTGACACTGGCTCTGGCATCTCTAAAAATTTGTAATTTTGCAATACGATTCCGTATTGTGGAGTCAACATCTGAGGATGTCCCGGTGTCGGGACGAAACGTGCGTCGAAGAAATAGTTGGTAGACTTGTGTGTGGTGTTTCATGTGGGCCGAAGTACCTGCATTTTAAATTTATTACAGATTATTACAGATTATTTTCAAGAATCGGATTATAGCAAAATAAATTAATCTGTCCTGATACATATGGTTTAACACCTCCTTGACACCAGACATCGCGCAGTTCACGCACCAATTCGGCCACATTAAATTCATTCGTTGGGCCAACGTAAATGTAGATACTTATTCTAGAGGCCAAACTAAATTTACTTGACTTTCCCCGTGGTTAATATAATAGCCGCAACTGGTGACAGAAGGGCTGGCTCATTTTTTACGCAACGTACCAGCCTAACTGTTCAACGTCGAAATGCAGCCAGTATTCTTGGCACCAATCCACGCAGGCAAGACTTGTATAGTAATTTTGTTCTAATTACTATAGCTGCTAGTGATAAGTTTTATTGTTACCTTTCTATAAACAATAGCAATAATTAAATATTATATAACAAAATAGATTATCAAGAATACGTGAAGTTTGACCTTATTTAGATGTCGGCTAAAAACAGCCTTCAAGAACCTCTTAATCCTCTTCGCTCGTCACGCGGCTCAAAAAGATTGCGTCTGATTACGTATAAACCTGTTCAATATAAAATGAAGGTAAATTGAATAGTGAACCTTCGTCTTGTTCAATCATCGACAAAAATATTGAACACACCAAAAACAATTGAAATAAATATAACGTCATAAACAAACATGCGATTCTGAAGGAAGGGCTGAGAGGTTTATTTTAAGAAACTAGTGGGTACTTAATTGCTAAATAGTAGTATTTATTTACGAGGTACCAACACAAGCTACGTAGAGACTTTAATACTTCACAGTCCAGCGTTGCCAGGCGTCCCGATTTTGGGGGGGCGTCCCGATTTTTAGATCAAAATTAAATGTCCCGCTTTTCAGGGATAACAGTAGAAATTTGTAACACTCACTCTACAGATCTTATTGTTTGAATCGTTTGACATCATATATTTTTAGTAAAATACATTTTCCAGGGCTATTTTAGCTATCCATTGTCACGTGAACGTAATTTGAAATCAAAAATAATAAAATGTTGAAATACTTCTGACTAAATACGTTTTATTACTATGTCCCGCTTTCGACGAATGAATCCCGCTTTTTCACTCAAAAAGTTTAAAAATCCCGACTTGGCAAAAAAAATCTGGCAACACACTAATATTATAAAGGCAAACTTGAGTATGGTGGTTACTCCTTTCCGCTGCAACTACTCAATCGTTTTGGCTGTTTGGCAAAGAGATACATATTACACCGTGAATGAACACTGAAGCTTTTTTCCCGATAAAATCTACGATAAGTGAAAACCCGAAATTAACGGGCGGAGCTACAGGCTACTGCGTTAGTAGTTTACTTTATTTTTAATAGGTACAGACAGGTACATATTATATTAATGATTTTACTTAAAACAAAAAATAAATAATATAGTAAACAAGTTTCATCTCATCGTAGCTAGTCTCAAAGCTAAGGAAGATTACACGAACTCAACAAACTCTTATCAGTGCGTAAACCTGTGTTGATCTTATTATATGTATAACAAACAGTTAAGGATTATGTTCTAGAGCGCACTAATTACATCTAACCTCCTTAACAACGCCGGTCCTGTTTAAACAATCCGAAACTGGGGACATCAACATCCTCCTAACGCATTAAGATAAACTTTTTGGTATAATCCATATTGCCATAACCATATTGTTCATTCATAAAGGAGATCTTGCGAATTGTAAATACATTGCGTAATTATAATAATTACTCTTAATGCCTGACCATTATAACATCTACTCGTATTTTCCGACTTTGTAGACAATAAGTGATAGGAGGGAAAACCCTTGTTTGTTTTTAGGTTCATAGACAACTTTTTCCATACAAAATTACATTGCGTAATTATAATAATTACTCTTAATGCCTGACCATTATAACATCTACTCGTATTTTCCGACTTTGTAGACAATAAGTGATAGGAGGGAAAACCCTTGTTTGTTTTTAGGTTCATAGACAACTTTTTCCATACAAAATTAAAATGTATAGAAATTGAATTATTTATTTTTGACGTGACATCTTATAAATCGATGGAGCCGGCTGCACGCACAAAAAAACATGACTCATGTGCCGTTACCTCGTTGCCGTTACCTCGCTGCCGTTACCTACCTCGCTCTGAGGCGTTCCATGTAAGGCTTGAAGTGCAAGAGAGAGTCGTCACGTTCAACTATCGTCAGTAAACCGACTTTACAGACAACCAATTTTTGATTTAATTTAGGGCCCCTAGGCATTTAGTTTTATTTTATTTATTAAAGTTCCGTATCAAAATTGCAAAAATGAAACTCTCATAATGATCTGTTACAGTTTGTGGTTACAGTCGATCATTTTAGTAACGATTAAAGAGCGGTAGTTATCGACGAGTAATTTGAAATAATTGTTTGTATTAAACATAGTTATAGTGGCCCAACATCATTCGAATGAAAAAAAAAGAAAAAGTTAACCTAAAAAAGAGTTAAGTTCCTGCTGAGAATATCCTAATAAGAGTTTATGTTAATCTAAATGAGAAGTAAAAAATTGGGGGTTAATGTTCCAAAGTATTAGTATAACTTCTGCTGAAAGAGATATTACTTGTGTATGTGAAGGGTCTTTAAAACTTGTTTTAACAAAATTAAATACAGCAAAATATCTTAAATGCTCAACTGAAATCACTATAGTGACTGGACAGATCGGGCTATTTGTATGCACGTAGGCTATAGCTATAGTGACGAGACCATCCGCTAAGAAATGGTTTTTGGATATATACGAGTATTCTGCAAGCAAAATAATAATATTATTTTGTAATAACAAAAACAAAAAAATTGTAGCGTTGGGTACACTACGATAAAATGTAATTCCTAAAGGCTGTACTCTCGGTCTGCGGAACCAACGAGACGCTTAGAATTTTAAATTTTCAATAAAACTTGACTGAGAGTTTGTCTGAATTATTTAGTTGTATACGGAAATTCAAAACTTACACCGTGAAAAAGAAAAACTTGACAAGTATTTCTATGCTAATATTATTTTAGAATAAAGTCCATGGGTGGCTTTTCTTTATTCAATTTTTACACGCTCAATGCTTACAATACATTTAATCCTCGACCTCAACAACCAAGATATCAACTCTCGCCTTCGGCTCGGGCTACAAACATCTCAGATGAAATGGATTATTTTATGCACTTGTTCCACAATATTCTATTTACATAGGATTCATAAAATTCAACACATTTATAGTAATGATGTTTTTCTATGTAGAATTATCGTATTCCACCATTATTCCACACTACATAATTACAATTCAAGTCATATGTAGGTAGTTAGGTACATACGTTTTTAACATTTAACGTTAACTACTTCGTCTCTTTCGTATTCCTTGATGAATGCTGTGGTGATTTCAGATATTCGGTAATAATAAATGCCTCGGTTCCGACCTCTATAAATTATATTCCACACTTGGCCATAAAACACCTTTTATATAATATCTAAAACAGTATTCCTTAGGTACGACAATATTGACACTGGAAGATTGTATGTATCCCCGTGTCCACGAATTGCCCAGGAGGATTGTCTCACCGCTTTGTACAGTAAAATATGTTACCTTGCCTATAACTTTATACTCGGAATATACGCGAGTAACATGTTTTGCAGACCTTTTTAAAGCAAGCCGAAATCAGTCGCACATTTTCATTCCATCCTTGCACTCCAATTTTTTACGAGTAACATTAATATTTTACACCAATCACTATATTTGTATACGGTCCTTTTAAAGGTTAGTCTACAAGAGATAGATTATGCCATGTTTAAGTATGCAACCTTCATTTATCAGCTTCTAGGTGATTTTAACGGAATTCTACATTTTTCTAACTGTATGCGTATCTTCTGTAAGTTGTCCATGACAAAGTAGAGTATGATTTTGGTATTTTTCTTTGTGCGCATTGTGGTATCCTAAAGCATGCTCCATCTATATCGGATGCAAGTTTGAGCTTTAATGCCATAAAAATAGGAATAAATCTGCTTTATGATCCTTCCACGTCGTGGTGATACGCGTCGGTGCGTAATATTGCACACCGCGTCACGGTTGCTGCCTCGACATACGATGGGCACACTATAAGAGCCCCACACTTTTGATGCTGTCTAGTGTCTAGCATCAAGTGGGTATAGCTATATAATCAAGGCAGTATTACTATTACCATACTATCATCATTTATCTTTTTTTGTTATTCTAGGAAAAAATAGTGTTTTTTAAGAACCATTGCCACCAGCAATTTGTTTTTCGTATCCGGAATTTAATTTTGCATACAAAACCTTACTTTATTTACAATGCAATTTTCCCGTCATACACATTTTATTGAGAAGTAAGACTTGTCTGTTTGCCTATAACTTTAGAATCCGAATGTTATAATTAAAAAAAAATTGAGGGTGTTAATGTGGAGACTGTAGTCTATAAAAAATAAAGTTTGGATTTGAATCTTGATACGGGATTCCATACATTCATGGTCATTATCTTATGCGATAGAAATCATTAGTGGACTATAAGCGACGGTTTGATATACCTACTATACTCTCCTCCCCTTTAGATGTGGACCAAAATAATGAGTGAATCGAACTTTTTAGATCTTAACGTCCCCTTAAAGTCAGTTCGAATGCGAAGAGGTCACAACAAAGTCACGACTGCTAGACATCCTAATATTCCTAATTGATTTTCCGAGTGGTAAATACTGAAAAATAGTTTTATCCGTCGCTCAAAGCTTTCAGAAACCCAGGAGGATGTCTTGCGATTGTGAACAAACCTTGTTTCGTTGGCTACGGCTTTGCGAATAAATGCAATGCTGAATATATTATCGAGCACATTACATTCGTCTCGTTGGAGGCGCATCTCGCCTGCAGAATTCAGTTGCACACTTTTGCAACTTCATCCACGGCTCGCAGTTCAGTAGTATTGTGTGCATCTTACACCATTATCGGTTGACTACGTAATACATACATACGTATTTATTTATATAGTATTATGTGATATTTTCTTCAGTTTTAATTGTTTCTATTGTACCACCTACCTCATTACATTCCAATCACCGCTTCATACCCCGATGGTTGCCTGGAAGAGATCGCTGTGTACATAATTGCCGCCATATGTACATTAGTATAACTTTTGTGTATTTATCAATGTTTTCTCATCTTTTATTGGTGTACAATAAAGAATTTTCTATCTATCTATCTATCTATCTACAACAGTATATAATATAATTATTGCAGTGTGTTATGAGCTTACAAATAAAAATGGACTAAAAAAACTTGAATTTGAAGTGTTTGAATATTATGTGTTTCTTTGCCTGTCATCATTTACTAAGTGCACATAACGTTCACAAATATTTGAAGGAAATCTTCCATCCATCACTTTCTAAAACAACTAACGTACTCACAAGCGTATATACAAAGAGTACAATATTACAGCGAGTAAACAAAACGATATTTATTTACTCCAGGCTTGCATCCGCATCTCTATTTACTGCACAATCCACATTAACAGATATCTGCAAAACTGCATTTAACTTCTACAAATCTATTATTTTGGAGAGACCAACTTTTTATCAACGTTTAAATTCTATACTTCAATTAGATCAAACCCTGCGATGCATTTTTATTTTTTATGCAATTCATTCAATTTAAAAAATTAAAATAAAAAACAGTTTACAAAATATCTTTCTCAAATACATAAAATTCTCGCGCCAATTTTAGTTACCAAACACCTCCGAATCGGCTCGACCGATTGTTATGAAATTTTCTGTATATGTTTGGTAGGTCCGAGACTAGGTCGTAAGCTATTTTTATATCCTTAATGACGAAACGACGTTTGCCCGGTCAACTAGTAAATAGTAATACAATAAAATGTTACATGGTTTCATGTACTTAAGTACGTAAATCAACGGCCGCTCTAAGTAGGCCCCAAGTATGCTTGTCACTTTGTCTGGACTGTGGAGCGACCATGTTATCTACTCTTGCTTAGACGACTCACCTTCCTTGTCAGTGACAGCGGTAATTAATTAGCGATCAGCCTCCCTCGCTGCTTGAATTAGGGGCGTCACGCCAGAGAATATAAATATTGGAATGACAACTTAATACTAAAAAAACTGATAAGTATTTTATTTGGCTACAAAGATTTTTTAAGTTTAATTTATATTAAGTACTAGCTGACCCGGCAAACGTTGTTTTTGCCTTATTAATTATATCTCACTAATTATTAAGCTTTCTGCGAAGACCTAATTCATTACGACAATTATATTTCGAGTTTATTGATAGGATATACCTATGATTTCAGCTATCTCAACGGCCCCCAGTATCAAATCCCAAATATTTCCGACGCTATTTTCAGTAGTCGAAGCTGATGGCCGTCCAGCTTTGTGGCTCATCTTCAATGCTATATGTTTAGCTTCTCTGATCTTCAGTGCGTCAATTCTTCTGACCATTTTTCAACGATTGTATACGATGGGGAGATCCTACTTTATTATTTCTTCCTTTTTATATTTTTATTCTATGGTGTGCAATAAAGTGTTTATCTATCTATCTATCTCAGAATACAGAAAATCGACTTTATTAATCTGTTTCAGCGTTAACCCTTTCTTAAACAAATACATCGACGTAATGGTCGATTTTCTCCGAAACCTACAATCGGACTGATCGCATCTTATGACGTTATTTGCATATCAAATAAACTTTGGGCTAATAAATTAAATAGACCAAAGAGGTCGGACCTTACACTACAGTAAATCTATGGAAAAACCTGACGTATAATTGAACGTGAAAAAATTTGACAGCAATGAAATGTTTACTTAGCAACGCCATTAAATCAATTTATTAATTTTATTTTTATTTTGAAAATACTCGGTAATCCTAATTCTCCACATATAAGTCGTCGACTCGGATCGAGTATTTTTTTACGCTCTTTCATTTGATGTGTGATTCGTTTGATTCCACCATACAGCGGTACGACCTTAAATCGGTCAGGGCAATCGTTCCTCTACTTTTAGGGAAATCAAATGTATCCTTTAGCCGTTTCCTGGCTCAAGGGTCTAATTTTCACAACAGGGTACGCCAGCTTAAGATGAGCCGTACGTTCAAAGTTTTCTGCATATTCCGTGTTTCAAGCTATTTGGACAAATACTGAGGGTTATTATGTCTATTTTTTCTGAACTACAAAACCGATGACTTTGAAATATTTACAGAACAATCTTTAATGTATCCCCTTTCTAACAAAAAAAGAATGAATGAAATCGGACCACACGTTAATGATTTACAACTCAGTATACATTTTACTTTTATCCCCTCTCCTAAGGGAACCATGGTGGAATTTCGGGATAAAAAGTATCCTATGTCCTTCCTCGTAGTATGAACTCAAGTCATACCAAGTTTCATTGGAATTCATTCAGTAGTTTCGGCGTGATGCGCGGCCGTGATACAGAAAGACAGACAGACAGACAGACAGACAAAAATGAAAAAAAATACATTTTTGGGTTCAGAACCGATTTTAGAGTGCCCTCGAAAAAAAATTTTCAAAATATCTTTAATGTACAGAATTTGACCTGTTACAGATTTATTATAAGTATAGATGTTGTTGTTGGTTGTCGATGCGTTGCACTCTCTCTCTCTATTTGCCGTGTCGCCTCAGAAGGCCGATCGCCAAAAGCGATAAAAATGTAATTTTGCGTAATTTTTCTTCTTTTATTTTATTTAGTCACAATTTGTTTTGCAATTTTGTGTAAAAAAGGTTTTATTTAGGTCCATCTATCTGACTCATACTTGACTCGACAATGCAATCTTTAGCCCATTATCTCATGGCTAGTGACGATTCCAACCGTAGATTGGAAAGATTGGAAAGGTACTGACTTGGAAAGGGTAAGGAGCAGGTATGAAGAGGGTATTAGATTGCTGAATAGCGGTACAACATCTTTACCCGTACCGGGGAACCGAACCCGGGTCTTCTCCTTAAATATTAAAGCGTAACAAACTGCAACCACACCACAGAATAGCCACAAACAAAACTATTCTATGTATGGAACTACGAGAACATCTACTGAGCCGAAACCATAAACATCTAGGTTTAGCTTACAGCAAGCTTAGGATGTAGTTACACCTGGAAACAGCAAAACCTGTACCTAAAATTTAAAAAACAATTCTTTTATAATATACAACTCACGAGAAACCCTATTATGATTCTAAAGGTTCTAGACCTAAAATCTTTTGCGTAAACTATCGCAAATTTAAAAAAAATTAGGTATCTAGTTTAAAAAAAATTATCAGTGCGATAGATTTTTTAAAGTAGATACCTAATTTTAACAAAAGCCTTAAAAAAATCACATAAATAGGTGCATGACAATTGTTATTAAGATTCGTGTGGTTCGAGACCTAAAATCTTTTGCGTAAACAATCGCAAATTTTCAAAAAAAAATTAGGTATAGGGTAAATGACAACCCTTTCCTCGATCGAAGTTAGCTAGGCATGGATTGCTTCCCTTCTAGAGTTTTGATATTTGACGGGAGTCGACTGTTAGCTCTAGATTGGGTTTCTGCCAATAGCAGTGTTTAATGAGGCACGGTGAATTCGAAATATTGTATAACATTTTTAATAAAATTGCAATGGAACATTTCAAGAAACATATTTAACCTGTATAGGATAATACCATAGTGTGACACTATCCATTTAAACGCTATAATAACATTGAATTTTAAGTATATAGTTACGATATTATTCCCTACCTATTACCTAACAAATACTTAGCCACTAACTGAGAAAAAAAAATATTATTTAGGCTGACTTTATGATTTATGTGATAATATAATTTCCCTATAATATGAGAATATGCTACACATTATGTTAATATGTTACAGATAAATCCTGGGAACAAAACAATAACAGGAAGAAATTAAGTATAATAATCATAATGTTATTTCGTAGAGCCAAGAAAAATTCTAGATGAATTTAACAGATTATCATACTTAGGTACGTATAGCATCTTCACTCTACTAAATATTTCAACTTTATAATTCCAACTTTATATAAGTGAGAAGCAAAAAATCCGAAATACCTACTTAGAGTTAAAAATAAAGTAAATATCTTGCGAAGAAACTTTACAAGGACAAAATAATATGATTTTAACCTTTGATAAGCAGCGTGCCTTTACTTACTTTATTAAAAAATGCAGCCTGAACTCTTTGAGTTCACTTTGATTGAGTTTAAAAATTCTAAATATTAAAAAACTCCTAGCTGGGAATTCGATGACTAAACACAGAACGTATACTATTAGTAGACGTGATCAATTATAACAGTAGGTAATTAACAAACCCAATGACATATTTAACAATGAGATTAATCCCTTAATCGCAAATGTTAATCGTATTATGATAAAGTACATTACGATCATAGAATTAAAACATAGATAAAACCTGCAACTTGGAGAAGATTACTACTCAAATTAAATTTGAAAAATCGTTAACAATATATATTAAGTAAAAAAATAGTTGATCAACAATAGTAATTGATAAAAGATACACTTTACAGGTTACCGAGTCATCTGCCCGGTCATAAATAAAAACATTTTGACCCTAAAAGTCTACAATAAATTTTGCAATAGTAAAAAGGAATTATTAATTGTAAGTATTTCTATTTGTTTTATAGTAGTAATAGAACATCCACCTATTTACAGTTCATTAGCACAAGCTGCTAACAAACAGCGAAAGCTAAGCACCTAATAGGGTCCTGTTAGCATCCTTTGGACCCGAAATCCTAAATCGTATATAAAGAAAAAGATACATTTTATTCAAAATTTCCTGTTATCTTCCACACCTGCTTGATATCTATTTCTATTTGAATGTAAAAGATAAGGACGATTTACTGTAACCCACCGTGGGAAATCTATGCGTTCATGAGAAAGTACTTGTAGTTTGATACTTAGGCATTGCCACTTACCAATAAAACTGCTGCGTGGTGTTCGCTGACTTCCTATCTGTCACGACTTCACGATTCCAATTGCATGAATCTCACAGATCTCTATCATACTAGTTCGCTGGACCTCAGACTGTCAACGAAAAAATGAAGGCACTTGATTTTCGCCATTTTGGCACTGAATGTTGCCTAACCTGGCGTGAGCGTCCATGGAACTATAATAAAATGACATTCAAAACGACGGTCACTAGTAACAAATGTCAATTTAGTACCATGGACCTTCGAGGAGGACGCTTCAAATCGGCACAAAAATGAACTGTCAACTGTATAGAATGTTTGATCCAGCGTACTGGTATAGAGATCAGTGGTGTCTCTGGATTAACACTAACTACACATCGATCGATGACATCAAGAAATAATTCAGTCTGTCTGCGCTGGGGCCGGGACGCGAGCGGACGAGCCCAGATCCGGTTGTTCTGCCCAATCGAAACTAAACTATTTTTATTACTCTTTATGTCGGCGCAAAAGATATTTTAATCAGGTTTTCGGTGGATGGTGCCCGGTTGCGTGAATGACGCAGACTTTGTATTTCTTTACTTTCAGATCCGAATGTAAAGTAAACTATAGTAGTGTTATTATCTCGTGCACAACTCAAAAAAGAACAACAAAAGCGTAACACTCGAATGATTTATGACCGAGTCTGCAGCGAGATAGTAACACTACTATAAAGGCATAAATGGCAGAGTCATAAGAACTACGAATACATTGGAAACAAGCCTCGTTCTAGACTAAAGGAGACATGTATTTCTCCTACGAGTATTTATTAAAATGAGAAGTAAGGAGGTTCGCAGAAGAACCTATAAAGGTTCTCCTAGACATAATTGACAATAAGTAAAATTATTTCAGCAAGGCGTAGCGAAAAAAGCAGTAAAGGACAGAGAGCGTTAACATGTCCACTCACTATTCACTAACTAGGTGAACAAATCAAAACGGTATGAGACCATGAATGGCGCTTAGTTACCTATGTGATAACTCCTAGTTCCTAAAATAGACCTACACAAATATTATGAAAAGTAGTTACGTCTTTTCCATCTCTGGATGATCGTAATTATACAATTGCTTCAACAAACAAACCTGAATACCTAGACATAATTGACAATAGGTAAAATTATTTCAGCAAGGCGTAGCGAAAAGCGCAGTAAAGAACAGAGAGCATAAGCATAGATCTCCAGTCACTAACTACGTGAACAAATCAAAAAGGTATGAGACCACAGATGGCACTTAGTTACCTATGTAACAACTCCTAGCCAACAAAGACATACTTAGCGTTAACGTAGGTTAAGAAAATTACGTCTGCCATCTCAGCATGATCGTAATTATACAATAGTTTCAATAAACAAAGGTCAAAGTATACTGACGATGATTTCATAATTTCAAGGCATAGTTAACCGAAGCGACGAAATAACTACACTAATGTCACAACTACAGCAAACCTGAGTTGCAAAACACAAACCACGACTCCTCTTCTCACAGATAACTACGCAGCTTACTAAGCAAAGGCTAATATTATTGTAAACAACTGTGTTGCGAGCGTATCCGTGACATCTGACCTCCCAAGTGAGCGGGTATTATTCAACATCTCCACGTAAATACTCATCTAACTACTCGATCATAGGTGATTATTTTGGAGTTGATTGTGATATTAGTTTATTAACTCAGCAGGTTTTCAAGTTTCTTCACACAATTTGGTGGCTTCGTAAATCGAATAACATCTTGGCCTCCAACACAAGGTACCTACTTCTTTCATCAGCGTCCGTCCACGCTTGTAAATTGTAAAGTATGGTATGTCAAGGAAGACCATTCGGGTCAGGCGCATAGCCCATGCGTCATGTAGTCGGTACTCGATAATTAGGAGGAACTTCTTCAATCTTCACACATGCTGTCTTATATGTAAACGCATCCGACCTTTACGGTAACAGTTTTGTTCCGGCCTTTAAACCAAAAACTTTGCGTGTCGACTGCACCCAACAATCCCACCTTGTATGGCTAATGAGAATAACGCACTGGTTGAGGAAATACCCATCAGGGAATAGGTTTTTATCACCTGTCCATGCTATAGAGGGCCTGCAGAGCGTTTTACTATTGCTCCTACTCATATTAGATGCTTCCCAAGTAAGTAAGTTTTTCCGATTTGGTTTCTACTATGAAGTTTGATGAGGATATCAGGGGTCGTACCACCATATTTTAAAGCAGTAATGCTGCAGTACTTTTAATATATTCATACAAACATAGTATGAAAATGTCAAAACAATACTGCAACATTACTGCTTTAAGAGATAGTGGTACGTACTGCCCCAGGCGTTTCGAATTCAGTAATATTATAAAAATAATAGTGTCTGTATTGACTCCTAAATAATCACACAGCAATGAGGCTATGGCAATTAGCAGCTCTCAACAACTGCATGAATCAATAGGTGAAGACCAGGAGATTATACCAAGTTGCATAATAGCAGCTAACCTCTAACCCGCAGGGCAGCAACTGAAAATTCAGCTACTCCGTTGGTTCTTCCCAGTCTCCAACTACGCAAATGATGTGACCTATATTTTGTTTTAATTACGAGCAAAACATACTCGTAAGCAGAGTAAGTGCCATTGTCACCGTGATACGAGTAGGTAAATATAAATAGCTAAATAATACCACTGAGATAATACAACAAAAAATAAACCATTCACGGCATTTCCTCAGTTTTTATCGCATGTTGATAAACAATGGCCTCACCTTTCTCACCTTTTCTAATCACTATGCGTTGTAGTAGGAAGTTTCTAACACTAGTAGTATGAAACGAATCAGTATTACCTATACACGCAAAGTAATTGTTGTACCTTCCGTATCTAGATTTAGCAGCTTACCTGCAACAATAAATACCATTACAAGGCATCCAAAATGGGCGTGTTGCTTAAAATTCTGATGCTCTATCCTACTTCAATAAATAGGTTTAGCCGTTGGGCTTCATGAACTCTCAGTAATAACTATACGCTCAGGACGCGCCTCCCAGGAGGAGCCGGCGGCGGCCAGGCTGCCGGCAGCAGCGACGGGACCTGCCGCTCAGGTGGCGGGTCGGGGCCTGGCGGGAGCGCGGTGAATACGCAAGTGAATCCCGTACTCCCGTCAACGAGGTCCGTCGTGGCAAGCGACAGGTTTTAGTGGGTTCAAGCCCCACATAACCCCTCCGTTTCCCCTGACGGAGGGGTATGCGTTAGGCATTTCCTGTCATTAAAAAAAAAATGGTTTGTAATTAAAACAAAGCGGAGCAAGTAATCATTTTACTGCTCATAAGAACTATAATATAAAGTAGGTATTCGAATCTTTGCCTACTATTGCTGCGCATACGCAATGCGATACGATAAAGTTAGTAGTATTTTACTTAGCAGCTCCGGTAAGAAGATACTTATTCATACTTCGATATTAATTTAATAATGCATACGAATAAAGAAAAGAATAACAGAAGGTGCCTTGCATGAACATAATAAAATGTAAATGCTTAAGTATCAACTGGTAAATTGTCTACTATTGTAATGTATTAATATACTCGTATTAATGTACTCGTACCTTGGCTTACTGCAATTTTACCTTCATAGGTCAAAGGCTCCGAAAGTCGTTTCTGAAAATTATTAGCAAATGTCCAACTACCCAGTTTGCTTAAAGGCACGCATTCCTCCAGGAAAGGGGTTGTCTACATACATTCTCACCATTTCAAAGATGGGCACCGTAGTACCACCGGTCTAGCAAATGCAAATGACGATGAACGCAGAGTGCATATGCATATAGGGATAATTTGTTTGTTTCAAACATGTAAACGGGCAATCCACAGCGTGTCGTGAAAACACCGAGCCGCAGTAAAGAAGGAGGCCTCAAATATTTACGATCCTTAAGTGGTAGACAGTTCATTAAACCCCGTGCCCGAGGATTTTGAGCCTTGAGGTGCTTGAGACTACCTGCACGCTGGTTTAAGGCATCCAAAGATTATATGCGCGGCCTTTAGTATTATATGGTACGGGAGCTAGCAACGTTTGAAAAGTAAGAATTTTAGAAGAGCTGATTTTGTGATATGTCGTCCTTCTTGCACTTTCGGTTAGAGTCGGGGCCATCTGGAAGCCGAAAGCCGTTGCGTTCATTAATGCGCATCCTTGGTCTGTCCAGGTGTTGCAGCTTACGCCTCCCAAATGTTTATACCAATGTTGTTGGGGCTACTAATTGCCCTTAAAATTATTACAGGCGCACTACCATTTATGATGACGTTTCAAATGTTAACTCGTATGTGGTTGACAATTGACCAATACAAAAATG
This sequence comes from Coenonympha arcania, assembly GCA_036785405.1. Classification (NCBI taxonomy): domain Eukaryota; kingdom Metazoa; phylum Arthropoda; class Insecta; order Lepidoptera; family Nymphalidae; genus Coenonympha; species Coenonympha arcania. Next base: position 7,200,897 of record CM072061.1, read on the forward strand.
AAACGTCATCATAAATGATAGTGCGCCTGTAGTTATTTTAAGGGCAATTAGTAGCCCCGACAACATTGGTATAAACATTGTGGACGCGTAAGCTGCAAATAGGATGCGCAGTAATAAACGCAACGGCTTCTGCCAGCCAGATAGCCCAGACTCTAACCGAAAGTGCAAGAAAGACAACATATCACAAAACCAGCTCACCTAAAATTCTTTCTCGAAAACGTTGCTAGCTCCTATACCAATAAGTTTTCTTCAAAAATAAATTATTATTTAGCATCCACTGAGAGATGCAATTCGGAAAAGAGATGCTAAAAATAACCGTGGATACAGTTCGATGATGCAGCTACATATCTAGGTATCATCTACATCCAACATTTAATTAGGTACACCACTCGATAGCTAACGGATCAAAGAATTCAATACATCGAACTACTGCGACTATAGTACTTTTAAATATATAGACGGCATATTCAAGTGAAATTCACGGGCGTGTCTATAACACAGCCACAGGCGAATTTTTGGTAACATTCATGAGTTTAACTTCTCTGCTCGTATAGTAACGTCTATAACACGCAATATAAAGGCGAAAATTTGGCATTGTATATACTTATGCGATTATACACATACGTTGTTTACTACTCCTTACCGCCATTACTTCTAAACCGATCTTGCTATTTTGTAGAGATATAGATCACCCTTTATTATAACATAGCTAAACTATGTATTTTCTGTAGGTGAAAAATTTAATCGTGCTTGGGTGAGTCGCGGTCTAAAAAGAAGTATGAAAATATCCGAGATATATAAAAAATATTAAATCGCTCTCGGCCTGTAGTCACTAACTACTTTTGTTCTAAAACATGCTATAAAACGCAATATAGTTATTGGTATCTATTAAGATATAATTCATAATGACATTTGATTAGGCTCATCGTTGCATCTTAAAAAGGATTTTTTGAAACATCATCGCTGTGTTAACTTAAATTTTATTAAGCAGTTAGCATATGGTGCTCCCAAGCACTAATATGCGGCGGACCTCAACTTTGTTTACACGAGAGCGTTTCCATTTGCTCGTTTCATTAAACCTCCGCTTCGTTACATGACAAAATCTCTCGGTTAGGACTTGGCACCTATAGTAAAAACTAATTGTGCGTGGTATTGCTCGTAGTTATTACTCAAAAGATTACATACCTACCGGATAGCATATTAAATTAAAATTTGTCTTGTTCCTACTTAATTTGCTTTTTTATACGTCGTGCATGATGTTTTTTTAAATATTGAAATATTTGATGAGTTATTGGGTGAACTGTAGTCGAGTCCCGATTTCATTTTTTGTCAGATATGTTAGTATTTCCATCTTTGTGTAGCAACTCTAGCGCTTCCCCACAATGCATCGGCTACTTATTACTCTCTTCCTGCTGCAGCATGGGACCACCCTTCACCTCCCATTTGCTCTACCGTATTGGCGCTCGCGGCCCTTTACTTAGCCTTTTGGACAATTATTTCTAGAAGGACATTTCCGAGGCGACCTTGTGGACGTCTATCCAGCAATACATGTGGAGCGCCTTTTTGATCTCCTTTGTCCTTCTTCTTCTTCCGTTGTTTATCCCATTCCTTGTCAATGTTTTACTTCACATGTTGACATCACTTCTTTTTTGTCGCTGATATCTAACTTTTTACTGTTCTTCGCCTATTTGACTTCCAGCTACCCGCCAACTTCATCAAAGTAGAGCAACCGGGAATTTGGTGCCTTTTAGCAGAAATACCTTTAGTTATCTATGTTTTTTTTTTTAACTATATAGGCTAGCGCTTGACTGTGATCACACCTGATGGAAAGTGATGATACAGTCTAAGGTGGAACGCGCTTGCCTAGAAGATCACTCTTGATTTGAAGGCACCCGGGTTGTAAGATGTAATGTTTAAAGAGGTAGGTCTTTCACTAGAGGGCTCGACTCTCCACACCTGGGTTACTGCTGCCGGGTCATTTACCCAGTCTGGCTTTTGAAATGGTGTTGCTTTAATTGGTAACCATAACTTTTATACGTGGTTTTACCATATATTTAATTAACGTATTATAGATATAAATATAGTAAAATTTTGAGAGAGTCAGCTGAAAAACTTAAAAGTAAGTATATATATTTTCGCTGCATTTTATGACAAACAACAACATCCGGGCGTGTAAGCTTTCAGGCTTGACTTACTTAATGGATGTTAATGGTAAATGTGAGTTTAAATTAATTAATCGGCCCCGGTAATGGCGTGAGGTTTTAAAACAATAATGATTCTGAATTGGGATTAATTTACTTGCCTGTTTGAACCTTGAATAATTTTGTCGTTTCTTCGCACATCAAGTTGTATAATACGAACGACTATAAACTATTAGTGATTGAACGAAACATTGCCCGACTTCGAATTGGTGTTCATTAAAAATTATTTCACTCTTTGTTGTGGCATTTGAAGATGATTTTTTGGAGAGAATTTCCCATTTTATTTATATACCCAATGGCAAAACAACCTTTGCCAGGCATACTAGCCTAGGTTTATGATATCTAGATCAACAACACGCATTCTTAGAACTACCAGGGATACCTAATATCTACCTATTAGGTATCGATGTAGGTATCTTGGTACTAGAACTTCAGATGTCATCGAAAATTGATGAGTTCCTTATGTAATATTTAGGTAAGTCGCCATTTATCTATTACAAAGAAACTTATCGTAATTTGTAACATGAGTATTAGTTACAAAACTACGTTGATGTTAGTAATAGACTTAGAAACCGTAGGCGAAAAGTCGGATTCTTATAGGATTGCTCTAATTACTAATTAGCTCTGGCGAGTTTTGGTAGACTTTTACTTGTAAGATTTCAGTATTATGTTTGTGTAGGTACTGAGCTAAGACTTGAGATACATATTTACCTACTTTAGGTTACTTGTGGACTTTGACATAGGTACCTAAATTTTTATATTATTAAGAGAAGATTATCTTTTAGGTACCTAATTAATAACAAACACGGGTAATTACTGGAGTAGGTATGGAATTTCAAATTAGGACAGTAAATCTGTACCTACAAAATTGAATTTTGATACCTGTGCTTACCTACTAATCAATCAATTCAGGAATCAATTTTAGCAGATTCCTTGTCTAAGGTCCAACAAGAAAAAAATTAAGTTTATTTTTATTACGCAGAATACCCAGGGTCCTACCTTGTCCTTATATACCTGCAATATCTACCTATTATGTACCTACTACTATATTTAAAAGGTATCTTCGAAGGTACAGCCTTTCTGGTATTGGAGCTAAAATATGTACGTTGATTCATCAACTCAGGTTGCAATGCTAAATGCGAAAACGAAACGCTTCGACATAACTGAACTTAAAGTAGGTACGTACCTATATGATGTCGGTAACTCTATTTTATACATCTGTGGTAATTCACCTAGGTACATCACCATGAACCACCGGTTCTATCAAAATTCTTAAGTAATTAAAAGAAACTCTGGAGTATAAAAGCATTTTTATAATGAACTTCAAAATAATTCATGAACCGAATTCCGCAGATGTTTGAAACATCTAGCGAAATATGCGGTCAGCTAAATGGACCTTTATCCCCGTGTGATAAGCGCATATTTCCATTGCGCTGGTGCGAGAGGATTTAACCGTGGATGCTCAAATATGTGATGACGTCACGCCGTAGTCAGATCCGAAGAATAAGCAACTGGTTATGCACAAAAAATAAAAGTGAAAAAGAAGACAGGTTACTCCGACAGCCTGCATGCAGTAGGTAGAGATAGGTATCTACCCAACTTACCGACTTTGAAAAACCTTAACATTATTGCACGTGCCTCCCAACTCATAAGGACACAAAGTTCAAACTCACCTGAGAAGAAATAGGTGCGCGCGCAGGTAAGATCCTTTCTTCCAACGTTGTTCTAGAATTCAAAATTCAAAATCCCAAGGCGCGGGCAACGGGTGACAACCGTCTGGTATTGCCAGTGCACTAGACAGATATTCTGAAGAACTAGGAGCCGGCACAACACTGCACGTTTAGTGGTTAGCTTAGGTAGGTACTATTTGTTTATATTAATACGATCCACTTGTTAATATTTCCGAAGGACTCCACTGCGCATGCCCGTGAAACACGCGCCTTTTTCGAACAAGGTTATGTTGTAAGTTTAGGCACTTCGCGACTTCACTGCACCCGACGCACTTCCAAAGTTTCCGAGTAGAATCCAATTGGAGGCAATCCGCGTGAACTTAAATCCAACTCACAGCACTAAAACGCCTGGAGAGCGCCTAGATCTCTCGTTCCACGACAAATCCAGTATCACTTTGAAACTTCCAACAAACTTGACGCACTTTTTTGACGATTCGCCGGCTCTACCTGCGACAAGTGAAGGCCGTATGCGTTATAAACACTTGTAAACTACGGAACCGGTACAATTCAATTCCGCACGTGATACTGTCAAAACAAATCCGATCCAAGAGGCACCGAACATCAAAACTCACCGGGTCGGTTCCGTGGATACTTCTCACTTTTAACGTTACGGGCCTGAGCGACAAATTAAACGAATAGAAAAGAAAATAAACGAAGAATACTAAAGTCGGCGACTGCGAAGCCGAGCGTCCGACACTCCTGCTGAGCGCTGTACTAAACGCGAGAGGCCATACGACCCGCCCCTCCCCGCGACCGCCTCTTGCCGCCCGCGCCCTGCGACCCGCGTTCAGACGCGAGTATGGAAAATAATACACAAGTTAGGTATACGTTGGAAAAATTTTCGAAGTCGAGTGCATGAGTGAAGTGAGTAGACTGTAGAGTCCTATGAGAATGCTATTCGCACGTCCTTCGCGTTTGCCCAAATAATAATAATTTGTAGAGTCGGTGCGCGATGCGGGCGGGTCGCCGGCGGCGCGGCATTCAATTAATCTGACAACACGTGCGTGATGCACCGAGCGGAGGGTTCCGCCCGCGCGGAGGATTGCCGTCATTAATTCCAGTTTTGCAGATTTACCTCCATTGCAACATTAGCCCAAGTTGCAGTTGAAATAACTCTCCCTCTCCCTCTCTCTATCCTACAGTTATTTAGTTAGATAGGTATAAAGGTGGACATGACACGATCACATGGACGTAAAGAAATATTCGAGAACACGCTACCATACCTTCGCCTTCCTCAATCCTTATCCATACGCTTCTAGCGAATTTCCTAAGATCCAGCAAGAAGGAAATCTTCCTACTCTACGCTTTAGGGGTTGGTCCTATCCACCTTGGTGCCTTACCCCGTTCCCGGGGTAGATAGGACTAACCCCCATCCACCTACATAACTTGGTTAAAACTTCAACGGCGTTGGTCGATTCTGGATCAAGTGAAGTGGTCACACTGCCTTATAGGTACCGCATTCGAATTCTGCAGCTTGCCAATCTGTTGACTGGCACCTTTTCCCGGATATCCTCAGAAAGTCACAGCGGATTATTTATCCTTCCCAATCCCATAGGCGATTGAGTGATTATGGAGGAGGCTAATACAATAAAATCTCCACGATCAAATCGATGTTTCGATTTTTAAAAAATGCAGAATGCCGAACCTTTATAACATAAAATAAAAAATACAAAATCCTAAAAACATAACCTCGGAACTCTACAAGATTCTTTATGTCGCCCATGCAGGTAAATTTTACCTTTTAAATACACCCATTCCTTTTCAAGCAGTTTTTTGCTTATTTTGATTAAAGCCGGTCCCATTTTTTATGCAAACGAGTGTCAAAAGTCACATGGCCCGAGATGGTTTAAAGCGTGCCGCAGGTAGAGCTTTTTTTAGTCGTAATGTCAACAAGGAGATCTTTGAGGGTACAGTAATTTAGCAAAAAATCTAATTACCTGCTCTTATCAACACGTCATCAACTATCATCAATGTTGTTAAAGAAGGTTGGTTGCAATTGAAAGAGGTTCAATGTCGACTGACCGAATACAAATTAGATATTTAAATATGTGACAGAGAATTGTCATAGTGTTTTATGTTTACTTTGTCTAATAAAATTTGACATGGTGTAATCTCAATTTTCTTATGTTATATAAAATAAATCTATTTTATAATATCCAATGTGTGTTGACTACAGTTAAACTTACGCCACTACTCTGCAAAAACCTTCAGGTTATGGTCAGCACTTCGCAAAAACTGTAAGTTTTTCTGGATAGAGAAAGTTTCACACAGATCGAGATTATTGAGGTGGTTAGAGAAGATAACAACACCATGAGTTTTAGTCGTAATAGCACAAGTACTAGCAGTACGAGCACTAGTAACCTACCTGCATTCGAGAAATTACAAGGATCTTCGAATTACTCGACATGGAAATTTTTTAATGCAGATGTCACTAGTACATGACGATCTATGGAGCTATGTAACAACTACACCAGCTGCTACAGATGTAGAGGCAACGAAGAAAGATCAGAGGGCTCGCGCTAAGATCTGCCTCATGATAAATACTGATTTACTAGTACATGTTAGAGAAGCTACAACTACTAAGGAAGTATGGCAAGCATTAGAGAATAATTGCCAAGACCAAGGAGTCGTAAACAGATGTCGGTTACTGGGACAACTTGTGAGCTTTAAGTTAGAGCAATTCAGCTGTATGAAGGACTATGTTACTCAAATACTGAAAGTAGCTCAACAATTACGAGATATTGGTAAGGAAGTGGACGATGAATTGCTAGCAGAACTTATGTTACAAGGACTTACTGAAGAGTATACTCCCTTAAAGATGACGATAGAGAATGCGAACATCACACTGACATCTAACTACGTAAAAACAAAACTGCTTCGGCAGGATAGTCCTATACCTTCGACATCCACTGAGAATGCATTGATTGCAAGAGATAACCGTTCAAGGTACAAGAGAAATTCCACGAACAGTAAAGGCAATCAGCAGAAACAAACGCAGCAGAAGCCTGAGAAGCAGAAGAAAGAGATAAGATGCTTTATATGCAACGGACCGCATAAAGCATTGATATGTCCGAAGAATCCTAATGCAAACAAAGAGGAAAAGGGTCAGACTTTTCTAGCTGCTTATAGCACCATCAAGAGTAATGACAATGAATGGGTAGTGGACTCAGGAGCGTCTTCTAACATGACCTACAACAAGGACTGGCTAGCTAATTATAAAGACTTTAACAGTGTTGTTGAAATTAATGTAGCAAACGGCCAAAATTTGTATGCATGTGGCTCAGGTGATGTCATTAAAGATGAAAATATGCAATTTGGAGTGAGAGAGGTAAAGTATGTCCCTGGATTGTCTGCAAATTTATCAAGCGTGGATACACTGGTGAGTAGAAATTTTACAGTCGTTTTTTCCGAGAAAGGGTGTGATATATATAACAAGAGTGAATGTTGTATAAAAGGAAAAGTGATTTGCAATTATTGTAAAAGTGAGAATGGAATTTACAAATTTAAATCCCTTACAAAACCTAACTCAGCCCTTACAGTGTCGATGCCAGATGACTATGAGCTTTGGCATAAGAGATTGGCACATCTTGGCGTACCCAACATGAAACTGTTGAGAGATGGTATGGCGACAGGAGTAAGTTTCAAAAACCCAAATATCCTTCAATGTGAACCCTGCTTAAAAGGTAAGCAAACAAGAACGCCTTTTAGTAAGAGTAGCACAACGAGATCATCTGAAATACTAGAGCTTATACACTCTGATATTTGTGGTCCGATGAGCATGGAATCACACGGTGGCATGAGATATTTTCTTTTGTTTATTGATGATAAAACGCGATACACCTTTGTTTATTTCTTGAAAAAGAAAAGCGAAGTATTTTCGAAGTTAGTTGAATTTAAGTCGCTAGTAGAGAATCAAACGAATAGGAAGATAAAGAAGTTTCGGTCTGACAACGGTAAAGAATTCGTGAACAAAGCTGTAAGTCAATTATTCAAAGAAAATGGGATAGTTCATCAACTAACCATTGATTACTGCCCCGAACAGAATGGAGTAGCGGAACGCGCTAATAGAACATTAGTAGAGAAAGCAAAGTGTATGTTAGAAGAAGCTGGCTTGAGCACCAAGTATTGGGCAGAGGCTATCAATACTGCAGTTTTTCTAAAGAATCGTTCACCTACGAAAGCACTTTACGTGACCCCATTAGAAGCTTGGTCTGGACAAAAACCCGACTTAAGTGAGCTTAAAGTTTTTGGATGCAAAGCCTTCATGCATATTGACAAAGCTAAAAGGAAGAAGCTTGACGCGAAGAGTAAGGAGATGATCTTCGTAGGCTATTGCATGAATTCTAAAGGATACAGACTTTGTGACCCCCACGATCATAAGCTTCAGAAATCTAGAGATGTGACATTTTTTGAGAACCAGTTCTTCAACAAAAGAGAAAATACACCTCCAAGAGAGAATACAGTGAGAAGATTTCAGAATCTAGAGAGAGAGATAAATGAAATCCAACAGCAGTATACACAAGAGCACAGTAACCCGTCTGAGCAGATAACTACAACAGAAACAGTTACTATGAATACAGAAGAAGATTACTTCGAAGATTGTATTACAGATTCTACAATAAATGAAGAAACTGACATCCAAGTAGAGAGACTTGAGATTGAGACTATAGATGTTCAGGAGGAGCAGCCACCTGAAACACAAGCAGAAGAGAGAAGACATCCTCAACGCCAGAGAAAGGCTAAGGATTACGGAGATTATTATCTTTATAAAGTCACAGAAGGTCACAGTGATGATCCTCTAACTGTCGAAGAAGCTCTCAGCAGAAATGACAAGGATAAATGGCAGGAGGCCGTTGATGCTGAACTTGATGCCTTGAAGAAGAATGGCATCTGGACTCTAGTCAAGCCGGATCATTCCCTTAATAATTTTAACGTAGTAGATTCCAAATGGATCTTTAAAATTAAAAAGGAACCAGGGGGGAAAGAGAGATACAAGGCTAGACTAGTAGCCCGTGGTTTTAGTCAGAGGCATGCAGAGAGTCGACGTTCCTGAAGAGACTTATAGAAGAATTAACCACAAAGGAATGTCATGCAATTATGCTCTATAGTGACTGCAGACTGAAGAGATGACTGCAGATATTTTGACGAAAGCTTTACCGAGATGCAAGAACGAGTTCTGTGTGAGAGGAATGAACTTGTGTGCTTGATGATGATGATAGTGATGTAGTGATATATATATTTCGTTGATGATTTGAATGCTGAAGATTTTTTCAGTGCAGTCTTCCATTGAGGAGGAGTGTTGTTAAAGAAGGTTGGTTGCATTTGAAAGAGGTTCAATGTCGACTGACCGAATACAAATTAGATATTTAAATATGTGACAGAGAATTGTCATAGTGTTTTATGTTTACTTTGTCTAATTAAATTTGTCATGGTGTAATCTCAATTTTCTTATGTTATATAAAATAAATCTATTTTATAATATCCAATGTGTGTTGACTACAGTTAAACTTACGCCACTACTCTGCAAAAACCTTCAATCAATAATATACTGTAGAATAGAATGTCCATATAGGTTCTACCAACGGTACTAAACATAGCCCACCTTGCATGTAATATGTTCTTATCCTGTTTGTCAGTATTCAATCTTAGTAACATTTTAATATTTTTGCTAATTTAATGAACTTTTTGTGCAAAATTTTACTTGTATCAACACAATAATTATTACCTTATACATGATAAGTACGATTAGGTATACATTTACTTTGCTGCTTACTACTTCGCTTGCAAGAATTTGTTTTAAAAATCCTCGACTTTTCCAGTATAATTACAATTACGAGCCAGTTTGCTTGTTTGCTTAGATGCTTTAGATATTTATGTTTGGGGGCACGCCATACTTCCTTGCTTGCTACGTTGCCTGTTTGCTTGATTGATTTATCGCTTACTTGTTTTTGTTTGTTCACCTATTTTTCTGATTGCTTCTTTGATTGTTTCATATTTGAGAAAATAACTAAATTAGAGGGCCGATTTTTCAATCGCCAGATAAACGTTAACTGAGAAATATGACGTTTTGACAACGTTTGTATGGCATGTTTCTTATTTTCAAGTTTCTATATGACCTTGTCAACGAGGAAATAAAATAAATAATAAATAATAAGTTCAGAGTTGGTGCGCGAACATCCGCAAGTATTTCCTGCACTCTACTGAAGTCCTATCGGTAAACGAAGCCTGCTATATACCTCCCGCTAGCCAGTATATCGGCCAGGGCTAAGCTTGACAAAACAATAAGTTCGGAAGTCACCGTCAACTCAATTGACAGCGGCGACGGGCGCCTCGGAAACTGTTCCATTTCAAAGAATATTCCTCTCCATGCTCCTGAGTTCTGGTATTACATCGGGTACGTATTTAAGTTATTTTACCCTTTTATGGATAGACGTAAAGCTTTTTGTGTTGAGACATAATTGTGCTAATTTTGTTGCGCACAATCACAAAATTAAATTAATTAGACGCGCATAGTCTCCTTTTCAAAATTCATTAATTATTTGGTAAAATTGAATAAAAAAATCTTTACTCTAATTCTTGTTTAATTATTTATTAATTTTGTAAGTGCATGGAAATTTTCAAATATACAAAATCCAAAGAGGACATGCATACTGCATAGTGCATAAGGACATCTTATCACTACAAATGAGGATCTCTTCCAGATGTCCTAGATATGGGAACGATTCTTGAAAGTAATATCGCAGAGATCTCCATATCGCCGTTGGATGACATTCGCTGCACTGGATGACGTCCAGGACTGGACTTAGTATCTTGTCATAAATACGGCAAAGTATTTTTCTTATTTAAAATAATAGATGAAAGTTGAATATAAGTTTGGCTTTTGGTTTTACACGTACATAAACAAAATTGGTCTTTGTTGGTCAAAGCAAAACGTCACAAAGCAAAGAGTTAGTGCGAAAGTTAGAAAAGTCAACAAAATTAGAAGCAGTGCAGGAAATTTCGTTTAGATACTCAAAGAGTGTTTACAGCTCACACCAAGTGTACTCACTACTCGTAGATAGTAGTGAGAGTAGGTATAAGAAAGAAAATATTACACTGAAACGTCAGACCTTCCATATACTTACTCAATAATACATCACTGCTGCGGAGGCATTGATAGGCGTACGTGTAAATATGGGCCAAGGCGGCTCCGAGGCACGCATATGTAAGTCCATCAATGCCTAGTTGTGGCTAAGGCTTTTAACGGACTTTTCTCAAACAATGTGCGCAAATATACCTTAGCAGAAATTTTCAAAATCAATCACGAACTAACAACGAACAACAGTAATATTTTTCCGAGTTTTTCATTAGTTCCGGTAGTTCATTGGGGTTTTTCAACAAACAGCTTTCTATTGGCATGACAGTTGGAAAATATATAAATTAAACCTTTGTTAAGCTTATCTCCTTGTTTGCCATATTTAAGAAGGAAAGAACGTCGCGTGTTTAAATTACACGACAGTTATGATTTTGGTAATGTAATTTATTCGACCGCTAAACCACGACAGAAGTGGATTTTCATACAACTTCAGCCGACCGCTGCTTGGCTTCAGCTTCGCTTAAAGCTTGTCAAAATAATGATTAAAACAAATATGTCTGAGTTTATTTTACCGATAAATAAAATTTTAAAAATTAGTTGCCTGAAACTTTTTATCGCACGTAGATAGTGTCCTCTAAGGAAATTAGCGATGAAAGCCAAGCTCGGGTTGGGGGGTTTATTACAGGCTGTTTCCTTCGCCAAAGCTCTAAGAACCTGTAAAATAAAGTTGCATGTAGGTACGTACTACGAGATAAAAAGTGGGACCCAAAGGACGTATCAAATGACTCAGATCGTCTCGAGAGGTGCATACGTTATATACCTAAATAAACCGCCACCCTCGTTAGTCCGTATCGTTTCATCTTACGCACTCCAATCGAATGTTTGAAATTGAGACCTGCTAAATTGGCTTCTTCCGACGCAATAAAAATACCCTCGAATCCTACTCGATATCCTGATTGACGTTATTGAAGATGAGCTTACGAAATAATTTGGTAAACGTCGTTTTATACATATGCCTCAATTATAAATAAGTTACACGTGTAACATATTAATTTATTAAACCTCCATTTTATGTTTCCATTTTCCATATTTTTAACCCATTTTAATGACCCACAACTAATTGCGGGTCTCCTCTTAGAATGAGAGCGGTTTGGTCGTAGCACACCACCTTGGCGGTCATCGCACACCTTACCTACTAGGTACGTTTACTGTACCTGCATTAGTACATCATAGTAACTACTACGATGAACCAATGCAGACATGTAGGTTCAGTACCCAAAGGGTAAAAAATGACAATTACTATGACTTCGTCGTCCGTCCGTCCGTCTGTAACCAGGCTGCATATCTCTAAAACCGTGGACACTTGAAATTTTCACAGATGATGTATTTTTGTGACCTCTATACCAACACTTACCTACTCGCACTTGATCTTTCACTTTGAATTATTCTTCACCGTAATGCAAATAATCGTTTCAACAAACGCACGTAACTTGCAAAAAGTTTGATTAGAGTTTGCGATTTCGAGTCTTTAGTAGCTATTCGGTATATCCGCAGGACAACATACATTTTCTTTCAAGTGACCCTTGAATTATTATCAGTGTTACAAAGTAACTCACCAACACAACAAGTTATAAAATTTATTAACGGCGTTAATAAATTTAGAGCGTTTATTTAACGCTCTAAATTTATTAACAATCAAACAATCAATCAATGTAGTGTCCAATAAAAACTAGAAAAACTGAGATTTTGGGAGAACTTTCTATCGAGAAAATTTTTCTGCTTCTTAGCGATTTTACATTAAAGATCCAAAATACATGACGTGTAAATTTGAATAATTGTCTTTATAGTTTTTGCATAAAACTTCATTCAAAATCGCTTAAAAACGGCTTCTACACCGTTAATGCTGATTAGTCAAATTAGGTTACCGACTCGTAGTCACACCAGATTATCATGAAGAGCTATCGACGTACCACGTATGCAACTGTCTCAGTCATTTGTTGAAATCCGAGCGGTGTGTTCATTATACAATATTTCCAACCAAGAGAAAATCGCGATGAAGCGCATAGAGGGAAAAACTGCGAACTTCGTTTCACAAACAAAGCGCACGCCTGAAAGGGGCCTGTGAAAAAACATTTTCATTGTGTCTGGGATTCGCTCGATTTTTAATCTCTCCCCCCTCCTGTAACTTTATTGTGAGCTTTGCTGAATCTGGGCTGGCTGCCACTAAATCGACGGTTATCTGCCTTCACTGTAAAGCTACCGATGTTTATTAACACACCCGCCTGTAACCATTTGGATGCAGCGTCGTGATTCTATGTATTTCTGCTAGGCTTCTGGCCTGTTTCCAGCACTACCACTAAGTATGATGATAATTATGATGTTTGCTTATAATTTATAGTCTTTATGTTTTCACTTCAAAATTTAGAAAAACTTAATATAAACTTTACCTTTTTTACGGGGGATTGTTATGAACACTGCTTGCAGCAGCTGGTTTCGGATTCAGTTACCTAAGTAAATAAACGTATATAGATATAGTTCTCGTTATTCTAACGGCAGGCTGCTAATACTTAGACTTAGTGTTCCGTCTGTTCTCCTGGGGTACGGACTCCTAAAAAACTCACATTCGACTGGTTAAATACAATATGTAGTAGCCAAGGATCCACAAGACGCGCCATGTATTATTCATATCACACAGAGATGCTGTGATGCGATGCGAGCACATTTGAGCCGCAGTCATACATTGATCGACGCGTGTATTGAATTGTTTGTTGTAACTGTAAACAATACACATTGTCTGTCTCGCGAGGTAAAGGGGAGCGAAGGAATTGTTAAGGCGGCCACTAACACACCTGCAGCAAGGCCAATTTAATGAGTCGCCTCCTAAATTGTTGTGTGTAGACAACCAGGGACAACTTTTTAAATCGTCCCTGCAGCAGGGCGCGGCGCCAGAAGCGCAAAATCTTATCGCCCCTGCCGCACCCAGCAGCACCAGGGGAGCAAATGCGTTGCCGGCTCTTAAGAAGTTTGTTTATCCACCCCTTGAATAAGCCCATGGAGGAGGCATTGGTGCTGGGAACTGGTTCCATAGTTTACACATGCGCGGAAAGAAGGATCTTGCAAACCGAGTGGTCGTGGATTGCCAGCCATCCAGGTAGTACTAATGGAACGCGTTTCTGCGCCTTAGTGTACGCACAGAGATGGTAGGTGGAATCACCTCAAAGAACTCGTCAGAGCAGTCCTCATTGAACAACCGATGGAACACTCATAGAGAGCCAACGGTTTTCCGACTGTTTGGTCGTCAATCATTCAAACTGCTCGCTTTTGGATGCGGTAAAATGGATGTATTTGGTAACGAAGAGCTCCAGCCCAGATAGTGCGAGCAGTACTCCACGTGAAGCCGTACTTGCGCTTTGTAAAGTTGGAGCCAATGTTATGGCGTGAAATTCCGGTAAGCTTTATTGAGTACTTTGAGTCTCTTTAAGCTAGCTTAGCTTTACCTTACGGCTCAATCACTTACATACGTTGGTTTTCTCCAAAGCTATTAGTCGTAGAGATCTGAATAATTTGGTAGGTACTTAGGCTGATAGTTAGTTCATGAATTCGTTAAGTTTCGATAATATTGGCACCATTATGTGTCCTGTGGGACGTTTACATTGAACGGCAAGTATGTGTGTACAAAAAACAAAATTTCCCCAGCCCCTAGATTGTGTAAGAAAACCGTGTTCATCGTTATCGTCATCGTTCCTAAATTCTGCCCGCTGATTGGGTCCAGCCAATCGGGGGGCGAAAATTCACTAACGATTATAATAACAATTCTCAGAACAATCAGAACTCTGCTGTCTTTCGACTAGATCGCCCCTGCCGCAGGTGTGTGTGTAGCAGCCTTAAGGGAGATACACAGAATACGATACCTGTCATTGTGACGTCATTATCGCGAAGGACTTCGCATATTATGTTTGTGTTTGCCTCCATTTGTTTGTATGAATTACCTACAATAAGTTAAGGGGTATTTCCATTACGTGTTTCAAGTATTAAATTAATGTTTAGCGAAACATTTTTAAATAACTGAAACCATGTTTATAAGGTTTTCTTTTTATTACAATTCACTTTACCAAAGCCTTTTTGCAACATGAGATCGTTGAAGGTCATTTAGTACGTATACCTATACTACATATTTATTAATAATCCTCATCATTATATTCTAATTTTAATAAATCGATTCTGTCTAGATAAGAAACATATTTGTAGTTATTTTATTAATAAAACTTAATGTATGTATTATTCCAACATTTTGATGTTAATGGAATCTATTTTTCATATATTTCCAATAGGAATTTAAGCGAAAGCGACGTGCAAATAAGGTTGAAAACTAATTTTAGAGCCAAGCGGTCACTAAATTGGTTTTGCTTTTCACATTATGCAGATTTTACTAACATCGAAAGTGCTCATTACCTAGCTTAATAGGTTCTCTAACGCGATAAAATATACATTTGGAAATTGTTCATAGTTTTTTCTCCTTAATACCATAATTGCATGTGCGGCCTTCATACATCACAGTGGGATTAAAAAAAAAAGCTTTTCTAGCTAAGTATTTCTAACGTAGCTTGCTTTAGGAAACTTATAATTCAAATATTAAAGTGTAATGTGTACCTTTAACATATAAAATAATAATGAAAATAACTATTTTCCCTTAAAGGCATAAAAATGTAAAGTAATAAGTTTCACTGAGTGCCACTCTTGGTAGTGAGGGTTTATGAATAAAACACGGTGTTTCCAGACTGAAGACTTACTGACTTTACTTTAGTAGTGTGATCAATTATTTGAAAATTGAAACGCTTTTTTAATGAATATATGCAAGCGAGTAGAGTCATTCCTGATTTTATTAAATAGTTTGAGTTTGGCATTCAGTGCGAAAGCGTGTTCTGACTACTGATATGAATTTAACTTATTAGCATACTTGTAGTATAATATACTACAGTATGCTAATACTAGCTGACCGGGCAAACGTTGTTTTGCCATTAAAGAGTACTTATCAAAACTACATTATGACATACTCTCAGACCTACCGAATGTACATAAAAAAAATTCTTAAAAATCTTCTATTAGCATACTATATTTTAAGATATAGTAATACCACAGAATACCATAATTATAACTTAACAATAATCATACGTGCGTCGAAGAAAGTGTTGAAGAATTGTGTGTGGTGTTTCATGTGGGCGGTGTGCCTGCATATTGGACCATACATAATCTTTTCAAGTAGCGGATTATAGCAAAACAAATTTATGTCCTGCTAATTACGGATTTCCGCAAAATAACGCCTGCTTTCATTCATTTATTCATTTTATTTATTCAAGGCACCACCATCAGAATCACATATATATCAGTAATACATTGATATGTAAATAGGTACTACATTCACATATTATGATTTGACTTATAGGTAGCTAGGTACAACATGCTTAGTAATTGTTCAAGTCGACGCTAAATAACGATGGAAGATATATTAGATTAGGTAAGCTAAAGTTCAATAAATAAATAAATATTACCAAGTTACTTAGATACTTAGTATAAATCTGACTTGTGAGACGCACAAACGGCCTCTTTCATCCACATAAAATTCTTTAGCATTAGGTGCTGTAAGTTAAAGGAAGCTACTCTTGAGATATTAATTCCTCAGAACTTGAAGATGTAAGTAATGACTAATGATGATCACTGAAGCAGCATTACAATTAAACAAAGTTCCATCGAATTCACCGCTCGTCTAATTAATCGCTTCTATTATTCAATGCTGAAACTTTGAACGGAGCTTCCTTGGTGAATGAAATGCTGCGTCGCACACTCCAAACAATCGTTAAATATCGATTAAAAAGTAAACTAATGCGTAAAGATCAATGCTTGTGATTTTATTTAAACGATTGCAATTGAATTTTAAAATAGTCATCATCCTAACCGATGGAAATTGGATAACATTTACGTTTAGTTTAATAAATGATAAAAATGCATGTTTAGCTGAATGACGTAATTTTAAATCCAACATGGCAGACCGCCTAAAATAATGAAAAATTTATTTCCGTTTCTGTGCTCCAATGAAAGGGGTTTTTAACTAATGGTAATATAAGTGCGGAAAGTTTGTCATTTCTTTACGAGTCCCGGGTTGTTGACCCAAGCCGAAGGCGAGGGTCAACTATAAGGACGAGTAAAAATGACAATTCCGCACGTGCATTGAACGACGGTTTTTAATACATTTGCGAAAAAAAAATTGGTTTTACGTGTTTGCCTGCTCCGTGTTCGCATGCCGTGTTCGTGTTTATGCGCTCCTGTTGCGCCCGCTCCGGTGCCGCGTAGGAGGAAAACACAAAAGCACTAGTGCGGAAAAGAATAACTTTGCGCACGCTAAACATACATGGAAATGTCAACTTTTTGAGCAAATGTATTAAAAAAAATATTTTCTCTTACTCCCTACAGTAAGATAAGGTATACAGTAAGGTAAGGTAGGTGCTTTATAATTGGTATATTGTACGTGTAGGTACTTTTCTCTAAATATCGTGACTATCCCAAAAAAAAAACACCTTAGTGAGTACAAAATACAAGTTCCTAGTTCCTACTCGTAATGTATTCTATAAAATTACTGCTTACTGGCTGATAAAATCCTACAAAAGATGGTAAAGTTTTAGTTTTTGCTCGGTAATTCAAAAATAACTTTTCCATAACAAATAAAAAACTTTCATATCAACGTGCATATGCAAACGGAATGTGCAAACTCTAGTTTATTGTGAGCTAGCTGTGGATACGAACTCTGTCCGATAATAATATAATGAACACGATGCTTAGTGGCACACTTGTTATGTACATACTCGTATGAATGTATGAATGTACAGTTCACAATACCTGGTTCGCGGAAAAACGGCAGACAGAAAATGGAGACCACATTACCTGTCCGATAATGTCTAGCGTCAAAGAAGAGTAGCGTACCGAAGTTAATGAGAACTTTTTATGGATTCCTACAAAAGAAATGCGAAAAAATATAGGAGCAGGAACTACAGTAGAGGAAAATTTAAAGGCTTTACTTTTCCAACACTTGACATTTTTGTGCTCGTTTAATCATCCCCTAGTGGATGTGGCTTGCATCGAAATCCAATCGGTGAAAGGGGTATCACTGAATTAACAAATCAGCAGGGCTAGACAATGTCACTTAAGCGTTTGGCGTTAACGCTAGTCGCTAGTCGACAAAAATGTATGGACAAAACAAATGACTGTAGAAAAACCACGACATTAATTAACTAAACACGCTGTGTTTGAATAATTAACTACGCTAACTTCAACGCTCGCTGGCGTTCTCGCGAAGCTTGTAGATAACTTTAGCGTACTTCGCTTGACAATTGACAGCCGACAGTATCAAACACAGCGTGTTTAGTTAATTAATGTCGTGGTTTTTCTACAGTCATTTGTTTTGTCCATACATTTTTGTCGACTAGCGACTAGCGTTAACGCCAAACGCTTAAGTGACATTGTCTAGCCCTGCAGGTCGTAGTTCGGTACAAATCTATCGTCGAAAACTGTTCACGGAATGTCAAATGTAATGCGCTGAGCGTGGTTATATACCCGAAGCGATTGCATTACATACCGACTGAACTGCCACATACTATGGACCATAGAGAAACTTTAACGCGCCCATAGTGAGAGCCGGCAGCGGGAGCGGGTTCGACCTGATAAACCAAATAGTAACCTCGCCAGGAGCATATTTTTCAACCCAAGCTACTGGCATTTCTTTTATCTGCCATAGTTCATATTATGTTGCGAGTTAGGGACATTACCAAGTCCGCAATTTTGGGTGTTTCCCCAAGTTGGGTATAGAATAACGTCACATAGCAGCAAGCTTGGGTTTAGAATAACCATCAATTGTCATTCAACGTAACGTATACAAAATTTCAGCTCAATCGATTGAATATATTGCTTTAAAATTGAGTTGCAAGATTCCACCCCAACAAACATACCTGCAAGTTAAATGAAAGCTTGTAATAAAATTGGATGCATTCGCATGTAGAAACAATATTAACGCAAGACTTTGAGCGTGCGTATTACCTATCAAAAAAGCCACAATTTTATTCACTGAACTAAAAAGCGTATTACTAAAGTGTAGCCAAAAAGAGTAGATATGCCAACATCTCCTGATGCTGCTCCCGTATCGAAGCGAAACGTTCTTTCTATCGTATTTGATTGCTAAATGTGTGGCATAGTGAGGTGTCATACAGCTTATTCTACAGACTTCCTTAAAGTAACACCTGCAAAGTTCAGTGCATTGATTTTGTCAAGTTAATAACATAAATGTTATAAAGACGAAAATTGTGTGTGTGTTTGTTACCACACCACAACTAAATCGATTTGACTGATTGTCCTTGCGGGATTTGTGATAAATCGAAATTTACACCACCAGATCATAAAGTAACACCTGTAGAGTTCGGTACATTGATCGAGTTAATAACACAAATATTATAAAGAGTGTGTGTTTGTTACCACACCACAACTAAACCGATTTGACTGATTGTTCGCGTGGGATTTGTGATAAATCGAAATTTACACCACTAGAGTCATAGACAAAATCCTACTATGGTCGATTGGTCATCTAATCGCTTTCCGCGCCGCTCCTCGCGATCGCACGAGCACTGTGGGCACACAGCCGGTCGGATCAACTTTGTTTAATAATGAACGCAGACCAAGTCTATCCAGCGCGGCCATGTTTTGTATCCGGACTCCGGTGTACGGATTATGAAAATATTTTCCATTGGCTCCGGGAACACTACAGTATGATTTTTCAATGTATGTTTATACGGTGTTCTGGGAGTGCCGATGAAGTTAATATTACTTCCTAGTAACGATAAGGTAGCATTAGCCTTTTGTTAAGTTTTATTCACCTTAGCTTGGCTTATATTACAAATGACCTAATTTCACCGTGATCTGGTGACAGGAGAGCTGGCTTTTTTTTTGTGCAACGAATCAGCATTTTGGCGTTAGCGCATGTTTTTTTGGATCATTCCACACGGGCAGGTTTGGTAGTTAAAGTTAGCGGATAGATTTTAATTTAAAAAAAATCGGCTTATTTCGGTAATATTGGTTAATGGTGGCAAAAGAGAGACAGCGTTTGGGAGGGGGAGGTCTGACCCTCGACGGGTTTTTCGACCTTGTTTATTTTTTAGGTATGTTATGTAAGTATTTGGCAGTTGCGCGTCTTAATTGCAGCAATGAAATTATATACTTTGTGCCTGTAAAGTATCACTTTAATGATAACACTCCATTAATTGTTTCTTTTCTCTGTTTTTGTGTCACATATTTTGTTCGGTTGCAAATTGCAATACATCCTACTACTATTACTACCACTGCTAGACACTAATTTAAATGGTCTCAAACAATACAGGAGTTTAAAAAAGTAAAGCTTTTAAATGTATGCTTTAAGTAATGAGTTTCACTCAGTGGCACTTCCCGCGACGGAGGTTTATGAATAAAACATTGTGGATGGAAGGTTATCTGACTATATTTAACTGTAGTTCGAGAACATAGACAGTGCTTCACACGAAATTCGCAACTTTTTCACGCTTGATTGGTTTTGTTTATTGCAACTGTAATTTATATGAGCACCAATTTAACAATATGCACCTACACACCTATTTCAAGCGTTCAACACTTTAACAACCAAATGAATTAATACTACGGGTCACTGCAACTAAAAAAATATACGTCCGTTGTAAGCAATGATAGCTTAAAAGCACAGTGGGTCTGATGTCGTCCTCCTAATCAAAAAAAATGTCGGATAAAATGTCTGGGGCTCGCATCTCAAGCATGAATCTCTCTGACTTTTTTGAGCTATGTGCGTTTTCGGAAACTAAATATCACTTACAAACATCGCGAGGTAACCTGCATGCCTAAGAGTTCTCAAAAAATTTGTGTACAGCCAACCTGCCCTTGGATTATGCCACAATGGGCAAATCTTTTGCATTCTAAGAAAAGACGCAAGGTGTTGAGGCGTCTGACCCATAATGTTCTAACGGTTCTATAGTTGGGTATTATATAGAACCCTATCTCGCTGCCCGCGGTGCAATCAAATAGGTAAACAGTTCCATAGTTCGCTCAATATCTCGCTGCACGCGATACAAAAAGAATGAAAATCAGGTTGTCTGTTGCGTTTTCTGCGGGAAAATCGATGGTGTCCGGGAAAAGTGGAAAACTGAAATTTACGCGGGTGAAACCGCTGGCATTTGCTAGTATTAGGTACATAAATAGGCTCCATCTGCACTGGTATCTAATTATTTTTAAAATCAATACGGTGCCATATAGTTCGACTGTTTTCACGAAACGATATAAACACGTTTAAATATTAAATACGTACCCTTTTGTACTAACCTCATTCAAATAGCGCTTGAGACATTAATTATTCAGCTATTTAGCAGAATAAAAAGACATTTAAGAGGAGATAACATCTCCATTACGGCCTCATAGGTATATACATACGTATTGATTGATATTTATTAGAGTCGGGAGAGGCAATTCGCACGGGAGAGGTAATTTACGAGGCCCAGCCACCGACTTGCCTTATTTACGATTAAATAAAATAGGATCATTGTATTATTGGTGAAAAGGAAACCTCACGGCACCGCAATGCCGTGGGTGTTCCTGGAAATAACATGTTGGTATTTTTACTGTATTTCTGCCCGTTTAGAAGATTCATGATATACAACCGCCTACCAGTAAAATATGTGAATGAAAGAATGAATAATTCTTTATTTTTATTCTGCTTGCACATGTCGATATTAAGAATCTGAGGATGAGGCCCATCGGAACATATTTTTTCGTCAACCTTAAAAATAGCGCCATTTGTCAAAATTTCCGCTAATACGCCGCAACATGGCGGAAATCGTCCCTGTGGAAACGTGTGATAACAAGTATAGTGATCTGTGGCGTGGACCGCGGTCTATAGACAATACTACGGTCGGCTTACAACTGACGCTGTTGGTGTCAAAACAAACATTTTTGACACCAGGAAACTAGTGACAAAATAGCGACAAACGGGGAAGATGCTTTAAAATGTATGAGGCTTTAAACACAACTATGTTTGATAGCGACGTAGGTATCCTTACTATAATAATCAGCACTGGACAGCGAGCAATGAGAAGGTATAGTATCGTGCAATGATTACCGAAACCGACACGATGTCTGTCTTGTGACGTGAACCCGAATTGACAGTGGATATTGGGTTTTTGAGGGTTTGTCGGATACATTCAATCATAATATTTCGATATCGATCGATCGAGTAGTCATAAAAATCTAAGGATGTTTTTAGTGCGATAAACCCAAAATGTAGCTAAGCAACGTATAAGTAGCGCATCTCTGATGGACATCAATTTTGAAGCTCACACACTGATTTTTAAATGGGTAAAACGGGACCCTATTACTAAGACTCCACTGTCGGTCTGTCACCAGCCTGTATCTCATGAATTGTTATAGTTAGATAGTTGGAATTTCCACGGATGATGTATTTCCGTTGCAGCTATAACATCAAAAACTAAGAAATAGAATAAAATTAATAAGTAAACGTTTTTTGTTTGGTGGCTTCTAAACAAAAAACGTTTACTTTTGCTTGTTTTTGAATTTGGCGGGCAAAAGTGAGTTCATTGAGAATTGGTCTTGAAAGCACGGAACCCTCAGTGCGGGAGAAGTTGACCTATTTTTGCTTATTTTTTAATCCCAATACAAAACATAATACCATTTTATTTAAATAATAAATAAATGCTAGAACCGCAAAGCGATTAAACTAAGTTACTTGCTGAACTCGATGCTCGGTTAATTGATCGGTTGCATTATTCATTAATGCTACTTCACAAGTGTTCCGGATCACTTTATTGTTCCTATAGTCTAAAGTTACTTGCTAACGTAGGTAATAAGGGAGAATATGGGTACGTTTAAACCGAAGCGGAGCGGATCGTGAATCGGCCAATCACAATGCCCGAAATCTCCGCAGGTATCAGTGTGTCAATCTGTGATTGGCCTATTCACTGTTCACTCTGTTACATTGGAGACACTTTTAATCAGTTTTATAATTATATGTGCATTTCATATTGCTATATTACCGACTCATTATCCCCATCCCAAGGTCAGCAGTTGTAGCCGTTGACATATCTATTCCATTTCTATGATTTCCTTTGAAACGCGTATAGAACCAAATTCAAAAAAATATATGGGAATTAATTAATATATTTAATCGTAACACGTGACTTCCAAACAGAGAGCTCTCATTTTCATAATTTTTTGTCTACGGAAACTGCAGACCAATCAAAAAAGCTGTTACGCGGATTTTACAATGAAGACGAGGAACAAAAAGTCATTTTGCAAAATTTCAACGAGATCACCTAAGTGAAGTCAGGGTGGATCAGATAGTCGGTTATGTTTTTTTAATCTCAATTTCAGGAACTAAAGGCATATAAGAAACTATCTAAATGAAATGGAAATAAACGTTAAATAAATAAATTTTCTCTAATAGAAAAAATTCTCGTGTCAATTTTTGTTACCAAACTTGTCCGAAACGGCTCGACTGATTTTTATGTATATGTATGTTCGGTCAGTCTGGCAAAACAACTTTTGCCTGGTCAGCTAGTATTTCTATAAAAAAACATTACTAGAACTCACCTTATTTTTCAGTTTTCGCACTTTACTCGTAACATGAACAGAATTAACTCATATTTACGCTTCTATTACTGCAGCTGTACCTAAGTCTAGGCTAATTAAAATTTACGCCTTAAGTGCTTAACTGTTGCAGTGTTATTAACGCAATCTTAGTGTACCCGAGTATATTCTTCCTTCGTAATAATTACACTTCGCGTGCAATGCAGTTATTAATAAGAAGCGTTATAAATCGAGTTGTAATTAATTCGTTTTTAATTGCTTTGAAAAATCTAATTAGGATGACTGATGATGATTTTGATTTCAGATTTTATAATAAATAATTTCTGTGGTGCCAATATGTCACAGAACCAGCCAACCAACCAAAATATATGATTTTTTTATTAAGTGTACTAGCAGACCTGACAAACGTTGTTTTGCCATTGGGGATATAAAAATATAGCTAACGACCTACATCTCCGACCTATACTGAACATACACAAAAAATACAGATTCATACCGGAACGCTTGACGGTGCGTCATTGCTGGTAGGTTGGTAACCAGCCACGGCCGAAGCTTCCTACTAGATCAGATCTGAGTCAGTTTCGAAATTATAAAATTCTTAAGAGCTTGGTGGCGGGAATCGAATCCGCGACCTCTAAACTCTAATACGAGCGCGCACCACTGCGCCAGAATGATGTATTATATATTTTGTGCAAATAAACATATACTTATTTCATTTTTCATTTCGTATTTCATTTCATATTGTCATACTGTAAACCGTCTTGTTCATACACACTTCATCAGCCCCGAGTTACTTATTTTTTAGATACGAACATCGCGTCTTAAGCTTAATACGCTGTAAACCTGTTTAAAGACTTACGAAATTCTTTTTTCATTTTTCACTGCCGTAAACATTTTTTCTATGTAATGAAAAAAAGGATTTATTGGCAACCATCGTTGTTGAAAAGCCGCTTAAATCTTCTTTGCTTACTTTTTTGCAAGATATTCCTCGGGAAGCGTATGGATCTTTCATTATTCCCATCGAGCACCTCTTTCAGTGAATAAAACTGAATGAAATAACACAAGGAACCTAAATTCAAATACTAGCAACCATCTACTATTTTATTTCCACTGATTCAAAAAATAGATTTTAATATCTAACATTAGTAGTACCTAAAAATTAAAAGAATATTTTTAGCAAAGTTGGATGACTGAGTCTTTTGTGTCTTTAGTAATTATGTATATTATTATAATTATGTACTCTCGATTATATATTACATACTTACTTGGTTCTTCACGTTCTATACCTAAATTAGTAGCAAATCATTACCTATTTTTTTCTCACAACTGGATTATTTCTTCAAGTAATTAAATCGTTGCAGCTAGGCACTGAAGACAAACCTCTGTGGTTTTTTCGGTGTTTTTAGACTAAGCTTTTTTTGCATTGAATTTTGATTTTAAAATAATAAATAAAATAAAAACATATCCGAGACAATAATGTTCATACAACTAAGAACAGTTTGTAATTCAGTTCAATCCGCAGCTTTGACGAACTGTAACATAGTTCCATGTTACAAAAGAGCATGTTAAACAAAGCGCAGGTATTGTACGACATTCATTCCCACAAACGTAGCGTATACAAAAAGAGCAATGGGGAACTAGCTTACTCTTGCGAAGTGGTTACTAGAAAAAATGCATATTTGCCTAGGTATAGAAAAACCGACAGATTTTTTTACTAAAGGCTCATCAGGAGCCGTAGCCATACGAAATATTTCAGATCGATTCGATTCGCTCAAGAGGAACGGAATTAAAAAAAATGTATACGTATAGGTTTGACATAATTTGAATTTATAATTTGAATATTATACTAAAATATAATAATAATACTATACGTGAATTTCGCAAAAAAAACCCATCATTCTCATACGCTTTTTGAATTTCGTTCTTTTGAGTGAATCGAATCGAATCGAAATATGGTTAGGTACTTATGGCTGTAAGTCTAATGATTTTGTCGGATATCTGTGATGTGGTCAGTCGACCTGAGCGGGTTACCATCCCTAAAAGCGAAGATTTCTTCACTGCCGTCGTTGATAAAAATAATGGATATCCAGAACTAGACGTAGATCTTTAGAAGAGATTGCAAGGTTGCATATCAATGGAAGAGTTTAAGCAGTTAGCAACTTGTTGTTAAAAAAAATTGGAACATGGTTGCGTTGTGGGTCGTGTGTTTTACGTGTATTGAATTATTTGATGATCTTTAAAGTGATTTAAATGAAGCTGATATCTTGGAATAAGGATTTTTTTAATGTCACGCCAGCCTTTGGCACCGTGTCTGGCACTATAATCACGTAATCAGTTGCGAAACACATGTACAATTCAAACATACACACGCCGAATGTCACGATATAAATATTCGTGTTCGGATACTTTTACAAAATTTTAAATATTTTCTTTACCTAACTGCATTGACTTACAATCTAAGGACCCCTGGTGTAATACACAATTCACGAAAAAAGTGTCCCGAGAAAACCGAGGGTACCTATGTGTATTTTTATAAACAAACTAAATCATTGTAATTTATGTCTTAAACCATTATTTTACTTGCAACTAGCTATAGTGCGATTCTCTCCCTTTTCGCGTTTTATCTCTCTTTCGGTTCGGACCTTTTTAGGGTTCCGTAGCCGAATGGCAAAAAACGGAACCCTTATAAATTCGTCATGTCTGTCTGTCCGTCTGTCCGTCTGTCCGTCTGTCCGTCTGTCCGTCCGTATGTCACAGCCACTTTTTTCCGAAACTATAAGAGCTATACTGTTGAAACTTGGTAAGTAGATGTATTCTGTGAACCGCATTAAGGTTTTCACACAAAATTAAAAAAAAGTAATAAATTTTGGGGGTGCCCCATACTTAGAACTGAAACTCAAAAATTTTTTTTTCATCAAACCCATATGTGTGGGGTATCTATGGATAGGTCTTCAAAAATGATACAAAGGTTTCTAATATAATTTTTTTCTAAAATGAATAGCTTGCGCGAGAGACACTTCCAAAGTGGTAAAATGTGTGTCCCCCCCCCCCTGTAACTTCTAAAATAAGAGTATGATAAAACTAAAAAAAATACATGATGTATAAAAAAAATATATTACCATGCAAACTTCCACCGAAAATTGGTTTGAACGAGATCTAATAAGTAGTTTTTTGATATTTACAATAAAACCTCTAAAAACAAAGTTAGTTTTGCGGTTCGATAAGAAAAGTGGTTTTTATGGTTTTATTCCTCCGGTTGTAGTACGGAACCCTCAGTGCGCGAGTCCGACTCGCACTTGACAGGTTTTTTTAGCGCTGACCCGTCATCCTTAGTATTATATATCTATCTAGGCCTAACTCTATAATTATCGTCGTGAATCCAATACAAACAAGTTTTAAGGAATATACGAGCGTGAAATATAATTTAAGCACTTGATTTTCTTGACACAAAGTGTAGTTTATAAAATGTAATTGCGGTTCGTGAAAATGACTGAGAATAGTGGTGTCGAACAAGTCCTAACATGTTCCGTCCCGTGTAGTGAAAATAGGTTTTCCCCGCTCACGGTTGAAGATATCGGTGCGGAACAAGTCATAACATGTAGTGGTGAACCGTTTGTTGCTGATAATATGTATGAAAAGATGGAGTCCGAGGAAGATATAGGAATAAATTTAAGATTAAGTACGGCCCAAAAACGAATAAGGCCTCAAAGCGAATTAGTAGAGGGTGATTCAGAGGAAGGATTTATACCAGTTCAACATCGTGCAAAGCGTGTAGCTAAGGATTTTACAGATCTTAAGAAAGTACAAGGGTCAAAAACTTTGAGGGAAAATTATGAAGTGTGCATTACGTCAATAAAAGAGTTGCCAAAGCAAATGGCGATGGCAAAATTGTTAAAAGAAGAAAACATTAAAAACATAATAAGTATTAAGTACAAATCTGCTTTTAGAGTGTTTGTACATTTCAGGTCTCAGGAGGATGCTGAAGCACTATTAAAATGTAAAAAATTCCAAGAATTGGATTACCGCTGTTATAAAACTAACGAAATTACTGTATCTTATGGTGTTATGAGAGGTGTGGACTTAAATATGACTGAAGAAGAGATCCTTAAAGATTTAGAGTGTGATATAAAGATACGGTCAGTAAAAAGATTAAAGCGTTTGAGGTCTGACGGAAAGTGGGTAGACTGTGAATCGCTAAGAGTCTGCTTTGAAAGTCCGAATCTTCCGGAGTGTGTATACGCATATGATTGTCGGTTTAAAATTGATCCTTTTGTTTTCCAAGTGTCACAATGTGTACACGGGTGTTGGAAGTTTGGTCATACAAAAAAAATTTTGCCCAAATAGGAAGTGTTTATGCCCGAAATGTGGAAGCACAGAGCATGAAAACTGCAACTTAACCTATGTTAAGTGTCTAACCTGCAAAGGGGCACACTTCGTGCTGAACAAGGAATGTCCATTTTATCAAAGGGAGAAAGAAATCCGCACAATAATGAGTCGAGAGAATATTACTTATAAGAATGCCTTACAAATGTATTTATTAGAAAGACGTCAAAAAGAAAATAAAGAAGTTGAAGAAGAGTTTACATCGGTTCCCTCATATTCGGGGGAAGTAGAATCTTATAGTAGTATTTTAAGAAAAGGCAAATCAGTGATATGTAAAGAGAAAGAAAAAGAGGACGACATTCTTAAACCAGCCGAGAATGAAATGGAGCAACAAGAGTGGAATGGTAAGAAAATGAAGACACAACATAAAAAGACCAAACGTGGCGAAGACACATCACGCAAGCAGGAGGAAATGGTGTGGGACAGTGTAAATACACAAAAACACGATAGTGAAAAGGACAAAGAGGGTAACGATGAGAAAAACTTTAATTTAAAAAGACTGTTTTCTAGAATAAAGGCTGTTATACTTTCAAGGTCTTCTCTTGAAGAGAAAATTTTCAGTACAGTTAAAATACTTTGCGATGAATGTAAAATGTTTGTAATGAATTTATTTTCAGATGGGAAGGTTGTGAATACTATCATAGGGTCTTTATGTAATAAGTATGGATAACAATTCAATACAAAAAATAGTTTTAAATATATTACAGTGGAACTCACAAAGTCTAAAGCCTAAACTGGTAAGTTTTGGAGAGCTTTTAATACAGCTAAAAATTCATATTGCATTAGTGAACGAGACATGGCTCGATTCTGAGGATAGTGTGATATTGCGTAATTATAATACCTATAGGCGTGATAGGACAGATGGTTATGGAGGCGTAGCGATTATAGTGCATCGATCAGTTAAGTGTTCAGTACATACACTTCATTGCATTAACACGAATATAGAAGCAATACATTTAAGATTGTACAATTGTAAATATTTAGAAAACGTAGTTTGTGTTTACTGCCCGTCTTCAGTTCGTACTACTTTGACAAATTGGGAGGAATTTTTTGCTTTGTTTCCGGAGAAAACATTAATAGGAGGGGACTTCAATGGGCATCATAGTAATTGGTCATACAAGACAGATGTTAGAGGTACTCAAATAGCGGATGCGGCATTGGATAATGATTATGTTCCTTTAAATGATGGTTCAGTTACGCGTATCAAGTTGGTTAACGGCTATTTACAAAAGTCTTCTCCAGACATTACGTTTGTATCCTCGGATATTGCTTGTAAGTTTGAATGGTCAGTGGTTAATGAAAATCTGGGGAGTGATCATCTTATGATTAAAATAAATTCAAGTTTGGGTTACTATCAGAACAATATTATTAAGAAACGAAATTTTAAAAGAATTAACTGGCCTGCGTATGTTGGTAATCTTCGTGATCACTTTTTAGAAGTTCAAGTAGCGTCTTTTAACAGAAGTGTTCAGGCTATGTATGACTTTTTCGAGGAACAGATAAATAAAGCTGTTGATATTAGTGTTCCTTATGTTAAATTTTGCACAAATCCTGAGGTTAAATTTAAACCGAGAGAATACTGGAATGAAGCTCTATCATTAGCAGTAGCGAAAAGAAGATTGGCACTCAGTACTTTTCGAC
The DNA here is from genome assembly GCA_036785405.1 of Coenonympha arcania. Lineage (NCBI taxonomy): Eukaryota > Metazoa > Arthropoda > Insecta > Lepidoptera > Nymphalidae > Coenonympha > Coenonympha arcania. The sequence continues at coordinate 7,230,602 of CM072061.1, forward strand.
GCAACCCGACTCCGGATAATTTGGATAAATTGGAAAAAGCAACAGATGATGCCCGTAAGTCTATTCGCAGAGCAAAGAATAATAGTCGACAGAAGTTTTATAATTCTATTGATGAGAGTGTAACTTCACCGGAGATGTGGCGACGTATGAGATGGATTAAAGGTATTCGCCGAAATAAATCTGTGATATCCCTGGAGAAACAAACAGAATTTCTTCACACTATGACCCCAGATTCTGTATCTAAGCGTTGTCCTAACATAACATCTACAAATTGTTTATTGGAGTCTGATTTTACTTTGGTGGAATTGGAAAATTGTTTAAAAAAGAAAGACACGGCTCCTGGAGTAGATAATATTACGTATTCTATGATTTATAATTTGCCGGGTAAGGCAAAAAATTTCTTATTAGAGATCTTTAATTTAATTTATCAATCGAGTCATGTACCACAACAGTGGCGGCAAATTACTGTGCTACCTATACTTAAAAGTAGTAGTTCTACATCATCGGCGGAAATGAAACTGAGGCCGATATCATTGATTTCTTGTGTATGCAAAATATTCCATTTAATGATCCTCAGGAGATTAGAATGGTATATAGAGAAAAATAAAATTCTCTCACATTTTACAGTAGGTTTTAGAAAGGCACAGTCTTGCACAGACGCTTTGGTGAGATTAGTTTCCTACATTCAAGTTGCTTTTTCTGAAAATGTCCCGACTTTAGCGTGTTTCTTGGATATTAAGGGTGCTTATGATAATGTAGAAATAGATCAGGTGATTAGTATAATGGATGAGTTAAAGGTGGGGTCTAGGATTTGCAAGTACTTGTGGGGTTTTCTTAGTGAAAGGAATTTAGGTATAAGATCGGAATCTGGTGACATCATAATTTCGAGGTCTACAAACAGAGGTTTAGCGCAAGGTGACCCTCTTTCCCCCATTCTGTTTAATATCGCCACGCATCAGATATGTAAGTTGGCCCAGGAAAACGGGGTTCTTCTAGCCCAATACGCTGATGATTTTGTTGTATATTTTAGTAATAAGGATTTAGATGTATGTGAATCGCGGGTACATACGTTGTTGAATTCTATTGTGTCCATTTTAGATGACCTAGGATTAGAAGTTTCAACGAGTAAAACTAATTTATGTTTCTTTAGTAGAGGACAGAGAAAAATTGTACCATCTCTTAAAATTTACGGTGAGAGGATATCTTCTTCAGAATGTGTTAAATATTTAGGCCTGTGGCTCGATAGGAGTCTTTTGTGGGGGAGACATATCAATTATATTAGTGAAAAATGGACTAAATTTCTGAGTATACTGAAAGTTCTAGCTGGATCGGATTGGGGGATGCATCCGAAGCATATGAGACGCCTGTATATCTCCATAATTAGGAGCCGAATGGATTATGCGAGTTTTTTATTTGACACAAGTTCAGGGTCTAATCGTTCCAAATTAGACAAAATTCAAAATCAAGCTTTAAGAATAATTGGTGGTTTTATTAAAAGTTCTCCAATTCATGTAATGGAGTGTGAGCTAAGTTTGCCTCCTTTATATTTGCGAAGGTTGTATCTTGCCTTTAAATACTGTTTAAGGACACTTTCATGGTCTAATGGTGTGACTTCTGATATTATTTGTAAATTAAGTGATTTATCTGCGAACGGATACTGGTCTTCTAGGAAAAAGCCTCTCCTGGTTGAAACTTATAATAAAACTAAAGAGACGTCAGTGCATTCCAGTGAAATTCTGGAAATGTTTAATTTGGATACCTGGGTCTCTGGGATAGATGTTAAAAATACAGTTGTGTACAATTTAGATTCGGTTCGAAAAGCCAAAGCATGTTATGACACTAATCACCTTAAAGCAGAGGTAGTCAGAGAACTAAATGAAAAATATGCTTTATGGTATAAAATATTCACTGATGGTTCCAAAAACGGGGAGAACCGAGGAGTGGCTTTTTTTAGCAGGGAACATTCAAGTTGTTTTAAGATTAAAGGTGATGTTTGTATTATGACCTTGGAACTCATTGCAATAGCAGAAGCTATAACCTTCGCGGCTGGCGTTAGCTCGACATCCATAGTAATTTTTTGTGACAGCAAGAGTGCACTGCAGCATCTGGCTCGATGTGCCTCTGCTTTCAGAGGCCTACCGATAGCCTTTACGGTGCTTCAAAAAATTTATGCATTTCTTAAGTCAAGGAGACAAATACGGTTGCAATGGGTTCCAAGCCATATTGGGTTAATGGGGAACGAAGAAGCTGATAGGCTTGCCAAAATGGGTACTATGTCAACAAGAGTATTGAATATTAGTCCCTTTTACTCGGAGGTTCTGTCTAAGTTTATTGTTTTAATAACGTCTTCATGGAAATTGTATTTTGATGAACGATCAAGAGTAAAAGGGATCTGGTATAGAACATTACAGTGTGAACCTCATCGAGTGCCTTGGTTCGAGACTGTGAAAATGAAGAGAAGCCAAATTAAATTAGCGTTTAGGATCCGTTCCGGACACTATCCCTGTGGCAAATTTTTATATCTCATGAAAATAGCTAATTCACCTAATTGTAGCACTTGTAATACATTGGAAGACATTTATCATTTGCTTATGGAATGTGATCGGAACCGTAACGAGAGGGCTGCTCTGATGAGTCGCTTTAACTTAGCTCGTATTGACGTGGGTGTAGCACAGGCTGCTATCAGCAATCCTGCATCCGCGGTCGCGACAGCCTTTTACGACCTGGTTATTGCGGCTTTTCAATAAGTCCTCCATCTTTTGACTGTTTAATTTTAAAGGATTTTATTTTTAACAAACTTTTGTGGGTATTGTATAGTGTTATTTTGTTTCTTTTCTGTTTTGTTTGTTTGTAAGATCGGATAAGATTTAAGTAAGATTTCTTTTGTATAATTGTGATTGTGAATAATTCGATGGGGCTGACGTGTCCACAATAGGACAAAAGTCCCTTTTAAATTTATAGAATAAAAAAAAAAAAAAAAACTCTATAATTATGTTCGAAAATGAATGTTCGCTATTTTAGTTACATCTGAAAAGGAGCTTTCTTATACATATGCATAGTTGCATCTTTTAATTTCCATTGAGAGTTACGAGAAGAGCTTAAAACATTTGTATTTTGAGGACATATCATATACCTACTTACATTAATTATTATTTCCCTATTGCCTAATCACATGGTACTCAAGGGTAATATTAGACCATTGCTTGCAAGACAGTAAAATTGGTTATGATTTGCGCATAAAACCTATTAAGTACTGCAGTAAGCTAAAGCGTATAATTTACGTTAAAATAAAACAGTACTTTTTGGTCCACGTATCCGAATACCACTCCAAGTTTAGAAGGTAACCGCGAATGTAAGACGGGCTCATAATTACATTTGCACTCATACAACGCAGCTTTGCGACTGAAAGCAACCTCCAGACTTAACTTTAATTGAAATATATTTTGTGTTCTGCTTGGCATCAAAACATGGCTTTATGATACACGAAAACATGTCGTTGCTCACTTGAAGATTCACTTTTATATACCTACGCTTTTAAGAATAAGTTACTAAAAGCGTAATAATCGGTGTAATCGTAATAATGTAGTACCCGCTGCCAGGTCACTGGTGCGCTATTGCTCTTACACAGAGATATCCTTGGCTTGGATATAATGTCCTTTAAATAAACTTATTTGTACATTAAATACGGTAAATATAGTCTTTATAGATTGGTTGAATATAAAGTATTCAACCAATTATACAAAAACATTATTTGGAGGTTCTTCTTACAATGATATTATAAACTGGACCGAAATCATGCCCCATTTACCGTGCTTCAGTTATTCCATTATGTAAAGAGCCCCAGATTTTTACTTTGACTTCAGAATATTATGCAGAACACGCAAAATCTCTTAGTGAATGGAGGAATTTTCCTTCAAAGCAAATAAATATAGTTATACAGGCATTATGGCGACCCTCTTCACCTCCCCTTGTATTATTCGGTGATATTGCTCGTAAAATTGGTGCGTCAACGCGCGTGACGTCAGTCTTAGCTGATGCCGCGTAGTACCAAATTGTCAATATATCAGAGTAGGCCCCACTAAACTGCTGTTTGGCAGCTTCTAACATGTTTACATATTACTTGTATTATTCGCATTAGTGAACTTTGAAATAATGAATGCAAATAAATGGGCTATGCAAATAATATGGTAATTGCTAATAATTATACTTCTTTTCTTTTTAACTTGTATATTCACAACTTATAAAGCTGTCTAGTCTTTAGGGATACCTGTCTAGATACTTTAGCGTACGTATAAAACATTCATGTGTGTCGTTTTACAGATAAAACGCATTAGAAGACGTTAACACAATTGACTGAGTAGGTACTTACCCGCCTTGATTCAACCAAGGAATATCAGCTAATCTACTAATAAATTATGCAATACAAAGGAAAAAGACAGCTTCTAAGAAATCGCGGCCATTTTACTTAATCAAACCGCTACGCTAACTATAAACTTTATTAAACTTGGATCCAATACACTTTGATCCCAACACAAACTACCTACTGATTGAACAACTAAGTAAAAAGTTATAGTTAGATCAGCTCTGTTATTCTGTGAGCAGTGGTCTTCAAAGTCTGAGATGATTAGCATAGTTAAGAGGGTTTAAAGATCCTCCCTCCTCCTCGTCAAAGGGCATCTCCTTATAACGCACCTATACGTACCTATAATAAGTTTTTGTCCTACGTGAGGCAAAATAGCGAAAAAAATTGCAGTGAGAGTTAATTCCTAGTTCCTACGGAATATACGGATTCAGACTTTTACGGATAGATTACTCGCCCCACCATGTTTTAACTATTTTGTGTACCTTTAATGTCTTTTTAGGGTTCCGTAGCCGAATGGCAAAAAATGGAACCCTTATAAATTCGTCATGTCTGTCTGTCCGTCTGTCCGTCTGTCCGTCCGTATGTCACAGCCACTTTTTTCCGAAACTATAAGAGCTATACTGTTGAAACTTGGTAAGTAGATGTATTCTGTGAACCGCATTAAGGTTTTCACACAAAATTTAAAAAAAAGTAATATATTTTGGGGGTGCCCCATACTTAGAACTGAAACTCAAAAATTTTTTTTTCATCAAACCCATATGTGTTATCTATCCATAGATCCCCATGTGGGGTATCTATGGATAGGTCTTCAAAAATGATACTAAGGTTTCTAATATCATTTTTTTCTAAAATGAATAGCTTGCGCGAGAGACACTTCCAAAGTGGTAAAATGTGTGTCCCCCCCCCTGTAACTTCTAAAATAAGATTATGATAAAACTAAAAAAAATATATGATGTACATTACCATGCAAACTTCCACCGAAAATTGGTTTGAACGAGATCTAATAAGTAGTTTTTTTGATATTTACAATAAACCTCTAAAATCAAAGTTAGTTTTGCGGTTCGATAAGAAAAGTGGTTTTTATGGTTTTATTCCTCCGGTTGTAGTACGGAACCCTCAGTGCGCGAGTCCGACTCGCACTTGAGGTTTTTTTGACTGAAGTGTGACTTGGACTCAAAACGGTTTGTAACAAACAGTGGCTTCTGTTCTTTTTATTTTCTGGTACCTATAGGTAATAGGATACATATTGCCAAACTTTTGGGAAAATCACGGACGAGAATAGCCCAACACCGCAAAAAATGGCGTGCTTATGAGGAGGCCTATGTCCAACAATGGATGAATGAAGGCTCCTAAAGAACAAGAAGAGATAGGTATCTAATAGGATATAAATACCTACCACGCACAAAGCTCCACAAACAAACTGAGAAATCCTAAAATAAGATTATTATTAAAATTCTATTTAGGCACCTGATTTTCAAACAATCAAAAGATACTTGTCTCCGCAAATGAGCCTCGATCCGAAACCATCCTCTCCCTTTGCGTAGATAAACGCATTTCACTTCATTAACGTAATTAAATTTCTCAAATTCGGCCTGAAATTAACAGTCTGATGGAACTTCCCCGTACCACGTGGATAAAGAATTTGAGATCGAGTTGGGAAGTATGGAAAGAACTTTATATTTTTTATTTATTTCAAGACATTTTATTTAAAGTACTGTATTATAAATACGGCGCTGCAGTTCAGTATCCAAATACATCGAAAATTATATGAAGTAATAAGTAGATAGGTACCTTAACTTTTATTTTAGAGAAGAATCGCAAAAAAGTCGTTAGAAGAGATCATCATACCTAAGCCCTGAGCCTTAGCCGCATTTTCATTTACATTACCAAGCGGTCATTTTGGTTTTAGCAAATAATCGAACACATTCACATGCGATAAGTGTTGCGAAAGAATGTATCAGAAAACCGACGTTTTACCTAACTAAAAAATTCATTCTCAGCATTTTTGATTTATTACCGACACAATAAAACAAAAATTACAATTACATTATTTGTAGTTTCCGATAAAAATAAGAGAAATGGAGATTTTTGGAGCAACTTTTGGAAGGAGAACTGTCCATAAAAAAAAAAATACATAATCCAATCGTGTTTCTGCTTCACAGCGATTTTAGGTTAAAAACTCAAAATACATGCCGCCATTCATTTGCTCGTGAGCAACACTATCATAAGTAAAAAAAGACGTGTGGCACTCGGAGACTGCCGCGGTAAAGCTATTGCGTAGCTGTTTTTATCACACTGCCACCTAGAGACGAGTTGCTGAACTAAAGAGACAAGCGTGATATTTCAAAAAATCATTTAAAGTTCTGCTATTCATCGATAGATTGCAAAACTAAAAAGTATCACCGCTGTGCCGGTCGGAGTGGGGGTGTTAGGTTATTTTCGTTACGGAATTTCTGGATTCGGTCTCCACGCTCAAGGCCCGCGATAGAAGCTATATATGCAAAAGCAAAAAATAATTTCAAAGTAGTCTCCATACTAGGCGTTGCGAAGTCGGTTCGGCCCAGTAGCCCAAAGACCGGCATTCAAGCGCATCTCCTGAGAAATCACGAGAGGTTCAGCCTCCCACCTGAATACTTACACAGCTATTGTGAGAGCCTTCCAAATTGTAATGAAGGTACAGACGGCCTTTTTCGAGTACCTTATCTGATTTTCAAATATGCAAATAGATCGTGCGGGGGCTGTTAATGCGAGACAATATTTGAATATGACATAGGAGCGCTATCATATATTCAGACCAGATTTTTCAAAAGATTTTTTTTTGTTGTAGATAGGCTTGCGCTTGATCAATCATGCCTGATGGAAAGCAATGATGGTTGGAGCACGCTTGCTTAGAAAAGGCCTAATCACACTTTCCTTGAAGACATCCAGATTATACTAAGCTCAGAACACGAAGGCTGGAAGGGCGTTCACAAATATAGGTACATAGGAATATATCTACATATTTTCGCCTTCTCAATATTAGTGCGGTTTAAAGGTAATTATTAAGATAGCCAGCTGCTTTAAAAGAGCATATACGAGTATGAGAGATTTAAAATTAATACGGCGGCAGGCGAAAAAAATAATTTTATGAAATAAACAATAGGTACAGCGCTTTATATACGAGTCGGTAGGTACTGGAAAAACACAAAAGACTTACGGGAAATAAAACCAGGGTAAATGATTTTCTTTGTTCGTAGTGTCCGGGCTCAATTGGATTTGCTGCATGAATATCTTATAGCGAACGCGGCTACATAATGTATGTTGAAACAAAGCCGTGGGATAACTCGAAATACCCTTGCATGATTACTTTCCTATTAGCTAATAATTGATTCCACAGTCCACTTGTTACTTTTCTACCAACACGGCGAGAAATAAAAATATCTATTTTGTCACTGTCTTTGATCGTGATTGAAAACTAAATTTGTTCTACCGCCGCAGTATAATGTTAACTTGTCCTGAAGTATTTTAGTGGCGTTCATTATACTAGCAGTGAAAGATTAAGTTTGGAAGAGGACAGTTGACTGGCGGATAAACTTTCTCACAATTCGTTCGGAGTTGCCAACAAAGGTATCTGTTGTTTCAAACGGTATCAACTACCATGTAAGAATTACTAAAACACTATTTTTTTTTGTGGTAGTCGTCATCATTCTTGCCGACGAATGTTCACTGCAGCACAAAGACACCAACAATGCACCCTGTTCCAGCCATTACCCATTCCCCATAATATATATTCACCACTACAATCAGTAGGCACCTTATAGCATTGTTTGTAACTCTAACTATATACTCGCAGCCATAATATAAAAGTACGCTTCCGTCCTGTGCTTCAGTGTCTCTTATGCCCACTAATGAGAAAACTCAGGATATGGGCATCCGAACAATTTACGTGAACCTTTTTGTACAAGCAAACAGTAGCGCAGTCTGTCAAAATTCGTCTGTGAAAGCATTTGTTAAATTGTTATTTGACACAATAAGTCCGCCTCCCTGGTTACAGCGCCCTTACAGGGTTCCTTTATTTTAATGGACATGTAACTAAATAAATACATGAAATGAAATTCTAAAGGTGGCTGCTGAGCGAACTACATCGTGACTTTACTCTTGGTAACGAAAAAAGAATTTTTGCTACCGGTAAACTGGCGACATTTTTTCGCGCGGTCCGCCCCGTCCAGGACACCTAGATGTCAACACCTGAACTTCAATACGAAGTTCTCCGATACTTACTTATCTAAAAACGCTCTATCATCAAGTGAAAAGTAAAGTAGTTATCATAAGTCGAGCTTGTCATTTTAAGAAAAGAGTACCTACCTAACCGAGTTTTCCTTTCGAATTTCCGCTGTTTGTACAACAGCCAGTTAATATTAGCAGCGGATAAACATTTTAAATCGTTCCTTTACTTTGTCGGGGATTTCCTTAGCCCGTAGTTCTGGTTCCCGTTAGCTCAGCTCGGATCATAGACTCCGGTCTGTGGCAGACGTGCTTTGAGCAGAAACTAATTGCAAGAGAGCCATACAACATCGATGTAGAGCGCGCGGAAGGAGTTAGAGGTATTGATGCAAAGTACAACCGCGAGTGCAACGCTGTATTAATACATCGAGCTGACGTGAAGCCGCGTCATGACGTCACGCAACGCAATGCGTGTTAAGTCAAAGCAAACACCACCGCACGTGGGCTGCGTATACATATGGGGAGTGTTCCTGCATGTTTTGAGTTTTATACGAGCCGTAGATTACATTACTATTTTATGATGTGTTTTTTTGTTTGAAGGTAAACAATAACAATTACAATTACAAAGCCTTTTATTTACCCATTTTCTTTTACATCCATTTCGTATTTGAAAATTATATTTATTTGCCATGCATGAAAAAAAACATTAAACGTTGTCAATTTAATTTCATATAAAATTTCTTGAAAAAAAATGCTTTTACCTACGTAACTTACCGTTCAATTTGAAGCTTTAGTGCTAATTTTTAAACGAACTTTTATCTGAGGCATCAGAGCAGATTATTTCATGAGATTTTCATGAGATCTATATATCTAATCGATAGAATTATCAAAACATGACCCTCACCCCATATAATTTTAACCACTGATAAACTATCTTACAATTTAATTTTAAAATAAATTGTAAGCGAAAAAATGTCATAGTAATGCGTTAATGACATAACAAAATAATAATGTTTGGCAGAATTACACAAAAAGTGTTTTGGGACCCGTTTCTATTTACTATTCACGCAAGTAGGTACATTTATGTAACGCCCCTAATGGACATTAACATTATCGCTCTTGTCCCTCGCACCCTGAAACCCTAGCCTCCAGCGCCGGTGTCAGAGCCCGGAAACGACACACGTCATAAACCTACCTCATTCTTGCTAACCGCAAACATATGAATATCTGACACGTACCTTTGTTGAAATTATGTACGACTATTATTGTAGCAAAACTCATGGGAATGTATGTAGTGCCTGATATTCATTAGGTATAGCAAAATTAAGGCAATAGCTCATACAAAAGTAGTGTGATTCGCCGGTTCCAGCGCACTTCCGGCCGAAGGCCGGAACGACTGGCCGTAGGCCAGGCCCCCGGCCGAAGGTCGGGGGCGTCGAGTAGTGTGATTCGCCGGTTCCAGCGCACTTCCGGCCGAAGGCCGGAACGACTGGCCGTAGGCCAGGCCCCCGGCCGAAGGTCGGGGGCGTCGAGTAGTGTGATTCGCCGGTTCCAGTGCACTTTCTCCGAAGGCTCATTAACCTCCCAGTCGGTGACTGGGGTAAATTAATGCACTCATTTAATTACGTGTGGTATGACGAGAATGGATAGGATAAGGAACGAGGGGAAGTTTGAAAGTGGCGTCAATAACAGAAAAGATGAGGAGTAATAGGTAAGCGCGGTATGGACATGTTATGCGGAGGGATGAAAGTCATGTCACTAAAAGAACGATGAGTATGCGTGTGCAGGGACGAAGAAGTCGAGGAAGACCGAAGAAGAGATGGATTGCGTGAAAGAAGATATGCGTGTGAAAGGAGTGGATTGCGAGTTGACGGCTGATAAGAGCGAATGGAAGGAGAAGAAAAAAGTTGAGGAAGGCCGAACAAGAGATGGATGGATTGCGTGAAAGAAGATATGCGTGTGAAAGGAGTGGATTGCGAGTTGACGGCTGATAGGAGCGAATGGAAGGAGAAGGAAAAAGTCGAGGAAGACCGAAGAAGTGATGGATTGCGTGAAAGAAGATATGCGTGTGAAAGGAGTGGATTGCGAGTTGACGGCTGATAGGAGCGAATGGAAGGAGAAGGAAAAAGTCGAGGAAGACCGAAGAAGAGATGGATTGCGTGAAAGAAGATATGCGGGTAAAAGGAGTGGATTGCGAGTTGACGGCTGATAGGAGCGAATGGAAGGAGAAGACATGTTGTGCCAACCTCACATAACGTGGGAAAAGGCCAGGAAGAAAGAAAGAATACTAACCTAACCTAACCTACCCTAACAGAGTAAAAACAGTTAGGAAACGAATATATTATTATATACTAACTTAACCTAACCTACCCTAACAGAGCAAAAGAGCTAGGGTACGAGTATATTATTATATACTAACTTAACCTAACCTACAACATTCTTATGTATAGTAACCTAGACAGAGACAAACCTAACTTAACCTAACCTAACCACTGACCTAACGTTACTCAAGTTTTTTTATTGACAATTGATCAAACCTTATTAGGTGGAACGAACTACAGCAAGAGTATTAGAAAGTTGTTGGCTTTGATTGATCAATCTTACGTTTTCGTATTTTAAGCAATTTCTTAGCGCTCGTTCCAAAACAAATGAAATTAATATTCCCATTAAAATGTATAAGATCAATAACAAAATTCTACCGTACATTCCCATGAAAGCGGCAAATATTTTTATCTCTAAAACATAACAAAGGAATATTCATACAAATCGAACCATTGATCTTTAAGAAAACAGGAAAGCAATAAAAACTGCCAGCTCTATTCAAAAATGCAAAATAACTCATGTTGGAGGCCGTTAAAAATCTACCGACTATTTACCGAAGGCGGCACCCTTTTTTTCTTAAGCTAAAATCACGAACAGCGTGGGTGGTACAAAGCATTAAAAACCAAATACAAGATAAAACTTGCATCCGTCCCTCGATAACAGTAACAAAGAGACGAACCCCTATTGTCAGGTGGTGGCAGGTGTCAGGTGGTATACCTGAGAGGTGGTTCAGGTAGAAATTTCAAAATTCTTGTTTAAACTTGCATCGTTTCAGAGCGTGTATATAAAGACTCATTTGATCATGAATGTCATAAGCTTACTAAGCGTTGTATTGCTAGTATCTAAGTGAATATACGAAAAAGTTTTAGTTTGTTCTGTGTGAGTGTGAATCAAAGTACTCAAAATGGAGGTAAGAAAACAGATTACAATGATTTTTATGTATAGTGTTTAAAGTCTTTAGTATTTGGAGGAAATGTTTTTGTTTTTGAGTTATATAAAAATAATCACTTAATAATATGAATTTAATACTTAATGCTATAGAGCTAATTTCATTTTTTTAATCTTATTTCAGAATTCACAAAACGAAGAATTCGCTTTAAATCATTTTTACTATCCGCTTAACATTTCCGATGAAAGTGATTCATTTAATAACAAAAAGGATACACAGAAAAGAAGTAACAGCATAGATATTTTCTTTGAGAAACCAAAGAAAAAGAAAAATAGCACTACTTCCTCGTGTGTAGCACAAGCATGTGAAGGCGGTCTTTCATATATCTCATCTAACGAAGGGGATAGTGCTAACGCCACTCATTTGATCAAAATAGATGTCTATGAAATGAAAAATCTGAAAAACGTGTTACCTCTTGATCACTGGAAATATGCAGATTTGCGAGTAAAGTACTACGTGCAGTCAGATAGTGATTAAACTTATCAGAGAACGCGGGATATTGTTTACAATATAACAAAGCAAATTGCAGAAAAAAAAGATTGTAAAAAATATTTTGTTGGCCGAGAACGCAAGAGTCAATAGATTCATGAAACACAAAGAACTATAAAAAATAAAACAATATCAAATATACTTTCGAATCGGCGGTAACTTTCTTAACAATGTAAATAGAACAAACAAAAGCAGACGCGGTACTTCACTAACATTTTATCATGTGATTTCCCCCTCTCTTGGTTAGTCTTTGCGAAGAGCCTCAACAAAATATAAAACTTCGGGCTGAATACTTTAGATTACATCTTTCAACGCATCTTACCACAAGCTCCAAAATGTCTCAGTGTCAAATATTTGATCCAATTTACGATGAAGAATTGAATATACTTTGTGAAGAACAAGAACAAGAACACGAATTGAATAAAAAATTAGTTGACTTATGTGTGCAAGTAGAAGAGGAACAAGAACGTGAATTGAATTCCATGTTAGTCGACTTGTGTGTGCAAGTGGAACAAGAAAATCAAAGAATTTCGTGAGTATTTTTGTTATTTTTTTTAAATCATACTTCAAAGGTTCTTAAGGGTTCTAGCTCAGTATTATACAGCACCAGGTCTTAGTTGGGATGCAATGCTGAAACATACACAAGTAGAACTAGAGCTACTTACAGACTTTGAAAAAATTGCATTTGTTAAATCCGGTATACGGGGCGGTGTCTCACAATGTAGTAACCGTTATGCACACGCTAATAATAAGTATATGGATAATTTTGATAAACAAATTCAATCATCCTATCTTTCGTTTTTAGACGCTAATAACTTATATGGTTGGGCTATGAGTCAATACCTTCCGACTGGTGATTTTCAATGGGTGAATTATGATACTAATTTTAATGTATCAATTGATTCTGATGTAGGCTATATTCTTGAAGTAGACTTAGAATACCCACAGGATTTACATGATTCACATTCCGATTTTCCACTTTGTCCAGAAAAAATTATCACAGGTGAGAGTAAAAATTTGAAATTAGTTCCAAATCTTTTCGATAAAACTAAGTATATAATTCATTACAGAAATCTGATACAATGTTTAGAAATAGGTTTAAAGTTAAAAAAAGTACATCGTATTTTAAAATTCAATCAAAGTCCCTGGTTGCAAAAATATATTGATTTGAATACCCAGCTACGTATATGTGCGCAATCTGATTTTGAAAAAGATTTTTATAAGTTAATGAATAATTCAATATTCGGTAAAACGATGGAGAACATTGAAAAACGAGTGGATGTAAAATTATGCACCCATTGGGAAGATTTAGGAAAAGTTGCTGGTGCTCAAACTCTTATTGCGAGACCTGAATTTCATAGTCTTTCAATATTTGCAGATAATTTTGTTGCTGTTCAACTTCATAAAACTAAATTACTATATAATAAACCTATTTACTTAGGTTTTTGCATTTTAGACATTTCTAAAACTTTAATGTATGATTTTCATTACAAATATATGAAAAACAAATTTGGCCCAAATTGCAAATTACTCTACACTGATACTGACAGTTTCATATATCAAATTTTCACTGATGATTTTTATGAAGATATTAAGCCTGACTTAAGTGATTACTTCGATACATCAGATTACGCTACCTCTAATATTTTTGATTTCCCCCAAATTAACAAAAAAAAAATTGGTTACTTTAAAGATGAAAATAATGGTGAAATTTTAACAGAATTCGTTGGCTTAAGGTCGAAAGTGTATGCCTTTAAGACACAAAAACGATTCAGTGCTAAAGCAAAAGGAGTAAACAAATCAGTTACAAAAAAATTTAAAATGGAAAATTATAAGTCTGTCTTATTTGATCAAAAAAATGAAGTTTGTGAAATGTTAAGATTTAAATCAATAAAACATGTTATTTTCACTCAAAAAAATAATAAAATATCCCTATCGTATTCAGACACAAAACGCTATTTAATTAATAATTCTACTGATACTTTAGCTTGGGGACATTTTAAAATAAACTCATTTAATAATGAATCATAATTATAGCACTAAGGTTTTTGATTTGTACAGTACTATTTCATTGTTTTATTTTTTATATAATAATAAGATTGTTTCTTCTATTTATAAGACTTAGAATTAGTTTTTACATAATGATAATTATGATAATATTAAACTTTCTGATAATAAACTTATTGTCTAAATACGTTGTCGTGTAATTTATTCCCCCATATTCCTGTTAAACTTAATACAGATCACACGCATTTACAGTAATGTATCATTTTCTCCATCCATTCACTGCTATAGTAGCAGGACTAAGCGGATGTGGTAAATCAAATTTTGTTACCAATTTCCTTAAACATTGTAATGAAATATGTAACACACAGTTTGATAAAGTTTTATGGTGTTATGATGAAATGCAGCCTCTTTATAATCTAGAAAATATAACATACATTCAAGGACTTCCCGAAATGAGTATGTTTGATGGAAAGTATCCTCAGTTGATCATTATCGATGATCTCATGCGGGAGTCCGATGGTCGTATCGTAGATATTTTTACAAAGGGAAGTCATCATAGAAATTTAAGTGTCTTTTACATAACACAAAATCTATTTCATCAAGGCAAAGGACAAAGAGATATTTCGCTCAATACGAGCTATATTATTTACTTCAAAAACCCTCGAGATCGAACACAAATTCGTCATTTAGCACGTCAAGTGTTTCCTGATAATTCGAAATTTGTTGAAGAAGCTTATAAAGATGCTACTGTTGACCCTCATGGTTATCTAATGATTGATTTAAAGCAAAATACGAACGATGCATGTCGGTTTAAAAGCAAAATCGATCCCCTTAATGATAAATGCGTAGTATATGTTCCTAAAAAGGGGTTTAAATATGGTTTGCATCATACAATTCTAATCAGTAACAAATAATGATTGAAAGTAGCATAACGTCTGATATAAAAAAGACGAGGTGTGCATTACAAACTTTTAAACCAAAATATCGCAAAATCTTAATACGTTCTCTTAAAACAGATGAAATCAATCGTGTATGTGAATATTTAAAAGAAATTTTTAAAGACAATATCCCCAAAAAGGAAGTGAATCAACAAACTTTTAGTATTGTAAAACTAAATTGTTTCTTTTCTACAAATGCTATTTAAATATTAATCAATTTAAAATAATGTATGGACGTGTGAAAACTCATAAAGACTTATTAAAAGCTTTACTCACTCTTAGACCTAACCTTCGTTCAGTATTATTAAAAGCGTGTAAGGACGAAGAAATTAATTGCATTACAGAGTGCATTTTTAATACATTAAATGGTAAAGTACCTCTGAAGGATAGTGACAAATCTAAGCTGAAAAAACATAAAACTGTTCTGAGAAAAATAATTAAGAAAGGGAGGGGTAAATTCAGAAAACGTATTATCATTCAACAAGGAGGAGCATTTTTACCAATTATATTAGGAGCTGTTTTGAATGGATTGATGAATTTAATCTAAAAATGGAGAACACAAAAAAAATGATTCTTATTGAACCTGAGGTTATTGAAAGACTAAAATCTCGAGATACTGCACATGAAGATTCTTTATCTAGATTAGATAAAGAAATGCAAAATATACTTAAAAGTAAAAAGGACGATCGTGAGAAATGGTCATTGTACATGCAAATTTTACAAAGATATCTCCACTTCGCTGGTGAAGAAAGGAGACCGTTAAGGCTACCGATTATGATGGAAAATGAGGAAAAACATGAGGGCACTGTCTTTAAAAAGGAAAGTGAACGCAATGACTCATCAGTCAATGAAGACTTTGAGGATGATCAACACGTACATGGTTTTTCAATTGATATGATATACACCCCCACTTACATAAAGAAGCTTATACCAAAATCATATCGAAAGAAAGCTGAAATACTATTAGATATTCTGTTGAATAATAAAGACAAAATCAGTTGGAAAAACGATGGTTCGTTGGTCATTGATAATGATATCGTTGAAAATAGTAATATAGTGGATCTAGTGAATTATTCTTTGAGATCTTTAAAACGTTCCAAGCCTAATGGATGGGACAAATTTATGGAAACCTTAAAAGTGATAAGGGCGCCTTCAAGCTGTATCGGTAATCCTGAAGCTATCGAGCATATAAGTAATATATCCCCTAATACTAGAAGACAAAGTTCACCTATTATTATTAAAAGCCCTAAAATATCATCATCAGATAAATTAAAAAATAAAAACGACGTTTGGGAAAGATGGAATCCGTACTAGATATATCAGATATTTATTACGATGTTTCGAATCCTGCAGGTTATGGGAGCATAGATAAATTAACAAGAGCTTTAAAGGGTAAAATGAACCGAAATCAAATTAAGAAATGGTTGGAAGCTCAGGAAACATATACGCTGCATAAACCTGTACATCGAAAATTTCCTCGAAACAAATACATACTATCTAATCTTAATGAACTATGGCAAGCAGATTTAAGTGATATGCGAACTTATTCTCAATATAACGATGGTTTTAACTATATTCTTTGTGTTATTGATGTTTTTAGTAAATACGCTTTCGCTAGAGCATTAAAAAAGAAAAATTCCGAAAGTATAAAGCAAGCATTTGAAAGCATATTTACTGAAGCTAATACAACCCCTTTGCCTTGATGAAATAGATTTTGTGTTATGTAAAAGACACTTAAATTTCTATGATGACTTCCCTTTGTAAAAATATCTACGATACGACCATCGGACTCCCGCATGAGATCATCGATAATGATCAACTGAGGATACTTTCCATCAAACATACTCATTTCGGGAAGTCCTTGAATGTATGTTATATTTTCTAGATTATAAAGAGGCTGCATTTCATCATAACACCATAAAACTTTATCAAACTGTGTGTTACATATTTCATTACAATGTTTAAGGAAATTGGTAACAAAATTTGATTTACCACATCCGCTTGGTCCTGCTACTATAGCAGTGAATGGATGGAGAAAATGATACATTACTGTAAATGCGTGTGATCTGTATTAAGTTTAACATGAATATGGGGGAATAAATTACACGACAACGTATTTAGACAATAAGTTTATTATCAGAAAGTTTAATATTATCATAATTATCATTATGTAAAAACTAATTCTAAGTCTTATAAATAGAAGAAACAATCTTATTATTATATAAAAAATAAAACAATGAAATAGTACTGTACAAATCAAAAACCTTAGTGCTATAATTATGATTCATTATTAAATGAGTTTATTTTAAAATGTCCCCAAGCTAAAGTATCAGTAGAATTATTAATTAAATAGCGTTTTGTGTCTGAATACGATAGGGATATTTTATTATTTTTTTGAGTGAAAATAACATGTTTTATTGATTTAAATCTTAACATTTCACAAACTTCATTTTTTTGATCAAATAAGACAGACTTATAATTTTCCATTTTAAATTTTTTTGTAACTGATTTGTTTACTCCTTTTGCTTTAGCACTGAATCGTTTTTGTGTCTTAAAGGCATACACTTTCGACCTTAAGCCAACGAATTCTGTTAAAATTTCACCATTATTTTCATCTTTAAAGTAACCAATTTTTTTTTTGTTAATTTGGGGGAAATCAAAAATATTAGAGGTAGCGTAATCTGATGTATCGAAGTAATCACTTAAGTCAGGCTTAATATCTTCATAAAAATCATCAGTGAAAATTTGATATATGAAACTGTCAGTATCAGTGTAGAGTAATTTGCAATTTGGGCCAAATTTGTTTTTCATATATTTGTAATGAAAATCATACATTAAAGTTTTAGAAATGTCTAAAATGCAAAAACCTAAGTAAATAGGTTTATTATATAGTAATTTAGTTTTATGAAGTTGAACAGCAACAAAATTATCTGCAAATATTGAAAGACTATGAAATTCAGGTCTCGCAATAAGAGTTTGAGCACCAGCAACTTTTCTTAAATCTTCCCAATGGGTGCATAATTTTACATCCACTCGTTTTTCAATGTTCTCCATCGTTTTACCGAATATTGAATTATTCATTAACTTATAAAAATCTTTTTCAAAATCAGATTGCGCACATATACGTAGCTGGGTATTCAAATCAATATATTTTTGCAACCAGGGACTTTGATTGAATTTTAAAATACGATGTACTTTTTTTAACTTTAAACCCATTTCTAAACATTGTATCAGATTTCTGTAATGAATTATATACTTAGTTTTATCGAAAAGATTTGGAACTAATTTCAAATTTTTACTCTCACCTGTGATAATTTTTTCTGGACAAAGTGGAAAATCGGAATGTGAATCATGTAAATCCTGTGGGTATTCTAAGTCTACTTCAAGAATATAGCCTACATCAGAATCAATTGATACATTAAAATTAGTATCATAATTCACCCATTGAAAATCACCAGTCGGAAGGTATTGACTCATAGCCCAACCATATAAGTTATTAGCGTCTAAAAACGAAAGATAGGATGATTGAATTTGTTTATCAAAATTATCCATATACTTATTATTAGCGTGTGCATAACGGTTACTACATTGTGAGACACCGCCCCGTATACCGGATTTAACAAATGCAATTTTTTCAAAGTCTGTAAGTAGCTCTAGTTCTACTTGTGTATGTTTCAGCATTGCATCCCAACTAAGACCTGGTGCTGTATAATACTGAGCAGGATCTAAGTCATACGTTTTAATACACACATTTCTAAAATTTTCAAATATATCCGTTAGTAGAAGTACATCAGTTTTAAGATAAAGATCAGAGTAATCACTCATATAACGACACTTGAAGTGACACCAAACCTCATTAGCATGTTTATAATCTTCATTTGAAATAGCACTATTTGTAAGTGTGTTGAAAAATTGCTTTTGAGTAGGGAGTGAAGTTAACTTTAAGTAGTCAAATGATGTCATATATTCATAAGGATATACACCTTTACGTTTTAAATAATAAAAGTCTCTTTCATTTTGAAAATTTCTACGCAATTCAATAAAGTCTTCATCACTTAAGTTATTTGTTAAAGATTCTAGACTACATGATAAAAATTTAAATGAATCAATAAATCTTAACTCAATTTGCTTATCACCGATTTTTAACATTTTTGAAAACGAAATATATCGTTCTTTATTTTGAGGTATAACCTTAACCCCACCTTCTGAAAAGTTAAGTGCATGTACAATAAAATGAGCATCGTAGTTACTGAGGTTGTGTAAAATTATGGGAACAAATTGAGGAGTGTCAAGCTTTTTACTACATCTTTTATGACAGACACCTATGAAAACTCCAGTGTACTTATCAAAATCAATTTTATAATTGGAATTCAATTGTTTTTCACATATATAACACGTACTAGTCAAAGATATTTTTTCTTTATCATAAGTTGTAAGGGGAAGTGGATCTATTACAATTAAGTGTTCGTCATATATACGTTTTATATCTATAAATAAATGTTCCATAAATACTTTTGAACAGTTTGTTCCTGTATATGTTTCATATTTCGACAATGTGTAGTTGAAAGTACATTTAATGTAGTACCCAAAACTATAGACTTCATGCTTTTGAATATTTCTTGTGAACGAAGTAGAGGGATTACTGTCACATCCTTGTATGGGATTTAAAAATGCTTCAAAATCTGCATAAATTACAAAAGGTAATTTTAACTTCCGTCCATAGTTATTAAATAATACTTTAGATTTGGTGGTATCAGGTAAATCCGTTCTAATATGATTACAATCAAACTCTTGATGAGATTTCAGTTGACTGTCTGATTGGAAGTAAATCAGACAACCATCACAAATATGTTTAGCATGATCATGATCGTTCAACTGTCGACTGACTAGTCGAGACAAGTTTTTAATGTAACAATAGTGGCCATTGGATCCATTATCTATGTACAATAAATTGATGTGTTTTTGTTTTCGACTTTTTGTAAAGTAAAGAGGTCCTACAATTTTTGTGGAATTGCTTTCTGTATGATGTTCGAGTCCGAAAACATTAATACTTAAATTATTAAGTTTTTCAAACTTTTTTATATCTTTCAATTTTACTGGAAATGGGATATCTGTAAAATTTAAAGAATTTTGCTTTGATGTATATGAACTTACTCTATCAGAGCTTTTTTTAACCGGATATAAAGCAGAGAGAACTGCCCATTGAAAACATTGATGGTCATTATTTTTAACATTGATAACTGCGTTTTTGTTTTTGATATCTTGTGGAAGGTCTACATAAGAAGAACCTTTTAATGGGTTAAATTTGTTTATATTTAAATCAATGTAATTTATATTTTTAAGACTCCAACCACTATCTTTCTTTTCAAAATTACTAACTTTATTTGAAATATCATGGAATATATCAGAATAAATATTATCAATTTCACTTCCTAAACAGAACACATAATTTGTTGTTTGAAAATCGAAGTTATTTTCCAAATTTTTTGAAGCTTGAATAAAATCCCCGTTTAACATAAAATTAATTTTTATCGATTTATGTTCCTTTAAGAGGACATCAAGCAAGTTGTGAATAGTATTTTTATTCAAATTCAGAAAATATTCAGGTGTTTGAAATTCTAAATTACTCGAACTATTACTAGAAATTCTGTATGTAGCAATTCGCCGACCAAATGCGTTTTCAATTAATTGAACATTATTTAAGCTTTCATTTGACGAATTAAGAAGAACATTATTAATATGTGCTTTGCTTCTAAGGTGATTGGCAAAGTATTTACGATTTACATGTATTTTACAACTAGGACACTCAATGTTATTATAGTTTGCAGATCTTACGGATGTTGAATTTGATTGTTCCTCTGTTGATCTTAGTGGCACCGTAGATGTAGAAGGTTCTTGAGAACATGGTCGTTTACTGGAAGAATTTGTTGATGTCGCTGCAGCATCAGCCTTTCTTTTCAGACCTGCGCCAGCTTGTACCGATCTGAGAAAATAAAAATTCAAATTAGTTTCTATAAAATCGTACACAATCAAATTAGTATCTGTACATTCGTTATTGCTAAACAAATAATATTTTACCGTTTTTAGTACACATATCACAATATGCTATCATAGAAAATACACCATCAATTTCATCAAAAGCTCCACATGACGATGAAGTAGAGTGCCCTTTATAGGGTGTATAGAATGGTTTAATCTCTGGATCATCCATCATCCATCTAGGAAGTTTATCAGAGATGTACCATAATCGTATGTATCTATGCAATTTGTTAATCACAAATGATTTTGTAAACACACTGATATCGTTATTGGATAAAGCCTCCATACTCGCTATTTTTACAATCACAACTGAACACTTAATGAATGTAGCTAAAACGTAAACGATGCATTTATATACAGATAGCCCCACCATCTTAAAAAGACACGTTCGAACGAGTTAGAACCCTTAA
This sequence comes from Coenonympha arcania, assembly GCA_036785405.1. NCBI lineage: Eukaryota > Metazoa > Arthropoda > Insecta > Lepidoptera > Nymphalidae > Coenonympha > Coenonympha arcania. The sequence continues at coordinate 7,252,322 of CM072061.1, forward strand.
GAACCTTTGAAGTATGATTTAAAAAAAATAACAAAAATACTCACGAAATTCTTTGATTTTCTTGTTCCACTTGCACACACAAGTCGACTAACATGGAATTCAATTCACGTTCTTGTTCCTCTTCTACTTGCACACATAAGTCAACTAATTTTTTATTCAATTCGTGTTCTTGTTCTTGTTCTTCACAAAGTATATTCAATTCTTCATCGTAAATTGGATCAAATATTTGACACTGAGACATTTTGGAGCTTGTGGTAAGATGCGTTGAAAGATGTAATCTAAAGTATTCAGCCCGAAGTTTTATATTTTGTTGAGGCTCTTCGCAAAGACTAACCAAGAGAGGGGGAAATCACATGATAAAATGTTAGTGAAGTACCGCGTCTGCTTTTGTTTGTTCTATTTACATTGTTAAGAAAGTTACCGCCGATTCGAAAGTATATTTGATATTGTTTTATTTTTTATAGTTCTTTGTGTTTCATGAATCTATTGACTCTTGCGTTCTCGGCCAACAAAATATTTTTTACAATCTTTTTTTTCTGCAATTTGCTTTGTTATATTGTAAACAATATCCCGCGTTCTCTGATAAGTTTTATCACTATCTGACTGCACGTAGTACTTTACTCGCAAATCTGCATATTTCCAGTGATCAAGAGGTAACACGTTTTTCAGATTTTTCATTTCATAGACATCTATTTTGATCAAATGAGTGGCGTTAGCACTATCCCCTTCGTTAGATGAGATATATGAAAGACCGCCTTCACATGCTTGTGCTACACACGAGGAAGTAGTGCTATTTTTCTTTTTCTTTGGTTTCTCAAAGAAAATATCTATGCTGTTACTTCTTTTCTGTGTAGCCTTTTTGTTATTAAATGAATCACTTTCATCGGAAATGTTAAGCGGATAGTAAAAATGATTTAAAGCGAATTCTTCGTTTTGTGAATTCTGAAATAAGATTAAAAAAATGAAATTAGCTCTATAGCATTAAGTATTAAATTCATATTATTAAGTGATTATTTTTATATAACTCAAAAACAAAAACATTTCCTCCAAATACTAAAGACTTTAAACACTATACATAAAAATCATTGTAATCTGTTTTCTTACCTCCATTTTGAGTACTTTGATTCACACTCACACAGAACAAACTAAAACTTTTTCGTATATTCACTTAGATACTAGCAATACAACGCTTAGTAAGCTTATGACATTCATGATCAAATGAGTCTTTATATACACGCTCTGAAACGATGCAAGTTTAAACAAGAATTTTGAAATTTCTACCTGAACCACCTCTCAGGTATACCACCTGACACCTGCCACCACCTGACAATAGGGGTTCGTCTCTTTGTTACTGTTATCGAGGGACGGATGCAAGTTTTACCTTGTATTTGGTTTTTAATGCTTTGTACCACCCACGCTGTTCGTGATTTTAGCTTAAAAAAAAAAGGGTGCCGCCTTCGGTAAATAGTCGGTAGATTTTTAACGGCCTCCAACATGAGTTATTTTGCATTTTTGAATAGAGCTGGCAGTTTTTATTGCTTTCCTGTTTTCTTAAAGATCAATGGTTCGATTTGTATGAATATTCCTTTGTTATGTTTTAGAGATAAAAATATTTGCCGCTTTCATGGGAATGTACGGTAGAATTTTATTATTGATCTTATACATTTTAATGGGAATATTAATTTCATTTGTTTTGGAACGAGCGCTAAGAAATTGCTTAAAATACGAAAACGTAAGATTGATCAATCAAAGCCAACAACTTTCTAATACTCTTGCTGTAGTTCGTTCCACCTAATAAGGTTTGATCAATTGTCAATAAAAAAACTTGAGTAACGTTAGGTCAGTGGTTAGGTTAGGTTAAGTTAGGTTTGTCTCTGTCTAGGTTACTATACATAAGAATGTTGTAGGTTAGGTTAAGTTAGTATATAATAATATACTCGTACCCTAGCTCTTTTGCTCTGTTAGGGTAGGTTAGGTTAAGTTAGTATATAATAATATATTCGTTTCCTAACTGTTTTTACTCTGTTAGGGTAGGTTAGGTTAGGTTAGTATTCTTTCTTTCTTCCTGGCCTTTTCCCACGTTATGTGAGGTTGGCACAACATGTCTTCTCCTTCCATTCGCTCCTATCAGCCGTCAACTCGCAATCCACTCCTTTTACCCGCATATCTTCTTTCACGCAATCCATCTCTTCTTCGGTCTTCCTCGACTTTTTCCTTCTCCTTCCATTCGCTCCTATCAGCCGTCAACTCGCAATCCACTCCTTTCACACGCATATCTTCTTTCACGCAATCCATCTCTTCTTCGGTCTTCCTCGACTTTTTCCTTCTCCTTCCATTCGCTCCTATCAGCCGTCAACTCGCAATCCACTCCTTTCACACGCATATCTTCTTTCACGCAATCCATCCATCTCTTGTTCGGTCTTCCTCAACTTTTTTCTTCTCCTTCCATTCGCTCTTATCAGCCGTCAACTCGCAATCCACTCCTTTCACACGCATATCTTCTTTCACGCAATCCATCTCTTCTTCGGTCTTCCTCGACTTCTTCGTCCCTGCACACGCATACTCATCGTTCTTTTAGTGACATGACTTTCATCCCTCCGCATAACATGTCCATACCGCGCTTACCTATTACTCCTCATCTTTTCTGTTATTGACGCCACTTTCAAACTTCCCCTCGTTCCTTATCCTATCCATTCTCGTCATACCACACGTAATTAAATGAGTGCATTAATTTACCCCAGTCACCGACTGGGAGGTTAATGAGCCTTCGGAGAAAGTGCACTGGAACCGGCGAATCACACTACTCGACGCCCCCGACCTTCGGCCGGGGGCCTGGCCTACGGCCAGTCGTTCCGGCCTTCGGCCGGAAGTGCGCTGGAACCGGCGAATCACACTACTTACAAATGCGTTTGTGAACGAAATAGGCAGAGCACTGCAGAAGAATGTGACAGAAAAACTAAATTTTATCTAACGACTAAAAAACCAGCCAAGTAAGAAAAGCCAGTTGTTGTCAATATAAAAATTCTGAGCGTTTTCGGAACTTATTACTACCGACACAAATTAACTAATACATACAAATTAAATAAAATGTATTTTTGGAGCAAGTTTTAGGAAAACTGTCTATTTTAATTTTTTTTTTTTATAATCATTGTGTAAGGACTACAGGTATTGTAAGACCGCATACTGTAAAAAACAAACAGCCGATATTTTGGTGATTAAAAACTTTGTGAATCTACAGGTCATGTTATTTTTTTTTCTACAACCGGTAACGTTTTAACTAAATCTAAGAAATGTATCGTAATGGCTAAATTTTACGACTCGCACTTGACCGGTTTTTCATTTAAAATACACTTATCTACATAAACCATGGCACATCCAGTAACACATACCTCATCGACAAAGACCCCTGGATTAAAGCCAACGAAGATGTTTGCTATACTCACAAATAACTACTTAGGTCCGAGTATTCCGTTTGCAATTCCAAAATACTTGGTCGGTGCTCAATAACTGATAGTAATTAACCGTTCTGCGAGATTACACCGTCAAAGGCTTGACATTGGTGATTGATACAGAGCCAATGACTATTACGTGAAGTGAAGTGGACCTACTAAGCTATCGGCTCCCGTCGTGCCCATCGAACTTGGAGCAGGTAACAAAGGCAATTTCATCGTATCAAGAGCCTCCTCGTGCCAACGGAATAAGGCGTATAATGGAATGTTTTACACAGATCTATCCATCTCTAAACACTCGTTGCAGCACTATTAATGAGTGTAGACAAAACTGTTGATTATCATTAGCCTACTGCCGTGTCGAATGCTTAATGCTGGTTGGCAATCTTCTCCTTTTATGGATATAATATTATCATCACCATCATTAAATACGCTACAGCCTTTAAAGACCCAAAGCTGCTGCAAAGGATTCCCAGATCGGTATCTGTCAATTGCGTTCGCTTCCCATTTTTCAGAGGTACCTTTCAACTTTATGATACTTATATTTTTTAATTTATAAAATTCTCGTATGACAGTGTTTGCTACCAAACCCCTCCGGCTTGTCCGATTTTTATGATTTTTTTTTGTCACCAGACCTACTGAATGTAAACCAAAAAAAAAAATATTCTCAACAAATAGGTCGTAAGCTATTTTCATACCATCAAAATAAAATATGTACTGCCCACCATAGAACTCAGTTGTTCGACCCAAGGTTTTAGTTTTCCAAGAAAAGATTACCCATTCGCAGTTTTATTCGAGGTGCAGTGCTAAGAATGCCTTCACACAGCGTCGGGTCATAAAAGTCATATAAATAAGGAAAGAGAAATTAGCTAATTATTAGTTACCTCGAGTAAGGCTCTACAATGGCAATTTACCTACGTGTAATTTAATACTTATGTTTTATGCGCTTTTTACCACATTTTGCGTTAAAGTATAATTATATTATAATACCTTGCATATAAGTTCATTAAATAATCGAGAGCTTAATCATTAACTATTTTTTACCCAGCTTAAATGACCGTTATAAAGTATAAAGAACACGTAAATTCCTCATTACCACACCTCGGTAATTGGTGTATGAGCTTAGAAGGACATTGACCAATGTGTTGAATGTTTTTTTTTCGGTTTGGATATTATCTTGCAATCTGTCGATTCGTCCACGAAAGATTATATTTTTATACACGTACCTACTAAAATAAGCTTTGTCATAAACGAATTAAATTAATATACCCATTCGAGAAGTTCCCAATTGTAATTGCTATTACAGAGACAAAATCTGGGTGACCCAGCTTCGCCCGGTTTTTTTTTGGTAAATTTGAAATTTTCAAAAAATGAATTCTAGCTAACGATTTATCAACCCTGAAACCCCCTAAACTAAATTTCATGAAAATCCTTGGAGCCTTTTCCGACATTCAGATTACATACATATACAATTACAATTGCTCGATTCAGTCAGTCTCAACTTCTTTATCCCACTGCTAGGCCTCAGGTCTCCTCTCAGAATGAAGAGAGCCATAGCTCAACACGCTGGCCAAGTGTGGGTTGGCGGGCTTCGCATACCTTTGAGGTCATTATGGTGATCCTTCAGGCATGCAGGTTTTATTTCACCGATAAGCGAGTAATACATATTTAGTTCCCAAAAACTCATCAATGTATAGGTACTAGTGTGTTTAGTAAACTTTTGGTTCGTTGGGTTCTACCGAAGTCAGCTCGAGTTCTTTAGCTGAAGCTCTACCATCAAGCCAGTGGGGCTATTAAAATGAATTCGCTTGACATCGCAAGGATTATTTCCATGAGTGAAGATTGATCGCAAAGTTAGCGGTAGTGCCTCAAATATGGAAATTATTACGTGTGAGTAAAGCGGCCCCATCAGTGACTCCGCTCATTTCGAAGCTTGGCTTTACAGCAGACAGAATTCATTCAGCACAAAATTTCAGCTTAAGCCCCCTGCATACTCTACGAAGGCGACGAAATTGAAACACGTTCAAGTTCACAAGTCAGCCCGTGACAAAGCTACGCCGGGTGTAATTGGTAGATAATCCTAGCTTTCAGATACTGTTCACGACACGCCCGCCGTACGGGGAAGTTTACTCATCGTTCTGTGATGTGTTTTAGTGGTTAAATTCAAGTCAACTACACATCCACGCTTTGAAATTTCTGTAATTACTAGTATGTATTCATTGACGTAATTGTCGTGCCATTAACTTTTTCTCGGAAGTCTTTACCGTCAGTAGCGATCTCTGCCACGCTTACGGGCTTTATGGCAGGCCTGCCGGGTAGTGTTGCCCAAAATCAGTCTTGGTCTTGCAGTCTTGGTCTTGTTCTTGCATTTTTGCAAGACCAAGACCAAGACCAAGACTGCCTAATTTTAGCAAGACCAAGAACAAGACTGGCAGTGCAAGATTTGAGCAAGAACAAGACTAAGCCTGCGAGACTCTTGCGTCTTGCAGTTAACGTGAAATCGCACCCTACTGAGCTATCTACTGTGGGAGCTCAGTAGGTTAGAGCATAGGCACGGATCGTAAAGGCCGTGGGTTCAAACCCCACCAGTGTCAATCGATTTTTTGAATTTGTCAACATTAAATTAATTTTGCTCTTTATTAAAGGTAGCTTTTAGAAGACCTCTCTGGCGCAGTGGCGCGCGCTCGGATTAAAGAGGGAGGTTGCGGGTTCGATTCCCGCCACAAGCCACTTTAGAATTGTACTTTTGGCTTAGGTCTGATCTGGTGGGAGGCTTCGGCCGTGGCTAGTTACCACCCTACCAACAAAGACGCACCGCCAAGCGATTTAGCGTTCCGGCGCGACGCTGTGTAGAAACCTTTAGGGTTTGCTTACCCCGTCCAAGTTAGTACGATAACATCTTCGGCAGCATCGTCATTTACCATCAGGTGAGATCGCCGTCAAGTACTAACTTGTAGTGGGTAAAAAAAAAGCTATGTTAATTCAAACTCAAAATGTATACTTACTCAAAATATTCATTGTTCATATATTGTTCTTACATCTAAATTACCGTTTAATCAATAGCAATAGGCTAATAGGTAATTGCGAGACTTGCGAGACTCTTGCTGCAAGACCAAGACCAAGACCAAGACTGGGAGTGCAAGACCAAGACCAAGACCAAGACCAGATGTACTGGCGCAAGACCAAGACCAAGACTGGCTGAGTCTCGTCTTGTTCTTGCATTTGGGCAACACTACTGCCGGGCAATAGGCGCCCTGTTTCCCCATTTTAATGCCCCACACGCAGCATCTGTTTGCTACAAGTATATTAGGAACCATTTGTGACCCATACATAAAATATATAAATTGCAATTGAATTGGTAAATTGCATTATTTCGCCCATAAAATATCATACAAAATCAAAGAATCAAAACGCCTTCTTGGATACTTCTAGATATTTACAAAATTTATACTTTAATCTGGAAATTCATTCACTTGCTCCTTTTAATCCGCAATTTATTTTAAGTATGCTGCCGCGAAACCAGATGTCAGATATTAAAGGACATTTCTCAAAATAAAATATTACCTGCAATATTTCAGGCGAACTCCTTCTCTGTTTCTTTTTTGGGTAAGTTTATTTTAATATCATGAAAGCTCAACATTTTAAGTACCTAATAGCTAGGATATTTTTCCCTGGCAATCACATTTTTTGGAAAACATAAAGGGATTAGTTCTCTCACTGCGAACATGGATTAGTATGAGATTTTGACACGAGGTTAAGATATTTTAATATAGTGAGAGGGCGCAGGGAGCCTAAGTTCATTCAACCTAAGTTCATTTCGCTTTTCACATGAAAATAAGTAATGAATTTCAAATCTACAGTAGTCTTTAGCGCAATGAAGGCAAATTATTTATAGTTTAATTTAAGTGGCTTTAACATCGAGCAAAACGACTTCAGAAAAATTCAATATCAAAGCTCGTTATAAACTCACGCGTGGGATGTTACGAGGGATGCTATAATAGTCTTCTATAAACTTATATGCCTAACTTATTGAATAAAAAATAAAAATGGGTCCTTCCAGGATATAACGCTCATATTTCTTATCGCGGCTCTCTCAATTCTAAACGCTTGTTCGTTTGTTTCTCATACACCAGTCCAAGAGACCAAGACCATGATTCAATTTAAACAGTATTTTTTATTTTTACCATGCAATAGCTTTGTATTTAATAGTAAGGCGATGAATAAAATTTGACGATTTCGCATGTAGGTACTCTATGTCCTATGGTCGAAGCCTATGGGACTCAATAAAGCATAGGTTTTCGCGATAAGTACCTCATGCTATCGAACATAGGGGCCATAAAACAAGGCACTATATTCATTAAAATCAAACGTAGGTAAAAACAGGATGTTGCGAACGGTAAATACGTAGTTAATCACACAGATAGAAGCAACAATATAATATTTATCCCCAGTGACCATATGGTTATGTAATTTGGCACACACTAATGTTCTTTTTACGAGTGTTGCGTAAAACAGCTCCGCTTGACGCGGGAGCCATAATAGTGTTGTGCTATAGAAATACACGCGGCCATTTATGTCCCGATTGAAATATAGGAAGCAATAAACCTAAATCCCTATAGTTTCAGGCACTTGTCGTAAATTTTGAACAAATGTAAGAAAACAAGGAAATTGTATTGTAAGCTTAGGTTCTTTACTTACTTGCATATCTATTACCGCTTAACTTTTTTTCCTACTAAAATTGTCTGTCTAAAACATTGTAATTTGTACCTAAATCAAACGTTTATAAAACTTGGTATCAGTTTCCACACAGAGACAGAACTTAACATTAAACAGTTGTTCAGTAAGTACTTACTGATTAGCGGAGGTTGTTTCTGCTTTCCTAGAAAGAATTACTATTAATCAGTACGATCCTGAGATTACAGATTAGAGAAGTAAGTTTATATTGTTGAATATAAAAAATCTTTCGGCGGCTCGCCTTAATCACATATTATAAAACTTGATGCCGTGGCGATTTTCCTAAGTGGGAGATCTACTAAGACTGCGCTTATCGGTGCCAATTCGCCGTTCTTGCCCTTTTGGTCTGCAAACTCAATAGGTTTTCATAAGTGCCCGCTAGCTGTCATTGGCAAAGTAATAATGGTATCGCATAGGAATAACCTGGTAGTGGTCCCCACCAGGTGGACGGACGACATTAAGAAGGTCGCGGGGAGTCGCTGGCACCAGGCGGCGCAAGATCGTGGTGTTTGGCGGTCATTTCAGGAGGCCTATGTCCAGCAGTGGACGTCCATCGGCTGAAACGACGACGATAGAAATAACGGAAGCGCCCTATTCATTAATTCTAGCCTAACCTTGCGTGACATGCGGCGCCATCATGTGCGCCAAGATTTGTTGTCAAATGTTTGCGTACTGAGATACTAACCTAGGTTTTTTTTTTCTCTTGGTTAATCTGCGATCAGTTCTGGGAACTTTAAGCGGATGTGTTCTGGGTCGCTTTACTTACTAACCTAGGTGACGCCATCTTATGCGCCGCTTTACAGATTAAAAATAGTTACGCTAATTTTGTAGACGGGGCCTGTCCTTATTGTTTCCTAGGTCTGTGTTATCGGTTATCATCCGAATTGGGTAAAAACAAAACATTCCATGCTAATCATCCTGAAAATAATAACAACATATCAAAGAAGCGTTCTTCCTGGGACCGTCCTCTCTTTTTGGAGGGAGTGGGGGGCTGGGTAATTGAAATCCGTCACAGTGCCGCCGCTCCGATGACAAATGACAGTCGCAGCCGGGCCAGTGCCTCGGTCAAGCCCGTATGCTATTATGCTGTGCCCGGATGATAAGAAAGTAAAACTCATGGTTAGTAGGGTAATGGTATCTAAATAAAATATGTATGAATATCTATGGAGTTACTTGTGCACTTAATATTATTACTTCTATTTACAGGGCTCTCGGCCTGTATTTGTTTACATTAAAACTAACAACTTTTGTTCCACGACTTTTATTTTATAAATATGGAGTATATTTTGAGAAATATCAAATATGCAATATTTTACAGAGATACTATCTACTCGTGCGAACTCGTGGCGCGAAACCGCAACAGTGTAATATCACTTGACAGAAATAATATTTCTTTGTATGAAATAAATTAATACTGAATTTTAAAAAGTCGTAGAACAATAGTTGTTGGTTTTGATGTAAACAAATACAGGCCGAGAGCTATTTGGTATTTTTATATAACCCTGTATACTCTACATTTGACTGTCTGACTTTTTTTAATAGATATATCAGGACGTTACGTACATCGCAATTTAACATCACAGTTAGCGATGGCTTGTGTCATGGGTACTAGATAGTTAATAAATATACATAAAGAGTATATATTACAGAAAAACACCAAGATACTGAAAATCATTCAATCCGAGGTCAATGTATTAAATGCGAGAAAGAAATTTAGCTTTATCAGTTGCTATACATTAATTCTGAACGCTATTTCTTTGAGAAAAACTATATAATTGAATTGAAGAACATACATCTCTACGAATGTTGATCATATTATTTTCTCTATTAGATATTTTTCTCAGCTAAAACTCCCATGGGCTTTCCAATAAAAACTGCTGAGTGGCAAGTATTTTTCTAAGTAGATAATAAACTCCATTACTCTGTAATGTAAAATTAGTGCCTCGGATAGACTTAGACGAGTAGATTTTACTTACATTTAAATAGAATTATACCCTGGACATGGCGGACGACGCGAAAAAATGTCGCCAGATTATCAGTGCCAAAAATGATTGTTTTACCCCCAACAGTTAGGCCACGCTCAAGAATTTTGACAGATAGCGCTACTGTTTGTTTGTTCGAAAAAGGTGTACGTAAATCGTTCGGATGCCCATATCCTGATGTTTCTTGTCGGTGGTTTACATACTTTATTTCCTTACACGAACACAAGGAATGACGGCAATCCTTCGGGACCATTCGAACAAAGCAAGGGTAATTCAGCTAGTAAAAATGTGGTATAAAAACTAAAAAGCATAAAAATAGAGTTCACAAACAGTAAGTACCTACCTAACGTTATTCATCAAGTACCTACGTACAATAAACCAAACTCATACCTACCACGCTGAAACTCCATTGTTACGAACCGAATATGTGTTATTCGTATGAAATGTTCACCCGTTCGTTTTTTATTTCGCCGTTAGCAACGAAATCTCGCATTATACGCGGCAAAAACCGAGGTTTACACAGGTAACTTTTCCCAAATAAAAGTTATGGCGGCAACGCAAACATTTCGCCCATCTGGGTTATTCCGGCGCTGCGTCACAAAATACTTACAGGTGACGAATGAGCAGCACGAAATAATGTTACCTTCAGGGCTAGTCCGAGATAGGTACAATAATAATAAAAATTCGATAGAGTTAAATACGTTTTCGAATAATACTTTTATCTCAGTAGGTAACATTTAATACTCTCTACCAACGAATGAACCATTTTTGACTATCCATGTCGAACATCAGCGAATTTTGACAACCTCCCTGGCGCTGTAACCGCGCGCTCGGATTCTAGTGGGAGGTCGCGAGTTCGGTTCCCGCCATGGGCCCTGTTTGGAATTTTATAATTTCTAAATTAGTTGAGTTCTGGTCTAGCGGGAGGCTTCAGCCGTGGCTAGTTACCACCCTACCATCAAAGACGCACCGCCAAGCGATTTAGCGTTCCGGTGCGATGCTTGTAGAAACCGTTGGGTTAACCTTCCAAGTTAGTACGATAACATCTTAGGCTGCATCATCATTTACCATCAGGTGAGATCGCAGTCAAGTAATTACTTGTATAGAGTAAAAAAAAAGAAATTAAGATTGGTGACGTCATTATGGCAGATGATCATCCTCATTATCATCTTGTGCCATCGTCAGAGAAGTTTGGAGGTAAAAAGCCGAAAATCTTGCCTGTTACGTGCTGCATCTTCAAAGGGTACATTTCTTGACTCGGGTACAAGTTTGAAACACGGAGCAACATTATGCAAACTAAGTAGGTACATTATTAGTTACTCATAGAACTCGCCAATTTTTTATACCCACTCATGGTGGTACAGAATTCATGATGAGCAAGATCGAGCCCCACTTGGCCGGTAAGTTTATTATTTCTTTTTCAAGTCCATTATAATTAATCAGGTAAATGTTTTCGCGAACAATTTGAAACCGAATCTGTATAAATAAATTATAATAATCTTGCTTAAATTAACGTTTAAATTGTAATGTTCGAGACGGCAAACTTTTAATGAGTACAGAGGGAAATTTAATAGAATTTTCCTGAGTTGAGATAAAGACTTTATTATAACTTTACGTACATACAATACAAGGATGTTCTTTGTAAGTATTTATTTCCAACAACTGATATAAGGGAACAATTACAGATGTTACGTATTTTTTTATGAGAGTTTGAGTTTAAGATTCGTAATTTACAATATCTGAGGATAAGTTACACAACCGTACTCTTGTGCTACGAAGAGTTCTGGAGATATTTCTAATTGTTTTTTTTTTAACTGAAGGCACAGTTTGAAAGTAAGTAGATGGGTTCGTGCTGAAGCCTACGACCATTCTGATTTGCTTTGCTTGCTTGCTAATTTGATTACTTTTTTTCTATATAAAAGTCACAGAAAACTCCACTAATTAAATAGGGGGGTTGTTTCAATGGGTCGCGTATAATAAATAATTAGTAATTCTTTACACTGTAATTTCATTTCTGTATGTGGTAGAACGCGGTTCAAATAGCCCTGGATGAAGTTAGCTTCGGATGTTTTGGACGAGGGAATATTAGTGAAATAAATATCATTGTTCAACTGTCTCTTTCCTACTTCAAGAGACGGCTTTATAGGTATAAGTAGGTATTTCCGACAGCATTTTTGGCGCCCGCACGGGTGAAAGTCTCGGACGGGGCTATTTTAACCCCGGTTAGCATAGTTTTACGGCACTTTCTGAAAAATGTGACAGAACAGAAAACTGTATCCAATATGAAACCGTTTGCGGTGATACAGAATAAATAATGAAGACAAGAGGATTTGGTTGACACAAAACGCATCGCTCATACCCTTCAGCCCGCGACGCGACGGACTTAAACTGATGCAGAGGTAAAGAGGCAGAACAGCGGTGGACAAGCGCTGCCTGAGAGGGTGTGATTCTCGAAATTATAATCGTACATCGGCCAACCATCGCCGGTAACCATAGCAACGCAACCATCCCAATTGGCATTTTGGCTGCATAATCGATGCAAACATTGACCAATCAATGCCTACGCGACACGACCGATGCAAGCATTGACTAATGACCTACATAGATGTAAGTTCGTCGCTGCTATACCTATAAGCATTTTTGCAGAATCGCATAGCAGGTACTTTGTAACCCCTGACCCAAACAGAGTTCTGCCTGTAATTCTGTTTAGGTAGATACCTACTTACTATCATAAAAATATAGTGTTAAAACAGGCAGCCTTACTGATTCCACTTGGTTAAAACGGGCAGCCTTACTGTTTCCAAGATAAAAGAGGAGAAAATTAAAGACGAAAGAGTACATATTTTAAACCTTGGCCGGTGTAGGTAGGTATATCAAAAACACGAGGAACTAGGAAGCGATTTGTGCTTCGTACGCATCTTAGTTAGGTAGGTATGTTTTTAACCGACTTCAAAAAAAGGAGGAGGTTCTCAATTCGTCGGAATCTTTTTTATTTTTTATTTTTTATGTATGTTCCCCGATTACTCGAAGATGCGTGGACCAATTTCAAAAATTATTTTTTTGTTTGAAAGGGTATAGTTCACAGATGGTCCCATAGTCATCAAGTCAGGATCTGATGATGGGATCCTGGAGAAATCGAGGGAACTCTTCAAATTTTATAAGCACACTTGAAGTGATTTGGGTACTGTTTGAAAGAGTAATTTTTTCCAGGTAGGCTTATGGTCATCAAGTCGGGATCTGATGATGGGATCTTGGTAATATCGAGGGAACTCTTCAAATTTTGCTAGTATGCTTGAAGCGATTTAGGTATTTTTTATAGTTACTATTGCATTTCCTTGCAGTCATCAAGTAATGACTGTATTCATCAAGTCAGGATCTGATGATGGGATCTTGGAGAAATTGAGGGAACTCTTCAGATTTTAGAAGCATACTTCAAGCGATGTGGGCATTTTCAATTCTTTGCGCATTAGTTGATTTCCACTAAAAAGTATAAAATAAAATGGAAAATTCTTTCCAAAAAACCAACTTCAAATGCCACTACAAAGAATGAAATAATTTTCAATGTACACCAATTCGAAGTCGGGCAATGTTTCGTTCATTCACTAATAGTCCTTCGTATGGTCGATAATTTTGTCGTTTCTTTGCACATCAAGTTTAATAATAAGAAGGACTATTAATGATTGAACGAAACATTGCCCGACTTCGAATTGGTGTACATTGAAAATTATTTCATTATTTGTAGTGGCATTTGAAGTTGGTTTTTTTGGAAAGAATTTTCCATTTTATTAAGATAATAATATTATGTCGACATTGTGGGAGTGAAAAAAGCCAAAAGCTCGATCCTATATTTACGGTAGAAGGTGCCGGTGGAACTAATTAAAATTATTCAACATTTGAATTCTCTTACCTATTTCCTCACTGATCTTTATGATTTTATTTAAGCATTTATAATTTCCAATTTATTTAGTATTAATAATTCTTAAATTAATATGCTCTATACATGGTGTTGTTCCATTTTAGCGCACTGAAAGTAAACCGTGCGTGCATTTATAAACAGAGTTCTGTACCGCCCTCGGTACACCTACACTTGTGTGCAGTGTGAAATGAGTCGAATGCAGCCTGCCTGCAGTCAGCAGTGCCAAACAAAGAATTGCTGCCAGTTAGTAAAACTACAGCCGGAAATATTAGGCATCTAATTCAGGCACCCATATAGAATAAGGAGCCTAAAACCTCATAGAGAACGACTATAAAATACATATATACGTCCTTACAAAGAAGAATGACCAAAGGTTGTATGTTTGTGTTAGGTTTTCTCATGAACCAAAACCAAAATATGCTAGGAAGATTAAATAGCTTTTTAAATTTTGGCCGGAATTCATCCGGCCGGCACTCCGAAATTCAATTACTTTCTTTTTTTTCAATGCACATTTTCTGTCATACAGATTTTATAAGAACGACTTATTTATTTAAAGTTATAACTTTAGAATCCGGATGCTAGTTAGAAAAAAATTGTAGAGTTTATGTGGAATTCGTAAGTTTGGATTTGAATCAGCTTAGTACCTAAGGGATTCCATATTATATCCATGATCATTATTCTTTAGACAGTACCAATAATATCTCGTTGTTTTATTTTTTCGCAAAGCTTTTAAATTTTTTTTCGTATTTTGAAACTTTCAAATTAATATTAATCACTTTTTTTCAGCTCTTAACTAACACATAACGCCATCTGTTTGATGTTAAGATCGCAAGCTCGCCACGCCGGTGATAACGTAATTCTAAGGATTTTGTAAAGATGGCGCTTTAACAAGATAACATGTGAAGGAAAATGTAAAGGAAAAAAAATGAAAGCAAGGAAGGAAATGTAAAATGAAATAGCATAGACTAGGACTTAGGTTTTATCCGCGGCTTCTTAATTTTTGTTTTGGATAGCGCCACTTTGAATATTTTCAAGGAGCGATAAATTCCTAATTTTACCGATGCGACAAAGGATAGAAACATTTTCATACCTATAATTTTCTCAAACAGTAGCGACTTTGTCAAAACTTGAGAACTTGAGTTTTAGCCATTATAAATTATTAATGTGTCCTATTATTATCTAATTGGTATCTTAATATTAGTAGAAAAGTATAGAAGTCTGAAGTGGCATAATATGATTATTTGTAGTTTTATTTCCAGTTACGTGCATTTCGCTTAGGGCCGATTTTTCAATCGCCAGATAAACGTTAATTAACTGAGGAATAAATAAGACGTTTTGACAGCTTTTGTATGGCATTCGCTTCAAATTTATTCATCAGACTAGCTGACCCGGCAAACTTCGTTTTGCACTGTTATTTTTTTCCTCATAATATGGGTATGAAAAATAGCTCACGAGTCACGACCTGTTCTCAGATTTACTGAATGAGTTGAATTCAAAGGTACAGGCTCTTGTAAAAGGTCAATTAGATATTTGTCATAATATCTGGCTCTACTATCTATAATACAACTGTAACGGGTCACGTTCCGTACATTGAAGATATTTCGAAATTTTTTGTTGCAGAGCACTCTTTAGTCGATACTGAAGCCAAAACTGTAATTTGTTTAATTTTTGTCTCTTTGTCTGTCTGTCTCTCTATTTCACGGCCACACATCACGGCTAATCCGCTGGATGGATTTAAATGAGACTTGGCATGATGTAAGTTTATATACCGAAGTAGGATATAGGATACTTTTTATTCCAAAATTCAGCATGGTTTCCCTGGAAGACGACATCAAAGTCAAAATGTGTATTAAGTTATAATTCATTAACTCGCGGTCAGATTTCATTCATTCTTTTTGACGTGACAACGTCTTATAATTCGATAGAGCCGGCTGCACGCACAAAAAAACATGACTCATTTACCGTTACCTCGCTCTGAGGCGTTCCATGTAAGGCTTGAAGTGCAAGCGAAAGTTGTCACGTTCAACTATCGTCAGTAAACCGACTTTACAGACAACCAATTTTTTGGTCGAAAGGTGGTACTTCATAGATTGTCTCTGAAATATTTAAACTTTATCAGTTTTGTAGTTCAGAAATTACAAACATACAAACCCTCAGTGTAAGTCAAACCGTATAGCCAAGTCATGCCGCGATATTACTTATAGCGCCATCTCTAAAATTAATGTGGTACTCTCTCTGGATCAAATATAATTGAATTTCATCTCAACCCCACAATAGCTGGGTTAAGGTTTCCTTTCAGAATAAGAGAGGTTTGTTTAGTAAGTACTTAGATGAAGACCAAAAAAGAAATGGATGGATCGTATGGAAGAGTATTGCACGTTGACAGCAGATAGGAGAGAATGGAAGAAGACTCCATGGTAAAAATTTAGAATCGTTTGGCAGGAGTAGGGGAAAGAAGTAAAGGAGCTAGGAAAACCCTTTATCCATCACCATCTACCCCTCGCCCCCTCTAAGGGTCAGTCGACAGAGCTTTAAAATCTTGAGGTTAAGACTCTTTTAGCCTTCAGTCTTTCCCTTACCCTTTTTAAGGCTCGGTCGTCTGGGTGGTCATAAAAGAAAATAACCACTCAGAAGGATGGTGGGGCCTTGCAGGCCCCGCCATCCTCTTCGTCACCTATCCGTTATCCGAGTCGAGGTGCCCCAAGTCCCGAGCTCGCTTCGCTCGCTCTACATCCTAAGTGGTTTGTGTCAAAAATTGAATCTGTTATATTAATACTACCAATAACATATTTAAAAAGTTCTGTGGCCTATTTTTTTTGTCGGTACAACAAAATATATGTGTGGTGTTCCATCTCGTCTTACTGTATCTCCTAAAAATCATCCTAACTTCGAAAAAAGACCTCCCGATCTATACTGACCGCCATTATAAATTGAATAATTGTTTTTTGAAAAGCTCGAAAACAGTGCGTTACCTCGTAATGCGAATAGTATTGTTATAATCAGGGACCAAACCTCTACCAAATACAACACCTTTCTCCCCCGAACTCCTGCCAAAGGAAAGTAAATCCAACCCTGATTTACCAAGTTTCATCAGTACTAACAAATATCTGTAAGAAGTTTGGTGAATCGGCTTTAAACAACTCCAAACAATAATTGCGCTAAATCGTTAGTCGGTTGCATTTATATTCAGCTGAAAGAACCCTCGGCACCCATCTCGCAGAAAGCTTCGAAGCCCCAATTCATTATGAATTATATTTCGAGTTCGTTCATAGGATACACCTATGATTTTATCTATTTATCTGATTTTCGATCAACGGCTCCCAAATATTTCCGACGTTATTCTCAGTACTCGAAGCTGATGGCCGTCCAGCTCGTGGGTCATCAATTCTTCTGACCATTTTTTAACGATTGTATACGCTGGAGCAGGTCCTAATTTGTCAATCTGTTTCAGAGTTAACCCTTTCTTGAACAAATAAATACTTGGCATCGACGTAGGTAATGTTCGATATTCTCCGAAACCACAATCGGTATTATAACGTTATTTGCATATCAAATAAATTAAATAGACCAAAGAGGTCGGACATCATACTCCGGCTACAAATTTCGAAACAAACTTGTCAGAGGTGCTGACGTGACAGCATTGAAATGTTTACATAGCAACGCCATTAAATCAATTTATTAATTTTACTTTTATTTTGAAAATACTCGATAATCCTAAGTCTCCACATATAAGTCCTCGACTCGGATCGATTATTTTTTTACGCTCTTTAATTTGATATACAATTCGTTCAATTCCACCGTACACTGATTCGACCTTGGTTTTTGTATGGGAAAATTAAATCGGCCAGGGCCAGGGTACTCCAGCTTTAAGGGACATCAAATATAGACAACCCGCTCCCGCACCCAGAGATCATACCCTGAAAGTTTCATAACGATCGGTTCAGCCGTCTCGGAGGAGTTTGGCTACAACGAAAATCGAGAGAATTTTATATATTAGAAGATTGGACAAATACTGAGGGTTATTATGTCTATTTTTTCTGAACTACAAAACCGATGACTTTGAAATATTTACAGAACAATCTTTAATGTATCCCCTTTCTAACAAAAAAGGAATGAATGAAATCGGACCACGCGTTAATGATTTACAACTCAGTTTACATTTTAACTTTTATCCCCTCTCCTAAGGGAACCATGCTGAATTTCGGGATAAAAAGTATCCTATGTCCTTCCTCGTAGTATGAACTCAAGTCATACCAAGTTTCATTGGAATTCATTCAGTAATTTCGGCGTGATGCGCGGCCGTGATACAGAAAGACAGACAGACAGACAGACAGACAGACAGACAGACAGACAAAAATGAAAAAAAATACAGTTTTGGGTTCAGAACCGATTTTAGAGTGCCCTCGAAAAAAAATTTTCAAAATATCTTTAATGTACAGAATTTGACCTGTTACAGATTTATTATAAGTATAGATAGTTTATCTGACGATTGAAAACTCGGCCCTTAATAATTTTATATTTTTGAGACGACATAAGTACAACTTCTCGCGCATTTTTCTTAACAATGTTGTGTGTGTTGCATGTGGGTAGTGGTTATTTTGCTTGCTTGGGCACTTGCCTTTTTGCTTGAGTGGGAGAGCGGGCGGTGGTGGGCTAGTTACTGTATGTTTGACCATAGAAATTATTTGCAGATAGCGGAATGTAGCAAAATAATTTAATCTTTCCAGCTAATTATGGATTTCCGCAAAATTACGCCTGCTTCTATTCAATACAGTTGTGGACGTTTGTCCATCGCAATTATGCGATAAAGCACAAAAGAGCGACTTATAAATTACCAGCAGTTTACATAAAACAGCAAAGACTTGAGAGCCGGGCGCTGTGTTCTTGAGCGCGCGATCAGTCAACGTCGGCCAGCATTGTTAGTGAGGAGAATGGAACGAACTCTGCCCGTGGACTGTGAGTCGGAACTTTTATAAAATATGTGCACGCTCCGTGCCCCTTTCCCTCCCGACACTACCCTCAACTGACCTCAACTTGCTAAAGTGGTGAAACAAAAATGTTTGATTTATGATCCCCGCTTTGCATAATGAGACGCTCCTCGCAGGTTACAGCTGATAATACGAAGCCGCCGCACGTTGCGAAATAATGACACTGTTCTAATTAATTAGGTTTTCGAAGCACACATAATTATTCCCATATCCCTACCTAATTAAAAATTCTTATAATCCTGTAACAGATGGTCGACTTAGACGGTAGAATTCTCAATGTATCAAGAATTGTTTTTAATATGAAATTACTTTCGAAAACAAAATAAAGTTACAAGTAATTAATTATCTTCTTCTTCTTTTTCTTTAGGAACCTTCATTCATCCATTGTTGAACATATACCTCCTCATAAGCACGCCAATCTTTGCGGTGTTGGGCTATTCTCGTCCATTGATTTTTCCAATAGTTTGGCAATATTGTCAGACCAACGTGTTGGCTGCCTGCCGACGTTTCTGCGACCGGTGCGTAGTCTCCATTCAAGTAAAAAGCGGATCCATCGTTTGTCTGAAGTCCTACATACATGCCCCGCCCATTTCCGCTTGGACTTCTTAATGATTAAACGAACGTGAAGTTCAATCATAATTACTCGAAGAGTTAGCTCCAACACGATATCAGTCACTGCAGTTCTTTTACGGATTAGTATGTTTAGCACACGGTCGATGAGCGAAAAACCGAGCAAGTAATTATACTTACGAGTAATAATTTCAACGACATACAATATAACAATCAGGTATACCTACCAACAAAATAAATGTGTAGGGAAAGTATTGCATAAAACTCATAAGCTTATTAAATTTTGTAGCAAGAGAAACAATTGAATAATAAATAGGATTATTTGTCCACAAAGCAAGTTGCTTGCGGTAAATAAAATATCGCGCTGTCACCGCAAGCCTCTTATCTTGCGATTGAAAACTTCCATTCAACTATTGTACTGTAGCGTCGCGCGCGGGCCCTACCATTTGTATCATGTCTGGAAAATCCTATTTTAATACAATAATTGCGAGTTTGATCTTAACTGCAGGAAATTAACCATGGAGTTAAAGATGGAATATTACCTACTAAGAAAGAGACTTTTTACACATTTTACTTAGCATCACAGTGAAGCGTTAGGAGATTGTGTCAACCTGGATCAGTGCGATTAGGTTAATCCGAATTAAGTATTTACTACTTATTCTGGGTTAAACTGCTTCATCGTCCAAAGATAGAAATTTAACTCTAGTTTAAAAATGTCAATACTTAACCTTTTAGCCCTTTACAGTCAATTTATAGCGATAAAATTGGGATTTATTTACCCGATCCGGAAATCGAACAGGGAAGCCGTTGGGGGTTAATCAGAAAATAGCAACAATCAATGTGAAATTTTTTGGATGTATGTAAGTAATATCTGGACTGTGTGATATTGATTCCAAGATAACATTTATAGAGATTCAGGAATGCCTCTCAAAGTTAAGGGGAACATTTATAAGACGGTCGTCAGACCTGTCGTGTTTTATGGATCAGAGTGTTGGGCGGTAAAAGGGACAGATGAAAGAAGAGTGTATGCCACCGAAATGCGAATGTTGAGATGGATGTGTGGTGTGACGAGAATGGATAGGATAAGGAACGAGTACATAAGGGGAAGTTTGAAAGTTGCGCCAATAACAGAAAAGATGAGGAGTAAAAGGTTAGCGTGGTATGGACATGTTATGCGGAGGGATGAAAGTCATGTCACTAAAAGAACTATGAGTATGCATGTGCAGGGACGAAAAAGTCGAGGAAGACCGAACCGGATTGCGTGTGAAAGGAGTGGATTGCGAGTTGACGGCTGATAGGAGCGAATGGAAGGAGAAGACATGTTGTGCCGACCCCACATATAATGGGAAAAGGCAAGGAAGAAAGAAAGAAAGATAACATTCATAGAGATTCTTGAAAGGAAGCATGAATTTCTTTGCATTTAAAAAAATCAGAATTACCCGCTAGCTATTTTCTTTTTAAAAGCACTAAGTTTCTGATATTTAAAAAAGTATGGGAATGACGCTCGTTATTGATAACTCACGTGATCAACTTATCAAATGTAGGTATACTTTATTGCCATACATCAATATTTGCCAGAGCGATTGTAGAGAAAACGACTATAATGTAGCATGATAGCAATTCAGGTTTTTCAGGTAATTCAGTTTTACTTAACCGCCAATTGAGATGACCAGAAAACTGACACAAAACTGGTCCACAGTCCTCACCAAATCACTGACTCCAAATCAGAATAACAACCTTACTAAGTAAATAGCAATTTTTGTGATACAAAATACATAATACAAATAAATACGCTTTGACGCCATATATGTATTTCTCCTTACCACTGAAATTCACTTAAAAAACTACTCGAGTTTCATTCGATATAAAACAAACGCTAGAAACATTGGTAGGGGATGGGCAGCAAACCGTTTAGAGTGTAACCGCGGCCTGCGGCAACAGAAAAATGCTATTTGTAGGAGCCGATGGCAATATTATAGTGAAATAAGCTTAGAAACAAACGAAGGAAACTTATACTGATAAGCTTATACCATCAGACTTACAAGTACTTAACTAATAATAATAACCAGGAGCGGATTCAACCCTCAAAAAAAGTTGTGGGCACATGCCCTCGAAAATCGACTAAGTGAGAGTCCAGCAGGGCTAGACAATGTCACTTAAGCGTTTGGCGTTAACGCTAGTCGCTAGTCGACAAAAATGTATGGACAAAACAAATGACTGTAGAAAAACCACGACATTAATTAACTAAACACGCTGTGTTTGATACTGTCGGCTGTCAATTGTCAAGCGAAGTACGCTAAAGTTATCTACAAGCTTCGCGAGAACGCCAGCGAGCGTTGAAGTTAGCGTAGTTAATTATTCAAACACAGCGTGTTTAGTTAATTAATGTCGTGGTTTTTCTACAGTCATTTGTTTTGTCCATACATTTTTGTCGACTAGCGACTAGCGTTAACGCCAAACGCTTAAGTGACATTGTCTAGCCCTGCTGATCGCTGCATTCCGAATCACGGAAAATTCGTGCTTTTTTATTGTATTTCATTAATATCCAGCTATGGCATTCTCGTAACGTTTTCACATACTCAGTGATTCGATAAAAGAAAAAGAAAAAAATATTAACACTGAAAAATGAACTTTACAGTAATTGGCTTAGAGTGTAAAATTGAATGTATTTCATCATAGGAAATACAATGCTCAACTTGAGGCGCTTAAGTAATTTCCGACCGACCGAGTCGACCAATATGGCGTTTTGAACTACATTCAATTTTACGCTCTATGCTAATTGAATTAAAATTAATTTTTCAGTGTCCGCAAAAAATGTTTTGAATTCAATATCGTCTGCATAAGTACGGAAATAGAATCACCTTTTTAAACATATCACATCACGAAATGTAGCCGACACGTAACGTGAATAGCCCCCCAGGTCTATTAGGATTTAAGATTGTGGGCATGCCCAATGATAGTGCCCACAAAGGTGGTTCCATGCTTGACAATAACTTGATAACGCATTTGTATTAAGATATAAATATGTGCAAAGTCCAAGTATATTTAAATCGTACACATGAAGTAACCGCCATGTGGAATATATGGCAGTTATTATTTAAGGTCTAAATGAAAAGCTTCCAACGACATCTCAAAAACCCTTTGCTCGACTTTTGGATCAAGAGGCGCATACAGAAAGCAGTAGGAGTTTTTGAGGCAAGATTGCAACGAAAGACTAACATTGCAACGAAACCTTCATACTTCATACCCGGGAGTTTCCCATAGCGTGTCCTGTAAATTTTTGGGTGTAGTAAACGATTCCATGATAATAGCCAAATCCGTAAGAAAAAACCTGATCTGACTCCGGTAGCAGGCTGGGGCCTTACCACCATCTCTAATATTTTCATACAAACATAGTATGAAAATTTCAAAATATTACTGCAACATTACTTCTTTAAGAAATGATGGTACGGCCCTTGAAAGCTGCTTGATATGGCGATGAACAGTATTAGAGTTAGAAATAATAAATTTATTCAGCATCTGGCCGGAATGCATAATGTTGCGTTTCGAACAATTCCGTAGTAGCCCAAAGCAATTCGAATGAGCTAATTAATTTGCGAGGCTACACCGTGAAACTACGTGTTTAGTGGCTTAACCAAATCTCACGTAGCCATGTTTAACCTAATTATCATAATTACAGGCGTGCACTGTTCATGAGGAGTTCGTGGCTGGGTTTTGGCTTGTTTTGGTAAATGTATCGCGTATCAAATGAGTGTTGTTTGGGTTAGGATGCCAAAAGCTGTGGTAACCTCGTGAAGACAGCACCCTCCAATTTATAAGGTCCACAATCCTTGTAGGCAGGATTACTTACTATAATAATTTAGCAATTTGTTTTAAATTGGTGAACACTAACATTAAACGTGATTACCACATAGCAAGAAATGACTTTATATTGACTGTGATACAGTCTTTTTTGTTTTGACATTTACATACAAGGTCAGTATAAAAAATTTAAAACAATATTACAATAATACTGCTATTAGACATGGTGGAATACCAAACTTGGAGTATTACGGCTCCTTGTTTTATGAAAACTCAATGTGATATATTGGCGTAAATGAAACACGTAGTTCTTGAAGTACGTTTAATCCGAGACTGATTAGTGCATGGTGACATTTGACAATTGTTTCAACTTATAATTTAAAGTACCCACATCATAAATATATCCCATTATCTCCCCCTTTACATAATGGATGTTTGACTAAATAAATAAAAAGTAAAATGTAAGTAACAACTAGAAAACATATTTTAGTTTACTCTCTTAGCCATTAGGTATATTTATTCTACAAAATTAATAACAACACAAAAGTAAACTAGTTAATAATTATAAGTAATACCTATGTGTTTATAGACTTAACTCTAAAGTTTAGGACCGCGGTCTAGACCGAAGTTGATCTGCATGCCTCGTCCAACGCAAACCCTCCTCAGTCTCAACCTCGTATACATTTTGTCCCGTTCTGCACCTAATTATCGCAGAGCACCATCTTTTATTGCTTTTATTGACACGAAAATCCCTAACCCATACTCTGTCCCCTTCTTCCCAAGATCTATCCTTTCCACCTTTAGCAGAAGCTCTTCTCTCCAAGCGATCCGAGACCGCTTCCACCAGTCCCGACTTCAATAAATCGAAACGTGATCGAAGGTGACGTCCGAACATGAGTCTAGCCGGAGTGTCTCCAGTTGTACCGTGAATACTGTTACGATAATCGAGAAGAAATCTCTGTAAAAAGTTAGGAATACTAATTTTTTCCACGACTGCTTTTTTTAAAGCCTTTTTTACCGTTCGGACTGCATTTTCAGCTTCCCCATTGGACGAAGGGTGATAAGGGGCTGATGTGATATGTTTAATACCGTTATTTTTCATAAATATCCTAAACTCCTCGCTGGAAAAAGGAGGGCCGTTGTCACTGACCAGGATCTTACAAAGGCCAAAATGAGCAAAAATGTCTCGCAGTTTTAAAATAGTATTTGAGGCTGTTGTCGTTGACATGGGAATAACTTCTATCCATTTGGAGTGCGCGTCAACCAAAATGATATAAGTTACATTTTTAAATGAAAAAAAATCAACATGTACTCTATCAAAAGGCCTAGACGGCCACGCCCATGGTGCCACGGGAACCTTTGGTGGCAAATCCGCGACGTCTCCACACGTCCTGCAGGCAGCGCAGATTCGCTCCAAATCGCTATCCAACCCTGGCCAATATACGAAACTGCGAGCGAGACCCTTACACTTGACCATGCCTAGGTGCGATCCATGCAATTCTTCCAACACCGCGGGGCGCAGCGACTGCGGCACGACCACGCGACAACCCCACATCAAACAACCGTTCTCCACATAAAGTTCGTCGCGACGCCGCCAGTATGCGCTTATTTCTCCATCTGATTCCTTAAATCCTGACTTCGGCCAACCTGACTTTGCGAATTCTAATACTTTAGAAATGTGTCCATCTTTAGCCGATTCAATTTTTATTTGATTTGAGTCAATTGGAAATTTGTTTTCAATAAATTTGATGAATGTGTCAACATCGGTAACTTCTTGGGACTCAATAGGTAAACTAGAAAGTGCATCCGCACTGTTAGCTTTAGACGGCACATATTCTATATCGTACTGATAACCTGACAGTAAAATGGCCCACCTGATCAGACGTCCGGCAGCCATATGAGGAATATCTTTCTTCGATCCGAAAATAGCTAACAATGGCTGATGATCCGTGCGCGAAATGAATCTACGGCCATAGAGGTACGTATGGAATTTTTTAACGGCAAATACTATACTTAGACCTTCGCGCTGTATCTGGCTGTAGTTGACCTCCGCCTGGTTGAGGGTACGCGACGTGAACGCGATCGGACGTTCTTCACCGTCGACCCGGTGCGCGATCACCGCGGCGACGCCCTTCGCCGAAGCATCGCACGTAACCACGACCGGCAACCGCTCATCGTAGTGCATGAGAACCGGACAGGTAGTCAAAGCTATCTGAATATCCCGAAAAGCCTTATCTTGTTCATGTGCCCACTGCCAACTAGTGTTTTTCTTCAACAATAAATGCAAAGGAGCTAACAACATTGAGAGGTTTTTGATAAATTTTGAATAAAAATTAACCATTCCGAGAAATGATTTTAATTCGGAGACGTTTTGCGGTTTTGGTGCTTTGAGAACAGCTTCTACCTTTTTTTTTGTCTGTTCTTACTCCTTGCTCAGATATGATAAACCCCAAATAACTAACCTCTTTTTCAAGAAAATGACATTTCTCTTGTCGTACCGTGAGCCCCTCATTCGCTAACCTTTGAAACACTAGATGTAAATTTTTTATATGTTCTTGTTCAGTTTTACCGGTAATTAGAATGTCATCTAAGAAAACAGAAACGTGCGGAATTCCCGCCACCAACTGTTCCATAATTCGTTGAATAAAAGTAAAATTACAAATCGATAGGAAGTACGTTCTTTAAGTTAAGTACGTTAAACACTGTACCAAATTTCGAATCGATAGGATATATGGAAGGTAGTCAGATCCTGTCATCAACTATAAAAGAGCTGATGATCTTCAAACGGCAAATCAGGTCATGGTTACCTTACCATATACTTTCAATGTCATTGAAGCTACACGGTACCAAATTTCGAATCGATCGGGCTTAAAGAAGTTAGTCAGATCCCCTCATCAACTAGAAAATAGCTGATAATCTTCAAACGGCTGAACAGATTTTCATGAAACATGGCTAAGAACACTCGGGATAAAATTATCTATGACACAAAATAAACTTAATGAAAATCGGTCCATCCGTTTGGGAGCTACGCTACCACAGACAGATACACAGATACACAGACACGTTAAACTTATAACACCCCTTTTGCGTCGGGGGTTAAAAATAGACGGCGCCGACGCTAGCCCGTAGACTAACCGATTGTACACGTATAGGCCGCGATGGGTATTAACTACAGTGTATTTTTTCGAATCATCCAAAGGAATCTGGCTGTAGGCCTCTGATAAATCTATTTTACTGAACGTTTTTCCTCCATTTAAATTATTAAATAAAATCTCGGACCTAGGAAGTGGATATTTATCTATTTCCAGCACAGGATTTACTGTGCTTTTTTAATCGCCACAAATTCTCAAGGAGCCGTTATTCTTTAATACAACTACGAGACATGAGGCCCAGTCTGAGGAAGGTACGGGTTGAATAATACCTGCAGTTTGCATGCGTTGTAGCTCCGCATCAACATCGGTGCGGAGCGCCAGCGGCAGAGGGCGCGCGCGACGGAACACAGGCGTCGCTCCCTCTCGCACGCGCAGCGTTGCGCTTTGGCTGCGCAGGCGACCTAGCTTACTACTAAATACGGTCGGGTATTGCATAACAAACTTTTCCATAACAAATGCATTATCTACGAGATTATCTTGCTTTTTATCTATAGACATAACAGGTACTACGACACTCATGCGCAATTTTTTAAGCCATTCTCGACCTAACAGAGGCACACCACCGTTTTGAATGACGTATAACTTTAGGTTTTCACTTGTTTCACCGTAACACACTGGCACAACGATGTACCCGATACACTTAATAACACTGCCATCGTAACTTTTTAACTTATACCCGTTATTCTTCAACTCGTAATCTGTAAACAAATCCGCGTACATTTTATCGCCAACGCATGAAATCGGTGAGCCTGTGTCCACGTGCATTGCCAGCCGCTTGCCGGCGACGGTCACCTCTGCCAACACGGGCTCACTCCCTGTCAGCTCCACCATGTACAACCCGCTCGGTCCCTCGGACCCGTTGATATCGCTAGCCGAGCCCTCCCGCTCGCTGCCGTATTCGCCGTCCTCGTCAAACACCGAAACGTCAGTCCGCGTCGTGTCCAGTCGAAGCACTCGACCCTCCGGCTTCCTCCCGCTGCTGCTTGGACACACGCGCTTTAGATGGCCCGCCCTTAAACAGATCTTGCAGGTCCATCCGACGTACTTGCAGGTCTGACGAGTATGCATTTTGCTACCACAACAGTCACACGTGACTTGCCTCGCTCTTGACCGGTTGTCACTGATCACCCTGCTCGAGTAGCTTGAATCCCGATCTCCAACACGTACCTACTCCCCGCCGACGCGCGCTTCCACTGCCGCGCTCAGCGAGTGCAGCTGCCCGCGCGGTAACTGCGTGCACCGCGCCCTCTGCCGCTCGTTCCTGAACTACCGCTTCTGCATTATTAGTCGCCGCTTCAAGTGCCACGGCTTTTCTGTAAGCCGCCGAGAAGGTGACGTCATCCTCGTAGAACAACCTTTGCCGCGTCGTCTCACAATACAGCCCACAAACGAACTGATCTCGTAAATTTTCTTCGAGATTTTCTTTAAAATTACAGTCTCTCGCTAGATGTTTTAATGCGGCTGCAAACTGGGCGACCGTTTCACTAGAAGATTGCGTCCGTTTGCGGAACTTGTATCTCTCTGCGAGGAATGATGGCGTCGGTTGAATGTGTTTTTTCACTATATGTACGAGTTCACTGAATTTCAAATCTGCAGGCTTCCTCGGAGAACATAAATCCACCATCAGTTCGTACGTCGCGTCCCCGACGCACGCGAGCAACGTGGCCACTTGTAGGTTCACTTTTACGTCATTAGCCAAAAAATACTGCTCCATTCTCTCGACGTAAGTAGTCCATGTACCCGAACCGAGGTTGAATTCGCCTAAACATCCGATCGGCATGCTGTTAGACGACATTAAAACCGAACACAAACCGACTGCGCCACTGTGATATATTGGCGTAAATGAAACACGTAGTTCTTGAAGTACGTTTAATCCGAGACTGATTAGTGCATGGTGACATTTGACAATTGTTTCAACTTATAATTTAAAGTACCCACGTCATAAATATATCCCACTCAATAATATATTTCAGTATCTCGAAGTCTAACTTAGGTTACTAATTGAAATATTCCAGTGAGGATTTCAATATAACCACCGAATATTACTAACGATTTAACTAAGTTGCACTCTATATTGATAAATTTGCCTAAGCCTTTATGTAGGTATTAGCTATAAGCTAATATCCTATAAATGAGCAATATCCATATTGGGAGGAGCTTATGAATTCATAACTAATTCAGTGTATCTAATGGTGCTTTTCAACTGCCAACTAGCGGAAAATTTTCTGTTAAATAGGACGTAACTAATTGTTTTGTACTATCAATAAATACGAAATATTAAGTGAAAAAGTTGTTTTAGTGAGCATTTTGGCAGAAACTATTATAGCCAAAAAACCTGGACACTCCAATAAGGTAAAAATGACGATCTGTTGACCACAATTTTTTCTTTACTCTATACAAGTTAGTACCTACTTGACTGCGATCTCACCTGATGGTAAGTGATAATGCAGCCTTAGATGTTGTCGTACTAACTTGGAAGGATAAATTAATTTACCCCAACGGTTTCTACAAGCATCGCACCGGAACGCTAAATCGCTTGGCGGCGCGTCTTTGCTGGTAAGGTGGTAACTAGCCACGGCGGAAGCCTCCCACCAGACCAGACCTGAGCCAATTTAGAAATTATAAAGTTCCAAAGTGGCCCGTGGCGGGAATCAAACCCGCGACCTTCCACTCGAATCCGACCACGCGCCACTGCGCCAGGGAGGTCGTCAGGGAGGTTTTGTGTTGTATCCTGATTCCCTTTGGGTATAGACCAACGGATATTTAGAACGTAATGGCTGAAATTCACAATAAGCATTTTGTTTTGAATTCCGTGCCGAAAATTACAAAATCGATCGAGTGATTTATAGAATCTACTGTTAGTTGTAACCTCTACTTGTACCGAAATATTAGCTTAAACTAAACTTTGCCTAAACTGAAATAAGCCATTAGTCATACCTAATTAACAATTTAGACTAATCCCAGACTGTGAAGAAACAATTACTGTTCGTGAATCATTAGTAAAGTTGCGGTATTCTGCCGATGTTACAATATAATTTAGTGAATAATAATAATCTATACAAACAACAGCCGAACGTCTTTATTTTGACCTTTACTTTTTTGAAGATTTTAACTCACGTTTTTTTATACCGTACCAATACACAAATAAATTGGACGCGGCGAACCCCAGACTGGCGTCAAAAATGTTTGTTTTGACACCAGTAGTATGGCTACCATTTAGTTCGCTCAGCAGCTATCTATTATATTATATAATTTACGTAAAACGTTCAGATGACCGCATCCTCAGGTTTATATAGATAACCGTACCTAATGAACCAAATATTTTCTTCAGAAGAGACTCTTTGCCTCTAGGTCCGCTGGAAATCAATTTTCACTAAAAGTTATTTCTAGTCATTATTTTTTCAGATTTTCCGTCTAGTAGTTAAAAGTGAGTAACTCTGTTACTTATTATACCATAACATAATTCCCTTGTATTACCCCAACCTCGAGTTTCCTTAACATCTTTTGCATCATTAAATTATTACATCGCCCACCGTTTTCCAACCGCGCACGGTTTCTTGTATAAATTTCCGACATCCTGCATAAAGTTTCTTTTCTTACTAACGACGACTAGACTTACTTACCTTGATTGCGTTGAAAGGTAACTTTATGATGTGCCCACATTTTCCCACAAAAAGTTGAAGTGAACACGTCTTCGCAGTTTGTCTGACCACTTATGCGAAACAAATATCTCCTACAATAATTTATTTTGGGAACACAAAAGCTATTTTGGGTGAGAGGTATCAAGAATATTAATATATATATAGCTACTCGTGCTGATTCACTGACTGACTCATTGATCACCTCTCCTGAACAATTTTGTATGAAAAAATTTTTTTTCAAGGATGGTGTCGTATAAAAGAAAAAAATTCATTCGGAGGAAAAATACGGAGAGAGCTGATGAGTGAGGATTTCGGAGACAGGTGAAGAGCACAGCCAGGGTATCGAAGATAGGTGGGGGGTGCTCGACCAAATGTCATTTGAAACGTCATCCAATTGGCAGTGAGCTGAAAAAAAATTCAAAATGGCGGATTCAAAATGGCTGCCATTCGAATTTCGTCGATATCTCGGAAAGTATAAAAGATGGAAGAACGGTTTCTCGACAAGAGTTGATCAGGATCCGAAGGTCTATACGATGGATAGAAAAAAAAATCAAAATGGCGGACATTATGTTTTTCATAGAAAAAGTATGACGAATGTTGAAGAGACTATTGAAAAGTTGTGAAACATGTAGTACTTTGATGCGGTTTTTTGGAGGACTCTCAGAGAAAAAAATGGAATGAGATCATGATTGAGGATTTCGGAGACGTGTGAAGAGCACAGCCAGGGTATCGATGATAGGTGGGGGGTGCTCGACCAAATGTCACTCGAAATGTCATCCAATTAGCAGTGAGCTGAAAAAAAGATTCAAAATGGCGGATTCAAAATGGCCGCCATACAAACTTTGTGGTTGTCTATTTCCGAAAGTATAAAAGATGGAACAGTGGTTTTCTAGCAAGAGGGATCAGGATCTCAAAGTCTACGGGATGAATGGGAAAATATCAAAGTTGCGGAATCTATGATTTGGATGATGATTGAGGAGCACGGTCGTGGTTTTAAAGATAGTTAAGGGCTGCTCGAACAAAAATACGCTGAACCTCATCCGATGAGGTTCAGCGGTATTTTTTGTTGGAACAGCCCTTAACTATCTTTAAAACCAGGACCGTGCTCCTCGGTAATTTTTTCAGCCCACTGCCAATCGGATTCCAATTGGCGATGGAGATGACGGCGATAGTTTTATAGGCGGGAAGACTGCACGCGGGCCACATGTGGCCCGCGCACCCACGCGCCCTACTAGTTAATATATATATAGCTACTCGTGCTGATTCACTGACTGACTCATTGATCACCTCTCCTGAACAATTTTGTATGAAAAATTTTTTTTTTACTATGCGTTTCGTATACAAGAGCAAAATTCATTCGGAGGAAAAATACGGAGAGAGCTGATGATTGAGGATTTCGAAGACGGGTGAAGAGCACAGCCAGGGTATTGAAGATAAGTGGGAGGTGCTCGACCAAATGTCATTTGAAACGTCATCCAATTGGCAGTGAGCTGAAAAAAATTTCAAAATGGCGGATTCAAAATGGCCGCCAAACGAATTTCGCCAATATCTCGAAGGGTATAAAAGATGGAAAAACGGTTTCTTGACAAGAAGTAGTCAGGACCCGAAGGTCTATTCGATGGATAGAAAAAAATTCAAAATGGCGGATTTTTTTTTTGCCATAGAAAATGTATGCGGAATTTTGAAGGGGCTGAAAGTTGTAAGGTAAATAGGGCGGAAGACTGCACGCGGGCCACATGTGGCCCGCGCCCCCACGCACCCTACTAGTTAATATATATATAGCTGCTTGTGCTGATTCACTGACTGACTGATTGATCACCTCTCCTGAACAATTTTGTATGAAAAATTTTTTTTTAATGACCGTTTCGTATAAAACGGAAAAATTCATGCGGAGGAAAAATACGGAGAGAGCTGATGATTGAGGATTTCGGAGACGGGTGAAGAGCACAGCCAGGGTATTGAATATAGGTAGGGGGTGCTCGACCAAATGTCATTCGAAACGTCATCCAATTGGCAGTGAGCTGAAAAAAAATTCAAAATGGCGGATTCAAGATGGCCGCCATACAAACTTCATCGGTTTTTAACTCGGAAAGTATAAAAGATAAAAGAACGGTTTCTTGACAAGAGGTGATCAAGATTCGAAGGTCTACCCGATGGATAGAAAAAAAAAATCAAAATGGCGGAATTTATTTTTTCATAGAAAATGTATGGGGAATGTTGAAGGGACTAAAGTTGTAAGGCAAATAGGGGGGAAGACAGCACGCGGGCCACATGTGGCCCGCGCCCCCACGCGCCCTACTAGTTTCTTATAAGGCTGATGTTATTAGGTAAAAGTAAAACAAGAAAATTTCATACCAAAGGTAAAACATTAAAATTTCCTTTAAACATTAAAATTTTGTATTTTTTTTTGTTGTTACAATTAGACTTATCACTAACTTATTCTCAACTAACTTATTACAAGTATTTCTCTCGTAGAATGGTCCTAAGAAAACTGCGGCTTCAGTTCCGTGCTGAACGGCTAGGCCGATTCGTTGCGCAAAAAATGAGCCAGCCCATCTGTCACCAGATAAGGCTATTAACCGCGTGGAAATATCTAAGGAAGCATGCCAAAGTATTCTTTATATAATAATGGGCTAAATTAAGCTTTCAAAAATTCCCAGCAATTTTATCAAAAAATTACATAACATCTAACAGTTCGTTTATCTAAAAACGAATAAAAATTATAGCATGTAATTTAGCAAACGCAATTTAGCAAATATTGGATATTTTCATAATATTTCCACTAGGTACCTACTACCTATATATACCGACAAAACTCCAAGCTTTTAGCGAGCTTTGAACAAACATTGGTGGTAAATTAACAACAAACCATTCGATAGCTCCAGGATCCTACTACGAATTCAGAACTTGATTTAAAGCAGACTGGGCTGTAATTTATACTATTTAAAAGGTAGATAGAGAAATTGCATTTTTCCCTTTTTAAAACTTGCAATGTTAGCGTATGGGATTTGTTTACGTCAATTTTTGCAAGCTAAATTAGAACCACTTCGTTATACACAGTCGTGTTTTTACACTTTGATTTCGTTCCGGTGACAATGTTTGGTCTATCTGTACATAAGTGCGATAATTTTTGTATTGTTATTTTACAGACTAAATTAAACTAAATTAAAAATTTAAAATTATAATGATATTCAGTCGGCTTACCGATATCTTTGGAAAGTGCAGAGCTTTAGTACATTTTTAGGGTTCCGCTACTATAACTAAGATTCCGATGTCCATCCCTCCGTCCGTCTATCACAGGCACAGTTTTCCCACAGCTGAAATTATTACAGTTGATGAGTTGGTATTTCCGTTGCTGATATAGCAAGAAATACCTACTTAAAAATAGATTAATCCGAAACAACAAACGCGATTTCTTTGCTTGATTTTTAATTTGGTGGACTGGTGTGGAGTTTATTTGAATATTATTGAGAATTGGTCTTGATATGATACGGAACACTCAATGTGCGAGCCCCACTCTCACTTGACCAATTTATTTTCCCCTATCAACATGAAAATTTAAGTGTAATATTATGTCTTTATGATGTTGTGAATTCCATGCAGGCTTGGTCCGAATAGATTTGTGTATAAAGCACAAACAAATAAAATGAACTTTATAACAATAGTAGAGAAACAGGAACGTAGTAGGGGTATTCAGTTTTTGGTCAATGTTCATTGTATCCATTTTAATTTTCAGCGCAAATCACCGGAGTGGGCGGTTGGCGAATTGTTTACCAAACAAAAATACTTCGGGCCAATTCCAGCCATTGTTAGAAATATGCTTGTTTGTTTCACTTCACTCTCCTGAATTGCCTATAATGAATGGCTTCATAATGCCATCGTACAATTAACTAAAAGCTCTCTTAATTCTATTTTCATGTTATCAACTAATACTTAGGGTTTACTTCGTCTAAAGGTACTTTGTTAATTCACCAAGGGATATTTTGTCTTTGAATAAGTTTATTTATTAAATAATAAGTGCAATACTTTCTTTAATTGATTAATATAATCACTATATTGCAGATTAACTAACTAATAGAAAGATTTATAAGTAACACTTAATTGTTACGTAGTATCAAATGAAGAAGTTATCATTTAAAAATTATTTTTAATAACAAGCCTTTATACGGTCTTTCCGTGTTCTTTTCAGCACTAAACCCTGGTTTTCATCTAGCACCATTGGATTCGTCTGATTCGTCTTGACGAGTACTAACTCGATGGGCTTTTTTGGGCAAACGTTTAATTACTGAGTTCCTATTATGACCATTTTCAAGCTCCATCATCAGGCCCTGATTACCATCTAGCACCAAAGTACTCGTCAAGACGAATTAAACGAGTCGAAACTCCATGGTTGTGTCAGTTAATTACCGAGTTCCTCTGGCCACTTTCCGGTTTCATCATCAGACCAGCTACATGTCATAATAATTTTGCATTATTGTCATCCGATTCGACCCGATCCGATCCGATCCGACAAGCACACAAAATGTCAGCTCAATCGGTAACCGGAAATCTTACCAAATTTAACTTGCAAGATTTGACTATAGACAAACAAAGAAACATGTAAAACTAAACAAAAGCTTGTATAAACGTAAATTTCATAGTAAAATACCTATTATTTTAAATATACATTTCAATTAGTCGAGTTTACATTTGAAACGGAAAATTTTCAAAGCTTGGAGAGGCCTGAGGGAAGGCCAGTTCCCTGGTACGGTGCAAACTAAAATAGTCGCCCCGGGCTATCCTGGTTCTCGAGTGTTATATAGTACTTTACTTGATGCTTACATGCGCTGTACCGAAATGTACCTCATGAATACGTGTTCTTATTTTTTTTACTTGTAATAATATTTGGTAAACCTAAAATGTTTTGTAGAGTTTTTGACAACTCTGAATAATTATATTGAGATCGAAACTGATAGGAATCAATTCCGATGTTATGTATAAATGCTTCCACATGCCATTTTTCTCAGTTTCATTATATTTTCATGAACCTTTTTCTTTTACTCTATACAAGTTAGTACTTGACTGTGATCTCACCTGATGGTAAGCGATGATGCAGCACATCATTATGATGAACAATTTAGATGTTATCGTACTAACTTGGAACGATAAGAACCCAAACGGTTTCAACAAGCATTGCACCAGAACGCTAAATGGCTTGGCGGTGCGTCTTTGATGGTAACCAGCCACGGCCGAAGCTTTCACTAGACCAGACCTGAGCCAATTTAGAAATTATAAAATTATTCTAAAGTGGCCCGCGGCGAGAATCGAACCCGCTACTCCCACTCGAATCCGAGCGCGCCGCCACTGCGCCAGGTAGGTCATCAAACTTGTTAATAACTAAATTGTGTAGGAACGATTTTATATATGATATACTACTAATTTATAACAACGAGTTCAAATAAAATACATTAATATGGTTATAATAACAATATCTTTAACAAAAGGTTTTCAAATTAGTGTGCAAGAATAATAGTCGATGTTTTAAGAAATAGTATTTATAATGTAACTACTTGCGTAATTGAAAGGACCCAAGTAAGCAGAACATTAAATGAAATCCAAACGGCCAATAGGGTTAAAATAAATATATATAATGACAAAGGGTCTTGCATTACTGTGTTGGAATTGGGTAGACATTGCCAGAAACATGAGAGTAAAGGGTCATTGCTCATTACATTTAAAATAGCAAAGAAGAGTGTAAGTAGTCTTTCTACTAAGATTAATTTATTCCTAAAAAAATATTATTCGATTAAAGGAAAAACGTTACTTATGTGAATAATGGTGGTCAGCGCTAGCATGTCACAAGTTTTCTGGATATGAAAAGTTAGTAGTACCTAATTTTAATAGGGTTAAAAGTTAGGTTAGGTTACTATATTATTCCTTTACTTTTAAGCTTTACCTAGTTGTTAGGTTAATTAATTTGACTCTTGGAAGAAGAAGACAATTGCAGCTCAGAAGCGTTTACACAAGTAACGAAACTAGACTTAAATTTGTCTTAAGTTGACTTTACTTAAAAAGTGTTCAAAGAAGTAGACACGAGCAACATCAGAGGATATTACGCATTACGCTAGACCGTTAACCAACTAGTCAGCAACAAAGTAAATAAAAATATATCTCACATCCACCGCACCGGTGAAGATAAAGGCACTAGGTACACGGAATTATTAAAATGGAGCCGTTTGCTGCGGTCTCAAAGTCGTCGGTTTGCGGACGCAAGAAAGTTGTGAATTTCATCACAAAGGACAAAGGCTGCGCGCCGCGGGCCATTCGCTCAGTTTCCTCGGCGTACGTATTTGTTAGCGCCTAATTAAACACGAAATGAAACAATGGCTCAGGTACATCGGGCTGGTAGTGATAGGACCCGCCTGTGTTATTGTTACTCATCTAAAGTTACTGCTCTCGTGAAACCAAACATTGTTCTGAGCAGTGTAATTGGATTTGATGGTTTAATAATATACTAGTTGAGTGACCGAGCTTTGCTCGGTAGTATTACAGCTACTTACCAATAGATGGCAGCAGGAGTTTACTGTAATATTTTTACTTTAGTGCCAGTTTTTTGGTAAATACGACACTTTGTAAAAATGAATCCTAGCTAGATCAATTTTTCGCCCCCAAAACCCCTTGTATACTAAATTTCATGAAAATCGTTCGAGCCGTTTCCGAGATTCAGATTATATAGAAATATATATACATATATATATATATATATATATATACAAGATAGGAATTGGATTAGATATAGTGAAATAAGCTGATTTATTTGGCTGAAACGAAAATCCTTGCAATGGGTACCACTACTATGCTTAAAGGTCATAAAGATGATGGAATCAAGACAACATTTCTTCAATTCACTGTATCAACCTATCAAAGTACAAACGTCACCACAAACTTACTTGGAACGAGAAAGTCTCCTCAAGATTTCTATAGGTACACAGAATCACGCTAAATCGCTTGTCGATGCGTCAGCAGCAAGCTAGGGTGGTAACTAGCTACGGCATAAGCCCCCCACCAGACCAAAACTTTAAACCAAATTAGAAATTGTGATATTCTAAAATGGCCAAAGGTGGGCTCTTTCATTTCAGTGTGCGCTCCATGTGAGGACTGAGGCCTCATTGCGCTTTATAAAGTTGGACCCTAAAAAAAGCAAGTGAACTATATTCGTCGATGTACAACGACCTCATTACAGTAATGAGAGCAATCCGCAAACGCAGCGGTAGTCGCCGCCGTTTTACTGTTTATCTAATAAGTGAGAACATTCGCAATCAGCACGGCACGCGCTAGAACTGACCTCCCATTTGCGGTGCCGGGCGGAATAACTATTGAATGTTGTTTGCAATTGAAGAAACGTCATAGGTTACCTATTCGCTTATCGCTTATAGCGAACCAAACCTAGTATCAGTAGTATCAGAAAAGTAATATTATTAGCTTAAATTTATTCAGTAAGTAATTAACTACCTACGAGTAATAAACAGGTTTTGCACCTAAAATAGCATCTTTCAGTCCCCAGTCGTTTCTTCATTTCTGAAGATCGTAGTCCTATTGATTTTATAACCTTGCACGAATTATGTTCTTTTACCGGGTTCTATCGGAGGCCAGTCTTCTGCCTTGAGTATCAGTCAATTGTCCATGGAATTTACAGTTGGAGTCCCTCAGCTGATCTGACCATGTGATTGGTGAGCGGCCTCTCGATCTTTAGATCCCTCGGTGTTGCCCGCATCAGTATACTGTTCTAAGCTAACGTTCAAACGTCGAATAATGTGTCCGAAGTAGGAGAGCAGACGTTGGGAGGAAATTTACCCCTACTTAGCTGGGATAGGTTAGATGAGTCTGTGCAACCGTCCAAGGAATCCGTATGTTGTTAGGAATAAAGGTTCAGAAAGAGAGCCGAAACGGGAAAACCCGACATACACGCGGGTGCTGGACCCGCGGCAACATTATAAATAGTAGGTATATTCACGTAAAACGTAAGTACTAAGTTGGC
Source organism: Coenonympha arcania (assembly GCA_036785405.1). Lineage (NCBI taxonomy): Eukaryota > Metazoa > Arthropoda > Insecta > Lepidoptera > Nymphalidae > Coenonympha > Coenonympha arcania. The sequence goes on from CM072061.1 coordinate 7,290,572, forward strand.
GACATTTTTGAGCAGCGACGCAGTCTTCCATATTTCATCTTTGTCCTTCAATCCTAGATGCATTGAAAGACACACTTTTTGACTAGTTAGTTCGTCTCAATATACTGAACTACATAGGGCTTATAATATTATACTTGAAGAAAGTTGTTTGAAAAGTATAATGTATTACTTAGTGCATGACTCGTTCCTTAGTTAATAAACGCAGGTAAAAGCTAGTAGGTATATTACAATCAACACTTATTTTGTAATGTAAACTCTAAACAGTAATTACTGTAATGGCTGCGCTAATATGCATCGGCACAATCCGCAAACTAAGTTTGTTGTGAACACAAACTGCGCTCTTTATCTAATTACGGAAAACATTCACCATCTGCAGCGTGATGCACTCAATATAAACTCTCCTATACATTTAACGGCGTAGGAGCCGTATTTAAGCGATTTTGAATGAAGTTTTATTAAAAAACTCTAAAGACAAATACTTTTAAATTTAAACGTCATGTACCTATTTTGGGCCTTTAATCTAAAATCGCTTAGAAGGAGAAACACGATTGGATAAAACTTTTTGACGAGACCTAGAGTTTACTCGCTTACCCAGCTCTAAGGTTCGACTGTACCTTGTAACCTGTGGAATAGAATTTACTCTAGGGAATTAAACCTTTCGCTTATACAACTCATCTTTGCACCATCGGCTTATCGGCTTTATACATAATTGTTTACTGATCTACTCGCAGTTAAACTGCTTTCGATACTGTACCCTCTTGCGAGAGCCAAGATACATAAGTGTTTACTGATCTACTCACAGAGGAACTGCTTTCGATACTGTGTTCATCAAAATCTCAGTTAAGAGATGAAGCTTATATTTTGATTAATGAAAACATTTTTGGCAAATGCTTTCGCTGTTGTACGTCTTGCAACGATCCAAGAATTTCACCTCTACCGTCGCAATACGAATGCCCCCAAATGTCCCTATTTCCCATTTCTCATATATTTTTGATTGATGAAAACACCTTTGGGCAAATGCTTTCGCTGTCATACATCTTGCAACGATCCAAGAATTTCACCTCTACCGTCACAATACGAATGCCCCCAGGTGTCCCTATTAATCATTTCTTTTGAGTTCGAAAACTCTTATGCATTATAACATTATACCTTGGTATGGTATCCTCCGTTTATTAAGGTGCTTTCAAAAGCAACCTATTTATTAGTAATATTTGTTATTTCACTTGAAATCATGACTACGTGCCGTTCCTTCACGTAATTTATAGTGCTTGGCAGGACAGATTAATTTGTTTTGCTGTAATCCGCTACTTGAAAAGATTCTGTATGGTACAATATGCAGGAACACTGCCCACATGAAACACCACACACAATTTTTCAACACTTTCTTCGACGCACGTTTCGTCCCGAACCGGGACATCCTCAGGAGATGTTGACTTCACAATGCGAAATCGTAGAGTCTCTACGATTTCGCATTGTGAAGTCAATCTATTTATAGTGCTTGCTCAAACACTACTTGAGCTATACTCCTTCAATAGTTTTAATTTGTTTCGCTCCGTGAATCATTATCTATTAATATATTGTGTGTGAACTTGTATATGTTTTTCATAGGTCATAGGAACTAGAGAGTCAGACTCAGGCGTTGCACCATTGTGATACTTTGCCAATAAATACAAGATTTTTGGTACGACCGCTTGGTTCCCTTAGGAACACTAATGAGATCAAAGTCCCATCGGTCGGCGCTGTGTAAGCCTTTGCATAAAATTATGCAAGTTTTTTTTTTTTTTTTTTTTTTTTTAATGTTTTAACCCATATTCCATATGGGCAATTCAAGTACTATTAGTACTGCTCAACTCTCCACACACTTAATAAACAATTTCATTTTTCATACGACGATATTAAATATTGTCATGACAAGTTATACATAATTCTTCGATTGCATCGATAATACTATTATTACGTTTCTCCTCCACACACAAATTGTCTTCATTCCATAAAGCTGCCTTAAACAGCTGCTTTAGTGCAATAATCGCTTGAGCATTGCTCCGAGTGTTCCTTTGCTTGTCTTGCAAGTATTCCCCATTCCTTATTAATCAATATTGTAACATTTCAATCGCTCTGGCGCACCGCTTGCTTGAACAGCGCTCTGAGCGTTTCTTTACTTGTCTTACAAGTAATCTCCACTCGCCACTCATCAATATTTTAATATATCAATCGCTCTGGCGCACCGTCCACTTGAGCATCGCCACCGGCGATCCATCTTATAACATACATCTTCACTCTCCTTAAACACTTATTTCTGTTAGATGTTACTCCACCAAGCAACAAAAGATAACCAATTGCATTTCCAATACCTAGTCACTTCAGTGCCCCGCTCTCTCGAGCATCACTATTTGTGACTCAATATACTACCACAATATGTGTGATGTGACGATCTCGACACAACTTCTTTACCAATAGTCACTTTAGTGCACCGCCCTCTTGGGCATCACTCTTAGCGAGCCATCTTAGTGACAAAATACACAACCAACATGTGCTCTCCATGTATCTCCACATTACTTCTTTATCACTTAGTCGCTTTAGTGCACCGCCCTCTTGGGCATCACTCTTAGCGAACCATACTCATTACATCACGTCTTAGCACAATGTGCTGTCTCATCACCACCTCTCAACTCTATTTTACAACCTTGTGTTGCTGTGTCAAATAACTTGTTTTATCAGTAAGTCAACTATAATCGCTTCAGCGCACCGCTCCCTGGAGCATCGCTTTTTGCGACCCAAGACACAGTCAACACATCTATATCTTTACACATCCTCCTATCCTTAATATCACCTTAAATGAGGATACTTATACATCTAAGCCGCTTCAGCGCACCGCCCTCTTGGGCATCGCTCTTTACGGCCTTTGCGTGCGATCAAAACAACTCATTTTTGTAAATCATGTAATAATATTACATGTCATTATCAACTTTGTGTGGTATTCAACAACCTCGGTCCGAATACCACAACTTCAGTTTACCTTCGGACCTCGTCGCCCACACGCTTCGCATCATCACATTAGTTATTCGTATCATACGTCAATGCTGCCTTATCGACGTATTCAATGTTAAAGAATGTACACACCATCAAACTCCATCTCCTCTAGTCACCAGGCGTTAAGCATTATTAAGATTCAATGTCCATTTATAACCATAGCAACCCCCAGACCTTAAGGGTTTCTTAATTTCTACAACTTTATACAAGTCGTAATCACCTTCCTTCCACTTCAACTTTATGTCTCGAGTAGAGATCACGCCTCTACAGATAGAAGACATAATTAGTTAAACATGTTTTGACATGTTGCAATATTGCACTTTATAAGTTAACGCAATACGTCAACTTTTATATGTATAATTCACATAATTTCATTATTCAATTCAAGCCTTTGCAAGCCTTACTATGATAATGATTTCTCTCTATCCACTACTCGTTATTCATTTCAGGCCTAAGCCTTACTATGATAACGATTTTTCTCCTTCAACAACTCCAAACCACACTTGGTATCCAACGGCTTTCATATCACTATTTCTTCCTTCAACCCCCTGACAGTATGACTTTCGGGACATCATGAACTCGTAGACCTCTTCAGTCTCTTTCCATTTCACGGACAACAAATTGTAGGCTTTCGCCTACTTTCCTAACCTCTAACTTGCCGTTTGACCAGTATCCTGGTCACGGCACCAAATTGTGAATGTTTCAACTAGGTCCTACTTATGAAATACCCTATACTTCCTTAATTCATCTAAATATTGATCTTTCTCAGGTTGGCACGTGATTATCTAACGGTAGGACCCTTTTTATACGTTGTGTTCATAGTAGTATCCCAAATCCTTTTAGAGCATCAGAAGTCATGAGTCCACTAGTCCCAAAGCCATCAAAATTTATCAAGTGATAAAAATAGGTCCTGGACCCGGCTACTGCCAAACCCAAGACCATAATTTATTAAGTGATAAAAATAGGATCAGACGCAATGTCCGACCCTTATAACAGGTTCTTGCTTCATAATAAAATTATTATGTATGGCCCTACTAGCAGCCCGGCGTACTTCGACTATATGCCTCCATACACCTAGCACTGCGTTCGGTAAGCGTTCGATAGTGGCATCTTTATGAAAAAGATGATCCAGAGCCCCGCACTCGCCCAGGATGGTGAGCTCCCGCATCCGCCCCGAACCCAAAGGCGCCCCGAAGGGTGAGCTCTCCCCCTCATCTCTCATAAGAGATGTAAGTCCGGCCGCATTAAGGTGGCGGTTTTCACCTATGTTCACATCCCCGTAAGGATATGAGATAAAGAGCCTCATTAAGGTGGAGGTTACACCTATGTGATAAGGTGGGGCACTCTCTTACAAGAGCGCCCCTAACGGTTGTACCGCCCCAGATATGTGTTATATTCTTATCCCGGTGAGGATAAGAGATCAGCACCTTAAGCGTGGTGTTACGCATACTAGAGACCAAGAGACAATCTGCAAACATCGAGGCCTGAAGGCGCAGCCTACCGTATTAACTTATAGTGCAACAGCCAGCTGCGACGCATCAAATACACTCGACGTCATACAGACAATATGCGCCACTTAGGACGTCTTCCCATAGTACCATAGTACGGGCATTCGCTGTGTTAGCCATCTCAGAAGGGTCCTACTAGACTCTGCTAATATTCATATTTATTAAATTCATAAGATTCGTCATGACCACCAACATGACGCACTAGCCATCAGAAGTCTATTATGTCTTTCGCTCATACCATCTCGGACTAAGGCGCTCTCGGCGACCCGCGTCCCCTTATATATGTCGCGCGGCGATCTTGATCGACTGCGCGCATATGGTGAAAACCATGTATCTCTACATTATTGAATGAATATTGCCATGCGATAATACTTCGTTTACCTTATCGATTAAGCCCATTTCCATAGGTCATTAGAATTTTCCGATACACGAACACGCTCTGCTCCTATACACGAACAAGTGGTCAAATTATGACTTTAGCTAAGTTTGATTATTTATCTTTGTATTGCTTCGGGTTATCACCCTCGTTACTCAGATAGTTTGCCAAGCTATATGTTTGTATTGTTCTTACGTATCAAGAGTCAAGAGCGGTTCTTTTTCATGAACATAGGTAGGTATAGGGTAGTTACATCCTGTCTATTAAATGTAAGAGCAAAATAGAAACCATCGTTATAATTATTATAGCTGTGCCAACATAGATTCGTTTGGAGGGTGGAATTTTGAAGAAAGGTTTACGTTTTCCTATGTTAGATTATTCTAAAAATTCACTCCCCAGATCGCACGAATTTTTATTCGAACCTCGATTCAATTTTGCCCTACAATCTTACTAGGAAATAACTAGAATTCTTAGCATTATTGTGTCTTGTAGTAACCCTGCTGAAGAACATTTCGATAATTCGGCCTTATGATGACTAGCCAAAGCCGAAGTTAAAATGTCTTCTTCAACGGCAGTCAATTCGAAATGTCCTATTTCGCTCGGATATTGGCACTTCATAGTGTATACCGTTAAATGATTTGAACCATAATGTTGACAGTTCGATTCATATTACCGTAGCAATTTCAATAATGAGCACAATCCGCAAACATTTGCAGTGTTGCGCTGCACTCTGCACGCTCCACGGTCCACTGTTTATCTAATAACTACAAACCTTAGCAATCGTGCTGATTGCGAATGTAGCAGCACGATAAAACTGCCCTCCCATTTGCCGTCCCGATGGAAATGGCTATTGGATATTCTATATAGAAAACGTGCTCAGTTTTAAGGTTTTATTTTGTAACCTATAAAAACGTGCGCCAAAGATTTATTACAACTCTCCTCGAGTTAGAGAATTGTTTGAAAGTGAAACAAATAATTGTTTAGTATCGACTTCATTTTAGTTAGTACGAGCTGACCTGGGGGCCTACCACCATCGCTTAAAGTAATATTTTTGTAATATTGTTTTGAAATTCTCATACTGACACTGTATGAAAATTTCAAAGCAATATTACAAAAATATTACTTTAAGCCTTGGTGGTAGGCCCCCTGAGGCCTGACCTCTTGGTATCTAGCTTAATTTCAGCTTAAAATAGTTATCAACTAGTTAGTTGAGTAAATATTATTCTTAAAGACCATCAACCAATTCGCAAATGCGTTTCCAATTTGGATAGTGTGACGACAAAAAAATCGCCAGATCCGATTACCTGAGAAATATGAACATAGCAACAAGCATGCCAGCAGCGAAACCGTCAGGACCCTTGTACAAGATTTGGGCATTAATTTTTCAGATCATAAACAAAGGGAAACAAGCGAAATAAAATATTCTATCAGCGAAATCCTCCGCCCATAATTCACTCAGAGAGGTGCGTTCGCGGCGTGGCAGGTGGTCTTAATAAATACGAGAATGGGCTATCGCCGAGTTAGATAATAAATTCAAGAGGCAATCAACGCTACGGGAGATGGTAAAAATATTAATAGCGGAGAAATAATTACATATTCATGACTTCCAGCGCGCCGGACGTCCTGGCCGCGAGACTGCTGAACTAAGCCCGAAAGGGTTCGCTTGTGGAAAAATTCATTAAAACTCCTCAAAACATTATGAGGTTTGTTTCAAAATTTTCATAAGGATAAAAATTGGCCCGATACTTCTACTACTCTAAACTATTCGATACTCTGAACTATTCGATAATAATTATTGCAGTTGTGAAATAAAAACAACTTTAGCGCCAGCGGTATGGGTAAAATTTAGATGCATCCCACAAACTCCGAAGAGTCAACTGCAGCTCATTAGTTCCTCTCGGTTCTAAAGTCAAAACTCTTTAATGTGCAAAAAATCACGTCATTTATGAAAATGTTAGTTAAGTACCTATAGAATAAATAGGCAACTTCCCCCAATTGGCCTCAAAAATAATTTCATTTTACTTTGTGTCAACTGGGCCATTGTTAAGCACGGATCTCCTTTTAGACTGAGATGGGTTTGTTGTGTCCACCACACTGGCCAAGTGGGGGTTGATACTTGACAGGCTTTACAATCCTTTGAGATCATTAACTCTGGGAAATTGGTACCTAGGTTATACTATACAATGTTTTCCTTTCCCGCAAGTTTTATATTATAGTTACCACGTTAAACGTACTTATCTCAAATAACAAAGTTACTCGTAGAAATTCGTGCTTGGTAGGTACTCCAAGCCTCTCCTGAAACCAAGGTCTCGATTGGCACTTGTCAAATCATATAAATAATATACGAATGGGTGAAAACTTACCCGTGATTGCTCGAGTTAAGCTCAGAAGCTCTACCATATAGGTATAATGTTTCATCCCATCCATACGTTTTTTTTAAGATTGCTATCGTGTCGCTTTCAAATGATATTTAAATGTATATTTATTTTTTAATATATACAATTTTCATGCTTATTTTTTGACCCACTCCTCCGAAACGACTCGATCGACTGTTATGAAATTTTCTGTGTATGTTCAGTTGGTAAGTTTGAGAGTGGGTCCTAAGCTATTTTTTTACATCTCTAATGGCAAAACAACGTTTTTCGAGCCAGCTAGTAATGTATATGAATTACGCCGAGGTTAACGTGACCAATTTAGTGATCATTTTCATACATTTTTTAGTTTCTTTCCATTTTCTATCTCTTTAGTGTGTCGCAAAATGCCATACTGCCAGAGGTGCCGAGCACGCACCGGAGCAGCAATGCGCTTAGAATCATCGCAGTGGTCGTGCAACCAGATCAATCATCGATCAATCGTTAATCCAGCAATATCCATAAAATGAATCGGGTTCGCCGGCGAGGCGCGCGGCCGGTGCATCGCGTCGTAATAGGCACAGCGAGCCGGCGACAATGCCGCAATCGGGCTGCCAATCTGCATAATGGATTGCTCGGGCGAGCGCGTCGTCCGGTCGCTCATTCAATTGTCGCGGTCGCCGATGTGTGCCGATGTGTCGCCCGGTTATTACGGAGTGCGGAATTAATAATTTCATACCGAAATGACGCTTTAGAAATACCGTTCTATCGGCTTGCTAGTTGCTGGACCCGTTCTGCTGACTTCGTAATAAGCATAGGTTATTATTTATTACAGAACGTTGTGGTTATGTTCTGAAGCTGAAGCATTAGTTTTTTTTTATGTTGCTAATGCTCGTAAATGTAGAAACTATCAAAGTACAGTCTCAATGTACAGAAAAGATAATGTTACCAATTCTTTTGTACGAAGTCTCTTAACTAATTTGATGCGTCTAAAAATAGTGCTATCCTTTTCCAGAATCACTATTTTTAAATGCGTCAAATTAGTTTATTTTAGAGATTTTAGCTTTTAGGCCTTTAGAACAGTGTTACGTATATAGTCTAGGCCCGGGCACAACTTATTGTATCTCATAAAAAGTCAAAACTCCTAGGCCAAGTTAGAAAAACAGGTTTGCACTGAGAGGAACTGGCAAGTAGTCATTTGCCCTTTTTAAAATTTCTAAATTATACAAATTTTATTAGGTGGGTGTCAAGCGGTATATCTTCTAGGCTTCTAAGAATCTTTGTCATTTAGAAATTCTTAAATTGTATATAGTAGATAATCCGACTATACTATTCGATTCCCAGATGTAAGATATCCAGTATTCCAAATGACTTTGCAATTTGTACGAGTTTAGAATTTACCTGAATGCATAGATATTCGACACTGTAGTTGACTGGATACTGCGCCGAACGCGCCCTGAGGGATTTATATGCATATTTGACTACCTGTTTTGTCATTTGCACTTCGGTTTTACTACAAAATTATTAATCTAATGCACTCATATGCCCTCCGTTACCTAGATTGTAATGAATAATTTTGTCATTCATATAAAACAAAAACGCGCATTCATAAAATTTGTCGTCATTCGGTTATCGCAGGTCATGATAAGAAGGAAAATCGTTTGTATGTTCATTAAAATTAAAGAATTTTAGAAGATATTTAGATCTAAAGATTGCTCTTTCTTTATACAATCAAACATCTTTTGATGCACATAATTTGGTGCACATGTAAATATATAAGTGTCGATAAATAAAATTTATATTAGGTGAAAATATAGACCCATATAACATTCATAACGGTTGTAGGACTTCAAGCAGCCAAGTAAAAGGTAATGCAAGGTAGGTCAAGGGAAGATAAGTATAGGTTATACGTAGGTAAGTTTTATATTTTAAAATTAAACACTTATTGGAAGGGTGAATTATGATGTGTCGCCGAGGCCGCATCGTGCAGATTGTGAGGCTTTATAAAATTTCCTTCATCTCGGACCTGTTCCCAGGGAGAACGAGATTTATTGCTTAATGATATCCTTGGCCAAGAAACAGTATACTATCCCGGAAAATATATTGTAACTGATGCTGAAAACTTCTAACTAGGTAGGTGGTATGTGTACTTGGAAAGCCCGAAGGCGGGCGGGCAAAGTTGTCTTGGACAGTTTAATTAGCCACCATGTTTTTAAAGATTATAAGAGAAATAGCGTCTCTATAGTCAGCTACACAGCTGCAAAACTTAAAGGAGAACATTAGAAGACTCACGATCTATAAAATAATTAATAGTTTTTATAATAAATCCTAAGGAAATGTGAATAAAACATATAATACGAAAATATGTTTGTCACATCACAAGTAGGTATTAAGCCGATTTAGTCGTTTGGATTGGTGTTGACTTTTTATTCCGGAACGATCATTTCACTCCAGTCATACAAGACTTATGAAAACCATTAAAATGCAAGCAAAATATTATAACTAAATAAATAAAATAATATCTAATACTTGAACAAAAAAAATTGTTTCAAAAATATAGGCATTCGTCTCTCAAAAAATGATCACAAAATACTGAACACAATTTCAGTCAGGAATCAGGAAGCGCTAATAGCGCACTTTGGCAGTTAAAATTCACTACAAAATGCACAATCGCTCCATTTGGCGGCATATGGGGAAAATCAAGTAATAGTGACATGCAGCTCTCGAATTTCCATTTGGCTAGCAACGTTTAAAAGTCGTGAATGGCACCCATTGTTCTGGGGGCATTGTGTTTTTCTATTGACCAGCGCCGCTCATACGCTCGCCCGTCGACTCGTAGCCTCTTTACTGACGTCAATTACAGCTGGATTCCGGCTCTGAAAATGGTGGGATTCGATACTCTTACAAGCTTGAAATGAACAACGATTACTCTTTTTATGACTTGCCTCTTGATATAACTGATTAATTGGGTTCCTATTATATTTTATGAGCAGTTTTTTAGTGATTTCTAAAAGTAAATTTTTATTATATTGTTCAATGACTTTTATGTAAGTGGATGAAACCATACGTTACTTGTGTAAGGGCTGATTTTTCAATCGCCAGATAGGTATTCGTTAACTAAGGAATATATTAAAAACATATTAAAAAAACGTCATAGTTTAATTTTGACAGATTTTGTATGGCATAATTATATGTTTCAAATTTATTCCTAAGATAGTCTATCTGGCGATTGAAAAATCGGCCCTTATTGGATTTTCTAATCTATTTTTTCAAAATAAAATGACAAATGACGCGCAAATATATATGGTTTTATAGTGATGCTCTACAATATTTTTAAAGTAGCAAATTGTAACGTTTATCTTAAAGACCTCTTGACTAAGTTTAGTAAGATATTTATGCTTACATTGTACCAGATTTGTACTAATTACCACTGAAGTTACTCCTTAGAGAACTAACTACTTTAGTGGTCAACAATCAAAATAAAACAAATTATATTTCGTAAAAATTTTAAATACTATCATTGACTTTGATAGGCTTCTATACTGTTTCATATGCCTGTTGTAGAGATAACTATTCCACCGCAATTTCAAGTTTGTTTGTAGGCGGTAAAAATCTCTACTCAAGTTTGCACCAGGCCGTAGAACGCTGAAACTGAATCGTACCAAGATACCCGTAAGCTATACGGCGAACCTTCTGCACAGCGCAGTAAATGTTTCCAACTGGTTAGCTTTACAAAGGTTTGGCTAGTCAACTGCTAACGAGCGCAGAGTATCACGGCCCGCAGTGTGAAATCCGAAATGCTCCGGCCTCTGTGGCTAACGATGTGATTTCATTGTTTGTAGCCTCAGTACGTGCTCAGTACCTAGCGCTCAAATCACTGGGTGAACTCGTGACTGCGAGTTTAGGGAAATACCGATAGATAAACAATACTGAACTTAATGGACCGCTGTCTAACGTATCGTTCCTAAGAACGATATTTTCCGTCTGACGTATCGTTTACGTGATATTTTGTCATATCATTTCATACTCGTATCATTCTGACCTGATGGAGTCAGACATATTAATACGACAAAGTACTAGGTTCCACTTCCAGATTATCATAAGTTGTGAAGGTAAAGAAAATTGGTGGTCAAAAAAATGATATTACCTTCCTTGCCTTTCTGAAATGCACGCTACACAATACGCATATAATAGGAATAAAAAAACCTAAATAAAGTTTTATGAGTGTTTAGGGTTTGTTAACGTGAACGAACTTAGAGTGGGGAAATTGACAAAATGAAAATATTTAGTTAGTGCATTAGTTATAAACGCTCTCGTTAGTTTCGTATTATTCGTACACCGCTTCAATTTATAAATCGGGTAACATAAGATTGTATAACTAAAAACCCGGTTATTTTAATTGAGCAAGCATTTATTAAGCCTAACTAAAATAGATTTTATTTAAAATAGATCATAGTTAATTGAACACATCAGAAAGGCGGGAGCCACACTTGGAAGCTCGCATCGTACTCGAGCTTCTTGCGAAGTGCGGCCTCTAAAAACGCGTCGCGACTGCCGTCGCGCGGCGCGCTCTTGTCCCGCCCGCCCTCGCGCGCGACCTCGCGCGTCGCACGAAGGAATTTTGACACATGAGCTACACTTTCGCGGGCATCCTCTACGGACAACTGGAAAAAATTAAGAATGAATTATATAGCGCTGCCTGTGACATCGAGATAAATTATCAGGTAGGCAAAGCTGTCGCCACTACGACGGTAGATTGTGCGACAAAGCAAAATGATCTTACAATATGCATTTGTTCTAAAAACACATGAGTAAAACCGAATTACTGTAGTTAAACAAAAGCGAATACCTATTGTCTGTTTGGGAGTACAGGTACAACACTTTAAGTTGGTTGTGTGAATTAATATTTCTGCCCAGCACAATATCATAAGTCTGTAAAGAATTCTTCCTATATAAGAGGATTCTTATAGGTATAAGAGGATTCTTTGAATTTCTGTTTGAACTGATAGCTCAAAACGTGTTTACCTGATCATCGTTGGGCGTCGTGTGCGGGTATATCCGCACCCACTGCCCCACGCGGCCGGTGGCGCGGTCCCAGCGCACGCCGTTGCCCCACGAGCACGCGGTCAGCATGCGCCGCCGCGACGCCGCCGTCGCGTAGCCGCCGCGCCACGTCTCGTCCACTGGCTCCGCTGATGGCATGGCCACACTCGGTGAAGACTAAAAAAATATATTTTCTGTCTCGAATAACGTTTTCCTGCCCTCTCCGGTAGAAATCGTGAACAATCAGGGGTGGGGGTCTGATTGTGAAAGAAAAATGTTTTAGCAAATTCTGCCCTCCGATTAGCTGACGTAAATTAAGTAACCAATGAGCGGACAGAATTTGTAAACGATTACGTACGTTGATACATTTACCATGAATACGTTGTTCTCACACAATCTAGGGTCAGGTCTGAATATTGTTTGAACCGAAATCTGATGCGCGGATGACGTGCACATCATGCAACATGGAGGAAAATACAGCTAGACTATTTTTTTATTACATTTTACAAAAATAGGCCTATACTGAGAATAATCTCAGTGAACTTTTTATAATCTTTATTCAAATTAACAAAATTCTGACCTGAGATTCAGCTAGGCCTTCGCAACTTATTTCAGACGAAGTTTTGTATAATAATCGCTCCGTTTGAATGTCCTTAGATTTTTCAGGTAAATCCTGTAACAAAAGTCGGTTGTGAATTTCTATGCGTTGAATTTTGTCAGCAATTAAAATCAAAGTTTTCTTATCGTAGGCCCTTATAAAATGTCAAACTGCCGCCATTGTGTAATCATAATCATAATCATAATCATAACATATTTATTGCATCAACTCTTACATGTACAAATGAAGATCTTATAATTAAAGAAAGGCTTACAGAGTTTACCTTTTCAGGTGTGCAATATTGAACTTCAAAATATCTATGTCAATCATTATCACAAAATGTCATATTAATTAATCATTACAAAATTCTATATTCAAACATCGGCACAAATTTGTGTAGCTGTTTGCTTTCATAAAAAAGTGATATCGTTTTCCTATACGTACCTATTAAATGTAGTCCGATTTTCATAATTTATAGAAATGTTGCTGATACAATTATGAGCTATGCGCGTATGTTTTACTTTTTTAAAAATATTGATTATTTTAAAAGTTAATAAATCGTCTAAATAATATTTTTGACCTAAAAACTTTCTCCAGTGTTTTAATTTAAATAAACTTAAATACTAAAAAAATAAAACGTACGAGCCTAGATTAAGTTTTTCTGAATCTAATGAGACCGAAATTGTTCAATTTGGTAAACGTTTAGGTAAAAAGTTAAAAAACGTTATCACCCGAAGCAAAATTTGAAGAATAAAATGTAGGCCTCGCTCTGGACTTGCCACTCTCTCTATACCTACATACATAGATCATAGCATTTTTGAAAACTCCTATTCGCGATGTGCTTAGTCACTAGACGATAGTCTTAATTCGCCATCCTCACATAAACTTCTTGAGTTTAAGAGGATGGCAAGATATTTATTGATATGTATGTATTGGTATGTTTTGAACATTGAATAAAAAAAATACGAGTCAGTACGCGCATAGAAATAACAGAACTATGGAGGCGCCCTATTCATTATAGCCTAAAAAGCTTTGCGTGACATGCGGCGCCATAATAAGCGCCAAGACGTGTCAAATGTTCGTATACTGAGTTATTATCCTAGGCGACGCCATCATAAGCGCCACTTTACAGATTTAAAATAGTCACGCTAATTTTGTAGACAGGGCCTTTCCTTATTGTTTCCTAGGTCTGTGAGTACGCGACGTTATATGTCATAATATGGCTGGTGGGGTCTCTACAAGCAACAGCTACCGTCATGGAGGCCTTGTCGGCTGTGGGCGGCTGCAGGGTGACGCAGTGGATGGGCATCGCGCGCCGCCGCCGCACGCGCCGCGCGCCTCTGCGGTGCGCAGCGGCAGCTTTCAGAGGCGCTTTGCTGGCACCGCTCTCGTCCTCTGAGCTATAGCTGGAAAGTTTTTAATAATAAAATAAGCAAAACGTTCACCTCATGTTAAGTGACAAATCTGTCATGGACATGCGTATCATCAGTCTATCCGTGCATACCTTAATTTTGCATTGCAATATCATACGACCACTGACCTGTACAATACAAGTACCTACGCTGGACTAAGCATTCTATAGGTACAATTTGACAGTTGCTTTTTTTGTGCCGAAGCGCCCCCCTCGAAAGTCCACGGTACTAAAATTTTAATTTGGACCATGACCATGGAGTTCCATGACGCCATATAACGCAAAAATCAGCGCCAAAATCAAGTGCCTTCATTTTTACGTTGACGGTCCGAAGTCCAGCATAATTGCATTATAGAAGTCAAGGCATACGACACACTGCACTGCGCTCATCACCCTGAGACATCAATCAGTTCTTAGGTCTCATTTCACCCTAGTAATTTGGCCGGCGTATACAGTGCCCTTCAAACCCGCACACAGACGAGAGTAATGCACTATTGCTTTACTGCTGCAAAACTAGAAATATTCCACAATATTTCTTCTCTACGAGCGTCCTAAAGTGATTAAGCTTCCTGGTGCGGTGTATAGTATCGTCATTAATTAAAAGATTCATTTGACTGATTCATCACTAATAACATAAGGTGAGGTGGCAGTAAAATAAATTATTTTGTCTCATCAATCATTGGCGTTTAAACACACTATGCCGAAAATGCGCAACCGAAGTTCGGCGTGACTACGCCTGCAATACGAATTAAATTACTGATGACACACCAAACCGAAATTACGTCGCGTTATAGCGTACAGCCGAACTTCGGTCAAGTTCGGTCGGGCGTAAGTTCGGCAGCGATTCGGCGACAATATTTTGTTATAGCAACACATTATACGCGACCGAAGTTCGATTCGATTCGGTTCGACTCGAGACACTGAATACCCATACAAAGTTACGCAACTGAATTTCTGCCGCGTAATTTCGGCCGCGTAATTTCGGCTCTCGTGTGTCATATTAGCTGAATCCGTCGGAACGTAAAATCAGCCACGGAACTTCGGTCGCGTATTTTCGGCATAGTGTGTTTAAACACTAAAAAAGATTAGCACCTAGCGATATGAGGTGTGGGTGGTCCTTGGAGTAAGGATAACCCCGTGTGCTTCATGGGCAGACCCAGTAAATCGAACAGCTCGTGGAGCATTGGCTGCTTCACTATCACGTCAGCCTCGCAGTCTGCAGCCAATGCGGGGGACAGGTTCACCTGGAATTAAAAAAAACAGTGACATTCCGGGAATGCTGACAGGAAAAACTACAGATACTTGTTCATATAGAGGTGTCAGTAATTGGTGTCACGAGTTTAATAGTTGTTCATATATCAAAGATACCCAAGCGCCTAAAGACCTTTCATTTCAACAAAAATTCTTATGCTCTACGAAACAACTCAATGGAGGTATGTAGGACACAACCTACCTGTAAAATAGGAGTCAAGGTACGATAATTCGCACCCAGCTGAAAATTGGTAGGATTGTACAAAACACTATAAAAATTTACACGGGGTTCATGACAAAAAGGTTACAAAGGGGTCATGGGTTTATCACGATTTTCGGCAAAACATTTACGTTTGTTTTTACCATAAAATTAGTTCAGACAAAACTGTAGATTGGATAATTATTTATTATTTACCTAATATGTAAAATTTTCTCGCTTTTCTTTGTTACCTACCAGTTTTCTTTGTTTGCTTTTTGTCCAGCGAAACGGCTGAACCGATTGTTATGAAAATTTCAGTGTACATTCTCTGGGTCTGGGAGCAGGTTGTTATCTATTTTTATGTCCCTAAGTGAGAAAAGAATGTATACGGCAAAACAACGTTTGCCGGGTCAGCTAGTTTTTTTATATAATATTTACTTTTTCCTAAGAGCCACCGTTTTTGAGATTTAACGAAGTTGGAGAGTTGTAATCTTAATAAATAAAGCACACGTTTTCACGACAACTTTGCGGTAGTATATAATATATTATGTTCATAGTACGTGTCATTTTAACGTGTTAACCTCGATCAGCCAGGGTTTCAGAGTATCATCCAGCAGCACGTCGAAGCCGTAGAACTCGAAGCAGTTCCTGGCCGGCGGCGTGCCCGCGGCCTGCGCCAGCAGCGTCAGCGTCACCAGCGCCCGCACGCGCTGCCACACCAGCCACTCCACCGCGCCCCATCTGCCGACCAGCGCGCGCCTCACCTGCTTCAGCGTCCACTTGCAGCCTGCGGGACACGCCCTACTACGTGGCTAACGCCATCAATGTAACTATCTAGACCCCCACCTCGATCAGCCAGGGTTGCAGAGTATCATCCAGCAGCACATCGAAGCCGTAGAACTCGAAGCAGTTCCTGGCCGGCGGCGTGCCCGCGGCCTGCGCCAGCAGCGTCAGCGTCACCAGCGCCCGCACGCGCTGCCACACCAGCCACTCCACCGCGCCCCATCTGCCGACCAGCGCGCGCCTCACCTGCTTCAGCGTCCACTTGCAGCCTGCGGGACACGCCCTACTACGTGGCTAACGCCATCAATGTAACTATCTAGACCCCCACCTCGATCAGCCAGGGTTGCAGAGTATCATCCAGCAGCACATCGAAGCCGTAGAACTCGAAGCAGTTCCTGGCCGGCGGCGTGCCCGCGGCCTGCGCCAGCAGCGTCAGCGTCACCAGCGCCCGCACGCGCTGCCACACCAGCCACTCCACCGCGCCCCATCTGCCGACCAGCGCGCGCCTCACCTGCTTCAGCGTCCACTTGCAGCCTGCGGGACACGCCCTACTACGTGGCTAACGCCATCTATGTAACACTCTAGATCCCCACCTCGATCAGCCAGGGTTTCAGAGTATCATCCAGCAGCACATCGAAGCCGTAGAACTCGAAGCAGTTCCTGGCCGGCGGCGTGCCCGCGGCCTGCGCCAGCAGCGTCAGCGTCACCAGCGCCCGCACGCGCTGCCACACCAGCCACTCCACCGCACCCCATCTGCCGACCAGCGCGCGCCTCACCTGCTTCAGCGTCCACTTGCAGCCTGCGGGACACGCCCTACTACGTGGCTAGCGCCATCTATGTAACACTCTAGATCCCCACCTCGATCAGCCAGGGTTTCAGAGTATCATCCAGCAGCACATCGAAGCCGTAGAACTCGAAGCAGTTCCTGGCCGGCGGCGTGCCCGCGGCCTGCGCCAGCAGCGTCAGCGTCACCAGCGCCCGCACGCGCTGCCACACCAGCCACTCCACCGCGCCCCATCTGCCGACCAGCGCGCGCCTCACCTGCTTCAGCGTCCACTTGCAGCCTGCGGGACACGCCCTACTACGTGGCTAACGCCATCTATGTAACTATCTAGACCCCCACCTCGATCAGCCAGGGTTTCAGAGTATCATCCAGCAGCACATCGAAGCCGTAGAACTCGAAGCAGTTCCTGGCCGGCGGCGTGCCCGCGGCCTGCGCCAGCAGCGTCAGCGTCACCAGCGCCCGCACGCGCTGCCACACCAGCCACTCCACCGCGCCCCATCTGCCGACCAGCGCGCGCCTCACCTGCTTCAGCGTCCACTTGCAGCCTGCGGGACACGCCCTACTACGTGGCTAACGCCATCTATGTAACACTCTAGATCCCCACCTCGATCAGCCAGGGTTTCAGAGTATCATCCAGCAGCACATCGAAGCCGTAGAACTCGAAGCAGTTCCTGGCCGGCGGCGTGCCCGCGGCCTGCGCCAGCAGCGTCAGCGTCACCAGCGCCCGCACGCGCTGCCACACCAGCCACTCCACCGCACCCCATCTGCCGACCAGCGCGCGCCTCACCTGCTTCAGCGTCCACTTGCAGCCTGCGGGACACGCCCTACTACGTGGCTAGCGCCATCTATGTAACACTCTAGATCCCCACCTCGATCAGCCAGGGTTTCAGAGTATCATCCAGCAGCACATCGAAGCCGTAGAACTCGAAGCAGTTCCTGGCCGGCGGCGTGCCCGCGGCCTGCGCCAGCAGCGTCAGCGTCACCAGCGCCCGCACGCGCTGCCACACCAGCCACTCCACCGCGCCCCATCTGCCGACCAGCGCGCGCCTCACCTGCTTCAGCGTCCACTTGCAGCCTGCGGGACACGCCCTACTACGTGGCTAACGCCATCTATGTAACACTCTAGATCCCCACCTCGATCAGCCAGGGTTTCAGAGTATCATCCAGCAGCACATCGAAGCCGTAGAACTCGAAGCAGTTCCTGGCCGGCGGCGTGCCCGCGGCCTGCGCCAGCAGCGTCAGCGTCACCAGCGCCCGCACGCGCTGCCACACCAGCCACTCCACCGCGCCCCATCTGCCGACCAGCGCGCGCCTCACCTGCTTCAGCGTCCACTTGCAGCCTGCGGGACACGCCCTACTACGTGGCTAGCGCCATCTATGTAACACTCTAGATCCCCACCTCGATCAGCCAGGGTTTCAGAGTATCATCCAGCAGCACATCGAAGCCGTAGAACTCGAAGCAGTTCCTGGCCGGCGGCGTGCCCGCGGCCTGCGCCAGCAGCGTCAGCGTCACCAGCGCCCGCACGCGCTGCCACACCAGCCACTCCACCGCGCCCCATCTGCCGACCAGCGCGCGCCTCACCTGCTTCAGCGTCCACTTGCAGCCTGCGGGACACGCCCTACTACGTGGCTAACGCCATCTATGTAACTATCTAGACCCCCACCTCGATCAGCCAGGGTTTCAGAGTATCATCCAGCAGCACATCGAAGCCGTAGAACTCGAAGCAGTTCCTGGCCGGCGGCGTGCCCGCGGCCTGCGCCAGCAGCGTCAGCGTCACCAGCGCCCGCACGCGCTGCCACACCAGCCACTCCACCGCGCCCCATCTGCCGACCAGCGCGCGCCTCACCTGCTTCAGCGTCCACTTGCAGCCTGCGGGACACGCCCTACTACGTGGCTAACGCCATCTATGTAACACTCTAGATCCCCACCTCGATCAGCCAGGGTTTCAGAGTATCATCCAGCAGCACATCGAAGCCGTAGAACTCGAAGCAGTTCCTGGCCGGCGGCGTGCCCGCGGCCTGCGCCAGCAGCGTCAGCGTCACCAGCGCCCGCACGCGCTGCCACACCAGCCACTCCACCGCGCCCCATCTGCCGACCAGCGCGCGCCTCACCTGCTTCAGCGTCCACTTGCAGCCTGCGGGACACGCCCTACTATGTGGCTAGCGCCATCTATGTAACACTCTAGATCCCCACCTCGATCAGCCAGGGTTTCAGAGTATCATCCAGCAGCACATCGAAGCCGTAGAACTCGAAGCAGTTCCTGGCCGGCGGCGTGCCCGCGGCCTGCGCCAGCAGCGTCAGCGTCACCAGCGCCCGCACGCGCTGCCACACCAGCCACTCCACCGCGCCCCATCTGCCGACCAGCGCGCGCCTCACCTGCTTCAGCGTCCACTTGCAGCCTGCGGGACACGCCCTACTACGTGGCTAACGCCATCTATGTAACTATCTAGACCCCCACCTCGATCAGCCAGGGTTTCAGAGTATCATCCAGCAGCACATCGAAGCCGTAGAACTCGAAGCAGTTCCTGGCCGGCGGCGTGCCCGCGGCCTGTGCCAGCAGCGTCAGCGTCACCAGCGCCCGCACGCGCTGCCACACCAGCCACTCCACCGCGCCCCATCTGCCGACCAGCGCGCGCCTCACCTGCTTCAGCGTCCACTTGCAGCCTGCGGGACACGCCATACTACGTGGCTAACGCCATCTATGTAACACTCTAGATCCCCACCTCGATCAGCCAGGGTTTCAGAGTATCATCCAGCAGCACATCGAAGCCGTAGAACTCGAAGCAGTTCCTGGCCGGCGGCGTGCCCGCGGCCTGCGCCAGCAGCGTCAGCGTCACCAGCGCCCGCACGCGCTGCCACACCAGCCACTCCACCGCGCCCCATCTGCCGACCAGCGCGCGCCTCACCTGCTTCAGCGTCCACTTGCAGCCTGCGGGACACGCCCTACTACGTGACTAACGCCATCTATGTAGGTGCCTAAGCCCTGCATTGCGTCCAGCTGTATAAAGTGAACAGTGAAACTAGGGCACTGACGGTGTGGAGGTTTACAGTTAGAGGGCGCGCATACGTGCAATAAAAAGTCAGCACCTCTAGCATAAACTAATGGCATTTTGCGATACGCTAATAAGATAGAAATGGAACCAAAGTCATAAATGTATGAAAATGATCGCAATATTGCTCACAGGACCTCCGGACATTCTTTTTCATTTTTTGAAAATTTCAATAGCAATCTTTAAAAACGCATCGATGAGGCAATGACTGGAGCTGCAGAAAAGATTTCTTTGTCACTAGATTTTTCCCGCGGCACCGCAAGAATATGTTTTTCACCAATGCCACGGTAACCATGGATTTTTCCGCGTGTAGTCAAATCAGTAATCTTTCCCCCATCCTTAATGAATCAGTTTTGTATTTATGGCGTGAAGGAATAACAAACGTACAAAATGTCTCTTATACCTAATAATAATAATTTATACTAAAATCAACACACCATGTCTGTATTGAAAAAAGCTACCTACGAATTTAAAACAAAAAACCCCAATTTAGATATTTTGATAACATGCATTTAGAAAAAACTAAATCTTTATAAATATGAGAAACGATAGATACATAAATCTATGGATAAATAAATAAGATAAAAGTATACTTATTACTTACCACTGCCTATCCTGTCCTTGCACTCCGCATACCTCGGTCCAGTCTTATTCAAAGAGGAATTTGTCAAATGTCTATAAGGATTATGGATGTCCGATAGAGTGTATTTATCCGTTCCTACAAAAATTATATAACATTCAGAATAAAGGTACATAAATAATAATTATATTGAATTATGTGTCGTCGAAAATTTATTAAAAGTTAGTCGAGTCGTTTTGCCAAATGTGCTGTTTGAACCAATCACTACATAAGAAAGAGATGGTAAAGGAAGAAATGTAATCATTGACTATGGATTAAGGTCATAGAATGAATCAAAAATGAAATCACATTCGGTAACCAATTATATCTGTTACGGATAATAAATAAAGACAAATCAAAATTTTCTATTTCGCATAAGCCTAAATTACAGGCACTTATGAAGGATCAGTAAATTTTTAAATAAATAACTTTTATTTAAATAGGTATACTTCACCAAACAATCACTTGTTTCGGTAATTTAGTCTACCTGTGATTGCGAGTTAGATTTGCTTTCCTATTGCGATCGTAATCGTTAAGAAGAACAATTGGGCCATGTCTCATTGCAATAGAATTCCTTACCGAATCTAGCTAATCCCTCTGCATACATGTAAGCGGTCAGCGGGCGGTACCCGGGCACACACACGTATAGCCGCAGATCAAACTTGTACCCGGCGATCAGAAGTGGCCGCTCGATGTACCGCTGCACCACAGCGGGGCTGCCGCATCGCATATCGCATACACTCTGGAAATGATACACCTAAATAATATAACCGTACGTATACATAATATATAATATTACTAACGCATGCTCTCCTACTTACGACGCACATGCAACGTGGGAACGATAGCTTAGAAAAGCTTACTATGACGGGCAAAACCCAGGGCAAAAAATCAAGACATCGCTCACTAACAAGCAAGGCGAAAGCGTAAAAATATATCAAATATCAAATAACTGTATCGATGTCAAAACATGGCTTTTGACCAATCAAAATACTTTAAAACCACATTTTGACACTGATGTAGTTCTATAATGATTGATACGCGATCGGAGGCAGAAGGCAGAAGTGCAAGACTGGCCTCCGATAGAACCCGATAGAAGAATTTAATCCGTGCGAGGTTGCAAAATCCCCAGGACCACGATCTTCAATAATGAAGGAATGACTGGAGAGAGACACAATATAAATGATACGCGAGTGCATCATACACGGTACACATAGGGAGGAAGTATGTATCTAGAATGAGATGTGGACTAAAATAAGGTACTTATCTACAAGTACAAGTAGTTTCCTATCTACAACGACATAAACAGTACCAGGCGCGGTCGAAGCCAAAGAATTTTGGAGGGGATCACTAGTCAGAGCCTGAAAGTTTTGACGGGGCCATAATAATTAAATGTAATAAAATATGTAGCAAGAATATTAGCTGAAGTCTTATATACTCGTCATGGTTTACAAGTATGAATGACCCCGTGCGATGGAAATCTTCAGTTTTCATTTGAAAATCGAGTGACTGCTGTTTTTGTCGCTTGGCAGTAGCCAGCGACTAACCTTATCCTTCTAATACTGAGGCTACAATAAACATAAGAGTAATTTAGCACAAATTTAATATAAATATCACAAGCGCTGCACTTGATAGCTATATGACACATTCGCTAATACAAACGATAAAGAGAAAAGTTCTTGCATACAACTCGAGTAAACAAAATTATGTGAGCCTGTAGGATGTATGTACGAATTGTAGTTTTCCACTAAACATTAATGTTGTCTGAATGTATACCCGTCCGAATCGCGTGTTTACACGTGCTTAGCTTAGGAATTTAGCCCAAAACTTGTGCACTCAGAACTCAGGAGCTATTGCAGACGTAGGTACTTATTTGTACTTAGTTCTACTTGTATCAAACAATTTCGTTGATATTTTTTGACGATATATAAACGTTCAAACGTTTAAGAATATTGAAAACATAAACGTACAGAATGACCATTTGTAGCATTAGCTTGGCTCTTGTAAGAACAGATTTAATCTGGTTCCCCCGTCACCCTTTTATCATAGAACTGCAAGGCATCGAGTTGCAACTGCAGGGCTTTCACTTCACATAGTTGACGTACCAAATACACGTATAATGAAGCGGTTTGATTTCTCATTCCTTTCCTCGTACTAACAGTGAATAAATTTTTCACTTTACGCTAATTTAACGGTAGCAAAACGGCCTAGACGTTATTTTTACCAAAATGTAGAGTTTGTTAAGGAGTTACAGAGGGTGTGTAGACTCTACACTGTAGAGTTAGGTACGTGTTCCTTCACATGAAATCTGATAAGTTTTTGACAGTGTGAGCCATATGCTATGGTCTTGGCAACATTTTACATGGAAAACATTTTTTGGTGGTAATTTCTTTACCCGGAATAGAAATATCCCTCGCCCTTGGCTCTGAGCTACCGGCTTATGGATCCAGACCACACTGTTGCTAGCCGCGTCTTCGCCTCGACGTAGCCGGGAGCACTCCGAGACCAGTTTCGCATACTCCAGTGGCAGATGAAAGCAGGGCGGACTGGAAGGAAAATTCAACTCGTTATTGATAAGTTCAATATCATAGACGACCTGTGGGTCGTCTATGATATTGTCGTTAACAGTGTACAAATCTTCTCCCGGAATAACAAGACACGCAGGGCTTAAAATGAATATTCACAGCATACATTTCCCCTCTCTTTCTTTTTCAACATTTTTGAGAACTTTCAGGCATATAAGTAGTCGTATTACAACTTTTTGTTTACCACAAAATTTTTATATTGTGCTTTTCACACTAGAATATAATCTTCTTGGAATGCATATGCCTTACAGTGAAGGTACTACATATAGAAATTTTTCACGTTCATCAAGAGTGTCTCACAGCAAGTTTCAATCTACTTTCAAATTCCCAAGAATCCAGAATCTCGCCAAGTGTGGATTTTTTAATATAATCCTAAAGTAATTACAGTGCCAGTCATTTCGAAAAGTTTAAAATTGGTGCCTGAGAACTCTTGGTTCAACGAATAAAAGGCCGCATCCCTAACTCAACCACTATCAATGCAAGCTTGTAACTACAATGCAATGCAAGCTTGTAGGTACTGTGGTACCTATATACGAGTAAGTATCACAGGAACACTCATGTCATTGTCAACAATACTTTAAAAAGTTGTATACAGTTTCAGTTTCACGGCCCCAATAGCCCGGAAAACTGCGTATGACCTGACCTTGATCCGACGTCTGTTTAAAGCCAAGCAATTTAGTTAGTTATGATTTCTTAAAAAAATGAAATAGCGCACCAACTTCCGCTAATAAAACGTCTTCGTAATAATTCTTACAAAACAATGCTATGACATTGGAGTCCCCAGAACGTCACGCGATTTCTGGTACCACTTCGCATAATTGCAAGGGAAGAACGATTCATTAGTATACCACCGTAATTTAATATTATACCTCCAACTTTCGCCTTCGTCCCAGTAAGAATTTCTTCTGTGACCTTTATAAAGTTTACTTCTATAATTTAATATCACCGATGTCTTAATTCCATGTTGGTATTTTAAACTTTGACATAGACCTTCGCTTTAGTTAGCTATTGCAACGACAGTATCACGTTTACTTCGCGAATTACTAATTGTTGTGTTAACCTTTACTTAGGTATTTTGTTCCTTTGCTTTTTGGTTAGTTCGTGCTTGAAAAACACAAGGTCGTTAATTTAATCAAACCACATTCCTTCTGAATATTATATTTTCACGAAGTTTCAATGAAACAAAGTTTTTTTTTTCAGGTGCATAACTTATTTCACGGACGGATACCCGAATATCACGTTTTCACATTATTTTCTTATTCTGATTTTATGATCAGAATAATTAAATGTTAGGAAAACCTACACTAAATACACCTACTCAGAAGAGCATCTAAATACATGTTTATATTTATGCTTTATTTGCATTATGTGATTAATCTGATACTAATAGCCAATTTAATTTAAATCGGATTTTCGCTGGGTTGGACTTAACGGCGTAGACGGCGTATTTAAGCGATTATTAGTGACCTGCAGTTTAACAACTATAAAGACAATTGCTTTCAAATTAAACTTCACGTAATTGGGTCTTTAATCTAAAATTGCTGTGAAGCTAGAAAATTTAATGTAGAATTAAGTAGATTGGATTAAATTTTCTCGATAGAAAGTTCACCCAAAAGTTGCTCCAAAATCTCAATTTTTCTAATTTTCATCGGAAACTACAATGGATGTAATGGTAATTTTTGTTCTAGTAGACGTTAATAATAATAGTACTCAAAATCGCACAGAACAGATTTGTGATAACTGGCTTAAAACAATACAGTGAATCATCATTCAGTGAACAAAACATCCCTGGGCACTGAAAGCACTGTAAATTTTCATAAAATGAACTGCCTGAAAACTCCTGGTAAAAAAATCTGTTCTGTCGAATCCTACAAAAGAAATTCAGCTTGATTTTGTCGTGACACACGCAACCAACGCGTGGATGTGGATTCATTCAAAAAGCAATGACGTGGAGCGATTGACTCGTGTCCTGTGAGAAAATACGTTTAAAACATACCAACCCTTGCTGCTATTGTAATACAGGTTGTTCCGAACTAAATGCTGTCGTGTGTACTTAATGGGATCAACGAATGTATTTGAAAGTTCCCTTACCGATTGATGCTATTTTTATTGTATAATTTGTTAATTTCGTGCTGTTCGGTATCGAATGTCATTACGAGCAATAACCTGTAATCGCTATTAGTCCAGTCATTTAAGGTTAAATTAGGTAAGAATCTCGGAATTCGAGATACCCAGCTGTATTTCTGTAAATACTTGTATATTGACTCCCTAAAGGTTGTCTCAAAACCTACATATGGTAGGGTGTGCGCAACTATTAAATTTCAAGGTCAAAAGGTCACAAAAGTCGGTTTATTGCGCTTTTTTTGGAAATATCTCATTTCCTATGGGTTTTTCGCTATTTATATTTATTATCAATATTGTAGAATACAAAATTCTCTACAAATTTTGTTTAAAAAAATTTTTTATACGGTGAACCGTTTTCGAGATAGAGGGCGGAGAGCGCGCGATCACAGCATCACTTCAGGTCAACCGGTGCCTCCGGTCAAAAACGCGCCATATAGGTATAGTTGATGAACTATCGATAAATCAATGATTATAAATATTTGTCAATTTTATTAACTATTATATTATATTTTATCATTCATTTTAATTGTGATTTACTTGTCATTTTAATTGGGCGTACACTGTCTTACGAACAAGAAATTTTCTTTAAAAAAGTTGGGAAAGGAAATGTAAAAACGGAGATATACCTACTCGACTAAAAGTTTTGATAATTATCCTCATTCCAAAACACATATTTTATTTCTGCACGCAAGGGCCACAAGCTAGGAGATGCTCTCATACATTTTTCACTTGAATTAATCTTGAAAAATATACATTTGTTGTTAAATTTATTGATATTTACGATTTACTTACGACTTTTTATACCCGCAATTTAAATATCAGGCGAATATTTACTTTAGTTAAAGAATAATACGGCATTTAAAAAACGCCAAATTTACACATGTGTGCGTATCTAAGTACATACCTTCACCTTGTGTTACTAGCGACATCTATTATAACTACCTAAAACAACTACGTGTCTGACATATTATTTTTGAAGTTGGACAACGCCATCATGATAGATGGCGTTGTATAGATACATGATAAAAATACTTCGCTGGCGCGGCTGTTTACATCCGAATTACATGGTAGGTACCTACTCGAATTTGTTGAGTTCATAAAAATTCTATTTTTCGCAATTATTTAACTAATCCAACGAAGTAGGCTTATGGAATTCACTTTGCGAAAATAAGAGTAGGTACCTACCTACTAAAATCTTCACAGTTTAATATTTTATGTAAAACTAGATGACCCGGCAAACGTTGTTTTGCCATATAATTCTTGACGTGACAACGTCTTATAAATCGATAGAGCCGGCTGCACGCACAAAAAAACATGACTCATCCGGCGTTACCGGCGTTACCTCGCTCGCGTTACCTCGCTCTGAGGCGTTCCATGTAAGGCTTGAAGTGCAAGCGATAGTTGTCACGTTCAACTATCGTCAGTAAACCGACTTTACAGACAACCAATTTTTTTTTCTCACTTATAACAATCGGTCCAGCCGTTTCGGAGGAGTTTGGTAATAAAGAAAAGCGAGAAAATTTTATATATTAGAAGAAAAAGATGTTTAAGTACTTGAAAATGTCCAGTTTAGAAATGTAGTTCGAATATCAACCAATTTGTCAATTGCGAACTCACGTCAAACTCGGCAAACTTTTTTATATAAACCTGTGAAGATGATATTGTTTTTTGACGTGACAACGTCTTATAAATCGAAAGAGCCGGTTGCACGCACGAAAAAACATGACTCATCCGGCGTTACCGGCGTTACCTCGCTCATGCGGCGTTACCTCGCGAGCGCGGAACGAGCGACAAAGAAGACGTTGTCACGTTCAACTATCGTCAGTAAACCGACTTTACAGGCAACCAATTTTTTCGCAAAATGGATGCCATGAGCCTAATTCATTGTACCTACTAGTTAAATATTTGCGAAATACAAAATAAAATTTGAATTTCGCGGGCCGACCTCCGTTTTTTTACACACTACAAGTAAGTACGTGACTGTGATCTCATCTAATGGTAAGTGACGATGCAGCTGCAGATGTTATCGTACTACCTTGGAAGAGGTAAGCAACCCCTAGCGGTTTCTACACAGCACACACCGGAACGGTAAATCGCTTGGCGGTGCGTCTTTGCTGGTAGGGTGGTGACTAGCCACGGCCGAAGCCTCCCACCAGACCAGACCTGAGCCAAATAAGAAATTATAAAATTGAAAATTCCAAAGTGGCCCGTGGCGGGAATCGAACCCGCGACCTCCCATTCAATCCAGGCGCGCGTCACTGCGCTATAGTAGTGTTATTATCTCGCTGCAGACTCGGTCATAAATCATTCGAGTGTTTCGCTTTTGTTGTTCTTTGTTGAGTTGTGCATTACTGCAGAACAGCAAAAGCGAAACACTCGAATGATTTATGACCGAGTCTGCAGCGAGATAATAACATTACTATAGGAGGTCGTTGTGGCTATGAGTGTCGTTTCGGAGAGTGTAGGAGTTCGGGACCAGCAATAGGCTAATAGATAATTGCGAGACTTGCGAGACTCTTGCTGCAAGACCAAGACCAAGACCAA
This sequence comes from Coenonympha arcania, assembly GCA_036785405.1. Lineage (NCBI taxonomy): Eukaryota > Metazoa > Arthropoda > Insecta > Lepidoptera > Nymphalidae > Coenonympha > Coenonympha arcania. The sequence goes on from CM072061.1 coordinate 7,318,829, forward strand.
GACTCGGAGTGCAAGACCAAGACCAAGACCAAGACCACATATACTAGCGCAAGACCAAGACCAAGACTGGCTGAGTCTCGTCTTGTTCTTGCATTTGGGCAAAACTTATATTTACCGCGGCAGTCTCCGAGTGCCACAGGTCTTTCTTTTTACTGATATTTTTATACCTAATCATTTTTCATTTTGTGCTAATAAAACAGTCGGGAAGGAGTTTGGCGAGCATATAAAAAGATGGAGCCGAGCATTATATCATTATATAATATTGACACCTCGGGGTAGAAAGGTCGTATAAACCATTTAAACATAAAGGTCGTATTAACCACACCACCGAAAATGAGTTATGAATGCAGTTTTATTCAAAATTTCCCGCTCTATCGATTTGTCTTTGTGACGCTTTCAAATTCGCAAAATAACGGGTTATACGACCCAGATGAACACAGAGTTTGAACACAGTTTTTGTGGAATTTATGATGTAAGAACCAAAAAAACTATTATTGCTATAACTATTTGGAGTAATACCATATTAATTTAGAAGTTCAGGGTGTAAAAGACAGTAGATTTGAGCCAAGTATGGTGTAATACCTAAGTAACAAAATGCGCTTGGTTGTAAAAACCAATGATAATTACAATTTAGTTTTTACACCCTGAACTCAAGTTGATCAACTGACGATAAAGTATCTACACCCATTCGGAATACATTCGTGAAGTGCAAATTGGCTTTTGCATCCCTAAACAAATAACTTGAAACGAAATTACGTTCGAAAAAATACATTTTAAGAAGATGTAGGTACATCGTCGGCGACTCGTCATACTAATTTTTTACGTTATTATAAAATAATATACTTTTTTTTACAATAATAACGGGCCTCCCATTCCATTTTTTATCAACGTCATAGATTAGAGTAATGCAGATAATAGTTAAAGAATTTAGTTTTAATTTTCGTTTTCTCAAGAGGTCAAGTGGTGTGGTTCAATGAGAACAGATAGTGAATTGACGCCGGTGACAATAGATGTTAAGAAGACGCGCCCCATTCATTCAAAATCGCTTGTTTTATTCGATTCGCATGGAGTTTGACAGAGTGGGGCGCGTCATTGTAGATTGAAATATCTATACATGGTTTATACACCTTTTGCTTTCAATTGATTTTTTGTTTTGATGATATTAAGGGCTTATACGACGTAGTTTACTATTTCTCAAGGCTTCTACTTCCAAATCACTTTCTTCCTTTTTTATAATATTCAGATGAATAAATTCAAATAATTTAGTTGCAATCTACGGGGACCGTCACTAGAATCCTTCCAATCTCTTTCCCAGCACACTGACTCCTATTAGTAAAGGTTATTTTACATTAACCAACATAATAAAAAGGCAACCAACGTTGACCAACATTAACAACGTAATATAATCGTAAGAAAAAACAATTAATACAAAAATGTTTCGGAAACAACTTGAAGATAAAGGTGAAAGGTACAAAAACAGAGAAGAAGACTCAGAACTATAAAGAACTATGGGACAAAATCCTTGTGAGCCGAACAAAGGGGTCTTACAAAATTTAATAACAATCTATTTACAATTTCTACTGGATAAATACTGCCTTGTAAATTGTACTAAGAAATTTTTACTGTACAGTTAGTCGCATTTTAAAGAATGCAAGGCCAAAAATGACTCAAGGATAGGCAATATCCCTGCCAAATATTCTTCCGATGATAAAGAATACGTAAAGATGTTGATTGAAAAGCTACCTGCGCATTTCCTCAGGAACTCAAAAACGTTATATTTGTGTAGAATTTAAGAAACTTAAGAACCAGAAACAGTGTGAGAGTTGAGAGTAATGAAAAATGACTCAAGGATAGGCAATGTCCCTGCCAAATATTCTTCCGATGATAAAGAATACGTAAAGATGTTGATTGAAACGCTACCTGCGCACTTCCTCGGGAACTCAAAAACGTTATCATTTGTGTAGAATTTAAGAAACTTAAGAACCAGAAACAGTGTAAGAGTAATGGTAATGATGATCAGATGTAACATGTTCGAGAATCGGTTTTTACATGATATTATTCAACAATGAATAGAATATCAGTTTTCCTAAGCCAAGGAAAGATATATTTCTTTTGTGTACAATGAGAATATGAATGAAATGAAACAGAAAACTAACATACTTATTTAGTTTCTAGTAACAATTCATCAGCTGATAACATATTGTTATCAGCTGATGAATTGTTACTAGAAACATCCCATCGACTCTCCAACAAACAAGACAGACAAACTCCCATCGACGTAGAGTTTTGTATTTGACAACAAGAAACAATTTACGAGAAAGGATTTCCCGAATTTTCTTCGTCTCGGGATTTTCGTCCCCAGCGATGTACCGTCCGAAAACACACTTTCATTTCAGAAAAATCCAACATATCAGGATTGTAAAGTTTTTAAAAACAAGTACAAATTAAGTATTCTGTATGTGAAGAGGTACTAGAAGAAACAATCAATCTTTATGAAGAATCTATAAAAAGGAAAAAGGGAAAAGGATGAGTACGAATTCACGATAACTGATAAATTCACAAAAATGGAAATAGCGAGCATTTGGTAAATTATTACTAAAGTTGAATGACCATCAGTTGCCTATTTCAACTGCAAAATACAATGATTTGATACGTTTATGTGATGAATAAATCATACTTAAACCATATCAAGATGAATTTTTGAATTTACCCTAATAAACGAAGACGATGAAGATGACCGAGGTGAAAATTAATATAGAAATAAAGTGCTGTCAAAGTTTTATATTTTTGTTAATTTCCAACATAAGAAGATGATGCTCTGATCAGCGTTAATGATAATAATTACTGATTAACGTTGTGTTTTACGTCTTCTTAAGTATTTTGTACTTTTTTTACTTTGGGCAAACGAAGAGATCCATAGCTACCCGTGTGCTAAATATAAAAACGGTTAGGAATAATGAACCTCAGAAGTCATCGATCGCGGAGAATCTTCTGCAACCAGGTACTACACTGGATTGAGCCCCATGGTTTTATCCACAGACCGTCACTTTATACCTAGGCTGGTTCTAGCTTCTAGAAATTCAAAAACACTGGAATTTCAATCGTGAAGACGGGTTTAAATTAGCCAATACGTGGAATACGATTGTAGAACTGTACAAACCGAAGCAAAGTCGCAATAAAGCAAGGGTGAAAAATGACGTTGTTAGTGTGTGTTTGCGTGACAACTCGCGAAATGAAGTCAAAAAGATCTAGGAGGAGGGTAGACCGATACGGTCTATGCAATTAGAACGAAATATTGGCAAAATATTATGTATTTACAAATAATCGTGGTATGTACTCGTAAAAATCGTTAAATTCTGTCTTCAAACCACGAGGAAAGCCTTAAATCACTTTGTACTTTGCTTTAAGTAAATTGATAATGTAAAAAAAATACTTAAATAGTAATTTTGATTTATTAACTGGTTAAAAATTGTAATAAGTTCATATGTAGGTACCTGTAGGTACTTAGGTTAAATGGATTTTATCACTCAAGTTTATATTAAGTTATGTAAATTACTATAAAGTTATCATAGTTACGACTCTCAACGTCCAGAAGGTACCTATTGATTTTACGACTCTCTCTATTTTATGTTAATGGTTTTTTAGCACAATAACAACGACTTATATCTAGTTACAACTCTTTACAATGTCACAACTGAAATAATTAGGGGGTGTATGAACCAAGTTTCAAAAATTATTGGTCGTAAATCCAAGCTAACTTCTAAACTAAGAGATTGAGAATAAAATAAGGTTATCCATTGCAAAAAACATATAGAATTAATAAAATATCGCTTAATAGGGTCAATATACCTATAAAAACAAAAAAGTTATTTGCCAAAAAGTTTTAAAAATTTTCTTTTTTGCTCGTCCTGAAAAGTAGGGTTTTGGTTTTTACGACCTTTCTACCCCGAGGTAGCAATATTATATACTAGCAGATACCCGCGGCTTCGCCCGCGAAAATTTTAGTTTTCCCTATTCTCACGGGAACCATCGATTTTCCGGAATAAAAAGTAACCTTTGTGTTAATTTATAGCGAAATCTATCTCCATTTTAACTTTCAGTCAAAAATTTCAATAGTTGCAGCGTGAATGAGTATTTCTCCCGCTGGAATAGTGAAAAACAAATATTCACGCGGGAGAAATAACCATTGATTTTAATCCAGAATATAATCTATCTCTATTCCAAATCAGTTCAGTAATATTACGGCATGAAGGCATATTATCTATCACTATTATTATGGAAACCATGAAATTTTCCGGGATGAAAAGTAGCCTATGTATTAATCCAGGATAAAATCTATCTCCTTTCCGAATTTCAGTCATATCAGTTCAGTAAGTGCAGCGTCAAGTAGTATTTTTCGCGCGTGAATATCAATTTTTCAGTTTTCCCGCGAAAACCATGGATTTTTCCGGGATAAAAAGTAGCCTTTTTATTAACCCAGGATATCATCTATCTCCATTCCAAATTTCAGCCAAATCGGTCTTGTACTTGCAGCGTGAAGATTTTTTTCCGCGTGAATTTCAGTTTTTAACTAATCCCACGGGAACCATGGATTTTCCCGGGATGAAAAGTAGCTTATGTGCTAATCCAAGATGCAATTTATGTCAATTCCAAATTTGAGCCAAATCGGTTCAGTAGTTTTGGCGTGAAGGAGTATTGAAGCATGGTAAAATACGAACTTTGGAGCCCCGTTTCACCCCTTTAGGGGGGAATTTTGAAAAATCCTTTCTTAGTGCACCCCTAGACCTCATAAGGAACCTGTGTGCCAAATTTGAAGTCTCTAGACCCAGCGGTTTGGGCTGTGCGTTGATATGTCAGTGAATGAGTGAATGAGTCAGTCAGTATCTTCTTTTATATATTTAGATTATGAGCCGAGTAAAGAAAGTAGCAAAATATGTGAGGTACAATATCAAGTATCTACCTAAAGAGGACCTAGGATTATGGTAATATTTATGTGCTAAAATTGAACTACCGCACCACGTTATACGCGCACACGCGCGTTTTCTATTTTCAACTCTATTGCGTACGGGTAGTGTTGTGTATTAGACTAAATATTTTTTGTACATATTGTAATACAGATTTTCGACTTTCGAGTGACGGTTAAAATTTATTGCCTATCCCGAGTCTGATGATAAACGTCGTAACTGTTATGTGTTTAGCAATCAAAATTAAGCCTTACCTGCTTCACTTTAAGGTTTATAATAACCCGAAGTTTTTGCTAGTATAAACCTTTTTCTAAAAGAAATCCGTGTTGTGGGTAAATGCAACCATTTTTGCGTTGATTTTTAGGGTTCCGTAGCCGAATGGCAAAAAACGGAACCCTTATAAATTCGTCATGTCTGTCTGTCCGTCTGTCCGTCTGTCCGTCCGTATGTCACAGCCACTTTTTTCCGAAACTATAAGAGCTATACTGTTGAAACTTGGTAAGTAGATGTATTCTGTGAACCGCATTAAGGTTTTCACACAAATTTTTAAAAAAGTAATAAATTTTGGGGGTACTGTAATACTGTAATAATACTTAGAACTGAAACTCAAAAAATTTTTTTTCATCAAACCCATATGTGTGGGGTATCTATGGATAGGTCTTCAAAAATGATACTAAGGTTTCTTATATCATTTTTTTCTAAAATGAATAGCTTGCGCGAGAGACACTTCCAAAGTGGTAAAATGTGTGTCCCCCCCCCCCCTGTAACTTCTAAAATAAGAGTACAGTACGCGCGGCGAGAGTTTGGCTTTGACCTTCGGGTGGAGGGGATTACTGCGCATGGGTACCCATATTCTGATTGGTTGATACCCAATTTCTGATTTCTCTGATTGGTTGATACCCAATTTCTGATTTCTGCGCAATAACGGTCAAAGCCAAACTTTCGCCGCGCGTACTGTATGATAAAACTAAAAAAAATATATGATGTACATTACCATGCAAACTTCCACCGAAAATTGGTTTGAACGAGATCTAATAAGTAGTTTTTTGATATTTACAATAAAACCTCTAAAAACAAAGTTAGTTTTGCGGTTCGATAAGAAAAGTGGTTTTTATGGTTTTATTCCTCCGGTTGAAGTACGGAACCCTCAGTGCGCGAGTCCGACTCGCACTTGACAGGTTTTTTTTTCTTCAGCGGGTGTCAGATTGCTTGCGGGATAAATATATATATATGTATATATAAGTATATATACTATATATACTTAATATACATAAACTAGCTGACCCGGCAAACGTTGAATTGCCATTAGGAATATAAAAAAAACATAACATCCTGCTCTCAGACCTACCGATCATACACTGCAAACTTCATAACAACCGGTCGAGCCGTTTCGGAGGAGTTTGGTAACAAAATTGGCGAGAGAATTTTAAATATTAGAGAATATAATATTATACATATAATACCTATACTGAAAAACACCCAGACACCGGAAAATATTCCTCCTTATCACACAAACCTTTACCAATAGTGGGAATCGAGCCCACGACCGACTGACGTCGCAACGGCAGGTTCGCTACCGCTACGCGATTCGGTCGTCAAAATAATAGATATCAATATTATAGTATAAGTAGATAGGTATAAACATTTCAATCCACGACGACGCGCCCCACTCCGACAAACTTCATAGGAATCGAATGAAACATTAGCTATTTTCACAAAATGGGGCGCGTCTTCGTGGAGTAAAATGTCTAGTAGGTAATTACTTGTTAGATACTTAGTAACAAGGTAGTAGGTGCATAGAGTTACAGTAGTACTGTAATGATATACCTACTCTATGAGCTCCTTGGTTCGATCCCTGGGTCGGGCAATAACTAGTTTTTTTTTTGTTTTTTATCAAGAAAATTTTAGTACCAGCTCGGAGTTGATTGATCTCTCTCCGAAAATCTGATATTGTGGACTATAAATGATATCTCTGAGTATTGATATACGCCATCTATGTCCTTTTTTACGCTAACAATTGGTAGAAAACGTAAGAACCACAGATCCTGGATTGAAACCATAGCGTCTATGTGTGGGTGCTCGTCGTGTCCCTACGCTGATAGAGATGACAGATTTTTATATTTGAACTAGATAACGAAATGGTTACGTTTTAGTTTAAAATAATGATGTGATAAAATAAAAGGCAACGTTGTACTTCCGCAAAACACATATTATTAAAAATAGTTCATTACGATTGGAGTAAATGATTAAAAACTGTAACTATCTTAAATAGCGCCATCTAGCGGCAATCCTTCCTCGGATAAACCGTTGCATTCACGTTAAGTGGCTGTGACACAACTTCTGCGCTTTTTAAAAAGGGAAAAAAACATTTTTAAAAATTTTTGATAAACTGACAAATTTGGATGAACTAGCTACAGCATTTGAGGAAGAAAATTGTTCGGCCCAGAGATTATTAGAGAGTGGAACTTAAACCTTATTGGCAGTCTATAATGCTCCGAAATCTGTGAAAAGTCTGGATCATCTTCGTTATATGCATTACGTCAAGTCTACGTAAGTATTAAGTCAAGTCATAATAAACCTGTGCAGCTTTCAAATATTCCACCAACAAGTGCAGCTGCTCATCAACATTTCAACCGTGTATATTATCAAGTTCAAACTTGGTTAGGACATGATTTGGAACCCCAGGTATGGGGCTGGGCAATGCGAAACGATTTTCTGGAGCCTATCATGACAATTTTACCACCTGCTCTAGAAGATTTGCTAACTACAATTTTCTGCAACTGCAAGAGTGGTTGTGGTTCGCGATGCGGATGCAGGAAAGCGGGCTTGCAATGCTCTTTAGCTTGTGGCCAATGTAATGGGCAAGCTTGTCTCAATGCTCAACCACATCAGAGCGACATTAACGAAGATGGAACCTTTGACCCCGAAATCATGGAAGAATTTGAGACATATGTCGTTGAAGACGATAATGAAGACCAGTTTGAAATTTACCAGCAGCCAGAAGATGACGATGAAGAGGAAGAAGATGATTAAAATAATATATTTGTGTTTTTTTCATCATATTGTAAGAAGTTATTTATATAAATTAGGTTAAAATTCAAATATAATTCCTATATTTTCATTAATAATTCTGCAATTACATCGGCAGGTAAGTGTTGTTAAATAAATTAATACTGAATAAAAAGTGGATAGGTTAGGAAAAAAATGATAAAATATAATATAATAGTTACTAAAAATTGACAAATATTTATAATCATTGATTTATCGATAGTTCATCAACTATATATGGCTAGTATTCTTGGTCTTAGATATATGGCGCGTTTTCGACCGGAGGCACCGGTTGACCTGAAGTGATGCTGTGACCGCGCGGTCTCCGCCCTCTATCTCGAAAACGGTTCACCGTATAAAAATTTTTTTAAAACAAAATTTGTTGAGAATTTTGTATTCTACAATATTGATAATAAACATAAATAGCGAAAAACCCATAGGAAATGAGATATTTCCAAAAAAAGCGCAATAAACCGACTTTTGTGACCTTTTGACCTTGAAATTTAATAGTTGCGCACACCCTACCATATGTAGGTTTTGAGACAACCTTTAGGGAGTCAATATACAAGTATTTACAGAAATACAGCTGGGTATCTCGAATTCCGAGGTGAACTTCCTATAATGACTGGACTAATGAGGGTTCAGATCTATCTATAACAGATAAAAAAGCAAAAGGTTATCTTCTAACTTAACCTATAACCCATACGCAGAAAGTTTGCCGATGATTTCCCCTCCCATTTCACACGACCGCGACACGCGCTCGTATACGATATGTTTAATAGACGAGCGCGGGTAGCGGTCTTGTGAAGTGGTTCCATGTAGTCCTGCCCTCATTTTTTACGAAAAATCTACAATTTGAAATTGAAATTTTATAAGTTAGAATGGCTAAAGTAACACGACAATAACACGAGTGGAAAAATAAAAGTATTCCGGTTGCAGTTGTTATTCCAGGATTTTACAACCTCGATTAGAATTCATGATTTTGCGTGCTGAATTTTTTTATGGGTTTAAATTGAAAGATTTACGTTTTGTGGATCTGATTGTTATTAATTTTAGATTCGTAATAAGCAGAAACGCGATGCTAAAACGTATAACAACCGAAGTTTACGATGACAACGTCTCTATGTAGCGAATGCATAATAATAAATGCTATAAATAAATTGCCTTCGACAGTTTTTTGTGGTGCATTTATGAAATAGCTTCTTGTAGTTTGATGTTTATTCTTTAAAGTTGTTAGGTACTAGAGTATTAACGGTAAATGGGATATAATCAGTCTTGGCAAATTACTGATTTAATTTGCTTAGATATGTAACTATATATGTAGACTCATTTACACGTCGCTAAATTCTGAAAACGTTTAATTAAACAAAAATGGTATTTACCTGAAATCGTAAATAGATCCATAAATTCTTCTCATGCATCGCAGCAAGCGAGACAGGCTGTCCTTCCGACAAATAGAGCCGCCTTTTGGAATATGATTCATGAACTGAAATTTACAAAAAAATACATAATTTATATTATATAAATACAAATTATATTTTGAATTAAAATATAATGTATATTCTGTACGTTTTATTTAATTATGTCATTCAAAATTTTAAGAGGTTCTTTTTAAATCCTCCAATAACTGAAAATCGGGCGGCACTTTTCATAGAGAATATGGAAAACTTTCAGTTTGTTCTTCAGCATAGAAACTCATAATTGCTGTTGTTCTTGTACAAGTGGGCGTTGGGCAAGGTAAATGATTGAGCACAACGAGGCGACGTATAAAAAATTAGAAACCATCCAAGACAAATTTATATTACAAGGAAATTTAACTTTAGTAAAAAAGTCGTGAGGGTCATGGAACACCTAAAAAAAACTCCATTTTATATGTATACATGTGTGATTTCACCCATTTCTCGATAGATGGCGCTATCTACAGTTAGCTCGCGCTAACGAGTTCGGTACCAAACCTCTATACGTCATTGCGTGCATGCCCACTTTCATTCTAGATTTTCGAAGATTTCCGTAATTTCGTCACGCAAAAAAAAACCATTTTCTTTAGCCGGCCTGCGCGATACCCGAAAACTTTGTTTTAGAAATGTCCCTAGAAAATGTGCATTGAATAAAAATACTGTCAGACACGATCATCAGCTATAAAACAACCAATGATTGTCAACAACGCAGCGACATAACGTTTTATTCGGTGTAGGCACGACAAATCTCAATAGAGGACGTAAATGCTTATTTACTTATTACAACACATACGTTTAGCAGGATATTTTATTCCCAATGCATTGTTTTTTATGTCAAAATCATTGAATTTGATAAAATTGAATACAGACAATTCTCGTGTAACAGTGTTTCTAACAAAACTTTCTCCGAAACGGGTTTACCGATTTTTATGTTTTTTTTTTGTGTATACTCTGTAGGTCTGAGAATAGGAGGAAAACTAATTTTCATATAATATCTTTAAATCAGATTTTTTAAGGCAAAACCAATATTGTCGGGTCAGCTAGTTGATCATAAAAATTGAGTAAACAGACATCATCAAATTAAGTATCGTCACCTGCCAGTCTCCCAGTGCTTTGTACGAGGTGGCTGGAAAAGCGCTGGTCCTCCACCAAAGGTTCCATTTTTCTTCATTACCTGGATAGCCCTGGTACATACGCCAGCCTCGGTCTATACAAACCTGTACCAATATTTTATTATTCATAATTATGTTAATAGGTACCATACAAAAAGGCACAAACGACTTCAAATAAAGCAAAGGTTTTATTTTTTGAGTATACGTGTTTATGGATTCATATTGGATATGGGGACATAATTAGGTACGCATTTTGAACTGCGCGTGATGATAATGCAGATTCTTGAACCTCATTTATTATATTTTTTATGTATTGTGTAGGTATAACACAGAAACTTAAAATAAATACAAACATCGAAAGGACGTGCACATTAATTCAGCGCTGGAAAATCGGTTTAACGGTTTTAGAAAGATACCTCCTAAACCGTATTTTGTAGCTACAATACTTCATGTTACATGCCTTTACAATTTACAATCCCGGGCAGTCTCGAAGTCAAGTTCACAAAATTAATATTATTGACTGAAAGTACCTAAATGCATCGCAGACTATACCTCAGATTAAGATCTAGGTATAATTCCGTTATCAAACTCTTGTCGTAACTTCGTACTGTGTTCTTATTTGAACTGATAACCGTTCACCCGTTTTTGCGTAGTCTGGGGTTAATATCTAATAACTCATACTTTTAAATTCTAAAGTGAGTATCGTTGTCAAAAAGTGATTGATTGTATGCGCTTGTTTGGAAACAGCAATGTTTCCTTTGTTATAAGGTTAGTAACATGGTACCGCGTGAGGTATTCACTATGCACCCTTCGTTTTCCACACGTGTAACCTGCGGGGAAAACAAACGCATCAAACATACGAATAAAAATATGTAGGTATTTTTCGTTATGGTACGGGAGTAAGGGCAATTAGTAGCCCCGACAACATTGGTATAAATATTTTGGAGGCGTAAGCTGCACATAGGATGCGCACTAATAAACGCAACGGCTACCGGCAGCCAGATGGCCCAGACTCTAACCGAAAGTGCAAGAAAGACGACATATCACAAAATCAGAAAATTCTTTCTCGAAAACGTTGCTAGCTCCTATACCATTAGTACGACTATTGTAAGAGCGTCTACCTTGCCGATGATTTGATGTTTAACGGACTAGATAAGTGTGTGGAGCGGAATAAAATGATAGATTTTGCAGTGTAGGTTACACGCAGTGTACCGAAAATTTAGTGAAATATTATTGTTCATAAATAAGCACCATCATTTCTAAAACCTTGCTTTTCAACTACAGCAAACTTATACTAGGTACTACGAGAAAGGTAAATATTGTTAAATTATATTTATAAACAATTTGTGACATAAATACAACCTGTCTGCTTGAGGTTTGAAAAATATACGGGAGGTCCCGGAATTCATTTTAAAGAGCTACAGGTCTCAGAGCTTCTGGTCGGAGGCTGCGACCAAGACAGATTACCACCCTAACGAAGTACGGGAAACCCTACTACCAAGCGATTTACCGTTCCGTTACGACTTACGATACTATATCAGTATCCCTAATTCCCAACTATTCAATATACTCTATAAGTCATTGTATTATATTATTATTACTACATTTATTATATATATATTAGTATTATTACATTTATAAGTCACTCATTTCAGTCATTGAGGATCTGAAAGAAATTTCAGTTACTTACTCTCACTAGCAGGCTCGGCCCTGAACCGTTGTCGTTAAGCCGATAAATAAAAGGCTCATCATCATCAAACGGTTGTGCCATTTTTCTTACTTTTATCTATCTGAAATATTACAGATGGAACATTAACATTATCGTTTTAATTTATGTAGTCTCAACTATCTAGTACCTACTGGACAGGATTTCCAAACGCTAGGTTGCTTTGCTAGTCCAACGTTTGATCCCAAATTCCACATTATGAAGCAACTTTGACGGCCTCATAGCAAAGGGTCCGTTGTTCGAATCTCAGGTACGCCTTTCGTCATTATTATGTGCGTTATTTAAAAAAATTGGAGAACTCCTAAACTTCAATCTCCTAAGCGTGTGAAGGCAGACGAACTTCAACTTTGGAAATTATCTAATAAACAAACTCTGTCACTGGAAGAAAATCCATTGCCAATTGGACTTGAAAAATATATCCTCACATACCATAACAATAAATTCAAGTGCAGATCACTTACATATACTAAACTTGTTGAAACTTCATGGCATATCATGCCGCGGGTTGAATGCGAGTAGACGCGGCCTCTTGCGTATGCGAATTTGCAAATCGCATGCCAACTCGTCGTCGTGGACGCATGGCATTATTTCATATTTAGAGCCTACATGTCGGGGGAGACACGTTACGTCTACGTTACGTTCTAGTTTCGGGCACGTCAACGTGACGGGCCCGACTGGTCTGGGCGCGCGCCCGCTCGGCACTGCTCCTGCTAACATCAAAGGCAACCCGGTGATTTATAACCGAGCTTTCGTGACACACCGCTTTTAGTGAAATCAGTAACTAAGTAAATACCTTCTGTTGGATGTAATGACGTGGAATTTTTCTTTTTTTTAGCTTCATTTTCTTTTTATATCCTCTTTCAAAATGTACTGATTTACGGCAGTTTAAAAGTTACCAGGGTTTTGCTTTTATTTAAACGATAAATTTTACGTATAATGCTTGCATAATTGAGGGGGGTTCGTCCTTATTTTCTATGCTTATGAAAAATAACCTACTCCTACTCGAACATTAATATATCAGGTAAGTAAATATACCTCGATACAATCAACAATAGGTCAATTAAACGAGGTAAACTTTTTCTGAGTGTGAAAAGTTTCTTGCATAGGTGCTTCATTTTCTTTTCACCAATCACCATTATAATAAAGCCTCATACTGCCCATAATTTTGATGTAAATTTTCGTAGGTAAGCACGGTTACTTACAAACTTAAGGTTAAACAATCCATGATGACGCGCCCCACTCTGACAAACTCCATACGAATCGAATGACAATCTCCCTGGCGCAGTGGCGGCGTGCTCGGATTCGAGTAGGAGTTCACGGGTTCGATTCCCGCCACGGGCCACTTTGGAATTTTATAATTTTTAAATTGGCTCGGGTCTGGTCTGATGGGAGGCTTTGGCCGTGGCTAGTTACCACCCTACCAGCAAAGACGCACCGCCAAGCGATTTAGCGTTCCGGTGCGATGCTTGTAGAAACCGTTGTGGTTCTTACCCTTCCTAGTTAGTACGATAACATCTTAGGCTGCATCATCACTTACCATCAGGTGAGATCGCAGTCAAATACTAACTTGTATAGAGAAAAAAAGTATGTAACATAAGCGATTTTGAGAGAGTACGGTGCGCCTTCGTGGATTGAAATATCTATACTTACGAATGCAGATAAAACATAGATTATTATAAAAAGCTTTAATATTGTTCTTGTAAAGCTATAATAAAATTTAAGCAACCATTAAATAATGTCAGTTAGTAATTTTGAAATCGGTTTTCGTATTAATCTTTCGCAACATGGCGATATCATGACAGGGTAATCTTGGGCTAATCACCCGATTTTGAATCAATTGTCATGAATCTTCATGAACCAAACCATTTTAATGCCGGCAATTTTATTTTAATGGCTGGAAAATATGTAATTTGCATTTTACCTGAGATTTTACCTTTCTAACAGAAAAAAGGTTGATTATCATAATTTATTGACGGTGCGCTGTGGGGCAGGGGTGGTTTTACAATTTGATTTTAAGGCATGTCTATTTTTGGCTTACCTTGAACAAAAGATTAAATTCCCATTTGAATCTGATAAGCTGGCGGAAACCTGCGTGGCGTTGTCTTGATTCTTGTTTTGGGTAAAACAAACACTGTTTGACGTGAAAACCACGTATCTAATAGGTACTTACTCGTATTGTTATATCTGCGATGTTTCCACCATTTGTCACTGCTAATCTTGGATCTTTAGATGTCTCTACACTATATAGCATATACACGACAGTTACATGTATATACAGTAAAAACCGAATGGCGTAGCAGTAGCGATCCTGCCGTGCGCGTCGGAGGTCGTGGGTTCGATTCCCACAGCTGGAAAATGTTTAAGTGATGAGCATGTACGGTTAAGCGTCTATAGACGTTATTCAATTGCATACTGTAACTATGTATATAAAATATATATTTTTATCAGTTATATGGTACCCATAACATAAGCTATCGCTTACTTTTGGGTTAAATTGCTACTGTGTAATGTCATGATATTATATTTACTTAGGTAGGTATAGATATTTTAGAACCACGACGGCGAGTTTCACTCTGTCAAACTCCATATTAATCGAATGAAACATGAGCGATTTTGACAGAGTGGGGCGCAACGTCGTGGATTGACTATACATAAGTGTAGGTAGGTACAGTAAATCTTCGGATTTACAGATTTTAGAGGTAGGTACATTATAATATACGTTGGCACCCATATCATGTTGAGCTAAACCCTTAGAATTCTGAAGTCCACACTCCACATGGAAAAATGTAATCGTTGGGAACTGATAATGCTGCATGATCTAGGTATACTGTACTTCATACAAAATAAACGTCTGTACTCTTTAGGCCATTCGGCAAATTCATAGTCGAAACACGTAAAAACCATTACATAGAGTCGTAGAGGAGGTCCGTCCAAAATAACAGATTTACTTTTTACGGCGTTACACAACATAATGTGACCTTAACACACTAAACTGGTTTGTTGGACTATTAAACAAACAAAGCAATACAGAAATATTGAAATAATATCCAAAAATATTAAAATACTTTTGGAGTGATTTTTGGACACCTATTTGGTCCAAAAGTCGAGGCAGGAAACTAATTTAAAGACTAAAAGAAATGAATGAGAATTCGATTATTTAATTCATAAAAAATAACACAAACTTTGGATATAATAAATTATATCGTGAAAGGTACCTATTAGATATTATAAGTACTTGATTTACATCGATAACAATTTTGGCTTTCTGCAAACTTTCTCGATGATAAATTTTAACAATGCCATACGTCACCCTATAGTCCAATCAATAAAGGAGTTGAGAGTGCATGAGAGGGGACCTAAGCAATTTCTTCTGAAACTTGTTCAGGGTACTTAGGAAGTTAACATACTAAAAGTCCTGACGTCTCGGAGGTGAGCCGGAGTGGGGAGGGGGGGGAAAAGGTACCACTTTTGGGGTTTTCACTAATATCTCAGAAACGGTGCGTCATAGAAAAAAAAAATCTTGTAATAAATTAAAGCTCATAAAATTATCTAAAACTTTGGTCTTTTTCAATTTAGCCGTATTCCTTACCGCTTCCGAGCCACACGCTCCGGAAAAGTTAATACTACAAAAAAACCTTATCATATAATAATCCGGTCAAGTTAGACATAAAAATAGTGGTCAAATAACAATAATTCCGACAGAGCCAAATCTTCGTAGAGACCTTAGGTTTACCACAAGGAATAAAGTGTCAAAAGTTCCCATCAATCCTATGTGTGCAACAAAAGTTATTCGGGGTCAAATATCAAAATTTGAGGTTTTTTGGATTTTCTCAAAAATAAATTCAGGCCAAAGTTGTAGATCTTAAAATTATCTACAAAAATGGTCCTTATAATTTTTTTCCTGAGAGTTAACATTCCTGAGATATCGCGATTCTAAGAGTCACATTATACATGATATGCACATATATATACTTAACTAGCAAACGCCCGCGGCTTCGCTCACGTTGATCTTCTGCTTTACTCCCTCAGGCGTTAAGTTTCCAAAATTCTTGTATTAACCGTCATTTAATTTAATTTTGACCACTAAATATTTCCTAATGCTTGCTGGTTATAGTCAGACGTCGATTTTCAAAGCAATCGGCCCAGTAACAAAAAAGTTCAAAATGGCGGCCAAAAAGTTCATAATTTTTTTATCTTGACCACAAATTCCTTCTCTATGCTTGCTGCGATAGTCAGATATCTATTTTCAAAGCAGTCGGCCCAGTAACAAAAAAGTTCAAAATGGCGGCCACTTTTATGAATTTTGACCACAAATTCCTTCTCTATGCCAGCTGCCATAGTCAAATATCGATTTTCAAAGCAATCAGTCCAGTAACAAAAAAAGTTCAAAATGGCGTCCACTTTTTTAAATTTTGACCACAAATTCCTTCTCTTTGCCAGCTGCCATAGTCAAATATCGATTTTCAAAGCGATCGGTCCAGTAACAAAAAAGTTCAAAATGGCGGCCACTTATTTAAATTTTGACCACAAATTCCTTTTCTATGCTTGCTGTCATAGTCAAATATCGATTTTCAAAGCAATCAGTCCAGTAACAAAAAAGTTCAAAATGGCGGCCTTTTTTTCAAAATTTTGACCATAAATTCCTTCTCTATGCCAGCTGCCATAGTCAAATATCGATTTTCAAAGCAATCGGCCCAGTAACAAAAAAGTTCAAAATGGCGGCCACTTTTTTAAATTTTGACCACAAATTCCTTCTCTATGCTTGCTGCCATAGTCAAATATCGATTTTCAAAGCGATCGGTCCAGTAACAAAAAAAGTTCAAAATGGCGGCCACTTTTTAAAATTTTGACCACGAATTCCTTTTCTATGTTTGCTGCCATAGTCAAATATCGATTTTCAAAGCAATCGGCCCAGAAACAATAATGTTCAAAATGGCGGTCACTTTTTTAAATTTTGACCAAAAATTCCTTCTCTATGCTTGCTGCCATAGTCAGATATCTATTTCCAAAGCAATCGGTCCAGTAACAAAAAAGTTCAAAATGGCGGCCACTTTTTTAAATTTTGACCACAAATTCCTTCTCTATGCCAGCTGCCATAGTCAAATATCGATTTCCAAAGCAATCGGCCCAGTAACAAAAAAGTTCAAAATGGCGGCCACTTTTTTAAATTTTGACCACAAATTCCTTCTCTATGCTTGCTGCCATAGTCAAATATCGATTTTCAAAGCGATCGGTCCAGTAACAAAAAAGTTCAAAATGGCGGTCACTTTTTTAAATTTTGACCAAAAATTCCTTCTCTATGCTTGCTGCCATAGTCAAATATCGATTTTCAAAGCAATCGGCCCAGTAACAAAAAAGTTCAAAATGGCGGCCAAAAAGATCAAATTTTTTAAATTTTGACCACAAATTCCTTCTCTATGCTTGCTACCACAGTCAGATATCGTTTTTCAAAGCAATCGGCCCAGTTGCTAAAAAGTTCAAAATGGCGGCCAAAAAGTTAAATTTTTTTAAATTTTGACCACAAATTCCTTCTCTATGCTTGCTGCAATAATCAGATATCGATTTTCAAAGCAATCGACCCACTAACAGAAAAGTTCAAAATGGCGGCCAAAAAGTTCATCATATTTTTAATTTTGACCATAAATTCCTTCTCTATGCTTGCTGCGATAGTCAGACGTCGATTTTCAAAGCAATCGGCCCAGTAACAAAAAAGTTCAAAATGGCGGCCACTTTTTTAAATTTTGACCACAAATTCCTTCTCTATGCTTGCTGCCATAGTCAAATATCGATTTTCAAAGCAAGCGGCCCAGTAACAAAAAAGTTCAAAATGGCGGCCACTTTTTTTAAATTTTGACCACAAATTCCTTCTCTATGCTTGCTGCCATAGTCAAATATCGATTTTCAAAGCCATCGGCCCAGTAACAAAAAAGTTCAAAATGGCGGCCACTTTTTTTAAATTTTGACCACAAATTCCTTTTCTATGCTTGCTGCCATAGTCAAATATCTATTTTCAAAGCAATCGGCCCAGTAACAAAAAAGTTCAAAATGGCGGCCACTTTTTTTTAAATTTTGACCACAAATTCCTTCTCTATGCTTGCTGCCATAGTCAAATATCAATTTTCAAAGCAATCGACCCAGCAACAAAAAAGTTCAAGATGGCGGCCACTTTTTTAATTTTGGCAACAAATTCCTTCTCTATGCTTGCTGCCATAGTCAAAAGTCGATTTTCAAAGCAATCGGCCCAGTAACAAAAAAGTTCAAAATGGCGGCCAAAAAGTTCAAAATTTTTCCTTCTCAGGATCTCGAAAATCACTTTCTGAATACGAATTCATGATATAATACCAACCTAGGTACCAAATTTCAGATTTCTGAGAGTAGCTTCTCGGGAATTCCTGGAACAACGAAAAAAATTACACTTTTGTATGGAGAAATCCATAAAACCAACGGTTTTCACCCCTTTAAATTTGAATTTCTGGAATCCCCGTCTTAGTACGAATTCATGACCTAATATCTACCTAGTTACCAAATTTCAGATCCCTACGACTTGTAGCCTTTCGGGAATTCCTGGAACAACGAAAAAAATTTCACTTTTGTATGGGGAAATCCAAAAAACCAACGGTTTTTACCCCTTAAAATTGGAATTTCTGGAATCCCCGTCTTAGTACGAATTCATGACCTAATATCAACCTAGGTACCAAATTTCAGATCTCTACGACTTGTAGCTTTTCGGGAATTCCTGGAACAACGAAAAAAATTTCACTTTTGTATGGGGAAATCCATAAAACCAACGGTTTTTACCCCTTAAAATTTGAATTTCTGGAATCCCCGTCTTAGTACGAATTCATGACCTAATATCTACCTAGGTACCAAATTTCAGATCTCTACGACTTGTAGCTTTTCGGGAATTCCTGGAACAACGAAAAAAATTTTACTTTTGTATGGGGAAATCCAAAAAACCAACGGTTTTTACCCCTTAAAATTTGAATTTCTGGAATTCCCGTCTTAGTACGAATTCATGACCTAATATCAACCTAGGTACTAAATTTCAGATCTCTACGAATTGTAGCTTTTCGGGAATTCCTGGAACAACGAAAAAAATTTCACTTTTGTATGGGGAAATCCAAAAAACCAACGGTTTTTACCCCTTAAAATTTGAATTTCTGGAATCCCCGTCTTAGTACGAATTCATGACCTAATATCAACCTAGGTACTAAATTTCAGATCTCTACGACTTGTAGCTTTTCGGGAATTCCTGGAACAACGAAAAAAATTTCACTTTTGTATGGGGAAATCCATAAAACCAACGGTTTTTACCCCTTAAAATTTGAATTTCTGGAATCCCCGTCTTAGTACGAATTTATGACCTAATATCTACCTAGGTACCAAATTTCAGATCTCTACGACCTTTAGTTTTGGCGGAATCCGTGGAACAACCAAAATCACCAAAATGCCTCATTCTTTTATATATATAGATCAGGCAATTACAATTGTAGTTGCTGAAGATATTGATTTCTTAGTATAAGTTTTCAATCAGGACCCGTAATTTCTAAAAAACAAACACGTTGATCCGCTCCTTCGTTTCAGCGAAATGGCGATTGCCATAATAAAAAAATTATAGCGAGTCAAACTTAGAGATAGGTATTTGCTGTTGTGGATTATTTTTTAGAACTATTAAAAGAGATCAACTCCGCAATACATGATTTTTGCGAGACTTTAGCCGTTTACGCAGCGTACGCAGCTAATTATGGCAATCGCCATTTCGCTGATACGAAGGAGGGGATCAACGTGTTTGTTTTTTAGAAATTACGGGTCCTGATTGAAAAATTATTCTTTTGTTGGATAGTCCATTTATCGAGGAAGTCTATGGGCTACATTACATCACGCTACGACCAATACAATAGGAGCATCAATGAAAAATGTTGCAAAAATGGGAAAATTAGTTCCATATTGAGAGTTTCCGTTGCGTACACTGCGTAAACGGTTAATGTTAGGAAGTTATAGAAAATAAACTTTTTATCCATTGGAGTCCTTGCAGTAAGTAGTAACTACTAAGAAATCAATATCTTCAGCAACTACAATTGTAATTGCCTGATTATGTATATATATGTGCATATCATGTATAATATTAATGTGACTCTTAGAATCGCGATATCTCAGGAATGTTAACTCTTAGGAAAAAAATTATAAGGACCATTTTTGTAGATAATTTTAAGATCTACAACTTTGGCCTGAATTTATTTTTGAGAAAATCCAAAAAACCTCAAATTTTGATATTTGACCCCGAATAACTTTTGTTGCACACATAGGATTGATGGGAACTTTTGACACTTTATTCCTTGTGGTAAACCTAAGGTCTCTACGAAGATTTGGCTCTGTCGGAATTATTGTTATTTGACCACTATTTTTATGTCTAACTTGACCGGATTATTATATGATAAGGTTTTTTTTGTAGTATTAACTTTTCCGGAGCGTGTGGCTCGGAAGCGGTAAGGAATACGGCAAAATTGAATAAGACCAAAGTTTTAGATAATTTTATGAGCTTTAATTTATTAGAAGTTTTTTTTTTTCTATGACGCACCGTTTCTGAGATATTAGTGAAAAACCCAAAAGTGGTACCTTTTCCCCCCCCCCTCCCCACTCCGGCTCACCTCCGAGACGTCAGGACTTTTAGTATGTTAACTTCCTAAGTACCCTGAACAAGTTTCAGAAGAAATTGCTTAGGTCCCCTCTCATGCACTCTACACCCCCTTTTAGGTTATTCATTGACTGGACTACTACCCCATATGAATTGTGGTTATATTTGTGTTATTTTAAATCTTTAAATACTGTTGTAGAAAGTAACATTTACTTAGGCACAATTATTAAGAATTCAATTTTTAACTAATCAATCTAGTATTTAATAATGAAAAGGACTAAGAATCCTGACTAATTGTTACTGACCTCAAAGGTCTGTAGTAATTAGCCAGTGCACATAAACTATAATACTATAATAATTATACTATTTTAATAACAGTAAATGGATAATAAAATAACCGTATGTTTAGTTAGGTACTATAAAACCTACGCGTAGTTTTCCTTAGATTATATGCGTATTTAAGGTATTAAGATATTAATTACGGCCAATTAAACGATTTCTATGAATTAATAACGGTAAAGTCCCTTCGAATATTGGCTATATCTACCTAATTACCTATAGCTATAAACCCGTAAGCGTAGATCAATATAGTACTTTAGTTACTTTTAATAGTTACTACAGATTAATTTACCGTAAGTTAAGTGATGTCAAACTTCAAAGATTGTTTTGAGCAAGCATCAATAATTATCTACTTCAAATACTTATTACGTGAAGCACATGATGCGAGGTAATAAGAACAATATTCAAATTTATAAATAAAAATAACTAACATATTAATTTTTTTTACTGGTCAGTTTCAAGCGTTGATATAATATTATATGAACACTAGCTGACCCGGCAAATGTTGTTTTGCCATTAGGGATATAAAAAAACTAGATAACAACCTGCTCCCAGACCCAGAGAATATATAGGTACTGAAAATTTCATATCAATCGTTCCAGCCGTTTCGGAGGAGTTTGGTAACAAAGAAAAGCGAGAGAATTTTATATATTAGAAACTAGAAAGATATTATTATGAAGCCTACAATGAGTTAGTAACTTACGAACTGCGAAGAGCCTTACTTCAGCCTTATGCAAAAAATTGGTTTTAAATAGACCATAATTAATACAGGCAAGTTTCATTCTAAGTGATGAATTGATGAAGATTTTTGTACAGTTCTATAAATTATGTAAAAAGAAGAATCTTGTACATTTTCTATAAAATTATGTAAGTTCATTACAAACTACATTTTAAATCATGTTTAAGTTGC
This sequence comes from Coenonympha arcania, assembly GCA_036785405.1. Taxonomy (NCBI): domain Eukaryota; kingdom Metazoa; phylum Arthropoda; class Insecta; order Lepidoptera; family Nymphalidae; genus Coenonympha; species Coenonympha arcania. Next base: position 7,341,020 of record CM072061.1, read on the forward strand.
ACGAAAGTTACATGGCGCTGCTAATCTGCAGCTTTATTTATAAGTCTGTGATCTGTAGTTATAAAATGTGACATGTGTGAATGTGTGTGTGATGCTTCGATGGAATTTTCATTTTCAGCTATCCAATGATTTCCACTTTTCAGTTACCCACTGGGAGCAACTTTTTGAAAGTGCGGCGTTGGTTTTCTCTTCTCCAGCGCCACAAGGTAACCTTCAGCATCTTTCATCATAATGTCCAGTTTGAGCCTGATGTTCGGTATAGGTCCATTCTCCGGCTCTCCTATGATCTTGTAATGACGTATTACCGACGTGATTACAGTCTTTACTGACATGAGGGCGTATTGATAACCTATAAACAAGTATATTATTTAAAAATACAGCCTGCCTGCGATATTTTTTTATGTTTCATTTTTAGTTAGGTGACATAAATGCAATAGCCCACCATTTGCCGCCCAAATATTTTTTTTTACAATTTTATCAACTACAGTTGAACAAAACTACAGAGTATTTTAGAAGACTTAAAGGCAGTTGTGTAATATTAAAAAAATCAGAGTTATTTCTATTGCGATATATAATTTCTAGAGCTTGATAGAAATTCCGTATCATCTAGACGTTGGTAACATATTTTTGGAGACACTTGAAAGAACTCTGAAGGTTAATGATAAAACTTCTCCGAAAATAAACATCCGATCCTGTAAGTACTCACCCACACAATTCCTCGGTCCATTACTAAACGGCATGTAGCTACAGGCGTGTTCCAATTTGTATCGATCAGGGAGGAATCGATCGGGATCGAAATGGTCTGCATCTGGGCCCCAGTAGTTGGGATCGCGATGAGCTCCGAAGATTGAGCATACTATTCCTGAACCACTCGGTACAACCAGACCTGATGCTGCAAAGTAAAAATATGAAAGGCAACGCAAATAAGGATTAGAAAATACTTAAAATTAAGGAGTTAGGAAAATGTTTATGATATGATGGTAGGTTGGTATGGAACCGAAAAATAAACTCTACTATGTTCCCTACTATGTACCTCTACCTACTCTATAATGACTCTTGAAAAGAGCAAAATTTAGCAACGCTAACTAAGTAGGTAGGTATGATTTTTAAAAATTCAACACCGGGGGCTTTTCACGTAAGGCGTCGGCTACATTTTATGAAGTGAAATGTTTAAAAAGGTCATATTATTGTAATTTTTACGTACACAATATAAGCAGATGATATTGTAATCAAAACTAATTTTACGCGTATTGACATAGATCGTAAAATTGAATGTAGTTCAAAACGCAACATTTTCGACAATCGTGAAATTAAATTTACATTGCACGATAAGGTTGAGGCATTGTATTTCTTAGGTTGAATGAACTTTATTCAATTTTACACTCTAAACCAATAGACGTAAAGTTAATTTTTCAGTGTTAATTTTTTTAATTTCTTGGTTCACATCACTGTGTGAAAACGTTACATAAATAGTCCCCATGGTTAAAGATATGAGTAAAATAAAGATAAAACTCAAACACAGTTTTATCCTAAATACAAGTGAAACTGGTGATACGCAGTAGGGTAATCTGGGTACGGTTGAAACGGTGGACGGTTGAAACAAAGCGAATATCTGGACACCGTGCATGATGAGGTGAGGGGTACAAGGGGAAAAGGAAGCGGCCAACAAGTCTAATCCCGAATTTTAGTGTTGCGTCGCTCTTCGCGAGCCGTGCTTGTGTATAGGAGACTCCTAGTGTTTTTTGACGGAAAAGTAAGTATTTTTTGTTCGTTAATTTTTGCAATCATTATGTTTTTATTAAACTTAGAGTATTGAGAGTTTTTGTATCGTTTAAATTGAAGTTTATAGAGTATGGCTGTATAATGAGTGTTTATTCAAACATAATATAATTCTTACTGTGAACCGTTTTATACCTAGAAGGGGGGTTGGGGACAGTTGAAACATTTTTTATGGGTACGGTTGAAACAGATCATTTATTTAATTTTCTTGTTTCTTAGATGCCAAGGGTACGCCAGAGGAAAACTACAAGAGGTCAGGCTAACCTATCAGCCTACAAACAAGGATATGAAGATGTAAAAGCCGGATCATCATTAAGAAAAGCGACAGAAGCTACAAGTCTTTCTAGGGCGACTAGCTTTAATAGAAATAACGTGAATGAAAAGTATTTAGGTTTAATTTCGTCATTTGTTTGTTTATGCAGATGTTCATTGTTTTGTTAGCTGGAGTGCTAAATTTTAGTTTATAATTATACCAATGTACCTTTAAAGGCTGATTAAAAATAATTAATAATAAGTATTGTGAAAGACTAGAATATGAATAAAAAATATTTGTACAATTCAACTGTGCCATTACGAGTTGTAAAATGTTTTTAGACTATGAATAAAACATGTACATTTATAATTTTTTTCAGTATTTTCATGTGTTTCAATTGACCCCAGGCACTGTTTCAACCGACCCTGGCATGGGGGCGGTTGAAACAAATTACTTTTTTTTTTAAATTTGATTTTACAGATAAAATACAAACCAGTGAACTCAAATAACATTGCCCATTAGTAGACAGATACATGGTCTTCCATTAAATATATTTCCGTCATCGCTCGCTTTCTTAATCTCGATGCAATGGACGATAAACGTTAAAATGTTTCAACCGTACCCAGTCTACCCTATTATTCTAAATACAAGTGAAACTGGTGATACGTACGTAATGTGATCTCCGTATCGACTTTACGAATTACAAAAGGCACCGGAGGGAACAACCTTATGGACTCTTTCACCACTCTGTCCAAATACTTCAAGTTCAGCAAGTCTCCTTTGACCAGCGGGCGGTTGGAATCACCAAACACTTCTCTTATCCTAAAATAGAAACACATGTATACCTATAGTTAATTTTCAGTGTTAATTTTTCATTTTATTTCATGATCCACTTCACTCAATGTGTGAACACGATACGCGAATCGCTATACCCTTTACGCGGCACTTAAGGCGCTTCATGCGTTAGTATTATGCTTGAGTCAAAATTTACGATTTCCGAAGGAACATAAAATAGTTATGTGTTCAATTATAGATTAGATAATTGAATTCATATTATTTGGCATTTCATAATCTAGAACTTGTCTCAAAAATATTTTAAAATATGTGTATAACTTTCTCACTAGAACAGTTTTTGTATAGGCTGTTTGCTAAAATAGCGGTCGACGCTCTACGCAGATGCAAGATATTTGCCATGTTTCTTAACACAAACTTATAACAATGACCTATTTAGAAAATTAATAACATTTACTAAAAAGTGTCTCAAAAAAAACACGATTTTCCTAGATTTTCATTCAAAAACCATAAACCGAAAAGTGTCATTTTTAGCTTTTTTCGATAAATTCAACGTATTATTTTAGGATAAAATCCAAGATATTTTGTTATTTCTGAATTATAGTAATTTAATTCAATTAATATTCAATGACACTGGCTATTTACTATTTTAATAAGTAGTATATTTATTTTACTATAAAATTTTTTTGTAATAGCATTATCAGCGCAAAATTGCGTCAGTGCCAACGAAAAACCAATTTAGTATGGCAAGAAACGCGATGCGCGGCGTTTTGCATAAACGCTCTTAAGTTGACGCAAAATAACGGCCGTCTACGCAGACCGACGAGTCAACGCACATTCGCCTTTTGCGATTTCTCACGCGGCGTTACCGCACCTCAATAGACACCCGAAAATGTGTTCTACGCAGGGTTCAACTTGCTAAATTATGACTATTGTCTAGTGACTAAGCATGACGCGAATAGATGTTTTCAAAAATAATATCTATGCCCGTATAGAGAGAGTTGCAAGTCCAGAGCTAAATATTATTCTTGAAACCTGGCTTTGGGTGATAACGTTTTTACCACCACAAACGTTAACCAAATGGTTAACATTATAAATTCATCAATTTTTGGCCTCATTATATTCAGTTTACGTTAATCTAGGCTCGAGTGTTTTATTTTTTTAGCATTTTAATAAAAAAAAATACAAATACTTCAGCAAATTTTTAGGTCATAAATATTGATATTTAGACTCTAATAACTTTAAACAGAAGCAATATTTCTTAAAAATTAAAACGTACGAGCATGGTATATGCAACATTTCTAAAAATTATAAAAATCGGACTACATTTTCGGGTAGGAAAACGCAATCGCCTTTTGTATGAAAAATTACAGCTAGATGATCCTCTTAACATAATTTGATTTAGGTATGTATATACTTACTCTTCATACAACCTTTGTTGAATCTCGGGATATTTACTCAGTAACTTGAGCGTAAAGCAGATGGCGACGGCCGAGGTGTCGGTGCCGGCGATAGTCAGAGTCAAAATTTCTTCGCGAAGTTCTATATCAGTGTAACCCTTTTCACCGCCAGATAAACTGATTAATAAATCAAGAAAACTTTTCCTTTGATAGTTTCCTAGATCTGTGAAACATATTGTTTAATCAATCATTACTGTTTAAGAATAGTCAACGTTTTATGAGTAATGTAATGAAACATTAAATTACTTACAAAGCAAAAACTTATCTAAATACAAAGTTTCATCAAAATCGTTAAAGCCATTTCTTAGATCCGCAAAATATAACATTTATAGCTTTAAATGTTATATAAACAGTACGCGCGGCGAAAGTTTGGCTTTGACCGTTATTGCGCAGAAATCAGAAATTGGGTATCAACCAATCAGAATTTGGGTACCCATGCGCAGTAATCCCCTCCACCCGAAGGTCAAAGCCAAACTCTCGCCGCGCGTACTTATTTTAGTAATTAATTCGTACGCAATGAAAAATATTCTTAAAAACCACTAACCTAAAATCGAGCAACATTAAAGACTTACCATACTGACTATCCACTTCAGGTTGATTTTGTTTTTCATTTCTTAACTCATCCCTTTTATTTTGGATTACCTGCGCAAGACATTTACTTGACAAAACAAGTTTTTAAAACTCGAAATGCTGGCTTATGGGGTATATAAACAGAAAATGACTACACCAAGTTATGCACCAGTTTCCATTGAATACCCACCTTGTCTGTAAAGTCGTGAAGAATCTTAACGTACTGCTGATGTTTAGGGTATTGTGGAAACAACTTGAACAGCCAGTCAGGTTGCAGCCATAAATGGAAGATTCTTTCACAGACGACATTCAGAACGCTGGCCAGACTTGTCAGGAATGGTGAGTTAAAATCTGCCTGGGCTTTAACTTTTACCCCCATCGATGTTTCTAAGAACACACAATTAGTTTTTTTATTGAATGGAAGCAGGAGTTACTTGCGGAAATCCATAATAAGCAGAACAGATTAATTTGTTTTGCTATAATCCGTTACTTGAAAAGAATCTGTATAGCTCAATATGCAGGAACACCGCCCACAGGAAACACCACAAATAATATTCTTCCTCAGAGATGTTGACTTTACAATGCGTAATCGTAGTCTACCTGAGAATGTCCCGGTGTGGGACGAACGTGCGTCGAAGAAAGTGTTGGAAGAATTGTGAGTGGTGTTTCATGTAGGCGGTGTTCCTGCATATTGGACCATACAGATTCTTTTCAAGTAGCGGATTATTATAGCAAAACAAATTAATCTGCACTGTAAGTTTTATTTTATTTTATTAGTTACAAAGAATGATAAGAACATCAAGACATTCGACTGATTTTAAGTATTAGTTTTAGAATCAGGACATTTTATACCTACATTTCATTGCACTGTTCTTATCATCCTGAGAGGTAACTTATTAATCTGTGGCAGAGTCGACGGTTCATCAGACCATAATCATATGCCTAATAATTTGCATATAATAAATGCGCGAAGTTCTAGTGCAATCGTTTTATTCATTCAACCGTTCAAGTTGAATGAATAAAACACGGTATAAATATTCATTATCCTATTACTATTCTTAGTGAAATGAAAAGGAGATCAGTTGAAACAGATAATAAAATATAATAAAATTATAGATTAAATAACCGGACAAGGGCGAGTCGAACTCGCGCACTGAGGGTTCCGTACCTACTACTACCGGAGGAATAAAACCATGAAAACCACTTTTCTTGAACCGCATAACCAACTTATTCAACATTAAACAACTTCACCGCGAGTTAAATACGTGCAACGCCATCTGTCGTCATCAAAGTTAAACAAAATATTAGACTTGTTGAATATCAATTCAACACATATTAAAAAAACTACTCACTAGATCTCGTTCAAACCAATTTTCGGCGGAAGTTTGCATGGTAATGTACATCTTATATTTTTTTTAGTTTTATCATACTCTTATTTTAGAAGTTACAGGGGGGGGGACACACACATTTTACCACTTTGGAAGTGTCTCTCGCGCAAGCTATTCATTTTAGAAAAAAATGATATTAGAAACCTTAGTATCATTTTTGAAGACCTATCCATAGATACCCCTAAAAACTGTACGTACCACACACGGAATCCAAAGTGTAAGCTGATATGAACGGCCAGAGGTCAAAGGGTCCAGTACCGACCATGGTCTCCAATCGTCGGGTGAGTATTTCGCTTTGTTCTGAAAATACTTCTACAAAACCCTCCACGATTTTTGGACTAAACGCTGGCAGTAAGATTTTTCTTCTTCGTCTCCAAATGGGAACTAAAATACAAAAATGGTTTATTTTTTAATTTTACAATTTAATATCTAACGCGCAATAGTGCATTTAAAGAAACAGCACCGAGGGTTCCATACTATACAAAATTAGTAAAACGTTACAAACTTAAATACGAATCAAAACGTCACTCGCAGCGGGATTTGAACCCGCGTCCCCCAGCTATCGCGGCTGGGTGCTATCCGTCTGCGATAAAATTTAGATTTGTAATATTTTAGGTCCTTAGGCAGAACTTTTGAAGGAATTATATCCAAAGTGTGTAAAACACAAATCAAATAAATAATAAATAAATATATACAGGACATTTGACACATCGCAATCTAGCCCCAAAGTAAGCGATAGCTTGTGTTATGGGTACTAGATGACTGATAATATACATACATACTAATATACAACAATCGCTTCTGATAACAAACTGCAAACCAAACTTTGTTTTAGAGGTTTATTCTTAATATCAATTATAGTTAGAGGGTTGTTTTTTTTTGTAAAATAAAATAATTATACTGTCTCAGATTTTTGAACGGTAAGTAGGTCTGAGATAAGGAGGGTGTAGTTGTATATTTTAGAAATTCATAAATCCGACAGACGGATGAAGTCATGGGTTCAATTTTTGCGTATGAAACCCTAAAAAGTTTTACGCTTCAAGTTTTTAATTTTTTCTTATTTCTTCATCTTTTATAATTGGTAGGTACCTATACCTTAAACCAAGTTAAAATTGGTAATTGCATTAAACGAGGTTTTTAATACGTATATTTAGCTCACCTCTTGTTCTACACAAGTTTTATGAATTTTCGTTATTATCACAAATCGAGTGATAAACAAAATTACATAGGTTATATTTGTGATTTTGGGTATAAAGTACTCACCAGGAGCAAAAATGCCCCCGAAGCCGATAACTTTTCGAATAAATCTGTGCAGGTCGTCCTTTTCCATGCAAGTCTTTAACACCATCTCCAAGTCCACGGGATTTACCATTACTGATGATAAACAAAACACAGAAAAAAAAATTTGAATATCGTTATTATAAAGTCGCTAGTATTTGAGGTTGGATACCTACTTTTTATTTTGCGCTCGGCTAAGAATTTCAGTCATCGAAATCTTAACAGCAATTGAGTGTCCAAATTTTATCATTATGCATTTGAACTTTGAGTACTGGGGCCGTACCAATTATGGTAATATTGTTTTAAAATTTTCATACATGACTTCTTTAAGAGTACGACCCCTGAGCCCAACTCGCACCTAATAAAATATCAAAGTGCTATCTTGAAACCTTTATTTTATGTTATTTATTTACTTTAAATTAAGTTTGAGCGTTAGATTCTGATGGGTGGGCAGTCGTGATTTTACCCGACTATAGATTTAAAGTTGTAAGTTTCGTAGTTATACCTCCAATGATATTTATTTTTTATAAATTAACTAGCTGAACCCGCAAACGTTGTTTTGCCCTTAGGGATATCAAAAATAGATAACAACCTGCTCCCAGACCCAGTGATCATACACTGAAAATTTCATAACAATCGGTCGAGCCGTTTTGGAGGAGTTTGGTAACAAAGAACGGCGAGAGAATTTTATAATATTAGAGACAATTCGTGTTGCTTACATAAATAAAGGATGTGATTAAGCCAGCCTCTGACAATGCCATTATTTTCCATTGCTTCATAGCTATACTTGTTCAAATTAGCCATTATTTCTGAAAAAAGTGATATATAAAAACAAATAAATATGTAAGCCAATTATTATTATCATTTGTTGTAGTAAATAATGTGCTCTACATTCTATATACACATATTAAAACAAACAATTCAAACTAAAACTATAAAAGAAAGCGATTATTATAATTAAGTTAAATATTTTAAGAACTAAAAAATATAGATTCACCTTCCGTATTTCCTGCTAACTTGTGTGCTATACCAATAAATGGCAATTCATCTGCCGGTGGTTTGAATTTCGAAGCTAATTGATACATCCTTCTTCTTCTAAACCTAAACTGTGCAACCCAAAGTACTAACACGATCAACAACAGCCACAAAATCATCATTAGATATAACAGATGGTACTCAATAGTTTCACTTTCCTTACACTATTGAAGTCTAAGTAGTTCTCGCGGAGAATGAATGAACGTAACGACGAGACAAGATATTTTAAACGTCCATATAACGTGCTCGTATAGACATTAAAGAATAGAGCTAGGATTTATATGGACATTTTCCTTTGACCGCCACAGTTTGTGAACAAAGCGACTAGATACGACCAGCCTAGGGGTCGAAAAGTTCACGGCGTATGGTGTATATATTACGTAACCTTCAGAGATGTAGGAAAAATTATCTGAGGTAGCCAGGTACTACTTGTTATTCGCGGCAACAGCTCGTCGTAAATTGTGTAAACGTCACACAAGCCAACAAGAGAAAATTGTCCTGTACACATAGTAGCAATCCGCTATACCATACTTGGGTAAATCCGGGTGATATTTTGTCACACTTGTCCAAATAAGAAACGGTCTCGAAATTTTCCTAAGTTAAAAAAAAAACACTTAAAATGCTATACTTAGAAAGCAATGTGTCGCTAATAGCATTAACCTTCTAGGCGATTCTGTAAGAGAAACGTATTCACTGTTATCGTAATCACAAACAAATCCTGCCCGCTAATTGGTTCCCTGATTTACGTCAGCCAATCGGAGGGCAGAATTTGCTTACGATAATGTAAGACTAAGAGAAACCTATTCACTGTTATCGTAATCACAAACAAATCCTGCCCGCTGATTGGTTCCCTGGTTTACGTCAGCCAATCGGAGGGCAGAATTTGCTTACGATTATGTTTACGGTTAGCGAACTGCAGGTACAACCATAGAACGTGACTACCCAAAATTACTAGCTCCATTAAATATTAAGATTTTATAACAAACAGCCAATCAATGCATTCGATATTTCGCTCAAGAAGTAAGTACAATGATTCTGCAGTCACAACTCATAAATAAGGCAATAAATAATATACTATATTCAGAAAAAAAAATGCCGATAATATACAGATAAGATAGTAGGTATAAGATATAAGTACCTACTTAAATGATAATAATCCATGGGAGTATTAATAAATTGCTCTAATGTTAAGTACCTACTTAGGTATAGCTCGTTTAAATCTTTCGTCAAATAATGATGACAAAAAAAACACAGACTGCGAGTTTGTTGTGGGCTTTTTCTCATTTGAACCAGTAATCATAGTTTTATCTTATTTTTACGAATTCTTAGAAGTAAAATAGGTATTAAATAAATATTATAATTAATAATTATCTATCTCTAATATATAAAATTCTCGTTACCAAACTCCTCCGAAACGGCTGGACCGATTGTTATGAAATTATCTGTGTATGATCGGTGGGTCTGAGAGCAGGTTGTTATCTATTTATTTATTTTTATATCACTAATGGCAAAACAACGTTTGCCGGGTCAGCTGGTATAAATATATAGGTAATTATATTTATTTAATACCTATTTTGGAGACCTAATTTGGAAACTATCGAATGAAACAATAAATTTATGAAAATATGACCATCCAGGGGAACAGGAGTGTCAGTTTAAAAAAAACCGAAAAAGTGCGAATCATACTCGCGCGCCAAAGATCACTAAGTATACCTTAGGCACATCTTAGCTTAGGTATATGTAGGTATACAAAAGAACTATCACTATACCTAAAACATTAGGAATTACTTTTTTTCAGCGATTTATATAGATATGTATTATACAGTAGGTATAAGATGTAAGTACTTATGTTATATGTACTATGGTAATCTTGGATACTACCACTAGGTACTTGACCTAATGTATAATTCAATTCAACTTACAGTTAGGTATTATAAAACATTGCAGTTTCCTTTCCTTTCGGACTAAGTAGGTACAAAATGTATCACAACGACCAAGCCCTACCTATTTAGGAAGTATCAACATTCAAGTTATCGTAAGATAGACAAAAGTATATATCTATAATTTAAGAGAGTTGACTCTACTTAAGTAATGAGTTATGACGTAGGTACTAAGTACCTACCTATGCAATAATATACTCAACTCGTTATTATCATAGTGTCAAATCGTGTAGATAATACATAGCATTTACTCATTGTAAATGACACTTGCGTCAGGTTTTCCAGAGCTGCATAGGTCTTGTGTACCTACCTAAATACCTGCTTACGTGGTTTATCTACGCTCATTGCTTAAAGTTCGAATTATGAAATCGAAATGTGTCAAATAATTACCTACTTTATTCACGGACTTCTATAATTATTAAAAAGTTATTCATAATAACATCGCTCTACTATGGAAATATTTAAAGAAAGTTGTATAAAATCCATAACGATGCACGGCTCTGGACTCCTGTATTTGTATCTGGGGTAATATTTTTTATGTAATATTTTTTTAAGTGAATCCACAGACAACTTATAGTTGGTAGTCATTGCCGAGAGTATGGATGGGCCATGATTGACCATAGACAACAACACAATGTCTATGGTGTAATATTTTTTATGTAATATTTTTTTTAGTGAATCCACAGACAACTTATAGTTGGTAGTTATTGCCGAGAGTATGGATGGGCCATGATTGACCATAGACAACAACACAATGTCTATGGGGTAATATTTTTTATGTAATATTTTTTTAAGTGAATCCACAGACAACTTATAGTTGGTAGTCATTGCCGAGAGTATGGATGGGCCATGATTGACCATAGACAACAACACAATGTCTAACGTTCCGCGTAACGTTCCACCTGGGCCTGTGATTATGATTACGATTACGACTACGATTACGATTACGATAAAGATTACGATTATGACGTTATCTCGTAAATCTATCGTCCGTAAACCGACTATACAGACAACCAATTTTTTTTGTTAATTAGTCAAAACTTTGCGCTGAAAAATGTATAGCAGTGAAACCTACTAAAGAAAATTTCACTCCACCTGACATCTTAGTAGTTGCAATGATTTACGACAAACGTTAGCAAGATTTTATGATTTGGGTAATAATTAATATGAGCGTAGATAAAGTAGTGTATGAAACTCTACATAATTAGGTATTAAAACACTCGTGTGATACTATTAAAAAACTCGCCTGCGGCTCGTTTTTTAAACTCACACTCGTGTTTTAATACCCCCCATTATGTAACCGTTACATAAACTACTATTTTTGTATACTTACCAACAGCTTAGCTCTATATTTTTGAGAAATTTATACCTATGTCAGGGCGTCACATATTCTGTAAACATCTCCTTTGTTGATTATTGGATTAATTAGCCTCTTTTCGGCTGGCTGGCCCATGGGCCATGTGATCACTGGCTAACTTTTTTGAGGGATGTCGGATCCCATATATTTTGCAACTGAAAAGTCGTAAAAACATTGACACTCATTATACCTACGCTTGTTGCATCCTCGGGGTAAAAATCAAATTTAACAAACCCCATGATCCTCATTACAGACTTACAGATACCGGAACAGGTGAAACTAATTAGCTAAAAGCTTAATCAATGCTGAGATGCTTTATACTTACCTTCACATTTCGGATAAATATGATTAAATAGGCAAGAATCTACCTAACTACTGTAGTTTTATTTGCCATGTCGTCGAATATCTGTATCTTTAATGTATCGTTAAACTAGTGACAAACTAACACACTTTTTATATTCATGTATATCTACTGAAAGATACAAGTTTAAGGTAATTGCTATGTGACCCACAATCACCTCAACTGCAGGACTTAACAAGGCACTTTGCCGGCATGAGGTTTTCATGTCACTGTTAATTATATATACTTAGGCAAATCACTGTAATTCCGGTAAGCATGTGTTTTCTAGCGTATCGACACCACTTCTTTACATAATTATGTAGTCTTTATTGGCTCTTATTAAGGTTGAGATTCTTTGTTCTCGTTAATATCCCCCAAACATAGGCGTTTGTGTAAGAAAAACGTATTCATCGTAATCGTAAATAAATTTTTACCTGATTGATTGAAGTCCTTAGGCAAAACTAAAATCGGAAATTTTAGCTTTGCCTATAAGGACTTAATCGATCGGATATCCCACCATTCCCATCCATTTTTTGAATTTCGTTCCTAAAGTACCTAATAGAAGAAATAGAATTAAGTAGAACATGGCTACAGCTTCTGTGGGAGGCAGCGATTGGTTTCCACTCTACCAGCAATGACGCGCTAAGAAATTTTGGCATTCCGGTGCGATGCTGTGATCCTAGTTAAGTTACTACGATATCTTCCAGGTTATAGATATAGATGTACCATCTTCGGTAACATCAGGTGAGGTTGCAGTCAAGTGCCACAATTAAATTGGTAACATCCGGAAAATTCAAATTTTATTTTTATAAAGTTATTTTCTAATAGAACTGAAGTTACGCTGTTAAATAATAACTATTAAGTAAGTACAATATTAAGCTAGTAACTAGTTACAGTCCAATAGTATGTACTCTTTACTTTAAATAAAATAAATAAATATATTTAAGGACATTACACACTTCACAATCTAGCCCCAAAGTAAGCGATAGCTTGTGTAATGGATACTAGATAACTGATAAATATATTATATAGGTATTAATATGCTTAAAAATATTATAATATTGAAAAACACCCAGACACTGGAAAACATTCAAACCTACCTACTCATCACACAAACATTTACCAGTAGTGGGAATCGAACCTACGACCTCCTCCGGCAGGTTCGCTACCGCTACGCCATTCGGTCGTCAGTTTCTACAGTTTTCTACTTTATACCTACGGGTTTTCTTACGTCTTTAAGTAGGTATTTACCTACCTGCCGAGTTATTATGAGGGATATGTGACCTAATTGGACTCTTGACTCTGACAGCTTGATTAGGTAATTACATAATCATAACCTCATCATAACCATTATAAAAGCGATTGTTCTCTAATGTCAATTAACTTTTTTTATTTCTCGAAAAGTAATTATCATTGCATGACAAGTGACAACTAACCTTCCTTGATTGGACTTAATTAGGTACCTAATTAAGTAAATAACAAAATCAAAAAGATTGCCCGTAAAAAAGATACTTCGTATTACGTATACCTTCACACCTTTCGTATTTGTCGAAAATTGGAGCAAGTAGCTAATACCATAAGCTGAAGAAAAAAGAATTGGCGCAGTGGCGGCGCGCTCGGATTCGAGTGGGAGGTCGCGGGGTCGATTCCCGCCACGGAATTTTATAATTTCTAAACTGGCTCAACTGGGTCTGGGGCTTCGGCCGTGGCTAGTTACCACCCTACTAGCAAAGACGCACCGCCAAGCGATTTAGCGTTCCGGTGCGATGCTTGTAGAAACCGTTGGGGTAAATTTATTTACCCTTCCAAGTTAGTACGATAACACCTTAGGCTGCATCATCACTTACCATCAGATGAGATCGCAGTCAAGTACTAACTTGTATAGAGTAAAAAAACAGAATAGTGATTGTGACGGATTGTGACATCCCAGTAATTGTTAACGAGAAACACGCGACATTTTAAGTGTAGATATTATACGAGTACCTACCTTGATGGATTCGTCGTCGTCGTCGTTTCAGCCGATGGACGTCCACTGCTGGACATAGGCCTCCTGAAATGACCGCCAAACACCACGATCTTGCGCCGCTTGGCGCCAGCGACTCCCCGCGACCCTCTTAATGTCGTCCGTCCACCTGGTGGGGGGTCGACCGACACTGCGCTTTCCGGTGCGTGGCCGCCATTCCAGCACCTTGGGTCCCCAACGTCCATCGGTCCTGCGAGCTATGTGCCCCGCCCATTGCCACTTCAGCTTTGCGACACGTTCAGCTATGTCGGTTACTTTGGTTCTTTTGCGGATCTCCTCATTTCTGATTCGATCGCGCAAAGATACTCCGAGCATAGCTCTCTCCATCGCTCGCTGAGTGACCCTGAGCCTTCTTATGAGGCCCATAGTTAGCGACCAAGTCTCTGATCCATAGGTTATCACTGGCAACACGCACTGTTCGAAGACTTTGGTCTTCAGGCACTGAGGGATGTTGGACGAGAAGACATCGCGGAGTTTCCCTTGATGGATTAACATGGCAAAAAAAATTAACATGTATGTACATTCACGGAATGAAACGCTTACACTAGTAGTACCTACGTCAAGAGTCCATTATGCCAATATTATAACAACACATGTAGGTATCTAACATATTATAGTTTCAAAAAGTATAGGTATGTGCTCACGATACGTTGAACGAATCAATATGAAAATTGACGAACCTTTTCATTCCGTGACAGTACCTACAATAACATATTTAATTAACATGGTAACTTTTATTCCAGATTTGTGAACAACCGAAATTCATGCGGAGCATTTTTCAAGGGTCTCATCATAAAAGGAATTAGAATAGAGTTGAAATTTTATTTGCTTTGCTCTTACACATCAAAAAATAATATTAAACATGAAGATAAGAGATATACTGGTCCATAGGTATTCTTTTTTTAGCGTTTATCCGTCACAAATTGAAGGAGGATGACAAGAAACGTTGTGACAGACCGCGCGCCCTGAAGCAAAAATTCTGGATAGATATTTCAATCCACGAAGACGCGCCCCACTCTGTCAAAATCGCTTATGTTTCATTCGATTCGTATGTAGTTTGACAGAGTAGGGCGCGTCATCGTGAATATCATCGTCATTGAAATATCTATACCTTACTAGTTACTTACTTCCAACACCATCTCGTAATCCAGTTTAAATACGCCATAAGCCGTAAACGTAGGCATCTGATGAAGAATTTGTAGGGAAAAGTTTATAGCCTGAAAGTTCAAATAAGTAGGTATGTTAAGTTATGTTAGTTAGTTATGTAGTTATGGTAGGTGCCACTTCAAAATAGATACTTATATTGTTTATCAAGGTCTGTGTCATCATTTTCGCTGATAGGCATTCACATAGGTAGGTATACTAGCTGACCCGGCAAACGTTGTTTTGCCATTAGGGATATAAAAACTAGATAACAACCTGCTCCCAGACCTATAGTGATCATACACTGAAAGTTTCATAACAATCAGTCGAGCCGTTTCAGAGGAGTTTGGTAACAAAGATTGGCGAGAGAATTTTATATATTAGAGAAAGGCCTAAAATAACCTAAAACACTACGAATTCGTGCTACTCTAAAGCCAGCGATTCCGATCCTTTAGTGGTTCTGATGGGCATATCATAGAAAGAAACAACAATGTAGTAGGAATCAATGTAAAAAGGATGTATAAAGCTATGTACGTCATACATTTGTTACGTATAGGTAACAACCATCGGTAGTTTTTTTACTCTATACAAGTCAGTACTTGACTGCGATCTCACCTGATGGTAAGTGATGATGCAACCCAAGATGTTACCGAACTAACTTGGAAGGGTAAGTAAATTTACCCCAACGGTTTCTACAAGCATCGCACCGGAACGCTAAATCGCTTGGCGGTGCGCCTTTGCTGGTAGGGTGGTAACTAGCCACGGCCAAAGCGTACAGACCAGACCTGTTATAATTTAGACATTATAAAATTCCAAAGTGGCCCGTGGCGGTAATTGAACCCGCGACCTCCCACTCGAATCCGAGCGCGCCGCCACTGCGCCAGGGGAGGTCGTCAAAAGTTAGTAGGTATCTGTACTTAGTTATTTTTATATACTTTACCTCAGCTTCGACCGTATTGCCCAGATCACTGTTAATTATTTGGTGCACTATTTGAGGAGTTACACGAGTCTGAAAAGAAAAAAAAAAATATAACTACCTACTTAAATAATAAATATCATTCATTTATAAACAATCTTTTTCTAACATGAAACTAAAATTCTCGTGTCAGTGTTTGTTACCAATCTCCGAAACGGCTAGACCGATTGTTATGAAATTTTCTGTTAACCTTCGTTAGGTCTGAGAGTAGGTCGTAAGCTATTTTTTTATCCCTAAGGGCCAAACAACGTTTACCAGGTCAGCTAGTAATATATAAGGAGGAAACCTTACCTCTCTCACAGTTGCCTCGCTGAAATATATGCACACCAGCATAACGCTTATTGCCCAGCTAATTTGCCAACCAACATAAATCAAGAAATTGATGTACTTCTCGGGATCATCGAATAAACCAGATGCTGTTGCCTCCATAAAATAATAAAGATACAAAATTGTAAATAGAAGTGTCATAAACATAGTCATCAACACTACTAGGCCGAATTTATCGTTAGCAACCTCGGTCGCTGAATACAACATGCCGTATATTCTTCCGCAGGCCTTGATCCTTTTGCACAGATATTTATCTTTTATAGTATGACCACCATTCGCAACAGATTGATGTTGAAAACGAAATTCAAAAAACACTGAAGAAGTGCGCAGCCGAATCGAATTGAGAGCTCTATTCACACATTTATACCTCCTTTTCAATACACAAAGGTACGAACAGTATTGTGCAATTATAATGGAAACTACGGCGTCTGAGAATACCATTTGAAAAACTTTTTCAGCTGGAATGCTCATTGTATGTAGAGACATCCAAACGCTGAATATTCGCGTACCAGTGATGGAAACTTGAATTAGGAAAAATAAAAAGGCTAAATGCAGACCGCTCGAGTAACGCACTGGTTCGTTCAATTCTTGGAACGCTTTATCTATGTTCATAATCAGCTGCACATCCTTGGTGCTGCCACTCAGGTCGAAAGGCACTTTCCACATGGCGTACAACATGAAAACGCTGACTGTAAATCTCTCTACATCGTCGCCATATCGTTGGAGTCGCGTATTATAAAGGGCTCTTAGAATCGTTTGATCTTCCGCACCGATTTTGAAGAGACAATAGAAATATGAAAAGTACCAAATGAGAAACGATATAAAACCGAACCATGTAAAAACGGGTACAACTCTCCTCTGGGGCGTACATTCGATCGAAATTACCGAGGCACCGACCAATTTTCTTACAAATCGTAAGAAATAAGTCGTTTCCACAATGTTATCTTGGTGTTTCGGCTTCTTCATTGCATGAACCTTCTCGATGAAATAGGACCACATTCCGGGTGAATACTCAATTTGCTTATGAACTTTACGCAGCAAACTTTGCTACAAAACTTTTAATATAGTGAAACAATTTATGCATTACGGTAATAACGGTTTATCGTTGTATTCATGATAATGACGCGATGTCTATAAAGTGATGATTTAGTTTATAGTTTACAATGTTTCGGCCTGTTAGTAATAGTTTCTAAAATTTGGTAGGTACCTTCATACATTTATAATATTAAAAAAATCTTCCTTAAAATTATTTATTATTAAATAATTATTACAGGTAAACCGCTATAAACTTGACCCTCCTAATGGTCTGCGGGACGCGGGGCGGGAACCGCTCAACCAATCAGCTAGTCTGTCACCGCTGCCGTATCATTATAGCCAATCGCATAGCTAGTCTGTCACCGCTGCCGTATCATTATAGCCAATCGCATCATCCCGCAGACCATCAGGAGGGTCAAGTTTATAGCGGCTGACCTATAATTATTACCTTAATGGAGCGATCAAATAAAACAATTTGTGGTATTCGCATTTATCCAGTGGATAATCAATAATTTTATTTCCTCTGAAAGTTTACATTCACAGTCCATTTTGTGATAACCTTCACTAATGAACATCATAGGCGTTATGTATATTGTCCAGATTAACTAATAAACGGAGGCGTATACTATATACACAGGATTTATAGGTATTGAAACTCTTTTTGTATTAATTTATAAGCACTATACAACTTTACATATTATTGTGATATTACAAGCGCTTTATTAAATACAATATACTATGATATAACTATGATATATCTCGCTACCAAAAATATAGTAATCGCAATACAACGTGCATTTTGACAACTAGTAATAAAAACTTACACAAAAATTGTGTCGCTTACTAATATGAAGCAATCACAAATATCTAGTACATAAGAGAGCTTTTTGCATTGTGTATTTTCTCCAAATAATATTATCAATTAATTCATAATAACAGGTTTCATTTGCTTATACTTATTTATAAGATTAAATAATTATACAATAGGTATTATCTTAGTTATTATTGGAAATTCATAAGTGAGAGTCGCATTTGATGAGAAAATATAAACACACTACATTTAACGCCCGGCATAACTCCCAAGTCAAGTTAACTACGCCCTAGGCTACTATAGCCACTAGTCAAAGCATTTCAAATAAATAAACAATTCAATACTGAAAGAAATGCATAGGTAACGGCATTTTTCGAAGATGACACTTATTAGTGTCTATTCGGGTAAAAAAATCGTTTAATTTGATCACAAATATTAAGTATAGATATCCCAATCCACGACGTCCGTCGCGCCCCACTCTGCCAAACTCCATATACATATACATAAATCGAATGAAACTTTTGAAATGCTTAATATACTTTTTCATCACTCATACACGGAAAGTAGGTCTGAAGTTGCCTGAGAAGCGGGTTGAAAGTAATACTTTGCAGCCCTAGGGAGAATCATTTTCAACTGACAGCTGTCAAATAATTAAAAAAAACTAGTTGTCACATTTTTATTGGAGTTCAAATGAAACACTACATAGGTAGGTACCCGAGTGTATCCATAGACAAGAAGAAAGATAGACTTTATTCATAAAGTAAAGACAACTGATTCATAGACATTCATAGACAATCATAGACAATACTTGACTATTAAAAAGCTAAATGCATAGCCCGCCGGCTAGGCGAAAGAAAAAAAAAAGGCGGGAAAGTGGCAAGCGGCAATCCGATCTTCATTTGTTTTTCGAGTTGTAGAGTTTTGTTTAGGCTTCTGTTTAACAGTGATTTTTATTGACACAGTTATTCAATTTTTTTAGCTAATTTCTATTTTTATTTTGACTTTCCTTAAATTCGTAATGAAAAGCACAGTGTTTACCTCGGGATAAAGACTTATTTAGTCCCTCGAACTATAGGCCCCCTCGCTACGCTCGGGCGCCAAACCCCGTCTCGGGACTAAATAAGTTACTTTCATCCCTAGGGTAACAATGTACTATTTTTTAGTCTATTTAATTAATTAATAGTACATTGTTACCCTAGGGATGAAAGTAACTTATTTAGTCCCGAGACGGGGTTTGGCGCCCGAGCTTAGCGAGGGGGCCTATAGTTCGAGGGACTAAATAAGTCTTTATCCCGAGGTAAACACTGTGCTTTTCATTACGAATATAAGGAAAGTCAAAATAAAAATAGAAATTAGCTAAAGAAAATTGAAAAATTCTGTCAATAAAAATCACTGTTAAACAGAAGCCTAAACAAAACTCTACAACTCGAAAAACAAATGAAGATCGGATTGCCGCTTGCAACTTTCCCGCCTTTTTTTTTCTTTGGCCTAGCCGGCGGGCTATGCATTTAGCTTTTTAATAGTCAAGTATTGTCTATGATTGTCTATGAATGTCTATGAATCAGTTGTCTTTACTTTATGAATAAAGTCTATCTTTCTTCTTGTCTATGGATGCACTCGGGTATGTCGTGTTTCATTTGAACTCCAATAAAAATATGACAACTAGTTTTTTTTAATTATTTGACAGCTGTCAGTTGAAAACGATTCTCCCTAGGGCTGCAAAGTATTACTTTCAACCCGCTTCTCAGGCAACTTCAGACCTACTTTCCGTGTATGAGTGATGAAAAGATTTTTACACCCCGAATAGGCACCATTATCACTTTAATCATTAACAGTTCATTTCTAGTTTCAATTATGGAGGTAAAATACATATACTCTTACTGCCATGTTTCGGTAACTTTGCTGCTCAACTGTGGCGTGAAAATAAATAAGTTACACAACTGTTAGGTTCATAAAAAGAACAACATAATAATATGGTCCCTAGGACAGTTTCTTTGTATGAACTAAGTTTAAGTTTCGGATTTCTCCATAATATTAGGTCCTTACATATGAAATTGGCGTTTTGTATGGGAGAAACATAAAGTCGATTTTTTTTAAATATAATATATATATTTAATCAAAGTATGTACCATTGCTATCTATGCACTTTTGCCACCTTATAGGTAGTTCATTGATCCCTTTACTAAAAAAGCCATTCGGACGGGAATCAATAAAATCTTTGAAAGCGCTTTGGACTGCCTCATCGGAGTTAAATTTTTTCCCTTGTAAGAAGTTATCCAAATTTCGGAAAAACTGGTAATCTGTTGGAGCAAGGTCCGGGGAGTAAGGTGGATGTCTTAGGCATTCCAATTGAAGCTCCTCTAATTTGGTAGCCGTCTGTTGTGCAGTGTGTGGTCTAGCGTTGTCCTGAAGCAGCAGTGGCCTAGAACGATTGACCAACCTCGGTTGTTTAGCAGCTAGCTTTTCCATCATGGATTGCAGTTGCTGACAATAGATATCCGCCGTAATCGTCTGGCCAGATTTGAGAAAGCTGTAGTGAACGACGCCGGCGCTAGTCCACGAAACGCTCACAAGTAATTTTTTTTGAGTCAATTTTCCTTTGGGACAGGATTTGGCTGGTTCGCCAGGGTTCAACCATTGCGATGAGCGTTTCCGATTATCATACAGGATCCATTTTTCATCACAGGTAATGATTCGATTTAAAATCTCTTCATTACTGTGCCGGTTGAGTAACGTAACACAGCAGTCTACGCGCGTTTGTCGGTTTGCTGCACTCAATTCATGAGGTACCCACCTTTCAAGCTTTTTCACCTTCCCAATTTGCTTCAAGTGAACTAAAACAGTTTTATCACTAACACCGCAGACTGCAGCTAGCTCGGACGTGGTTTGCGATGGATCCGCTTCCACAATAACCTTCAATTCTTCATTGTCAACTTTGGTCTCCGGCCGTCCACGGGGCTTGTTCTGCAGGTCGAAATTTCCAGAACGAAAACGTTGGAACCAAAAACGCACTGTGTTTTCTTTTGCGACACCCTCGCCGTACACATCATTAATCCTTCGAGCCGTTTCTGCAGCACTGGTGCCACGATGGAACTCGTACTCGTAAATAATGCGATATTTCAAGTTTTCCATTTTGTAAACAGAGTAGCGCAAAAAAAAAAACCAAAAGAGAAAAAAACAAATGAATTACGATTTTCAAAACACAAAAGCATAAGTAAATAGCTGTATAAATTTGAAATTGGAATTTCTAACCAAAGAAGAGATATTTGAGATCAAAGTGGCCAGTACGACAAAACGCCAATTTCATATGTAAGGACCTAATATAATGTTGCAGTAAAAAAACGCACTCCGTGTGAACTTGCACTGCTCATATAAAAAACTAATCCTATTAAATTTTTTAGACGATTGGTTACGAAGCATTTCTTATCATTGTTCGAGTATTTTTTTTAGTTTACGCTGGTTATTTCCTTGTGTTAGTTACGCCACTAAAAAAATAAAGGTAATCGGTAAGAAAGCATTTTCGTGGTGTCTATTTCTTTTTATAATATTGTATACACAAAGATGATAAGAAAAAAAAAATTAAGTAATGGCACTACATGAGTTAATCATAACGGTAACACTCAATAGGTATTAATAGTCAATATTTAGATATTATGTCGCAGGGAAATAAGGATAGCAGGAATTTCGTCAAATCCCTAGGGATATCACCATTTCATTGCCACGATATTTACACGACGAATTATAATATAATTATTTGCATCCCTTTTCATAATATATAGACATATTTGAATAAGTTATCTATAGTCATCTTGTTGTGGTAATGTAAGAAATTAAAAAGTGAAGGCTTCTAAGATGTATTAGTGTCACAGATAGTGATTTTTGACAATTGGGCAAGTTATAAAGAAAACCATAAAGAATAGGAAAAGTCAGGTTAGGCTGGATCCTGTCCCTAACTCCGTTTAGGCAGAATTGAGACGCCCTCTAGTAGAAAACATTTTAGTTTCAATCTACTTCTAAAGGCCCATAATACGCGTGGGGAGCACTTATAATACAAAAGGTACCTAAATAGTAAAGGGCAAGGTATCTTCTCTCGTTCAAAGAGCTCTATTCAGTATTGTGAAGACTACAGGTACAATTTTAAGGTACCAAATCGGTAGATTATACAATGGTGATACTGCTAGTTATTTTATGTAGTCACTCAATATATCACTTTGGCTGTAACATTAGCAACATAATATATTAGCTATTACACTCTTAAAAAATGAGATAAGTCGCTCGGGATATCGCTGTTACTTTTGTCAGGAACATTCTTAACAATTTTTCAGCGCAAAATAAAATTAATGGTATGAATGGAATGCATTGAAAAAAAAGTTTCAAAGACATACAAATAAATTGGCCGTACAATAATAAGTAATAACATGTAAATCATTCGTGTTAAAATAAATACTAAAAATGAGAAAAAAATCATGATTTTTTTGTTTTTATTAATATCAAAGGGCTGATCATTTCGATATTCTTATTTTTCCGGAACTAAATAATTTCATATTAAAGCTTTCCATTGTATAAGAAATTGATTGTATTGCATTTAAATATTATGGATTAAGGGTCTATTATTCAATCGCCAGATAAACGTTAAGTAAGAAATACATATGACGTTTTGACAGATTTTGTATGGCATATGTTTCAAACTTCTTCCTCAGATAGACTATCTAGCGAATGAAAAATTGGCCCTTCATTCTATTTATTATCATCAGCGTTCTCCTTTATTCGAAAACATTTTTATGCTTTGTAAAGTAAAAAATAGTAAAGTTGATAAATGAGAAATTTTTATCGTGACATTCAAATGACTGAGTTATTATTGTAAAATAAATATTATAAGTCATTTAAACTTATGAAATATCACATTAATTTGCTGAGATAATTTAAAAACCTTCATATACAGTGTGAGTCTTCATAATGTGCACATATTGAAATGAGGGAAACTATGCTTAATTTTATCGACGGAAAACGTATTAAAAAAAATCTAAAAATTTTTTATATATTTTTTTGGAATTTTTAAAAATTGCGTTCCCTACTATGACTCTTGTGTAAACAAAACGGTGTAACTTTTAAACTAAATGGTCTATCACGATGAATCAAACTTATTAATGATTGGAAGTAATGGTCCGTTCTCATGAAATGAAAATTCTAGAAAAAAATTACCCTCAATGGAAAATACACGTGTTTTTAATAAAATTTCTGGTTTTTTTTTCACTAATTTTTACAATAATCGTAAAATTTCTCAATAAAATGCCCCCATTGTGTGCCTTTTTTATTACTTTAAATTATTCCTCATCGTATAAGCTACCTAATGGTAAAAATTGCATGCTTATAACTCAATTGTAACATTTCTTATCAAGTGTTAAAGAAAGGCCTCAGACACGGCTACGCACTAATTATTGAGATAGTAGATATCACGTAGAACCCTCCTTAGGAAAACAATAACTTGCGCGTTTGGAGTGCTATTTTTGAACAGTTAAAAAGAAATGTTATGATTAAGTTACAAACACACAATTTTCACCATTAGGTAGCTTATACGATGAGGAATAATTTAAAGTAATAAAAAAGGCACACAATTGGGGCATTTTATTGAGAAATTTTACGATTATTGTAAAAATTAGTGAAAAAAAAACCAGAAATTTTATTAAAAACACGTGTATTTTCCATTGAGGGTAATTTTTTTCTACAATTTTCATTTCATGAGAACGGACCATTACTTCCAATCATTAATAAGTTTGATTCATCGTGATAGACCATTT
Source organism: Coenonympha arcania (assembly GCA_036785405.1). Taxonomy (NCBI): domain Eukaryota; kingdom Metazoa; phylum Arthropoda; class Insecta; order Lepidoptera; family Nymphalidae; genus Coenonympha; species Coenonympha arcania. The sequence continues at coordinate 7,365,325 of CM072061.1, forward strand.
TGTTTAAAAGTTACACCGTTTTGTTTACACAAGAGTCATAGTAGGGAACGCAATTTTTAAAAATTCCAAAAAAATATAAAAAAAAATTTTAGATTTTTTTTAATACGTTTTCCGTCGATAAAATTAAGCATAGTTTCCCTCATTTCAATATGTGCACATTATGAAGACTCACACTGTATTATTATTATGGATTATTATTCTTCTGTTAGTATATCAATATAATTATTTATATCAGTATTTTCTGAGGCACTGTTAAAAGCCAAGCAAATATAAACATTTTCTTATTCTAGAGTTAATTTAATTATGATAAGTTTTTGAGATTAACTTATTGAAATAAATGCATTTTTGTGACAGTAGCAATAGTGTATTGTGACCTAGAAATATGAAATATCAGATATACGATAGTGCTTTATTTTTAAATACATTTTTAACATGGTCAGTAGTCGCTATTATAATTTAGTTCTCATAATAATTATTATAAATTTAAAATTTGGTCTGCATATTATGTATGATTTCTTTAAGTAGATTTATATGTATTTTTAATGTATTATAGTTTAATAATACAAGAGGTACAGAAAATTAAACCACGCGTTAAACTTGCTTACCATAGTTAACTCGTAATCCTATACACGCTTACCGTGATATCTAAATAAACATCCTTATTTTACCTGTTTGAAATAGAAGGATTAGCTACCAATCTAACACAGCGAAATTTATAGTTTGCAGTTTATTTTATAATTTATCGTAAACTATTGAGTTAAAGCTGCCTAAGTGGATCATAAATGTGTACAGAGGCAAGCTTTACGCATTTAGGTACAGTCCATATTAGGTGCGTCAGGCTTTAAAAACGAATAATGTCGCTTTCTGAACTCTAAAGCCCTTATTCTTTATAGCTGTTGTTAATGTTAGTCAGTCATGTTTTGTTCTTGCGAAATACGGTGCAATTATACTCGGCGCAGCGAACCGTGATCCCTATGACACTGACAGCTAATGTCACCATACAACATTGTAGTGGCGTCACCATTAAATTGGGATCATATTGGGGGCCTCTAAAAATGCCATTTATAAATTTTACGTAGCTTTATACCATTAGTAATGATATTCCGTTGATATTTTTAACAATTCTTAACATTCACAAGAAGTTATGTCAATCTGAATTTATGTTTACGTCCTGCAAAACTTACGTCGTGTGACGTTTATCAACTAGGGCGGCAAGTATCGATAAAAAAATGTCGGTAATGGAAACGAGTGCACAATTTTTCAGACAAAATAAATAAATGGGGAGCATTCATTTTCATGATAAAATATATACTTTGACGGCCGAATGGCGTAGTGGTAGCGAACCTGCTGTCTGCGCCGGAGGTCGTGGGTTCGATTCCCACTACTGGTAAATGTTTGTGTGATGAGCATGAATGTTTTCCAGTGTCTGGGTGTTTTTCAATATATTGTATTTATGTATATTAGTATGTATGTATATTTATCAGTTATCTAGTACCCATAACACAAGCTATCGCTTACTTTGGGGCTAGATTGCGATGTGTAAAATGACCCGTATTTATTTATTATTTATTTATTTATACTTATGTAGCAAAAACGTGCATTATTAGAAAATAACAAGGTTGGAAACTTTTGTTTTACTTACCTACTTAATCTATCCCAAAAATCTTAAATTAATACAACAACAACAAAATGGACATTAAAAGTGCACATTGTAATGTTTTTTAAAACATGTTTACCAACGTGGCTTAAGTGCAAGCCACGCCTATGTCTAAAAAAAAAAAATATCGACACGACCAAAGACACGACCCACCACTAAACGAACTGTCATAGGGATCATGGTTCGCCGCGCGGAGAATAGACTTGAACCCGGACATCCAAAGTGAAAGTATTATTGCAATGCCGGCTCCCGGCCCGCATCTCGCAGACCTTCAGGAGGGTCAAGTTTATAGCGGTTTACCTATAGTTAATTTCAAAGGCAGGGGCTGTTGTGATTATTTAGAATTTACTTACACAAAATTGTGTTAATTTAGCCTCTAATGTACATAACGCGTATTGCATTATAACGAGAAAAAAATTGAAAAACAAATACTAAACAAATAGACTATATAATAAATAAGTTGTATAATTTTTAATCTGCAATAGTATACAGCGAATACTGTTAAAAACACAATTTTAGCTGCCAACGAGTTAAATCAGTCTATATCAGATACTAAGTTTCTTATTTGGCTCACATTTAACATCCCCCAGCTGTGATTAGTCTGGAATATGCCTAATTTCTTTATATAGCAAGGTTTATAATAATATATATATTATTATAAACCTATTATATAGTAAGGTTTATTATATAGTAAGGTTTTATAATCGTGAAAATATGTTTTGCAGTTTTTTTGTAAGATTTTTTCACTTTAGATCTAACTATTCTGCTTATAGCTGATTTACGAATAATCAATGTAATGCACCAGGTCTTTTCTTATATCTTATTTGTGGGACACTTAAAAACATGTGAATTCATGGATTTTTCTAGAAGGGCATTAGCCTCTTTATAACATATCTAACAACAGGATTGCAAAAAGCGTAAGTCTCGCTACCTTTGCTATCGTAACTTTTTATCAACCGACTTCAAAAAAGGAGAAGGTATACGTTTTTGTTTATTACTTCAGAACTTTCTGTTGGGTGAACCGATTTTTATGTTTCTTTTTTTTGTAAAGTTCTGACAATGGCATTTATGAGAAAATCATAAAAGTTTTGGAATAAATATGTGCGCGATTAAAAGAACGTTACTTAATATCACACCGAATAATAATCGATTTCAAAGATTTTCATAGGAAGCTTCAAGGGTAGTTTTATTTTATTTTTTTGAAATTTTTAATTATTAAAAAACATAATTATAAAACAGCAGCGATCGCGAGATTTAAGCCTGTCGCAAGCTTGTCGCGAGATACGTTATAAAGGGCGGAATAAAACTAGATAACCCTTCAAAATTCTTACAGCGTTCCAACCCTTACCAAACAATAACCCTTCAAACATTACAGTTATTGTGATGTTATTTCTAGATAAAGCGACCCATAAATTTTAAATTCGCTATAGTAATTTGTTTGAGTGTGCCTATTTATGCGCCATAGTCCTTAACTACGCACTTAATAGTGTACTTAAATGATAAGAAATTAACCTTAACTTAATCATCCGTACTAGTTACAAATAAATGATATTAACTATATTCTTTCCATTCGATTATTTTCTCTTTGACACATGAAACAGTTATAGCAATAGCGAGGGACCAGAAAGAGACCACTTTACCTCTATCTCTCTCTGGTCTCTCGCTATTGCTATATCTGTTTCATGTGTCAAAGAGAAAATAAACGAACGGAAAGAGCATAATATTAACAAACACACGACCGTCCATAACAGTAATTCCTCACGGAACACATTGCACATACACTTTTGTAAAGCTCAAGTCTAAATATATTTAAAATCACATTTCTTTAAATATCTTTGGATACAACCAAATAAAATTATTTATACAGCATACAAAAATACAAAAAATATACAAGAATGTCACATATACGTCAATTAGGGGAATATACAATATAGATACATAGATCAGTTTGTATACCAGGCTGTGGATCTAACTCACTAGATATTAACAATTATTGTACTCAATTGGATAAAGACAATATTATGCAGTTATTCGTGAGTTGTTCCTCAGTCTGCGAATTACTCAAGTCGCATAGAAGGGATAGTATACCTATTCTTACTAATAGTTAATAATGATACCTAGGAAAGGGGTATAAACCAACGCCTCAAAATCTATTTGCACTAAAGGCCTGCATTATTTTACTTAGATATTAAGAAAATGGTGGGCAACATTTGTGACAACCCACCAAACGTAACGACACGCGACGAGTAGCCATGTTACTTTATCTATTCTATTTCTTTTGCCATTCTCATACTTTGTGAACGAAATTCCAAAAGTATGAGCAATGAGCGGTGCCATAAAGATATGATCGCTTGTAAGCACATCCATTGTTTTTTTGTTTTTGTAGCTGGTACCAAAACATTAGTCTGATCAACAGACTTCGTTGGGATGAAAGGCATTGTAATGTGCCGACTAAATTAGATTAATTTTTGAAAAGTATTGAAGCAGAATTCCAGCAAGCAATGCAATCCCAAGCAGAACTGTAAATAGTCGGTCTACCACTATAAGTCCACTACATCGGAGACCATATCGCGGGGTTCAAGGCAGAGGGGCGTAACTATAGGTATTTACCCCTATTTTTCAGAAGAAAAAAAATACCTTAATAAGTTTTTATTCAGTGGATCTCTAAAACTGAAATTATTTGCACGTGTGACATGTATGAGGCACGTGCAAATTTTCAGTTACAGAGATCCATTGAACAAGAACTTATTAAGTTTTCTTGTTTTCTGAAAATTAAGGGTATTGCTTATACGCCCTTCTGGCTTGTAGCCCGCGATAAGTTTTAAAGAACCTGTTCTACAAACAAGGATTGGCTGCAGCCTTAACCATAAGACTTATCTACAATCGTCATAGAAAGCTGTCGATCGAAATAAAAAAAAGAGAACGACATTAATTGTCTTCGATAAGTCACGTGTTCAATTTGTCGATAGGCTATGTCATTCCCTTATATTTTTTGAATTCCGTTCCATTCACGACCGACAAATTTCTATGTAGATCATAGACAAGCTAGGGCCCTGATTTGCCATCGGGTGGGATGTAACAGAACGCGCCGGCCTTGCATCAAGTAGTACAATAAACATTCGCTAGAAATTGTTGTTACAGTAGTTGAGATTCGTCGGTCACAGCAGGTCGTGCACGTGAGACGTGTCGAGGTTGGTGATGAGGGTCTTCATGAAGGTCATCTCCTTGCGCGCGTTCTCGAGGATGACCCGCGGGTCCTGCGACGTGCAGCGGAGGCAGTTCGGCGCGAACACCATCGCCAGGTTCGCGGAGTCCATCTTGGTTTGACTCACCACCTCCGGCGCGCTGAACTGTTGCAGGAAACTTATTAAATATGTAAGTACCTGAAAATAAAATAATAACATCAGCACCGATATGAACTTAAGGGCGCCTTCAAATTTGCCGCAAAGTGCCGCGCGGTGACAGCGCGTCTGCAGCGCTACAGCCGCGCTGCTGTCGCTAGATTTTAGAATTCGTAGTGTAGTACATAGTTTCACGATGGACTCGATGTTTAGACTTGTACAAAAAATACGTGCGCGCAGTCACTAGTCGATCGATGAACTGACGCGTGGTCGCAAAACGCGCGTTTTTTATTCGCATAGATTTACAAAGTAGCGCGGCTACAGCGCTGCAGATGCGCCGCAAGTTAATTTGAAAGCGCCCTAAGGATGAGCCCATCTATTATAAACATTTAACGTAAACCTTCTTCATACAAGAAAAAGGTAGCGCCATCTGTCCAAATTCCCGCTAATATGCCACAAAATGGCGGAAACTGTCCTTGTGGAAACGCGCGTGCGAACTAATAACATAATGAAGTGATCTTGTGGCGTGAATCGCGGTCCATAAACATTAAGACGTCTACTACTGACGTCGTTGGTTTAAAAACAAACTTTTTGAACACCAGTAAACTGGCGACATTATTTCGCTCGGTTCACCGGATCCTGAGTGTATGTCTATAGATGAGACTAAACAGTAAACACTTACTAGGCGATTGAGCGACGGCAGCCGCTGCAGCGCGCGCGTGCACGCGGCGAAGTCGCTGCCGGCCGCCACGCACGCACCGTACAGCGCGTCCGGGATCAGCGGCTCGTACAGCTCGCGGTACCACAGCTTCAGAAGGCTCGCCGGCGCGTGCGCATCTGACAAACGTAAAATGTTACAGCGTGGAAGAGGCACAGGTTTACATTCGAAGGTACAAATTACAGCCATAGACAGGAATATTTATGCGTATTGCGATAAAATGAATTATAAATTTGTCAAGTGCGAGTCGGGCTCGCGCACTGAGGCTTCCGTACCATCAGGACCATTTCCAACCAAAACTTCTCTAACTCTGCCCACCAAATGCCCACTATTAAGGGATTGAGACACTAACCTCTATTATACTAGTACGCTGGACCTGATACTGTCAACGTAAAAATTATAAGACACTTGATTTTCGCCATCTTGGCGCTTATTGGTGTGTAACCTGGCGTGAGTGTCCATGGAACTAAAATAAAATGACATTCAAAACGACGATCACTAGCAACAATTAATGTCTATTTAGTACTGTGGACCGTCGAGGGGGCGCTACAAATCAGCACATAAAATGAACTGTACATTGTATAGAAGGTTTGATCCACCGTGTAAACATCCATCCACTAGTGGATCAGAGCTCAGTGGACTGAGAGGAAGACTAACCTGTCAACATGGACGCGTCAGGCAGCTCCCAGTTGTCGATCTTGGCCTTGAGCGCGTTGACCTCGTCCACGTCGGCGGAGACGCGGAAGATGCCCTCGGTGTCGCGGCCGTTGAGCGCCAGCACCTGCTGCGACAGCGCCGTCTGCACCCACGGCAGCTGGCGCGCCGGGAAGCGCTCGCGCTGTAGACTAACCTGTCAACATGGACGCGTCAGGCAGCTCCCAGTTGTCGATCTTGGCCTTGAGCGCGTTGACCTCGTCCACGTCGGCGGAGACGCGGAAGATGCCCTCGGTGTCGCGGCCGTTGAGCGCCAGCACCTGCTGCGACAGCGCCGTCTGCACCCACGGCAGCTGGCGCGCCGGGAAGCGCTCGCGCTGTAGACTAACCTGTCAACATGGACGCGTCAGGCAGCTCCCAGTTGTCGATCTTGGCCTTGAGCGCGTTGACCTCGTCCACGTCGGCGGAGACGCGGAAGATGCCCTCGGTGTCGCGGCCGTTGAGCGCCAGCACCTGCTGCGACAGCGCCGTCTGCACCCACGGCAGCTGGCGCGCCGGGAAGCGCTCGCGCTGTAGACTAACCTGTCAACATGGACGCGTCAGGCAGCTCCCAGTTGTCGATCTTGGCCTTGAGCGCGTTGACCTCGTCCACGTCGGCGGAGACGCGGAAGATGCCCTCGGTGTCGCGGCCGTTGAGCGCCAGCACCTGCTGCGACAGCGCCGTCTGCACCCACGGCAGCTGGCGCGCCGGGAAGCGCTCGCGCTGTAGACTAACCTGTCAACATGGACGCGTCAGGCAGCTCCCAGTTGTCGATCTTGGCCTTGAGCGCGTTGACCTCGTCCACGTCGGCGGAGACGCGGAAGATGCCCTCGGTGTCGCGGCCGTTGAGCGCCAGCACCTGCTGCGACAGCGCCGTCTGCACCCACGGCAGCTGGCGCGCCGGGAAGCGCTCGCGCTGTAGACTAACCTGTCAACATGGACGCGTCAGGCAGCTCCCAGTTGTCGATCTTGGCCTTGAGCGCGTTGACCTCGTCCACGTCGGCGGAGACGCGGAAGATGCCCTCGGTGTCGCGGCCGTTGAGCGCCAGCACCTGCTGCGACAGCGCCGTCTGCACCCACGGCAGCTGGCGCGCCGGGAAGCGCTCGCGCTGTAGACTAACCTGTCAACATGGACGCGTCAGGCAGCTCCCAGTTGTCGATCTTGGCCATGAGCGCGTTGACCTCGTCCACGTCGGCGGAGACGCGGAAGATGCCCTCGGTGTCGCGGCCGTTGAGCGCCAGCACCTGCTGCGACAGCGCCGTCTGCACCCACGGCAGCTGGCGCGCCGGGAAGCGCTCGCGCTGTAGACTAACCTGTCAACATGGACGCGTCAGGCAGCTCCCAGATGTCGATCTTGGCCTTGAGCGCGTTGACCTCGTCCACGTCGGCGGAGACGCGGAAGATGCCCTCGGTGTCGCGGCCGTTGAGCGCCAGCACCTGCTGCGACAGCGCCGTCTGCACCCACGGCAGCTGGCGCGCCGGGAAGCGCTCGCGCTGTAGACTAACCTGTCAACATGGACGCGTCAGGCAGCTCCCAGTTGTCGATCTTGGCCTTGAGCGCGTTGACCTCGTCCACGTCGGCGGAGACGCGGAAGATGCCCTCGGTGTCGCGGCCGTTGAGCGCCAGCACCTGCTGCGACAGCGCCGTCTGCACCCACGGCAGCTGGCGCGCCGGGAAGCGCTCGCGCTGTAGACTAACCTGTCAACATGGACGCGTCAGGCAGCTCCCAGTTGTCGATCTTGGCCTTGAGCGCGTTGACCTCGTCCACGTCGGCGGAGACGCGGAAGATGCCCTCGGTGTCGCGGCCGTTGAGCGCCAGCACCTGCTGCGACAGCGCCGTCTGCACCCACGGCAGCTGGCGCGCCGGGAAGCGCTCGCGCTGTAGACTAACCTGTCCACATGGACGCGTCAGGCAGCTCCCAGTTGTCGATCTTGGCCTTGAGCGCGTTGACCTCGTCCACGTCGGCGGAGACGCGGAAGATGCCCTCGGTGTCGCGGCCGTTGAGCGCCAGCACCTGCTGCGACAGCGCCGTCTGCACCCACGGCAGCTGGCGCGCCGGGAAGCGCTCGCGCTGTAGACTAACCTGTCAACATGGACGCGTCAGGCAGCTCCCAGTTGTCGATCTTGGCCATGAGCGCGTTGACCTCGTCCACGTCGGCGGAGACGCGGAAGATGCCCTCGGTGTCGCGGCCGTTGAGCGCCAGCACCTGCTGCGACAGCGCCTTCTGCACCCACGGCAGCTGGCGCGCCGGGAAGCGCTCGCGCTGTAGACTAACCTGTCAACATGGACGCGTCAGGCAGCTCCCAGTTGTCGATCTTGGCCTTGAGCGCGTTGACCTCGTCCACGTCGGCGGAGACGCGGAAGATGCCCTCGGTGTCGCGGCCGTTGAGCGCCAGCACCTGCTGCGACAGCGCCGTCTGCACCCACGGCAGCTGGCGCGCCGGGAAGCGCTCGCGCTGCAGCGCCATCACCTCCGCCAGCGTGTTGCCGAACATCGACTGACGGAATATTTGGATCTGCGAAACAAACATTCACAACTTCACATCTGCTTGTCTTCGAGCATCTCTGTAGCGCTGGGTAGGAAGAAGCTAGGAACCTAAGCATGAGCACTGTGGTTTGACAAACATATTATGTTTAACCTCAAGCTTCGGGACACAAGCATGTGCCAGGCTCTGTAGCGAGGCGGAGGAAAATCCTGAGCACATACTGGGTTGGTGCCCAGCCATAGTTAACACAAAGAGACGACTGTTGAAAAGCATATTCTTTGCCCTAAGAGGGTCAAGCATACTCCTGCCAAGGAAGTGCTGTTGTTCCATGCGTCAACCGGACTTGATGAGGAGGACAATAGATCGGAGATGGTTTCTTTTTTTTTTTTTTTTTTTTTATAATTGATAGGCTTGCGCTTGACTACAATCAAGTCTGATGAACAGAAATGATGAGGTCTAGGATGGAGCGCGCTTGCCTAGAAAATGCCTATTCACTCTTCTTTTGAAGGCACCCAGATTGTATTTGGCTGGGAACACGGAAGCTGGAAGGGTGTTCCACACCTTAGCTCTATGGTATGGTATGGTATGGCTTAGTTCTATGGTAGAAAGGTGAAGGAACGGTAAGGGGAAGGTCAACGTGCTACCGGGAACATATGTCGCGTCCTCAAGAAGATAAAGATCTTGGAGCATGTTAGAATTATTATCAGAATAAAACAGACCTAGCGTGGGCTTAGATTCAGTTTACGACTGATCATATTATACTTTTCAGCAAGTTATGAGCCCCTAATCGGTACGATTTTCAGTTCCCATCTATATTTACTGGACGAGGCGTGGAGGTAGAATTTTTGCATTGCATATTTCATAATATTTATAGTGAAGACGCGGAAAGCGAAATGGTAGTTATCACTATAAAATATAATACTAGAAGAGTGTTATAAAACTTACTCTAGCTTGATCAATATCTTCTGTACTGGGTTTGCGCGGCGGCCTCTTGCCACCGAACCCTATTCTTTCCAGTCGTTTACACGCCACGCTCGCGTAGTGCGACACTTGGACATGGATCGGCCATTTTCCAACCTAAAAGTTAAAACATGATTCACTTAGTGAGTAGGAGCTTGAGTTTTTAGAGTTCTTTGTTATGTCACGGAATACCTGTAGTACCTGACAGCACAGGAGGTTCACTCCGCAAGATGATTTCAAGAAATAGCGCTGACACAAAAAAGTACAATGCAGTTCGCAATGGTGCCTGGCTCCACCTCCGCTATACACCTAAAGTTGTGGTCTCTTTCTATCGCGTAACTTTATCTCTTTCGTCTTACTAAGGTGGCCTCGTAATCGGGCGCACGCAGCGTGTGAAATAGACCGTACAAGAACTAACGCGTGCAACTAAGAGTGTCAAAGAGCACTCTTCGAGAAATCGAAGCTGACATTTTGTAGCTGCCACATCTAAACGTACTCGTCGATTGTTGTTATCATTAATTTTGAGAACTATCCCTACTCTACCACTGAAGCATAAGACGTATCCACATCAAACACAACATGAAACAATTATTTTTCAGACAGATTTACCTCGGGAAAGCAGTCGGCGAACGCAGGATCCCGGTGTCGATTCACGTAGTTGGTTAGAGCTGGTTGGAAGGCGGGCGAGGGAGGAACAAAGGCAAGGCACACTGCTAGCAACTCCCATCCCCGGAGGAGGGAATCTCGCAAAGGATTTTCCGTTGTTTGTCTACACAGCTGGACGTACAGCTCGTCTCGCAGCCTGAGAAATAATACCACGATTACTTACTAATAGTTTTAGTTTTACTCGTTTTAGTACGTAAGGCGTATTGTTTATGTTACGTGTGGCATTTTTCAGAATAAAGTTTCTTTTCTTTCTTTCTTACTAATATTACCCCTTACTCTTTTCCGTGATAAGCCTTGATTTTTATACACCCATACCACAATTTTTTACAGCAAACTGAACTTTGAAGTGAAGGACAACGCTTACAAATTCACGCCAATTGGAAATATTAAGGCTAAAGTTGTAGTAGCAGTACAAGAGTTTATCCGTACTTTACATCAATATTTTGTTGATGATATGCACTGTTTAATTCCTGCTCCTATCATCTAAGATCATTTAAGTCAGCGGCTATTAGTGACTCTCTTGACCCAACCAACGTCAAACTGAACGTTCCTGTGGCCGGTGGCACGCGCTTGGATTCGAGTCCGCTGGCCACATTAGAATTTTACAATTTTTAATATGGCTCAGGTCTGGTCTGGTGCGAGGCTTTGAGCGTGGCTTGTTACCACCCTACCTGGTCCAGCGATTTAATGGTCCAAGATTGCGTGTAGGAACCGTTATCCAGCGATTCAATGGTCAAAGTTGATACGATAACATCTTCGGCTGCATCGTAACTTACCATAAGGTGAGATCGCAGTCAAGTGCTAACTTGTAGTGTAAAAATAACTGGGGATACTCTACGTCCATTCCTTAGGTATAGGTTAGGTCTTTATTTTTATTTTTTATTTTATTTTACTCTACGTCCATTCCTTAGGTACCAATTTATTTCTGTGACTTTATTTGAAATTATTTTTACTTTACTTTATGTGAATTTATTTCTGACTGGCGAAGCTTCTTACTTCTCGTTGGCGAAGGTGGCGTGCAGGATGTCCTGCGCGACGGAGTTGAGCGTCATGCCGGGGCGCGCCTTGCGGTCGCCCATGTAGATCTGCACGAGGCGGAACAGGTCGATGGCCGCTTTCTTGTGCGCCTTGTCCCACTCCGCGCCCACCATGGGCGCGCTGATCGACGACGACGTCCACGACAGCATGTCCCGCACCGACGCCTGAGGGAAACTACGCTTGAAAAATTCCACCGGGTCAGTTCAAAAAGTTTTCTTTTTCAGCCAATAACTGACTGGTTGACGTCAAAACAAACATTTTTGACGTCAGTAATTAATAAAGACATTTTTTCGCGTAGTCCGCCGGGTCCTGTGTATACATACCTATCACTATTGCAAGGCAAGATATTTTCTAAAACAGCTCAATGAATATTTTTGATACAATCAATGGTTTGCGGTATTAACCGCAGAGATAACACCATTGACATTTATAAATGTGGTATATTTGTTTTGCTGCTTCAAACAATGAAGAACTAAGCAGTGAGAATCGTATTTTGTCGTAGTCCGATAATTTCTATAACTACGAGTAACTCACAGTACCTATACCTAATAAGTTTTTCTAGACTCGCATCACTACCATCACTGCCATCACCGCAAATTATTTTGTGCGAAATACTCTCCATGGAAAAGGACAGCACTATTTTTAGAAGCGTCCACTCGAACGTCACCTTTCTCCTGAAAATGCCTTTGTTGAAGTTGAGGTTGTCCTTGGCGAAGATCTCGATGTCCTGCTCGGGCGGCGGGTGCGGCGCGTGCGCGTGCAGGTGCGGCGCGTGCGCGCGCACGGGGCTGTACAGCGCGCCCTCCGCGCGCGCGCCGCTCGCCTCGCCCGCCGCCGCGGTGCCGCCGCCTAGCGACGACGTCTGGAACAACGGACGCTTGTATTTAATGCTGGGGGCGTCCGCTACCTCGCGAGCTCTTGCGGTCTCCCTCCCCAGTGCGCGCGCGCGTGTACAGTGACGGAGACGAAGACGACGACGCGGGGTTCATGCTACCGGACCCCAGCATCCCCGCGCAGGGCAGCGACATGATCGCTGACCGCGCGGGGCGAACAGACCCTCCAAACCAGCAGGCCTCAAGCCATGAAGGCGAGGCCCTAGCCCCTTACCGGGGCTAAAAGAACAACACCGAGGGAACGCGGCTCCCCCGCGACACATCGCCCGGGTGGCAAGCCTCGAGGCCCGTACCCCCGTGGGGACTTGCTCCCCATGGAGAAGACCACGCAGCATGCTGGGGGCTAAAAACATGAATTGTCGACAGTCGCACTTAAAATGCCTCTGCCCATGACTACCCACTAATAATAATATTATGAAGTTTTTGTATAAAAAGTACGTTATCCAGCCCTGAAACGCCACTGTATTGATGTCGACTGCACTTTGAATCTAGAATAGCGGTCCAAATTCCTATCCAGTCTTGTTTGTAATTCGAAAGTGGAAACATAATAACAATATCAACCTTCCATTTTTTTTTCTTTTAGGTTCATTAAATTAGTAGTAAGTTAGCCGCGAGTGTAACCCGCTAGTATTGTCTAATCTAAAAATGAACGCTCCTCCAAGTGTTTACGCTTACACGTTGAGCCTTTCAACGTGTTAGCGTAGACATATACAAGCGTAAACATGTAGTGGTTCATTTTTAAATTACCTGAATATAGAATTATTTGCAACGAAACGCACCCATTTCTTTTAACAGTTTGAATCGAACTGTAGAGAACAAGGAGCAACTCACCCGATGTATACCTGGCGAAGGCTGTCGGTCGCGGTCGAAACCGACAAAAGTATTGTAGTAGGAAACTCCATGGTTCATATACTCCACGTCCGGCGGCCTGTGCGCGTACGTGTGCGGTAGATACACCCCGGAGCCGTCGTCGTCGTCCGGCGTCCGCGCGCCCCCGTCCGACGACTCGTTGTCCGGTTCGTGCCCGGACAGAGAGCGGGACTCGGAGCCGGAGCGCGACCGCGAAGTGGCCGACTCGCCATCCGAGTCCGATCCGCCGCCGTATCGCCCCCGGCCTGATAACAATAATTTAAAGTTCTCATTATAACTATTCCCCTAAAGTTCGCGTCACTTTTTGTGAAAAGATGTCAAACTCATTTTGACATCTTGTGCCCTGCTGTGTTAATATACAGATACACTCACTGGACAGCTTAGCTTGCTGTATGATGTAGTCCTGCAGCGGCAGCAGGTGCTGCATGCCGCGCAGGTCCCAGTTGCAGTAGAGCGGGGAGCCGCCGCCGTCCTCGTCCTCCTCCTCGCCATCCTGCAGCTGCTCGTCCTCCACGGGCCTCTTGTGCCCTGCCGTGTTAATATACAGATACACTCACTGGACAGCTTAGCTTGCTGTATGATGTAGTCCTGCAGCGGCAGCAGGTGCTGCATGCCGCGCAGGTCCCAGTTGCAGTAGAGCGGGGAGCCGCCGCCGTCCTCGTCCTCCTCCTCGCCGTCCTGCAGCTGCTCGTCCTCCACGGGCCTCTTGTGCCCTGCCGTGTTAATATACAGATACACTCACTGGACAACTTAGCTTGCTGTATGATGTAGTCCTGCAGCGGCAGCAGGTGCTGCATGCCGCGCAGGTCCCAGTTGCAGTAGAGCGGGGAGCCGCCGCCGTCCTCGTCCTCGTCCTCGCTGTCCTGCATCTTCTCGTCCTCCACGGGCCTCTTGTGCCCTGCCGTGTTAATATACAGATACACTCACTGGACAGCTTAGCTTGCTGTATGATGTAGTCCTGCAGCGGCAGCAGGTGCTGCATGCCGCGCAGGTCCCAGTTGCAGTAGAGCGGGGAGCCGCCGCCGTCCTCGTCCTCCTCCTCGCCGTCCTGCAGCTGCTCGTCCTCCACGGGCCTCTTGTGCCCTGCCGTGTTAAATTGTTAATATACAGATACACTCACTGGACAGCTTAGCTTGCTGTATGATGTAGTCCTGCAGCGGCAGCAGGTGCTGCATGCCGCGCAGGTCCCAGTTGCAGTAGAGCGGGGAGCCGCCGCCGTCCTCGTCCTCCTCCTCGCCGTCCTGCAGCTGCTCGTCCTCCACGGGCCTCTTGTGCCCTGCCGTGTTAATATACAGATACACTCACTGGACAGCTTAGCTTGCTGTATGATGTAGTCCTGCAGCGGCAGCAGGTGCTGCATGCCGCGCAGGTCCCAGTTGCAGTAGAGCGGGGAGCCGCCGCCGTCCTCGTCCTCCTCCTCGCCGTCCTGCAGCTGCTCGTCCTCCACGGGCCTCTTGTGCCCTGCCGTGTTAATATACAGATACACTCACTGGACAGCTTAGCTTGCTGTATAATGTTCAAAAATTACAGATTTAACGCATAATAAATTAATTATGGCACATATGCAAAGAAGTTTAACTTTTGAGCGAACACTATCTTAAGAACACGATCAGTCTTTTAGCCTTCAAAATATTATCGTCCGCCTGTAGTGAAAACTCTACGGCCCAGTTGCTTTAACAAACTTTAGCAGACACAAAACCGTTGATATCCGACTGAACCGATATGATGCTTTCAAGACCATTGAATGACACCACTTACGTCTCGATTTGGTGCGATCCCGCGGAGCCGTCGTCCTCTCGAGGCGCTGATTGTGCTTCTGTACATTGGGCTCCGTCAGCGCCGGCTCCAGGTTCACGCATTTCAGCTTGTAGTTTACTGTACACACAATTACAATTACGTTAATGAAAACTTTAGCTCTCATACAGTCTTGCATTTTCCTATAGCCGCTAGTGAGCAACAGGTATATAAATAAATAAATAAATAATTCCTTTATTTGCAAGATTGCAGGTATACAGAGTAGGTCTTATAATTAAAATCATTACCAAGCCACAATCAGCCAAGATTGGCATGCAAAATTTAAAAAAATAAGGAACGTTTGTGACAAGGTTACACTATTCTTTACCAAACAAATACTACTGATATGTTTATGGGGCCTCAGCACGTTGGCGTCTTAGGCTCGGTTGCTTGACTTGACTTTAGCCGCAAAGTTATAGTTAAATATGGCGGTCTGACCCTTATTTCGAAACACATAAGAGTCAGGCCGCTATTTTTAACTATAACGTTTTGGTTAAAGTCAAGTCAAGCAACCGAGCCTTAGTCTTTCGAAAAAAGGGTCAGACAGCCATGTTTAACTATAACGTTTCGGTTAAAGTCAAGTCAAGCAACCGAGCCTTACTCAAACAAAACGAAAAGAACACAAACCAGCGGCAATGTTGTCCTGCTCGTTAGCGGAGGTTAGCCGCATGAAGTTGTGCGGCGGTTCCTGCGGCGGCGTGCGGTGTTTACTGCTGCCCGATGACACCGACGTCTTGCTTGATGTTACCGCGTCGATCCAGCTTATTGGCGTCTAACTCAAACAGAACGATAACAAAACAAACCAGCGGCAATGTTGTCCTGCTCGTTGGCTGAGGTTAGCCGCAAGAAGTTGTGCGGCGGCGGCGGCTCCTGCGGCGGCGTGCGGTGTTTGCTGCTGCCCGATGAGACCGATGTCTTGCTCGACGTGTACCGCTCCGGTTCAGCTTGTTGGCGTCTAAATAAATCATGTAAATACAGATATAAATAAAACACAACATCTTTTATCTTGTCAATGATGCTTTGCGTTCCGGATTAATCTACAAATAATTCCACACATTCAAGAAGGTATCGTTCATTCAGTTCGTCGTTTTGTGGCTTCTATTTGCGTTCTAAGTGACTTGTGTCAATATCTCGCCGGTGTCTTGCCAAGTGTTTAGTCAAACGTCTTGTCAAATCTCTCGTTCAATACCTTGAAACGTGATTATAAGGCTGGCTGGCTTCAGAAGGGTTATATCGAACAAAGAGTGTCTATGAGCCGAGAGGACGACAACTATGAGCATCCTATCGCCTATCTGGTCCACTGTCCTACCTTTTTTCTTTTTATTACGGGGGGGAAATCTCCGTTGAGATATCCAAGATTATGTGGGATTTTTACCCACTAAAACCCCTCGGTCATCGTCAGCGCTCATGTTGGAAGCCTCCGGGATCTCATACGAACGCCCGTTGGGCTCACCTCTGGCTGACCCTTAACATTAGCCACTTACAAGCAAGGTCAGGGCCAAGTGGCCAACCCCAAGGACCCAGGCTATTAACGACGTAGAAGCCGTATTTATGCGATTTTGAATGAAGTTTTATGTAAAAACTATAAAGACAATTTTTTGAACAAAAACTTTCAAATTTAAACATCATGTATTTTGGGTCTTTAATCTAAAATGGCTAAGAAGCAGAAACACGTTTGGATAAAATTTTCTCAATAGAAAGTTCTCCCAAAAGTTGCTCCAAAATCTTAGTTTTTCTACTTTTCATCGGAAACTACAATGGATGTAATTGTAATTTTTGTTTTAATGTGTCGGTAATAATAATAACCAAAAACGCTTAGACACAGACTTTTGATAACTGGCTTAGTTTTAGAGTAATTAGGTAAAAGGTCGTTTTTTTGTTTTATTCTTCCGCGACGCTGCATGTCGCACCTATACAAACGTATCCGTGAGAGTGAGAAAGACAAAAATAAATTCAATAAATCCCCTCAAGGGGTCTGGGATTGCTATCTACGGCGTCTGCGAGAGGGATCAGGTCACCGCTGTCCTACCTAGTGAACTCCCTGGGGGGATGCCAGCTGGAGGCGTTGTGTCGCAGGTCGAGGCTGGTCTGTCGGAACGGCTTGTCCACGCTGTACACGGCTTGTTTCTCTGGGTACCGCTCCATGCGTTCCAACTCCGCTAGCCGCTCTTTATCTAGATGCCTATAAAATAAACACAATAATGATCTTATTATTCATTGTATTAACATAATATTAGAAATTAAATATTGTTTTTTTTTATAATTATTCTTGACGCCATTGTTGTAATTTCATGTTTTTAAGTATTCAGGCTGAGTTAACTAGCTTCATAAGCTTTGCTTGTGTAATTTTGCCAATATTAGGGAACACCACGACGCTAAACCGGTAGTTACTCGAGCGTCTTGAGGACCTATTGTATTATAAAGATTAGGTGCTAAAATGAAAAAAAAGGTTATATGATATTTGCTACTTCAGTGATGGGGGAAGTTCTACGTGGTATTTCTACAGTCACTTGGTTTGTCAATTCATTTTTAGCTAAACGACTGTTACTTTGTCTAGCCCCGCTGATCCTGTCACTATTATTTTTTTCTACTGAAATAACATACATCATTTAACCTTATTTTTTAGCACCTAATATTTACAATCCTATAGATCCCCACAACGCTCGAGTAACTACAAAAATATCCCTCTTGGGCTCCCCTACTACAAGCTAACCTGTCCAAAAACCTTCCACGCACGTTCTCTTTTGTGGGATCTTGTCTAGAAGCTAACCTGTCTGAGAATCTCTCTCGCGCGTGTCGGGAAAGGTGGTGCGGTCGCTCCAGCGAGTGCAACGCTCGCGCGCCCTCCGCCGCCAGTGATATCGAAGACACCAGGGAAGGCCGAGCCGCGCTTGCCTGTGCACAAGCGCAAATAAAAAAAACAAAATTAGACAGGTTTAATATAACTTTATATGAATACACATTCGGATTTATACAGGATCTTTTTGAACTTGATCCAGATCCTAAAAATATGATGGAACTAACAAAATCTACCAATGTACTTTTTATGAAACTGTTACGTAATGTAAGTAATTTTAAGTCAAGCACTATTGTTTTCTCTGCTCGCTGAGTTGTTAATATAATATAATTATATAGGCCAAATTATGCCTTTTTAATTTTAGCTATGTACGAAACAACTGCTGAACCGATTAAAGAAAGGCACAAAAATACCTGTAGTCAGAGTGCTGATATTGTAAGAAAAACATATTCATCGTTATCGGTAACAAATTCTGTCCCTTGACTGTCTTAAACAAATGTCAACAGCTAATTCAGCCAATCAGCGAGCAGCATTCATGCCAATTATGATAAATATTTCTAGTGACATAAGGAGGAGGATCCTTTTCGTCCTGCAGAGCTAGGATGCACGCGTAGAGATATGTCTCTCTACTTTTGTAGGTCTCTTTTCTCTTTCTCATCCATATTGATAGACAGAGAAAAGAGACCGACAAAAGTAGAGAGACATATCTACGTGCGCATGCTGCAAAGGCTGGGAAGTATTTATAAATGCAATTCGGAATTTCACATACCTATAAATTTAAACACGAATCAAAATTTCACTCGCAGCGAGATTTGAACCCGCGTCCCCCAGCTATCGCGGCTGGGTGCTCTTACCACTGAGCTATACGTAACCCTCTGCGATGAAATTCAGATTCGTTATATTGAGGTCCTTAGACAGAACCATACCTGTAAAAAAGGTGTTGGTTGAGGCTTTTGCAAAGGACTGCTCGGACTTTGTGGCGATGCCGAATCGCAGGACGAACCTCCGGCCGACTGTTGTTTTAACTGTTAAAACAAAACGGTAATATTTTAACAACAACACAAAATTACGAGCATAATCGCGGGCTTCAAGCCATAAGGGCGTATAAGCCTCCATTTTCAGAAGACAAGAAAACTTAATAAGTTCTCATTCAATGGATCTCTTTAACTGAAGATTTGCAAGTGCCTCATGAGATGCTCATGTTTATAGACACATGCAAATAATTTCGGTTACAGAGATCCATTAAACAAAAACTTATCAAGTTATTTCTTGTCTCCTGAAAAGCAGGCGTAATTGCTTATACGCCGTTTTGGCTTGAAACCCGCGATTATGAATATAAGGAAGAAAAAAATACTAACTTACTCAATGAAACAGTAATCAAAATAATTAAACTTTATACCTTACGTCTCGTTAAAGGAGTACTTTCGACGGACTTGAAGTACTTTTCGTGCATTGAGTCGTCGGAAGCGTCCTTTCGAGGCGAAATGAAACTACCGCTGCGATTGAGACCTGAAAGCCATCAATAACATAATATACTTGAAACTGAGACAAATTAAAAAGGCAAATAATATTAAAGCCATGCTTTTTATTCTCCTTTTGCCTTGGTTTTGAAACAAAACTCGACTGCAGAAAGATTTTGAATTTATTGTATTTATACTCTTTGATTAGGATAAATATTATACCTTTAAACAAGCAACTCTTGTATGTATAATCTGAACATTGGAAACAGCTCGAACCATTTTCATGAAATTTAGTATACAGGCGGTTTCAGGGACGATAATGCGATCCAGCTAGGATTCATTTTTAGAAAATGGCGTTTTTACCAAAAAAAAAAATACTAAGCAATCGGTCACATAGACATTTTTTTTTATTTAAATCTAGTATCTTGGTCGTGTTAACTTAATAAGTCGTATTATACACAAATTACTGTACAGTGCGACAAGGCTATCTTGGCGCGTGGCCAAAACCGGAACTAACGCAACGTTCGCTCTGTCGGCATATTTGTTGGTATTTTGCAAGTATTTTGCATTGTTTTGGTATATTATTAAGTATTTTGCATTGTTTTGGCATATTATTAAGTATTTTGCATTGTTTTGGCATATTAATAACTAAAATTGAGAAGATATTATTCGCTGGCGGCCTTTGTTCTAAAATTACGCCCTTCTGACAATGTCATTCAAGTGCCAAGAGAGCCTTGTCGGACACCTGCAAGCAATCGTCATACCACTCACCAGAATGTGGAGACCACTTCTCAGGTTCGTGGACAGGCGCGGGCTGCGCGGAGCTGCGCTTCCGAAGCTGAGGCGTGCACGCGGTCGCTCCGCACGTCGACATGCTGAGCTCCTAACAATTGCACAAATCGTTTAAGCTTATCATAACAACCATTAAACTAATAGATTTTTTTTTTTATAATTGGTAGGTTAGCTTAGGGAGGTTGTAGGATGGAGCGCGCTTGCCTAGAAAAGGTCTATATTCACTCTTCTCTTGAAGGCACCCAGATTGTACTTGGCTGGGAACACGGAGGCTGGAAGGGTCCACACCTTAGTGGTTCTTATCATAAATGTGGAAAAAAAGATGATACAATACTTTCATTTATTATAAAAAAAAGGGATTTTATGATGATACATGTAACATAAACTGATTCATGAATGTAATGTCAAGTCATGGCATACAGATAGAGCAAAATTAACATTGCAGCATTGATAAAAAAACACTATGACCTAGAGAGACCCACCACGACACCATCAAACATAGAACTTTGAACAATATTCGGGGAAAATCTTTGTTCGCGGTGGCTTCACGCGCAATTCACGCGGGAATGTGGAGAGCTCTTACGAAAAAAAAAGACATCACCTAATTCTAGCATAATCAGTCTGTCTCTTTATATATGAACTGTGAGAAATGGAGTATGCAGTGTTGGAACAAGTCAAAGAGGCAAAAGCTAAAAACATACCTTTTTATCCACAAGCGTAAAACAGCGGTGGAATAATTAAAATCTGTTTCGTCTCTTTCCTTCGAATGTCAAATTACTATTGACAAACAAAGACAAAACAGAGTATAACTATTCGGCCGCTATTTCTATTTTATGTATAAGGGGGAAAGTTTACTTGTTTCCGTCGCTGCTGAGCGCTGCTGATGCTGCTATCGGAGGAGCGGCCGGAGTCCGTGTGCCGACAGGGCGCCGTGGTGCCGTCCTCGCTCAGCCGCCCGCGCCCCCTCTCGCCGCTGCTCCTGCAGTCACCACTACACACTGTTCATTTGAGGTTGCACAAATGACAGGACGAGAGTTAAGGTACTCATAGACGATCGAATTTGGTGCGGCCGGACCAGCGGACCGTGCGGTGCGCTCTACAAAACAGACGACACCACAGAACTCCGAACCGTTCAGCTGTCTTATCCTAGCAGTGCGTGAACACGTCTCAATATGCCGCCTGTTCTATCAAAACAGGCTAAAGTCGCATTAGTTGTAGCAACTGTCGTTGCTACATCTTCATTACCTACAAAAAGAAGAAGAAAAGAATGTGCAAAGTTTTATCTTAAAAACAGACAACAGTATAGTCATATGAGTCTTATTTTGATCTCGATGATGAAGATTTTCGTATATATCTTCGAATTGATCTTCTTGTCACTCCGAATCCATATTTAATGCGAACACGTTGCAATGTTTCGCGTATGGTGGCACAATAGCAACTAACCCAACAAATGGTTTGGTGCGCCGTCCACATGATCGTATCGGTTCGGGAACGCACCGCACCGCACCGCGTTCGATTTGCAAGCGCTCCGAAACCGGCCGTACCGTTAATAATAATAATAATGTTCGGCGGACCGTGCGCCACACGATCGAATATAGTCCGAGGCCGGACCGCGTTCGTGGTCCGGCCGCACCAAATTCGATCGTCTATGAGTACCTACTGACACCAGCCTGTAGCATGCGCACGTAAACATGTCTCTACTTAGAGAGCGACAAAAGTAGAGACATATCTCTACACGCGCATCCTAGCCCTGTAGGTGAATGTCTTGCTTTCTCATATTAACATAATATAACATTCTTTTTTATTAATAAAATTTGTAGCTATAATATCGAGATAACTATAAGCACTGTATTAAAAACAAGTACATTAGGTATGTTTATTTTTAATAATTCATTCATTTAAATTTTATAATTTAAAATTAATGTAACATGTGTATGAGATCCACAAATGTGAACACTCTCCAGATATTTTTTTCTCACATGGATGGTTGACCCCACAGAGCAAGGAATAACTTTAGTTGACCCCTAGATTACTATCAACCACTATGGATTTCACTGTTTTAAAGTAAATCTTTTATAAGTAATTAAAACAGCCTAAGCTAAAATTATGAACCCATCAATATAATTAGCAATACTTACTGTAATTCCATTATTATGTTACATAATTCATACTCCAAGAGCTTGAGTTCAATTTAATGATAGTGGTTTGTCAATGATAACTATCTATAATTATATTCCATAGACAAAATTGAGTGCATAAATATAAAATAGCTGACCAGACAAACTTTTGCCATTTAGGGATATGCAAAATAGCTTATTATCTATTTTCAGACCTACCAAATGTAGATAAAAATAATCATAAAAAATTTGTCAGGTAAAATCTGTTGAGTTTGGAGGAGTTTGGTACAAACAATGTGACATGAAATTTTATATATTAGAGATATATACCTGTGATGGTAGTGACCCCTCCTGGTGCGTACTGGGCTAGTCTGTGTGATGGTAACATTCTTAGGGTTGTTTGGTGACAGTTTGCTGATACTGGGTGTGGTAGTGTTGCCATTACTACTAATTGGCTCTAGTGTTGAAGGTGCCTGCAGCAAAAAAGACACCTGAAGACAAATCCTAGGTCATTTAAAAAAAATCATAGAGATTATGAAATCCATTATATTGATTATCTTTAAAGAATGATAGGGATATACTTCCACCTCCTCACAAGACATCATAAAAACTATGTAATCATCTTTCTTCCTATGTAAGAAAAGTTGTGTAACATTTTTATATGGGCAAGTGCCAAGTTTCTTGCCAGTTCTTCTCTGTGCAAATATGCTTTCCGAACTTGATGGTAGAGTTTTGCCTTTTCATAAAAGCCTGTGAACTAGGGCTATGTGAAAAAATAAAGATTTTTATTTTCAACTAAATAAATAACAACAACATTGACACATTAATAAGAGCTTCTAATGTTTGAAAACACACTCTTTTAAGATGACCTATTCACCCGAATAGAAAATTTTATAAGATAATGTGTCTATAGCATGAATTTTTTACCTCTCTCTTATTATAAACACTGACCTGTGGTCCAGCTTGGTTTGTCTGTGTGGATGTTTCTCGTCTCTTTTGTGGATCTGTGTTTTGTTTTAAAGTTTGTAATTTGGCTAAAGGGATGATATCACAATCTGTAGGCCTGTGCCAAACGGTAGTCTGTAAACATAAATAAAAATGCAATAAATAGAATGTTCAAGTAGTAGAATTAAATTCAAATCTTTTAATAAACATAGCATAAAGCCAAGCAATGCAGACAAAGATGTAATAATTGCACTGAATTGTATAAAGTTAGAACACCAAATGCCAATTATTTGGCAGTACATCATAGTTTATAATGACCTGCCATATCCCACCAGACCAGACCAGACCTGGGACTGTTAGGCTCGGGGCTTTAAGAGGTAGTGGTACGGCCCTTGAGCCAAACAAGGTAAATTATAAAATGCTTGATATCCTTAGTAATGATGCAAATGAGATGTAGTACCATTGTACCTGAGTAGATACCTGAGTAGATGCATTGTAGTAATAAAACCTATGTGTGTTGATGTCAAATAACTCCCACCACTGGGATGAATCAGTCCGCTTCACTTTTACACCCTGTAACAAACAAATTGATATAGGAAGCGTTGAACAGTACGTAAGAAAATAGACACAGGAACAAAAAATGTAATATATACAAACTTCATAATGAAAGAACAGTGGGCTGAGTCTGTATCGGTCAGCTTGTTAGTTAGTAACCCTCACTGGGTTAAAGCAATACCCAAATCACCTCAAGTGTGCTTATAAATTTTCAGGAGTTCCCTCGATTTCTCCAGGATCCCATCATCAGATCCTGACTTGATGACTATGGGACCATCTGTGAAGTATACCCTTACACACAAAAAATTTTTTTTTAAATTGGTCTACGCAACTTTGAGTAATTGGGGAAAATACATAAAAAAAAAGATTCCAAAGAATTGAGAATCTCCTCCTTTTTTTGAAGTCGGTTAATTTACTAAGAAAACAGAGGCGAAAATCTTTTGCATTCTTATTGCATAAGTAACCAACAAGTTAGGTTGATATGGTAACATGTCAAAATATCATGCTAGTTGCTTTTACTTGTGCTAAAAGAATGAGGAATGCAGAAGTGAGGGTTGCTAACAAACTGCACAATACTGAATCAGCCAGCAATACAGAGGAACTCTTAGACTGAGTTTTATGAAAAAAGTAAGGTTTTTGTTATTATTAACATATCAATTATTGTAGAGAAGTGAAAGAAATCCTACAATAGAGTAAAAAGATAAGGCTATAGTGGCAATAGTGCTACTATATTTATGTAACTGATAACATTGAACATATTTGTTTCAGTTGTAGTTATCGAATTTGCAATAAAGAAAATTTGATTTGATATCAAGCAAATCTGTACAATGACAACCTTGGGAACTCATAATAAAATATAATCTTATGATCAAATGATCAACATCTCAACTAATAGCTAAGTCAACATCAGCTTAAAATCTCTATCAGCTCTTCTAGTTTTCAGAATGAAGGATTTGGGCAATAAGCAAAGAGATATCAGTGAAAACTGGGCATGTGTGCCTCTGTTCAAACTATCAGTCTTTGCACTGTTTTGAGATTTGACATATCTTCATTATGTTTACAGAAGTGTACCCTGCAAAAGTTACCGAGTAATCTTAAATGTTTTCATTCAACTTTAAAATAGTATGTGCCTGAATAATAAATCTGAAGCTTCCAAAATTTTACCCACTATTCACTACTGCTTTATAGCGACCTCAGCCTGAATAGTTGATAAAAAAAAATTAAAGCGTAATGTTTAATGTATAATGTACAATATATTAGGATTATAGCAGGCATGGAATTACCTCAGGAGGATCCCAAACACACTCGCCAGTTGTGAGGTTAGCATACATATGTTCCTTTGTCTTCGGTTCTATGATCTCCACCCATTCTACCCTGGAATAAAACATCGCCACTCTCTCAGTAAATCACCGCTACACTGCCGCACTGTACCAAACAAATTCAGGGCGTGACATTAGTGATTTCCGCGTACTTTATTGATTTTGCAACTTTCGAACATTTTTAGAAAACGATTTGACATCGGTATTTTATTTCTAACTCGTAACTATTAGTATTACCTTTCGGACGACATATTGAACAATTGAAAATCACTTCCCCTTACTTTATTTAGGCATTTCAATCAATTTTTAACGAAAAACCGAACGAGATAAATGAGAAATCATCCATGTTGAGTGTTTACTTCACCCACAGATAATAAATTGTGCAGTACCTATTTGTCATTTTGATTTGGTAAAAAGAAAACACAGAGCAATAAGTTGTTTGAAGTATTAGTACAGGAGCCGGCGTAAGGTATTGTTAGCGTACTTCATCATTCGTTAAAAACGTCATTAACTTCATCATTGGCATTCCTCTCGAATTCCTACACCGAGGATAGGTACTACAAATGAAGTAAATCGTAATAAATCACTTTGGTTAACAATCCGCAAACCTAACTTTATTTTTAGAGGTTTAGTGTAAATATGGTTTTAAGCTTTCTGTAAAATGTATATGTTACGGCTAAAACCCGAAGCGCGGCTGCACCTAGTTTTAGCCGGTTAGAACTAGGTGTAGCCACTTACTCTTGGTTAAACCTAGTACGAGCCGATTGTTTTCGGGTAATACTAGGTCTAGCCTTCATCATGCCGGCTACAACAGCTAGGTCCAGCCATTCCCTGTTGGATAAAACTAGGGACGCAGAGCGAGCGAAGCGAGCTCGGGACTTAGGGCACCCCGACTTGGATGAGGATGAGGAGGCCATCCTTCTGAGTGGTTATTTTCTTTTACGACCACCCAGAAAAAGCCGTCGACCGACCGAGCCTTGAAAAGAGTAAGGGAAAGACTGAAGGCTAAGGAGTCTTAACCTCAAGAGTTTAAAGCATCTAGTTTTATCCAACAGGGATTGTCTGGACCTAGTTCTAGCCGGAATGATATCGGATACACCTAGTTATATCCAACAGGGAATGGCTGGACCTAGTTGTAGCCGGCATGATGAAGGCTAAACCTAGTTTTACCCGAAAACAATCGGCTCGTACTAGGTTTAACCAAGAGTAAGTGGCTACACCTAGTTCTAACCGGCTAAAACTAGGTGCAGCTGCGCTTCGGGTATTAGCCGTAACATATATAATACATATTTAACTTTATTGATCATTATTTACATTATCACTGATTATTATTTCAGATTTTTCGATTGGCAAACTTCAGAGATAAAGGAGTATTTTTTCTATATTCTATGACCAAGTAACTGTTGTGCTGCCTGCACTGTTTGGTGGTATTTTAGTCTCGATAGATCCTGAGTATATATATTGTTTTCTTCATTTATTCGATTAAAGGATATTAAGTTGTAAATGTATAATATAATTAGTATTCCATTATATATTCTTTCTTATCCTTTTCAAAATTCCGTTATATATTTCAAAATTTTTATTTAGTTTGATGTTTTCTCGCTTTATTAAAAAAAAGTTGTAACGAACATTAAGATTGACAATGGCTCAATCGCTCTACTCGCGGAGCCAATACCTCAAAAGAAGAAGAGGAAAAAGGTATTTTAGTCTGTGGTCACCTAAGGAAACCAAGATAATTTTGTGGTCTGTGGTTGATGATTTTGTGTAATTTGTCAGTATTTTATTAAAAATAACTTTTCAGTTTTAATTATTCTTTCTGAAAATAACTTAGTAAGTACGGAATTCATATTCTTTGTAAATAAATTAAATATACAATACCATATATTTACTACCTTATATTTAATATCAAATGTTGCGAACTCTGACTATTAACCTAGCGAAATGCCGGCGCTTTAAATATGCTGATTCATATTATAATAATATTAAAAAGAGACAACTTTCATCAGGAATTTCTCAAGCAAAATTTGTCACACCGGCTAAATTGGTTAATGGTCTGTATTGCTTTAATATTGTATATTTTCTAAAGTGTCTTTCTAGCAAAGATTTCATATTTGCCTCTTGAATTAATTTAATTGCTGTTTATTTCAAAGTTACTAAAATTTGTCAGGCAGTAGGACATATCAACTGGACAAACATTTGTTTAGTCAATTAATTAACACAAATGAATTAAAAGTTTATTACTGTTTCATAAATTAGTTACAAGATTTTGCTCTTTCGCTATTGTTTTACTGCTCATTTCTTCTATTGTTTTACTTGAGATTTTTTTTAATGTTAAATCTTGTATATTTATTATTGTCATAATAGCAACATTTACCTCCCACAAATCATCTCTATCATTAAGCAGATTCAACACTCCAGCGCGAGTCGGCTCATAAATAATTTAACTCCTTTTCAGTGATGGAGGACAAATCAATCTTTCTCCTGCCAAACAACCAGAGGTTTGTTGAGCTGGACAGCTCGGGAGCATTCTCAAATTTGACCAAAGAGGAAAAACTCTATGCCCATTATTTGAGTCAGGTACAGTATCATAAGTTATGAATATGCTTATTTTGATAAAATAGCTAAACAAAAACATCTACAACTAAGTGCATTAATGGTGCCTATTCATAGGTTTTACAAATCTCAAATCTAAATGTTTTGATAGGCCTAAAAATATTTCTATCAAGAGTGCTCCAAATATATTATGTGATTTTTTTGAACATAATTCAATTTCTCTTAAAATTTTAGTCAAATAAATTGATTGTAGGATACCTTTAAAATAATAATTTTGTTACAATATGGAAACCCCTTATTTCAGGCTGCCTGGAATGGTGGACTTATTGTCCTCATTCAAACAAGCCCAGAATCTCCAAGGATATTCTCACTTTTGCACAGAATATTTCTAGCTGAGCCATTAGAAGAACTAAAGAAGTCTTCTATCACAGCCGGAGTGTCAGAAGACGATTTTCAGGTAATCCAGGATCTACCATAATTACTGTAGAAAATAGTCTCTATGAGACTAGTAAATAATTAAGTCGATTAAAGGCAATGAGATACGCTTTTACAACAAACTCCTTAATTAAATATTGAACTTGTCCAAATGGTCTGAATTGAAAAATTATTTATGTGTTGGATGTGCCATTTATTAAGGGAAGGCTGTATTATCACACTATGACCAATAGAAGAAGCATTAATACAAAATGATGCAAAAAAATATTGGGAATAATCAATACTAATATTATAAATCTGTAGAGTATGTTTGTTTAACATGCTAAACTCATGAAATATTAGTCATTCTATGTGAGAAAAGTAGTAAAACTTGATAGTGAAACCACATCCCTAGTACTTGTGGTTTGGCTCTTTGTTATTTCTATTTTTATCAGGAAATATTTTATGATTACGTTCAATTAAAAAAAACTGTTATGAGTTTTTTATTGTTAATACTACTTATCTATAATTAAATTAAGGAGGAAGTGTTCTTAATCGCTTTTTAAATAAAAAGAAATCTCTTACACATTAACATAAACAATACTATATGCTCTTAGTGCAGGGCGCATTTGAACTCTCGTAAACTTAGTTTTAAGTCGACTTTTAGTTATCACCATATACATCACATATATCACATTGACCTTTTACAAGAGCTCATGTGAAATAAAGATATTTGATTTTTTTCTCAGATATAAATATTAAATCATAATTCATTATCCTAATATGATTACTTATACATCATTTTTTCCTTTCTAGGCGTTTTTGGTATACGCAGGTGGATTATTTGCAAACAGTGGCAACTATAAAGGATTTGGAGACACAAAATTTATCCCAAACCTTTCAAAGGAGTCGTTTGAGCTAATTGTGAAAGCCTCTAAAGCCTACGAGAAGGATGGGACTCACATAACTAAACTATGGGAGAATACGAAAAATTTGATGTACAGCATTGCACCTAGATTGAGTAGTCTTGGCTTAGCTGATAAGGTAAATAATTGCACTAAGAATGTAATAGTTCACAAATCTTGATTTTCACACGTGGCATTTTAATATGTGACATGAATCAATCAGCAGTTTCATTATCCTTATGTGAGAAAAACTACAAAAAAAATCATCATAGTTGGTAACAAATTCTGTAGCTTGATTGTACAAATTGAGAAAATGTAAATTCAGCCATTCGGGGGGTAGCTTTTTGCTGAATAAATTTTCTTACACATTCAGGCCTCTGATTAACTTGATCTATTGAAAAATATCATATCCAGGCATTAATGGACAGACGATTTGAGGTAGGAAGACCAAAAAAGAGATGGCTTTTGTGAAATAGGATATAATATCTATATTATGTTGAAAAGGTGTTAGTTTCAAATTAAAATTTTGTCCCACAAATTATTATGATTATTAAAAAAACCACTTCAAGGGTATCACAACGTATTTCTCAAGTAACTGCACTGAAGAAGATTCCTCTCTTGTTAACGATTGGATGAAGACAAAGCGTATTGAAGCGTACATTTGCAGAACCTTCAAAACTACAGAGGAAGATGGCTGTAAGTATACCTATATTCTATATAATGTGTCTAAAGACCAAAAACATTTTTCCACTGAAAACTTGATTATTTTTATGGTAGATATTTATTTAAAAATTGTTCATTTCATTTTTTTTTACAAAAAAGAATGATGGAGATAAATTCAATTTTCTTTTCATTATCTGTCATTAAGGCCCGCGTAATTCAATTTTTTTTGATTTTTAAGCAAGTTGTAAGCTAATAAGACAATAGGCTAATATGGCAGTAAAATTACTTAAATTCCGGTATCATCTTTAGGTGTTTATATAAAAAACTCACTTCAAACTCGGAATAATTTCTTAGCATGGTAATTTTTAAGCAAAGATTTTGACTGTCATAAGCCTATTATGTCTAATTAGCGTACAAATTGCAAACAACCACGAGAATTTTGATTTTCGCGGGCAGACTCAATGATTTCGCCAAAAAGATTTGCTCTTGATAAAAGCTTTAGTACGCACCATACATTTTCCTGAGAACAAAACTATAACATGATTGAAGGACGATAGAAGACACTTCCATATTATGATGCTTTGGTTTTAGTGCCCTTATACACAATCCACCTGGCGAGCATTGAGAAGAGTCCGCGGCCGCCGCTCACGATGGACAAGGAGAAATACATGAACGCGTACTTCCAAGTGACGAGAGGCGACTATGCGCCTCTCCTTAGCTTGGTCAACGAGAACATGCAAAAAGCTATAGGTATGCTATGCTATTAATAGGTAGGAAGTTAGGGACATTGGATTATGGCAGACGGCTGGTTGACGAGTTCTGCTTTCTGATTGGCTTAAAAATATATGAATCTCACAAGTGTAACTTATTGTACAAAATATAATTTTTCTCATCATTTGTTGCGTGCAACAGCTAGTGTCTAATAACCGCAAAGTATGTAAGTCTTAAATCTTTTTTCTGTTTATTTCAACCTTTATTTTTCCTTATTAGTTTAGTTTTTACAATAATTTTTGTAATGTATTTTAATGTCCTTAACTCTTATTTTATTTAAATATTAGTTTTGTTAGTTTACATTTTTTTCTTTTTTGTTACTTTATAGTTATTTTGTACGGTATTTCTAATAATACAACACTAGATAATACTATGCTGTAAAAGTAAGTTTCTAATCCGTAATAAGGATCCCTTATTGGGTACAGGTCTCTCCCAGTTTTCGTCCTCTCTCTTAAATCATTAGTATTTGACTAATGATATATCTCTTAAATCATTAGTATTTGACTAGGAATATTTATTTGTACTTGTTTATTTGTAGAGTATGCAGCGAATGACAACGAGAGGAACATGCTCAAGCACTACATCAACAGCTTCAGGGAGGGCGACCTGAGCGAGCACAAGGAGGGCAGCAGATTCTGGATCAAGGACAAGGGGCCCATCATAGAAACGTAACTTGATATACATGACTTCACCTATTACCATCCCAAATAAACCCTAACCACCGATATGAACCTAAGTAAGAGTCCATCTGGACATTTTACGTAAACATTCTTCATACAAGAAAAAAGTAGCGTCATCTGTCTTTTCCGCTATTACGCCACGGTATGGCGGAAACCGTCCCTGTGTAAAAGCACGTGAGGACTAATAACAAGTATAGTCCATAAACAATACTGTGGTCGGCTTACTACTGACGCCGTTCTTTTTTTTTTGACGACGAAAACATTTTTGACACCAGTTGCGACATTTTTCTGCGCGGTTCGCCGAGTCCTGTGTATACAGGGTGCAATTTTGTAATGCCACCAGAAGGGAAACTACTCTTAATTCTGTAGATAGAAAAGTTTACTCAAAGGAAACATTCCTTAATTTTTGAATACAAAGAAAAGTGCATTCTATGATTTTCGAAAAATTGCTTACTAAGAAAACCATGTAATCGGACATAATATTTAAAATAATTTTAGATTTCATGGTTTTCCTTTCATTTAATGCATTGGGTTTCTTAGAGAGATTTGATCCTTATAATTATGGATCTAACGATCAATGCAATATAAGTACAGATTATAATTTTTACAGATTTTAGTCGATTCAATTACCGGGTGTGGTAAGCAAATTTTCGAAAATCTTGGAATGCAGTTTTCTTTGTATTCTAAAATTAAGGAATGTTTTCTTTGAGTAAATTTTTCTATCTACAATATTAAGAGTACTTTCCCTTCAGGTGGCATTACAAAATTCCACCCTGTATTATCTATTCATACATGGCTTCGCTTATTACCAACCTAAATAACACCTATTCAATTTAGAATTGAATAGAATACAAAAAAAAACATAGTAATGTTCCTGCTAAAAAGTAGAATGGGCCTTACTCTGCTAAGCATACCAAGGTTAGGCGCGGTATTCGTCAGTTCGATACCTCGCTGGTAAACGAGAAGAAACGGGACCCAGTGATGAGCAATACAAGCTTTTTATAAATATGAAAAACCTTTTTAGGCCCGATTTTTCATTCGCCAGATAAGCTATCTGAGGAACAAATTTGAAAGATAAAAATCTGTCAAAACGCCACATTTATTCCTCAGTTAACGATTATCTGGCGATTGAAAAATAGGCCCTTAAACTGTTTTGAAATACTTCAATGTTAAATAGGAAGGAGTAACTTTTGCCTGTAGGTTTTTTTTTATACTATATACTATAGGCTAGCGCTTGACTGTGATCACACCTGATGGAAAGTGATGATACAGTCTAAGCTGGAACGCGCTTGATTTGAAGGCACCCGTGTTGTAAGTGGCAGGAAAAACACTGCCTGGAAGAGTATTCCAGGCCTTTGCAGTGCGTATCAGGAACGAGGAATCAAACAGCTTCGTATGCGTCTTTGGTACGTCTGGCGGATCTCGTCGTTTCTATTTGTTTTTTGAAAGCTCTTTGAATGTTATATTTGAACTGAAAAGTAACACCATTTTTTTATATATAGATATCAAGGTTTCATAGAAACATATCGGGACCCCAGCGGGCAACGGGCAGAGTTTGAAGGCTTCGTAGCCATGGTCAATAAAGAGATGTCCAAGAAGTTCGGAGAGCTGGTGGACGGAGCCGAAGGGTTCATAAAGCTCCTGCCCTGGGGCGAGGACCTGGAGAAGGACTCCTTCCTCAGGCCGGACTTCACCAGTTTAGATGTTCTCACCTTCTCTGGCAGCGGGATTCCTGCTGGCATCAATATACCTAACTGTAAGTGTATTCGCCTTAAAAGTCACTTATAATTTTCGTTCCCTGGATGATCATTTATGTTGAAAAGTAATAAAGCCATTTTCTACAACTCGAATTCAAAATAAAGTCGTAAGCAATAACCAATAATGTTTTGTGAACTTTTCTTTTGTTTTAAGGTAAGTTAACTTACTTCTTCCTATCTAAAGTTTCCATTAAAAAAAAGTGTATTTTTGTAGTGGCATAATACCACTACAAAAATACACTTCTTACATAACAATGGTTTTATTGTGTTTTGACTTGCATAATTTGCAGATTATCTTAATTTTTTTTTTAATATTATGTACATCATAATATTATGGTATGTATAAGAACCATAATATAATAAATTTAAAAAAATGTGTGTTTTGATTTATTCCATAGTATCTGTTTCTTTAGTGAATAATGCGTCATTAATTAGTTATTTAGGTATCGCAATTAATATCATTTTATTGCCCAAACTACTTAAATTTTAACCGATTTTGTATAGACAGTGGCGCCATTGTTCCTACTCTTTTTTGCTAAACTTCACTTATACAATGCATTTTGCGTGCAGACGATGAGATCCGCCAGAACGAGGGCTTCAAGAACGTGTCCCTGGGGAATGTGATCCCGGCCGCGTACAAGGAGTCCGTGATCCCCTTCCTCAGCGATGAAGACAAGCAACTGCTCGAGAAGTACCGCGTGCCCGCATTTGAGGTACCAAACCTACTCTTATGCACTGCACTCCGCTATTATATATGTGTGTGTATATTTGTTGAAACATTCGCCGTATTGTGTGAATAAGGCGAATGAAGCGAATTTTCATGAATTCATTGTTATGAGTAAAATACTTATTAACAAAAAATCGGTACGTTGCTAAGAGTATTTTAGTTCATTCAGTTCTATAAATAAAGCATATTTTGATGTAACTCTGTCAAGGTGCAAGTGGGTCTTCACGAGCTGCTTGGGCACGGCAGCGGGAAGCTGTTGCGACAGAACGCGGACGGCACCTTCAATTTTGACAAGGACAAAGTCAAGAACCCGCTCACTGGTAAGTTACTTCACTTATCGCACATCTGACCACCTGACCACATCAGAAGTGGGATTGTTAAATATTTACAAATCTTACCCAAATGGAATAGTGCTAACAATACTGGCTGCATTTCCGCGCTGAACACCTTAGCTAATTTGTTGCTACCGATAAGAAACCTGAGGATATGTGCATCCGAACGATTTACGTAAACGGTAAACCCTTTTCGTACAAGCAGACAGTAGCGCCCTCTGTCTAAACTCTGTACGTGGCTGCTGAGTGAACTATAGCCTGACCTTAGTGCTGGTGACAAAACAAATATTTTTGATACCGATAAACTGGTGACATTTTTCGCGCCGTTCGCCCTGTCCAGGGTAATGTCTATTTTCGTTGGGCAAATAATGAGCCAGCCCTTCTGTCACCAGATGAGGTTATTAAGTGCAGGGAAATGTCTCAAGGTTACGTTTTTGTGTATTCATGCAGGCAACAGCATTGAGTCGTGGTACTCGGAGGGCGAGACGTACGACAGCAAGTTCACGACCCTCGGCTCCGCCTTCGAGGAGTGCCGCGCCGAAGCGGTCGGTCTGTACCTCTCGCTGCGCCCGGAGATACTGAAGTGAGACATTTTAACTTTCCCTATGTGATTATTATTTAAGAATTTTAGAATACATTGTCGCAATAAAGTTTTTTACACCGTAGCCGTTATCAGGACCTTATTGGGACGTCGTGTGGGGTTCCCAGGTCGCCAAACAAATAGGTTCTTAAGGTGACCGCGGAGGACGAGTTTTCCGTACAAACCGACAACGGCGGCTTATATTTCGCACTAATACCAGGTGGTTTCTCTCACGCTGTAGGTACAAAGGCTACAAGGACACTGCGCCGATCGCTCAGTCCAGGACCGCTGTAGTGAGCCGGAAATAGATAGAGGGGAGATCTCCTCATTACTGATTTGATTACACAGAGAAATTCCGAGCATAGCTCTCTCCATCGTCCGCTGAATGACTAAGCCTTCTTATGAGGCCCATATAGGAAACTACCATGTCTCGGTTCCGAATGGTATCACTTGCAACATGCAGTGTTCGGCACAGGTGTTCCGTGCATATACATTAATCGCCTCTATTACGTAACAGTTCTGTAACCTTTATGTTATGACACGCGGCAGGCTGTTCGGCTACGAGGGCGAGGAGGCGCAGAACGTGATGTACGTGAACTGGCTCAGCCTGCTGTGGAACGGCGCCGCCAAGGCCACGGAGATGTACCAGCCCTCCACCGCCACCTGGCTGCAGGTAACTCATGGCGCCGCATGTCACGCAAGTCTAGGCTAGAATCATTGATTAAACGTATAAAGGATCAGCACTTAGTGAAGTCACGCATGTATTTTTAGGTACCCCTGAAGCATCCTTTTTAACTTGTCAAAACTGCAAAATGGCGCTAATGTAAGCGACAGCGCTATGTGCTGTCAGCGGTACCGAAATTACATTACCGGTAACGACGCCATATTTGAAAAATTTTTGGCTTCAACATACGTCACATATTTCCGGTCCTCTGCGTAGCGTATTTCGTCATTGGCTAGAATAAATGAATGAGGCATCTCCATAGTTTTGATATCACTGTGGTTGTGACAAGCTTACGACGATGTAAGACTTATAATTATTATTGATATGACGGTCGTTGTCGAAAGGCGTACGACGATGTAAGACTTATTATAATTGATGTGACGGTCGTTGTCGAAAGGCGCACGCGCGAGCGCGGTTCGTGTTGATGCGGCTGCTGGAGCTGGAGGGCGGCGGCTTGCTCACCGTCAGCGAGGTGGAGCCCGACAAGAACCTGCTGCTCACGCTCGACAGGACGCGCCTCGCCACCGACGGCAAGAGGATTATAGGTAAACTAGTAGGGTGCGTGTGAGCGCGGGTCACATCTATTCCCGCCCATATAAAATCCCTTCAAAGTTTGCCATTCATTTTCCATGGAAAAATAAATTCCGCCACTTTGAATTTTTTTTCTGTCCAACGAATAGACCTTCGGGTCCTGATTACTTCTTGTCAAGAAACCGTTCTTCCATCTTTTATACTCTTTGAGATATTCGTATCGCGGCCATTTTGAATCCGCCATTTTGAAATTTTTTCAGCTCACTGCCAATTGGATGACGTTTCAAATGACCGTCCTAAAAAAAATTTTTCATACAAAATTGTTCATTAGAGGTGATCAATGAGTGAGTCAGTGAATCAGCACGAGTAGTAGAGTAATATTACTAACTGCCCGAGCAGCCCCCTGATTGTGTAACTTTTTACGATGAAATGGTATTCATTTGATGGCCGTCGGCATCAAAGTAAAATAAACCATAACAACATTGAATTAGAGCTCAATTTTGTGTATGCGTTCTTATACGTTTAGGTAAGTACGATACGCTCCATAACGCTCCATGTTGAAATCGGTTGTAATGAATTTGTGACTTTAAACTGATACACTTAAGGAATATTTTACTTTGATGGTCAAGGAATACCATTTCATCGTAAAAAGTTA
This sequence comes from Coenonympha arcania, assembly GCA_036785405.1. Lineage (NCBI taxonomy): Eukaryota > Metazoa > Arthropoda > Insecta > Lepidoptera > Nymphalidae > Coenonympha > Coenonympha arcania. Next base: position 7,401,723 of record CM072061.1, read on the forward strand.
CACAATCAGCCCCCTGACGTTGTTTTGTATTTTGGGAAACAAAAAATAGCTTACGACCTCTCTCAGACCTACTGAACATGCACAGAAAATATCATAACAGTGGATGGAGCCGTCTCGGAGGAGTTTGGTCACAAACACTTTGACACGAGAATTTTATATATTACAGATCCTATTCAATACCATAAACACTATCAGCGCTAGCGTAATAATTATCTTTAAACCCCCGTCGCTGAAGTAGTCGGGAGTGGGGATTGTTCTGAGTTATGTTTTATGAAAATCAATCCAAGATGGCCGCCACCACAAAATGGCTAAATGTGGTGGTTGGGATCTTGAAAAAAACATTTTATGATAACATGTTTTGAACGTTTATAATATGTTTTGCAGGTGATTTCTTAGTGAAGTTACAAACGATCAAGGCGACGGGCGACGTGGCGGCGGGCGAGCGCCTGTTCGCGCACTACAGCCGGCTCGACGAGCCGTGGGCGCGCTGGCGGGACATCGTGATGCTGCACAAGCAGCCCAGGAACATCTTCGTGCAGCCCAACACCGTGCTCAAAGGTATCTGAATTATTCCTCTTGTTGACTTGTTGACCATCCCAGTCTCAGTATCAAGCTGGCACCTTTAGAACACCATAGAGACTATTATAACCTATTATTGAGAGGTTCGTATAAAATAAAGAACAGAGATGTGATATTGAATGGAAGCAGGCGTTATTTTGCGGAAATCCATAATTAGCATTCTTCACAATGCGAAATCGTCTCTACGATTTCGCATTGTGAAGTCAACATCTCCTGAGGATGTCCCGGTTCGGGACGAAACGTGCGTCGAAGAAAGTGTTGGAAAATTGTGTGTGGTGTTTCATGTGGGCAGTGTTCCTGCATATTGTACCATACAGAATCTTTTCAAGTAGCGGATTACAGCAAAACAAATTAATCTGTCCTGCTACAGAGATGTGATATTAACTTGATTTAATAGGTACTTGACTTGAAACAAATTATAATGGCGGTTACACTGAATGACACTGGCAACGATACATTAATCTGGTAGCGGGGCGGAATGCAGAAATAACCTGTCAAGTGCGAGTCGGACTCGCGCACTGAGGGTTCCGTCCTACAACCGGAGGAATAAAACCATAAAAACCACTTTTCTTATCGAACCGCAAAACTAACTTTGTTTTTAGAGGTTTTATTGTAAATATCAAAAAAACTACTTATAAGATCTCGGTCAAACCAATTTTCGGTGGAATTTTGCATGGTTATGTACATCATATATTTTTTTTAGTTTTATCATACTCTTATTTTAGAAGTTACAGGGGGGGGGGGACACACATTTTACCACTTTGGAAGTGTCTCTCGCGCAAGCTATTCATTTTAGAAAAAAATGATATTAGAAACCTTCGTATCATTTTTGAAGACCTATCCATAGATACCCCACACATATGGGTTTGGTGAAAAAAAAATTTTTGAGTTTCAGTTCTAAGTATGGGGCACCCCCAAAATTTATTACCTTTTTTAAAATTTTGTGTGAAAACCTTAATGCGGTTCACAGAATACATCTACTTACCAAGTTTCAACAGTATAGCTCTTATAGTTTCGGAAAAAAGTGTCTGTGACATACGGACGGACAGACGGACAGACAGACATGACGAATTTATAAGAGTTCCGTTTTTTGCCATTCGGCTACGGAACCCTAAAAAGGAACGATTTTAATTTGACGGGCTTTTTGTAGCCGGTCAAATTAAAATCGTTCCTTTTTTCTCACACATACAGATTAAACAGCGTTTATGGTTTACTTGTGTGACGTTTGCCACAGCATATAAATAAACGTTATATGGTTTCTAACAGAGACATCAGCTCTCTATGTGTGTTCTATCGGTTGTTCAATGGGGAGTGCTTTGAAGAGCTATTCCAAGTGACTCCTCCTTCTACTTTCTCTATGCATACACTCCGGCGTAGAAACATGTTCTATCCATTCCACCTGGATGGCTGGCAATCCACGACCACCCGGTATCTTTCTTTCCACGCTCATGAAAGGCAATCCACGACCACCCGGTATCTTTCTTTCCACGCTCATGAAAACTATGGAACCAGCTACCAGCGACAGTGTTCCCTCAAAACTATAAATAGGGTTATTCAAGGGGCGGATAAACAAATTTCTTGAGAACCGGCAACGCATTTGCATTTTCTCTGGTGCTGCAAATGTCCATGGGCGGCGGTGATCGCTTACCATCAGGTGACCCCGCCCGCTCATTTGCTCGCGTTGAGTATAAAAAAAATTTCAGGCTTCTCCAAACTCAAAGAGGATCGTAGTATCGTTAGAATCTTTAACTTACTAATAAAGTTAAAACCTTTACTTACATGGATTTTTATAGATATAGTAAGTAGTAGCCTGTGTCAATGTTAATTAATCTAAGGTAAAATCCATCTGTATTTCTATTCATGCCAAATAGGTTTAGCAGTCGTGTGAAGGACTAATACACAGCTTTCGAACGTATAGACAAAATGTCTAGTGTCTCTGGATAACTGATTATTCTTTTTTATTGGCTTACATATACTTCATCTTAGTGAACAGTGCAAGTTACATCAAAATAAGTTCAGTAGTTATCAAGACAGACTGTTATGTGTGCTTCAGTCATTACTTGCTATTTTTAGCTATTGGATTTATAGTGATGTAATTTTGAAAATCCTTATGTTTTTCTTTTCCCAGGAGACGAGGTGGAACTAAAGCGTTACCCGGCGAGCGCGGAGGGCATGGTGCAATCGTTTGTGGAGCGCTATCCCTCCTCCAGAGTCGATGACATCCTGGAACAGCTCGCCGAAGCCGACAACAAATACTTCGTGGACTTGCAGCAGCTAGCCGACTGAGCACCTCCGTAAACTGTTCTTTTCGCCATAATATAAATATAAATATACATTCTTTTATATTCGCAATTTTTGTATTTTATTTATACCTAGACAGCCCGCAGCAGGGGTGAACTGTCAAATCCTTTCTGAGTGGATGCCTATATCCTATATAGGTACCTGTACCTATTCCAAGTCTACGTCTGGCTGAGCGTGAGCTGTGATGCCTTGGACCACAGAAAAATGATAGTCGAATTGGGTAAGCGAGAAAACTATATGTATTTATGTAAGTATTAGTGAGAAACCTCTACAAGAGAAAAAGAGATCTCGGTCTTTTGAGCTCTCACTTAACCAGGTTTGAATTTATAAACAATTATATGCTTACTAGGTGACCCAGCAAAATAATATTGTTTTGCCATTTATGGTATGAAAAATAGTTTACGACTATTATTAACATACCTACCGAACGTAAGTAGACAATACGTTCATAATAATATCGGTCGAACCTAAGGGTCGAACACTCGAGCAGTTTCGTAGGAGTTGGTTTACATTGGGCCTCGCTGGTCAAGTTTGGATCGTTCTATTGTTGTTTATGGTTCGTTATATATTGCTGCTTTAGTGAGTAAAACAAAAACTACATTTTGTAGGAAGCTTTTAATGGATAGGAGTTCACTGGCGTCAGTTTTTGAAGCATACGGATCCTGCAAATTACAGATTAAACTGCTTTTATTTACTGCACTGACCTCTGTTATTAAAAGAAAACTGTGCAGATTTATACAGGTCGCGCTCGCGCTCCGACTAGATAGTCCTACCGGATAATATTATGTATGTCTCTTTGAGCCCTCAACGACAGATACATGAGTGCGGCAATTTTCTTATTGTTTTGCACCTGTTAATAGTAAACTCAGGATATGGGCATCCGAAGATTTACGTTTAAACACCTTTTTCGTACAAGCAAACAGTAGCGCCAACTGTCAAAATTCTATAGGTGGCCGCTGAGCGAACTACAGCGTGGCCTTACTGTTCGTATTATTGGCACCGATAAACTGGCGGCATTTTTTCGCGCGGTCCGCCCTGTCCAGAGTAGACATCAATTTTGTAGTTACAATTTGTAAGCGGCTCAGCTAAGTCAATACGGACAGAGTTTTATTGCAGCACTTTAGAAGTCGCCTGGCGGCTTCTTGAATATCTGTAGGTGTGATTTACTGATTATTTCATAAGTTTTTCATAACCATAGAAATCAATATTTTAGAATCATTCTATTCCGACTTTTGCCTATGGTGTAAGTAGGTTATACTACTGAAAGAAATAAAAACCACTTTTTTAACTATAATTTATTCACATTCAATGCAAAACGTGTGTGATAGCAATTATAATATTCAATACAGTTTGCATCTATATCTTTAGAAAATATTAATAATCACCACACACTAATAAATAATTACGAGTCTAGGAGTAATGACAATAAAAATTAATTAATAAATAATAATGAAATAGAAAATACAAAAAACTGAGTCATGATTTTATTAACATTATGTATTGCTTTACAGACGTCTTATATGGACTAGTTTTCACTGTTATTATAATTACATTAATTTATTAATCACTTTATATGATGATATAATGGCAACAAATGAAAAACAGCAACTGTTATAATACTTCTGTTTGTTTAACAAAATATATTCTTTTCACTCGAAAACATGCTATTTAAATTACCTAACTATAAAAACAGCGCAGGCGGGTGGCATTCTACAATCGAATGATCGGTTGATAGAATATTCTACCTCGTCAAATAATACCTTAATTACCTCGTCAATTGTAAGAAATATATCGTAAGTAAGAATTTGTAACAAATTAGACTGTCAGCAGCGAACATAGGCACTGTACCAAAGTCTTACCTTTTTCATTATTACATATGTACTAAAAATGCTGAGTTTTAAGTATCTTGTACCTTATAATATTGGGCCTAATTAGATTAACGTAGATATAAATTAATAATATAAATAAATAGTAGGTAGTTGGTATAAATTATTTGTTTATTGTTGTAATTAGTTGTTATAAATTGGATAACAAATAACTATTCGAGCATGCGAGCGAATTTTGTCACTCCTCCCGCCTGCACTGACCCTAAAAGTAAATGTATGTGACTGTTACTTCCTCCTATAAAATATATTCCAATTATTCCTAAGAAAACCATCAACTAAGCACCATTCTATTCGATTACTGTTTCAACTCGACAAAGCAGTCAATACTTTCTTGTTATAATAAACATTTAAACTTAAGAAGTGACTTAGTTTAACAACAATATAAATATAATTAAAATTAAAATGAGTCAAAACATTTGTGCAAAACAATGAAACTTGCGTCATATGTTTTCAATTCAATGAACTTGAGTATCAAATCCACTCGATTATGTTAAAGGCACATAAGATCAATTCACTTTAAAAGTTTCAAAAAATGTTATTACTCGCAAAACATGGTACTGGTACCAATAGTATATTTTTAACAAACTTTTCTTTCTTTGAATAAATAATCCATACCTTTTTAAAAGTAACTTTTAAAAGGTTTTTTCAATCAATAGCAATAAGAACTATGTATTTGCGTAACTAAGTATTGCTAAATATTGCCCCATATAATATCATTCCTTAGATTCTATAATGAGACATTCATGAACATAATTATTTATTTTTAACGTGTTAATCAGTCTAAGAACTAACTTCGCAAATGCAAAAACTAGATTGGCAAGAAGTTTTGCAGTCTAATTAGGCTTTTATAGTAACTGAAAAAGTGGAGTTTCTAGAGATTCTGGTCTTATGACAATAATTATTTGAGAGATTCGAAAAAACGTATATTTAAGACTACCTGTGAATAACAACAGCTCTCACTCGAAATGCGTAATAATAAAACAAACTCCGTAATCGATGGTAACATCAGATGATCAGTAGCGTCTCTCAGTCAACTTTCGGAGAGCGTTCTGAACAGTCGCCTTCGCCTTTAGATGAGACATTGGATCTGGAAATGAAAAACCGAAGTCAGGTTGGTGCATTATCATTGTAAGGAATCGTTTTTATTCGGTACAGTGATGTTTGTAATGGTACTAATGTGCTATGATTCTAGTATTATAAACGTTAATGTTTCTACAAAATGAATTTGTTTCGTTAATAAATAATCGAGCATTTGATTTTGTGTTTTGAGTTGTAGAAGTTGTGTTTTCATTAGGCGATATAATAAATAATAATAATTACTCTGATCTAAAGTAAAACGTATGTAACAAAATGTACAATTATTTATAAGGTACCCTACTGTTTATAAAAAATCTAAGCATTAGTGTCGTCAAATTTAATTCAAAAGCGTAAAGCGTGCACGGAGAAAAATCTATTTTCTCCGAAAAGTTAATTAAATAATTAATTATTATTAACGAAACATGAAAGAACGGTGAAGTATACACACCTAGGCACTGAGTCCTTTTCAGAATCAGATTTTCTTGTAACGCTGATCGAGTACTTTCTTTGCCTTATTTTATCCAATATATTTTCTGGGCTTGGCTCTTTTTCACTCTCTTTGAGTATTATTGCCGAGTTCCTAGTTCTCATAGGTCTGTAGGTCGCATAGCTGCCTGGTGAAAATAAGGAGTTGGCGCGATTATATTTGTACGATTCTTTAGAGAGACCCAACGATTGATCTTCGCTATTGTCTGAGCTATCGAACAATGATTTCGTCCTCGCGTATCTATTTGATGTATACGAAGAGGGTTGATCGTAGTCTAGGTAACTTCTTCCCGGATGCTTCCTAAAGTCGTTTCGGTCGAGCGATCGGTACATATCGTTTTTGTCATTTATTCCATCGTATCTCAAACTCCTTGCGGCTGGTAAATCTGTAAGTAGAGACCTGTAGCGCTCTGTGGACGGCGATACGTCCGATCCGACCGACAGTCCGGGTGACAAATCATAGTTCCCTGGTGAAGTCGGTGTCGTGTCGTTAGAATGAGAATGTATCCTCGCCAGGGGATCGTATTCGGTCGCTCCGGGGCCGACTAAAGTGCTTTTTCGGCGTTGTTTCTTTTCGTTAAATCGAGAATAAAAACTCTTTCTTCGAATTCTATCAACAACGTCCTCTTTTTCAGGACTTACAGAATCGAGACTTCGCAACGGTAAGTGATGTGTGGTGCTTTCGTGCAGGGAATATTTCTCTTTGTTGCTACTAGGCTCTGATTTAATTTCGGAATTGGAATATGTGGACCTGCTTCGTGATCGACTTCGATTCTGTACATCATTCAAATCTTCCTTATTGGAACTGCCTGGAATACTTTCATTCCTTTCAATGACGCTATATTTGTCAACGTTCTTTTCGACATCAGTGCTGTTCATTATTTGTGGTTCTATCACAGGACTTGTAGGAACTATTTTCTTTACTCTTGGCAGTCTAGAAAAATCTAATTTTAAAGAATTTTTATTGTTTTTGGATTCGTTCTCCTTCTTAACTTCTAAAACGTCTTCATTCTCATCTATCGCATTAACATCGTCACTTGCGGTCCTACTGGGTCTATTTTTGCGACCTAAACCATTCAATAGAAGCGATGTCGGTCTTTTGGGTTTTTCTTCAGAATCTAAATTGTTAACCACTGCATTATCGGTTTTAAGTAAAATATCTTTTAGAGTAATGTTTCCTGTTTCTGTGTTTCTTTCTGCAGATTTGACAATTTTTTCTTTAGGTTCAAACTTTTTAAACAGACCTAAAACTTTAGATACAGTAGTTTTATTTTGGCTATTATTTTGACTCTCCAACGCCGCAACATCAGTTACAGTAACTGCCCTTTTAATTAAATTAGATTCAGTGGGAGGATCTACGTTTACAGGAACAGAATGTTCCCTTTGAGAGCGGTTGATTTTTACAGATTCAATATGTGCGTTATTATTAGAATTTTTTTCGGGGGAGTTTGACTTAGACGAGGCAAATTTTTCTAACTTTTGTCCGATTGACTGAAATACAGACTTCTTTTTAGGGGCAGACGTTTTTGCGTTTTCCTCAGCCTTTTCCTTAACTTTCTTTGTGACTTTTTTCTTTTCATCCGTCGTTTTACTATCGCTTGCATTTATATCAGTCTTCGATTTGGAAGAAACCTTCTTTACTATTTTCTTTTTGACGATTCCTTTTTTAGCGTTCGATTGAATTTCTGTTGAAGTCGATTTTATATCCTCCTTTATGATACCATTCTTTTCACTTTCATTGTTGTTGTTTTTAGAAACAGATTCGTTTTTAATATTCTTTAGCTGGGTTTCAGTTTTCTGAACCTTTTCAGTCTTATCATCGGCCCCACTTATAACTTGATACTTCTTTAAAGTCAATGTAGAATCAACTTCTTTTTTATTTTCTGGTTTAGAATCTACTTGTTGTTCTATTGATTCAACTTTTTTCGATGCATCCGACTGAATAATGGAAGCTTTTTTTGGCAAAGTAATACTAAAACTTACTTCTACGTCTGTCTTACTTTCATTATTAGTAATTTCCTTAGGTTTTGTGTCATCTTTCTTGACATTTCGATTGAGGTATACCTTTTCAGGAGATGGGCTACTAGCAGGATAACTTTTGGGTCTTAATAATTTCGATTCTCTGTTTAATTTTTTGTCTTCTACATCAATGTCAGAATTTTTACAACTTTCTAACGAGACACTGTTATTTGTATCTTCGTAAGCATCAAAACTTTTGATGGGGTAGCTCTTTGGTCTGATCATCTTTGATTCTTTATTAAGAGTGTTAATGCTTTGCAATGATTGCTCCTTTTTAACGTCACATGCGTCAATTTGGCTTTGTTCTGGTGCAATATTACTAGAATCTAACGTAGTCTCTTTTATTTTATCTAATATAGGGAAAAATGGTGTTGTAGATCTACTACGATCTTTTAATAATAAATTGCCCACAGGAGAAAGGCATTTCCTAACAGAGTAATCGTCTTTACGCCCCGCGTCATCGATCGCTTCGGTCGGACTTTTAGGAGTCGCTTCTAAAGATTTGTTTCTCTTCTCTCTTATTTCTTTTAAAATTTTCTGCGTTTCCAACTCTTTCTCCTTTTTATGTTTGGCGTAAATATTTTCATCAGCCGAAGTATCAAAGAAGTCGGACCTTAGAAACCTTGATATACGTTTCTTAGATTGGTCTCCCGTCAATCGTAGCGAGTGTCGTCTATAGCCTAAACCGGTTGAATTATTTATCGCGGGTGACCCATAAGCTGCAATATAACTAGGTTCTGATAGAATACTACTAGAGTCTAAAGAATACGACTCGTCTAAGGAAAGGTTCCTCTCCGGTGCCAAATATTTACTTAACAAAGGACGGTCCGGCGTGCACCGGGTACTGCCTTTAGATCCGACGGACTCTTTAATTACTGACTCCATTTTTGCCGATCCAGAACCGAATTCAGCGGTAGAAGTCGGAGATAAAGATTCTCTGGATAGAGTGGAGCGACGCCTGAGTCGGGGCAGGGTGCAGAATTGAGCGGCAGACATAAGACCATCTTCAGTTTTGAATCTCGCTATGTCAGAGGGCAGTGATGTCTCATCGGGGGAACAGACCCGCTCGGAACGTATTGCTTTGTCGGAAGATTTCTCCTCTTCAGGAGATTTAAGTTCTGTGGAATGCGTCGGTTCTTCAGAGGTTTTAACTTCAACCGTGTGTGTTTCAACCGTTTCGTCGTTTATGGGATGTTTTATTTCTTTAGAAGTTGTCTTAGCCGCATGTTCCGACTCCATTTTTAGAGGAAGTTCTGTTTCTTCTACGGCGTTGACTTCGGCGTCGGGGTCAACTTTAAGGGGTTCGTCTGTGACGTGGCTCTGTACTTGTTCGATGTTTTTGTCTGTCTCGGTCGCGCTAGTGCGGTCGGCGTGGGCGTCGGGCGGGCTGGCGGCGGCGGAGTGGCTGCGCGCGTAGTGCGGGCGCGCGGCGGGCGCGGCGTGCAGACTGAGCGTGCGGCGCAGGCGCGCGGCGGCCTGCGGCGGCAGGTGCGCCAGCAGTTGCCGCTGCAGGCGCCGCGACAGCGCCGGCGTCAGCCCCGACAACGCCTGCATCTCCCGCTCCGAAAACTCTATCGAGCTCAGATCTAGGTCCGACAGATCTAACCCGTCCGTAGCGTCCGAGGTTTGCGAGGCTCTCGTTTGGTGCTTGGCGGTTTTCTTAGTACTACCTGCAATTCAATCGAAAACACACTTTTTCCATCATGCATGACGTTCGCTAGGATGGTATATTTACAGTGTCGTCTTTCGTTACATCGATCGCGAGTCGACCAGTTAATATATTCTCGTTGCCTGCAGCGAATCGGCATGGATCATGACAGAATCGGATATCGAATACGGTTAAGTTATCGGAAGATGCTAACACCGATGCGACTAGCGAAGAGTTAAAAATTTAGTTTTAGTAAGTTTTAATTCGAACGTTAATTTCAAACGAAAAGCGAATATGCAAAACCAAAAAAAAACACAAATTATACAAAGAATAATATATATGCATTAAAATGTTGCTTTTCGGATCGAAAATGTTTTACCAGAATGCTTTCTAAATTAATATTGCATCAGCGATTCAACGCAACGGAGGCATCCGTAGTGTGACAACAGCCGCAACGCGCGATGCGTAACACAAAACACAAATGAGGAAAATAAAAATAATATAGTTTAGTACCTATTGTTGCGTGTCTGTGGTGGGTTTGTGGTCGGGGCCGGTGCCGCTGTGAAGTGTAGATTTGGTCGGAGCATGCAGTGTAACGCGCAACCCAACTGCAACCACACCAACACAACCTCACTACCGCTTCTGCTGCGCCGCGCCCGGTGCACTACCACGTACCACATCCACTACCTAGTGGCTACAACGTAGGCGGTGATCGCTTCCAAACAAATTTATTAACCTTGGGGACCGGGACGGATCACATTTCGACATATATAGACATTTAAATTTGAAAAAAAATCTACTTCATTCAAACAATACTGCATTGCCTTGGCATTGAATATGCGATGAAGAAAAATGCCTTTTTGAACACTTCATGCAATTTCTTTCGTAACTACAATTAATGAATTCGTGATGATCGAGAGCGATGCAACATTTTCCTGCTGATGTTAGCGGGTAGGAAAGGTCAAAAAACCTGCACAAAGAATGCTTTATGAAAACAAATATAAAAACTACAATGCAAAAAATAGTTAAATTTAGTAATTGAAAATGTTAATAAAATTCTAAAATCACACGGAATTCTGTAACGGATCACAACGTACTATTGCGTACTTTCGGAATGACCCGTCACAGATTCTTGTTATATAGGGAAAGACACCTACGACTGAAAACGTCACTAATACCCGATGAGCTGATATCTATTGGGATGTTTATGTTCGGATCGCGTATTGTCGGCAGTTAATCGATTTGTTTAGTCGAAGCTAGCTGCGTGTGAGTGCCTGAGCAAGCTACTTGTACTGCGATGAAATACTATCTACAGCTTAGTGAATACTGTACTTATTTACTTAATACATTCTGCTCTAGGTAATCTACAAAATTGTATTAGGTATTCTAAAGAATTCTGAATATCATCTGCTTCCAAAGTTTGACATTTAACAACTTGGCTCAGAAACAATTATGGACGTCTTTTCGGTTAAAGACAATCTCTTAATTAAATTAAAATATTTTACCATGGAAAATATTGTGAAAATGATACTATTGCTATGGACTTGTCAATTTAGTTTTCACGCAGAGATTCGACACCATTGTGGCATTTACTGATTTTCGCCTTGTCCATAAAATAACTTTTATAAAATACCTGAGAAGAGTAACTGAACATAATCTGCGTTCAATAAAAAAAATGGGACCTCCTCAACAACATAATAAAAAATATACACCTTTTTAAAGCGTAATATTGATTTGGAACATTCATTTATAATTATTGACAAATGAATTTTGCATGATTTAAAAAAATTATGGTTACAAAAATAATGACTCTTAAAAGTCTGTGATTAATGATTATATACTGGATCTGATTGGATTTCATTAAAAATTTTGACATAAATGACACTAACTCAGTTTCATAATTTGGAATGGTGCTGCCAAAAAAAAAGAACAAACATTTCGACGACAGCGAAAGCGAGTGCTCCAAAAACCAAACAGTACAGTGCAATATTCACATAGTGGCAATATGCCAGGCTAGCGTGTTTCAAGTTACGCTGTGACCCGGGTGGGAAGCGCTAGGTGGGTGGTATTGGCGACGTTTTCGTCGTGTCAGTCGGCCGTCAAGGGCGTCAAGCGGGTGCGAAGCGCGGGCACTCACCGCGGGGCATCGGCGAGCGCGCCTTGTTGAACATCGAGTCGAACGGCGCGTGGAAGTCCCGCGAGCCGAAGCCTTCGCGCCTGCAACATTACACGAAATATTAACAACAACATTGCCATCATAGAATTATTTTGAAGTCATAACCTATATAGGCGCGTTGGTACGGCAACGAGACTACAGTACGATTCACGAAATATGCCCATGCGCAGAAGTCATATTTTAGGTATCTTTGGACTTATCTAACTAATATTATGGTCTTATTTATTTTAATATATGGTCTTATTTAACTAATATTAAAATATTATTTTGGCTTAAGTCTTTTCTTCATGAGTGTACATGAAGAAAAGACCCGCCATTTGTGGTCATCTTTCGTGAATCGTACTGTAACCTAAACCTCTGTAAATAAATATCTGTAGACCAGTGTATAGTCTGATGATTCAAGAGTACACTCGTATTTGTTCAAGTTTTTACACATTCACGCTAAAACGACTGACCAAATGTGGCTGAAATTTGAAACGGATGGATGAATGGATTTATACACTAGATTAACATAGAAAACTGGAAAAATCAACGGATTCCTGGTGAAAAGCCGAAATACTCGCGGGCGAATCGGCGGGCAACAACTAGTAACAAGTGATAATGTGACGAGCAAGACGTCCACGTGATGGTGAGTGAGTCGCCTGCCCATGTCAGAAGCAGCGCGTTGCCATCCTGAGATCATTATCTCACATAATTACTCAGGCTACAGTGAATTTCAAACCGAAACATATTACCATGTTTCGGTTCGCACAGAATGCGGACGGCTTCGCAATTCGCAATGATAGCTTCACGGCAAAATACCTATTCGAACAGTCCTACCAACATATCTGCATTCTGCATATTTCAAGACAGGTTTTGGGGAAGCTTTTTATGTATTTTATTATTTTTATGTATTTTGATTGCAAGTCACAAAGATGTGGAATATCGTCCTGTTCTAGTGGCTGACAACTGCTTGTAATGGTAGCCCCTAATGTTTTGGAAACAAAATAGATATGAATTTTCTAATGGACCTGTTTAGTATATGATGGGTGATAACTCACGTTTCTGACACGCTTCTTTTGCTTTCCATATACCTATGCGTGCTGCGTGTAATAAACGTGAATGAGTTATACATGAATCCAACGAAATTATATACAGTAGTGTTAAAAGTATGAAGTAAAAAATAAATACTTACAAAAGATGTCTCCTGGGCAAGTGAGGGCTGCATGCAGAAAACAATATTATTTATTAGTTGGTTCATGAAAAAAAGCATGCAAAAATATTAATTTTATTGCCTGAAAAAGTAAACAAAATTAATATGTAAAATGGGTTCAGAAAATGTCTTTCAATTATTGAGATGTATTTCAATAATGACGAAGGCAAAGAAAGCTTAATTCAAACATCCTGATCTATTATTATGAAAGATAGATCACAACACCATAAATTAATAATTTAGAAATGAGATGTGATGTTTAACTGTTTCCCACAGCGATGCTTCAATGTCGGATTATCAATAACAATGAACCGCAAGATAAGTACACTCTAAGTCTAAAGCAACTAACACCTTGAAATGGACAGACAAATTACTATTCTATTAACGTAGTCTAGACTAAGATACATACAATCTAGATCAAGATACATACAATGATGTTCATAGTTCACTTCAAACAAAAGAAATGCTGGTACGAATACGGGCCTAGACCGTCTGGCGAAGGAGTTTATTTGACCATTAATAAAATTCTCATATTACTTCAAACAATTTATCAAACAAAGGCACACATATCAAACCAAGGGACTGATCATATTAGAAATATCTATTCACCTTAATAATTGTGATAGACAGCAAATTTTGTACTCTGATTCTTTGAAAAAAATGTGAACAGGAATTCAATCAATAAGGAGGTAGAATTTGTAGGCTGTAGCTCATTACCATTAATTTTTCTTGCACAGGTTATAGTGAGTTTAGCATAATCTGTAATCTAGTTTGACAGGTCTGAAATAGTGCTATCATTTATTATTTTTGCCTCGGGAGATCAGCGCTTCCTCAAAGAAATCAATATAGGTAGTTCAATTCAAGAAGACGCGCCCACTCCTTCACAATCGCTTATGTTTCATGCGATTCGTAAGGAGTTAGGAAGAAGTGAGGCGCGTCTTTAGTGGATCGAACTACCTTTTTTCCATTGAGATATCCAATCTGAAAGTACATTGGCTTATGTGGGATTTTTACCCATGAAAACCCCCTCGGTGGACATCCTCAGCGCTCATGTTGGAAGCCTCCCTGAAGGAAGGGAGGTTCCCTTGCGCAGCGGCCGTTAGGCTTGCTTCTGGCTGATGCTTAACATGACCCAATTTTATGGAAGGTCAGGGTCAGCCCCAAGGTCCAAGGTATAGATATTTCAATCCACGATGACGCGCCGCACTCTGTCATATGAATCAAATGAAACATAAGCGATTTTGACAGAGTGGGGAGTCTTCATGGATTGAAATATCCATAGATTGAACTGCATTGAAACACCTATAGATTGAACTGTAATTCGCCGTCCATTTCAAGCGAACACCACAGCGGGTGAAGTGTTAAGGGTGACGAGTGATGAGTGATGAGTGATGCTAGTAAGCGACAGTCACCTGTTGAAGAAGGGCGACTGCAGGTTGTTGAAGATGGAGTGCGGGTGGTGCTGGAAGCCGGGGCCCTCCTCGCCGTTCAGCCGCTGCGTCAGCGCTCGCACCTGGAATAGAATATTTGTATTCACCTTTATTCATCTCCATCGACTAAAGGTTAATTAGGTATACTCTTTCCATTCGTTTATTTTCTCTTTGACACATGAAACAGACCAAAAACTACTAATTGGAGACATAAAGACTTGGACCAACAGGAAATACGGGGATATGACGTTCGGGATGACTCAACGCTTCACAGGGCACGGGGTGTTCATGCAATACCTAGCACGAATAAAAAGGAAGGACAGTTGCGAGTGCGTGTATTGTATGGACCCCAACGATAACGCTGAACATACAGTCTTCCATTGTCCACGTTTTGCTCTGAAATGAGAGAAGGTTGTTATAGATCTGGGCAGAGACATTTCTGTGGAAAACCTTGTTTCCCTTAAGATGAAAAGTCAAAAGAGTTGGGATAGTGTGAAACACTTTATGGAGGACATTATAAAGATAAAAGAGATGGATGGCAGAGAGGACAGATGATAGGGAGGACAAGTGGCATATGATGGTAGGCTTATCCGGCAGGTACATCGTTGCTTGGAGATAGGAGCGGTTTTTTAGTCGGTAAGAGTCCGGCACAGCGTCCATGAGGATGTTTCCCCTCCTTCGAGGAAAAAAAAGAAACCAAAAAGAGACCACTTTACCTTTATCTCTCTCTGGTCCCTCGCCATTGCTATATCTGTTTCAAGTGGTTTCATGTGTCAAAGAGAAAAAAAATGAATGGAAAGAGTGTAGTTGACTCAATTTCTTTTCTTGACTTTTTTATAAACTGGGATAAAAATAATGACGTTCAATAAAATTAAAATCAAATAATAGAAATACAAAATTATAAGCATTTTATCTTTTTGAATAGGGGTCTTCTGTCCCTTTCTCGCAAAACGAATATTTGTAGGACACGACCACACAATACAGCTGTCTCTGTCTATTCCGAAATATTCAAATGCTTATTAATTTTGTTAATTGAACGATTAATTCAGTTTTTTTTACAATTTTGTTTGTTAATAATTTTGGTTTTTAACCGACTTCAAAAAAAAGGAGGAGGTTCTCAATTCGTCGGAATCTTTTTTTTTCTATTTTTTTTTTATGTATGTTCCCCGATTACTCGAAGATGCGTGGACCAATTTAGAAAATAATTTTTTTGTTTGAAAGGGTATAGTTCACAGATGGTCCCATAGTCACCAAGTCAGGATCTGATGATGGGATCCTGGAGAAATCGAGGGAACTCTTCAAATATCTTGGTAAAATCGAGGGAACTCTTCAAATTTTGCTAGTATACTTGAAGCGATTTAGGTATTTTTTATAGTTACTATTGCATTTCCTTGCAGTCATCAAGTAATGACTGTATTCATCAAGTCAGAATCTGATGATGGGATCTTGGAGAAATTGAGGGAACTCTTCAGATTTTAGAAGCATACTTCCAGCGATTTGGGCATTTTTTCCAATGCCTTGCGCATTACTTGTTTTCCACTAAAAAATAAAAAATAAAATGGAAAATTATTTCCAAAAAACCAACTTCAAATGCCACTACAAAGAGCGAAATAATTTTTAATGTACACCAATTCGAAGTCGGGCAATGTTTCGTTCATTCACTTATAGTCCTCCGTATTGTCGATAATTTTGTCGTTTCTTTGCACATTAAGTTTTTTAATACGAATGAAACTGCAAAATGCAATTGCGAGCAAAATAAATATTTTGATTTCAATTAACTACCCAATTACTGAATTGATTTTAACTAAAGTAGTCGAGCCAATCATAAATTACATAATATCTTGATATCGATAATTAGTAATAACGAAATAGCACTGAAGAATCGGAATCTAAATAATAATATTGACTTACCCGGTGCAGCAAAGTGGAGAAGAGATTGTCGGCGGTGAGCAGATGGAAGCCTTCATCCTCTTCGTCTTCTTCTCCAGAGCTCACGGACTCGGCGCGCGCCGCTCGCGTCGACCTTTAATTGCATTGAGTATTGCGATCATATCATAGATATTTATCAGGAACTTT
Source organism: Coenonympha arcania (assembly GCA_036785405.1). Taxonomy (NCBI): domain Eukaryota; kingdom Metazoa; phylum Arthropoda; class Insecta; order Lepidoptera; family Nymphalidae; genus Coenonympha; species Coenonympha arcania. Next base: position 7,418,593 of record CM072061.1, read on the forward strand.
TTAATATGTTTCCCCCATCACCTTTCTACCATAGAACGGCAAGGCATCGTAAAGGCTTCCACCCATACATAGTCGACGTACCAAAGACGCGTACGAAGCGGTTTGATTCCTCGGTTCTGATACGCACTGCAAAGGCCTGGAATACACTCCCAGGCCGTGTCTTTCCTGCCACTTACAACCCGGGTGCCTTCAAATCAAGAGTGAATAGGCATCTTCTAGGCAAGCGCGTTCCACCTTATACTGTATCATCACTCTCCATCAGGTGTGATCACAGTCAAGCGCTAGCCTAATATAGTATAAAAAAAGAGATATTTTTTTTACAAAAATAATAGCCATACCCTGACAGGGTGGACAGCACAAAAATATGACACCAGTTTTCCGGTGCCAAAAATGCTTGTTTTGCCACCAGCAGTAAGGCCACGATGTAATTCGCTCAGTAGCACCTATAGAATTTTGACAGATGGCACTACTGTTTGCTTCTACGAAAAAGGTTTACGTAAATCTTTCAGAAGCCCATATCCTCTGGGGTCTGATTGTGTAAGAAAAACGCATTCATCGTTATCGTTTGCAGATTCCGCCCTTCGATTGGCTGACGTAATTCAGGGAACCAATCAGCGGGCAGAATTTATAAACGATAACGATAATGATGAATACGTTTTTCTTGCACAATCCAGGGGTGACAATTTTTTAATTTTAACAAATGTAGACATTTTTATCCTTGGTCAAGGAAATTGTACTAAAAGGTAGTTTTTGGTTCCTTATCGAAACAGCAGACTATTGTAATTAAACAATTAGCATGTGCACATGTGATTCAAGGAACAGGGAAAGAATAAAAATAAAAAAAGAATATCTTAATAAATAAAAGAAAGAAAGCGTACCTCAGTCTGTGCATGTGCGTGTCATCTTCTTCTTCAGATTCTCCACCGCTGACTAGACTGCTGTAAGGAAATAATTAGATGTGAAATATGACAAAATTGAAGCCTCCTCCGCAATATGTTCGCGGAAATTATACGAGTTCATTTTTATGTATTTTTTATTTGTAACTGTATAATATGTGATGGCCCAAGAATACTTAGTTGCCGTAAATAAAGGTATGAAGAATAGTTTTCGTCCTATATTCTCAGACCTACCGAAAATACACAAAAAAATCATAAAAGTAGATCAAACTACTTCGGAGGACACTTGTTAATAAGAATGTTATATGTTAGACTCACTGACCGGGCTATCGTTGTTTTGCCATTAGGGATATAAAAAATAGCTTATTACGAGTTACAATTTACAACCTACCGAGCGTACACAATCATAAGAATCAATCGAATCGAAACAAAAAGCCATAAATAACACTGTGACAGGAGAATTTAATATATAAGTAAGACTGTCTGACTCGGCAAACGTTGTTTTGCCATTAACGATATAATAAAAAAAAAGGCGTGTGGCACTCGGAGACACCGCGGTAAATCTATTGCATAGCTGTTTTTATCAACTTATGCATTTATTATTGCCATCTATAGATGGCAAAACTAAAAAGTGTTAGGTTATTTTCGTTACGGAATTTCTGGATTCGGTCTCCACGCTCAAGGCCCGCGATAGAAGCTATGCAATAGCTTAGAAATAAATAGCTTACGAGTAACGATTTTTTCTCAGACCTACCGAATGTAGAAAAATCGGTAAAACCGATTCGGAGAAGTTTGGTTACAAACACTGTGATAAGAGAGTTTGATATAAATTATATTATTAGTATTGTCACGTAGTTTTTCTGGCGATAGTATGGAAATTCGCGCCCTCTGTCGGCGAAGGAAAATATCGGTTCAAACGTCGATGCAGTGTGGGCGTCGAGAGAAACATAGTATGCGTTTCGATTTAGTCACCGTGTTATCGTTGCGCGCCACCACCCTTAAGCCTCCGCCACACACTGCTCCTCGCGCTGCCGCGTAGCACGTCCTCGCTCTGCCGCGTAGTTGCCCTCTGTGGCCACACACTACTCTACTCGCGCGATTAATAGCGACGCTCCGCACTAGGTCATTCGCCCTTGCTACGCGCGAGCTATGCGCGAGGACGTAGCGCGAGGCGTAGTATCGCTGCCACACGACGTCTCTGCCTACTTCCTACGCTACTTGCTATGCCTCTCGGGCAGTGTGTGGCAGGGGGGTTACAGTATGCACTCGAATGTATAGTCAGTAGTCAGTGTACCTGATGCGGCGGGGCCCCGGGCGGGGCGCCGCGGGCCTGCCGATGCGCGTGGGCAGCTGGTCGGGCTCGAGGCTGCCCTGGCGCGGCGTCACGTAGCCCTTGCCCTCCACGGCGATGGGGATGATGAACTCGCGCGCGGACTTCTTGATGGGCTCGCCCGACGACGGCGACGCCGCCTCGCCCGTCGACTCCACGGACGCCAACCGCCTGCGCGAACAACGATAACAATACATAATATACAGCAACTATTAAAATCTATTGTACTTCTACTGAAGGAAGCGGAGCTTAGAATTGGTGGTAGAAAAAAATCTTCATTTTAAAATAACCCTTACTTTCAGGCTCTCATGAAGTCTAAAATATGTTACATAATTTATTATACCGACGTATACAATGAATGTAGAAGAATGCTAAAATGTGCCGAATATTAAATGTTTAAGAAATGTAGGTTCATGGCATAAAAAATACAGACGATGAAAATCTCGATATTTTTCCACGCATAACCATTTAGTTTAAAGAACTTTCGGCAAGAAATAACTACTGTAATGCAGAGCTGTTTTGCATCAGGTAAGGAATCGAGCGCGAGAGTGACGAATTTGTCGGGGCGCCTACGGAGACGGCGCGGCGACTGGAGTATTAGTCCATTGAAAAGTTACATTTGGGGTTGCCTTTTTTAGAGGACGCAATTTTATTTTTTTGATGTGTAGGGGTGGGGGGGGGGGGGGTCAGTGTAAAGCTAAAACCAAGTTTTGGGGTCGCCACCCTTGTCCCACGGCCTCCATCTTCAAAATAGGGGTTGAAATGGTTTTTACGATATATTCTCTTAAACTATTTGTTTGATAAAAAAAAATTGATAACATTTTTTGTTACAAATTGGTTAAACGCCACAAACTTGGTTTTAGCTTTACACTGACCCCCACTACACATCAAAAAAATAAAATTGCGTCCTCTAAAAAACGCAAGGTTAGGCCTAAATAACCTGTGAAGTGCGAGTCGGACTCGCGCACTGAGGGTTCCGTACTACAACCGGAGGAATAAAACCATAAAAACTACTTTTCTTATCGAACCGCAAAACTAACTTTGTTTTTAGAGGTTTTATTGTAAATATCAAAAAACTACTTATTAGATCTCGTTCAAACCAATTTTCGGTGGAAGTTTGCATAGTAATGTACATCATATATTTTTTTTAGTTTTATCATACTCTTATTTTAGAAGTTACAGGGGGGGGGACACACATTTTACCACTTTGGAAGTGTCTCTCGCGCAAGCTATTCATTTTAGAAAAAAATGATATTAGAAACCTTAGTATCATTTTTGAAGACCTATCCATAGATACCCCACACATATGGGTTTGATGAAAAAAAAATTTTTGAGTTTCAGTTCTAAGTATGGGGCACCCCCAAAATTTATTACTTTTTTTAAATTTTGTGTGAAAACCTTAATGCGGTTCACATAATACATCTACTTACCAAGTTTCAACAGTATAGCTCTTATAGTTTCGGAAAAAAGTGGCTGTGACATACGGACGGACAGACGGACAGACGGACAGACGGACAGACGGACAGACGGACAGACAGACATGACGAATTTATAAGGGTTCCGTTTTTTGCCATTCGGCTACGGAACCCTAAAAATGTAACATTTCAATGGACTGTATGCTGTACATCGTAATTACCTGAGTGGTGTTTGCGTGACGCGCGCGCTCGCAGCTGTGGGCGACGTGACGGAGCTGGGAGGCGTGGTCACGGGTGTCACGGGCGTGACGGGTGTGACGGGTCCGGCTGAACGCGTCTGCGGAGGTGATGACGGCTCCTCGTTCATCGTTATTGGGATGATGCGCTCCACTGATACCCCTCTGAAAAACAATTGTTTTATTTATCCAACACTGCAGTCATAAACTACCTTGGCTCACGTATCACAGCACAAGCCAGATGTCGAAAATAAGCCGATAATTATTCTTGTTACAATAATAATAAATATAATTTCGTTTTCTTCAAATCCCAAGGTATTATACTTGATTTATATGTATATAACAGTCTAGTAGATATTGATAAACCTTTTGTTTCCGTAATAACAGAAACTGGCAAAGATTTTTTCTCCTTCTAAGAAAAGAAAGAAGTGTACCGTATCACGTATCAATAAAATATAACTAGAATTTGTTAATAACTTGGATCCATAGATCTCTAATATATAAAATTATCGTACCAATTTATGTTACCGAACTCTTTTGAAATGGCTCAAACATTTCAAAAATTTTATTATGAGAGTAGGTCGTAAGCTATTTTTTATATATCCCTAGTGGCTCAAAGTTTACCGGTTCAGCTAGTAATAATATAAGATAATGACTTGTTGGCTGCTCCACAAACTATTACCACGGAACACTAAATAGGTACAGAAGGCCCACTCCGCACGATGATTTGAAGAAATAGCGACTCTAGCGCTGACACAAAAAGTGCAATTCAGTTCGCAATAGCGCCTGGCCCCGCCCTCAATATCGACACGCAACAAACGCAATGTTGTGCTCTCTTTCTATCGCCTAACTTTATCTCTTACGACATACTAGGGCTGCCGTAGTCAGACAGCGCTTAAAATAGACCGTACAGAACTAGCGCGTGCAACTCGCGCGCTGCGCTCGGCCCGCGAGCAGCAACCATCTGAATTATTGAGGTCCGGACCCCTACTTATAGCCGGGACGGTCACGTGATAAGTGAGACTGGCCTGCTATTACGTTTTATGCGTACCTGTTGCGGTGATCTCTCACGCTGTGCAGCGCCTCGGTGCGGAAGACGCGCGGCGCGGACACGGCGGCGCTGGGCGGCGGAGCGGACGCGGGCGTCGGCGGCGTGGACGGCGGCGACGTCAGGCTCGCCACGCCGGCGGACGACGACCGCCCGTACGGCACGGGCGGCTTGCCTGCGCATAGCAGTGATGTGTTCAAGTCACAGATCAACAAGAGCAACAACAGATCTCATAAATAATATACGCTGGATCAATCATTCTATACAATTGACAGTTCATTTTTTGTGTTTGAAGTGCCCCCTCTGAAAGTCGTTTTGGATGCCCTTTTATTGACGTGATAACGTCTTATAAATCGATAGAGCCGGTTGCACGCACGAAAAAATTGGTTGTCTGTAAAGTCGGTTAACTGACGATAGTTGAACGTGACAACGTCTTCTTTGTCGCTCGTTCCGCGCTCGCCAGGTAACGCCGGTAACGCCGCATGAGCGAGGTAACGCCGGTAACGCCGGATGAGTCATGTTTTTTTCGTGCGTGCAACCAGCTCTATCGAATTATAAGACGTTGTCACGTCAAAAACATGACTCATCCGGCGTTACCTCGCTCATGCGGCGTTACCGGCGTTACCTCATGAGCGCGGAACGAGTGACAAAGAAGACGTTGTCACGTTCAACTATCGTCAGTAAACCGACTTTACAGACAACCAATTTTTGACGTGACAACGTCTTATAAATCGATTGAGCCGGTTGCACGAACGAAAAAAAAATTGGTTGCCTGTAAAGTCGGTTTACTGACGATAGTTGAACGTGACAACGTTTTCTTTGTCGCTCGTTCCGCGCTCGCGAGGTAACGCCGGTAACGCCGCATGAGCGAGGTAACGCCGGATGAGTCATGTTTTTTCGTGCGTGCAACCGGCTGTATCGATTTATAAGACGTTGTCACGTCAAAAACATGACTCATCCGGCGTTACCTCGCTCATGCGGCGTTACCGGCGTTACCTCGCGAGCAAGGAACGAGCGACAAAGAATACGTTGTCACGTTCAACTATCGTCAGTAAACCGACTTTACAGGCAACCAATTTTTTTTTAGTTCCATGGACGCTCACACTAGGTTACGCAACTATCAGCGTCGAAATGGTGAAAATCAAGTGTCTTCTTTTTGTTACATAGACAGTCTGAGGTCCAGCGTACTAGTATAATAGAGGTCAGTGATTCAAGTCCTCTCCACATTGTCTGAAGTATTCGATGGTATATTAAACAGAGGGACATAATCGTCTATGACTTTGTCGCAACTGAAGAGGTAAAAATAAGCAAAACCTCTAGTAAAAAAAAAACTTGAGAGGTATCAAGGGACACCCGGATGGAACGAAGTAACTTACTTTCTATAAGAGAGAGAGATAAAGAAACATGCGCACGCCGCACGACTTACAATAGCTTACTATAGCAAAAAGTGTCGTTACAACTTTTAGTCTTAATTTTTTCCGTCTAGTCCCCCTTTCGCAACGCGCGATAAGGAACTTCGTTCCAATAAATGAGGAATGGAAATATTCGTACCGGTACGTATAGCCGTCGAGATGATGTCCCGGGCGGCGCGGCGGCGACTGTCTTCGCCCGCGCGCTCCTCCGCAAGTTTCGCCATTGAATTCTGCAGACTCCTAGTAATCAAAATTATTATTTGAGTACTTCTCCAACAAGTGGAAAAGAAAATTCCTAGTGCCAATGGTTTTAAAAACTACAGTATAATTTTTTCCACATCCAGTTCCAACATTCTTTTGGACCTATGAAAGGAGAAAGATCAAAGGTGGTATTAGAGAGAGAGCAAGCGCGTGCTAGACCTTCGTTATTTTATAAAAGCTGAAAGTTTCTCTGTGTATTGTCCTCAACACTGGGAAGAATGTTTGTTTGGACGTTTGTTTGGATCATGGTGGCTTTGGGAGATAACAAGTAATAAACGTGTAAAAAACCTTACGTCAAAGAATAAAGTCTAATTTTTTTTATATTTTCTTTAGAATAGTATTAGAAATCACGCCATGCATTGCCAGACACTTAGTATCATGGCAACCCTGATAATGCACAGAGAAACTTTCAGCTTTTATAAAATAACGGAGGTCTGGCACGCGCTGGCTCTTAGTCTATATCTGTTATAACATTTTCTCATTATCATCTCGTAATAATGTTACATTTTAGTTTTTAATCGTGAGAAAACTCGATAGAGAGAAATATAACAAAAAAATTGGTTGTCTGTAAAGTCGGTTTACTGACGATAGTTGAACGTGACAACGACTTCTTTGTCGCTCGTTCCGCGCTCGCGAGGTAACGCCGCTAACGCCGCATGAGCGAGGTAACGCCGGTAACGCCGGATGAGTCATGTTTTTTCGTGCGTGCAACCGGCTCTATCGAATTATAAGACGTTGTCACGTCAAAAGAGTGTTGGAACTCGATATGGTAATGGTGCTCAATAGAGCCAACAGAACAGCCAACTAGTTTTGTATATTTCTTAGTAAGTATGATTTTCATCTCCATATGAAGATGAAAATTATATACTCTTGTTACCTCCTGGCATCCTGCAGCACAACGGCGGGGTCGAGCGGAGCGGTGGAGTGCGAGGGCTCGCTCTCTGTCTTCTTGACGCCGCCGCGATGCATCTCGTCCTGCGGCGACTGCGGGGACAGCTGACAAGGAACACACATTAGTTAGTTTTTGTACATCTTACTTCATAAAAATAAACGAATGGAAAAATTTTTTTTTTGGTAAAATGGCTTTTCATAAAGTTTTCTTTATAATTTACATTACTCACCGCAGCAGGCTCGATGCCGATCTGCTGCAGACGCACCGTGCCGTTGTCTGGAGACTTGAGAGTCAACTCGCGGTCCTCGCTTTGAGCCTTGGGCTTGGCTATCTTGGAAACTGCAGAAAAATTTAAAAATATGCATTATTAATGTGACTGGACACACGATTGAGTAAAAAAGCGTTTTCCCAGCGAAGTATTGAATTTACACAAGTAGGGGTCATTTAGCCTAGAGTCTAGACAATGTTTGCAGCTTATATGAAGAAAGTTTCGCTTTTGGCATTTTTTATATCATCACTCCTGAGATCAAAATTGGTTATATAATAACTTTGACTATTTAACGAGGCCCTAGGTTGATGTGCATTTTAAAGAAATTTTTGATTTCTAAAAAACTTCTCACAAGTCAACTCCGATTTTAATAAAACTTTACAGGTAGTTCAATCTACGAAGATGCATCCCACTCCTTCACAATCGCTTATGTTTCGTGCGCTATTAGTAAGGAATTAGGAGCGTCTTTGTGGATTGAACGCAATATATAGTCCAACAATGGTGATTAAAGGAATGAATATTTTACACACATACCTAATGTCCCCGAAAGATTTGCTTTGCCTTACCAAAGTAAACTAAGCTGTATTTTTTAAAGGAGGTTTTTATACAAACCGATATAGAACGAATCGTACCTGGTTTAGTAAGGTTCCGTTTGAGCTCAGGGCCCGCGGTCAAGGAGGCGCGGCGTTCAAACTGCTCCTTGAAGCTGCCGACGTGTCCGCCCGGTATGGACAGCTTCTTGGGCTTGGCGGGCGACGCGGCGGGCGCGGGCGCGGCAGGCGGCGCGGGCGCGGGCTGGGCCAGTGATAACGATGTCAACTTGTCCGCCGTTGATGACACTGATAGAGGCTTTGGTTCTTCCGCCTGGAAAAAAATTAAAGAAACGTGAAATTGATACACATTATGGTTGTAACTTGATGGGTTACTCGAGTGCCCATATTTAATCAATAATTTACTTAATCAGCTTATAGACGTCCACTGCTGGATTTAGGCCTTTCCGAAAGAGCGCCACCACACTTGGTCCTATGCCTTCTTCATCCAGCCGCTGGTCTACCAGCGGCTTGTTTTAGGTCGTCGGTCCAGCGGACAAAAGGTCGTCAGCAGGATTAATCAATAATTTATCCAGGTTTTAAATAATCATTATCGACATAAGTCATATGTTTTTTATTCAAAGGGCCACAGAGTAAGGAGCCTCGCGTGAAATTTCAAATCGAAAGTTGATGATAGAGGCGTCGTTTCAACCGATGGACCTCCGGCTCCTCTAGGAATCTCCACACACTGATTCCGAGTTCTCTATCCGGCCTAGGTAGGTCTACTGTGCAAACAGTAGACCTGTGGGACAAATCCAGGTTCCCCTGAATTTGTCCCAGTCTAGAGGGCCGATCGGAAGGGTGACAACCCCTTTACTTAATTCGTAATAATTTCCAGCGCTGCAAGATATCCGATTACGGCTGATGTCCGTCACTGCCTTAAATCATTTGACTAACGTCCGGCGTCAGCAATTAAGGCGATGGCAGCCCTAAGGGTCTGCAAACTGTCTATCTTTAATGGTTCCACATTGCCATTCCAAATGTTGACATGACATGACATTTGGAACCCGAAGCTCCGAGAGCTCATAAATCACAAATATTCAAGATGAGTACCTTTGTCTCTTCCGCTTTCTCCGTCCTCTCGTCGGTTTTGGGCGGCGAGGTCTTCTTCTTGATGAGGAACTTTGGCTTGGCTCTCTCCTTGGGCTCGTCTTCCTTTGGCACGTCGGTGGGGATCTCCGCGGGGGGCTCCGTAGGGGGCTCCGACGGCATGGTCGGCGCGGGAGATATCGTCATGGTTGCTGACGACCTGAGCGTCGGTTGCGTGACCTGTAACTTTATAATAATAATATGTAGTTCTAAAATATCCGGCTTAGTGTTGAATGAATGCAAAGTCATATTTAGTTTTTAGCAATTTATAAGCTAATCTTGTTATATCTTATCTTATACCTTTAAACAATCAATTCTTGAATATAAATTTATAATATGAATCTCGGAAACGGCTCCAACAATTTTCATGAAAGTCAAAATTTCCGCAAATACGCCGCAACATGGCGGAAATCATCCCTGCGGAAACTCGCGTGCGGGCTAATAACAAGTGTGGTTATCTGTAGCGTGGACCATGCGCGAACCATAGACAATAATGCAGTCGGCTAACAACTGACGCTGTTGGTGTCAGAACAAACATTTTTGACACCAGTAAACTGGCGACATTATTTCGCGCGGTCGGCCAGATCCTGCGTATACGTCTATTGCCATAGGTAATAAAATGTTGATATCTACGTTTCAACTTACCGACTCCTCCGGTTCTTGTTCTGGCGGCGGCGACACTTGCCTCGCGTCTTCCTCCGGCAACGCCGGCGACAGTGGCGCCACGCTCGCAGAACTGTTCGATAAGAATTTTAGATTATACACTTTAGAATGCATATAAAAATTTCGAACTCGGTGGAATTTGAACCGGCATCTCTCCCTGGCTGTCGCGAATAGGGCATCTACCACTTGACCATGAACTCTCATTGCCTCGTTATAATATTACGATAATGTATTCTCCTAACTCAGTCTTAGGCAGAATTGTGATGCCCAGTATGAGACTTTTTAGTTTCAATTTCAATCTATTATTTACAAAGGCTCATTATTTCAAATGGAACCCTTTGAACGAGAGAAGACATCTTGCCCTTTACTATTGGCTTTGCTTTCAACTGGATTGCAACCCGCATCTCACTGGTCCATCGAGAACGATTTTGTAAAGGCCATTAGGAAAAACTGCCAAATTGGCAAGAAACTGCCACAAACGGTATTCTTGCGCCGCGCGTGAGGAGTTGAGAGCTTTGTAGTATGTACAGACCTGGCAACTCTCTCCTTCTTCCGCAGCAGGCCGCTGGCAGACATGGCGGCGTCGTACTTGCGCTTGTTGTCCGCTGCGGCCACCAGCGTGCGCGTGGGCGACGGTTTGATGGCGTCTTCACCGCCCTCTACAAATAATAATCAAATGTAAACATTAATTGACAATTCAATTTAGGGTGGTTCGGCCAAAGTGGGCCGCGAAATTCAAATTTTATTTAGTTTTTCGCAAACAGTAGGCGAATTATACATTGTGAGCTTATGGAAATGAGTTTTGCGAGTGTTATGCTCGTATTTATGTATCTACATGATTTTAGTAAAAACTTAGCTCAAAAAAAACCAATCACTCATATTGATTCCTATAATATAATTTCCTGCCCAATTGGGAACCAATATCAAGTATTTTTGAGCAATTTTTTAGGTCTCTTTTGTGGAAATAATTTAGGCATGATCAGTGTTTTCCCAAGCGTGTCTCTTAGTATTCTAACAATACATACCAGCCACTAATTCAAGAATACGTTTTTCGGCGGAGTTGCTCGGTTCCACGGCCATTGATGTTGAACTCGTCAGATCTGTACAGCTCTCTTCGGGACCCAGGTCCGACTACAAAAATAATACTTTTTACTACACAGATCTTTCGGTACAGTAAATGGCAAACTTCTTGGATATATGGCATTGATTGCGCACAAGCGAATTTTAGATACTTTTGGTGGTAAGTGCGGGGCGCGTCAGCGTAGAGTCGCGGGCGCTAACTTGCTCCCACTACGTCATTTCATGCTCAAAAAGTTTGCCGTACCTGTAGATGGTAATTTTCCTTTATGAACATTTTGCTAGTTATAAATGTTGCTAATGAGACAAGTTAGGTCTAATGATAAGGATAATAAATGATCAAATGAAAAAGAATTGGTTTGAATACCTGAAAAATGGTTCACAATGTCAACTCTAAATAAATGTCTGTATAATTCAGGAATCATAAGTAAACACTAATTTGCATTGTCAAATAAGAAGGCCAAGGTTGTCGTGATGTATTCTTATTAACATAATTGCTAAGTTTCCGTGGACATTACTTAGCATTTTCAACGCTTTTGTTATAATAATAGTCCACTATTATTGTTTATTCAAAAAAATAGAAACTTGACTATCCGTGAAATTAGACGAATGGACGTATTTTTTTCTTTAATAGCGTTAAGCCTGTTCTGCTGAACAAAGCCTACTGAATTCAATAAACTTCTGTTAAACTAGCTATCATCAAAAGAGATTGTCTAGCATGTATAGTTAAATACTTGGTACTATTAGGTAGTTTATATTATCTCTAGATAGCATTCTTATGCTTTGAAATGAAAATTAAAACAGATAATTAATGTCTAAATGGCGGTATAATATTCAATCAATCCATGGTTTGCCTTACTAGAGATAGTAATTTGCCATAACTTGTACATTGGAGCTTAATGGTGGTTCCCTATATTCTATCTATCCATGGTTTGCCCCATGGTGGTTACCAATATCCAATATTCAATCTAACTATGGTTTGCCTTACTAGAGATAGAAATTTGACATATTTAAGTTGTATGGAGCTTAATGTCACATTGATATCTCTAGTAGGGTAAATGGAAGATAGATAGAATATTGGGCACCAGCATTACTTGAGATAGTAATTTGACATAACTCGTATGGAGCTTATGTCACATTGATATCTCTGACAGGGCAAATAGAAGATAGTTAGATTATTGGAAACTGCCATGTCTGATTGATCTCTAGTAGGGCAAATGGAAGACCGATAGAATATTGGGTACCGGCATAAGAGGTAACCAACATAAATACTTACCAGCAGGTAACGAAATAAGCCTTACGTATAATCACGTAATCACTACCAACACGTCCGTGCTTGTCTTTTTGAAATTTACAAAATATTACTTGTGCCTCTACTATTATGCATCTGTGCCAAATTTCAACTAACTAAATCCAAAAGTTTTAAATGGGTATCTTCACCATTGAAGTGAGCGATTAAGTAACCCACAGCATTTGTTTATTATTTAAATAGACCAGATACCTACCTGCGCGGGAACCACGACGCTGTTGGAGCTGGAGGGCGCGGCGGGCGCGAGCGACAGCAGCAGGTCGAGGCGCACCGGGGTCTCCGCCGCCAGCGCCTCCGCCATCTCCAGGCACGACGTCTCGTAGCCCAAGTTTACCCACCTGATGAAAACAAACAACTTTACGTATTGTGCCAGAAGCATTTCTGACCCGGTGGCCAAAACAGGAACTAACGTCGCGGCGGTACTTAGGCGGTATATACATATTTCAATCCACGATGACGCGCCTCCCTCTGGCATACTCCATACGAATCGAATGAAACGTATGCGATTTCGATAGAGTGGGGCGCGTCTTCGTGGATTGAAATATCTACCAATAGAACAAAAGTCGGCGCCATCTGTGAAATGGCGCGAACAGGGAGTCGGTTGGATCGGTCACAGCAGTGCGGTGCCAAGCGTTTACGAAACAATTCCCTTCCATTCCATTCCGCCATTAAATTGAGCCTATGGCGTTAAAACATACTTACGGATTATCACAAATGTAAGCAATGTCAGCCCTCTTCAATGGATCCACCGTTAACATGTCCCGAATCAGTGGAGATGCACCTGCAACCATTTCAGATGCAATTGTTTTAAGTTACTTTTCAGTTTTAATTTCCTATAGCCAAAAAAGGTTGCCTGGAAGAGATCGCTTGCAGCGATAAGGCCGCCTTTGCAAACCATTATTTTATTTTGTTCAGTGTATCTTTTTTTTTTCTTTGTAATGTTTGGGTGCAATAAACTGTTTCTTCTTCTTCTTCTTATACCGTCTAGCAAATAAACGCGGAATATCGGCGGAAGAGTTTTACTCTGCTTTATCCTTCTCTGTCATCAATCATTTGGCATTCGAAGGAAAAAGACAAATTCCAATTCTATTCCACGTTTATTTGTAATGGGGTAAACAATAATTATGCATCTTCCTTAGAATTTGATTAAAAAATTCATCCTAATAATTTCAATGTAACTTCGTTTAACGTAATAAATACATACTTGAAGGATTTTTTGGTTCGTAGTAGTCTCCATTGCTTATCTGCCGAACGAGGCGTTTAAAATTGGAGCCGTCAAACGGCATCGCTCCATAGACTAGAGTGTATAACAAAACACCTAATGACCAACAGTCTACCTGTAAAAGTAGAAATTATTTCACTTTTCAGGCCCTCATGGCGTATACTAAAAAAATCAAAAGACTTATTTATTACCTCAGGTCCGATGTATGGCGTTCCTTTAACTATTTCTGGTGAAGCGTATAGAGGTGATCCACAAAATGTGGATAGGAGGGAAGTCTCTTTGAATACATTTGAAAGGCCAAAATCGGCTATCTGCAACAATTTTTATTTGTTATGTTTATGGTATAGTTTACTATAATTGTGGCTAAATAAATAAATTAATAAGTAAAAAAATAAAAATAAAAAATAAACTAATCGCACATAAATTCTAAAATCTTGTTTTTTTCAGCTTTTATCCCGGAAAATGCCAGGGTCAGCTTTATTGCTTAATCAACTCCTTGTTTTTTCCATAATTTAATGAGTGGTGATTTTTAAGCTTTTGGGGTGCAAGTGGGCCGCCTTGCACCCCTGTTGGTGGGCCCACTTGCACGGGTTGCACCCCTGTTGGTGGGCCCCCTTGCACCCGTTGGTGCCCCCCCCCCTTGCACCCCATTTCACACACAAATTCTAAATGAGATTCTTTAAACGTCTCTAATGTCACTGTGTTATCCATGCCACTACCATAAGATAAGATTTGGACTTGCCAGTTTCGAATTTCGGTACAAGTGAAAATGGGACCATAAGCTTTAGCTAGTAGCATACTAACCTTGGCACTACCAGTGTCGTCAAGTAGAACATTTTCTAATTTTAAATCTCTATGGCAGATTTTGTGTATATGGCAATAATATACCGCCGTCGCAATCTGCCGAAACAACCTGCAATTATGAGATTTGTTAAAAGTGAATTATACAAGTGAAATTCTCAGTTATAAGTTGTTGCCTGACCTTCTGGCTTCGTCTTCTTCTAATACTTTTTTTTGGCTGAGGTAATCGTAAAGCTCACCACCGGAGCAATACTCCATTACTAGAATCATCTTTTCACTGTTCTCGAATACTGAAAATATAAATATATTCCATTAATGCAATTGACCCTATTTGGAAGAACAAGGACTGAAGCAATAATGTATCGTTGTCGAGCAACAAGTTTATAACGGTTAGCTAATTGGATAAAGTGCGTTAATAAAGTAAGAGTTTACACTACTCCTGAGTTCTGCCCCTAGATTGTGTAAGAAAAACGTATTCGTCGTTATCGTAACCGTTAGTAAATTGTGTCCCCCGATTTGGTGACGTAAATCCACTGACCACCACGCAGCGGGCAGTATTTGTTAACGATTACGATAACGATGAACACGTTTTTTTCTACACAATCTAGGGGCAGAACTCAGAAGTAGTGTAAACTCTTACTATATTAATAACGTACTTTATCCAATTAGCTAACCGTTATAAACTTTGTTGCTCGACAACGATACATTATTGTTTTCCTGACAAAATAATTATTGATACATTGTCGTTACGCCAAGTATTTTATGGTAATCGGCTACAGCAACAGTATGAACGAGAAAAACGAGCACAAGAATGTCTCAATTATCTCGTTGAAATTGATATACTATTTTGAAGGGAGGTGCAAAAAATATGCATTGTATATCATTTAAGTGAAAGTACACTGTAAAAGTCACCTCATTCCGATATTCTTTGTGTTTAAATTAAAAATTAACTACTGAACCAATATTTATGTAAAGGGCCGATTTTTCAATCGCCAGATAGACTATCTGAAGAATAAATTTGAAACATATGCCATACAAAATCTGTCAAAACGTCATATTTATTCGTTAGTTAACGATTGTCTGGCGATTAAAAAAACCTGTCAAGTGCGAGTCGGACTCGCGCACTGAGGGTTCCGTACTACAACCGGAGGAATAAAACCATAAAAACCACTTTTCTTATCGAACCGCAAAACTAACTTTGTTTTTAGAGGTTTAATGTAAATATAAAAAAACTACTTATTAGATCTCGTTCAAACCAATTATCGGTGGAAGTTTGCATGGTAATGTACATCATATATTTTTTTTAGTTTTATCATACTCTTATTTTAGAAGTTACAGGGGGGGGGACACACATTTTAGCACTTTGGAAGTGTCTCTCGCGCAAGCTATTCATTTTAGAAAAAAATGATATAAGAAACCTTAGTATCATTTTTGAAGACCTATCCATAGATACCCCACACATATGGGTTTGATGAAAAAAAAATTTTTGACTTTCAGTTCTAAGTATGGGGCACCCCCAAAATTTATTACTTTTTTAAAATTTTGTATAAAAACCTTAATGCGGTTCACATAATACATCTACTTACCAAGTTTCAACAGTATAGCTCTTATAGTTTCGGAAAAAAGTGGCTGTGACATACGGACGGACAGACGGACAGACGGACAGACGGACAGACGGACAGACGGACAGACGGACAGACGGACAGACAGACATGACGAATTTATAAGGGTTCCGTTTTTTGCCATTCGGCTACGGAACCCTAAAAATCAGCCATAAGACATAGCTGTTATACTATCTGGCGTAGAATATGTCTATTTCGCGACGATAATAATAGAGCTAGTTAACACCAGTAGGTAAAACGATAAATACTGCTACAAGCGTGCTAAAACTGCGTAGGTCGCGAACATTATTACAGTTATACCATTACTATTGTTAATGTTTGAATATTCTTCCCACTTTCTTATAATATAACGTGGTACGCAAATAATGTAAAGCGAAAGAAAGCAATCAACTTTAAAAAACTGTCCGCTTCGATCTTCAATAAAAAGTACTCATAGAATTTTTTACAGCTTTTTTTGAGAAACGTAATGACTTTTTTCACAATTTTATTTTTAACGGAATTTTCATTTATGCGGAATTGCGGATGAAGTTAACTACATTGGCAATTTCGATGGACACGAAACCGAAAAACACTTGTTGTATTTTATTATTTTACTTTTAACTTAATTTATTGTTTAGTAAATAAATCAAAAATTCAATTTTCTTTTGAACACATGATATAATATTATTATACCTTCATAAATATGTACAATGTTCGGGTGTCTGACGGAAGACATAATTTGCACCTCTCGTCTGATGCGTATAAGATCTGCCTCCGTTTCAATTTTGCACTTCTTTATCGTCTTGATCGCCACCTCCTGTCCGGTTTTTTTGTTGATTCCAAGTTGCACCTTGCCGTACGTGCCTTGACCTAATTTTCTGACTATATCGAACCTGAAACGAAGTATTTATATTTTACATTTATTTTTGTCTTTCCTGCCACTTACAACCCGGGCGCTTTCAAGTCAAGAGTGAATATCTCCTAGGCAAGCGCGTTCCACCTTAGACTGTATCCACTTTCCGTCAGGTGTGATCACAGTCAAGCGCTAGCTTATATAGTTTAAAAAAAACATACGAAAATACAGAAATAGAGCACATTGAAGAAACTATTTTACTTTTTTAATATAGTTTATTATCATTGCTTATTTCTAAATTATTCAGTGGGCTGATTCTGTACCGTTCGGTTTGTAAGCCAGTAATTCCCTCACTGAGTTATTAACTAATGCCGGTTTACGATGTTCTATCTACATATCTTCCATTTGCCCTACTAGAGATATCAATGTGACATAAGCTCCATACAAGTTATGTCAAATTTCTATCTCTATTAAGGCAAACTATGGATAGATTGAATATTGGGAATTGCCATATGAAAACGGAGGCAAAAATCCTATTTTTGTATTCTTTTTGCAAAGGTTAGCAACTTGCATGGTTTGTTGGCATACCAAGCTATGTTGCTAACTTGTGCAAAAATAATGCAAAAATAGGATTTCTGCCTTCGTTTTGTTAGTTAACAACCCAGTGAGGGTTGCTAACTAAAAAACTGAATCAGCCCAGTGATCATTGATTCAGAGAATTGTAAGGCTCAGGCAGACGAACAGACATACAGGCGGACAAGAGTAAACCCACTCAAGTTAACTCGCTCGGTGAATGAAAACAAAATAAATAAACCATGAGTTTATGACATTTTAGCATCAGATCAAATAAGGGCACAATAAACACCCACACACGCAAAGTGGTAAATATGTAAATTATCATAAATTATGAAGCATTTTACACAGAACTGTTGGCGTGAATGTGTAAATTGATGTACAAAAAGTTATGGTGTAAAATATTTACACGGGCAATTGAATTTAATTATTCAGCTTTACGACCGCCGACTACATGTCTATACAACGAATATTATAACAAATATAAATACATAACATTATGATTTTTCTTTGTACTTTTTTATAGCAAAGAATTGCAAGGCGAGCAATACAGATTTCATGTCAGATTCAACGTGTCCTAGGACTTTGCGATGAATTTAATAAGATACTGCAGCGCACTAAAATATATTCCAAATATATGTTAAATTAAAATGTGCATTCTTTCACATAGGTCTAACGGGCACGGTTCAGGCGCCACTGCCCACGTATATGTTTGTTTTGAAACCTATGTGACTTGTACTTTTTTATTCGTTTACATTCTTGACCGACTTTCACGTTGTGTGAGGTGTTTACATGATCAACGTATGAGTCAACCGCCGGTGTATGGTTGGGATAGGTTATAGACTAAAGCTGGATCCATATTTATTTTTAACCGACTTCAAAAAAAAGGAGGAGGTTCTCAATTCGTCGGAATCTTTTTTTTTTATGTATGTTCCCCGATTACTCGAAGATGCGTGGACCAATTTAGAAAATTCTTTTTTTGTTTGAAAGGGTGTAGTTCACAGATGGTCCCATTGTCATCAAGTCAGGATCTGATGATGGGATCCTGGAGAAATCGAGGGAACTCTTCAAATTTTATAAGCACACTTGAAGTGATTTGGGTATTGTTTGAAAGAGTAATTTTTTTCAGGTAGTCTTATGGTCATCAGGTTGGGACCTGATGATGGGATCTTGGTAAATCGAGGGAACTCTTCAAATTTTGCTAGTATACTTGAAGCGATTTAGGTATTTTTTATGGTTACTATTGCATTTCCTTGCATTCATCAAGTAATGAATGTATTCATCAAGTCAGGATCTGATGATGGGATCTTGGAGAAATTGAGGGAACTCTTCAGATTTTAGAAGCATACTTCAAGCGATTTGGGAATTTTTTCTAATGCCTTGCGCATTAACTAGTTATTTTCCACTAAAAAGTATAAAATAAAATGGAAAATTCTTTCCAAAAAACCAACTTCAAATACCACTACAAAGAATGAAATAATATTTAATGTACACCAATTCGAAGTCGGGCAATGTTTCGTTCAATCACTAGTAGTATAGTCCTTCGTATTGTCGATAATTTTGTCGTTTCTTTGCACATCAAGTTTTATAATACGGAGGACTATTAATGATGGAACAAAACATTGCCCGACTTCGAATTGGTGTACATTAAAAATTATTTCATTCTTTGTAGTGGCATTTGAAGTTGGTTTTTTGGAAAGAATTTTCCATTTTATTCAGTGACCACGCGTGCACACGTTGCACATAATGCGTGACAATAATGTGTGTGAATTACACCCTTACCTCTCATAGATTACTTACATATACTTAGGCATACCTAAGAAGGAGGCGTCACCGGTGCGAACGCATTTGGTCATAAAAGAGCTTGATAAGAATTTCAGCCGTCAGTCGCGAGTCACCTAACGTCGTGTAAGGTGAATCAAACATTCTTCGATTTTGGGAAAATGCCTCATTGTTCGGTAGTTGTATGTAAAAATAAGAGCTCCAAAGTGAATTACTCCAAAAATGGTATATCATTTCATACGTATGTACCAGAATATTATTATTTTTGTGAGTTTTTCCTAAAATAAGCAAATCTATTTACTTGACAACTTTGACAACGCTAAGTCAACATTTTTATTACGAACAAAAACCATTGCTTGCTTACTATAAATAAATCAAAGAGTTAGCTACGAAAACGCGCAATGATTACTGGTTTGTACCGATACTGTCGCATGACAATGCAGACGCTGCTTGCAT
Organism: Coenonympha arcania; assembly: GCA_036785405.1. Classification (NCBI taxonomy): domain Eukaryota; kingdom Metazoa; phylum Arthropoda; class Insecta; order Lepidoptera; family Nymphalidae; genus Coenonympha; species Coenonympha arcania. The sequence continues at coordinate 7,438,367 of CM072061.1, forward strand.
TCGTGAAGTAGAGATGACCATGCACATTATCGATAATCGACTATCCGACGCGACATAAATTAGTAATGCACTTGCACACCTAGTGTAAAATAAGATATTATATTTAATTTTTAGAACTAAATATATCTTATTGTTCAAATAGAATACAAAATTTATTTTCATTAATAGGAACTAATTAATATCCGGATTGTGACTATTTTCAAATTAGTTTATTAGTATCATTAGTTTACATTATGGAACAATGTAATTTCCATCTAAGTTTGTTCAGATTTTTTAAAATACAAGCTGAAATTGCTCAACAACGTATTTTTTGTCTGCGCTAAATTGTGCTCGCGTGGCTACTTGGGTGTTTTTACACTAAAACTGGTTTAAAAACCTTGCTGTTATACTTAACTTATTAAAATTCAGGTACCCAAAGGATCCTAAAACTAAAGAGCCTCTTCCAGTAGCATTTATCCATTTGATAAATGCTACTGGAAGAGGTCCAGACTGGTTTCGGACAAAAAAATAGGACAATCTGCTCATCTCACTTTGAGCCAAACTGTTTTCAACCGCACAAGAATGTTCGTCGGCTTTTCGAATCTTCAGTTCCGACGTTAAAATTGCGTGCAGTGTTGACGGTAAGCTTATGACATTTTCTTTAAACCATTGATGATGTATGCGTGAAGGTATCTCACCTATATTAAATGACTCGATGATTTCATATTGTTAAGTCAACATCTCCTGAGGATGTCCCAGTGTATGGACGAAACCTGCGTCGAAGCAAGTGTTGGACGAATTGTGTGTAGAGTTTAATGTGGGCGGTGTTCCGGCATATTGTACCATACAGATTCTTTTCAAGTAGCGGATTATTATAGCAAAACAAACTAGTCTGTCTTATATACCTACATTTTGTTGACAGGACACAGTTTGGGTTTTACAGTTGACTAACGATTGTAATGCGTATCAAGAACGAGGAAACTAAGATTTTTGGTTTCTTTACGTTAAAAACATTATTTATTTGTCATAAAAATAAATATGAGAAAATATTATTAATGTGTGTTTCTTTTTGAACAACCATTCTACGCAGCGATAGCAGCACCTTGCCAGTTATCCTGTGATAACAATTTCGAATCGATTTATTTATCGACAACTCCACTTAACAGCTCTAGTTGTCAATGTGTGTGTATTATACCTCTGTAGATACAGGATGAAATCACGCCTCTTTCTTAAATGTGTGCTATGTTTGTTGCATTGGTGTTTTCCAAATTTTTTCTAGTATGTGTGAAAAAATGTGTATGTGTGCTTATACTAATTGTTTTTGTCTATGTGATTGTGAAATTGGTGGAAGGGGCAAGGAGACCGTCGGTCCCGAACAAAATATTGCTTGTGCCAAATCTCCCGTGTTTGAGTGATCTGAGATTACGTAACTTTACCTACCAACACGGTGACTCTAGCAGGAGTCAATTTTGTCTTTTACAAAAATATCGTTATAATAAGTATTATTTTCAACGTATTTCTTCAATGTTGTGTTGACCTGTTCTGCATGATCGAATTCGATTTGACTAGCTAGGGCTACTTCTCTGCCGATGGGTTAAAAGTGATACTTCATAATCGAAATTTTCATAAAAGTAGTGTTAGGCCATTGGTTCAGACTTCAGGGGCCCTACCACATAGGCTTATAGCAGTATTATTGTAATATTGTTTTAAAATTTTCATACTGACATTGTACGAAAATGTCAAAACAATATTAAAATAATACTGCTATAAACCTTGGTGGTACGGCCCCTGACCTGTCTCTGAACCAAGTCAGCATTCTAAACCGTTCCCCAACAGAGTCGAAGTGAGTAAAGATTCTAAAATAAGAAAACGGATGACCAGAAATCGATATGAGAATGCAAATCAAACGAGAAAAAAAATCAGAGCGAACGAAAAGGTAGCATTCACACTTTGACGTCACTAGCAACCTTCCCACCTAGCATATCGGAGAAGTCGGGCGTAGCGTAGGTGCATGCAGCGAAACTCCAAAATGAGATCACTGGCTCAACAGTCAACGCACCACTCGGTACGGGCGATTGCAATAAAACTCACAATATGTTGCACACCAAACTCTGTGACATATCTAGACCAATTTTACCTAACCGAATTACGGTTTAATTAAATTCGTAAGCAACAAGTGGAAAATTAAAAAAATTTTAAAACACCCACGACTTTTGCAGACTTGTAATTGAAAAAGGATTAAATAATTTTTTTGAAACTGCCCGACTAAAGGAAAGTAAGAACTAAGAACCTATCAGTATAATTACAAATCCAAGAAAATCCGTCGGAGCTGCTGTGTTTTGCCTATGAAGGTGTTGATGGTGCTGTTTACCAGTTGATGACTGATTCAATTTCTTGATACTTCTCATATACCGGCAGTTTATCAATACTTACTAATTACATTAATTGATATTGGAAACGAAAATAGCAATGGCAGCTCCGACGGATTTTCTTGGATTTGTAATTATACTGATAGGTTCTTAGTTCTTACTTTCCTATAGTCGGGGAGTTTCAAAAAAATTATTTAATCCTTTTTCAATTACAAGTCTGCAAAAGTCGTCGGTGTTTTAAAATTTTTTAATTTTCTACTTGTTTTATAGTTTTTCGATTAATATATTAATGTAATTTAAATTATATTATTATTAAAAAATGAAAATTAATCTTCAAACTAGCCATTAGCTCCCCTAGCAGCCTTTGAAGGCATCATCCCTTCCAAGTCATAAAGAGACGTTTATTGTGGCGCCCTCTGCTGTTAAATCACAAGAACAATTATTTGCGAACCATTGCCAATGACTCACTAATATTTTATACAAAACTGTATCCAAATCGGTTCAGTCGTTTTTGTAATAATTGAGAACATTCGTTTCCACTGTAAATGTTTTTTATGGCGCCCCCTGGTGATCGATGTTCGTAACAACTATCTAAGAACCATCGCCAATGAATACCAAACATTATGCAGAAAACTGCATTTAAATCGGTCAAGCCGTTTTTGAAATAAATGGGAACATTCGTTTGCAATATAAATGTATTTTATGGCGCCCCCTGGTGATCGATGTTCGTAACAACTATCTAAGAACCATTGCCGCTGAACATCAAACATTATACAGAAAACCGCATCTAAATCGGTCAAGCCGTTTTTGAAATAAATGGGAACATTGATGTGCACACACAAACAAACAAACCAACAAACAAACAAACAAACAAACAAAAATATTTTTGCATTATTGGTTTTTGTGAACAATTTAACATACAAACAAACATAACATCTCAATAATAAAGTAATGTACAAACGGTCTCTCACCCTAAACGCATATACCCGTACTCCGTTCCGTCGTGGGTAAAAAGAGCTTTATTACTTATTCTATCCATAATTTCATGCCTCTGCATCAGGTAATCAAAGATAGAGAAATTGGTTCTAACTGATCCAATCAGCAGTGTCATGTCCATGAGAGGATAGGAAGGATGGTGTATAGCCTGCATAGGGGCACCGACAGACTAGAACCTACAGGTAGCCCAGATTACTTTGCCCGCAACATATGCAATGTCATGTACGCCGGCATAACTGCCTACGGATGGCGCATCCAATCTAGCGATGTATTTTGCGTATATTTACACACGCGTTGAGATACTTACGTAAGCAAGTTTTTATTATAATGAAGAATGATGAAACAAGCAAGACGTTCACCTGATGTTAAGTGATACGCATACCCGTGTCAGATGCAGTGCTTGCCATAATTTGTTTTGCAATATCATACGACACGCTGACTGCACTGCGCTCATCATCCTGAGGCATCAGTTGTTAGGTCTCATTTTGCCCAATAATCACGTCGGTGTAGAGTGCCCTCCAAACCGAAATACAGTAATACAGCCAAACCTGGTAAAGTGAGAGCTCAAGGGACCGAGACCTCTTTTTCTGTTATAAAGGTTTCTCACTAACCCGAGTTTCAGGGTTAGGGAGGAAAATGACGGAAGCTGGCAAATAGTCTCATTTATTGAGTTTTCTCGCTTACCCAGTTCTCACTTACTAAGGTTCGACTGTACGTACCTGCTTGACGGTAGAAACAGACACTGCGGTGGTAAGGACCCGGACAAACTTCGCAAGAAGAGTCCTGCCACCAGTAAAAGTTGTGTCGTGGGATCATTTTGTTTTGTGTATGAGGCACTCAGGCGTGCAACAGTGGTGACTCCATACCTCTGCTTGAGCCGCAGGCGGTGGTCGTGGAGACGCACGTCGCCGGTGTTCTCGATTCCGTCCATAATGTTGGCGGTGCGTTTGCTCTCGCCTACCACCATTTTGACTGGAACCAAGTAAAACATACAACTGTCACTTCGTACTTAATGTTTACATTGATAAGTAGTCATTTGTTTTGTGACGTCATTTTTGCCAGCAGACGGCGTGTGAAGTTTTGGCGAATGACAATTCAATTCAATCTATTTATTTGCTGATATAGGACAGAGAGCTGGAATAAGGGTCACTGCTTACCTGAGCTGCTTACGAACCGTTTCTATTTTTTCATAAAAAAGTAACTATGCGTTAAATTGATTAAATATTTTTTATCTTTTTAATAAACCCATGATGAACAAATTATTTGGCTCCTTTACCAGTTCAGATGATTAACTTACTTATTATGTTTGTTGCCACTAACCTATCTATCTAGGAGTTACCCTACAAGAGATATAAATGTTACATACCTAACTTTTCAAGTTATGTCTTTCAATCTCTAGTAGAGTTGGATAGCCAGGATATTGGGAAGATCCGATAATCCAATAGGTACTGCACGCTTGGAAGCTAAGAAAGAGCTAAAACTAAAGAAGTTTTGTGTGGAAAGCAAGGTCTCATAAAGATTCATCTCACGGACTTCCGTAAAGTCGGTCACGGACATCTTTCATTCCTTAGCTTCGATAGCTCTTTACTTTCAAAACAACCGTTAAAATCGGTTTAGATTTGAAGCATCTATATGAAGTCAATCGAAATGCGGATGTTACGTTGGTTTTCGGGTGTCACACTATTAGACAAAATCTGAAATGAGTCCATAAGAGGAAGTTTCAAAACTGCCCCCATAGCTGAGAAAGTTATAGAGAGGCGATTGCGGTGCTATAGTCACATGCAAAGACACCCGACCATATTATAGTCAAGCTTGCCTTCGACCTGCCAGTGAACGCAGCGCTTGCGTGGAAGACGACGACTGTCGAAAAAGACCTAATAAACGGCATGCGACGGGTGTGCCCGCGAAATTCGATTTTGTGTTTTTTTCGTGTTATGTAAACTAATAAGACAGAATAGACTTATAGCAGTCAGATTGTGGGAATCCCTCTAACATCTTCACGTGTTTATATAAAAATCATTGCTTGAAAGGGTCCAGATAAAGAAATTAGTCCGAGATTTGCGAGTTACACTTCAAACTCGATACTCGGACTTATTTCGTAGTTTTAGTTATAAATAAATAAAAATGACACTGCCATTCTCGCAATTTGACTGCCATAAGCCTATTAGCGTAAAAATTGCAATGGACCAAGAAAAATTAGAAAAAAAATCAACTCAAAACCGTGCTCAATTGAGAAAGAAGATTATGATGAACGAACCAAGTTTAAATCCAAAAAGGCCATGGACGGAGAAGAAGAACACAACGTTCTAACATTTTAGCCATGAAGAAGTTACTAAACCTTGTTAACGAAAAAGGCTGTAAAAATGTTATGTTTGACAACGTAATAGTTAACGCGAGCGGCGTGAGTTGCGTGCCCACTTCAATTAGCGCGATGATTAGGCTAATGCGGAACCGGAACGCGCCGTCGACGTCTGTTACCTATTCCATTATGAGCTGTTGTAAGCCCACGGGATTGTTTCTGGTACAAGTTAATTACAATGTTTGGAGGTTGAAAAACTGCTTATTGCTGCTGTAGGCGGTGTTATTTTCATCGAATGAAACAGGGTCGCATGCACGCAGATTTACAATTTTCAATTATTTGTAGATCGTTTCCACAAAAACATGTTTCATGTTTTGGTTTGTCAAGACTTCACTGTAAAAAAAGTGAGATTTTCATTAACTATTATATATTAATACATTAACTATTATACAGCCAAGTCCATTCCTTGGCAAGCGGCAGTGATGGTGGGTCTAATGGCAGTTACATTATGGCTTGGAGTTGGAGCTAGGTGGGGTTTTTTAGTCGGTAATAGTCTGGCACCGTGTCCATTAGGACTTTCTCCTCCTAGGAGAAAAAAAAACATCCCTCAAGACGAACTAAGAGATTATGAACAAAAACCGAATCAAAATTTATAATTTTTTCGTTGAATTAATTTGTCTGTTTTGAGAATTACGTCCCCCCACTTGAGTTTGCGTTTGTCCAGGCTAATCTCAGAAGTCAATAGTTGGACACAACTGGCTGAAATCTCGTTACCAAGGTTTTTGTTTTTCCGATGGATTAGATTAATCTAGGAAGGTTATTTATATTTCACGAATACAGAATACCTATATAAAATAACCTAGAAGTTTCAATAGCTAGAGTGCAATGAATAAGCAAACTTTTTATACAGCGTCTGACATTGAATATGAACACAATAAAAAGTTCGCTTCGCTATTCTTGTCTGAAGCTCAATACCTGAAGCGTTTTTACAATTAAAACTTTTTAGTCTTCCGTAAAAATTAGTCGAAAATAAATTAACATGGCGGCGTCTACGAACGGCAACTCACATGGAATCGTCGGCCCCGTAGAGAAACTAAAGGGGGTTCAAGATTACCACAACTGGAAATTCCAGGTAAAAATGTTATTAATTCACGAAGACCTATGGAATTGTGTTACTTCTGAGGGCAGCGTGGACGAGAAGCAAGACTTGAAGGCGCTCGCAAAAATCTGTCTTTGCGTGAGTACAGCAGCGTATCCACATGTGCGGACAGCCAGGACAGCGCGAGAAGCGTGGGATAATCTGAGCAAAGCATATGAAGACAGAGGCCTGAGTCGCAGGTTAGGACTGCTTAGAACTTTGTTCTCTATGAAATATTCTGAGTGTGTGAATATGAACAGTTACTTATCAAAAATTATAGAAACTTCACAACAACTCAGTGACATAGGATCACCGCTCGACGATGATTTTGTCGCCGTGATTATGTTAAATGGCCTACCCGGGGACTATGATCCGTTAATAATGACACTTGAGAACAATAATGTCAAACTATCAAGTGACATCGTGAAGGCTAAATTACTTCAAGAGGATCAAAGGCGTACCAGCAATGAAGGTGAGACAGCTTTGACAACAAAGAAGTTTGTTCGCTGTTCCCGGTGCAAGCAATTAGCACATACTTCAAAATATTGCCCGCGAGCTAATAATAATAAGAAGACTCAGTCGCAAGAGTGTTTTAACAACAAGAACCAAGGACCCGGAGCTAGCAAGAACAAGGACACCGGTACAAGTAAGAACGGAACCTTCTTCACAGCTCTCTCCGCAGGCGTGCAGCAGGACGCATGGGTCTTGGACTCCGGTGCGACGAACTCTTTCAGCAATAATAGACAACTATTCTCGGAGTATACCGAAATACACCCGATTGATGTCAACATTGCAAATGGAGACAAGTTGTCGGCAATTGGTAAAGGTAATATAAAAATTAGATTACCAAACTGTATAAAAACTATAACTAATGTATATTTTGTGCCAAATCTTACAACAAATCTTTTGTCTGTTAGTTCAGTAACTAAAAAAGGACACAAAATTATTTTTGATTCAAAATGTTGTCAAATAGTAGATTGTAATACTAATAATATTGTGGCTACAGCCCGTCTTGTCAATAATGTTTATCAATTAAAAACATTAGGATCTGTACCTAGGATCTCAGCTTCGGATGGTGCCAGATATTCTCTTTGTTCTGTGTCAGAGACTGTATTAAGTTCACAGGTTTCCGGGATGACAGGGACAAATGAGGTGGGACTGATGTCGTCAACCTCGAGAGGCGAACCATCCACCTGTAAAGAAACACAGGAGCTATGGCATAGGCGGCTCGCTCATCTCAACTCTAGAAGTATGTACTTATTAAAGAATGGGATGGCCACAGGTATTGACTTTGATGAAAATAATTTTCAATCATGTATAGCATGTGTGCAGGGGAAGCAAACCAGAATACCATTTCCTAAGAAGTCTGCAAGTAGGTCAAAAAGTATTTTAGACCTTATCCACACAGACTTATGCGGTGCTTTCTCAACGCCTTCGTTAGGGGGAGCCAAATACTTTTTAACATTCACGGACGACTACACAAGAAGGACTTTTGTTTATTTTCTAAAAAGCAAAAATGAAGTTTTCGAGAACTTCAAAACATTTAAGGCATTGGTGGAAAACCAAACAGGGAAGAAAATTAAAAGGTTGAGGAGTGACAATGGTCGTGAATACATTAATAATCAATTACAGGCATACCTGAGGCAGCATGGCATTGTGCACGAGACAACAGTGCCTTACTCTCCAGCTCAAAACGGGGTCAGTGAACGTGCGAACCGCACGATCATCGAGAAAGTAAGATGTATGCTGCAGGATGCTGGGCTGGACGACCGCTTCTGGGCAGAAGCAGTGCATACAGCCGTGTATATCAAGAACAGAACTCCTACCAAAGCCGTCATGGGGGCGACACCTCATGAAAAATGGACAGGAAAAAAGGTAGACATAAGTCATTTTAAAATTTTTGGCTGTGTAGCATATGCCTTAATACATAACAGAAAGAAATTAGATTCAAAAAGTAAACAGTATATTTTTGTTGGATACTGTGAGGAAAGCAAGGGCTATAGACTGGTAGACCCAGAAAACCCAACTACTTGCATTAAAAGCAGAGATGTTGTCTTTTTTGAGAATAAATTTCACTCAAATTGTTTAAATAATAATAATATTATGTCATATGATGATATTATAAGCATTCCATTGTCACAAAATACTGTCAAAAATGACAGCACAGACAATACAATGCAACAGTCAGACAACCACATGCCTGAGTCAGAGTCACTCCATGGTCAGTGTACTGCTGAGTCTTTAGAATGTTTTTCTGATGACATAATAACTAAGTCAAGGAAGAGACAAAGACGGCAGGAAATAATTGAGATACACGAACCACTGAATGACACTGGCAACGGCGAATCATCAGGTCCAAGTACAGATAACGTCTTGGATGAAACTTACATTCCAGGCACCTCATCCCTATGCTCTGAAGACACAAACCCTCCGAGCTTCGAGAGCATGGTCGACCTCGGCGAGTCCGGCTTCATGAGCTGTATGCTGAGCTGCAGCACCGATGAGCCGATGACAGTACAAGAGGCGATGAACAGCAAAGATGCAGACAAATGGCGTGCCGCAATGCAAGATGAGTATGATTCATTTAATAAAAATAACTGCTGGAAATTAGTTGATCCAGAAGAAGGGCAAAGGCCTATAAAATGCAAGTGGGTTTTTAAGATAAAACGAGATCTTAATGGAAAAATATTAAGATATAAAGCACGTCTTGTTGCAAAAGGTTTCACACAAAGGTATGGCATAGATTACCAAGAAACATTTGCTCCTGTAGTTCGCTATTCAACGATTAGAATGTTATTAGCCTTGGCAGTTGAATATAATCTGAATATTGATCAGTTAGATGTAAAAACTGCATTTTTAAGAGGAGATTTGCATGATGATGTTATTATGACTCAACCAGAAGGATTTGTTATAAAGGGGAAGGAATACAAAGTATATAAGTTAAACAAATCCGTCTACGGTCTGAAACAAGCTGCAAAATGTTGGTATGATACAATAAGTGGAGTATTGACAAAGAAAATGTCATTTCAGAAATCTTCTGTTGAACCTTGTGTATATTTTTAACCGACTTCAAAAAAAAGGAGGAGGTTCTCAATTCGTCGGAATCTTTTTTTTTTTTTTTTTTTTTTTTTTTTATGTATGTTCCCCGATTACTCGAAGATGCGTGGACCAATTTAGAAAATTCTTTTTTTGTTTGAAAGGGTATAGTTCACAGATGGTCCCATTGTCACCAAGTCACGATCTGATGATGGGATCTTGGAGAAATCGAGGGAACTCTTCAAATTTTATAAGCACACTTGAAGTGACTTGGGTATTGTTTAAAAGAGTAATTTTTTCCAGGTTGTATTATGGTCATCAGGTCGGGATCTGATGATGGGATCTTGGTAAAATCGAGGGAACTCTTCAAATTTTGCTAGTATACTTGAAGCGATTTAGGTATATTTTATAGTTACTATTGCATTTCCTAGCAGTCATCAAGTAATGACTGTATTCATCAAGTCAGAATCTGATGATAGGATCTTGGAGAAATTGAGGGAACTCTTCAGATTTTAGAAGCATACTTCCAGCGATTTGGGCATTTTTTCCAATACCTTGCGCATTACTTGTTTTCCACTAAAAAGTAAAAAATAAAATGGAAAATTCTTTCCAAAAAACCAACTTCAATTGCCACTACAAAGAGTGAAATAATTTTTAATGTACACCAATTCGAAGTCGGGCAATGTTTCGTTCATTCACTAATAGTCCTCCGTATTGACGATAATTTTGTCGTTTCTTTGCACATTAAGTTTAATAATACGAAGGACTATTAATGATTGAACAAAAAATTGCCCGACTTCGAATTGGTGTACATTAAAAATTATTTCACTCTTTGTAGTGGCATTTGAAGTTGGTTTTTTGGAAAGAATTTTCCATTTTATAGATCCAAAGATGGAAAGCTTGCTATAGTTACTGTATATGTGGATGACATATTATTATTTACATCCTCAGCTCGAGACAAGAAGGAGATCAAGGACCAACTGATGAGAGAGTTCGAGATCACAGACCTTGGAGCAGCTCATGAATTCTTAGGCATGCGAATCCGCAAGGAAAACGGAAATATTACTTTGGATCAATGTACGTACATAAAGAATATTTTGAAAAGATTTAAGATGGAAGATTGCAAGCCAATTGGCACACCAATGGAGGTCGGAATTAAGCTTAATAGAGCAGAGAAAATATCTGAAAACTGTGAATACAGAAACCTCATTGGTCATCTTATGTATCTCGCTGTATGCACCAGACCTGACATAGCTCACGCGGTGAGTTACTTGAGTCAGTTCAACGATTGCTATTCTGAAGTTCATTGGAAAGCTGCAAAACGCGTTTTAAGATACCTTAAGGGTACATTAAATTATTGCTTATTTTTCGAAAAATCCAATTTGAATGTAAGTGGATTTGTAGATGCTGATTGGGGATCATGTGATGTAGATAGAAAGTCATATACAGGCTTCGTGTTTAAGATAGGAAAATCTGTAGTATCTTGGGAAAGCCGAAAACAAAAAACGGTTGCATTGTCTAGTACAGAAGCTGAATATATGGCACTTTCTGATGCTTGTAAGGAAGCTTTGTTTATAAGAAATTTTTTCATGGAATGTTTAAAGTTAAATTCTGTAATAACTTTGTATAATGATAACCAATCTGCGCAAAGATTGTGTGAGAATTCAATGTTTCATGCTCGAACAAAACATATCGACATGAGACATCATTTCATTAGAGATATTGTCTGTAAAAATTTAATTAATATAAAATATCTCAACACAGAACAAATGACTGCTGACATTCTCACAAAAGCTTTGGTTAAAGATAAGTTTAATAACTTTGTGATTCAATTAAATTTAAAGGTTAAAGGGTAAGAGCTTAGTTATGTTATTAATAATTATATAACATAAGTATTGGCTTGTATAACTTTTATTGATTTTAAAGTATTAAGCTATGTTTGCGTTAAGTCATATTTTGTTGTATTTGATTATTGACTTTAATGTACATAATAATATAAAAGATGTATATTGGCAAGCATCACCTAAGTAAAATTAACCTTTGTTGATAAACAACGTTTTGGTTTAAGGGCAAATGTTGGAAAGTATGTCGTTTATAAACCATAAACGCTGTTTAATCTGTGTAAAGTTTGTATTATGAATCTGTGTCCGACGCCATGTTCCACGTGGTCACGTTTTAATTTTTAACGCGCCTAATTGCAAGAAAATTTTTACGTACGCGGTACGCGCGGGTGCACATAACCTGTTGAACCTATTAGTTGATTAGGTTGTAGAAATAAGCAGAGATAACGTAAAACTTGCTTTAATGTTACTATTATAAGATTACAATGGCGGTTATAAGTAGATACACACTAGCAACGGCTTATAAAGTAGCAAGACGAAACGCAGAGAAAAAGAAAGGTTGAACAGAAATGTGACGCGTCTTTTATAGCCAGCTGATTTTGACAGTTCAACATGGCGTCGGACACAGATTCATAATACAAACTTTACACAGATTAAACAGCGTTTATGGTTTATAAACGACATACTTTCCAACAGTTTTTATGTATATAATAAATATCATTATGTTTTAGAATTAAAAGTATATCTTCATTTTTTTTGATTCTTTATGATCTAATAGAATCAAAAGTTAAATAATAATTACTTCTGTAGGTAATATATAATATGCACGAAGGGTAAAATAATTATTATTTATTCCTAGCTGACCCGACTTACGTTGTTTTGCCATTAGGGATATGAAAATTTCATAACAATCGGTCGAGCCGTTTCGGAGGAGTTTGGTAACAAAAACTGGCACGAGAATTTTATATATTAGAGAAAAAGAAAGATGTACACTAGTTCCTTTGCCTCCTAGTGAACACGGAAAAATAGTAGGTACGTCTGTCGTCTACTAACAACTTGTTATACGAGGGAAATATGATATTCTAAAAAAGCATTTGTGATACTTGAATCAAATAAGAGCAAAAACGTATAAATAACATTGAGGAAGTAGGGCGGAAGTAGAGTTGTGCTAGAACACATTATTGTGCAGTGAATAACATAATATAGAAAGTAAAATAAATATTTAGTCGTAAAAATTTTCAAATGTATTGAAAATTACTTTTCAACTAAATCCGATGTAAAGGCACGAAAGGAATTGCACCAATATAAGTCCATTGCAGTCACAGCCTCATAATCATTATAAGATAACCTAACATCTCTCTCTTACATTATCAGTCCATAATAGACGTCCACTGCTGCATATAGAATAGATAGTCTTTTTCGAAAGCGCCCAGATACGGCTGTCCACTTCCCGTATCCATCCGCTATCAAATACCAAGAACCAGCATTACCGGTACGCGTTGAGATCTCCACTCCAGCCTATGCAGCATGCGCATGTAGAAATTTTGTCGCTCTCTTTCTCTGTCTATCAAATTATCAATATGGATCAGGAAGAGAAAGGAGAGCGACAAAAGTTAAGACATATTTCTACGCGCGCATCTTAGCCCTGCAGAACACGTCTACTCCCAAGGGTCGTCGGGTTTGCGATGGGCACTTATGACCTGCACAGTGTCCACGAATTTGTCTTTAGGCATTACCACCGAATACCATAATAGTACCTTACTCACTAATAAGGTTACAAAGCAACGAGACTGGAAGCAGTTTTAGAAATGCTGCTCAACCTATGTGAATTCTAGTGTCAGCTTCTTTGTTAAAGTTGTTCCTATAGCACTGAGAAATCTGTGAAAGATATACTTAGTTTTATTCCTGATATTTTCGACAGAAATGGTTGTCGTATTTGCATTTATCGAATGTTTATCTTGAGAATTACTCAGGTGGAGAAGAGCCAAGGTCGTTCAGAATTTCCTGAAGGTTTTGCAGCGGTTCAGTTAATAAGACCTTTGCTATCTGCAAATTGTAAGTGCGATATGTATTGACGAACTCCCCAACATGTACCACATTGGTACCATTTAAATCGCTTAGTAGGTATCAGGCGGTCAGGAGCCCAATCCATATTTGGGCGGTTTTTAATCTTATTAGTTTTAGCATTTGTCTGGCACTGTTTTAGCAATGTCTAAAGTGATACATGCATCACGGATGTCACATATATTTTTATGATACACCACACATAGATATAACGAATACGGAATGCCTAATAGAATGATGATGGGCAAAGTTATTTCGGCCAATAAAGGTGTCAATGTTTATCGGTCGATAGCGGCCTTTCCAATGGCATTGGCGTAGTGTAAGCGGTCGTCGGTCGTCCTGAAAAATGCGGCGCAAGTAGCCAATTAACATGCGGGATGGCGTGAGGCCGGCGTCTCGGCGCCTCTATTAATATCACCGCGGAACGGACAGCGCCGCAGCCGAGCCGCCGCCGTCCGTCGCCAGCCGGCAGCGCGGGCGCGGCCACCGAGCGATGAACGACGTGGATCGACGGTCGAGTATCGGACTATGAGTGCCACCCAAAACAATAATAAGCCCCTTCGCACACGGATCGTAAGCGTAGCGTAATCCTCGCGTACGACGAGACGAGAACAGTACGAGCACGAACATTTTCAAACATGTCCGCAGACAGAGCATTGTTGCAGCGAAGAATAGGTGTAATTGCCATATTGTTATGCGTAGCGTCATAACGATACGCTTACGCTTACGAGCCTTGTGCGAAGGGCCTAAGGCTTACATGATCTGTTGTATAAGAAGACGGAAGACGATATATTTATTATATTTCAGATTATACAATAATATCTTATTGTTTTTACATTGTATGTATCGCATACTTAGCAGCTGGCGCATCAGTATGTAGGTACGAGTACATCGGAAAGAGCTTGCCTGCTTCGTTTATTGTTATGGTACAATGGATGCCTTGACAAATTTAGGAATGTTTTAATTAAGCTAGTTTCGGTACTGAATCTGGAAGTTCATGTGTGTTGAAAAATGAATTATACACAAAGGCGTCTTTACCTATAGTGCAGGGTGTGCGGCGCACACGGGCGCCGGGTCTAAAGGGCGCCGCGCGCCGAGCGCCCTTGCGACACATCCGAAGATGCGTCGCTCTCAAAGACCCTGCGCCCGCCGTGGCCGACGCCGGGCGCGCGGTAGCAAAGCAAAACTACTCCTTTTCCTACCTACTCTATTTAAATTTACACAATTACTTTTGTTTCAACATGAAAGCAGCCTTAAAACAGATAATAAAAGATTAAATTGGCGTAATGTCGCATCGCTACGAAAGGCGGGTGCCGGCATCGGCACCTGTTTGTTTTGATTCGTTTGACAACACGCCGCGGCCGACAATCATTGCTAACTCGGCTGTATTAGAATGCTATAAAGTTCAAATTAAATTTCCCAGGGACGTGCGGCGGTCATTTTCAAAGGCTTGTGTACGCGTGCCGCAATTTTTGTTTTACCGCTACATCGTAGTTTTGCGAAATAAGCCTTGATGCAATTGGATTAAGTATCATCTTTGAGTAAACATGTAAATATGAAGTAAATCGGCTTTTCTTTTGCTAAAAATTATATAAAAGGTAAGATTTGGTTAATTGCTTTCACAATTATTGCGACATGCCTCGAGGTCGGAGGTCATCAAAAATAGCTAGCGAAATTCATGAAAACAAAACATCGGTGATAGATAGTAATATCGAAGTTAAATAGGTACTCGTACCTATACGACCTAGCATTTTTCATTTGTTTATCCTACTGCAGTGCGGAACAAACAACGGTAAGTTTCAAGTGTAATATGTTCCTACTAGTATAAGTACTTAGGTACCTATTTATTTATTTAGGTCTTACTTGTACCTAACCGTTGAACAACGAACTACCTACTTTTAAATTTTATTTATTTATTCTGAAATGATGATGATTATAAATGCGAAAGTAGGTAACTCTGTCTGTCTGTCTGTGTGTTACGCTTTCACGGCCTAACCGCTGAACCGATTTGGATGAATTTTGGTATGGAGATAGGATAGCTTGCGTCCTGGGGAAGGACATAGGCTAATTGCTATCCCGGAAAAGTGCACAGATCCCGGGGGAATCGCGATATACCTAAGAATTCCTCGCGGACGAAGTCGCGGGAAGAAGCTTGTAATAAATAATACTCCAAGTCCTAGTCCAAGTTGCAGCTTTTTCTCTGGACCTAGGTATATTAATTTATTTACATTGATAGTTCTTTTAGGTGCCTAGATATACTAAGTTTATTATTTATTTTAGATGTCTGATGGCGATGGAAAAAAGAAACTGTCTGGTGCACAGAGTCGGAAAAGAAAGCTGGAGAAGGAAGTGTCTCTGAAAAAGAATACAAGTTCTATTAAAAAGTTTTTTGTTCGACCCGGTCCATCCTCGGACGAACACCTGGAGATAGAGACATATGAAAACCAAGATAATTCTACAGCAGAACTCGTCACTTCTAAGTCACCGCCGCCGCCGCCGCCGCCGCTGCTGTCTTTGTCGTCGGTAGTCGAAGAAGACGAAGAACCCCCTAGTGCCGAAGCGTCCCCGGAGAATATACTTCGAGAAGATATAATGAATGATCTCGCGTTATGGCCACAGGTGTTATCCGATAAACAGAGAATATTTTTGATGGAGCGTGGGCCCGTGCAGGTAAAACTGGGTTCATATCCTTCAAATAGTTCGAAAAGATCTTTTTCAAATGCTTATTATACTAAAAAGATGTTAAATAATGAAACCGTTTTAAGAGACTGGCTGGTTTACTCTAAGTCAACTGATTCTGTTTATTGTTTTTATTGTAAACTGTTTCATGCTGATGCGAGTCTGACTCCTTTTAATGGTGAAATAGGTTACAAAGATTGGCAGCATTTGTCTACTGCTATAGAACGTCATGAAAAGAGCTTAGGGCACCTATCATGTCTTAAGAAACAAATTACATTGAAAACTGTTATTTTAAAAGAAAAGTCAGTAGATTTCTTGCACCAAAATGAAATTGATCGGGAAAAAAAAACGTTGGGTTGCAGTACTCGAGCGAATAATCAACCTAATTCATTTTTTAGCGAGGCAATGTCTGGCTTTTCGGGGAAGATCTCAAAAACTTTACGATTCTGATAATGGTAATTTTTTAAAGCTGGTTGAATATACCTCTAACTTTGATAATGTGCTTGCGGAACACATTGCCCTTATTCAAAAATCCAAGTCACGCCTAACTCATTATCTTGGCCATAATATTCAGAACGAAATAATACAATTGTTGGGAGAAAGAATAAAAAAAACTATTGTTTTGGAATTGAAACAATCTAAATATTTTTCCATTATTTTAGATTGCACTCCAGATATTGCACACGAAGAACAAATATCGGTTGTCGTACGGTACGTTCTTTTAAATGCAAGCAACGACAAGGCTGAAGTAAAAGAACACTTTCTGGGTTTTTTTCCTATTACAGACACTACTGGCCTGGGCTTAACTCAATTTTTGTTAGATTTTTTAATCTCAAACGAAATTGACATACAAGATATTCGTGGTCAAGGTTATGATAATGGTGCAAACATGAAAGGGAAAAATATAGGTCTACAAAAACGAATTTTAGATTTAAACCCGCGCGCATTTTATGTACCTTGTGCGGCACACAGCCTTAATTTGGTAGTGAATGACGCTGCTAAAAGTTCATTAGAAATTGTCAATTTCTTTTCAATTGTGCAGGAAATTTATGTTTTTTTTTCTGCGTCAACAGCACGTTGGCAAATACTTGCTAAAGAAGTGCCAACTTTAAGTCTAAAACCACTCTCAAATACTCGATGGGAGAGCAGGGTTGAAGCCGTAAAAGCTCTACGTTTTGAACTGGGAAAAGTGTATGATGCCTTGTTTACTATATATTCCGATAGGAGCAAAGATGCAGAGTCAAGAAATATGGCAAATTCATTGCTGGCAAAAATTAAGTCCTTTAAATTTATCTGCTCTCTGCTTATTTGGTTTGAAATTTTAAGCAAGATAAATATAGTTAGCAAGGCCCTTCAAAAGTCAGACGTTGTATTGTCAGAAGCGGTGAAAATGATTGATAATGCAAAAATAAGTTTGTCTGAATTTCGTAATGAGTCTGCTTTTGAGGAGCTCCTTAACAGGGCGAAAACTGTAGCGGAAGAAGTCGAGGCAATAGTAGAATTTCCCACACCTGCACGCCCTCGCGTTCGTAAAAGGTTTTTTAATTATGAGGCGGAGGATGAACCGATAGCAGATGCGAAAACAGATTTTAAAGTAAATTTTTACTACTATTTGTTAGACACCGCAATCACTAAGTTCGACGAACGGTTCGAACTTTTGAATGAAAATAATGTAATTTTTTCATTTCTTCAAAAATTGAAAAACTGGAAAGATTTGGACACTGATACAAAAAAAACACATTGCTCTAATTTAGAAAATAAACTTTGCCATGCTGGCTCTTCAGATGTGGAACAGTTCGAGCTCTATAATGAAATCGAATTATTACCAATGTTTATTGATGATTCCACTACGCCGTTGGATATTTTAAATTACTTATTTACGAATAAATTAATTTCAGTGTTCCCAAATCTGTCCACAGCACTGAGGATATACCTGACACTTCCAGTCACGGTCGCACATAGCGAAAGGTCATTTTCTAAACTAAAAATAATTAAAAACTACCTTAGATCAACATTGTCGCAAAGTAGATTGACAAATTTATCGTTAATAAGTATTGAACACGAAATCAAAATTGAAGTTAATGACATTGTTAATGATTTCGCTAATGCAAAAGCTCGAAAAGTAACTTTTTTGTAAATACATTTGTGTGTTATTATATAATTTGTGTGAACGACCGTCCTGTTACGTAACTATAATAGTTTTTAAATTAAATATTTTTGAAAGAACTACAAAGTTGTGATTTTTTATTCTTATAACCCCTTCTTTCCTAAAAAATTGGTTGCCTGTAAAGTCTGTTTACTGACGATAGTTGAACGTGACAACGTCTTCTTTGTCGCTCGTTCCGCGCTCGCGAGGTAACGCCGCATGAGCGAGGTAACGCCGGTAACGCCGGATGAGTCATGTTTTTTCGTGCGTGCAACCGGCTCTTTCGATTTATAAGACGTTGTCACGTCAAAAACTTTTTGCTTCCTGACATCATTTAAAATTGCACCATTTGCATCCGAATTTCAGGGTGTTAGGTAAAATAGAGCAAATCTCTTGACGGGTGTTTCTACTCATGAAACTGAACAACTTTCCCCAAGGAACTCATATCGAATTCTCAAAAAAAAATTGGACTTTGTATGGATATTTGGCCAATCAGCTGACCGCTCCGATACAAAGTACTTGTATGGGAGCGGTCACTTGTATTCCATTTTGACCCCGCTCGAGGGCGTCAGGTTACTGGCTGCACACGGGCGCCACTAGGGCTAGAGACGCCTCTGATTATACAATCCTAATTATTTCCATAGGTAGTATAGAGCCATAGCCCTACTAAGTTATAAGTTTATAACTACGATAATATGATGTCAGAAACTCAGAACATCGATAAACGATTTACAACCCTTACGAAAAAAATTATCGAACAAATGTAGCGCTACTGAAGACCCACGCCTATATAGATATACCGCTTATACCATAAACATGAGACATAAATCTCGACATCAAAACTACGACGTCACAACTTAGAATTAATTGCCTGGCCTCCACAACTTTGTAGTCACACAATTTTTTATTTATTTGACGATTATTTTTTATGCCGAATTCATACTCGTATATTAAGTTTTAAATGCACATTGTCAAGCACAAAGCACATTTGTCAAGTATATTTTTCTTCGGATTTTGAATCACGGTTCGAGGAATTGTGAAAAGAGCGATATGAGCAATATACAATTTCAAATAAAAATGCAAGACTCGAAGAAAAAAACAAGCTTCACGATTTATGTCAAAATCAACAGCTCGCTCAGCTCAGCTTAAATCAGAATTTAATTTCTGAATTCATCAAGAAATTCGGATTACTTCTGACCAACTTGTCACTATTGTTATAATGATGACACTGGTAAGGAGAAAAGTGTTTCACACTTCTGCTTATACTATCAGAATTTTGCTGTCCAATTTCTAAATGATCGTTACATCAAAGGTCTGAAGAACACTATCTCTATGGATATAAAATAAATATGTCTTGCAGCTTTTACATCATGTTTAATGAGAATGGCAGGAAAAACAGCGTCCACATTTGCTAAAACAATCATAAATTATGCTTTTCAACTACTAACAGGTCTTTTTTTTTATAAAAGGACACAAAGTGTATACCACATAATTTTATTGACAAAACTTCTACAAGCAGTAGCTTTAAGGGGTTTCGGCCCAAGTAACCCGCCAAATTCAAATGTAATTTCGTTTTTTGCAAATAGTAGACAAGATCATCGGAGATCTATGGCAATTAATTTTGCGAGTACATATAGCGTTTATGGATAAAACTTTGCTCATAAATTCCTATTTACCCCAAATTGGTTACCATAAGATTAGTTTTTGCAGTTTCCCAGATTTGGACCTATCGGGAACCAACATGAAGTAAATGAGTACTGTTGACCAAAGATATGCATAAAGTTTATGCATCTACATGTTTTTATAAAGAAAAACATGTAGATGCATAAACTTTATATTACTAAATAATTTGTCCACTATTTATGAAAATCTAAAACTAATTTCAATTTTCGCGCTCGCATGATACACATCCACCTTAAGGCTATTGTCTAGTGACTTTGGATGGATATTTAGACTACAATAACTTTTAACATTAAGCAATATTTCTTTAAAAGTTAAACGTACGACTCTAGTACTTGTAGTACTTGTCGGATACATTTACGGGTAAGAAAACATTTTCGCTTTTTGTATGAAATCTTACAGCTAGACAATCCTCTTAAGGATATAACGAGTGCCGTGTCCCGGAAGCAGCCGATGTCCCGCTGGTGCTGGCAGCGGCGGCGGGCGCGGCGTCATCAGAGGTACGCGAGATGCCGCGAGTGATCGCGCTATTTCTGGCCACTCACCAGTTGAATAACCTCCAATCAACTATTCGCACTTACTTCACTTCGCCTACGAATCCCACTAACACAGACTACGTACAATAAACCTAATTTAAATTCTAATAGGAAAACATTAAATTCTCTGCGTCAGTTGCTTATACATAGTCAGTTACTGTAAGTAATTACGTACTTTCTACAGTTATTTATGAAGGATTACGCATCGAAATACCCAAGCATATTTCGATGGGATTATGCAGATCACAGTCTACAGAAAACAGTAAACTACTTGTGAAATTCAAGAACTGAACACTTTTATCAGTGTTTATAAAGAAAATAAATTTTGATATTAGTTCCCGGCTCCCTGAATACCATAACAAACATTAAATCATTGAAAAAAAAAACCGGCCAAGTGCGAGTCGGACTCGCGCACCGAGGGTTCCGTACTCAAGAAGTACTGAAGCAAAACAATCAGGCAAAAACCAATATGTTTATTTGACGACGAGTACTTAGAAGAACTTGCGTTTTAATTACCTTTGTTAATGAACCCCAAAACTAACTTTGTTTGTAGAGGTTTATTGTTAATATCAAAAAACTATGCTAGTTAGAGCATTGGCTATAGTTTTCCTGTAAAATATACGTAAATTCCTATTGACCATAATTATTTGAGATTTTTCGATTGGTAAACTCCGGAGATAAGGGGGGAACGGTATTTTTTTAGACATTTTCCCCGATAAATCAAAAACTATCATGACTAAAAATAATTAAAAATCGGTTTTAGAATGTACAAAGTAAACCCTTTCATATGATACCTCACACAGTACAGTTATCTCACTTTTAAATTTCAACCCTCCGATTTTCCCCCCTTTTTAAATAAGAACAAAAATAATTTCCATTTTTTTTTATTCCAGTGTCATTGGGCCACTAATATACACAACTATTCCAAATTTCATATCGATAGCTCCGGTAGTTACTGAAATAATCGAGTGTGACGGACAGACAGACAGACAGACAGACGGAGAAAGTCGCACCATAAGGGTTCCATTTTACCATTTTGGTACGGAACCCTAATATACAATACTAGCAGTGCCCGCGGACTCCGTTCCGCGTTATAAATATTTTTGGTCCCGGCCTGTTTGTACCGCGTAATACTTCACACGCGTATTACTTCGCGTATTACTTCTACAGCGCTGGACGCAACGCAATCCGATAGATACTGCCTGTATATGCGGCGGCGCGCACCGCACTTTTTTATATTGCTAATATCTTTGAAGTTATTTGTTTAAACTGTATAGAGTAAAGGACACAAACATTCTACATTCAATTTCCGTTCTAATAAACATGTTTATTAGAACCATACTACATGTTTATTAATACCATATGGGCTAAATAAGCTTCACAAAAATTAATATTTTTTAATCCACAATTTTAACAGTAAAAGCAGTTATTGTGAGTTATCCGTAATAGTGAGATAGGCATATGCTATCGCGGGCTTTTTTACAGATTTTGATACGTTCTTTAATATTGTAGTACATTGTTTTGTTCCATCTTCATTAGTTTCCGCAGCGCACGCGATGAAAGCTTAGTCTTTACGACTAGAATTACATTTAGTTTAAGTAAGGATGTTCAAATTAGTTTTGAAAATTATTATAGCCTGTGACACTCCACAATGACGTAGCTTACTATTGGTGAAAGAATTTTGAAAATCGGTTCAGTAGATCCAGAGATTACCCCTTTATAATATTACCTCTTTATAATATTAGTCTAGAAGTATAGATTCACATTATCGTACGGGCTACGGCTTTCCCCGATAACTCATGTTTTTTGTTTGTATTGTTTTTATTAACCGCGTCCGGGGTACAAAGTTCGAAGGACAGCTACAAATAAATAAATAGTAAATATTCAGTCATAGTATCGGGGGACGCGGCAGTGCCTCCGCCAAGTCGAGTGCGATTCAGTTTACTATATTATGAGTAAACTTGGTTACCTACGATAGAGAGCAGCAAGAAGCTGTAAAAAATATGATGTTTTTCACATGTCTTCCTGTGACATAATCTGAAACTAAGTACCTACAACACATAGCGGTTTTTACACAGGGTGCAGTGATCCAATTCACATTGTTGGCTTCTGTGTGCATCGTATACAAACACGACAAATCGCTTGGCAATAAATATGGCTTCGCAGAAGTGGGAGCTAATGCAAGCTACAGCTATTTTCCTTTTGACGAAAATTAACACCAGCTAAATACTATTGAAATTATTTCAGTTATCGATACCGAACAAACTGCTTTAAAGGTTTGCGTTAATCCTGCTATACGTAGTTTTGATGACCAGGAGCAATACTACAACTTGCTAATATTATATCTATCTGTACGGTTGCAAAAATATAGTTTTGTGCGGCAAGAGGGACGGATGGTAGAAACTAGAAACATACGACTAAAATTTTATGTTGAGGTGTGGTGTGACAAGAATGGATTAATGCCGGTTCCCAATATTCTATTTATCTTCCATTTGCCCTACTAGAGATATCAATGAGTATAAGCTCCATACAAGTGATGTCAAATTTCTATCTTTAGTAAGGCAAACCATGGATAGATTGAATATTGGGAACCGCGATATGTCACATTGATATCTCTAGTAGGGCAAATAGAAGATAGATAGAATATTGGGAACCGGCATTAATAGATACAGATAAATTTGTATTGTAGTGAGTATAAGGAGCTGTTGCGCCATTGATAGAAAGACGAGTAAAGGGCAAGCACGTAATGCGGAGAGATAAAATCGAGTAAAATATAAATATTGTGGACGAAGAATTAGACGAAGACCACAGATCAGAATATGAGGGAGGGATTGCGTGAAAGGGGATATGCACCTAATTAAAAGGAATGGACTGTAACTTGACGGTTGAGGTGAATGGAAGAAGACAATTATATGCAAAAGGTGGAAAGCAGAAGTTACAACTTCTAAGTCTTAAACAAATAGTACTTTACTTTAGTTGACGCAGATTTGGTCATAATTTTTAAAGTTTGGCAAAGTCTAGACTCTAGAACTAAGGATGGATGAACGTAACAAAAATAGCACATAATTCAATGCTGCTTACTGAACAGTGCATTATACACCAAAACACGATTGTAAATTCAATTTTGTGGCCGCTCAGCTGTCTGGAAGAAATGAAATGGCCTGCGATTCGGATTATCTTGGTGAATAATATTATGTATTTTGAAGAATTTAATGGCAATTTTTAGCCTTTAAACTACCATTTATGACTATTTTTCATAAATTCCGACCGAAATAATCGTAATGATGAACCGAATGGCGTAGCGGTAGCAAACCTGCCGTCTGCGTCGGAGGTCGTGGGTTAGATTCCCATTACTGGTAAATGTTTGTGTATTGAATGGAAGGCAGGCGTTATTTTGCGGAAATCCATAATTAGCAGGCAGATTAATTTGTTTTGCTATAATCCGCTACTTGAAACTTCACTATTTCAAGTACTACTACAAGTACTTATAATCCGCTACTATACGTAGGTATAATCCGCTACTTCATGTAGCGGATTATAGCAAAACAAATTAATCTGTCCTGCTGAATGTTTGTGTGATGAGCATGAATGTTTTCCAGTGTCTGGGTGTTTTTCAATATATTATATTTATGTTATATGTATATTAGTATGTATGTATATTTATCAGTTATCTATAGTACCTTTAACACTTCGCTATCGCTTACTTTGGGGCTAGATTGTGATGTACTGATATATATTTATTTATTATTATTAATAATTAAATAAAAAAATATAAACTAACGAAAGTGACGTAAAGTTAAGTGATATTTTTTCCTATCAAAGTTTTTTTGGGTATGCAGTCCTCTAAAATCAAAGGAATCGACGTTTTCCTGGAGAACTAATGAAAATTACAATGCCGATATCAAGTGGTCACCGCACAGCGCATAAATGGTAACTTATAGCCAGACAGTTATATATATGTGAAAGTTTGTAGAGTTGTTTAGATGGTGTGGATTGTAAAGCATCAATGGCTAAACGTAAGTAAATTAAATCTGGCACACAGATATTCTATAACCTGAACAAACGCAGAACTTTAATCACAACAAAAATTAGAGAAGTTCTGTAGGATTAACGATTATTCAGCGTGAACGATCGCTTGAGGTTATTGCACAACACTATTACTTGACATCATCATCATCATCATCACATCAGCCTGCAGACGTCCACTGTTGGACATAGGCCTTTCCTCAGCCTTCCTCATCCAGTCACTTCCCGCCACCCGCTTTATGTCGTCAGTCCAGCGAGTTGGAGGGCGCCCCACGCTACGCTTGCATAATAAAACTCTTTCCATTCGTGTATTTCTCTTTGACACATGAAATCACATGAAACTATATCTGTTTCATGTGTCAAAGAGAAAATAAACGAATGGAAATAGTATAATTGGTTATTAGACAAGCACAGATGTTACTGACATTGCCTTCCATCTCAGTCATAAACTTCATTTTGCATCACCTGTTTACCCACCTCCAAGCAATTCAGTCATACAAATAGTTTTTGACCTACTTTTCGTTTATGCAAATAATCAGAAATGAACATACATATTTCTATAATTAAATACTAATGGTACTGCTGCACTAGGCTAA
Source organism: Coenonympha arcania (assembly GCA_036785405.1). NCBI lineage: Eukaryota > Metazoa > Arthropoda > Insecta > Lepidoptera > Nymphalidae > Coenonympha > Coenonympha arcania. Next base: position 7,463,752 of record CM072061.1, read on the forward strand.
CTGAACTGAAAGCACAAATTATTATTTTCAAAACTTCATGGTTAGGGACAAAAATTATGTGTCAAGAGTAGACTTTAAGTTATGATTTTAAGTTTTAAGTTATGAAATGATATACATTTCTTGCAGTCAAACCAATCATTATGGATAAGTATGAACCTAAGCAGAATAGGTTTTTTATTGATGGAATAATCTACAGCTAATCTAGGTATTGGGATATACCTAAGACAATTAATATGGCAGGAGACAGTCATCTGTCACAAATCATGACTCTTCTCTGATTTGGAGTCAGATACAAAAATGCTCTGAGTCTTTAAGCCAGAAAAGGAACTAGTCCCTTTGTCGTTATTCTCTATTTTACATACATAGTTTACTCAAAACATTATGAACCACAAAGATCAGGCTGAGAGAATCTTCGGGAGTGATAAACTCAATCGATTGTAACACTTTAATTTTACCGTAGAGTGCACTGATGTTGTGTTATTGGATGGTAGCCAAACAAATATTTAACGAAAATATTTAAGTAGTTTAGTACTGTTTTATGGATTGAGTTTTCCCTTGACAAGTGAATAAATGCAAAAGACTTAATGAAGGCATTGTGAGAAATAACGGTTCATTAAATAACACCTGCAACTAGATATGGCTCAGGAAGTACATTCAGTTCTACATAACAAATACGAATATTATAAATATGTTGTTATAAGGAAGGCCAAGCTGTATGCAATAACACTAGTTTTTTTTTTAATTTTAATTAGTTTAAATTTATAACACTAGTTTTTAAACACTAGTTTTTAATAAAACTAGGTTTTAATAACACTAATTTTTCAAGTTTTTTAGTTCTAGTTACCACCCTACCATCAAAGACGCAGATTTAGCGTTCCTGACTGAGCACAATAGCTATTTTCTTTTATATGATTTATATTTTGTTTCCAAAAGTCTAATTATGGTTATACTCGTACCAACATTGAATAATTAGGCCTTGATTAGAATCTGTGTAACATGATTTAGATCATTCTACTGAGGTGCATAAGCATTTGACCAGTCTGCAAAACAATTGATAATTGTGTGGTGTTGTATGGGAATTGGCAACTTATTGTGGAAGAAATTGGTCAATAGTTTGTCCTTGTTAGTATATATACCTATGGGATAACAGATATTAAATTATGTAGGATAAACGATTGTTTTATATCCCACACAAATGTCATAGACTAGATATGTAACACTTTACCAGCTTAAAAGTTGTATTTAATATCAATTACTGATCACATAATATGTGAAATCCAATCTATAGAACCTTGCAGTTGTGGATCAAATATCCAATATTCTTGACCACATCCACAACCTGTGTGTGTGACGTGGGCTGTCACCACACAAGGTGTTGTTTTTAGGGTTCCATACCAAAATGGTAAAAATGAAACCCTTATGGTGAGAAGTTCTGCGTGCATCTGAACGTCTGTCCGTCTCAATCGATATCTGTCACAATTGATTATTTCAGTAACTATTAAAGCTATCAAGTTGAAATTTGGAATAGTTTTAGGAAATATTGACCCAACGTCTTGCAATCATAAAATTTGAAAATCGTTTTTATTTAAAAGGGGAGAAAACCGGGTGTTGAAATTTCAAAATGAAATAACAATATTGAGTGGGGTATCATAAGAAAGGGTGTTACTTGTTTATTCTAAAACAGATTTTTATTTATTTTCGTACTTGATAGTTTTTTTATTTAATGGGCAAATTGTCAAAAAAAATAACATCCCTCCCTCATCTCCGAAGTTTATCATTAAAAAAAATCTGAAATAATTGCGATCAATAGAAGTAAGCTTATATTTTACAGGAAAAATTAAATCAACTCTCTTACTAGTATACTTTTTTGATAGTAACAATTAAGCGCCAAAAACAAAGTTAGGTTTGCGGTTTGCCAACATCTACATTATACTTAAATTCATGAACAAAAGACTTCAAGACGTAAGACAGTGAATGTACAGTCGCGGAACGAAAAGGTTCGTCGATTTTCAAATTGATTCGTTCAACGTATCACGAGCACATATTACGTTTTGAAACTGTGTTACAGAATAAACTCGAGTTAGAGAAAATAAAGTTTAACTGTTCGTTAGTAAAGTTCAAAATTGTTCAAATCAAGGTAGTTTGACTATTTATCTTGTCAACAAGATTATTATGGATAAACTGCAACCTTCTTGTTAATTCAACCTGACAGTTAAAACTATTGTCAACCAGTCAATGTCATAATTTCAAAATATCATAATTTCTCCTAAATAACTAAGGTTTTAGTGAGGTTTTACTACATTTTGGTATTATATTTGGTTTAATACATTGACGGGATAGAAAAAACAAGCAAAACCTTATTCGATAGCAAACGTCATATTTATTCAAATGTTAGCAGCGCTGTTTCTTGCACTGGAATGTTGGCATAATGGACTCTTGCAGTACTAGAGTACTAGTGCAAACGAATATCGACACTAAGGTGACGAACCTTTTCATTCCGCGACTGTACTATCTCTAACGCTATTCCAATCATAAATCTATGTCATGAAAACTATTCACAGTTTTAGGAAGCTACCACAGAAAAAATAGAGACCTAGTTTCAACTTTATTATTAGAATGTAATTGCCACACAATTAGCCAAGGACAGGCATTTTGTTGTGAATATTCAAATAAATTCTCCATCCTAACATTAATTACTGCTTACACATTTTTGACTTTTGTACTCTACTTTTACTACTGTTTGTTTTCATAATTTATACTATAAAAATAATAATAAAGAAATTTTGAGAATTGCACAAATCAAGCTAGAGAGCCAAAACAAATGTAGCAAAGTGTGACGTTATAATGTATGAAATGTTCTTATTTTAACCAATGTCTCATATTTTTACTTTAATTTGACAAATTTCTATTTTGATTTTGGATTTTAAATTATACAGGATGTTGTGGAAATCATGGTTTTTCCTGGGATGAAAGTAACCTTTTTGTTGATCCAGGATACATTCAATCATCATTCAATATTTGTCAATTCAAATTAATTCATATATTTGTGGTGCAAAGGAGACATCACACATATGAACATTAGACTTTATACACAAAATATTGTATGGTCCGGTAGACACTCAGCTAGGTTTGACATTATTTTCCTTGAAGGAAATATCGAATAATATAAGGTAAAAGGTTCTGTGAGTTTAAGGTCCAGTCATACACATCTCAGGAATCACGGCATGTAAACATGACTAAGAGATTTAGCCACATTAGCAGGATTAGAATTTCTTACAATAAAATGTTAAAAATACACTTTTTTCGGGACGTTAATACTGTCGGGTGAATCATACAGCTAAATGTTTACAGCAGTTGGTATCGCCTGCTGATGTCATGTAAGCTAAGGCACCTATAACTCAAACGTGAGACGAGTAAGACTCCAGACTTCACGATCGCAAGCACGTACAAAAATTCCACGAACTAAACCTTAAGCTCTACCAAAATACAAGGATATATTCTTTGAATTTATCTTCATTTCTACTCTCCAATTCTTGGTGTTCGCACCTTACATAATGATTTCAGGCCTTTAGGATTTTCAAACCATAAAATAATGGCTTAAATATTAACCAATACTTCTTATAGATAAGCGTAGGAGTTAAATACCTTTATTTTATGTGTAATCCAATATCCCAAAGAATGTCGAAGTCCTATTTAACACACGAGCTACACTGTCATTCACGTAATATACACACCATCACAAAGCAGCACTGCACTTTACACATATAATTGATAAATTTCGTGAAAATATCACAATATAATGCGCCATTTTCGCAATAAACCCGAAAGACAGCAGACAGTAGTCGCTGCCATCTTTTTTGTCAAATGTCTAAATTGAAAATTCTAAAAACTAAATATAGCGCTCTAAACGAACTCTAGTGTTATTTTTAGAAAATACGTTCTTGTGTATTTTGCAGCGACATCTTTGCGAGAACATGGCAAAACCTACAACATTAGCTAGATGGCGCTTGAAAATGTCTAACTCTAGCTCAGCTCTGAAGCTTGGTTGAATCTTGTAATGTTCAATAGATGGCGATCTAAATTTGGACTCTGCTTGCAAATATATACCTATCACAACTTAGAAGGGGTGAAATAACGGTTAATAACAAACGTCCTTTTAACCGCTACACAGCATCGCATTAGAAAGCTTAATCTCTTGGCGGAACCTCTGTAGAGTACCTACTAGAGGTAAGATGGTAACTAGCCGCGGCCGAAGCCTCTCACTAGTTCAGACAATTGAACAGACAATTGTTGCGTTTTAATTCTACCGAATGGAATGAATAAGTATGTAGCTACTTAATTTAACTGAGCTAAGAACATTTTGTTGAACCGGAGATTGTAGTGGCGCAATGTAGATACCCTATCTTGAAGCCTATCTTGTTACGTTACTTATTTAGCCAAATCCGGGTGAGATCACCGTCTCACTTTCAATTCAACACCCAGTTTAGTTTGAACTTCTGTGCTATACAAAAACATAGGTATATTCCTTCCATTATAGAGTAGGTAGGTATATAGTTCCTTACCAAAATGGTAAAAATGGAATGACGCGATGCTTGCGATGCGGCGGCGGCCTTCATCCGCCCGTCCTATATGCGCCCGTCTGTCTGTTTGTCTGTCTCAGTCGATTCCAGTTACTATTTAACTAGGTATAGAAATAAAAGCTGGAATAGTTGTACAAAATAGCAGTCCAACAAAAAATTATATTAATACCATTATACCACAATAGTTCCTACCTCCTTCACCATTCCACCACAGAAGCGCAAGACGCCAAGATACTGGCATCCTTTTGTGGTTGATGTCCAGGGAACTCGAACGAAACCTTTTTCTTCCACATTTCTGATACGTTCCGCTAAGGCGTAGAACATCCTTCCAGCTTTTGTGTTTCCAGCCAAGTGTATAATCTGAGTGCCTTCAAGAGAAGAATTAATAGGCATTTTCTGGGAAAGTGCACTCCATCCTAGACCTCATTATGTCTGTCAATCAGTCATGATTGTAGTCAAGCGCAAGGCTATCAATAAAAATACTTACTTAAATAGTACCTAATCTTCTTCAGCTCTAAATTTGAGGCCATATAATATAAACATAACGTTCCTAGTTTATGTTCGCGGAGCCATGAGTTTTTTTAATAAGCCAGAAGATTTACTTATGAGTAAAGACTATAATATAAGCATCCATATTATCCTTCGTCTAGCCTTTAGGGATAATTTTCTTAAATAACAAACTATTATAAGCTTTGACTTACTATCTAAGGACCCCGGGTGTAATACAAATTTCACGAAAAAAGTGTCAATTCAAGAAAACCTATTATATATAAACGAGGGTATGTGTATTTTTATAAACAAACTAAAACATTGTAATTTATGTCATAAACCATTAGTTGCAACTATCTATAGTGCGATTGTCTCCCTTTTCGCGTTTTATATCTTTTTCGGTTCTGACACTTTTTAGCGCTGACCCGTCATCCTTAGTTATAAGCATAGATATATCGGTATACCGCTAGCGACGACTATGAAACTATAAGTAGGTATTTTTACATCGGTGATCGGTCGAACATCGTCAGTCACATGTTATAGGCTAGGTTGTAAGGGAACATGCGAAATTCAATGGAACATTGGTGAGCTACGATGCTCTGACGAAGTGCATGATGGTCAGCGACTAGTACTGCAGAGTATAACAATGGAAGGCAAACTGTTGTATAGTACGATTCACGAAAGATGACCACAAATGGCGGGTCTTTTCTTCATGTACACTCATGAAGAAAAGACTTAAGCCAAAATAATATTATACTGTTAGTTAAATAAGACCATATATTAGTTAAAATAAATAAGACCATAATATTAGTTAGATAAGTCCAAAGAGACCTAAAATAGGCCCGCCATTTGTGGTCATCTTTCGTGAATCGTACTATACGTAACTCATGCGTCACCGCTCCACAGCGCCCGGACCACGTTAGCAGTTAGCACCTCTCGTTTACGACTCGAGCGGGCGCCGCCGGCCGGTGAAAGTGCTTGTGCAATGATGCAAACAACGCCTGCAGCCGGCCGATGACGGGCGCAACACAATCAACATTCACAACTAAATATTAAAACTATACTAGCTGACCCGGCAACGTTGTTTTGACATTAGGGATATAAAAAAATAGATAACAACCTGCTCCCAGATCTAGAGAATATACGCTGAAAGTTTCCTAACGATCGGTCGAGCCGTTTCGGAGGAATTTGGGAACAAAGAATGGCGAGAGAATTTTATATATTAGAAGAAGATCTTTTTTAATATTATATATTTACAATAAAAACTTATTCTAATCTACTTATTCTAATTACTATACAAGTCTTGCCCGCGTGGAATGGTGGCAAGAATACTGGCTGCATTTCCGCGTTGAACAGCTAGGCTGATACGTTGCGCAAAAAATGAGCCAGCCCTTCTGTCACCAGTTGAGGTTATTAAACGCGGGGAAAGCTCTCGAATGAATTTTTTGGCACTATGACTCCATGGCCCCAGGGTCTCCACGGCAAACGGGACAAATATGTAACTCTCTAATAGAGAGGCATATTTGCGACGCTTACCTGCTTCAGCAGTTTCAGCTGCGGCTCCCGGCTTTGATTCTGTCTCCTTGATATGAATCGGAGCCAATGTGTCAACGCATGTTGCGTCCCACATCAGCGCCCGACCCCGTTCCCAGGGAACCAGCGTCAATCCATCAGGTCTCTTGCCATCATCACGACTAATTCCTGCTGGCTCCAATAGGGCAGGAATATCAATGGTGGCAAGAGCTCTTTTTATAACATCATTTAGGGAACCATGCCGAAAAAGCCTACCGGCGCTCCTGTGGCAAGAGAGTCCGTGAATTCCAAACTTGTCTACCTCTTTTCCACACGGACATCTGTGCTCGTGGCACAGTGGTGCACCCACTGTGAAGAAGATCTATACAAAATTATAAAGAGGTAAAGTAGGTTTCTATGTTATTACTATTTACTATATATTATATCCTATCTGTACGAAATTTGGATTTGTATCATAGGCGGCATATAAGTTGAACCCTGCGCAGATCACTTTTTCGGGTGTCAATTGAGGTGCAGTATGAGATGATTTAAAATCCCTATCTATAGTATATCCCTACCTATACTAGATATATCCCTAAAAATATAGGGTAGGAAGAAGTCGTTTAGAAAGAAAGAAAGACAAAAATTTTATTCTAAATCTTATACTTAGGTAGGTACCTACCTACAGTTATAATTATATACACAGTCATTCCTTGCTCTGTGATTATATACATAGTCCGACTGATAGAATGGATAACAGGAATGAATTGTGTGATTCCAAAATCCACCATGGATGGATTCCAGAGTCCACTCAACGTTTGCTACGACCGTGGAGCCTGGATTGGATCAACGGTCGTAGCGCTGGTCTTCCGTGGATCCAAATAATACTGCTAAGCGGTTTGTACTCTTGCCGATAGGGATGGTATAACAGGTTTCTCAATACAGAAGAGGGAACGTTAGGTATGTAACGGTAGCCACAGCCCGCAGGCTACTGCCAGGAAGGAACTGCGGTATGAATATTGAAGGCTTGAATAACCAGCTTACGCAACTGCATACCTACCGCTCGCACTGCTTGCTACGTGCATAGCCGTTCAAACATATATATACTCCTTATTAGTTACTAAGTAAGGTTCGTTAAATGGAACCTCATAAATATAACGCATCGTCACACTAATATTGTAAAAACGAAAGTTTGTGTGTGTGTGTGTGGGTGCATCGATTTGACTAAACTGGATTAACATGGGCTACATTTTATCCAGGAAAATTCCACGATTCATGCGAGATTGATGCGAAACAGAATTTGATGATCATCCTTTATCACAAAAATACACCTACCCAAATAAACTACAGGCAAACGAATTTAACAGTAGCCTAAATTAGTGTAGAGTTGGTTTACAAGATATAAATTTTGAAATTTTTAGTACTTATATATCCAACAACGGTGCAATGTGTGTTATATGTATGTCTGTCCTCGCATCTCTCCGCAATTATTATTCTGATTTTGACCACTATTTAAAATTGGCTTACATTTAAATAGCAACAAAGGATTATGGTCTGTGAGGAGAGTAAGTTTAATATCACTTGTTTCACGATAGTCTCAACTCTCAGCTTAGTTGTCGGCTGATGGAAAGCAATGATGAGGTCTCTCGCAGACTGCAGTTGAAACACGTAAGATTATACCTAAGTACTATATACTCTATTCTTCTAAAAGTGAGTCAAAAAGGAAATGCAATTATTCAACTGCTTAACGCCTCTTAATAAGGCTTAAACAATACCGTCAAAGAGAGCACTGATGTAATCGTCAGTGTGCGGGGGAAGGCACTTTTCTCTCGAGTTTCACCGCCGAGGCCTGCGCCCGCGCACCACAGTCCACAGTGCAAGCCACGACGTCGCTTCGTGCGCTTCCTACTCGATACTCCACGGAATCATTACTAGTCTTCATTTACCCGTATTCGAAAGTAAACAGAACGAATCGGTGTTACACGGTGTTACAGTGATCTGTTACTGGTGATTGTGGTTAGGTACTTGTTTTGTGTACCGGAGTGTTTTTTTTATAGAGAAGGACATTGTATTTTAGCCACATAACAGTTGGAGAAACTGTAAGGTTTGTTTTGACTAATTTGTATGCTGGTAATGTGCTTGCTTTGTAACTTATTAATAAATCACCTATCAACTAAGTAACACACCTAGTTATGTATATTTTGTTTCTGGAGAAGACAAGAAAACATTTAGGCCATCTAGCCGGTAAACAAAGGAAACACAAGTAAAGGACATGGTCCTCTCGGTTACTATTTCCTCCAAGATGAGCCCAAAGAAAGTTGCGCAAGAAAATTCCCTTTTATATGATCCCTGAGTCGCCCCATTGGAGTTGAGAGTTGTCACCGAAAGGATAATATAAGGACAGGGGTTAAACTCTCATATCCGATCTTCCCTGAGTATCCTTGACTTTCCCGAAAATATATAATTAAATAAATAAATAAATACTGGACATTTTACACATCGCAATCTAGCCCCAAAGTAAGCGATAAGTGTTAAGGGTACTATATATGGGAGAAATATGCATACTTATTATCTATACTTATAATAAATCTGTAACAGGTCAAATTCTGTACATTAAAAATATTTTGAAAATTTTTTTTCGAGGGCACTCTTAAATCGGTTCTGAACCCAAAACTGTATTTTTTTTCATTTTTGTCTGTCTGTCTGTCTGTCTTTCTGTATCACGGCCGCGCATCACGCCGAAACTACTGAATGAATTCCAATGAGACTTGGTATGACTTGAGTTCATACTACGAGGAAGGACATAGGATACTTTTTATCCCGAAATTCAGCATGGTTCCCTTAGGAGAGGGGATAAAAGTTAAAATGTATACTGAGTTGTAAATCATTAACGCGTGGTCCGATTTCATTCATTCTTTTTTTGTTAGAAAGGGGATACATTAAAGATTGTTCTGTAAATATTTCAAAGTCATCGGTTTTGTAGTTCAGAAAAAATAGACATAATAACCCTCAGTATTTGTCCAAATAGCTTGAAACACGGAATATGCAGAAAACTCTGAACGTACGGCTCATCTTAAGCTGGCGTACCATGTTGTGAAAATTAGACCCTTCCAAAATAATGCCAAATGATCATTATACACAGTACGGACGTCCAAAATAAGTGATGCTGAAGGGTTAATCTATACTTATAATAAATCTGTAACAGGTCAAATTCTGTACAGTAGCTTTACCGATATGGCTGAAACTTGGTGAGGAGGTAGCTTAGAGCCAGGAGACTGCTATAGGATACATTTGATGTCCCTAAAAGCAGAGGAACGATTGCCCTGGCCGATTTAATTTTCCCATACAAATACCTAAGGTCGTACCGCTGTATGGTGGAATCAAACGAATCGCACATCAAATGAAAGAGCGTAAAAAAATACTCGATCCGAGTCGACGACTTATATGTGGAGAATTAGGATTATCGAGTATTTTGAAAATAAAAATAAAATTAATAAATTGATTTAATGGCGTTGCTAAGTAAACATTAATTCATTGCTGTCAATTTTTTTTCCATAGATTTACTGTAGTGTTAGGTCCGACCTCTTTGGTCTATTTAATTTATTAGCCCAAAGTTTATTTGATATGCCTATTTGCTATGATATTTTGTCGATTGTAGGTTTCGGAGAAAATCGAACATCACGTCGATGTATTTGTTCAAGAAATGGTATACGCTGAAACAGATTAATAAAGTAGGATCTCTCCATCGTATACAATCGTTAAAAAATGGTGAGAAGAATTGACGCACTGAAGATCAGCGAAGAATAAATAGCATTGAAGATGAGCCACAAGCTGGACGGCCGTCAGCTTCGACTACTGAAAATAGCGTATTTGGGATTTGATACTGGGGGCCGTTGAGATAGTTGAAATCATAGGTATATCCTATCAACAAACTCGAAATATTATAATTATTGTAATAATAAATTGGGTCTTCGCAGAAAGCTTAATAAGTGAGACATAATTAATAAGGCAAAACTAAATATTTGGGATTTGATACTAGGGGCCGTTGAGATAGTTGAAATCATAGGTATATCCTATCAACAAACTCGAAATATTATAATTGTCATAATGAATTGGGTTTTCGCAGAAAGCTTAATAAGTGTGACATAATTAATAAGGCAAAACAACGTTTGCTGGGTCAGCTAGTACATAAATATAATATACTAGCTGACCCGGCCACGCGTTGCTGTGGCTAAAGTTTTTGTTATATTAATTAATTAAAATTGCGACTATAATTTGAGATTTAAACTATCCTATCTCTCAAGTTGGATCGAACTGCACATGGTGTGCGAATTTTATTATAATCGGTTCAGTAGTTTAGGAGTCCATCGCGGACAAACATCGTGACACGAGATTTATAATTAAGATTGAAAAACACCCAGACACTGGAAAACATTCATGCTCATCACACAAACATTTACCAGTAGTGGGAATCGAACCCATGACCTCCGGTGCAGACAGCAGGTTCGCTACCACCATAGATAATACATATATACTTGGCTACCACTACGCCATTCGGTCGTCAAATGTTTGTGTTTTTTCTGTACTTTATGCACAAGTTAGGAAGTAAGTACTACCACGGAACACTAGTACCCATTAGTGCTTTAAGAGGCAAGTAAAATCAGTCCAACTCACTGTCACTCCCAAAGGTTACCCTTTTTTAAACAAGTGGAAAATTAAAAAAAATTAAAACACCCACGACTTTTGCAGACTTGTAATTGAAAAAGGATTAAATAATTTTTTTGAAACTCCCCGACTAAAGGAAAGTAAGAACTAAGAACCTATCAGTATAATTACAAATACAAGAAAATGCGCCGGAGCTGCCATTGCTATTTTCGTTTCCAATAATAGAGTAATGTACAAACGGTCTCTCACCCTAAACGCATATACCCGTACTCCGTTCCGTCGTGGGTAAAAAAGGAGGAGATTCTCAATTCGTCGGAATCTTTTTTTTTTTTAGTAATTACGAATGTTAGAGACCTTTTAACCTTACGTTAGTCGCTTGGCTATATTTTATTTATTTTCATTGTTAAGTATAGTTGGTGCACTTTTGGACTGAGATCATTTTTGAGAAATATTCAGACGCTCCTTCTTATCTTTTTGAGTGAGTGAGTGAGTCTTTGAGTGTTTGGTATCCAACTCGTATATAGGTAAGTAGGTACCTACTTTAATTCCACATCTTTGTTTTTCTTCCTTGTTTAATATAAATTTATCGATAATTTCTTTTTATGGATCCGTACCTAGCCCATTTCCGTAAGATAAATTGGTCTTTTGTTTCGAAATATCAACAATTTACATTTTGATACCGCACCGCTTGCAAACGACTTTACTCTAGAAAAAACTATAAGCCTACCTCGCAATTGACCGGTCTTTCCAGCGTTGTTCACCAGCCTTTTTTTTTTTTGTTATGGGAGGAGGAAAAATCCTCATAGGATAACTACTGGTAACGCCCGACTCCATTGGGAATGGTGCCCAATGACCTACGGACTAAAAAACCTCCTCCCTGCCGCCGAACGATCTACGGGAACCGCTGTCGCATTACTTCCGGTAGAAAGCTGTCTTCACACCTTGGCTATAATTTGCCTCTCCCAGTTGTCCCGAATCCGTCGCTTCATAATGGCTCGCATCATCTCTGCATACTTATCCCATTTCGATGCATTCGCGAGCATTCGCGGGATGAGGTCCGTCGCCGTTACGCAGCTTTCGTCACCCTGCGCCGTTTGTAGAGTGTTTTCGAAAATAGGGCATTCGAAGATAGCGTGCTCAGGAGTATCTCTTTCCCCGCAGTATGGGCATTCCTCCTCATCTATCTTGCCTATGGTGGTAGGTGTTAAACACACCATGCCCACTTAGGACTTGGGTAATAAATTTATCGATCTCCCCATGTTTCCTTTCTATCCAAGGCCTGACGTCGGGGATCAGTTTTCTGGTCCAGTTCCCCTTTCTGGCTTTTTCCCACTCTGCTTGCCACTCCTCTAGCGTCAGTTTGTTCCACCAGCCTGTAGATCACAAATGTAGGGCCTTTTAGGGCGCCGCAACCAAACGGCAAAAAAGAAACCCTTATAATTTCTTAACCATTATATAACAGTAGACAATTTTAGTACATAGTTACTCAATGGACAATTTCTTAGCAAAACGCCATGCTGGGGCATAATATACAACATGTAACGAAATGATAAAATAATATTGAAGGGTACATAAGTGTACTTGATAACGAATCACCCTATAAAAATATTAAATAAGTAGAAATGAGCATATTTATTTTCTATAATGTATGAAAAAATGGTTACGCTTATTTGATTTTTCCATACATTAAGGGAAAAATAACCCTTCAATATTATTTTAATTTTTCGTTACACGTTGTACAGGTGTCAGAGCATACTTTAGTGTCAGAGTACCACGCAACGACTATGTAAGTACCTACTAAGTAGTATGTACTGATTTAGAAGCAAAAAATTGTCCTTGTCTGTCTTTAACAAACAAGTCCTTAAGTGGAAAAATACAGAGCTCAATATAACCTGCGCTAGTTTTATTTAGCTTACATTATAGGTGTATGTATACGTACTTACCTCGTTATTCATTTCTTAACATAAAATAAGCACTAGTAAAAATACAATACTCAGAAACGTAAACTATTTAATTTTGAACAGCAAATATGGCAAAATCGAATCGAGATTTGAATTTAAATGTATCCAACAACTTGTAGCCGTACCTTATACCAACCCCACAAAATACAACAATTATTGAAACGAACATGTTACGTGAAAAATACTTCAAGTCAAGTTCTTCAAGTAATCCATGCCAGCGAAACAATTGGCTTCAGTTTCTCTCCTGCGCTATGAAAAATAACATTAATTTCAGTAGAGCGGATACGGAGAGAACTTTTGAAGGCAGCATAATATCAAAAGAGCAAATTAATTATCAATTTGCTATTTTAACATGCTACCTGCCGCGCTCTGAGACGTCATTTCAATCTTCTATTATATTACTGCTAAACAAATGGTTGATATTCTAAACTATTCAAAACAAAATAGGGCCCACTCTACATAATCTCAAACTTTCCACAAAATTAAGTAGTACCGTAACTTTTTTACAATGTCAAGAATTGAAACATTTTGGAGACATGTTTATGAACCTCTTACGATGTTTCAAGTATAATTCATAACTTAAAAACTGCAGGCCCGATTATAAATTTGACTCTGCCCAGAATAGCAGAAAGTTCACTAAAAAAAATATTCTGCTAAAAATGATTCCTTTTTCCTTTGCAGCGAGAAAGCCGCCTTTGCATACCATTATTTTATTTCGTTCAGTGTATCTTTTTTTCTTTGTAATATACCTATATCGTAATCGGTATCTAGATTGGCTACCGATTACGATATCATCATTGGACTTATAACTAGTTCTCGAAAATATATAGATGTTAGCTCGTCGCTGCTATAAGTATTTTTGCAGAAGCAAGGGGCAGATGGCAAATATGTGGGATTTAATTTGATATTTCTGAGTGCAGCAGACGGCAGTTAGAATAATTTATCACTACTGTAATTAAGTAAACAATGATTCAAATGCCTCTAATCATTAAAGGAGTAAAAAATAAAATTCTTTCGCATGCACAGCGTAGAACAATCGATTGGCTACCAAGTACAAATACGTTAGTGACGAAACAATGTGCGTGATATATTTGCTAAGCACGTTGCGTTAACGAAAGTGCAATCTGCACCGCCCACCGCAGTGGTTGAGTTGGGAATATTATACATAATCGTGAGTATTGAGTTGTCCGTTTCTAACACATTCCTCTCGTACTCAAGCACGTTAGTGTACTTATCTTCAATCTTTATAAATAAATATTAATTGCCTAATGTATGACCACTTAGCTTACGCACATCACTTTAGAAAAGCACTACTCATTCTTTGTTGTGCTTGTGTCACAGAATAACATATAATAGTATCTTGTTGTGCTAATAACTGTCTCATGTCTGGAATGTGGTTTATTTCAATGATTCTGTTTTTCAAAAAAAACTCGTGCGCGTCATATTTTTATACCTACTCAAAAAAAAACACATGACAGTTCCCCCGGGACGTGGACGTAATCGCGGGCAGCAACGAGTTTAAATATATTTTTATTAGGTAATCTTATTCCCAAATCCCAAGACTGGTTATTCGATGCTACCGCTACGCCTACGAAGTAATTAAAGTTAAAACAACCAAAATACGTGTGTTTTTAATCATTAAAATTTTGCTGCAAAAGTTAATGTTTTCCACAATAAAGCAGCAATGTAAAACTTAAAAAAATTCAACACCCGTATAAGGTTGCGTGACGCGCGTTGAAGTCTTTTGTATAGAGAGAAGCGTTGACGGAACACGGTCAATTTAAAAATATTTAGTACGGAGACTGTTCACATAATTTAGCATTTTACTTGGATTACTTATATATAATAAGTTATAAGTCCTAGAATAAAAATCTATAGCAAATATTATAAAGCTAAAGAGTTTGTTTCGTTGTTTGAAAATAAAAATGAAAATATTTATTTTCACATAGGCCTAAATAATAGGCTCTTATGAAAAGTCAAAACTCTACCGCCAGGTTCAGAAAGCAGGTTTGCACCGAGAAGAACTGGCAAGAAACTCGGCACTTGCTCTTTTCAAAAATGTCATTGTTATAATAGGTACAAGATTTCTTATAAAGTATGAAAAATTATAACATATTTTTAATTAAGATATCTCGTGACTCGTGAGGAGATGGAAGCATATTTCTATCATTCCAGTCCAGTTTGTTGTTTAAATGCGCTAATCTCAGGAACTACTGGTCTGAATTGAAAAAATATTTTTGTATTGGATAGTCCATTTATCAAGGAAGTTTAAGCTATTGAATATCACGCTATGAACAAAAGGAGCGGAGCATTAATGAAAAATGATGAATCACGGGAAAAATTGTTCCTTTTGGAAAGCTTCCGTTGCGTGTGCTGCAGAAACGGTTAAAGTACATCATTTATGATTTTTGTGTATCTTTAACTTTAAAATTTTATGGTTGATTCATAACGGGATATGTAAAAATCGATACTCATGCGCGCGAAGCTAGTAGGAAATAAAATTTAACGTACATTCAATAATAATTGCATTTATGGTGAACTATGCGGGATCTCCAATAAACGTTTACAGTTCCTTATAAGTTTATAAGGTCGGTAATATCGCTACCATGCGATCCGGATATAAAATAAGCAAAATTCCAATTGTTATCTTAAAGAACGCTTACAAAAAAGTAACAACATATTTGACCTTGGGACCTAACTTTCAAATTACTTACCCACACCAATCAAGGGGCACTTGGAGGTCGCTGTGAGATGCGCTGACATCAAACTTGAGTGAATGTCTCACGTCCACGGATCATTAATTCCATTGTGCCGTAGTTAAATGTCACACCTACTAGAATTGCTCTATGGGTTAATAGTTTATTTGTATTTTTTTTAATCCTCTAGGGAACGATTGAATGGAGTATGATCGCAGGTCATTTATAGGTAGTCATTTACAAACCTCACCTAAACAGCTCAAATATCTGCAACAGATTATACAATCAGTGTCATTTAAACTTTACGATCAGCACATAAGGAAACTTGAATAGGCTTTTTCCAAGCAAGAGCACTCCACCCTGAACCTCAGCATTGCTTTCCATCAGGCATGATTGTAATCAACCGTAAACCTAACATAAGAAAAATGTAAAATAATACTGCAACAATCAAGTGCAATCAAATCAACAATTTAAAGATTTGAGTCGATTTTCGTGATTTAATCTAGAACTTGCAAGATAATAAAATAACTTTCTATCCTTTTTATCATATCTATCATATCCAAAGTAAACAATGAATTGTAGAAAGTTTATAAATAACCTGTCAAGTGCGAGTCGGACTCGCGCACTGAGGGTTCCGTACTACAACCGGAGGAATAAAACCATAAAAACCACTTTTCTTATCGAACCGCAAAACTAACTTTGTTTTTAGAGGTTTAATGTAAATATCAAAAAAACTACTTATTAGATCTCGTTCAAACCAATTTTCGGTGGAAGTTTGCATGGTAATGTACATCATATATTTTTTTTACTTTTATCATACTCTTATTTTAGAAGTTACAGGGCCCCCCCTGTAACTTTGCAATTTTACACATTTTACCACTTTGGAAGTGTCTCTCGCGCAAGCTATTCATTTTAGAAAAAAATGATATTAGAAACCTCAGTATCATTTTTGAAGACCTATCCATAGATGGGTTTGATAAAAAAAAAATTTTTGAGTTTCAGTTCTAAGTATGGGGCACCCCCAAAATTTATTACTTTTTTTAAAATTTTGTATAAAAACCTTAATGCGGTTCACATAATACATCTACTTACCAAGTTTCAACAGTATAGCTCTTATAGTTTCGGAAAAAAGTGGCTGTGACATACGGACGGACAGACGGACAGACGGACAGACAGACATGACGAATTTATAAGGGTTCCGTTTTTTGCCATTCGGCTACGGAACCCTAATAAATAGCTATAAAATAATTTGGATACAATAAAGTCGGTATTAAAAGAATAGGACAGAGACAAGATTTCTCATTGATAAAATTGTACAAAACAGTCTGATGTCGGTACGATTCTCACACTAATTAAAAAGAGTAAAGAAAGTTAGTAACTGGTACTTACCACGATAATTTACATAGCATGCAGTCACGCCGCCGCGGTATGCGGCTATTAAACAATAAAACCCACTCTCACGTGAAATTCTATCGCTAAAATTAGTTTATCTATTAGGTTAAATCCCATAAATTCTTAGTAACAAACTTGTAAGACATCGTTATTATTAAGAACTGACTACAAAACAAAGACGAGTCACGAGACCCCAAAAGGTAAGTATGTACATTACTAACTGTCCCCGCAAACGTTGTTTTGCTGTTTAGGGATATAATAATTAGATAACAACCGTCTCAGACCTAGTGATTATACACTAAAAGAGCCGTTTCAGAGGAGTTCGGTAACAAAGGATGGTGAGAGAATGTTATAAATATTAACCACTCTTATGCCAACGTGCATCATTAGGGCACATGCACGTGACACCTCAAAGTGCCGAGGAGCCTTATTAAGGCTCCTAATTGAGGTATAACATAAATATAGAAGATACATAGGTACTGAACTACTGAGGTACCTACCTATATGAGAAAAAGTTTCGTGTTTTGTGTCTTCGTGATAGCTCATCGTGTTAGCTCTACGGACTGGTAAATAAATTAAAAAGGCCCTTAGTTGTATCGCTGAATAAATTACGTGTAACAAACTCGACGCAATTTTTCACCGACGAAAGAAAATATACGACCCCGAAAATAAGTGTATACCCATGAGAAATAGTTTCATGTAAGCTGCACAGGGCAATATCAGCTTAACTTCTCGAAAAGTGGCTCCATTTAAGTGGGTTTCGGCTCAAGTAGCCCCGAAATTCAAAATTTATTTAGTTTTTAGGCTTATTGCAATGAGTTTTATGAGCATAACGTTAATGTATCTAAGTGTAATAATAAATTTAATAAAAACTTTGCTCAAGAGCGCCTATTCACCTCATATTGGTTCCCGAAACATTATTTTCTGCATTTTTCCAGATTTGGATCTATCGGTAACCAATATGAAGGAAATGAGTATTTTTGACCAATGTTTTTATGAAAAACATGTCTATTGCATAAACGTTATGCTCGCAAACCTCATTATCATAAGTCTATTATATACGAAAAACTAAATTATTTCTTAAAATTTCGCGCCCGGATGGTACCCATATCGACCTTAAGTTCTTACTTTACTTGAGATTTAAGGTATCTTTAATGATAGAGATAAGTGAAGTACTTAAATATTTAGTTTAAATTAGTCGGGTAACTGTACAAACCCAACCCAACATATATACTTACCTAAGTATCAAGTATTCAGCAGTCTTTTAATTACGACCAATATTTTTGGTCAATGTCAAAACAAAAGAAAACATTATATTAGTTTAAATAAAGTATTTATTATTTCCGCTATTATAATACACCTATTGTACTACGGAATTATACTTTTACATATCATTATGTATCATTATAAAAAAAAACTGGTCATATAAGTTTATTATCATTGTATGTATTGCTCTTTTTTTTAAACGTACCTATTTATTAGTTCTTCGTTTACCGTTATTCTGTTAGATTAGATATATTACGATTTACGAGTAACTTAGGAATACCTACTTACATTTATATTATTTTATAGCTAATTAGTTGCGCTTCAATAAATTATTACTATTATACAAAACATTTATTTATTTTGTGTAACTAAGCTGAAATTGTCCATAAACACACACGTAATTTGATCTAGCTTCTATTATGGGGACGGCACACTAATATAAGAGCGGGTTGCTCATTGCAAGGTTAAAGTCCATTAAATACTAAATACATCCTCACAGTTTTGTGACACAGTGGGCACAGTACATTTACGTTTTACTACAAACTGACTGAGGTCTCAAACTTTTGTTAACTTTACTTAACTGCTTTGTAACATCGGATTGGGTAACGGTGTTGGGAAGATGAGGAAGAAGACAAACTTTTGGTAAAATTGATGTAAGTATGCAGGATTGAGGAATAGCAAATTAGTGCAACCTTAATATAACAAAAGTTTAGCTTCAATTACCTACCTACGATCTAATTACAAGAATTCATGTGTAAATCGAGAACGAAGAATAAATAAGTTTATGTAATTGTGGGTTTTTCGCTGTGGTTTGTCGTCTTAAAATTACATAAAGAATTTTAAGTTCAATCTCATAAAACTGTCTTTCACCCGAGCCAACTAACCATGTCAAGTCCGTTGACGATACTGAGGCGGGCTTGGTTTTGGTCGGTAGGTAGTTAGAGTTTATATAATTGTGCTAAGCATGCTAAGGATGATTATTATAAATGTGCATATAGAATAGCTTTAAATAATATTTAAAATAATTTTAGTTACTTAATTACTAGGGACTATTCACTATTACTTATTACTTATTAATAGGGAAGTAAGTTTTTTAGGAAGTGTTGGCATGGGCATTCGGCATGTCCCTTCACTATTTGTACAACACGTCATTTTGGACTCAGTATTTTTTTATTTTATTTATATTATTGTACTTATTTACCCATTTAATTTTCTCAGTTTATTCATATTGTTTTAAATAACGAGAACCTATGTCATTTATTTATTTTTATGCAGGGTCATATAAAAGTACAAAATCGCTCTTGGCCTGTAGTTGTTTACATTAACACTAACAACTTTTGTTCTACGACTTTTCAAAATTCAGTATTAATTTATTTCATACAAAACACTGTTTATTTCTGTAAAGTGATATTACACTGTTGCGGTTTCGCGCCGCAAATTCGCGCCCCGCCGCCGCGCCGTTGCCGCTTGCCGATGTTACATTACAGACTAGGAACTGGTAGAGTATCTCAGTAAAATATTGAAATATTTGATATTTCTCAAAATATTGAGTAAAAAAGTCGTAGAACAAAAGTTGTTAGTTTTAATGTAAACAAATACAGGCCGAGAGCGATTTGGTATTTTTTATATATAACCCTGTATATCATTTAAGTAGATATTTATAGTATCGAGATACATGTATGTATGTATATACCTACTTTTATTGTGCACCCAAGAAACATTTACTTAACAAAAATTAAAGTAGAAATAAAAAAATAAAGTAGATATAAAGTAGGATGTACGTACGAAGGCAATCACTTCCTCATACCAAAGAATTCAAAGTATATTTTTCATTCAAAGATAAAGTTGTTGGTTTTTAACTTCCTCTTTATTAAGATGGCTAAAATCGGTGATAAAAATAATGCACGACACTTGAAACAAGATCTTTTTGCGACTGAACAATCTTCTTCTTCTATCAATCATTTAACTTCAAAAATCTTGCTATATGAGGTAAGTATAATTTATTATATTTAAGTATTTTTATTTGTACCTACTCGTTTTTATTACTTGTATAGTTACCGAGACCGTTTCAAATAAAAATATCTCCAAAAACACAGCTCAGCTAAAAACATTTGGGAGAAATCTGAGTTCGTCGTAGTCTTTCTCCGGAAATCTTCATAACATTACTTGACTTGATTTTCATTAAACAAAGACTATCAAAGTTGGTCCAAAAATTATACAGACAGACACCGTTGAAGGTAAAAACTAAAAACATAGCCGTCTAAATAATTAATACTCGTACCGAACCTCCTCTAGCCTTCTGTTTTTGGAAGTCAGTTATTATATAAATGACATCAACCCTCCTATAAAACTCTCGTTCTATTCTCAATAGCTAGCCAGGCATGAAATTACACCAATTTAAACTTATTACGGGTCACTAACTTTGACCGATATGTGTGTTCAAACTTCGAACATGTTCATTGTTATTTCTACGGTCTACATACTTAGTACATTTACAACAACATTAGTGACAAGTGGAAAATTAAAAAATTTTAAAAGACCCACGACTTTTCTAGACCTGTAATTGTAAAAGGATTAAATAATTTTTTTGAAACTGCCCGACTAAAGGAAAGTAAGAACTAAGAACCTATCAGTATAATTACAAATCCAAGAAAATCCGCCGGAGCTGCTGTGTTTTGCCTATGACGGTGTTGATGGTGCTGTTTACCAGTTGATGACTAATTCAATTTCTTGATACTTCTAATATATCGGCAGTTTATCAATACTTACTAATAACATTAATTGATATTGGAAACGAAGATAGCAATGGCAGCTCCGACGGATTTTCTTGGATTTGTAATTATACTGATAGGTTCTTAGTTCTTACTTTCCTTTAGTCGGGGAGTTTCAAAAAAATTATTTAATCCTTTTACAATTACAGGTCTAGAAAAGTCGTGGGTCTTTTAAATTTTTTTAATTTTCCACTTGTTTTATAGTTTTTCGATTAATATATTAATGTAATTTAAATTATATTATTATTAAAAAATGAAAATTAATCTTCAAACTAGCCATTAGCTCCTTCTAGCAGCGTTTGAAGCCATCATCCCTTCCAAGTCATAAAGAGACGTTTACTGTGGCGCCCCCTGCTGTTCAATCACAAGAACCATTGCCAATGACTCACTAATATTTTATACAAAACTGTATCCAAATCGGTTCAGTCGTTTTTGTAATAATTGAGAACATTCGTTTTCACTGTAAATGTTTTTTATGGCGCCCCCTGGTGATCGATGTTTGTAACAACTATCTAAGAACCATCGCCAATGAATACCATACATTATACAGGAAACTGCATCTAAATCGGTCAAGCCGTTTTTGAAATAAATGGGAACATTCGTTTACAATATAAATGTATTTTATGGCGCCCCCTGGTGATCGATGTTCGTAACAACTATCTAAGTAGGTACCATTGCCGCTGAACACCAAACATTATACAGAAAACTGCATCTAAATCGGTCAAGCCGTTTTTAAAATAAATGGGAACATCGATGTGCACAAACGAACACACAAACAAACAAACAAACAAAAATATTTTTGCATTATTGGTTTTTGTGAACAATTTAACATACAAACAAACATAAAATCTTTTTAATAGAGTAATGTACAAACGGTCTCTCACCCTAAACGCATATACCCGTACTCCGTCGTGGGTAATAAATAAAATAGTCATCATTTTTAACGTTTTAACCATCGTTCTCATCATTAACATCTAAACTCGACTTCGCATAGGTACCTCTCTGGCATACACATCAGGACTTATTCGTAATACCTTAATGGTCATGCAGGTTTCCTCAAAGAATTTTTATACCATGTATTTTTAGGGTTCCGTAGCCGAATGGCAAAAAACGGAACCCTTATAAATTCGTCATGTCTGTCTGTCCGTCTGTCCGTCTGTCCGTCCGTATGTCACAGCCACTTTTTTCCGAAACTATAAGAGCTATACTGTTGAAACTTGGTAAGTAGATGTATTATGTGAACCGCATTAAGGTTTTCATACAAAATTTTAAAAAAAGTAATAAATTTTGGGGGTGCCCCATACTTAGAACTGAAAGTCAAAAATTTTTTTTTCATCAAACCCATATGTGTGGGGTATCTATGGATAGGTCTTCAAAAATGATACTAAGGTTTCTAATATCATTTTTTTCTAAAATGAATAGCTTGCGCGAGAGACACTTCCAAAGTGCTAAAATGTGTGTCCCCCCCCTGTAACTTCTAAAATAAGAGTATGATAAAACTAAAAAAAATATATGATGTACATTACCATGCAAACTTCCACCGATAATTAGTTTGAACGAGATCTAATAAGTAGTTTTTTTTTATATTTACATTAAACCTCTAAAAACAAAGTTAGTTTTGCGGTTCGATAAGAAAAGTGGTTTTTATGGTTTTATTCCTCCGTTTGAAGTACGGAACCCTCAGTGCGCGAGTCCGACTCGCACTTGACAGGTTTTTCTTCATTAATATTGTATCAAATTACAAATGGTCAACATACAATAAAGGCAAATTCTTTTAATGAGGCTATACTAGATATTATAAAGAAGTTAAACACATTTGCAGGAGTTTAAAAGTAGATACAAGCAATTACATGCCTATTATTATAAATGAATGCCACCATTAACAGATACTTAGTTATGGCATTTGAAGGTCAACGTCATGTACAGTCGCGGAACGAAAAGGTTCGTCGATTTTCAAATTGATTCGTTCAACGTATCACGAGCACATATTATTACGTTTTGAAACTGTGTTACAGAATAGACTCAAGTTAGAGAAAATAAAGTTTAACTGTTCGTTAGTAAAGTTCAAAATTGTTCAGATCAAGGTAGTTTGACTATTTATCTTGACAACAAGATTATTATGGATAAACTGCAACCTTCTTGTTAATTCAACCTGACATTATTATTTCTGTTAAACTATTGTCAATCAGTCAATGTCATAATTTCAAAATATCATAACTTCTCCTAAATAACTAAGTTTTTAGTGAGGTTTTAATACATTTTGGTATTATATTTGGTTTAATACATTGACGGGATAGAAAAAACAAGCAAAACCTTATTCGATAGCAAACGTCATATTTATTCAAATGTTAGCAGCGCTGTTTCTTGCACTGGAATGTTGGCATAATGGACTCTTGCAGTACTAGAGTACTAGTGCAAACGAATATCGACACTAAGGTGACGAACCTTTTCATTCCGTGACTGTACCTAAGTTGCCTCAATTCTTGCCGTCAATTCCTTCCGATGATAGTTACAGTCTACAGGATAATAAATATTTGTGCCAATTAAAAATGAATGCATATAATCTTGTAGAAAAACATACTAATTAATTACTGTGAGACAAATTCGGACATAAAAAAAAAATTGAAAATTTGAAAAATTTTGAAAGAAATTTATTTCAGTATATATAAAAAAAAAGTCTTTTACAAAGGTTTTGGGGATCCTGGAGTAAGTTTATCAAAACCTGTGTCCCAGGATCCTCCTCTTCCTTTCTTCTCTTCTTGTGTGTGTGTGTGTGTGTGTGTGTGTGTGTGTGCGTGTGCGTGTGGGTGTGCGTGTGCGTGTGCGTGTGCGTGTGCGTGTGCGTGTGTGTGTGTGTGTGTGTGTGTACTTATGTGTATTTGTGTAATTTTGTAATAGTTGATCAAAAATGTAATTTTAGTAATTGTTCGGTGTCATTGTAATTTAGATTGTGTAGCCAAGTTCTTACTATTTGTTTGCATTGGTGTAGTGGCTTGTCATACATAGTGAGTGTTTTGTTAACCGTCTTATAGATAAAAATTGAATTGGCCTTATGCTGACGTTTGGCGAACTCAGTATTGCATGAAATAGCATTTAGGACAGGTAGTTTACGTCTTTTGTCTTGATTGGGTTTAATGTATTGGACCTTACGGTGAAATCTTAAAATACTTTGGAGTATGTACAATTGCCTTATAGTTAGTAGTTTGGCTGTTGCATATAAACTATGTGTTGGGTATCTATACGGTCTAAAATACATAACTTTCAGGAGGGATCTTTGCGCTCTTTCCAACTGAAGAAGTTGTGTTTTATATGCACCGCCCCAAGCAGAAATACAGTACATTAGGTTTGACTGGGCAAGGGCTAAGTAAATGTTCTTCAATAAATCAGGTGGCACAACGTGCCGAAGTTTTTTGAAGATCCATATTAGGTTTCTTGTTCCATTTACCAAGTTGTCAATCTGTTTATACCAATTTAGATGCTGGTCGATGAAAACACCTAGATATTTGTAGTCAGTCACTTTATCGATATTAGGACAGTTACATTTTTGTATAAATGAAACTGGGCAACTATGACATTTTAGAGTTAAAGTCGTTGGGAGGTTGAGTGGATTTTCTTATCGAAAAAGTCATGAATTTTGTTTTAGAAACATTTAATGTTAAGACATTTTTGTTTAGCCAATTTACTACGTGTCTTATGCCCTTCTCCGCGTTTAGTTTGGTTTCTTCCCAAGTGTTTCCATGAAAAACCAGCGCAGTGTCGTCTGCATATGAGTATATCTTGCATGTTTTATTGTTTTTCAGAAGATCATTTATGTATATCAGGAACAGGGTAGGTCCAAGGACACTACCCTGCGGTACACCGCATGTGATTAATGCGTCCCTACTTACTGTATCGCCAATTTTAACACGTTGTTTTCTGTTATTCAAGTAGCTGTCAAATAATTTATACTGATTGCCGCGAATGCCTATATTTTCTAGTTTTTTCAAGAGCCTAGGAACCGAAACTGAATCAAAAGCCTTGGCCAAATCCAGATATACTACTATGCATTTCTGGCCCTGGTCAAGTCTCGATACTAACTCGTTTGAATGATGGTCTTCTCAAATCGATGAAAATGAAAATTTGTAAGTAGCAGAATCTGAATGGAAGAAGACAGCAGTCACGGCTGCGTATTAGTATCTAGCATTTGAGAAGGTTTCAGGAACTGTCCACCAATTCAAAAGTAAACCAATTTAAAAAGGAATTCAGTGGAGACGCATCCTAAGAGGAAGCTCCTGAAAACGTGTACCTACCGGTTACTCCACGCCTTCTTTTCACTTTCGCTTCCTTACACCTATTTATGCACTTAAATATGGCTTTGTGTTGCAAAACGGACATCCAATAATTGTAGTAAGTACTCGGATTATTAATTCTTTCCGTAAAGTGATTTCAGTGTGTGGCCCTGGTTAGCTCCTAAACGATTGAAAAAGATTTGACCTCAGTAAATAACCCTGGCATAATTATTGAACATAAATTATTAAAGGCTGCATTGCCATTTGGTATTCAATTTTTTTCTGCAAGGCAGTTATTATTTACCCATTAAGCAGGTACTGGAATAGTTTTCTTGCAGCTGTGCATGTCTCTACTGCTCCCAGTTCCTAGCAGGTACGTGGACCCTCTCGATCTATTATGCTCGCCGCAGTCGAAATCTCCTCTCCAAGTCCGGTTGCTGCAAGGAACCTCCTTGGCAGGGGTATACCTGACTTGACATGGCAGAAGTAGCCTTTCCTATAGATAGCAGTCGGCTCCTTGTATTGTATGTACCTATCTACTAGGGTTGTGCACCAACACATATTGTGCCAAGAAGTTTCCGCCGCCTCATTACAGAGTCTGCACATTTATCCGAGTAAATAATAACTAATGTAAATCTATTTCCTATTTAATTTTATAAATGTAGTTTGTTATGTTTGTAAGTTTATATGTTTGTGACACCATCACGTGACAACTATTCAAGTGATTAGGCTAGGAATGTAGGTATAGGCATAGCGTAGCTAGATAAACAATGTGTTGGATAATGGAGCGGTAAGCCAACGGGAAAGAAATGGGTTATGGCTCAATCCCGCAAAATTAATCCAAAACCAAAACTTACGCTGACGAAGCCGAACGTTAAACCTAGTAAGCAATAACTAAACGAAAAGCAAAATATCGGGTCGGAATCTGTGGTCGGAATGATATGAATCGTAGACTCACTAGCAAATGAAGCCTAGAGCCATCCTAGAACTGCCATAAGTAGGCATCATACCTACTCAGTCAATATCAATAGTAGGTATACGATGATCATTGAGCATTGATCACCAACAGAAAGTGTCGAAAGATTCCTTCGATTTTGAACGACCTCAATCCGTGACTCGCCTTTCGCTTGATTTCAATTTATGTAGGTACTAAAATAAGTATGTTCTTATTACTGCAATAGTGCCGTCTACGTGAGGTTAGAGAAATAACAATTGTGTTGTAAAGACTAGAGACTTACATCCAAACCAAAACACTAATAGCAAAATCATTTCTATTGACCGATGTACAAACTCTCCTTACGAATTTAGCAAATAAATCGTTGAAGTGCTTATAACTACTATAGATATCCGCAGAGACAAATAACGGCTTGAGTAGTATCGACATTCATCAGTGTTTTTCAAGACTATGTCAACACTTTCAGCAGCATTTATAATGCCAGCAAAATTGTGTCCGGAACACAATGTTGCAACTTGCAGGCATAATAACTGTAACAATAGCGGCAAAAGTCGGTCGCCGCAGCCCGCGATACAACTTACTGTCACTTGGGATTGTGAACCGTTGATCAATGAATACCATAAAGACACAGTTGCTGAGTTCCCGTTACCATCGCTTTTATGTATTGGCTAATGAATGTTGATTAACCACTGGATGGAACTATCATATTTTTGAAATAGGTAGATTGGTAGAATTGGTGCAGGTGGTGAATACGTCTTTTAACTTCTATAGAGGGAAACAATTTTAAAAATTGATGGTACCAAAAGCGAAAGACACAGTATACTATACCTACAATGCCTCTAGGATCAAATCATTGCCATAGACACTGATAAGAAACCCAGGATATGGTCATCCGAATGATTAACGTAAACCTTTTTCGTAGAAGCAAACAATAGCGCCATCTGGTGGATAAACGGGATATTTTTTCGCGCCGCGCCGTCCGCCCTATGTCCACGACAGAGCCACGCCCCGATAGTTTTCAACTAGCTATGTATTTGCTAGCGAAAATATTGAAAGAACTAAGAAAGAACAAAACGGTATAATAATATGGTATAGGTACAATAATATAAACATACACATTACACAGTGAAGTGTGAACAATAAAATAATATCTTATCTAAAAATTAAATAACGGTATTTAAATATTTAAGTAGGTATACTTAAGTATCATCTTAGCTGTCGTCACGCCCATTGATTGAATTTCGACCGCCTTTCGATGTAATTTTACTCAGTCTAATCTCAATTTAGACCATGACTAACTCTCTACTCATGCCTCGGTCCGGAGTACGGACTGATACTAAATAATTTAAAAATTCAATGACCAAGATTTCCAATTAATGAGTAAGGAGGTAGCCAATAACTAGCAAGTCCTAAGTTAAGTAGTAACCAATAACCGGTAGGTATACATGTGTGCAATTGTTGCAGAGTGCAGACGTCCGTGAATGCCGCGCCGCATGGATGGCGACGCAAGCCTGGCGGTCGCTCGCCCTCCTGTTGGCGGGTACCACCCTCGTTCTAGCTAAATGTACGTACCTGAGCTGCCTGGTGCCTGCAAGTGCAGGCACTAGGCAGCAAGTTGGGCAAGTGCCCAACTACTCCCACAAGTACTAGATCGAAGCAGGTGTTACCTACTTAGCGGAAGTGTCTACCTACACGATGCACCACAATAAGCACCTAATTATTATATTGTTGTAGTCCACAATTCTGGATGAAGATGTTAACCACAGAATATGAATTGCGATTACTGTGTCACACAATTCTTCCAAAAATTTACGCACCTATACGTCGAGAAAGAAGTCAAGTCTATAGTCCTCACACCAAACCATAATTGTTTTGGCTTAAAACGGTTTGCAGACAACAGCTGCAAAATTTTGTGAATCAACTAAACGTACCTACCTATTCTTATAAAGGTTAGAGAGTGGTAAAGACTCACTAAAGCCTCTTAATTAAAACGTGAACCTCGGGAATCCAAAAAAATCAGTAGGTATACCAAGGAGGCAAAGTAAACATATCTGATTTTTCGAACTTGCTTTACCAATGAAGGAAAATAAAGCTGGAAACTTTTATTCGCTTATAATTTACAAAAGTAGGACGGATATCAAGTGTATAACTAAAAGGTCGAATTACTTACTACAAAAGTTGTTGTCAAATTGTTATTTATACTTGCAAACATATCAATAGCAGTCACACACATCTCACATTTCCAAGCAGGAATGTGTGCGGAGATAAAAACGTCAAGTTCCAATTTCCATTGAAGTGACGGTTGTTAGGTTTCCCACCATACAAGACGCTGGGAACGGCCTCCTTTCATTAGGCCAATGAGATACTGCCCTACAGACATCAAGGCCAGGCAAAAAGTGGTGTACTCTTTACCCGGAGACGAACAATTCAGGTTGGGTCGGTACCTTTACTTACTCCATCATTGGTCGGTACTGGGTAGGTATAGCTTGGTGCTTTGTACTCTACGTTCTTTGAATTTTAAACAGTAGGTTCTTGTGTCGCTGATGAATGTCAGTATGTGACCCCTTTCACTGTAAATTAGCATTTGGAAACATTTCTCGAATTTCGAGTTTATTGTGTCGGCTTTTCTCTGACAGAAAGCGGCGGTACCTAGTGTTACTTGTATTAAGTACTTAGCCTATAGCTACATCTTGTGACGCTAGAAATGTTTAATCAAACAATTTTAGCTTTTTTTCTGCCCCTTTAAACCGATTTCAAAAAGATGGTAAGTTACGATGTTAGCTCAGCTTTAATCGTAGTACTTAACTTGTAACACAGAGCCGGAGCGCGTCTCGTAAATCGCTTGTCGCGGTAGTCTTTGCCGGTAGGGTGGTCAAAACGTCCCACTAGAACGGTTCTAGTGGAACCACCACCACAGTGGTGGTAACTAAACCAGACCACCACTAAGTAGGTCCAAAATGCGCGCCACGAGAAAATTTTTTCGATATCTTTTCTCTGTCAATTTGCTTATAAGAACGATAAAGAGATCAACAAAATTTCGTCGTGGCGCCACCGATATGAACCTTGAACTGCCAGGGACGGTAAGTCATCAAGTTTGTAGAGTATCGTTGTTGTAGATGCAGAGCTAGAGTCATGGCGAGGCAGCGGGCGGCCGGTGACGGCGGCGCAGGAGGCTGAAGACGAGCGACACGACGCCGAGATGCTCGCCGCCGTCAAAGCCTCCCTGCAGCAGTGGGAGATCAAGAGATCGCGCACAAGGTTAGCTTAGCCTACGCCCTACCTACTTGAGCTGACCACAGCCACAGGAAGCTGAACTACTACCCGTTCGCAGACGCTTTGCTGATGGCTTCCCCTCCCACTTCATTCGACTGCCACCCGCGCACGCCTGCTATCAGACGATTGCGGGTATAGCAGTCGCATGAGGTGGGAGAAGTAATCGGCAAAGCTTCTGCGAACAAGTTATAATCAGCCGCTTTAGCCATGTTTAACCTTATATATATACTAGCTTTTGCGCGCGGCTTCGCCCGCGTTAATTTCGATTTTTCACAAACCCAGAGATTCAGATTTTTCATAAACCTGAATTTCCTTATCAACCTTAACCTTTATACCTACTTTTAAGAAAGCAGCTGACGGTATCGATTGCTTTGGAAAATTGGGTATTTTTAATTTATGTTTTAAGAATGTATATTGTGTGAAGGAGTATTTTCCAGCGTAAAATTCGACTTTTCACAAACTCCGCGGTGAACATGGATTTTCCGAGACAAAAAGTAACCTTTGTGTTCATCCAGGATATAAGCTAGCTCCATTCCAAAATATCTACGAAATCGGTTCTGTATTTGCGGAATGAAGGATAATTTCTTCCGCGTGAATTTCGTTTTTCACACATCCCGCGGAAATCACGGATTTTTCGGGATAAAAATTAGCCTATATGTTAATCCGGGATATATTCTACCTCTATTCCAAATTACAGCCAAGTCGGTTCAGTAATTGCGGCGTGAACGATTTTTCTCTTGCGTGGAATTCGATTTTTCAAATATCCCACAAAAAACATGTAATTTTCCGAGATAAAAAGTAACCTAAGTGCTAGATCATTATATAATCTGCCTCTTATCCAAATTTCAGCCTGATCGTTTCAGTAGTTGCGGCGTAATGGAGTTTTTCTTCCGCAGGAATTTTGGTTTTTCACACACCCCGCGGAAACCACGGATTTTTTCGGGATAAAAATTAGCCTATATATTAATCCGGGATATAATCTACCTTTATTCCAAATTACAGCCAAGTCGGTTCAGTAATTGCGGCGGGAACGATTTTTCTCTCGCGTGGAATTCGATTTTTCAAATATCCCGCAAAAACCATGTAATTTTCCGAGATAAAAAGTAACCTAAGTGCTAGATCATTATATAATCTACCTTTAATTCAAATTTTAGCCTAATCGTTTCAGTAGTTGTGGCGAAGGGAGTTTTTCTCCCACAGGAATTTTGGTTTTTCAAACATCCCGCGGAAAGCATGGATTTTTTCGGGATAAAATGTAGCCTATGTATTAAACCGGGATATAATCTACCTCTATTATAAATTTTAGACAAATCGATTCAGAAATTGCGACGTGA
Organism: Coenonympha arcania; assembly: GCA_036785405.1. NCBI lineage: Eukaryota > Metazoa > Arthropoda > Insecta > Lepidoptera > Nymphalidae > Coenonympha > Coenonympha arcania. Next base: position 7,494,914 of record CM072061.1, read on the forward strand.
AGGAGCATTTCCCCCGCGCGTATTTCTATTTTTTACAAATTTCGCGGGAACTATAGATTTTTGTGGGATAAAAAGTAGTCTATTTATTAATCCAGAATATGATTTAACTCTTTTTTAAATTTCAGAAAATTCCGATCAGTAACTGCGGCGTGAAGAAGCATTTCTTCGTAATATCTTTGGACCCCCGTTTCACCCCCCTAGGAGGTAGTCTCATAAGTAGGAATTAAAAAATCGAGGAACTTTGTTATTTTTATCCAAAAGCGTACTTACCGATTTTAATGAACACAACTTAAAAATTGGCGGATTTCCATATACATTCAGTGTACTAAATATCGGGAATTTGTCAATAAAACAAAAAATACAAATTATTCATCTAAATTTATTTTATCGCCTTCAAAGTAGGCCCCATCGCTTGCAATACAACATCTGCAACGCTTCACCCAGTCTTCCATACATTTTTCATAGGCTATTTGCGGTATGGCCTTTAGCTCATTCAGCGAATTTTCTTTTATGGCTTCTATCGACTCAAAACGTTTTCCTCGAAGTGGTAATTTTAACTTGGGAAATAAAAAAAGTCAGACGGAGCCATATCAGGAGAATACGGTGCTTGGTCGAGAACATTTGTTGAATTTTTCGCTAAAAACTCTTTCACTATAATGGCTGTGTGTGATGGTGCATTATCATGGTGCAGCATCCATGAGTTGTGTTGCCACAAATCTGGACGTTTTCGGCGGATACTCTCACGCAAACGCTTAATGACGCCTAAATAATATTCTTTATTCACTGTTTCTCCCTCTGGAAGGAATTCGGAGTGAACCACACCACGGTAGTCAAAAAAAACTGTCAGCATCACCTTGATTTTGGAGCGACTTTGCCGCGGTTTTTTGGGTTTCGGCTCGTTTTCGAGACGCCATTCTGAAGACTGTTGGCTTGTTTGCATGTCGTACTCATAAACCCATGTCTCGTCGCCAGTTATTATACGTTTCATGAAGGTCGGATCCGTAGAAGCTCGGGAAACCATGTCTTCAGCGACATGCTTTCGCTGCGCTTTTTGAACAAAATTGAGCTCTTTTGGAACTAGTCCAGCGGCGACGCGTTTCATGCCTAAAATGTCAATGAGAATGTTGTGGACGGACTTAAAAGATACGTTCACCACACTAGCCAACTCTCTGAGACTCATACGTCGATTTTCGAGCACTAGCTTCTTGATTCTGTCGATGTTTTCTTTGGTCGTAGCGGTTGAAGGTCTACCAGAACGAGGCAAGTCTACTACTAATTCTCGGCCTTCTTTAAAAGCTTTATACCATTCATAAGTCCTTGTTTTCGATATACACGATTCGCCGTAGGTATTTCGCAACATTTTTAGTGATTCACCACATGAAATATCATTCGAAACACAAAATTTAAGGCACACTCTTTGTTCAACAATATTTTCCATTGTAAAAATCGCCGAGAACTCAAAACTATAACCAACAAAAAGTGTAGTTTAAAACAAATTAAATGACAGATCCCGCTCAAACTTTGCGCGCTAAATCAGTACAGTGCTACCAACATGCAGTAAAAAAATTAGAACGACCTCTTTTACACGGGTCTTTTTATTGACATATTCCCGATACTTTTTACACAGAGTAGTATGTAAAATAAAATTACTTATTTAACACCCTTAGCGGTAGAATTTCAAACATTCCTGTCTTAGTACACATCTAGCTGAAAATTTCATGTTTCTGCGTTCAACCGTTTGGGCAGTAGCTTGTCCAAAAGCCAGCCAGCCGGGACCAAGCGTTTTCTAGTTTCAACCCCCTTTTTAGAGAGTTAGGGGTGACATTTCCAAAATCCCTCGGACACCCATTCTCTTATTTTTATTCGAAAGTCTATATACCAATTTTCAAGAATCTAACTTGAAAAATGAGGGACTTTCATACAAACGTAAATCCCTTATTTAACCCCCTTAGGGGTAGAATTTCAAAAACCCCTTCTTAGCGAGCGGTTTGGGTTCACAAAGAATCTTCCCTGAAAATGTCAAGTTCTTACGTTCAGCCGTTTGGGCTGTAGCTTGTTTGTCAGTCAGTCACTCAGGACAAAGCCTTTTATAGTTATAGATAATAACCTTAAGTATCTATTCTTTTTTTATTACGTTTTCTCTCGCAAAACTAAAAAATGTATGAGAATGACATTTGTCATCGATAAATCACGTGATCACGACGTATCGACCGGAGATGGATTCTCATACATTTCTCAGTTTTTATCGTCATATTATTTCAGTTATATTACCTAGTTCATATTAGTTCAGTTGCGCGTGCAGGGAGGGTCAGAGACAAAAGCACCTCCGGCTAGGAGACGACAGATAGGTACAAGCCTATTTCAACTGCTCAATGTCATCAAAAACTCTCTGAAATCTGAAGTAGCTTATATGAACAGGTACTACTTACTAAATCATTAGAATGAATCGTAAAGCGAGTAGCTACAGTACATGATAATTATTGTAATTTTCGTCAAGAGATTCAGATACCATAACCATAGGGATGTGTGAAACATTTCGACGTGTGTGTATGTGTATGTATGCGACACAAATTACAAATACTAAATGCAGCTGATTGTGATAGGCTGGTATTTCCTAAAAAGCCATGTTTAAGCGACAAAGCAAATCGTACCCATTATCACCACTTTCACTAGCTGTTCGACGCGGCACCAACACTTACTAACACAATGTCTAAGTAATTGCCTACTTTCGAAGTAATTCTTAACTTCAGTTATTACTTTGCATTGATACGCGTTTGTAGTTTGAACATAAAAGAGTAAGTACGTAACGAAGTAGTCTTAAAAGCAGCTACATTATTCACCTACTCTGACTTCTGAAAAAAATCATTTGAATCCTTGTCAGATTTACCTTCAACTTATGGGTGCCTACGGGGTAATCACTTTCTCATTTTTTTTTCATAGGACCAAAAGATCACAAGGCAGTGTCTGCTATGGCGATTTCGGATGTTTTGACGATACGGGACCATTCGCATACTTGGAGACGCTGCCGAGTCCACCTCAGGAAGTCGGAACAAATTTTCTGCTATATTCTACAACCAGCAGGTAAAATACCCATAGTTATGCAAACTATTTATGATGCATGTCGAGATTTAAAGGTTGCTAATTTTAAGTAGGCGGGATAAATTGAATAATGGATCTTCAGGAAGGAACTTATTTGCTTGTTGGCTTAAATATTTAGGTCATCGCCTAAATTACTGACGATACGAGTTAAATATGGAATGTATGACTTGGAAACGGGTGACCAGTAGGCGGTGGTGGACTAGATATTTGTGATGAAGAGTCATAGTTCTCAATTTCTCATTTAAAATGCACATAATATGAACCCACTAAAGACGTGATTACGCCCATGTGGTTAGATTTAACCACATCTTTGGACTGACATTTTAAATTGCCGAAAACGACGTTTTGCCGAAGACGTTAGTATTTAGCGCGATCTTTTTCAAGTGTAGATTTAAAAAGTTAAATAGATATATTATGTACCTACGAATGTGAATGATCTCCGAAAGTTTTGAAAGTAGTAGCACGCGACATCGAGTAATTATCTTTGAATACTAGAAGGAACCAAGTACTATAGTAGGTAGATAAGACTCACTTAACTACGGCTTAACCTAAACACTTAGGCCTAGCTAGGTTTATCATGTATGGACTACAGATTTAAATTACCGTGGACTGTGGGGACCATAGAGTTAAAATATAGGTACGTAGTACCTATATATTAACTCTATGGTGGGGACTCTTTTAAGATATTAGAATTAGGTATAACGCGACCCTTTTAAGGGCAGATTTGTAGGTTTATGTCGTGCAAAAGTATAAAATGTGTTCGTGTGCAGAGTGTCCATAAGTTTTGGAATTAGTAAAGCCTTAAAATTAGATATCTTTGACCACTAGAGGGGACCAGCCGCTCGTGGCGGTGTCGGCCAGCAACATATCGGCGGCGTGGCACTGGGCGGCGCGCGCGTTCGACACGGCGCGCCCCACGCGCGTCATCGTGCACGGCTTCGGCTCCAACTGCGACAACGTTTGGGTGTACGAGATGCGCTCCGCCTTGATGGCAGTGGTGAGTCATTTCTTTTGAAGTCGACTGTCAAATCAAAAAGCTGCAACCGCGATAGCCGGTAGCCTCGTGCAGCTAATCGTCCGTTCAGGTTGTAGGGCACGCAGGGCACCCGGTCAAGTGCGCAATGGTCTATCTCGCATGGCCGCAGACTCGCAGAGGCATTCCGTAACGTTTTCGGATATGAATCCCCACTTTGCGAAGTTTGCTTTGGAATTTCCAGATAGGCCAGCTGAGGTTATGTCCTTCAGCTAGCTTTTCGCTGATGCTTGGATTAAGGGTATTTAGCCGTAACCACCACACTCTGTGGAGGTTACGGCTACGGCAACGCATAGTTTCAGCGGGCCGGTTGAATGGCTGCACTGAATGTAGGAAGCTTTGTGTAGTGGTGAGTTGCAAAGTAATATAATAATATTGCTCCCCAGACCAATTTCGGCTACGATGGTTCATCTTTACGGAGATTTAGGTACGCGGGACATATTAATGCACAAGTGTGTGCGCAAACACAGGTGCATAATTCTCTATTGCTTACTTTCTTAGTCCAATGAGACGGCAGCTCGACACGATCGGAGAGAGATGGAGACTTGCAAAGTGTCTCTTCCTAAACATAATTCGATATTACCTGTCTACTGAATTCGCCACGATTTCCACTGGTGACACACGACGTGACGATAATTCCAACTTCATTACAACCCTGTTTTTCTCTTTTGATATCATTAATTACACCATATTTCACTTGTGCAGGAAGAATGCAACGTGATTTGCGTGGACTGGGAGGGCGGCGCCTCCATGCCGAACTACCTCCGCGCCGCGGCCAACACGAGGCTGGTCGGCAAACAGCTCGCTATGCTGTTGGAAGGCAAGTTTCATCAATCGATAATCCTTGTGAAGTAATCATCAGCATTCTGCAACAATGTTAGATAAGTACCTGACAAATCTTACGGAAAGACTTGCCTAAAGCACAGTAGGCCTGCCGCTTGTATTATCTTGTCTAAAAATCTCCACTAAGTAAATCTGACTAAATACAGCCCGTACTAGGACAATATAGGTATCTAATGCATTTATTTAACTCTGGTTCCATCTTATTGTCCACAGGCTTAGCTCAACACATCGATCTGAGATTCGAAGACGTTCACCTCATTGGTTTCAGTCTGGGAGCTCATGTGGCTGGGTTTGCTGGATCCGAGTTGAAAAATATAAGTCGAATTACAGGTAGATATAAGACCTATTTAGAACATGTTTTTTTTTTGTTTTATTCGGGCACTATTGCTCATGGTGAACATGCAATTGGCATATAGCTACGAGTATAATAATATTATTGCAACAAAATACTTAATACCTAACTACGTCTAAAGTAATTTTTAAATTTTATAGAGCTTGTAAATTTTATTATTTAAAGGTTTAGATCCAGCCGGTCCGCTATTCGACTTCCAGGACCCAAGAGCACGGCTAGACAAAACGGACGCCAAGTTCGTAGACGTCATCCACTCCAACGGAGAAACCCTGATACTGGGAGGACTGGGCGCTGCGCAGGCGCTCGGCCACGTCGACTTCTACCCAAATGGCGGACGAGTGCAACATGGCTGCTCTAATTTGTCAGTATATAATGGGCCCAATTCACGAAGACGCGCCCCACTCCTTAACTCCTTGCCTCCATAAAACATAAGCGATTGTGAAGGAGTGAGACGCGTCTTCGTGGATTTATTCTATGAGCAAGGAGAATAATAGAACCGTGCCCGGATATTTACCTACGTCTTGACGAAGTACTTAAGTTCATAGTTTTAAGACTCAATGTCGCTGCGTACCCTTCCCTTTATATCACCGAACATTTAAAATAGTTCTGAGGGACCTCCGCATTGATAAATAGGACAGGAAACTCAATGTCCTTATAGCTACCATATTACAGCTTGAGGCTAGAGCATGGTAGATTCGAGTGGGATTTTTCCATGAAATGTTTTCACACCATTGTACCGTACTACCATTATATTATGAGCATGAAAAAATGTTATACGAAGAGTCATGATTCAGACGACCTTATTTGCAGGTTCGTAGGCGCAGTATCGGACCTGGTGCTGCCGTGGGCGGGCGCTTCGCCCGAGGGTCGCTCGCTGTGCAACCACCGGCGCGCGTACAAATTCTTCACGGACTCCGTCTCGCCAAAGTGCCACTTTCCAGCATTTCCTTGCTCTGACTATGACGCCTTCATGGAGGTAACTATTATAATTATGCAAGGCACGGAGAAATCCTATATCAATCTGAAGGTTAGAAATCAGTCAAATGCTGGAAACATGACCCACTAGCAGCCTCGTGTAATGGCTCGTGTAAACGAGGCTGCTAGTGGTTACACCGAGACCACGATGGTCCTGGTATAGCCACTAGCATTAACTGCTTCCATTGGTTTCTTATATCGGTGGGTTTTTGCACTATTGCGTGTTGCTGGTCTGACCGACTAAGCGACCAGTCGCTTTTTTGCCCTCGGTGTTGCTTTCACAATAATACATTGTCCCCACGTACGATGTTATGGCAAGCAACGTTTATATGAAGAAATATCGGGAGCGAAATTATAGGAAACGTAACATGTCGGGACTGTAGATAATAAAAATAAGTTTAATGTTGGATCATGCCTTTCCAGGGAAAATGTTTCCCGTGCAATAGCGACCGTCGCTGCGGCAACATGGGTTATTACGCAGATCGGTCTCTAGGCAGAGGCCAGTTGTATCTTCTTACCAGAGAAGAAGAACCGTTTTGCGGTATGCATAAATTACATTCTTATACGTGCTAAACTACTGTAAAAGATTATAAAGGCATACCTACTATGAAGTACCTAACTACCTAATATGTGGTTTTGTCTATAATTTTGCACCAATATTGTTTTAATCCTTTCAGCTTTGGTATTTGCGGCCAGACTCGTCAAACGAGGACTAATCTCATTATGACATTATATTAAGAGATTCTTTAAGAGATTTTCCCTGAACAGCTTTTTATCTCCACGCGAGTTCTTATCTACTAACTTACCCGCTCTTTATTCTGAAGCAGACTGAACTGACAGACTTCTGAGCATATCCCCCAGTCGCTAAAAGTTTCCGTACCTTAGGTATCCCGCCAGAGCCTAACTGGAAGACTTTCGTTGCATCATCGTGAAGTGTCCGATATACTAACTCAAGGAGAGGTTGTCAAATCTTGGGAAGGAGAAGATGAATTCGATGAATTACATTTGTATTGTTTCTTCAACTTTCAGCCCACCAGTACCATGTGGCGCTGTGGGGCGGCCACGAGCCTGGCGAGAAGCCGAACTATGGCCGCGTCACACTCACTCTGCACGGCGACTCCGGGCTCAACGAATCCTTCCCAATGACTAAGTACGTACTCACTATCGTAAAACGTACCATTAATGTAGACTTAGTAGCTTAACTGGATACAGAGTTGAATTAAGTTTGTGGTAAAAATACTACGGATACTAAAATAAAATTACTTATATCCTTACGTAGCAAGGAGTGTCATGCGTGTAACCACCGGTGTAACCATGATAGGCTCGGTTAGTACCTAATCTTTATTATTCGGTGACATAGCAGAGATAACTCGACCCAAATAGTTAGCTCTACAGGTGGACATGTTACTCGACTCAACTCTTTGCAATAATCAGTCTTGTAACACGTTTTGGTGCGCAGGCGCGAGGAGAGTCCGCGGAGCGTGCGCTTCGGACGCATGCTGGTGCCGCACCCCGCGCTGGGCGTGCCGCTGCGCGCGTCGCTGCACTACGCCGCCTACAACGGCTGGCTGAGTGCCGGCCTGCGCGCCGTGCGCCTCGACAAACTCCTCATTACCGACAGCTTCGGGAAGACGTGAGTTCATGTCGATTGTCGTGTGCAGTCTCTGATCCGGGACGCTTAACATCAGAATTCCCGAGATAATAGTTCAACACAACAAGAATAGGTACCTACATGATCGGCTAATCTAAAAAAAAAGATTCCGATGAATTGAGAACCTCCTCCTTTTTTTGAAATCGGTTTAAAATGAATGCCCTCTGTGTTTGCGCTTACACGTTGAAAAATAAAATGTAGTGGAGGGGCATTCATTTAAAAATTAGACGATATCCAAGTGCGACACATCATAAGATCCATTCGTGACAAACTTTAATATTACCAGAAAAATAACCTACCTATAAGACTTTTTTATAACTCTTATAACTTATAAATAGGTAATTACTAAAAAATTTACAGATCATCGTTCTGCAAGACGCTCCGGCTACTATCGGATGAAACAGTCCAAATACCACTGTATCCGGGAGACTGCCAAATTCAAAAGGTGAATTTCTCCATCAACTTTGTTTTTTTAAGTTCCATTTGGTTTGAATTGTTTCATACGGAAATTATAAAATAAAAATATCGTGTTCCCAGATTGAAGAAACAACAAACATCACAAAAGGTGAATCCGCTGTGGCCGACAAAGGTAATGCAACAAACGCAGTAACAGCAGACCCTCACGACAACGAATTGCCAGAGGACTTTCCGCAGAGGCAGTTCCTACTCGCGGACGAGTGGGAAGACACGACAGACACGGGACGCGCTTTCGGCATGACTAACACCAAGACGGCTCCCGGCGGGGCTGTAGAGATCGCTGAACCTGTGCTGCGGCCACGCAATCGAAAGACGCCGAGGCAAAGATCCGACTCTCCAGACAACATCCACGAAATATCCGAGCCCCTTCTGCGCGCCACGCGACCCCCGCGCACGACCACGCAGCCTCCGTTGCGCAAACCCAAAAACTACGACATATCAACTCCCTCCAGCAAAGAATGGGACGAGCGAGCGGAAAAAGAGCCGACTAGTTTCGCCGTACAATTCCTGCCGGCTCGCCTCGCGTCCTTCATAACCAGAGCGGAACGTTACGCCAGAGACACGCTCCTGCCGTTAGTTTCCGCGTATGCGCCGCGGTTACCTATATTCGGGTCTCGAGAACTGCCCAAGACGACCGCCCGGTTCATACCCACGGACGACACTAACGTCACAAGCTCCGCGCCGGTGCCGACGCCGACTTTAGAAATGAAGATCGAGTCGCTGCGAGAACTGGGACCTCCGGGCGAAAAACGTGAATTCGAGACACCCGAGGATCCGGACATACCGGTGGTGATTTCGACGACGACGACTTCTTCGACAGCTCCGCCGACGACGACGACGACAGAAATGGATAAACTGAAAGTGGTGCCGAAAGAGATGTTACACGTGATCGAAGGGCCCACTGCGTCGACCAGCACCGCACTCCCGCCGGTCGCATTGAGAAGCGAAGGCGAAAAAATACTAATCGTGTATCCGATCAACGCACGGGACGAAAGAAAAATCAAATCGCACTCGTTCCCCGAAGAGATGCAATTCGAAGCCCTGTACAGGCACACGGCAGAACCGACTGCTGTCAGAGTCGACTTGCCCACCTTCACCCCTCCCACTTCCACGGATAAGCCTCCCCAGACCACTGCTCCTACGTCAAGCGTCAAACCGTTAGAGTCCCGATACTTTTCCGTACCATATTTAAAATCAGACGAATCCAAATCTAAAGGAAGCCGAAGGTGAAACTAACCTTATCTGATGTAAATAATTACAGTTAGTTCAATCCACGAAGACGCGCCCCACTCCTTGACAATCGCTTTATGTTTCATGCGATTCTGCAGGAGTAAGGCGTTGGAGGACGTCTTTAAGCTACTGGATTGGAACGGATGTGGCATCAACATCAACGGCGAGTACATCACTCACTTGCGATTTGCCGACGATATAGTCGTCATGGCAGAGACCCTGGGGGATCTCAACACAATGCTCAACGACCTCAGCAGAGTTTCTCAACAAGTTGGACTCAAAATGAACATGAGCAAGACAAAGATTATGTCAAATACTCATGTTTCGCTCCAACCAGTGGTTGTTGAAAACTCTGCACTCGAAATTGTTGACGAGTACATATACCTTGGACAAACAATACAATTAGGTAGGTCCAATTTCGAGAAAGAGGTGAACCGCCGAATCCAACTCGGCTGGGCAGCGTTCGGGAAACTCCGCGATGTCTTCTCGTCCAACATCCCTCAGTGCCTGAAGACCAAAGTCTTCGAACAGTGCGTGTTGCCAGTGATAACCTATGGATCAGAGACTTGGTCGCTAACTATGGGCCTCATAAGAAGGCTCAGGGTCACTCAGCGAGCGATGGAGAGAGCTATGCTCGGAGTATCTTTGCGCGATCGAATCAGAAATGAAGAGATCCGCAAAAGAACCAAAGTAACCGACATAGCTCAACGTGTCGCAAAGCTGAAGTGGCAATGGGCGGGGCACATAGCTCGCAGGACCGATGGACGTTGGGGACCCAAGGTGCTGGAATGGCGGCCACGCACCGGAAAGCGCAGTGTCGGTCGACCCCCCACCAGGTGGACGGACGACATTAAGAGGGTCGCGGGGAGTCGCTGGCGCCAGGCGGCGCAAGATCGTGGTGTTTGGCGGTCATTTCAGGAGGCCTATGTCCAGCAGTGGACGTCCATCGGCTGAAACGACGACGACGACGAAGCGCGATAGCAGTATTTTTTTTTTGGTAAGTAAGTGTTTGGCGCGGAATAGGCGCGTCTTCGTGAACTAACTATATTTTCGTAATTTGTTGTAATTCTTGTAAATGAATATCTAAACGTTTTGCTGTAATTATTCCATATCACTACAAGGAGAATTTCTTATAATAAAGCAGTTATAATAAACAGTTTTTTGATAAATTATATCATTATATTAGTCTTGTAAATATTATTATAGGTGTTAAGAATAGAATAAGAGAAATTTCGTTTTTTAATAAAAAATATTTATTAAAAAAAACATTGTTTATGTTGTCAAACATTGCATTCCTCGGGAATCACAAAAGAACTTATAAGTTGAATAAAAATTATAATTGTTCATCATTCAAAAACTAAAATCCTATTCCTAAGGCACTCTGAGAAACAAACAATAATATTTTGTTTAACAACAAATTGAAAAATCTGAACCTTGATACAAACCTTTTTTAAATCCGTGAGGTTATTGCTAAAGTCATAGTTCATTCATTGAAATTACTAAACATACACAAACATGAGGTACTTATTTTACCATCACTATTAGTAATGTGAATATTCCACCATTTAATGCCACACGTGCCTCCAACAGAACATCCTCCTTATATCTATAGTAATAAAGCTTTTTCATACTCATCTCATTGTATGTAACCTAAGAAACCGGTCCGGTGGCCTGATTCTGTATCGTTAGTTAGCAACTCGCACTGGGTTATTAAATAAGAAAACTGAGGAAAAAATCCTATTTTTGCACAAGGTACTAACTTAGGTTGGTATGGTATAGCATCAACATACCATGCAAGTTGCTAATTTGTTCAAAAATAATGCAAAAATAGGATTTTTGCCAACTTTTTCCTAGTTAATAACTCAGCGTGAGTTGCTAACTAACGATACAGAATCAGCCCACTGAACTTAAATATTGACGATCACCTGCGCAGAAGCGATTTTAGGTAAAAGCAAGAGAGAGCGTTGCGTAAACGCATTTCCCTTGACTTCAATGATTCCAGATACGTACCGGTATTTGTACAAGTATTCAATATTTAAGCAAAGTCAAAACTCATAATGTCTCTAACGAGTTAAGGGAGCAGCCAAATAACATCTATTTGATATCCACAATCTCTTTCTAAAAACGTATAGCAGTGAGTAGTGACATTTGGTGACGTTTATCGATAGCGATTGCTATACGTTTCTCAGTTATAATAAGTGTAAGTTGGCTAGACCTGCAGTATGGCAAAGATGGCACCTCGAGAAAATCTGTGTACATAAGAATTCGATAACCTTTTCTCGTGGCGCGAATCTAAGCCTCATTCTTGTGTTGCAAGCGTTACTTGTAGTGAAAACCACATCAACCTTAACTGGACCAGAGGTTCCTGGATTGATGGTCTTTAATAGACCAGGGTAGAAGCCTTTCAAAATAATAAAAAGTGAAAAAAAAAATTACAGTAGGATGAAATGGTGGTTTAAGGGTAAAAATGGTTTTCCTTGATTTCCGGCAAACCTTCAATTCCTATGGAAAAAAGTTAAATGGCAAAGTTGTAGGTAATAAAAAGGTCTACAACTTTTGTATTTGCAATTTTCTCACATAACCTCAAAATTTAGGTGAAAAATTCAAAAAACCAAGGTTTTGGTTTTTCATTTATATCTTTTTCAAAAATTTTTTTTTCTACGAAATTTGGTGATAACTTACCTTATTATGTCTCAAATACACTGTAATTTATTTGATTTAAAATATTGATTTTTTTCACCTTATTTTGAATTAATATCGAAAAAGCACCCTAATTTTCAATCGAAAATTCTGACGTCAAAATATCAGCTTTTTTCAAAAAGTTAGTACTTATGTTTTCTGTTACTTGAAATCTCTACTTTCCGATGGTGAAAAAAAATATGTTACTATAGTAAATCTTCTCAGAAAATGCAAAAAAAACTCGAATACGAATTTTTTTTTTTTAATTGAGATTACATGTTACATAGATTAAAAAAAAATACCTGAGTGACCTACGAAAAATTGTAGCCCATCAAAAGGTATTTCAAAGAGAAGTGGGGAAGGGGCTAGGCGGGTCTGGGTCTTACTACTTTGCATTTTCTGAGAAGTTTTACTATTGTATCATTTTTTTTTTTCACCATCGGAAAGTAGAGATTTCAACGAACAGAAAACATACCAACTGTAACGGGGATTTTAGAGATGTCTGAGCACGGGTCTGTCTTTCTAGTTGTTTATGTGCAGATTTTTGAGGCGATCGGACACCCATGTGCTCGATGTACTTTATGACACATATAGCCGGGGTACTGGAGGGTCGTGGAAGCTAACGCGTTTTCTTTTACTCGCCGGTGACGCGGTGGTTTCGTCTGTAATGTCGATCAGTTTCCTCTTTAAAATAGGCCCCGCAGGACTGCTGTCAGTGCTGGGCAAAGTTCTTCAGTGCAAGTTCTGCAGTGCAAGTAATGACAATTCGGATGACACGGACGAGAGCGGGTCCGTCTCATCCGAATTGTCATCACTTGCACTGCTATACAGGGCTCTCAAATTACGTCTAGCCGACGAGTTGAACGAAGGACTTCTCTTAACTTCTTCGACGTCTATAGATTTTTCTGCAGGGACTATTGTTTGTCTATCCGATACACACATTCCTAACATTTGCGCCGCTCTACCGCCAGGGCGCATTTGTGGTCTGTTTTTCTTTAAAGATAGCGAGGAACTAGGACTCGTATTCTTAACGCAGACTTCTGCTCTGGGCGGCGATTGATCTCTCCTGTATGGTGGCACTTTGTCTTCGGTAAAGATTTCGGGCGACTCGCAAGTTTCGAATGGTTCTCCATTGCTTTGTACCGGCGAAGTAAACTTTATAAGATCGTAATCACTACTCGTTTCCGGCGACGGTGATTTCTGGTCGCAAATCGGGCTCATAGATTTTATTGGCGATATTTGCAATGTGTCATCGATAAAATCTTTTTTTCTTCGTTCGTTATTACATGAAGAGCTCAAATCTTCTTTTTCTGCATTCACTACTACCGACTCGGATAAAGTTTCCGTAATATCTTCAGCAGTTTCCGTTTCTGATACATTTTCACTGTTCTCGACTATTACTATTACTTCTACTTTATCGTCAGTAATTTTGTCACTTTTTTTGAGTCCAATGATATGTTCATCTGTATCAGACGTTTTGTCTCTATGAATATCCGTTTCTAAAAACATGTCAGGGTCCACAGGCTGCGTATCGACCTCAGATATATTTTGTGTCCGGTGGGTCGTTTGTGACTTCCTCAAAATTAGTTGGAGGATCTCCGTTGACACATAAATCAATTACAGCATTGTCTATTGGTTGAGTGTCCATTTCCTCGGTTAGGTTATTCACATCAGTCTTGTTGCAGGGCAGTTCAATATCACTCTTATCTCCCATATTAATTGAATCTATGTTTACCATTTTTAAATTTTGTGTCTCTGCCTCAGTAGTAAGATCTAAGGGCTTTAATACCACAACTTCTTTGTTTACAATCGGTTTGGAAGCTTTAACAGATATCGTAGTGACGTCTGAATCCTGAGAACTCTCGATAACATCCTGCGATACAAATGTGTCTTCAGTATTTGGAGTGTCTGTAATCGAAATAGATTTTCCTTTTCTTTTATCTTTTATTTTGTTTTTCGCCTCTGTAGCTGCTTTCCGTTCAGATTTAGTAGTACAATCTAAACGTTTTTTATTTGAATGAGAGTTTTCAAGTTCTTTAACCGTAGATCGTCTTCCAGACTGTACTTTCACATGACGTTCTACCATGTCGATTGCCAATTGGCTCTCAATACGCGATTTCTTATGTCGTTTCGGTTGCCACTTTGTTATTACTTCATCAACATCAGATGTATTCGTACTCTAAATCAATTTCAGAGTTAACGTGACATAATTTTTCACGTGTAGAACTTGTTTGATCGGAGTTAGAATGTCCTATGTCATTAAAATCTCCTTTGTTAATTTTAGGTGTATTTTTTTCTTTATTATCGGTATCAACGGATCTTTTTCTAACTTTTATTATATTTAATTTAGGTGTAAATGAATCGATCTTCAAATCATTACTGCAAATTGCTTCTTCAACTTTCTCTTTAATTTTGCATTCATGTTGAATTTTATTTATGTCATGATTAGCCATTTGTTGTATTTCATTAGGGTGATTTACCACCGGCGTGGATAAAACCGTATTTTTAGCATCTGTTAAAGCGTTTATTTTATAGTCTTTTTGTGCTTTTATCCCACCAGTTTTTTTCGATGTCAAATTATCTACAGAAACAGAATCATCGCGACTCATTGTTATTTTTCCTGCTAAATTATATTTTTTATGTTGTTCGAGAGCATCTGTATTATCGCTATTCATGGTAGTGATGTTAGAAGCAATGTCTACAAATTCTTGATTATCTACATTCATTACTTTAGCCTTATTTCCTATGCAACTTTGGTCCCTATCCGAAAATTTCTCCGTCACCTGTCTGCACTCGCGTTCCCGTAGGAACATTTTCCTCCATATAAAAGACATTTCAGTAGGAAAAATCTTAAGTTATGCCAATTTCTTGCATGAAGAAGGCCTGTGCGGTATATGTCCCAATGGGCATATCCTTAGGTTTCATCTATGCTTGTTTACAACTCCAGCCCGTTGAGGGGGAGCTGTACGTCGGAACTTTTAATTTAATACTATTTATTTTGATTAGTTTTTCCGAAATATATCAAATAGTGAAAAATACTATGAAAACAAATAAGCCTCATATCCGAAGTGACAATGTCATGTTACACAACTTTTTGAAAAAAGCTGATATTTTGACGTCAGAATTTTCGATTGAAAATTGGGGTGCTTTTTTGATATTAAGTTAAAATAAGGCGAAAAAAATAAATATTTTAAATCATTTTCCATAGGACTTGTAGTTTTGCCGGAAATCAAGGAAAACCATTTTTTACCCTTAAACCCCTCCCCCCCCCCCCCTCTCCCCTTGTTCCCGAACTCGGATCGACCGTAATTTATTTTTCCTTTCATTTTGATCATATTCCACTCCTTTTCTAATGGGTTTAGTCCTACTGTAATTTTTTTTGGTTTCAAAAATTATCGACCCTGGTCTATTAAGGATAAATCAAAAAACAAATTTACACTAAATCTAATGTTACCCTAAGGTTGTTGTCGAACTTACTGATATGATATCCGACAAACGACTCGTCGCGTCGTTGGCCCGATGTGGTGCTTCAAGCATTGACATAGTCCACACAAGATCGACAGCCGACAACTGATCAAACGGCCACCTATAACTTGTTTGTGTCGGTGGAGTCGCTAGATAAAACCGATAACGCCAATTTATTTTAAATAAAAGACGCGTCTAAACGTGAACAAAGACCGATATCGTCCCTATTTTGAACGTTCTTAACTTGAGGCACAGAACACTAAATAGTACCAGAAGGTTCACTCCGCATGATTATTTAAAGAAAAGCGACTTTAGCGCTGACACAAAAAGTGCAATTCAGTTCGCAATAGCGCCTGGCCCCGCCCTCAAAATAGACACGCAACAAACGCAATGTTGTGGTCTCTTTCTATCGCCTAACTTTATCTCTTATGACGTACTAGGGCTGCCGTAGACGGCGCGTAAAATAGACCTTACAGAACTAGCGCGTGTAACTCGGCCCGCGAGCGGCAACCATGAGGTCCGGACCCGTACTTCAAGCCGGGACGGCCACGTGATGAGTGAGACTGGTTTGCTTGAGGCTACATCGCTTGCGGACCAGCGATAAGCGAATCGTTTGTCGGTTACGGTGATGTGCAAACGGCCTGCAAGCTCCGGATACAAAATATATGAGTAGGTATTACTTCATGTATTTGTCGGAGTGCTGCGTAAGGATGCGCGCGGAGGACTTGGCGTCGAGGAAGAGCGCGTGCACGGCGCGGATGTGCTGCGGCGTGATGCGGCTGGCGCCCTCCGCGCGCGCCGTCAGCGCCGCCGGCGTCAGCAGCTGCGCCGCGTACCTGCGCACACCAAAAGACATGGCCGAAACTTGTATGGGGCTGTGCCCTAGAAAAAAATATTCATGGCCATGGACAAACAGTACGTCATATTAAAGCTTATAATTATGTCTTTACAATAGTTTAAGTTTTATGATCAGAAAACATGCAAGAGACACTCATCAATTATTGCTATTAAAAACATTCAGGCGCATTTTTTGCAAATTGTTTTGCTGATATTGTGTCTCTCGCGTGTTTTCTGATCATAAAACTTAAACGATTATAAAGACATCATTATAAGCTTTAATATGACGTATTGTTTGTCGATGGCCATGAATATTTTTTTCCGAGGGCAGAATCCAGCCATGTCATTTCACATAACGATAGCATACTTCTTAGTTCATGCCCACCGATATGAGCCCATCGGAACATTTTACGTTAACCTTCTTCATACAAGAAAAAAGTAGCGCCATTTGTCAAAATATCCGCATCACGAACGATTTCCGCCGCGACACCAGTTTTTTTGACGTGACAACGTCTTATAAATCGATAGAGCCGGTTGCACGCACGAAAAAACATGACTCATCCGGCGTTACCTCGCTCATGCGGCGTTAACGGCGTTACCTCGCGAGCGCGGAACGAGCAACAAAGAAGACGTTGTCACGTTCAACTATCGTCAGTAAACCGACTTTACAGGCAACCAATTTTTTTGACGTGACAACGTCTTATAAATCGAAAGAGCCGGTTGCACGCACGAAAAAACATGACTCATCCGGCGTTACCGGCGTTACCTCGCTCATGCGGCGTTACCTCGCGAGCGCGGAACGAGCGACAAAGAAGACGTTGTCACGTTCAACTATCGTCAGTAAACCGACTTTACAGGCAACCAATTTTTTTTGACACCAGTAAACTGGCGACATTTTTTCGCGCGGTCTGCCGGGTCCTGTGTCATTTTCATGCCACTATTTATAAAATTTTCCGTTCGCATTCGCAGCGGGCCCGTGCCAGCTTTAGTTCCTTGGGCTAAACGCTGGTGTCGCACTGGCAGCCATATTATCGTGCTATCAGTGTCATTGTAAATCAACACAACGATCATGAACAACAGTCAACAGTTTTTAACAAATCAGAAATCTAATACCGATGAGCGCATGCTCGGAGTTATTTATGTTTATCCGATTTTTTTTTAATTCTTACATTCGCCCTCGATCATTCTTTAGCTCTAGGTACTATTTACATGACAAACTACCGGATTTCTGAAATGAAAATGAAAAATGAAAAATCTTTATTTTCACATAGGCCCAATTAATAGGCTCTTATGAAAAGTCAAAACTCTACCGCCAGGTTCGGAAAGCAGGTTTGCACCGAGAAGAACTGGCAAGAAACTCGGCACTTGCTCTTTTCAAAAAAATTTCATTATATACAATTTCTTAAATAATATCAATAATTATTACATAATTTTTAAGATACCTCGTGAAGAGATGGAAATATATCCCTATCATTCCAACAATTCTTGTCATTGAAAAATTCTTCAATAGTATAGTAACCCCGACTTATTAGATGTTTTTTGACAGTGACTTTAAACCTGTGTAAAGGTAAGTCCAAAACAGACTTCGGGATCATATTGTAGAAGCGTACACTCAACCCCACAAAGGACTTCTGTACTTTACGTAAATGGTGTGGTACTACAACTAACTTGTGTCCGCCATTTCTAATTGGACGGTTACTTACATCTATACGTTGCTTATAATTATTAATGTTTTGACGTACAAAGAGTAAGCAATTATAAATGTATTGAGATGCCACTGTAAGAACACCTATTTCTTTAAATTTTTGGCGAAGAGATTTGCGTGGCTTCATTTTATATATAGATCTAATTGCTCTCTTTTGCAATACAAATATAGTTTGAATATCAGCAGCTTTGCCCCATAGTAGAATACCATAGGACATAACACTGTGGAAATAGGCATAATAGACAAGCTTGGCTGTATCAATGTCTGTTAACTGCCTAATTTTTCTCACAGCATAGGCACCTGAACTAAGTTTACCTGCCAGAGTCTCAATATGAGCGCCCCATTGTAGTTTATCGTCTAAGGTTACCCCCAGAAATACTGTAGAGTTTTCCATTTTTAGTGTTTCACCATTCACAATCACCTTTTTGTTGGTAGCTACGAAAGATATGATTGTTGTGTAATAAATAATATGTGTTTGAACTTTGAATTGCCTTCGGGGTCACCAATCGTTAAGGTATCTTGTTAATCTTCAGTTGTGTTTCAATTTAAAATACGATAAAGTATTTAGCTACGGAAATCGCATCCATGTGACTCATATTACTAGAGGACAATACACACCTGAGAGTGCTGTTGGTCCCAACTTCGGACAGAGCAGTCAAAGCCTCTTCATCAATAGCGATGCCTTCTGTTTGTGCACGTAGTTTTAAGATCTATCAAAAAGAGCTCATTTTAATAATTATATATTTTCATGTTTCACATCATGTTATGCAAACTTTCGTCTCAGATGATCTGTTAAGCCTTTATGAAGATTTTATCCTTGCAAAATCAACAGTTCATGACCGTTCGTTTATTGATTATTCTAACGATGGTACTATATTCCGACTTTTAATTCGATACAGTAAAATGGCGTTTCTAAATGTCATTAAAAAAAATATTAAAATCAAGTATTTCGCACAAATATAATTTTGTATGGAAATTTACTAAGCTTATTTTATAATATTTTAAGTTATAAGTGTGAAATATAGCAAATTTACTGGAGTTTAGAAAAATACGAAACGTCAGTTTACTGCATTGAATTAAAAGTCGAAGATTAGTTACTGCTGATACACACTGTAGAGGTGCATCTCTATATTTGACTGTTAATGTGGTTGAGTCTGTACAAAATCTCTAAACTGAACTAATTTAAAATAGTGCTGTCCTTTTCCAGAGGGAACAGTTTGAAAAGGATAGCACTATTTTAAATTAGTTACGTTTAGAGATTTTGTACAACAGAATTAGCACTAATGATGTAGTAGAAATATACAAGGTGAAATCCGAGTCAAATTACAAACGTAACAGAAATAATTTCTTACCTGTAAAAGCTCGGGTTTATTGTACGGGAGTGTGCGTATGATTAACAATCGGTCCAATAGATCTAGTGGAATGCCGTGCGGCGATATGATGTCCTCGGTGCCTCTGAAAGCATAGTAAGAAACATATAGAACCGATAAAGGCATTCGAAATATTCAGGTAATAAGTATGACGTCATGGTATAATGACCATGGATGTTATAGTCAATTCGCTTAAAATTTGTCGTTGCAAGTACATGGGCACGGACGGCGATGTTTCATGTCCTTCGAGAATACAGACGCCGCAACCGGCCGCGCGACAAAATGAAAGCGGACAGACTACATAGAATCCTATAGCAAGCTGATTCAAATCCATCCACTTTTTTTTAGACAACTTGTACATTTTTTGTTATTTACATCCAGATTCCGTAGTTACAGGCAATAAATATAAATAAGTTAATCTGCATGACAGGAAATGCGTATTGTAAAGCAAGTAACTTTTTAATACATTTGCTCAAAAAGTTGATATTTCCAGATAATATGTTTAGCGTGCCTTAAGTTATTCTTTTCCGCACTAGAGCTTTTTGTTTTCCCCCTGCATGATGGATCCAAATCATGAAGGAGGTTTTCAAGTAAAAAGTTTTCGCTACAAAATTGTTGTAAAAAATGACAGTAATGTAATTATTTTACTTTGTTACTACTATAAATACATAAATTAAATTTAATATAAATTTATTCCAATGATTTCCTTTCGTTTTCGCACTTATATCGAAATGTACTATTTTGTAAGCAAAAATAAATTCCGGATGTGAAAAACAAATTCCTATTGCCAATGGTTGTTAAAAACCACTATTTTATTTTCCTAGAATATTTTGGTTTTGGTTCATTTTTCTCATGAACCAAAACCAAAATATTCTTTTTGATAACACCTTTGGTCATTCTTCTTTATTCAAAACGCTCTATTTATAATATGTACTCCAGGTTTTTCGTATGCACCCTAATAGGCTTGATAAACTGATTATTTGTCAAATTGCGCTGCAACTTACCTTATTTTACAGCGGCCTCTATTGGTGGCGAAAATTACGATAGGCGCAATTGCAGACTCCAGCGCGCGGTGCAGATACGTGAAAGTTTCTATGTCCAACATGTGAACCTACGCCGAAACAAAAATACTATTAAACTACTACACTTCAAAAACCGACAAAATTACAGAATGATGCACAATAAATACGCAAACTAGAATTAATTAGTTTTAAATACTATCATATAATATTGTTGACCAAATTATATATTTTTCTGGAGCAATAATTATAATTTGCACCCCAGTATCTAGACATTTTTTTGAAAAATATTTTTTCAATTCGGACCATAGATAAGCGCTTTCAAACATACAAACTCTTCAGCCTTAAGATATTAGTATAGATAATTAAATATACACTATACCTCATCAATAAACAATACTCCTGGTACTAGTTCTGCTATTCCCTGGTCAATGTATTTGTTCACTACCTTGTTAATTTCCTTCCTAAGTTTATCTGAAAATTAAAGTAAGTATGTTTGACGACCTCCCTGGCGCAGTGGCGGCGCGCTCGGATTCGAGTGGGAGATTGCAGGTTCGATGCCCACCACGGGCCACTTTGGAATTATATAATTTCTAAATTGGCTTAGGTCTAGTCTGGTGGGAGGCTTTGGCCGTGGCTACTTACCACCCTACCAGCAAAGACGCACCGCCAAGCGATATAGCGTTCCGGTGCGATGCTTGTAGAAACTGTTGGGGTAAATTTACTTACTCTTCCAAGTTAGTACGATAACATCTTAGGCTGCATCACTTACCATCAGGTGAGATCGCAGTCCAGTAGGTACTAACTTGTATAGAGTATAAAAAAAAGTAAGTTTTAACATCACAAAGAGCCAGTTTTTTGAAACCATTGGTTATTGTTACATCTTATATATAAAATTCTCGTGTCAGTGTTTTTAACCATTTTCGACTGATCGTTATGAAATTTTTTTTTAGGTCTGAGAATAAGGTCGTAATCTGTTTTTCGTACTCTAAATGGCAGAACTGTGTTTGCCCGGTCAGTCAGTACATTCCTAAAAATCGTTGACCTAGCATCTAACGTTTAATGGTAGTGTCTGCATTTAACATATATTGTGTTGATAATAATAAAAAAACTTTACTATTACTTTTAAAGAGGCATTGAATAGGGATGCATTTCCAGCCAAAGTGTCTTTTTTTCACAACACAACAATTTTTATTTTAATAATATGTATTAACTTTATAAAATCTTAACTTTTCAAATTTCAAACAAAATATAATATTAACCTGTAATTTCTGTTTTCTTTGGCTTCATAAGTTGTCCCATCATAGACATAATATCATGGCCGCCCTGTGGTCTAGCGTTGGCACAGTCCAGGTCGTGCAGAGTCACATCTTGAACTACCTCCTTTTTCTTATGGACATCTCCTTTTGGTAATGGCACATATTCTTCGGCCTGTATAAATAAAAATAATGCACAATGCAAGAAAAAAGAAAGAAAGAAAACTTAACTGAATAAGTCTTGAACTGCAAAGTTTGAACTGATTTAACATGACTAATGATTTAAAATCATTCAGATTTCATGATTTGTAAATAATAAATTAGAAAATGTTGTGATATTCAAAACAACAATTCAAAGCGTCATCATTTTTTTTTACTCTATACAAGTTAGTACTTGACTGCGATCTCACCTGATGGTAAGTGATGATGAAGCCTAAGATGTAATCATACTAACTTGGAAGGGTAAGTTAATTTACCCCAACATTTCTACAAGCATCTTTGCTGGTAGGGTAGTAACTAGCCACGGCCGAAGCCTCCACCAGACCAGACCTGAGCCAATTTAGAAATTATAAAATTCCAAAGTGACCCATGGCGGGAATGGAACCCGCGACCTCTCACTCGAATCCGAACGCGCCGCCACTGCGCCAGGGAGGTGGATTTTCTTAGGATTAGCATGCTGAAGTCAATAAGCAAGTTAGCAATATCTATAAAGTTTCCAAATGGAAGAAATTTCCATGAAGGCTACTAATATATAATACTATAAACTTATTTGGTTTGCAGCTGGTAGACACAGAGAAAAACACTGGACAAACCCAGATTACATAATCTAATATGTTTCTTAGTGACCATTTCTATTGATTGAAATTCATATACCTCTAAATCAAATTCAGTAGCAAAGGTGTCGCTTCTTCCTTGCCTCTTCACAGCACCGGAGTTGGCCTCAATGTAGATAACATCGCCCACTTCCACCTTCTCTTTCTGTAGAGACTCATAAATTGTTGGGTCCAGCTTTAATTGTTTTGTGCCTTTAGCTGTTTTTAATCCAATTATTACGTGAGAAACAGTTTTTCCATAGCCTGAAAACATTTGTTGATGAAATGAAATAGCTTGAGTGTAAATTGTTCACAGATATTATGGCCAGAAAGATACAAGTAATATTAAAATGTGTCACAAAAATTATAGGGAACAATAAATGTCTAAGTATAGTCATATATTTTCATTAAAAAAAGAAACAAAAATTAAGAAGCTTTGCAAGGACCGT
The DNA here is from genome assembly GCA_036785405.1 of Coenonympha arcania. NCBI lineage: Eukaryota > Metazoa > Arthropoda > Insecta > Lepidoptera > Nymphalidae > Coenonympha > Coenonympha arcania. The sequence goes on from CM072061.1 coordinate 7,518,166, forward strand.
TTTTGAGAATAGCAACAACAAATCTCGACAAGCTTTTCATAGTAAACAGAGTCATATGGAGCTGGAACAAATTGCCTGAGGATATCATAACAGCTGACTCATACAACCAATTCAAGAACTGAGTTGACAAACACCTGAGCAAGCAACAGTAAGCTAGCATAGTCAATATAGATGCATCAGGGAAAGCTGCTTAGCCTATTAGTAAATAATAATTTAAGAAAAATATTACTCAAACCAGGGTATCACTGTGAACAATAGATTTTAATATTTACCACCAGCAGGATTTTCTGTCTCAACCGGAGTCAGTTCTGTGACTTCTCCTTCATACACCTCCTTTGTCTCACGGATGCGCAGACCAATGGCACGCCGGAAATTCTCCATGAGTACCTCTGTCTTCTTGATCTCAGTACTGTATACTTCACTTCCAACCATCGGGCAGAAAGGGACCTGTGCACAATTTGTTTTCAAGTTTTTTACAAAAAACTAAGAATGAACAAAATGTTTCAATAAAAAGTATAGTGAGGTCACTCCACAGAGATGTGTCCCACTCCGTTTTAACTCCTTCAGAATCGCATGAAACATAAGCGATTGTGAAGCATCTTCATGAATTGAATCCAATATATAGTGTTAATAAAAAGTTTCAAAAATATTGCACTATATAATGCAGAAGTAAAAGATTTTTTTTGGAAGAAACTTTACAAGTTATTGAGATACATTTTCATAAAATAGAATAAATTAGATTTCTATTATATTCGGAATGAATTGCTTCTTAGTTCTTACTTTATTCCCAAGTTCCTGGGCTATGGCTAAAGCTATTGCAGTCTTCCCAGTGCCTGGAGGGCCAGCCAACAGCAGGGCACGACCAGCCATCTTCTTGCTTCTTATCATATCCACCACTATACCTGCAGCCTGCCAGCAAAATGTAAGAATTACATTATAAATGTGTCCTGGATAATATGAGGATTTCAACATTCCTATAAAATGAGAATGATCAAAGGTGGTCAAACCAAAACCAAAATAGTCTAGGAAAATAAAAGTGTTTTTAAGAACCACACAAGGGCACAAGGAATTTGTGTTTAATATCTGGAATTTAATTTTGCATACAAAACCTTAATTTCTTTTCGATGCACATTTCGTGTCATACTGTTTTTTTTTTTAATTATTGTAGGAGTTAATGTGACAACGTGAGTGAGAGTGAAAACTCCTACAATTATATATAACTATATAATTAATACAATTCAGTAGTTTATAAAAAATAAAGTTTGGATTTGATTCAGCCCGTTTGTTCTGTTTTCTGGCGTTTTCTGGCGAGAGCACAAGGTGCAAGTCATCGAGTCAAGTCAAGCAAGTTATGATAATGGAAGGGACATGAAATAACAACCCAAAAACTCCATAGTAACCAAACTAAACTAACCTTAATGTCTAGTCAATATGCTAAAGGATTACTGGTTTCAAGTGAAAATTTGTTTATAAAGAGTTGAAAATGATGGATGTAAATATAGATTCAAATCGTAAACAATTAAGGAGAATATTACCTCTCTCGCGGATTCTTGGCCCACGAGACCGGCTGCCATTTGAATTGGAACCCCATTTTCATCTAGACCTAGACCTTTTATGTGGCTGTGTGCCGATATCCGTTGAGTTTTTGCAGTGCTTTTCACTTCTTCAATCTTCATTATAGTAATACAGTTTCACTTAGTCTTAAATCTCAAAATCACAAATGAAATCTTGCAAATTGTTGCTAAGAAATTGCCGTGTGCCGTGAACAGTGAACACTGAACAGCCGTGAACACAGAACATCACAGACTACAAAACTAGCTCATAGGTAGGTACTAGCTGAACCTCTCTGCTCTGTGGTCTGTGGTAGAGAGTATTGTGTTCTGTGAGCTGAACATAGAGTCAAGAGTTGGTTGGTTGGCATGGTTGGTTGGTCAAGTAGGTATGGTTCAATCCATAGGTGATCCATAGAGCACCCATAGAGTATATTGAATATAGGGGATTCGATCTGCTCTGTGGCAAAGAGTATATAATCACTAATAGATAATACATATTGGTCTGTGATTCAATCGAATTCAGATTCAATTTTATTTATTTTTGTCAATTTCAATACATATACCTTGCAATTAATTTTATTTACATATTTATTTTTTATATAGCTAGTGATAACTAGTTTTCAGACTAGTATTACTAATAATGAATTAAGGATAAGTGTTCGTTGTTACACAAATGGAGTATACTGCTCAAAATTTGGAATATGCAGTGTCTGTATTTTATAATGGGGAACAGGAGGATCGGACTAAGGCCCATGCCTGGCTTACGGTAGCTCAACGTGTCCCAGAAGCTTGGAACTTCGTGTGGGAGCTACTTCAACCTACCAAGGTAATTTTTGCACATGGAACATCTAGGTAGGTAGGTATCTAGTATCTCTGAATGTCCTAGGAAAATATAATTCTATTCGGAATATTCGAAAGTATCAAACAGGGAACATTCATTTTATTATGACCTAAACCTTTAAGAACTTTAATTTCTTTCAAAATATTACATACATAGCGTTAAAAGCATGTTAATGATTGAACTTATTTTGTAGTCCAAAGGCATGAATGTTTGTTGTTATTAAATATTCACGTCTTTGGACTGCAAAATAAGTTCAATCATTGCTATCGGTAGAAATTTATAATCGTTTGGCAGGAGTAGGGGGAAGGGAAGGGGTGAGAGGGGAGGAGGGAGCTGTCCCCTACCCCCGATTCTACAACCATGAAAAAGTAATACACCATTCTTGAAAAAATAAAAAACATGAAATTAAATAAAATTACGATGATAGAGTTGATTGATAGAGAGAAAGGGGAAGTGGGAAGAAAAGGAGTGGATTTTCGTCCCTTCCCAAGCTAAAACTTTCAACACGTAATAGTTTTTAAAAAATAAAATTTTTAAGTTATGAAATTTTGAACTCAATTTTGCTGTTATAATTACAAAAAAAGAAGAAGATACATGTATTATAAATTAAAATTATTTACAAAATGTACACGCCGTCCAAATGCTCGCTTAATGCCATGGTGCCCAAAACACTGGCGCTATTGCCTCGCTGTATAGCTAGGCTTAGATGAAGTAAACGCCAGCTCTTTGGTCACATGACGCATGAACCAACTTTTTGGATATGATATTCATAAAATATTTTTAATCTTAATTTATTTGTATATAACATGATTGTTTATTGTATTTTAAAGGGAATTGTAGCCTCAAGAAGAAGTACAGGAGCAAAGAAAGCCCCTTATCCATCATCCTCTCACCCTCATCCCCTTGAAGGGTCAGTCAGCTTTAAAACCTTAAGGTTAAGACTCTTTAGCTTTTAGTGTTTCCCTTACCATACCTTTCATGGCTCTTACAAGAATCCTACTGTATCTCCCGAAAGACATCATCATCATCTTGTAAAAAAAAACCACCATATTTATGCCGACTGCCTTATAGATGAAAATATTATTTCTTTATTTTCTCGAAAACGTTGTGTTACCTTGTAATACGAATAGTATTGTTATAATCAGGGACCAAACCTCTACCAAATACAACCTTTCTCCCCCGAACTTCTGCCTATCTTCATTTTATTTTGGTTTGTACCTGTTACGTATAAAATTAAATAAATGCATGCCATATTTTGTTCTATAGGGAACAGAAATACAATTTTATGCTGCAACAACATTGCATACAAAAATCCTCCGTTGTTGGAATGAAGTGCCCCCTGAGAGCTATGCCGAACTCAAGGAGAAGATATTACAAGCAGTGATTGCTTATTCAAAAGGCCCGAAGATAGTAACTAATAGATTATGTATTAGTGTAAGTAAAAACATATTGCTTACTTTAAAAATACAAAGAGCTTGCTTACTTTGAGGCATAGATTGCAATGTGTGTAAAGCCCTCATCTATTTATTTATTTATGTTATTCATCTGTATAAACTGCTGGCTGCTTATACAACTTTCTTACTCTTACTCTAAAGTAAATTGTGACATTTTAAAATAGTGTTTTCAGTTCCCCAATGCCCTTTTGCAGAAAATAATAGTATTATTTTAATACCATGTAATTCAAGGCTCAACACAAGGGTCTATCTTTAAAATTCAAATATTTGGTATTATTTCATATTTTAGCTAATAACTCATTAGAGGCTTACACCAGTGTAATTGGTGGGAATGGCGGGATCATATCTTTCCACTTTTTTTTTTAGAATCTACTATTTCTTTTATTAGTTCAGTCTTAGTAATCCAGCACTTAATATACATGTGAACTGTGTGTGATGTCTTTAAAGACATTTTCTATACTTGAACCAATAAATTCAAGTTATTTTCAAACCTTTATCACAGCTTTATCAGGAGCTGATCACAGATATTAGTTGACACAAATAAAAATTATATGTATATAACTTTTATTACAGCTAGCAGCTTTCATACTTCAGCAAGGGTCAGTGGACTTAGCGGAAACACTGAGGCCGCTTTCCACAGCTGAGAATACTTCACTGTTACTTGAAGTACTGACTGTGATACCTGAAGAAGTAAGTAATTTGTTTTTCATTATTGAGTATCGAGGTGATATATCATGTTTTGACTATGTACTTAGGAGCAAAACGGGAAAGGGGTTTTGCCATAGTCCTCCAAACTGGCCAAGTGCAGGCGTGTGAAGACCACACACCATAGAGATCATTGTAAGGAACTCTTGGGCTAAGCAGCTCACAATATTTCCTTCACTGTTATGCAATTGATATTTAGGATACAAATAATGCTTGTTGTAAATACATGAATAAGTTATACTTACTGTTTGTACTTATTACTCATTATAATTGTAAATTCTCAATTGCCATAATGCTGACATCCACTTATAGACAAATTTGTCTCGGAAAACCTCTAGTTACAGACTCTTGAGCTATTGGTGTTCAGCAGTTCTGTAAATAATGTGTCAGTTAAGTTTTTAATTCTTAAATGTATAGTAACAAATGTGTTTATTGTTTAAGTATAACAGCATGACAATGGGAACAGCTATGCGCTCTAGGAACCGTGCTGCATTGAATCAAGCATCTAGTATGGTTTTGGATGACATGCTGAGATATCTACAAACTGTGTATAAGTGAGTTAGTTATTTATAGTTAGTTGCTTTAAGTAATTCACGTACGTTTTTTAGGATATCCTTAGGATCATCATGATCATTGCGTCATGACCGACCCCACTGGCGCGTTTGTCAAGCATTCGGATTAGTAATCTAAATTGGCTCAAGGGCAGTACCATCATCTCTTAAAGCAGTACTGTTTTGACAGAACTTTGGATTACAGCTCAAAATTAGTGCATATTATATACTGATAGTACACCAATGTACTTGAAGTTATGCATCCAATTTAAAAAATTCGCATACTACTTCTTGCTTACTTACTTCTTTCTTATTTTTCATCATAATGTTTTGCTTTTGATCTTTGTTTTAATTTCTGTTAACGTAAGTATGTCTTAAGGTTATGTTTATTATGGTTTTATATTTTTTTCTTTTTCAAAACTGCAGTGACTACAGCAGCTCGCCGCCGAGCGAGGAGACGGTGCACGCGTGGATGAGCGCGGCCACGTGCGCGGCGAGCTGGCTGACGCTGGGCGGGGAGGAGTGCCTGGACAGCGCCACCACGCTGCCCGAGCGCGCGCCGCTGTGTCGCGCGCTGCACACCGCCGTGCACGTGCTCTGCACGTAAGCTTTACAACTGAAACTGCAGTGACTACAGCAGCTCGCCTCCGAGCGAAGAGACGGTGCACGCGTGGATGAGCGCGGCCACGTGCGCGGCGAGCTGGCTGACGCTGGGCGGGGAGGAGTGCCTGGACAGCGCCACCACGCTGCCCGAGCGCGCGCCGCTGTGTCGCGCGCTGCACACCGCCGTGCACGTGCTCTGCACGTAAGCTTTACAACTGAAACTGCAGTGACTACAGCAGCTCGCCTCCGAGCGAGGAGACGGTGCACGCGTGGATGAGCGCGGCCACGTGCGCGGCGAGCTGGCTGACGCTGGGCGGGGAGGAGTGCCTGGACAGCGCCACCACGCTGCCCGAGCGCGCGCCGCTGTGTCGCGCGCTGCACACCGCCGTGCACGTGCTCTGCACGTAAGCTTTACAACTGAAACTGCAGTGACTACAGCAGCTCGCCGCCGAGCGAGGAGACGGTGCACGCGTGGATGAGCGCGGCCACGTGCGCGGCGAGCTGGCTGACGCTGGGCGGGGAGGAGTGCCTGGACAGCGCCACCACGCTGCCCGAGCGCGCGCCGCTGTGTCGCGCGCTGCACACCGCCGTGCACGTGCTCTGCACGTAAGCTTTACAACTGAAACTGCAGTGACTACAGCAGCTCGCCTCCGAGCGAGGAGACGGTGCACGCGTGGATGAGCGCGGCCAAGTGCGCGGCGAACTGGCTGACTATTTTTAGTGCTCCTGCAGGCAGTGCATTCAAAAGAATAAGTATTGATAGATGTATAACTATAATTTAATCACAGGTGGAACGAAGCGGTGAGCGACACGGCGCTGGAGGCGTGCGAGGCGTGCCTGTCGGCGGTGCGCGCGGCCGGCACGGCGGGCTGCGCGGCGAAGCACGCGGGCGCCGCGCGCGCGCTGCTCGCTGACCTGGCCGCGCTCGGAGAGCCGCTGCTGGCAGCCAACAACCAGCCCAACTCACTCAATGAGGTCAGTATCCAGATGTACAAATTGACAATTCTTTATCCATTTTACGTGAAATCGTCGCATCTTCTCCATAACATAAACAACGTAATTGACATAGGACAACGTAATTGTCCTTCATAAAAATAGCTACCACATATTTTTTTTAGAAAAAGAGTGTCTTTATAGCTAGAGTTATTCGCAGGAGCTGCTTTCTGCTGTGATCACGTGCTGCGTGGCCGTGGGCGAGTGTCACGCGCGCGTGCTGGTGGAGGCGGTGGAGAGCCCGGAGCGCGAGCACAGCGAGGGCGGGCGCAGACTGCTGCAGCTGCTGCTCGCCGCGCAGGCCGCGCCCGGCCACTACCCCATACACGAGACGCGCTCCAACCTCGTGTTCGGGCTGTGGTACACGTTGCAAGTGAGTAGATGCTATCGAGTGATCGCGCGCTGCGTGGCCGTGGGCGAGTGTCACGCGCGCGTGCTGGTGGAGGCGGTGGAGAGCCCGGAGCGCGAGCACAGCGAGGGCGCGCGCAGACTGCTGCAGCTGCTGCTCGCCGCGCAGGCCGCGCCCGGCCACTACCCCATACACGAGACGCGCTCCAACCTCGTGTTCGGGCTGTGGTACACGTTGCAAGTGAGTAGATGCTATCGAGTGATCGCGCGCTGCGTGGCCGTGGGCGAGTGTCACGCGCGCGTGCTGGTGGAGGCGGTGGAGAGCCCGGAGCGCGAGCACAGCGAGGGCGCGCGCAGACTGCTGCAGCTGCTGCTCGCCGCGCAGGCCGCGCCCGGCCACTACCCCATACACGAGACGCGCTCCAACCTCGTGTTCGGGCTGTGGTACACGTTGCAAGTGAGTAGATGCTATCGAGTGATCGCGCGCTGCGTGGCCGTGGGCGAGTGTCACGCGCGCGTGCTGGTGGAGGCGGTGGAGAGCCCGGAGCGCGAGCACAGCGAGGGCGCGCGCAGACTGCTGCAGCTGCTGCTCGCCGCGCAGGCCGCGCCCGGCCACTACCCCATACACGAGACGCGCTGCAACCTCGTGTTCGGGCTGTGGTACACGTTGCAAGTGAGTAGATGCTATCGAGTGATCGCGCGCTGCGTGGCCGTGGGCGAGTGTCACGCGCGCGTGCTGGTGGAGGCGGTGGAGAGCCCAGAGCGCGAGCACAGCGAGGGCGCGCGCAGACTGCTGCAGCTGCTGCTCGCCGCGCAGGCCGCGCCCGGCCACTACCCCATACACGAGACGCGCTCCAACCTCGTGTTCGGGCTGTGGTACACGTTGCAAGTGAGTAGATGCTATCGAGTGATCGCGCGCTGCGTGGCCGTGGGCGAGTGTCACGCGCGCGTGCTGGTGGAGGCGGTGGAGAGCCCGGAGCGCGAGCACAGCGAGGGCGCGCGCAGACTGCTGCAGCTGCTGCTCGCCGCGCAGGCCGCGCCCGGCCACTACCCCATACACGAGACGCGCTCCAACCTCGTGTTCGGGCTGTGGTACACGTTGCAAGTGAGTAGATGCTATCGAGTGATCGCGCGCTGCGTGGCCGTGGGCGAGTGTCACGCGCGCGTGCTGGTGGAGGCGGTGGAGAGCCCGGAGCGCGAGCACAGCGAGGGCGCGCGCAGACTGCTGCAGCTGCTGCTCGCCGCGCAGGCCGCGCCCGGCCACTACCCCATACACGAGACGCGCTCCAACCTCGTGTTCGGGCTGTGGTACACGTTGCAAGTGAGTAGATGCTATCGAGTGATCGCGCGCTGCGTGGCCGTGGGCGAGTGTCACGCGCGCGTGCTGGTGGAGGCGGTGGAGAGCCCGGAGCGCGAGCACAGCGAGGGCGCGCGCAGACTGCTGCAGCTGCTGCTCGCCGCGCAGGCCGCGCCCGGCCACTACCCCATACACGAGACGCGCTCCAACCTCGTGTTCGGGCTGTGGTACACGTTGCAAGTGAGTAGATGCTATCGAGTGATCGCGCGCTGCGTGGCCGTGGGCGAATGTCACGCGCGCGTGCTGGTGGAGGCGGTGGAGAGCCCGGAGCGCGAGCACAGCGAGGGCGCGCGCAGACTGCTGCAGCTGCTGCTCGCCGCGCAGGCCGCGCCCGGCCACTACCCCATAGACGAGACGCGCTCCAACCTCGTGTTCGGGCTGTGGTACACGTTGCAAGTGAGTAGATGCTATCGAGTGATCGCGCGCTGCGTGGCCGTGGGCGAGTGTCACGCGCGCGTGCTGGTGGAGGCGGTGGAGAGCCCGGAGCGCGAGCACAGCGAGGGCGCGCGCAGACTGCTGCAGCTGCTGCTCGCCGCGCAGGCCGCGCCCGGCCACTACCCCATACACGAGACGCGCTCCAACCTCGTGTTCGGGCTGTGGTACACGTTGCAAGTGAGTAGATGCTATCGAGTGATCGCGCGCTGCGTGGCCGTGGGCGAGTGTCACGCGCGCGTGCTGGTGGAGGCGGTGGAGAGCCCGGAGCGCGAGCACAGCGAGGGCGCGCGCAGACTGCTGCAGCTGCTGCTCGCCGCGCAGGCCGCGCCCGGCCACTACCCCATACACGAGACGCGCTCCAACCTCGTGTTCGGGCTGTGGTACACGTTGCAAGTGAGTAGATGCTATCGAGTGATCGCGCGCTGCGTGGCCGTGGGCGAGTGTCACGCGCGCGTGCTGGTGGAGGCGGTGGAGAGCCCGGAGCGCGAGCACAGCGAGGGCGCGCGCAGACTGCTGCAGCTGCTGCTCGCCGCGCAGGCCGCGCCCGGCCACTACCCCATACACGAGACGCGCTCCAACCTCGTGTTCGGGCTGTGGTACACGTTGCAAGTGAGTAGATGCTATCGAGTGATCGCGCGCTGCGTGGCCGTGGGCGAATGTCACGCGCGCGTGCTGGTGGAGGCGGTGGAGAGCCCGGAGCGCGAGCACAGCGAGGGCGCGCGCAGACTGCTGCAGCTGCTGCTCGCCGCGCAGGCCGCGCCCGGCCACTACCCCATACACGAGACGCGCTCCAACCTCGTGTTCGGGCTGTGGTACACGTTGCAAGTGAGTAGATGCTATCGAGTGATCGCGCGCTGCGTGGCCGTGGGCGAGTGTCACGCGCGCGTGCTGGTGGAGGCGGTGGAGAGCCCGGAGCGCGAGCACAGCGAGGGCGCGCGCAGACTGCTGCAGCTGCTGCTCGCCGCGCAGGCCGCGCCCGGCCACTACCCCATACACGAGACGCGCTCCAACCTCGTGTTCGGGCTGTGGTACACGTTGCAAGTGAGTAGATGCTATCGAGTGATCGCGCGCTGCGTGGCCGTGGGCGAGTGTCACGCGCGCGTGCTGGTGGAGGCGGTGGAGAGCCCGGAGCGCGAGCACAGCGAGGGCGCGCGCAGACTGCTGCAGCTGCTGCTCGCCGCGCAGGCCGCGCCCGGCCACTACCCCATACACGAGACGCGCTCCAACCTCGTGTTCGGGCTGTGGTACACGTTGCAAGTGAGTAGATGCTATCGAGTGATCGCGCGCTGCGTGGCCGTGGGCGAGTGTCACGCGCGCGTGCTGGTGGAGGCGGTGGAGAGCCCGGAGCGCGAGCACAGCGAGGGCGCGCGCAGACTGCTGCAGCTGCTGCTCGCCGCGCAGGCCGCGCCCGGCCACTACCCCATACACGAGACGCGCTCCAACCTCGTGTTCGGGCTGTGGTACACGTTGCAAGTGAGTAGATGCTATCGAGTGATCGCGCGCTGCGTGGCCGTGGGCGAGTGTCACGCGCGCGTGCTGGTGGAGGCGGTGGAGAGCCCGGAGCGCGAGCACAGCGAGGGCGCGCGCAGACTGCTGCAGCTGCTGCTCGCCGCGCAGGCCGCGCCCGGCCACTACCCCATACACGAGACGCGCTCCAACCTCGTGTTCGGGCTGTGGTACACGTTGCAAGTGAGTAGATGCTATCGAGTGATCGCGCGCTGCGTGGCCGTGGGCGAGTGTCACGCGCGCGTGCTGGTGGAGGCGGTGGAGAGCCCGGAGCGCGAGCACAGCGAGGGCGCGCGCAGACTGCTGCAGCTGCTGCTCGCCGCGCAGGCCGCGCCCGGCCACTACCCCATACACGAGACGCGCTCCAACCTCGTGTTCGGGCTGTGGTACACGTTGCAAGTGAGTAGATGCTATCGAGTGATCGCGCGCTGCGTGGCCGTGGGCGAGTGTCACGCGCGCGTGCTGGTGGAGGCGGTGGAGAGCCCGGAGCGCGAGCACAGCGAGGGCGCGCGCAGACTGCTGCAGCTGCTGCTCGCCGCGCAGGCCGCGCCCGGCCACTACCCCATACACGAGACGCGCTCCAACCTCGTGTTCGGGCTGTGGTACACGTTGCAAGTGAGTAGATGCTATCGAGTGATCGCGCGCTGCGTGGCCGTGGGCGAGTGTCACGCGCGCGTGCTGGTGGAGGCGGTGGAGAGCCCGGAGCGCGAGCACAGCGAGGGCGCGCGCAGACTGCTGCAGCTGCTGCTCGCCGCGCAGGCCGCGCCCGGCCACTACCCCATACACGAGACGCGCTCCAACCTCGTGTTCGGGCTGTGGTACACGTTGCAAGTGAGTAGATGCTATCGAGTGATCGCGCGCTGCGTGGCCGTGGGCGAATGTCACGCGCGCGTGCTGGTGGAGGCGGTGGAGAGCCCGGAGCGCGAGCACAGCGAGGGCGCGCGCAGACTGCTGCAGCTGCTGCTCGCCGCGCAGGCCGCGCCCGGCCACTACCCCATAGACGAGACGCGCTCCAACCTCGTGTTCGGGCTGTGGTACACGTTGCAAGTGAGTAGATGCTATCGAGTGATCGCGCGCTGCGTGGCCGTGGGCGAGTGTCACGCGCGCGTGCTGGTGGAGGCGGTGGAGAGCCCGGAGCGCGAGCACAGCGAGGGCGCGCGCAGACTGCTGCAGCTGCTGCTCGCCGCGCAGGCCGCGCCCGGCCACTACCCCATACACGAGACGCGCTCCAACCTCGTGTTCGGGCTGTGGTACACGTTGCAAGTGAGTAGATGCTATCGAGTGATCGCGCGCTGCGTGGCCGTGGGCGAGTGTCACGCGCGCGTGCTGGTGGAGGCGGTGGAGAGCCCGGAGCGCGAGCACAGCGAGGGCGCGCGCAGACTGCTGCAGCTGCTGCTCGCCGCGCAGGCCGCGCCCGGCCACTACCCCATACACGAGACGCGCTCCAACCTCGTGTTCGGGCTGTGGTACACGTTGCAAGTGAGTAGATGCTATCGAGTGATCGCGCGCTGCGTGGCCGTGGGCGAGTGTCACGCGCGCGTGCTGGTGGAGGCGGTGGAGAGCCCGGAGCGCGAGCACAGCGAGGGCGCGCGCAGACTGCTGCAGCTGCTGCTCGCCGCGCAGGCCGCGCCCGGCCACTACCCCATACACGAGACGCGCTCCAACCTCGTGTTCGGGCTGTGGTACACGTTGCAAGTGAGTAGATGCTATCGAGTGATCGCGCGCTGCGTGGCCGTGGGCGAGTGTCACGCGCGCGTGCTGGTGGAGGCGGTGGAGAGCCCGGAGCGCGAGCACAGCGAGGGCGCGCGCAGACTGCTGCAGCTGCTGCTCGCCGCGCAGGCCGCGCCCGGCCACTACCCCATACACGAGACGCGCTCCAACCTCGTGTTCGGGCTGTGGTACACGTTGCAAGTGAGTAGATGCTATCGAGTGATCGCGCGCTGCGTGGCCGTGGGCGAGTGTCACGCGCGCGTGCTGGTGGAGGCGGTGGAGAGCCCGGAGCGCGAGCACAGCGAGGGCGCGCGCAGACTGCTGCAGCTGCTGCTCGCCGCGCAGGCCGCGCCCGGCCACTACCCCATACACGAGACGCGCTCCAACCTCGTGTTCGGGCTGTGGTACACGTTGCAAGTGAGTAGATGCTATCGAGTGATCGCGCGCTGCGTGGCCGTGGGCGAATGTCACGCGCGCGTGCTGGTGGAGGCGGTGGAGAGCCCGGAGCGCGAGCACAGCGAGGGCGCGCGCAGACTGCTGCAGCTGCTGCTCGCCGCGCAGGCCGCGCCCGGCCACTACCCCATACACGAGACGCGCTCCAACCTCGTGTTCGGGCTGTGGTACACGTTGCAAGTGAGTAGATGCTATCGAGTGATCGCGCGCTGCGTGGCCGTGGGCGAGTGTCACGCGCGCGTGCTGGTGGAGGCGGTGGAGAGCCCGGAGCGCGAGCACAGCGAGGGCGCGCGCAGACTGCTGCAGCTGCTGCTCGCCGCGCAGGCCGCGCCCGGCCACTACCCCATACACGAGACGCGCTCCAACCTCGTGTTCGGGCTGTGGTACACGTTGCAAGTGAGTAGATGCTATCGAGTGATCGCGCGCTGCGTGGCCGTGGGCGAGTGTCACGCGCGCGTGCTGGTGGAGGCGGTGGAGAGCCCGGAGCGCGAGCACAGCGAGGGCGCGCGCAGACTGCTGCAGCTGCTGCTCGCCGCGCAGGCCGCGCCCGGCCACTACCCCATACACGAGACGCGCTCCAACCTCGTGTTCGGGCTGTGGTACACGTTGCAAGTGAGTAGATGCTATCGAGTGATCGCGCGCTGCGTGGCCGTGGGCGAATGTCACGCGCGCGTGCTGGTGGAGGCGGTGGAGAGCCCGGAGCGCGAGCACAGCGAGGGCGCGCGCAGACTGCTGCAGCTGCTGCTCGCCGCGCAGGCCGCGCCCGGCCACTACCCCATACACGAGACGCGCTCCAACCTCGTGTTCGGGCTGTGGTACACGTTGCAAGTGAGTAGATGCTATCGAGTGATCGCGCGCTGCGTGGCCGTGGGCGAGTGTCACGCGCGCGTGCTGGTGGAGGCGGTGGAGAGCCCGGAGCGCGAGCACAGCGAGGGCGCGCGCAGACTGCTGCAGCTGCTGCTCGCCGCGCAGGCCGCGCCCGGCCACTACCCCATACACGAGACGCGCTCCAACCTCGTGTTCGGGCTGTGGTACACGTTGCAAGTGAGTAGATGCTATCGAGTGATCGCGCGCTGCGTGGCCGTGGGCGAGTGTCACGCGCGCGTGCTGGTGGAGGCGGTGGAGAGCCCGGAGCGCGAGCACAGCGAGGGCGCGCGCAGACTGCTGCAGCTGCTGCTCGCCGCGCAGGCCGCGCCCGGCCACTACCCCATACACGAGACGCGCTCCAACCTCGTGTTCGGGCTGTGGTACACGTTGCAAGTGAGTAGATGCTATCGAGTGATCGCGCGCTGCGTGGCCGTGGGCGAGTGTCACGCGCGCGTGCTGGTGGAGGCGGTGGAGAGCCCGGAGCGCGAGCACAGCGAGGGCGCGCGCAGACTGCTGCAGCTGCTGCTCGCCGCGCAGGCCGCGCCCGGCCACTACCCCATACACGAGACGCGCTCCAACCTCGTGTTCGGGCTGTGGTACACGTTGCAAGTGAGTAGATGCTATCGAGTGATCGCGCGCTGCGTGGCCGTGGGCGAGTGTCACGCGCGCGTGCTGGTGGAGGCGGTGGAGAGCCCGGAGCGCGAGCACAGCGAGGGCGCGCGCAGACTGCTGCAGCTGCTGCTCGCCGCGCAGGCCGCGCCCGGCCACTACCCCATACACGAGACGCGCTCCAACCTCGTGTTCGGGCTGTGGTACACGTTGCAAGTGAGTAGATGCTATCGAGTGATCGCGCGCTGCGTGGCCGTGGGCGAATGTCACGCGCGCGTGCTGGTGGAGGCGGTGGAGAGCCCGGAGCGCGAGCACAGCGAGGGCGCGCGCAGACTGCTGCAGCTGCTGCTCGCCGCGCAGGCCGCGCCCGGCCACTACCCCATACACGAGACGCGCTCCAACCTCGTGTTCGGGCTGTGGTACACGTTGCAAGTGAGTAGATGCTATCGAGTGATCGCGCGCTGCGTGGCCGTGGGCGAGTGTCACGCGCGCGTGCTGGTGGAGGCGGTGGAGAGCCCGGAGCGCGAGCACAGCGAGGGCGCGCGCAGACTGCTGCAGCTGCTGCTCGCCGCGCAGGCCGCGCCCGGCCACTACCCCATACACGAGACGCGCTCCAACCTCGTGTTCGGGCTGTGGTACACGTTGCAAGTGAGTAGATGCTATCGAGTGATCGCGCGCTGCGTGGCCGTGGGCGAGTGTCACGCGCGCGTGCTGGTGGAGGCGGTGGAGAGCCCGGAGCGCGAGCACAGCGAGGGCGCGCGCAGACTGCTGCAGCTGCTGCTCGCCGCGCAGGCCGCGCCCGGCCACTACCCCATAGACGAGACGCGCTCCAACCTCGTGTTCGGGCTGTGGTACACGTTGCAAGTGAGTAGATGCTATCGAGTGATCGCGCGCTGCGTGGCCGTGGGCGAGTGTCACGCGCGCGTGCTGGTGGAGGCGGTGGAGAGCCCGGAGCGCGAGCACAGCGAGGGCGCGCGCAGACTGCTGCAGCTGCTGCTCGCCGCGCAGGCCGCGCCCGGCCACTACCCCATACACGAGACGCGCTCCAACCTCGTGTTCGGGCTGTGGTACACGTTGCAAGTGAGTAGATGCTATCGAGTGATCGCACGCTTAATCCTGCTAAATCCTGCTAAATAATTAAAATTATTCAAAAACATTTCTATATTCGCAGGACGAAATCTTAATCATGTCGGACAGCACGCACAAAACCAACCCGGTGTGGCACGAAGTGTTCACTCAGCTGCTGTTAGCGCTCGTGAAGAAGTCCGAGATGCCGCCCGAGTCCGCGCTATCGAAGGACGATCAAGAGCTGCTGCGGTGTTATAGACAGGATATTGCAGATATTGTGGTGAGAATTCACTGAATAATTGCTGCTTGCCATTCAAATATACATAGGTACTGTATACAGTACTGTACATATACCTGGGACATACGGTCCAGCTAGGTAGGTCCAATTTCGAGAAAGAGGTGAACCGCCGAATCCAGCTCGGTTGGGCAGCGTTCGGGAAGCTTCGCGATGTCTTCTCGTCCAATATCCCTCAGTGCCTGAAGACTAAGGTCTTCGAACAGTGCGTGTTACCAGTGATTTCATATGGATCCGAGACTTGGTCTTTTACTATGGGCCTCATAAGAAGGCTCAGAGTCACTCAGCGAGCGATGGAGAGAGCTATGCTCGGAGTTTCTCTGCGTGATCAAATCAGGAATGAGGAGATCCGTAGACGAACCAGAGTCACCGACATAGCTCAACGTATCGCGAAGCTGAAGTGGCAATGGGCGGGGCACATAGCTCGTAGAACCGACGGACGTTGGGGACCCAAAGTGCTGGACTGGCGACCCCGCACGGGAAAGCGCAGTGTTGGCAGACCTCCGACCAGGTGGACTGACGACATTAAAAGAGTCGCGGGAAGGCGCTGGATACAGATGGCGCAGGACCGTGTGGGCTGGAAAGCATTGCAGGAGGCCTTTGTCCAGCAGTGGACGTCCGTCGGCTGAAACGAACGAACGAACTGTATACAGGCAGTACACATTATTCCGTTGAAGGTGTAATTAGCACCTCAGTATAGAATTAAAACTGAGTTACGTATCCACCACGTGTTCCACGCATGGTAAAGCCTCCCCCACACAGGCGCGTTATTATCGCGCGATAATATCGCAAGCCTTATTGCGATATACATTTTGTATTAAGATGGTCATGTAGTTACACACTGCTGCGATAATAACGCCGTAATGGAAGTATATCGGTCGATATTATCGCAAGCGTTATTGCGATATCTGTTTTCAGTACATTTTGTATTAGGATGATCAAGTAGTTACACACTGCTGCGATAATAACGCGCCTGTGTGGGACGACGGACGCAGCGTCCTACTTCCATTGCGGCGTACAAAATGTACTGAAAACAGATGTCGCAATAACGTATATATACACGCAATAATCACAAGTGATATTATCGCGCGATAATAACGCGCAAATGGACGCAGCGTCCCGCGTTATTATCGCGCGATAATAAACGCAGCTGTGTGTAAGGAATCGGGACGCATTATCGCAATAACGCTTGCGATATTATCGCGCGATAATAACGCGCCTTTGTGGGGGAGGCTTAATGCGTCACCACTCGCCACAGTCCAAGCGTGTATATTGTTGGTAGATGTACTGCTTCAGCATCCTGGGCGAGGCGTGCTGGGCGCTGGTGGAGAGCGCGTTCGCCGCCGCCGAGACGCCGCTGCAGCGCGAGGCGGCGCTGCACGTGTTCCTCGCGCTGGCGGACGCGGCGCCGCCCGGCCGCGCGCCGCCCGCGCTGGCCGCGCTGCTGCACCGCGCGCTGCAGCTCGCCGCCGACCCCGCGCGCCACGACACCAGAGTGTTGCACACGGCGCTCGACTGCCTCGGTGAGAGCGACCGAATGGCGTAACGTAGCGATCCTGCCGTCTGCGTCGGAGGTCGATTCCCACGACTGGAAAATATGATGAGCATGAAGGTTTTCCAGTGTCTGGGTGTTTTTCAATATAGTGTATTTACTATATTTATCAGCTATCTAGTACCCATAACATAAATTATCGTTTACTTTGGGGCTAGATTGCCATGTGTGAATGTCCTGATAAAAAAAAGTTTTCAAGATGGATGGGAATATCCGGCTGCAGAAATTCATATGTTATTTAGTTCCCAAATCCCAATAGCTCCAATTCTGGGATATTCTGGAAAATGATCTTTCGGGAAATAATATGAATTGAATAAAATTTTTTTGAGCAAAGTTTTTATTGGAAATATGTAGAGATGCTGTTTACGCGAGCGTAGCTGGCTCGAGTGCCGAGTCTATTGTGTTGTATTGAATCGTGTTCTCCCTCTCTAACCCGCGGAAGCGCTCATTTGCGCGTCTTGCTCGCACTTCGGTTACGGCGGGTTTTTTGTATCGAATCGTGCGCTCCCGCTCCAACTCGCGGAAACGCCAATCTTCCTATCCCGCTCGCGCATCGGTCGACGAGAATTTTTTATGCCTGCAATGACGCGGCGATCGGGGCGCGCACAGTACCATTCGGAGTCAGCTAGCAACAGCCGTGCGTGCGGCTGGGTTTTTGCGGCGCCCTTTTGCCCCGGCGGTTTGTACCCCAAGAAACGTACGTCTTGGGACCGCGACAGTTTTATGTGGGGGCGCGACCTTTTGTGCGTATTCGTGAACTCATCTTGTGGACCAGTCTGCTGTCGACCGACAAACTTAGCGGTTCCCCGCGCGTGGCTGACGTAATTTTGATCACGTGTCGTCTTTGAAACGCGTAGTCGCGAGACGTAAATTACTACGTTTGAGTAGCCACGTTTATATTTGCGCGGGTGTGTAGTCATAGAATAACGGCGCAACGGGATGCCCGTTTTTGATGCGCCTGAGTTGTTTTTCGCGCTGCGGTTTTGTTTTCCCCGGACCTGATTGTTTGGGGACCGCTTCGACTTGCGCTGTGATATCGCTGGGTTTTTTGGACATTGCACGCGTGTTTGGGACATTGACTAGTTGTTGTGCCGGCCTTTGTGAGTTCGCTACGCTCGCCGGATCTACCTAGTAACACGCGTGCCCAGCTGCGTTTAGCGGCGATAAAGTTCGCGGTAGTTAGTAATTGTAGACCGCGCTGTCATTGACCGCTGACCTTGTGTGTCGTGAACCACGTACTTTATTTTATTCGCTTGAGTGTTTGTGGGAGTTGAAGCCAGCCTGAACGTTCGACATATTTTGACCGTCGCGTTCATTGTTGCGGGTTGCGACCCACTGTGCTGCTGCATTGAGCACTCCACTCATAGGAGGCGAACGAACGATTGGAGCTGTGTTCGTGTTTGACGTGTCTGGGAGCTGATTGGTGCAGAGGACCTACGGTTGCAAGCCCCACACACACACCTACACACCCCTTTACACTTTCACGTCACATACTGTCCCACATCCACTACAGGGGGCGTCGCATCGAGTATCGTCGCATGCATCAACCAGGTTAGTGGCCTTCTATTTTCCTTGTCTATGTCGAAGGCTGTCGCTGCCCGAGTTGACGATTGCCGTAGTAGTGCTAGTAAAAGCCGCCTGTTATTTCCACTGATCGGCTAGTGAGACTCGGATATTACTATCCGACTCGGATTGGATACCGTCATCCGTACTGATCACTGTAGTCTCACTGGTCGGTCCCCCCTCGACCTGTCCGGGCTCGTTCCTCTATGGGCCCGGGAACTCAGCCCTCGTCTGGACAGGCAAGGGGCCGTAACATTTGGTAGCAGAGCGTGGTTTCGCGCCTTTTGGTTAAGCGGCTTTTACACGTTCGGCGCGTCGATATCGATATTTGTTGCGCGTATTTAATTCGTCGCGTATCTCTGTCGGTCACACGTTTGTAGGCGTGGTACGCCACGTGTCGGACCGATACGCCGCGTTAACGGCCACAGATTATTGTACCGCTACACCACGCGTTTTTGTAGCAACGCCGCGTTTATTTACCGCGTGCCGCGCGTTTGTTAACCGCGACCTTGATTAGCGTTCTGCACGTGTTGGTGTTTGCATCTGTGCTTGTTCTACTTCCTTGTTGTTTTATTTTTTGGTTTCGTGCTTCCTTGTAATTATTCTCGCGCAGTCTCGCCATGCCTTCGCATAGGCCTCCGGTGCGCCGTATGCAGGATGAGCTGCGGTGGGCAGCTAGCGCGCATGCGCTTATTACTCGTCCAGACAGGACGGCTAGCTTGCTCCACCGCCTTGAGCAGCTCCCAGCCAGACGAGCCCATTTTGAAGAGGCCTATTCGGAATTCCTTGCTACAGTGGAGGACGACGAGGCGCGAGAATCGGCCCAGAAGGACTACGAGCAGTTCTTCGAGTTCACAGACGATGTGCTCGAGGCTGGGGCCAAAATGAAGCGCGAGGCTCGACAGAGCATGCTGTGCGAGTCGCCTCGCCCGCAGCCGCAGCCCGCCCTATTGGGTCGGCTGCCTACTTTGGACCTTCCACACTTTGGTGGGCGGCTTCAAGACTGGATGGGGTTCATCTCCATCTTCGACAGTCTAGTCCATACCCGCCGCGACCTATCCCCAGGCCAAAAAATGGCCTATTTGCGGACCTCCCTTCAAGGGGAGGCACTTGGGGTAGTCTGCCATTTGAAGTTGTCTGACGCCAGCTACTCCACGGCCAGAGAACTCCTCGAGAGGCGCTACGCCAATGTGCGCCGCCTTGCTGACGCGCACATGATGGAGTTAATATCCCTCCCGGTTTTGAAAGACCTAGCACGTCTCCGGGAGGTGATCATTGACCCAGTCGTGGTTGCTTGCAACGCCCTTCGACAACTTGACTTACCGGTGGATCAGTGGTCCTTCTGGCTTCTTCACCTGGTTCTGTCCCGCCTGCCTCTCGATCTGCGGATCCGATTTGAAGAGAGGTACGGCGGGGACGGGGCTAATTATATACCCCCGTTCAGTGACCTCTTAAAGTTCCTTGAGGAACAGAACCGCCAGGTGGAGAATGCCGTGGCCTCGGGAACACCGGCAAAGGAGCCGGCGCGACCGACGCCACCTTCTAAACCCACGACTTCCACCAGGGGTTCCAAGCAGCCAGAATTAGCGCAGGAGACTGGACGCCGCCCAATTCTAAACTTTAGTGGTCTTGCTGCGACCGAGGTGACCCCCTGTCACTATTGCCGTGCTTCCACGCACTCGACGACCTACTGCCCTAAATTCTTGGAGAGACCGCCCAAGTCCCGTAGGGCCATCGCTAGGGAGCGCCGTTGGTGCTACTCTTGCTTAGGTCGGCACTTACAACGAAATTGCCAGCACCAACGGCCTTGTCCCCATTGTCAGGGCAACCACCTTCCTATTCTTTGCCTCGACCGCAATGGCGTCGGTAGGCAGGAGGTGGTTGAGCGGACACCCGGCAGGAGTGGAGTCTCCTCACCGGTCACAGGCCCAGCCGATAGAAGGCGTGGTGACACTGTTAGTGCGGCCCCTGGTTTTGATAGGGCTTCACCCCCCCCTCGGGCGGGGGTGCAGCCCTCCAGGGGCGGGGGCGTTCCGCCCTCTGTCAACCCTGAGGGAGGTTTTGCCGTCGCTCAGCCTGATCCAAGGAGGTACTCCCCTCCTCTGGCTGAATACCCCAGGCTGCAGCGACACCTTCCTCGATGGCCTGGACACCCCCTTCCGCACTACGCCGCCCCGCGGCTGTTGTACATGGCCAGACCCCCTCAGACCGGGAGAGACGCTTGGGTGTACCCTGGGGGAACCCCACCTCTTGGTGTGGTCGAAGTTCCCCAAGAAGGCCCTTACGAGCGCCCAAGGCTAGAGGAGTTGCCCGAAAGGGGCAACTTCCGTTGACTTGCTGCTGCCTTGGCTCCCACCACCGCCACCTCACCTGACAATTTGAACGACCATAAGCCGGTCTGCCAGACTGTACTTTTACCAACGGCTTTGGTCAGGGTGTACAACCCGAAGGGTGAGTGGCTTATGGTACGCGCGCTGCTAGATCTCGGATCACAGCGCTGGATTGCGTCGTTGTGGTGGGTGAGCGCTTCGGGGCAAGTCTCATTGCACCTTGTCCTAGCTAAGTGCAAGGTTGCATCTATCAGGTCTCGTCTAACAATTCCTAAGTTGCACTTGTGGAGCCGAACTATTGACCCGGTTACTAAACCACGTCCACGCTTCTTGGAAGTCTCTGGTAAACATGGTGGACGTTTTTGCGTGGTCGGACAGTGAGATTGTCCTGTGTTGGCTTCGGACTTCGGTCCATAATCTTGGCTTTTTTTAAATACTCATGCGGGTTGCAATACCCTCTCAGCCATTTTGCAGCGTGAGTTTGGATTTTGGCAGGCCGACGAACCATTCGAAGCGTGATCTTCAACTGTATTGCTTGCTATCGTTTGGAGGCATCCATTGCACAGCTTGTGATGGGTGACCTGCCTGCGGACCGCGAAAAGGCTGCTCGACCTTTCGCCGGTGTTGGAACCAATTGCCGGTCCTTTCTTAGTGAAGAGCTCTAACCTTAAGAATGCTCGGTCTTTTGAGGCCTACTTGTGCGTCTTTGTTTGCCTTGCAACCAAGGCAGTCCACTTGGGACTTATCAGTGCCCTCAGCACGGAGGCGTTCGTGGCCACTCTGGGCCGCCTCGTGAGCCGTCGCGGCCTACCCGATTTGGTTCGGACCGACTGCGGGACTAATTGTAAGGGAACCAATCGTTATCTGAAGGAGGTCGTCGACTTACTTGTTGAGAGCAAGCACTGTGTAGGCACCGCCATGTCTAGAATGGGAGATCTTGTTATGCTTAAAGAATCTAATCTACTCCCACTAGTTTGCGTCGTGGACGCATTGTTAAACTGTTATTGGATGGCGTTCCCCGGGTGGCCGAGGTATTTGTAGGGGACTCAGTATTGCAACGTGCCGTGGTCACGTTGTCCCAACGGCCTATTGATTAGCGAATCTACATCCTTAGATTCGGAGCGGGGGATTGTTTACGCGAGCGTAGCTGGCTCGAGTGCCGAGTCTATTGTGTTGTATTGAATCGTGTTCTCCCTCTCTAACCCGCGGAAGCGCTCATTTGCGCGTCTTGCTCGCACTTCGGTTACGGCGGGTTTTTTGTATCGAATCGTGCGCTCCCGCTCCAACTCGCGGAAACGCCAATCTTCCTATCCCGCTCGCGCATCGGTCGACGAGAATTTTTTATGCCTGCAATGACGCGGCGATCGGGGCGCGCACAGTACCATTCGGAGTCAGCTAGCAACAGCCGTGCGTGCGGCTGGGTTTTTGCGGCGCCCTTTTGCCCCGGCGGTTTGTACCCCAAGAAACGTACGTCTTGGGACCGCGACAGTTTTATGTGGGGGCGCGACCTTTTGTGCGTATTCGTGAACTCATCTTGTGGACCAGTCTGCTGTCGACCGACAAACTTAGCGGTTCCCCGCGCGTGGCTGACGTAATTTTGATCACGTGTCGTCTTTGAAACGCGTAGTCGCGAGACGTAAATTACTACGTTTGAGTAGCCACGTTTATATTTGCGCGGGTGTGTAGTCATAGAATAACGGCGCAACGGGATGCCCGTTTTTGATGCGCCTGAGTTGTTTTTCGCGCTGCGGTTTTGTTTTCCCCGGACCTGATTGTTTGGGGACCGCTTCGACTTGCGCTGTGATATCGCTGGGTTTTTTGGACATTGCACGCGTGTTTGGGACATTGACTAGTTGTTGTGCCGGCCTTTGTGAGTTCGCTACGCTCGCCGGATCTACCTAGTAACACGCGTGCCCAGCTGCGTTTAGCGGCGATAAAGTTCGCGGTAGTTAGTAATTGTAGACCGCGCTGTCATTGACCGCTGACCTTGTGTGTCGTGAACCACGTACTTTATTTTATTCGCTTGAGTGTTTGTGGGAGTTGAAGCCAGCCTGAACGTTCGACATATTTTGACCGTCGCGTTCATTGTTGCGGGTTGCGACCCACTGTGCTGCTGCATTGAGCACTCCACTCATAGGAGGCGAACGAACGATTGGAGCTGTGTTCGTGTTTGACGTGTCTGGGAGCTGATTGGTGCAGAGGACCTACGGTTGCAAGCCCCACACACACACCTACACACCCCTTTACACTTTCACGTCACATACTGTCCCACATCCACTACAGGGGGCGTCGCATCGAGTATCGTCGCATGCATCAACCAGGTTAGTGGCCTTCTATTTTCCTTGTCTATGTCGAAGGCTGTCGCTGCCCGAGTTGACGATTGCCGTAGTAGTGCTAGTAAAAGCCGCCTGTTATTTCCACTGATCGGCTAGTGAGACTCGGATATTACTATCCGACTCGGATTGGATACCGTCATCCGTACTGATCACTGTAGTCTCACTGGTCGGTCCCCCCTCGACCTGTCCGGGCTCGTTCCTCTATGGGCCCGGGAACTCAGCCCTCGTCTGGACAGGCAAGGGGCCGTAACAGATGCATTAATGTTATGCTCGCAAAGCCTACTATTTGCGAAAAACTAAATAAATAAGATCATAGTAATCTGTCGATCGTATAATGTGTTTTACATTGGTTTAAGGGTGCGTTTACGGACATTGCAGTTTTCGTGGAGTTTTCGGTACATATTGTGACTAGAATAAACAAAATATAATGGAACTAAAAATAACAACACAAAGATTGGTCTTTTATCTACAATTCGTGGTAGAAAAATTGGTTAAAAATCTTTACTTTTAGTACTATAAAAATAGTTTAAATCATCTCTTCTCACAAAATTGGCGATTTAGGAGTGAGTTTCGGTACATTTTTCTGTAAAAACATACCGATTTTATGTCTTTTAAAAATATCAACTGACAGTAGATATATTCATCTATACACGGTGGTAGAAAAAATAACAAAAAAAAGACAAACAGTAAATGAAAAAAAATGAAGTTCGCGTGCATTGTTTTCACATATTTTGCTTACAAGCGTAAATCTTAAAGAGGTTACAATAAGGGTTATTTTATTTTACTCGGTCACAGGTTTCTACTATTTCAAAATTCAAATATCAATCAGTCAGCCTTTGGCTGCCTTCGCGAGTGGGACTGCACGTCGTTTGCGAGCAGTTGCTGATTGAAAAACATCGCTGTACGTACACGGATATTTGGCAATAACTATCTTGATACTTTACGTAATACTGTCCTGACATATTTTTGAAAAGGTAAGCACCTACAGTACCTACAATATTATATTTTATTATAATTAGCTAGAATTGAGTTTATTTATTTTATTCCATTTATTTTATTTGTTCCCCAAGCGTACTAGTGACCTGGAGGTATACTTAGAAGACTACTACTGGTAACTGGATCTCCTAGACGTATAGAGCTAGCCGTCTCGAGTTTGGGCTCGTTTTGTTAGTTATGAAAAGACCTTTCCACTTGACTTGGTGGAGTGAGCTGAAGGTATACTTCGAAGACTACTACTGGATCTCCTAGACGTATAGAGCTAGCCGTGCTGAGTTTGGGCTCGTTTTGTAAGTTATGAAAAGACCTTTCCACTTGACTTGGTGGAGTGAGCTGAAGGTATACTTCGAAGACTACTACTGGATCTCCTAGACGTATAGAGCTAGCCGTGCTGAGTTTGGGCTCGTTTTGTAAGTTATGAAAAGACCTTTCCACTTGACTTGGTGGAGTGACCTGAAGGTATACTTCGAAGACTACTACTGGATCTCCTAGACGTATAGAGCTAGCCGTGTCGAGTTTGGGCTCGTTTTGTTAGTTATGACAAGACCTTTCCACTTGACTTGGTTGAGTGACCTGAAGGTATACTTCGAAGACTACTACTGGATCTCCTAGACGTATAGAGCTAGCCGTGCCGAGTTTGGGCTCGTTTTGTTAGTTATGACAAGACCTTTCCACTTGACTTGGTTGAGTGACCTGAAGGTATACTTCGAAGACTACTACTGGATCTCCTAAACGTATAGAGCTAGCCTCTAGCTAGCTAAATGATTAATGACCGAGTCTGCAGCGAGATAATTACACTACTATAGTAGTGCAGCCTCCGTGTGCAACATATGCGGGGAGGTGAGAGGCTGCCAACTATAGTAGTGTTATTATCTCGCTGCAGACTCGGTCATAAATCATTCGAGTGTCTCGCTCACCGACATCGTGCCGGCCGACGAGCGCAGCCGCGTGTGCAACATATGCGGGGAGGTAAGAGGCTGCCAACTTTAGTAGTGTTATTATCTCGCTGCAGACTCGGTCATAAATCATTCGAGTGTCTCGCTCACCGACATCGTGCCGGCCGACGAGCGCAGCCGCGTGTGCAACATATGAGGGGAGGTAAGAGGCTGCCAACTATAGTAGTGTTATAATCTCGCTGCAGACTCGGTCATAAATCATTCGAGTGTCTCGCTCACCGACATCGTGCCGGCCGACGAGCGCAGCCGCGTGTGCAACATATGAGGGGAGGTAAGAGGCTGCCAACTATAGTAGTGTTATTATCTCGCTGCAGACTCGGTCATAAATCATTCGAGTGTCTCGCTCACCGACATCGTGCTGGCCGACGAGCGCAGCCGCGTGTCCAACATATGCGGAGAGGTGAGAGGCTGCCAACTATAGTAGTGTTATTATCTCGCTGCAGACTCGGTCATAAATCATTCGAGTGTCTCGCTCACCGACATCGTGCCGGCCGACGAGCGCAGCCGCGTGTGTAACATATGCGGGGAGGTGAGAGGCTGCCAACTATAGTAGTGTTATTATCTCGCTGCAGACTCGGTCATAAATCATTCGAGTGTCTCGCTCACCGACATCGTGCCGGCCGACGAGCGCGCCTCTCACCTCCCCGCATATGTTGCACACGCGGCTGCACTCGAATGATTTATGACCGAGTCTGCAGCGAGATAATAACGCTACTATAGTGGTGCAGCCTCTCACCTCCCCGCATATGTTGCATACGCGGCTGCGCTCGTCGGCCGGCACGATGTCGGTGAGCGAGACACTCGAATGATTTATGACCGAGTCTGCAGCGAGATAATAACACTACTATAGTTGGCAGCCTCTCACCTCCCCGCATATGTTACACACGCGGCTGCGCTCGTCGGCCGGCACGATGTCGGTGAGCGAGACACTCGAATGATTTATGACCGAGTCTGCAGCGAGATGATAACACTACTATAGTTGGTAGCCTCTCAACTCCCCGCATATGTTACACACGCGGCTGCGCTCGTCGGCCAGCACAATGTCGGTGAGCGAGACACTCGAATGATTTATGACCAAGTCTGCAGCGAGATAATAACACTACTATAGTTGGCAGCCTCTCACCTCCCCGCATATGTTGTACACGTGGCTGCGCTCGTCGGCCGGCACGATGTCGGTGAGCGAGACACTCGAATGATTTATGACCGAGTCTGCAGCGAGATAATAACACTACTATAGTTGGCAGCCTCTCAACTCCCCGCATATGTTACACACGCGGCTGCGCTCGTCGGCCGGCACGATGTCGGTGAGCGAGACACTCGAATGATTTATGACCGAGTCTGCAGCTAGATAATAACACTACTATAGTTGGCAGCCTCTCACCTCCCCGCATATGTTGCACACGCGGCTGCGCTCGTCGGCCGGCACGATGTCGGTGAGCGAGACACTCGAATGATTTATGACCGAGTCTGCAGCGAGATAATAACACTACTATAGTTGGCAGCCTCTCACCTCCCCGCATATGTTGCACACGCGGCTGCGCTCGTCGGCCGGCACGATGTCGGTGAGCGAGACACTCGAATGATTTATGACCGAGTCTGCAGCGAGATAATAACACTACTATAGTTGGCAGCCTCTTACCTCCCCTCATATGTTGCACACGCGGCTGCGCTCGTCGGCCGGCACGATGTCGGTGAGCGAGACACTCGAATGATTTATGACCGAGTCTGCAGCGAGATAATAACACTACTATAGTTGGCAGCCTCTCACCTCCCCGCATATGTTGCACACGCGGCTGCGCTCGTCGGCCGGCACGATGTCGGTGAGCGAGACACTCGAATGATTTATGACCGAGTCTGCAGCGAGATAATAACACTACTATAGTTGGCAGCCTCTCAACTCCCCGCATATGTTACACACGCGGCTGCGCTCGTCGGCCGGCACGATGTCGGTGAGCGAGACACTCGAATGATTTATGACCGAGTCTGCAGCGAGATAATAACACTACTATAGTTGGCAGCCTCTCACCTCCCCGCATATGTTGCACACGCGGCTGCGCTCGTCGGCCGGCACGATGTCGGTGAGCGAGACACTCGAATGATTTATGACCGAGTCTGCAGCGAGATAATAACACTACTATAGTTGGCAGCCTCTCACCTCCCCGCATATGTTGTACACGTGGCTGCGCTCGTCGGCCGGTACGATGTCGGTGAGCGAGACACTCGAATGATTTATGACCGAGTCTGCAGCGAGATAATAAATAAGCTTAGAACGAAGTTATTTCGTTATAATAAAATACCTAAATGACAAAATATAAAATTTTATCTCAAAGTATCAAAATCGCGTTGATTCACTCATTTTGAGGCACCTTTGTGTGAGTGTAGGCCGTGCGTATGTATTTAGTCCGATTTGATACCTATCTATTTTGGGAGCACGTCCTTAAATGTATTATTTGACTGTGATCTCACCTGATGGTACTCGTAATAATTGATGATGTAGCCGAAGATGTTTTAGTTTTCTAGTAGGGTGGTAACTAGCCACGACATGAATTGGCACCATTGTATTATCTCTGCATCTCGATTAGTCCAAAGTTATGACGGCGTTCTCCAACCAGGTGCATACGCAGCGTGGCTGAGCTCGGTGCAGAGCCCGCAGACGGCGGCGCTGGGGCGGGACTGCATGCGCGCGGCGGGCGCGGCGCTGCAGCGCTGCCCGGCGCCCGCCGCGCTGGCGCTTCGCAAGCTGTGCGTGGACTGCGCCGCGCCCGCCGCCGCGCTCGTGGCGGACATCGTGCACGTCGCGCAGGTGACGCCTCTACAGATAGTCGGACGACCCTCCACCTACCTCGCGCGGCGGGCGCGGCGCTGCAGCGCTGCCCGGCGCCCGCCGCGCTGGCGCTGCGCAAGCTGTGCGTGGACTGCGCCGCGCCCGCCGCCGCGCTCGTGGCGGACATCGTGCACGTCGCGCAGGTGACGCCTCTACAGATAGTCGGACAACCCTCCACCTACCTCGCGCGGCGGGCGCGGCGCTGCAGCGCTGCCCGGCGCCCGCCGCGCTGGCGCTGCGCAAGCTGTGCGTGGACTGCGCCGCGCCCGCCGCCGCGCTCGTGGCGGACATCGTGCACGTCGCGCAGGTGACGCCTCTACAGATAGTCGGACGACCCTCCACCTACCTCGCGCGGCGGGCGCGGCGCTGCAGCGCTGCCCGGCGCCCGCCGCGCTGGCGCTGCGCAAGCTGTGCGTGGACTGCGCCACGCCCGCCGCCGCGCTCGTGGCGGACATCGTGCACGTCGCGCAGGTGACGCCTCTACAGATAGTCGGACAACCCTCCACCTACCTCGCGCGGCGGGCGCGGCGCTGCAGCGCTGCCCGGCGCCCGCCGCGCTGGCGCTGCGCAAGCTGTGCGTGGACTGCGCCGCGCCCGCCGCCGCGCTCGTGGCGGACATCGTGCACGTCGCGCAGGTGACGCCTCTACAGATAATGGACCCTCCACCTACCTTGGTCAACTTGTAGGGAAACAACTTGTAGGGAGTCAAGAAGGCGCCCCGGGAACACGCCAAGAGCAAGTACCGAACGGGCGCCCTCCCGCGTTTCGGCCCCCATAACCGCGAGGTTGATTGGGCCATGGGTGGTGGAGGGTTGTCCCTACCTTGGTCAACTTCGCGGTTATAGTCAAATAATAGTAGTCAGTCTAGTAATAGTATATGGGCTAATTCTCGGGACTCGTTCGGTGTGTTCCTGCTAAGTGACAAATAGCGTGCGTCACGACGTATATAAATGGAACAAAATTCAAAAAACGTACCTACGCTGCGTAAAAGTTGCAATGGTAGCCAAGATGCAATTTTGACAGGCTTTAACCACTATTGTTGAAGCACAGATTACAAATAGGTCATCGCTCGCGAGACCTTTAAGTGTTGATGTGACATTATTTTGAAATTAGGTATCGCTAACCATAGACAATTATTGATTCCTTTCTACACAAGCTATAGAATGAATGTTCGTTAACGTTTCCGCACCTATCGACGCTAAGGCATGTGGCTAAAGCTGCTGGGGTGCTATCTTGAACCCCATACTTGTGGTAACCTCAGGCTCCTATTTACTCACTGTTCATGTTCCCTATTCTGGGGCTGAACAATACAGTAACGGACTCGTCTCATGCCGTCGCGGTCCGTAGCGGTACGACTTACCAGTCTGCAGTTCTGTTTTTCCGGACGGGCGGGAGTAAGTGAACTGTCCTCCAATCACTGATCTCTATTATATTAGTATGCTGGACCAAACATTCTATATGATTGACGGTTCAATTTTTGTGCCAACTTGAAGCGCCCCCCTCGAAGCTCCAAGTTACTAAATTGACATTTGTTGCTAGTGACCGTCGTTTTGGATGACATTTTATTTTACTTCCATGGACGTCAGGTTATGCAACAATCAGCGCCAAAATGGCGAAAATCAAAGTCTTCATTTTTACGTTGACAATCTGCGGTCCATCGTACTAGTATAATAAAGGTCAGTGCCTCCAACCTTCATGATTTATAATGATGCAGAACGTGAGTGGCGCCACGGACACGTGGGCGCGGCGGCAGCTGCTGAGCGCGGCGGGCGCGGCGCTGGCGGCCAGCGAGCCCGCCGACGCGGCCGGCTAGCAACAAATGTCAATTTAGTAACTTGGAGCTTCGAGGGGGGCGCTTCAAGTTGGCACAAAAATTGAACCGTCAATCATATAGAATGTTTGGTCCAGCATACTAATATAATAGAGATCAGTGATTGGAGGACAGTTCACTTACTCCCGCCCGTCCGGAAAAACAGAACTGCAGACTGGTAAGTCGTACCGCTACGGACCGCGACGGCATGAGACGAGTCCGTTACTGTATTGTTCAGCCCCAGAATAGGGAACATGAACAGTGAGTAAATAGGAGCCTGAGGTTACCACAAGTATGGGGTTCAAGATAGCACCCCAGCAGCTTTAGCCACATGCCTTAGCGTCGATAGGTGCGGAAACGTTAACGAACATTCATTCTATAGCTTGTGTAGAAAGGAATCAATAATTGTCTATGGTTAGCGATACCTAATTTCAAAATAATGTCACATCAACACTTAAAGGTCTCGCGAGCGATGACCTATTTGTAATCTGTGCTTCAACAATAGTGGTTAAAGCCTGTCAAAATTGCATCTTGGCTACCATTGCAACTTTTACGCAGCGTAGGTACGTTTTTTGAATTTTGTTCCATTTATATACGTCGTGACGCACGCTATTTGTCACTTAGCAGGAACACACCGAACGAGTCCCGAGAATTAGCCCATATACTATTACTAGACTGACTACTATTATTTGACTATAACCGCGAAGTTGACCAAGGTAGGGACAACCCTCCACCACCCATGGCCCAATCAACCTCGCGGTTATGGGGGCCGAAACGCGGGAGGGCGCCCGTTCGGTACTTGCTCTTGGCGTGTTCCCGGGGCGCCTTCTTGACTCCCTACAAGTTGTTTCCCTACAAGTTGACCAAGGTAGGTGGAGGGTCCATTATCTGTAGAGGCGTCACCTGCGCGACGTGCACGATGTCCGCCACGAGCGCGGCGGCGGGCGCGGCGCAGTCCACGCACAGCTTGCGCAGCGCCAGCGCGGCGGGCGCCGGGCAGCGCTGCAGCGCCGCGCCCGCCGCGCGAGGTAGGTGGAGGGTTGTCCGACTATCTGTAGAGGCGTCACCTGCGCGACGTGCACGATGTCCGCCACGAGCGCGGCGGCGGGCGCGGCGCAGTCCACGCACAGCTTGCGCAGCGCCAGCGCGGCGGGCGCCGGGCAGCGCTGCAGCGCCGCGCCCGCCGCGCGAGGTAGGTGGAGGGTCGTCCGACTATCTGTAGAGGCGTCACCTGCGCGACGTGCACGATGTCCGCCACGAGCGCGGCGGCGGGCGCGGCGCAGTCCACGCACAGCTTGCGCAGCGCCAGCGCGGCGGGCGCCGGGCAGCGCTGCAGCGCCGCGCCCGCCGCGCGAGGTAGGTGGAGGGTTGTCCGACTATCTGTAGAGGCGTCACCTGCGCGACGTGCACGATGTCCGCCACGAGCGCGGCGGCGGGCGCGGCGCAGTCCACGCACAGCTTGCGCAGCGCCAGCGCGGCGGGCGCCGGGCAGCGCTGCAGCGCCGCGCCCGCCGCGCGAGGTAGGTGGAGGGACATTTGTTGCTAGTGACCGTCGTTTTGGATGACATTTTATTTTACTTCCATGGACGTCAGGTTATGCAACAATCAGCGCCAAAATGGCGAAAATCAAAGTCTTCATTTTTACGTTGACAATCTGCGGTCCATCGTACTAGTATAATAAAGGTCAGTGCCTCCAACCTTCATGATTTATAATGATGCAGAACGTGAGTGGCGCCACGGACACGTGGGCGCGGCGGCAGCTGCTGAGCGCGGCGGGCGCGGCGCTGGCGGCCAGCGAGCCCGCCGACGCGGCGCCGCTGCTCGCCGGGCTGGCGCAGCGCCTGCAGGGGGATCTCACTGCGCAGGTTTGTAAAGCTTCTTTTTGATAATAGACATATACCCTGGACTGGGCGGACGACGCGAAAAAATCCACGCGACGCGAAAAGGCCCAATCAATCTCGCGGTTATGGGGGCCGGAACTCGGGAGGGCGCCAGTTCGGTACTTGCTCTTGGCGTGTTCCCGGAGCGCCTTCTTGACTACCTACAAGTTGTTTCCTCTCGCTCATTGTCCCTATGGGCTCACTCTCGCCATTCTGGGGCAGGACGATACGATGACGGTGATGTCATGATGATGATGATGATGATGATGATGATGATGTCATGAGGTACAAAATGTAATACAAATCCAACGATTCTATTGATGTATTTGACACGAATCTAAACATATATAAATTGTTGCTAATGTGTAATCTGGCGCTTTCCTCACGTGCTGGTCGTGGCAGGTGCGGTCGGGCGGCGCGTGCGGCGCGGCGGAGTGCGTGTCGCTGATGGGCGCGCTGGGCGCGCGGCCCGCGCTCGCCGCCGCCCTGTTCCGCGCGCTGCTGCCCGCGCTCGCGCTCATGCCCGCCAAGCCGGACCTCGTGCAGGCGAGTCACCGCGACCGACCCCTACACACAACTACAACACACTCATTCCTTACATCACTAACGCGCGGCCCGCGCTCGCCGCCGCCCTGTTCCGCGCGCTGCTGCCCGCGCTCGCGCTCATGCCCGCCAAGCCGGACCTCGTGCAGGCGAGTCACCGCGACCGACCCCTACACACAACTACAACACACTCATTCCTTACATCACTAACGCGCGGCCCGCGCTCGCCGCCGCCCTGTTCCGCGCGCTGCTGCCCGCGCTCGCGCTCATGCCCGCCAAGCCGGACCTCGTGCAGGCGAGTCACCGCGACCGACCCCTACACACAACTACAACACACTCATTCCTTACATCACTAACGCGCGGCCCGCGCTCGCCGCCGCCCTGTTCCGCGCGCTGCTGCCCGCGCTCGCGCTCATGCCCGCCAAGCCGGACCTCGTGCAGGCGAGTCACCGCGACCGACCCCTACACACAACTACAACACACTCATTCCTTACATCACTAACGCGCGGCCCGCGCTCGCCGCCGCCCTGTTCCGCGCGCTGCTGCCCGCGCTCGCGCTCATGCCCGCCAAGCCGGACCTCGTGCAGGCGAGTCACCGCGACCGACCCCTACACACAACTACAACACACTCATTCCTTACATCACTAACGCGCGGCCCGCGCTCGCCGCCGCCCTGTTCCGCGCGCTGCTGCCCGCGCTCGCGCTCATGCCCGCCAAGCCGGACCTCGTGCAGGCGAGTCACCGCGACCGACCCCTACACACAACTACAACACACTCATTCCTTACATCACTAACGCGCGGCCCGCGCTCGCCGCCGCCCTGTTCCGCGCGCTGCTGCCCGCGCTCGCGCTCATGCCCGCCAAGCCGGACCTCGTGCAGGCGAGTCACCGCGACCGACCCCTACACACAACTACAACACACTCATTCCTTACATCACTAACGCGCGGCCCGCGCTCGCCGCCGCCCTGTTCCGCGCGCTGCTGCCCGCGCTCGCGCTCATGCCCGCCAAGCCGGACCTCGTGCAGGCGAGTCACCGCGACCGACCCCTACACACAACTACAACACACTCATTCCTTACATCACTAACGCGCGGCCCGCGCTCGCCGCCGCCCTGTTCCGCGCGCTGCTGCCCGCGCTCGCGCTCATGCCCGCCAAGCCGGACCTCGTGCAGGCGAGTCACCGCGACCGACCCCTACACACAACTACAACACACTCATTCCTTACATCACTAACGCGCGGCCCGCGCTCGCCGCCGCCCTGTTCCGCGCGCTGCTGCCCGCGCTCGCGCTCATGCCCGCCAAGCCGGACCTCGTGCAGGCGAGTCACCGCGACCGACCCCTACACACAACTACAACACACTCATTCCTTACATCACTAACGCGCGGCCCGCGCTCGCCGCCGCCCTGTTCCGCGCGCTGCTGCCCGCGCTCGCGCTCATGCCCGCCAAGCCGGACCTCGTGCAGGCGAGTCACCGCGACCGACCCCTACACACAACTACAACACACTCATTCCTTACATCACTAACGCGCGGCCCGCGCTCGCCGCCGCCCTGTTCCGCGCGCTGCTGCCCGCGCTCGCGCTCATGCCCGCCAAGCCGGACCTCGTGCAGGCGAGTCACCGCGACCGACCCCTACACACAACTACAACACACTCCTTACATCATTAATAACACATATAATAGTCACACTAATATTATAAAGGCGAAAGTTTATGTGTAAGTGTGTGTGTGTGTGTGTATGTTTGTTACTCCTTCACGCCGCAACTACTGAACCGATTTAGCTGAAAATTGGAACATAGATAGCTTATAACCCGGATACATACATACATACATAGGCTACTTTTTATCCCGGAAAATCCATAATTCCCATGGGATATTTAAAAAACCCTAATTTTCAACAATAATGTATAGCTACAGCTATAGGTAGATTACTTTGACAATCTTTCCTGAAAGTAGGTGTAAAGGTCATTGAAAAGGAAATTCAATTTTTTCTCGGGATTAGTAAAAAATCGAATTTAACGCAGGCGGAGCCGCAGGCAAAAGCTAGTTATAACTATTTATCGACCTAAAACTAAGTTTACGAGGGAGCCCACAACAAACTCAGTCAAATTCGCGCACCGAGGGTTCCATTCACATATAGAAAAAGTAAAACCATAAGATTCAGTTTTCTTCCCGAACCGCAAACCTAACTTATTTTGAGGTAATAATTGTTCATACCAAAAAAAAATTATAGATAGATACATGGTTCATTTTATTTTTCCCGTAAAATATACATTAATCGAATGATGTTTGTATTTAGATAATAAGAAGTTAATTGGAATATTTTTTTAGTTGTGCGAGTCGCAATGAAGTGATTCGAAATTACTAGAGAAGCATTGATAATAATATATTAACATAAAAAGCTAGAAACGTCTCGACCGATTTTGATGAATGACAAAAAAAATATTGAACCACCAACTTCTGCAACATCAGCAAGTTAATAGAAAACAATCATACTCATCAAATAAACAGTTTTTAGTTTTGCCAGTTAATTATATATTTCTGTTCTCATTTCAGCCTATGTTTCAAATACTAAAGAACACTGTTACGGCACTTATGGACGAGTGCAGTGCAATCGTAGAGGACTTGGAAAAACTTATAATAGCAGGCTTCGAGGCGGCGCCCTGTCCTGTTGGCCTGGATGTTGTCAAATTAGTGAGTTTTATGCCCCTTTAGCAACAATAGCCCAATTGTTGTCACTTTTTACGATCAAATAACAAAAATAATATAAATTTAATAATTAGACAGAGACAGATGTATTATAACGTCAATGTGTGGTCCTGCCATAGTAGCTCTAAACAAATTTTCCTTTTGTGAGAAAGTGACAAAAGTCCTCTTCTTGAAAAGTTAAAATGCTTATAACTTTTTTGTTGTTTGAACGATTTAATCTTATTTGTTAATTATTCGATTTTCAAAAATAAGTATTTTGATTTGTCAACTAACCAATTTATAACGATTAACGAACGACTATTACTAGTAACACGGTGTTTTCATTGAGTGATGATCACTGAGACGATGACCCTCCAGGTGGTTGTGTTCGTGGGTGGCGAGTGGGCGGGCGCGGCGCGCGTGGTGCGCGTGGGCGTGTCGGCGAGCGCGCGCGCCGTGTCGCCCGCGCCGCTCACCGCGCCGCTCGGCACGCCGCTCGCCGCGCCCGCATGCGCCGCGCCCGACCTCGCTGAGGCGCTGTTCGCGCTGCTCGTCGCGCTCACCAAGAAGCGGCCTGTCGCCATCGACTGGATCGAGGACTTCTTGCCTGATTTAATCGATTTGGGTTAGTTGATAGATAATTAGAAATATGTATACTAGTTTCTAACTGTTGGTCACGGCGCCGCTCGCGTCAGTTTGAGCTTTCACAAATTCCATGCCTATAACGTATGCTGCAACTACTGAACCGATTTGGCTGACCAAATCGGTTCAGTAGTTGCAGCATGAAGGAGTTGAGGTAACGTACACAGTACACACACATACACTTGCATAAAAACTTTCGCGTTTAAAATATTAAAATTGAAAATGGCGGAATTTATTTTTTCCATAGAAAAATGTATGGCGAATTTTGAAGGGGTTATTTATGGGCGGGAAGACATCCCGCGGGCCACATGTGGCCCGCGCAACCACGCGCCCTACTAGTTAGTATATATTTTTGTTTAAATTTTTTGTGTTCAAATTTTTCAGATTAAGGACGTGCTCCCAAAATAGATAGGTATCAAATCGGACTAAATACATACGCACGGCCTACACTCACACAAAGGTGCCTCGAAATGAGTGAATCAACGCGATTTTGATACTTTGAGATAAAATTTTATATTTTGTCATTTAGGTATTTTATTATAACGAAATAACTTCGTTCTAAGCTTATTTATTATCTCGCTGCAGACTCGGTCATAAATCATTCGAGTGTCTTGCTCACCGACATCGTACCGGCCGACGAGCGCAGCCACGTGTACAACATATGCGGGGAGGTGAGAGGCTGCACCACTATAGAAGTGTAATTATCTCGCTGCAGACTCGGTCATAAATCATTCGAGTGTCTCACTCACCGACATCGTGCCGGCCGACGAGCGCAGCCGCGTGTGCAACATATGCGGGGAGTTGAGAGGCTGCACCACTATAGAAGTGTAATTATCTCGCTGCAGACTCGGTCATAAATCATTCGAGTGACTCGCTCACCAACATCGTGCCGGCCGACGAGCGCAGCCGCCTGTGTAACATATGCGGGGAGGTGAGAGCCTGCCAACTATAGTAGTGTTATTATCTCGCTGCAGACTCGGTCATAAATCATTCGAGTGTCTCGCTCACCGAGATCGTGCCGGCCGACGAGCGCAGCCGCGTGTGCAACATATGCGGGGAGGTGAGAGGCTGCCAACTATAGTAGTGTTATTATCTCGCTGCAGACTCGGTCATAAATCATTCGAGTGCAGCCGCGTGTGCAACATATGTGGGGAGGTGAGAGGCGCGCTCGTCGGCCGGCACGATGTCGGTGAGCGAGACACTCGAATGATTTATGACCGAGTCTGCAGCGAGATAATAACACTACTATAGTTGGCAGCATCTCACCTCCCTGCATATGTTACACACGCGACTGCGCTCGTCGGCCGGCACGATGTCGGTGAGCGAGACACTCGATTGATTTATGACCGAGTCTGCAGCGAGATAATAACACTACTATAGTTGGCAGCATCTCACCTCCCCGCATATGTTGCACACGCGGCTGCGCTCGTCGGCCGGCACGATGTCGGTGAGCGAGACACTCGAATGATATATGACCGAGTCTGCAGCGAGATAATAACACTACTATAGTTCACCGACATCGTGCCGGCCGACGAGCGCGCCTCTCACCTCCCCACATATGTTGCACACGCGGCTGCACTCGAATGATTTATGACCGAGTCTGCAGCGAGATAATAACACTACTATAGTTGGCAGCATCTCACCTCCCCGCATATGTTGCACACGCGGCTGCGCTCGTCGGCCGGCACGATGTCGGTGAGTGAGACACTCGAATGATTTATGACCGAGTCTGCAGCGAGATAATTACACTACTATAGTTGGCAGCATCTCACCTCCCCGCATATGTTGCACACGCGGCTGCGCTCGTCGGCTGGCACGATGTCGGTGAGCGAGACACTCGAATGATTTATGACCGAGTCTGCAGCGAGATAATAACACTACTATAGTTGGCAGCCTCTTACCTCCCCTCATATGTTGCACACGCAGCTGCGCTCGTCGGCCGGCACGATGTCGGTGAGCGAGACACTCGAATGATTTATGACCGAGTCTGCAGCGAGATTATAACACTACTATAGTTGGCAGCATCTCACCTCCCCGCATATGTTGCACACGCGGCTGCGCTCGTCGGCCGGCACGATGTCGGTGAGCGAGACACTCGAATGATTTATGACCGAGTCTGCAGCGAGATAATAACACTACTATAGTTGGCAGCCTCTCACCTCCCCGCATATGTTGCACACGCGGCTGCGCTCGTCGGCCAGCACGATGTCGGTGAGCGAGACACTCGAATGATTTATGACCGAGTCTGCAGCGAGATAATAACACTATTATAGTTGGCAGCCTCTTACCTCCCCTCATATGTTGCACACGCGGCTGCGCTCGTCGGCCGGCACGATGTCAGTGAGCGAGACACTCGAATGATTTATGACCGAGTCTGCAGCGAGATAATAACACTACTATAGTTGGCAGAATCTCACCTCCCCGCATATGTTACACACGCGGCTGCGCTCGTCGGCCGGCACGATGTCGGTGAGCGAGACACTCGAATGATTTATGACCGAGTCTGCAGCGAGATAATAACACTACTATAGTTGGCAGCATCTCACCTCCCCGCATATGTTGCACACGCGGCTGCGCTCGTCGGCCGGCACGATGTCGGTGAGCGAGACACTCGAATGATTTATGACCGAGTCTGCAGCGAGATAATAACACAACTATAGTGGTGCAGCCTCTCACCTCCCCGCATATGTTGCACACGCGGCTGCGCTCGTCGGCCGGCACGATGTCGGTGAGCGAGACACTCGAATGATTTATGACCGAGTCTGCAGCGAGATAATAACACTACTATAGTTGGCAGCATCTCACCTCCCCGCATATGTTGCACACGCGGCTGCGCTCGTCGGCCGGCACGATGTCGGTGAGCGAGACACTCGAATGATTTATGACCGAGTCTGCAGCGAGATAATAACACTACTATAGTTGGCAAATGGCAACCTCTCACCTCCCCGCATATGTTGCACACGGAGGCTGCACTACTATAGTCGTGTAATTATCTCGCTGCAGACTCGGTCATTAATCATTCAGCTAGCTAGAGGCTAGCTCTATACGTTTAGGAGATCCAGTAGTAGTCTTCGAAGTATACCTTCAGGTCACTCAACCAAGTCAAGTGGAAAGGTCTTTTCATAACTAACAAAACGAGCCCAAACTCGGCACGGCTAGCTCTATACGTCTAGGAGATCCAGTAGTAGTCTTCGAAGTATACCTTCAGGTCACTCAACCAAGTCAAGTGGAAAGGTCTTGTCATAACTAACAAAACGAGCCCAAACTCGGCACGGCTAGCTCTATACGTCTAGGAGATCCAGTAGTAGTCTTCGAAGTATACCTTCAGGTCACTCAACCAATCCAAGTGGAAAGGTCTTGTCATAACTAACAAAACGAGCCCAAACTCGGCACGGCTAGCTCTATACGTCTAGGAGATCCAGTAGTAGTCTTCGAAGTATACCTTCAGGTCACTCAACCAAGTCAAGTGGAAAGGTCTTGTCATAACTAACAAAACGAGCCCAAACTCGAGATGGCTAGCTCTATACGTCTAGGAGATCCAGTTACCAGTAGTAGTCTTCTAAGTATACCTCCAGGTCACTAGTACGCTTGGGGAACAAATAAAATAAATGGAATAAAATAAATAAACTCAATTCTAGCTAATTATAATAAAATATAATATTGTAGGTACTGTAGGTGCTTACCTTTTCAAAAATATGTCAGGACAGTATTACGTAAAGTATCAAGATAGTTATTGCCAAATATCCGTGTACGTACAGCGATGTTTTTCAATCAGCAACTGCTCGCAAACGACGTGCAGTCCCACTCGCGAAGGCAGCCAAAGGCTGACTGATTGATATTTGAATTTTGAAATAGTAGAAACCTGTGACCGAGTAAAATAAAATAACCCTTATTGTAACCTCTTTAAGATTTACGCTTGTAAGCAAAATATGTGAAAACAATGCACGCGAACTTCATTTTTTTTCATTTACTGTTTGTCTTTTTTTTGTTATTTTTTCTACCACCGTGTATAGATGAACATATCTACTGTCAGTTGATATTTTTAAAAGACATAAAATCGGTATGTTTTTACAGAAAAATGTACTGAAACTCACTCCTAAATCGCCAATTTTGTGAGAAGAGATGATTTAAACTATTTTTATAGTACTAAAAGTAAAGATTTTTAACCAATTTTTCTACCACGAATTGTAGATAAAAGACCAATCTTTGTGTTGTTATTTTTAGTTCCATTATATTTTGTTTATTCTAGTCACAATATGTACCGAAAACTCCACGAAAACTGCAATGTCCGTAAACGCACCCTTAAGCTGCACTAACAATGTAATTCTGTTTCTGTTGGGCGCGCAGCGTGCACGTGCGTGCGGCTGTGGGACGCGGGCGCGGCGGGCGCGGCGTGCGGCTGGCTGGCCGCGCTGGCGCAGCGCCGCGCCGCCGCGCTGCAACCGCGCGCGCCCGCGCTCACGCACACGGCGCTGCGCTGCATCGGTACGACCATGTTATTACACGCTTCAATTATTCGTTTTCAATCGTAATCGTAAATGGATTTACGAAATTATGTTAATACCTATAATATTTTAAATTATGACGTATTTGATCGATATCATTTTTTTTTTCAGTTTACGTCATTATTTTTATTCTAGTTTATAATAAAGTAATAAAAACATTGGAGTCATAAATACCTAATTGACCCTTCCAATGGTCAGTTTAAGAGCCTTTATACGTTTACGCGTGAATCGCATGTCGCTCCATACAAAAAAAGAATTCCGTTCCCGCTGACGCAATTTCGCGCGGAAAATGGTATTACAAAAAAAATTATAATAAAATAAATATACAACTTATTAAAATAATAAATAACCAGTGACATTGAATATGAATTGAATTAAATTACTATAATTCAGAAATAACAAAATATCTTGTATTTTATCCTAAAATAATACGTTTAATTTATCGAAAAATGCTAAAAATGGCACTTTTCGGTTTATTTGAATGAAAATCTAGGAAAATCGTGTTTTTTTTGAGACACTTTTTAGTAAATGTTATTAATTTTCTATATATGTCATTGTTATAAGTTTTTGTTAAGAAACATGGCAAATATCTCGCATCTGCGTAGAGCGTCGACCGCTATAATAGCAAACAGCCTATACAAAAACTGTTCTAGTGAGAAAGCTATACATATATTTTAAAATATTTTTGAGCCAAGTTCTAGATTATGAAATGCCAAATAATATGAATTCAATTATCTAATCTATAATTGAACACATAACTATTTTATGTTCCTTCGGAAATCGTAAATTTTGACTCAAGCATAATACTAACGCATGAAGCGCCTTAACAGCTAATGATGCGTGCAGGGGGCGCGACGCCGCGCAACCAGATGGAGCCCCTGGCGGAGCTGCTGCTGGCGCTGAACCGCGCGCAGTGGCCGAGCGCGGGGGGCGCGGGGGGCGCGGAGGGCGCGGGCGAGCTGGGCGCGTGGCTGCGCGGCGCGCTGGCCACGGGCGACTTCCCGTCCGCGCACGCCACCCCGGCGCACAAGCAGAAGTTCATCGCGGCCGTGCTCAGGTGACACTAAAGTTAAGCGTCCACATGTTGGCATCGTACACAACGAACGCAACGCATTTTGCGGATCGCAGTATTCTTTGTATAGAAAATCATATAAGTGCGTCCACTGATCCGCATCATACGGAGCGCACTTCGCCACGCCATAGATAATACATATATACTTGGGAATAGATGCGCCACTGACGAATCAGCGATTTTTTTTAGACGTCCTCTCCGCTAGATGGCGCTACTGCGCATGTTATATATACCTACCTATAGTAAGTACCTATAGTAGTATCTATAGTAGGTAGTACTCTATAATTATAGTAGTGTTATTATCTCGCTGCAGACTTGATCATAAATCATTCGAGTGTTTCGCTTTTGTTGTTCTTTGTTGAGTTATGCATTGCATATTAAGGGCATTGGGTATGGGCACTTTTTCATACAAACTTGAGGGAACGAATATACGGAACTGAAGCATTATATTTTAGTTTTGTATTTTTTTACAAGTAGGTTAATTTATTTACAACCCGCAAAACCACTTTTTTTTACAAGAAAAACGTATTTATAGTCCTATTTTTATAATTCAAATTTAAATAAATTTGACAAAAACACGTATGTGTGAGTTAGTATCAAAAAAGATGGCGGATAGCTAACAGCTGCTTGTAGAAAGAATTTTACCCGCCATCTATCACACTCAGTGAACACTAGTTAGAATTGTAATCTGCTACATGGTGCCGCTGCGTTCTGCCGTTAGATAGCGTCACCGAGCGGAAACATGTGAATGAAGCGAGGTTGCCCCTTCGCTTATCGCTGTACCGTGCCAGAGAAGGATAGCTGTTCACCTACGCTGTGCGCACAAGCATGTCCTGAAATGCGACGTTGCCAAAGTGCTTCGCCAGGCTGCTCCAAATTTCAATACTTACTGACTTTTTGTGCTATTGGAGATATTTCGTTCCATTTTACGCAAAGTAAAATCATTGGAATATGTGCTATCGTTTACATAATGGCGAATAAATAAAACCTCAATTTCCAATACATAAATATGTCACTACGATTTCAAAAAATTGGTTGCCTGTAAAGTCGGTTTACTGACGATAGTTGAACGTGACAACGTTTCCTTTGTCGCTCGTTCCGCGCTCGCGAGGTAACGCCGGTAACGCCGCATGAGCGAGGTAACGCCGGTAACGCCGGATGAGTCATGTTTTTTCGTGCGTGCAACCGGCTCTGTCACGTCTGTTGTCACGTCAAAAAATGTAGGTAAATACTTTTGACGTGACAACGTCTTATAAATCGATAGAGCCGGTTGCACGCACGAAAAAAATTGGTTGCCTGTAAAGTCGGTTTACTGACGATAGTTGAACGTGACAACGTCTTCTTTGTCGCTCGTTCCGCGCTCGCGAGGTAACGCCGGTAACGCAGCATGAGCGAGGTAACGCCGGATGGGTCATGTTTTTTCGTGCGTGCAACCGACTCTATCGATTTATAAGACGTTGTCACGTCAAAAACATGACTCATCCGGCGTTACCTCGCTCATGCGGCGTTACCGGCGTTACCTCGCGAGCGCGGAACGAGTGACAAAGAAGACGTTGTCACGTTCAACTATCGTCAGTAAACCGACTTTACAGGCAACCAATTTTTCACGAAAAAACATGACTCATCCGGCGTTACCTCGCTCATGCGGCGTTACCGGCGTTACCTCGCGAGCGCGGAACGAGCGACAAAGGAAACGTTGTCACGTTCAACTATCGTCAGTAAACCGACTTTACAGGCAACCAATTCTTGACGTGACAACGTCTTATAAATCGATAGAGCCGGTTGCACGCACGAAAAAACATGACTCATCCGGCGTTATCGGCGTTACCTCGCTCATGCGGCGTTACCGGCGTTACCTCGCGAGCGCGGAACGAGCGACAAAGAAAACGTTGTCACGTTCAAGTATCGTCAGTAAACCGACTTTACAGGCAACCAATTTTTGACGTGACAACGTCTTATAATTCGATAGAGCCGGTTGCACGCACGAAAAAACATGACTCATCCGGCGTTACCGGCGTTACCTCGCTCATGCGGCGTTACCTCGCGAGCGCGGAACGAGCGACAAAGAAGACGTTGTCACGTTCAACTATCGTCAGTAAACCGACTTTACAGACAACCGATTTTTTGACGTGACAACGTCTTATAAATCGATAGAGCCGGTTGCACGCACGAAAAAAAAGTGGTTGCCTGTAAAGTCGGTTTACTGACGATAGTTGAACGTGACAACGTCTTCTTTGTCGCTCGTTCCGCGCTCGCGAGGTAACGCCGGTAACGCCGCATGAGCGAGGTAACGCCGGTAACGCCGGATGAGTCATGTTTTTTCGTGCGTGCAACCGGCTCTATCGATTTAAGTATAAGACGTTGTCACGTCAAAAAAAATTGGTTGCCTGTAAAGTCGGTTTACTGACGATAGTTGAACGTGACAACGTCTTCTTTGTCGCTCGTTCCGCGCTCGCGAGGTAACGCCGGTAACGCCGCATGAGCGAGGTAACGCCGGATGAGTCATGTTTTTTCGTGCGTGCAACTCTATCGATTTATAAGACGTTGTCACGTCAAAAAATTGGTTGCCTGTAAAGTCGGTTTACTGACGATAGTTGAACGTGACAACGTCTTCTTTGTCACTCGTTCCGCGCTCGCGAGGTAACGCCGGTAACGCCGCATGAGCGAGGTAACGCCGGATGAGTCATGTTTTTTGACGTGACAACGTCTTATAATTCGATAG
Organism: Coenonympha arcania; assembly: GCA_036785405.1. Lineage (NCBI taxonomy): Eukaryota > Metazoa > Arthropoda > Insecta > Lepidoptera > Nymphalidae > Coenonympha > Coenonympha arcania. The sequence continues at coordinate 7,561,931 of CM072061.1, forward strand.
AGCCGGTTGCACGCACGAAAAAACATGACTCATCCGGCGTTACCTCGCTCATGCGGCGTTACCGGCGTTACCTCGCGAGCGCGGAACGAGCGACAAAGAACTAGAAGACGTTGTCACGTTCAACTATCGTCAGTAAACCGACTTTACAGACAACCAAATTTTTCGTGCGTGCAACCGGCTCTATGGATTTATAAGACGTTGTCACGTCAAAAACCATGACTCATCCGGCGTTACCTCGCTCATGCGGCGTTACCGGCGTTGCCTCATTTTAATTTAGATTGTTAATTGTTATTTGGGTGCACAATAAAAGTATATACATACATACATACATACATACCTCGCGAGCGCGGAACGAGTGACAAAGAAGACGTTGTCACGTTCAACTATCGTCAGTAAACCGACTTTACAGGCAACCAATTTTTTTACAGTAAATAGTTAAAATAAGTAAAATAAATAATTATTCTTTGCTTGTCATGCGTTTCAATTTAGTCGCTACGTACCTACATTGGAATGGAATTAAAACTGCCGAAAGTTTATCTGCCCGTCACTACATACCTAATGTGAATATAATAAAATGTTTATATCCTGTTGTACTCATTTATACATAAATACATTAATTATTGTACTAATGATTAACTGTTTTTATTTCCCTACTGTTATTGGAATAACAAATTTATACTCGTAAATCTTAAATTACACAGCTCTATTTTATTTATACCTACTCAAATCTAATAATTCTAACAATTTGCAAAATGTAAAACAAAAAAAGTGAGAAGATTCGAACTCAGTGTAATATATTGACACCTGATATGTATCCAAATACGCCATCCGGACTTTTGTAAAATCGTTCAAAATGAGAATCATGTTCAAAGACTCTGTAGGTATGCATGTGTGCGTGTATAAATACGTTCTGGTCACGTGACTAGAGCCGGCAAACAGTTAGGGAACCAATATGATGAAAGTATAGATCTTTTGATTCACAATATGGGTGATTTATGATCATTTTATTGGTACGTGCCCGCAAAATAACATAAAGTACAAATTGGGTTACAATCTTCGACGTGAAAATTCTTTTTCCTGAAATAGCCGTAAAAGCGCCATCTCCCGATAAACCAGCGTCATCTTCTCATGGCCGCAATACCTTAACTCAACAAAGAACAACAAAATGCATTGCATAACTCAACAAAGAACAACAAAAGCGAAACACTCGAATGATTTATGACCGAGTCTGCAGCGAGATAATAACACTACTCTAAGCTGTTTCGTTGGTATGGTTATAAGCAAAACACAGAAGAAAGTTCTTTTTAAACGTTTATTTACTTTTACAATTTAAGAACTATACATTATTTTGAAAGAGTAGGAATGCTTCTTTTTATGCGTAGGTAATAATTAACCTGGTTTTAAATAGTTAGTTTTCAGGACTATTTTATTAAATATTGCAAATTGCAATGCGGGATTTCAACTGTCATTACGGGACGGTCCCGCAGAATGCGGGATGGTTGACCACCTTAAAATCATCCCACTATACTACATATACAGCATGTGGAGTCCCATGCATACTAAAGTAAGATTTTACATTTATAAAATAAGTGTCATTAACCTCTAACTGAATGTCATTAACTTAACAGGAACTGACACAATTTTCAGCATCAACGAAGCTGTTCCTGGAGCTGACAAAGAACTTAGTTCTGTCGAAACCAATGGTGTCATTTCCTCTTGAGGAGAGGAGAATGTACCTATAATAGAGAACAGAAAAATTCTTTGTTTATTATCTGGCAGCAAATTATTTTCATCGTTCTTAGAAGTTGAAACTACTGTAATAACCCCCTTTACAAAAATGATGTGTTCCGGACAAAACCGCGTTAAGGGAAATCACTGAGAAATAGACAATTAATGTTTGCCATTTTGCTAAGTTTTTCCTAGCAAATAACAAACTAGTTTTGTACAGCTTGAAATTCTTATTCAAAATATCTTTATTAAACATAGGCCTAATGTACAGGCTCTTGCAAAACGTCGATATGATATTTGTTGCATATTATGTATGGTGATAACCACAAGTCGACTTGAAACTAAGTTTTAGTAGAGGGCTCAAACGCGCCCTGCACTGAGAAGAAGCCCTCAACATACTCAGCCGGGTTTTGTTTTCTGGTATATAATAGTTCGGCTAGTATAATTACAGCAGTTAATTCACTCCCAAGGATTTAATTCATGTAAATAATATTCATAAGCTTCGTTTTACAGCCACTTTGAACTTAAAATTAATAGTATTGAAAAAATTTCAATGTCAGTCTGAATTCTCATGCATTCTTGTAAAGCAGGGTAAATTAGTGCGATTTTAAAAATCGTGTTATAACAATTTTGCACTATACGGTGTCATGTAAAACAGAGTAGTAATGAATCAGCTTTTTTTATAAAATTAGTTCAAAAAGTATTGTTTTAAACCACCCCTCAATACAATCATCATAACACCCATCAATAGTAGCTCAGTGGCTTGGAAGTTATAGTGCAACATACAAAGATTGCTAAAATCATAACTGTTCCTTTTTTGCTGTAGTTAGGTAAATGGTAATGATGGTCAGGAACATCAAACATATAGTGCCTTATGTAAGCCACACACGTTACGGTTTACCGGAGAGGTCTGCCTGTGCGGTGTACCTGCGCAGGTAGACCGGAGCGTGTATGCCGACCGACCTGTGCAGGCTTTTTGACCTGTGCAGGCGACCGGAGCAGAATCGATTTTCGATTTTGCTCCGGTCGCCCGTACGGTGAACCTGTGCGTGTGTGGGTACCTGCGCAGGTCGTCTTCATTAACCACGTGTTCAATAGGGAGGCACGCTGCCGATTTATCCTTCTAGGTGTCCCATCCTCGCTGGTGCTGAACAGATGTCAAAATCAATACATATTTTTTCCGAAACTTGAATAATCTCATATAACTCAATAAATTGCCTTAAATCTGTGCCTACCAAGTACGAATGTAATAGTATGACGCACATTGTTTTCTTACGAATGTGCAGCGAAGAAAAATTGTAAGTCATAGATAGGTCTAGCCACAGATTAGTAAAAGAGCTTTACTAATCTGTGGGTCTAGCTTAACGCATAAAAAATGGAAACCAAGGTTTTTCGCCATTTTTCAGTTAAAAATGCATTCCGTTTTCTTAATTCAGCTTTTAAAATAGCCAAAATTTTAATTAATCTTTCCTCAAAATTACCGCAAGACCTTGCAGTGCTAGTGCGTCCTCGTACTCACTCTATGCCATCGCAAATAGAACTGAAGACCGTTACGGTACACCGGAACATCCCCATACACGCTACTTGACCTGTGCAGGTAAACCTGCACAGGTAACCTGTGCGGTAGACCGTAATGTGTATGGCCGCCCTTAGCTTATTGTAGGCTACTGTCTTTAGCGAAACCATAAATTACAGTCTTACCATCTTTTACAAATAGAGTTGGATCTGCATTCTTGTTAATATGCGGCTTGGCGATTTGTAACAATTTTCAAAATGTTTATGACATAGTCTCAGTTGGTTATAAATATACTCATTTCCTTTAGCTTTTGTTTCAATGTCTAAACACTCCTTTCCAGACATCAAATATCTCCAAATCGCTATGAGGCTTAGGAAAATGATGAAGCGGACCTAAAATTAAACCATTCGAAATATAAGATCCCGTTAGCCAAGTTGAGTTTGAGATGATAATATAAAGTATGATTTGAATTCTAAGTGTAATTACCTCCTTCATCACATCCGAAATAACAGTTGAAGCGAGGATTTTTTGGTATCCTCGCCATCCGTAAACCATTAAACGTAGCCAAAGTCTTCAAATCCAATAACAAAGCCAGGGTAAATCAGTTAAGGAGTATGAATCAGTGTCCGTATGAAATAGCTAGCCGAAAGAAATTAAAATAAGCACTATCAGGGTCCGGAAAACACTTCAAGTCAATAGAAATAAATGAAAACCAAATCGAAAAGGAAAATACACGCACTACGAACTCACAAGAAAAGTTTTGGAAACAAACCATAAATTCCATTCGTCCCTTTGGGACCAAACCATAAAATTTTTCCTCGCGAGATATGTGAGTTCAAATTTTCTGCTCTATGGTTTTAGTAATAAAATAATTCAAATAAATAATTCAATATTTTGTTCTATGTTATTATTTTAATTATTTCCTTTTTTTCTACATATAAAAATTTAATTTACTAATATACAATTAAAACAGCTAGCGACATCTAATGACAATTTTGTGCATACAGAAAATACAGAATGGTACGTCCTCCTTAATAGATGGCACTGCTTTCCATACAAAATGAAAGTACGGGTCTGTCACCCCCATGGCCGACGCGGTTGCTCCGAGGGACAACTTTTGCCGAATGCCGATTACGTCATACGGAATGTCGATCAGTTGACGCACCCCGCGCCGCTCCGCGTCGTCCGACATTGACGATTGTACTGTTCATACGCGTTGTCTTTGCTTTTTTGCGTCATGGAGGCGGCGCAACCTATAGTAATTGTGCAGGAATACGAAGAAATGTAGATATAAAAACACCCTAATATTCGAACCAACAAAGAAGTTTACTTTGTTACTTTGTCTTAGTATATGTGGTTTTAGGGTGTCAACAAGAAAATTGAATTTAGCTTGAGGAATTCGAAAATATTGGAATAATTTGATGTCATCATTTAACAGATCAGAAAATAGTGTGTAGAGTGATATTCTCCATGCTTCGATCTCTTGAATATGTCGTGTACGGTTGTACCCAGATATTATGTTTTCTTTTTTTCGATATTTTTGCATTTTCTTCCTCTTCTGCTAACAAAGAAGCAATAACGACAAACTCAATTTACACCGCGGCGGAATGAAGCGTCAATTAAAAGAATAGAATATCTTTATTTACTGACACAACACATACCGACATATAAACAACACATATAGAAATGCACAATTACTTAACCTTTGATACTTAACTAAAATATAAAGATACAAATTAGTATGTCCTTAATTTGTCGTGCCAACAAAAAGGTCCTGACTCGGCTTCTTGTTGCGTGTACCACTGTATCCAAATCCACAGCGCTGATATTCTGTCAGTACCCTACTGAGGAAAGCGTGCATAATAATTTAACTACTATGCTTACTTAATAAATATTTTTAGAACTAAAGAATAGAAAAGCTAAGTTATAATTTTAATTGAAAGGACGAAAAATAACTTTATACGTATATTATGTATAGATGTATCATCATGTAGGAAATAAAAAGTTAAAGATGATCGAACATCTAGTAGTGTTTTTGTAATAAGGTTTTTAAGGAAAAACATTGAGATTTTTTTAACTTGTTCGCAGAGAAAAGAGTAGTAAGAGGCGGCTGCTTGAAACCGTACAAGAGTTCTCTTTGGTGTGCCGCGGCCTCATCGGGACGGAATACGCGCGCCAGGCGCTAGCCTCCAAACAAATGGTAGCATAAGTAAACACTCGCACAGAGAACCACCATACATTTACACCCAGCGCCATCTTTGGACAGTGGATGTCATGCGGCTTTTAGTAAATGGCGCTGGTACGAATTCGATTAGTTTGTGTGATGCAAGTCGACTCGAAATTCGTACAAAAACCTGTACTAAACCTACTGGTTGTCACAATATTCTTATTATTACTCGTTATTTTTTCTCGCCCAATTCGGGGACAGACGTTGCCGACTACGTTTCTCTTACACAAAAAAGGAGCAAAGTTTAAGTTCCTTAGAGAACAATCATTTACCAGTGATGTTATTTTTATACATTGCCGTATTTTGTAATGTTTTAGTACATAGCATAAGTCATACGATGTTAATTTATAAAATGAAAAGTTTTAGTAAAAAATCATGAAGAAGCAAGGAAGCGAGAATTAACTCAACGCGGTAGACAAACTACTTGTACAGAACGAACTTCATCATCATCATTATATATTGTTTATAATAGTTTTATACTCGTATAGTCATTTTGTAGTTACATGGTTTTATCTGTTATTGAGTCATCAAAATCTTACTTACCATTACGTATCTTACTTCTCAAGAGTATCAAATATATACACACACAACACAACACAATCACAGTAGACTATTAACAATAGACACGGTGACAAAGTTTCATTGAATGATCAAAATAATAAAAGTATGTAAGTTGTAAATGATGAATCAAAATAATAAAAGTGGCAAATTATGTATTTACTTATGATTGATCTCTGTAGAAAATTACTACAATAGCTTTATGCTTTTCTGAATGTTCCTGATGAAAAAGCACTATTCATACCTGTCTAAGTTAAGATTTCGACCATTTGGTTTCTTCATCGTCAGAATACCTATAGAATTTAGGTTTTTATGTAAGATTTTACATGTATAAGTATATTTTTTTATGCTGAATCAATTTTGAAACTAATTGCAATAATCTTGTTAGATCTGAGCCAAATGACACATTTCTTTGTATAATATTATTTTAAATGACATTATTCTTGTTATAGTAATTAAAACCAGTTGTTTACATTTAATTTTTATTTGTAGATAGTAGATTAAGACTATATCAAGCAATGTATTCAGAATAAAAATGGAATTTTTTCGCATCTCTCATATCGATGTAGTGAAGACATAAATCGAATCAGGATTCTAGTACTTACCAACCTTTTACCTTATTCTGAACTAATTGTATTGTACATTTATAATATACAATAAATTAAGCTTGGTTGTAAAATCAATAACATTTAATTTGTACAGTGTCATGAATTGTAAAGATTGCGACAAAGATTAGAAATAAAAAGAAATGTAAATTTATCTTTGTTTTAATTTAAAGGAACTAAAAATCATAAGACCGGGCAGCCGTCATAAGGTCTGCATATCTTTGTAAAGTAAAAACCCGCATTCCAGGACTTTATACAAAATCAAAATAAACTGAAAAATTGCCTCATCAAAATTTAATAACACTGACGAATAATATATTTCATTAATAAATTAATAATTATTATTTTACTATCTTATATGCTACAATAATTATATTTTATCATTGGCAATATAAACAACAAACATTCACTTAAGTAGTTTTTTTTTTTTTTTGGGGGCCTCGCCAAGCAACCTCCACGAGTGCCCGAGTGCTACGGTGCCTCTCTGTAGCGCACGGGCCGGTGCTCCCTGGTAACGTCGGTTAATAACCGACGGCGAATAGCTTGGCCCGGTGGATAGGTGACGTTTCTTCGCGTGTCCCTCTGGGCCCCAGCAGAGGGCACAGTGTCGAAACGTCTACACCTACCCCGGAGGAGGAAGACAACCTCATTAAAAAATTACAGGCGGGGGTGGAAACGCCCACAAGTCCCTTCGGGGCACTACGAGGAAGACAACCTCGTAAAAAAATCACCGAAGTGGGCGGGAACGCTCATCGAGAGGGACAATTACTGTGGCACATCCCTCTCGCAGGAGACGCACCGGTTGCTGGAGGACGAACACCTTTCTTCGGCTTCCGGGTGCGCCGGCCTGCGGGTGACGGACGTAAGGGGCTATGGCGTCCGTTACCCGAACTACATCAACAGGCCGAGGAGGTGGCGCGCCCTGTTCAGGACGCGCCTCCCAGGAGGAGCCGGCGGCTCAGCGTGCCGGCAGCAGCGACGGGACCTGCCGCTCAGGTGGCGGGTCGGGGCCTGGCGGGAGCGCGGTGAATACGCAAGTGAATCCCGTACTCCCGCCATCGAGGTCCGTCGTGGCAAGGAACAGGTTTTAGTGGGTGCAAGCCCCACATCCCCTCCGTTTCCCCTGACGGAGGGGTATGCGTTAGGCATTTCCTGTCGATAAAAAAAAAAAAAAAAAAAAGGTAGTTTTTTTACCTTAACACAGAGATACTGATAATAAATAAATATATAAACATTACATTACACACATCGCAATCTAGCCCCTGTTCTAGTATTATAGTTATTAGTATTGTATTGTAGTTATCTACTAGATAACTGATACACATACATACAAATTTACATAAATATAATTTATTGAAAAACACCCAGACACTGGAAAACATGCTCATCACACAAACAACCAGTAGTGAGAATCGAACCCACGACCTTTAACGCAGACGGCAGGTTCGCTACCGCTACGCCATTCGGTCGTCAAATTATTTACAAATTTGTATTACATATATAAAATAAGTTCAATGACACAAAAACCAAACTGAACAAAGATAACAGGTTTATAGAGTGCCAACTCGGATTCCTTCCTCCTTTAAACTAATCGCCAACTTTTTCACTGTCCTATTACTTCTTAGTTCCTCGTCTGTGAGCCCCCGGCGCCTCGAAGATGTACGATCACTGGCTCAGTCACTGCGCGGCGCTTTCGCGAGCCAGTAAGTGCAGTACTTGAAAACGCGGCCTTCTCTCACGCCCGCGATGCGCCTGTGTCCAAGAGAATGGGATTATCAAATAAAATCAGGTTGCTTTCTTTGTTCACCTGTATTCACAAAAGTTAAACCTTCAGAGTCGTTAACTACTAAAAACATCAGGCATAACATTTGTCAGTTTATCTTACTGGATAAAAGGTGGAGCCTGGGCAGAAGGTCTATGTACAAAATCTTAGCCAAATCGTTCAGTTGTGGTGTGATTAAGACTGGGTTGCTTGACTTGACTTTAACCGAAACGATGTAGTTATATATAGCGGTCTGACCCTTATTTCGAACGACATATAACCTATAACGTTTCGGTTAAAATCAAGTCAGTCAACCCAGCCTAAGTAGAAAAACATAAACACTCACATTGAAAAGAAACGTGTGATGTAACTACCCAAATATTATCTGGGTAGTGAATTCACGACAGATTTAGGATTGGCGGTTGGCTATTTTTTTTCAAGCCACTGGGAAATTCATTTACGCATCCCGACCCGCACCGCCCCCATGCCTCCCGAGGCGGAGCCAGGATAAATGACCCCTCCAGGGAACCCGAGGCGCCGCGGGGTGGGGGGTGGCTATGTGGGACTCGCAGGACGTGAAGCGTCCTGAATACACACAAACCCCAGTGGCGTGTCATCTGTGCACAACACAACGATGCTACCGGTTCTGGTGAGAGGCTTCGGCCGTGGCTAGTTACCACCCTACCAGCAAAGACGCACCGCCAAGCGATTTAGTGTTCCGGTGTGATGCTTGTAGAAACCGTTGGGGTAAATTTACTTACCTTTCCAAGTTAGTACAATAACATCTTAGGCTGCATCATAACTTAACATCAGGTGAGATCGCAGTCAAGTACTAACTTGTAGAGTAAAAAAAAAAATACTTTGCTGTGCCGGATGGCGTTGCTATGCGGGCATCGTTGCCTGCCGTTAGGCCAGCTCCACCACAGAGATAACAAAACAATGGAGATTGGAGATGCCCTATCATTTCATTCCAGCCTGGCCTTGTGTGACGTGCGGCGCCATGATGACCGCCTAGATTTGTTGTCAAATGTTCATGTTTCGAGTTACTACCCTAGGAAACGCCATCTTATACGCCACTTTACGCCAGATTAAAAATAGTCACGCTACTTTTGTACATGGGGCCAGTCCACAAATTGTTTCCTAGATCTGTGAGCTCCACGCGTCGGCCCAAGCACTCGCAACAGCGTTGCAAGTGGCCGTGTGTGTCGGTATTAGGTGTAGCTAGCAAGTAGTCGGTGAGTCACTCACGCCAGTCAGGTGTTGCGCTGTCGTCTGCGCGAGAGCTGCGCGGGCGGCGCGTCGGGCGGGCTGGCCGCGGATGGGCTGCGGCAGATCTCCACGGAGAAGTCGAGGTAGCGGTGCAGCTCGCCGCGCTCGTGGCCGTTGCGCTGGTGGTAGTACGCGCGCTCGAGCGGCAGGTTGAAGCAGTCGTGGCGGCACACGCTCTCCGAGTCGGAATGCGTCGCACGCGAGTACACCAGCTCGCGCTGGTTGTAGTCGTGCCCGTGCACCGTCACCTTCGCCACAACATTCATCGATTAATACGTCTAAAATTAATAAAAGGCGTTTCACACAAACATACTCAATTCTTTGATAGTTTTGACTGGGGGGCTTGAATACAATAACGATGAATACGTTTTTCTTAAGCAATCAGTCCCCAGTTCGCGCACATGCTCGACGTTCTACACACCTTGTAGAGGAAGCGGCTGGCGTTGCACTGCGGCCCGATGTAGGCGACGTGCACTATGACGCTTCTCGAGCGCGCGTCGACGGCGTGTCGCATGTAGAACAGGTGGCGCCCCACCATCAACAACGAGTCCTCGTACCTTGTAGAGGAAGCGGCTGGCGTTGCACTGCGGCCCGATGTAGGCGACGTGCACTATGACGCTTCTCGAGCGCGCGTCGACGGCGTGTCGCATGTAGAACAGGTGGCGCCCCACCATCAACAACGAGTCCTCGTACCTTGTAGAGGAAGCGGCTGGCGTTGCACTGCGGCCCGATGTAGGCGACGTGCACTATGACGCTTCTCGAGCGCGCGTCGACGGCGTGTCGCATGTAGAACAGGTGGCGCCCCACCATCAACAACGAGTCCTCGTACCTTGTAGAGGAAGCGGCTGGCGTTGCACTGCGGCCCGATGTAGGCGACGTGCACTATGACGCTCCTCGAGCGCGCGTCGACGGCGTGTCGCATGTAGAACAGGTGGCGCCCCACCATCAACAACGAGTCCTCGTACCTTGTAGAGGAAGCGGCTGGCGTTGCACTGCGGCCCGATGTAGGCGACGTGCACTATGACGCTTCTCGAGCGCGCGTCGACGGCGTGTCGCATGTAGAACAGGTGGCGCCCCACCATCAACAACGAGTCCTCGTACCTTGTAGAGGAAGCGGCTGGCGTTGCACTGCGGCCCGATGTAGGCGACGTGCACTATGACGCTCCTCGAGCGCGCGTCGACGGCGTGTCGCATGTAGAACAGGTGGCGCCCCACCATCAACAACGAGTCCTCGTACCTTGTAGAGGAAGCGGCTGGCGTTGCACTGCGGCCCGATGTAGGCGACGTGCACTATGACGCTCCTCGAGCGCGCGTCGACGGCGTGTCGCATGTAGAACAGGTGGCGCCCCACCATCAACAACGAGTCCTCGTACCTTGTAGAGGAAGCGGCTGGCGTTGCACTGCGGCCCGATGTAGGCGACGTGCACTATGACGCTTCTCGAGCGCGCGTCGACGGCGTGTCGCATGTAGAACAGGTGGCGCCCCACCATCAACAACGAGTCCTCGTACCTTGTAGAGGAAGCGGCTGGCGTTGCACTGCGGCCCGATGTAGGCGACGTGCACTATGACGCTCCTCGAGCGCGCGTCGACGGCGTGTCGCATGTAGAACAGGTGGCGCCCCACCATCAACAACGAGTCCTCGTACCTTGTAGAGGAAGCGGCTGGCGTTGCACTGCGGCCCGATGTAGGCGACGTGCACTATGACGCTTCTCGAGCGCGCGTCGACGGCGTGTCGCATGTAGAACAGGTGGCGCCCCACCATCAACAACGAGTCCTCGTACCTTGTAGAGGAAGCGGCTGGCGTTGCACTGCGGCCCGATGTAGGCGACGTGCACTATGACGCTCCTCGAGCGCGCGTCGACGGCGTGTCGCATGTAGAACAGGTGGCGCCCCACCATCAACAACGAGTCCTCGTACCTTGTAGAGGAAGCGGCTGGCGTTGCACTGCGGCCCGATGTAGGCGACGTGCACTATGACGCTCCTCGAGCGCGCGTCGACGGCGTGTCGCATGTAGAACAGGTGGCGCCCCACCATCAACAACGAGTCCTCGTACCTTGTAGAGGAAGCGGCTGGCGTTGCACTGCGGCCCGATGTAGGCGACGTGCACTATGACGCTTCTCGAGCGCGCGTCGACGGCGTGTCGCATGTAGAACAGGTGGCGCCCCACCATCAACAACGAGTCCTCGTACCTTGTAGAGGAAGCGGCTGGCGTTGCACTGCGGCCCGATGTAGGCGACGTGCACTATGACGCTCCTCGAGCGCGCGTCGACGGCGTGTCGCATGTAGAACAGGTGGCGCCCCACCATCAACAACGAGTCCTCGTACCTTGTAGAGGAAGCGGCTGGCGTTGCACTGCGGCCCGATGTAGGCGACGTGCACTATGACGCTTCTCGAGCGCGCGTCGACGGCGTGTCGCATGTAGAACAGGTGGCGCCCCACCATCAACAACGAGTCCTCGTACCTTGTAGAGGAAGCGGCTGGCGTTGCACTGCGGCCCGATGTAGGCGACGTGCACTATGACGCTTCTCGAGCGCGCGTCGACGGCGTGTCGCATGTAGAACAGGTGGCGCCCCACCATCAACAACGAGTCCTCGTACCTTGTAGAGGAAGCGGCTGGCGTTGCACTGCGGCCCGATGTAGGCGACGTGCACTATGACGCTTCTCGAGCGCGCGTCGACGGCGTGTCGCATGTAGAACAGGTGGCGCCCCACCATCAACAACGAGTCCTCGTACCTTGTAGAGGAAGCGGCTGGCGTTGCACTGCGGCCCGATGTAGGCGACGTGCACTATGACGCTTCTCGAGCGCGCGTCGACGGCGTGTCGCATGTAGAACAGGTGGCGCCCCACCATCAACAACGAGTCCTCGTACCTTGTAGAGGAAGCGGCTGGCGTTGCACTGCGGCCCGATGTAGGCGACGTGCACTATGACGCTCCTCGAGCGCGCGTCGACGGCGTGTCGCATGTAGAACAGGTGGCGCCCCACCATCAACGAGTCCTCGTACCTTGTAGAGGAAGCGGCTGGCGTTGCACTGCGGCCCGATGTAGGCGACGTGCACTATGACGCTCCTCGAGCGCGCGTCGACGGCGTGTCGCATGTAGAACAGGTGGCGCCCCACCATCAACGAGTCCTCGTACCTTGTAGAGGAAGCCGCTGGCGTTGCACTGCGGCCCGATGTAGGCGACGTGCACTATGACGCTTCTCGAGCGCGCGTCGACGGCGTGTCGCATGTAGAACAGGTGGCGCCCCACCATCAACAACGAGTCCTCGTACCTTGTAGAGGAAGCGGCTGGCGTTGCACTGCGGCCCGATGTAGGCGACGTGCACTATGACGCTCCTCGAGCGCGCGTCGACGGCGTGTCGCATGTAGAACAGGTGGCGCCCCACCATCAACAACGAGTCCTCGTACCTTGTAGAGGAAGCGGCTGGCGTTGCACTGCGGCCCGATGTAGGCGACGTGCACTATGACGCTCCTCGAGCGCGCGTCGACGGCGTGTCGCATGTAGAACAGGTGGCGCCCCACCATCAACAACGAGTCCTCGTACCTTGTAGAGGAAGCGGCTGGCGTTGCACTGCGGCCCGATGTAGGCGACGTGCACTATGACGCTTCTCGAGCGCGCGTCGACGGCGTGTCGCATGTAGAACAGGTGGCGCCCCACCATCAACAACGAGTCCTCGTACCTTGTAGAGGAAGCGGCTGGCGTTGCACTGCGGCCCGATGTAGGCGACGTGCACTATGACGCTCCTCGAGCGCGCGTCGACGGCGTGTCGCATGTAGAACAGGTGGCGCCCCACCATCAACAACGAGTCCTCGTACCTTGTAGAGGAAGCGGCTGGCGTTGCACTGCGGCCCGATGTAGGCGACGTGCACTATGACGCTTCTCGAGCGCGCGTCGACGGCGTGTCGCATGTAGAACAGGTGGCGCCCCACCATCAACAACGAGTCCTCGTACCTTGTAGAGGAAGCGGCTGGCGTTGCACTGCGGCCCGATGTAGGCGACGTGCACTATGACGCTTCTCGAGCGCGCGTCGACGGCGTGTCGCATGTAGAACAGGTGGCGCCCCACCATCAACAACGAGTCCTCGTACCTTGTAGAGGAAGCGGCTGGCGTTGCACTGCGGCCCGATGTAGGCGACGTGCACTATGACGCTTCTCGAGCGCGCGTCGACGGCGTGTCGCATGTAGAACAGGTGGCGCCCCACCATCAACAACGAGTCCTCGTACCTTGTAGAGGAAGCGGCTGGCGTTGCACTGCGGCCCGATGTAGGCGACGTGCACTATGACGCTTCTCGAGCGCGCGTCGACGGCGTGTCGCATGTAGAACAGGTGGCGCCCCACCATCAACAACGAGTCCTCGTACCTTGTAGAGGAAGCGGCTGGCGTTGCACTGCGGCCCGATGTAGGCGACGTGCACTATGACGCTCCTCGAGCGCGCGTCGACGGCGTGTCGCATGTAGAACAGGTGGCGCCCCACCATCACAACGAGTCCTCGTACCTTGTAGAGGAAGCGGCTGGCGTTGCACTGCGGCCCGATGTAGGCGACGTGCACTATGACGCTCCTCGAGCGCGCGTCGACGGCGTGTCGCATGTAGAACAGGTGGCGCCCCACCATCAACGAGTCCTCGTACCTTGTAGAGGAAGCGCTGGCGTTGCACTGCGGCCCGATGTAGGCGACGTGCACTATGACGCTTCTCGAGCGCGCGTCGACGGCGTGTCGCATGTAGAACAGGTGGCGCCCCACCATCAACAACGAGTCCTCGTACCTTGTAGAGGAAGCGGCTGGCGTTGCACTGCGGCCCGATGTAGGCGACGTGCACTATGACGCTTCTCGAGCGCGCGTCGACGGCGTGTCGCATGTAGAACAGGTGGCGCCCCACCATCAACAACGAGTCCTCGTACCTTGTAGAGGAAGCGGCTGGCGTTGCACTGCGGCCCGATGTAGGCGACGTGCACTATGACGCTTCTCGAGCGCGCGTCGACGGCGTGTCGCATGTAGAACAGGTGGCGCCCCACCATCAACAACGAGTCCTCGTACCTTGTAGAGGAAGCGGCTGGCGTTGCACTGCGGCCCGATGTAGGCGACGTGCACTATGACGCTTCTCGAGCGCGCGTCGACGGCGTGTCGCATGTAGAACAGGTGGCGCCCCACCATCAACAACGAGTCCTCGTACCTTGTAGAGGAAGCGGCTGGCGTTGCACTGCGGCCCGATGTAGGCGACGTGCACTATGACGCTTCTCGAGCGCGCGTCGACGGCGTGTCGCATGTAGAACAGGTGGCGCCCCACCATCAACAACGAGTCCTCGTACCTTGTAGAGGAAGCGGCTGGCGTTGCACTGCGGCCCGATGTAGGCGACGTGCACTATGACGCTTCTCGAGCGCGCGTCGACGGCGTGTCGCATGTAGAACAGGTGGCGCCCCACCATCAACAACGAGTCCTCGTACCTTGTAGAGGAAGCGGCTGGCGTTGCACTGCGGCCCGATGTAGGCGACGTGCACTATGACGCTTCTCGAGCGCGCGTCGACGGCGTGTCGCATGTAGAACAGGTGGCGCCCCACCATCAACAACGAGTCCTCGTACCTTGTAGAGGAAGCGGCTGGCGTTGCACTGCGGCCCGATGTAGGCGACGTGCACTATGACGCTTCTCGAGCGCGCGTCGACGGCGTGTCGCATGTAGAACAGGTGGCGCCCCACCATCAACAACGAGTCCTCGTACCTTGTAGAGGAAGCGGCTGGCGTTGCACTGCGGCCCGATGTAGGCGACGTGCACTATGACGCTTCTCGAGCGCGCGTCGACGGCGTGTCGCATGTAGAACAGGTGGCGCCCCACCATCAACAACGAGTCCTCGTACCTTGTAGAGGAAGCGGCTGGCGTTGCACTGCGGCCCGATGTAGGCGACGTGCACTATGACGCTTCTCGAGCGCGCGTCGACGGCGTGTCGCATGTAGAACAGGTGGCGCCCCACCATCAACAACGAGTCCTCGTACCTTGTAGAGGAAGCGGCTGGCGTTGCACTGCGGCCCGATGTAGGCGACGTGCACTATGACGCTTCTCGAGCGCGCGTCGACGGCGTGTCGCATGTAGAACAGGTGGCGCCCCACCATCAACAACGAGTCCTCGTACCTTGTAGAGGAAGCGGCTGGCGTTGCACTGCGGCCCGATGTAGGCGACGTGCACTATGACGCTTCTCGAGCGCGCGTCGACGGCGTGTCGCATGTAGAACAGGTGGCGCCCCACCATCAACAACGAGTCCTCGTACCTTGTAGAGGAAGCGGCTGGCGTTGCACTGCGGCCCGATGTAGGCGACGTGCACTATGACGCTTCTCGAGCGCGCGTCGACGGCGTGTCGCATGTAGAACAGGTGGCGCCCCACCATCAACAACGAGTCCTCGTACCTTGTAGAGGAAGCGGCTGGCGTTGCACTGCGGCCCGATGTAGGCGACGTGCACTATGACGCTTCTCGAGCGCGCGTCGACGGCGTGTCGCATGTAGAACAGGTGGCGCCCCACCATCAACAACGAGTCCTCGTACCTTGTAGAGGAAGCGGCTGGCGTTGCACTGCGGCCCGATGTAGGCGACGTGCACTATGACGCTTCTCGAGCGCGCGTCGACGGCGTGTCGCATGTAGAACAGGTGGCGCCCCACCATCAACAACGAGTCCTCGTACCTTGTAGAGGAAGCGGCTGGCGTTGCACTGCGGCCCGATGTAGGCGACGTGCACTATGACGCTTCTCGAGCGCGCGTCGACGGCGTGTCGCATGTAGAACAGGTGGCGCCCCACCATCAACAACGAGTCCTCGTACCTTGTAGAGGAAGCGGCTGGCGTTGCACTGCGGCCCGATGTAGGCGACGTGCACTATGACGCTTCTCGAGCGCGCGTCGACGGCGTGTCGCATGTAGAACAGGTGGCGCCCCACCATCAACAACGAGTCCTCGTACCTTGTAGAGGAAGCGGCTGGCGTTGCACTGCGGCCCGATGTAGGCGACGTGCACTATGACGCTTCTCGAGCGCGCGTCGACGGCGTGTCGCATGTAGAACAGGTGGCGCCCCACCATCAACAACGAGTCCTCGTACCTTGTAGAGGAAGCGGCTGGCGTTGCACTGCGGCCCGATGTAGGCGACGTGCACTATGACGCTTCTCGAGCGCGCGTCGACGGCGTGTCGCATGTAGAACAGGTGGCGCCCCACCATCAACAACGAGTCCTCGTACCTTGTAGAGGAAGCGGCTGGCGTTGCACTGCGGCCCGATGTAGGCGACGTGCACTATGACGCTTCTCGAGCGCGCGTCGACGGCGTGTCGCATGTAGAACAGGTGGCGCCCCACCATCAACAACGAGTCCTCGTACCTTGTAGAGGAAGCGGCTGGCGTTGCACTGCGGCCCGATGTAGGCGACGTGCACTATGACGCTCCTCGAGCGCGCGTCGACGGCGTGTCGCATGTAGAACAGGTGGCGCCCCACCATCAACGAGTCCTCGTACCTTGTAGAGGAAGCGGCTGGCGTTGCACTGCGGCCCGATGTAGGCGACGTGCACTATGACGCTTCTCGAGCGCGCGTCGACGGCGTGTCGCATGTAGAACAGGTGGCGCCCCACCATCAACAACGAGTCCTCGTACCTTGTAGAGGAAGCGGCTGGCGTTGCACTGCGGCCCGATGTAGGCGACGTGCACTATGACGCTTCTCGAGCGCGCGTCGACGGCGTGTCGCATGTAGAACAGGTGGCGCCCCACCATCAACAACGAGTCCTCGTACCTTGTAGAGGAAGCGGCTGGCGTTGCACTGCGGCCCGATGTAGGCGACGTGCACTATGACGCTTCTCGAGCGCGCGTCGACGGCGTGTCGCATGTAGAACAGGTGGTGCCCCACCATCAACAACGAGTCCTCGTACCTTGTAGAGGAAGCGGCTGGCGTTGCACTGCGGCCCGATGTAGGCGACGTGCACTATGACGCTTCTCGAGCGCGCGTCGACGGCGTGTCGCATGTAGAACAGGTGGCGCCCCACCATCAACAACGAGTCCTCGTACCTTGTAGAGGAAGCGGCTGGCGTTGCACTGCGGCCCGATGTAGGCGACGTGCACTATGACGCTTCTCGAGCGCGCGTCGACGGCGTGTCGCATGTAGAACAGGTGGCGCCCCACCATCAACAACGAGTCCTCGTACCTTGTAGAGGAAGCGGCTGGCGTTGCACTGCGGCCCGATGTAGGCGACGTGCACTATGACGCTTCTCGAGCGCGCGTCGACGGCGTGTCGCATGTAGAACAGGTGGCGCCCCACCATCAACAACGAGTCCTCGTACCTTGTAGAGGAAGCGGCTGGCGTTGCACTGCGGCCCGATGTAGGCGACGTGCACTATGACGCTTCTCGAGCGCGCGTCGACGGCGTGTCGCATGTAGAACAGGTGGCGCCCCACCATCAACAACGAGTCCTCGTACCTTGTAGAGGAAGCGGCTGGCGTTGCACTGCGGCCCGATGTAGGCGACGTGCACTATGACGCTTCTCGAGCGCGCGTCGACGGCGTGTCGCATGTAGAACAGGTGGTGCCCCACCATCAACAACGAGTCCTCGTACCTTGTAGAGGAAGCGGCTGGCGTTGCACTGCGGCCCGATGTAGGCGACGTGCACTATGACGCTTCTCGAGCGCGCGTCGACGGCGTGTCGCATGTAGAACAGGTGGCGCCCCACCATCAACAACGAGTCCTCGTACCTTGTAGAGGAAGCGGCTG
Organism: Coenonympha arcania; assembly: GCA_036785405.1. Classification (NCBI taxonomy): domain Eukaryota; kingdom Metazoa; phylum Arthropoda; class Insecta; order Lepidoptera; family Nymphalidae; genus Coenonympha; species Coenonympha arcania. The sequence goes on from CM072061.1 coordinate 7,580,318, forward strand.
GCGTTGCACTGCGGCCCGATGTAGGCGACGTGCACTATGACGCTTCTCGAGCGCGCGTCGACGGCGTGTCGCATGTAGAACAGGTGGCGCCCCACCATCAACAACGAGTCCTCGTACCTTGTAGAGGAAGCGGCTGGCGTTGCACTGCGGCCCGATGTAGGCGACGTGCACTATGACGCTTCTCGAGCGCGCGTCGACGGCGTGTCGCATGTAGAACAGGTGGCGCCCCACCATCAACAACGAGTCCTCGTACCTTGTAGAGGAAGCGGCTGGCGTTGCACTGCGGCCCGATGTAGGCGACGTGCACTATGACGCTTCTCGAGCGCGCGTCGACGGCGTGTCGCATGTAGAACAGGTGGCGCCCCACCATCAACAACGAGTCCTCGTACCTTGTAGAGGAAGCGGCTGGCGTTGCACTGTGGCCCGATGTAGGCGACGTGCACTATGACGCTTCTCGAGCGCGCGTCGACGGCGTGTCGCATGTAGAACAGGTGGTGCCCCACCATCATCAACGTCTCCTCTTGTAACTCCGCGTTCAATAGCAATGAGATCTCATGCTTCTTGCTTTTTATCAGGATGGTTGAATGTTGTGCCTGTAATTTTTTTAATATTATATTACATCTAGCTGACCCGGCAAACGTTGGTTTTCCGTATAAATTATATTTTAACACTCAGAGGTATGAAAATTTGTTTAACTTAATTGTTGTGTTAAATTGTAGTTTGTTCAATTCACGAAGACGCGCCCAGCTTGTTCTCAATCGCTGTTTTATACGATTATTTTGTAAGGAGTTAGATAGGAGTGGAGCGCATCTTTGTGAATTGAGCTCACTATATGTTCTACTGAACCGAATACACGAAAAAATTATAAAAATCGGTCAAGACGTTTCTGATGAGTTTTCTTATAAACAGTGTGACACAAGAATTTAATAATTAGAAAGATAAATATTATGATATGATAAATATTATGTATTCCGTTTGACGTCCGATATCAATCATGAGTTGTATAACAAGACTGGGCAGCACAGGCGAGCCCGGCTACTGGCATGCTGCCCATGATCAGGGGCCGTACCACAGCCTCTTAAAGCAGTGAGGCTGCAGTACTGTTTGAATACTTTCATACAAACATAGAATGAAAATGTTAAAACAATACAGCAACATTACTGCTTTAAGAGATGGTGGTACAGCCCCAGGTCAGCAGCTAGCAACGTGGAGACCACCCATGAGAGTTCGCAGGCACGCTGAAGGTACAGGCAGCTGCATTCCTGGCGTACCTGGAAGTGGTTCGCCAAGGTGTCGAGCGTCAGCCCCTGGCGCGCGCAGCTGCTGACGGGGCAGCGGTAGAGACGCGCGGCGCAGCTGCCCTCGTGCCCGCCGCGCTGCCCGCGCTGCACCTCGCGCCCGCAGCCGTACCGGCACGGGAAGCGAAGTAGATCGGCCACCTGGCGTCAATGCACTTGCGGTGAGATAGACAAACATACTCTAAAAGCACGCTGCAGAGATAAAGCCATAAAAATAAACTAATCAGACAATTTATTACAAAAGTTTGTTTATTTTTTGTTATTATTTCTCTTGCAAGAAAATGGTCTGTACTCGATGCTCTCCATGCACACCGGGCACTCCAGCAGCCGCAGCAGGCTCTGCGGACGCCGCACCGTACGTACATCGCCGTGGACTCACCCCCTCCATGGCGCGGTTGCGCACGGAGCTGAAGGCGCTGCGGCACACGGGGCACAGGTCGAGGCGCGCGCGGCACCGCGCACACACCAGGTGCCCGTCGCGGCACTGCGCCATGGGCGGCTCGATGCTCTCCATGCACACCGGGCACTCCAGCAGCCGCAGCAGGCTCTGCGGACGCCGCACCGTACGTACATCGCCGTGGACTCACCCCCTCCATGGCGCGGTTGCGCACGGAGCTGAAGGCGCTGCGGCACACGGGGCACAGGTCGAGGCGCGCGCGGCACCGCGCACACACCAGGTGCCCGTCGCGGCACTGCGCCATGGGCGGCTCGATGCTCTCCATGCACACCGGGCACTCCAGCAGCCGCAGCAGGCTCTGCGGACGCCGCACCGTACGTACATCGCCGTGGACTCACCCCCTCCATGGCGCGGTTGCGCACGGAGCTGAAGGCGCTGCGGCACACGGGGCACAGGTCGAGGCGCGCGCGGCACCGCGCACACACCAGGTGCCCGTCGCGGCACTGCGCCATGGGCGGCTCGATGCTCTCCATGCACACCGGGCACTCCAGCAGCCGCAGCAGGCTCTGCGGACGCCGCACCGTACGTACATCGCCGTGGACTCACCCCCTCCATGGCGCGGTTGCGCACGGAGCTGAAGGCGCTGCGGCACACGGGGCACAGGTCGAGGCGCGCGCGGCACCGCGCACACACCAGGTGCCCGTCGCGGCACTGCGCCATGGGCGGCTCGATGCTCTCCATGCACACCGGGCACTCCAGCAGCCGCAGCAGGCTCTGCGGACGCCGCACCGTACGTACATCGCCGTGGACTCACCCCCTCCATGGCGCGGTTGCGCACGGAGCTGAAGGCGCTGCGGCACACGGGGCACAGGTCGAGGCGCGCGCGGCACCGCGCACACACCAGGTGCCCGTCGCGGCACTGCGCCATGGGCGGCTCGATGCTCTCCATGCACACCGGGCACTCCAGCAGCCGCAGCAGGCTCTGCGGACGCCGCACCGTACGTACATCGCCGTGGACTCACCCCCTCCATGGCGCGGTTGCGCACGGAGCTGAAGGCGCTGCGGCACACGGGGCACAGGTCGAGGCGCGCGCGGCACCGCGCACACACCAGGTGCCCGTCGCGGCACTGCGCCATGGGCGGCTCGATGCTCTCCATGCACACCGGGCACTCCAGCAGCCGCAGCAGGCTCTGCGGACGCCGCACCGTACGTACATCGCCGTGGACTCACCCCCTCCATGGCGCGGTTGCGCACGGAGCTGAAGGCGCTGCGGCACACGGGGCACAGGTCGAGGCGCGCGCGGCACCGCGCACACACCAGGTGCCCGTCGCGGCACTGCGCCATGGGCGGCTCGATGCTCTCCATGCACACCGGGCACTCCAGCAGCCGCAGCAGGCTCTGCGGACGCCGCACCGTACGTACATCGCCGTGGACTCACCCCCTCCATGGCGCGGTTGCGCACGGAGCTGAAGGCGCTGCGGCACACGGGGCACAGGTCGAGGCGCGCGCGGCACCGCGCACACACCAGGTGCCCGTCGCGGCACTGCGCCATGGGCGGCTCGATGCTCTCCATGCACACCGGGCACTCCAGCAGCCGCAGCAGGCTCTGCGGACGCCGCACCGTACGTACATCGCCGTGGACTCACCCCTCCATGGCGCGGTTGCGCACGGAGCTGAAGGCGCTGCGGCACACGGGGCACAGGTCGAGGCGCGCGCGGCACCGCGCACACACCAGGTGCCCGTCGCGGCACTGCGCCATGGGCGGCTCGATGCTCTCCATGCACACCGGGCACTCCAGCAGCCGCAGCAGGCTCTGCGGACGCCGCACCGTACGTACATCGCCGTGGACTCACCCCCTCCATGGCGCGGTTGCGCACGGAGCTGAAGGCGCTGCGGCACACGGGGCACAGGTCGAGGCGCGCGCGGCACCGCGCACACACCAGGTGCCCGTCGCGGCACTGCGCCATGGGCGGCTCGATGCTCTCCATGCACACCGGGCACTCCAGCAGCCGCAGCAGGCTCTGCGGACGCCGCACCGTACGTACATCGCCGTGGACTCACCCCCTCCATGGCGCGGTTGCGCACGGAGCTGAAGGCGCTGCGGCACACGGGGCACAGGTCGAGGCGCGCGCGGCACCGCGCACACACCAGGTGCCCGTCGCGGCACTGCGCCATGGGCGGCTCGATGCTCTCCATGCACACCGGGCACTCCAGCAGCCGCAGCAGGCTCTGCGGACGCCGCACCGTACGTACATCGCCGTGGACTCACCCCCTCCATGGCGCGGTTGCGCACGGAGCTGAAGGCGCTGCGGCACACGGGGCACAGGTCGAGGCGCGCGCGGCACCGCGCACACACCAGGTGCCCGTCGCGGCACTGCGCCATGGGCGGCTCGATGCTCTCCATGCACACCGGGCACTCCAGCAGCCGCAGCAGGCTCTGCGGACGCCGCACCGTACGTACATCGCCGTGGACTCACCCCCTCCATGGCGCGGTTGCGCACGGAGCTGAAGGCGCTGCGGCACACGGGGCACAGGTCGAGGCGCGCGCGGCACCGCGCACACACCAGGTGCCCGTCGCGGCACTGCGCCATGGGCGGCTCGATGCTCTCCATGCACACCGGGCACTCCAGCAGCCGCAGCAGGCTCTGCGGACGCCGCACCGTACGTACATCGCCGTGGACTCACCCCCTCCATGGCGCGGTTGCGCACGGAGCTGAAGGCGCTGCGGCACACGGGGCACAGGTCGAGGCGCGCGCGGCACCGCGCACACACCAGGTGCCCGTCGCGGCACTGCGCCATGGGCGGCTCGATGCTCTCCATGCACACCGGGCACTCCAGCAGCCGCAGCAGGCTCTGCGGACGCCGCACCGTACGTACATCGCCGTGGACTCACCCCCTCCATGGCGCGGTTGCGCACGGAGCTGAAGGCGCTGCGGCACACGGGGCACAGGTCGAGGCGCGCGCGGCACCGCGCACACACCAGGTGCCCGTCGCGGCACTGCGCCATGGGCGGCTCGATGCTCTCCATGCACACCGGGCACTCCAGCAGCCGCAGCAGGCTCTGCGGACGCCGCACCGTACGTACATCGCCGTGGACTCACCCCCTCCATGGCGCGGTTGCGCACGGAGCTGAAGGCGCTGCGGCACACGGGGCACAGGTCGAGGCGCGCGCGGCACCGCGCACACACCAGGTGCCCGTCGCGGCACTGCGCCATGGGCGGCTCGATGCTCTCCATGCACACCGGGCACTCCAGCAGCCGCAGCAGGCTCTGCGGACGCCGCACCGTACGTACATCGCCGTGGACTCACCCCCTCCATGGCGCGGTTGCGCACGGAGCTGAAGGCGCTGCGGCACACGGGGCACAGGTCGAGGCGCGCGCGGCACCGCGCACACACCAGGTGCCCGTCGCGGCACTGCGCCATGGGCGGCTCGATGCTCTCCATGCACACCGGGCACTCCAGCAGCCGCAGCAGGCTCTGCGGACGCCGCACCGTACGTACATCGCCGTGGACTCACCCCCTCCATGGCGCGGTTGCGCACGGAGCTGAAGGCGCTGCGGCACACGGGGCACAGGTCGAGGCGCGCGCGGCACCGCGCACACACCAGGTGCCCGTCGCGGCACTGCGCCATGGGCGGCTCGATGCTCTCCATGCACACCGGGCACTCCAGCAGCCGCAGCAGGCTCTGCGGACGCCGCACCGTACGTACATCGCCGTGGACTCACCCCCTCCATGGCGCGGTTGCGCACGGAGCTGAAGGCGCTGCGGCACACGGGGCACAGGTCGAGGCGCGCGCGGCACCGCGCACACACCAGGTGCCCGTCGCGGCACTGCGCCATGGGCGGCTCGATGCTCTCCATGCACACCGGGCACTCCAGCAGCCGCAGCAGGCTCTGCGGACGCCGCACCGTACGTACATCGCCGTGGACTCACCCCCTCCATGGCGCGGTTGCGCACGGAGCTGAAGGCGCTGCGGCACACGGGGCACAGGTCGAGGCGCGCGCGGCACCGCGCACACACCAGGTGCCCGTCGCGGCACTGCGCCATGGGCGGCTCGATGCTCTCCATGCACACCGGGCACTCCAGCAGCCGCAGCAGGCTCTGCGGACGCCGCACCGTACGTACATCGCCGTGGACTCACCCCCTCCATGGCGCGGTTGCGCACGGAGCTGAAGGCGCTGCGGCACACGGGGCACAGGTCGAGGCGCGCGCGGCACCGCGCACACACCAGGTGCCCGTCGCGGCACTGCGCCATGGGCGGCTCGATGCTCTCCATGCACACCGGGCACTCCAGCAGCCGCAGCAGGCTCTGCGGACGCCGCACCGTACGTACATCGCCGTGGACTCACCCCCTCCATGGCGCGGTTGCGCACGGAGCTGAAGGCGCTGCGGCACACGGGGCACAGGTCGAGGCGCGCGCGGCACCGCGCACACACCAGGTGCCCGTCGCGGCACTGCGCCATGGGCGGCTCGATGCTCTCCATGCACACCGGGCACTCCAGCAGCCGCAGCAGGCTCTGCGGACGTATAGTGGGTTCAATCCACGAAGACGCGCCCCACTCTTTCACGATCGCTTATGTTTCAAGCGATGGATGGAGTGACGTGGACTCCGTTTATTACTGTTAACTGTATATTTTTCCCGCGTATCCGCCCGCGTCAATTTAACTTTTTTCACAGTATCCAACGGAATCGTTGATTTTTTTCAGTTTATATAGATATGTAGCAAGTTTCGGTTTTTCAGAGCTCTGTACCAAAATAGTAGAAAGGGTCATACAATATTGAAAATTATTTTAATTCAAAACGGGGTTAAGAAATTATACTTTTCAGTGTTTAGTGTAAGACAAACTCACTCTATTGAGATCGTGGACGGTTCCCAAACTGTCTGCCTGCTCATCTTCATTGGCTGAAACTAATACAAAGATGTTACTTCGAGTTTACTCCTAGCTTAACTAATTAATAATTAATAATATTTATAATTTACATATAGCCATTCAGTTAAAACTAATTGCATGGTTTTCTAAGACCAAATAAGTATTATCATAAATTGTTAATGAAGTTGGTCGATAAATAATATTAATGTCGAATTTTTTTCCATTACATATTGAAGTAAAATGTCATAAACTCATACTATCTATTTTAACTCTCTTCTTAGGCGGCGATCTCGTAGAATCATCAGCACGTTCCTGAAAACAGAGAATACTGGGTATACTTAACAGCAGTTAAAATTATTACATGTGGTACGAATATCGTTTGTCAATATATTTTATGAATAAACATTTAAGAATTATTGCGGGTGGTTGTAGCAGTCGAAATCAAGAACGTAGATCCAATAATTTTTATTAGAACAGAAATGACTGTACTCACAGTATGTACTATTAAATAATTGCGGGTGAACACCTTAGCGGTTCGTATCAGCACGTACCTGCGGTTCATCAGCCGCCGCGCTGCCGCTGGCTTGCGCGTGGTCAGGGCCTCGAGGCCAGTCGGGCTGCTGGTTTTCTTCAGTTGCATCCAACACTTCCACAGCTTCGTCCGGTTGTGAGTCTCTGTCTGCTAAAAGTAATTTATCTTTATTAAGACCGATTTTTCAATCGCCAGATAAACTATCTGAGGAATAAATTTGAAACATATGCCATACAAAATCTGTCAAAACGTCATATTTATTCCTTAGTTAACGTTAATCTGGCGATTGAAAAATCGGCCCTTATTATCTTGCTTTGGACACTTCTGAGTGGGATGTTTATTCTAAAAATTTAGAATAACCTATATAAAAATTATTTTTTCTATTACGAACAAATCCATGATTTCCGCGGGATTTTTTCGCGTCCGCTAGTACTCAATAACACATACCTTGTGTGCCGCGTTCATCCTGATCATTGTTTTCTGGATTACTGTTTGTGTCACCATCTTCAGCAGCATCCTGGGGCACCATCTCCGGATCTATCAAGTACAGCATAAAATAAAGTTACTCGTTTTTCACTACTATTTCTATCGCATGCTAAATTAGTCACCCTAGTTTTTATATATATAAATAAAACTTAAGCACCGAAATGTATGGTACTGTTTTCACATTTTCATACTATCTCTTCTAATCTAATATGTAAAAATCTCTCGCTTTTCTTTGTTCTCAAACTCCTCCGAAACGGCTCGACCGATTGTTATGAAATTTTCCGTATAAGTTTCGTAGGTCTGTAAGTCGTAAACTATTTTTTATATCCCTGATGGTAAAACCACATTTACTGTATCAGCTATAACAATTATACTATAGCTATTTATGCAGCTGCATCGTTAGGAGGGTCATTTTAATTCGAGTGCTGGTTTTTGATGTGAGGCTTGCTGAGTATCAAAATAGGGTACGAGAATTAAAATGACTAATTACGAACAGTTGTATACAAGATTTTATCTACGACAAGAAAAATAAATTTTATTACAAAACTTACGTCATAATACGTTCCAACCAAATCGATAAAAGTCACAAAAACAACCTTGAATATCTTTTAACTAAAATAAAGCCCCAAACCATATTAAATTCATGAAAAAAACTATGCATATGTTATTTAATTATCACAATAAACTAATCAAAGCAAATTATTAATTTTCTATTCAAGCGCCGATCTCGACTCCCGCCATCCGCGAGCGCACCACAGATTAATAAAGATGCCCACTGTACTTCCATAGAGTCATAGAGATTCTATGAAATTCCTTCAAATCTGTATCTAAGACAGATTTGAAGGAATTTCATTTTCAATTGTGCAATCCTTATTATTATTTTAATGTTTTATTAGGTTTGATATTAATATTCAGAAGCAGTACCAACCATAGAGTAGATTGGGTACCAACTTAAATATATTTATATGAACGACAAAACTGCCGGAACTCTGACCCACTTAGTTTTAAGTAGGTATCCTATTTTATGAAGATATCCACATTTCCGAGATTTTATGAGATGTCAAATCATATGACGGTTCGTAACGATTCAGCTGTCAATATCAACATTGGAAGATTTGGATGCAGATGGAGTAGATAAAAAACAGTAGGTACTGCAACATTACTGCTTTAAGTGTTGGTGTTACGGCCCCTGAAATGACAACGTGAATGTCTCACCATCATCGGAGGACGCGCTGTCGCTGAACACGGGCGATTGCGGTGCGTGGCGCACCAATTCTTCAATGGGCAGAGCAGGCGCCTGCATTCTCAAATAATCTGTAAATAAGTTATCATTAAAAAATATTTTAGACACATTTGTACGGCTATTTATTTCTATTCTTCTCGGCAAATCTTTACCTACAATAACTAATCCGCCATATTGGATTTAGAATGACATGACACAGCTAACCATAAGCTAAACGTGTATACAAAATATCAGATCAAACGGAGTATGATCTTAGAGAGAGAGAGAGAGAGAGAGAGAAAGAGAGAGACAACACTACTACTATACTACTTAACTTTTTTTTTACTTACAACGATACTTTTTGCTTACTATAGCAAAAACACTTTCAACATGTACAAATTTACAGGCATTCTATTCCTTTCTCGCAAAACGAAAATTTGTATGAAGCTCTAGAGTTTTTGTACAACAGAATCGACCACAATCTCTGTCTAACTAAATCTAATTTAATTTTTCGTGACTGGATGGTACCTATGACCTATCCCCGTTAAGGCTTTAAGAAGGCCGAATAACAGTTTACACGGGGACAGAGCAGCCGCGTTCACACAGATTTACTTAAATTTCGGGGAAATTATTACTTAACACGATTGTTAGAAGCCCTAATAATAAAACTCTCAATCAAAGTTATTGCAATTTTTATCTACTTTTTTTGTGTGCAAGAATTCATTAAAAAGCAGTTTTGCAGACAATGTTGAAAGTATGACAAAACTTTTTGGGAATTTTTTTCTGAAAGAGGGTTTGAGAAAATTCATTTTCTTGTCAATAACGATAGTTCATTAAACCCTTATTTTCCGTTAAATATTTTTTCTGTAAGGATTCGATGATCGGTTATTTTTACAGATGATTCGATGATCTCTTCAAGCCTTAAGATGGCAACGGTGCTCACATTGCCGCTGCTGTTCGGAGCGTCGGCCGGCGATTTGGCTGATGTACCTCCTGACAGCCAACATCCGCCTCTGCGCCTCTGAATCGGTCATATTAATGCGCCTCGTTTTTTCAAATACTCTGGAGCTGGCCCTGCAAAAAATGTTTAGTTAGCAGGACAGATTAATTTGTTTTTCTATAATCCGCTAGGTACTTGAAAACTACCGTATCGATCGTAGAGATTCGTAGAGATAGAGACCTCTACGATTTCGCATTGTGAAGTCAACATCCCCTAAGGATATCCCGGTGTCGGGACGAAACGTGCGTCGAAGAAAGTGTTGGAAAATTGTGTGTGGTGTTTCATGTGGGCAGTGTTCCTGCATATTGTACCATACAGAATCTTTTCAAGTAGCGGATTATAGTAAAACAAATTAATCTGTCCTGCTAACTATGGATTTCCGCAAAATAACGCCTGCTTCCATTCAATAGTTTTTAGTTATTCAAATTCAAAATTCTTTATAGCGAAATTGCACTACCTTTAAATTGTACGAAGACCTTCTTTAAGGTCTTCGTACAATTTAAAGGTAGTGCATTCAAGTTCCACAACTACAGGGCATACAATAATACTTACAGACTAAAGGATATTTACAAGACAGTAAAAATGAACCTCACGCAACGACATAATAGATGTACATAATAAATAGATTACTTGTATTATTATTGTGTACCGGATTGTAAGTTTTAATGAAAATGGTTTTGCGCTTTGCTTGCGGTCGGCTCGGACGGACGGTAAGCCAAATCTAGCCGAAAACTCGGCGGCCTTTTCTCTGAATATTCAGGCTTTTGTGTATTTTATTCAATTGGGTATTTGACTCCAATTTCTTTAAATGACTTTAGTATAAAGTAGGATAAAAATAATGAAAACTAATTAAATCGATCAATAAACAAAAAAAATTAAAACGTACAAGATAGTTCTTCATTGTACCTGCAACATTGATTTCTAAAAAATATGAAAATCGAACTACATTTACGGGTAGTAAAACGGAGAACATAAGGGAACATGAGCTGTACCTGAATAAAGTTTATCATTACAACACTGTGTTTGAATTAGTAATCAGGATTTTATGACATGAGAGTAGAAAGAAGGAAGGAATACCGTGAGGGTCCTGCTGCACCTGCAGGAGAACTAGCCTGTGGTGGAACTGTTGATGGACGAGTGCGCGTCGACCTCCGCTCCGACGGGCCGGCCACCTCCCACCCTCGGCGCTCGGAGCTGGCGGGGACTGAATCTGTCATGAACGAGGCGGGCTCATAGATATTATATGTGTTGCTGGGCCATACACGATGGAGTCAATTTGGAGAAGATTTACTAAAGTAACTTTTTTTTTTTTTTTTTCACCATCGGAAAGTACTTAGAGATTTCAACGAATAGAAAACATACCAACTTTTTGAAAAAAGCTGATAATATTTTGACGGGTGAATTTTCGATTGAAAATGAGGGTGCTTTTTCGATATTAATTCAAAATAAGGTGAAAAAATAAATATTTTTAGTCAAATAAATTAACAGCGTATTTGGGATATAAAAAGGTAAGTTTTCACCAAATTTCGTGAAAAAATTTTTTTTTTTTGTAAAAGATAAATAAAAAACCAAAAACTTGGTTTTTTGATTTTTTCACATAAATTTTGAGGTTATGTGAAAAAAGTGTAAATACAAAAGTTGTAGATCTTTTTATTACCTACAACTTTGCCATTTAATTTTTTTCATAGGACTTGTAGTTTTGCCGGAAATCAAGGAAAACCATTTTTTACACTTTAACCCCCCCTCCCCCCCTGTTCCCGAACTCGGATCGACCGTAAATTATTTTTCCTTTAATTTTTATAATATTCTCCTCCTTTTGTAATGGGTTTCATCCTACTATTATTTTTTTTATGTTTTAAAAATTATCGGCCCTGGTCTACCGCGCGCTGTTGCAATCTGAATTGCACTTTATTGTGACGTACCTTGAATCGTTATTTACTTAAATCATTGATCGAGTGAATATTCTGTATCTGTCTATATCTGTTATGATCTGTATATTTAACTAGGAGAGTGCGTGGGGGCGCGGGCCACATGTGGCCCGCGGGCTGTCTTCCTCCTATTTGCCTTCCAACTTTTAGTCTCTTCAATATTCGCCATACATTTTCTATAGAAAAATAAATTCCGCCATTTTGAATTTTTTCTTTCCATCGAATAGAACTTCGGGTCCTGAGCACCCCTTGTCAAGAAACCGTTATTCCATGTTTTATATTATCCGAGATACCGAGGAAATTCAAACGGCGGTCATTTTGGATCCGCCATTTTGGAATTTTTTTCATCTCACTGCCAATTGGATGACGTTTCGAATGATATTTGGTCCAGAACCCCTTACCTAATTTCAATACCCTTGGCTGTGTTCTTCATCCATCTTCGAAATCCTCAATCATCAGCTCTCTCTGTATTAGTCCTCCGAATGAATTTTTTTCTTCTATACAACCCCAACCGTGACAAAAATTTTTTCATACAAAATTGTTCAGGAGAGGTGATCAATCAATCAATCAGGAGGAGTCAGTCAATCAGTCAGTGAATCAGCACGAACAGCTATATATTCTGTATATTTAATATTTGGTATGATACTCCGCGGGCACCAAGTCCGTAGGAGAAATGCTAACAACGCAACTGTATAAGAACAGTGAAACAGGTTTAAATGCATAAATTTGAGCCAAAATGAATGAAATTGGTTTTTTCTTCTTCGTAATTTTTTTTAATGAACTGGATGGAACAACCATTTAAAAGCGTTGATTAAACCAATGAAGAGGCAGTCAACCACTGGTTTCTTAAGTGTTGCTCGTGTCTGCTTCCCTTCTATTAGGTCAATTTACACCGCATGAGCGAAATGTAATAGAAGCTTGTTTATTTACATAGCATAATGAACTTTTACATAATAATTAGTTCTTGAGAATGCGCGAGGAATCCCCGGAAGACGCACGACCTTTTTTCCCCATTTAGTTCGTATCTTATACTAATGACATAAAGTTCATTATGTAAATCAAGTCGCTTCCATTCCATTCCGCCGCAGCGTAAATTAACCCTAATGTAACAGTAATAGTATATGATGACATCATTATCAAAAACTAAATTAAAGGAATGTAAATAAAGTGAGCCCGATTTTAACTTATAGGCAAAATTCGTGCACACAATATTTTAAATTTTATTTAGCTTTTTGCAAAAAATAGGCACTACATAATTATTGTAGGCTTTTGGAAATCATAATTGCACAAAAAATAGTAGGTATCATAGCAATACAGATACAGAGAAAATCTGCTAAAAATGTGGTTATTCCTATGTCACATGACCCAGCATTGGATGTACTACTCAAATGTAATCAGATTTTGATAAGCTACTTACGACGACTTAGCTCTGCTTGGATTTGTTCCAACTTCTCGCGAGCGAGGGTTTGTGATTGATGCCTTTTCAAGTGGTTAGAATAATCCATGATCCTTATTGGTTTCAATTCACCGGGAGCACCCCAGGCAACGAAATTCAGTAAGCAACTAGTTGGCTTGGCAGCAGTGCTAAGCTCGGCAGCAGCCCTTAGCTCGGCAGCAGTGCTTGGCTCGGCAGCAGTGCTTGGCTCGGCAGCAGTGCTTGGCTCGACAGCTGTGCTTGGCTCGACAGCTGTGCTTGGCTCGACAGCTGTGCTTGGCTCGGCAGCAGTGCTTGGCTCGGCAGCAGTGCTTGGCTCGGCAGCAGTGCTTGGCTCGGCAGCAGTGCTTGGCTCAGGCTGGCTTCTGCTAGTTACATCAGGTTCAAGTACAATTTGTTGGACATCATCATCATCATCTGAAACCAATCCAATCACACAATCAGAATGTACAGAAGAGTACTTCAGTATAAGTTCAAAGTGCAAACAATCTTGCTACTGAACCCAGTCGCCCAACCCAAAAAAGCGTCCATCTATACAGCGCTTTCCACAGCAATGCCACATGGGGAGGAAGTACCTTAAATATTGTAGAAAGAGCATTTCACTCAAAGAAGACTTCATTTCAATTTCAAAAACAATTTAAACTGCATACATGGTTTTAAAATAATTTTTTAAATGATTGCTTGGTTAAACAGGGACTCAAAACCGCGCAAAAGGAGAGTGACCAAAGGTGGTATCAAATTTTCTCATGAACCAAAACCAAAATAGAAAAATAAAATGGTGTTTTTTAAGAACCATAGACACAAGAAATTTGTGTTTCACATCCAGAATATAATTTTGCATACAAAACGTTACATTATTTTCTATGCACATTTTATATCATACTTGTCGCATATTTAGTGAATACCACAACAGAAGTTTCAGGATAGGTAAAATGATAAACAAAATTGGAATCAAAATCAATTATTCATTTGCATAAGAGATGGAAGTTGGTAACAACGGATTAAATTACAAACCCATTTAAGAGGTTACGTTAGGTTAGGTTAGGTCAGGTAAGGTTTTTTTTTGCTACCTGATAGCAAGGCGGCGACCCCCGACACGAATCGGAGACTTTTCCAGACTATTTAGTAATTCTCATCTATGATATTAAATTTTTTAATTTAAAGTAAAAATTTTTTGTGAAGAACAAAACACGTGATACTTATATGCAAGTGAATTCTGTCTATTCTCATAATAGGCGAAACACCGTGCATCTCTGCTACCGTGTCTTGTTCCTCATTATGACCGTCTTTGTTACCATGCACCAGAACGCAAGAAGCAGCTCACGGGTTATCTAGCGTAGCGGGGACGGAGTACCTGCACGGATTCATTTGGATCTGCTGTTGCAGATCCTCTTGTGCCCGGCTGTGCTGCTGACATTCAATTATTATGTGTATAATAGTAACACAGCCGGGACTATCCTTGCATTTGAATCTGTGCAAGTACTCCGCGAACCCGCCATGTCCCGTAAAAACTTGGACCAAAAGGGGAGTCAGCAACTGTTTCTTTAAAAAATGCTTTAGCTTTTTCTACTGTCGGCAGGAAGGTCTTGGTTACGGAAGCGGTTCTATTCTATTCTTTAGGGTTCTGTACCTGAAGGGTAAGAAATGAACCCGACTACGGAGAATTTGCTATCCACCTGTCCGTCTGTCTGTCACCAGGCAGTATCTCTTGAACCGTGATAGCTACAGACTTAAAATTTTGACAGATGATGTATTTCTGTTGCCGTTATAACAACAAGTACTAAAAAATATAACTCCCATACAACAATCATGATTTTTTTTTTAATTTACTGGGCAGGGTGGTTTAATTTACTTCAATACTATTGAAAATTGGTCTTGATGGTACGGAAACCTCAGTGCGCGAGCCCTGCTCACACTTGACCAATTTTTAGTATTTATTGTTATAGCAGCAACAGAAATACATCTGTGATTTCAAGGTGTGTGAACATAAGCCTGTCTCATGGCTGGCTCCTGGAGCAACAACTGGAACAAGATGAGCCGCGAATCGCGAATTGATAACGAATGTAAAAAATGAAGCATAACGAATACCTACCTTCATAACCCTTCCTTAGCAGTTGGGTAAACAGATCTGCACGCAAGGGTCAAGAAAATATTATGTAGAATACAAAGGAAGAAATATTCAAGATAAGGTCGCGATAAAAGACCACCATCACTGAAGTTTCACATAATATTAATAGAATTAATTTTACAACTTACCAGAGCTCCAAGGATAATCGGTAAGTCCAAGAGACTTTTTTAAAGTTCCAGATAAACGTTCAGTGCCCATTTTGTTGACAAAAGATCACTAATCATTATATCGGTATGTAGGTACTTGCAAAAGATAAACTCTATTCTGTAATTACCAGTGATGGCAAACCAAACGAAGGCCAACCCATTCACGGTTAACAACTGCTGCTGTGAACAATTAACTTGTTAAAATTGAACGAGGTGCAGCAAACACTTGTCACTTCCAGTAAATTTCAAATTGATTTCAAATTTCAATTTTCAATAGGTAGGTACTTCAAATTTCAAAATAAAGGACAGGAAATTCGACTGTACTATTGGTCTGAGTTCAAATTTTTTTTTCAGCTGTTTTCATAGTATTATGTATTATCTATGGTATTAGTAGGCTATGCGTTCTGTTATGCGTGCTATGTCTAGATAAAATATGCGTAGCACAGAACACTATACCTACTCTGCGTAGCCTCGGACGTTCGTCCAAAGAAGATTAAGCAATTTTGAATTTTTTAGAAAGGCCTTAAAGGACTGGTATCCAGGGCCGTAAAATAAATTAATAAAAAATAAACGTCCAAAGACATCGTCCCATGTTCGTCCGAGGAATGCATAGGTCATTGCCTCAGACCACAACCAAACTCCAAACTCTATGGTCAACTGTGAAGCGTTAACCATTGGTTTGGTTTCAGTGTGGACGTTTGTGGCAGATTTCTGCCATTTGGGCAGAATTGGCTCCTAAATTTTAACTAGGTATGGCAGAATAAGCTGACGATTCAAGAAAATGGCAGAATGTGGCAGAATTCTAGGAAATCCTAATTGTCTTTGAAATAATATGAAAAACTCGGGATTTTATGTCTATTTACTGGGAGTGCGTTCACGGTCCTCTCGATTATTCGCGTGGAAGGTGCTGAAGCCAACCTCCGTCTGATGGACTTAGGGGTTGGGGGTCTTCTGCCCTGCAACGACCCGAGTGTAATCAAGCCGTCGCATTCGTCGGTACAGAAGCCCGCACGCGCTGTGCGCGCTGGCTTATATAGGCGATGCTAGGTGGGGTGCGCTGCCGGTGCGTCGTGGGGCGCGCGCCGCCTGCCGCGGCTGGTGACGTCACGTCACGGTTGCGCCTGGCGGCTAGGTGCGTGGCTCGCCTCGCCGCTTCATCTGATGCTGATGTGACGGGCGGCTCTGCTCCGTCACATAGGTACTTACTTTTGTATGACTTAGTTTGTCGAAAATCTTACTTTCTAAACTGTTACTTTTGTGTTGTGCCAATGGAACGGGGATTTTCCGAGGTCAAAACCACTAGGCAATTACTGCTTGTCCAGTTACTTTACTTTTAGAATACAACAGTTCAGGAATCGAGTTGGCAAATTTTTGCAGATTTTTTTGCCAGTGTTTGGCATATTCCCCAATTTTGAAACGGTCACACTGTTTGGTATGGCAATTGGTAGGTATTGGCGAAGAATTTGTCAGATTCAAATTTTCGTTGAACTTTTTGTCTTTCTTTTACTTTTTTATTATACATCGCATTTTGTAGAGAAAAGTTTGCTAGCGGTACCTAGCCATGGCTGAATTGCCTTATCAAGCCGAATATGCAAAATCAGGGAGAGCTGGTTGTAAAGCATGTAAGCAAAAAATTGATCAAGGAACTCTACGAATAGCGATCATGGTGCAGGTAACATGTTAATAGTATTTTTTGACTACATTTGAACAACATAACGATCGATTATTTTTATCTTCAATTTTTGGGCTTTCATACTTATAACATTATCATAAATACCTATGGTAAAGAAACAAAGTTGGCACTGTCAACTAATCCAAAAACATGTTCGACCTTGATGCAATATTTACCGGCCGGCAAACCTTTAGTGAATAAAAAATATAAGTATGCCAGTGGCTATCATTTCACGATAGGCACCTAGTTTCAGAATATTAAGTATGTGTGCTGAGGGATTATAAATTTTTATTTTGCCAAGAGTTAGGTACACAATGAAATGTTTGATTTTAGAAATATGATGCTGCATAATATGATATGTTTTACATTATTCTATAATCCTTTGAATCATACAGATTTTACTTAGGGCCTCCTGTAGATTTTTTTTGGTAGAGATTAGAATAAAAGTTTTCATGTTTTTAAAGAAGCTCACTGATTTTGATGGTCATCATTTTGATGACACAACAATGCAACACATATTTTGTATGTTCCTACTTAAATTTTGAATATAACCAGATTTTGATGAATAAAGAAGTCATTTAAAAATAATAATAATATGATAATACAGCACCTATGATTTTATTTTTAGTCTGCATTTCATGATGGCAAGCAACCAAATTGGTTCCATGAGGAATGTTTCTTCAGAAAGAAGTGTCCTGGAAGCATTGCAGAGATTGCCAATTTCAACAAGCTAAAGCATGCAGATCAGACAAGAATAAAAAGCCAGTTAGGTAAGTTTTTAATTGACTTAAAATTTCAGTTGTTAGCGAAGCATTAACAAATTTGAAATGTTTTAAACATATTATTATTATTACTTTGAACACAAGGATAAAAGATAATATTGCAGTCTACATTTTTTTTATCCTAAAGTGTATCTGTTTACATTTTACAGTAAAGAGGTTAAAAGGAAAACTTTCATAGCTGAGCAGGCTTAAGGTGTTTCGGCACTACTAGCCAGCGAAATTAAAATTTTATTTAGTTTTTTGCACATATTAGACTAACTACACATTGTAGGTTTATGTCAATGAGTAAAAACTTTAAAAACACTACATATTGGTTCCCAAAAGATTATTTTTTTGCAGTAAGTTACGAAAGATACAAAAGATTTTAATTTTTAGGAAATCCCTCAGGGATAGTTATGCCCCCTGAGAAGGGGAAGAAGGGTAAAGCAACAAAGAGGGATAACAGTGAAAAAGCAGCTCTGTCCAATTATTCAATTGAATATGCCAAATCCAGTCGTGCAACTTGTAAACATTGTGATATTAAAATTTGTAAGGTAAGGCTAGTGTTTATTTTAGATATTAACAACAGGTACAGGTGAAAAAATAAACTCTAGTTGTAGTGTTCGAAGATAGAAAATTGTAAGAAACTGATACCTCAACTATACATGTTCTTTTAATATAAATCAATAAAATTATTCTAAAAAATACATATTTTTCTTGATATGTCATGAACATTTGTCTTATCTATACTTCTATACTAATATTATAAAGAGGTAACGTTTGTGGGTTTGTGAGTTTGTGACGTTGTGACGTTGTAAAGGGTAATCTCTGGATCTACTGAACCGATTTTCAAAATTCTTTCACCAATAGCAGGCCAGTCTCACTTATCACGTGACCTTAACGTGACCTTGGCTTCACATAGGGGTCCGGACTCCGGACCACGATATTTCAGATGGTTGCCGCTCGCGGGCCGAGTTGCACGCGCTAGTTCTATACGGTCTATTTTACGCGCCGTCTGTTCAGCCACCACTACAACAGCCCTATAGTATGTCGTAGGAGATAAAGTTAAGCGATAGAAAGAGACAACAAAATTGCGTTTGATGCATGTCGATTTTGAGGGCGGGGCGCTATTGCGAACTGAATTGCACTTTTTGTGTCAGCGCTAGAGTCGCTATTTCTTTAATTATCGTGCGGAGTGAACCTTCTGGTACTATTAATTGTTCTGTGCCAATCTAAAGCTACGTTATTATGGAGTGTCATTCGCTAGTAGAATATAAAAAAGTATGCATGAGTGTTGTGGAAGATGCGGTTGAAAATAAGTTCACCCACTGCTCAGTAGATGGTGTTATGTCAAGTTACTCGTATCTTGCACTACCAGATGTCTTATACCAAATCATAGTCAATATTATGATTGCAACGATGGGTACTTTTTGTACATGGCCAGGCCAGTCTCACTTATCACGTGACCATCCCGGCTACAAGTAGGGGTCCGGATGCCAATATTTCAGATGGTTGCCGCTCGGGGGCCGTGTTGCACGCGTTAGTTCTGTACGGTCTATTTTACGCGCCGGCTGACTAAGGCAGTCCTAGTACGTCGTAAGAGATAAAGTTAGTCGATAGAAAGAGACCACAACATTGCGTTTGTTGCGTGTCGATTTCGAGGGCGGGGCCAGGCGCTATTGCGAACTGAATTGCACTTTTTGTGTCAGCGCTAAAGTCGCTGTTTCTTTAAATCATCATGCGGAGTAAGCCTTCTGTACCTATTTAGTGTTCCAACAAGTGAGTGAAGTCTGGGATTTAAAAATATATTTTCTTTTGCCTAGCCCCCTGTTGTAAAAAACTGTTCCATATGTGGGTACTTTAATAATTCATTAAACAGTTCTGTCACCGACATGCCGGTCTTTCATTATTGCTCCGCGTAATAAATCCTAAATAATTAGAATATTTAACTGGCGACGAGGAAAAACATTATAATTTCGCGTAATTGTATGTGCTTATCACGATGCCAATCGGGAAAATCGAAAGTTTTGATCTAAATAGTAGAAAATGGTTGGCGTACGTCAGACGCGTGGAACAGTTCATCGAACTCAATCAAATTGATGAACACTTGAAAGTAGCGACGTTAATCACAGTTGTGGGGCAAGTTACTTATGATTTAATGTGTGACTTGTGCGCTCCGGAACACCCGGAGACGAAAACATTTGAAGACCTGGTGAAGTTAGTCGGTGAACACGTGGAACCGAAGCGGTCGGACATTGCGGAACGACACGTTTTTCGCTTGCGGCGACAGAGAGACGGCGAACCACTTAGTCAATACCTACAAGCGTTAAAGCACCTAGCGAGTACGTGTAATTTTGGTGCGAATCTAGAGGAAAATTTAAGGGATCAATTCGTATCGGGATTGGCTAGTGACGACATGAGAACCCGTTTGTTTGCGGAGCCGGATTTGACGTATAGAAGAGCTATCGAATTGGGGCTCGCTCTCGAAGCTGCGGACCGACATGCGCTAGTTAGCGTTTCGACTGGTGGTTCAGCCGGCGGCGGCGACAGCGCGGCGCCTGCGACGGCGGCCGCGACGAGTACGACGGAATCTCTGCATCGTGTAGCGGCGGAGGCGCGCGCGGTCCGTGCTTCGGGCGCGGCGGCGACGCGCGCGGGCCGTGCTTCGGGCGCGGCGGCGACGCGCGCGGGCCGTGCTTCGGACGCAGCAGAAGTGCGCGCGGGCCATGCTGCGGGCGCGGCGGGCGCGAGCAGCGGGCAGGCTTCGGTGACCTGCTGGCGCTGTGGCCTCCGAGGTCACGTGCGGTCTTCCTGCCGGGTGAGGCGGGCGAGCAGGCGCGGGGCGCGCGACGGTGAAGGTCGCGCTCGGAATAAAAACCAGAATTATCTGGACAGTGATAGTGATGGTGATAGTGAGATGTATAGCTTAAATGTGTGTGGTGCGAGTGGTCAGCCGTATCGTGTGCGCGCACAGGTGAACGGGTTGTTATTAGATTTTGAGCTGGATACTGGCAGTAAGTTGTCTACTATTAACTACGACTGTTATGAGCGGTATTTTAAAAATAGTAAAATTAATAAAAATAATGTTTGTTTACGCTCTTATACGGGAACTTTAATCGAGCCTGAGGGATATTTGTTAGTCGATGTGGTAATTGGAAAGTATAAGGCGGATCGGTTAAAGTTATTTGTAATTAAAAATGGCGGACCGCCACTTCTCGGTCGTTCTTGGCTGCGTCGTTTGAATATTGGCTCGGTACAGATTAATGATTTTTTGTGTAATTTACAAAATGTTAATGTAGTTGAACGCCTACGTCACGAGTTTCCTACCGTTTTTGCACCCGGGCTGGGAACGTGTACTGTAAAAATGTCATTAAAATTAAAAGATATGACGCCTGTATTTTTGAAAGCGCGACAGTTGCCTCTGGCTTTGCGCGAGCCAGTCGAGCGCGAGCTGAATCGACTCGTGGCCGAGGGTACTATTTTTAAAGTGGATTATTCCGAATACGGCACGCCCATTGTGCCGGTAATAAAAAAAACGGGTGAAATTCGTATCTGTGGTGATTACAAAGTAACCATCAACCCGAAGCTGTTGCGCGAGCCGTATCCTCTGCCACGGATCGATGAGTTATTCGCCGCATTGAGCGGCGGTGAACAGTTTTCTAAGATCGACCTCACTAATGCGTATCAACAATTATTGCTCGAGGATGAGTCACAGGCGTGTACGGCGATCAGCACTCACTTGGGCACGTTTGTTTATAAGCGCACTCCTTTCGGATTAAACTGCATTCCCGAGAAGTTTCAAAAGTTTATGGAGGACACTCTCCGGGGTCTGAGTGGTGTTGTGGTGTATCTCGACGACATCGCTGTGACCGGTCGGGACAGGAATGAACATTTGGCGAATTTAAAACGCGTTTTGGAACGTCTGCGTGACGTCGGTCTTAGAGTGAAATATGAAAAATGTTCGTTTTTGCAGGACAGTATAACTTATGTTGGGTTTGTTATCGATAAATACGGATTGCATCCGGATCCAAACAAAGTCAAAGCAATTGTAGACGCGACCGCGCCAACTGATGTGTCCCAGTTGCGCTCGTTTCTAGGGCTCGTTAATTACTATTCCAAATTTATACCCAATATTAGTACAACACTGGCACCTTTATACGAGTTATTAAAAAAGGGCGTTGTTTGGAACTGGGGAAGAAAATGTGAAAAAGCATTTGAAGCTATTAAAAAAATTCTAGTAAGTAAAAGGGTATTAGCCCACTATGATCCTGGGCTCCCTTTAGTGCTTTCGGTCGATAGTAGTGCGTACGGAATTGGCAGCATTTTGGCACATCGATACCCTAATGGTGAGGAACGTCCGATTTGTTTTTCGTCGCGAACCTTGAATAAACAAGAACGTTCTAGAAGCGTTCTCGATAAGGAAGCGCTCGCGATAGTTAGCGGAGTCAGTAAATATCATCATTATTTGTACGGCCGTCATTTTATTATTAAGACGGACCACAAGCCTCTTTTATTTATTTTTGGCTCTAAATCTGGGTTGCCACAAACAGTTGCCAGTAGATTACAACGTTACGCTGTGAGACTTGCGGCTTATGACTTTGATATTGAATATGTGAAATCTAAAGACAACTGTAGTGATGCCTTGTCTCGTCTGCCATTGCCGTGCGAGCGTAAAGAACCTGAACGGGATCCGATTGTGTATGTAAATTATGTCGAAGCTTCGTTTCCGATTTCTGTTAAAGAAGTCGCTCGTTGTACTGCCAGTGATTTAATTTTAAAAAATATATATCGCTATATAGTATCTGGTTGGCCTTCAAAGGTAGCGGAGACAGAGAAGCCTTATTTTTACCGTAAGGATAACCTGACAATTGAAATGGGTTGCATTTTGTATAATCACAGAGTGGTGATACCGGCTGTTTTGCGAAGTCGTGTTCTGAATGAACTACACGTGGGTCACCTCGGGGTGGTCAAGATGAAGTCGATAGCCAGAGGGTACGTATACTGGCCCCAGTTAGATAAAGAAATTGAAGATTTATCTCGCGAGTGCTCGGCGTGCTGCCAGCAGCGAGATGCACCGCCTCGGGGTCAACTGCATCCGTGGGCCTTTCCTGCCAGTCCGTGGTGGCGTTTACACATTGATTTCGCGGAATTTCAAGGTAAACGTTATTTAATTACCGTCGATGCTCACAGTAAGTGGATTGAGGTTCAGAAAATGACCGAGGGCACCACGGCTACTGCAACTATTAGGAAGTTAAGAGAAACCTTCGCACGCTTCGGTCTTCCTTCTGTCGTGGTGAGCGATGGGGGTCCTCCATTTAGCTCGTTTGAATTCGCTGAGTACATGCGTAAAAATTTAATCACACACATAATTACGAGCCCTTACAGACCACAGGGTAACGGCGCAGCCGAAAATGCGGTGAAGTCCGTGAAACGGGCTATGAAGAAGGCGATCCACGAAGGTAGGGACATAGATACGGCTGTGAGCCTGTTCTTATTTCAGTACCGGAACACGGAGCACGCGAGCACAGGCATCGCACCAGCCGTGGCTCTTCTGGGCCGACGCATGCGGGGACGGCTCGACGCGCTGAAACCTAGCGCGAAGGATCAGGTGGAAGCTTCGCAGGAAAGATCGGGAGAACTGAAACCGGGTTTCGACAGGAGTGTGGAGGTCGGTAGCCAAGTTTTAGCTCGTAACTATAATCCTAGTCAGGAAAAGTGGGTACCGGCGGCCGTTACGGCGAGGGAATCGCCGTGTTCATATCGAGTTCGTGCGGCGGATGGTCGTGAGCTACGACGCAATATTGATCAGCTGTTGAGTGTTAAGAAGCCGTCTCGATACTCGCTAGCTCCAAATATCGAACCACCGGTAAGAGAGTCGAGCGTGTCCGATGAAGGCCAACTCAGTCCAACCAAGTCACCCTCACCGGTGTCAGGTGTTAGTGAGGCGGAACAGTCCGAACCTGTTGAGCGGGCCTCGCAAGGGGCTGATCAATCGGAGCCCGTGCCGTTATCGATGGATAACGAACAGATACCACGTGCACGCCCTTTGCGTTCATGTCGTGTTATTAAAGGTTCACGTCCGAAATGTTAATTTTAAGGATTTGAATTACTAGGGTCTCAGTTAGATTTAGTTGTAGTTGTAGGAGCGGTTTCCTAATTTATTTTAGTGTACTTTCTGATTAATGTTTTACTCTTTGTGTGTTCATTATTTTAAAATAACTATTGTCTTAAAGGGCGTGTTCCATATGTGGGTACTTTAATAATTCATTAAACAGTTCTGTCACCGACATGCCGGTCTTTCATTATTGCTCCGCGTAATAAATCCTAAATAATTAGAATATTTAACTTCTTTGCAGTAATTATAGTAGAAACCACTATACTGTAATCATTCAGCAATCAGCATCAGCCAGTGGCTCTGACCAGTAAAGGACTGAACTATTCAATGAACTCCCAAAATGTCTAGTGCGGGGAACCATATCCAGGGCGCTCAGCTTAAAGCCAAGTGAATTTTATTATTACTAGTACACTGAAGCAAACATTCTATACAGTTGACAGATCATTTTTTGTCTGATTTATAGGGCCCCCCGTCGTTTTGAATGGACATTCACGCATTTTCACGTCATTTTAATTCCATGGACGTTCACGCCAGGTTTCGCAACAGTCAGCGCCAAAATGGCGAAAATCAATTGTCTTGCATAGTGTTATTATCTCGCTGCAGACTCGGTCATAAATCATTCGAGTGTTTCGCTTTTGTTGTTATTGCCCTTGCCCTACCCTTATTATCTTTGTATAATAAAGGTCATTGCAAGTGAACCAACTGCACCAACAAGGTTGTCAAAATTATCAACAAAGATTCTTGGATTCTTGGACAAGAATTCTTGGAATGATAGGGATATATTTCCATGTCCTCATGAGATATCTTAAAAATTATGTAATAATTTTTGATATTATTTAAGAAATTGTACATACTTAATGACATTTTTTGAAAAGAGCAAGTGCCGAGTTTCTTGCCAGTTCTTCTCGGTGCAAACCTGCTTTCCGAACCTGGCGGTAGAGTTTTGACTTTTCATAAGAGCCTATTAATTGGGCCTACCGCCTATGTGAAAATAAAGATTTTTCATTTTCATTATCATTTTTATTTACACACCCAATGTTTCATTTTCAGGATGAAGTAAGAGTTTCAAAATTGGGTTTTGACCCTAAGTTTGGTGATCACCCGATGTGGCACCACGTCAAATGCTTTGCAGAGAAGAAAAATGAGTTCCTGTTCCTTGCTGGTGGTGAGGACATTCCTGGCTTTAAGACACTCAGCAAAGAAGACCAGAAGATGGTTAAGGAAACCATAAAGTATGTAACTTCGCCTTCACAATCGCTTGTGTTTCATGTAATTCGTAAATAGTTAGAAAGGAGTGGGGTGCGTCTTTGTGAACTGAACTGTCTAAACTCTAAACGTAACTTAAAATCTATGTACTAAAAGACAACAGAAGAAGACCGAGATTCGGGGTGGCGTTATGAAAACTAACTCATTGGTCAAATCTCCATACTTCTGTGATTCGTTCTATATACATACTATGTAATGGCGGTCATATTATCATTTATTTATCCGTTTCATAAATGATGTTTAAATGGAAATGTGCTTAATACTATTTTACATAAAATTAATCGGGGATTTTTTTTACTAACTTTGTTAGTAAAAAAAATTAGATTTTCGTAATCTAATTATTGATGACAAAGTTAGTAAAAAAAATTTTTTTTTAGAATATTTTTTTTTTGAATTGATACCACCTCCTCCTTACTGGTCAATCTCCTTTCCTACATAATTTCAATTCGGCACTCGCGGCGAATTCAAGTCCAATAGCCTTAACTATCTTTTTGTACAAAATCTATTTATTTAATGGGTAAATATCCGCTTTACAATGTTTAATATACTTTAGTATAGCTATTTGAAACTGCTAAGTAAAGTTAGAGATTTCTAAATCAGAATAACACCAACATTTGAATTGCAGGGCGTCAGCACCTGATGAGGTGCCAGTGAAAAAACTTAAACTTGAGCCTAAAGATGAAGTTGATGAGAAGAAAGAGAAAGACCTGCAGAAGAAAATTGAGAAGCAAAACAAAACATTTCACAAATACAGGAAAGCGCTTAATGATGTTCCCAAACATCTCATTGAAGAGTTACTAGAGGAAAACGATCAAGAAATTCTCAAGGGCAGAGATGAGGTTTCAAATTTATACATATGTAATATGCATGATTTCACACCCATATTTTAACACGTTTCCTCAAAACCTACAGACTCAAAAATTTACTTAACATAAAGTATAATAGCCTAACAACAAAGTATAATATGACGATTTGATGACCGACGCGGGCGTACCGGCAGCGAACCTGCCGTCTGCGTCGGTCGTGGGTTCGACTCCCACTACTGGTAAATGTTTGTGTGATGAGCATAAATTTTTTCCATGGTCTGGGTGTTTTTCAATATATTGTATTTATGTATATTAATATGTATGTATATTTATCAGTTAAGGACGTGCTCCCAAAATAGATAGGTATCAAATCGGACTAAATACATACGCACGGCCTACACTCACACAAAGGTGCCTTGAAATGAGTGAATCAACGCGATTTTGATACTTTGAGATAAAATTTTATATTTTGTCATTTAGGTATTTTATGTTAACGAAATAACTTCGTTCTAAGCTTATTTATTATCTCGCTGCAGACTCGGTCATAAATCATTCGAGTGTCTCGCTCACCGACATCGTACCGGCCGACGAGCGCAGCCGCGTGTACAACATATGCGGGGAGGTGAGAGGCTGCACCACTATAGAAGTGTAATTATCTCGCTGCAGACTCGGTCATAAATCATTCGAGTGTCTCACTCACCGACATCGTGCCGGCCGACGAGCGCAGCCGCGTGTGCAACATATGCGGGGAGGTGACAGGCTGCACCACTATAGAAGTGTAATTATCTCGCTGCAGACTCGGTCATAAATCATTCGAGTGACTCGCTCACCAACATCGTGCCGGCCGACGAGCGCAGCCGCGTGTGCAACATATGCGGGGAGGTGAGAGGCTGCCAACTATAGTAGTGTTATTATCTCGCTGCAGACTCGGTCATAAATCATTCGAGTGTCTCGCTCACCGACATCGTGCCGGCCGACGAGCGCAGCCGCGTGTGTAACATATGCGGGGAGTTGAGAGGCTGCCAACTATAGTAGTGTTATTATCTCGCTGCAGACTCGGTCATAAATCATTCGAGTGTCTCGCTCACCGACATCGTGCCAGCCGACGAGCGCAGCCGCGTGTGCAACATATGAGGGGAGGTAAGAGGCTGCCAACTATAGTAGTGTTATTATCTCGCTGCAGACTCGGTCATAAATCATTCGAGTGTCTCGCTCACCGACATCGTGCCGGCCGACGAGCGCAGCCGCGTGTGTAACATATGCGGGGAGTTGAGAGGCTGCCAACTATAGTAGTGTTATTATCTCGCTGCAGACTCGGTCATAAATCATTCGAGTGTCTCGCTCACCGACATCGTGCCGGCCGACGAGCGCAGCCGCGTGTGCAACATATGCGGGGAGGTGAGAGGCTGCACCACTATAGTAGTGTTATTATCTCGCTGCAGACTCGGTCATAAATCATTCGAGTGCAGCCGCGTGTGCAACATATGCGGGGAGGTGAGAGGCGCGCTCGTCGGCCGGCACGATGTCGGTGAGCGAGACACTCGAATGATTTATGACCGAGTCTGCAGCGAGATAATAACACTACTATAGTTGGCAGCCTCTTACCTCCCCTCATATGTTGCACACGCGGCTGCGCTCGTCGGCCGGCACGATGTCGGTGAGCGAGACACTCGAATGATTTATGACCGAGTCTGCAGCGAGATAATAACACTACTATAGACTATAGTTGGCAGCCTCTCACCTCCCCGCATATGTTGCACACGGAGCCTGCACTACTATAGTAGTGTAATTATCTCGCTGCAGACTCGGTCATTAATTATTCAGCTAGCTAGAGGCTAGCTCTATACGTTTAGGAGATCCAGTAGTAGTCTTCGAAGTATACCTTCAGGTCACTCAACCAAGTCAAGTGGAAAGGTCTTTTCATAACTAACAAAACGAGCCCAAACTCGGCACGGCTAGCTCTATACGTCTAGGAGATCCAGTAGTAGTCTTCGAAGTATACCTTCAGGTCACTCAACCAAGTCAAGTGGAAAGGTCTTGTCATAACTAACAAAACGAGCCCAAACTCGGCACGGCTAGCTCTATACGTCTAGGAGATCCAGTAGTAGTCTTCGAAGTATACCTTCAGGTCACTCAACCAAGTCAAGTGGAAAGGTCTTGTCATAACTAACAAAACGAGCCCAAACTCGACACGGCTAGCTCTATACGTCTAGGAGATCCAGTAGTAGTCTTCGAAGTATACCTTCAGGTCACTCCACCAAGTCAAGTGGAAAGGTCTTTTCATAACTTACAAAACGAGCCCAAACTCGGCACGGCTAGCTCTATACGTCTAGGAGATCCAGAAGTAGTCTTCGAAGTATACCTTCAGCTCACTCCACCAAGTCAAGTGGAAAGGTCTTTTCATAACTAACAAAACGAGCCCAAACTCGAGACGGCTAGCTCTATACGTCTAGGAGATCCAGTCACCAGTAGTAGTCTTCTAAGTATACCTCCAGGTCACTAGTACGCTTGGGGAACAAATAAAATAAATGGAATAAAATAAATAAACTCAATTCTAGCTAATTATAATAAAATATAATATTGTAGGTACTGTAGGTGCTTACCTTTTCAAAAATATGTCAGGACAGTATTACGTAAAGTATCAAGATAGTTATTGCCAAATATCCGTGTACGTACAGCGATGTTTTTCAATCAGCAACTGCTCGCAAACGATGTGCAGTCCCACTCGCGAAGGCAGCCAAAGGCTGACTGATTGATATTTGAATTTTGAAATAGTAGAAACCTGTGACCGAGTAAAATAAAATAACCCTTATTGTAACCTCTTTAAGATTTACGCTTGTAAGCAAAATATGTGAAAACAATGCACGCGAACTTCATTTTTTTTCATTTACTGTTTGTCTTTTTTTTGTTATTTTTTCTACCACCGTGTATAGATGAACATATCTACTGTCAGTTGATATTTTTAAAAGACATAAAATCGGTATGTTTTTACAGAAAAATGTACCGAAACTCACTCCTAAATCGCCAATTTTGTGAGAAGAGATGATTTAAACTATTTTTATAGTACTAAAAGTAAAGATTTTTAACCAATTTTTCTACCACGAATTGTAGATAAAAGACCAATCTTTGTGTTGTTATTTTTAGTTCCATTATATTTTGTTTATTCTAGTCACAATATGTACCGAAAACTCCACGAAAACTGCAATGTCCGTAAACGCACCCTTAACTAGTACGCATAACATAAGTTATCGCTTACTTTGGGGCTAGATTGCGATTTGTGTAATATCCTGATGTATGTATGTAAGTATAATTAAATTGTTTTAGTGTCTGGACCATGCAGCCGATATATTGACATTTGGTGCCCCCGAACCGTGCCCAGAATGCAAGAACGGACAACTGGTTTTGGACACATTTGCTTATAAGTGTACAGGTATAAGTTTCTTTGTAAGTCAATGATGAACACTTGATTTCAAATATTAATTTACAGTAAACTTTTTCTTTTTTATTCTATACAAGTTAGTACTTGACTGCTATCTCACCTGATGTAAGTGATGATGCAGTCTAAGTTGTTATCGTACTAACTTGGAAGGGTAAATAAATTTACCCCAACGGTTTCTACAAGCATCGCACCGGAACGCTAAATCGCTTGGCGGTGCGTCTTTGCTAGTAGGGTGGGAACAAGACACGGCCAAAGCCTCCCACAAGACCAGACCTGAGCCAATTTAGAAATTATAAAAACCCAAAGTGGCCCGTGGCGGGAATCGAACCCGCGACCTCCCACTCGAATCCGAACGCGCCGCCACTGCGCCAGGAGGTCGGCGAAACTGCTGAACTTATGATGTTTCAGAATTGATAAAATTCTAAAAATGATTGCGGTCTCTTAAATTTTATAAAACAAAAGTATTTACGTCCTAGGAAACATAAGTGAATGGTCTAAATGTAGATACACAACTAAAACGCCGAAAAGGAAGCAAGTTAAAATCCCAAAAGCATTGAAGGAGATTTCAGCATTAAAAAGCTACAAAGTGAAATGTAGTGACCGAGTGTTTGAGATGGAGCCACCGCCGACATTGGTTGTACTGAAGAAGGAAGAACCAGAAAGGTAAATTTTGCACTTTGGCACTTTTTCTTTAAGGTGATCTGTATGGGTCTGCCCGCGAACCTGAAATTATGTTTTGCTTTTCGCAATTTGTCAGTGACTGGCGTGAGCATCTCGCAAAATAGTTGATTCTTAGTTTTCTGAATTGGGTATTTTCCTACTTTTGAATTTGATAAATTTATTTATTTAAGCCTTATTTATTCCTCAATAATTTATATTTAAGTATTAAAGTTTTTGTTGAATTTTTTTTAACTATTTATTAATGACCTCACTACGAGTGTAGGCCTCTTCCATCTTTTTCCACATTTTTCTATTTGAAGCTTTTGGAATCCAATTTTTTCCAGTGATTTCGGTAATTTCATCAGACCAACGCTCTAGTGGTCTGCCTCTCTTTCTTTTACCAGAGGGGCCCGGCCAGGTGGATTCTTTTTTGGTCCATTTTAATGTATTCATACGTGCAACATGTCCGGCCCATGCCCATGAAATACAGTGAAATACAGAATTTGATAAATATTGTTACTTTATTATAAACTAGGATAAAAATAATGACGTACGCTGAAAAAAAATTTGAAATCCAACAAATATTTACAAAGTTACAGGCATTATAGTTTTAGAGTGGGAGGGTCTTCTATCTCTTTCTCGCAAAACTAAAATTTGTATGAAGCCGCACGAAGCTACTATGGCATTCGTAAGGTGTGACGTCACAATTTAATATCGCTATCTCTTTCTAATCAGAAATGTTTAAATGCATTAAATCTTTTTGTTATTTGATCGATTTAATTAGTTTTTGCAGTGTTCGTCATTATTTTTTATCCTAGTTTATGATAAAGTGATAAAAAAATTGGAGTCAAATAACCAATTACATACATACACTTACAATGTTATGTTTGTTAGTCAGTAACCCTCAGTTTTCTTAGTTAATTACCCAGTATTAACTAAGAAAACGGAGGAAAAAATCCTATTTTTTAATTCATTTTGCACAAGTTACCAACCTAGGTTATCATATGTGTATGCTATCATAGCAACATTGCAAAAAGAATATAAAAAAAAAGGATTTTTGCCTCGTTTTCTTAGTTAATAACCCAGTGAGGGTAACTTACTAACAAACTGCACGATACAAATTGCAAAAAAATCCCAAAGGAATTTGGAAGGCAGGAGCGCGCATTCTACCCTAAGTTCCCTTTCAGTTCCCAGTCACAAGTACCGTTGCCTCCGTTGAAGAATCTCCAGTTTTTCCTGTACGGCAAGCTGAAAGCGCCCAAGGAGGAGGTAAAGAACCGCATCCTCAGGCTGGGCGGGCTCGTCACCACCAAGCTGACCGACACGCTGGCCGCCGTCGTCAGCAGCCAGGCCGACGTGGACAAGATGAACGCTAAGATGCAGGATATTCAGGAGAAGGAAATTGAGGTGAACGACTTTTAGGGTTCCGTAGCCAAATAGCAAAAAACGGAACCCTTATAGATTCGTCATGGCTGTCTGTCTGTATGTCACAGCCACTTTTTTCCAAAACTATAAGAACTATACTGTTAAAACTTAGTAAGAGATTGATAAAACTAAAAAACATAATATGTATGATGTACATTACCATGCAAACTTCCACCGAAAATTTTGATCGAGATCTAGAAAGTAGTTTTTTTTTGGTACTAACAATTAACCTCAAAAAACAAAGTTAAGTTTGCGGTGGGTAAGAAAAGTTATTTCGAAAAATCCTGTAGAAAAATCCGATTCGCAATTGGCCGGTTTTGACGTGACAACGTCTTATAAATCGAATAGAGTCGGCTGCACGCACAAAAAAACATGACTCATCCGGCGTTACCGGCGTTACCTCGCTCTGAGGCGTTCCATGTAAGGCTTGAAGTGCAAGCGAGAGTTGTCACTTTCAACTATCGTCAGTAAATCGACTTTACAGACAACCAATTTTTTTATGCTAGGTTAGTTCTTAGGGGAAAAGGCGACGAGGCAGAACTCCAATGAGATCAGAGACTGTCAGAACAACTTAAGGAAACTGGCGCCCACACCTTTTATGAAGCAGTCCAGGGTAGGGGGGCTATTCACGTAACGCGTCGGCTGCATTACGTGAAGTGAAATGTTAAAAAGTTCATGGCATTTACGTATATAAGCAGACGATATTGAAATCAAAACATTTTTGCGAACACTGAAAAATTAATTTAACTGCTACATATTGACATAGAGCGTAAAATTGAATGTAGTTCAAAACGCAACATGGTAGAGTGTTGTGAAATTATATTTGAGTTTAGTTCGATAACTTCGAGCATTGTTGAAGTACATTCAATTTTACACTCTAAAATCCTAGGACATGTTGCTCAAATCTGATCGCGCTATTATAAAATGGCGGTTTAGTTAAATGCGCCTTTTTAGGGTTCCGTAGCCGAATGGCAAAAAACGGAACCCTTATAAATTCGTCATGTCTGTCTGTCCGTCTGTCCGTCTGTCCGTCCGTATGTCACAGCCACTTTTTTCCGAAACTATAAGAGCTATACTGTTGAAACTTGGTAAGTAGATGTATTCTGTAAACCGCATTAAGGTTTTCACACAAAATTTTAAAAAAAGTAATAAATTTTGGGGGTGCCCCATACTTAGAACTGAAACTCAAAAATTTTTTTTTCATCAAACCCATATGTGTGGGGTATCTATGGATAGGTCTTCAAAAATGATACTAAGGTTTCTAATATCATTTTTTTCTGAAATGAATAGCTTGCGCGAGAGACACTTCCAAAGTGGTAAAATGTGTGTGTCCCCCCCCCCCTGTAACTTCTAAATTATGAGTATGATAAAACTAAAAAAAATATATGATGTACATTACCATGCAAACTTCCACCGAAAATTGGTTTGAACGAGATCTAATTAGAAGTTAGTTTTTTTGATATTTACAATAAAACCTCTAAAAACAAAGTTAGTTTTGCGGTTCGATAAGAAAAGTGGTTTTTATGGTTTTATTCCTCCGGTTGTAGTACGGAACCCTCAGTGCGCGAGTCCGACTCGCACTTGACAGGTTTTTCTAATTTATCAAGTCTAAACATACCCAGAATCTAATACTTGTAACTTGTAAGCTATTTGTGAGTTAAAATAAATAGAATATTCTTTTCAGGTTGTTGAAGAATCATTTCTTGATTTGATTGATCCTAAAGAAGGAAGTGTCGCAAAAACCTTAGAGCTTATAAAAGAAAACAACATCGCGGATTGGGGATCCGACGTAAGTAGTTCACTGAATAATAGCAACATATTTTTTCCTATTTATGGTACTAAAGTTATCCTTCCTTTAATAGCCAACGAAACGTGTACCCCAAGAGGTTATCGACGGAAAATCTATTCAAAAATCTGGAAGTATGTATGCGAAATCCAAGTCGGCGATTATGAAACTAAAGATACAAGGTAATTCACGTTGTTATTTTATCATTCCGTTTCGATTGTATCTCTTTCCTAAAACTTCCAATCTTTAGGCACGAACATACAGGCAAGTACGCTTGACCTCAGACTGTGAACGCAAAAATTCAAGACACTTGATTTTCGCCATTTTGGCGCTGATTGTTGCGTCAGCTGGCGTGAGCGTCTATGGAACTAAAATAAAATGACAATCAAAACTACGGTAGATGTCAATTTTAGTACCGTCAGGAGCGCTTCAAATCGGCACAAAAAGGAACTGTCAATTGTATAGAATAGTTAGTCCATCGTACTAGTATAATAGACGGCAGTGTTTAACGGTGTATAGAAGCCGTATTTAAGCGATTTTGAATGAAGTAAAGTTTTATGCAAAAACTATAAAGATGCAATTGCTTTCAAATTTACTTGTCATGTATTTTGGGTCTTTAATCTAAAATCGCTAAGAAGCAGAAACATGATTGGATAAAATTTTCTCGATAGAAAGTTCTCCCAAAAGTTGCTCCAAAATCTCAGTTTTTCTAGTTTTTATCGGACACTACATTAGATGTAATTGTAATTTTTGTTTTAAAGTGTCGGTAATAATAATATCAAAAAACGCTAAGAAACGGATTTTTGATAACCAGCTTAGTTTTTGAGTAATTAGGTAAAAGGTCGTTTTTCTGTTATATTCTTCCGCGACGCTGCATGTCGCACCTACCAAATCTCCGTGAGAGTGAGAAAGACAAAAATAAATTCAATAAATCCCCCTATGGTATAATGTTATTATGAACGGTGTAGGCGGCACGGCAGTGGACCCCGACTCCGGCGTGGCGGACATCGCGCACGTGTACCGCGCGCCCGACGGCACCAAGTACACCACGGTGCTGTCCAAGACCGACGTGGTGGCCGGCAAGAACTCCTATTACAAGCTGCAAGTGCTGAAGGCGAACGCCGGCCACAAGTGAGTACACTGTACAGCTCGCACAGCACTTCGTACGTGTACTATGTTAACTATTATGGGGCAGGCCACGCTCATTTGTTACGTGATCAGCGGGGCTAGACAAAGTAAAAGTCGCTTGGCGTTATCGACAGTTGACAAAAATGTATGAACAAAACAAGTGACTGTAGAAAAACCACGTGACCGAATAGAGGAAAACACGCTGTGTTTGAACATTGACTACGACTATTTGAACGCTCCCTGGAGTTCTCGCAGACCTTGTAGATAACTTTAGCGTACTTCGCATGACAATTGGCAGTCGACAGTGAACAACGTTTGTTTTAATTCGTCACGTGGTTTGTCCATACATTTTCGTCTACTGTCGGTAACGCCAAACGACTGTTACTTTGTCTAGCCCCGCAGGACCGCTACAAGTAGATGGGGAGCGCTGTCAAGACGGAACGATTTCAGACGGCTGCCACGCGACGGCTAGATTGCACGCGTTAGTGTTTGTACCGTCTATTTCACGCTCTGCGTGAACCCGAGCACAACTTGAGGTGCATAGCGGAGGCGGTGCCAGGCGCTGTTGCGAACTGAATTGCACTTTTTAACCGACTTCAAAAAAAGGAGGAGGTTCTCAATTCGACTGTATGTTTTTTTTTGTATGTTTGTTACGCGATTTCTCCGTCAATTCTAATCCGATTTTGATGATTCTTTTTTTGTTAGGTAGGGCATACTTCAGAGGTGGTCCCATTTCAATTTGGTAAAGATCTCATGAATACCTTCGGAGATACGTAACGGAACTCCTCATAAGAGTAAATCGCTTGCGATCAGTATAAAAGTTTACTAAACAGTAGACTTTTAATCGACTTTAAAAAAGGTTCTCAAGTTGACTACAACTAAAAAAAACGTCATCCGTATACCTAAGGTATATCTTACCAAACAAGAGCTAGGTACTCATTGCCTAGAACTATTTAAACACGATTAAAGCTAATTTTTAGGGTTCCGACTTCCGACGAAAAGGGCAGGACCACTACCGCTGCGCCATTTGGTCAGGATCTGATGATGGGATCCTGGAGAAATCGAGGGAACTCTTCAAATTTTATAAGCACACTTGAAGTGATTTGGGTATTGTTTGAAAGAGTAATTTTTTCCAGGTATAGTCTTATGATCATCAGGTCGGAATCTGATGATGAGATCTTGGTAAAATCGAGGGAACTCTTCAAATTTTGCTAGTATACTTGAAGCGATTTAGGTATTTTTTATAGTTACTATTGCATTTCCTTGCAATCATCAAGTAATGACTGTATTCATCAAGTCAGAATCTGTTGATGGGATCTTGGAGAAATTGAGGGAACTCTTCAGATTTTTGAAGCATACTTCCAGCGATATGGGCATTTTTTCTAATGCCTTGCGCATTACTTGTTTTCCACTAAAAAGTAAAAAATAAAATGGAAAATTCTTTCCAAAAAACCAACTTCAAATGCCACTACAAAGAGTGAAATAATTTTTAATGTACACCAATTCGAAGTCGGGCAATGTTTCGTTCATTCACTAATAGTCCTCCGTATTGTCGATAATTTTGTCGTTCCTTTGCACATTAAGCTTTACAATACGAAGGACTATTAATGATTGAATAGTGGCATTTGAAGTTGGTTTTTTGGAAAGAATTTTCCATTTTTTGAGTTAGCGCTAGGGTCGCTATATCTTTAAATCATCTTGCAGCGGAGTGAACCTTCTGTACCGTTAGATCATATTATTGGGGGTATAGATATTTCAATCCACGGTGACGCGACTCTGTCAAACTCCATACGAATCGAATGAAACATAAGCGATTTTGGCAGAGTGGAGCGCATCGTCGTGGATTGAAATAGCTACACAGGGTAAGGCGTAAAAATTAAATGCGTGCGTATGTAGTTTGTTCCCCTGGGGAATGGATATTTTTATCAATATGGCGTCTGGTCACGTGATTCTTTCTGCCATTCCCGTGGTTTGTTGTTACCTCACTACATTGTGTTTATACATTAGTTATTTACGTTTATACATTGTTTAGATTTTGGCTCTTCCGATCGTGGGGAAGAATCGGCACGCCCATTGGTGGGAACAAACTTGAAGATTGCAAATCGCTGGACGATGCTGTCAACAAGTTCGAGGACATGTTCCTCGAGAAAACACAGAACCCGTGGGAGATGAGGGATGACTTTGTGAAGGTAACTGATGGATAACTTATATGTATACAGAATGTCAGGAGACCGTTCCCGCATACAAGTTCCCGAGTTACAAGCATTTAAATAATTATAATCAGACAGAGACAGCTGTATTCAACTATGACCTCAAAGTATGTTGTCATATCATAGTACGAGTAGCTCTATACAAACAGTGGCTTATAACAAATAGTAGCTTAAAGTTGAGATAGGGACAGAAGACTTCTACTCCAAAAGTTAAAATGCCTATAACTTTGTATTTCTTTGTATGGTTTTAATTTTATTTTTTGTGGACTTCATTGTTTTTATCCCAGTTTATAAAAAAAATCATAAAAAATTGAGTCAACTACCCAATTGTATATAAGTACAGGCTGGAATTTTGTAATGCCACCTGAAGGGAAAGTACTCTTAATACTGAAGATAGAAAATCTTACTCAAAGAAAACATTACTTAATTTTTGAATTCTAAGAAAACCTTACCACACCCAGTAATCGAACCGACTAAAATCTGTAAAAATTACAAGCCGTTCTTTTATTGCATCGATCTTTGATACTTGATGCATTAAATGAAAGGAACACCATGAAATCTAAAATCATTTTAAATATTTCAGATTACATGGTTTTCCTGGCAAGCAAATTTTCGAAAATATTTTAATGCAGTTTTCTTTGTATTCAAAAATTAAGAAATGTTTTCTTTGAGTACATTTTTCTATCGACAGTATTAACGGTGTAGAAGCCGTATTTAAGCGATTTTGAATGAAGTTTTATTCAAAAACTATAAAGACTATAACTTTCAAATTTGCACGTCATGTATTTTTGTCTTTAATCTAAAATCGCTAAGACGCAGAAACACGATTGGATAAAATTCCTTCGATAGAAAGTTCTCCCAAAAGTTGCTCCAAAATCTGAGTTTTTCTAGTTTTTATCAGACAGTAGTGTCTGGTGTATTGGATGTAATTGTAATTTTTGTTTTAAAGTGTCGGTAATAAACGCTAAGAAACAGATTTTGATAACTAGCTTAGTTTTTGAGTAATTAGGTAAAAGGTCGTTTTTCTGTTATATTCTTCCGCGACGCTGCATGTCGCACCTACCATCGTATCCGTGAGGGTGAAAAAGACAAAAATAAACTCAATAAATCCCCTTAAGAATACTTTCCCTTCAGATGGCGTTACAAAATTCCACCCTGTATATTAGTGAATACGGTCCGATAGATGCCGGAGGCGTACTACCCTATCGACGTGGACTACGGCGACGAGCCGACGGCCGCGATGGCGGTGGACTCCAACTGCAAGCTCGCCATGCCGGTGCAGAAGCTGCTAACGAGGATCTTCGACATCGACACCATGAAGAAGACCCTCCTCGAGTTTGAGGTCAGTTTTTAGCTTTGTCCCAGTTCGCTTCAGTTCACTTGGCTTCACCGGCCAAGTCCGGGTTCCGTACCAGGATTTATAAATACAGCAAAAAAATACGTTTGTTGTATGGGAGCCCCCCCTTAAATACTTGTTTTATTTCAATGTAATTATTTATTTTTAAAGTGAATATAAAATACAACCAAGCGTCTATATCAATATCGAGCAAAAACAAGAAAAAAATCACTTTTGCTGTATGGGAGCCCACTAAAATATTTATTTTATTATATTTTTTAGTATTTGTTGTTGTAGCAGCAACAACATTTCTATACCACGCGCAGTATCGCTATTTGTCACTTGACTCAGGGGGCTGGTCTGATGTTTTTTTTAATACTATATAGGCTAGCGCTTGACTGCGATCACACTTGATGGCGAGTGATGATACAGTCTAAGGTGGAACGCGCTTGCCTAGAAGATGCCTATTCACTCTTGATTTGAAGGCGCCCGGATTGTAAGTGGCAAGATAGACACTGCCTGGGACGGTATTCCAGGCTTTTGCAGTGCGTATCAAGAAACGAGGAATCAAACCGCTTCATACGCGTCTTTTGTACGTCGACTATGTATGGGTGGAAGCCTTTTCGATGCCTTGCCGTTCTATGGTAGAAAGGTGGAAAGGAAGGTGATGTCATACCAGCACTTTTGGTCCCGAACGTCCGTGTGGACTAGGAACTATATGCCTCGAATTTTTATCCCAGTATATGTCCATTATTCTCATTCATCTGTCCCCATAATATAAAATCCGTTTTTTAAAACAATAAACGAGAACAGTCGGCATTAGCGGTAATTTTCAAATGATAGAAAATGATGTTTATTAGCTATGTCAGGCAGCAGGCTCTAAATTCAAATGGTAAATGTTTTCGTTTTATACTATACTTTTTAATTGAATGATAACCAACAGAATTTGTTGCATAAAAACATCTTTTTATCAATTAATAGCTACGGACTGTTTATGTTGACAATCAAATTTAGAAAATTATGTTTAATAATATGTTCTAAATTTTAATAACTATATAATGACTTGTCTAGTTCAGTTTACATCATCAAAATGTGAAGTTAATTACTAGTATTAGCCCGGTCAAGTTAGACATAAAATTAGTGGTCAAATAACTATAAATCCCACAGAGCCAAATCTTCGTAGAGACCTTAGGTTTACCACAAGGAATAAAGTGTCAAAAGTGCCCATCAATCCTATGTGTGCAACAAAAGTTATTCGGGGTCAAATGTCAAAATTTGAGGTTTTTTGGATTTTTCTCGAAAACTGTAAGTTTTCTCAAAAATAACTTCAGGCCAAAGTTGTAGATCTTAAAATTATGGCAATCGCCACTACGCTGAAACGAAGGAGCGGATCAACGTGATTTTTTTTTAGAAATTACTGGTCCTGATTGAAAAATTCTTTTTGTATTGGATAGTCCATTTATCGAGAAAGGCTATGGGCTATACAACATCACGCTACGACCAATAAAATAGGAGCATCAATGAAAAATGTTGCCAAAACGGGAAAATTTGTTCCA
The DNA here is from genome assembly GCA_036785405.1 of Coenonympha arcania. NCBI lineage: Eukaryota > Metazoa > Arthropoda > Insecta > Lepidoptera > Nymphalidae > Coenonympha > Coenonympha arcania. The sequence continues at coordinate 7,619,921 of CM072061.1, forward strand.
TATGGAGAGTTTCCGTTGCTTACGCTGCGTAAACGGTTAAAGTTAGAAAGTTTCAGATAATAAATTATTTTATCCATTGGAGTCCTTGCAGTAAATAGTACCTACTAATAAATCAGTATCTTCACAAACGACAATTGTAATTGCCTGATTATGTATAAATGTGGCTCATATGTGCATATCATGTATAATGTGACTCTTAGAATCGCGATATCTCAGGAATGTTAACTCTTAGGAAAAAATCATAAGAACCATTTTTGTAGATAATTTTAAGATCTACAACTTTGGCCTAAAGTTATTCTTGAGAAAACTTACCGTTTTCGAGAAAAAACCAAAAAACCTCAAATTTTGACGTTTGACCCCGAATAACTTTTTTTGCACACATAGGATTGATGGGGACTTTTGACACTTTATTCCTTGTGGTAAACCTAAGGTCTCTACGAAGATTTGACTCTGTCGGAATTTTCTTTATTTCAATTGTCTAAATTGACTGGACTATATAATCAGTTTTATTTTTCTTTATAGCTCGACACTGAAAAGATGCCTCTAGGAAAACTGTCAAAGAAGCAAATAAAGTCTGGATATAATGTACTTTCCGAGTTACTTAAATACCTAGAGAAAGGACAGGCCAATGAGAACAAAATCATTGATGCCACTAACAGGTATGTAACACACTTTAAGTCAAGAGTCCCCTCAGAGATTAAATTCATTAAGAATTTAAAGTGATTATAAATCAATGACCATTAGTTTCAATGACCATATGTTTATGTTATTCATGCATGCAAAGGATCTTGTTTGCAAATTCTATATCGACTTTTGACCCTCATTTTATATAAAAATATTGATAAATTTAGATAAAAAATGTGACCTTAATAACATTACTCTAAGAGTCTAAAGAATAAGCATGAGGTCGTTGTTAACAGCACAAAACTAAAATTTGCAAATCTTTTGCATGCAGATGTATATGATTTAATATTTATAACAAGTTACCACATTATGTATACGAAATGTCACTTAATAAATTAAAAGGGTTTGCCAAGCCTGAATACTTTGTGATACGATATTATTATCTTATGCTAATCAATTTATCTGTTTTGCATGTTCACAGGTTCTATACATTGGTACCTCACAATTTCGGCACTGAAAATCCTCCATTGCTCAATTCGGTTGAAATAATCAAAAATAAAACTGAGATGTTGGATAACTTGCTAGAGATTGAAATAGCGTACAGTCTCCTTAAAACAGGTAGGTACCTGTGTTTACTTGGGATATCTAACATGATTTGCCGAACTTTGTTTTATTCTTGGTAAAAATAAAATTGTAGAGGTTGTTTGCGAATCATTATCATTAGCCAATTATACTAGCAGTTTTCATTACACTCATACCTAGAATGTTGTTACATGACTACTATAAATGCGAGCTGAGACATCAATTTAAAAGTGAATGTTGCATTACAGCCGGTTGTATAGTTGGGTAATAATTTTATAGCGCCATCTCTAAAATGTATGTGGTCCTTGAATGTTAATTTTTGTCTTACCAACTTTTACAGTAATTAATACTTTTACTATCATCAAGTAATAAACTGTTGCGTCAAGAGATGACGCTGTTATCCAAATATGTTTTTATTATTCACTAAATGCATAAGTACAAACGGAAAAAAGATTCTCTAGCATAGTGGTTTCGTGAAACCACGTTATATTTTTTTATGTGTATCGCAGACAACGACGACGACGACGTCAGTCCGATCGAAGCCCACTACCGCAAGCTGAAGGCGGAGATCAGTCCGCTGGACAAGAAGTCGGACGAGTTCGCGATGATAGAGGAGTACGTGCGCAACACGCACGCCGCCACGCACTCCAGCTACGCGCTCAAAGTGCAAGAGGTTGGTACAAAGCCCACTACCGCAAGCTGAAGGCGGAGATCAGTCCGCTGGACAAGAAGTCGGACGAGTTCGCGATGATAGAGGAGTACGTGCGCAACACGCACGCCGCCACGCACTCCAGCTACGCGCTCAAAGTGCAAGAGGTTGGTACAAAGCCCACTACCGCAAGCTGAAGGCGGAGATCAGTCCGCTGGACAAGAAGTCGGACGAGTTCGCGATGATAGAGGAGTACGTGCGCAACACGCACGCCGCCACGCACTCCAGCTACGCGCTCAAAGTGCAAGAGGTTGGTACAAAGCCCACTACCGCAAGCTGAAGGCGGAGATCAGTCCGCTGGACAAGAAGTCGGACGAGTTCGCGATGATAGAGGAGTACGTGCGCAACACGCACGCCGCCACGCACTCCAGCTACGCGCTCAAAGTGCAAGAGGTTGGTACAAAGCCCACTACCGCAAGCTGAAGGCGGAGATCAGTGCGCTGGACAAGAAGTCGGACGAGTTCGCGATGATAGAGGAGTACGTGCGCAACACGCACGCCGCCACGCACTCCAGCTACGCGCTCAAAGTGCAAGAGGTTGGTACAAAGCCCACTACCGCAAGCTGAAGGCGGAGATCAGTCCGCTGGACAAGAAGTCGGACGAGTTCGCGATGATAGAGGAGTACGTGCGCAACACGCACGCCGCCACGCACTCCAGCTACGCGCTCAAAGTGCAAGAGGTTGGTACAAAGCCCACTACCGCAAGCTGAAGGCGGAGATCAGTCCGCTGGACAAGAAGTCGGACGAGTTCGCGATGATAGAGGAGTACGTGCGCAACACGCACGCCGCCACGCACTCCAGCTACGCGCTCAAAGTGCAAGAGGTTGGTACAAAGCCCACTACCGCAAGCTGAAGGCGGAGATCAGTCCGCTGGACAAGAAGTCGGACGAGTTCGCGATGATAGAGGAGTACGTGCGCAACACGCACGCCGCCACGCACTCCAGCTACGCGCTCAAAGTGCAAGAGGTTGGTACAAAGCCCACTACCGCAAGCTGAAGGCGGAGATCAGTCCGCTGGACAAGAAGTCGGACGAGTTCGCGATGATAGAGGAGTACGTGCGCAACACGCACGCCGCCACGCACTCCAGCTACGCGCTCAAAGTGCAAGAGGTTGGTACAAAGCCCACTACCGCAAGCTGAAGGCGGAGATCAGTCCGCTGGACAAGAAGTCGGACGAGTTCGCGATGATAGAGGAGTACGTGCGCAACACGCACGCCGCCACGCACTCCAGCTACGCGCTCAAAGTGCAAGAGGTTGGTACAAAGCCCACTACCGCAAGCTGAAGGCGGAGATCAGTCCGCTGAAGCTTCTATGAAGTTCGGTACCACTTTATAGTAGAAAATCTTGTTAAAAATAAGACGTGACACTGTCGTGCTGATAGAAGTGAAGAAAAAAAGGTGTTTGGCTTACAGTAACAGTGCGAGGTGTCGGTTACGGTACGGCAACGAGCTCAATTGCCCAACGCGCCTAAAGAAGTTTTTACTTCAAATAGTTCTCACTTCAATACACTTGTTCTCCAACATTGGTTGGAGAACCTGCTTTAATTTTTTAATTCTAAGAAGTACGCGCTTCGATTAAATTTTTGGAATGAATTCTTAGGTGTTCAAGGTGGTCCGTGAAGGGGAGGAGAAGCGGTACAAGCCATTTAAGAAATTGCACAACAAGAGGCTTCTGTGGCACGGATCCAGAGTTACCAACTTTGCTGGTATACTTTCACAAGGTGAGTTCACCCTTCCCAGTACATCCTACTCTCAATTATTAAAAAACGTGCATGGGTCCATGTAAAGTTGGTCAATGCTAACGTTGGTCTTCAAACGTGTATTAATTGCTTATACATTGCATAACAGTGCATGCGATAATAATGCGGAAAACATTGATATACGCAGCACCCACATCGCTATCATATTGTCGCACGGCCGGTTGTCGTCTATTATGCCGTATGTACTCTCTAAGGGCAAATTCAATATTCATCACGTGACCCCGCGCATTCTTATACATTTTTTGAATTTCGTTCGTTAGAGATGCAAAAGCGATCTTAAAAAACGCATGGACATATGGCTACAGCTGTTTATCAGTAATTGTAAACGTGTGCAGGTCTACGGATCGCCCCCGGAAGCCCCGGTGACGGCTAAAGCTGTTTATCAGTAATTGTAAACGTGTGCAGGTCTAAGGATCGCCCCCCCGGAAGCCCCGGTGACGGGCTACATGTTCGGCAAGGGCATCTACTTCGCGGACATGGTGTCCAAGTCGGCCAACTACTGTTGCACCGACAAGAGGAACAACGTCGGTTTGCTGCTGCTCAGTGAAGTGGCTCTTGGGAATATGTGAGTATATTCTTGTAGAAATGTGTACAGGACTAAGGACCGCTGTCCAAGACGGCCAACTACTGTTGCAACAACAAGAGGAACAACGTCGGTTTGCTGCTGCTCAGTGAAGTGGCTCTTGGGAATATGGGAGTACATTCTTGTAGAAATCCCTTTTTTGACGACTTTGCAGGAACCTCTGCGCTGTCTAAAGGGTTTACTAATGACTCCGTCACACAATATTGTTTTGGCATCTCAGAAACATTTTCACGGTTTCCTATGATGTATTTGGTCGATCTCTGTATTCTGTCAAATTCATGAAGATAGAGAAAAGAAACTGATAAAAAAAAAATCTAGTGACGTGACGCTTATAAGCCCACTAGTGTATTCAAGATGGCAATACATGGCACGTAATGGCGAATTTGTAAGTCGATCGTCGCGTCATCTACGGTCACACTCTCGACTGCGAACCGTACCGATAAGACCGATAAGACGACCGCGGGGAGGTAAGCGGGAATGTGGGAGAACATTCCGTCAGATTCTGCCTGTGAGAACCACAGATCTAGATCCTAAACAATATATATACTGGTCTACAAAATGAGTGCGACTATTTTTAATCTGTCAATTGGCGTGATGGTGTCCCCTATGGTAGTAACTCAATACATGAATATTTGACAACATCTTGGCGGTCAACATGGAGCCGAATGTCACGCAAATCTAGACTAAAATGAATGAATGGGGCATCTCCATAGTTGTGTTATCTCTGTGTTGAGAACATGAAGTGGCTTGGTAATAATGTTCTGGGGTGGCGCTGCGCAGGAAGGAGTGCTGCCAGGCGGAGTACGTGACGAAGCTGCCGAGCGGCACGCACTCGGTGTGGGGGCGCGGGCGCACGCAGCCCGACCCCGCGCTCAGCCGCACCGTCGGCGACGTGCTGGTGCCGCTCGGCCGCCCCGTCACCGCGCCCGTCAACACCTCGCTCCTCTACAACGAGTATCCTTTTCTAAATAGAGTAAAATACCGTATTATTTTTATTAATACATAATTAGGGTTCGATACCATTTTGGTAAATTTTGAAACCCTTTCTCCGTACGTCTATCACACTCGAATATTTTAGTAATCTGTCGAAACAGTCGAAAAAAATACTGCCACTTTGACTGCATTTTCACTTACAATAATTTCAAATTCAGCGCGCGAGAAATGCTTAGGATTAGTCCTCGTTTGTCTTTACGTAGATGGAAGAGTTTGCTATTTGAACTTACTAAAATTATATCTCGTATCTGAAGAATATTATTGGTCGTAAATTTCTAGCCGAATATTTCCTAAGCATATTTTTCAGATTCATTGTATACGACGTTGCACAAGTCAACGTCAAGTATTTGATACAGATGGAGTTCAAGTACACCTACTGAGCACTGCAGGCTGCAGGCGATATAGTATTGTAATCTGTGGTATTGAAGCTTTTGTTTCAATTGACTTTAATTTTGTTGCCATTTCTTGTGTTACTCATTATATGATTCCAGTAATTTTAATGATTAATCTAGGTTAATTATGTCTTACTTATTATTTTGTATTATGTTATTTGTGATTTGTTTTAGTTTTTTCCATTAAATTGTTTTCTTTTCATAAAAATATTATTTACCAAGGAAAACTCCACAATACTTTACTACTTAAGTTGTTACATTTGACATTAACTTTGAGGGTAGTGATTGATTGCAATTTTGAAATATTTTTCTTAAGGCTCAACTCGACGCAAGGTTTGAAGGGCACAACGAAGATTTTGATAAAAACGCGTGAAGTTGATTCCTGCCTTTCCCGCAGGTATCATCACTACTGTCAGTAGATGATACTGATTTTACTGTCATACTTCAGTAATATGTCATATCATTCTCATTCATTATCTACAGAATTCGCGGGTAGATCCGCCTTAGGCCGATATTACACTATCATCACTATATAGGATCATAGAAATGTGAGTCATTTTTATATGAGGAACATATGACAGTGTAATATGTAGATTTGTCTATAATCATAGTTCTAGGATCCTATTTGATAGCATGCGCACAGATAGGATCATATGTCTCTACTCTCTACTCTCGTCTGTGTAACCAAAAAAATGGCGTCTTCCAAAACGAATTTCGACTGGAATATTGCAAGTACAAAAAAGCTAATTAGCCTTTACGAAGAAAATGAGCGTTTGTACATTAATTTGGTTCCAGATTATAAAAATCGTGACAAACGATTGTCAATAATGGTAGTCATTGCAGAAACATTATCGGATTTATCGGGAAGAGTATGCCTCGTTGCAGATGTACGAAAAATAAATAGCCTCAGATCTCAATATCAACGAATACACGGCTAAATCGTTATCCATCTTAATAGTATATGACGTTTATATGATCATTGTAGTGTAATATGTAAAAATGAAGAACTGAATCATATAAAAATGATCATAGAATTTGACAGATATGACATCATTTATATATGATGAATATATGATAGTGTAATATCGGCCTTAGGCCGATATTACACTATCATATAAATAGGATCATAGAAATGTGAGTCATTTTTATATGAGGAACATATGACAGTGTAATATCTAGATTTGTCTTTAATCATAGTTCTAGGATCCTATTTGATAGCATGCGCACAAATAGGATCATATGTCTCTACTCTCTACGTCTGTGTAACCAACCAAAAAAATGGCGTCTTCCAAAAGCCTTTACGAAGAAAATGAGTGTTTGTACAATAATCTTGTTCCAGATTATAAAAATCGCGACAAACGATTGTCAATAATGGTAGTCATTGCAGAAACAATATCGGATTTATCGGGAAGAGTATGCCTCGTTGCAGATGTACGAAAAAAATAGCCTCAGATCTCAATATCAACGAACATACGGCTAAATCATTATCCATCTTGATAGTATATGACGTTTATATGATCACTAGCAGATACCCGCGGCTTCGCCCGCGTAAATTTTAGTTTTCCCTATTCTCACGGGAACCATCGATTTTCCGGAATAAAAAGTAACCTTTGTGTTAATTTATAGCGAAATCTATCTCCATTTTAACTTTCAGTCAAAAATTTCAATAGTTGCAGCGTGAATGAGTATTTCTCCCGCTGGAATAGTGAAAAACAAATATTCACGCGGGAGAAATAACCATTGATTTTAATCCAGAATATAATCTATCTCTATTCCAAATCAGTTCAGTAATATTACGGCATGAAGGCATATTGTCTATCACTATTATCATGGAAACCATGAAATTTTCCGGGATGAAAAGTAGCCTATGTATTAATCCAGGATAAAATCTATCTCCTTTCCGAATTTCAGTCATATCAGTTCAGTAAGTGCAGCGTCAAGTAGTATTTTTCGCGCGTGAATATCAATTTTTCAGTTTTCCCGCGAAAACCATGGATTTTTCCGGGATAAAAAGTAGCCTTTATATTAACCCAGGATATCATTTATCTCCATTCCAAATTTCAGCCAAATCGGTCTTGTACTTGCAGCGTGAAGATTTTTTTCCGCGTGAATTTCAGTTTTTAACTAATCCCACGGGAACCATGGATTTTCCCGGGATGAAAAGTAGCTTATGTGTTAATCCAAGATGCAATTTATCTCAGTTCCAAATTTGAGCCAAATCGGTTCAGTAGTTTTGGCGTGAAGGAGTATTGAAGCTTGGTAAAATACGAACTTTGGAGCCCCGTTTCACCCCTTTAGGGGGGAATTTTGAAAAATCCTTTCTTAGTGCACCCCTAGACCTCATAAGGAACCTGTGTGCCAAATTTGAAGTCTCTAGACCCAGCGGTTTGGGCTGTGCGTTGATATGTCAGTGAATGAGTCAGTCAGTATCTTCTTTTATATATTTAGAAGATTGTAGTGTAATATGTAAAAATGGAGAAATGAATCATATAAAAATGATCATAGAATTTGACAGATATGACATCATATATATATGATGAATATATTATGATAGTGTAATATCGGCCTTAAACAAAAGGCCTGCTTTTTTTTATTCTCGAAGTATTATTCGCGCCATATTGAGCCACGAGCCTTAATTCCTAAATGTCGATATTATAAATGTTGTTTCTTGTTAACCTAATTGCATTTATTAAAAGACGATTCGTAAAAGTTAACCATGTTTTATTTTGAGATACTTGTCGTTATATATTCTTTTAAAAGGTGGCGTATTGGAAACCAAGTGCTTTTTTAAGGACACTCGCATTACGGGTAAAAATTAAGCTACATTTTTTGCTAGGAGTGTAAAAATAATTGATACTTAATATTTGAGTCCTTCTTTTTTCTTCATACTCATAGGCGTTGTAAAATAGCGGAGTAAATACTTTGGATGAAAATCGAAATGTGTGATTCATAGATAATACATATATAGGTAGGTACTTGGTGTGTTTTTTATCCAGAAGATAAAACTCGAATTTCAAAGTAGGAAGAAGGAACCAACTACCGGCCCTCAGAATGATGAGACCTACATAGACCAGGGTAGAAGCCTTTAAAAAATATAATAAAAAGTGAAATAAAATTACAGTAGGATGAAACTCATTAGAAAAGGAGGGGAATATGATCAAAATGAAAGGAAAAATAAATTACGGGCGATCCGAGTTCGGGAAGGGGGGTTTAAGGGTAAAAAATTGGCCGCCATTTTGAACTTTTTTGATATTGGACGGAATTCTTTCAAATTCCAAGTCTGACCGTGGCAGCAAGCATGGAGTAAGAATCTAGTGTCAAAATTGAAAAAATTGATCTCTGAAATCTGAACGTGGCAGCCAATTTTTTCAATTTTGACACCAGATTCTTAATAAATACTTGCTGCCACGGTCAGATTTCGATTTTGAAAGAATTCGGTCCAATAACAAAAAAGTTCAAAATGGCGGCCAATTTTTTCAATTTTGACACCAGATTCTTACTCAATGCTTGCTGCCACGGTCAGACTTCGATTTTGAAAGAATTCGGTCCAATAACAAAAAAGTTCAAAATGGCGGCCACGGTTCGAGTAATTAAAGTGTAAATTTTAATAAATAGCTCAAAATTGTATATAATTATTAAAAAAAATTTTCGTATTCGAGTTTTTTTTGCATTTTCTGAGAAGATTTACTATGGTAACATAACTCCCCGCAACCAAACCTAATGTGTTAAACCAAATCAAATGAGCCTAAACTCTAGGGTGTTTACTAGTTAGCATCGCTAATCAGGCCCATGTTGCATCATCTAACCTCCTCCTCCTCCTCGTCACCTTTAATTTTTGAGCCTAGTTAAAACAAACCAATCCCCACAAAGAGTTTACTATAAATATCTCTGTGATAAATTTAACAGAATTTCCCTTTTATGTCATAATGATACGTTTATTGTGGCGCCCCCTGCTGCCCAATCACCAAATCCGGTTTATCCCTATAGTGTTATATGTCTATGGTTTGCATCTAGAGAGTAGTATCCTTGGTTTGCACTGTAAATGTTTTTTATGGCGCCGCCTGGTGAGCGATTCTCGTTACAACTATCTACGAACCATCGACAATGAATATCAAACATTATTTAGAAACGCTTAACTAAATCGGTCAAGCGGTTTTTGAAATAAATGGGAACATTCGTTTGCACAATAAATGTTTTTATGGCGCCCCCGTGTTCGATGAACAATTAACTAAAAACCTTTGCCAATGAATACCAAACAGAAAACTGCATCTAAGTCGGGCAACCCGTTTTTTGAAATAAAAGGGAACATTGATGTGCACAAACAAACAAACAAACAAAAATATTTAGCATTATTGGTTTGTGTGCACAATTTAACGTACAAACAAACATAAAATCTCATCAGCAAACTAATGTACAAACGGTCTCTCACCCTAAACGCATATACCCGTACTCCGTTCCGAAGTGGGTAAATAAGCGTAAAAAATAAAGTATTGCCACTTTGTTAGAGAATATAGACTTAATTTTTGTATTAGAATATTACAAAAAAAAATTACTTAAAATGCCTAACTATACGATGTCTAAATTATACAACCACATAAAAATATAAAAAAAAACTGTGGGTATTCCTGTCATTTGTCTTTGTTATAATAGTGATCTGTGGTCTTTGTTTATGACAGGTCCGATCATAGAGGTATTAAATAACATGGAGGCGCCTTACCTACAAAATTAGGGTGCATACCTACAGAAAAATGTCTCATAAGATGGACGCCCATTAGGGAGTGTGCTTCAAAATTATCGACATCGATAAAGATTGAAACTATAATCAAGTATTAAATATGAGTCCTTAGGGTCGATTTCACCAACGTAAAATATGTCTTATGTGAGCGATATTTTGATAATATTTACGATACAAAAACTGTCAGAACGCCCATTTTATTCCTCAGATATTAAACGTCACTCGACATTGGTGAAATTAGCACAACAATAAACGCAGAAGTGTGTGTGTGTGTCTGCTAAAAATCTGTAAAGTCAAATATTAAATTGAATAAAACACAGTTATTGTATGATATGTTTTTAATTGAACATTAGTGCACAATTTTATGTATATTAAGACTTAACAAATTCTCAAAGTGGAACACTTTACCAAGCGATCCAAAACATTTTTAGGCCGGCAAGCAGAAGGAAACTTAAACGTATTTAGTAAAATTTTGTAATGCTGTCACATGTCGGAAAAAGTCAAGCGGCTTGAGAGCTTACATCGAAAACACTACCTAATTCCTTTGAGATATAACAATATACAAGTTGTAGTATCGTGGGATAGATTTATACAAAAAAGTCCGCGATGGCATTTATCTGTCTTTAATAGATGCAACTGTTGCACATTTTCCTTTTCAATGAGCATAGATGTGGTGGTTGAATTTGATACCTGTAATAAAATATTAAATGTAAAATTAATTTGAAATCAAAAAAATCTAAATCAACTCACTCAAAGAACCGGGTAACATTAGATTATTTTCAAGATGTGAAGATGCGATTTTTGATTCCCGCGGGAACCCCTTAATTTTCCAGGATAAAATATAGCCTATGTTTTGAATGGAAGCAGGCGTTACTTTGCGGAAATCCATAATTAGCAGAACAGATTAATTTGTTTTGCTTCAAGTAGCGGATTAAAGCAAAACAAATTAATCTGTCCTGCTATAGCCTATGTGTTAATCCAGGGTATAATCTATCTCCATTCCAAATTTCAGCCAAATCCGTCCAGTAGTTTTTGCGTGAAAGAGTAACACACACACGCACACACACACACACACATTATATATTTTTCTAAAGAATTACCTCTGCGCAAGCCATGTCTTGAGTAATATTCTGTGACTGTGATGATGCTCCAGCATGCATATTATACAGGTCTCCGCCATTGTCCTTTTCAACTGAATAGGATGGAGCTGCCAAATTTGATATCTGTTAAAGATTTTTATATCTTGTTTGTATAACACAAAGATGAAAAATTAAAATAAGTATTCTACTAATCTTACTATCTTATTAATATTATAATGATGTTCGAATTATTCAGTTTAACCGTAACACATTTGGACATAACAAATACTGCAACATCTTTATTGATATAATATTACACACAAAACTTTGTTATTCTGATGAAATCCTTTATATCTTGTGATTCCAGACATCCAGGTTTTACCATTTAATATTATTGACCGAGCGAAACAAAGGTCTCTGAGTCTACTTGACTGAATTTGCATTTGTCCGTCCGTCTTAACGGTCTCGATTTAACCTTGTGTACATACCCACTGTTATTATTGAATAAAAAAAAAGAAAAACAAAGAATTACCTCTGTACCTACACGCTACATCTTGAGTAATATTCTGCGACGGCAACAATGATCTAGAAAATTCTTGAACATTTTCATTTTCAATTAGAACAGATGAACTCGGTGAATTAGATGTCTGTAAAAGATTATTATATTTTGTAAATATACTTATAACCATAGAGTTAATATATAGGTACTACGTACCTACTTATAACACTAGCATAGGCGCGCGATTTGCCCGCGTGGACTACAGTTCCATTCAAATTTTACACCCTTTATACCCTTGAGTGAGAATTTGAAAGACAGCATAAACCGGTAGTTTTAGTTAGTCTTTAACTTGAAAATATGGGACTTTTATAAATTATTTAACATGTTAGGACACCCCCCTTAGGGATGGGATTTCTTAAAAATATTAGATAAGAAATTATCTGATATTTATTTTCCCCACTTTCTTTTAAATCAGATAAGCTAACTGTTCAATTACCTATGAACTAATAAAAGAAAAAGAATCTATGATAATAGTCTAAAAATTACTCTCAAATTTCAAATAAAGAATTCAATATTTACCACCATATAAAGCGAGGGTACTGAATTATCTCGTAATCTCACAACATCAAGAGTTCTATTGAAATTTCTCTCCTCAAAATGTTTTGAACACACCCAAAGAACTTTATGTTGAGGATTTATATTTTCCACGCCGATATCCATCCATTTTTTCTTTAACTTCTCATTAGTTGGAAACCTGAAGATAGGAAGTAAATATAGTATTACTTAATCAATACTAATATTATAAATGCGAAAATGTCTGGTGTCTGCCAGTCTGCTATGCTTTAATGGCCAATCATTTTAAGTGAATTCAGTAAAATTTGATATAGAGATAATCATAGGATTCTGGAAAATTAAGAATCACATTTGATTTGATGATAGTGGACGTCATCTAGTACATACAGAGTGTATAAGAAGTTTATTATTAAAATATAATAGAATAATCAGACAAATGGTAAGAAATTTCAATAATAAACCACTTATAAACACCCAAGTTCTTGAATTATCTGATGTGGTGATGAGTAGTAATACATTAGATTAGAATTTATTCAAGATGTTTACGGTTTAGTCACAGCTTTATTAATATCGACAAGTTAACACATAGCCAGTGGACATCTCTAAGTCTCATGTTTACATTACATGCATATCCCTATTGTAACGTGAATATTATATATTAGCGTTAATTACGAATCGATATGGACAGTAAAATACCTACACGTTCACATAAAGTAACATTATTGAAAAGACATCAAGGAAATTTATAACTTTTACAACAAAAATAGTTACTAACCTATGAAAAGACAATCCAGGCCAAGTTTTGTTCTTCCGGGAACCACACTGCCTGATGCTACACAAAGGCATATTGGAATTATATTCCTAAACACACACTTGATGATAATTTTTGCTATTACTTGTTATTTCTAAAGTTATTTAACAATAATTTATCAACACACAATTGCTTGACAGCTGAAGTACAACCAAAAATTAATACATAATATGTTGTACATAAGTCTCATAAAATGGCGGATGGCACCCGGCTTGACTAGTAAGTAACTTATATACTTCAACTCCATGTACTTAATAGCTCTATGGGTCCGATTATCGCGTAATTTGATTTCCAACAGCACTTCAACTCTCTTCAACTTCAATTCATTATATTCAAAGCCAAAGGGAAAGTAGGCTGGCAAGTGATATGTAAGAGATATTTGATAATGAAGCTGTAAGCCACACACTTATAAACAATTCAAAATTTATTAAGTGTTATTAAAGTTAGTGTTCAGCAAGTGACGTGAGCTTCTTACATAAATTTTTAAGTGGACAAAATACAGTGTACTAAAGTAAACAAAGATGGATATTAATATAGATATTATTAAGTGGAGTAACAAAGAAGTTTTAGAATTACTACATATAGAGAAGATTTCCAGCTTCATTAGTGATATCTGCAAGGCGCAGGATATCGATGGACAATGTTTGCTTTCATTTGTGGATCGCGATTTTTACGAATATCCCTTCGATCAGCTGAAGCTCGGTGAACGAAAGAGATTTATCTTGTTAGTGAAAAAGTTACAAAGAAACAATCGTCATGCGATGTACGAACTCGGTTTGTGTGAGGACCAAGTCTTAAATAATTCTGCAACTAATATAAATTTCGTTGGTACTAATTTGTCACACTTAAGTTATAAACTTCATAAACAATTACAAAATGAGTTGAACGCGAGAAACACTGAGCGCATATCGAATTTTACTCCAGACGTGAAAGCTTCCAGATTAAAACCTGAAGTGTGGAAAACTGCAATAGCCATGGGTTTGTTAAATTACAATTAAAAAAACAATTTGATATAATTACAAAAAAACTTATTTTTATAAATTTTTCTATCAGTTAATTTGCCCTTTATGTTTGTTATGAATTTGGGTAAATATTTACTAAGTATAAAAATACTTCTTAAATGTATAGTATTGTTAAAAAATTAAGTACATTAACAGTAAAATATGTGAATACATAATATACTGTAAAATTAATGCAACTTGTCAGGTTATGTTTTCCTGGTGACCTGGCTGACAGCTGTGGTGATGGTGATCGTCCACGACAAAGTGCCAGACATGAAGAAGTATCCACCGCTTCCAGATCTCTTCCTTGATAATGTGCCCCACATCCCATGGGCTTTTGATATGTGCGAGATCACTGGCTCCTTCCTGATGGCAATTTGGCTTGCAGTGCTCTTCTTCCATAAACACAGGTAAAGTATTCAATCCTTTTCTCCTATCTAGTGAACCAATCTTTATGAAACTGTTATATGTTTTGTCATGAGAGAGAGAATGACTTTTCTCCTATCTAGTGAACCGATCTTTATGAAACCGTTATATGTTTTGTCATGAGGGAGAGAGAGAGAGACCGTTCTCCTATCTAGTGAACCGATCTTTATGAAACTGTTATATGTTTTGTCATGAGAGAGAGAGAAAGAGACCTTTCTCCTATCTAGTGAACTGATTTTTATGAAACTGTTATATGTGTTATCATGAGAGTTCTTTATAGTTTATAAAAAAATAGTAAATACAGAGTTTTTATTTGTTGAAGAAAATTTATGTTTTCCTCTGGTTCTCATGTAATTGCAGTTCCTTGATTGTTTAGTTATTTTTGTTAATAAATAAATTAGGGCACTGAGTAAAATTCAGATTTTCATATCTTTGTTGATTCTTCCTTTCTTCCACCATAAAAACAAAGAATGTAGGGCAAAGTAAGTAGGTACAGCTCTGATTTTATTTTATAACTCATTTGCAATTGGACGCCAGGGTAAGCATTTGTCACTTCACAACAAACAACTCATAACAATAATTGAACTTTGTATCTTGTATCATTTATTCTTTGATTTTATATTCCTTTTCATTATTATGCTTTATCAATACAAGCACCAAAGTCATTACTTACTAATCATTTAATGATTCATGTAAAGGACGTTATTTGAACCCACTCACATTTTTGAATGGTGATTATTTATAGATATTTAAGATTTTTTAAGGTTTGACGTAATGGACAGATAATGAAGAAAACCTGCAAACCCGGTAGAGATAACAAATGTACTTATTGGCTACAAGCATATTACCTAACAGCTCCCACACTATGTAAACAGTTTCCATGTGACATCACACTCAACTGCTATAATTTAATATTTTCAACAATCCAGATTTAAGTTCAGGAGGACCAGATTTGGGCCAAGGCATTCAAACTTTTGATTTTTGCACTCAGTGTATTTACCATGAGGCAGGTTTGCTTAATAACTTGCAGAGGAAACCTTTTGTGACTGATATATATTTTATTCATTTTGAGAGGATTTCCCCACCCTCTTCTGGTTCAACATTCTGAGAGCTTGGTTTCAAATGAGAGGTAGCGAGATCATCGATTCCAGCCACATGCTACTTGAGAATTTATAATTTCTAAATTGGCTAAGGTGTGTGGCACCAGACGGTATAAAATTCTAAATTGGCTCAGGTACATGCCCAGGTATTTGACATTGTCACTTTCTGGGAGTTGGTTGTTTCGCAAAGAGACAGAAGGACAATTCCCTTTGCGCAAGGTGAATGTTACATGGACAGACCTATTTGCACTTGCTTTAATTCTCCACTTAGTCAACCATTTATCGACTTCATTCAGGCTGCATTGCAGAATTCTTGAAGCTTCTTCAGGGCATTTGCTACGAGTGAGTAAAAAGTAAAGTGATTCGAAGACTGAAAAGATGGCATTTATTAGATAGCACAAAGTGACACAAGGGGGATCTTCCTGATGGGGAAGTCATCTTGTCGTACCGCCAATTTCATGCAATGCATCTGCTCATAGTCTACAGATTTCCAAAACACAAAAAAGGTGTGGCTCAGGTGTGTGGCACCATACTGTATAAAATTCTAAATTGGCTCAGGTGTGTGGCACCATACTATATAAAATTCTAAATTGGCTCAGGTGTGTGGCACCTCACTGTATAAAATTCTAAATTGGCTCAGGTGTGTGGCACCAAACAGTATAAAATTCTAAATTGGCTCAGGTGTGTGGCGCCAGACGGGATAAAAGCGTTCCAGCGCTATGCCCTTTCAACTCAAGTTAGTACTACAATTATTCATAACACATCTTCCACTGCATCATTAGGTACATCAGGGGTCGTACCACCATCTCTCAAAGCAGTAATGCTGCAGTATTGTTTTATATTTTCCTACTAATAAAGTGCTTTAGGAGATGGTGGTACAGCCCCAGATGAGATCGCAGTCAAGTAACTCTGCGGCGCGTCCGCAGGTTCATCATCCTGCGGCGGTTCTTCGCGCTGGCCGGCACGGTGTTCCTGCTGCGCTGCTTCACGATGCTGATCACGTCGCTGTCGGTGCCCGGCTCGCACCTCAAGTGCGCGCCGCGCTCGTACCCGCCGGCCGACGACCTGACGGTGTGGGGGCGCCGCCTGCGCCAGGCGTACGACATCTGGAGCGGCGCGGGCATGTCGGTGCGCGGCGTGCGCACGTGCGGCGACTACATGTTCTCGGGGCACACGGTCGCCTTGACGCTCCTCAACTTTTTTATCACCGAATGTAAGTTCGAAGTAAATGGGTTCGGTTCAAAGGATAATGACCAATGGATGTATGGAATCCCGTATCAAGCTCAATCAAATCCAAACTTTATTTATTACATACTTACTACGGTTTCCACAATACTTTTTTTAATTAACATCTGGATTCTAAAGTTATAGGCAAATAAATAAACATGTACTTCTCAATAAAACCTGTATGACGGGAAATGTGCATTAAAAAGAAGCAACTTTTTGTATGCAAAATAAAATTCCGGATTTGAAAAACATATCGCTGGTGCCAACGGTTTTTAAAATACACCATTTTATTTTCCTAGAACATTTTGGTTTAGATTCATGAGAAAACTCGGTACCACCTTTGGTCATTACCCTTTTATGCCGTCAGAAATGCCAGCTAGTGTAGTTTCGCTTTGTGCAGAGCAGTCATTCAGGGGGTAAAGTTCCTATTGATACCGAAAAGTGCTTTATGCTAAAGCCTATTGATACCGACTGGTGCTGACTGGTGACGGATGAGGTGACAGTATTGTTTGATTATATACAATTTCGCATTTATACCCGCAATACGTTGTTATTTGTGCTCACATGCTTTTTTTTATCTTATTGTATAGCCACTAGTTAGTACGCAACTATGTACCTACTTTAATAATATTAATATGGTAAATCTGATGCAGGAAGTTGCGCAAGCATGTTTTGATAGGCTGACAAACAATTTTAATAGATTTTAATTTTAATATTCATTCATGTATAAGTTTGTGAATACTGTTTACATTGTCAAATGTCATTGAAGCATTGAAACTGTGCCATCGATATTATTTCCGCGTCGTACGTGATGCCGACTAACTTGCAACAAATTATTGCTATTTACGAGCTATATGAATATGATTTAAATGTGCGTCATATTATCAGTGCGTAAACGTAGGAAATAATATAAACAAATTATTATTTAAAGATAATATTTAAACGTAATAATTAATATCAATATAGACCGATCATCGATACCCCCTAGACCTCCATAGATAAACGTATCTACTTAATTTATTATTGTAAATATTTACGTCGTTTACTCGAAAGCGTGTTTTTTACTATTTAGACTAGCGGTTGAATGTGATCACACGATGGAAAGTGATGATACAGTCTAAGGTGGAGCGCACTTCCCTATAGGAAATGCCTATTCATTCTTGATTTGAAGGCGCCCAAGTTGTAGGTGGTGGGAAAGTGTAATTTTTTTACTCTATACAAGTTAGTACTTGACTGCGATCTCACCTGATGGTAAGTGTAATGCAGCCTAAGATGTTATCGTACTAACTTGGAAGGGTAAGTGAGTTTACCCCAACGGTTTCTACCAGCATCGCACTGGAACGCTAAATCGCTTGGCTGTGAGTCTTTTGTTGGTAGGGTGGTAACTAGCCACGGCCAAAGCCTCCCACCAGACCAGACCTGAGCCAATTTAAAAATTATAAAATTCAAAAGTGGCCCGTGGCGGGAATCAAACCCGCGACCTCCCACTCGAATTCGAGCGCGCCGCCACTGCGCCAGGGAGGTCCTCCAAAATGTCGTCATGACAGACAGGTTCGAATTTTCAGTTTTTATTGAAACATTAAGTTAATTTTTTATACACGGTACCTAGGTTAATTTTATTTATAGATGCTGCTAGGTAAACTATACTCACAATACTCATAAATGGTCAGTAAAATGTAACAAGAAACCTTATTCAGTATAATGCAGTACTTACTCTTATCAAATATTAGGTATGCAGAGTTGCGTGATCGTGTATAATATTATTATTTAACCTTGCGTAAGACTTTAGGCACCTAAAAATAGCCGCGTCTAACGTTTTCTTATCACATCACAAAAATAATAAGGGCCAACTAAAACTAAAACTGTTAAACATTTTATATTGTTCATCAAAATTGTTTAAACATATTATTTTTAAACATATTGTTCATCAAAATTGACAAGTTAAAAAATCCTCTCACACTACCGGTTTTTAGGGTTACCATTTTGGTGAAAATGGAACCCTTTTGATGAGACTCTCCTTTTGTCTGCCACTCACGGTTATTACAGTAACTATTAATAATTAGTCGAAAAAATACCGTTCCCCCCTTGTGTCCGAAGTTTCTCGATCGAAAAATCTGAAATAATTTACATAATAGATATATAAAAAAAAAATTGACAGGTTAACGTATATTTTACACGAAAAATAAAATCAACTCTACAAAATAAAGTTAGGTTTGCGGTTCGTTATCACAAGTACTTGTATAATTTAATGAAAAATTCACTTCTGTAGTAGGTATGTAACCCACGGTGCGCGAGTTTGACTCGCACTTGGCAGCTTTTTTTATTTAACGGTGTAGAAGCCGTATTTAAGCGATTTTGAATGAAGTTTATGCAAAAACTATAAAGACAATTACTTTCAAATTTACACGTCATGTATTTTGGGTCTTTAATCTAAAATCACTAAGAAGCAGAAACACGATTGGATAAAATTTTCTCGATAGAAAGTTCTCCCAAAAGTTGCTCCAAAATCTTAGTTTTTCGAGTTTTTATCGGACACTACATTGGATGTAATTGTAATTTTTGTTTTAAAGTGTCGGTAATAATAATATCCAAAAACGCTAAGAAACTGATTTTTGATAACCAGCTTAGTTTTTGAGTAATTAGGTAAAAGGTCGTTTTTCTGTTATATTCTTCCGCGACGCTGAATGTCACACCTACCAAATCTCCGTGAGAGTGAGAAAGACAAAAATAAATTCAATAAATCCCCTTAATGGTCATTTGTCAATAATGAAATCTATAGGAAGTCACGGTTCCGCTTCAACAAGAGCACACCTTCAATTATATTATTATTAGTACCTAGGGTCGTGGGACTATACATACGTGAATAAATAGAACATCCTCGTTAAGGCGGTTCATGCGTTAGTATTATGCTTGAGTCAAAATTGTCAATTTTCGACGTAACATAAGAGTGTCATGTGTTCAATTATTGATTAGATAATTGCCATCATATTATTTGGCATTTCTTATCTAGTTTTTGTCTCAAAAATATTTGAAAATATGTGTATAACTTTCTCATTAGAAAGTTTAAGGCTAATTACTCACTTAGCGGTGGAAGCTCTATTTTAATGCAAGATATTTGCCATGTTTCATAACACAAACTTATAACAATGACATATTTAGAAAATTAATAACATTTACTAAAAAATGTCTCAAATAAACACTATTTTCCTAGATTTTCATTCAAAAACCATAAACCGAAAAGTGCCATTTTCATTTCAATCAAGCATTTTTCGATAAATTAAACGTATTATTTTAGGATAAAATCCAAGATATTTTGTTATTTCTGAATTATAGTAATTTAATTCAATTAATATTCAATGTCACTGGTTATTTACTATTTTAATAAGTTGTATATTTATTTTACTATACATTTTTTTGTAATACCATTTTCCGCGCAAAATTGCGTCAGCGGGAACGGAATTCCTTTTTTGTATGGAGCGACACGCGATTCACACCGTGCCGCATAAACGCTCTTAATCGTTATTATAATAATTAATCTGTTTCATTATCAAATAAGCGTTTTTGAAATGGAATGGCGTCTGATCACGTAACTTTTTCTAGTTGAACAGAAGTATTGGGATTTTGGAGACATGTTCCCAAATCCCATGGCTATTGACAGAAAGTACAAAAATTAGTTTGAGGATTGGAGGTATTTTTTGCATTACTTCATATTGGTTCATAGCTCCAAATCTGGAAAACTGCAGAAAATTCTCTTTCGGTAACCAATATCGGGTGAATGAGAATTTATGAGCAAAGTTTTTAGGAAAAATGCATAAACGTTATATGCTCGCTAAAGTCATGGCCTAAGACGTATAATAGGCTACCTACTATTCTCGTAAAACTAAATAACGTTTGAATTTTCCGACCAAAGAATCAAACCACCTTAAATGTTGTTTGTGTGTGTGTCACTGTAGTGGTCCGTTGTCCGCAGACACGTCGCGCAGCCTGTACCTGCTGCACATCCTCACGTGGGTGATGAACATGTTCGGCATCTTCTTCATCCTGGCGGCGCACGAGCACTACTCCATCGACGTGTTCATCGCCTTCTACATCACGTCGCGCCTGTTCCTCTACTACCACACGCTCTCCAACAACCAGGCGCTCATGCGCAGCGACTCGAGCAGGTGAACATGCACAACACATCTTCTTTATCCTTCGACAACTTTACGCGACGCATATACCAAGTATGTTTGGAATATAGTATTACACGAGTTACTGTTCTAAATTGCTTGATCGAAAAGTCACTGTTGGCATAACCATCGTCTCAACCGATGGACATAGGTCACTTGAAGAGATAACCAACGGTTACGCGCCATATAGATCCAGTAGATAGTACTGCTTCTTAAGGTTCATCAGTCAACTATTATAGATATTTCAATCCACGACGTCGCGCCCCACTGTCATAATCGCTTATGTTCCTTTCGATTCTCGGAGTTTGACAGAGTGTAGCGCGCCGTCGTGGATTGAAATATTTATGATTGACTTCTTGCTACCTTTTGTAACTATCTTCGCGACAGAGTAGTCGCCTACTCTTATCATCCCTGATGTAATCAGAACTATAGTTTACAATTCAATAAAATCTGCTCTCTCCCGTTCACAGCGCCTTTGTAACACAACGAAAGTCATATTACAGAACGAGGATATGGTTCCCGCTGCTGTCCTTCTTCGAGTCTGAGGTCGACGGCATCGTTCCTAACGAGTACGAGGGTCCGATGGAGATCGTGTGCAACTTGAAGCAGTGGCTCGTTCAGCTCGTCGTGGACGTCAAGAACACGTCGATGGCGAAGATCGCCGGCACCAAGCTGCAGGAGGGCGCCTCGATGGGCGAGTACTCCGTCGTGCGGCTCGTGGACGGCATCAAGAGGAACCTCAGCCTCATCGAAGAGTACAAGAGCTCGGGGCAGCGCCTAGTGACGCTCGACAAGAACGTGCAGGCCGGCCTGCTGGACGAGCTGCCCGACGACGAGCTCAGGCGCAGGAACATCGCGGACATCGCCGGCGACGCTCTCTACAGGGAGCTCAGCAACCCACCCTCTCCCGTCACCAAAAAACATATATGAGCCGGTCACCGCGATGACCGCTTATAAATATTTTTGTAGCCGAATGTACGAGTAGATCGGAGTTAGATACCTGAGCGTTTAACATTTCCATTATAGATTTTATATCATGTTATTCCATATTTATATTATGTTAAGTGAAATAATTAGAAAACTACAAAGATTTATTTGCTCAAGATAATCATGAAAAAATACAATAATATGCTTAAATTATTCAGTGCTGTCTTTTATTCAAATTACCTTATTTTTGTAAATAAAATAATCTTCCTCATCTCTATAAACTTTTTGTATCCAAAAAGGTATCGAAAAGGAAATAAGTCGCAAACAATATGAAACACCACAGTAATATTTACATTGTTTATAATATTTCAAAGCTTTTAAATTGTGGAGCATTTAAATAATTGACATGAAAAATTATTAGTAAATTGTCTTTAAAATAAAATATTAAAATGATAAAAATAATGTATAAGTAAATATAATTCATTAAACAACTCATAAGTATAAAGTATTTTTTTTAAGAATGCTCATTGATAAACATATGTAAATCATTATATTTTGCAGTCAGCACCTCAGACCAAAATAAGGCCATAATAATATAATCCTAATATTAATGTCATGTTATGTATACTTCATTAAGTTCAAGATAAAATGAGCACAGCAAGGCCAAAATTAAATAGAATTTGATTTTTAGCTTACAATATTAAAATACTTTAGAATAATACCAATACATGCCTTATTTAGAATAAAATTGTTAATAAACTCTATAATATTATATAGAGAAAAAATTTGATTAATCTCCAATGATAATAATTAATAGAAAAAGTAGGCCACTTCATTAGCAACAAGTAACACATCATACCTCAACAAATAATTAATTGCTTTATATACAATGAATTTATGCCAAAATGTGAATGATGCTTCATAAATAACACAATGGTGATGATAAGTGTTTGCTTAGTGATAGAGTGAGTTTGAGCTGATAGCATGAGGTGAACCCTCTAATCGGAGGCAGCCACTTGCTCGTTCTCAATAAGAGCTTCGGATGGGTTGTCCGTGGGTTGCTGACTAGGATCGTCCTGTTTTTCTTGAGACTGTTCACGGGAGCTGATTGCTCCATTTTCATTAACAGCTTCAGCCGGGGTGCTTTCTTTTGACTTAAGTTTGGGTTCTTTTTCATCTGTCTTCTCAGTGTCGTTTGTGGGGATTTCCCCTTCTTCAGATTTTTGTCTTGCCGGGGAAGATTCTTTTTCTGCAGATCCCTCTTTTGCTACAGCATCACCACTGCCATTATCAGTGGGGTTTTCGTTTGTTTCAGTTGATTTTTCTTGTAATTCCACATCCTCTTTGCCATTAGTGGAGTCTTTTTCTTTACTTTCAGATGCTACCTCTCCATTAACTGCTACATTCTGGAAGAAGAAGTACAAATTAAAGATGTTGCCATGCATATTGATTTTTCATTTTGAAAGTCAACCTTAAAAACATGTGTTACATGTAGTGTCCTTTTTTTAGACTTTTAAAGGAAAAGAATTCTGTCATATTCAATATTTGAATAACTTAAAACCGTTTATACAGTCCATGTAACAAGCTCTCAAAATTTTTCCTGTGTTTGGAACATTTTTCATTGATACTCTGCTCCTTTTGATCATAGAGAGACGATAAATGTACTATCCCATACAAAAATAATTTTTCAATTCGGAAAAGTACTTCCTGAGATTAGCGAGTACAAACGAACTTATCAGCTTTATAACATTAGTATAAATTAATTCAAGGTAATTACTAAACATTATTGTAAGAAGAACAGTATGATATCACTTCCTCCTATGAAAATGACATATTAACAACAGGAACTGGTATTTCATGCTAACTTACTGTGGTGTCTGTAGGGAATTCTTCTGAAGGAACTTCAACTTTCAAAAACTGTTCCAAAGTGTCACATTCATTGGCTAAATCAAACTGGTCATAATCCTGGAAATAAAATTAACCTAATAAATCACTAGCATATTTGAAAATAGGTAGTTTGTTGACATTATATTGGAAAAGATTATAGTGTTAATAAGGTGCATAACTCACCCCGCAATACTCTTCATCGTTGAAGATCTGTGGCGGTAGCGGCGAGCGCGGATTGGGATCGCTGACGGTAGCACCGTTTGACTTGGAATTGTTTTGCATGAATTCTTTATCATCTTCCCTGCCAGGTTCTGTTATGTCGATTAGTTCGTATTTAATGGTTTTCGAATCTAAGATCATCATCACACGTTGCTGTCTCTTTTTTACCTAAAATTACCAAATGATAAAAACAAACAAAACTATGAATCAGGTCAGAAAAAAGTCTAGAAGAGCACGTCAATTGAGCCAGGAATTTTCTAATATTAAACCCACCTCTTTGTTTCCCGAGATACCGCTTATATATACTTTTACAACCATTTCTGTAGAATATATATGTAACTTGTAAAAATAAAATAAATTGTAACAAAATCCTATTCTCAACGTAAAAAGATAGGCTTGGCCATTAAACAATCGGAATAATAATAATTAGCCAACAGGCTGTCAAATGTCAAACAGCAGTGACATTTGATAAATTAAATGTCAAAATGTAAGCTCTTCTTCTTTTGAGTTAATGGCTCCGCGCATAAAGTGATTGAGCCATTGTCAATTTTATTGATCTTTATAATTTTTTTTAATAATAAATTAAAATTTAGAAATATACAACGGAATTTTGAAAAGGATAGGAAAAAAAGATATAGTGGAATACTTAAACTATATATTTACAAATTCATATCATTTAATAGAATAAATGAAGAAAACAATTTAAATACACAGGATCAATTGGAGGATGTCAATGGAAGTAGGAAGTGGAATATTACACAGAATAAAAAAAATATAAAAATCTCATAAAAATATATGCCAGATAAAAATATAATATGATTCAGGTCACCAACCTCACCACACTCAAAAATGAAAAATGGGCTAGGCAATGACTAAATTCATTGTAGGAAGAAGAAGGATGAGGTATACACACGGAAATTTACAATTAACCCTAGACACCTAACCTTCGTCGAATCGACGAGTACGCCGCATTAATATCGCTATATCTTTTCGGCACGCGCGCCGATCACCGAGTCTTCACTTGTCAATTCAGTGTTCGCCGAGCTCTTCCGGGTGGCGACCGCGCCTGGCGGGTAAGTACTTCTCTTTTCGAAATATTACGAAAATAGTCGTCGTTTTGACGAATGGTTATGGTTTGTGTATAATATTTTTATCGTGTTTGCTTTTGTTTGTTCATAGTGCTTGCTCTTTTTTGCAGCTTTTACCATGGCTTCCAAACGATGGTTGACTGAGGAAAATATAACGCGTCTGTTAATGGATGAGGAAGAGGACTGGGAAGATCCCAGTGCGTTAGAGGAGTCATCGAACAGCGAAACAGAAGATTATTTAGAGGTGGATGATGCACAAAGTGACGCTCAAGATGAGGTTTCCGACCATGAAAATATTTCGTCGCTTGACCTGCACGACAATGTACCGGAGTCAGAAATACCTCCGACTCTATCTGAAGAAGGCTCAGGTAATAATTCAGTTATCTTGACCTTACCCCAACGAAATATTCGAAGTCGGTCCCGTCATATTTGGACTACGAGCAAAGGTCGTACTTCGAGCAGAACAGCTATATAATTTACTGCCATAATACTTGTGTTATAGGACAAAAAGTAATGACTCGACGTGATTTTATGAAGAAGCTGCATATGCAACTGGTAGAATCGTGGCTCAAAATCCGTCTGGAAATTCCTACTATGCCAAGACACGTGAAGGACAAGATAAAAAATGTGTTAGGAGTGTCCATCGAGGAAGGTCAAGGTCAGCCATCATCATCTAATAATGATCTTCAGCCAGTCGAGGCTGCGAACAGAAAAAGAAAAATCTGTGGCCTATGTTCATACAAGAAAAGACGCATGACAAAATGTTACTGCTCAAAATGCAATACCGCAATTTGTGGTGAGCATAAAGTTGATTTTTGTGTACAGTGCGCTTCAAAATAATTAGTTTTTTTGTGTTTTACAAAGTAATAAGACTATTATTATTTATGTTTGCCAAAGAAAAGAAGGCTATTTTTGTTATGTTTTTTTAAAATTTTATATATAAGTAAGTGTCTTTATAATTGATCTCAAAAAGTCTAGTGTTTTGTAACTTTAGTATAAAATAAATATTTTCTTACCAAACTACAAATTTTTATTTTTATTTTACTAAAATAATGTATCATTTACTTATTTAACTATTAAAACTACCGAACAAATACATATTTATATAAAAATTACACGGCGCCAAAAACTGTTCGTCAAATCGACGAATGGTTAGGTTAAAAGGGATATATTCAAAGGTTAGGTGTCTAGGGTTAAAGCAATTGCCATCACTGAGGGGAGGCAGTGAGATAATCTTAAATGAGAAGGCTTTGTTAATGGGTATGTCCACTCCACCATACCCATCAAGCCTATCACTTCTCACAGTAACAAAACCAGAGATCCTGAAAGAAAACTCTGGTTTTAACGATGGCCTCAGAGAGACACATAGCCATTTATCTAACAAGTAAATAATGTCAGTTTTTTGCTTATTTCACTCCTACAGTTCCATTGAAGAATGTTGTAATCCTTAAAAATCTGGTTTATTTATCACAGATTACTACAGATCCAGCGCACAGTACTTCGGGAGTGAGGCACGCAAAAGGGATATACAAAACAAAAAGCCGTATCCCATTTGAGTTCGTACATGGTTAGTACGTAGCGAACCGCTGACCGAGTCACTGCTGCGTAATTTGTATGTGACGTTCAGAACTGGCAATTGATTTAAATTCGAAACACCAAACCTCAGCGAGAGTCCATCAGTGTGACCAGTCTACATTGAAATTATTTTCCCTAGATGTAAGGTATAAATTGTATGTTAGAAACAGGGCATTTGAGATTAAAAAAAAACCTTAATGACTGGCCTCTTGTTGAAACAACGTTTCTTTTCGGACGATATCGCCTACGGGGCTTAGCGGAAAAAGTATAAAAAACTATAAGACCCAAGATTAATCGGTCAAACATCTTGCTGCCCGCGATGAAATAAAATGAGAAACGGCGTCACCTGTTGCTCTGCATATTATTGAATACGGTAATTTTCTTTGATGGTGAGTGACGGTCTTTTACTTCATTTGATATAGTATTAAAATTGAAAAAATTAGCCGCCATTTTGAACTTTTTTGTTATTGGACCGAATTCGTTCAAAATCGAAATCTGACCATGGCAGCAAGCATTGAGTAAGAATCTGGTTTGAAAATTGAAAAAATTGGCCGCCATTTTGAACTTTTTTGTTATTGGACCGAATTCTTTCAAAATCGAAATCTGACCGTGGCAGCAAGCATTGAGTAAGAATCTGGTTTCAAAATGGAAAAAATTGGCCGCCATTTTGAACTTTTTTGTTAGTGGACCCTGGTGTCAAAATTGAAAAAATTGGCCGCCATTTTGAACTTTTTTGTTTGTGGACCGAATTCTATCAAAATCGAAATCTGACCGTGGCAGCAAGCATTGAGTAAGAATCTGGTGTCAAAATTGAAAAAATTGGCCACCATTTTGAACTTTTTTGTAATTGGACCGAGTTCTTTCAAAATCGAAATCTGACCGTGGCAGCAAGCATAGAAAAAGAATCTGTGGTCAAAATGTAAAAAAGTGGCCGCAATTTTGAACTTTTTTGTTATTGGACCGAATTCTTTCAAAATTGAAATCTGACCGTGGCAGCAACCGTGGCATCTGACCGTGACCACAGATTCTTTTTCTATGCTTACTGACATGGTCAAATATCAGTTTTGAAAGAATTCGGTCCAATAACTAAAACGTTCAAAATGGCGGCCACTTTTTTTTTAATTTTGACACCAGAATCTTACTCAATGCTTGCTGCCACGGTCAGATTTCGATTTTAAAAGAATTCTGTCCAATAACAAAAAAGTTCAAAATGGCGGCCAATTTTTTCAATTTTGACACCAGATTCTTACTCAATGCTGCTGCCACGGTCAGATTTCGATTTTGAAAGAATTCGGTCCAATAACAAAAAAGTTCAAAATGGCGGCCACTTTTTTCAATTTCGACACCAGATTCTTACTCAATGCTTGCTGCCATGGTCAGATTTCGATTTTGAAAGAATTCGGTCCAATAACAAAAAAGTTTAAAATGGCGGCCACTTTTTTCAATTTTGACACCAGATTCTTACTCAATGCTTGCCGCCATGGTCAGATTTCGATTTTGAAACAATTCGGTCGAATAACAAAAAAATTCAAAATGGCGACCACTTTTTTTAAATTTTGACCACGGTTCTTTCTCCAACACAGACAGTCACCAGTTAGAGTACAATCAAAAGAAATTACTGTCTTCAATATGTAAGATGCAGATAATATTATAAATTCAAATGGAACCGAAGACCGTCACTCACCATCAAAAACAAATACCGTCTTCAATCTGCAGAACAACAGGCGACGCCGTTTCCCCGTTTTATTTCATCGCGGGCAGCGAGACGGCGTCAGAGGTTAAAAATATACTTAGGTACTAATCACTCTTCATGATGGTAAATGGTACATAAAATACTATAATGTAGTGGGAGTTTTTTCCTTAAGCCACTTAAGCTAGCAACATTATCAGGCTTGCGTTAGACAGTGTTCGGACCGATAGCTGTGTGTGTGCACGCACACATACGTAAATACCGTGCGTCACTTGATGCTTCGGAAGTGTTCATCTGTAGTAATCTGTGTTATTTATGTCAAAATTGAGTTGGCGGCGTTGGACGGTGAAGAGTTATCACTCGGAAATAAGTAACAGGAATAAGAAAGTAATTTAAGAGCTAGCGGAGCTAGGAGGGTTTCTAATAACATTATTCTCAGCAAAATGTTTAAGGCGGTTCATGCGTTAGTATTATGCTTGAGTCAAAATTTACGATTTCCGAAGGAACATAAAATAGTTATGTGTTCAATTATAGATTTGATAATTGAATTTATATTATTTGGCATTTCATAATCTAAAACTTGTCTCAAAAATATTTTTAAATATGTGAATAACTTTCTCACTAGAACAGTTTTTGTATAGGCTGTTTGCTAAAATAGCGGTCGACGCTCTACGCAGATGCAAGATATTTGCCATGTTTCTTAACACAAACATATAACAATGACATATTTAGAAAATTAATAACATTTACTAAAAAGTGTCTCAAAAAAAACCACGATTTTTCTAGATTTTCATTCAAAAACCATAAACCAAAAAGTGCCATTTTTAGCATTTTTCGATAAATTAAACGTATTATTTTAGCATAAAATCCAAGATATTTTGTTATTTCTGAATTATAGTAATGTAACTCAATTAATATTCAATGTCACTGGTTATTTACTATTTTAATAAGTTGTATATTTATTTTACTATAATTTTTTTTGTAATGCCATAATCGACGCAAAATTGCGTCAGTGCGATCGAAATTCCTTTTTTGTATGGAGCGAAGCGCGATTCAAACCGTGCCGCATGAACCCTCTTAACTTTTAAAAAATATGCTATTCGGAACGGAGACAAAAATAAAAAACCATGAAAATCGGTCCAGGCGTCCGAGAGTTCGAATAAACCCGATTTTATTTTAAATAAAAATATTATGTTCCTACCTAAAAATATATTATATACTTAGAAACGATAAGGAGGATGGTAGGTTAAATAGGCACAAAAAACGAAATATTTGATTTATACAAATTTAATCGATATGCTATACAAATGCGTATTGTCTTGTAAATTTGAAACATCGCATTGAAGCTGCAAATTATATTAATCTACGTATAAAAATAGCGGAGTCAAACAAGAATAGCACGGAGAAAATCCAAATTAAATCCAATGTTTACGTTCTATGTCTAATTTGACTCCACTATGAAGCGAAGCTATGGAATGTAGGTGTGCCGCGTGTCACGCTCACGCAACACATATTAGTCGTAGGACTAGGAAGAAACAGATCATAACAATAATGTAACAGGGCTATCATTTACGAGTATATAACAAAGTTTTACCACACATTTGGTCATGTTCTGTTGCAAAATGTACTAAGTAATTTACTTATATTAACTAGGTATAAAAGTAATAGCGACATTTAGCGAGTATTTTTACAGTATTTTTTAAGGTAGAAGCACATTATAACAACCTTACGCGTTGATATGTTACACGTACATGCATAGGTGCAAGTATATGTCTATGAGTTAATGAGTATCTACCATGAAATGCACTTTAAGTCCGTGCTACGGAACTACAATTTTCTGAAAGTTAAATACGATCCGTACTTCGTATGCACTACCTTACAGTACATACACAGACTGCAGTACATTGTTCTACTCGTAAGGTCAAAGACACGATAATATACTTAGCGTCAAGAAGTAAGTAGTCACGACTCACGCCTCACGCTCACGCATTGCGAACATCTCTATCGGAGTACCTATCTCCGTTAGAGATGTTCGCAATGCCTGAAAATTGCAACCGTGATTTGGCTCAACACTGGAGTTGGGTGTGTCGTAGGCTGTTGCCAATGTGTTCCTCCCTTTAAGCCAGTTTCAGTTTTTAACGAAACAGCTATATTATATCCTCGTAACTGGCACATATCCAAACAGCTGGTGAATTGAGTGTAAGTAATATAGCATCGTTTTTTTCTATAACGACAATGAAATCATTTTTACATATTATAATCTAATACAAACATGCCTATTACTTTAAAACAGCACTTTTTTAGTTACAACTTAGTGTTTTCTTTTGCACGCGTTTTTTGTGCAGGTAATTTACTTATACATTTCAAAAATGAATCCTTCAAAACTAGTATATTCAAACTTTTGCGAGATCCGCTTGTTACCGCACGTAGATTTCACAACCAATACTCAATACAATATTTTTTCGAAACTTCAAAAGAAAACACCCACCAACTGACCAATCTAGCGATTCTATAGAATAGCTATAAACTGACCTATATATAATATAAAATATTATACCTGAAGTCGAAGTGGTACAATAATTATTCGTAAACGTGACCAGCAAAGGCGGTGGAAAAAGAAACATTCTACATTCACAAATGGTTTATGGGGGTCCATTCTTAATTAAAATTATTAATTTATTTTAGCTATGTCTGGAATGCTTACAATTTCAGCAGTATGTACGTACAATGTAAGTGAATCTCAGAGGTAAATAAATAAAACTACTGTGCCTATGGGAAGACTTTGATGAAGTAAGGCGCTGAAGCGACCTCGACAGATTTTGTCGTCAACATGTCATTGTTGAAGCGCGTGGGCACTGAAGAATTCGCGAATCGCGTGACGTCTTGCTCATGCGACTGCGATCTCGAGGTAAACAAAATTCCTTGTGGATATGAAAACCATGAGGAAAGTCGCAGTTCGTGATGACTTAAATACATTCGTTTCAGCCGACGGACGTCCACTGCTGGACAAAAGCCTCCTACAATGATTTCCAGCCCACACGGTCCTGCGCCACTGCTATCAAATCCAAAAAAAAAAATATCCAAAATCTATAAAATTAGTTGCATTATTAAGCCACAAGAACCCTCAAATATTAAATGAGATCTTAAAAGGGGAATATTTTAGTAGGTAGATATTTAAATAATAATGTATTTGAAATCTGCCAATGTAATTCTCCCTCTTGCAATGTTAAAGAATTCCATCATCCAGATGTTAAGTTTTTTCTGAGAAACTTAAATTCCAAGGGAAGGAAGTCCATGTTGAAGAATCCATTATAGAAAATGAAGAAAGGCATGGAGATTTTGAGGAAGTTCATGAAAATAAATCTATTTTTGTTGCGATTCCCGATAAAATTAACATATCAAGTGCAATTTCAAATTGGTTAGTGTATATAGCTTTAGCTCTGTCCATATTTAATTTTATAAGAAGATGGAGTAAATTTTGTTTAGTTTCTTGTAGATTTAATAATAAAAAAAATATATTCACGAAATAAATTAGTTAAATGGTATTATATCCATACAATTAATGTCGAATTATTAAAAACGGGGAACATTGGAAAGTGTCGTGCAGCGCGTTGCGCGATGCGTTGCGTTTATGAGCTCTATAGTTTTAGTTTTTATATATAAAAAAGTTCTAGCGAAATCTAAAACCAAACACTCTAGCGATCTATTTTTTTAGTGAACTTTAAGCTCACGAATGAGAATTAAAAAAAAATCACAGATGCAGTACAGGACTGACAAAATGAAAGTGATACATGAGATTTTTTTTTTTTATATAATTGATAGGCTTGCGCTTGACCACAATCAAGTCTGATGAACAGAAATGATGAGGTCTAGGATGGAGCGCGCTTGCCTAGAAAATGCCTATTCACTCTTCTCTTGAAGGCACCCAGATTGTATTTGGCTGGGAACACGGAAGCTGGAAGGGTGTTCCACACCTTAGCGGTTCGTATCAGAAACGTGGAAGAAAAGCGTTTCGTCCGAGTACGCTGGACATCAACCACATAAGGATGCCAATTCTCTCGACGTCTCGCGGTTCTATGGTAGAAAGGTGAAGGAGGCACAAGGTTGTGGAGTTCTTGAGCACACTCTCCAAAATATATCCTGTAAAAAACCGCTAAACAGGCAACACTGCGTCGGTGTTCTAAACTGAGCAGTTTCACCCGTGTTAGCGATTCCTTGCCGATTATTCTGCGTGCGCGGCGATCAACCGAGTCCAATGCATCGAGCTGGTATTTGGCAGATCCATCCCATAGGTGACTGCAGTACTCCATGCCGGAACGAGATTGAAATATTGAATAAATATTTTTTTTGAAATTAGACTACACCTCTCCCGCCGCTTTGTTTTAATCTAGTTAAACTGTTGATTTTCGGAACAAAAAGAAAAGCATGGCAATTTCCAAGGCTTCAACAGCTGTTGTGCAAAAAAATCATGTCAATTCGCAGCTCTTTTGCTGCATGATGAAGAACAACAGAACAATGAAACACACTTTCAGATCTATAATATTAGAATGACAGAATTTTCGACCTATCGTTCACACTATACTAAGTATTTCCATTCGTTTATTTTCTCTTTGACACTGAAACAGATATAGCAATAGCAAGGGACCAGAAAGAGACCGCTTTATCTTTATCTCTCTCTGGTCCCTCGCTATTGCTATATCTGTTTCATGTGTCAAAGAGAAAATAAACGAATGGAAATAGTATAATATTATAAAGGCGCGTTTTTATGTGTTTGTTTGTAACTCCTTCACGTCGCTCATGCAAACCAAGTTGGCTGAAATGGAGCTTGCCTTAAGATTGGGTTTTCGCGGGAATGGTCAAATGCTGAATTTCACACGCGGGGCCGCGGGCTAAAGCTACTAGTGTATAAGTGAAAGAACTAAGTAAGCTCTCCATCATAGATATCTGAATCTAGCACTAGACTGAACTTTAGACCATTTTCAAGCCAGTATGAGTAGCCCCAAGAAAAAAAAAAGAGGGTGATTCAAAGTTCAACACTGCATCTTGTGAACTACTAACGGTAAGTCTTCGATAATAAATTATAATGACTCGTGTCTCGACACATAGCCATTGCTTCCTTCCTACACTACATCGACGCGATTGCCGCTCGCCTGTGGCATGCACCACACAGCTTTAAAGCTTCAGTCAACCGCTGCGTTGCCCGGTCTATCTCGTCTCGTCTCGGCAAGCATTTCAGTCCTCATGTTGCCACTATTTAACTTTAATGTCGCATTTTTCTCGTAATAAAGATGTCGGCGTCGGCATTTAATTTGGTCTACGAGCGGCAGCTTCAAGCATGTCGACAGCTGCGACTTTACGCGCGCTAAATCCAGCCTAGGCTAGAAGGCCGTTAAGGTATGTAACTAAAAGCCTAAAGTGAACTGAAGGCAGGGCGGTTCGAAGTGGTTCACACGGGGGTGCCGAAGTCCGGGTCTCCGCGGCCGGGCAGCAGGCGCGGCGCGGGCGGCGGCGCGGGCGCGGCGTGCGCGGCGTGTGCAGCGTGTGCAGCGTGTGCGAGCGCGGGATGCCTGTCCATTTCTCCGTTCCGCGCACTTTCAGTCACCCGCCGCGCTGACCCTATCCTGTGAACCAATAATAATATTACAAAAATCAAAGGACCCAATAGCTAACAGCAGGCTAGCATGCGCGCATAGACATATGTCGTCTCTCTAGCTCTGTCGCTCTCTTTTCTCTTTCTGATCCATGTTGATAGATAGAGAAAAGAGAGCGAAAAAGTAGAGACATACATATCTCTATGTGCACATACTACATAGGCAGAACTTCAATACCTTACTAGAATATGGAACGCCCGGTCCGCAGTAAATTGACTTTTTTCTAGGTGAGGTAGGTAGGTAGTAAATACATGGTATTTATGTATGCATGTACTTATGTAATGTATGTATGTGTTTAGTAACGGAAAACGTATTTATTCATCGTCATTCGTGAACGTAAAACAGCTAATTCAGCACCAAAAGGGTGATGATCGCGTTAATAAGCGAGCAGAATTTGCTACCGACTACAATGAGAAAATTTTTCATACACAATCAGGGGTCTGGTGAACTTAATTTTTCAATATAAGTACTACAGAAAGAATCATTGAAACAATGAAGCATTGTAGTTACCGAAAACTTTTAGCCTCTTTCCTGGGGCGGTCGCGGTTGTCACCGTTGGCTCTACTGGTCGCGTGGTGGACGTCTAAGGAGGGCGCCTTCAGCTCGCGCGGCAGGTCGGATTCGAGCGTAGGTTTGGAGGCCGCGACCGTCGTCGCGTTGGACGTCAGCGTTGACGCTGCGCTGGACTGCGTGGACGTGGCGCTGGTCGTCGACGGGGTGACGGTGGATGTCGATATGGCAGTGGCCGAAGCGTGGGACGCTTGCACCGACGGCGGCATCGGTATGTGTCCTGAGATCGGCGGCTGGGTGATATCTAGTGCCGGTGTCACTAGGAAAAGGAGAGATGAATTAATGTAAAAAAAATTGGTTGCCTGTAAAGTCGGTTTACTGACGATAGTTGAACGTGACAACGTCTTCTTTGTCGCTCGTTCCGCGCTCGCGAGGTAACGCCGGTAATGCCGCATGAGCGAGGTAACGCCGGTAACGCCGAATAAGTCATGTTTTTTCGTGCGTGCAACCGGCTCTATCGATTTATAAGACGTTGTCACGTCAAAAAAATGCAATTTTCTTTTTTATATAATATGTGTTTACTTGCGGTTACTTCGTGGTTTGGGTGAAATATTGTAATAAAATAAATATGATTTTGAACCTACGTGCCATATTGTGACAAGGAGTTATGGTTACACTCAACGTTAATCTTAGTCTATTTAAACCAATGATTTCTATGTATACTAGATGCGCTGTGTGGTACTAAATAATTGCTCACTGAACAGCGGTGCAGGCTCAGAAGTTCGTTTAGTCCACTGCGAGCTAGCGAGGCGATCAGTGTTGGTGCACTGTTATGTGAGCCGTGAACGTGGTTTTTACAGGGAGTGACCAATAAAACAGTGAATATTATTTATGTAAGTAGTTTTTCTACGTATTTTGAAGTTTATTTCAGTTAAGTCAGTATAATTTATTTCGTTTTTGTCTAAAAACAAATATTATCGTAAATAAATACACAACTCCCATCATGATTATCCATCACGCTTACTCGTTAGTAGAAATACGCGAGAGCGAACAGTACTACCGACACGTTGACAAAGATTATGAGAATTATTTGAACAGATATGTTAAGTGACAAAGGGTATATACCAGTAGGAAAATAATTTCGATTGTTATATAATTTAAGTACTTAATTATAATTTTTGTGTTTTAGATACATATTGGATAACTATAACATTCACAATAACTATAACATTCACAATAAAAACTAAGCAAACTCTGAGAAGTTATTGTCTAACTCGTAAAGACTCAGAAATAAAACAGTTTTTAATTTATTATTTAAGTTTCATTATGTCAAATATTAAAAACTATTTTAATTCTGGTAATTTATCCGTAAAATGTTATTTATCATAACTTTAAATTAATGTTAAACGATGTGTAGGTATTGCAAGCGATTGCAATTATTGCAATATCTATTTTTTAATCTTTGACCATAAGACCACTCATCGACGTGACGTCATACGTTTGCAAGCAAGTTCCCGCTCATCAGACTAGATGGCGTTATATAGGTTTGGAGCACATTTTTTGTTCCACATAGCTTGCCTAGTAGGATACATAGAAGTCTTTGATTTAAACATTGATTTCCAAACTCCACATCTGTAAGTATTTCTAAAATAATAATAAATAACACATTCTGTTTATATGTAAGGTGTTGTCAAATTATCTGCAACCGTTCCAGGAGATGAATCTGCCCAGATACGTATACACTACAATAGTGAAGAAATCTCAATTTATTATAATATGTTATGAAACATACTTACAGAAATCGTTAGGTTCCAGCCGGTGATTAACTAAGCCAGTTCGATGATTTAATGCATCATTCCAATGATTGGGTACGTCGGGCCTATGGTGAGGTGGATCAGGCTTATGATTGGAGAGATCAGGCTTTTTAAAGGGTTCCGGTCTATGGTCAGATAGATCCGGTCTTTGGTTAGAGAGATCAGGCCTTAGATTAGGGAGATCAGTCCTTTGGTTAGGCATATCAGGCTTTTGGTTAGAGAAATCAGGCCGATGATTGTGGAGGTCGAGCCGTTGATTGGAGGAGTCGGGTCGATGATTCGGAGTGTCAGACTTGTCGTGCGGTTCATCCGAAGACTGCGCGTCGGACACCGCGCAATACGCTCCCTTCGTGCGCCAGTCCTGAACAATGAAAGCAAACATTTAAGGAACAAACTATAAAAACATACCGAATCGCTCTTGGCCTGTATTTGTTTACATTTAAACTAATAACTTTTTTTCTAGGACTTTTTAGGTTTTTAAATTCGATATTTTGATAAATATCAAATATTCAATATTTTACAGAGATACTCTACTTGTTTCTACTCTGTGTGTGAAACCGCAAGTGTGGTGTTATTTTACAGAAATAACATTTTTTGTGTGAAATACTAAAACTTTTCAAGGATTATCTAACAGAAAGATATCAATGTGTTAGAGTGGATTCATTTACTAGTAGTGATCTACTGGTCATGAATCTTGTTATCCGGCCCCACCCAACTTCGCAGCAGTTGGCAGTCCGGATATGGCGGAATAACCGGGTTTCTACTGTGGTTGTAACGTCATAGGCGAATTCAATGAGAGTTCCAACTCGCCTGTGGCTTCCGTTTCTTCTTGAGTGACCGCGAGTGCACGGGCGTGGAGAGCGGCGACGC
The DNA here is from genome assembly GCA_036785405.1 of Coenonympha arcania. Taxonomy (NCBI): domain Eukaryota; kingdom Metazoa; phylum Arthropoda; class Insecta; order Lepidoptera; family Nymphalidae; genus Coenonympha; species Coenonympha arcania. Next base: position 7,657,412 of record CM072061.1, read on the forward strand.
GGACGAGCCCGACACCGCCGACACCGGCGCCATCTGCCGACACGCACTATGCTCAACGACTATATTTATACGGAATTATTATTACTCATTGACCTCTATTATACTAGTACGTTGGACCCCTGTCAACAGAAAAATTAAGACGCTTGATTTTCGACATTTTGGCGCTGATTGTTGCGAGCTGGCGTGAGCGTCCTTGGAACTAAAATAAAACGACATTCAAAACTACGGTAATTGTCGATTTTAGTACCGTGTACCTTCGACGGGGGCACTTCAAATCGGCACATTAGTCCAGCGTACTAGTATAAAAGAGATCAATGTTCTCCCTCCAACTCCTCCTTCCTTTCTCATTTAAATTCTACTCAGAATAAGCGTTCTTGCTGACAGCACTGGTCCTTCAATTGTGTCTTGCCGGCCATTCAGTTCCCATCAGGCCTTAAGCCTAAGAGTTTTCATTCATAACACAAAGTTCCAATATGTAATGTTAGTTTTATGTACATCTAGCCTAAATTGCTGGTAAGATGTACCTTTAGGCCTTGAGTCTAGGCTTGTTGCCCTCTAGTGGGTTCTCCCTCACGAAAGTAGCCACCACTTTTTTAACGGCGTAGACGGTCGTTAGGAATAAGCTTTGATATCAATCAGTTTTCTGCGCCATGAACATTCATATGGCATAACAATATAAAACCTACGTCGTTCAGTGCAGAAGGTATGTGCTACTTAAATAAAAGTCTTACCTCTAGACGTGCTTCTATTTTGATGGAGTCGTCGTCCATGTCGAGTATGGAGAGATTGTTAACGTTATTGTAGTCAGCGTAGTGCGATCCAGCGACCTCCGCTCCTTCCTTCCTCGCGTCGTATTCCCCTTTCCGGACATCGAAACCGTAGGTGCCTCCTTCGCCCCGTGCACCATACGAGGTTTCTTCCTCCCGCGCACCGTACGCCACTCCGTCGTTCCGTGCGCCGTACGCTACTCCGTCGTTCCGTGCGCCGTACGCCACTCCGTCGTTCCTTGCGCCGTACGTCACTCCGTCGTTCCTTGCGCTGTACGCCACTCCGTCGTTTCTTGTGCCGTACGTCACTCCGTCACTCCGTGCGCCGTACGCCGTCGCCGGGCTCCTGCCGTACGTGACAGCGCTGTCGCGTCGCGTCTCATACTCCTCCGCCTGACCGCGGCCGTACGATCCGTCGTCCCCGCACTCACTGCCCGATGCACTACTGAGTACAAAATATAACGGGTGTAAGACGCTACTTCAATATGTACTATTAATATTATAAAAGCTAAAGTCAGTAAGCATGGATGAATAATTTTACTTTTTTTAAATACCACTGTTTTTGAGAATTACGCATCGGAATATGAATATGCATAGATTGTGGATCAACAGTATTTTGCAAGAATTTTTTATTCAATAAAAACACTTCCGATCCTGTGTTTTTATAAAAACATCCTAATATTGGTGACATAAAGTTCTGTGATCCATAAGGATCGGGTTCGCAAAAAGCATTTTCATACAATTTCATCGAAACTGAAACTTAGTAAATTGCTTTTCTATAATTATCTATAAAGTTAGAAAAAATTATTCTAGATTCATTCCCACTTTGTCAAAATATACCAGTGATTCTCTACTTCAGTGGGCTGGATTATTAACTAAGAAAAAATCCAAAATCTTATTTTAGTTTTCTTTTTGCACAACTAAGCAACCAGCATGGTATGTTGACATGAAACCATACCAACCTTGGTTGTTAACTTGTGCACAAAACATTGCAAAAATAGAATTTAACAACCCAGTGCTAACTAACAAGCTGAAGGATACAGAATCATCCTACAGGTATTTATGATGCAGCTATTTAGTGTGGACACGTACTGATGATTGTAGTCCGGAGTGCGAGGTGCAGTGGGCGTAGCGCCCGACGCGTCCGGTTCTGCATCATACACGTCACCATCTTCAGGATATAAGGGAAATCTAGAATATAATATCCCAACATCAATAAAGTAATTATGGTCAGGTATGCAAATGGCACTCTGATCTCTATTATAGACATTAGAACATTCTGCTGGCTGGAACATTCTCTACAATTGACAATTAATGTTTTGTGCCGATTTGACGCGCCCTCATCGAAGATATACGGTACTAAATTGACAATTGTTGCTAGTGACTGTCGTTTTGAATGTAATTTTATTTTAGTTCAATGTACGCTCACGCCAGTTCACGCAACATTCAGCGCCAAAATGGCGAAAATCAAGGGTCTTCATTTTTACGTTGACCGGCCGGACGTTATATCAATTTTTTTTTTATTCTATACTACTTGACTGCGATCTCACCTGATGGTAAGTGATGATGCAGCCTAAGATGTTATCGTACTAACTTGGAAGGGTAAGTAAATTTACACCCAACGGTTTCTACACAGCATCGCACCGGAACGCTAAATCGCTTGGCGGTGCGTCTTTGCTGGTAGGGTGGTAACTAGCCACGGCCGAAGCCTCCCACCAGACCAGACCCGAGCCAATTTAGAAATTATAAAATCCCAAAGTGGCCCGTGGCGGGAATCGAACCCGCGACCTCCTACTCGAATCCGAGCGCGCCGCCACTGCGCCAGGGAGGTCGTCAAAAATTTTGACTGAATCATAATAATATTTTTTCAAAGCATACCTGTAATTGTCTTCGGACAGGCGGTCGTCGTCGTCGGTGGCAATGAACTGCACGCAGAGGGCGCAGTCTCCTTTGACGCTCTGCAGCGCCTGCACCGCTTCCTTGTGGCACGCCTGTGGGTATGAGACAACAGTTTGACAAGGAATGACTAATGGACAGTGAAGAATTTTATTATACGATCTGCAGCTATAGACATAATATTATGAGAGTGTTTCGTAGAATGAGCGGGTGTCACCTGCGTGAGGTCGTGGTCGTTGATGGCGAGGATGGCGTCGCCCACGTACAGCTCGCCCGTGAGCGCGGCCGGCCCGCCCGCCTCCAGCTCCGAGATGAGGATGGGCACGCCGTGCTCGCGACCGCCCTGGGACCCACACCGCTAATCAGAGCTGTTTCATTGAATGAGCATGTTGCGGGTGTCACCTGCGTGAGGTCGTGGTCGTTGATGGCGAGGATGGCGTCGCCCACGTACAGCTCACCCGTGAGCGCGGCCGGCCCGCCCGCCTCCAGCTCCGAGATGAGGATGGGCACGCCGTGCTCGCGACCGCCCTGGGACCCACACCGCTAATCAGAGCTGTTTCATTGAATGAGCATGTTGCGGGTGTCACCTGCGTGAGGTCGTGGTCGTTGATGGCGAGGATGGCGTCGCCCACGTACAGCTCGCCCGTGAGCGCGGCCGGCCCGCCCGCCTCCAGCTCCGAGATGAGGATGGGCACGCCGTGCTCGCGACCGCCCTGGGACCCACACCGCTAATCAGAGCTGTTTCATTGAATGAGCACGTTGCGGGTGTCACCTGCGTGAGGTCGTGGTCGTTGATGGCGAGGATGGCGTCGCCCACGTACAGCTCGCCCGTGAGCGCGGCCGGCCCGCCCGCCTCCAGCTCCGAGATGAGGATGGGCACGCCGTGCTCGCGACCGCCCTGGGACCCACACCGCTAATCAGAGCTGTTCCATTGAATGAGCATGTTGCGGGTGTCACCTGCGTGAGGTCGTGGTCGTTGATGGCGAGGATGGCGTCGCCCACGTACAGCTCGCCCGTGAGCGCGGCCGGCCCGCCCGACTCCAGCTCCGAGATGAGGATGGGCACGCCGTGCTCGCGACCGCCCTGGGACCCACACCGCTAATCAGAGCTGTTTCATTGAATGAGCATGTTGCGGGTGTCACCTGCGTGAGGTCGTGGTCGTTGATGGCGAGGATGGCGTCGCCCACGTACAGCTCGCCCGTGAGCGCGGCCGGCCCGCCCGCCTCCAGCTCCGAGATGAGGATGGGCACGCCGTGCTCGCGACCGCCCTGGGACCCACACCGCTAATCAGAGCTGTTTCATTGAATGAGCACGTTGCGGGTGTCACCTGCGTGAGGTCGTGGTCGTTGATGGCGAGGATGGCGTCGCCCACGTACAGCTCGCCCGTGAGCGCGGCCGGCCCGCCCGCCTCCAGCTCCGAGATGAGGATGGGCACGCCGTGCTCGCGACCGCCCTGGGACCCACACCGCTAATCAGAGCTGTTTCATTGAATGAGCATGTTGCGGGTGTCACCTGCGTGAGGTCGTGGTCGTTGATGGCGAGGATGGCGTCGCCCACGTACAGCTCGCCCGTGAGCGCGGCCGGCCCGCCCGCCTCCAGCTCCGAGATGAGGATGGGCACGCCGTGCTCGCGACCGCCCTGGGACCCACACCGCTAATCAGAGCTGTTTCATTGAATGAGCATGTTGCGGGTGTCACCTGCGTGAGGTCGTGGTCGTTGATGGCGAGGATGGCGTCGCCCACGTACAGCTCGCCCGTGAGCGCGGCCGGCCCGCCCGCCTCCAGCTCCGAGATGAGGATGGGCACGCCGTGCTCGCGACCGCCCTGGGACCCACACCGCTAATCAGAGCTGTTTCATTGAATGAGCACGTTGCGGGTGTCACCTGCGTGAGGTCGTGGTCGTTGATGGCGAGGATGGCGTCGCCCACGTACAGCTCGCCCGTGAGCGCGGCCGGCCCGCCCGCCTCCAGCTCCGAGATGAGGATGGGCACGCCGTGCTCGCGACCGCCCTGGGACCCACACCGCTAATCAGAGCTGTTCCATTGAATGAGCATGTTGCGGGTGTCACCTGCGTGAGGTCGTGGTCGTTGATGGCGAGGATGGCGTCGCCCACGTACAGCTCGCCCGTGAGCGCGGCCGGCCCGCCCGACTCCAGCTCCGAGATGAGGATGGGCACGCCGTGCTCGCGACCGCCCTGGGACCCACACCGCTAATCAGAGCTGTTTCATTGAATGAGCATGTTGCGGGTGTCACCTGCGTGAGGTCGTGGTCGTTGATGGCGAGGATGGCGTCGCCCACGTACAGCTCGCCCGTGAGCGCGGCCGGCCCGCCCGCCTCCAGCTCCGAGATGAGGATGGGCACGCCGTGCTCGCGACCGCCCTGGGACCCACACCGCTAATCAGAGCTGTTTCATTGAATGAGCATGTTGCGGGTGTCACCTGCGTGAGGTCGTGGTCGTTGATGGCGAGGATGGCGTCGCCCACGTACAGCTCGCCCGTGAGCGCGGCCGGCCCGCCCGCCTCCAGCTCCGAGATGAGGATGGGCACGCCGTGCTCGCGACCGCCCTGGGACCCACACCGCTAATCAGAGCTGTTTCATTGAATGAGCATGTTGCGGGTGTCACCTGCGTGAGGTCGTGGTCGTTGATGGCGAGGATGGCGTCGCCCACGTACAGCTCGCCCGTGAGCGCGGCCGGCCCGCCCGCCTCCAGCTCCGAGATGAGGATGGGCACGCCGTGCTCGCGACCGCCCTGGGACCCACACCGCTAATCAGAGCTGTTTCATTGAATGAGCATGTTGCGGGTGTCACCTGCGTGAGGTCGTGGTCGTTGATGGCGAGGATGGCGTCGCCCACGTACAGCTCGCCCGTGAGCGCGGCCGGCCCGCCCGCCTCCAGCTCCGAGATGAGGATGGGCACGCCGTGCTCGCGACCGCCCTGGGACCAGACCATTAATCAGTGGGCTGGTTCTGTATCGTTCATTTTTTTAGCTAGTAACCCTCACTGGGACTAAAGGAAACTTAGAAAACTGAGGCAAAAATCATATTTTTTGTATTCTTTTTGCACAAGATACTCGTAGCAACTAGCATGGTATGTTGGTTGTTGACATGTTACCATACCAACCTAGGTTTGTATCTTGTGATGTCACATGCTAGTAAGGCTGTCTCTGTCAATGAGAAATATTAAAATCCTTATAACTTTTTTGTTATTTCATCAATTTAATTCCTTTTTGCATAGTCTTATTTGAAGGTAAATTTAGTTTTGAGACTGAATTAAAAAAAATACAATATTCATTTTATCGAGTGTCACTGAAGTCACGGAACACTAAATAGTACAGGTACAGAAGGTTTACCCCGCACGATGATTAAAGAAATAGCGACTCTAGCGCTGACAAAAAAGTGCAATTCAGTGCGCAATAGCGCCTGGCCCTGCCCTCAAAATCGACACGCAACAAACGCAATGTTGTGATCTCTTTCTATCGCCTAACTTTATCTCTTCGACGTACGCCGTAGTCAGACGGCGCCTAAAATAGACCGTACAGAACTAGCGCGTGCAACTCGGCTCGGTGGCAACCATCTGAAATATTGACATCCGGACCCCTAGTTGTAGCCGGGACGGTCACGTGATAAGTGAGACTGGCCCGCTGAAGTATTATTCGAAGTGTGCAGATGTACAGATATTTACGGTGACGGAGATGCCGAGGCCGAGGTGCGGCGAGCGTCGCACGCGCACGGTGCGCGGCGCGGGCGGCGCGCGCGCGGCGTGCGGCGGGCGCGGCGTGCGCGGCGCCAGCCCGCGGCACACGCGCACCAGCGTCTTGTGTCGCTGCAGGAGGATCTCCGCTTCCACCTGCCGAAATAATCTGGATATTAGCTTCGCTGCTTCAATTTATATTATATACTCAGGACCCGGCGGACCGCGCGAAAAAATATCTGCAGTTTACTGGAATCAAAAAAGTTTGTTTTGATACCAACGGTGTCAGTAGTAAGCCAATCGCAGTATCATATTATATGGTCCGCGATTCATGCCACAGATCACTTCACTATGTTATTAGTCCGCTCGCTCGTTTTCACAGGGACGGTTTTTCTCGGAATTTTGTTAGATAGCGCTACTTTTTTCTTGTATAAAGAAGGTTTACGGTAAAAGGTTCAGATGGGCTCATCCTTAGGTTCATATCGGTGGCTGCTACACTCACTTATCTGTTCAGTTTAAAATACTTGACTGCGATCCTACCTGATGGCAAATGGTGTTGCAGCCATAACTGTAACCGCGGATTAACCCTCCCACAAGCTCTGCAATTAAGAATACAACAAAGAGCCGCATTCTACGAGTCTCTCTTCTATTCTTTATAGAGTGATACATAGGTCATGCTGACATTTAAGAGATAATATAATGTTATAAATGCTGTTTCAGGACCTCCTGATTATTTCATAAAATTGATCACTGCACCAAGTCCTCTGTCATTCTCACCTGAGCCCAAAGCGAGTCTCTCAGTTCTGGCCTCATATCACTGCCTAATAGCTGTAGCTGTTGTATTCTTCCTGCGAGCTCCTTGTCCAGGTACTTTGTCGCTAATCTATGACAATCAATAAATAATTATTATAAAATTATCTCAAGTAGTGTATTTGTCTCATCTTATTTGTACAGATTTATTGAACCGTTCTGTATAATTGTGTTACCAAAATTTTAAATCGATACCGAACTATGTTCTACTCCATGAATACCTAAGAGTAAGAAAATTGGAATAACCTTTAAGCACTGATCTGTATTAACACTGGTACGCTGGATTGAACATTCTATACAACTGACAGTTCATTTTTTGTGCCGATTTGAAACGCCCCCCTCGAAGGTCCACAGTACCAAATTGACATTGGTTGCTAGTGACCGTCGTTTTGAATGTAATTTTAATTTAGTTCCATGGACGCTTACGCCAGGTAACAGGCCAACAATCAGCGCCAAAATGGCGAAAATCAAGTGTCTTCATTTTTACGTTGACAGTCTGAGGTCCAGCGTACTAGTATATTAGAGGACATGGCCTTTAAGCAACTAAGTAGGACTAATATCGCACCTTGCTCCAAAAAGTTCCGAGTGTAGTGCGAGGACAGTTTCCCTGAGTGCAACGTTTTCCCGAGCGAGCTGCGCCGCCTCGGCCCGCGCGCGCGCCGCGTCCGTCACGTTGCCAGCCCCGTCCCCGCCGTCCTGGCACCCACCTGCCAACACAATGGACATAAATGACACGCCTGACATGATCCATAACAGATGCAGTGCGTCTCAAGCACTGACCTCTATGATACAAGTACGCTGGACTAAATATGCAATTGACAGTTTTTTTGTGCTGATTTGAAGCGCCACCCTCGAAGATCCCTGATACCAAAATAGCAAATTGTTGCAAGTACTGTCGTTGTGAATGTTATTTTATTTTAGTTCCATGGGCGCTCACGCCAGCTTACGCAACAATCAGCGCTAAAGTGGCGAAAATCAAGTGTCTTCATTTTTACGTTGATAGTCTGAAGTCCAGCGTACTTATATTAAAGGCGTCAGTGATCCCATGGATGGTGCACTGCAATGTCGTGAGGCGCACTGCAGAGCGCCCATCTTCGGTGACATCGGCTGTTACTTATTATGACTATGCCACAGTATTACAATAATATTTACCCTACAGTAGCGAAACGCCTTTGATGTCGCACGATGCCGCCACCGGTGTAGGTACCAAGCAGATATGCCAGGGTTGCCACGAAACGGGAAAGAAAATAAAAATAAAATATTGTGATTGTAATGTTATTATTTAATCAGCAAGCTATTTTTACATATGACGTACTGCCAGATATTTACGCGAAACTTTATTTTTAGATGATTTTAGTTCACAGACTAGTATCTACTTACCAAGTTTCAATAGTATAGCTCTTAAAGTTTCGGAGAAAAGTGGCTGTGACATACGGACGGACAGACGGACAGACAGACAGACATGATGAATCTATAAGGGTTTCGTTTTTTGCCATTTGGCTACGGAACCCTAAAAACCACCACCCCACCCAGCTAAAAAATTCAAATTTCCCGCCATAGAGGAATGGTAGAATTTTAAATTTCCTCATTCCTCTGTCTTAAATAATATGTAATATAGGTAATATGTAATGGATAGTACGGAACCCTTCGTGCGCGAGTCCGCCTCGCACTTGGCCGGTGTTTTTTTTTGTAGGTCTTATGCTAAGTACCTACTCACATACGGTTTTGCTCGATAGTTTTACTCCAAATCGAGCAATAACCACCGTGTAGACCGCAGCTTGAAGGCTTGCATCGAACCGGCTCGATGGAATTGAATATTATGTCAAATATGTCATTTCCTTCGATTTGGAGAAAAACTATCGAGCAAAACCGTATGTGAGTACTTAGCATTAGGTATTTTTATAACTCTGTAAAACAGTTAATCAAAGGACAAGATAAACTATTATTACACTGACAACAACAAACAAAACTAAACTTACCTTTCGTCGCGGGGAAATCTATGAAAATTTAAATCCTTTTTGTTTTTCGTATTAGAATTACATCCGTACACTGAACACTTAGTATATCCCATTGTTTATAAGACTAGTAATTATCGTTTTACAAATAACAACAGAAAATTCGTAGAAAACGCGCCAATGTCACACCTGCGCGCGCAGCAATGCCGACTTCGCGAGTTGGCAATGCCGGGCCCGCGCCGCCCGCTTCCCCGCGGGTACCCCTCCGTTGCTCTGCGCAAGTACATTCGTTTCGCTACTGTATGGAATATTGTAATACTGTGACTATGCTCATTAATTTCTCAGAGCCTTTTAAATCAAAACCCAGTCCCTTCCCTGTTTCATGACAGAATATTCGACACTGTTTAGCAGTTACCCATCCGGAGTGAACTCTGCAAAAACTCTCTCACCTGGTACTAAATCTGATACTTATCGGATTGCGAAAATCTTGTAACTTTCATGTTTGTAAAAAACTTAATCTGAACAATGAGCATTCAATTAAGCTAAAAAACCCCATTAGGCATATACCGTGATATAGTATTGGTCTCTGTTTGTCTTTATGTGCTCTATTCTATAAAATATACAAGTAAATCCCGGGTCAATAGGTTATTCTATTTACGAGATAAACAATAATAAGTATATCTAAAGCTTAGCGCAAATTTATATCAATAGATCATTGTGAATTAATTTTACAAAAAGTGCTTAAGTTGTGGATTATCGGCAATATCCAATGATCGCTCACCCGCAGCGCGAGCCTGCACCAATTCCGCCCTCATATCCACGAGCTCAGCCTGAAAATAACGAAACATGACACTGTATTATTGATAAGTAGATACATAGGTATAATTCAACACAATTATATCGAAAGCTGGGCAGGTTCAAATGACAGTATTAAGTGACGTTAACACCCCTCCCATTTTGACAATGAATGTAATCTTCCAACGAAATCAATGGCGGTGTAAATCCGAATTAAGGGGGACAGCCGACAGATGTCATGTTGGAAATTGGAATCGTTTGGGCACGCGCTCGCGCACGCACACAAATTAGTTGATATCTCGGATTTCGAATAAATCTGATTGATTCTCTAGTTCGCCTTTAGTTTAGAGCACCTAGTACAGCTGAAAATAAAGGTACAAGGGTGCCTACTTCTAATCAGATATTCTCAGTAGTTGGACGTATACAGATAAACCCATAACTTGGAAGAATAGGATAGTAAAAGTGTACACAAATTGCGCAATAAAGATTCAAATTCTTTGTTTCACATAGACCTAGACGTCTTACAGGCGTAAAGTAAATAAAGCATTTGACTTACAAATAATATGGTAATAACTATGTTATGACTTTGAACTGAGTTAACGAGGGTACCAATTTTTAAGTTCCTACACTGAGAAAAAGCCTACAGCAAAATTAGCCTATGTAGGCGGTATATTTATACTATACTGTCTCCCTTGTTATGTGTAGTGAACTAGCCCTCACTGACATTGCATGCCGTGACCTGAATTCGGTCAAAAGAATTGTTATTAAACCTCTGCGTCTACACTTCTACAGTCCCCATTGATTATGGCAATTCACAAGTCAATTGCACTAACACCCTGATGGGATATTTTATTGCGTCGACCCATTAATCCCTCTTAAGCAGACGTGATATATCGACAGATATGTCATGACATAACAGTAAACGTGCGGGCGATAGATTTTCTGTCATGGTAGCCATTTATTTGAATCACTTATGGTTTAACTTTGAAATAATGCAGAAGAAGAATCCAACAATCGCAATGCAAAATACTGGGGCATCTCTAATTCCTTAAAGGACTAAAGGATAAACAAGGATGTAAAGATGATGATGTTGGAACAAGGGCTAATATTGAATAATTTTACTAACCACTCTTTTGGAACAGTTGTATAGTTGTAGTTACACAGCGAATTAAATGAAAATAGCCCAAAACACCTTTGAGAAATAATTAATATGGTGGTACAATTAATATTTTCACAAATTTTTAGATGCAGAGTTTTGATGAGAATTAAATTCTAATTTAATTAAGGGCCGATTTTTCAATCACTAGATAGACTATCTGAGGAATAAATTTGAAACATCTGCCATACAAAATATGTCAAAACGTCATATTTATTCCTTAGTTAACGTTTATTAAAAATCAAACGAATTTACCAAGTGAAGTTTGATTAGTGAAGTTTTATGATAATTATGTGAGCAGCTTCTTTCGACGCAATTTAGGTTTACTTGTAGTGTATAAATCACGTCGAAAGAAGCTGCTCGCATAATTATCATCGAAATTCACTTGGTAAGTTCGTTTGATTTTTAAATAAATGGTCTATGACTTGACGCTGGAGGTAAAAGATACACGGAAGTCATAACTCGTAACTACGGTAAGACATGTTATGAGATCTCTTGAAGATTTGAACTTTTAAAATTTTCATAGGAGGAAGTTGTAACGAAATAGGTGACTGGGGTATTTAAATCAACTTATACGTCTAACTCTTGTCATAAAAATAATTACATTGTGTAATATGTTACACAAGTGAAGGCTTATTAAATAGGGATCTATCGATTAAAGATACGTGCAACGTTTTAGGTTCTTATATAACGTAACTACTTATAGTAGGGCACGGAAGCAAAAAAGCAATGTTTTACGATGCAATGGACTTATAGAAGCTTTCAATCGTTACGGAGTTGGTCGTTAAGTGATATAAATACTTATATATTAGTAACTCGCTACTGATACAAGCTATATTAATATCTTTTCTCTTACTAATCTTGTACTAATCTACTTCTTTGTTTGCTTTAGTATCGAGTAGAACAAATAAATTACGAACAAGATGTTTCTACCAGAGCCATTGACAATGTTGTGTTGTGATATCTGCCTAAAAATAACCGTAAACATAACATGTAGCGTAACTTTAGTTGAAATACGCCAGTGCGTGTCTTATCGAAAGCACTATACCAAGTGAAGCCTTTATCAAATTAACATGGCCGTGCGTTTTATTTTAGTAAGTAGGTACTACATTTTATTTCCTCCTATAGTTAGTTTCCTTTATCTCGTTAGTTGTTGCCTAATTATTATTGAAGGTTGAAAATAAAGATAATTAAAACTAATAATAACCACGAGAATTGCATAAACTAGTATTAACCTTATATGGAAATTAACGCAGAAAAGATAGAAATAATGGTCAGATGAACAGAAGCATGCAGAATAGTAATTAAAGAAGTAACAGATAACGAGAAAGATTGGGACAGCGATGTAAAGGGAGATGTTAAATATGACTAAACAGCTACGCCTGCAGCTTTTTTGTTTAAAGAAGAATAGGAAACTCTATGTGTGGTTTACTTCAAACACTGTCATGTAGATTGTAGAGTAACTTCACTGGTTATACTTTAAAGTCGCGCAAACGGTTACGCTGCCAGCTCAGGGACTTGCTTGAATACCTCAGCTTAATTTTCGTAATCATTGTTAAGTATAAGTGTGTATCAGAAATTCAATTCAGACAAAGTCACGGACAACTGGAAGTGGGAAGGCTCATAAATTGCAACTTACACCATAGTCCATAATGCATAAATATGCGAAGCACGTCCATTGTTATAGACCCTCATATTCAATAAATACGACCTACGCCGATTTTAAGATCATTATCGCCTCAACTTTGAGTGGGCGTACGTTTTAACGGTCAATTGTGAATATTATAACAAGAGGAAGGCTTTCCGACAAGAATGCTTTAGTAGACGCAATGTAATGGCATTATCTGAATTAACAGTTATGTTGGTGTACGAGACAATACGATTAATTAAGGTTGAGGCGCGAAAAGAGAACGTTGATTGCACAAATAAACATCTTCTAATTGATTGTAATAGATGTACGAGTTACTTGTCGAATTATACATATCCCGACCTCGAGAATATTGACTGAATTTGATGAGTAGAAATGATTTTATTCTTAACTAGCTGACCCGACAAACATTGTCTTGCCATATAAATTGTGAGTTATTGTTAACTATCAGTTATCATTCATCACAACACTGAACATTTCCTTAAAATCAGCCAAGCAATATTCGAGTTTTAGCAAAATTGTCGCAAGTGGTAACTAAGCAAAAATTTTCAAAATCATTACGAACACCGAACAAAAATAATTTGTTCCTGGTTATTATATTATTTTTTCATCCATTGTATTTTTTTTCTCCAATAAACAGTTTCCTATTTTCAAGCCAGTTCGAAATTTAAATAAAACCTTCCATGTGGCAGATTAAAAGAACGTTACACGTTTAAATAACAAGACAGGTATGAGTTCAGACCTGAGGTTTAGACTTTAGTATGTAATTTATTCGACCACTAAATCACGAAAGATTATATGATTTTCATACAACATTTGTCGACCGCTAATTGGAAAGTGCAGAAATCTCGATTTATACCGAAGACGGTATAAATCGAGATTTCTGCACTTTGTTTTTCTTTTCACACATTTCTGCACAGGTTGTCAAAATACTACTCAAATTTCCAAACATGTAATAAAAAGCAATTCTCTAATGTATTTGTTTGTCATGTTATTGTCTCACGTTTATATTACTGACCGATAAGCGGTGTCCACATTCTTTTACCACGTCAAGCTCTGATGCCCGATAACAGCTAAGGTTTTTAAGATTGATTCCCGGCATTCTGTTATCAGTATATGCATCTCAGATGCGGCGGATTAGCTCGAGGCTCGCGCGTGCCACCTTCGTACAATCACACACACATGGTCATGAATCACTATTTATTCATGACCACTAACAACAATAAATCTTGTCGACACTCTTATTCAGCAAGAGTTGAAAGGCGCTTTTTAGGGTTTCGTACCACAATGGTAAAATGGAGCCCTAATGTTGCGATTATTTTAGTAACTATTATAACAATCAAAATGTTTAAAACAGATATACATACAATAGAGACCCAAATTTTATTGGAAAAAAATATTTAAAATCTTATAAAATTTTTAGGTTAATAACTAAGTATGTATATAATAATGACGAAAATTCGCCATTTTGTGAAGACGGCCATCTTGAATTTGAAAGTCAATACTCTATACTTCCGCAAGTCGTAATTAGTGAAATTAAATCACGTCTTACTTGGAATTCCCCGAAATTATATCAATAAAATCCAAAACAAAGGTCCGGGTTCGGGGCTTCTCATCAATTTTTTTTTCTTGTACACGCGCAATGAGTGAATAGATTCATTAACCTTTCTAACTAACAAAGCTACGAACGTTATGTTTGTTCCTTGTCATGACAGGCCACGATTACTTCTAGCGAAAATAGTTCTTGTAAGGCGAAAACTCGTCGACTCTGACTTTTTGCATTTCCCTTGACATTCGACTTATCGAGATGCCTCTGTTATATGATTTTAAATTTTCTGTAAAATCAAGAATGCAAGATAACTTTTCTGTAAGTAGATTTATCTATACACAGCAAATATGTACATGCAGACACATCGCACAGGTCTCAGAGCCAGACAGGACTCTGGCGTTTTGTTAGTGCGTTTGAATACAATGCTGCCTCGCTCTTCATTTACATGTGTTCACAGTCCACCGTACGGCGGGACGCGATTGTCCTCAACCATTTCACCCACTGTCACTCAGTATGCAAACACATAGCTCCACGCTAACTGTTTCTAGACATTTTAAGGGCAGGAAAGGTTAATTGCTTGCAAGTATTTTTGACTAAATTATGGGTTTACCTTTAAGAGCCTTCTGTGTTGCGCGTGATGCATTTTTAATATCATCCTAAAAAGGTCCTAAACGATTAAATTACGAGTCGGTTCCTAGCGATCAAGAAGGTTACTAAAGCTTAATAAAATTCATGTTACTCAAAACATTGATGAGTTAAACCCACATTTATTTACTGTCGTAGTTCGTATGCACACTGTATCACACACTCGTCTCTTGTGCAACTTTCTTCATACCTATAAGTATATCTATCTAACCCGAATAGCTTGCATCAACATCTTCGATCAGACATGCATAAAGATGAAATTGATGAGTCGTTATCATAAAACTAATTTTATATCGTTACTTCGTATGTATCCGATCTATTTGAAAGTATCTTGAATGAATACTTAAGATCGAGGACAAACAATAGAAAGGCGTGGAGGAACAGCGCCACCCAACCACCTAACGGATCTCATCTCGGCAAGGCTGAGATCACAGCGGGGTCTCATTTGCCTGACACTGTCTTATATCCATTATGAAAAGAGCCGCTTTCATCTCAACTGGAGACCGGATGCAAGTTTACAAATAACAATATACGAATGCCTAACACTTCCACAAGATGTGTTACCTAAGAAAATGTAAAGCATTTTGTTAGTGCAGCGACTCTTCACGCTAGTTCACTAGTTGTATACGTAACAATGGCGTGATTTACACGAAGCGACGTGTAGCAAAGTAAATGGCACTGTAAATGTGAACAATGATCAGACATAACTAGGAGAAAACGCATGATGTTCCCTGTCGTACAAAATTCACTCTAATTGCATTTTATTTCCCTAATTTTCAACATTTAAACTCTAATAATACCCATCTCTACCTATAGCCTATAGGTATTGGTAATAAAGTATCCCAACAAAAACATTATCATGTATAATGTTGCCAGACGAGCATATGGCTCACACTGTCAAAAAGTTATCAGATCTCATGTAGGGCAAGACTTCTGACTTTATACACCCTTAAATACAAGCTCTAACTTCACAAACTCTACACTCTAGTTACAATAATGTCTTGGCCGTTTGGCTACCGTCACATGGGCGTAAAGTGAAAATGTATCCCACCAAAATCATTTCCCTGATTTCAAATTTTGATTTAACAGAACTTACAGAGTACTGAAAAGGGAATAAATTTTTGATTTTACGCCCAATGTAACGGTAGCCAAACGGTCAAGACATTATTGTAACTAAAGTGTAGAGTTTGTGAAGTTAGAGCTTGTATATAAGGGTGTATAAAGTCAGAAGTCTTGCCCTACATGAGATCTGATAACTTTTTGACAGTGTGAGCCATATGCTCGTCTGGCAACATTATACATGATAATGTTTTTGTTGGGATTTCATTTCTTTTTGTAAGTTTTTTAAAACAATGTTTTTTAATAACTTAATTTTTCTTTTTTTTTTGTGTATTTCTTGCACTTCAAGTGCGCCTCTTTTCACAGCCCACTCTCTAATATGTTTGTATTACGAGTAGATACGTACTTTGCTTAGAAGTATATTCTGAAAATTTAAAAAACTTATAGTGGATTTAAAGTTAGTAGTTTTGGCCTACCGAAAGTGAAACTAATTTTACATTTATCAAGATAAAATGATAATTAAACGTAATGTATAGATCCACATTTCAATTTCTAACTTCAAATTTTACCTATTAAAACACAAAGTCGGATACAAATGAAAGTTTGGATGTTTGTTACTCAATCACAACACAACCACTGAACTGATTTGGTTGAAATTTAAAATGTAGACTGATTATATCCTGGACTAACACAGACTACTTGTTATCCATTACAAATCTACGGAAGGTATCGGTGAGATTTGTGTGTTTATTAGTTTTTAACTATTGTTTTATTTATACTTAGTCTTTATTTTCGTTGGGCGCTGAGGCGCTCTTGAAATTCAAATTTGACGCTTGACACGCTTGACAACTCATTTTGGTCACAGAGCACTGGACTCTGGGCAATGAACACGCGGAGCTCGGTACGGGAACTCGGGCTTACCGCGTGTACTATGGTACTGGGCACACTAACGTTGGGGCGCTGTTAAAATCCACATAATTTACGCTTGGCATGCCCGACGACTAACTGTGGGTACAGGGCACTGGGCCTTGGGCACTCATCTCACCCTGGGCACTGGGAACTGAGAGCTGGGCTCGTTGGACGGGGCCTGTATGTAACTTGGGCTTGACGCGTCCGTTTGGGCACTGAGCAGGTATTTATGCGCTAAACGCTCTTCAAAATCAGAGAGATTTGACGCTTGGCACGTTCGACAGCTCAGCTGGGCACTAGGCACTCGGTTCAATGTGGGTTCTTGTCATTGAGCGCTGGATCCTGGTCACTCGACATGCAGTTAAACTCGGCTTGTTAAACATGACATGCATGGAACTTGGGCTTGAAACGTGCGATATTACTGGGCACGGGGCACTGGGCACTTGGGTGCTTGGCCACTTGGGCACTAGAATCGCGCTTATAATTACCAAAAAAAAATTGCGTGTTTTTCCAGATGTATACTAGCAGATATCTAACATGAAATTAAGTTTGTACCTATCTATATACGTACGGGAAACCCCATACGAAATTCCAACCCCCTAATTTGATGGATGTGGGGCGATTTACTAAAAACCCTGAAACACGTATTTAATTGCTTATTACAAAGAGTACTTATATCAATTATGAGACCTCTAGCATCAATATTTGCCATACTTTCATACAAACTTCCATCCCCCCATACGAACTTTCATCCCCCTATTTTGATGGATGTGGGGTGATTTACTAAAAATCCTGAAACACGTATTTATTTTTTTATTACGAAGAGTCCCTATATCAATTTTGGGACCTCTAGCATCAATATTTGCTGTAATTTCATACAAACTTCCATCCCCCCATACGAACTTCCAACCCCCTAATTTGATGGATGTGGGGTGATTTACTAAAAATTCTGAAACACGTATTTATCTGTTTATTACAAAGAGTCCCTATATCAATTTTGAGACCTCTAGCATCAATATTTGCCGTAGTTTCATACAAACTTCCATCCCCTATTTTAAGGGGTTGGGGGGTTAAATTCCCAACTTTTGGAATTTTTTTGTTGGTTGTGTACTAATTCTAGCTTACATACCAAATTTCAGCTTTCTAGGACTTCAGGAAGTACCTAGGAATTTTGATGATCATCAGTGAGTCAGTCAGTCAGTGACGAAATCTGGGTTTTTCAGATGTCAATAAAATCTAAAGTATAAGACCTGTGATATTGAAACTTTATATGTTTAATAAGTTCACCGGCGACATAATTTCCCGAGAATTTTGATTATCTGGAATAATTCTGGCCTAAGTTATAAGGGTTTAAAAATACGGCGAAACACTTCGAGAAAAGATAGGTAGTGCCCTCGCGCTTCGCTTGACTCGTCTGGCGGGGACACTACCGTGTCCCCAGAACAAGGAAAACAACTGGGTAATCAGAAGCTAATTAATTAGGAGTATCTTTTAGACTAAACAACCTAAGTGCTGACATCCAAATCCTCTAGATGTTTAGGTATGATGATTGCTATGACGGATGTGAGTGTGGCTTATACTCACCGATAAGAAACCTGAGGATATGGTCAACCTAACAATTTTTCGTACAAGCAAACAGTAGCGCCATCTGTCAAAATTTCTTTAGGTGGCTTTTAAACGAGCTACATCGTGGCCTCACTGCTGGAGACAAAACCCCCCCGTGGAGAATCGTTCCCCATGGAGAAGACCAGAAAACACAACACTGGTGAAAAAACAAGCATTTTTGGCACCGGTAAACTGGCGATATTTTTTCGTGCCATCCAGGGAGGCATATGTCTAGATTCTTATACTACTCATAAGTCGTAACTATGTAGATGTGTCGTATAATAATCAGAATTCAATGATGCAAAAATACAAATGTCGCCGTCACGTTGTCTGCCTCACCGGTCGGCGGCGGACAATTCTAGGAATCGTGTACTTGATGCATGCGCTGCCCACATCATGACGACATGCAAAAGTAATGCATTCCAATAAAAGATGCATATCCAATTACAAGACAGGTACGAATACTCTTTTTAACTATAGAGTAACTTGATATGTTAAACATTCAGGAGTAGAGGAATTTCGTTACAATGGATAATATTCTACCAAATATGGGAAGACTTGCTGGAGTAATTTTTCAATGTTTATCTGTCGAATAGTTATTTAAGCGATAACATTAATATCGCCACAGGAAGGTACTAAAGGTGAGTGCACTGTAATTTCTATAATAACACTACATTCCC
Organism: Coenonympha arcania; assembly: GCA_036785405.1. Lineage (NCBI taxonomy): Eukaryota > Metazoa > Arthropoda > Insecta > Lepidoptera > Nymphalidae > Coenonympha > Coenonympha arcania. The sequence goes on from CM072061.1 coordinate 7,676,575, forward strand.
GTTACGTAACATAAAATTATGATTAATGTGGATGTTTTATTTATTGAATTATTAACTTGCTGACGGCGCAAATAAATGGGAAGCTGCAAATTGTGGGAAGCCGGATTCGATGTTTAACGAGGTGTAATTTGTATTCCACCGCATCTAAGACTAGTTCTTACGTAAACGGTTCGTAAGTACCTGGGTATAATCTGAACACCTCAGGATTTTTTTATTTGTTGAAGATAATATGCTTGCGCTTGACGACAATCATGCATGATGGAAAGCAATGATGAGGTCTAGGTTGGAGCGCGCCTCTTGAAGGCACCCAGATTGTACTTGGCTGGAAACACGGAGGCTGGAAGGGCGAACCACACCTAATTTTAAGGAAAGTATATTAATACATATATAATATATATTATATATGTATTAATACTTAACATAAACAGAAAGTACACTTAACATAGGGATCCTATTATTTTAACTAAACCATTCCTTGACTACAAAAGTTGGCATAAATGTGAATTCGGGTAGGTCAATTGACGTGAGTTAATTTCTATTATTTGCACGAGAAACCCTATAAATTTTCTTGGAAATAAATACATCCTATGGTTTAGTAGGCGTTCCAGTGAGCAGTAAAATAAATTGGCATGGGGAACGGACTTAACTCGGCCAGTGAGCCGGACTGCAGGCTCAATTCAAAAGACATAAAATTGCCCGCCGCGTTGCGCTTGCGTCGCATGGAAACCACCAGCGAATATTATGCGCACGAAATACAAGAGTGATTAGAACGATTTGATATCAAAATAACTTAGCGATGACGCTGTTGGGGTCACGCAAGACGAGTAAGGTTCTCATTAAAATTCGGCGACGCCGGCACAAGCTCAAGTTTAATGGGACCCGCTTCAACGTGGAGGCAAAACTCAAAAGCGTTGTTTCATAAACAGGTTTGCGTGTCTCGATGGTTGTTTGCGGTCGCAGTGTACAAGGATGTAGGTAAACGCTCCAGCGGATCACAAAGTGGACCGCGCTGCTTCCTGTCCGTTCTTCGGGCCGTATCCAACCTCGTGAGATTAGAAATGCCGCATCGTAAAAGCACTATATTGAACAGTATCAAATAACGACTGTGAAGACGAACGTAACCGTGACGTATCGTTTTTCGGTGATCGGGAGAGTAAAAATAAATATCGACGACGTGTTACCGACGCGGATGACGTGATCTCATTTAAAGTTAAGTAATGAAAACACAACACGAACAGCCCTGCAGCTTTCGGTAGCATTCAAGGAAACGTGTATTTAGGTTTTAGTCCTAACATCCTTCCACGAGAATGGCGAAACCATTTAAGTAGCTGCATAATATAAAGATCTTTATCTACTCCTGCACCGAAAAGTTCGAATTTCAAATTTGACAGCTGAATCGAAATGCTCTTCCGGTTTGCTCCTAATTTCGAAGCACCTTGTTGTATGGGAGTTGCATTTCAAAATTTGAGCCAAATGTAAGTAAATGAAGCAAAAACAAAAATCTAAACATGCCACTTACAAATATACAAACATTTTATTTACATTATAACATTAATAATAGGATTCACATAAGCTACCTCCACCTATACAAAACGGACAGATGTTGGAGATAATAATCGACAAACAAATCTGTCTACTAATCTAAAGAGCCACTAATATCAGAAAGTAAAAATTAAATTATCATTTATGTAAATATACCTAACCACCAGATAAATAACCGAATAATAAAAAGCTCAATAAAATAGTGAATCTCATTACAGAAGCAATTACGTAGAACAAACACGTCAATCAAGGCGATAGTGGTGCGGATGCGAGCGGCGCGAGCGCAGCCTAGAGGAAAGCTTCGTTCATGTTTCTCTTTTTCTACCGGCATGCATTGTCCGGCCGGGGGAGATTGATTTACTACTTGTCACGATAATTTATGAAACGGCGCAAGTTCCGATAGTAAAATTTTGCATGATAATGTTATTTACGAAGCCATCGATCATGTCGATGCGGTTGAAAGTTGAAACTTGATACAAACAAGCTTGTAACGTGATAAGCTTGTAACGTGATGATGATTGCGACTATCATATTTTATTTATTCTTTATCTTCGATAGAAAATTGGCGCTCGATTGCTGTTTGACCTAAAGAAAAATCAAAGCTTTAATGAAGTGGGGTGTTCCGTGTTACTAGTTCCGAATGACTTTTATGTTAACGGGTTTTACGCAGCATTTTAACGTCCGTAGCGAAATGTTAAATCAGTTGCATCTTTCCAAATGATAAAGTTATTATCACAACTACGAGAATGAAGTAAGGAGCCATCGCCAAAACACATAACAGTGCTAACAGCTATGCCTAATAGTTCAATTAAGTTATTCAAGCATTATAATAGTATTTTTAATAGTTTAATAGGGTTTAATATTGGCCATAAAACACCATTAAATTTTACAAATCAAACAATGCAAGGTAAAAAGGAAGTGAAAATCGTCGGTCCTGTGCCCCGATCTTCCCAGAGTATTTGATGACTTGGCACCGAGTCCTTAAATAAGACAGTCACTCGTTAAGAATTTGTAGAGTAATTTAGAAGAACCTTTTAACTGTGCATGCCTGTATAATATAATGTAAATCAAACGTCTATATTTTGCGATAAAAACCTTGTTAAACACAAAAAAGACGAAGTATTAAAACAGGCAACGACTACCAGGAATGAATCAATTACATATCATCACTGAGTGTATCTGTAATTATGTACACTACATATACGACTGCGTGGCTCGCGTCGCGCGTCGTCGCAAAGGATATGACTGTGTTCCTCACGTAGAGCTTGTTTGTGCATAAACCTGTCACGATACCCTGTCATTGGCATGCAAATGTGGCGTCGAACGCGACCGAACTCATCTCTGCGAACGATACCGGTTAGCTGTAAATGTATTCACTTAATGCCGACTTGATATGAAAGCTTCATTCGAGTGCAGCAGTTGAGGCAGTTATACTTGAAATATACGATCGAGAGAGATAAACAGAAACGAATTCACAACTCAGAGTGAATTGTGAATTACAGAAACATCCTTACAGAATATCTCTACACTACTGCTCTGTTAAGTAAGTGTACGCACGGACACACCTTGGCCGGCTTGCATCTTAACAGAATGTACGGCAAAGTCAATTTATAGGTATGTAAATTACTTTGTAATTCATACAGTGAAGTTACTGAAGGCAGAATTAATTATGTGTCTATAATATCCTTTCGCCGATAAAGATTAACGCGATAAATGAAGTAAAGTATCCAGGAATCCGTGAAAAACCTGAGTAACCTACTTAAACTGAATGAAAATGATTAGTCCTCCAAAAGAAAGAAAAAACGACTCAGGATACAATCTACCGATTTAAGATATATACTACGAAGTGCGTTAATTTTGATGTGCTATAAACATAATTACACATGTAAGCCAATCCGTAAGCTTTTAAACGATCCATGAAACTTTGTATTTTCAACGCGAACTAATAAAGCCAAGCGCAATATCTGTCAGGAAACACTCCTGTTTATGGAGTTCATAAATATAACAGTTTAATAAACAGAAGCGTACATTTCGGGTTAACGTATTATGTTGACACGATAATAATTTACTAATTACGCATGAATATATGCACCAATTTCCTTGTACAATTTTATAATTATCCCACATAAATTACGTAATCGAATAATAGTTTTTACGAGCTTAGTCCTTTACTAAAACTTATTGCAGATAAACATGTTTGAGTTTTTGCCATCAAGTTAGTAGTTTCACACTTACGTACGGAAAAACGGGAAAATTCCAATGTAAGGTACAAAGGTAAGGTCAAAATGTTCAACTATTTTTTTCAAAATGTTTTGAATGCCTTTACTATTTACATTCAGGGTGAAATGGATATACCTAAAGCTTTAAATTTTATAGCAGTAGCAATTTACAGTTGGAATAGAGACACGGTCAGGAATTTAATCCTTGTGAATGACGTAATTGCTAAGCAATTAGAATAACAAACTGAATGTGATAACGCAAGATTTACTTCAACTCTCGATAGAGCATACAGATAAGGTGGTTAATCGTGATTAAATATGAACACAATTAATGTTATTAATTATCTGCTGTTGTCAATTACGGTCTAAATTATGCGCGTTACTGGTGCCAATTCTGTAGTGCAAAATTTCTAAACTAAATTAATTTAAAATAATGTGAAATCCTTTCTATAGGGAGCATTTTCAAAAGGATAACACTATTTTAAATTAATAAATAATATCATGTGTTTGCATGTTAGCAAAACAGAAATATTTTGTAAAACCATATTTTTAGTTCTCTTGTCTTTCAAATCTAACCGGTATATTACAAGTAGGTTGATTTAACCCAGTTAGGTTTTATCTATAAAGTTTGACGAAGTGTGTCTGGCAGTCGCGGGGCAACCTATGAACGATAAATCAATTAACTTTAAATGCTGTTAGTTGTTTTGATGCCAGTTAGTTATTTGCTAACAAGACTGCGAGCTGGTATCTTAATGTACTTTCCCGTTTTATAACTCATGATTTACTTGAAAATCATAGCAAATGGCGGGTTAAATTTTCCTATCTTTAATTATTTCCCTTTCTTTCCCTTAAAAAGAAATCAATCAACAATGACCCTTTTTATAATTTTAAAACACAATAATTGATTTTGAAGAATTTATAATGGTATAATTAAATGTACAACATGATGCAAAACATGTGACGAAACAGAACATTGTTGAAAAGTTTGCGAGTTTATGGTGTATTTAATCTGTGTGACGAATTCGACGGTTTTTACTTGTTTTGACGGTGAATGCGACGGGATTTAAAGCAACTTCCAGGGTAGGCCAATCATCAACATACTGGCTGCCCTTAAAATTTAATTGGCTTGATACGCTTGCAGCGCTTGGCTACATTTCGTGATGTGAAATGTTTAAAAAGGTGATGGCATCTACGTTTATAAGCAGACGATATTGAAATCAAAACATTTTTTGCGAACACTGAAAAATTAATTTTAAGACTTTTGACATAGAGCGTAATATTGAATGTAGTTCAAAAAGCCACGTAGGTTGACAATTGTGAGATTAAATTTACTTAAGCGCATCCAAGTCGAGCATTGTATTGCCTATGATGAAACACATTCAATTTTACACCCTGTTAATAGACGTAAAGTTCATTTTTCAGTGTTCATTTTTTTTGTTTTGCTTGTTTCACATCACACAGTGTGTGAAAACGTTATGAAAATGTCATAGCTGATTCCAAAGGCTAAATAAAACCAACTGCTTCTTGACATTATATCCAATGTACCTAACACTACGGTAAAGACCTAAAAGCTTTATTACATGTGCACTCGATTCACCAATTAACTTGTTAAAAAATTTATAATGGTGCAGATATAACATCTAAATCAAAGCTGTATGAAAAGACCCAAGTCCCACATATCATTATACTATCTAATTAACTTTTGTTTCGTTTATTTGTAATAAGTACCTACCTACCTACTTATCTAAGTATGTGAAACCTAATAAAAACAAGTGAATGTTTGCTCATTTATAAAAATCACATACAAATATTAGATAACTTTAGCGTATCAGTCAACGTTTAACGTAACAGTCAAACATAATGACGAAAAATGCTGTTACCAACCAAGCCATATTATATTATGTTCTAGAAATAAATGTAGACACTAAATATTGCGTACGTACCTGGTATTTATTTAGATTTACTATAGGAACTCATAAAGCAACGCCGCCAATGGCACGCAGTGTCGCAAATTATCTCTTAGCATCGAACGACCAAGACACCTGTTCGAGAAAATGACTCGGGCCCTTGATGTCAAACATACTCGTATCTACGACATTCAATCGATAATAGAAAGTCGAATTTTTACATAACAGCTGAAAGTAACAACGGAGCCAATATTGATTGAGATGATCGATGATAATTTGAGCGGTTATTAAACACGGCCATTGACAAGCAATCGTTTTGTCCACGAGTGCGTTACGAGTACGACATGATGACACACGACAGCATTTCACCACCAAACAGACTTCTGATACAAAGATTTCTTCTTTTCTCAATTAACATCTAATCAAGGGACTCATTTAGTAGAATCCAATACACGATTTATGACTGCGGCCGGCGAACTTTCTCACGCGCTTCACATCCCAGATTCAGCGTAGGTACCACCGCAGCAGGGCGTACTTCGCTTTATGGTCGCTACTTAGATTGTGCTCTGCGATAGAATATTCCGAATGTAATTCTACTGTTGGTAATAAATTAAGTTAATGAACTCTGTATAGCGATCTGCGTCTCGTTAAATGATTTTAATTTAGTCAATAAAATAGCCTAACAGTAACAAGTAGTTACTTGAGCCATGAAATGCATTGCAATATTCTCGAGGCATATTGAGGGCACTAGCGTAAAATTAATGTCAAACAAAGTAAAGACATGGAAGAAAGGTATCATTTTATGTTATGCAAAGCTCATAATATATTGCACGTGTAGAATAAACGTCAAAAATACCACGACATTGGTAGAGTAAATACAAAAGTTAGATCGAGTTACAACTTTATGGCAGGAAGCTTAATGAGCGTGGAAAATTGCTGAAATGGCAATTGTAGAAGGCTTCAGCGCTGGGGCGGGCGGGGAGGTGCGCGTACGCACGGGGCGTGGTTGGAACGCGCCGGCGGCCGGCGGCGCCAAAGCCGCTGTGGATGCTGCGGCGAGCGCACCTGTCCCGCGACGCGATCCACCGCTACTGTATGCGACCTTTACGATAATAAATAAACATGAACGTAGTAGCGTCCCAGTGAAATGATAAAAGTGAGAGTTCAGTGACGGTGACTTGAATTCTCAGAGGCACCTGCGTCTACGCATCTCTGGACTAACCCTAGGTCGGTAGCTCATGTTTTATCTCTTATCAAAGCACCGCATATTCAGATACGGCGTGCAATAAAATCAAACAGAATCCGTCTCGTCTACTAACAAGTCGCTTTACCTTTTTGCAGTCCTGACAATATGCAAGATATCTCTTGTTAGATTAGCTTTATCAAACGAGCTTTTATTATTTTGATAACGTTATGCAGTAAACAATAATAAAATGTACCTAAGCAAATAAGTTTTTGTGCAACAAGAAAGGACGAATGCATAATCTGTTTTATGAAGGCATATTATTTTTAGTTATTATTAATAGAAGGAACAACTAAAGTACCTAACTAGTTGGATTAGAGTAGGTACCTACAAGTAAATTAAGTTTTATTATCCTTATAAGTCATTAGTATATTAAACTAATACTATGTTCGTTGCACTATTACATTTATAACGTCCTGTTTATAACACATAATTACATATAAAACCATTAATAAATTGCTTGAAAAACAATGCATAAATAAATAAATTACACATAACGAAGTCCGATATTTATTTACTTAGATGATTAACGACCATCTAAAATTGGTATCCATTACACAAACAAATACAAGTTACTTTACCTAAAGTCAAAAACATCTAACTGGTAAATCTGTTTAATGAATATTTATAATAACTGTCTTTCGTCGAATATTTGCACGTTATTAATACCGAAATATCCGGTTTTTAAATAAATAGTCTCTGTTTGTTTGGACTCATATTCATTTTGTCTCGGCCAATTCTCAAAGGACAACATCCTACTGGCATATTTTGTTAGTTAATGTTCGTTATTATTACAAATAATGGTTTTTTAAATACTCATAAATACTCTCTGTTTGTCTGAACTCATATTCATGATATTTCGGCAAATTTTAAAGTACTTTCAAAGGCAGACACATGAACATGTTACGTTATCTATAAGGAGAAAATTACATTTAATTTTAATTTTAAGATAGTATAAATTGAGTTGTCTTTTAACCGAATTTCAAAAACAAACTTTAATTCTTAACCGATAATTCTTTATAGGATTTCGAGGGATACCTGGACCCTAATGAGTCACAGAGTGAGTCAGTATTTTTTATTAGACATAAGATTCTATCTTCAGACCAAGACAGGTTTGCAAGTGCGGTTTGGCTCTAGCAGTAAAACAAATTTTACGGTTCGTTAGCCGGTGGCCTGCAAACGAAAATTGCATAATGAGACGGAAAAAATTGAAAGAAGGGCAATATAAGTGGCAAACATTCGTTAACGTAGCACCGATGATTTCATATCGGTCAAGGGAAAACGCGCTTCAAAAGCCTTTGATTTATACTTCGTGCTCGTGGACTACCTGTAACTAACACATTTTATGCTGTTTTGTGGTTTTTCTATTTGAAAAGTTTAACTTGTAGAACTATAAATTATATAATTATTAGATGACCTGGCAAACGTTGTTTTGCCATATACAATTTTTCTCATTTAGGGACATTAAAGATAGACCCAGAAAATATACACTGAAAATTTCATAACAATCGGCCCAGCCGTTTCGGAGGAGTTTGGTAACAAAGAAAAGCGAAAGAATTTTATGTATTAGAAGACAAAGAAAAGAAAGTAAATCTAATTAGATCGAATAGTGTATATCTATACCGAGTTCATTCGCAAAATTTCTGCGGAAAATCTAACGGATTTCGACATTGATTTTGCATTGGCAAAGGTGCATACAACATGATCTGTACCAACTTACCTTATGGAATGGAATACCATATCACATTTTTTACCATACCATACCATATACAAACTTAACAGTGCGTTGCGTCTAAAAACCGAAAGCGGATAGAAAAAGAAATTTTCGACTTCATTTTTATAAATATCCACCCTTCGCCACGGCCTTTGTCAGTAAAATAAGATGAGTTCATTTCATATATTGTCATGTCAGCCACACCGTAAACAAAGTTTATCACACCTCTATCAGCACAGCGAATTTGTCACTTTATTCGACTTTGTAAACGTGCGAGTACGAGACTTGATTTGGAAATCTATTGAGCAAGTGTTGTGAATAGGCATTTAGATTCTCAAACAGAGCCCCTAGACACCTAGAAACATGGCATTGAAGTTAACGTCAATCCGTCTTTACCTTTGTATAAACAAAAACCTAGTAGGTATGCAAATAAGTAAATCTTTCAAAAAATGTTATTAAGGGTATACACTCATTAATCCGTATTGTTCTCAGCAAATCCATATTGCAGGAGTGCATTAAAAATAAGTGATCCGCCATCTTGAGTTCCGCCATGTTGTATTTATCTACTAACCATGCATTGTCATCCAAACTAAACGTTTACCTATACCAAATTTATGTTCAATCGGTTGAAGATAACTACTTCAAAATTGATTTGCAAAATTCCACACTAACAAACACATATATTGCAAGATAAATAAAAGCCTGTGAAAAACATAATACTCATTAACTTTTGCTACAATAAGATAACGAAGATTATGGGTAAAGCTACGGGCAATTTTTAACCGACTTCAAAAAAAAGGAGGAGGTTCTCAATTCGTCGGAATCTTTTTTTTTTTTTTTTTTTTTTTTATGTATGTTCCCCGATTACTCGAAGATGCGTGGACCAATTTAGAAAATTCTTTTTTTGTTTGAAAGGGTATAGTTCACAGATGGTCCCATTGTCACCAAGTCAGGATCTGATGATGGGATCCTGGAGAAATCGAGGGAACTCTTCAAATTTTATAAGCACACTTGAAGTGATTTGGGTATTGTTTAAAAGAATAATTTTTTCCAGGTTGTATTATGGTCATCAGGTCGGGATCTGATGATGGGATCTTGGTAAAATCGATGGAACTCTTCAAATTTTGCTAGTATACTCGAAGCGATTTAGGTATTTTTTATAGTTACTATTGCATTTCCTAGCAGTCATCAAGTAATGACTGTATTCATCAAGTCAGAATCTGATGATGGGATCTTGGAGAAATTGAGGGAACTCTTCAGATTTTAGAAGCATACTTCCAGCGATTTGGGCATTTGTTCCAATACCTTGCGCATTACTTGTTTTCCACTAAAATGTAAAAAATAAAATGGAAAATTCTTTCCAAAAAACCAACTTCAAATGCCACTACAAAGAGTGAAATAATTTTTAATGTACACCAATTCGAAGTCGGGCAATGTTTCGTTCATTCACTAATGGTCCTCCGTATTGACGATAATTTTGTCGTTTCTTTGCACATAAAGTTTAATAATACGAAGGACTATTAATGATTGAACAAAACATTGCCCGACTTCGAATTGGTGTACATTAAAAATTATTTCACTCTTTGTAGTGGCATTTGAAGTTGGTTTTTTGGAAAGAATTTTCCATTTTATATAGAAATGGTTTTCACAAGCATTCATGAAAGCCATGATAAACAAAGTACACCATGCCATTAAGCGATCCCAATTGATTACATTCCATATCCAATACAGGCCTGTAATAGAAAATGCGTTCGCGTGCAGTACGAGTTCATAAGCTCCGGGCAAATAATTTCAATTACATTCGACCACGAATCGCATTTCGCAACATAATAAAATATAACAAGAATCGAGCTTATAATATCATAACTGACTTCCTTTTATTTATTTTTCTCAATTTGTTTTCTTTCCTGCTTAGGTCGTCGTTTGAACGGATGTATCATTGTGTTATTGTACCTTTACATTTTTCTTGTAATTCGGCTTTCTGGGTTTGCTGTATTAATCGTATCTCTCTGATTCTTTCAACGGCTCTCTTTAGGCCAATTTATACAGTACTAGCGGACTCTCGCTTCTTCGCTCGAGGACCGTCCCGGGATTTTATTTTCAAAAAAAACTAGACACGCGGTAGCGTGTCTAGCCAAGTATTTTATATTACTAGAGCCATTCAGTACTTTTACCGGTGCGTTTATAAATCCGTCGGTGACTGACCGATTATCTTTTTCCATATAAAAAATTAAGAAATGAGGTCTCTTGTTTTCTTCGAGTAGAGACCATCAAGTTTGTGATCTTCTCGAGTTTCTTAAGTCATAATGACATAATTCTTGATTTAAAACTGATCTCCTAACATAAATAAGGCCTATGTCAAAGAGTATATGTATATTGACTTTTCTACAATAAAATCATAAATCTATCTACAATGTAGAAAACGGAACGGTACTTTGGGTACCGAAGTTGCTATTCCAATTTTTAAAATGTGTGGCTAAAATACTATATTTTCTAGTTTACTCCAAAAAAAGGCACCTGGTGCGTCGTTGAAGGGTGTTTTATTTAATTGGGAGGTATGCATGTCAACGTGGGCAAACAGACAACAAGTGGTTGCTCCCGCGTGCCACGAGAAGCGTCGTATTTGCTCCTCGTAAACACTGCTCCCGGCGCGGCGGGCACGTCTCCCAAGGCGATGCTGATAGTATTGTTTTTCCACAAAAACAAAATATTTAATAAGCAAATACATGCCGGGTGTATACGCGTGTTAAAGCCACGATACTACCTAATTTAACAGATAGGTAACGTGTACCTACGTGGTTAAAAATATTATGAACAACTTTTTACAGTAAATCTTTTTGTTTTAAAAAAAAATCTATACATAAAGGTTTCGTGCACATATTATAAGGCTCGATATAAATTTGAGAAGAAGTGCCTTTTAATACTGTTTTCTTAACCTCTTTACTCTCCTACATATATCGAGAGTTGCGAGACGAGAAAGTATCAGCACATAGCATTTCGTAACCCTTACGTTTAAAACAAGAAAATCAATAGTTCGAGTTGTTTTCTTAGAAAACTTATAACAGCACACATTACGGCCAATTTGGACCTAACTGCCGACACCACTTCGTTTATTTATTAGCATGTATTGAAATAAATGGCTTAACTTTAGGTAAACTGGTATTTTAACGACATATAAAAATATTAAACAAGTCTAACAAATCAACGCCACAGATTTGTTTTCTAGCAATCAAGGTTGTCCATGCAATAAATATCTAAGTATCAATAACATTTAAAACGATATTTAAAAAAAAACCTAAATGTCACTTGCGCACTAGAAAAGGCCGCGAATTCGTCCGGCGAGGATTTGGAGATTTAGAAAATCCCTCCGGAAACCCTTCTTTTTCCAAATAAGTATTCAAGTTGTGTATGTTAATATGTTAGTTATCTCTGTGCTTCACGTCTAGATCGGTTCAACCGTTCAAAACAAACAAACGAACACTCACAAGTATAATAACATTATATGGATGTACAGAGTTTTAGAATTGTTAGAAAAACAACATCTTCTAACATGCAAATTGCAATAAAAATCTCTTGTCTCTTGTCAAAGTGTTTGTAAAAAAACACATTTAGTTTGAAACTGTTTGACCTATTTTTATGTTTTTTTTTGTGTAAGCAAACTTCTAAGTTTCTCTGTGTGAGAAAAAGAAGTAGGTAAACAATTTTCATGTTCCTTAAAGCATTTTTTGTATGTAACAAAACCACGTTTGTCGGGTCAGCTACTAAAAATATAAAAATATTATTACTCGTATAATAATGCACGCGCTTGCAAGATGTTATACGTACGATTCTGATCTGTGATTATACGCACTAATATAATTTCACATTCCAATAATTTTTTTAATTTTGTTTGAATGTCAGATTACATATAATTCAGGTTTTGTCATTGATCATTATTATTATTTTATACTTATCAAAAACAGCCAAACTACTTTTGTAATGTCAACGTAAATAATAATATCTTCTAAAATCAAGTTCAGACCTTAATGATTTCTGAGAAGTGAGAACCTTACAACTTTTATCAATCGATCAATAATGTGAGGTTAGTTTTAACTTCTATTTCAGCCTGGACACATTTTCAGACTAGGTGTCCACTTACTTAAGTTGCAAATGCAGGTTGAGCGTTTATTTATGCCGTAAGAACCGAGAGATAAATATATGAAATATCCGCCCATTTTTACTGGTCTCTGGGTACCATTATTCACAGCGGCTTTTTATGAGTCTTGTAAAAGAATTATGTAGGTTCCCGCATAATCTTACTAAAATCTAGGTGCGCCGGAAAATTATACGCACGTGGACGTTAATTCGTGACATAAAGTCTTGTTACGACTTTCCTGTGAGATCAATAATAGAGTTATAATAATTATGCTAATAGAGTTATTAAAATAGCAAAAGCGAACTGATTTAATGATGCTTGTTAATATAAAATTATGTATTTCTTATAATAAGTGTGTACAAGACTAAATTAATCTAAAACCGGCATTTGCATTTGATTCATTTAATAACCTGTAGTGTAAACTAGTGTTCGTAATGTTTTGTTGCGAAAACGATGTTCATTACATTTTTCAAATTATTTCTTTAAAAGAAATTTATCTAGATATTTGGCATCTTTAAAAGTTGTATTGAAATTAGTAATTAGTTTTACTTTAAATTCCATAAGGAATGTATCGTCCTAAAAACACCGACCGACCGAATGAAACAAACGTTGCATTTCAAACAGCAAAGCCTTTACCTGTAGGACGATGGCATCGACCACTTAAATTTTAGTTTAGGCCACATGGCAGCTTTTCTATTATCTTTAATGCGTTATTGTTTAAAAGGAATGTTACTCATGTAAAGCTTTACACTCAGGCATTGAACGTAACGTAAAAACGTCGGCTCATTTGACATTTATCACATAATTTTGGCATGTTTTGGATTAGTAGTCATCTATACTTATAATAAATCTGTAACAGGTCAAATTCTGTACATTAAAGATATTTTGAAAATTTTTTTTCGAGGGCACTCTAAAATCGGTTCTGAACCCAAAACTGTATTTTTTTTCATTTTTGTCTGTCTGTCTGTCTGTCTGTCTGTCTGTCTGTCTTTCTGTATCACGGCCGCGCATCACGCCGAAACTACTGAATGAATTCCAATGAAACTTGGTATGACTTGAGTTCATACTACGAGGAAGGACATAGGATACTTTTTATCCCGAAATTCAGCATGGTTCCCTTAGGAGAGGGGATAAAAGTTAAAATGTATACTGAGTTGTAAATCATTAACGCGTGGTCCGATTTCATTCATTCTTTTTTTGTTAGAAAGGGGATACATTAAAGATTGTTCTGTAAATATTTCAAAGTCATCGGTTTTGTAGTTCAGAAAAAATAGACATAATAACCCTCAGTATTTGTCCAAATAGCTTGAAACACGGAATATGCAGAAAACTTTGATTTAAACAAACTAAACAGAATCAAACGAATCGCACATAAAATGAAAGAGCGTAAAAAAATACTCGATCCGAGTCGACGACTTATATGTGGAGAATTATGATTATCGAGTATTTTCAAAATAAAAATAAAATTATAAATTGATTTAATGGCGTTGCTAAGTAAACATTTCATTGCTGTCAAATTTTTTCACGTTTTTTTTCATAATTATTATACGTCAGGTTTTTCCATGGATTTACTGTAGTGTAAGGTCCGACCTCTTTGGTCTATTTAATTTATTAGCCCAAAGTTTATTTGATATGCAAATAACATAAGATGCGATCAGTCCGATTGTAGGTTTCGGAGAAAATCGAACATTACGTCGATGTATTTGTTCAAGAAAGGGTTAACGCTGAAACAGATTAATAAAGTAGAATCTCTCCATAGTATACAATCGTTAAAAAATGGTCAGAAGAATTGACGCACTGAAGATCAGAGTAGCTAAACATATGGCATTGCTTCAATGCCATATGTTTAGCTTCTCTGATCTTCAGTGCGTCAATTCTTCTGACCATTTTTTAACGATTGTAGACGATGGAGAGATTCTACTTTATTAATTTGTTTCATTGATACTGGGGGCCGTTGAGATAGCTGAAATCATAGGTATATCATATCAAAAAACTCGAAATATTATTATATATAATTGTCACAATGAATTGGTTCTTCGCAGAAAGCTTAATAAGTGAGACATAATTAATAAGGCAAAACAACGTTTGCCGGGTCAGCTAGTAATGAATAAATAATATTTTTTTAAACTTTATTGTGTGATCAGTGAATACTGAATACGTTCGATATGTAGCAGCAATGCAATTATTTGGTTTTTTTTTTGAAAATTAAATCTGAAAAACCTACCGAACATACACAGAAAGTTTCATAACAATCGGTCGAGCCTTTTCGGAGGAGTTTGAAAACAAATACGAGACACGAGAATTTTATATATTAGAAAGATGGATTTGTCAATTAAGAAATCGTGAATACATATTATAGAAAGAGGCTGAATATCAGCACTGGCGGAATATCTAACTATAAGTCAATATAATTAGGAAAGGAGCATAAAGCACAAGTCACAGAATACCTCATAATACCTACTTTAAACAGGTATAGATCTATAAATAACTCCACCTCTATATGTAGGAAAACTACACAAAAACACGCCTTCATTAAATAAGACGATCCGGAAATAAAAACAGTGACTGTATACCAACCTACTTTATCACACGTAAACGATAATCAAGACAAAATAAATGTTGGATGTGATTATATTTTATCTAAGAAGTAAGAGCCCCTTTCTACCAAGTGCCGCGGCATTTACCTTGCCTGCAGACGGTTTCCACTTTCCGCTATTAAACAGCAATTCATCTAATTTCTGTGATATAAAAACATCTAACCGACTACAAATTAACCGCGTAACAATTTGTCAGTGCCTAGGGCGTTCTCAACCAATTTATGCGTATTTGGGTTCAATCAAGAGTTTGGGTGGAGACCACTTTCCTTTATGGTATATTACTTTTAAGTACGTGCAAGGTAATAAAATAGTAAAATAAGATATATAGTCATATATAACAGGGCTGGGCTTGACATGTTTAAAGGGACCGTAAAGAGAAATTAATGAAATTTCACATTATTTTTGCTACTATCCTTTAATCGGATACGTCTTATCCGATTAAAGGACAAAGTGCAGAGATGATTTGTCCAAAATGTCTATATATGGACAAAGTTACGAACTTACGTACAAACTTAACAGAAGGAAGGTACGAAAACGACCCTGGTGTTTCACGTTTTACGGTGACCCAAAACCCGGAATGTCTTGTAATGTCTGGATAAGCCTCAATTTTAACAAAAGCCATATTCACGACGGGCCCAAAGTCAAAAGCAATGGTTAATCGGTAGCAGTCACGCAACAAATCTTAACCATTGCTCTATTAATAGAGATGTATTTATATTGATGCTTGTAACTATTTATTTTTATCTGCCATTAGTAACGAGTAAATACAGAAGTGAGCGTATTGCACTGTAGGTAACTTTATAGCGTTTTATGATTGTACTATGGATATGAGTAATGAGTTGTATGCACCTGTATATGAAATTTACGATATTTTTGTTTATTTTCGTCACCATTTATGTTTCGGTAAGGAAACTTATTAAGAATATCTTTATTTCAAAGCTTTTTATATGCCCTATTTTAGTGTCTCCCTCAATATGAATAAGAACGGATTACAGAACTTTCTTTCTTTCCTTGAAATGAGGTTATATCAAGTAGAAAACTCGTAATCTGCCTATTCTTTCAACATTATAGATGTAGGGTACTCTAAATGGCCAAAGACTTTCATAGGAAGGATTCTATAAATGTTATTATAATATTAAATATATTATAAACTTGGCTAGAGGCTCTACAGTTTTATATTTTTAACGTCTCGTATGACAAGAAGTAAAGATTCTGACGCATAGTCAATTAGAATTTTTGGATATAATGTCCTTGTGGTTAACATCAGCTTAATAACTCACACAAAGCTCTTCCATACAATTACAGTTATCAGTTTTGTATTTTATAAGGACTTAATATTTTATGGGTGTTTTTTGAACGGCATGGATTATGAGAGTGTAAATTCTGCATTCCTTTGTTTTTGTTGTGAGACGATAAAATTTAAAAGCCTTAAGGAGGCTTTCAAATTTTACTTTAAAGTCAATTAAAAAGTTGTAAGTTGAACAATAGTAAAATCGGCGTTGATTGGGGTTTCTTTCTCGGAATCAACTCTATCTTCGCATTATTTTATATTTTCGCAATTGTACAATGTACAAATTGTAAAGTGTACATAGGTATTACAACCCATGTCTTTGCGTATCACAAATTTTAGTTTATTAGTGTTGAATGGTTATGTATAATGATTTCTTAAACATGGTAGTTGTTACAAATAATAATTTAGCTCAGCTGTTTTAGTCGTGCTGAGTCAATAAGGGGGTTATTAACAACGCAGGAAGGACCTTATAAGTTATGAGTATAACGATTATATTTATATTAAAATAAAATAGACACCGTTCTACAGTACTTTGAGTTTCCAGTTTACAAGTAAGGGAATTGGGAAAATTGCAAACCTTAAATATCATTTGAACAACTTCTTCGGTCATGAATTTTTCTTCCGAAACAATGAAATGTTCCTCATATGAAAGTTAATCGATTAACAACAAAAAATATTAATTTTTGCTTGTCCATAAAAATCAAATATGCAAAATATATCACAAAAGAAGATTCCATAGTTCCCAAGGTGGTTTGAAACTTTCTCAATCTACATACTGCACCAGTTAAAAAAACACTACACAATAATATGAGAAAATCGCAATCACAGGACAGGTTATCTAAAAGGCCGGTCAAGTGGCAAACGGCTGCGCCCGCGCCGTGCTGTCTGTGGCGCCTTTTAACCCACTTTCGCACACCTCCGCCGGTTGACATAACGACATCACAGTTTACAATATTATACTATGAGCAATAATGTTATAACCCATTACGTAGGTTCATCGAACCATTGGCATTTTCTAAATTTAAATGATTAGTAGTGACATCAAAGATTTCCAGCAGAAAAACTTACAACATTTAAAAAAGCACTTATATGAAATGGACGTTTATATCTATAGACGACCAGGAACGAAAAATGGTGGAAAAATTAAATAACAAAATGCAAAATGAGGACAAACAGTGAGACAACCGCGCCACCAAGCTGATAACGTCATCTACTAACTAGAGTTCCCAACTATCTTCATACATAGTAGGTATAATATGAGCAAACTTTACAGTAGGTTGCTATTGCTAAAGTAAACACTAGTCGTACCTACACGGTGCTTGGACTTGGAAATTTTGAAATAATGCCGCTTAATTTGGGATAAAGCGTAGGCGACATTCGTGATTGGTGACAGCTGAGGAACACAATAATTCGGTGGAGGACAGCTTATAAAGTTTTAATTTGACGTGGGTTCAACGAGGGCTCGTCGCGGCATCCGAAGAGGCTTTTGTTCGAGTAACAGTAAAAGAATTTAATGATAATGAATTGAAAGGGCATGAAGTTTGTGTAGTACAACAAACATAAGGCGGTGAATC
The DNA here is from genome assembly GCA_036785405.1 of Coenonympha arcania. Classification (NCBI taxonomy): domain Eukaryota; kingdom Metazoa; phylum Arthropoda; class Insecta; order Lepidoptera; family Nymphalidae; genus Coenonympha; species Coenonympha arcania. The sequence goes on from CM072061.1 coordinate 7,694,797, forward strand.
ATGTGTTCGCAACAAAGCAAATTATTTATTTATTAATCAGCCACTCGACGACATTCCACGAGACGTAGACGCTACTGTCTGCAGTCTGCACAGGAGCGCAGGTAAAAGCAATGAAGACACTAATGCTCTTTGCACGACTAGATCCTTTGAGTGAGGTTTTATTTGTATGCGAATAAGTCCTGAAGTAGAAGTTCACACTAAATCTATATTATAAATAGGTAAAAAAACATATTTTGAACAAGTTTACCCATTATTCTAATTAATACTTTTATCACCATTAACCAAATTTCAAATTATTGAAATAAATAAAAATTAAAACGTAATAAGTAATATACTGCAGTATTCACAAGCCTGCTTAAATAAAAAAATCTTTGTTTCAAACAAAATTTATCCCAATTTTCTCGTTACATAGATACTCTTTGATAAAGTAAGGCTCCTTTAAAATCTGTATCTATAGTAATAGGAAACTCAAAGGAATTAATGTAAGTTCTGGCGACATAATCTACTATTTATCGTTATTAAAATCTACGAACTCCGTTAACATGGATCAACTATCGGGTTGGGCATTCGAATTAATATTGAATTTGAATGTATACTTGTACTTATTATTATTTAAATTCCTTAAATGACTTATAACCTTATCGTTAACTACATCTTGCTCTTAGCATTAAAATTTTAAGCAACTACATATTTTAAAAGACTGTTATAAAATATATAAATACATATCTTATAGGCTATTTTAAAACAAAAAAAACATTTGTACTTATTGATTTGAATAAAGTAGAAAAAGATTATGAAGTGAATGTAGCAATGCTTAGAAATAAACGTGATCTCACCAGGAAGCTCTCACATACAATAGGACAAGGGAAGGACGGAAAGGCCAATGACTTGTGTGGAAACAAACAAATCTCTATCTGAAGGATTTCGGATATCTTAGGAAACACACGTGTTCCCCATTTGTCTCCTGTATCTGTTGCTTTTTGAACTGTAAATAATATTCAATACATTTCCACTGTTAATACTAATTGGATGCCCTCATCGGTCGTGGTTAAAATAGTTAATATATTGTAAAAGGAAATAACAAATAAATCTCGCCAATATAAAAGAAAGACAACGAGGAATGATCATAATATCGTAAGCAATGTTATGACTTCATTAAAATTGACAAGAAATTTTAGCACCTGGAAGTGCAGTAGCCGTGTTGGCTCGCCTCCAGTCCTACTGAACTATGACAAACTGTTCTCAAAATCGAAATATCTGCGCCGCAAATAAAGTCTCTGCAGCAATATATAAAGCATCATGTCTCTCATGAAATACACAAACTCTGTTTCACCACTTATGCTTCACAAACTCAAAAGCTCAAAACATGAACCATTCAATACGAGTAGGTATGCCACTTGCAATGCAAGTTTTAAGGTCATCGCACCCCAAATATGGGGTTCCCTTTCCCTTTCTGCCATCTCCTGCGACATTCTTAGTACTTACGGCAAAAATTCCTCTATTGGCTTTTATTCGCTCATCGTTAAATATTTACGACTCTCCATCATCGTTTCTTCTCACTAAAATAATCATAAAAATCCTAATAGTGTTTTTTAATATTTTAACATTGAATGACTACTTTCATGACTACCATAATTTTCTGAATGTATTTCAATTAAACATAATATTTATCGATTTGTCGCATTACGAAATATTTTATTGTCGCTGTTATTACCGTTTAGATCGTTTTCGGGTGATACTCATGTTCTTGATGTTTCAACACGCAGTACATCTTTTAACTGCGTGATCGAACATCAATTAACAAAAGTAATACACGACACATCATGTAGAGTTGGCCATAGCCCATAACGAATGGTTAGCCATGTCTGTTACGAAATTAGAACATATACACACTCGTAATATTCTTATTACAATATAGTTATTTAAAACTTAATAGAGGCATGTTAGTGTGCCTGATTTAAAAGCATAGATATGACTACGGACACACAAGATTAACGTTCAAATACTGGAAATATACCTAAACCGACTTTACCATTCTTCGAAAAATAAGAACCTTTCGAAGAAATGCTACTAAAAGACACGATAAAGCTATACTCACAATAAAAATAAGGAACATAAAATCAAGAATCCTTGATAATGTAAACAGTTTAAGGTTACATTTTGTTAGAGATCTAATCAGACCCTGTGACTGACGTTATAATAGCGAGACGCAGTGGGATTATGCAAGCAAGCTCATGGGAGCAGACAGAGCTGATGAAAGGTCGGACCTCGGTCGTGTGTGGGCGCACTTCGACAAAGATAATCCGCCTCGGGGTCCACGAACTGTACCGGAATGCAAATAAATAGATGCATATACCTAACAGGACGAGAGAGCACACCTGCCGGTGATCGGCGGAATAAACAATGCATGTCAACGCGCGCCTCGAATAATGGATCGCATCGTGCGTCTACTCACGATTAAGTGCGTTTTTCTTCCGGATCTATCTATCGCTTCTGTGGTACCTACTGCTTGTTACAATGAAGTTCTAAAAAAAATATCTGTCCTATCATTTACCTGCTCTATCTAAATAGAGCCGGTAAATCATAGGACTATTTACTATGTAGGAATATTTACTATGTAGGGGCCCTTGATATTGCAAGTTATTACGAGTAGGTTATAAAACTCTTAAAATTAAACCCCATCAATCCTTTAACATTCAAAAGACCTGACTCTTTAACACCTGACCCAAATTCCAAACTCCTCAGACCTAAAAAAATAGTTTTTGGCAACCTATGGCTACCTTTACAATGTAGTCAAGGAATAAGGCAGAATTCTTCGAAATTCTTAAGGAAAAAGTAATAAAGCGGAGTTTGAAGATCCGCGTGAAGCAGGAACGAACAAGCTAGTAAACAAGAAATAAAAGTGTTCAAAACTTCAGACAAAACATTGACAGAACGAATAGAACATTTTCTCATAATATAATAATATAATATATACCTAATATAATAATACGTGCGACATGTGCCATAAGATGCACCGTCGAGTATTGGATTTTGTTTGAATGGACTTGATATTCAAACACTATGAAATACGGATATAAACCATACTTCCGATATAATGCAGAAGTGAAATGAGAGAGAGTTTACACATAACTTTGAGAGCAATGAACTATTTTAATCTCGTTGTGTGAACAAATGAAAATAATCTAAATAATTCAAATTGTTGTATCCAAACTTCATACCATCTTTGGAACTAGGACAGATAGATTCAGTCTACAGTTTTTCAGGACTAAAGTCGCTGTTTATCAAATCATCATTTATTATGCAAACCGATTTAATCCGATCCGAAAATGCATTTAGTTTTCATTACGAAACTTAGTAAATCAAAATGTATATAAAACGGGGCGTGGATATATCGTAGTGGTATGTTTCGAGTCCTTTGATCTTTTAGGTATCAAGTGATGTATTTACTTAAAGGATGTAGATGATAGATTTGTAGCTGTAATACCAAACTACATCCCCGGTTTTCTATCATAAATTTTTTGCGCTTCCTACTTAGAAGTTTTAAAGACGTATAAAATATTCAAAAAGAAATTGATTTATTATATTTGAGGCGTTTATAGTATACTTTTATGGAGTTAATCCCGGTAGGTCACCGCAGTGTATGTTGTCTGTGTTTTGGTTAGAAGGGAACTGTACGCGGACTTGATTAGATACCAGGCAAATAATTAAGAACTGATGTCTCAGGAAGGTGACCGCAGTGTAGTGTGTCGTATGATATTGCAATGCAAAATTATGGGACGCACTGCATCAGGTGAACGTCCAGCTCGTCTAATCATTCGTTGTAATCACCGATAATAAACCTAAGGATCTAAACGATTTAGGTACATAAAACCTTTATCGTACAAGCAAACAGTAGGGTTATGAAAATTCTATAGATGCTGCTGAGCGAACTACAGCCTGGCCTTACTGCTGGTGACATAACAAGCATTTTTGACACCGATATACTGTCGTCATTTTTTCGCACCGTCCGCCCTGTCCATGGTATAAGTCTTTTGTTGTTATTAAAAAAAAATGATATTGCAGGCAGGGCGATGTTAAGCGTGGCTGTGGTGGCATTCGCGTGCCTCTGCCTGGCGCGCGCCTCGCCGCCCGACCCGCGCGGTCCGCGCAACCACGTGCTCAACGCGTACACTTCTAAAGTAAGTTGTCCGTATTATAGACTAATATCTGAGTGACCGAGCTTTGCTGGGTATTTTTTGTTTTAATAAATAAATATATAAATATATAATTATATATCAAGACATTACATACTTACATCGCAATCTAGACCCAAAGTAAAGGATATATTGGGTTATGGGTACTAGATAACTGATCAATATAATATATTGCGGGAACCGGCTGGATGAGGAAGGCTGAGGACAGGGTGTGGTGGCGCTCACTTGGGAAGGCCTCCGTTCAACAGTGGACGTGCGCAGGCTGATATGATGATGATGATGACGATAACATAATGAAAAATACCCAGACACTGGAAACATACATGCTCATCACACAAACATTTACCAGTAGTGGGAATCGAACCCACGGCAGACGGCAGATTCGCTACCGCTACGCAATTCGGTCGTCGATTACATTTTCTGAAAATGAATCCTAGATCGATTTATCGCCACCGAAACCCCCGTAGGTAAATAGTTAGATTAAATTAAAAAAAAATATATAAAGGGGGAGCGCCCATACAACAAACGTGATTTTTTGCTCGCTTTTGAATATGTATAAGTGGGCCGAGGTGTTTTGGTTGGAATTGGTCATGATAGTATGGAACCCTCAGTGTGAATCGCACTTGACCAATTATTAGATTATAGACGACCTAGTCCTAATATTGTAATAAGTTGTATAAGTACGCAATGCATTTAAATATAACTTTACATCAGCTGAGATTGTGGTTAAGTGCAAAATTTATCTATTTGTTTAATTTTTTTTATTTGTAAATTAATGCATTGGCTAACTAGATATAGGCACAATTAACAATGTTTTTACATTAAACATAATATAAGTAATTTATTTCTTAGCATATTAAGTAAGGTTAACACTTGGCCATGTCGTCTTGTTTCAGGAGTTAGGAAAAATATTGGCAAGCATAGACGAGCGTTTACAAGTTTTGGACACCATAAGCGCAGTACAGGCCAAGCAGGCTCGCCGCTTAGACGTTATACAAGATAAGCTGGGTAAGATGAGAAAAACAATAAACATTATACAGATAAGCGGAATTCGGAGAACGTTCGCGTATGTTACAGCCGCAGAAAACCACCTGTTAAAAGACGACACGAATCTAGGACACATTTGAAGTCCTGGCCTACATAGTTTGTTTGTATCCGAAACCCGCGTAATTTCTCAGTGCACAACGATGATTCACTACATCCTTATTATGTCATATCCTATTTTAGAAATCGTACGTTGTGTCAACTTTCGCAATACTGCTTCCATTTATCATCTGCAATTGAACAAATAGGGGCACCGCTTAATCAAAGGCGCGGGCGATGCAAATACGAACTGTACTTGTCCACCATCGGAATGGTTCATAACAGTTAATGAATTTCAGATCGCATGGAAACTACGCTTTCGTTGAGGCTGGAGAGAGCGCAGTTGGCAGCAGAACGATTAGAGCACAGGCTGCACATGATGCAAACAACGGTTCAGGTTAACTCTATTCACAATTACAACTATAGATATTTCAATCCACGATGCCGCGCCCCACTCTGTCAAGCTCCGTACGAATCAAATAAAACATAAGCGATTTTGACAGAATGGGGCGCGTCTTCGTGGATTATAAATGTATATTAGTATAACTGACAGAGTGGGGCGCGTCTTCGTTGATTGTATAACAGTTTAAGAAGGAATGTGCGGCGCCCCGACAAGCCGCCGAGGCTTAAGGGTGCCAAGCAAACAAAGTGTTAATATGTATTTTTATTTGATTGAATAAAAAAATGTAAGTAAGTAAGTAATATCACTCTATCTATCTATTGAAAATTCAACAAAATACAAACGAGGTTTTAATTAATTTCCAGGCCACAATTAAAGAGGGCAGTGATAAAATAGAGAAAACCCAAACACAAATTGCAGAGACAGCACAAAATCTGACTAATCACATCAACACACACACTCACCTGCTGCAAAAGGTAACTTTTACTTTAACCATGCTTAAAACATTAGTATAAATATTGGTCCTGATTACAATTTCTTGGGTGAATGTTGACTTATGCGCGCTAAGGGGGATGGCTACCATCCGGGCGCGAAAATTCAAATTTTATTTTGTTTTTGACCAACAGTGGGTTAATTACACATAATAAGCTTAAGGCAATGAGTTTTGCGAGCATAACATTTATGTATCTACATGTTAAAAAAATACACATTTAGTAGTATGGTTTCCGATAGCTCCAAATCTAGGAAACTGCAAAAAATAAGCTTTCGGAAACCAATATGAGATGAATGGGAATTATCGAGAAGTTTTTATCAAAAGCATTTAGATGCATAAAAATTATGCTCGTAAAACTCATTGTCATAAACCTAAAATGTCTAGTTAGTCTAATATAGGCGTAAAACTAAATAAAATTGGATTTTCGCGGGCTAGAAGGGCCGAAACACCTTAATGACCAGAAACGTAGCGAGCAAATGGCTGAATCATTCCTAATTTAATTTTTTAGGTAAGTGGGGCATACGCGGACACGTGGCGCCGAGGCTTGTTGTTGGAGTCAATGGTGCGAGACGGAATGTCGCTGGTGAACGTGACGAGGCGGGAACTCGCCAACGGCCTGCGCGCGCTGGCGAGGGGGCAGCGGGAAGTGCGCCTCACGTCAGCGGACTTGGAAGCCACGCTCACTAAACGGCTCCGAGAAAACTCTTACAAGGTTGACATGAAGGTACGTTGGCAATAAAAGTCAATTTACACCGCCGCCGCAGCATGGAACGGAAGCGACTTTTGCAACGAAATCGTAAATAGCATAATGAACTTTATGTCAATTTTATTTAACATACAAATTAAATAAGAGCAAAAAAGGTCGCGCGTCTTCCGGAAAATCCTCTCGCATTCTCGAGAATTCTCCTTGGCTACTGTCGGCGCCATCTGTGAAATTCTCAGTAAGTGGCGCGAACAGAGAGTCGGTGGGGTCGGTTCCAGCAGTGCGGTGCCAAGCGTTTACGAAACGATTCGCTGGAAGAGTATCATAAGGAAAGTATCATAAGGAAGAGTATCATCGCGCGTCATAAGGAAATTAACGCTTCCATTCCACCGTGGTGTAAATTGATCCTAAAAGGTCCTACAGAAACCTCAGTACAGCTTACGCCGCTATAGCATCAGATGGTACCTATATTACCGTTTGGAGGATTGTAAATTCGCGTATTATGTAAATAATTTAATGCACCCTCACAACTGAAAGCCTTCCTAGAGATTCTATACTACTCGCTATTGGATTTTAACACTTGTTATGTACTCTAATTTGTTCTACTTTAGATAGCGAATCGTTTAAAATGTACGTGGCTAAAATTTCAAACGCTATAATCTATCATCAGGGTCCGGAAAGTAGATTTCTCAAGTAGACAATCAGTCGTTTAATATTCAACAAAAGCTACCTGGCATTCGGGTTTCAATATTGAATTACTCGTACAAGGCTTTGCATGGCTAATAAGTTTAGAAACGACAATCATGCTCACTCGTAAGCTTAGAAATATGAAGGCTAAGGCGAGACCGGGTAACAACTAACAACTGCGAGCTGTTGCGACAGTGATATTGGCAACAGACAGTAATGAATACATTATCGAGGTATTTAATCAAATATTTGCCTCTAAATACCAATTAAACGTTTTGAATGAAAAAAACATCTAGACACCAATATTCTTTTTAATAGCATCACCTAAAATTAAACGCTATTAAATAGCGTCCTTGACTAAGGAATTGTGTTTTTATTTGCAGATATTTAAACATGTGTCTGTCTACTTTACAGATGAAAGAAGTGTTGGATACACAGAAGCGTTTTGTCGATTCTTGCCAACGTGTACAGCTCGACGACCCGACGCACGTGGCGGATGTGCTGGACAAATTGATCGATTCCCTCATCAATAAGTAAGCATTTGAAAGCTATAAGAAACAGGGGTGTGATTCTCGAACATATAAAATTATTATACATCGGCCAACCATCGCCGGTAGGCGGTAACCGTAGCAACGCAGCCGTCACCAGCCAATTGGTGCCTTGGCTGCTTAATTGACGCAAGCATCACCCAATCAGCTGCATAGATGTAAGCTCGTCGCTGCTATAATTATTTTTTTCAAAATCAAGAGGCTGATTCAACTGTAGAGCTGCTGTTTTACAATTTTACTAATTTAGAACCAAATATACATAAAATATTTCTTTACGCAGCCTAACCCTTTTAAACTTTTATTTTATTGTAACTTACAGAACCGCATCAACATTTCGCGAGCTGCAAAATATTCAAGTCACTCTGAAGAATCACGATAACAAAGTTATGAAACTACTAAGCAATCGTCCTATACAGGTTAGTAATAAAATATAAAAATATACGAGTCTTATATTTTTATATTATTTCTCTCTTAGGAGTATGAAAAAAAGTTTAGGTACATCCTATTCTCAGATCTAGCGAATACACAAAAAAGTCATAACAATCGGTCAAGCTGTTTCGGAGGAGTTTTATAATAAACACTGTTATACAAGAATGTTATATATCACAAAAAACATCAGGGCAATGGTAGTCTCATTGGAATATTTAGCACAAGTTTTGGGATATTTACGAGTACATGACATTTTTTATTGCAGACTGATGTTTCGTGCAAACGTCTCGAGACCGTGTTCCGTAACGCATCACAAACGGCCTTCAATGAGAAGGAGCTGCAGCAATTGACGGAAAAGTTCATAGGACTGACGAACAGAGCGGACGCGGCGCTGCAACGCATGGAGGCGAGACTGCACGACGACACGGAAGACATGCCCAAGACGCCAGGGTTCGATGTCACCGCTGCCGCCGATCAATTGCTACTAAAGCTGGAAGGAATCAAGTAAGACTAAAGGGCGCTGCCATACAATGCCACTCCCGTTAGGTATTCCTAGTGATTAGGGGTCACTGACCTCTATTAAACAAGTACACTGGACGTCAGACTCAACGCAAAACACGTGATTTTCGCCATTTTGGCGCTGATTGTTGCGTAAGCTGACGTGAAAGTCCACGGAACTAAAATAAAATGACATTCAAAACTACGGTAAATGTCAATTTTAGTACCGTGGGCGCTTCAAATCGGCACAAAAAAGGAACTGCCAATTGTATAGAATGTTAGTTCCAGCGTACTTAAATAGAAGTCAGTTTCAGGAGTGTCTTGGATTTTTCTAGAGTCTTTGTTCCACAAAGATCAGAGTTAAGCATTCTGATGAAGAATGATGCGATTTAATCAAAAGAAATGCAACTGATTTATATGTCTGTCTGCGTTCAAGCTGAAGATTAGCAGAAACCTATAATTTCTGGCGTTTTAAAATAATTTAGAAAATATTTTTCATTACAAGTTCAACACTATGGAATTAAACAATGATTCAAATTTTCAGAGGTGAAAAAAGCGCAGAAGAATATGACTTAGATGATGGGGATGTTGGTAGTTTCTATGAAAACATGAACGATTTTATGGAAGAAGACAAGGAACTCTTGAGTAGATCCCAGAACAGAAGCAAACATACTACAACAGAAAGCACACCTGTCAAACCCCACCGAAGACATCTCCACAAACACCCATATGACCGTGGTCCATTGTAATGAATCTAAAACCATTTAACAATAAATATTTTATACTTCAGCGTTTAATTTTATTATGAAGCCATAACTCAAAAGATGGTTTGAACTTATTAAATTTAACAAAACTGCTTTTGGATTCATATTTTAAAAAGCATATTCCACCTTTTTGACGACCTCCCTGGCGCAGTGGCGCTCGGATTCGAGTGGCTCGCGGGTTCGATTCCCGCCAAGGGCCACTTTGGTATTTTATCATTTCTAAATTGGCTCAGGTCTGGTCTGGGCCTTGGCCATGGCTAGTTACCACCCTACTAGCAAAGACGCACCGCCAAGCGATTTAGCGTTCCTGTGCGATGCTTGTAGTAACCGTTGGGGTAAATTTACTTACCCTTCCAAGTTAGTATGATAACATCTTAGGCTGCATCATCACTTACCATCAGGTGAGATCGCAGTCAAGTACTAACTTGTATAGAAAAAAAAACCTTGAGCTACTATTATCTACTTTCATATACTTCTACTATTAGTATACTTTTTTGATAACAAAGGTAACTTTGCAGTTTGCCAACAAAAGTACCTACATATAAATTATACTCGTAAATTCATGAACAAAAGTGTTTCCTTTAACGTTTTACTTCTTTAATAGTATGGAAACCTCGGTGCGCGACTCAGACTCGCACTTGGCCGGTTTTTTATTGTTGCTCCACTCCTATTCATCATAGCCTCATGTCCTTTAGCCTACAGCCTACCTAGAAAAATGGACTATCCAACGCAAAATAATTTTTTAAATTCGCACCAGTAGTTCCTGAGATAAGCGTGTTCAAACAAACAAACTCTTCAGGTTTATAATATGAGTATAGATTGTAACTTCTTTCTAGTATTAAAAAGACAGAAAAACTATATAAAAATTTTGACTGCATTACCCAATACCACCATATTTATGGTATGTTAGGCCATTCAAGATACATTTTCCAATCTGAATCAAAACTAACTTACAGCTAATACTTACCTCAAGTTTTGCATTGCTTTGAAATATGGTCAGAGCCTTGTGGGTCAATTGTGCAAAACAGGAGCTCAGAGTAGTGATCTTCTGACGAGCAGAGAATACTACTTCTGGATCTTCTGACTCCAATTCCACTGAAATCCCAACACACACAATATGATAGATGCCATCCTGACCACTTCTTACTCAGATTCATCTTAGCATATATTTTCATGCAATTTTAAGGCTAAATTCAAAATTACAGGATATCGATAGATAGTGCCCGGAGTTAACATGTAAGTAGATTTAGGTTAAACAAAGGAAAAATCCAAGTAATAATTTCACTAGTCTCTAGTCTCTGTGGTAACCATTGTTGTTCTTAATCTAATAATTTGAACTCATTGGGTGCCTGCTAAGCATGACAGTGAATTTCTGATTGTATCTTAAAAGTCCTAGGTACTTTTAGTGAATGTAAATATTGAATTTTACACATTATGTACGTAAGTATTACACAAATAAAATGACACTTTTAAATACACGTTAAAGACCCACTGCGCGTGATTTTTAACAATAAACCATGCATTTTGTTATTAATAAAAGATCACAACATGCTTAACTACTTTAATATAATGAAATAAATGATTTATCAATAATATAAAGTGCATTTTAAACTATTGTTGCTTAAGACCACTAGTCAATGGGGTATTCACCACGTATTTCACAGCAGTAAAAAGGGTTCACTAAGAACTTTTAAGGGATACCTGTACCAAAACATATCACGTACCTAAAGATGTATCTAATTCGACACATGCTTTGTCGAATTCTTTTTCTAAAATATCTAACCATCGAAATCCAACTCCGGTCGTCGCCATTTTTTTTACGGAGTTGTTGAACGTTGAGTGTTGACTTTTGGTGACTATTGTCATTTGTCATCAGTGCAGTGTGACCGTTTCAAAATTGTAGAATCTGCCATACACTGGCAAAATAATCTGCCAAAATCGGCCAACTCGATTTCTGATCTGTTTAAGTAGTGTACAAGTGCAGTTGTTGTACAAGCAGTAATAACCCAAGTGGTTTTTGACGTCGAAATATCCCCATTCTATCGACACGAGAATCCAGTGCCAGCTTAGAAAGTAACGTTTCCAACTAAATCAAGTCATACAAAAATAAGTGACAGACAAAAAAGCGTGAGTCATTTCATTTTATATCACAAATAATAAGGATTTCATTGAAATCTGCCACTTTCTTAAATTGGCAGCTTAATCTGCCAGAGTTAAAATTTCGGAGCCAAATCTGCCCAAATGGCAGAAATCTGCCACAAACGGTCACACTGATTGTCATGTCTCATCTTGACTCATATAACAATGACAATGAAATGTCATTTTGACATAAGCACAGAATACATGCACTAATACCACAGAACAAAGATAAAGTTATTCTTTGAACTGTGATTATTACTCTACGTGATAGTAGGGCCAACGAATATAACATAATATTGAAGACTTTAAAAATATGTAAGAAATACAGATTATTTCTAGTATTTCTATTGGTAATTTTCATTAGTATTAAATCTTATCATTAATATTATTTTTTTATATAATCCCTCACTATTGAAGAAAGTATTGAATAAAATGTGAAAAATATTCCGAGAAAATTCAAACGTTCAAAACAGCACGCCGCCGGTCGTGCCGTCACAGTACTTACGCCAGCGTTATTATTTTATTAATATCGAGCAAAAAAAATCACCTTTGTTGTATGGGAGCTCTATTCTTTTAGAATATTTTGTTGTTCCGGCGCGTTCGGATTCCAGTAGGAGGGCGCGGGTTCGATTCCTGCCACGGGCTACTTTGGAATTTTATAATTCCTAAATTGACTCAGGTCTGTGGGGAGGCTTCGGCCGTAGCTAGTTACCACCCTACCAGCAAACACGCACCGCCAAGTGATTTAACGTTCCGGTGCGAATTGCGATGCTTGTAGAAACCGTTGGGGTAAATTTACCTACCTACTTACTCTTCCAAGTTAGTAAGATAAAATCTTAGGCTGCATCATCACTTACCATCAGGTGAGATCGCAGTAAGTACTTATTTGTATAGAGTAAAAAAAAGAAAATCATTTGTGAAAATTTCAAGTCTAGCTATCACGGTTTAAGGGATGTATCTCTGACAGACGGACGGACAGCGAAGTCTTAGTACATAACAGGGTAACGGGGTTTTTACTCTTTGGGTAGGTACCCTAAAAACCATGCTTTAGAGCCTCTCGGTAGAGAGTAGTATGTTCCTTGCTTTAGAGCATGCTCAAAATTATTGGCTTTTTTGGCTGAATACATTAATTGCTTTCGAGAACCATGCTGGTTTTAAGTTTGCTCTAAGCGAGTGTGCTCGAAGCACTCAAATACACATGCTACTGTAGCAAGTTTCTATTACTCCGAGTAGCAAGCCGTAGGTAAAAGCAGTAAGCTGGGTAGTGTAGGAAGGCAAAAGGCCACAAGGCAGATCTCCAACCCGGTGGTCAGACCAACTGAAGGCAACTGGCGCCCTTACATTTTACGAAGCAGTCCTCATGGCTGCAGACAGAACACGGTGGAAAGAGATCATACACCGCAGGATTAATCGCCGTGATTGATAGTCACGATCCTCAGTCTTGAGGGACCGACCCACGACCGACCCTTGGCAAGCCCTTGACCGGCCGAAGAGAGTTAGTAGTGTAGCGAGAAAGTGTATCTCCCTTGCTCTCTCGGTGAATCTAAACGTGATCTAAACATACACTCATAGTGTTTATATTATTAAGCCTGTCACAAACAGACGCGGCCTGCAGTGCCGGGGGCTACCGCCGCGGCAGCGCCATCATAACGTCCCAGGCCGCGTAGATTTGAATAGTTCGTAATAATTTAGTGTTCGATTCTGAGACAAATGAGAAAGATGTAAGTAACCGTCCAATTAGAAATGGCGGACACAAGTTAGTTGTAGTACCTACCACACCGTTTACGTAAGTCGTAAAGTACAGAAGTCCTTTGTGGGGTTGAGTGTACGTTTCTACAATATGATCCCGAAGTCTGTTTTGGACTTACCTTTACACAGGTTTAAAGTCACTGTCAAAAAACATCTAATAAGTCGGGGTTACTATACTATTGAAGAATTTTTCAATGACAAGAATTGTTGGAATGATAGGAATATATTTCCATCTCTTCACGAGATATCTTAAAAATTATGTATTAATTAATAATATTATAGAAATTGTATATAATGACATTTTTTTTTTTTTTGAAAAGAGCAAGTGCCGAGTTTCTTGCCAGTTCTTCTCGGTGCAAACCTGCTTTCCGAACCTGGCGGTAGAGTTTTGACTTTTCATAAGAGCCTATTAATTGGGCCTATGTGAAAATAAAGATTTTTCATTTTCAAATAAAAAAACAAATCTGGATTTGTAGCAGTTTAATTAACTTTCATCATAATCTATATACATACATTGTCAAGGTACTTACAAAGAATAAAATTCTATACAATTTTCACTGTTTTTCTTTTGCTTTAAAATTATTCTGAATTTGGTCTATAGATTTGGTTCATTAAATAAAATTTTAATAAATCATTGATATTTTTGGTTTTCACTATGCAACCAAAGATTACAAACTTTTTATCGTACTTCCCGTTCGCAGGTTTGCCGTTAACTGCCTCTCCCACTTCATACGACCACAACGGGCGAGCGCGAGTAGTGTTAGTATGAAGTGGGATGGGAAGTCATCGGCAAACCTTCTATGAACGGGTTACAATATTAGTAATTTATAATGAAGTCAATGAAATGACCAATATCAGAATAATTATCTCTGCAGGTATTTTAAAATAATCAATATAAACTAAGCTATACATACAGACACATAATGCTTGCAAAGTGCAATGCTACAACATCGAGCCTTACCTAATTTAATGGTAATGGTACCTACCCAATCAGGTTTACAAAATCTCTACCGACATTATGTAGTCTAAAATTAGTGGCATCATTTTCAAAATATTTGATGAGGAAAAGGATACTTAGCACTATTTTAAGACTCATTAAATGTGAGATTACGTAAACCCAAATCAAGTTTCGGGTGTACAATAACCAATAACACATTTTTATTACATAAATATTAAGTTGATAATTATTCCTATATGAACAATATAATGTTTTTAATGATTAAGTGTATCCAATAATATAATTTTGTGCAAAGCATACTTCACATTAAGATTTAAGGGTACACATTTGCTATTGTTTAGAACTTTAGATAAAATTACAATCATATTGTATAGTTCTTATGTTAATGTATAGGCTCAAAGTTGTCTTTTCATCAAAAAATGGACTGTAAGTTGTGTTATAATATACAGCTTGAAGGAGTTTTAATTCACATACTTTCACCTTTATAATATTACGAGTATTGTGGTGGTGAGATGATAACTACGGTTATATATTAAATTCCGCAGTGTCGACTTGTAACATTAAAGTAAGAAAAAAATGTTATTCTTATTTTATATAAGGTGTTGTCAAATTATCTGCCACCGTTCCAGGAGGTGAATGTGCCATACATATTATACATTTCAATAGTGAAGAAATCTCAGTCCCCTAGCTCATTTTTTTTTAATTAAACATTATTAACATATCGCATCATGTTGCATAAACAGTTATCGCCTCGTAACGGAAATCAGCTGTTTGGGCGCGGCGTGAGAGCGTTGACCTTGGGTTGTGACGTAATTTTAATTTAAAAAAAAATATTGAGCCTGGTGACTGAGATTTCTTCACTATTAAAGTGTAAACGTATGGCACATTCACCTCCTGGAACGGGGGTAGATAATTTGACAACACCTTATATAAGAGTCGTATAAAAATACCAAATCGCTCTCGGCCTGTAGTTGTTTACATTAAAACTAACAACTTTTGTTCTACAACTTATCAAAATTCAGTATTAATTAATTTCATACAAAAAAAATTAAATCATGTTATTTATGTAGTGACATTACACTGGAAACCAATAGCCGCGGTTACGTTCGCGCACTGCCGCCGTTCTAAGTTAAATATTGAATATTTCGCAAAATATTGAGTTGGAAAAAAGTTAACAACTACAAGCCGAGAGCGATATGGTATTTTTTATAATATAACCCTGTGTAATAAGTCTACAACGTGTTGAAAGAATTATCTGTAAAGACGCTGCTTCAGTGCAAGTTATCGTCACTAAAGCTGGGTTCCCAGTTCCTACCAAAAAAGTTGGCAATTTTTGTGTTTGAAACACAATTTGTTTTCATAAAATTGTGTACATAGTCCAGTGGACGTACCCACCAAACGAAACTCGTTATATTTTGTTCTGAAATATGTTTTTTCGACAAAATGTTCTGTAAACCCAGGATCTTGTTCAGTACGAGTATTGTTGATGAAATATTTTAGCGTGGAAGTCTAATTGCATTTACAAAACAATATTTGTCTGCTTGAGTTTACTTAAATTAACATTAACCCAAGTTTTCAAACATTTAACACTAGTTTTTTTTTTCGCTGGAGACCCAGCATTGTGAAATTATGTCTGACCTATGATATCTATGTGTTATCTTCATACTATATTACTAAAGATAATAATAACTAACATACAAACCTTTAACATGTTACTCTTAAAAATATATAATAATAATTCCTTGTTTTTAAATGCCTTTTTATATTTAAACTATATTTTTTTATAGAATTATTATATTGACGTCATGGATCCTATATTATATTAAAGCCTGCAATGTGCTTTGCATTTACATAAGAAGGGAATATAAATTAATATATTATTTTACACTCTACAAGTTAGTACTTGACTGTGATCACTCCTGATGGTAAGTGATGATGCAGCCAAAGATATTTTCGTACTTGGAAGCTTAGCCACCCCCGGTGCCAAACCCTAATCGCATGGCATATTTGTTCGTAGGGTGGTAACTAGCCACGGTCGAAGCCACCTACCAGACCAGACATGAGCCTCTTTAAAATTCATTAATTCGAAAGAGGCTCGTAGCGGGAATCGAACTTGCTACCTTCCAATCGAATTCGAGCACGCGCCACTGTGCCAGGGTATATATTATAACATGTATCAATCAAAATGTAACATGTATTTAAAAAAAGTACAATATAAGTTAATATTATGTGCTTACAGATTAATTCTCAATTGTGTGAAACGTTAGAATTATTTTCCACACAGCGCTTATGAATGTAGTTTAATAAAAATATACCAGTAGCGTATTATACTTTTTACATACAATTGAGTAAATATGTACATAATAGTTTTTACAAATTTAAGAATAATAAAAAATAATATGGTAAAATTTTTTCAAGAAAACTTAGTTGATACGAAATTTTAGTGTGAACACAAAATAGACTGCCATTAACCATACTTTCAAAAATATAAGAAAAGTAAGATTTGCCCGCGGCTTTGCCAGTGCTGATTTCGGAATTTTGTAAATCCTGCGGGGACGATGACGTCCCGTGATAAAATGTAGCTTATGTTACCTATGCACTATTCCTGGGTATTAGCTATCTACATGCCCAATTAAAGCCAAATTAGATCAGTAGTTGTAGCGTGATAGAATAACTAACATCCAAACGTATTTACTAAATTAACAAACTTTCATACATACAATACAATATTAATAAGATAACAAACTTCATACTAGAGCAGGACAACATTCATCAAAATTCAGAAATTTATTTTAAGGAAAATTAGAACTGTCAATAATCCTGCTAATGCTAGTAATAAACAAAAATATGTAACAATTTAGTATACTATTTTTATGAAGCCAACAAATTCTTTTCTACTAAAAATAATTGTCTAAAATAAAATTCTATCATTTAGGTTTGGCAATTGGCTTGTAAAATAACCATAATTTATTTGCATTTGATTATTAAAGCAGTGTAGCCAAAATTCTAAATTGCACTTCAGTTCACTTTATGCAATAATTTTATTAGTAAAACTTTAAGAAGTATTAAGTGTTGAATTCATTTGAAAAATCCTTAGCATAAGCAAACTTTTGCACGCATTCTAGGTTTTGACATCCACATAGATTTTCTATTTCAAGAAGTATAAAGTGTCCTCATTCTTAAAACATATTATTGCTATAAATTAATTTATCACTATAAATAACTCAATAAAACATACATGATTGGGGAATATGACGAAAAACAGAAAAACTAAATTGAAAGCAATAATCATACAAAATGGCATATTATTTACTCCAGCTGCTAGATTGTTTAAGAAAAACGTTTTCATTGTTATCATAATTGTTTACAAATTCTGCCTGCTGATTGGTTCTATGATTTACGTCAGCCAATCGGGAGGCAGAATTAATTGCAAACAATTACATTGAATACATTATCTATATAATAATCTTACACAATCAGAGCTGTGATAACAAATGATTGAAGTCTTATGGAGCTAAAAAGCTCTCAAAAATTTCTAAATAACAATGGTAACATTACTTAGAAATTTTTCATTAGCTGCGTGCACTAGGTAGCCATGTTATATTGGATGCAACTAATAGAAAATAATAAGCAACGTCTGTTGAGGTCTTCATTAAGAAATAACACACCCATTTTTTTCAGGCATATGTCCATCTGACCTCTCGATCTCCGACAGCATTGCATGAAACATGTCGGTGACAGACTGAAAATTACCGGAATGTATTTCATTAATAAATTAATTTTTAATTAAACAACAAAAAGTACCTTATAATTTTTCATAATGTGGCTAATAAAATTAAGTTTTAAAAATAAAATGAGCCAAAGACAATAGAATAAAACCAAGAATGGTACGTGGCTTTAGGGTGAGAGGCTGTTGATATATTTATTGCCAAACTTGATGATATTAGGTTTTATACAGATTGTTAAGTTCATACAAGTTTTACCTTATGGCACACAATAATAGGTTACAATTACACAGCTTACAAAATTAATAATAAATATTATTACTTAATTGATGAGCTTATTCCTACAGCTCAGCAGCTGTGTTAAAATAGGTTTCTCACCAATCTTGTGAGAACCATAGATATTTTCGCAATAAAAAGTATTATTATAATATTATAATGCTGATAGTATACCTCATTCCTTTTTGCACTAGTTTCCACAAACGCAGCATTCCACTTCTCAGCCAGCCTTTTCCCTTCCTCTGTACTTATTTTTCGCTCCAAGTGCAGATCTGTTTTGTTTCCCACTAACACAATTGGTACACTAGAACAAGAACATAAAAAAATTGATTTACTGATCATTGGCTATAATCACCTTTCTTTCTCCAGATAAATAAAAACTATAAAAATGAGTTACTATTTTTTGTACTAAATTTTGGAAGATAAGAGAAGGGAAAGAGGTTTCAGGTTCAATTCATGACAAAGACCAAAAAAATTTTAGTCCGAGGTGTGTCCTGGTTGTGTAGAAGAAAAACATTCATTATAATCAGCAACAAGTTCTGTCCACCGATTGAAAGAATTTGCTGTTCACATTTTGTGGGGCAATCAGGGGGAAGAATTTATTGCCAATTGGTGTTATCAGTAGTAATTTTTCTCACTCAATACGCTTATGGCCTGAACGGAGGCTTCAGCAGCGGTTGGTTACCATACTGCTGGCAGTCATATAGCAGCGATTTAGCTTTCTGGACTCTTTGTAAGCACATTTCATGCTCATCCTTTTCAAGATAGAACAATTTCTCCTTTCTATTCACTTCAGTAACAACATTAAGATAGCAGTCAAGAATTGGGGGTACTTAAGGTTTTTGAAATCGGTCGCCTTGATTATTTCTTACAATATGATATATCTTTAACCCGCTTAAAAGCTCGGTTTCTGGGTGGTCATAAAAGAAAATAACAACTCACATGGATGAATCCTCTTCGTCACCTATCCGTTATCCGAGTCGGGTGCCCTCAAGTACGGAACTCGCTTTGCTCGCTCTTGTATTCCAAGTTATTTGTAAATAGTGAATACTTACTGTATTTTACCTACCATATCCAAGAGCTTGTCATATATGATTTGTACTATTTGAAAACTTTTGCTTGAAGTAATAGAGTAAACTAATACATATCCATGAAAGTCCATACTGTACTGTAGTGGAAAGATACTGTATTCATCTTGCCCCGCCGTGTCTACCAACTTGACTTCATACTCTGTTGAGTTAAGCCTAATGAACTTTGTAAAAGCTGTAACAAAACCATTATTTTGTGTTTAATCTTTAAACATGACTGAATCATGATTAATATTTTTTTTTTATTTCATACTGACTATTTTCTATTGTCGGGTCATACGAATCGACGAAATGCCCTTCCACAAACTGTATAATTAACGATGATTTGCCTGGAAACATATCGTTATTAATAAATAATGTCACAAAACAACGTCGCATACAATGTTATGCCGTAATTGGGAATTTTTACGTTACCAACGGATCTGTATCCCATCATAGCGATTTTTCTTTGCTTGGAAGGCATTTTGAGAAAATTATACCTCGATGTATACCGAAGTCCGAAACCAGAATCTCTAACACTCTAATCCTACTAATATTTATAACATTACTTTTAAATAAAATGAATTGAAAATCACAATATTATTCCTTTGCTGCACAATAACCCACCCAAAGAAACGTAGTGATTTACAGTGATTTATATACTCTTTGACCCAAAGAAAGATACTCTTTGACACACTTGGATAGTATATAATCTTAAACTGGTATCAAAGAGTATATAATCACCAACAACGTTTTGGTATTTAATCACTACGTTTTCCACTAAGTAAAGATGATTTAATCTAACCCACCCGAGTGCACCCGAATCCCAAGCACAGACTAAAACTTTAAAGCACTAACAAAAACCGTGCAAAAACCCAACTAAATTCACAACACAAAATTATACTAATTTGGTAAAAGACATTAGAGAACAAAACTTTACTCTATGGTAAAAGATCATTGATCACAAAACTCGAGCAAAACTCGAGTATTACATAATCCCTGATCACTCGAGTGACGCGTCGCGCGAATCATGACGCAATTATTCGCAACGCAAGTGACCATGTAAAAAGTGGTACCTACCCAAAGTCATTCCTTGCTCTGTGTACCTACCTACCTATAACACTTCGTGACAAGATGACAAGTGACATCTCAACCCTCAACCATTGACCTTTTTACCTTTTTGTAGGTATATAAGTAGGTAGGTATAACTTCCTCTCACACATAGAGGTATTATATAACATACCTCTATGCTCTCACATTAGTGGCAAATGGCAACCTCATCTGAGTTGGCAACTGACAAGTAGGTACACAGAGATAACAGAACTATGGAGGTGACCATTAATTCTAGCATATTTCAATCCACGACTTCGCACCCCACTGTCAAAATCGCTTTATTCAATTAGTTTAGGGTTTGACAGAGTGGGGCGCGCCGTCGTGGATGAAATATCTTTAGCAACTTGCGTGACACATTCAATATACCTACTCTATGCGTGACACGCGGCGCTATGATGAGCGCCAAGATGTGTGAGTTCATGTGGCAGCAAAGACCTAAGAAAAAATATGGACTGGCCCCGTCTACAAAATTGATTATTTTCAATTCAATCTCTCAAGTGGCGTATAAGATGGCATTACCTGGGCTAGTAACTCGGTACATGAACAATGAACATTTAACTACAAATCTTGGCGCTCATAATGGCGCCGCAAGTCAAGTCTAGAATGAATTATTATTATTGGGTATCTCTGTGAATTCTGTGATTGACTAACATCCTTTGGTTTGGTTAATTGCATAGAGTAATTTGTATATGTAGCCCGGTAGGGCAAGTTGTCTGTGTTGATTGCCATGGACTGCTGTGTTTTGAATTGGTTTTGAAGCACAGAGTAGGTACCTACAATAAATTATATTGTTTTGAAGTAAGAGATGAGTAATAAAATGTATTGAAAAAAAATACTTACAAAGGATAAAAACTAATAAAAAAGGCACTAAAATTTCCGTGATTCTTTTTATTGTATTCTTTGAAACTATCAAAAATTTGCATCAATTATGTCGGTGAACATTCCCGATTGTCCACCGAGTTTGAAATCCATCCAACATTTCCTGAAAATTGCTGCGGAACATGATGCGAGGGATCCCACTGTAGCGTATTGGTGCAGGCTTCATGCGCTGCAGACTGGTCTCAAAATTACTACCAAGAAAACGCCAGAAGAAACTAAAGTACTAATGGGTAAGGTTCTAGCAACGCAGTTTTTAGTATGTACGCAATTTCCAAACATCTTTTATTGCATGCCTAATAACTTGTTTAGTACTTACCTTCGCCTTTAACTATAGTATGTACCTATTGCGTTGAATGTATTAAGTATAAATGCTATTTGTTTTTCCATAGTGTAGCTAACAGCTAAGAGAGAAGTGTAACAGTTTGCTGTAACTGAGTTGCTGATATTTTTGTTTACCTGAACCCTTATGTTTTGTTTCTCCCATCCTTTCTTCTGCAATGTTAATTCGCCGCTTCTTTGGGCGTCCGTTTCCGTGTTTCTCTAATCCTTTATTTTTGTTATTATAGCTATAATGGATTGGTTAGAAGAAGCAAAGAAAACATACAAGGACAATGAATCCATCTCTAATGAGGTGGTGGCTCAGGCGCATCTAGAAAACTATGCTCTAAAATTGTTCTTGTTTGCTGACAAACAAGACAGGGAGCAGAACTATGGAAAGTAAGGTTTTTTTATTACTTTTAGGCTGCATTGTTAGAACAATTTTGAACATGTGTCTGTACTGTACTGGGTGTTATGGGGTGGCAGAATGACAGCGGGAGGTGCTGTATAAGTCTCATCTTTCGTGACACGTATTATACAAGCTTAGAAAAGAATCTCTAGTATAACATATAGACCAAGAGGCAAAAACACCTATAATGGACAGTTTTGACATTAGACTCATTATCTCTAAACATTCATTATGCATTTTCAGGAATGTTGTAAAGGCATTTTACACAGCTGGGGTAATCTATGATGTCCTAACCACATTTGGAGATTTAACTGATGAAGCAGCGCAAAATCGCAAATATGCCAGATGGAAGGCTGCTTACATACATAACTGCCTCAAAAATGGGGAGACCCCAGTACCAGGTGAGTTATTTATCCTAAAATATCAAATCCATAAAATTTAATTTTAACATAATCATCTGTATTTACAAGTAAATAAATAATCTGTCAAGTGTGAGTTGAACTCGCACATTTCCAGACATTAATGTAGCGAGATGATGGAATATTGTGGCTTCTGGATCATCAACCATAAATTAGCCAAAAATCACATTCGTTTTATGGAAGCCCCCTCTACTTTTTTTTGTTATAGTGGCAACAGAATAACATCACTGTGAAAATTTTATGTGTGTAATTATAATGGTTCAAGACATACAGCCTGGTGACAGAATGATGGAAAGTGAAGTCCCATGAAGTAATAGGGTCCCGTTTTTTACCCTCAAGGTACAGAACTCTAAAAAATGCAGAACTACTCCCAAACTTAGGGTTTGGGTTCAGATTAACTAGCTTTATACATCTTTGAAAACATTACAATGATTTCAAGTACCTCAGTGTGTTTTCTTTCACCATTATAACAAATAATAATAAATAGTTGCAAAGATAAGGTGTTTTAGTATGATTAACTTTGGTATTCCAGGACCAATGCAAGATCCTGATGAAACTCAAGATGATGGTAGTACATCAGATGTCCAGTCTGGCTCCACAGATTCCCAAGCACCAGGTTTCACTCAACCAGCCCCAACAGACTCACAAACGTTTGGCTTTCCCAACATCACCCCGGCCACACCACCGGTACCCACCAGTTTCAACAACAGTTTGCTAGACCCAAATCTAGCTATGCGAGCAGCGTCGCAGCTGCCTCCCGTGCCATACACTCCTGAACCCAACCCCGGGGGATTTGTGCCTTACGATCCATCCCAGCAACCGCAGCCTACCCCTCCATCAACAAACTATGGGGATAACTCAACCAGTGTCGCCCAACTCACGCCTGACCAGATGCAAAAAGCCCAAAAGTATTGCAAGTGGGCAGGCAGCGCACTCAACTTTGATGATGTTAAAACTGCTATAACTAATTTGAAAAATGCTTTGGAACTCCTGCAGACAGGTCGCGATCCTGCTTGAATTGTATCTGTTATCTCTACTTTATCATGATTCCACATTCACCAACCATCAGTAGTTTAGTTTTAAATTGACAGCCATTTTGCACTTGTGAAAAAGATTCTTCTTTGCATAATGGCCGGATGGTCCATTTCGGGCAAGCAAGTTTATCTGCTACTTTAGATTGTTTATAAAAAAATTACCATATTTTACGTATTCGTAATAGAAAAACCGCTAATTTTTTAATTTCATCTAAATATATAAAAGAAGACACTGACTCACTGACATATCAACGCACAGCCCAAACCGCTGGGTCTAGAGACTTCAAATTTGGCCTAAGAAAGGATTTTTCAAAATTCCCCCCCTAAAGGGGTGAAACGGGGCTCCAAAGTTCGTATTTTACCAAGCTTCAATACTCCTTCACGCCGCAAATAATGAACCGATTTGGCTCAAATTTGGAATGGAGATAAATTGCATCTTGGGTTAACACATAAGCTACTTTTCATCCCGGGAAAATCCATGGTACCCGTGGGATTAGTTAAAAACCGAAATTTACGCGGAAAAAAATCTTCACGCCGGAAGTACAAGACCGATTTAGCTGAAATTTGGAATGGACATAGATGATATCCTGGGTTAATAAAAAGGCTACTCTTCATCCCGGAAAAATCCATGGTTTTTGCGGGAAAACTGAAAAATTGATATTCACGCGTGAAAAATACTACTTTACGCTGCACTTACTGACCTGATATGACTGAAATTCGGAAAGGAGATAGATTTTATCCTGGATTGATACATAGGCTACTTTTCATCCCGGAAAATTTCATGGTATATCAAAGAAGATACTGACTCACGCACTCACTGACATATCAACGGACAGCCCAAACCCCTGGGTCTAGAGACTTCAAATTTGGCATACAGATTCATTATGAGGTCTAGGGGTGCACTAAGAAAGGATTTTTCAAAATTCCCCCCTTAAGGGGTGAAACGGGGCTCCAAAGTTCGTATTTTACCAAGCTTCGATACTCCTTCACGCCGCAACTACTGAACCGATTTGGCTCAAATTTGGAATGGCGAAAAATTGCATCTTGGGTTAACACATAAGCTACTTTTCATCCCGGGAAAATCCATGATTCCCGTGGGATTAGTTAAAAACCAAAATTCACGCGGAAAAAATCTTCACGCCGCAAGTCAAGACCGGTTTGGCTGAAATTCGGAATGGAGATAGATGATAACCTGGGTTAATAAAAAGGCTACTTTTCATTCCGGAAAAATCCATGGTTTTCGCGGGAAAACTGAAAAATTGATATTCACGCGCGAAAAATACTACTTTACGCTGCACTTACTGACCTGATATGACTGAAATTCGGAAAAGAGATAGATTTTATCCTGGATTAATACATAGGCTACTTTTCATCCCGGAAAATTTCATGGTATATCAGAGAAGATACTGACTCACTCACTCACTGACATATCAACGCACAGCCCAAACTACTGCGTCTAGAGACTTCAAATTTGGCACACAGGTCCCTTATGAGGTCTAAGGGTGCCTTAAGAAAGGATTTTTCAAAATTCCCCCCTAAAGGGGTGAAACGGGGCTCCAAAGTTCGTATTTTATCAAGCTTCGATACTCCTTCACGCCGCAACTACTGAACCGATTTGGCTCAAATTTGGAATGGCGATATATTGCATCTCGGGTTAACACATAAGCTACTTTTCATCCCGGGAAAATCCATAGTTCCCGTGGGATTAGTTAAAAACCAAAATTCACGCGGAAAAAAATCTTCACGCCGCAAGTACAAGACGGATTTGTCTGAAATTTGGAATGGAGATAGATGATATCCTGGGTTATTAAAAAGGCTACTTTTTATCCCGGAAAAATCCGTGGTTTTCGCGGAAAACTAAAAAATTGATATTCACGCGCGAAAAATACTGCTTTACGCTGCACTTACTGATCTGATATGACTGAAATTCGGAAAGGAGATAGATTTTGTCCTGGATTAATACATAAGCTACTTTTCATCCCGGAAAATTTCATGGTTTCCATGATAATAGTGATAGATAATATGCCTTCATGCCGTAATTACTGAACTGATTTGGAATAGAGATTTATATCCTGGAATAATACTTAGGCTACTTTTTATCCCGTAAAAATCCATGGTTCCTTCGGGAACAGCGAAAAACAGATATTCACGCGGGAAAAATATTCCTTCACGCCGTAATTGCTGAACTGATTTGGCTGAAAATTAGAATACAGAGGGCTATTTTTTATCCCGGGAAAATCAATGGTTATTTCTCCCGCGTGAATATTTTTTTTTCACTATTCCAGCGGGCGAAATACTCATTCACGCTGCAACTATTGAAAATTTTTGGCTGAAAGTTAAAATGAAAGGAAAAATCGATGGTTCCCGTGAGAATAGGGAAAACTAAAATTTACGCGGGCGAAGCCGCGGGTATCTGCTAGTTAGTTTATATGACTGCTATCATTTTGATCAGTAATAAGCCACTTACAGTCCAAGAGAGTTCAAGCAGGGTTGAGATGTTTGGGTATTCATTCTCATTTTATTAATCATTAGTTTTGTAAGTATGTACTATCCTTTATTTGTATAATTGTAAAATTATAATCTATTAACGTACTATAACACACTATATTAGTTTTATAAATAAAGTTGATTATCTATTCTGCTAATAAATATTTTGCGCTGTGCTCTCGTAAAAGCTTTATTCTTGTTTAAGTTCTCCCATTGAATCTGGAAAGTGTTAGACTTCTCGCTGTATGCAATTTATATGTGTAAATAAAATTAATTGCAGGGCTTACTGTGTTAATAAATAAATGGTATATTTATTTGTTTTGAAGCTGGCAAGAGTTTTAATCGCATAAGCTTTTGAACTTGTTAAGACGGTTCATGCGTTAGTATTATGCTTGAGTCAAAATTTACGATTTCCGAAGGAACATAAAATAGTTATGTGTTTAATTATAGATTAGATAATTGAATTCATATTATTTGGCATTTCATAATCTAGAACTTGTCTCAAAAATATTTTAAAATATGTGTATAACTTTCTCACTAGAACAGTTTTTGTATAGGCTGTTTGCTAAAATAGCGGTCGACGCTTTACGCAGATGCAAGATATTTGCCATGTTTCTTATCACAAACTTATAACAATGACATATTTAGAAAATTAATAACATTTACTAAAAAGTGTCTCAAAAAAAAACACGATTTTCCTAGATTTTCATTCAAAAACCATAAAACCGAAAAGTGCCATTTTTCGATAAATTAAACGTATTATTTTAGGATAAAATCCAAGATATTTTGTTATTTCTGAAATATAGTAATTTAATTCAATTAATATTCAATGTCACTGGTTATTTACTATTTTAATAAGTTGTATATTTATTTTACTGTAATTTTTTTTGTAATCGACGCAAAATTGCATTAGCGCCAACGAATTCCTTTTTTGTATGGAGCGAAACGCGATTCACACCGTGCCGCATGAACGCTCTTATTAAAATTAAAATAATTTTAGAAACTAACCAATATTATCGATTTCTACAAAAGGCGAAGGCATTGCAATAAATACCAATCTTGTATTAATGAAAATTACGCGATCCCTACATATTATAGTGTTTTTTTCAACTAGGACAGTAAGAGGAAGCTAAAATCTTCACAAAAAAGGTCTACAGTTAGAAAGTTAGTTCCTCTTTCCTATATCACATATTGTTTGGCACTTCCCCACTCTGCCCAGGTTAAAAAAAAACATTATATAAGTACTACTGAATTATTGTAAGGTAAGTTTTTGTATTAAAAAAATACATAATATTTATACATTAAATAAAATCATTGTTGTATTTTAATATTTTTTTATTTATTCATTAATAGTCATTTCAAACACGACTTACAATACAAAACACTTGCAGTTCCATTAGTCAGGTCACATATTTATCTATGAGTCAGGTAAAGTCCGGTCGCGGACCTGGCGCATTATTTTGACGCGGGAGTGACAGAGACAGGTAGTAACAGGTTAATGTACGAAATTCTTCCTATTCCGCGACCGGACTTTAGGTGTGCTGAGATTTCGTCAGTTTGTACTAAAAGCTTTATTATGATAACAATTTTGACTATTTTTGACGTGACAACGTCTTATAAATCGATAGAGCCGGTTGCACGCACGAAAAAACATGACTCATCCGGCGTTACCTTGCTCATGCAGCGTTACCGGCGTTACCTCGCGAGCGCGGAACGAGCGACAATGAAGACGTTGTCACGTTCAACTATCGCCAGTAAACCGACTTTACAGGCAACCAATTTTTTTGACGTGACAACGTCTTATAATTCGATAGAGCCGGTTGCACGCACGAAAAAACATGACTCATCCGGCGTTACCGGCGTTACCTCGCTCATGCGGCGTTACCTCGCGAGCGCGGAACGAGCGACAAAGAAGACGTTGTCACGTTCAACTATCGTCAGTAAACCGACTTTACAGACAACCAATTTTTTTGTTAAAAAAGGTTCTTCCTTGTTTATTGATAGGTACATGCATGCAAACTCAAAGCATCCTATTTTGTGGAAATGAATCGTATTTCCTATTTCATTCTGGGTAAATCCTACCGACAGATAATAAAATTTGAACATTATAATTGAGCAAAATCATGCCGTTTAAAATACATAGTGTGCGTATTTCAAATACATACACCGAAAATTGGCAGTTTAAGATTTGAGAACCTACAACTACAGCATACCTACTTAAGATGTAACTTTCACAAGTTTAACACATTCTACATTCACAAATCACAATCACTCAAAACGAACCTAATACAAGTAAGTGTCGCTTAAATTAATATCACTTTTGGGTACAAATTCTATAGCATCAAAAATTTTTTGAAGACAAATGGATGTGCTCTAGGTTGGTTAGAGTGCATAGTATTATATTATAAAATAACATAAAACGTAATGGTTTCAATAATTATAATAATGACAAGCGATAATCACAGAAACATATGACATTTTTTTCGTGTGACAATAATTAATTTGTGCTTCATTATTTGCTGTTTTTTGTCAAAATAATAGACTTATTTAAGGGGTCGGCGGCTGCTTAGTTCGTAGCCACTCGACGTGTGTCTGTTACTCCCTCTTAAGTCCATTGCCGTTCTGTGTTGCGGCGGCCTTTTCTAGTTCTTCGCGGCGACTAGTTTGATACCTTAAAATAAAAAAAATTGCTAATTAAACAAGCTGGAAAATAAGCGCAACTGAAAATTTTAAACTTAGGTTTAGCTTTCTTCGTAAAAACTCAAAAATGTTTCGCCGTGTTCGGAAAGCAGGTTGTATATTATCTTCTTTCTCTAATATATACAATTCTCGTGCCATTTTTTGTTACCAAACTCCTCCGAAACGGCTGGACTGATTGTCATGTCTGAGAGTAGTTCGTAAGCTTTTTTTTTTTTTATATCCCTTATGGCAAAACAACGTTTGCCCGGTCAGCTAGTAAGTGAAGAAAAAATTTACATGATTGTTGGCTGATTAACATTACAAAACGCACAGCCTAAGCCGCTAGACCCAGAAGTCTAGACTCCTTTGGCACATAGGTTTCTTAAATGGTCTGGGGGTGCAATAAGAAAGCTTTTTCAAAACTCAACCCTTTGGTGTGAAACGGGTGTCCAAGGTTTGTTTCAAGAGTTACTGTTACTGCTTTACGTCGAAACTACTGAACCGATTTGGAATGGAGACAGATTGTTCCCTGGATTCACATACATAGGCTACTTGTTATCCCGGAAAAATCCATGGTCCCTACCCACGGTGTTTGTGAAAAATAGAAAACGCGGGCGTTATTAAAACTGTGTACAGAATGTATTCGGGGGCATCAGACAAACGGGAATAGTTGTGTGCACAATAAAATTATTTACGCGACAACAGATTCGTCATACTAAATTTTTGGCACGTTGCCAATCTGATGCGATAGAACTAATTTTATTTCGATATTCGTGTTTACATCTCATAAAAATTGGTCAAGGCGCGCACGGTTACTATCTGAGGCCCGAGCTACGTAGCCTCTTCACGGACGCCGTTCGTCAAGGTCCTGTGGTATTATTAATAACTTTCGTTTCTATCAGCACATCAATCTCAACAGAAATTGAATCAAACATTTCAACTAGCGGGTATGAAAATATTGTGGGATCAAAGAAAGATTTGACGTGGGGAAACGATGTTTTCGGTGTTTATTGCGGTGTAGGATAGAGGTGACGTCAACACAATCCGCGATTAGAATACTGAATACGATCATTTAAGTGGCTATTTTGCGCTGACAACTCCAGTGCGCAATAAAAATGGGTAATAAAATCTTATGATTATGGTGCCGCAGATACTTAAGAAACTTTGAAAGTAGATACGAGTAAGTAGTTTATAATAAAAGTGATTATATACTCGTGTGTAGGTAATAATGGACTGATATTCAGTCACAGCTGAAATATCATTGTCGAGTAAGGGAGAGAATCGCACTACAGCTAGTTGCAAGCAAAATTAGGCTGTATTATTATACATAATAATGGTTTAAGACATAAATTACAATGTATTAGTTTGTTTATAAAAATACACATATACCCTGTATTTTTATAAATTAATTTCACATTGTACATTGTAATACGTTTATATATAGGTTTTCTCAGGACACTTTTTTTCGTGAATTTTGTATTACACCCGGGGTCCTTAGTAAGTCAATGTTTATTATAGTTATTTTTATTCATTTATTAAAAACCGACTTGAAGAAGCACCAAACTTATTATACTCATAGAATTAAACGTCGCAGGCTAACCAGTGTTTAGCTCTTACCAGACCACCAGCCTTCCAGTGAGCATAAAGAAGAAAACCAAAGCCGGCGCGCAGCGGTCGAACGGGTCGCCGACCATGACATGGGAATACGCAGCGAGGATCATGAGGAACACTAGACCTACGTTGGCTGTATTCTTTATTTTATCTGGAATACAAAAAACATGTTATCAATCACTTCGTGCAAATGTCATCAACTAATGTTATCACCGGATATTTTAATAAATCAAATTCGGATTTGAGTCTCGAGTTCGATTCCCAGCTCGTTACCACGGTCCACGGACCGCCCAACCAGCAAAGCGCTGCGTTACAATACTGTGTAGCAACCCTATTAAGAGGATACACTGAGTTTATTTTTGTCCTTCTCACTCTTACAAACACTTTGTTGGGTGCAGTGCAGAATATAACAGAAAAAGACGTTTTACCTAATTATTAAAAAATAAGCAAGTTATCAAAAAATCGTTTCTGAGCGTTTTTGTATAATATTAGTACCGACACATTAAAACAAAAATTATAATTACATCTATTATAGTTTCCGATAAAAATGAGAAAAATGGAAATTTTGGATCAACTTTTGTGAGATTTTTTTTCTCGAGAAAACTGTTATCTACCTAATCGTGATTCTGCTTCTGAGCGAATTAAGATTAAAGTCCCAAAATACATGACTTTTAAATTTGAAAGCAACTGTCTGTATAGTTTTTGAACTGCAGAACACTAAAAATGACCGTTTACGCCGTTAATATATTAGGACTTTACACATATAGATACCTACATTGCAAAATAGACCCAAAGTAAACGATAGCTGGTGTTATGGGTACTAGAAAACTGAAAAATATATGATGTGTACATAAATACTTTAAATAAGAAATACACCCTAGACTGGCAAACAATCTTGCTCATCCCACAAACATTTCCAGTTGTGGGAGTCGAACCCACGAACACCGATGTACAGGTAAAAGGCAGGACCACTACCAACTACGTCAATCTAAATATTGTCATAAAAATCAGTCCACATTATCAGAATTTCTTAAAGTTTTAAGCTGAAAGTAAGTATATGGGAAAGCGCCTTGTAGAACCTATGCGGAATTTGATAGCTTCCAATTGGCGCTAAACCTTAAGGTGCATTGCTGCACCATCAATTTGCTTCAGTAAATAGTAGGTTAACCGTTGTCGTTGCTAAAATATGCTCTTGCTTTCAGTGAGCTCAGTTTGTTCTGGCTCTTAAACAGTACCTATCTACTTACGACTTGGTATTACTGCCAGCGCCAGCCCGAACAAGATTTCTAGCCCCCCGACAGTCCGACGATACCATTTCGACGGCAGTTTAAAATCCAACATTTCCGAGAATGGAAAAACTTTCGCATACCTCACATATTCTTTTCGCTAAAATTAAAATAAAGTCTTTTAGATTATAATTAAGTATTAAGTCTCCGCGCCCTCTTCGACGACTAAATAAATAAAAATGTATATCAGGAAATTACACGCGTCGCAATCTAGCCCCAAAGTAAGCGATAGCTTGTGTTAAGGGTACTAGATAACTGATAAATATACATACATATATTAACACCTAGACACTGGAAAACATTCATACTCCACACAAACATTAACCAGTAGTGAGAATCGAACGACCGACCGACGTAGACGGCAGGTTCGCTACCGCTACGCCATTCGGTCGTCGTCTAGATACCGCACTACCTAAAAACAATAGAGTATTTTACTCAAATCAAAATATTGATTTATTTATTAACTCTTATAAGAAACAAAACTGTCACTCTTGCCATAGTAACTCCATACAAATTTTCGTTTTGCGAGAAAGGCACTGAAGAAAAATTCAAATGAATAAGAATTTTATTTTCATTATTTCTAACCTAGGTAGTTTATTGTTTAAAGCGTTAAAAAATGAATGCGGCAACTTTTTATTAGGGAGGATAATGATAGTTCACATGGGATTGTAATACCGATATCGGATATTGATATAAATACCGATAATTATAGGTATCGATTAACACAAAAAAAAATATTTTTGCGCGACTGCACCGATGATATATAGATTATAGAGCAAGAATGCGCAAAAATGTTGAACGCTTCACAGTTTTGCCTGTCAATCGATGCCTAATTATTATCGGTATTTATATCGATATCCGATATCGGCATTAGGTAAGTACAGTCCCTAAACACAGTATCTTTCTTGGGTGGCCCTTGTACTTAGAAATCTCGTGGCGCCAACGATGGCACAGTTTTATTACACAAACTGGCATTTTATTTCAGGTTATATTTATTTATTCTATATTATATTACTTAGAAGTTAGAATCTTTTAGATACTTATCAGTTTATAATTATCACACTAATGTGTGGTAATATTTTAAAAGGGAAAGTTTGTATGGTGTATGTTTTTTACTGTCTCAAGCTACAACTGCTGAACCAGTTTGGGTGAAATTAAGAATAGAGATTTAGCAATGGTAAATTAATTTATAAATTAATCTACCATTGATAACTACCTTTTATGCATTGAAGGCCACATTTTATCCCGAAATTAATAGTTCCTTCGGCATTCGTGAAAAACTGAAATGTATGCGGCTAAAAGCTCCAGTAGGCCAAAATAAACTTGCGGGTCGACTATTTATATTAGTTTAGTCGAGCTCAAAATACTTGATTTCTAGAAAATTTATGAAAAAGTACCAGGTACTGTAAATTTAATATCAATGCATTCATGCAACCCCTAGCATAGAAATCACAGACAGGTTTTAATATTTTATAAAATTTCCGCGCTCTATCGAGGTATAAAATATATATTTGTATTACTCATATTAAGTTTTAGGATTAACTATTTTATGGATAATAACTAGAATAGGTATCATAACTAGAAATCGCGTTGATAAATAAAATTGAATGTAGTACAAGTGTCTTAAATCAAGTTCTATTTGCTTAGTGTAAAACCTGCTGCAATGAAATAAAGCGTGGAAGACGTCCTACTGTCGCAGTAAGACAGCTTACAGCTCCTCTGGGCATTAGGCGGCAGGCCAACTACTAAAATAGAAAGCCACATTGCTCCGAAACGAAAAATCTTAATGCAACTAGCGACCTTTTTAATTTTACCTCGACACTTAGTTGGTACGCATACGGAATTTGTCAGTACGAGGATGTACTTACCAAATCTTTATGCAATTCCTTTGAAATAAATGGTGACAGCTTTGTTATTCCCACAAATATAAAGAAAATTCCCAAGAGAATGGACAAGCTTTTTAATACGATGGATCCCATACTGCTCTGCAATTATTTTCCTTATTTCACCACACTTTACACTATCATTATATCATTTACGGATTAGTGTAAATTAAACACGGTAACGCATTGTAACCCAAAACAATCAAATCTTCCTAAAAAATGTTTTAAATCACTATCTTTTACTCCAGTATTTAAACATTGTAAATGATTTTACGGAATAAACGAAATTTCCCTGAATTACTAATTAGAATTGCAAAAGGCAAAAGCACGCTTGGCACGCTTCGTGTTACGGGTTAGCCCGTTCAACGTTCGCGCCGGCGCGAAAAAAATCCATATCAAATATTTTAAATTTTATCATTGGTTCAGATGCGAGGTATTTGTCACAGACCAAAGAATAATAACATCTATCGATAAGCCAACAGCAATAATTTTGAATCTGTGGCAAAAACACTACAGGTAATGGCGGCGTAACAGCGGATGTGGCGTCAAATTCAAAAAAATTCAATGACATGATCCGTTCTATTTCTAAGCGTTTGATATTAGTGTCGAAGTACCTATATAACGGCATAATATCTGTATAAATATTATGCTCGCAAAACTCATTGCCATAGTCAAATGCCTCAGAATACAGAAAAAACTGACTATTTTCGAAAAATTTAATAAAATTTGAATTTTCGCGGCCGGATATACCCATTCACAGGTGGCTCGATGAAAGTAGCCCGCGAAATTCAAATTATTTTACTTTTTCACAAAATAGTAGGCTAATGCAGCGGTGGCTTATATTGCGATTTGGTTTCCGTTTCGATTAATTTGGAAACTGGGAACCACCTGAATATTTTCTTCGAGGTCAGTTAGGTTAGGTTAGGTTGTCGAAAATGGGGGTAATTTTCGCATAATTAGTTAAGTTTGACCTTTTACTAGCTGGCCAGGCAAACGTTTTGCCATTAAGGTATAAGAAATGGATAAATTGCAGGTAATTATTTTGGCTTTATACAACAGAAGGAGGGAACTGGGAACATCTATAAATAAAATTCATGTTACTTCCATTATTCAACTATATTTACAAAATGCTTTCACCTGACAGCAATTACAATGTTATTGTTCCCAATTATTTTGTCTAAAAAGTATGAATGTTAATTTCTTTAGTGATAAAATTTCTTTTACCTTCAAAATCACACCAGTTCTTTTCAAATAAAACACATGTACCTCATTGCTCATGGTTATCATATTAAAACAATTTTGGGCCATTTGTATTTTGATGTGTAAAGCTGGTTTAGAATAAAACAATATTTTCTGAATAGTTTCCATTTTTTAGTTTTACTTCAAATTCCTTCATGAATTGCTCTGAACCACAAAGGAGGTACTGATCATTTGGACGAGGTTTTAAAGAATCAAGTTCTGTTATGGTGAATTTATTGTTCAAGATGGGTTCATTATATTTTATGCTCATATGAAAGCTTTCATCTGGTGCAATACTCAAATAAATTTTATATCTGAAGTTCCAATATGAATTAAATTCATACAGCTCATGTCTGAACAAAATTTCAGTAATATCTTTACAACAATAACATAAAACCATTCGTGTATTTTGTTCTTCATTGCTTATTATACTCTGGATTATAGACATAAAAGGAGCAACACCTGTCCCTTGAGCAATCATTATAATTCTATTGAATTTATCAGGTTGCATATTATAAGAACCGTATGGACCTCTCCATAGGGTTTTCTGTCCAATAGTCAAGTTGAACAAATAGTTTGAAACTAATCCATTAGTGTATCTTTTCACTGCTATAAAAAAATCGCATTCCTTGGCGTGCTCGCCCTGTTCTTGTAACTTAATAGGAGTATATGCTCTAGTACACGACACATTATCAGCTGAAGTGTATTTGATAAGGAAATGATCACCAGGTCTCCACCAGACTTTTGGACATTGATCATGTTTGGACTTTTGGAAGAAAAGAATTTTGTGTGTACCACTTATTTGTAAGACATCAAGCAAATAAAAAACTTTATATTCTAGCTGCGATATACCATAATCCGTAACATCATACGAATTATCTCCTTGTTTATACTCTTCGTACAATTTTAATTGTTTGTCGAACACATCGAATATACACGGATTACAACCACTGTTGCAACAATCTTCCTGTTTTGGCTGAGTAGGTGGCTTCATTGATCATTATCATTTGATGAGGTAAACTGAAAACTTCAGGAAAAATTTCGTGTTTGGTTTTTGTTTTTTAATAACACAGAACACTATATTATATAATAATTATACTCTGAGATCTACCTACCTAAAGTAGCATATACACAATGGCGTATGCTGGCCCACTGCAGGCCTGAGGCCATCGCCATTGTGTACAGGGGGAAATGGTATGCAATGGCGGACAATGGTCGACGATGGCGCGCGATCGGGAAGTTGTCGGTTTTTGGCGCACACTTCAAAGGAATCGTGGCGTTGCGTGGTCTGTGGTGTTCAAACAATGGCCCATTGCTCAGTTCGCCACCGACCTATTGGAAATAGTAAACCTATTTGATAATCGATTACATCAAAATATAAAAAATAAGAAGAAAACGTTCGTGCGTTGACATTCGATTAAAAACATTCAAATAATATATTGTAACATGATTTAAGATATAAATAAAATGTTTATTTAGTAATATATATTCCACTGCTATTATTTCATTAGGTTATGGGCTTGCATTTTGTTCTAAAATAGTGTTGAACGAAAAATACGATGGAAGAAAATCATCAGTCTGGTTCCGGCCTTTGCGGTCATATTGAAAAGTTGAAAGGTACGGAAAATTTTGCAAATTGGAAATTTAAGATTAAAAACTATCTTGAATTGAAAGGCTGGTGGTGGGTCGTAAGAAATGAAGTTCAAACAAGTAAGCAAAAAGAAAGCTTAGCAGAAGTGGACACAAAAGTAAGAACTACGCTTTGTCTTTTATTAGAACCTGATTGTTTTACGCACGTGTATAGAGCAAAGACTGCTAAAGAGGTCTGGGAGAGTCTCTGTAAAGCGTATGAAGATAAGGGTTGGGGAAGACGTATCATGTTACAACGGAAAATATGGCAATGTAAACTTGAGAACTTCGAGTCTATGGAGAAATATATCTCGGAAATAATGTTTTTGTCAAACCAGTTGCACGATATCGATGCTCCCATTGATGATGACTGGATTGTATCTATTATGTTAAGCGGGTTGAGTGAAATATATAATCCTCTTATAATGGCTATAGATAACAGTGGACAAAAACTTAGTCTTGAGCAAGTGAAAACTAAACTGATGCAAGAGGCAAATAGACAGAGGGGTGAATCAAGTGGAAGTACATCATCGCATGTGTTAATGAGTAACAAATCGGACATGATTTCCCAAAAATCTAAAAGCTGTTCGAAATCAAATAAGCCGAAATTTGTCTACAAATGTTTTAAATGTCATAGACAAGGCCATAAAGCATCGGAATGCAAAGAAAAGAAGGAGAACACAGCGGTAAATAAGTGTGCATCAATTTGTATGAGTACTTCAGAAAAGAAGCCAGTTAAGACAAATAGTTGGTTCATCGATAGTGGATGTTCCCACCACATGACCCACGATATAAGTAAGTTATTTAATTACCAAAAACAGAAAAATAACAAAATCAGAGTGGCAAATGGGGAGGAACTATCAGTCCATGGTGGAGGGAACGCTAACGTGAAAATCAGTGCAAACACAGAACTTGCATTAGATAATGTTTTGCATGTCCCCGAATTGAGCATGAATTTGATTTCTGTAAGCAAGCTAATTGAAAAAGGTTATATTATGAATTTCAATGAAAAAGGTTGTATCATAATGAAAGAGGATAAACAAATTGTCAAATGTCATGATGTTGGTGGAATTTTCGAATTAAAAGAAAATCAAGACGTAACATTGAATGTGACATTGTCAAGTCAAAATTTATCGAACCTTTGGCATAAGAGATTAGCACATTTGAGTAAACAATACATGAATAAATTACGAAATCTAGTGAATGGAATCAAATTTCAGCCGAATGATAAAATTGAACCATGCATACCATGTATCGAAGGAAAGACATGTAAGAAGCCTTTCAAAAATACAGGTACAAGAGCAAATGATGTCTTGGAAATAATTTATAGCGATATTTGTGGACCAATGGAAGAGCCATCGTTTAGTGGTTCGAGGTACATGTTGTTGTTTATCGACGACTTTACTCGGAAAACACATGTATATTTTCTGCAAAGTAAAAGTCAAACTTTTGATAAATTTCGCGAGTATAAGGCGGAAGTAGAGAAAGAGATGAACAAGTCAATTAAATGTTTAAGGACCGACAATGGGTCTGAGTATTGTAATCGTGTATTTGATAAATTTTTAAAGTCTGAAGGTATAAAGCACCAGACGACGGCCCCGTACACACCAGAGCAGAATTCTGTCGCGGAAAGGGCTAATAGAACGATTATAGAGAAGGCAAGAACGTTGCTATCTGAAGCCAATTTAAAGAAGAAGTATTGGGCAGAGGCTGTAAATATTGTTGTTTTTTTAAAAAATAGGAGTCCTACTAAGGCTGTAAAAGACAGTGTTCCGGAAGAGTTATGGTCAGGAAAGAAAGTTGATCTGAGTCATCTTAAGGTGTTTGGTTGTTTAGCCTATGGATTGGTACCTAAACAAAAGAGACAAAAATTAGACAGCAAAACTGTAGCTATGATTTTTGTGGGATATCCTAATAAGACCAAAGCGTATCGATTAATGGATCGAAATACCAATACCATCTATGTATTTAGAGATGTGGAATTTATAGTAAATGTTTTTCCTGGTGATAACGATGTACAAACGAAGAACACAGTTGTTCCTATAAATCTGGAGGAGGGACATAAAGAGTCTGTGCCATGTGATAAACCCAAAGAGGTTGGCAATAAGGACGATGAAGTTAATACGATTGTTGAAACGAGAAAGAATAAAAATGAAACTGAAAACAATGTAGAAATGGTTGATGATGAAGACGAGACTAAAGATGTTGTTGAAAAAGTTGAACCGCGTTATAATCTTCGATCACGCAAAAAACCTGATGTAAATAATTGTATTTGTAATGCTATTGCAGACATTGACGGCGATCCTGTAACTATTGAAGAAGCTTTGGCGAGACCAGATGGAGATTTATGGCAAAAAGCCATAGATGACGAGATTCGATCGTTTAAGGAAAACGAAACTTGGAACCTGGTTCCATTGCCGAAGGATAAAAAGCCTATTCATTGCAAGTGGGTTTTTAAAATCAAAAAGGATAGCGATGGAAATGTTGTTAAATATAAGGCTAGGCTAGTAGCTAAAGGTTTTACACAGGTACGTGGTGTAGATTATAATGAAACATATTCACCTGTAGTTCGAAGCTCCACTTTGCGGCTGTTATTCTCATTAGCTGCTGAATATGATTGGTTTATTGATCAATGGGATGTAAATACTGCTTTCTTATATGGCAAATTGAAAGAAGATATTTACATGTTACAGCCGAAAGGTGCAGTTCTCAAGGGTCAGGAAACAATGGTATGTAAATTACAAAAATCACTGTATCGCTTAAAGCAAGCTTCGAATGCGTGGTTTAACGAATTAGATACAACAATGTTAGATTTAGGTTTTATACAGTCGAAAATTGAACCATGTTTATATCGTAAAAGCACAACTGACAATAAAATAATTATTGTCGTTATATATGTGGATGATATATTTGTTTTTGGAAATAGTGAGGAAGAGAAGCTTAACTTAAAATTAGGTCTTCTCGATAAATTCAAACTCAAAGATTTAGGACCGGCTAGGCATGTTTTAGGAATGCGCCTGAGACGTGAAAATGGGGTTATTTTTCTAGATCAGGAACAGTATATTCTAAATGTATTAATTGAGTTTGGATTATCAGATTGTAAGCCTGCAGCTACTCCGATGGAGGTTGGTCTCCAGCTAGAAAAGGCTTCGGAGTCAGATATGAGGCCATATCAAAATCTGATAGGATGTCTAAATTACTTGGCAATTAATACAAGACCTGATATTGCGCATGCTTTGAGTGTTTTGTCGCAATTTAATTCTGAAAAAAATCCATATCAAATATTTTAAATTTTATCATTGGTTCAGATGCGAGGTATTTGTCACAGACCAAAGAATAATAACATCTATCGATAAGCCAACA
Organism: Coenonympha arcania; assembly: GCA_036785405.1. NCBI lineage: Eukaryota > Metazoa > Arthropoda > Insecta > Lepidoptera > Nymphalidae > Coenonympha > Coenonympha arcania. Next base: position 7,734,861 of record CM072061.1, read on the forward strand.
GCAATAATTTTGAATCTGTGGCAAAAACACTACAGGTAATGGCGGCGTAACAGCGGATGTGGCGTCAAATTCAAAAAAATTCAATGACATGATCCGTTCTATTTCTAAGCGTTTGATATTAGTGTCGAAGTACCTATATAACGGCATAATATCTGTATAAATATTATGCTCGCAAAACTCATTGCCATAGTCAAATGCCTCAGAATACAGAAAAAACTGACTATTTTCGAAAAATTTAATAAAATTTGAATTTTCGCGGCCGGATATACCCATTCACAGGTGGCTCGATGAAAGTAGCCCGCGAAATTCAAATTATTTTACTTTTTCACAAAATAGTAGGCTAATGCAGCGGTGGCTTATATTGCGATTTGGTTTCCGTTTCGATTAATTTGGAAACTGGGAACCACCTGAATATTTTCTTCGAGGTCAGTTAGGTTAGGTTAGGTTGTCGAAAATGGGGGTAATTTTCGCATAATTAGTTAAGTTTGACCTTTTACTAGCTGGCCAGGCAAACGTTTTGCCATTAAGGTATAAGAAATGGATAAATTGCAGGTAATTATTTTGGCTTTATACAACAGAAGGAGGGAACTGGGAACATCTATAAATAAAATTCATGTTACTTCCATTATTCAACTATATTTACAAAATGCTTTCACCTGACAGCAATTACAATGTTATTGTTCCCAATTATTTTGTCTAAAAAGTATGAATGTTAATTTCTTTAGTGATAAAATTTCTTTTACCTTCAAAATCACACCAGTTCTTTTCAAATAAAACACATGTACCTCATTGCTCATGGTTATCATATTAAAACAATTTTGGGCCATTTGTATTTTGATGTGTAAAGCTGGTTTAGAATAAAACAATATTTTCTGAATAGTTTCCCTTTTTTAGTTTTACTTCAAATTCCTTCATGAATTGCTCTGAACCACAAAGGAGGTACTGATCATTTGGACGAGGTTTTAAAGAATCAAGTTCTGTTATGGTGAATTTATTGTTCAAGATGGGTTCATTATATTTTATGCTCATATGAAAGCTTTCATCTGGTGCAATACTCAAATAAATTTTATATCTGAAGTTCCAATATGAATTAAATTCATACAGCTCATGTCTGAACAAAATTTCAGTAATATCTTTACAACAATAACATAAAACCATTCGTGTATTTTGTTCTTCATTGCTTATTATACTCTGGATTATAGACATAAAAGGAGCAACACCTGTCCCTTGAGCAATCATTATAATTCTATTGAATTTATCAGGTTGCATATTATAAGAACCGTATGGACCTCTCCATAGGGTTTTCTGTCCAATAGTCAAGTTGAACAAATAGTTTGAAACTAATCCATTAGTGTATCTTTTCACTGCTATAAAAAAATCGCATTCCTTGGCGTGCTCGCCCTGTTCTTGTAACTTAATAGGAGTATATGCTCTAGTACACGACACATTATCAGCTGAAGTGTATTTGATAAGGAAATGATCACCAGGTCTCCACCAGACTTTTGGACATTGATCATGTTTGGACTTTTGGAAGAAAAGAATTTTGTGTGTACCACTTATTTGTAAGACATCAAGCAAATAAAAAACTTTATATTCTAGCTGCGATATACCATAATCCGTAACATCATACGAATTATCTCCTTGTTTATACTCTTCGTACAATTTTAATTGTTTGTCGAACACATCGAATATACACGGATTACAACCACTGTTGCAACAATCTTCCTGTTTTGGCTGAGTAGGTGGCTTCATTGATCATTATCATTTGATGAGGTAAACTGAAAACTTCAGGAAAAATTTCGTGTTTGGTTTTTGTTTTTTAATAACACAGAACACTATATTATATAATAATTATACTCTGAGATCTACCTACCTAAAGTAGCATATACACAATGGCGTATGCTGGCCCACTGCAGGCCTGAGGCCATCGCCATTGTGTACAGGGGGAAATGGTATGCAATGGCGGACAATGGTCGACGATGGCGCGCGATCGGGAAGTTGTCGGTTTTTGGCGCACACTTCAAAGGAATCGTGGCGTTGCGTGGTCTGTGGTGTTCAAACAATGGCCCATTGCTCAGTTCGCCACCGACCTATTGGAAATAGTAAACCTATTTGATAATCGATTACATCAAAATATAAAAAATAAGAAGAAAACGTTCGTGCGTTGACATTCGATTAAAAACATTCAAATAATATATTGTAACATGATTTAAGATATAAATAAAATGTTTATTTAGTAATATATATTCCACTGCTATTATTTCATTAGGTTATGGGCTTGCATTTTGTTCTAAAATAGTGTTGAACGAAAAATACGATGGAAGAAAATCATCAGTCTGGTTCCGGCCTTTGCGGTCATATTGAAAAGTTGAAAGGTACGGAAAATTTTGCAAATTGGAAATTTAAGATTAAAAACTATCTTGAATTGAAAGGCTGGTGGTGGGTCGTAAGAAATGAAGTTCAAACAAGTAAGCAAAAAGAAAGCTTAGCAGAAGTGGACACAAAAGTAAGAACTACGCTTTGTCTTTTATTAGAACCTGATTGTTTTACGCACGTGTATAGAGCAAAGACTGCTAAAGAGGTCTGGGAGAGTCTCTGTAAAGCGTATGAAGATAAGGGTTGGGGAAGACGTATCATGTTACAACGGAAAATATGGCAATGTAAACTTGAGAACTTCGAGTCTATGGAGAAATATATCTCGGAAATAATGTTTTTGTCAAACCAGTTGCACGATATCGATGCTCCCATTGATGATGACTGGATTGTATCTATTATGTTAAGCGGGTTGAGTGAAATATATAATCCTCTTATAATGGCTATAGATAACAGTGGACAAAAACTTAGTCTTGAGCAAGTGAAAACTAAACTGATGCAAGAGGCAAATAGACAGAGGGGTGAATCAAGTGGAAGTACATCATCGCATGTGTTAATGAGTAACAAATCGGACATGATTTCCCAAAAATCTAAAAGCTGTTCGAAATCAAATAAGCCGAAATTTGTCTACAAATGTTTTAAATGTCATAGACAAGGCCATAAAGCATCGGAATGCAAAGAAAAGAAGGAGAACACAGCGGTAAATAAGTGTGCATCAATTTGTATGAGTACTTCAGAAAAGAAGCCAGTTAAGACAAATAGTTGGTTCATCGATAGTGGATGTTCCCACCACATGACCCACGATATAAGTAAGTTATTTAATTACCAAAAACAGAAAAATAACAAAATCAGAGTGGCAAATGGGGAGGAACTATCAGTCCATGGTGGAGGGAACGCTAACGTGAAAATCAGTGCAAACACAGAACTTGCATTAGATAATGTTTTGCATGTCCCCGAATTGAGCATGAATTTGATTTCTGTAAGCAAGCTAATTGAAAAAGGTTATATTATGAATTTCAATGAAAAAGGTTGTATCATAATGAAAGAGGATAAACAAATTGTCAAATGTCATGATGTTGGTGGAATTTTCGAATTAAAAGAAAATCAAGACGTAACATTGAATGTGACATTGTCAAGTCAAAATTTATCGAACCTTTGGCATAAGAGATTAGCACATTTGAGTAAACAATACATGAATAAATTACGAAATCTAGTGAATGGAATCAAATTTCAGCCGAATGATAAAATTGAACCATGCATACCATGTATCGAAGGAAAGACATGTAAGAAGCCTTTCAAAAATACAGGTACAAGAGCAAATGATGTCTTGGAAATAATTTATAGCGATATTTGTGGACCAATGGAAGAGCCATCGTTTAGTGGTTCGAGGTACATGTTGTTGTTTATCGACGACTTTACTCGGAAAACACATGTATATTTTCTGCAAAGTAAAAGTCAAACTTTTGATAAATTTCGCGAGTATAAGGCGGAAGTAGAGAAAGAGATGAACAAGTCAATTAAATGTTTAAGGACCGACAATGGGTCTGAGTATTGTAATCGTGTATTTGATAAATTTTTAAAGTCTGAAGGTATAAAGCACCAGACGACGGCCCCGTACACACCAGAGCAGAATTCTGTCGCGGAAAGGGCTAATAGAACGATTATAGAGAAGGCAAGAACGTTGCTATCTGAAGCCAATTTAAAGAAGAAGTATTGGGCAGAGGCTGTAAATACTGTTGTTTATTTAAAAAATAGGAGTCCTACTAAGGCTGTAAAAGACAGTGTTCCGGAAGAGTTATGGTCAGGAAAGAAAGTTGATCTGAGTCATCTTAAGGTGTTTGGTTGTTTAGCCTATGGATTGGTACCTAAACAAAAGAGACAAAAATTAGACAGCAAAACTGTAGCTATGATTTTTGTGGGATATCCTAATAAGACCAAAGCGTATCGATTAATGGATCGAAATACCAATACCATCTATGTATTTAGAGATGTGGAATTTATAGTAAATGTTTTTCCTGGTGATAACGATGTACAAACGAAGAACACAGTTGTTCCTATAAATCTGGAGGAGGGACATAAAGAGTCTGTGCCATGTGATAAACCCAAAGAGGTTGGCAATAAGGACGATGAAGTTAATACGATTGTTGAAACGAGAAAGAATAAAAATGAAACTGAAAACAATGTAGAAATGGTTGATGATGAAGACGAGACTAAAGATGTTGTTGAAAAAGTTGAACCGCGTTATAATCTTCGATCACGCAAAAAACCTGATGTAAATAATTGTATTTGTAATGCTATTGCAGACATTGACGGCGATCCTGTAACTATTGAAGAAGCTTTGGCGAGACCAGATGGAGATTTATGGCAAAAAGCCATAGATGACGAGATTCGATCGTTAAAGGAAAACGAAACTTGGAACCTGGTTCCATTGCCGAAGGATAAAAAGCCTATTCATTGCAAGTGGGTTTTTAAAATCAAAAAGGATAGCGATGGAAATGTTGTTAAATATAAGGCTAGGCTAGTAGCTAAAGGTTTTACACAGGTACGTGGTGTAGATTATAATGAAACATATTCACCTGTAGTTCGAAGCTCCACTTTGCGGCTGTTATTCTCATTAGCTGCTGAATATGATTGGTTTATTGATCAATGGGATGTAAATACTGCTTTCTTATATGGCAAATTGAAAGAAGATATTTACATGTTACAGCCGAAAGGTGCAGTTCTCAAGGGTCAGGAAACAATGGTATGTAAATTACAAAAATCACTGTATCGCTTAAAGCAAGCTTCGAATGCGTGGTTTAACGAATTAGATACAACAATGTTAGATTTAGGTTTTATACAGTCGAAAATTGAACCATGTTTATATCGTAAAAGCACAACTGACAATAAAATAATTATTGTCGTTATATATGTGGATGATATATTTGTTTTTGGAAATAGTGAGGAAGAGAAGCTTAACTTAAAATTAGGTCTTCTCGATAAATTCAAACTCAAAGATTTAGGACCGGCTAGGCATGTTTTAGGAATGCGCCTGAGACGTGAAAATGGGGTTATTTTTCTAGATCAGGAACAGTATATTCTAAATGTATTAATTGAGTTTGGATTATCAGATTGTAAGCCTGCAGCTACTCCGATGGAGGTTGGTCTCCAGCTAGAAAAGGCTTCGGAGTCAGATATGAGGCCATATCAAAATCTGATAGGATGTCTAAATTACTTGGCAATTAATACAAGACCTGATATTGCGCATGCTTTGAGTGTTTTGTCGCAATTTAATTCTGCTCATGATGAATCACACTACAAAGCTGCTCAGCGGGTATTGCGTTACTTGAAAGGAACATCAAAACTTTGCTTGAAGTTTCAAAAATCAAACAAGGTTAGTCTACATGGTTATGTAGATGCGGACTGGGGTGGCGCATATGACCGAAAATCATTTACTGGTTTTATTTTTAAACTAGGTTGTAACTTAATAACATGGGAGAGTAGAAAACAGCAATGTGTTTCACTGTCTTCTACAGAATCTGAGTATGTTGGTCTTTGTCAAGCTGCTAAGGAGGCGGTATATTTACGTAATTTGCTAGGTGAGCTCCTCAATAATGATTGTCGGATTAGTCCAGTTTTGTTGTATAATGACAACCAACCATGTCATAAAATAGCAAACAACAAAATGAATCATAATAGAACAAAACATATAGACATAAAATATCATTATATAAGAGAGGCAATAGCAAAGAATTATGTTAAGATTGAATATTTGCCAACTGAAGAAATGGTGGCCGATATTCTAACCAAATGTTTACATGGCCCTAAAATTAAACATTTTTTGTCAGAGTTATGTCTGAAAATATTTAATTAAGGGGGCATAGCAAATAATTTTGATTTTATTTTGTCTATAATCAAATATTTTCAAATTTGGTGTTAACGAATGTAAAGGCGTCTTTAGGTATGATTAACTAGAGTAAGGACGCGATGTATTTTAAAAAATAAATTGTGATGTAATAGATTAAGGGCGCGTATTGGAAATAGTAAACCTATTTGATAATCGATTACATCAAAATATAAAAAATAAGAAGAAAACGTTCGTGCGTTGACATTCGATTAAAAACATTCAAATAATATATTGTAACATGATTTAAGATATAAATAAAATGTTTATTTAGTAATATATATTCCACTGCTATTATTTCATTACGACCGCTGAACAGTGTATTCTTTTGTTGCGACCACTTCCAACAAAATTAAATTACTAAATTCAAATTAATAATTATTAAATTATTGATAAATTCGAATTATCGAATTCTCCTGATGGTTCTGCATGCATTTCGCTCAGCAGATTGTTCATGGTTTGCCTAAAAATGATAAAAAATTACTTAGTCATGTACGTAAGGAGCATGCCACGGGTGTGCCCGCGAAATTCAAATTTTTTGTGGTTTTACGCAATTTTTAAGCTAATAAGAAATAGTAGGCAGTTAAATTGCGGGAATTCCAGTCGTCTTCACGTGTTTATACAAAAATCTCTGCTTGTAACTAGCATACAAATTGCAAAAAACCACGAAAATTTTGAATTTCGCGCGCAGAGTTGTTGATTTCGCCTTAAACTACTTCCACGTCCATCGCAAGTGCCTCACCGGGCAGCAATGAGCCACAGCCATGCGCCATTGTGAGAACACCAAGTGATCGTGGCCTACAGTTGTGCGTGGCCTGCAGTGGGCCAGCATACGCCATTGTGTACAGGCTACTTAAAAAACACTATCACTAATAATCACATAGGACCAATGATGAAAGATTCTCTATTACGATCTATGCGTAAGACAGTACGGATAAATCAATATTTTGAATGAAAAGATCACAGACCACAAAACTATTCTTCTTCTTTTGAGGTATTGGCTCCGCATGTAGAGCGATTGAGCCATTGTCGATTTTATTGTTTTTAATAATGTGAGGATAATATATTTACAACTTATTATCATTTAATAGAATAAATGAAGAAACAATAATTATACATGTACCAGTTTTGTATGTACCTAGAAAATATTACTCTTTCAAATAATAGCCAAATCACTGCAAGTGTCCTTATAAAATTTAAAGAGTTCCCTCGATTTCTCCAGGATTCCATCACCAGATTTTGACCTGATGACAATGCGACCAACTTGGAAGTATAACCTTTCAAACAAAAAAGAATTTTCCAAATCGGTCTACCCGTCTTCGAGTAATCGGTGAACATACATAAAAAAAAATATTTAAGAGTCCGACGAATTGAGAACCTCCTCCTTTTTTTGAAGTCGGTTTAAAATGTAGCATGGAAGAAAGAGAAATCTCTTACAGAAATACGGTAAGATAAAAAGAGAAAACAAATTCACAAGAATCAACGGGAAGCCGTTAAATAACGGCCAACTCAGACCAAGGATGTAGCCACCAAGTGTTGCCAATAGGCTTTATGCAATTTTAAATAGGTCCAGTGTTTTTATTCTATGTAATCTTCATCGGTACATATTAAAACCTATCTGTCATATTATATTTTAATTTAATCCGTCAATATTGAAGAAAATAATTACCTAATAAAAAGTGAAAAATATTCCTAGAAACTTCAGACATTCAAAACAGAACGTGGCCGGTCTTGACGTCACAGTACAGTTATACGCCAGCGTTCATCAGCCAATAATTAGGGACCATTTTAATATATATATAGCTACTCGTGCTGATTCACTGACTGACTCATTGATCACCTCTCCTGAACAATTTTATATGAAAAATTTTTTTTTCACTATGCGTTTCGTATACAAGAGAAAAATTCATTCGGAGGAAAAATACGGAGAGAGCTGATGATTGAGGATTTCGAAGACGGGTGAAGAGCACGGCCAGGGTATCGAAGATAGGTGGGGGGTGCTCGACCAAATGTCATTTGAAACGTCATCCAATTGGCAGTGAGCTGAAAAAAAATTCAAAATGGCGGATTCAAAATGGCCGCCATTCGAATTTCGTCGATATTTCGGAAAGTATAAAAGATGGAAGAACGGTTTCTTGACAAGAGTTGATCAGGACCCGAAGATCTATTCGATGAAAAGAAAAAAAAATCAAAATGGCGGACTTTATTTTTTTCACAGAAAATGTATGGCGAATGTTGAAGAGACTAAAGTTGGGAGGCAAATAGGGGGGGAAGACAGCACGCGGGCCACATGTGGCCCGCGCCCCCACGCGCCCTACTAGTTATTACGATATAGAGTTTCCAATGCGAGCATTGGCTGAATCATTGAATTGGGTATTTGACTCCAATTTTTTTATCACTTTATTATAAAATAGAATAAAAATAATGACGAACACTAAAAAAACTAAATTAAATCGATCAAATAACAAAAAAGTTATAGGCGTTCGAATACTTCCTATCAGACAGAGACAACGTTCAAAAATTGTGATGTCAAACCTTACAAATGCCATAGTAGCTTCATACGACTTCATACAAATTTTCGTTTTGCGAAAAAGGGATAGAAGACCCTCCTACTTCAAAATTAAAATGCCTGTAACTTTGTAAATCTTCGTTGGATTTTTTTTTTTTTCAGTGTACATCATTATTGTTATTTTTATCTATATATATAAAAGAATGAGGCATTTTGGTGATTTTGGTTGTTCCAAGGATTCCGCCAAAACTATAGGTCGTAGAGATCTGAAATTTGGTACCTAGGTAGATATTAGGTCATGAATTCGTACTAAGACGGGGATTCCAGAAATTCAAATTTTAAGGGGTAAAAACCGTTGGTTTTTTGGATTTCCCCATACAAAAGTGAAATTTTTTTCGTTGTTCCAGGAATTCCCGAAAAGCTACAAGTCGTAGGGATCTGAAATTTGGTAACTAGGTAGATATTAGGTCATGAATTCGTACTTAGACGGGGATTCCAGAAATTCAAATTTTAAGGGGTAAAAACCGTTGGTTTTTTGGATTTCCCCATACAAAAGTGAAATTTTTTTCGTTGTTCCAGGAATTCCCGAAAAGCTACAAGTCGTAGAGATCTGAAATTTGGTACCTAGGTTGAAATTAGGTCATGAATTCGTACTAAGACGGGGATTCCAGAAATTCAAATTTTAAGGGGTAAAAACCGTTGGTTTTTTGGATTTCCCCATACAAAAGTGAAATTTGTTTCGTTGTTCCAGGAATTCCCGAAAAGCTACAAGTCGTAGGGATCTGAAATTTGGTAACTAGGTAGATATTAGGTCATGAATTCGTACTAAGACGGGGATTCCAGAAATTCAAATTTTAAGGGGTAAAAACCGTTGGTTTTTTGGATTTCCCCATACAAAAGTGAATTTTTTTTCGTTGTTCCAGGAATTCCCGAAAAGCTACGAGTCGTAGGGATCTGAAATTTGGTAACTAGGTAGATATTAGGTCATGAATTCGTACTAAGACGGGGATTCCAGAAATTCAAATTTTAAGGGGTAAAAACCGTTGGTTTTATGGATTTCTCCATACAAAAGTGTAATTTTTTTTCGTTGTTCCAGGAATTCCCGAAAAGATACAAGTCGTAGAGATCTGAAATTTGGTACCTAGGTTGGAATTATATCATGAATTCGTATTCAGAAAGGGATTTTCGAGATCCAAATTTTGAGGAGATTTTTAATAAAGAAAACTTACCAAACATCTGCTCATAGTCTTAGGACTGATCGCATGATACCAACAGAAAAAAAAAAAAAAAAAAAATTTGAGGAGGAAAAATTTTGACCTTTTTGGCCGCCATTTTGAACTTTTTTGTTACTGGGCCGATTGCTTTGAAAATCGACTTTTGATTATGGCAGCAAGCATAGAGAAGGAATTTGTTGCCAAAATTAAAAAAAGTGGCCGCTATTTTGAACTTTTTTGTTACTGGGTCGATTGCTTTGAAAATCGATATTTGACTATGGCAGCAAGCATAGAGAAGGAATTTGTGGTCAAAATTTAAAAAAGTGGCCGCCATTTTGAACATTTTTGTTACTGGGCCGATTGCTTTGGAAATCGATATCTGACTATGGCCGAAAGCATAGAGAAGGAATTTGTGGTCAAAATTTAAAAAAGTGGCCGCCATTTTGAACTTTTTTGTTATTGGACCGATTGCTTTGAAAATCGATATATGACTATGGCAGCTGGCATAGAGAAGGAATTTGTGGTCAAGATAAAAAATGATGAACTTTTTGACCGCCATTTTGAACTTTTTTGTTACTGGGCCGATTGCTTTGAAAAATGATGTCTGACTACTATTGTAGCAAGCATAGAGAAGGAATTTGGTGTTCGAAATTTAAAAATTTTGAATTTATTGGCCGCCATTTTGAACTTTTTTGTAACTGGGCCGATTGCTTTGAAAAACGATATCTGCCTTTCGCAGCAAACATAGAGAAGGAATTTGTGGTCAAGATAAAAAAAATGATGAACTTTTTGGCCGCCATTTTGAACTTTTTTGTTACTGGGCCGATTGCTTTGAAAATCGACTTTTGACTATGGCAGCAAGCAAAGAGAAGGAATTTGTTGCTAAAATTAAAAAAAAGTGGCCGCCATTTTGAACTTTTTTGTTACTGGGCCGATTGCTTTGAAAATCGATATTTGACTATGGCAGCAAGCATAGAGAAGGAATTTGTGGCCAAAATTTAAAAAAGTGGCCGCCATTTTGAACTTTTTTGTTACTTGGTCGATTGCTTTGAAAATCGATATTTGACTATGGCAGCAAGCATAGAGAAGGAATTTGTGGCCAAAATTTTAAAAAGTGGCCGCCATTTTGAACTTTTTTGTTACTGGGTCGATTGCTTTGAAAATCGATATTTGACTATGGCAGCAAGCATAGAGAAGGAATTTGTGGCCAAAATTTTAAAAAGTGGCCGCCATTTTGAACTTTTTTGTTACTGGGTCGATTGCTTTGAAAATCTATATTTGACTATGGCAGCAAGCATAGAGAAGGAATTTGTGGTCAAAATTTAAAAAAGTGGCCGCCATTTTGAACATTTTTGTTACTGGCTCGATTGCTTTGGAAATCGATATCTGACTATGGCCGTAAGCATAGAGAAGGAATTTGTGGTCAAAATTTAAAAAAGTGGCCGCCATTTTGAACTTTTTTGTTATTGGACCGATTGCTTTGAAAATCGATATATGACTATGGCAGCTGGCATAGAGAAGGAATTTGTGGTCAAGATAAAAAAATGATGAACTTTTTGGCCGCCATTTTGAACTTTTTTGTTACTGGGCCGATTGCTTTGAAAATCGACTTTTGACTATGGCAGCAAGCAAAGAGAAGGAATTTGTTGCTAAAATTAAAAAAAAGTGGCCGCCATTTTGAACTTTTTTGTTACTGGGCCGATTGCTTTGAAAATCGATATTTGACTATGGCAGCAAGCATAGAGAAGGAATTTGTGGCCAAAATTTAAAAAAGTGACCGCCATTTTGAACTTTTTTGTTACTGGGCTGATTGCTTTGAAAATCGACGTCTGACTATGGCAGCAAGCATAGAGAAGGAATTTGTGGTCAAAATTAAAAAAAATATGAACTTTTTGCCCGCCATTTTGAACTTTTTTGTTACTGGGCCGATTGCTTTGAAAAATGATGTCTGACTACTATTGTAGCAAGCATAGAGAGGGAATTTGGTGTTCGAAATTTAAAAATTTTGAATTTATTGGCCGCCATTTTGAACTTTTTTGTAACTGGGCCGATTGCTTTGAAAAACGATATCTGCCTTTCGCAGCAAGCATAGAGAAGGAATTTGTGGTCAAGATAAAAAAAATGATGAACTTTTTGGCCGCCATTTTGAACTTTTTTGTTACTGGGCCGATTGCTTTGAAAATCGACTTTTGACTATGGCAGCAAGCAAAGAGAAGGAATTTGTTGCTAAAATTAAAAAAAAGTGGCCGCCATTTTGAACTTTTTTGTTACTGGGCCGATTGCTTTGAAAATCGATATTTGACTATGGCAGCAAGCATAGAGAAGGAATTTGTGGCCAAAATTTAAAAAAGTGGCCGCCATTTTGAACTTTTTTGTTACTTGGTCGATTGCTTTGAAAATCGATATTTGACTATGACAGCAAGCATAGAGAAGGAATTTGTGGTCAAAATTTAAAAAAGTGGCCGCCATTTTGAACTTTTATGTTACTGGGCCGATTGCTTTAAAAATCGATATTCGACTATGACAGCAAGCATAGAAAAGGAATTTGTGGTCAAAATTTAAAAAGTAGCCGCCATTTTGAACTTTTTTGTTACTGGACCGATCGCTTTGAAAATCGATATTTGACTATGGCAACTGGCATAGAGAAGGAATTTGAGGTCAAAATTTAAAAAAGTGGCCGCCATTTTGAACTTTTTTGTTACTGGACCGATTGCTTTGAAAATCGATATTTGACTATGGCAGCAAGCATAGAGAAGGAATTTGTGGTCAAAATTTAAAAAAGTGACCGCCATTTTGAACTTCTTTGTTACTGGGCTGATTGCTTTGAAAATCGACGTCTGACTATGGCAGCAAGCATAGAGAAGGAATTTGTGGTCAAAATTAAAAAAAATATGAACTTTTTGCCCGCCATTTTGAACTTTTTTGTTACTGGGCCAATTGCTTTGAAAAATGATATCTGACTATGGTAGCAAGCATAGAGAAGGAATTTGTGGTCAAGATAAAAAAAATGATGAGCTTTTTGGCCGCCATTTTGAACTTTTTTGTTACTGGGCCGATTGCTTTGAAAATCGACTTTTGACTATGGCAGCAAGCATAGAGAAGGAATTTGTTGCTAAAATTAAAAAAAAAGGCCGCCATTTTGAAATTTTTTGTTACTGGGCCGATTGCTTTGAAAATCGATATTTGACTATGGCAGCAAGCATAGAGAAGGAATTTGTGGCCAAAATTTAAAAAAGTGGCCGCCATTTTGAACTCTTTTGTTACTGGGTCGATTGCTTTGAAAATCGATATTTGACTATGGCAGCAAGCATAGAGAAGGAATTTGTGGTCAAAATTTAAAAAAGTGGCCGCCATTTTGAACTTTTTTGTTACTGGGCCGATTGCTTTAAAAATCGATATTCGACTATGACAGCAAGCATAGAAAAGGAATTTGTGGTCAAAATTTAAAAAGTAGCCGCCATTTTGAACTTTTTTGTTACTGGACCGATCGCTTTGAAAATCGATATTTGACTATGGCAACTGGCATAGAGAAGGAATTTGTGGTCAAAATTTAAAAAAGTGGCCGCCATTTTGAACTTTTTTGTTACTGGACCGATTGCTTTGAAAATCGATATTTGACTATGGCAGCAAGCATAGAGAAGGAATTTGTGATCAAAATTTAAAAAAGTGACCGCCATTTTGAACTTTTTTGTTACTGGACTGATTGCTTTGAAAATCGACGTCTGACTATGGCAGCAAGCATAGAGAAGGAATTTGTGGTCAAAATTAAAAAATATGATCTTTTTCCGCCATTTTGAACTTTTTTGTTACTGGGCCTATTGCTTTGAAAATAGATATCTGCTTTTCGCAGCAAGCATAGAGAAGGAATTTGTGGTCAAGAAAAAAAAAATGATGAAGTTTTTGGCCGCCATTTTGAACTTTTTTGGTACTGGGCCGATTGCTTTGAAAATCGACTTTTGATTATGGCAGCAAGCATAGAGAAGGAATTTGTTGCCAAAATTAAAAAAAGTAGCCGCCATTTTGAACTTTTTTGTTACTGGGCCGATTGCTATGAAAATCGATATTTGACTATGGCAGCAAGCATAGAGAAGGAATTTGTGGTCAAAATTTAAAAAAATGGCCGCCATTTTGAACTTTTTTGTTACTGGGCCGATTGCTTTGGAAATCGATATCTGACTATGGCAGTAAGCATAGAGAAGGAATTTGTGGTCAAAATTTAAAAAGGGGGCCGCCATTTTGAAACTTTTTTGTTATTGGACCGATTGCTTTGAAAATCGATATATGACTATGGCAGCTGGCATAGAGAAGGAATTTGTGGTCAAAATTTAAAAAAGTGGCCGCCATTTTGAACTTTTTTGTTACTGGGCCGATTGCTTTAAAAATCGATATTTGACTATGACAGCAAGCATAGAAAAGGAATTTGTGGTCAAAATTTAAAAAAGTGGCCGCCATTTCGAACTTTTTTGTTACTGGACCGATCGCTTTGAAAATCGATATTTGACTATGGCAACTGGCATAGAGAAGGAATTTGTGGTCAAAATTTAAAAAAGTGGCCGCCATTTTGAACTTTTTTGTTACTGGACCGATTGCTTTGAAAATCGATATTTGACTATGGCAGCAAGCATAGAGAAGGAATTTGTGATCAAAATTTAAAAAAGTGACCGCCATTTTGAAGTTTCTTGTTACTGGGCCGATTGCTTTGAAAATCGACGTCTGACTATGGCAGCAAGCATAGAGAAGGAATTTGTGGTCAAAATTAAAAAATATGATCTTTTTGGCCGCCATTTTGAACTTTTTTGTAACTGGGCCGATTGCTTTGAAAATAGATATCTGCTTTTCGCAGCAAGCATAGAGAAGGAATTTGTGGTCAAGATAAAAAAATGATGAACTTTTTGGCCTCCATTTTGAACTTTTTTGTTACTGGGCCGAATGCTTTGAAAATCGACGTCTGACTATAACCAGCAAGCATTAGGAAATATTTAGTGGTCAAAATTAAATTAAATGACGGTTAATACAAGAATTTTGGAAACTTAACGCCTGAGGGTGAAAAGCAGAAGATCAACGTGAGCGAAGCCGCGGGCGTTTGCTAGTTTATAATAAAGTAATAACTTTTATCTACGCTCATTGCATAAAGTCCGAATTATGAAATCAAAATGTGTCACTTATTTTTTCTTGAAATATTTAGATCGTTAATGAATAACTTTTTACGAAGTACCTACTTTTTAATTCCATGAGTAGGTCAATAAGCCTACTCATGGAATTAAAAAGTACTTCGTTCAACCGAAGTACTTATTATTTCCATGGACCTACTTTATTCACAAACTTCTATATTTATTAAAAAGTTGTTCATTCTATCATCGATCTAAATATTTCAAGAAAAATGTATAATAATTCCATTACGATACGCAGCTCTGGGTTCCTGTATTTTTATCTGGGGTAATATTTTAGATTTTAGTAGGTAATATTTTTTTAAGTGCATCCACAGACAACATATAGTTGGTAGTCATTGCCGAGAGTATGGATGGGCCATGACTGACCATAGACAACAACAACAATGTCTATTGTCTATGGTTCTGCGCCACATTTGCAGAATTTTGGCG
This sequence comes from Coenonympha arcania, assembly GCA_036785405.1. Taxonomy (NCBI): domain Eukaryota; kingdom Metazoa; phylum Arthropoda; class Insecta; order Lepidoptera; family Nymphalidae; genus Coenonympha; species Coenonympha arcania. The sequence goes on from CM072061.1 coordinate 7,750,440, forward strand.
CCATACATAAAGTCCTTTTCATGAAAGAAGTCCCCCAGACGCAGCGCTGTACTCGCGTGACATTGGTATTTTTTGGCAACTTTTGGCATTGTAAACAATCTTTAAAATGCACTAAGCTAGTTAAAAACTCTTAAAAATCCAAAGTAAAAATCTACCATAACAACAAACGAACTTGTTAACATCGACGAACGACAATAAGACCGACCTGTCATTTGGGGATTGAAACTTTCTGGCATAGCGACCTGGCCGCCATTTTGATTTTTTTTCGAAATCGCGGCGCACGATTTAAGTGGTATGTATGGGTAGAAGACGCATAGACGAACAAATAATGTCATGTAACATAGTAGCCTAAAGTGTCACGTTACCGAGATATTTGAAGGTAAAGATAGACATATGAGGACAACGACAATCATAAAATAGACTTATCCTCATATGTCTGTCTTTACCTTCAAATATCTCGGTACTGTGACACTTTGGGGTACTATGTTACTTGACCTTATTTGTTTGTCTATGTGTCCTCTATCCATACATACCACTTAAATCGTGCGCCGCGATTTCGAAAAAAAATCAAAATGGCGGCCAGGTTGCTATGCCAGCTTCCATACAAAAAATTTCAAACCCCTTTAGTTCCAAAAATCACCGCGGGACTTCTTTCATGAAAAGGACTTTACTAATTTTTAACATTTTAATGTGTTATTTTTGTTACTGAAAAAATGAAACATAGTGAATGCTTTACGACAAACGTTAGCAAGATTTTATGGTTTGGAGATAATAATATGAGCGTAGATAAAGTAGTGTATGAAACTCTTCATAATTCAGTATTAAAACATTCGTGTGATACTATTAAAAAACTCGCCTGCGGCTCGTTTTTTAAACTCACATTCATGTGTTAATACCCCCCCTTATGCAACCGTTTCATAAACTACTATTATCAAATTCAAAAGTAGTGTAACGTGATCTGCGTACGAAATTCGGCGTTTGAATCGTCTGAATTACGTAGCAGTATTAAAATATTTATATTGATATTTCATAAATAATATATACTTAATATTTCTTTGCAATTACGATTTAGACAACCAAATAAATATGTAAAAAAAACCTGTGAGTAGGTATTCCCTATTGCCGCATATCGGTATTCTTTTTTTGTACAATCTACGATTCTCTGCTGTGTGGTCTGTGCTACGATTACGTACGATTGTAAACCGTTGGCGCCCTCTATACTGACGCCAAATAAACACCGGCTTGCGGCAAGTGTTCCGGCCCCAGCCCGCCATAATTTTCTTTTTGGCCTTTGCCATACCGTTGGCTGTAAACATTTCTGTAAGTATAGTTTACTATTATTAAGTTAATTCATAAATTCCATATAAAATTTTGAGTGTAATTTTGAGGAATAATAAATAAATTGTTTTTCATTAGTAAACGGATACATTCTACCAGAGTATTTCCTAATTACCTAATGGCAGACTCCATTAAATTTGGCTTGGGGTCTTTGCAATTGGAATTGCTTGTTTGCAGGAGAAAGTTTCAGTGATATTTTAACGTAAATAATGCACATAGGAAAATGATTCAATTTCGATTTTCTTAACTGTGATCGTTACTAGTATATAGCACAACGAGTAGAATTACAGTTGGCGTCTCCGAGGCCCGGTTAATGACATATTGGTTTTGTTTATTTTAACAAAAGATTTTCCTTTGTTTTTACTACAGATTCATCCCGTGTTTTAGTTGCCCAAGTTCGTGCATGTATTTGTTAAATGGTACTAAATACTTATATTATCTCCTATTATTTCTTTCAACGTTAATATTAGGTAAATAGGTACATAACTGAAAATATCAGTTTTTTCTATGCAAGCCGTTAGCAAGCCTTACCTTTCACAATTGTTTGTTACAGAATTGCCTTGGTAGGTACAAATCAAATTAAGAAAAATGTCTGATGATGGATCAACAGTAGTAGAGAAGAAAGGACGCGGTCGGCCCAAAGCTAATGGAACACAATCAGTTAGTATTTTTTTTGAAGTTTAGAGTGATGTAGAGATCGAGGTTCCATAAACCTTAATATAAGTTCCATATTTACCTTATCCTTATATAAATGTTAACTAAAGTAGAATCTAATTTTTGTAGGAAACTAAAGCAGAATCTAAGAAAAGAGGCAGAGCTCCAGCTGCAGCTAAGACCAAGGAATCCAAAAATTCTTCAGACGATGAACAGGCGCCAGTAGTCAAAAGAGGAAGGGGCAGGCCCAAAGGTTCCAAGAAGAAAGCGGCAGCCCCTAAAGCAAAGGTAATATACATTTGTTCAATGTTTGTTCATATTGTATGCAATATTGCAAGTTGTAACATTACACAATGTTGCATTTTCAGAGTGGGTCTGGTGAAGGCCGAGGTCGCGGCAGACCGCGCAAGGACGCAGCTCCGCCCAAGAAAGATGCAGCATCTACTGAAGAAGAACAGGACGATGAGGAAGAGGAAGAAGGCTCTGACCAGTAAACATGATTGTTTATCATACAACTCGCTCTTAGTGTAATTTGTTTCTCATCATAACCCCTTGCTACATCTGAACAGTTGGTGTTGCGAGTCACGGCACAGAGATGTGCTCCTGAGCTAAGCGTGAGGGATTATTATGATAACACAAGTCTCAAACAAGATTTCTCCCAAAGTTTATTCATGTGAGGATATTTAAAGAAATTTTAATAGCAGATTAATAATTAAGAAGTCCTCTTTGTGATTATATTGCATTTACTTGAACTATTTTACACAATAGAACCTTACATGGCTAAATTTTGGGTAGACTTAGCTCTCCCTAGTAATGTAAAACTTTAAGATATAATTTGTAAGATCCATTTTTTTTTGTAGATTTACTCTATTTTTATTACTTATTCTAGGTATTTTGTAATCATCTGATTTATATTGTATGATCATCTGATTTATCATTGATACAAACTTGTAGATTTATTAATTTTGGCTCATAAGTCAAGTATTATTTTCTTGAATAAATATTTCATTATGATTTGATTTTGTTTTTTCTGCTTCGGTTTTTAGTTTTTTATTCAGCTACAATAATATTAAGGATGTTACGCATTAATTATTCATTGTAGAAGTGAATTAAAATGTTATATTATGTTCATTTCCTAAACACCTGTTTTAGAAATAAATGTCAATGCTGGCTTCAAGAATTTAAATCAAACAGGAAGTCCTGAATCTGTAGAGATGTAGAATATACTTACTGTGCACTTTTTTTGGTTATAATCAAGAATTACTTTGTTCATGACGTTCATACTTTTGGTAAACTGACTGAAATGTATTATTTTGAAAATAAGATTTACTGTGTGTCTGTGCGTGAATGTACAATTTTAGATCAATATATTAAATAAATTATAAATAAAAGTTTTTTCTTAATTATTTTATCGAAATAGGCTAATGGTTAATCAATGTATTCTGTAGGGTCTGTTTCCTCAGTTATTAACTTTTTATTTGGAAACGACCTTGGAAAAGTACCTAGAGAGAGGAAATACCAAGCGGAGTTTTTCGTTTCAGGTATTTATTATCAGGTTTCGTGATTTAGGTAGGGTCGGATTAACATATCAGGGCCCCTAAGCAATGCAGTTCTCGGGGCCCCTATCTTTCAGGTACCCTTTTCATCGCTCGATACGTTTTTTCCATTACAAAAAATCGAATTGATCCAGATCGACATCTCAAGTCACAACCCATTCACAACCCTCTACTGGCCATAGGTTTCCTTTCACTACTTATATCCCCCCTGCCACACACTGCCCGAGAGGCATAGCAAGTAGCGTAGGAAGTAGGCAGAGACATCGTGTGGCAGCGATACTCGCCCTAACTACGCCTCGCGCTACGTCATCGCGCATAGCTCGCGCGTAGCAAGGGCGAATGACCAAGTGCGGAGCGTCGCTATTAATCGCGCGAGTAGAGTAGTGTGTGGCCACAGAGGGCAACTACGCGGCAGAGCGAGGACGTGCTACGCGGCAGCGCGAGGAGCAGTGTGTGGCGGAGGCTTATGGGTTAGACAGTTGACTAAAGCTAGGGCCACAATATACTCTGGCTAGGGCGCGTCTTCCTTCCTTCCTTCTCATATGATGATGTTTTCCTTGCAAATGATTACCATAAACATACTACTCGTCCGTAACTACCTAACTCAAGAGTCACGACTGACTAGAATAACGAACTCACAGTCTCGTAAAGGAGGGAATGAGAAGCTTTTAGGTACCACTAAGGTACACTCTCTATATACTTCTCATATGATGATGTTTTCCTTGCAAATGATTACCATAAACATACTACTCGTCCGTAACTACCTAACTCATGAGTCACGGCTGACTAGAATAACGAACTCACAGTCTCGTAAAGGAGGGAATGAGAAGCTTTTAGGTACCAGTAAGGTACCTATCCGTGCCGCCTACATATTTGGTTGGGACTAGGTTATAATATTATGATTCCTTAGTGCCTACTTACCTAAATTTTTTTGACGACCGAATGGCGTAGGGGTAGCGAACCTGCCGTCTGCGTCGGAGGTCGTGGGTTCGATTCCCACTACTGGTAAATGTGTGTGTAGCGGTCTTCGATAGCTGACGATAGATGGCGTAACCAGTACCCTAGCACACGCTGAAGGAGCTTTCAACGAGTAATGCTATATATACAAGTTCTGACGTCACACGCTCGGATCACAAGCGGTCCCCAGGCATAACACCTGCCTGGAGGGAAATTTCCCTATTGCCCTAACTACCGGCAAATGTGTAATGAGCATGAGTTTTGAAACGTGCGAAAACTTGATACCAGTTACCACCTTTGGTCTTCTCATAGTTTTCTTTTGTTACTTCTATGGTCTACTTATTGAACCAATTTGGTTGAAGAATGGAGCGAACTAAAGGTTCCGCGTAACTATAAGTTTCAAACTTTACTTGGTTGTTCGCAATTTGCAAGCCATTTAGACTTGCAAGGCTTAAGTATGGCAGTAAAATTGCGGTAATAACAGTAGGTATCATCTTCTCAGGTCTATATAAAAATCTTTGCTTGATCACTGTCATTTCATTTAAATTGGATTACAAACTGCAAAAAACCAGTATTTTGAATATCGTCTGATCGGACCAGCGCGAGTCGCGGTCGTATGAATTGTATGGGAAGTCGTCAGCCCAGCTTCTGCGAACTAGGTATTAATTTTGGGTAGTAATTAAATTAAACTCGAATGTCATTTAGAAACTAGTATTTATTTTTAAATTGTTCTAATTCAAACACAGGCACTCTTCATCTAATCTCATCATTTTTCAATATCATATAAGGCAAGTAGTTACATTGAAGTATAGTAGGTATTATGCAATCCTGCATATTTTTATTGAAGTCACCAGGGTTTTTGGCCAATATATTTCGCAGGTCAACTTCGGGCTAAACTTCTCTGCCTTTGTTTGAAGTGTGCAATTAAGTGACACTTCAAATAGCTCTTTGCTATAAACTTTGCGCTGCAAATATGACAAGCAAATGGCTTCTCCCCCGTGTGATTCCTCATGTGAACTCCTAAGCTCCCCTTCGTTAAATATTTCCTTCCACAGATATCACAACAAAAAGGTTTTACATCTGAATGTTTTTTTATATGCGCGGTTAAATTACTCTTATTCATGAACTTATTCCCGCAAATATGGCACGAGTAAGGTTTCTCTTCAGGGATAGATCCCTCATGACTCCTCATGTGTTCTTTTAAACGATATTGCCAGAAAAACTCAAATCCACAAACGTGACAAGCAAAGGGTTTCTTAGCTGTGTGAATAATTTTCATGTGTTTGTATAAATTAGCCCTCAGTGTAAACTTGGTCTTGCATATATCACAAGAAAATGGTTTTTCAACTATTTGAGTTTTTGTGGTTTTTCGATGGATGATGCTCCTTTTTGTTGAAGAAGCTTTCTTCAAGCCGATGTTTTTGGATGATGCATCCTTTTTAGGCGTGTCTGCAACAAACAAAAGAAACTTATTTAGAGAAAGCCATAGGTCACTGCTTCAGAAATAGATTCTTATGACTTATGAGCTGGTGTACACTTCACACTGCAACGTATGCCAGTCTGTATTGGTGCAGGTGACGAAGCGTAAAAAAAGATACACGCTCTGCCAAGCCATTTATACTTGTGTGGATATTCAAAAAGCTTACTTTGGACTTTTGGAGCTTACTTACGGGAACCTACAAGTGAAATTATCGACCATGACCATCACTAATCGGATCCACAGTGCCCATGAATTGGGTATCCAATTTTTTTATCACTTTATTATAAACTAGGATAAAAATAATGATGAACACTGAAAAAACTAATTAAATCGATCAAATAACAAAAAAGTTATAAGCATTTAAATATTTCTGACTAGACAGAGATAGCAATATTAAGTTGTGATGTCACACCTCACGAATGCCATAGTAGCTTCGTGTGGCTTCATACAAATTTTCGTTTTATGAGAAAGGGATAGAAGACCCTCCCACTCCAAAATTAAAATGCCTGTAACTTTGTAAATCCTTGTTGGATTTTAATTTTGTTACTAGCGTACTTCATTACTTTTATCCTAATCTATATATATAAAAGAATGAGGCATTTTGGTTGTTCCACGGATTCCGCCAAAACTATAGGTCGTAGAGATCTGAAATTTGGTACCCAGGTAGATATTAGGTCATGAATTCGTACTAAGACGGGGATTCCAGAAATTCAAATTTTAAGGGGTAAAAACCGTTGGTTTTATGGATTTCCCCATACAAAAGTGAAATTTTTTTCATTGTTCCAGGAATTCCGAAAAAGCTACAAGTCGTAGGGATCTGAAATTTGGTACCTAGGTTAATATTAGGTCATGAATTCGTACTAAGACGGGGATTCCAGATATTCAAATTTTAAGGGGTAAAAACCGTTGGTTTTTTGGATTTCCCCATACAAAAGTGAATTTTTTTTCGTTGTTCCAGGAATTCCCGAAAAGCTACAAGTCGTAGGAATCTGAAATTTGGTATCTAGGTAGATATTAGGTCATGAATTCGTACTAAGACGGGGATTCCAGAAATTCAAATTATAAGGGGTAAAAACCGTTGGTTTTATGGATTTCCCCATACAAAAGTGAAATTTTTTTTGTTGTTCCAGGAATTCCCGAAAAGCTAAAAGTCGTAGAGATCTGAAATTTGGTACCTAGGTTGATATTAGGTCATGAATTCGTACTAAGACGGGGATTCCAGAAATTCAAATAGTAAGGGGTAAAAACCGTTGGTTTTTTGGATTTCCCCATACAAAAGTGAAATTTTTTTCGTTGTTCCAGGAATTCCCGAAAAGCTACAAGTCGTAGGAATCTGAAATTTGGTATCTAGGTAGATATTAGGTCATGAATTCGTACTAAGACGGGGATTCCAGAAATTCAAATTTTAAGGGGTAAAAACCGTTGGTTTTTTGGATTTCCCCATACAAAAGTGAAATTTTTTTCGTTGTTCCAGGAATTCCCGAAAAGCTACAAGTCGTAGGAATCTGAAATTTGGTATCTAGGTAGATATTAGGTCATGAATTCGTACTAAGACGGGGATTCCAGAAATTCAAATTTTAAGGGGTAGAAACCGTTGGTTTTTTGGATTTCCCCATACAAAAGTGAAATTTTTTTCGTTGTTCCAGGAATTCCCGAAAAGCTTCAAGTCGTAGGGATCTGAAATTTGGTAACTAGGTTGATATTAGGTCATGAATTCGTACTAAGACGGGGATTCCAGAAATTCAAATTTTAAGGGGTGAAAACCGTTGGTTTTATGGATTTCCCCATACAAAAGTGAAATTTTTTTCGTTGTTCCAGGAATTCCCGAAAAGCTACAAGTCGTAGAGATCTGAAATTTGGTACCTAGGTTGGAATTATATCATGAATTCGTATTCAGAAAGGGATTTTCGAGATCCAAATTTTGAGGAGGAAAAATTTTGAACATTTTGGCCGCCATTTTGAACTTTTTTGTTACTGGGCCGATTGCTTTGAAAATCGACTTTTGACTATAGCAGCAAGCAAAGAGAAGGAATTTGTTGCCAAAATTAAAAAAGTGGCCGCCATTTTGAACTTTTTGTTACTGGGCCAATTGCTTTGAAAATCGATATTTGACTATGGCAGCAAGCATAGAGAAGGAATTTGTGGTCAAAATTTAAAAAAGTGGCCGCCATTTTGAACTTTTTTGTTTCTGGGCCGATTGCATTGAAAATGGATATTTGACTGTGGCAGCAAGCATAGAAAAGGAATTTGTGGTCAAAATTTAAAAAAAGTGGCCGCCATTTTGAACTTTTTTGTTACTGGACTGATTGCTTTGAAAATCGATATTTGACTATGACAGCAAGCATAGAAAAGGAATTTGTGGGCAAAATTTAAAAAAGTGGCCGCTATTTTGAACTTTTTTGTTACTGGACCGATCGCTTTGAAAATCGATATTTGACTGTGGCAGCGCTTTGAAAATCGATATTTGACTGTGGCAGCAAGCATAGAAAAGGAATTTGTGGTCAAAATTTAAAAAAAGTGGCCGCCATTTTGAACTTTTTTGTTACTAGACCGATTGCTTTGAAAATCGATATTTGACTATGGCAGCTGGCATAGAGAAGGAATTTGTGGTCAAAATTTAAAAAGTGGCCGCCATTTTGAACTTTTTTGTTTCTGGGCCGATTGCTTTGAAAATGTATATTTGACTGTGGCAGCAAGCATAGAAAAGGAATTTGTGGTCAAAATTTAAAAAAAGTGGCCGCCATTTTGAACTTTTTTGTTACTGGGCCGATTGCTTTGAAAATGGATATTTGACTGTGGCAGCAAGCATAGAAAAGGAATTTGTGGTCAAAATTTAAAAAAGTGGCCGCCATTTTGAACTTTTTTGTTACTGGACCGATTGCTTTGAAAATCGATATTTGACTATGGCAGCTAGCATAGAGAAGGAATTTGTGGTCAAAATTTAAAAAAGTGGCCGCCATTTTGAACTTTTTTGTTACTGGACTGATTGCTTTGAAAATCGATATTTGACTATGACAGCAATCATAGAAAAGGAATTTGTGGTCAAAATTTAAAAAAGTGGCCGCCATTTTGAACTTTTTTGTTACTGGACCGATCGCTTTGAAAATCGATATTTGACTGTGGCAGCAAGCATAGAAAAGGAATTTGTGGTCAAAATTTAAAAAAAGTGGCCGCCATTTTTAACTTTTTTGTTACTAGACCGATTGCTTTGAAAATCGATATTTGACTATGGCAGCTGGCATAGAGAAGGAATTTGTGGTCAAGATAAAAAAAATGATGAACTTTTTGGCTGCCATTTTGAACTTTTTTGTTACTGGGCCGATTGCTTTGAAAATCGACGTCTGACTATAACCAGCAAGCATTAGGAAATATTTAGTGGTCAAAAATTAATTTAATGACGGTTAATACAAGAATTTTGGAAACTTAACGCTTGAGGGAAGTAAAGCAGAAGATCAACGTGAGCGAAGCCGCGGGCGTTTGCTAGTTTATTATAAAGTATAAATATTAAAAAAAATTTAAAAGTAGGAGAATACCCAATTCTCATGCAACATGCAGGTTTCTTCTGTCCACTCCTTAAGATAAAGATGTCATGCCAAGTAGATATCAGCTACACCTACATTGCATGCTTTGTCTGGTAGTAAGTACCCTACTTTAGGTATGTCAAGTAGTGACTTCATTTTAGGGCTGATTTTTTAATCGCCAGAAAAACTATCTGAGTAATAAATTTGAAATATATGCCATACAAAATCTGCCAAAACGTCATGTTCATTCCTTAGTTAACATTTATCTATCGATTGAAAAATCGGCCCTAAGTTTATAACAATCATTATTGGCACTTACCAAGAGTTTTTACACAATTTGCAGGTGGAATTAGTAGAGAATCGCATTGCTCCACCTGAAAGCAAAATTGATGTTATTTATAACTTATAATATTATTATTTATTGTACTTATTTTATAGAATGAAAGGAAAAGTGACTAACGTATGATCTATGCTTAGTTCAAATCATTTTATGGATCTGGAAGAGATTTGATAGCTATCATTCGTAACATTAACTATCAGCTAAGAATGTTGAAAATTCAACCTGTAAGTGACAGTCCACACGGCGCGTTGCATTGCATTGCGTCGTCGCAGCGCTGTCCTTGCGTTGTTTTACATACAAATAACCAAGGTGTTCACACGGCGCGTTGCGTCGTCGCAACGCACACATGACGGACAGCAGCCCCCGAGACGAAGCGAGAGGGGGTGTACTCGTGCGACGTCGGAGCGGCAGCGCTTAGAGGAGGTCCACACGGCGCGTTGCGTTGCGTTGCGCCCGTGTGGCCGGCTATGCGTCAAAATATTTGCGTTGCGACGACGCAACGCAACGCAACGCGCCGTGTGGACTGTCACTAAGGGAGGAAATACCAAGTCATGTGAGCAGAGCTGTGGGCTACCCATATTATTGTTAAACGGTCCCTGCTGGTGGGGCGATAAAATTGAAGAATCAGACCATGTGTTCCATTCTCTGTGACTCCTATGGCCTTTATGGGCTGCTGCAAAACTGGTGCCACCCGTTTTTTTATTAACTTAATTTCCCCACGTGCAGTGACTGTTTGCTACTGGTAAAGTCATAATACAGCCCTTTTATAGTAAAAATAACCTCGAAATTTTTAAATTTAAAAAATTTATTTCTCGGCAACTATTACGTTTCTACAAAAATGGCTTGGGGGGAGGGTTACCCCCCTCGGTAACGGTAGCGTATCTATAGTTGAACCATCTACTGTTTCAATATTAGTACTCCAACATTCCACAAATAAGAACTGAAATAAAATCTAGAATGGAGATTAGAACTCTCGTAAACTTGTTACAAGAGCCTGTATGTTAGGGCTATGTAAAATAAAGATATTTTGAATTTGAGTTAGATATTATGTACAAGCAAGGGCTTATTAATAAGCCAAAATCTATGCATAAGTAGCGGGAAATGCCTAAAATTGCTACCAAATTACTCACTTTAATCAGGGTCTCTATATCATATTTTGGTGATGCACCTCTATGCAAAATTTGTATTTCTTCACACTCAAATAACTCTGATTGTGCTTCTAATGCAGTAATTTCAACTTTAACACTCAAGTTAGTTGGTTTATCAACATCATTTAACATGTAATATTTAATTTCTGAACAGTCATCAACCAACTCTTCCTCATACACATCAAAATGAGATTCGTAAACATTTTCACAGGTTTCTACACCCTCTTCTAAAGATTCCTGCTTACACAGACTATTTTTTACTCTAAGTACAGACTTATCTTCTTTAATATTTTTCATTTCAACAACTTCAGGGAGTCCATACCTATGCATCAAAAATTCCTGAACATTTGTGAATTGATGACATTGTTATTGTAATTATTCTGAGAAGAGTGGATGTGTTCCTTTTTTGACACTACTGAATCATATCTTGAAACTCTTGAAAATCTTCTTTTACTATAGATATTCAATGTACTCTGTTTTGGAACATCTTTTTATGCACATGGTTGATACCTTCATTATTTTGCTGAATATCTCTTGAGTTTAGATTATTTAGCTAGGTACTGAAATATGACAAATTAAGAATATGAAAACCTTCATGTTTTTTAAATAAAGCTCACAAGTTGTAGGTACAACAATCGCCAACAGGTACATACATATTTATCTATGATCGCCAACAAACTTGAACTGTTTCCTTCTCTCGGTAGAGAGTATCATAGACAACCCACAGCAGAGAGTATATTGTGTAGAGTGTATTGTGTATTGTTTGTGGAGAGTATTGTGTTCTGTGGTTTCCTTTATAACCCTTCCAAGAAGGCTGGAACCCAGAGCCGTAAAGCCAGTTAATAAAAAAAAAACCCTTCCAAGATAAAATCAGCTAAAATACACTTCATCTGAGAAAATACATGATAATTTTTTTTTCTTCCTTTCCAAAATTCCGTTATATATTTCAAAATTTTAATTTAGTAAGTTTCCTCGCTTTAAAAAAAAATTGATACGAACAATAAAATTGACAATGGCTCAATCGCTCTACGCGCGGAGCCAATACCTTAAAAGAAGAAGATGAAGGGTGCTGCGGCCTGCGATGCGCATTTCCCGTTTTTTTGTCAGTTTGTTGTAAACTTCAGATCTGCGGCGTTTGTATCAGTCATCAGGAGAAAAGTGTGATACTTGTGATAAAAAGCAGTGATTATTATTAAAACTTATCGTGGGGTCGCCCAATTTAAAGTTTAATTGGTGTTGCGTAGAATAATGGACACTATTGTGTAACCGCGAAGTATCGTAACGTTGTTTGAAGTGATGACTTGATGAGGTGTTCCAGACCTGTTACCGTCAAAAAGTTTTGAAAGTTGTTAAACTTTTGATATTTTATGTGTTTTTGTTAAAAAATGTTAAAATGCAGTTACTGGCATGAAGCCAAGAATGAAAAGGATTGTTGTGTTTGCCAAGGTAAGTAAATACTTGTTTTTCATTATCTTTAACATAGCATTTTATGTAGATATCTCAATGATAAGCTACATTGCTCATTAAATTATCTATGATTTTCAATAAAAATGTTCAATGTAGTATATTATAATGTCTGCAAATGCTTATTGAAAGAGGATTATATGCAATATTTTGTAATATTTTACTGCAAATTGTACCATGTTGAAATCTTCTATTTTTTCAGTAAAAATTTAGAATCGTTTGGAAGGAATAGGGGGGAGAGAAGGTGTGAGGGGGGAGAAGAGGGGTGTCCCCGATCCACCGATACCACTCCCATAAAAATTAAAAACATGAAAATAATTAAAATGACGATGATATAGAGTCGTTCCGTTACGGAGAGAAGCCAAAGTGGAAGAGGTGGGAAGAAAAAGAGGCGATTTTTTCCTCCCCTCATAAGCTTAAACATGTAAATTCTACATGTAATAGTTTTTATGAAATAAAAATTTTAATTTATGAAATTTTGAACTCAATGTTGCTGGTAGAATTACTAAAATACATGTTTTGTAAAGGGACTTGTAGCCTCAAGAAAAAGTAAAGAAGCTAGGAAAACCCCTTATCCAACACCCTCTCTTCCTCACCCCCTCTTAGGGTCAGTCGACAGTGCTTTAAAATTTTGAGGTTAAGACTCTTTAAACCTTCAGGCTTTCTCTAACCCTTTTCAAGGCTCGGCCGACGTAGCCCCGCTTCATGGGGCTCCTATTTCTGGGTGGTCGTAAAAGAAAATAACCACTCAGTAGGATGACAAGGCCTGCAAGGCAATCCTCTTTGTCACCTAAATTATCTTAGTCAGGATGCCCCAATTCCCAAGCTCGCTTCGCTCTCTCTGCATCCTAAGTTGTTTGTGTCAAAAATTGAATCCATTGTTGAAACTGCAAACAATATCAACATATTAAAAAAAATTTTGACCTTCAATTTTTTATGTTAAGTAATAGTAATAATAATAAATATGCTTTATTACTCCAAAAAACATCATAAATCGTCTTAATTATAATACTAAGTATACTAAAGTTACTTGTCCCAGAGATAGTGCTTCTGAAGCTGAACTAGGGATTCCCTGTGCTTCAGCGCCTTTTCCCCTTACGCTGTTACATAATATATATTTTGACCTTCAATTTTTACAATACAATAATCAATCAATACAATACAATACAGTACAATTAATAGTACAACTTTTCCAAAGGATATTTACCATAGATGTATGGAATTCCGTATGAAGCTGGTTTAAATCCAAACTTTATTTTATATGGACTACGTCTCCACATTAACTCCTACAATAATTTTTTTTTAAGTAACATCTGGATTCCAAAGATATAGGAAAGTAAATGTACTTCTCAATAAAAACTGTATGACAGGAAATGTGCATTAAAAAGAAAGTACCTTTTTGTATGCAGAATTAAATTCCGGACATGAAAAATGAATTCCTAGTGCCAATGGTTCTTGAAAAACATGAATTTTAATTTATTTTCCTAGAATATTTTGGTTTTAATTCATGAGAATACCACCTTATGTCATTCTTCTTTCATGTTCATAGCTGTTACAGTTACCGTAATAATCATTTGTGCGGACAGACAGACAGATAAACTTGCACTGTAAGGGTCGATCACATTAAGTTGGTGGTTTCACTTTCATTAGCCATTTGGTATTATGCTCAGGTCTGATCTGGTGTAAGACACTGACTCGTTGAGTTTTGGAATAGCTTGCAACTTAGTTCTATGCTTCTTCTTTTTCTTTGATGGCATTGCTATGTAGGCTACTCCGCTCCCAGTAGCACTTTGACCATCTCCGCTCGATTGTGCTCGCTGCTTCCTAGATTTCCCCCTCCAAATCCAGTTGCCGCCAGGAAGAGCAACACGTCATTAGCAGGGGTATATTTGACCTCCTCTGGGCAGGGGTTGTACCTTTCCAAGAGTTGGCTTCGCATATGTATCAAGGCTGGGCATAGTATGTGCAAAGGAGTTTGCTCCTCCTCATTGCAGTCTGCACATGCCTGTGTCACGGAGCTTTAGTTCTATGCTTTGTAGAATCCAATAGGGTTATTCATCACTGGCTGCAGTAAGGCCGGCTCACTGGGCGTTATGCGAGCGTCGGCGTTTCTCCAACGTCTTTTCTAAACGCCATTATAGACTCTCAACGTTAACGACGCGTCAACGCGATGACGACGTCGCGTCTTTGCGCATACATTTGAAGAAACGCTAACGCTCACAGAACGCCAGTGGGATAGGGGTCTAAGATGTAGCTCAATATGTTAATGTCTTCAATCAACTGCATTACTAACCAATTAAAATGAGATGAGATGGTAATCAAGAACTAATTTGTTTTCAAATAATTGTGAAATTACTGCTTCAGCCTGTCTAACCATTTCCAAGTACATAAATATCTTGCATGCAAAAAAAGTATGATTTCCCGTGGCTTCAGTACAATATGTTTACAAACATAAAGCGCTTACTCTGCCAGTGACACAGTACAGCAGTGTTGTTTATCAATTAATTATCACAGTCATAATTGCAACTGTGCTGATGAATGACCCTATTGCCATTCAGTGTTAATTTGTATGTTAAATGATAATGTTATTGCAATTTTCAATAGTTTAACATGTTTGTTACAGATAGCATGGTGTAGGTATCTACTACACTAGTTGCTGTTTGAAGGCCCTTGAGGGACACATTTTTGTAAAGTAAGTAACCTTATTTATTTAAATGTGTAAAAATGTGTCAATTATTTTATCAGCATTTTAAATGCCTACAGATTGGCTGAACATTTTTAACGCCTCATTCAGCCACTATAGGGGCAGAATTTTTTGCCAATTTTATTTATCTCATTATTGACCTTGGTTACCATTGATGAAACATAAACAGAAAACGTAAACAACTCTTTTTCTTCTCTTTTCTTTTTAATTAACAAAATGACTGAAATCAAATTTGCAAAATGCTTTACATTTATGTTTTGCCAGTGGGAACCCACTGTTAAACAATTAACCACCTGTTTCTCTAGGGGACAAACATCCTTTAGGTGAAATTTCTAGTAATATGTATGGTTTTAGCACAGATAAGGAGAAAAGGTGGGTTTAGCTCCACATATTTAGAATGATATTACTATAGCTAACAATTAATTGTCATCTAAACTAAACATGTGTGCACAACCTAATCTCAATTGTTTATGGATTTTTGATTTTGGACAACTGCATCTTTAAAATTCAGTTGCAAGTTTTGATCCAAACATACATAGCAAGTTGAATAAAAGCTTCTAATTATATCAATCTTTTCGACCGGTTCTCGTAGCTTGCCTAGCTACGCTCTCGTAAATACCTATAAAATAAATTCGATCTGTATTATTTATCATACAACTGTAAATGCAAGATAATAGAGAAGCAGATGTTTTTAAATGACCCAAACAAACAACTCAGTATCGTTTATTTATTTTAAACGATGAATATTAAATTTTAAAAAAAAACTTACTATTAGTTTTGAATTTATTCTGACTAGCTGTTCATAACCATTCTAAATTCATAAACTTAAACCATGTTACGACCTTTATTAAGACACATGACACGTACAAATACCTTTACGAGTACGGTGTGCTATGTAAGTACATTTATACCTCGTGTGATATTACCTTCATTGCAGTATCAATGTTGGCAGTGGGTCAAAGCTGGTTGGATGTCCTGAATTTTTAAATAAGCTATTAAGCTCTCACTACCGTGCGCTTTTCTCTCGCTGATTGCGTCTTTTTATACTTTCTCACGTGCGATGTTTCACCGTGAGGGATCTTTCAGTGTGCAGCGTGCAGTGTGCACGTACTTAGGTGCTTGCAAGTACGAAACGGTAGCAACTACTAAGCTCGTTGCTTTGCGAACTTATGTGTGAAATTTATCAAATTTTTTCGAAAGGATTTGACCAGGGGTCATGCGCTTTTAGGTTTAATTTGTAATCCATACTATCTTAGATATCTATACTAATATTATGAAGCTAAAGAGTGTGTTTGTTTCAACACGCTAATCTCAGGAAGTTAAAAATATTACAAGTCCGAATTAAAAAACATATTTTAGTGATGGATAATCCGATAGTCCATTTATCGAGAAAGGCTAATATAACATCACGCCAAAGTGGAGCATCAATGAATAATGTTACAAAACGGCAAAAAAAAAATCCTTTTGCAGAACTTGCGTTGCGCGCGCTATATAAGCTGTTAAAGTTACTCAAAAATCAGTATGATGGAATTGTTCTCTTTTAAAAGTTCTAAAAAAAAGTCCGGGACACGACATG
The DNA here is from genome assembly GCA_036785405.1 of Coenonympha arcania. Classification (NCBI taxonomy): domain Eukaryota; kingdom Metazoa; phylum Arthropoda; class Insecta; order Lepidoptera; family Nymphalidae; genus Coenonympha; species Coenonympha arcania. Next base: position 7,767,178 of record CM072061.1, read on the forward strand.
TCTATCTTACCCACAGATTACTTCTGAGATCTTACCTATAACAGGATTCTACCAAGAGTGAACGACTGAGAAGAAGAAGAATAAGATGAAATAGGTATTTGAAATGAGCATTGTTTAACATAATTGGGTCAAAGAGTGAAAAGTAAATGAGGAACTGTTGTCTCAATCGGTACCGCATCACCAGCCGACGGCTTCTAATTCAATTAGCCTGCCAAGTGGAACGCGTCTGACAGTATAGGCAGCAGTACATACTTGCCGGCTTCGTTTACAATGTAAACGAAGTTTTGTAAAGCACATGATAGTGAAAACACAAGATAGAAATGTAGGTCGCGATATACAGGGTTATCGGCTGCTAAATGAATTATACTTTTAACTGCTTTCAGTTTACGCTATGATTTCAGCAGCTAAGAAAATACCCAATAAATACTGATTGCGATAAATAAGTTAATGCACTTTCTTGACTGTTTTGTTAGTCTGGTACTAAGTACTACGACTATCAGAAGTTTTATTTCTGAACTTGGTTTTAGTACGGCTCAGCAAATATATTTCAGCTTGCCATTATTCTTTAAAGCTGGAACCCAACATCTTGAATTTTAAAACGATACTTCCAGTTTTTATTACAATAAGTATGTAATGTAATCAGGGTTCGAAAGGATCATGATAGTTCTCATAATAATTTGGAACCCTGTAATACATAAATAGAAAAGTCCAGAGGACTAAATATTGTCAGCTGTAAATTTTTTGCTCATATTACACTACAGTAGGTGCCATTCGAATGCTGACCTAAAGATAACCAAGTCGACAAGAGACGGGCTTTATCCGATAGTCGCTACCTTGTCGCTACTCATTGTAAGACAGTTTAGTTAGTTGAACTCTTCAAACCAACGTTTTTGCGTTACATCTTTGCGCTCACATACCAGTGCGGCCACTTTGCTTACGTACTCGAACACTAATCTAATAGTGCAGCTATTGATTCCCACATTCCAAGCGAATGGCCTCTACAATTTCTTCATAAATTAAAGGTATGGCATATTTTTATTATTAGACTAGAGTATGACTAATGTCTCTCATTCTCGATGTTCTCAAAACTGTTAAATTAGTTGAGATGATTTCAACTTTGTATTCTAACAGTTATGATTGAAATTGACTCTACAACTTATCGAAACACCTGTTAACCAAACAGTCAAGCCATTAACTACAGTTAAGATCATTTTAGATGAAATGTCAGTGTAATATAATTAAATTATCACTATGGAATATGCTATAGTCTTACGTATGGGAAGGGATTTGTGGACATTGTATGTAAGCACTGTGCGATTTAAAGCACGCCGCGTCATAACAAAAGATAGGTATCTCACCAAACAATAGTTCGTAATAGTAGTAAAGTATGTATTTACTCCTCCTGTATTTACCATTTTTGGTGCAACTTTAGTATTGTTCGATTTTACCTTGTGGTTTTCCTATTTAACTTTTGGCTGTTACACAACTATCATGTGTTTGTTAAGTCAGATATTGATATGTTAGATACTTTTGTTTATCTTTATGAATTCAACACTTTTACAACGTATAACGTTATTTACGACAATCAGTTCAATTCTGTTATCGATAAGGTTAATCCTATGTCCTTAAATTCAAGAATTGGGGCACCTAGCTTCGATTTGTTTGAATATTTATGTTTTTTTAAGGAAGCATGCGTGAGAGAGGAAATGAGTCCCTTCGCTTCGTTCACGCCACGCGGTGCCTGGCTCCGTCTACCCCATAAACTGGTGGTCGATATGCCAACGCAATTACTGCGGGCAGGATTATGGAAACGATATCCCTTAAAAATGCCATGGCGAAAGAACGATATGAATTCGTTATTCTTTGTGCACAGCATTAAACTGCACACGCAATGCTTTATTTACCAACACATTTTTGCTGGTCTAATGATTTTCACATGACTAATTCATTGATGAAAGCCATAGATGTTTTTGCTTGAATCGATCATCTCATGAAGAAAGCATACTGTGTTAGAAAAATGCTTGTATAGGTCTTTTCTGAACCTAATCTGTTTGACTTGGTTTTGGTTTGTTAGGAAAGACGTTCAGTGTGACTAAAAGTGATTAGGTACTTACTGCTATTAATTGCCGTCGTATAAATATACATATAGTTTTTGAATACATAATAATAATAATTATCGTTAAATAATGTAACCCATAGTCATTGACTTACTATTATATGTATGTATGTGCCCATAGTAGTTTTATTGACACGTTTAATATTTGCCAATATGCAAAGACTATTTCTGTAGTAAGTGATAGTGATCTTTCCGTCATGGTTGTTGATTGTTAAATGTAGAACCCTATCAAGTCATTGATATAGAGACGTCGTCCACGAATGTAAACATTTAATGGAAAGTGCGTGAACGCGAGGCAGACTGGTAGCTTGCTCGTAACGTCCGCCGACATTACAGACAGACAGCCGGCTCGCGAAGCTCTCTCTGCACCGGAACGAAACCCGATTGCTAACTACTATTGCCCTACTATCACTCGGCCAACCTACTCTCTAAATCAGCTAAAGTTACACTGACGACTTCCCATTGCCACGGACCGAAACGCGTCACTTGCTTGTGTCACCAGATTAAAAATTCATTGAAATAATCGTTAAACTTTAAATAGAGTTCGACAGTATCACAATATACCTAATCATCATTGAAATAATCGTTAAACTATAAATAGAGTTAGATATATTGCCTTCTGGACAAAACTAAAAAGTTTTCATAATATTTTTTGCAAAATACCTCTTCAAGCAAATACCCTGCGTTAATTCTCTGTATTCATTCAAGACCTTCAAGTTTTTTTTAGTATCTAGAATACTATTTGATTTGCCGTGGACCTTTTTTATAGTAAATTCTCACATTTAAGCACAAAAACAACTAAAGAAGCACCAAATGCAGTGGGCGATAAAGGCGAACAATCCCAAAAAATATACGAGCTCATCGTTGTATACTTACTCACTATTCACTTATTCAGTCACTTGCTGTGTAGACTCTAGCTCAAATGAGGCGAACGTCATCGTGCCATTCCCCGTAGTAGGAATGTCTTGCCTTACCCACTACAACTTTATGATTCATAGCAAAACAAGTCCGCGTAATTTGCGCATCCAATTCTAAAAGGTGCATTACTGAAGTTATTTAGGCTTTTCACGCACTTAGTGTCGAATGCATAATACCTATTACTAAGTGATACCTACTATTCAAATTCTCATGTGGACCATCTGAATATTTTAGTAATAAACCCACTTTATACTTTCTTGTCCTCCAAAGCATTGATTTATGAACTTAAAAAAGGAATAAGTATTTCTGATTTAAAATCTCGTTGGTACAACCGAAATCTAATAAGAATTAGGGTTTAAAACTTTTAACAGCAAAAAGTATTAAGTCATGTACCGTTTAAGTACACTCGTATTTTGTCGTCGTCTTGCGTTCCTTCCTTGTGAGTCATGATAAATTGTACCTTAGCTCGGTTCCATTGCATTCCATTTGTATAGCTCTATAGAATCCGTATGCGCGATTTATCTATCTATAAGCAGAGTTCTTAATTTTAACATAGTAGTTCCTTATGTGTAAAAAGTAAAAAACATATCTTAACTTGACTTAACAAAAGACTGAATAGGGCTAGAAAGAACAGACGGATTAACGTAAATAAGTACCTAAGTCTTATCTAAAAACTTGTTGACCCTCTACAGGTCTACAACTAGAGCGTCAATAGGTGAGAGAGCCGGTTTCACGTACGAGCAGGACATAATGTGAACTTGGGACGCGTCTCAGATAAGGCGTGGGCTGTCTTCGACGCCAAGTACGAGTAGGTGCAGAGTGCACCGCGGGCGCGGGCGCATCAATTAGTGTTGCGTGACATTCTATAACTGTACATTACATAACCTACATGGGATGTTCACACAGGGGCCTTGTTCTCATGCCCGTTTCGCACCGGTTACAGCGTGCGAGCATCGCGCGAATCGCAGACATCGAGTTTCATTATTCCCGTAACTTGAGTTAGAAGAACACGAGATCGTATGAATGGTGTGCGTGTTTGTGTGTGTGTGTGTGTGTGGGGTAGATTGTCACTGGATCGTCAGAGTCGCTTGCAATGTAGAAACCGCTAGAGCGGCTATGTGCATACTTATAAAACAATTTCGAATGAGTTTCGCTAAGAACTCGTAAATAAAATGTAGGTACATGTTTACAGATTATGAGTTATGGCCACATATGTTAAATGGCACTAAGGTAGATGGGTTTGGGTACCTAATTAATCCGCCAGATTTAAATTTTCTTTAGTTTTACATTTAAACATGTAAGTAGCTCTGTCACTATTGTTTGCGCAATTATTATTAAGAAGGTACCAAAAGTCATGTGCAAATAAATTGTCTACTATGTATTTGCGAAAAAGTACATTTAAAAATCTGAATTTGCTTGCTTATTCTATCAACCCACCTCCACGTTCTTAGGAATCATTATATGTTTTGCAAACACCTACGTAAGTTACGTTAATTCTAATTTCTAATGTCTCGGCGATTTCGCGAAATGCTACTAGCATTTTCAAAAAAATCTCAGCTAGATGACAGATAAACGGTTATTTACAGCACTAAAATAACTGTGCCAACACTTGTTCCAAAATGTCTTCAACCTCTTCACTTTGTGTAAAAAGCAGAAAATGATCGACTACCAATAATGTGTTGAAACGTGAATGGTTTAGGCCCTTTAGGGCGTTCAGGGGTCGGTGACGTTGCGATAGGGCCACTTGTTCCGCCCCTATGCACTTGCCGGCGCGTACACTTTTTGCACCCCCTGCATTAACATTAACTCAATTAGTTCCCACGATACCATAATCCGGCCTAGACCACCGTGCATACAGTGTTTTTGCTTGCAGCATTTGAGTAGTAGATGTTCTAATGATCTACTACATGAAGTTCTCGTGACCCAGTGTTTGTAACAAAACTCTTTCTAAAGGAGAGTTTGAAACAGTAGTCCACCACTACCACAGATATAACAAAACTATGGAGATACCCTATCATTCACGCTAGCTTAGACTTGCGTGACATGCGGCGCCATGATGTGCCAAGAGTTGTTGTCAAATGTTCATGTTTCGAGTTACTACCCAGGGAACGCCATCTTATACGCCACTTGACAGATTAAAAATAGTCGCGCTAATTTTGTAGACTGGACTGACCCCCCCATATTGTTTTCTAGGTCTGTGATTAAAACATACCTAAGCGATTTTGACAGAGTGGGGCCCGTCTTCGTGGAATGAAATATCTATCTGTTTATAGATATTTCATTCCACGAAGACGGGCCCCACTCTGTCAAAATCGCTTAGGTATGTTTTATTCGATTCGTATGGAGTTTGACAGTCTTCGTGGAATGAAATATCTATCTGTTTATTGATATTTCATTCCACGAAGACGGGCCCCACTCTGTCAAAATCGCTTAGGTATGTTTTATTCGATTCGTATGGAGTTTGACAGAATGGGGCGCTTCATCGTGGATTGAAATATCTTTACCATTTCAATATCAATGTCAATTAAGTATTTATTAAAAAAATAGAATATGGATGTACCTACGAATAGCAAAGAACTCGTGCTGCATATTGTAAATGTAAATACCATACTGCAGTATCAAATAACTGGGTAGATACGAGTAGGTAGTAGGTTTTGTATTTGTCACGGGAAGGAGCAAGGTCGGCGACCAAGCGTGAACTTCCGACACGATTTACAACTTGGTGGCATATTGCAACGGCGAATTATAAAAAAAAACAATGGATTACTTTATTGAACAAAGGATTAAGGTATAGGTATATTATATCTGATACGAAACATGCATATTATATTATACTTATTAAAGTTATGAAATGTATGGACGTACTTGGGAAAAATAAAAATTTCGAAACAACTACGTAGAAAATTATTTAGTATATTAAGGTGTTTTGCTAAAATTATTTAGTAAAATTATACGTAAATTGCTTAGTATATGTAAATTATTTAGTTAAATTATTTAGTACATATTTTTATAACTTTGTATATACTACGGAACCTTACACTAATGACTCGACAAACTTGGCCGATTTTTTTTCTTTGTTTGATGACCGCAGTTATCTTCGTCCTGCTTACGCTAATGGAAAATATAGCGTTCCCAAAGGAATGTAACCTTTAACACAGCACATTGAACTCATTTTGATGACACTGGCAGTCGTGGCAGAGGTAGAGAACTGCAATGCCATTAGTGATGTATGATACTTTTTACCCAACAAAAGTGCAGTGTTCACTTGTAAATACTGTAAAACGTAAGCGTGAGTCCGGGAGTTAGCTAAGATTGTAAATGTAACTGGTATAAGTTACACGTGATAGACTAATTCCTTTGAATGGAAATGCCACCATCTGTAGTAAAGCAAAACTAATAGTAAGCTAATTTCCTTCGGACTAGAGATTATGCTAGCCAAAAAGCTTTTCAATATTTGTGTGTTTAGTCAAACACTGTATATTTATGCACGTTTGCTTGCATGTAGTGAACTAACTAAACCGAACTGCGGAAGTAGATCTAACCATAACAACACCGCCGGCGACTGCTTCGCTGTACGGCCAGCGCTAGAGCCAAGCACACACGGATAAAAGCGAAACAGTCACGATTCCAAGTATTGGAACTCTTCAATATTCAAGGCGTAGTGGTTATGATGAAATGCTATTTGTAAAAAGTTGTAACTTTAAGGGCATCGGCCCTGGATTCTGGGACTTATAGCCTTGCTATTTGCGATTTGTGTGCGTTTGTGCGTGTGTGTGCGTGTGTGCGTGTGTGTGTGTGTGTGTGTGTGTGTGTGTGTGTGTGTGTGTGTGTGTGTGTGTGTGTGTGTGTGTGTGTGTGTGAGCGCATAAGCTAAATCTCGGTACTGAACCGCTTTGGCTTATATTAATTGCAATAGCGATTCATGGGTTAGCACATACGCTATCTACATGTTATCTCGACAAAATCCATCTAACGTATAAATAAACAAAGCTGAATGTTAATTTAGTTTCGATCGGATGTTGGCCACATTTCCCTCATATTTATAGGAGGCACGCGATTTACGGAGGCCGATGTTTGGCCAAAGCGAGCGTGCGCGCGCGGGCCATATGTTTACGATATAAATACTAAACTGTAGGTGTAGGTGCGTGCTGGGCCTGCACATCACACATGACGAATGCCAGTACCGCCCACTAGGTACACGATTTTTTTTTAATAATGATGGGAACCATTTCATAATAATTATCTCGATTTTGGGAAACAGTTATTAAATTATCCTGTGAAGGTTTGGATGTTTGTTATTCATTCACGCCACAACTATTGAACGATTTAGCTGAAATTAGACTGACAACCTTTTAACTTACAATAACACAAAAACAAACTTGTTTAAATTACTAATATACTTACATAAAAAACGTTGTTTACATATTATTATGAAGGGAAACTAGGAGAAAGTGAATGGCTGGCTATCGGAAATAACTCACTACATAATATTATTTCATTTAAAAAGCGTTGGTTTTATTCATGCATAGTAAAGTACCTACTCGTTGTAGATATATCCGCAGCATTAGGTAATTTATGAGATGCTTTTTTATCGACAGGTAGGGTATATTTTGCTTATTAAATATATATTTTATTAAATAAATAGGATTTAGTTACGAGGGGGAGCTTTCCCGAATAAATATATATTTTAAATACAAAAGTAACCTTCTGATGTTTGTACAATATTCTAAAGTATTACAATATTCTAACGTATTATTTGGAATAAATTCTATATAAGTAGAGTGAATTTGTTTTAGACGTGGAACAACAAAATATCAAACAAAGCGATATCGTAGTTATCTAAATTGTAATATCTATTTTATCTGCCGTTATCTTGTGTAATTTAGGCGAGGCGAGCTATCGGTAAATAAAATAAATACCTTTGATTTTAAAAATAATAATTAACAATATTCGTCACACATAAAAAATATTTAGTCGTTGTTTGATGAAACAAAGGTCACGAAAAGAGTCTTCGTTAAAAATAGTATAATGTTTCAAGAAGTTATGTGAAACTTCTTGAAACATTTAAACTATTTTTAATTTTTGATACGCTTTTACTAAGCACAGCATTCATTATTAATGATTTCAAATTGTTCAGTGACTTTTTCTACTTCGTTTTATAGGTTTTGCCAAACTGTAATTCGATTGATTGCGATTAATGCGTGTTTGTTTCTCAGGTTTGGTTTATGAACATTCTCGGTTCAATCTGCATTTTGCCTTGAAAGAACATTGTCAAAATTTTTCCAAATCGTTAGATCACATTAGATATTACGACCTAGACCTGTCACATGAAATCAAAAATTAAATATTGTCCTGTACAAATAGTTGTCTAACAATGTGCGGGCGAAAGTAAGGCGTTTGGCGTATGCGTTAACGGAAGAGCGTAAAAGGAAAACAAAATGAAGGAATACTCACTTTTTTCTTATCATGAGAGTTCACATATTCACACACTGCAGTTTTAGGTGATTTTTTTTATTACTCGCGATGCGCGCGCGCAGGAGCGGTTGTTTGGGCGTTTTTAATGCAACTGAATTTTTTAAATCAGCGTCGACTACTCAATTCAATAAATTAATTTATAAGGAATTATAAATAATTCACAGGTATTTATTTACAATAAATAAATATAAGAGGACTTTACACCTATCACAACCTATAGCCCCAAAGTAAGCGATAGCATGTGTGTAACTAGATAACTGAATACATATATAATATTTAATAAAAGTACATAAATACATAGTATATTGAAAAACATCCAAACACTTGAAAACGTTCATGCTCATCACGCAAACATTTTCCAATTGTGGGAATCGAACCTACGACCACCGACGGAGACGGCAGGATCGCTACCGCTACGCCATTCGATCGTCAAACAAAGACAACGTTTCAAAGTCAGACTACATTCAAAGTAGAACGTTACAATTGCAGGTATTGCTTGATGCGGTGACAGGATGGATGCGGCGGACAAGCGGATGTTGGATCGGGAGGCGCTCCGCAACATGATCCAGCAGTGGAACGCCAACCGCCTCGACCTGTTCGAACTCAGCGAACCCAACGAGGTAAGCGATACACGTTACACGCGCCGGCACAAGTCCATTGTACGAATAGCTTTCCGAATCTATCGCTGCATTCATGAAATGAGTACCACGCGATAGGCGAGGGCGGCAGATTGAATGTTCATAAACGTTGAAAAGCTATTCATGAAACAAAATGAAAAGCATCTCTCTCACACAAGAATGAAATGTATCCAACAGATCCATGCTTTATTATTCTCATAATTTCTCACAACATTTGCAAAGCGACATATTATTACGACTACTAGCTGTTGCCCGCGGCTCCGCCCGCGTAAATTTCGGTTTTTATTTACAAATAACATAGTGGAATTTGACGGGATCAAAACTGTTATCGTTCCCGTTCCCTTTTCTAATCTTTATTACCTTTGAAGAAATTGGTTATAACAATTTACATATATAGACTATAGCTATATATTGCTAAAGCGAATTTTGGATTTTTCGAAAGCCCACGGGAACCATGGTATTTTTCAGGATAAAAAGTAGCCTTTGTCCTTTCTCTATCTCTGTACCAAATTTCATCAGAATTGGTTGAGTGGTTTATGCGTGAAAAGGTAACAGACAGACAGACAGAGAGACAGAGGTACTTTCGCATTTATAGTATTAAAGTATTGATGTACGAGACTTACCATACTTAGCTTGAGCAAAATCTCTCTAGGTACCTAACCTAGAGAGATTTTGCTCAAATTTTACTACATAAAGTAAGAAATGTCTACTGATTACCGTTAGTAATCTAATTTATCTTCGGACTCGTCCTAAAGTTTCGCGTGAGAATTTTTTGTTATTCTACTTTCACTCTCAGTTCCCCGTAACTTGTGCACAATTTTGATAACGACGTTCTCGGGAAGCATTTAAAATAATTACGACGAATTCATGCATTAATAATAAAAAATAATAAATTTTAAATGCTAGAGTGGATTTCTGTAATACGTAGATTGTGTATAACATAGTATCTATGTGTAGTTTTGGTTTTGATAGTTATGCCATTAAAGTTTAAACTTACCGAAGCATCTCCTTTGTTACAGAATTTAGAATTTCATGGCGTCATGCGATTCTACTTTCAAGATTCGGGTCAGAAGATAGCTACCAAGTGCATCCGTGTTGCCTCCGACGCCACTGTTAGCGATGTTATAGGTGAGAATCAATAATACTCCTATGTATTCAGAATATATTATGTTTATCCTTAGGTTTGCCCTTGCTTTGCAATCTAAGTCTAAATGAATGCCTTTTAATATTTTTACATCGGATACTCGTATGTGCTATGTACAAGCAAATTACTATGAATACAGCGTGTGTGTCTTTTATTCTCAGTTTTCTGATACAATTTTATACAATCAAATTTAAGTCGAAAATAGGCAATATCAAGACAATAAAACAAAATAGATAATTCAAGGATCTTAACGAAATAAACAATAAACTTTTTTCTGCTTGATTGCTCTGTCAATTCGCACTTGCCCATCTCTGGAACTTTTTTTACAAACATATTGACAGATATAAGATGCACGAATAAGCTAGAACTACTTCACCTATTTTATAGTATAGTAAACATTCAATTAAAGCACATTAATAATGTCTTTTTAAATTTAATTACTTGTTACTGCTTTCAGAAACTTTGATCGAGAAATTCCGTCCAGACATGCGTATGCTGTCGCTGGGGTCGTACTCGCTGTGGGAGACGCACGGGCCCGACGACGAGCGCAAACTCGAGTCGCACGAGAAACCCCTGCTTGTGCAGCTCAACTGGCACGCGGACGACCGCGAGGGGCGCTTCCTGCTCAAGTGCCTTACCAACAATGAGGTAACTACGACCACTCATACCCATGATGTCGCTGGACTCGTAGGAGCTCTGGAGACGCGGGCTGACGACGAGCGCAAACTCGAGCCGCACGAGAAACCCCTGCTCGTGCAGCTCAACTGGCACGCGGACGACCGCGAGGGGCGCTTCCTGCTCAAGTGCCTTACCAACAATGAGGTAACTACGACCACTCATACCCATGATGTCGCTGGACTCGTAGGAGCTCTGGAGACGCGGGCTGACGACGAGCGCAAACTCGAGCCGCACGAGAAACCCCTGCTCGTGCAGCTCAACTGGCACGCGGACGACCGCGAGGGGCGCTTCCTGCTCAAGTGCCTTACCAACAATGAGGTAACTACAACCACTCATACCCATGATGTCGCTTGACTCGTAGGAGCTCTGGAGACGCGGGCTGACGACGAGCGCAAACTCGAGCCGCACGAGAAACCTCTGCTCGTGCAGCTCAACTGGCACGTGGACGACCGCGAGGGGCGCTTCCTGCTCAAGTGCCTTACCAACAATGAGGTAACTACGACCACTCATACCCATGCTGTCGCTGGACTCGTAGGAGCTCTGGAGACGCGGGCTGACGACGAGCGCAAACTGGATTCGCACAAGAAACCCCTGCTCGTGCAGCTCAACTGGCACGCGGACGACCGCGAGGGGCGCTTCCTGCTCAAGTGCCTTACCAACAATGAGGTAACTACGACCACTCATACCCATGATGTCGCTGGACTCGTAGGAGCTCTGGAGACGCGGGCTGACGACGAGCGCAAACTCGAGCCGCACGAGAAACCTCTGCTCGTGCAGCTCAACTGGCACGTGGACGACCGCGAGGGGCGCTTCCTGCTCAAGTGCCTTACCAACAATGAGGTAACTACGACCACTCATACCCATGCTGTCGCTGGACTCGTAGGAGCTCTGGAGATGCGGGCTGACGACGAGCGCAAACTCGAGCCGCACGAGAAACCCCTGCTCGTGCAGCTCAACTGGCACGCGGACGACCGCGAGGGGCGCTTCCTGCTCAAGTGCCTTACCAACAATGAGGTAACTACAACCACTCATACCCATGCTGTCACTGGACTCGTAGGGGCTCTAAAAACGCGGGCTGACGAAGAGCGCAAACTGGATTCGCACAAGAAACCCCTGCTCGAGTAGCTAAACTGGCACGCGGACGACCGCGAGGGGCGCTTCCTGCTCAAGTGCCTTACCAACAATGAGGTAACTACGACCACTCATACCCATGCTGTCGCTGGACTCGTAGGAGCTCTGGAGACGCGGGCTGACGACGAGCGCAAACTCGAGCCGCACGAGAAACCCCTGCTCGTGCAGCTCAACTGGCATGCGGACGACCGCGAGGGGCGCTTCCTGCTCAAGTGCCTTACCAACAATGAGGTAACTACGACCACTCATACCCATGATGTCGCTGGACTCGTAGGAGCTCTGGAGACGCGGGCTGACGACGAGCGCAAACTCGAGCCGCACGAGAAACCTCTGCTCGTGCAGCTCAACTGGCACGTGGACGACCGCGAGGGGCGCTTCCTGCTCAAGTGCCTTACCAACAATGAGGTAACTACGACCACTCATACCCATGCTGTCGCTGGACTCGTAGGAGCTCTGGAGACGCGGGCTGACGACGAGCGCAAACTCGAGCCGCACGAGAAACCCCTGCTCGTGCAGCTCAACTGGCACGCGGACGACCGCGAGGGGCGCTTCCTGCTCAAGTGCCTTACCAACAATGAGGTAACTACAACCACTCATACCCATGCTGTCACTGGACTCGTAGGGGCTCTAAAAACGCGGGCTGACGAAGAGCGCAAACTGGATTCGCACAAGAAACCCCTGCTCGTGCAGCTCAACTGGCACGCGGACGACCGCGAGGGGCGCTTCCTGCTCAAGTGCCTTACCAACAATGAGGTAACTACAACCACTCATACCCATGCTGTCACTGGACTCGTAGGGGCTCTAAAAACGCGGGCTGACGAAGAGCGCAAACTGGATTCGCACAAGAAACCCCTGCTCGAGTAGCTAAACTGGCACGCGGACGACCGCGAGGGGCGCTTCCTGCTCAAGTGCCTTACCAACAATGAGGTAACTACGACCACTCATACCCATGCTGTCACTGGACTCGTAGGACCTCTGGAGACGCGGGCTGACGACGAGCGCAAACTCGAGCTGCAAGAGAAACCCCTGCTCGTGCAGCTCAACGCAGACAACAGCGCTTTCTGTTCAGGGGTGTCTGTTCTAATTAATTAAATAAGTATTTTACCAAAAAGGAGGACTTATCTGGTCAGCCTGGGTTATTTGGAAGAATTCACATCAAACTTTTTTATTATATCAGCACATCAACGCTCCTGCGTTCCTATCGATCTGCTGATACAGATTTAGTGTTCTCGCTTCTGATATGCCCAAAGTTTACTCTTAAAGTGTGTTCTTTCTTTGCAGGTTCCCTTGTCAGCAGTAAATGAAAAGGCGGATCAAAACTTCAAGCGAAAATTGTCGAAACGCGAGAAAAAAGAGTTAAAAAAGAAAGAGAAACTGTCCAGATTGAAATCCGATACGAATGACGAAAACCGACCTGTCGCGGAGAAGCTTTATACGGGTATGTGTTTTTCTAAAAATGATGTTTCTTCACCCAGTAACGTAGAGATATGTCTCTCTACTTTTGGTCGATTTATTTTCTCTGTTATCAATATGGATCAGAAAGAGAAAAGAGAGCGACAAAAGTAGAGAGACATGGCGCGCATGCTTGCCCTTGGAAACTTTTTTACCAAAAAAAATCTACCAAAGCATCATAGACAGGGTTATAATGAAATTAAGTCCATTTGATTTTGGAATGTCTCTTTGATGTTCATCCAATGATTAACTTGTTGCAGAATTACCGGAGACTTCGTTCACTCGCAGCATCAGCAACCCCGAGGCGGTGATGCGGCGTCGCAGGCAGCAGAAGCTCGAGCGGAAACTGCAGCAGTTCCGCTCTAAGGACGGCGGTCCAGACACGGGTAACTAGCGTGTTTAATTTTCCTGTCCAATGGCTTATCTATGCTATTAGACAATGTGGTCGATTCTGTTGTGCAAAATCAGTAAACTAGACTAACTTAGAATAGTGCTATCCATTTCATAGGGAGCAGTTTGAAAAGGATAGCACTACTTTAATTAGTTTGTCTAGAGATTTTGCACAACAGAATCGACCACTCTGTTACTCTTCGCCCATAACCAGAGCCAGAGCTAAGCGATCGATTTATAAAGTTAACCAAGGTCTTAAAGCGTTGAGTAAAGATGTTTCAATCCACGAAGACGCGCCCCACTCTGTCAAAATCATTCAATTCGCATGGAATTAGACAGAGTGGGGCGCATCATCGTGGATTAAAATATCTTTACTTTAGACAACAGAAAAGATGAGTGGAAAGACCTGCCAAATTAATCAGATCCTTGTTCGATCCAAATCATTATTATGTAGCCTTAAGTTTGCATTTAACCACTATTAAATGCAAACTTAAGGCAGCAAAATAATTATTTGGAATTCGCGAAGAAAACAGTGATCAGTTCTCCCCCTGTTAGCTCAAAACTTAATGTCAAATTATTTTAGAGATGAATGTTAAAATGAAATCAGTGTCTCTTCCTTAATTACGTAGTAAGGAAGCAACAAACACTGACAGCTTTTTAGCATGTATTATAAAATAATATCCTTGTATGCTGCAAAGCTCAAGTCTTCAAGCATTGCTGGCAACACACACGTTGCCAGCAATCACATGTGGACCCGAGACGTTGGCATGGATTTTATAAGAAAGCTCAATGTCACTCAGCCAATAAAATTAATCGAGCTGTGCTCAGTGTCTCTACACTATCAAATCGGAAAAGAGACTGCAGATGAAATTACATCACAAAGCTGAAGTGGTAGTGGAAAGGAAATATCTATGTAATATGTTATTTCATTATTTTGTACAAAGTTCATTCGTAGTTTAAACTTAAGGGCAATCTATAATTATTAACCTTGTTGCTTAAAATACTCCTAAGGTTTGCTTATGAAGTTACTATATATAGCCCGTATGTAGTATAAGATCAGTATAGCTGTAGCTATATGCAGTATAGCTTATGTCCTCTTCAGGTGGAACTTTGAAAATATATGGATCTTCGCTGTGTCCCGACGTGCCTTACAAGACGTTGCTGCTGTCAGTGGGCGACACGGCGGCCGGCGTGGTGCGCGAGATGCTCGAGAAGTACGGCCTGTCCCGCCACGACCCGCACCACTACTGCATCGTGCAGGTATGCCCAGCATCAGAACATTCCTCGCTGTGTCCCGACGTGCCTCACAAGACGTTGCTGCTGTCAGTGGGCGACACGGCGGCCGGCGTGGTGCGCGAGATGCTCGAGAAGTACGGCCTGTCCCGCCACGACCCGCACCACTACTGCATCGTGCAGGTATGCCCAGCATCAGAACATTCCTCGCTGTGTCCCGACGTGCCTCACAAGACGTTGCTGCTGTCAGTGGGCGACACGGCGGCCGGCGTGGTGCGCGAGATGCTCGAGAAGTACGGCCTGTCCCGCCACGACCCGCACCACTACTGCATCGTGCAGGTATGCCCAGCATCAGAACATTCCTCGCTGTGTCCCGACGTGCCTCACAAGACGTTGCTGCTGTCAGTGGGCGACACGGCGGCCGGCGTGGTGCGCGAGATGCTCGAGAAATACGGCCTGTCCCGCCACGACCCGCACCACTACTGCATCGTGCAGGTATACCGAGCACCAGTACATTCCTCGCCGTGTCCCGACGTGCCTCACAAGACGTTGCTGCTGTCAGTGGGCGACACGGCGGCTGGCGTGGTGCGCGAGATGCTCGAGAAGTACGGCCTGTCCCGCCACGACCCGCATCACTACTGCATCGTGCAGGTATACCTAGCACCAGTACATTCTTCGCTGTGTCCCGCCGTGCCTCACAAGACGTTGCTGCTGTCAGTGGGCGACACGGCGGCCGGCGTGGTGCGCGAGATGCTCGAGAAGTACGGCCTGTCCCGCCACGACCCGCATCACTACTGCATCGTGCAGGTATACCCAGCACCAGTACATTCTTCGCTGTGTCCCGCCGTGCCTCACAAGACGTTGCTGCTGTCAGTGAGCGACACGGCGGCCGGCGTGGTGCGCGAGATGCTCGAGAAGTACGGCCTGTCCCGCCACGACCCGCACCACTACTGCATCGTGCAGGTATACCCAGCACCAGTACATTCCTCGCCGTGTCCCGACGTGCCTTACAAGACGTTGCTGCTGTCAGTGGGTGACACGGCGGCCGGCGTGGTGCGCGAGATGCTCGAGAAGTACGGCCTGTCCCGCCACGACTCGCACCACTAGTGCATCATGCAGGTATACTGAGCACCAGTACATTCCTCGCTCTGTCCCGACGTGGCTTAAAAGACGTTTTTGCTGCCAGTGGGCGACACGGCGGCTGGCGTGGTGCGCGGGATGCTCGAGAAGTACGGCCTGTCCCGCCACGACCCGCTTATCTATGTTATAGCAAATGAAAGTACATAATATTATTTATTGAAGTGAGATAGCATTACTTGAGAGACTTGAATGAACTAAAACCACATTGAGATGAATAGAATTTGAGAATAGATTTAAGCTGAATGAGATTTTTTTTTTTCAAAAGGTCCTAATAATATCCTCTTATAGAAATATCCATGTAAACCTTCGGAGTAAAGCTTTTCAAGATATATATACCTGTTTTTTTTTTTTTTTTTCCTTTTTTCAAATCTGTATCCCGGCAATCTGTCATCGTTGGACATTGGGCCGTGCGGTTGTTGGTAACAGTCATTTCTTGCTTCGAGCAAGGTATCCGTCCCTTGACGGAGCTTCCTATGGGCTGTAGAATCTGTGGGACAGATCGGAGACACTATTCCTTTTTAATCTACTGAAGCGGAGACTGCCCTCTCCCTCCAGTCTGCTTGCCAAGCTATTTATGTGAGCCGCGAGTCGCTTCTGATATTTCACACTGTGTAATTCTATTTCCTGTCGAACAGTTCTTATGTTGAGGTCTTTTTGTATGGTTTTGTTACATATATAGGGTGGGATGTTGAATATGGTTCTCATGGCCTTATTTTGGAATCTTTCTAGAATCTCAATATTGCTTGTGCTGGCTGTACCCCAGAGTTGAATACCGTATGTCCAGATAGGTTTGATTATAGTTTTATAAATAGCCATCTTGCTGGTGGGAGTAAGTTGAGATTTCTTGCCAATGAGCCAGTACAGACTTCGTAGCTTCATGTCGAGCTGTTTGCGCTTGGTCCAGATGTGTTTACGCCATGTTAGCCGTCTGTCGAGATGCATGCCCAAGTACTTTGCATCCTCCGCTTGTGGCAGTTGTTTATTGTAGAGTTTAACGGATGGACAAGTCTGTTTGCAGAGGGTAAACGTTACGTGCATTGACTTGCTCTGATTTGCTTTGATACGCCACTTTGTAAGCCACGCTTCAATCTCACTTAGATGTTTTTGTAGGTTCAACGAGGCTGTATCTGGGTTTTTATGGACAGACAATATAGCCGTGTCGTCAGCATATGTGGCAGTAGTTGTGCATTTATTTGTAGGAAGGTCCGCAGTGAACAAGAGGTACAGAACAGGCCCCAGAATACTTCCCTGAGGAACTCCAGATTTTATTTCAAATAAAGGGGATGTCTCTTCATTGCATTTAACTTGGTAACACCTTTTATGTAAGTATGACTTAAGAAGTAGGTAAAGAGAGTGTGGCAGGTGTTTTTTGGTTTTGTAGAGTAAACCCTCATGCCAAACCTTATCAAAAGCCTGTCCGATATCAAAAAATACAGCCGAGCAGTACTGTTTGTTTTCAAATGCTTTGCTGATTTCGTCTACTAGCCGGTGTATTTGCTCCACGGTATTATGTCTAGAGCGAAAGCCGAATTGGTGAGTTGGTATCACCTCTTGAAGATGGGGCGAAAGCCGGTTGAGCAGGATTCTTTCGAAGACTTTTCCAATTACTGGTAGCAGACTTATTGGCCTGTATGACGATGTTTCTTGTGGCGGTTTCCCAGGCTTTGGGACCATAACAACTTGTGCTATTTTCCACTGACTTGGGAAATGCCCTAGTCTAATGCAGGCGTTGAATATAACAACCAGGAGCATAAGTCCTTTATGTGGCAGTTTCTTTAATAATGTATCATCTATTTGATCATAGCCCGGTGCTTTCTTTCCTTTAAGGCATTTTATTGCTTTAGAGACTTCGTTTGGAGAACAACTATTCAGAGGAAGACACATTTTAAGAGGAGTTTGGAGATATGAGTGCACTTCGTTATAGTGGTCTATGTCTGGACTGTCATGAGGTTTGAATACAGTTTCCAGGTAGTTCGCGAACTCTGTGGCTTTTTCAAGATCAGATCTGGCCCATGTTCCGTTTTGCTTTTTGATTGGCGGGATATGAGAACTAGGACGCTTCAATTTCCTGGTGGCTTTCCATAAAGAATAGTCGGTGCTTATTGTTGGTGTTAGTCCTGATAGGTAATTTTGTAGGCTATCATTTGTATGCGTTTTGAGTAGGTTTTTAAGATTCCGAGAGGAATCATTAAACGCCTTTTTATCACTTGGATATCTTCTGTGGTGCCAGATTTTCCTTAGGTTACGTCGTTTAATGACTTGATCTCTGATAAGTTTTGGGTAGAGTTGTGTCCTAGTTTGAGTTACTTTGTTAGGTGGAGTAGCCTCATAAACTGCTCTGTGTAGGAGTATATTAAGTTTCTCGACATTCTGTTCTATGTCCAGTTCTGTTTTAAGGGGTGTTTTTAGGTCTACCTCAGAGGATATTATTTTTTGGTATAGTTCCCAGTTCGTTTTTCTGTTGTAGAGCTTAGGGGTCGGTTTCATTAGTAGTATCTTACTACTAAAGTTCAAGATAACTGGAGTGTGATCTGAAGATAGATCTATACATGTTTCTGCTTTTAGATAATTTTGGTTTATCCCCTGTATATATACCTGTAGCGATATTTTGTTGCCATAGTTAGGTACTGAGAACTCTTGGTTTTCAGTAATAGGGTGGTTAGCCGTTAGTTTAATACACGTCATTTGTTTGGCACAGGTGGACACTGCGGACAACTCCGAATATATTCTCGAGGACGACGAGTGCCCGCTCGCTATCGTGATGACCCATCACCATCGCAGTAAGTCTTCCTTTGTCTATGTCCATTTTCTGTCATAAGCGGCTGACTGTGGCTTTCAGGAACTCCTCAATGAGTCTTCTATGTTTAATAATAATTATGAATATAGTAAACGCAAAACTTTTCTTTTTACTATAGGATTAGGATTTAAATTGAACAACTGACCGTATGTGTCGCGCGACAATTGCGTTAATTTAACACTGGTCTCATCTCAGAATGAGATAAGGCCATAGCCCACTAAGGCCAGTATTATGACCAAGTTCAGCAGGCTTCACACACCTTTGGAACATTATGAAGAACTCCTGGACAAGCAGATTGCCTTACGAAGTATTACTTCAACTTTTAAGCACTGCTTACTTATTCTAACATACTTGCATGCCAAAACAGAACTCTGTTAGGAGGCTGAGGTTCGAATTCTGCAACCAGCAGATATGAAGCCTTGAATAACATATTATAAACCTCTGATCTCTATTAAGTATACTAGTACGCTAGATCAAACATTCTATACAATTATTGACAGTTCATTTTTTGTGCCGATTTGAAGCAAGCGCCCCCCTCGAAGGTCCACGGTAGGTACTAAATTGACACATTTTAGTTTCATGGACGCTCACCCCAGGCAACAATCAGCGCCAAAATGTCAAAATCAAGTCTCTTCATATTTTACGTTGACAATCTGAGTCAATGCAATAGAGATCAGTGATGTAGGTAAAGTCACAAGTCACTTGTTTACTGGCCATAACCTCCAGTTACTGATTTTAAACCGATCTGCGAGGCTAGACAAAGTAACGGTCGTTTGGCGTTAACGACAGTAGACATAAATGTATGAACAAAACAAGTGACTGTAGAAAAACGACGTGACCGGATAGAGGAAAACACGCTGTGTTTGAAAATCGACTACGACTATTTGAACGCTCCCTGGCGTTCTCGCAGACCTTGTAGATAACTTTAGCGTACGACTTCGCATGACAATTGACAGTCGACAATGAACAACGCTAAAGTAGATTCTGCTTTCATTTGTTTTCATTCGTCACGTGGTTTGTCCATACATTTTTGTCTACTGTCGTTAACGCCAAACGACTGTTACTTTGTCTAGCCCCGGTGAACTCCTAAACCGATTGGTAATATTATAAAAATAGCATTACAATGGTTTTCCGACCACGCCGCAACTACTGAACCTTTTTGGCTACAATCTTGAATGGATAGCTTTACTCTGAAATATGGATAAATAATGTGCCTTACTTAATATCTTAAAAAAATTTATAGTTTTACCACAAGATTTGTGAGGCAAAACTTCACTATATTAATGGTACATGAATGCGTCATTTACTGACCTATTGCAAATACCTACTCTGTAATAGCTACAATGTGCAGAAGAACGTCGATTTAATTGCAAAGTGCGTTCGATTTTTATATAGCTTTTATGCAATGAATTGCAGGAATTTACAAATGGATTGATTTCCTTAGGGTTAACTACAATGTGCGAAATTATCACGACTATCGAGGGTCAAATGCCTCACGAACTGTTACCGATTACCGCCAAGTCTATTACACCGTGAAGTATTGATTATACACAGAGAGATATATTGTCATAGAGCGATTATTAAGTTACACAATTATTCTTGTATATTATTCTTAGTAAGAGCAGTAAGAGAGGAAAGACCCGTTAGTAGAAAATAATAACATGTCGGATCGTTAAAGCAGGCTTTACTTTGCCTAAATCCTGAGTACTAATTTAGAGAACCAAAAAACAATTTTGCTATGCGGACCTGAAGATTTAATTAATTATTTTCTTACAATCCGCTACCTGCCTATGCAGCATGCGCACGTAGAGATAATTATCTCTTCTATTATCGGTCTATTTTCTCTGTCTATTAATATGGATCACAAAGACAAAAGAGAGCGACATAAGTATAGAGAGACATATCTACGCGAACATCCTAGCCCTGCTGAATGGAATCTGTGTAGTCCAATATGTAGTAACAAACCAAGCACAACTCGCTCTACCACTTAAGCACGAAAGCCAAGCTCCAAAGCAAGCAATGGCACGACATCCCATCATGCAACACACCACACAAATCTCTTACACCACTCTCGGCGCACGTTCGCCCCTGCACCTGGATATCCTCAGGAGATGTTGACTTCACAATGCTAAATAGTAGTAGTGTATAGCCTAGTAGTAGTGTAAAAATGTATTCGTATATATTACTATACTACGATGAATCTGCGTGACACATAACTTTTGCTGTACATGACGTTTCGTCCTCTTACGTCCTCTTATGGCGGTTCCCAATATTCGATCTATCCATGGTTTGCCTTACTAGAGATAGAAATATGACATAACTTTTATGGACCTTATGTCAAATTTCTATTTCTATACTCTTTCCATTAAGACACATGAAACACATATACTAAATAGCAATAGCGAGGGACCAGAAAGAGACCACTTTACCTTTATCTCTCTCTGGTCCCTCGCTATTGCTATAAGTTTCATGTGGTTTCAAGTGTCAATGAGAAAATAAACGAATGGAAAAAGTATAGTAAGACAAACCATAAATAGATCGAATATTGGGAACCGCCATTAATTATTATTAAAAAAAAAAAATTTGGAGGGCCTTAAAACTTAAAAACCGGGTAAGTTGTAAGGCGAGTCTCAGTTTAAGGCGAACCACTGTGTGGAATCGGTTCTCGTAGCGGCAAATCTGCTAACTTTTTTAATATTATCAATGAAAAGATTATTCTTTTTTTTTTCTGAGCTCCAGCTTATTAGTCGTGCTGTCGAACGCGTTTTAAAAGCATTCTCAAGAATAAAGTTACATCTAACCCCATACTTAGCCTTCTATTTAACGGACAAGTTAAATAGAAGCTTCTACAGTACATAAACAATGAAAATAAATCAAAATTCCGAAATATTGGGTTAATAAAATTCGTCATAAAAGCATAGTAATTGTCTTGCATGCCATGATTCGCAAAAACTTTTTGTGTTCTAAGTTATGTATGCCATGATTCGCAAAAACTTTTGGTGTTCTAAGTTTAGACATCAGTGGACATCAACTAGTACGTCGATGTTAAGATTTTTTTACATACCAACTACACTGATATCAAATTCACCAGCAGTTGGCAATAAGTATTGCTAGAAATATATGTAGAATAAGCATAAATAATTATATATGTTTGGTTAAGTACTTAAGTAAAGAAAATTTAATAAAACAGCGAGCGTTCCAAATACCATGACGGCTTTTGTTCTGAAGAGATTCCACCAAACTTGACAATCCTTCAAAGTTCAAACTGCAAACTCTTTGTTTAAGAAGTTTGAATTGAATAGAGCTTAAAAGCTTGCGCTGCGGTTCATTTCAAAGTTGTTCGCGCGTAGACTCCTGGAGCGGAGCGGACAATGGTCGTTGCGACTCGCGGGCTGCGGCACCGTCACAAATCACAATGGGAATATATCAACGGGAGAGCGCGGGCGGCAGGACGCGGCAGTCGTCTCGCAGACGTCGCCGCTCGCGCCGCGTGCCGCCCGCTCCGCGCGCCGCACCGACATGGATTGGGGCATTCGTCGTAAGTTGGTTCAGAGTCCGACCAACTATCCATAGGGCCCGCGGCCCGCGACGTTTCGCTCAGACGAAGTCGGCTACTGCAGGCGCCGCCGCGCGATCGAGCCGATAGTAAACAAACGCATGTGGCACCGCGGAGTAGTCCGACCGGTGTACCCGCAGATGCCGGTCCACTTGCCCGTGCTGGTATTTTTAACTCGTTTCGCGGTTCGATGCCCGTAGCTTCGTCGAATCGATATGCATAAAACCGTCCTTGAAGACGTTATTTCGCAAAAGTTTATAATCGCGCTATGATGTCGTAGGGCCGTAAGTTCATGTTATACAAACTTTCGCCGCACAATCGTAAGTCACGAAACTTGTTTTGAACTTTGCTACGCACGATTTCATTCACTTTCTTGTCTAACGGCGACTTTCTAATCTTCCCGTATTGTTGGCGATAAGAGGCCAGAGATGCTATTCCAGTAAACCAGTTTTATTCGCGGCCGTAAAGGACACTTTTATGGACCGCTAAACTAAAGCTTAGTATGACAAGGATATCAACGCCGACGCCTTGTTCTATTTATTACAACATTTATATTCTTATTTGCTACTTTAAATGATACACACCTCTATTCTGCAGCCGGCAGTGGAGACCTGGAGCCGTACCACCATCTCTTATAGCAGTATTATTGTAACATTGTTTTGACATTTTCATACAATGTCAGTATAAAATTTTAAAGCAATATTACAATAATATTACTATAAGCGTTGGTGGTAGGCCCCCTGATATTAAGTGGTCTCCGCCACTCATGGACACTAAGGAACTGTCAGTAATGTGTTGCCAAATCTTGATCTGGGCTAGTACCATACAATAATGCTAAGAATTAGATAGAGTTATATATTTTCGCCATATGTGCCGTTCGGCGTCTATAATAATATGTTCGGTTTCGCCACGCAATCAGTAGATTAGAATTGAAAAGCCGAAAACTTGTATTAACTCTAACATTTCACTAGATTTGGCACAAACTCTTTTTTTTTTACGAATTGCATGGGCACTAGGACTAATCCAGGAGTATCTAAAGACCATTAATATATATTTCAAACCATTACTCAAACGATTTCATCTGAATCTTGTGGGAACTGCCTTCTCGTGAATTTGGAGAAAAATATCGCGGCAGATCATCTATGAGATGGACGGACCAAGTAAAGGCTGCAGTGGACGTCCCTTTACATGTGTGCTCAAGAAAGCAGCTGTCCAGGCAAGAAAGCAATAATAGAGACGGATTGTCAAGCGTGTGACTGAAAAATGATGACCACGACCGCTCTGACAAGAACGAAAGAAACGATGATCTTTCATACAAACCATGACCTAAAACTTACAAACCAAGAAAAGCCAGATAGGATAGGCAGTCCATCTGAAGTGATGCGCGTACATCCGGCAATTGATTTTTATTTATTACAAGCTTTAAATAGCTTCACCGGTCCCCATGTTTTTTTGTTTGTTTGTCTGTAATCAAATCTTGCAAGTTGATTTTGACACACTTCCCGGTTACCGATTGAGCTGAAATTTTGCATGCATGTGTTAACTGTTAACCGAATGACAATGCAAAATTATTATGACATGGAACTGATGATGGAACCGGAAGATGGCAGTAGGAACTCGGTAGTTAAATAACACAACCCCATGCTCTGGTGCTGAGAAGAATACGGATGAATCGTACTATAACTTGTTTTTTAAAATGTTTTTTAAATAGTTAAGTACTTGTATAGATTTCAGTTTCTGTCACTGTAACAAACATAGACCACTAGATCATACGGGAATAATTATTAGGCATAGGTACAAACTATCACATTTATCATATTAATGGGATAAGATTATACATAAGGCAGCATTAATAAACCTAAGGGACATTTAAACTAACGTCATATCGAATTAATCGATGGAAAGCTTGCCGCCCAATAACAACATTCTGATGGGTAAATTGTTCTATTTGTGTCTTATGTTCTGATTCCTTCATTCTTTACAAAATTCTTGAACCAACAACAAAAGGTGTTCTAGTGTTTTTTCACACTGCGGTACTGAAGTGTTCTCCACATTTCTAAAGGGCAGGGGCAACTATAAAGCGAACGGTAGAACCCCATTTTAAAAACACCATCAGACAGCAAATATTTAGGAGTACAGCCACAGACCAAATAATAACTTTATTATATTGACAAAAGCAGTATTGTGCACTACATTGATATTTGATTAACGTAGCAAAATAATGCAATTGATCAGATTGTCATATAGTAGCTACGTCTAGGCTCAACTAATATTAGCGAAGCTTACAGTAATTAGCAATGTATGATCACGTTTTACCGAGAAGAAGATAATATTATGACCTGTCGTGTATCTGCTATAATATAGAGAGATCGGATACGTAATACTCGTACGATGCATTCATGTACAGATTTTGTGCAATTTACATTGACAAAAATATACAGACTGATGTCCTGATAGTTGATCCTTGTCTTTGAAGGTTATATCATCATGCTCATTATTACCTTTACATTAAATAAAAGTCACATTTTACGGTTCTCGTCGACTTAGACATATAAAATCGTAAAATGTCAAGCATAGTGCGGGTGTCTGACCCAAAATCCTATGCAATCACCTCTCAGAGACAAATAGGTCGTATATTGGGTTGAGAAAAAGGCTCAAGGAAAATTGATGTTAGTAATGTTATAACCTTTTTCAACGAAGATTACTTTCGTGGGTGGCAATTTGCCATCAATATGTGGGCTAGGCATTTGACCGTATCATTGGAGTCATTTTAGCGAAGAGCATCTTTTGAACAAAGGTTTCTTGGAGGAATTATCACAGACTTGGGATATTTTACTGCCCTTGCGGTTAAACTTCTTCCCTTTATGCCGCCAGTACCCTCGGAGAAATTCAAATGAAAATATAATTAAGGGAATAGTTTTCAAGGATAATTGTTATTTGTATGAATATCATAATAAATTCAGTACGTAAAAGGTCAAAGTATCAGTAACATTTACCCAAAGAAGTTTTATTAGGTACATACTTACTTTATTTGAGACATATAATGTGTCCCCTATTCTTAAGATCCTGAAAATGCGCTAGAAACGGATCACGTCCCACATTTGGAAAGGTCACGTCCTAACGACTATTTCTTTATGCGCTACTTTCCGCTGCCATAAGAGATTTAAGTGTTTTTAACCGACTGTGAAAGGACGAAAGTAGGCTAACCTGCTTATCAGCAAGTATCTATCATTAGTTCATGTGGCTATGGCAGTTGCTCCAAGTCAAACCTTGCTTACTGTTTGATGAGATGATGAAATATTCATAGGTAGAGGAACCTTAATGCAGAACAAACTTAACCGAGTATTCATTTTATTTATCACCTTCTGTAATTACTTAACTTCACTTTCATTCTTCTTTAGATGTTTCGCCAGCTCTCTTTCGGCACCTTCTGTATGAAGCTTAGCTTACGATCACTATCTATAGTTACGATTACGAGCGACCCACTTTATTCGAGGCTGGCTGTAGAATTAAGTCGGGTGATCTCATGGGACCCCTTGCGTTGTCTGGTAGGTATCTTCAATAGTTCTATACCTTGCCCATGTTGTTGTATGCCATAATTTCGCCTAGACACACGTGATCAAAGAATTTTAAATGCAGCTATTCACTAACCCCGAAATATATCATTTAGAGAAAGAATTCTGGTGTTCCTGAGACTCCAAGCATTCTTCTCCAACACAGCGTCGGTTTTTAGCATTACTTCCACACAGCAGCTCATAGCTTTGCAATTTCTCATTTTGCAACAAGCATTTTTAATTCGGTACCAGTCGGATTTTTTGTGAGTTTGATGATTTAGCTCAAATATTAAACAGCTTTAAAAGGTTATACATACATAAGTATACTTGAAATTATTGTAACGATATCATCAATTTTCAGTTTGATGCGAATAATATTACTTTAGAAATATCGTCGTTCTTAAAATTGGCGTGAACCTATTCTACGGTACGGTAGATTCTTACTCGTAGGTACATTCTAGGTTAATACACACTAATTCGGTAAAGCCTGGATCGACTCCCATAGGAATCGCATAGTTAAAGAGCAGTTACGATAGTTGTGTCAGTAATATTCGATGTCTGCCTGTATTTCATATGACAATATGTACTTGTACATTTCTTCTGTATTTATAAAAGGAAAATTATTAACTGACTGATCTACCTACGCCAACTCAAACCAATAACCAGATCGGGCTGATATTTGTCATATAGATAATATTTAATATGACATAGGCGCTAAGAAAGGGTTCGCGAAAATCAATCCCTAAGGGGGTAAAATAGAGTCACACAGGTAAAGCCGTGGAAAAAACTGATATCTAGCTTATAGCGAAATAGCTACCAAATTTGTGCATAACATATTTCCTACGTACAAACCATCACTTGCGGTTCGGCTCTAAAAGGCCACTTAGCGTTAAAGTGAACAAGCTTTCTCGAACGTTGCTGAAAATTCGATAAGAAGCTTACGAGTTTGTTATCTAACGTTTATTAACGTAGCAGACAATTGGGTTGTTATATTAAATGTTTTGGCACCTTTGTATAGTTAAACCAGCCTCGATCAAATTTTATGTTCGATATCTACTAGTATAGGTCATACGAGTACGTAGATATTTGATAGGTGTGTGTTGTGTACCGTGTACGTGGTGTAGCCACTCCTGTCGGTCGATCAATGCGACATGGATCTTTGAAAAATATAAAAAGTTCAATGTGGAAGGCTTTAAGTTTTTGGTAGTGTATCCAATCAAGAGTTACAACCATTTATCGTTTCTGTAAACTCAAGACGTGTGAGGTACTACAAGCATGACATTTGACAAGAATAGTTACAGAACAAGTTAAAGGAAAACATTCGGAAGTGGCACGGTCGTCAATTTTTGATTTCACGACAGTCCTTACAGAATAGAATAGTTGTAGCACTGCGGTGGTTGTAACTTGTAGGCATGCAGATCAGGGAATAACTGTGGTTGTAGGTATACTCATGGTATCACTATGACCTCAACAAACCTATCAACAAAAAATTGGTTGTCTGTGAAGTCGGTTTACTGCTATCGTCAGAACGTAACAACTGTCGCTTGCACTTCAAGCCTTACATGGAACGCCTCAGAGCGAGGTAACGCGAGCGAGGTACGCGAGGTAACGCCGGATGAGTCATGTTTTTTTGTGCGTGCAGCCGGCTCTATCAATTTATAAGACGTTGTCACGTCAAAAATAGAGCATTTATGGTGTTTTGGTACTCTCGTATTTGAAAACTTGTCAAATAAGAGCTTTTATTTCACATCTCCTTCCCGTATTAATTTCCTAGGGCTTATCATATAAAATACATTGTGTCAGTGATGTTCTTGGGACAGAACGTTAAATTCGATAAAAATGAATTTTATCAAAAAAAAATAATACGCTTTTAAAAGGTAAAAGCTTTTACCTGTAATTACGAGCGCGCTTATTAGATAATAATTTTTCCGAACTTTGTTGTTTCTATGTCCGAATTTATACGAACCCTAAAGGTTTGCCTACACTATGCATACGAAAGTTACGAACAACTATTAGCAGACAAATAATGTGACGCAGATCTGTGTTAAGTTTAAAGTACATCACTTTAAACTTTACACAAATCTTTTTTCTTTGTTTAAATCTATTACAATTCGCGAGAAAAAAATAGTAATTGTAAAAGTATGTCAAACATTTTTCTTAAAAGGATGAGAAGTTTCGGAGATAACTTACAATTCTTGACGAAATTATAAGCTCTTTGTAATATGAATACATTTTGAATTAGTCTCACTAATATGTTAATAAACACTTATCCAGGTAATGCTCTTGTTACGCAGTAATGCTTTTGAAATAAATACAATGTTCTTTCGGCCTCGACTTATATTTAAAATAAACAATTGAAATGCAGCTCTATATCTGCTACAGCGCTACGTTTCGCTTATGCACGGTGCAGCGTGGAGTGGCTCTTGTACCCTGAATACAGGCCGCTCTGTGGGTGCTGTCGGAACAATTTTCAACTTTAAACTTATCTCAATTATGATAATGTTCATCTCAATGATCGAAATACTCGTATCATTTATTTATTCTCAAAGTCTTTTGTTTTCCGTTTGAACTAACTGAAGCTAAGTTAATAATGCCCTTCGGAGAACTTGTGCTGTGAGAACGTCAATTAAAGTGATACTCGGTGAATATCTAGTGACCTGAAATTAAAACTCGTCCATTTGGAAAATGTACATCGAGATGAGATTGTTAAAATAATTATTGAATGGAAGCAGGCGTTATTTTGCGGAAATCCATAATTAGTCATCATCATCATCATCAATAATTAGTAGGAAAGACTAATATGTTTTGCTATAATTCGCTTCTCGCAAAGATTCTGTATGGTACAATATGCAGGAACACTGCCCACATGAAACACCACACACAATTGTCCAACACTTGTTTCGACGTACGTTTCGTCCCGACACCGGGACATCCTCAGGAGATGTTGACTTCACAATGCGAAATCGTAGAGTCACTACGTATTAGTCTTTCCTACTACCTAGTTAAAATAAATGCCCTACACATCTGTAGGGCATTTATTTTAACTAGTAGGAAAGATACATGATAGGTACGGTACATAGTACTACATACCTACCACATAGATTCAATTCACTTCCATCTTTATCTGACCCATATCAATAGGTGGTCGGGTGACATATTTGTTAGGTCACCATTGTGTTTATGGCAGTTGGAGTTAGTAGTTACATAGTACATAACTATAGCATATTAACAATGAAAAGCCACTCCTGCTATTTGTCGATGAAATAAAATTTTATATCGTCCCATCAAAGCAGAAATGGATACTTTAGATATTTCAGTTCACGAAGACGAAACGTCATTTTACTGCATCGAATTAAAAATCAGAGTATAAAATATAATTCCGGTTGATACATATGGTCGAGTTTTTTAAGAAAGTCAAACCGGCCAAGTGCGAGTCGGATTCGCGCACTAAGGGTACAAGAACACGTTTGCCTTGAAATATTTATTTTATTAAAGCGGCAACTGAAAAACATCATCTGTGCAAAATTTCAACTGTCTAACTATCACCGTTCAAGGAATAAATTCTATATAGCCTAGTGACAGACGGACAGACGGACGGCGGAGTCTTTTTAGTAGAGTCCCGTAACCCGTTTTTTACCCTTGGATAAAAAGTACGGAACCCTGAAAAAAAAGACTTCAGAGTGTAATTATACTGAATAAAAAGTGTAATGAATTATGAATTGAAAACAAAATTGTCTGCAGAAACTCCTTTTATATGTCGCTGTAATTTACTATAGTGGATTAAATGTTTGTCTCTTCGAACATCATTGTTATATCCTTGAAGAAGATGAGAAACGCGATGAATACCTGAATACCTACTATATCTAAGTACCTATATAGAATAAATTCGACAGAACAATAACATTGTTAGGTAAAGCATAAAAGTAAGTAAACTCACATTAGTGGACTGTTTCACCTGAACAAATCTTGTTTTAGGAGTAAGATTAGTTCAGGAAAAGTTTATTTACACATCCGTCGTTGTTTCCCGGCATTGTGCAGAAACGAGTAGTGGAGTATTGATTTTCACTTTAGGATCTGGAACGAACTTTGCAGTAATGCCTTCATTAACGACGCGTCTTAATGATACCCAATAAGCAACAAGTATGTGTTGTATTTGTTCTAAATTTCGCGTGTTATATTGATGTTGGTATAACACAATCATTTCAAGTATACCATTACCTCTTTATTACCAGGAAAGTCATAACAGAATATCACAAATCTCAGAAGTCTTTAGAAATCTCATTACGTTGCTGTAAACTTAGTTTTAAGTCGACTTGTAGTTATAATATCACCATGCATACTGAATAGTGACGTTTTACAAGAGCCTGTACGTTAACGCCTATGTGAAATAAAGATATTTTGACTTTGACTTTGACTTTATTATGTGAGGTTTCTCGACTGCCTTAGCAATTTAGAAACTGGTCTCTAAACTGTATCCGGCATTTGTATATCCTTTACCAAATAATGTAGGTAATACAGTAAACGTAGCAAGCTACGAGGGAGAAATGAGTAGGTAGCCAAAGTGAGTATTTATTATCGTGCGCTCTAATTTACCCTATGGGTACGTGTTCGAGTTACAGTTAAGTGGTGGTACTTCAAACAAATTTAATTTTACGCCAGAGCTCATGCGTTCACATTTAAATTCCTTACTTTGTTCATATTGATTTCGTACTACCTATTTCGATGAAAATGAAATTAGATTAGTTTCGTAACCAATAGGTTTAATAGAGGAAATCATTTTTGTGTACAAAGAAAATGTTATGTACCCATAAATATAATTTATCTTGAAATAAATCCTCAAAATATCCTTTATAAATTAATCTTGGCCATCCTGTCCGCCCTTCTTTCTCATAGTATATACCTACTCGAAAATTGTTGGATATATATTATCTTAAATAACAACTTCATAAATAGCAAACAGTACCTAATGCTCGTTTTACAGAACAACACAGGTGTCTTGATAGATTGTCGTCATAACTCGCGTTCCTGGGACTATGAATATAAACGAAGAGTAACATTGTAAAAGGCATTAATACTTGAACAGCTTCAGTTGTATTTTTGTGAATATAGGTAGGTAATTTATGGTCATGGTCATATGACGTGATACCTAGAGCAGAAGATTCAGCTCATAATTCTCACACTAATAATCGTTGTAAATGTCAAAAGACTAATGAAAATAAAATCAATCAATGCGATAGGAACATTTAAGAGGTTTAGATTAAGAGAGAGAGAGATTAAGGATTCTGTCAGAATAGTTGTAACATATTCTAGTCGCTTGTGGAACGATAATAAAGTTAGTCCCCAATATCGTATAGCCTTGATAAACGAAAACGTAGTCGAAATTAATAACTTAATAATACACTCACCCTTAAACTATAGAGTTGTTGATTACCTTCAATAGGTGTACCTACAGTTGAATATGACGTAGAGTAACAGTCACAATTAGATCGCCGCGTGGCGCGTTGTTTTCAAGTTCGTAGCCGAACACAACACGACATAGGATACCTATACGTGTCTATACCTAGTACCTAGTCATGACTAAAATTGAACTAGAGCAAAATGTTCTTTACCAGATCATTTAGTTCGCGGTTGCGATACGGTGAAAAGGAGCTTTTACTTGGTAACTGAAACAAAATTACTTATATGTCTTTCATAGAAATATATATTGTATATCAATGTGCTGAATTTGAATGAACCCATTTCATATGTTATGTACTCGTACCAGGGTTGTAATTTGTAAAGTGCCATTGAAGTTTGTCAAACTGGAATTATTCTTGAATGTGTTTTAATGTCTGAACTTCAGTTAGGTACTATTTGTGAAACTTAGTTCTTCAGTCATTAGCGGTGCAGCGAATAAGAAGCATTGCTACCGTCATGTTTAGTTACACTTTCGAAGTTCCGTGTAAACCCTGGATCTGATAGCGCTTATTGAATTAATACTTGAAATTGTATGTCTATCGTGGTTATTGATTTTGTTCCATATTATATCCGGTCCTTGATTGTGGGTGCATCAATAAATAATTAAGTTTTTCAGTACTGATTCACAATCCACATGCGAATCGAATGTTAACAAAGGCTTATTGTCTCATTCCAGAGATCATAATTAAATTAATGTCAATTAAAACTTCTTGATGTGCACATTGTTTGATATTTGTCGGTGAGTAAAGTTAAATGACAAAGTAACTTTTGTTTGTATTACATAAAAGCCGGTAAATCAAACAAAAGAAGCCATCGACTCGAATTGACAGAGCGTGATTAATGAGAAAGCTTTTGTGGACACTTTGAAGGCGTGGTATTATGGTACAAAGATTAACTTTCCTTCAAAGTTCTGAAACAGTAGGCAGTTTAGGTACCTTTTAATGTCTTCATAGAAACATTTTAATTATAATGGAGAAGAATAAAAGTTAAGTGGTTAAAATATAATGCTACTACTACTAAAGTTCACTGGCTCAGCGACCGAGAGTGGATCTTGGCCCCCGGCAATAATTATGTATTGTTAGACCATCTTCTTCATATCGTAAAGCTACACTTATAAAACGGAATTTCTATAATTTTGAATACATTGTCTTCGTGCACTAAGTACAATTTTTATATACAAATTGTTCGGTCAAATAAAATACCTCGGTATGTCCAAATGGTGTGTTGCTTGGGATAGGCTACAGAAGAAGCTTGGTAGAGTCATGTAAATGCATAGAAGATAGGATAGAATATAGATATCCTCCGGGCTTCGACTAAAGCTGAGCCGCGGCAAGCGTGGAGAGACCTGCGGCTGCGACCCGCAAACACTAATGTTGACACTCGACGTGAACAAGTTCACAGCACAGAGCATTTCGCACCGCTAACGTCTCGTTCAGGCGCTCTCGACTCTTGGCGCGGTGATCACTCTCTCGACCCTCAGTGGCCTTCTAAACATACCTAATTCAATTCAGCTGTCCACATATATCCACATTTCACCGATAACTGAAATAGTTTGGACCGATTATGATAAAGTAGTGAATAAACTTAGGCACGATGTACGAATATTTTCTTAACATTTTATTTTTGAAAGACACTTCTTAAACCACCAATCTTTATTAAAATCCATTATAAAAATTACATTTACATCTTATTTGATCTTTATTTCCTAAGAGCTTTCACGAGTGACACTGAGCAGTGAGAAAACGTAAAACTTCCTTCATCAGCGTTGTTTTTAATTAGGCAAATCTAACGAGAAAGTAGCGGAAATTGTGTTTTTTTTTTTATATTTGTTAAGCGCTTTTATAACTACGTCGATTTATTATACGTCGTTTCTTCACGAGCGATGTCGAAAATTTAATTCAATCTGTTATTCTTGATGCAGGCTCCATCATGTTCCACGTGCGGCGGCGGCCCTCGGACGCTCAGCCGCGGCGGCGGAAAAAAAAATCCGGCGTCGGCACGGGCAGCGCGCGGCCCGGCAACGAGCCCATGCTGCTCGAGGTGGCGCCCGACGGCTCCGCGCTCGAGAACGGGCGCCGCGTGCGCATCCTGGACCTCGTCGAGGTGAGTTGGACTCGCTGAAACTCTGCTCTGCGGGCTTCATCACGTTCCACGTGCGGCGGCGGGCCTCGGACGCTCAGCCGCGGCGGCGGAAAAAAAAATCCGGCGCCGGCACGTGCAGCGCGCGGTCCGGTTCTCTCGCGCTGAAACTATCCTCTGCAGGCTCCATCATGATTCATATAGAAAAATCATTTATTATTAGCTGACCCGGCAAACGTTGTTTTGCCATTAGGGATACCTATTAAAAAATTACGACCTACTCTCAGACCTACCGAACATACACAGACAATTTCATAACAATCGGTCGAGCCGTTTCGGAGGAGTTTGGTAACAAAAATTACATAGCACTAGAAATATATTAAAGACAGTTAAATGCGAAAAGGTATGTGCTCTTTTTAACCGACTTCAAAAAAAGGAGGAGGTTCTCAATTCGTCGGAATCTTTTTTTTATCATAAAACAAATGTAAAATTTTGTCTGTGTAGATGCAAAATATAACACGGCGTTCATTACCATATTATAACACAGTTTCGCGACAGCACAAAGAATTTAAAGTAGGAGTGGCTACACCTCGCTCGCTGCACGTCAAGTACCTTCCAAGTAACAACGAATAACGATTCACACGGACCATCCTAAAAGTCATGACATTGATTTTGTAAAGCGTAAAGAATGAATTCAGTATTGTTAACAATAGTACGAGTATGTTAATTTAAAAGGATTATATTAACGTGAGTACCTACACTGCGTACTCATTGTGTCTCTTTCTATCTAGCTGACTCGTTCTGTCCAGGTGATCTCGGGGGAATTTCGAAAATTCTTACCTTATCCCTTTTCTACATTCGAAAGAAACCTCTGTGCAAAAATCAGCATCGTAAATCCAATGCAGTACTTGTGTTACTTGGGAAGTGCTTGGTCTAGACTCTAGGCGATGGTGATTCAGTAAGTGAATCTTTTTAAGTACGCGGTATGCTAATGCTACAGGCTACTGATTTGATTACATTTCTTTGGTTTATATTTGGTTCAAAGCGTACAACTTTATCAAATCATTTCATCAAATCTAAATTGTTGATTGGACAAAAAAATATCAATGGTATATTGGCTGCACATAGAAGTTTGATTTGATGTTCTCCACTGTCAAACTGTATAAGTTAAAGATATTCCATATTCTTATTATTCAGAGCAGTTTAAGAAAGGATATGCCATTGTATATCCTTTAAGCAAACATTTCAGCAGCTTTATATATGTTGAATGTGCCGTAAGTTATGGACGTGATATGTTAACACGATAAGGCCATCTGTCGTAACGTAATCCTCGGGCTGCTTACATAAAATTTAACATTACAGTTTTGTAGTACTATATAACGAATTTAAACGTTACACAGCATTGGAAATGCAGTAGTATATGTGATATGGCAAAATATTTTTTCTTTCCCCGTTTCCACTTTGCCAGTGTCCTTAATGTGTTGTAATTTAGGTACTTGAGTAATGATCATTGTTAATGCTTCAATAAGTGATACAAAAATACAATGTACCAAACTTTGAATGAATAATAATTTTCATTTTAGAGGGCCACTGAGTCACAGCATCTTAAATGGCTGATTATTGCAGTAAATGTGAATTAGATATGTTTATTTGCTTACAATTTTTAATTCAACGTGAACTTCGGTGCATTACACCTTAGCGCTTCAGCCTACAACCTGCTTGTTATGCCCGCATCATTGCTTCTTCCCATGAGGCAAAATTGTCGTAGTAAACTTTTTGAGCAAAACTTCGAGTTACCCGAAAGTTGAATAGCAGCGAAATTGCGTATATGTGTGTGCACTAGAGTTAGTTAAAGTTTTCCTCAAAAATTACTGAGTCAGTTTTCGATAAAATCCGTCTATCCGATTTCCAGTTTTAGTAAGATAAAGTCGATTGTTTTTTTTAGCAGACTCCAACAAAAAGGGAGGTTTTGTATTTGATCGAGATGCTATATTAATTTTTAAAAAGAAATTATAAAACACCATTCGTTCTTGTTGGTGCAAAACAGCTTTCCGAACGTGGTGGCGGTAGAGGCTGACATTTCATTAGTGCCTTATGAGGCCTTTGTGAAAGAATAAACATTTGGTTTTGATTTGAGTGTATTGTTGTTGGCCGCAGGTTGGCTCGGGCAACGGTACAGCACTGCAGCTGTATGGGCCGTCGATCCAGCCGCGGCACTGCGTGGTGGCTCCGGCGGAGGGCGGCGGCTTCAGCGTCACGCCGCTGCACACCGACGCGCAGGTCTACGTCAACGGCCGCCGCATCGTGCATTCGCAGCGCTTGCAGGTAACACCTTACACCACAAAGGCACATGCTGCAGCTGTACGGGCCGTCGATCCAGCCGCGGCACTGCGTGGTGGCTCCGGCGGAGGGCGGCGGCTTCAGCGTCACGCCGCTGCACACCGACGCGCAGGTCTACGTCAACGGCCGCCGCATCGTGCACTCGCAGCGCTTGCAGGTAACACCTTACACCACCACGGCACGTGCTGCAGCTGTACGGGCCGTCGATCCAGCCGCGGCACTGCGTGGTGGCTCCGGCGGAGGGCGGCGGCTTCAGCGTCACGCCGCTGCACACCGACGCGCAGGTCTACGTCAACGGCCGCCGCATCGTGCACTCGCAGCGCTTGCAGGTAACACCTTACACCACCACGGCACGTGCTGCAGCTGTACGGGCCGTCGATCCAGCCGCGGCACTGCGTGGTGGCTCCGGCGGAGGGCGGCGGCTTCAGCGTCACGCCGCTGCACACCGACGCGCAGGTCTACGTCAACGGCCGCCGCATCGTGCACTCGCAGCGCTTGCAGGTAACACCTTACACCACCACGGCACGTGCTGCAGCTGTACGGGCCGTCGATCCAGCCGCGGCACTGCGTGGTGGCTCCGGCGGAGGGCGGCGGCTTCAGCGTCACGCCGCTGCACACCGACGCGCAGGTCTACGTCAACGGCCGCCGCATCGTGCACTCGCAGCGCTTGCAGGTAACACCTTACACCACCACGGCACGTGCTGCAGCTGTACGGGCCGTCGATCCAGCCGCGGCACTGCGTGGTGGCTCCGGCGGAGGGCGGCGGCTTCAGCGTCACGCCGCTGCACACCGACGCGCAGGTCTACGTCAACGGCCGCCGCATCGTGCACTCGCAGCGCTTGCAGGTAACACCTTACACCACCACGGCACGTGCTGCAGCTGTACGGGCCGTCGATCCAGCCGCGGCACTGCGTGGTGGCTCCGGCGGAGGGCGGCGGCTTCAGCGTCACGCCGCTGCACACCGACGCGCAGGTCTACGTCAACGGCCGCCGCATCGTGCACTCGCAGCGCTTGCAGGTAACACCTTACACCACCACGGCACGTGCTGCAGCTGTACGGGCCGTCGATCCAGCCGCGGCACTGCGTGGTGGCTCCGGCGGAGGGCGGCGGCTTCAGCGTCACGCCGCTGCACACCGACGCGCAGGTCTACGTCAACGGCCGCCGCATCGTGCACTCGCAGCGCTTGCAGGTAACACCTTACACCACCACGGCACGTGCTGCAGCTGTACGGGCCGTCGATCCAGCCGCGGCACTGCGTGGTGGCTCCGGCGGAGGGCGGCGGCTTCAGCGTCACGCCGCTGCACACCGACGCGCAGGTCTACGTCAACGGCCGCCGCATCGTGCACTCGCAGCGCTTGCAGGTAACACCTTACACCACCACGGCACGTGCTGCAGCTGTACGGGCCGTCGATCCAGCCGCGGCACTGCGTGGTGGCTCCGGCGGAGGGCGGCGGCTTCAGCGTCACGCCGCTGCACACCGACGCGCAGGTCTACGTCAACGGCCGCCGCATCGTGCACTCGCAGCGCTTGCAGGTAACACCTTACACCACCACGGCACGTGCTGCAGCTGTACGGGCCGTCGATCCAGCCGCGGCACTGCGTGGTGGCTCCGGCGGAGGGCGGCGGCTTCAGCGTCACGCCGCTGCACACCGACGCGCAGGTCTACGTCAACGGCCGCCGCATCGTGCACTCGCAGCGCTTGCAGGTAACACCTTACACCACCACGGCACGTGCTGCAGCTGTACGGGCCGTCGATCCAGCCGCGGCACTGCGTGGTGGCTCCGGCGGAGGGCGGCGGCTTCAGCGTCACGCCGCTGCACACCGACGCGCAGGTCTACGTCAACGGCCGCCGCATCGTGCACTCGCAGCGCTTGCAGGTAACACCTTACACCACCACGGCACGTGCTGCAGCTGTACGGGCCGTCGATCCAGCCGCGGCACTGCGTGGTGGCTCCGGCGGAGGGCGGCGGCTTCAGCGTCACGCCGCTGCACACCGACGCGCAGGTCTACGTCAACGGCCGCCGCATCGTGCACTCGCAGCGCTTGCAGGTAACACCTTACACCACCACGGCACGTGCTGCAGCTGTACGGGCCGTCGATCCAGCCGCGGCACTGCGTGGTGGCTCCGGCGGAGGGCGGCGGCTTCAGCGTCACGCCGCTGCACACCGACGCGCAGGTCTACGTCAACGGCCGCCGCATCGTGCACTCGCAGCGCTTGCAGGTAACACCTTACACCACCACGGCACGTGCTGCAGCTGTACGGGCCGTCGATCCAGCCGCGGCACTGCGTGGTGGTGATGACTTCAGCGTCACGACGCTGCACACTCACATGACAACATACTTTGCCCAATCTCTTATTTGTATAGAATATACTCCAGCAGTGGCGTTCTCTTTCACAGAGGACAGAAATTAGAGCTTACAGCTAGAGATAAAACGCATATCTGTCAGCTAGCCGTAATTCTACTTATCTTAAAATATTTACTGTCCCGCCGGATACTGGTTTGTTATTGATTTGGAAAACCATGCCAATTGTTTATGCCCACATTTTATGCTTGCCCTCTAAATCTTAAAGTTTAGTTTCGCTCGATGTCAAAAGAAATAGCCCCGTTGATATATGAAACGTGACAAAGTTCCGAATATCCGGCAGCCGGATGTCCGGTCATCCGGCCGCGAAGCTTACCGAATATCCGGCATTCGGACGAACTATTATCCGTTTCATCTATAATTTAGACTCACGCTTCTCTAGTGCAGTTTGACAGATCACCCGCATTTGAGAAATAAAAAAAAGTCGTACGTTTAATTACCGTTAAAGCTGGTATATTTACCCTCAGTTGTTCAAAATAAATTCAAAAGTTTAAGTGGTACTTAAACTATAAGAAGTATTAAAAAATGTATGGAGTCTTACTATTTAATTAGTGTAAGAATCACTTAAATTTTAGAATTTAATTTCGAACAACTCATCAGTTATTAAAAACGTTCGTAGAACTCCGAATCATCAGGGCTGCGTACATACTTATAATACGAATCATGAGTGTATATTGTATACCCTGGTTTGAGGTATAAGTCTGGACCACTGGGCCCTATCATTATTACTTAATCACTTATCACATTATTAAGCTATTGCATAGCTTCTATCGCGGGCCTTGAGCGTGGAGACCGAATCCAGAAATTCCGTACCGAATATAAACTAACACCCCCCACTCCGACCGGCACTGCGGTGATACTTTTTAGTTTTGCCATCTATCGATGAATATCAGAACTTTAAATGACTTTTTGAAATATCACGCTTGTCTCTTTAGTTCAGCAAGTCGTCTCTAGGTCTCTAATTAGTTGTATAATTACAATTGCATAAGTTGATAAAAAGAGCTATGCAATAGCTTTACCGCGGCAGTCTCCGAGTGCCACACGTCTTTTTTTTTAATTTAAGAACTATAGTATGTATAACCCGGAGAGACGCATTACCAGTAATGAAGTAATAATAAAGTAACCACTCGAACCATAATACATATATTTCATTTCAAATCATGCTTTTGGCATGTTCTGGCCATGGTGTAGCTGAAATGTTTTTCACGCTTAAGTAGGTAAGGGTTTAAAAAGAAAGACTCGTATCATCATTTTTATGATTTATTTTTTGTTTGCTATAGCATGGCTGCTTGCTCAAATTCGGTCGAGTGTCGACATTCCGCTTTGTGGATCCCGCGCAAGAGAACATCATTAACAGGAACCTCTCGCAGTCCCAACACTACGGCTCCGGCTCCATATACGACAGGTGAACTCACATTCTATTGTACCCTTCGAATATTTAATCCAGCCTTAGAAATATAGCTACTTACTCTATAGAAAGCTTAGTCTAGTTCAGTAACTGTAGCGACACGATACACTTTTTAGCGTTATTCTTTTATACTCGTTCTATTTTCTCTTTTAATTCTCAACTTTTAATTCGATCTTCACCGAATATCCGCTTCCCTGGTCACTTTAAATGTTGTGTTCTATTACGTTTGTCATGGATCATCGTTGTTTTGTTTGGTTGCATGTTTCTGTCACTGGCTCACCGACATGCGCTTGTGTATTGCCCCTCCCGCGTTAGATCGCCGCCGGGCGAGCAGCGCAACAGCGGCGCGATGTCGCCCACCTCGCTGTCGTCGCACGCGCCCGACGCGCTCGACTCCAACGCCAACGCGGACGAGTACCCGCGCGTCGGCAGCCCCGCCTCGCAGGACTACCCCGCGCCCTACAACAACAACACGCTCAAGCTCGACAACGAGTCGCTCATGATGTCGCAGCACCTCGCCGACTCCAAGGACGATTACATCGGCGAGCACGACCAGAGCAGCGCCAACCGCGCCCCCGCCACGCACTACAAAGACAACTACGAAACCACCTTCGACCTCGACGGCAACGTCGAAACCAAGAGCATCTGTAGCGCTAAGAGCGGGGGATCGGGCCATGACAACAGGTATTTTTTACTATTTTTATGTATGTCCTTCCTTCGCCCGTTTTGACCTATGTTCGTTACGTTTCTTCAGTGTTATGTTGTTAGCCATAATTTTATTTATAAGCTATGCACATCGCAAGCAATTTTAACACAATAAGATGTCGTAGTTCGCTATACTGGTGAGTTTAAAGCAACAGTAGAAGTGACTCATATTCATTAAATTCCGAACATTTTTATACTTGAGTACGTACCGCTAGTGTGAATGTTCAAAAGTAGCACTTATTATATTTTCACTCATGCCACACTTTTACACTCAACGTTTCACACAGCGTGACTAAAAAACCTAGAATTATTAATGATGTAGGGAAATTTCATTATGTAAATGTCATGTCCCAAAGGAATTCAGTTGAAAAGGCCGCTTTGTAAGCTTGAAGAGTTCAACATTCTGCTTATTCTAAATTCAAATAAAGATAATTTATCAAACAAAGAAAATTTATCAAAAATATCATATAGATGAACGCGAAGTCTCGTAAATTCTATGAGAATTCCCGATGGAACAGCGCGACTAGGCGTTTGTAACGGTCGATAACTCCGTACTACCTAAATGTACCGATATACTGACATTTTTGAATAAAGTATCTGCGTTGGATAAAGCTTCTATCACGAAAACGTTTTTCAACTAGGTTTTTATATACAACGTTCAATTTAACATTCTCTAATCTTTGTGCCCTTTGCTACGTAAAGTTTCATTGCCTTAAAGAGAAATGAGAGTATGGGATTTATCCAGACAAGTGCGTTTCAACCTAGCTTGCTAATATTTATCCCACCCATTATAAAAATCACATGCTATGTTTATTCGGAAATGGATATTTTGAATCCGTTGAATCGATTCAGTTTTACACAAGTATGCGTGAGGGGAATGACGGAAAGAATTTAGAAAACAATTGAAATTCCCTAATCATAATAAGAGCATGAAATCGATAAATTCTGATGGAAGAAATACAGTAAAGTTTAGGCAGGACAACGTTTATCGGACCAGCTATATTTTTATTTAAAAATCGTATCAGGAGCGGTATGGGCAGCATTGCACGCAGCGGGCAAGAGGCCATCCTGCCGGCTGTCCTGGAGTTCCCTGAAGCGGGACAGGCGCAGTTCCTGGCAGCCGTCATCACGCACCTCGACCCGCACGCGCCCGCCTTCAAGCTCGCTCCCGTCTACACGCTCTATTTGTGCGCGAGGTAAGCGGGCAGGAAGCCATCCCGTCAACCGTGCTGGAGTTGCCCCGAGGGTTTTTAAAGGGACACAGTCTCAATAATGTATCTTATTTGCCTTTTTTTTGTGATTACTTCACAAATACTATTTACTATTTAATTTGGGTTCCCAGTCACCTTTTTACGATAGAACGGCAAGATATCGAAAAGGCTATCACTCATTCAACGCGATTCAACGGCGTACCAAAAACACGTACGAAGCGGTAAGATTCTTAGTTCCTGATACGCACTGCAAAGGTTTTGATCACACTCCGAGGCACTGTCTTTCTACAACTTGGGCGCCCTCAAATAAAGAGTGAATAGGCATTCCTAGGCAAGCGCGTTCCTCCTTAGACTGTATCATCACTTTCCATCAGGTGTGATCACAGTCAAGCGCTAGCCTAAATTGTTAAAAAATATACCTACGTACACTTTACTTTTTGGCAGGTATCGTGCGTCAACCCATTATCGACCCGAGCTGACACCGACGGAGCGGGCACACAAACTTACCGCATTTTTGCATCACGTCGCTACACTCATCCACGCTACTGTACAGGTATTAATTCATACTTAATTCTTTTTGTATCGTCTGATTAAGATCGTAGTAATATATAAGTATTATCCATAATACTTGATGACCCGAATCAAGCTGGCTTACTTTAGGAAATAGGATCCCATATTCCGTACAAGGAGTAACTTTTTTATTTTGTGGTATCCACATTAAGCAATATAATTGTGAAGTAAATACAATGTTCCTGGCATCCAAATAACCAAAATTAGAATGTTGAATGATTGATAAAGAATTTCCGACTTCCTTCCTAAAAATATCCTCCCTCCATCACTAAGATTCTATTTCTGTTTTCAGGAACGTTGTACGGATTCAGCTGCGCAAGCGTTTTGGATGGCAAACGCGAGTGAACTGCTGCATTTCCTAAAGTGTGATCGTCATATTTCATCGTTTTCTACGCAAGCGCAAGACTTGCTACCCACCACCGTCCAAAATGCTTTCAGGTACATAAACACACAAACATTAAATTTACTTACTTCTAAGATTTTATCAAAATTGTTGTGTGCAAAAAATACGCAGTAAGGCCATGAATCTAATCTTAGGAAAATTCATTTAAATAGAGACAGCCATGTGCTGTAGTAGCGTATAAAATTCCAGTCCGGTTTTTTATGAATTGTATTTCAAATGCCTAAAATGAGAAATAAATACTTGACTATGTACGATACACCATTGTGTGTTCACAGTAACCTAGTGTCGTGTTTCCAAGAAGAGCTAACGCGTGCACTGGCGGAGCTGACGAGTCCTTCTGCGTCGGACGCCACGGAGGCCACGGCGCCGACGCTGCAGGCGCTGGCCGCCGCGATGGTGCTGCTGCGGCGGTGCCGGGTCAACGCTGCGCTCACCATACAGCTGTTCTCGCACCTCTTCCACTACATCAACGCTGTGTGCTTCAACAAGGTACCTATCTTCTTCTCCTTCTCTTGATCACGGCTTCAGGTGTCCTTGGTCCCTCCATCTACAGTTTCCAGCCAATACTTGTTGCTGTGTGGAACAACAGCAACTTCTTGGCTGAAAAAAGTTTAGTAGCATTAGTCCAGAAGGTTGAAACGCTTGTGCATCAGTACTGGGCAGGAACAGATCATGTGCGTTGGCGTTTCCGCCGCCTCATTACAGAGTTTGCACATGTCTGTATCCCATGTTACCTCATGGCAATTTCAGGTTGTTCATGTGTCGATTCAGTCCACAATGACATGTAAGTGCCTGCACTAGTATACACAAGGTTACCTGTAATCCGCTACCTGAGAACAATCTGCAGTCTTACATACAGAAACAAGCCGAGCACCACCCACCCCTCCACTCAAGCATGAAAGCAAAGTTCCGAAGCGAGCATAACCAACTACACACAATTTTTTCAACACTTTCGACGCACATTTCGTCCCGACACCAGGATATCCTAAGGCGATGTAGACTTCACAATGCAAGATGGTATAAAAAATATCCTGAATTACCGCAATTAAATTATGGTTTACTAAAAAATAACGCCTACTTCTATTAAATATCCTTACCATATCTTATTGTAGTCTGTGTGATTTACAGCTGGTGACCGAGGCGGGCACGGTGAGCGCGCGATGGGGCGCGGCGCTGTCCGCTCGCCTGGCTCTCGTGGCGGCGTGGGCCGAGCGCCAGGGGCTGGAGCTGGCTGCCGATTGCCATCTCGCCCGCACGCACCAAGCAGGTATGGTAGTAACAGAGAAAATAGATTCCTCATCATTGACGCTATTCCTCACTTTGCTTGTTTCTTTCGTTTCCTTCAAATCTTTCAATGTGACTCTGGAAAAATATATATTCTTACTTATTACCTGCGATCTTTCTTGCCTCCAGAATTTGGAATGGGAGACTATTTATCTAGTGTAACAAAAATTTTATTAATTTTGTTTAAGAAATATATGCCATCTGAGATGATTTGCTTGTTTTCTCAGTGTTTCAATATGTTTGTTACGCTAACGCGTGTTCCGTGTGCAGCGCGGCTGATCTCCGGCACGTACCGCAGCGCGGAGGAGGTGTGCGGCGCGCTGGGCGCGTGCTTCAAGCTCAACTCGGTGCAGGTGCGCGCGCTGCTGGCGCCGCTGCTGCCGCCCGACCTCGTGGACGCGGCCGTCGCGCACGCGCGCTCCCGCGCCGACGAGCTCTACCGCGCCGACGGCCGAGAGGTGCGTCTCTTACCCACGTACAACACTTGCCTGCGGCTCGGCTTAGTTTGAAGCTCCTCCACCTGCAACACATGAACCCTTGAACCCTTTGGTTGAAATTTGGAATGGAGATAGATAATATACTGAATTAACATAGGTCACTTTATTCCCGAAAAATCCATGGCAAAACCGAATGTCACGTAGGTGGAGCCGCGGATGAGAACTAGTGATTTATGATTGCTTAT
Organism: Coenonympha arcania; assembly: GCA_036785405.1. Taxonomy (NCBI): domain Eukaryota; kingdom Metazoa; phylum Arthropoda; class Insecta; order Lepidoptera; family Nymphalidae; genus Coenonympha; species Coenonympha arcania. The sequence goes on from CM072061.1 coordinate 7,811,903, forward strand.
CCGGGCTTAAACACGTGCCTGCGATTAATGTATTAATAGGAGGGGTGTAATTTATCAATGTCCTCGTGACGTGTATTTTCATGCGACGGTGGTCGGTGACTAACAAATCGAGTCAACAACAACACGGTTGATTAATGAACTCTCTCATGATGAAAACGGCCATGGTTTGGTGCACAGATAACGCTGGAGGAGAGCGTGTGGCTGGGCGCGGCGCTGCTGATCCCGGGCGACGGGTTCAGCGCGGAGGTGGTGCGCGGCGTGCCGCCCGGCCTGGCGGAGTTCGTGGCGCCGCTGCAGCGCGGCGGGCTGTGCCGCCTCGCGCACCAGCCGCACGCGCTGGGCCTGTGGACCGTGTACATGCACGGCTACGGCGCGCCGCACCTGCCGCCGCACGACCACCCGCGCGTGCAGATCGTGCAGCTGCACAAGAACTCCAACGGGATGGGGCTCAGCATCGTCGCCGCCAAGGTACCGACTACCGACGCCTCCTACACGCCGCTACACCGGCGAGTCTATTATGTAGCAACTACATTGCTGCTACCAGCGGGACTAGACAAAGTAACAGTCGTTTAGCGTTGACGACAGTAGATAAAAATGTATGGACCAAACCAAGTGACTGTAGAAAAACCACGTGACCGAATGAAAACAAATGAAAGCAGAATCTACTTTATGCTTAGCGTTGTTCACTGTCGGCTGTCAATTGTCATGCGAAGTACGCTAAAGTTATCTACGAGGTCTGCGAGAACGCCAGGGAGCGTTCAAATTGTCGTAGTCGATTTTCCAACATAGCGTGTTTTCTTCTATTCGGTCACGTGGTTTTTCTACAGTCACTTGTTTTGTCCATACATTTTCGTCTACTGTCGTTAACGCTAAACGACTGTTACTTTGTCTAGCCCTACAGTTCTTCCCCCAACGAGCGCTCCTGGATTCCTACCATAGGAGCCGCTTGAGGAACCATAGGAGCCGCTTGAAGATGATCGCTAAAGCCGCCGTGATATATAATATGTATTCAGCATCATAACTCATATCCACGACCACTCTGCGAAGAAGAGAACATTACCGGAATTCCGGGAAGTGTGGCCGGGTAGTTCGTTGGATCGCGGTGTATTTTGGGCTTACAAGAACGCTTATCACGCCACTGCCAGTAAACAAGGCTTCTATGAAAATTGTGAACAAGTTGCGTTCAAAATTTGAGCTTTCCAGCTATTGATATGCTGATTGAATGCGATTTCAGGGCGCTGGTCAGAGCAAGCTGGGCATCTACATCAAGTCGGTGGTGCCGGGCGGCGCGGCGGCGGCGGACGGGCGGCTGGCGGCCGGCGACCAGCTGCTCTCCGTCGACGGACACTCGCTCGTTGGAATCACGCAGGAGAAGGTACCTACCGCCTACTGTTCATATATTATTACTATTCATCTACATCAAGTCGGTGGTGCCGGGCGGCTGGCGGCCGGCGACCAGCTGCTCTCCGTCGACGGACACTCGCTCGTTGGAATCACGCAGGAGAAGGTACCTACCGCCTACTGTTCATATATTATTACTATTCATCTACATCAAGTCGGTGGTGCCGGGCGGCGCGGCGGCGGCGGACGGGCGGCTGGCGGCCGGCGACCAGCTGCTCTCCGTCGACGGACACTCGCTCGTTGGAATCACGCAGGAGAAGGTACCTACCGCCTACTGTTCATATATTATTACTATTCATCTACATCAAGTCGGTGGTGCCGGGCGGCTGGCGGCCGGCGACCAGCTGCTCTCCGTCGACGGACACTCGCTCGTTGGAATCACGCAGGAGAAGGTACCTACCGCCTACTGTTCATATATTATTACTATTCATCTACATCAAGTCGGTGGTGCCGGGCGGCTGGCGGCCGGCGACCAGCTGCTCTCCGTCGACGGACACTCGCTCGTTGGAATCACGCAGGAGAAGGTACCTACCGCCTACTGTTCATATATTATTACTATTCATCTACATCAAGTCGGTGGTGCCGGGCGGCTGGCGGCCGGCGACCAGCTGCTCTCCGTCGACGGACACTCGCTCGTTGGAATCACGCAGGAGAAGGTGCCTACCGCCTACTGTTCATATATTCGACGACCGAATGGTGTAGCGGTAGCGAACCTGCCGTTTGCGTCGGAGGTCGTGGGTTCGATTCCCACTACTGGTAAATGTTTCTGTGATGAGCATGTATGTTTTCCAGTGTCTGGGTGTTTTTCAATGTAATACATTTATGTATATTAGTATGTAGGTATGTATATTTATCAGTTATCTAGTACCAAAAACACAAGCTGTCGCTTACTTTGGGGCTAGATTGCGATGTGTGTAATGTCCTGATGTATATTTATTTATATTTATTCTCCAACAACATTTGTCCCTGTTTCTACCAATAAGGAGTAACCCTAATAATATGATTTTTCAAGTTTAGAGATGAAATTCTATTGAAATACCGATACCACCGATACCGGATTAATGCTTCGGATCAGCGAATACTAAAATGAATTCGTTTGTTTTCATGAAATAGCATAACTTAATAAAATCAATGTTTATCGGATTTTGTTGGTATCTAAATACTAGCTGTTGCCCGCGGCTCCGCTCGCGTGAATTTAGGTTTTTCACTACTTCTGCGGGAACCATCGCTTGTTCCGGGATAAAAAGTACCATAATGTGTTAATCCAGGTAATAATCCACTAAATATTACAATATGGAGTTTACGTCGCTCCCAATATACAGTGATAATGCGTGTACACTTGATGAAGAGTGGTCACAGGAGTTTACGCCGCTCCCAATATACAGTGCTAACGCGTGTACACTTGATGGAGAGTGGTCACAGGAGAATACGCCGCTCCCAAAATAGGTTCAGTGCTAATACCGAGTTTCACGACTCTTTAAACTTCAAAAACACGGGACTTTCATACAAACTCCCAACCCCTATTTCACCCCCTTAGGGAAGGATTTTCTCAAAACCGTTTCTTAACTGACAACTACCCATTAGAAAGAACCTACTTTCCAAATTTTAAGTCAACAGTAACAATATTAAAATTTTCACATAAAAACTTTCATCCCCTATTTTACCACCCTTAAAGGGGAATTTTCCAAAACGACTTATACAAATTTTTAATATCTGAAGCTGATAACCTAAATGACGATTTTCACGTCTCTAACTTCAAAAACACGGGACTTTCATGTAAACTTCCAACCCCTATTTCACCCCCTTAGAGGGGTAGTTTCTCAAAATCGTTTCTTAGCTGACACCTACCCATTACAAAGAACCTACCTTTCAAGTTTCAAGTCAACAGTAACAATATTAAAATTTTCACATAAAAACTTTCATCCCCTATTTTACCACCCTTAAAGGGGAATTTTCCAAAACGACTTATACAAATTTTTAATATCTGAAGCTGATAACCTAAATGACGATTTTCACGTCTCTAACTTCAAAAACACGGGACTTTCATATAAACTTCCAACCCCTATTTCACCCCCTTAGAGGGGTAGTTTCTCAAAATCGTTTCTTAGCTGACACCTACCCATTACAAAGAACCTACCTTTCAAATTTCAAGTCAACAGTAACAATATTAAAATTTTCACATAAAAACTTTCATCCCCTATTTTACCACCCTTAAAGGGGAATTTTCCAAAACGACTTATACAAATTTTTAATATCTGAAGCTGATAACCTAAATGACGATTTTCACGTCTCTAACTTCAAAAACACGGGACTTTCATATAAACTTCCAACCCCTATTTCACCCCCTTAGAGGGGTAGTTTCTCAAAATCGTTTCTTAGCTGACACCTACCCATTACAAAGAACCTACCTTTCAAATTTCAAGTTTGTAGGCTTTATACTTCCTGAGATATCGTGATGAGTGAGTGAGTGAGTGAGTGGTAACTCTCTTTTATATATATAGACTAAGATTCGTATTTTTTAAAAGAGGCATAATTTCAAATTATCTGACTTATGTCCGTTTTTGTTTTTATTCGTTTGGCATACCTACATACTTCCACCAGGCAGCTGAAGAAACAACAGTGGAAATTGTCAAAAATATGCAAGATGACTGTCGTTAATATTGCCCGCATAACAACAAGCGTTATTAAATCGTTAAATTTTATGATACAGATTTTCGTCAAAATTACAATAACCTACAGTTAACGTCCAGTAATATCATAGGTAGAAGTAGAACCAATGAAGCTTTTAATTCGTAAATCTCAAATTTACGCTATTATAAAGTAGATAAAGTCAACCTTTTCAGTAGACATATTTTCATCAGATTTTTTGACGTGACGTCTTATAAATCGATAGAGCCGGCTGCACGCACAAAAAAACATGACTCATCCGGCGTTACCTCGCTCATGCGGCGTTACCTCGCTCGCGTTACCTCGCTCTGAGGCGTTCCATGTAAGGCTTGAAGTGCAAGCGAGAGTTGTCACGTTCAACTATCGTCAGTAAACCGACTTTACAGGCAACCAATTTTTTTATTTATTTTTCAGGCAGCGGAATATTTAGTGCGGACGGGTCCCACGGTGACGCTGGAAGTGGCGAAGCAAGGCGCCGTCCTGCACGGCCTGGCGACGCTCCTGCACCAGCCCGCCTACAACCAGCGACAAGGTATGTTTTTAAGCCTCTTGACTTTTAATCTAAAACAGGGGTCTACAAACTGTGTCGCATTAGCCTTGCCTTTTTAGGTTTATCCAAGAACCAAAACGGTTTTGTTTCTGCGCTTAACCATATTTCTAGTTTTACCATCCAAGTAAATAAAACCGAGTACTTATAGATATTTCAATCCACGAAGACGCGCCCTACTCTGTTAAAATAGCTATGTTTCATTCAATTGGTATAGAGAGCTTGACAGAGTGGGGCGCGTCATCGTGGATTGAAATATCATGTTGTGTTTTCTTCTTCAACTTATAATTGCAATATTAGTAACACATTAAGACACTGGTTGTCACGGGCCAGATTGATGTCAATGGCGGGCCGCAGTTTTTTTTTTTTTTTTTTTTTTTTTTTTTTTTTTTTTTTTTTTTTTTTTTTTTTTTTTGACATTTGACACATCGCAATCTAGCCCCAAAGTAAGCGATAGCTTGTGTTATGGGTACTAGATGACTGATAATATACATACATACTAATATACATAAATATAATATATTGAAAAACACCCAGACACTGGAAAATATTCATGCTCATCACACAAACATTTACCAGTAGTGGGAATCGAACCCACGACCTCCGGCGCAGACGGCAGGTTCGCGCTACCACTACGCCATTCGGTCGTCGAGTTGAGTTGAGAGTTTGGAGAACCCTAATCTAAAGAAAATCGTGGTAAAATCGTTGCCTTTCTATTGTATTTCATTTATTAGACGAAGAAGTACAGTACGAGGATCCGGCGAGTCGCAACTCGGGTACATTTACGAACCTCCACCCGGCGCTGCTGAAGCCCGCCTCGCCGCTCACTGAGCTCGTCACCGCAGGCAAACAGCTTTCTGACGATATTTAACCTTTATTTGCAGTTTTGTTTTCGTTTAGAGGAAAGTGTTCGTTTTGTTTCTAATTCGATGATAGTTTTTTGTTTTCATTTTCGGTTATTTCTAAAACATTTCGCAGGTATGGTTCTCTTCATATTTATTTCAGCTTTTTAAAAAAATAAATCACAGGTCTTAAAAATTGAGGCATAGGAATACAATGTAATATAATTGCAGGTGTCGGACGTCACTCGTACCGCAATCGTTGCCAACTGTTGAGATACGAGACTTCCGAGTCCAGTACAGACGAGACTGAGGACCTTCCCGAGCCCCAGTACCGCGGCTCCATTCCTAGGCTAATAATCACATTAGATCGTGAAAACAATCAGTTGCAAGAAGATTTCTCCCCTGAGACGCCCGGCTGTCCGATTGAGCTCAAAGACGCCTGCATACCTCCCCCTCAGATTCCAATATTCACCTTCACATGCGAAGATGTCGACGCGCAAGACTCGTGCGACACGCCGCCGCAGGACACGCACGTGCCGATGGATATCCCGCCGCCCGTGCTCGACCCGCCCGCCAACTACGACCTCTCCAGCGAGAGCGGGGAAGCTATCTGCTTGCCCCCCGAGATGAAGCCGATAAACACTAAACTAACGCTAGATTTATTCAATTCTCGCGCCAAAGAAGACGACTACAGAGGCAGGTGCACGGGCGTCGACGAGTGCGTGAGCGCGTGCGAGTGTTGCCGCACGCCGCAGCCGGAGACCCAGCCGATACCGTTCATAGACGAGCCGAACTCCGAGCCGGTCATATTCGAAAGTGACGGAAAAGACCGCAAAGTGGCCACGCCTAAAATACGCAGGATCCTCCCGTCGCTTTCGTTGGACAATCCCGACGATAGGAAACCGAAAACTGCAGACGCCACCTGCCAAACCCCCAGCTCACCTCTGAAGCCGGAACCGAAACCTCGAGTGAAAAGTAAAAAGGACCTGAATCTCAACTTGAAACGGGAATGTAACGATATAGACAAGATTCACTCGCGTCTTAGAAAAACGCTATTTTCCGTGTCCAAATCTCTATCTAGTAAATCTGATGATACAGAAGGTCCGTCCATATCCACTTCGGATTCAGTCGATGAACTTTCAAACGACGTAGCTCAGGTTAGAAAAGTATCTAGCAACCCGGTAGATATCGGTGTTATGTTAGATAACGTAGATAGGAAATCTTGGAAGTCCCCTGATGAATATAGGCCGGCATTCGGGAAAGTCAAGGCTTTAGCGAAACATTTTAACCAAATTAACCTTACGTATTGCGTGAAAACCTACAAACGTAATTGTCAATCTAGTCCGAACCTAAGCGGAGGCTTGAAACAAGAGATGTGTAAGACGAACAATTTACCGACCAGCGCCAGCCTAGCGAACATACAATACGAGCACGACAAGACAGACTCGACTACTAAATCCGACAGATTGTCTGAAGACGAAGTTAAGAGTATTCTGATCCAGCTCGAGGATTGGTCGAAGTTCGGCTCGCGTGGAAGCGAGGACACTCTAGCCCAGGGGAACGAATTCGAAATTCCAAATTTACCATCCGAAGATCACACCGACCCGAACGTTTCTACCACTGGAAGTTGCGTTTTTACCGAAATCGTCGATAGGAAGCCTAAAACGATAACGCTAGACAAAATAATACTGAAATCGAACCATTCAAGCGAGAACTCAAAGCAGACCGATCAAAGCGCGGCATTATTGGTAAAAAGCGACAGTTTGAGAGACATAAGAGAATGTGTTTCAAACAAGATGTATGTTGCAATGGATCGCAAACACGTTTCATCCGTAGACATATCAGGTAGCGTTTCCGATGCTAGGACGAGCGAGAGCGAGTGGGTGGTGTCTGTGCAGAGCTGCCCCGACGTGAGCGGCGCCTGTGAGCTCAACTCGCGCTCGCTTCGCTCGGCGGGATCGCCTCCTCCGCCTCATTCGTGTAAGCCGACTCACACATCGAGCATGAAATAGGTGTGTTAAATACGCACGGCTTCGAGTACCTTTAGTTCGAGTTTTTATAAGTTTAAAGCATGTTGTCGTTTCAGCATTAATTGCGGACATGAATTATTATTTGTAGTAAAACTTTATGATGTTCGTTACGACTTTTATTTACCTTTATATTTGCGTATTTTTAATTTGTTCATCTGCACAATTATAATTTGTCTATTTATTTAGGACACTAAAATTATGCACATTTATATTGTAAAGTAGCTTCATTACATTTTAGCTTTAGATGGTTTTATAATAATTAATTAGGATCCTGAGGTAGAGTATTGGAAATGTTTTCAGAACTTGTGTTAAAATTACGTTAGATAGAAATATTTTTACCGAACTGTTAATGTCTATTGATGATGTATTCTGTAATTAGATAATATACTTATGAACATAATCGCTACTGCAGTCGGGATTTTCCATGCGTATATTTCTCAACTGTACGATAAACCTTTCGAGATGGCTTCTCACTCTTTTAATTTTACTAACGTTAATATTACGAGCTTCAATATTTTAAAACTCGACATTAGGATGCAGGGGGGTATTCAACGTGAACGTGTCGCCTACATTTCGTGATGTGATATGTTTGAAAAGGTGATGGTATTTACGTACATAAGCAGACAGACGATATTGAATTCAAAACATTTTTTGCGAACACTGAAAAATTAATTTTAATACAATTGACATAGAGCGTAAAATTGAATGTAGTTTAAAACGCCATATTGGTCGACTCGACAGTTCCGAAATTGAACTATCTTAGCGCGTCAAAGTTGAGCATTGTATTTCCTATGATGAATTACATTCAATTTTCCACTCTAAGCCAATAGGTGTAAAGTTCATTTTTCAGTGTTATTTATTTCTTTGTAATAATATTTTTTTCTTTTTCTTGTATCACATCACTGAGTGTGTGAAAACGTTACGAGAATGTCATAGCTGTAATAAGATTGAACTCAGTGCAATGAATTGTAGGTGCAGGAGGGGTCGCGGGCGGCGCGGCGCGGCGCGCGTCGGAGCGGGACCTGCCGTCGCGGCTGGCGGCGGAGCCCGTGAAGCCCAGCAAGAGCACGCCGGCGCTGCACCACGCGCCGCTCGCGTCGCCGCTGTCGCCCGCCTCGCCCGCGTCGCACGCGTCGCACGCGTCGTCCTCGCACCTGGCGCAGCCGATGCCGCCGCCGAGCGCGCTCGCGCCGCAAACGACACACTCTCCCTTGCAGGCGAGGTACCTATTTTTTTATAGCAATTTTTTCAAAAGGTCAATACCGATGTGTTCATGTCAACTTTTTGAAATAAGTGTACCATATAAAATGGTATAACCAGAAAATTATTCATGCGAATTCCATTATGGCTTAGGGCAGATTTTTCAACCGCCAAATAAACTATCTGATAAATAAATTCGAAACTTGCTATACAACATCTGTCAAGAGGTCGCTCTAGCCTTCACGGTGCAACTAAACCGGCTAACGACTAAACAACCTAATAGGCCACTTATGCCCAGTTGCACGAAACAAATCCAAAAATTTAAATTTAATCGCAATCAATGTCAAAAAATGTATGAAATTTTGACATTTCTCGCGATTAAATTAGTTTAAGTAGCACTTAAATTTCTAAATTTATTTCGTGCAACTCGGGGTTAGCACATAGGCTACTTTCCATCCCGGGAAAAATTGTGCTTCCCATGATTCGTTTATGAAGAACCGAAACTAACGCGGGCGGAGTTGCTGGCGTCCGCTAGAATATTATATTATGTTACGTGTGAAGATCAAAAACACTTTGAGGAAAAATCAGCTCATTACGAAGCTTGGACATAGCAAAACTCTTGTTGAGGTTCCTATAAAAACGTTCACAACGCATTTTGGCAATCGAAATATAAATAATTTAATCCACAATCAACACCCCAACAGCAACGTGTCTGCCCTGAGTGGCGCGAGCGGGGCCGGCGGCGGCGCGGGCGGCGCGTGGGCGCACAAGTCACGCAGCAGCCACAACCTGTCCGCGCAGAGCGACTCCTTCTACCAGAACCTCTCCTCCGTGCACGCGCACCACCACCCGCTGCAGGACCGGTACGTAGCGTGCACAGAACATGTCAGCGCTGAGCGGCGCGGGCGGCGCGTGGGCGCACAAGTCACGCAGCAGCCACAACCTGTCCGCGCAGAGCGACTCCTTCTACCAGAACCTCTCCTCCGTGCACGCGCACCACCACCCGCTGCAGGACCGGTACGTAGCGTGCACAGAACATGTCAGCGCTGAGCGGCGCGGGCGGCGCGTGGGCGCACAAGTCGCGCAGCAGCCACAACCTGTCCGCGCAGAGCGACTCCTTCTACCAGAACCTCTCCTCCGTGCACGCGCACCACCACCCGCTGCAGGACCGGTACGTAGCGTGCACAGAACATGTCAGCGCTGAGCGGCGCGGGCGGCGCGTGGGCGCACAAGTCACGCAGCAGCCACAACCTGTCCGCGCAGAGCGACTCCTTCTACCAGAACCTCTCCTCCGTGCACGCGCACCACCACCCGCTGCAGGACCGGTACGTAGCGTGCACAGAACATGTCAGCGCTGAGCGGCGCGGGCGGCGCGTGGGCGCACAAGTCACGCAGCAGCCACAACCTGTCCGCGCAGAGCGACTCCTTCTACCAGAACCTCTCCTCCGTGCACGCGCACCACCACCCGCTGCAGGACCGGTACGTAGCGTGCACAGAACATGTCAGCGCTGAGCGGCGCGGGCGGCGCGTGGGCGCACAAGTCACGCAGCAGCCACAACCTGTCCGCGCAGAGCGACTCCTTCTACCAGAACCTCTCCTCCGTGCACGCGCACCACCACCCGCTGCAGGACCGGTACGTAGCGTGCACAGAACATGTCAGCGCTGAGCGGCGCGGGCGGCGCGTGGGCGCACAAGTCGCGCAGCAGCCACAACCTGTCCGCGCAGAGCGACTCCTTCTACCAGAACCTCTCCTCCGTGCACGCGCACCACCACCCGCTGCAGGACCGGTACGTAGCGTGCACAGAACATGTCAGCGCTGAGCGGCGCGGGCGGCGCGTGGGCGCACAAGTCACGCAGCAGCCACAACCTGTCCGCGCAGAGCGACTCCTTCTACCAGAACCTCTCCTCCGTGCACGCGCACCACCACCCGCTGCAGGACCGGTACGTAGCGTGCACAGAACATGTCAGCGCTGAGCGGCGCGGGCGGCGCGTGGGCGCACAAGTCACGCAGCAGCCACAACCTGTCCGCGCAGAGCGACTCCTTCTACCAGAACCTCTCCTCCGTGCACGCGCACCACCACCCGCTGCAGGACCGGTACGTAGCGTGCACAGAACATGTCAGCGCTGAGCGGCGCGGGCGGCGCGTGGGCGCACAAGTCACGCAGCAGCCACAACCTGTCCGCGCAGAGCGACTCCTTCTACCAGAACCTCTCCTCCGTGCACGCGCACCACCACCCGCTGCAGGACCGGTACGTAGCGTGCACAGAACATGTCAGCGCTGAGCGGCGCGGGCGGCGCGTGGGCGCACAAGTCACGCAGCAGCCACAACCTGTCCGCGCAGAGCGACTCCTTCTACCAGAACCTCTCCTCCGTGCACGCGCACCACCACCCGCTGCAGGACCGGTACGTAGCGTGCACAGAACATGTCAGCGCTGAGCGGCGCGGGCGGCGCGTGGGCGCACAAGTCACGCAGCAGCCACAACCTGTCCGCGCAGAGCGACTCCTTCTACCAGAACCTCTCCTCCGTGCACGCGCACCACCACCCGCTGCAGGACCGGTACGTAGCGTGCACAGAACATGTCAGCGCTGAGCGGCGCGGGCGGCGCGTGGGCGCACAAGTCGCGCAGCAGCCACAACCTGTCCGCGCAGAGCGACTCCTTCTACCAGAACCTCTCCTCCGTGCACGCGCACCACCACCCGCTGCAGGACCGGTACGTAGCGTGCACAGAACATGTCAGCGCTGAGCGGCGCGGGCGGCGCGTGGGCGCACAAGTCGCGCAGCAGCCACAACCTGTCCGCGCAGAGCGACTCCTTCTACCAGAACCTCTCCTCCGTGCACGCGCACCACCACCCGCTGCAGGACCGGTATGTAGCGTGCACAGAACGCACTCAAAAACAGAAAAAAATTGCGCTTTATTAGGTGGGAAATAAGGGGGTTGATATTTTGAATCGAGATAGCTATACCGTGTGGGGGTATACAGACCGTAGGATTTACCACTCACATTTTCGGTCCATGATCTTAATTGTATTTATGTAATTGTTGCTTTGTGGTCACTGGTCAGTTTATTAAATGTCCCATCAATATACTTCCAGATGGTCGTCGCTGCGCAGCTCCACGGGCAGCAACCGCCCGCAGTCGGCGCACTTCGCCGCACCCAACAGCGACCACTCGCCGGACCCCTCCGCCAACTTGCAACACCAGGTACGTACAAAAAAAGAAAAGGTCACAATAATGCCGTAAACCTATAGATTAATTTTATCTTAAATTAATGAAGTCGACAATATGTATGGGTGCGTTAAATAAATTTCTTTATATTTAAGATTTTCTTTATCCCAATTCACTATAAAATTACATGATCAGGCTCAAGCAAACGCCGCAAGCGTTCGGGCGGCAAAACTGGCAGAAATGTCCGAAGAAGTCACAAGACGACAACAGCAGCAGCAACAGCAACAGCAATTCCAACAGCAACAGTTACAGCAGCAGCATTATCAACAGCAGCAATTCCAGCAGCAGCAGCTGCAAGCCCAACAGAAACTGTCCTCGTCGCATTCCCACATCGGTGCACAGAGTCCGGGCTCCATGCACGTGCATCCGAGCGGACAGGCGAGCCAGGGCCCGATGCACGTGCAACAGAACCAGCCCATGCACGTGCATGCGACGCAGCCGGGCCAGGGGCCCATGCACGTGCACAGCAACGCGCACTACTCGCCGCAGCTGCCGCACGGGATGCACCTGAACATGCACTCGCAGTACGTGCACTCGTCGCAGTCATCCGCGCAAGCGTATCACAACCAGCAGGCACAGTCGCAAAGGTTGGTCGTTATTTATGTATTTATAACTTATCAGCATAAACATGAATTAAAATTTTAAAACCCCTACGCTTGTCATTAAACGATTATACTGGCTTGCGTAAAGCACTTAATCCAGTAATCATACGCCAAAAATGCTTTACATCACTTTGGAAACGAGCTGATACGCCTTCTACCAGAAGGAGTATCAACTCGTTTTATTAACCCAACATAGCTAGGAGCTACCACAAGGAAACTATTCTCGGCGCAGCGAACCGTGATCCCTATGACACTGACAGCTAAAGTCACCATATAACATTGTAGTGGCGTCACCATTAAATCGGGATCATATTGGGGGCGTCTAAAAATGCCATTTATAAATTTTACGTAGCTTTATACCATTAGTAATGACATTCCGTTGATATTTTTAACAATTCTTAACATTTACAAGAAGTTATGTCAATCTGAATTTATGTTTACGTCCTGCAAAACTTACGTCGTGTGACGTTTATCGACTACGGCGGCAAGTATCGATAAAAAAATGTCGGTAATGGAAACGAGTGCACAATTTTTCAGACAAAATAAATAAATGGGGAGCATTCATTTTCATGATAAAATATATACTTATATAGCAAAAACGTGTTTACCGGGTTAAGCATTATTAGAAAATCACAAGGTTGGAAACTTTCGTTTTACTTACCTACTTAATCTATGCCAAAAATCTTAAATTAATACAACAACAACAAAATGGACATTAAAAATGCACATTGTAATATTTTTTAAAACATGTTTACCAACGTGGCTTAAGTGCAAGCCACGCCTTTGTCTAAAAAAAAAAATTATCGACACGACCAAAGACACGACCCATCACTAAACGAACTGTCATAGGGATCATGGTTCGCCGCGCGGATAATAGTTATCGAATGAAAAAACAGCATCGTAATCGGTCCATATTTTTGAGAGCTACGATGCCACCACTGATCTCTAGATGCCACAGATAGACATAGATGTGAAACTATGCTTTGTGATTCGATTTGTGACTAACAGTGATTTAGCGTTTCGGCGCGCGCACGCGCGCGCGTGTGTGTGTGTGTGTGTGTTTATTATTATTGACTTGTAAAGTGAAAAAAAGAAATAAAAATCTAATGTAAATTTTATTTGGCAGATATGACTGGCATCCGCCCGGACCGCCCTCCCCACAGCGATCACAGCCGCCTGTGGCACCTAAACCTGTTTCTGAGGTAAAATCCTAGCCTGTATTAATATTGACATCGAATTTTCAGAAGTATTCTTACATAATATTAATTTTCTCAGGCTGCAAGAAGATCGGAAACGGAAATGGATGAACAATATTTGCAACAGTCCCAGAATCAAACTACCTCAAACATACAACCTGATGACGGTGACTATGATTTAATTAATATTACAAATATGCCTTTAATATTCCTATTTAGTGAACATTCATGCTCATCACACAAACATTTACCAGAAATAGGAATCGAACCCACGACTTCAGACCCATCACCCAAACGGCAGGTTCCCTACCGCTACGCAATTAAAATTAAAATGACATTGCAAGTTAATTAAAAGCTTGTAATGACGTTGTGTTGCGTCGCAGAACGGTACCTGGCGAGCGCGCTGGAGCCGCCGGCCGTGTCGGTGTACCCGGTGGGCGGCGCGGCGGGCGAGCGCGCGCGCCCTCCCGCGCACAACCCCTGGCAGCGCGAGGAGCGCGAGCGGCAGGCCGAGGCACGCCGAGCCGCCGCGCGCGCACGCAGGTGACCACGCCGTCTGACACTCTGATTAACGCTAACACGCGTTTACTTTTTTTTTATAATTGATGGGCTTGCGCTTGACTACAATCACGTCTGATGAACAGAAATGATGAGTCCTAGGTTGGAGCGCGCTTGCCTAGAAAATGCCTATTCACTCTTCTCTTGAAGGCACCCAGATTGTATTTGGCTGGGAACACGAAAGCTGGAAGGGTGTTCCATGCTTTAGCGGTTCGTATCAGAAACGTAGAAGAAAAGCGTGTCGTCCGAGTACGCTGGAAATCAACCACATAAGGATGCCACTTCTCTCGACGTCTCGCGGTTCTATGGTAGAAAGGTGAAGGAGGCACAAGGTTGTGGAGTTCTTGAGCACACTCTCCAAAATATACTATTGCTTTGCTCTTGGTTTTTGAAGTGAACATTTTTTAAGGCGCGTCGGGCGTCATCACACACTGTTAAGTTCTGTAACGTGTTACCACACCCTATGCAACTTTGAAGTGAATTTGAATTATATTTTCGAACATTCCATATAGCGCTAGCACGCAGGTGTCATTATTGGTCAACATGTGGACCGTGGATGACATCAGACCTTTTCATTGACTCGCGAGATAAACATCAATACACGCGGATAAAGCCAAGTGGGAAGCATTCCTTTATATTGAAAACAAAGGTCTTGCTCTAAACCCTATAGCATTAGTTGAGTGCATACGCTTATGAATGTGAAATGAGAGATGTAATGCGCGTGCTGGTGCGCAGGGACGCGACGATCGCGCAGCTGGTGTCGCTGGGCAGCGCGCGCACGCCCGTGCAGAACCAGCAGCTGCGCGCGCTGCAGCTCGAGCGGGACTTCGAGCGACGCGCCATGCACCAGGTATATTGTCGGTGCGCAGGGACGCGACGATCGCGCAGCTGGTGTCGCTGGGCAGCGCGCGCACGCCCGTGCAGAACCAGCAGCTGCGCGCGCTGCAGCTCGAGCGGGACTTCGAGCGACGCGCCATGCACCAGGTATATTGTCGGTGCGCAGGGACGCGACGATCGCGCAGCTGGTGTCGCTGGGCAGCGCGCGCACGCCCGTGCAGAACCAGCAGCTGCGCGCGCTGCAGCTCGAGCGGGACTTCGAGCGACGCGCCATGCACCAGGTATATTGTCGGTGCGCAGGGACGCGACGATCGCGCAGCTGGTGTCGCTGGGCAGCGCGCGCACGCCCGTGCAGAACCAGCAGCTGCGCGCGCTGCAGCTCGAGCGGGACTTCGAGCGACGCGCCATGCACCAGGTATATTGTCGGTGCGCAGGGACGCGACGATCGCGCAGCTGGTGTCGCTGGGCAGCGCGCGCACGCCCGTGCAGAACCAGCAGCTGCGCGCGCTGCAGCTCGAGCGGGACTTCGAGCGACGCGCCATGCACCAGGTATATTGTCGGTGCGCAGGGACGCGACGATCGCGCAGCTGGTGTCGCTGGGCAGCGCGCGCACGCCCGTGCAGAACCAGCAGCTGCGCGCGCTGCAGCTCGAGCGGGACTTCGAGCGACGCGCCATGCACCAGGTATATTGTCGGTGCGCAGGGACGCGACGATCGCGCAGCTGGTGTCGCTGGGCAGCGCGCGCACGCCCGTGCAGAACCAGCAGCTGCGCGCGCTGCAGCTCGAGCGGGACTTCGAGCGACGCGCCATGCACCAGGTATATTGTCGGTGCGCAGGGACGCGACGATCGCGCAGCTGGTGTCGCTGGGCAGTGCGCGCACGCCCGTGCAGAACCAGCAGCTGCGCGCGCTGCAGCTCGAGCGGGACTTCGAGCGACGCGCCATGCACCAGGTATATTGTCGGTGCGCAGGGACGCGACGATCGCGCAGCTGGTGTCGCTGGGCAGCGCGCGCACGCCCGTGCAGAACCAGCAGCTGCGCGCGCTGCAGCTCGAGCGGGACTTCGAGCGACGCGCCATGCACCAGGTATATTGTCGGTGCGCAGGGACGCGACGATCGCGCAGCTGGTGTCGCTGGGCAGCGCGCGCACGCCCGTGCAGAACCAGCAGCTGCGCGCGCTGCAGCTCGAGCGGGACTTCGAGCGACGCGCCATGCACCAGGTATATTGTCGGTGCGCAGGGACGCGACGATCGCGCAGCTGGTGTCGCTGGGCAGCGCGCGCACGCCCGTGCAGAACCAGCAGCTGCGCGCGCTGCAGCTCGAGCGGGACTTCGAGCGACGCGCCATGCACCAGGTATATTGTCGGTGCGCAGGGACGCGACGATCGCGCAGCTGGTGTCGCTGGGCAGCGCGCGCACGCCCGTGCAGAACCAGCAGCTGCGCGCGCTGCAGCTCGAGCGGGACTTCGAGCGACGCGCCATGCACCAGGTATATTGTCGGTGCGCAGGGACGCGACGATCGCGCAGCTGGTGTCGCTGGGCAGCGCGCGCACGCCCGTGCAGAACCAGCAGCTGCGCGCGCTGCAGCTCGAGCGGGACTTCGAGCGACGCGCCATGCACCAGGTATATTGTCGGTGCGCAGGGACGCGACGATCGCGCAGCTGGTGTCGCTGGGCAGCGCGCGCACGCCCGTGCAGAACCAGCAGCTGCGCGCGCTGCAGCTCGAGCGGGACTTCGAGCGACGCGCCATGCACCAGGTATATTGTCGGTGCGCAGGGACGCGACGATCGCGCAGCTGGTGTCGCTGGGCAGCGCGCGCACGCCCGTGCAGAACCAGCAGCTGCGCGCGCTGCAGCTCGAGCGGGACTTCGAGCGACGCGCCATGCACCAGGTATATTGTCGGTGCGCAGGGACGCGACGATCGCGCAGCTGGTGTCGCTGGGCAGCGCGCGCACGCCCGTGCAGAACCAGCAGCTGCGCGCGCTGCAGCTCGAGCGGGACTTCGAGCGACGCGCCATGCACCAGGTATATTGTCGGTGCGCAGGGACGCGACGATCGCGCAGCTGGTGTCGCTGGGCAGCGCGCGCACGCCCGTGCAGAACCAGCAGCTGCGCGCGCTGCAGCTCGAGCGGGACTTCGAGCGACGCGCCATGCACCAGGTATATTGTCGGTGCGCAGGGACGCGACGATCGCGCAGCTGGTGTCGCTGGGCAGCGCGCGCACGCCCGTGCAGAACCAGCAGCTGCGCGCGCTGCAGCTCGAGCGGGACTTCGAGCGACGCGCCATGCACCAGGTATATTGTCGGTGCGCAGGGACGCGACGATCGCGCAGCTGGTGTCGCTGGGCAGCGCGCGCACGCCCGTGCAGAACCAGCAGCTGCGCGCGCTGCAGCTCGAGCGGGACTTCGAGCGACGCGCCATGCACCAGGTATATTGTCGGTGCGCAGGGACGCGACGATCGCGCAGCTGGTGTCGCTGGGCAGCGCGCGCACGCCCGTGCAGAACCAGCAGCTGCGCGCGCTGCAGCTCGAGCGGGACTTCGAGCGACGCGCCATGCACCAGGTATATTGTCGGTGCGCAGGGACGCGACGATCGCGCAGCTGGTGTCGCTGGGCAGCGCGCGCACGCCCGTGCAGAACCAGCAGCTGCGCGCGCTGCAGCTCGAGCGGGACTTCGAGCGACGCGCCATGCACCAGGTATATTGTCGGTGCGCAGGGACGCGACGATCGCGCAGCTGGTGTCGCTGGGCAGCGCGCGCACGCCCGTGCAGAACCAGCAGCTGCGCGCGCTGCAGCTCGAGCGGGACTTCGAGCGACGCGCCATGCACCAGGTATATTGTCGGTGCGCAGGGACGCGACGATCGCGCAGCTGGTGTCGCTGGGCAGCGCGCGCACGCCCGTGCAGAACCAGCAGCTGCGCGCGCTGCAGCTCGAGCGGGACTTCGAGCGACGCGCCATGCACCAGGTATATTGTCGGTGCGCAGGGACGCGACGATCGCGCAGCTGGTGTCGCTGGGCAGCGCGCGCACGCCCGTGCAGAACCAGCAGCTGCGCGCGCTGCAGCTCGAGCGGGACTTCGAGCGACGCGCCATGCACCAGGTATATTGTCGGTGCGCAGGGACGCGACGATCGCGCAGCTGGTGTCGCTGGGCAGCGCGCGCACGCCCGTGCAGAACCAGCAGCTGCGCGCGCTGCAGCTCGAGCGGGACTTCGAGCGACGCGCCATGCACCAGGTATATTGTCGGTGCGCAGGGACGCGACGATCGCGCAGCTGGTGTCGCTGGGCAGCGCGCGCACGCCCGTGCAGAACCAGCAGCTGCGCGCGCTGCAGCTCGAGCGGGACTTCGAGCGACGCGCCATGCACCAGGTATATTGTCGGTGCGCAGGGACGCGACGATCGCGCAGCTGGTGTCGCTGGGCAGCGCGCGCACGCCCGTGCAGAACCAGCAGCTGCGCGCGCTGCAGCTCGAGCGGGACTTCGAGCGACGCGCCATGCACCAGGTATATTGTCGGTGCGCAGGGACGCGACGATCGCGCAGCTGGTGTCGCTGGGCAGCGCGCGCACGCCCGTGCAGAACCAGCAGCTGCGCGCGCTGCAGCTCGAGCGGGACTTCGAGCGACGCGCCATGCACCAGGTATATTGTCGGTGCGCAGGGACGCGACGATCGCGCAGCTGGTGTCGCTGGGCAGCGCGCGCACGCCCGTGCAGAACCAGCAGCTGCGCGCGCTGCAGCTCGAGCGGGACTTCGAGCGACGCGCCATGCACCAGGTATATTGTCGGTGCGCAGGGACGCGACGATCGCGCAGCTGGTGTCGCTGGGCAGCGCGCGCACGCCCGTGCAGAACCAGCAGCTGCGCGCGCTGCAGCTCGAGCGGGACTTCGAGCGACGCGCCATGCACCAGGTATATTGTCGGTGCGCAGGGACGCGACGATCGCGCAGCTGGTGTCGCTGGGCAGCGCGCGCACGCCCGTGCAGAACCAGCAGCTGCGCGCGCTGCAGCTCGAGCGGGACTTCGAGCGACGCGCCATGCACCAGGTATATTGTCGGTGCGCAGGGACGCGACGATCGCGCAGCTGGTGTCGCTGGGCAGCGCGCGCACGCCCGTGCAGAACCAGCAGCTGCGCGCGCTGCAGCTCGAGCGGGACTTCGAGCGACGCGCCATGCACCAGGTATATTGTCGGTGCGCAGGGACGCGACGATCGCGCAGCTGGTGTCGCTGGGCAGCGCGCGCACGCCCGTGCAGAACCAGCAGCTGCGTGCGCTGCAGCTCGAGCGGGACTTCGAGCGACGCGCCATGCACCAGGTATATTGTCGGTGCGCAGGGACGCGACGATCGCGCAGCTGGTGTCGCTGGGCAGCGCGCGCACGCCCGTGCAGAACCAGCAGCTGCGCGCGCTGCAGCTCGAGCGGGACTTCGAGCGACGCGCCATGCACCAGGTATATTGTCGGTGCGCAGGGACGCGACGATCGCGCAGCTGGTGTCGCTGGGCAGCGCGCGCACGCCCGTGCAGAACCAGCAGCTGCGCGCGCTGCAGCTCGAGCGGGACTTCGAGCGACGCGCCATGCACCAGGTATATTGTCGGTGCGCAGGGACGCGACGATCGCGCAGCTGGTGTCGCTGGGCAGCGCGCGCACGCCCGTGCAGAACCAGCAGCTGCGCGCGCTGCAGCTCGAGCGGGACTTCGAGCGACGCGCCATGCACCAGGTATATTGTCGGTGCGCAGGGACGCGACGATCGCGCAGCTGGTGTCGCTGGGCAGCGCGCGCACGCCCGTGCAGAACCAGCAGCTGCGCGCGCTGCAGCTCGAGCGGGACTTCGAGCGACGCGCCATGCACCAGGTATATTGTCGGTGCGCAGGGACGCGACGATCGCGCAGCTGGTGTCGCTGGGCAGCGCGCGCACGCCCGTGCAGAACCAGCAGCTGCGCGCGCTGCAGCTCGAGCGGGACTTCGAGCGACGCGCCATGCACCAGGTATATTGTCGGTGCGCAGGGACGCGACGATCGCGCAGCTGGTGTCGCTGGGCAGCGCGCGCACGCCCGTGCAGAACCAGCAGCTGCGCGCGCTGCAGCTCGAGCGGGACTTCGAGCGACGCGCCATGCACCAGGTATATTGTCGGTGCGCAGGGACGCGACGATCGCGCAGCTGGTGTCGCTGGGCAGCGCGCGCACGCCCGTGCAGAACCAGCAGCTGCGCGCGCTGCAGCTCGAGCGGGACTTCGAGCGACGCGCCATGCACCAGGTATATTGTCGGTGCGCAGGGACGCGACGATCGCGCAGCTGGTGTCGCTGGGCAGCGCGCGCACGCCCGTGCAGAACCAGCAGCTGCGCGCGCTGCAGCTCGAGCGGGACTTCGAGCGGCGCGCCATGCACCAGGTATACTACCACTGTCTATAATAATATGTAGATGAGACTTGAAAAATTTCTTGTCACAAATATTGAAAATACGAAGTGGAGAGTCGTTAGATGCGTGTAAGGGTCACAAGGCTTACACAAGGAAGTTCATTATTCTATGTAAAAGAAGTCCATCTTTCCATCATTCTGCCACGGTGTAAATCGACCCTAAGACCTCCGTGGTAGTCTTCTTATCTTCTTGACCGAATCATTACATATTGTAACTTAAAATTGGGCCATCACTAAATCATGAACGTGAAGATTAACATAAATATTGCATTATTTTCTTTAAAACATAGTATAAGAGTTTGTTAAAATGTGCTAAACTTGGGAATGGCTGAAGTGGTGTCCTATTTTTTATCCCGGAATTGGCAGTTCCGATGGGATTTCTAATGGAAATCCACGCGGATGAATTCGCGGGTAACCAGTTATTTGTATTCAGGACGACGGTGGAGAAAGGGAGGGTGGCGGTGAAGAGGAGGAGAGTGGGTCGCCGGAGCCCGAGCGGGAGCGGGAAGCGGAACGGGAGCGGGAGCGAGAGGTGCGCGCGCCCGCGCCGCCCAAATCCATTCTCAAAAGCGCGCCGCGCAGCGAGCTCACCAACGGATACACCTCGCACACGGTAGGGCTAGTGGGGCTTAAAAGCGGTTCCCAATATTCTATCTATCCATGGTTTGCCTTACTAGAGATAGAAATTTTACTAATGTAAGATATTTTGTATGTAGTCACATTGACATTTCTAGTAGGGCAAATAGAAGGATAGATTGAATATTGGGAACCGGCATATTAGTCATCAAACGATAAACTTACCAAAAATTTTTAATGTTAAACGACGGAGTTAAAAGATTATGTCCGTTGTTGTGAATGTACTTACTGTATTTTCACCACGCATTTCTCTTTCTACTTTACTAGCGTAAAGTGCTGATGGAGCAGTATTCGGTTACACACAATGCACTTATCATCTGCTGTGTTTATTTGAGTCCGAATGTAGAGTTAAGGAAAAGAAACTTGTATAATGTTTTGCCGGAGATAATAAGGAATATGCATAGGTAGGAATATGCATAGGTAGGAATATGCCTGGGGGCTACTTGTGGTCCGAGTGACTTTGCTTCAGAACTTGCTTTTATAGAACGCGCATAGAAAACTTCGTAATTGTGTTCTTAAGGAATGGTGCTCCATCTATCGGTCACCGCTGCAAACTAACATTATACTAAATATAATGAATTGATTGCCAGGAACTGTTCTTTCAGAAGCCCTGTCTTTTCACTGCCACTTCATCGTTTATCGACGTGTTGTTTTAGCAGAACACATTGTCGGAGAGCGCGCGAATGACAGAAGTGTCAGCGAGCGTCAGCAACTTGTCGCTGTCGGGCTCGATGTCGGGCGCAGCGCCCAGCGACGGCGTGACCAGCCCGCCTCCGCCGCCCGAGCGAGGCTCCTCCTTCGCCGTGATGGCGGGCCGGCGTCTCGACCCGCCGCACGCGACGCACGCCGCACACGCGGCGCACGCCACGCACGCACCCGCTGCCGCGCCGCATCACGAGCACGCGGCCGCTCCCCCGCCACAGTGAGTTCAAATGTTTTGTTTTTTTATGTTCATAGAAAGTTTTATTTACTATTTTTACGTGAGCACATGTTTAGATTTGCTTTTATAATGGGCAGTAATACAGAAAACTAACCACCACGTGTAAATTTTGATTACGCCACTCGATAGCTTAACCAGCAAACACTTACACACACATTTAAACCAGCAAATAGTTACAAGCATTCACGCGAATCCGTCACACAGCGATACCCCGATTTTTATTAAAGTTACTTGATTGATGTCAAACACTCATATTTATTTTCTAGGATGATTTTAATTTAACTTTAATTACTTTGCTTTTGTCAATTGTCACTAAACAAAACACCTGTCAAAGGATAAGGTATAATATATTCGGTATACCGATTACGCTTCGGAATGTCGCCATGTCGCTAACCCGCTGCGTGCGCAGGTCTCCGGTGGGCAGCAGCCGCGCGGGCGACAAGCGCGTGTCGTTCCACGAGCGCGCCGCGCCCGCGCCGCCCGCCTCCTCGCCGCCGCCGCTCGACGCGCCCGCACCCGCGCCGCAGCCCGCGCACCCGCCCGCGCATCCGCCCGCGCCCGCCAGGGAGGACCCCGACGTGAGTTACGCTTCAATACATCATCTACTAAACCGATCCGGCTGAGATTTGCAATGGAGAGAAAGATAAAATTTACTTCTGATTACAGAACTATTCTTTATCTTGGAAAATTGAGGACCTGAACACACATATAACAACAACAAATGAATACACAACAAATAATAAGCTTGTAGAAAAATCCATTCAAGATTTAAATTTTGTGGATTTAATATTAAAATATGAGTAGATAGAGGTAGAATCTCATCTCGATTGATCAAACAGTGTATTGCTAAAACCTCGGGTAAATGAGTTACAGTCTCACAGGCAAGTGCTATTGATAGATGTTAGTAAAAAACTTATCGTTTGCTACTGTGCAGCGCTTCATCGAGGAGGCGGAGAGCATGCTGGCGGGCCCCGTGTCGCCGGCGGGCGCCGCGCCCAGCGTCGCGCACACGCCCGGCGTCATCGGCGCGCAGGAGGTGTACAGGTGAATGCTATATCAAAACATCGAACACACACTTGACTGTTGGTTTTTTGCCTAAGCTTATGAAATATTCATATCTTTCTTCTCCATATATTATTACAAATTGATGCTCGTAAGCGCATTTTGATTAGAGAACACGTTAAATCGTCACGACGTTTTAAAGGTCTGTTAAAAAATGCTCTGCAACATTCGGCAATTCCAATAGCGTAATAGGTACCTTTTTTAATTAATGACATTATTACAAGTCTTCTACGGAAAAAGGCAGCAGTTCCTACAACAGTAAGAGCGTTTCCACATTATCCGATCCGAAATCGGTATCGGACGCCGATACGATATTGGGGTAAGTAAAATGTATGAAATATGTATGTACCTGCCTTTCACATTGTCCGTTCCAATATCGGATATCGGAGCCGACACCGATATGCTGGCGGCACCATCGTACGCCCGTGAGCCGTCGGACGATAATGTTTGTATGTGTGCTATACGTGTATCTAAATTGTCTCTGTGTGCGTAGAGCCCGATGTGCGGCGGCCATTTTGAGCTTGTTTACTAGTTTGGTTGTCATCATGGCGTCGTCATCATTTAAATACGATATAATTACATTAAACATACTCATCATCATCATCATCATTTCAGCCTGCGGACGTCCACTGTTGAACATAGGCCTTCCCAAGTGAGCGCCACCACACCCTGTCCTCAGCCTTCCTCATCCAGCCGCTTCCCGCCACCCGCTTAATGTCGTCGGTCCAACGAGCTGGAGGACGCCCCACGCTACGCTTACTTGTACGCGGTCTCCACTCCAGGACTTTTCGGCTCCACCGGCCATCGCCCCTGCGACACGCGTGACCTGCCCACTGCCATTTCAGCTTGCTAATGGTTTGGGCTATGTCAGTGACCTTGGTTCTCCTGCGGATCTCCTCATTTCGGATTCTATCCCTCAGGGAAACTCCTAACATAGCCCTCTCCATGGCCCGCTGCGCGACTTTGAATTTGTGGATCAGGCCGTGTGTGAGTGTCCACGTTTCCGCGCCATACGTGAGGACGGGAAGAACGCACTGGTTGAAAACTTTAGTTTTCAGGCATTGAGGAATTGACGAGGAGAAGACTTGATTCAATTTACCGAATGCTGCCCAGCCCAGCCGTATTCGTCTGTTGGCTTCTTCATCGAAATTATTTCTGCCGAGCGCAATGGTCTGCCCAAGGTAATTGTATTGAGAGACAATTTCGATGCCAACGTTTTCGACGATCACTTGTCTCGGGACAACGTGTTGATTAAACATGACCTTGGTTTTGTCCACGTTAATCCCTAAACCGACCCGTCTGGAAGAAAGGCTTAGGCTGTTCAGCATGTCCTCAAGGTCCTGAGGAGTCTCTGCCAAGATAACAACGTCGTCGGCGAACCGTAGGTGCGAGATGTATTCCCCATTAATATTTAGTCCTCGTCTTTTCCAGTCCAGCGTTTTAAAGACGTCTTCAAGTGCACTGTTAAACAGTTTCGGGGAGATAACATCCCCCTGTCTAACACCCCTCCTTAAGTTAATCGGTTTTGTGCGCTGAGACTGTACTTGGACGGTCATTGAGGCGGAGTTGTAGATACCTCGGAACACCTCGATATAACGCCAGTCGACCTGGCACCTCTGCAGAGACTCCATAACAGCCCAGGTTTCGATAGAGTCGAAGGCTTTCTCGTAGTCCACAAATCCAAGGCAGATTGGCAAATTATACTCTTCGGTCTTCTGTATTATCTGCCTTAAGGTATGGATGTGGTCCACGGTGCTATAGCCTTTTCGAAACCCAGCCTGCTCAGGTGGTTGGAATTCGTCAAGTCTTCGGGCGAGGCGATTTGTCAAAACCCTCGAAAACAACTTGTATACATGGCTCAACAGTGATATCGGCCTATAGTTCTTTAAGAGATCCTTGTCGCCCCTTTTTAAAGAAAAGGATCACCACACTGTTGCTCCATGCCTTCGGCGTAGTACCGTTCAAGATGACGTCATTGAACAGCTTTCCCAGCTCTGCCAGGATAGGAGTGCCTCCTGCACGCAGTAGCTCTGATGTAATGCCGTCATCACCCGGCGCCTTGTTGTTATTGAGTTGTTCGAGGGCTATTCGCATCTCGCCTACGTCAATGTCCGGAATGTCCTCGGTGTAGTGACGGGTGAGGGTCGCTCGTTTGTCGTGCGCGTTCTGAGCCGCTTTTGGAGCATGAGAAGAGGAGTTGCTGGTAAAATCTTTCAATCTCTCCTAGAACCTCTGATTGGGAGGTAACCTTCGGGTGTCCTCAGCTTTGTTAAGTGGCTCCTCCCAAGTCGCTTGGTAAATACCTTCGAACCTCGATTCTGTTCAATCGCGTCCTGTATATTTCGAGCATTAAAGCGCCGGAGGTCGCATCGTATTTGCTTTTTAACGCGTTTGTTCAGAGTGTGCCACTCATCCACCGCTGGAGAGGTCACCCGTCTCTTCTCCATTAGTTTTTGGGTATCTATGGAGATCTTAGATGCCCGTTTTTGCCCCTGTTGGCAATATTTACGGCCCACATCGCGCACGACATCGACGAAGTTATCGAATCTCTGGTCAATGCCTAGGGTGGTTTCCAGTGCTTCAAATCGGTTTTTCAACTCAATCTGGAACTGCTCATCAATTGTGGCTTGGAATGATTTTGTCCTTAGAGTCGACTTTATCAGACGGTTCCTCTCTAATCGGAGATCCATATTTAAGATGCCTCTGACAAGTCTGTGATCGCTACCGGTATTGAACCTATTTATCACTGAGACATCCTCAAATATGCACCTACGATCCGACATGATAAAGTCGATCTCATTCTTCGTTACGTTATCTGGGCTTCGCCATGTCCACTTCCTTGAGGATTTTTTCTTGAAGAAGGAATTCATTAAAAAGAGCCTTTTCTGCTCCAGGAAGTGAACTAGCATTTGGCCCCTGTGGTTTCTATTTCCAAATCCGTGAGGTCCCACTCTTGTCTCACCTGGTTCTTGCACTCCCACCTTAGCATTGAAGTCCCCCATAACAACGACGAAGTGGGTTTTAGTGGTTCTATCCATGACCCTCGCTATGTCCTCGTACAGGGCCTCCACCTCTTCATCTGAGTGAGAAGACGTGGGTGCATACACTTGTACTATCTTCAGAAGATACCTCTGATTTAATTTGAGTATGACGTATGCCACCCTCGGTGACACACTACTGATTTCGACGATGTTATTGGTAAGGACTTTATTGACCAGAAATCCTACGCCGCCTTGGGATGCCTGCTCGCCTTGCCTATAGTAGAGCATGTTGCCTGACTCCAGTGTTACCGTGTCCTCCCCCTCTCTACGGACTTCCGATAAACCAGGATATGCCAGTTGATGTGGCTCAGCTCTACTTCAATTTCGGCGAGGTGTTCGTCCGCTCTCAGAGTCCGGGTATTGTATGTCGCCAGGTAAAGTCGCTTTCTCTGGTAGCTGTCCGTAGCCCGGTGATTCTTGGCACCCCCCGCTCTACCGTGACTGCGTCCGCTACCGTGGACGAGAATAGCCGTGGCTGCCGGGAACTGGGGGCCATTGTGTTTTGGCGCTATCCATATGGGAGTTTTTGCCCATAATGACCACGCTGGGCAGGCGGGTTGGTCATCGCAGTACTAGACCTTCTGTCGCGCGGTGTCGCTGCTGCCCGACAACGGCCTTTTTATTCAGGTCTAGTCTTTCGGAACGGTTATACCGCCGTTCATCGGTCGACAATGCCTCGTTCGTTAATCGGCAGGGGGACCACGGGCAGGTGAGGTTGTCGATTGGGGTGCGAAGATGGAGGTGCACCCCCATTACCCCCCTATAAACATACTCATACGAAAGTAATTAAAAAACTTTGTAGGTGCGTTTTGTAGCTTGCTAAAGAGAGTATAAAATGCTCCCTCTGAATATCTAGCTTCCACAATGGGATGTATACAATACTGTCTGTGGACAGATCTTTTTTTGCGTCTCAAATATAATAATAGATACAGCAAATAAATTTTCTATTAAAGTCTGCCATGATGACCTGCCCGCACTAAGCTATCGAGCAAATGGCCGTATCGGAACGATTTTGTCGGAAATATGTGAAAATAGCACATGGTGTCGGCTTACGGATGTCGGCTATCGTCGTCCGACACCGATATCGGATCGGATAATCTAAAAACGCTCTAAGAACTCGACCCATGGATATAAATGTGTGAGGGCGAGCGCGCTAGTGTGGAGTGTCTCTAAAATGTCAAATCCACTGAACATTTCAGTGATAATAAGACCTTAGTCGCTAGTGACTCTGTAAGGCACCGGAAACGATAGCCGTTCTGAATTCGGACAGCAGATTTGTCGGGTCGGTATTTACAAATACAATACAAGTATACGATTTGTTTGACTACGATTCGTTCATGAAGAAACTGGCCGTTAGTGTGCATAACGGTAATGATTGTTTGCAGGGACCCGCGCGCGCGGCGGTTAGCCGAGGCGCAAGCGCGAGCGCCCGCCGCGCCCGTGCCGGAGCAGCTCTCCTTCAAGGAGAAGATGAAGATGTTCGCGCTGGAGTCGGGCGAACAGTCCACGCCCAAGGACAAGGTACGTGAACACACGTACTAGCCACCGACCGACGACACGCCAGCCCCGCACCCCGCACCACTCGTCTCAAGCTTACACATACTTCTGTCTCTTTCTTATCACTCACTCGAGTCCGCGTCATATCAAGCAAATTGCACCGTGCATGACAAGTTACTTGCGATCAGTCGTTTACATCTCGTCCCAGCTGAGGCATGTCAGAACACATTGCTTGCGTTTCACGATTCCGTAACAGTAATAATTGAACGCTATTGTTTCGCAGGTTAAGATATCGCGGGCACAACGAGATATTGATGCTGTACATTAAATTGTCGGGCAAATGAAAATCCATTAAATGGCGGTTTATCTATATCTTTCCGTATTATAAAACTCGCGAAGGATACCGATGTTTCAAAATTTACTATAGAAATAATATTAGGCATGTATGACAACATTATAAATGGCTATTAAGGTGCTCGAGTTAAATTACTCGAGCGATCGTATCGATTTAATCGATTGTATTTGATAGTAAAGGCAACTACGTAAAAGAGTATGAATGATCGATATTAAATTTTCAGTATTACAATATGAAAATTATTTTATTGTATTTATTCACAATGAAGGTGGCAGTGGACCAGAAAGAGCTTTTTTGTATTTGTAAATTATTCCGCAAGATTTAATATTTGCGATACTTAGCACCAATTTACATGTCAATCATAGAAGTAAGTGATAATACAAAGGTATATTTTTATGACTAAACTTTTATTATGACTAGATACCTGTGACGCCTTAGCAGCTAGTGCAATCGCTTAGTGATTATACATTCTACCATATGATACATTTAATTATGTACATTGTTTTGATGATATTCAAAATATATAATATCTATCAACTGTACATGGATTTTTAATGGCCCTGTTGAATAAATAATCAACCTTATAAATTTGCCGCGTGCCATTATTGTGACGGTTATATTTAATGAATTTATTTCTCTGAAAGGACCAATATAAATTAAAACAATGAAATTCGGTGGGTGCCTTTAACCGTTTAGTAAGTAATAAAATAAGAATATCATTTTTAACCTCAGACTTCGGTAAAATATTTCTTACAATTAAGCTTCATTACATTCCAAAGAATGAATTATTATTTTCTCTTTAGTAAGCATTCCTCTTAAAACATACGTCATACATGATTTTATAGTTATTATTTGACAAATTGTGCATCACAACATGTTATAAATGTAAACAAATATTATATAAATTAATAGCTCTTCCTATCTATATATTTATATTCTTCAGAATTATTTCTTTTAGAATATTTCTAACAAAAGCAATAAATGAGCCTTTTTGTAAATACGGATAACAATTAAGCACAGTTTGTGCCAAAACTTTACATTGATAGTAAACTATGACATGGGCGTAAGACGCGCTCAAAGGCGAAGCACCGGTCACAAATACTTATTAGAGCATGTTTACGTAGAAGGAATAGTTTACAATTCTTTAGGGCACCAGTTTATTGTACATAACATAGTTATTAGGAACTTATTATTGTGTTGAGGATTTGTACATCCGTTGTATTATGTAAAAGTTTATTTAAAAATACAATTCTATCAAAAGTTAACAATATATTATGTGTGTAAGAGTACGAGGCCTATACAAACGTAGGATTAGCGTAGTTACTAGGAGACATTACGTTCTCCGCATTTCACCCAACGATAGTCAATTAGCGAGAGTAAAATATTTTATAGAATTACTATGTTTTGGCTAGCGTGTATATAATATTCTATATTCCAATAAGGATCTACGAGTTCGTTGACTCTACTAGAAAATCATAATTATAATAAAGTAAATCATGATATAGATAGTGTAACGAAAACATACTATGTACACCATTTAATTATTATTTTAACTACATGATTATTGTACTTCATTATTATTATTTTAAAATAAATTAACAATCGCTACATACTTGTTTTCTTTTTTTACTGCATCCCTATTGATTCTGTCTTCTAACCAAAACTAATGTTATTTTTTGTAGTAGCTGAGTAAGTATTGACCAGACTGATTCACGCAGGTGATCCTGTGGGAATTTCGCAAAATCCTTTTCCTTGTAAAGGGAAACGCTGCAAAATTTCAGCTTCATGGATCCAAGAGCTGGGCTAATCCCAAGATCCAGGAGTCGAGCTAAGTTTTTTTATTAATGTTGATGATAGGCTTGCGCTTGACTTCGACCATGTCTGATGGACAGCAGCGACGGGTTTAGGATGGAGCGCGCTTGCCTAGAAAAATGTCTATTTACTCTTCTTTTAAAAAGTAAAAGATTTTTTCTCTAACATGCTCATTATTTTGACAACCTTCTTCGGGATAAACCGAAATTGCTGTACTAGCCAAGCAGTGGTCGGCAAAAGTTGTATGAAAATCCATTTCTGTCGTGGTTTAGCGGTCGTATAAATTACATACTATGATGTTCTTTCAATTCAATCTGACACATGGCTCAGGAGGTAACTTATCAAAAGTTTATTTAAATTTCGAACTGGCTTGCAAAGAAAAGGAGCTATTTATTGAAAAAAAAAACTCGGAAAAAATATTGTTATCTGCCTATATGTGGCCTTAGTATTTAAACAATGCATAGATTATAATCTATGATACAATGTACCAAAGATTTAGGTCCTACTAGCATAGAGTAACTAGTATTAATTATTATCTTTGCTACTATGTAGTAATATTACATATTCGGTGGTACTTTTTTGTTTTTTTACTGTATACAACTCCTGGTGGTAAGTGATGATTGCAGCCTAATATGTTATCGTACTAACTTGGAAGGGTAAATAAATTTACCCCAACGGTTTCTACAAGCATCGCACCGGAACGCTAAATCGCTTGGCTTAGTTTAAATTTCAGCGCAGTAAGAGAAAAGCTTTGGCCACAACTAGGCATTGATGGACTCGCGTAAATATGTATGCCTCGGTCCACACCCATCAATGCCTCTCATGCTGGCCGCTGCAGTAGGTAATGTACTATATCTTCCACCTTCAAGCTCCGTATGACGACGTCGCTAGTTGACCAACTGTTATAATCTATGTAGTTATGGCGAAATGGAAGCTCCCGTCGAACTATAATGTAGGTATGTGGCAGAGGGATTGTGATTTGTGTGGGACTTTTATCCATTAAAAACTTCTTTCGACGGATCCGTGTGGCCCTCGCACGTCCATTAGCATGCCATTAGAACACCAATTACTAACCTCTGGATAAGGGCATCTGAACGATTTACGTAAACCTTTTTCATACAAGCAAACAGTAGCGCCAACTGTCAAAATTCTATAGGTGGCCGCTGAGCGAACTACAGCGTGGCCTTATACTGTTGGTATTAGTGGCACCGATAAACTGGCGATAAATTTAATCGCGCGATCCGCCCTGTCCAGGGTCAGATGTCAATTCATTAGAGCCAAACTTATCTTCAGCTTTTTTATTGCTTTTTAGGGCTCCATACCCAAACGGTAAAAACGGCACCCTATTATTACTCACTCCCCCAGGCTGCATATCGTGAACTGTGACAGACACTTGAAATTACAAATTTTCTGTTAGAATAGAATGAAATAAATATTTATTAAATGGTCTCCCGTACACCAAACGTGATTTTTTGCTGGATTTAGCTCGAAATTGATAACGGCAACAGGTAAAGGTAGAGGTAATTTATTTATATACTGACTTTACGAAACGTTCTTGTTTGGTGAATACGCTACGCCGCCTCCGACATTATAAATATTTCAATCCACGAGGACGCGTTCCACTCTGTCAAACTCCATACGAATCGAATAAAACAAGCGATTTTAACAGAGTGGGGCGCGTCTTCATGGATTGAAATATCTATACTATGATCCCTTTTCAGGTAGAGTGAAAACAAGCGATCCATCAAGCCTTGATTTCTTTCGTTAAGACTGCGTTATTGCAGCTGGTATGTGGAGGTTTTCAGAAATAATACAAAAGAAGACAAATTAGTTTAACAGTGTTTATATTTTGCTTTTTGACTGTAATTTACGTGCCATGTGGCTTTAATGCGTTTGTACAAAGTTCCACTTGTTTTTAAAACATTGAAAATATACACAAATTTGATTTGATTCTCCAAATGTACCTAATAGTAACAACCATTACTATAATACAACAAGATCAAAGGGGCTACGCTGAGCCCCTTGAAATAGTTCAACCACCGTGAAGTAATAATATTTTCATACAATAACAAAAAGTTAACAGTGAAGAACAGTCACTGATCTCTATTCAATGCTCAATCAATCTCAAGCTGTCAACGTAAAAATGAAGATATTTGATTTTCACCCACCATTTTGCCGCTGATTGTTGCGTTACCTGGTGTGAGCGTGCATGGAACTAAAATGAAATGACATTCAAAACTACGGTCACTACAAAAAATGGCAATTTAGTACCGTGGACCTTCAAGGGGCGGCGCTTCAAATCGGCAAAAAAATGAACTGTCACTTGTATAGAATGTTTGATCAAGCGTATATTAATAGAGATCAGCGAGAACAGTACTCAAGGAGATATACGCGAAGATATACACGAGATATACGCGATATATTTCTTTCGAGCACAGCTGCTTAATATTTCATAGTATTATATTATCTGTGATATTTCAATACGATATTCATTCAAAATTGTATCTGGTTCGCTAAGAATGTGCTCGAGTTTGCGGCGCGAGCAAAAGTGTGCGCAGCCCTTTGAGTACAGTCCTTTACTAAACCCACTGTATTTTTAATCTGTTATTCATATCAAACTTAATTTAAAAGAAATTATTAGATGTTTATTTAGGCTTTGGTGATTTTGTGCAATAGAATATACTTAATATTATAAATGCGAAACTGTGTTTGGTTAACCTTTGATCGCAAAGCGCCAGAGCGATCGATGTGATCTGTTTTATGGACAGTTTCTACGGGAATTAAACTCTTAACCCGCGCGGGCGAAGTCGCGGACAACACCTAGTTTTACCATAAAATTACGTCTAGAAATATAAAACTCGAGTATATCGTGCAACTAAGGCTAAAAAATTATATCACCTTAGCCCTTACATACGTGCAGAATACGGTATTTTACTCCATTTTCTTTATTGCTTTAGGATAGAAATAAAGAATGAATTAAAAATAAATTCTTATCTGACATGGTAATCAAAAGTTACATTTGAATTTATCTTCTGTCCCTTTCTCGCAAAACGAAAATTTGTATGGAGTTACGTTACGTGGAGACACGTACCTACTATGGCATGATTGATAGTGACGTCACTATCCGATATAGCTATCTCTGTCAAATCAGGATTATTAAATTGCTTTTAAGTTTTTCGATATTACTCGAATTTGTTTTTTCAAAATTTTATTTATTATTAAATATGAATGTTTCAAAATTGAGTTAAATAAATCAACATTCTGATTAGAGTAAAATACCTTATTAGTTATCATCAATATAGAAATGACCACTGTGACGCCTATAACAAGTGACGCTTATAATACATTTCATCGGTTAATATTTAGGTGAAAATCCTTGAGGTTTTGCATCCATAAATGCAAAATAAATTGGCATCGAAAGTAATAATTAGGAAGTTGAATTTCAATATCACTTAACCTACAACAAATTTACTTTTTGTAACAATTTACTAAATTACGATAGTAACTATATACTTAATATTCAAGCTTGTTTTTACACTTAGAGATGATGAAAATAATTCCAATCACATAGAAAAATATGATTACGCTTTAAGCTGATCGCAGATAACAGCACGCACTATGTTTTCATCAATATCAATATTATAGATAGTTCAATCCACGAAAACGCGCCCTACTCCTTGACAATCGCTTTCATGCGATTGCAGGAGTAAGCAGTATGGCTATATTGTTTTTTAAGTGAATGTCAAGGAGTGGGGCGCGTTTTCGTGGATTGTACTGTCTATATTCTATACCACTCTCTGCGTCGCCTGCAAACAAGACGTGAATTTTCGGCGACAGAGCCGCGCTTTCTGTAATATGCGCTCAGCATTAAAATATCACTTAGAAAAGATAAATGCCAATGGAAATACATATATAAACAGTACAAAATAAAATAAAATATCACGTTTTTACTGGCGCACGGCGTGCCCACTGCCGTCCGTAGTGAGGTGCAGTTAGGGGCAATTTGCACCGCGGCGGAATGGAATGGAAGAGAATTTTTTTTACATAGCATAATGAACTTTATGATAATTGTAAAACATACAAGTAATTAATTCTTGAGAATGTGCGAGGATTTCCCGGAAGACGCGCGACCTTTTTTGGCTCCTATATTTAGTTTATATCTTATCCAATTGACATAAAGTTAATTATGCTATGTAAAATTAAGTCGCTCCCATTCCATTCCACTGCGGTGTAAATTGACCCTTATATTTCATATAAAAATACACATTTGAAAGCGTGTCCCCTATTAACAATTTAATAGTAGTTTATGTAACGGTTACATAATGGGGGGTATTAAAACACGAGTGCGAGTTTAAAAAACGAGCCGCAGGCGAGTTTTTTAATAGTATCACACGAGTGTTTTAATACCTAATTATGTAGAGTTTCATACACTACTTTATCTACGCTCATATTATTATCATAAATCCAAATCATAAAATCTTGCTAACGTTTGTCGTAAATCATTGCAACTACTAAGATGTCAGGTGGAGTGAAATTTTCTTTAGTAGGTTTCACTGCTAGACATTTGAGTTTTTTAATAGTATCACACGAGTGTTTTAATACCTAATTATGTAGAGTTTCATACACTACTTTATCTACGCTCATATTGTTATCATAAATCCAAATCATAAAATCTTGCTCACGTTTGTCGTAAATCATTGCAACTACTAAGATGTCAGGTGGAGTGAAATTTTCTTTAGTAGGTTTCACTGCTAGACATTTTTCAGCGCAAAGTTTTGACTAAGTAACAAAAAAAATCGATATCGTAATCGTAATCGTAATCGTAGTCATAATCGTAATCGTAATCACAGGCCCAGGTGGAACGTTACGCGGAACGTGTCTAACGTGTAAAATTGTGTTGTTGTCTATGGTCAATCATGGCCCATCCATACTCTCGGCAATGACTACCAACTATATGTTGTCTGTGGATTCACTTAAAAAAATATTACATAAAAATATTACCCCAGATACAAATACAGGAATCCAGAGCCGTGTATCGTTATGGATTTTATACAACTGTCTTTAAATATTTCCATAGTAGAGCGATGTTATTATGAATAACTTTTTAATAATTATAGAAGTCTGTGAATAAAGTAGGTAATTATTTGACACATTTCGATTTCATAATTCGAACTTTAAGCAATGAGCGTAGATAAAATACTTTATAACACCAACTGCGGCGCCGAATTTGTAACTCGTAGTAAGTATAGTATGAGGATTCGAAATTACAGTAACTAGAGACACTGCGAAGGTCCATAAAAAAATAAACATTAGTGTTACCTATTTTGATTAATCTACATCAATAATTATACTATAAATATACTCTTACTAATTTAAAAAATAAAGTTTGTATGAAGTAGGTATAGCAAGAGTTTTAGTGACGGGGTATGCGGTCGTATTTACGCAGTTCGTTTTCGCGTCTTCCAAATAGAAATACTTAACTGAATTTGACTTGACTAAAAAGCTGAAGTTTGTGTGTTTGCAACGCTTTCACACCGACTGTAACCGACTTAGCTGAAAGTAGAATGCCAGATCCTGACCCATCTGTATTACTTGTAAAATATTAAGTAGTTTCAAAGCAGAAATGGGGCAAGATCTAATAGAATATTCGGCACTGTCCTTTGGAATGGAGATACAACTCAATGGGCTACTTTCACTTACTTTTTATTATAGAAAAATCTGCGGAGCCGCGGGCAAAGCTAGTTTAATAATATAATATACCGATTTATTATTGTAAATATGACTTTCATCCGTGAGTATTTATATACCGTACACATAAAATACTATAACATATTATGCATAACAATTATGGAAGAATTAATTTTAGAAGCCCTGTTTTTATGTAACTTTGTACTATATCGAACATAAAATATAACATACTTAATAATAGCTATGCTCTCATGCAAATAAAGTAGGTGGCACTTTTTCAAGCTGACCGGCGATAGCAGTTTTATGCTAATGGAGGAAATAGTAACCAGCACTTCGCCGGAACAGCACGACGCAACAGAAATCAGAATCTAATATTATATCATATATAATATTATAATAATATTCAACATGGCTCGTAGTCTGTATAGTGGAAGATGTCCCAGGAATGCATTTCGAGTCGTGAATCATTAGCCTAAAGATATACATAGATATATTAAATTTTATATCAAACTTATAAAATCGACTTAACAATTACTTAAAAGTAGGTACATTTAATATTTTCACTAATAATAGAATTTCTCTTAGGACTATAATAACCGTGGCACTAGACAGATATTTTCCTTCGTCACATCGCTACTAGCGTGCGCACCCGTCGAGAGCGCACCGCCTCGGCGCGCGCACGCTCCGCGGCCGCTCTGCCGGCGCCGCGCGCGGGCACTACATACTCTACAGAACGTAACAGCGTCACGCGTATTTTGTACTATGACTCTGGAAAAACACACCATCATCTTTTGTACATACATTCGGTACTCGTGCTCTCCAGCGGGCGGGGCGGCGGGGAGCGGGCGCGGGCGGGGAGGGTGCGGGAGGGTCGGGAGGGCGCTCAGCGCGGGTCGCGGGAGGTGGCGGGCGAGAAGAACTGTCATTGCGGCGTGTCCCGCGCGGCGCTCCAGCGGTCGAACTCGATGCCGGAGTCGGGCGACACGCCGCACAGAGCGCACGCGCGCGCCGCGCACCCGCACGCCGGCGCCGCGCCGCGCGCGCCGCCCGCGCCCAGCGCCTCCAGCACCTGACACACACACACGTTCCTTACACGCCGCCACGCCACTCGCGACACGGACTCGACCGATCGCGTCGCGCGTCCGTCCGTGTCCCGAGTGTCATGCCAGTCCCTATCCTATTAGGGCCAAAATGCAATCTTCTAGAGGTGATTGGAATTATCTCAGTATCTCAAGGACATTAAAACGCCTAATGCGTATGGTATAAATCCGTGTTGAACGGTAGACGCTGACTGCCAATGTCACGGCGCACTAGGAGGCGAGGCACACCTTGGGCAGGCTGGCGCTGCGCTCGTGCAGGCCGAGGTCGCGCTCGAAGGAGTGCAGCTGGCGCATGAAGTGGAAGTTGGGCGCGATGTCGGTCTTGCGGCTGCGCACCAGCTCGAAGGCGTCGCGCAGGCACAGGCGGTGGCGCTGCATGAGGTAGGCCAGCGTCACCGTCACCGAGCGCGACACGCCCGCCACGCAGTGCACCAGCACGCCGCAGCGCGCCGACATCGCCTCCTCTGCAACACACACGTTCATTATCAAGCAAATATACATAAACGCAATCCCTTACAAGTCGTAAAATTACTGTCTCTTTAGGATCAATATAATATAGAACTAAAAGAGCCGGAAAGTCAGTAATTACTATAATAATTATACACTTTAACACGCTAGAGCATAAAATGCGGTTTTATATAGCTTATTCATAGACATCATCGACGTCATCGACAAGAACTTTAAGAGCATGAGAAGCGTGTAAGTATTTCTTAACTTGAATTGACAAATTGTCACATTCACTTTGCCACTACCTGACTGACGTTCAGATCTCTCATGTATTGAACAAGTGACAACTATAATATGATTTTTATTCTGCACAAAATTGCTTTTGTTATGCCACATGTGGACTGAAATTCCTTGTCAAGAATAGGACAAAGAAACTAACCGATAAACCGTATGGCCTGTGGGAAATGCACAGCGAGGTTTTGGCTCCAGTGGTCGGCAATGGGGATCTTCAAGTAGTTGATGCCGCAGCCCTCCGCCTCGAACGTGTTGGGGAGATCCGGCGTCACGTTCAGCACGTACTGGAAATGGTAAATAATCGTGTGAAATAAATAATTTACTTAATGGACGAATGCACAAAAAGATACAAGTCATATGGATCGCTTTGAGGTAGGCACCTCTAGCCATTTTGGGAAAAAAAGTCAAGCAAACTCTAAAAAGATGGAAATGGAACGAAATTCAGCGGGACCCCGCGCATTCATATACTTACCTAAATATTTTTTTTTGAATTTCGTCCGTAAGTGATGCAAAAGCTATTTTAAAAGACGCATCGATAAGACAATACACCGACGACAGCGCGTCGTTGCAGTTCAGTGTAATCACCTTGATATTGTGCCTAGCGAGCGCCTCGCAGTCCTCGCTGTTGGCGGAGTTGCCGAGGTACAGGTTGGGCAGGATCTCGACGGGGAACTCTTGCGAGGACGAGCCCGACAACAGCGCGTCGTCGCACTTCAGTGTAATCACCTTGATATTGTGCCTAGCGAGCGCCTCGTAGTCCTCGCTGTTGGCGGAGTTGCCGAGGTACAGGTTGGGCAGGATCTCGACGGGGAACTCTTGCGAGGACGAGCCCGACAACAGCGCGTCGTCGCACTTCAGTGTAATCACCTTGATATTGTGCCTAGCGAGCGCCTCGCAGTCCTCGCTGTTGGCGGAGTTGCCGAGGAACAGGTTGGGCAGGATCTCGACGGGGAACTCTTGTTGCGCGTGCGTGTGCGCCTCCTCGCACTCCGAGGACGAGCCCGACGACAGCGCGTCGTCGCACCCCGACCCCGATATGCGCAGCGATCTGAAAACAATGCTTCAATTAATTGCTACAGCTCCATATTCACTTTCTGATACGAGTACCTTCATCTACATAATATGGTACCTAGTTTAAGTGACACACACTTAACCTACATAGGTTAAGTGTGTTCCATGTTTAGGACATCTTCATACTAGGCACAAAAAAGAGTCTTCTATGGGTCAAAAAACAGTGTGCTGCTGATTCCGAGTTTTTTATTTGTTCACTTATACGATTGCTGGTTTGTATGGGATTGAAAGTTGGTACAGTTTACCATTGCTGTCAATAGATGCCGTAGAAAAATCACAATCCTACGAGTATACGAATTCACGTTAACTCTCCCACGCTTCAATAAGTAAACATGTTAGCAAAAAAACTGGGAACTCAAGCGCGCAAAGTCGCGATCTTATTATTAATGATCTAAGAAAACCTTGAGGTAGTTTCCTAGCATATTCTATTTTTACATCGGATGTGGATTTCGCAGAATACACGCATACATAAGGATGTCGTGGGCTGCCCAAGTGCCCACACGCGCGCTGTTGTTTTGGTAAAAGGTCAGACATTTTAATAAAATACGTCTCAAAAACGATTACATATACGAGTACTCTCTTGTGCACGATACATTTGAATATGCAATAGCTAAAAAATAATACATATTTAACATCGAGCATTATAAGTGCTTTTTATAAGTTCTGTAGATTATACGTTCTATATAGGTACATATATTTTTCCCGGAAAAATATATTGGGCAAATTCTATTTTATTTTTGTCCTTCTCACTCTTAAGAATAAATACGAGTGGGGCGAAAGTCATTCCTTGCTCTGTGGGGCGACATGTAGCGTCGCAGAACAGAAAAACGACGTTTTACCTCATTACTGAAAAACTAAGCCAGCTATCAAAGCCAGCAAAAGTTCGTTCGTTTTTGAGCGATTTTGGACGACAGCTTAAAACAAAAATTACAATTACATTCTTTGTAATTCCTGATAAAAATTAGAAAAATGGAGATTATGGAGCAACATTTGGAAGAACTTTCTATCGAGAAAATTGCAAATGATCCAATCGGTGTTTGTGCCCCAAAATACTTGACGTTAAAATTTGAAAGTAACTGTCTTTATAATTCTCCACCTGTCACTGAAAATTTTATTTTTTAATTGTTTTTCCACAAAGGTGCGCGATCGACGATATCTATAAATCTATGTGTTTTGCTTTTTTTTGTTTTAAGTTTTGTTTGGAACTTGCACGTGTCCCATCCTATCTGAGAAATAAAAAACCAAAACACTTTTAGTTTTTTATTGAATTCCCAAATTGGTGTACACAATACCGTGTATGTCTATTATGACCCCAGTGAACGGTGTCGAGAAGAGGTTCGAGAGGCGAGCAGAGGCAGGGTTGCCAGATGGCCGGGAATTCCGGGAAAGTCCCGGAGTTTTGCGTTCCCAGTAATTACACTTTACCGTCCCGGAATTCATGAACACTAGTCTTTTCTACCAAGTTAGGTACAACACCACGGGGCGGCGCGATTCTAGCTCCAACATCGCTAAATTGGCAACACTGTTGTGTATGTTGATATACCTACTAGTAGTACCAAGTTTGATTAATAAGTCTTTAGCAGATGATAAAGTTTTGTTTTAAGTTTAGTTTTTTTGTTGTTTAAAGTGTCCAGAAATGTCCAGGAAATGATCAGGAAGAGGCCCAACCCTCCACCACCCATGGCCCAATCAACTTCGCGGTTATGGGGGCCGAATCGCGGGAAATGTTAAGTGTGTAATAATTGTGTATCTAGCAACCCTAGGCGGAGGTGGGCAGAGGCGGCGGCTGGCGGGCGCTGATCGATCGCGCGCCGGGGGCCTGGGGGTGAGGCGGCAGGCGGCGCCCCATTCACCTGCCCCCGCGGATCAATGGCCGCCCACGCGCTAAGCCTCCTCGCTTACTCCAGCCACCCTCGCCCGGCCGCGCGCCGCCAACGCGTCTGCTCCCACGCGAGCTTCCCGGGCCTGCCCTTATAGTCATTGTCTCCACGCCATTCACCAGCGAATTTAATTTAGAAACGTCAGCTACAATGAACCCGAAACTAACTTTTGGGTAAGGCTCAATGCTTACACATTTACACTAGGTAGGTATGTAAAGACCATGATGATTGATGAGTTTAAAAATTGAAATTTAATTAAAAAATACCAATATGAACCTTATTTTCATACAAGCACACACTATAGGTGGCTGCTGAGCGAGCTACATTGTGTCCTTATTGCTGGCGTTAAAATAAACGTTGATGCCTGTAAAGTGGCGACATTTTTTTTATATCTTGAAGGTCTGTGTTAAAGCTACAACCAATGTGAATCTGCTAAATTGTTTTAGATTACATTACCCGACGGCCCAAGGTCGCATAAGGTACAAGTAGCTTTCCAATGGTGAACTGAACTGTTCACTGCGATTGTTTTTTAGGGTTCCGTGCCCAATTAGTAAAATCGGGACCCTATTACTAAGACTCCTCCCGCGTTGTCCGTCCGTCCTCGCTTTTTTAATTTGAGAGTTGAGACGTGTTATGGTTGGAATTAGTCTTGATAGTACGGAACCCTCGGTGCGCGAGTCCGAATCGCACTTTACCAATTACCTATATTTGTTTCAGCAGCTAAGGTGTTCTTGGATATAAAAATCTTAGTGAAAAGAAACCTGAGAAACCGATTTATAAAACTTTGCGGCGAAGTTTTTATGGAAAACCATCGTTGCTTATACTTAATATGAAAATATATTTTTTTTGCATTCTGATCTATGCTCCAGGAATGGCTTAACACTACAATTACCTCCTCTGGCTCTACGGGGACCCATTGAACAGACGACGTCACCCTAGCTAACATCCGCGTAGTAATGGATAATTGTATTATGCAACATGTGTCATCAACATGCAGTATTCAGTGGAAGCGAGTGGAGGCACCAGGGTCCTATGAATACTAAAATCTTAAAATTTTCGACGGTGATATAAAGCTGTACGTAGCTTCAGGCTGGACAATTAATTACCTGTATCCTTAGTACCTATGTCCGTAACGCTAAGATAAAAATGTGGGTAAAATCAAGTTTTTTTCTTTTGGAAGCTTAGAGAAACTCAGTAGGAGCCCTTAGTTACAACTTACAACCAGGAGTAATAGTGTTCAGTGCTTACAACTCACGAGCAAGCGGATTGCATTGGCTCCGGAAGGCGTGCCTCGGAGAGCGCGTTATAAAGCCATCGGTTCTGCGCCTATTCTCGGTGCCGATTAACCATCGTGACCAAAGTCGGTGTTCAGGGGAACATCACACAATAATTTTATATTTTCAACAAAGAAAATCGCGCGTAGAAGACGGACGCGATAGGCAGTGGGTAGCAGGCAGCAGGCGGCGGCGCTATGCGACGAGCGTGGGCCGCGCTCGCGTAGGTGCTCCCGACAAGTCCATTCAGGGAGTCGCCCACGCCGCGCGATTCTAACTGATCCGATAATGACAACAGAGCTACTTCGTTCATTTCAATGTGGGTGAGAGGACTAGATTTTTGCGACCTCACCTGTTTATTCATTCCTTTTATATAAGCGCTCTTCGCCGTCGTCGGAGAGTGCGTAGGTTTGCGCGATCGAGCGATATAATATCGCGTCATCGAAAGCATTGAGTAATAATAATAAATAGCGACCGCTTCGTATGAATCCAATTTGTATTTGAATGGAGGCGAGTGCGGAGCCGCCGGAAGCCGTGACACGGCCGGTCGCGTTATTAATGAACGAGTTCTATATGCGTCGGTGCCGGCCGTGTAAGGCTGCTGAGTGCGGAGTGCCCATGAAGCGATCGGTGCCGCTGAGGACGAGGGCCTCCGCGAGTCTGTCGGGTAGCTCGGGTAGGTACTCGGCAGGCTACAGGGCGGCGCATGTGGGCGTGCGGATGCGTGCGTTGCGCCCGCGCACAGGAATGCGGACCGACCCGCAGCCAATGACCGCCTGCGAGAGACTCTTTTTTAGTGCCCGAGTTACTAGTTCTTATCCTGTCAGGACTTTAACGAGCTGAGTTGCCCGGACAAAGGGCTGAGCGATCATTTGTTACATTATGTTTGAATGTCGTCTGAACGTTGCATCCATCTGGCGCATCAGTGCTCGCTCATTAGGTCTGATTGCGATCATCCAGTACCTTTAACAAGTATAGTGATTATTTATATCGAGGTCTACTCTGTTAAATAAGTTAGTTTCCTTTGATAATTTTGAGGAAATTCAAAAATCGCAATCGGGCAACATCATACTTCCTGTTTCTGTAGAACGCCGAACCTTGTTTAATACTTGATTATTACTTCATTTCTGTTTTTGTCAGTACATAATAATATTGTGAATAGTATGTTAAAAGTTAATATAATTGAATTGAATGTATATAAAATATAAATAAGTAAACAATAAAAATAAAACTAACATTGTGTGGTTTTATGAAATAACGAAACAAGAGAAACTTTGCGAGGCACGGGCGCCATAAATCTAATTTGGAGTTAAAAGAAAAGGAAAATTTGCAGACAAAAATATAAAGAGGAAAAAGTAAGAAATTTGAATTTTTGAGTATATTTTGTAAGAAAAATTAGCAAGTAAATTTTTTATGCAAAGTATCAAAATTATTCGATCCATCGATAATTATTTTACAGTGTTGCTATAGACCTATACCACTTTTCAACTACCCTTTAATTTACCCAGGTAAACTGACTTACTAAACAGACTATAGTAAGCATATTATAAATTATTATGTATTTTCCGTTGTAGAAGAGGTATTGCTGCAAAAAATTAACACAGACATTAGAGATTACCTCATACCCATCATTTTTCACATCAACAATGGAGCGGGGCCTTCCTGGCCTAATACTACTATACTCAGTAGGTATACGACTATACGTTATAGCTACCCAGGTAAGGGTTAAGGAAACTTACACAAGTCTAAAATTATACAAGACGTGGATTATTTCATCATTTGAGAGCTTAACCCGTGAATAAAATGAAGATATAATACTATACTTATACGAATCAACTGGGATTTAAAATGCATTTGTAGCACCTTATTACGAAACACAAAATAACAATTAGGGATTAGTGGTAGTAACTACGTAAAAACTTCTAATATTTTGCCTTTGTTATGTGAGAAACGTCAATTGCTTATTATTTAATAGAATGATAATATAATAAGTGATAACATATCAGTTTACTTCAAGACCGTCGACTCACCGGCTCCAAAGTAAAACAGTGAATGAACGTCGAACAGCGACCTTGAAGTCATTTGGGAGCACTGAATAAAAACAATAGCACTGAACAGTTCAGTGACCATTGGAAAGTTACGAGTGTGTGACAGAGACCCCAATGTCACATTACACGTGTAGATTTCCTATCGCGTAGGTAGGTACGTATAATGTCATTCTGTATCTATACCCGTTGGCAAACTGGCTCTTTTTATGATGTTTGTCAAATTTTAAATAACTGGTCATCGAATCCTTACAGAAAAAATATATAACGGAAAATAAGCATCATAGGGAGTCATAAACCGTAAGGGTTCATCGTAAGGGTTTCATAAACCGTATATACGTATAACGTAAATAACCATAATAAAGGCCCGTACTCGAATCAACTTGATCGTTATTTAATTGCAACTGACTCCAGTCTCGTTTTTAGGGTTCCCCGTTTTAGGTTCCCTATTACTAAGACTTCTCCGTCCGTCCTTCACTAGGCTGTATCATTCTCTTGAACCGTGATGGTTAGACACTGAAAATTTTCACAGGTATTTCTACAGGTATTTGATGTAGGTTCTGTTGCCACTATAACAACA
Organism: Coenonympha arcania; assembly: GCA_036785405.1. Taxonomy (NCBI): domain Eukaryota; kingdom Metazoa; phylum Arthropoda; class Insecta; order Lepidoptera; family Nymphalidae; genus Coenonympha; species Coenonympha arcania. The sequence goes on from CM072061.1 coordinate 7,856,131, forward strand.
AATACTAAAAAAGTTGAATAAAATTAATTAATATGTTGGGCAGGCGTGTTTTGGTTGGTATCGGCCTTTATTGATGGGTGCGATCCCGACTCGCATTTGACCAATTATTTTCTGACATGGAAGAATGACTTGACTTGAGTGGAGTGCGAAAATCCTATCCTAATAGGTCTCATACTCGATATTCAGGAAAAAATAAGTTCTTTGTAGCCTCAATTAATTCTAAAAAGATTCCAACGAATTGAGAACCTCTTCATTTCTTGAAGTCGGTTAAAAAGATATGAGAGAAAACGTGTTTGAGGCACGCCGCACGATGGGACAAATTCGTGAATGAAGTCACGCGATCTTGACTGCTCCGCCTGACGTCAGGCGCCGCGGCCTGACGTCAGTCAGGCTGATATGATAACACATGATTCACTACAGGATCTGAACTTTATCTTTCTTTTATAACAAATAGCAATGTATAGGAGAAAGTGGATGATATTAATCGAAGCGAATAACTCAACATTTTTAAATAATTAGTATTGAGAATTTTAACTCAAAGAAAAGGTGGTAGTGGACAGCCGGACAATAGTCATGTATAAGGGTTCCGTTTTTTAGTTTTCAACACAGAACCTAGAACGTTAGAGGTATTTAAGTTACCGAATAAATAACAATAATCTTTTAGGAATAGTATACAGAATACCATAACAGTACCTGATAATAGCACCGAATATATTACACCAAATAATGCAGCAGTCGTATCTTTTTTACATTATTTAAGTAATATGTAACCGGTGACATAATTGTGTAGGTATATTGCTATTGTCAGCAGTGTACAATTGTGGTCATAGGCCTCCTGAAATTACAGCCCACCATGATCTTGCGCCGCCTGGCGTCAGCGACTCCTTGTGACTTTCTTTATGTGGTCTGTCTGTTATGGGGGATCTGCCGAAACTGCGCTTCCCGGTGCGTGGGCCGTGGCCGTCATTCTAGCACCTTGGGTTCCCAACGTCCATCAGTCCTAGGAGCTAGGTATGGGCCTCACCCATTGCCACTTCAGTTTTGCGACACGTTGAGCTATGTCGGTCACTTTGGTTCTTTTGCGTATCTCTTGACTCCTTATTTCTGATTCGGTCGCGCAAAGATACTCCAAGCATAGCTCTCTCCATCACTCGTTGAGTGACATAATATATACTGTTATCAAAATTCACGAATGTAGATGGCTGTCGCACTTTCGGTCGACGCGCCATGCGCCATTTTGTCGCCTAACGCCAAAGAAAAGAGTAGGTATAGATATCCTTGGCCAAAGGTAGGAAATATTACATAGCGTGCTGAATAAATAAATAAATAATAAAAATTGCTTTATTTGAATCTTAGGAAAAGGTACAGAAACAAATGGGAAACGATGATCCTGCAGAAGTATAAACTGTGTTGCAGTGATCATCGCCCTCCTCATACAATGACTCAAGTGACAAACAATTATTGTAATAAGTTACAAAATATTATTGTAAATGCATGCTGTGAAGTTTGTGTGTGTGTGTGTGTGTGTGTGTGTGCGTGTGTGTGTGTGTGCGTGCGTGCATGTGCGTGCGTGCGTGTGTGTGTGTGTGTCTGTGTGTGTGTGTGTGTGTGTGAGTGAATGTACTAAGTGACTTTATTTCAAGACCAAGACTTTACAAGTTGCTCAGATTCATCATAACAAAGAGTTAGAAGCCATTGAGTACATATTTTTTTAACTCTTGCCGCTGTCAAGGGATATATGTGTAAAATTTTGTTGATTCGGTTGTACAATGAAGAACTGATGTGATAATAATGGCGACTCTCAATAGCAGTTCGACGAGGTTTGTAAGTACACACCATATAGGATCTCCGTTTTAAGTTTTCCACTTGAGGGTTGAACGATAGTTCGGAGTGTTTGCGTAGAATTGTTTGTAATATAAATAGCTGGCGGACAGTGAGCAACTGACATATCGAATACAATTCAACAGTAGGAAAAAGAATGGGTTTTTTAAGAATAACTTTTAGAACTGCTCTTTGGGCTCTTTCAACTCTTAGCATGAGCGTTTTCTGAGCTCCGCCCCAAACAGTTATACAGTAAGATAAGACTGACTGAGCAAGGGCATAGTATACGGACTTCAGACACTGTAAGTCAACTACATTCCTTATGTTCTTAAAAACAAACATTAACTTTCTAGTGCGTGAAGCAACGGATTCAATATGTTGCTTCCAAGATAAGGAGCAATCTACTAAAACACCGAGGTACCTTATAAAGGATGTACGTTCAAGAACTGGACAGGAGCAATTCGAGCAACGGTTACTACATCTGTGGGCACGTACACTAAATGAGGCAGGAGCTTGTGTAGCTCTGTTAGGTGTAAATGTGACAAGCTTTGTTTTATTTACGTTTAATGTTAAAAGGTTCAGATTTAACCAGTTTGTAACGGCCCTAACAGAAAACTCCGAATGATCGCTAACATCCTTCCAGTTCTTTCCACTGATAATTAGTGCAGTGTCGTCGGCATAACTGACAATTCTACAATTTGGAAGACGCAGCGAACATAAATCATTGACATAAATTAAGAATAGGGTAGGTCCGAGAACGCTACCTTGAGGAACTCCAAAATATACGGATTTTGATTCGCTGATATAATTTTCTATGACGACAGATTGGGTACGATCGGACAGGTAGCTTTCAAACAATTTAAGGGCTATTCCCCTTATGCCAATACGTTCAAGCTTGTGTAATAGGTTTGGGACAGAGACAGTATCAAAAGCTTTAGAAAGATCTAAAAAGATTCCTACTGTTTTTAATTTATTGTTAAAATTTTTAACTATATTATCAGTGAGTGTCACTACAGCATCCTCCGTAGATTTACCCGCCCTGAACCCGAATTGATTTTCGGATAGAATATTGTTTCTAGTCATATAATTAACCAATCTTTTGTTTATAATTTTTTCAAAAATCTTGGAAAAAGTAGTAAGCACTGATATTGGTCTATAATTATTGACACTGCCTCTGTCGCCACTTTTATAGATAGGGTGCACTAGAGCCTTTTTAAATGCACGTGGGAAAATGCCATTTGCTAAACATAGGTTAAAAATATGGGTTAGAACGGGAATTAGACTTTTTGCGGCAGCTTTAACAATAGAGGAAGAGATGGAATCCCAACCAACGGCACATTTTTCTTTTAGATTTAATATTATAAGTTCAACTTCACTGTTGTCGACGTTGAGCAGTGACATTGAATTCAATCGCGAAGGAATGGGTGAACAAACTTTATTTATTTCATGAATTGGTGGCTGATTTATTTTTGCAGCAAGGCTCCTACCTATATTTGCAAAAAAGTCGTTCACTGCATTAACTGAATCGATTGGGTTGCTACACAATTTTAGCAAGTCCGAAGAATATGACTTCTCAGATTTGATGTTCGCGACCCTCTTGACAAGTTTCCACGTTTTAGCTGTATTTTTCTGAGCTTTTTTAAATTCATTACGTTCATATTCGCGTTTCAATTTTTTTAGGAGATTATTGCAAAAGTTACGATATCGAGTAAACGTTGTTTTTAAGCTTACATCATTGGAGTGTTTTTTGAATTTACGATATAAGTTATCACGGTGGCGAATACATCTCAGGAGGCCAGGAGTTATCCATGGTTTTATTATTCTCTTATTGCTGGGAATAGTAACGGTATTAGAATTGATTTTTATGGTATCAGAAATTAATGTAACAAGAATGTTAGTAGCATGATCGGGATCACGTGATGCCAGGATAGGGGAATAATCGGCCTGTTCTAAATGCGTAGCAATGGCTTTAATGTCTGTTCGAAGAGTTGTGCGGTTAGAAGGTTGCGATTTAATTTTAGACTCACAGAAAATTAAAACAGGGGCATGATCTGTGATATCAGCATCAAGGACCAACGTAGTTACACAATTTAAGGATTTGAAAATTGCATGGTCCAGACAGCTGTTAGATCTGGTGGGGAGAAGGTGACCTGGGAGCATACCGTGAGATGCCAGTAGATTCAGGTAAGAATCTGCATTTGGATCATTACCATCTGGAAGTAGGTTTATATTTATATCACCAACCAAGATAATATTTTTGTAAACATTTAGGATATTAAGCACTTGGTCCATGCTGTTTAGAAAACCATTAATATTTTTATATGATGGTGATCTGTACAAGGCTAAGATAACAACATCATTGGCAAGTTTTATGATTAGACTGTTCGATTCATCAATTTTTATGGATTGCAGTGAGCATGCCAGATGAGATCTAATATACACTACTACTCCTTCATTTTGGTTCGAGTATGTAGAAGCAAACGACTGAAAACCATCCAAGGATGGAATCGTGGGGGCCTTACTAAGCCAACATTCCGATAGTACGACAATATCCACTGTATGCCTAATTCTGTGTAACAGAACCAGCAAGCTATTAAAATTACGGTTTATACTTCGGATATTTAGGTGTAGAAGTTTGAGTGACAAACTATCACTTTGTATGTACCTGTCAATTTCTTCTGGCAAGCAGCTGTAGGACTTAGATAGAGAGAGTCGTTCCAAATCCTTATTTATAGTCAATGTGTCATCCATATTCAGAAAAAATAAGAATTGAACAAGTGTGCTTAAATAAAGTGGGTAGTATAAAAATAAGCTGAATAAGATGTTTGACTTTTATCCTAGGCATAAATAATAGTATTATATCGCGAGTTAAAAAAGATGAGATACTTACGATAAAAAAGGTTAAATCAAAACACCTGCAAAGTCGGCGGTTTTTATGTGAGTTGGTAGGTGTGAGTGTAATATTTTGAGTGTGTGTTGGGCACAGTGTTGAGTAATTACAGTGTAACAGCAAAATCAATTTAAATAGACTAATACAGACAACAGAAGTATACAGCCGGCACGAAATTTTTTCTTCACTTACAGTGCTGAGCACCATGGGTAGTCATATTTGACCTTTGAGTTTATCCAAGTCAGATTCAGAGTCTATTCGAATAAGTGAATCTCCTTCTTTTTTCCTTAGAAAGATTTTTCCGTGAGAAAGCCAGCAAAATCTGTAGTTATTCATTTTCGCGAAATCTCTGGACAGAAAGTATACCCGTTTCATTTTTGAAGTGAGATTTTCTGAGATAAATACAGGTCTTGATGGTCCTGGGATTTTGAGGTGTTCAGTAGATAATTTGTTGGAACCATTATTGTATTTGTTGAATTTGCGGAGTGAAGTGATTATTTTTTCCTTTAAAATGTTACTAGTAAGATCAACAATTATCGTCTTATTAGCAGGATCCTTACTTTTTATGCGGTATATATCCTTAACTTCCTGAGTCTGAATTGTCGTTCCGAGGACGTTACCCATGTTTGTAACAACTTTTAAAAGGTCCTGCTTAGTTTCAGATTTAGGAGCGGGAATATTCCTGATCTCTAAACACGATGATCTCGAGCCGCGTTCTAGGTATTCCAGTCGTTCCTCTAAGGAACGAATGTACTTAGCATCATTACTGCGCTCCGATTCTAATTTATCACACCTGGCAGTTATTGTGTCATATTTTTGCGCCAAAAACTCGACGGAGGAGCGGATGTCGGCAACTGCCGTGCAAAGCGTCTCGATCTTTTTTTCTTGGTGATTTTTTAATTCATCGAACATTTGTCTTAATTCCTGCATGAAAACATCCAATTTATCGTCTTCCACAGACTCTGAACGTTTCCTTTTATAAAGACGAGAAGTGTGCGTAGGTAAATCACAGCGATCTGTTTCAATGTTGTCTGTGCTTAGATCCGACTCAGATGAGCGACGCCGGGGCAAAGTCCGCGGTGCACACGGGGATGCGGACGTCGTAGTGTGGAGCGGTGTGCGAGGCATCATTTGCTAGATGACGTGACAAACACTGTTGCAGGACGTACCTGATTGGTCTTCAGTTCAATCGGTCGGAGCGTGCGCGTATGCAGTTGGTACAAATACGCACGCACACCAGTTCACAGTAGCCAACACTTGTTAACTTTTATGCAAGCCTAGTACTTAGACGGATTTAATTATGACAAATTTAATTTTAAAAATACATTTTTAGGAAATAATTTCTGTAACACATTACACGTCCGTTCCTGACGAGAGCCGAGGGGGAATGCTGCATGACTGGACAACAACCCGATAATACAAAACACAAATGTCAAGGCAACGTGAGTTATCTTTAAACAATTTTCCAAAAACAGAACTCAAATGAAAATTAACTAACTGACGAGTAAAATCACGTATGTTTAATAATCACGTTGCCTTTAGAGGTGAGAGCTGTACTTTTGCAAAATCGTAGACGAGGCTTTTGTAGGGGTAAGTACCTACACTACAACAAGAATAGCTGTTATTATAAAAGTAAATAAAAGAATAACAAAGGTAAATACTTAATATACTTATAGACTTTTTTACTAGTCTATAATAATTAGTAGCAGTAGATGTATCACTGGATTAATCGTTTGAATTAATTCGACATTAATCGTTTGAATTTACTGAACACGGTAACCTCGACCTTTTGCGGCTAAACGAAACCCTGCAATAAGCCCTTCCATATACCTACTCGTAGTAACAGCGGTGAGGGTAACGCGCGTAGGCGTAACATTTTCGACTACGGTATACGCTATTTATAGACAGCAAAAACGATGCCGTAAAGGGAAACTCCGTGGGCGAAACACGGATCAAAACCACGAAACAATGTTTCCTGAAGGAAACTTTACCATTCAGTGACGTCAACACCAGTTCATTGATAGACTGTGAAGGGAATGCAATTTGCCCGCTGGCGTGCGATTACCACACGTAGCTGAACTGATTACAAGCGTGATTTTGCCTTGAGACGCGAAAAACTGAATAGCGAACGCTTCCACTTCCGCGTACACCGTAGTCTGCAGAGCCAGTCGTTGCATGAATGGAGCGGCCGCCATTGAGGCACAGTTTGCGTTTCTCTATTGCAATGCTATAAAAGTTAACTAACCGTGAACAACTGCGGGGCTAGACAAAGTCACAAGCGTTTGGCGTTAACGCTAGTCGACAAAAATGTATGGACAAAACAAATGACGGTAGAAAAACCACGATAATAATTACTAAACACGCTGTGTTTGAATAATTAACTACGATAACTTGAACGCTCGCTGGCGTTCTCGCAGACCTTGTAGATAACTTTAGCGTACTTCGCTTGACAATTGACAGCCGACAGTATCAAACACAGCGTGTTTAGTAATTATTATCGTGGTTTTTCTACAGTCATTTGTTTTGTCCATACATTTTTGTCGACTGGCGTTAACGCCAAACGCTTGTGACTTTGTCTAGCCCCGCTGAACACCTACGCTGGAGCGGCGCGGCGCGGCGGCGGGTGAAGCGGCCTCACAAAGCGAGTGTTATGTGAATGAGTTCATTAACCATTTTTTAATTACTTAATAATGATACCAGGTAAACACAATATAATTTTGTGTAGGCAGAAACGCGGAAGGTATCCATGAATACCTTTTTTGGATTTTTAATATCTACAACGTTGAAACGGCTGTTCTCGATAAAATACCGAGTACACTTACTTCAGTTAAAATACGAGTAGGTATAAAGTTCAAGATTCAACTGATACATGTTGGTTTTTTTGGCAAACATTATTTAATTGATTGAACAAACAAACCATTCATACAATGCATATAACCAGTTTTTCCGTTTGACTCGCAACTTGTGAATGAACCAATTGACATTGGTGTTCTATTTAGGTATATACCTATAATGAATTGCGTGGTGACCTTCACTGGGAATTATAGGTATACTTGCTCACTAGTCACTACAGTTTAAAAACAATTACTATCAGTAAAACTACTATACATTACAATACTTATTAGTACACGTATTTTTTATATATGCTCGTATGTTTTAATTTTTAAGAAATATTGCTTAGGTATCTTATAAGTTACTATAATCTAAATATCCATATTTTTGCCCTAAAACATCCTTGAGTAGGTATCTTAATTTCTTTACAAGTTAGCTATACTTACTAAAATACTAAAAGAATAAAACGTCAAACCTAAGACTAAGGTGTAATGAATCTAAGGAGTTTAAAATTCTTCAATTCGGTAAACGTTTTTCCGTAAACGGTGTAAAACGTTTTCACCGGAAGTAATATTTCAAGAACAAGATGTAGGCCTAGCTCTGGACTTGCAACTATACGGGCGTAGATATAATTTATGAAAATACCTATTCGCGTCGTGCTTCGTCTGTCGTCAATAGCCGATAGTCTTACTTCAATTCCTCATTTATCCCGACTATACGCCTTCCGTCATCGTTTCGTGCTCGCCTCGGCTCGCTCTAATGTGTTTCTCGTCGAGGCATCGCGGAAAAACTCTCAAGCGCATGAAATCATGTTCCCACGCGTGCGAGTTTTTCTTATTCGCCGGCGCAATTAGAGCCCAACCCGATCCGCTGCGTAATATCACTCTATAGCAGGTTTAGGTGCTCAATTACTGCGGCTTTAATCGACTTTAAACTGGGAAACCGCATCCAGTGAAACGTGATCGATTAGGTGCATCTAGAATCTAGATTATTGTAGTACCAACCAGTTGTAGCCAACGATACGATTAGGGTTGCCAGGCGTCCGGATAAAGACGCGCCGTGATTGTGTGTCCGGCCAAAATCCTAAAATATTAAATTCCTAACAAAATCCGGCCAGTCCGGAATCCGGATGTTGTTAGGCTTTTTAGATTTTGAATTTGCAACAACCCTGGCAACCCTAAACAACCCTATGCAAAAATTATTTTTGATTCTGAAACTAGAAACACCAAAATTCTGAATGCACTAACAGTAATCAGAGATAGAGTAAAACTTTCAAAAACTGGTCGATCAGAATTCAGTACCTACTTCAGTAATCAGCACATCAGGGCTTGATCAGTATTACGGAAAGACTACAAACGAGTATCTAAACCGGATTTATACGAGACCAACGATCTATGCGAGAACATTGGACGTTGACGATCCTGTCGCGTTTATCATGACATGTTTTGAGATTTTCCCTTACAACAACAAAGTAAAATAACAAGTAAGTAGTAACAATGAACCAGAGGTAAGAACCTAATAAACAGTATCATTAGCAAAATAGTTCAGTTTACCCCAATACTCGTACCGAGTTCGATTTTTCTACTTCATTTGCTCTTTCAAGCTTCTAACTAGATCAATTTTCATATACTTTTTCGTCACTTTTTTTTTCAAAAATTTCAGTGTAATGTATCACCGGCTTATGTAATGTCATATAATATACATAATATCCCGTTTTTCAAATTCAAGTCGTCAACGTTTTAGACGATCAAGTGTTTTTCCTTCCGTTTAAGTTTGATCTGTCACTTATTTTCGGGACACCCTGTGTATTTTAATGATGGGTACATGTGAAGGTCTTACCGCAGGCCCATGAGCGGCAGGTGCGGCACATGCTGCGCGCCGGCCTCGCTGCACCACTCGGGGTAAGCGCGGCGGAACTCGGCGAAATCTCCTGCGGGCAATCAAACTATGTTGAAATCTGTTATGGAACAATATAGTTTTGGTGGAGACAAAACTGTAAGTGATTTTGTCTTAAAATTCAAAATAACTTAAATAATTCACATAACTTATAACTAACAGGCACTTATGATAGGTCAATACGATATTTGTGATTTATTGTGTATTGATGATAACTACCACAGAAAACAAAAGACATTTATAGATATTCCTTGCTCTGTGATAACTACATTAAAAACAGCATATTAAATTGTAGTGGAACTTTGGAAGGTGCAACTGAGCATCATTAAGAAAAGAAAGAAATTCTCACTTTTGCAGCATATAAATGCGGTATTTTTTAAAGTCACAGAGACATTTATCGTAAGCAGTTAAGAATGTACGAAATCGTAGCAAAGGTGTCGGTAATATTCGTACCAAGGTGGGTACAATAGGAAAATGTCCCTTTATCCCAGGGTTTTTGAACGAAGAAATTAAATTAATTGCTATAATAAGCATTGCGTAAAAGTACGAGTAATGGTACAAAGAAACGTAGAGGAAGCGACTGATAGGGCCGTTTGAAGTATGAGCACGTTCGAATTAATAAAATCGCTTGTGTATAATGAGCATAGCATTAAAGCCTCCCCCACACAGGCGCGTTATTATCGCGCGATAATAACGCGCAGACGGACGCAGCGTCCCGCGTTATTATCGGTCGTTATTATCGCAGCAGTTGTAACTACTTGATCATCCTAATACAAAATGTACTGAAAACAGATATCGCAATAACGCTTGCGATAATATCGACCGATATACTTCCATTGCGGCGTTATTATCGCAGCAGTGTGTAACTACATGACCATCCTAATACAAAATGTACTGAAAACAGATATCGCAATAACGCTTGCGATATTATCGCGCGATAATAACGCGCCTGTGTGGGGGAGGCTTTGATGCGCTTCTAGCGAGCAGCCGTCAATAGCTGACGTTTCCTGCGTCGCGCGTCGAGGCGGCTCGCTCACCAGCGCCTGTTTCCTGTCTCTGCTCGCGATGGCACCACTTTTGTCATGGTACCTAAATAACCTAATATTGCTCCTGTTGTGTTGAGCATAAGCAGGACAGATTAATTTGCTTTGCTATCATCCGCTACTTGAAAAGATTCTGTATGGTACAATATGCAGGAACACCGCCCACATGAAACACCACACACAATTCTTCCAACACTTTCTTCGACGAACGTTTCATAGAGTCAACGACTCAACGATTTCTACGATTTCGCATTGTGAAGTCAACATCTCCAGAGGATGTCCCGGTGTCGGGACGAAATATTCTAGGTCCTGCTAATTATGGATTTCCGCAAAATAGCGCATAGGTACTTCCATTCAATATATTTGCAATATCTCAATGCAATACAAATAAAAATGGTGTGATTGAGTATATTTAAACCGGTTAAGCCGTGTAGAGAGTAGGTAAATTATGTAATCGTTTAGCGACAACTAGGGCTTTTTTTCGCCAGTGATCACCGGCGATCGGTCAACTGTTTTATTTTTCGGGCAAACCAATGACTGTGCTGTGTAAGACCTACTGTAAAGACCTTGCAAAAACCAATTAATGATTATTTATTATTGATAATATTTATTAATTAATTAATCATCGACATGTCTGTGATGTTTACCGGATACGCGATTAATCAACAATCACAATTAATATTATAAATAGGGGCGAAAGATTGTGTTTGTGTGTGTGTCTTTTACTCCTTCGCCCCAAAAGTATTCAGTCTATTTTAATAACATAATATTATATACAAAAACCTGGAGTTACATATACCGCTTTTTGTCCCGAAAAATATCAATGGTTGCCGCAGGATTGGTGAAAAATCGAATTTTACGCAGGCTGAAAGCGGGAAAAAGCTAGTGTATAATTAGTAGCAGCAGTAGTGCAGCAAAGCAGGGTGGCTGGCTCAGCAGCAGCACGCAGCCGCGCGGCGGGCGGGGAGGCGGGGTGGCGGGGAGGGGGGAGGCATCACATCGATCCGGTGAGTCATCGCAGCCCATTCATCTGCCGCACTCAATGAACGACGTAGCCCCCCTGCGCGCCCGCACGCCCGCCGCCCCCGCGTGTCCTCGCTACCAAGGACTCCATTACATTCGCCCCTCGTCTGAATCAAACGCTGTAACCCGTTACACCCTCGACTCATCGCGAAAAGCTCCCCCGCTGGCCTCGGATTTGTAATTTTTATCATACAATGTCCAAAGATGGTTTAGTGCTTTGCATCATCATTCAAACTCATACCACCTCGTAGGTACGTTAGGGAAATATGATTAATTCATTATGAAACAACAACTATGTATCATAGTAATTATAGTGCCTACCATAATCTCTGAGCGTTCATTGAAATTAGTATTATTATATGAATTCATGGTTTCAGCTTTTAAAAATGTAAGAGTTGCAGACTTGCAGCTACATTACAGCTTGTACATTTAAGATTTAGGTACAAACTCTCTAAGGCCCGGTTGCTTGACTTGACTTTAACCGAAACGTTATAGTTAAATGTGGCGGTCTGATTCTTATTTCGAAAGACATAAGACTCAGGCCGCCATATTTAACTATAACGTTTCGGTTAAAGTCAAGTCAAGTCACGCAACCGAGCCTAATTTATCATTAAAAATTCCTCTAAAACCATTAAAACATAGTTAGGTTTACGGTTTGCCAACAATTACCTACCTAAATAATTGTAGAATATTATACCTACTCGTAAATTCAATGAACAAAAGCGAACCCTCGGTGCGCGAGTCCAACTCGCACTTGGCCGGTTTTCTAATTAGTGAGTTCTTTTTTTTTATTGAAAATTCGGTGTCCCCTTTCGTTGAAAGAGATCTTTTCAATCACAATAATAATAATTAACAATAATTAACAATATTACAATTATCAATAAATATAATTAGTGAGTTCACAGTTGAGTTGTGACAATTGTGACCTGCAGGAGCATACATACTATATGGTATGATTTAATTGGTTAGCGGCGGGGGCGTGGGCGCGGGCGGCGATGTCCCAGCCAGGGAGGCTGCGTGGGCGGCAGGTGCGCAGGCCTTGGCCCGCGCCGTCCTCGCTCCGCCAACCTTGCACTACCCGTCCGCTAGCTGCGAGCCGCTCCTCGCTGCCCACGGCCACGGACCCTCGCTAATTGGACAAATGATGTGTTGAAAGTTCACCCACTAACAGATGCTGTAAGTCATCGAATAGATTGTACCTCCTCATATAGAATCAGCTACCTATATAAAATTCTCGTTTCACAGTATTTGTTTAATTATAACTAAACTTCTCTGCAACGGCTTGACCAATATTTATAATTTTTTCGTCTATTTTCGGTAGGTCGTGAGCTATTTTTCGTACCCCAAACAACGAAAAATAACAAGTATTTAACGTTGAAATTACTGCAAGAGTATTTGAAATGCGTAGAATATTATGCGCTAAAAACAGATTTTATTTATTCGCAATTATATTTAAACATTAGCTTTTACACAAATATATGCAATGCATAATACCATGAAATAATAAAAGTCAGCAAAATAATGAGGTATTTATACGTATTACTGGGAAGTCTTATTGGGACTATGAAGTTAATGGAAAATTAAGGTCGATCTGACAAAAACTTTAGTAACTAAAATTGCATATAAAGGTAATGACTTTTATGCTTATTATATTCTGCAAATAAACAAGTACGAAATATTATTTTGTAACTTAACGAAGATCAAACAACTCGATTTCAATGTTATAATTAGTAAGTTAATGTAAGCTCCCGGTCCCGATATAAACTTCGGTTCCCGGAATATATCACATTGACGTCATCGCTTTTAGATCGAACTTCTAAGAAACGAGAGAAGAGATGTTCAAAGTGTTGAAACAAAAATAAATGGAGGTGTTAAAAGAAAAAAGAAAGATGATACCCAGTTAAATCTGGCCAGATGATCATACATATTACTCTACGAAATTACCTGCAAATGGATTTACTCTATTTTTACCTTCTTACAACCACTCCCTTTTCGTAGATGAGCTCCTAATTTTTAATTCGATAACACGAAATTTCCAAAATAAAATTTGATATAATCATGCCATGCCTTAGTAATTAAATCATGCCTACACATTTAAAACCTACTACTTTTCACGATGTGACTCAAAAATATTCCAAAAAATGATCAGAACTGTGTTAGCGCTAAATGAATACAAATCCTGTACAATCACATCAGCTCTTCATGCATAAGTAAGAGAAAGCCTATTTCAAAGATTCTTATATTTATTATTTGTATATTAATTATTATCATAGCTATCTGACCCAGCAAACGTTGTTTTGTCATATAAATGCCTTCTCACTTAGGGGTATGAAAAATAGTTAACGTTCTATTCTCAGACCTATACTGAATACACACAGATTTTTTTATCAAAATCACTCAAGCCGTTTCCGAAGATTATTGTTACAAACACTTTTTGCATTGAGAATTTTATATATTGGATGGTCATGGCGCCGTGGGTTGGACAGTTGTTGATAAATTAATTTGCTGATAACCGTCGTATCTGCGGAACTACGTCTCCGGTCCGCTGTGCGACGATTCTTCTTCGTCCTACCGCAACACGATTACATTTATTGTCGTAGATAGAGTTGCGCTTGGGGGAACAAATGAAGTTAAGATTTTGTTCTTCTTCTTTCAATATAGGCTTACGCTTGACCACAGTCTCACCTGATGGAAAGTGATAATGTGGTCGAAGATGGAGCGCGCTTACTTAGAACTCTTTTCTTAAAGGTACCCGGATTGTATGATACCGGAAACACAGACTTCGGGAGAGCATTCCAAACCCTAGCCATGCGTATGAGAAAAGACAAAGTGAACCGCTTTGTACGCACTGGTGGTACATCGACGACACAGGGAATAGGGATGAAACGTTTTTGCTCAGAATACTTATTATTTTACATATAGGTACATTCGAAGTCATCAGTTATATCACTACCTACATATTACATTGCCATGACTTTGAAGGTTGGATGATTATAAAACCTTAATAACTACTTACCTATTATAGTCGTTTTATGATGAAGTGAACTGAACAGCAGTAGGACCTTACGCGAAAATTCACTTTTATTATTTCACGATTAGTGTGCGTAAAGAAGCTGAGTAATATCAAAACACAATGACTATCGCTTTCCTTACTCTGTTACTTTGTAAGTCTTGATCTCAATTCTCAATTCTCAAAATCTGGTCTATTCTTGAAATATTGGAGCAAAAACAACCATTGTTGTTTTTATTGGGTAACTACAATATTATGCGCATACCGCGTGAGTATCATTGAATTTAAAAAATACGTAGGTACGATAAAATAAAACCGTATTAAAAATAAAAAAAAGTATAATATAATATGTAGTTACTTGTGATCTGTATTATTTTTTTTTTTTTTTTTTTTTTTTTTTTTTTTTTTTTTTTTTTATTTATTTATTTTGGAATACAAACAGCATAAATATAAACAATAAATGGCTATTACAAGTAAGTCATACATAAGCCAATCAAGTATTCACTAATAATTACATACAATTGTAATACGGGAGTTAGTAAAGGATGTTAGTCGTGGTATATAAAATTAAACTAGAGATAAGTTAGTAATGTTAATTATGAATTAACTTAAAGCTAACTAGTATGACAAATTTTAATTACAATTTATTTATTTTATTGCCTTTTCTTTTTTAGCTCGGATACAAATTTTCCAATTTTGTTTTGAAAGGGGTCCACATGAATATACTTTTTATTATATACATCACACGCTCTAACTAAAAACCTATTTCGGCCATAATTGGTATTTACTTTAGGAATTGAGTAGGTTTTAAGAATACGTCGTAATGATCTAGGTATGGTATATTTTATTTTATTTAACATGTAAGGAGAGTCTACTATACTGTTTATAATTTTATACAACATAATTTGATCCCTATGTTCCCTTCTAGTTTCTAGAGAAATCAGTTCAGTAGTTTTGAAGGAACTAAATCTTCTATTTAGACACTTGAGAAATTTGCGCTGAATACCTTCAAGCATATTAATGTAAACGTTGTATTGGGGATTCCAAACTGAGGAGGCATACTCCAAGTGAGATCTTACAAACGAATTATAAAGCAAGACAAGGGTTTTTGGGTTTTTGAAATCAATTGTCTGCCTTAAAACGAAACCTAACATTTTATACGCCTTGTTTCTAATTGTGGTAATATGTGAATCGAACAATAATTGCCTATCTAACTGAACCCCAAGGTCTCTGACCTCATTTACTCTGCACACTTTTTTCCCAAGTAAATAATAACTTTTATGAATCGGATTCCTCTTTCTAGTAAAGGTTATCGAGCAACATTTATCCACATTAAGATCCAATCCATTAGCCTTACAATATTGACTTATAGAATCTAAGTCTACCTGTAGGTCCTGACAGTCTTTTGGTGTTCTAATAATTTTAAAAATTTTGGTATCATCTGCATACAATAATAAATTAGAATTTCTGACACACTTTACGACGTCATTAATAAAGATATTAAAAAGTAGTGGTCCAAGGTGCGAGCCCTGGGGTACTCCAGAAGTAATAGGAACGAATGCTGTTGTGAAACCCTTGACTGCAACGGCTTGGGTACGTTCACGTAAGTATGACGTAAGCCATCTCAAGAGATCACCGTGTATACCGATCGCACCAAGCTTTTTTACCAAGATCTCATGAGAAATTTTATCAAAGGCCTTAGAATAATCAGTATACACGGCGTCCACCTGAAAACCTCTGTCCATTGCTTCAAGGGTTATGTCTAATAGCTCACAAAGATTGGTTTCCGTCGATCTTTTGTTTATAAACCCATGTTGCAGAGGCGTCAATACTTGTCTTACTACGGGAAATAATGTATCATATATAATCTTCTCGAAGAGTTTAGGAATGACTGACAACTTAGAAATCCCACGGTAATTACGTATATTATATTATAGTGTATTATTATAGTGTAGATGATGACAATCTAAGAGACTAGCATGACACCCTATTAAATAAGAGATATTTTCACTTCATTTTATTAGAATTCGGTGTCTGGTGCTTCCGTCGCTTGGGCAATGATTGGTCTTTATTGCTCAGGTGGGGGAAGTATCGTTTTGTATAGGTACTATGAAGAAACAGCGACTCGATGGCGGCGGGATATGACAGCGCGACGTGATGGCGACTAGTAATTCCAACTCTAGCTCGGTCTACTTATGTCACGGAATATGTTATGTGAAATACTACTTCCCCTCACTATTTCATTTCCTATATTAGCGGGTTATGCTGCACCTACTTACAGCATGTCGTAAATGTAACCAAGTAGGCAGCAGGCTACGAGAAACAGATGTACACGATTTCCTCTTTAATAAAATGAAAAGCAGCCGAGATCGCGATGAGCTGGCCACGTCCTGTTTCTTATAATTTTATGTGGTCATTTATATGCTGGTTCTTTTTTGTGGGCATTTTACAGCACAATTTAAGATTAATTGGTAAAAGGTTGGCGAATGGCGGTATAACCGTTCCGGACTGGCTGTGCTGGAAATGCGTACAGACCGGTGTCGGGCAGCAGCGACACCGGTGCGATCAGCATAGCCCTGCGGGCGACCAACCCGTCTGCCCAGCGTGGTCGCCTATTGGGCAAAACCCTGTAATGATTAGACAGCCGAAACCACGGCCCCCAGTCCCTGGCAGCCCCGCTAGCCCCGGCTCTGGCAGCGGTACGGGTAACGGCGGGGCAGGGGGTGCTAAGAATCTCCAGCAGAGATTCCGCTGCCGACCTCAACGACTCGACCTGGTAACTTATAACGCACGCACTTTGAGGACCGACGAGAAGATCATCGAGCTGGAAGAAGCAGTGAGCAAGTTGCATTGGGACATCATTGGATTATCGGAGGTCCGTAGAGAGGGGGAGGACTCGATAGTACTTCAATCCGGCAACTTGCTCTACTACCGGGAGGGCGACCAGCAGTCCCAAGGTGGTGTCGGGTTTATCGTCCATAAATCGCTCGTTAACAGCGTTGTTCAAGTCGAAAGTGTGTCGAATAGGGTAGCGTACCTTATACTCAGAATTACCGAAAGGTATTCGCTGAAAGTCATACAGGTCTACGCACCGACATCGGCGCACCCAGACGAGGAGATCGAGGCTATGTATGAGGATATTTCCAGAGCCATACATGCCTCTAACACCTACTACAATGTTGTGCTGGGCGATTTCAACGCAAGGCTAGGCGAGCGACTTGGTGACGAGGAGAGAGTGGGACGATTTGGCTATGGGCAACGGAACCGAAGGGGCCAAATGTTGGCTGACTTTTTGGAGAAGGAGAGCCTCTACATGATGAACTCCTTCTTCAAAAAACAACCGCAAAGAAAGTGGACGTGGATGAGTCCCGACGGTTCCACGAGAAATGAGATTGACTTCATCATGTCGACCAAACGGCACATATTCAGTGATGTCTCTGTGATCAATGGGGTGAAAACCGGTAGCGATCACCGTATGGTAAGAGGCACATTGAATATCAACATAAAGCCGGAAAGGGCCCGCCTGGTGAAGTCTACGCTCCGACCTACTCCGCAGGAACATATCCAAAACCCCGAGAACTTTCAACTCGAACTCCAAAACCGTTTTGCTTGCCTGGAGGACTGCGCCTCTGTGGACGATCTGAACGACAGGCTCGTGGAAACTGTCCATGAGGTTGGGTGTAAGTTTTATAAGGCCCACCGTAAGTCTAGAACCAAAAAGTTCTCGGACCAGACCCTCAAGCTCATGAAGGAGAGACATGAAATGAGACTCCAGTCTTCAGCCGACGCTTCCGATTACCGGCGGATTAATAGGCAGATCTCGAAATCTCAAAAGCGCGATTTGCGTAACTTTAATACCGAGCGTATTAAAGCTACTATTGAGCAGAACAGGGGCTCAAAGGTATTCGCCAGAGATCTGTCTATTGGACAGAGCCAGTTGTCGCGCTTGAAGACCGACAGCGGTAGTCTCATTTCGTCGAAGCCTGAAATCTTGAGGGAGGTCGAGAAGTTCTACGGACAGCTGTACACCTCATCTCAGGAGCCTGTAGAAGATTTGGCTACAGACCCTAGAGCCAAACTCGACACTATACCGAAGATATTCCGGACGTCAGCCTCGACGAGATTAGTATAGCTCTCGGTCAACTGAAGAACAGAAAGGCGCCAGGTGATGACGGAATCACAGCAGAACTCCTGAAAGCAGGTGGCAAACCAGTGCTGAAAGTCTTTCAGCGAATGTTCAATTCCGTCATCCACGGGGGTACAACGCCAAAGGCATGGCACAGGAGCGTGGTGGTCCTTTTCTTCAAAAAAGCTGACAATACCCTCTTGAAGAATTACAGGCCCATCTCGCTGCTGAGCCATATCTACAAGTTGTTCTCGAGAGTTATTACGAATCGTCTCGCTTGTAGGTTTGACGACTTCCAGCCTCCCGAACAAGCCGGGTTCCGAAAAGGCTATAGTACCATAGACCACATCTTCACGCTTCGGCAAGTTATACAAAAAACCGAGGAATATAACTTGCCACTATGCCTAGCGTTTGTGGACTATGAGAAAGCCTTCGATTCGGTGGAGACGTGGGCCGTGTTGAGGTCGTTGCAGAGATGCCGAATTGACTATCGATACATCGAAGTGTTGAAGTGCTTGTACGAAAGCGCCACCATGTCAGTCCGTATCCAAGATCAGACTACGAGACCAATTCAATTGCAGCGAGGAGTGCGACAGGGAGATGTAATCTCCCCGAAGCTGTTTACCGCTGCATTGGAAGACGTCTTTAAGCTTCTGAATTGGAACGGATATGGCATCAACGTCAATGGCGAGAACATCACTCACCTTCGGTTTGCCGATGATATCGTAGTCATAGCACAGACTCTGGAAGACCTCAACACGATACTCAATGACCTCAGCAGAGTTTCCCAACAGGTGGGCCTTAAAATGAACATGAGCAAGACGAAAATCATGTCCAACTCTCACGTTTCGCTCCACCCAGTAGTGGTTGAGAACTCTGCACTCGAAATTGTGGACGAATACATATACCTGGGACATACGGTCCAGCTAGGTAGGTCCAATTTCGAGAAAGAGGTGAACCGCCGAATCCAGCTCGGTTGGGCAGCGTTCGGGAAGCTTCGTGATGTCTTCTCGTCCAATATCCCTCAGTGCCTGAAGACTAAGGTCTTCGAACAGTGCGTGTTACCAGTGATTTCATACGGATCCGAGACTTGGTCTTTTACTATGGGCCTCATAAGAAGGCTCAGAGTCACTCAGCGAGCGATGGAGAGAGCTATGCTCGGAGTTTCTCTGCGTGATCAAATCAGAAATGAGGAGATCCGTAGACGAACCAGAGTCACCGACATAGCTCAACGTATCGCGAAGCTGAAGTGGCAATGGGCGGGGCACATAGCTCGTAGAACCGACGGACGTTGGGGATCCAAAGTGCTGGAATGCCGACCCCGCACGGGAAAGCGCAGTGTTGGCAGACCTCCGACCAGGTGGAGTGACGACATTAAAAGAGTCGCGGGAAGGCGCTGGATACAGATGGCGCAGGACCGTGCGGGCTGGAAAGCATTGCAGGAGGCCTTTGTCCAGCAGTGGACGTCCGTCGGCTGAAACGAACGAACGAACGGTAAAAGGTACTCTATTAATTGCTCATAGTTGAGAACGAGGCGTAGCTGTATCAGGTAATATTACATGTTCATTTATGAGCTGGCACAGACAGAAGTGCTGTGAGCAAACAGCGGAGTAAGATTCTTTTTTTTTTCGGATTATGTATACTGCATGGCCATAGCGACCGTAACAGCGTCACCGGTTGGGTTGAGCGGGCATAGAAGCACCGCCGGGGTGTGAGAAGAGCCCTAGGGATCGCTCGAGAAGATCGGGGGGCAACGTCCACCTAAGGGCGCCTCTTGTGCGGCTCGGGCCTAGGCTTAGGTCGACGTTGAGACGCTAGGGAGGGTAATGGTTGGACTAGACTAGTCCGCACGCCCCCGAGACCGTGGGTAAAGGAGTAAGCTTCTGGTTGCTCCAATTTATAGTGAAATACGAGTAGGATGTTCGCTTTAAAAAAGTTGCTATAATATGTATATTTTAAAGTATAATTTTCTAAATGGAATTAGCAGGACGTGAGTGAAACAGGAACTTATTAATAAAATTGTGGCACTCTTCCGTTTGAAGACCCGAGGCATCCGGCCGCCTTTGATCGTGTTTATTATTGGTGTTAATGCTCCATTCACGACTCTTTCGTCATCGTATGCATATACTAGTACCTACAGTATCAACTGAACAGGTTTCTTAATAAATTTAAGTAATGTCTACGATCGTACAGGTACAGGGGTCTGATTGCGAAACGTATTTATCGTTATAGTAATCGTAAGCGAATTCTGATCGCTGATTGGCTGACGTGAATCAGGGAACCAATTAGCGGGCAGAATTTGTTCCCGATTACGATGGATAAATTTTTCTAACACAATCGCCTAGCTGGTTCGTAAAAACAGTGAAAATCGTAGTTAGTCGCCGTAAGACCTGTAACACAGAGTCGAAAGAACGTACGGATTGGCGAAGCGAGTCGCACTTGGCCGGTTTATTTAAAACTCATTTTCTCTATAAGAGTAACAATAGTACATCACACTTCACACTTCACTATCACTTTTTATCCCGGGAATATCCATAATTCCCATGGGATATTAAAAAAACCCTAATTTACAGTAATCTATAGCTACAGCTATAGGTAGATTACTTTGACAATCTTTCCTGAAAGTAGGTGTAAAGGTCATTGAAAAGAAAATTCAATTTTTTCTCGGGATTAGTAAAAAATCGAATTTAACGCGGGCGGAGCCGCGGGCAAAAGCTAGTTTCAATATAAGTGCGGAAAGTTTGTCATTTCTTTACGAGTCCCGGCTTGTTGATCCAAGCCGAAGACGTGGGTCAACTATAGGGACGTGTAGAAATGACAATTCCGCACGTGCATTGAACGACGTTTTTAATACATTTGCGAAAAAAAATATTGGTTTAACGTGTTTGCCTGCTCCAAATAAAAGAATAACTTTTACGCGTAATATGTATATTGTTTGTATATTTTATCGTTGTATATTATGTAATTATAGATATATCTTTGACTAGTAATATGTACTGGTATTCTCAGCATTTATGAGTAATATAATTATTACATCGGTTTAACATACCAACTGATGATTATATTAATTGTAGGTAGATACCCTCACATGTTTCCATATTAGTGTCAGATGACCAATCATCACTTAGAGAAAATAATGTTACTTCTATATTTTCATTATAATAAATAATAAATAAATGTATCAGGACATTACACATATCGCAATCCAGCCTCAAAGTAAGCGATAGCTTGTGTTATTGGTACTAGATAAGCGATACATAGAAAATTCTCCTTACTCACAAAATCATCATGTACATCACTCAAAAAATATTCCAGTTGTGGGAATCGAACCCAAGACCTCTCTATCTCGACGGAACTCTATACCGATGCAGAGAGTGGTCCTGGCACTACCACTGCGCCATTCGGTCGTCGACATCGTCATAATATTATGTATTTGTATTTGATATAAATTATTATGTCAATATGTACATTGTAACCGATTGTTGTGTCAATCGTCAGGATACGGTACTATAGCACGTTATAGCTATGTATTATTTTAATAGCTCATAAAATATGCCATAGACGGAAACGTAAACGAGCGAGTTCGAGTTAGAGCGGCGATCATAATCTATCGTCTCGCATTGAGGAGCACAATAAGTAGCAGACTTCCTCTCCCACGTTCGGAACAGCGGATGCCTCGACTTGTGAGCTCCGGCATTACTTTTAGGACTAATAATATAAGCAATACATTCCATGTTATGCTAAACATGTTTTGATAGGAAATAGCCGCGCCGTCTACAGTTACCTACCTGTACAGAAGTACCTACAGTTATTTATATTTATATCTATTACCTACTACCTAAAAGATAGGCCTTTTCCTTTTTCCGTAGTAGTTTTTCGCCCGCAGCTCTGTCCAGGCTCACGCACAATTTTAATGTTATACAAATTCCGAGAAAATCAGGGCTTTCCCGGTCCCGTTCCCACTTTCCTTCCAACCTTAGTAGGTATCTACTTTCAAGGAGATTGCCATCCTCCTCGTGGTTATTATTTATTTTGTACATAGAGTAACAAAACACACAAACACAGAGAGGATGTGCACAAAGGGTCTTTTTTAAACCACCCAAAAGGAGCACCAAGTAGCGGGACTCCGTCGACCGGGCCTACGCCGCATGGTGGGGGGCTCAAGGAAGAATCCTTGCTTGCAGAGGGAAGAGTGAGTGAAGCAAGCTTGTTAGAGCTCTCCGACTCAGATTATTTAGGTTACGAAAAGGATGGTGGTCTTTCAAATCCTGCCATTCTCCTGATGTGATGTTATTGCAGAAAAATCATTACTGGAAAACTAATATTTTCCATGTAGGGGGGAAGGTACTATTCACTACCAACACTATAAGGAATGTGTACCTATAATTTTATCTATGGATTATAGAAACATCAATGACATTAAAAAATAAAAGCACATACAGATTACAACTACTTTGGTTATAAAATTCTGACAGCCTCCCTGGTGCAGGTGGCAAATGGGTAGTGTTTTCTAAATAGAAAGTTATAATTCTTTCTCTGCACCAGGTTTAACCATCACCAATACTGTAACTTTAAGAGGAAACGATAGTGGTCTTTTTCCATACAAACGTTCTTGTACCAAAATAAATATCAATGTCTTCTATGTTTCTATGTTTTAGTTTTTGATAATACATTATCTTTAGCCTTACAAAATGCTCAATTTCGAGCATTTTGTAAGGCTTCTAGTGCTAGATAATGTATTATCAAAAACAAAAACATAGAAACATAGAAAACATTGATATTTATTTTTCTGTAAAAAATCATTGCTCCAAGTTCATAAACCAGAAAGAAAACAGATGAGAACGTTTGTATGGAAAAAAGATCACTATCGTTTCCTCTTAAACTGTAACTATTAAGCTCTTAACAGAGAACCCCAAATACAGTACCTATATAACTTTTCACAATTGGTTTCACAGTTCACAATTTATATATTACTAGCTGGTGCCTGCATATTCGGCCAGCTAAATTTTGGTTTTCATTTTCTGAGGGAACCATCATGTAAATAAAACACCTTTGCAAATAATGTATTATTTTAAATCAAATTTTGACTACCGAAGAAGTTATAATGGATCAAACTTAAAAGTTAGGCATGTTGTGCTCTGGACTCTTTTTTTAGGACTCTCAAAGGATAACAATTTCATCATACATAATTTTGGCATAGCTTTAACTATTTACCCAGCACATGCAACGGAAGTACTCCAAAAGAAACAATTTTCCCGGTTTTTGCAACATTTTTCATTGATTTTCTTCTCTCATTGGTAATAGTGTGATGTTATGTAGCCTATAGCCTTCCTCGATAATAATTGGACTCCCCAACACAAAAACAAATTTTCAATTTGGACAACATACTTAACTCTTCAGCTATATGATATTTTTATTATAGATAGTAATTTCCAAACACACCTAAAGTTAAAGGAAAAAAATGTCTGTACTGCAATTATCATTGCCAAAAGACAATTTATTTTGGTACTGTTTAAATATTACAAAAACATAGAATATATTATTAGTTTAGTGGATATACCAAAAGCAGTAAGCATTATGTGCACAGTTCTCCAAAGTTATATATAGCATGCCACATAGGATAGACATTACCTAGAGCAAGTGAGCCCTGCACTCCAGCTCAATGTTAGCATCAAGTGGGTACAAGAATAATATAATATATAAATATAATCATGAAATGTGTAAGGCTTGAATGCGACCAGCTATTCAGTGTGAATATTGTATTACTGTTGCCGACATAAGAGCTGCCGAAGATAGTAAGGGTAGGAGTTGGCTGCAAGCAGTATTCGCAAGGAGGCAGGAGATAGGGAAAGTGGATATCAATCTCTGCACTAGATACACTGCAAGCTTGCGGGATACTGTGATAGTAATTTTATTTACCTTCCAGGCAGACGACCTGCACGCCGTCCTGCTTGAGGCGCTTGAGCAGGATGCCGTGCACGGAGTCGGGGTCGCGGGGCGCGCCGTCGCCGTACAGCACGAAGGTGCCCCGCGTGCAGCAGTGCGCTATCCGCGCCTTGAGCTCCTTGCACTGCACCGTCGACGCCAGCTCGATCTTTCCAGCGGCTAATCTCCGCAACATTATACTCGGGATCGAGAAGTTGACGGCGGAACGTATGTGTGAGACTGAATACTCATTGGACCCTCGACAATCTATAAGAATCATATCCCGCTCGTCCGAGCGCAGCTTAGCTAAAAGCCAGTCCTTCGAAACTAAGTCGCAATCGCATTCTGAATCCGTAGGCATTTTGTGGTTTCGCGTATAACTCCTTTGAGGACTGTTTACGAGAGCCCTTCAATTCGCCTGTTGCACTCCTTCACTGTTGCGATGAAGTCACACAAAATATGAACTTATAAACACGAACATTTTTGAGAACAGTATTACCATTATTATTTTAAACAAAATTTGCCTATAAACAGGGTTAATAGAAATAACCCATCCGTACTTCGTAAACACCAATACCACAGTTCCACAGCACAGTTCACGGTTCACACTTAACACCACGAAATTCAAGTGAATCAAGTCTGTAGGTACCTATATTGCAAACGAGCTGTGAAATACAAAGCAACAAAGTACAACTACAACCATAGAGTAGGTTGGTAATAAACTACAACCATAGAATAAGTACCTACCTACTACAAAGCTTAAAATATTCAACATTCGCTCCGCCCTCCACAGAATCAATGTAAAATTAAGAACAAAGACTATGGCCACGGACTACGAGTCGCGATGTTCTTTTTGGAAATGCTTGGAAACGCCTTGGAAAAAACTCATCATTTTTTACACTTTGTTTTATACTAAACACAATAATTAAACAGCCCCCCTAATCTGTATCTCAGTGACAGAGCTCTCCTATCCACAAAACGTGCCGACAGAGATATTAAGTTGAAGGGAGGGAAGGGAGGTAGTTTGTCTCGTTCTAATAGAGTGACCAATTATTTTTAACGAACAGAAAAATTCGTCTTGAAAGTATATTTTTTCAGCTTGACACCAAGTAAATATTGTCAATCAATAATAAGTTATTTAAAAAAATAATTTATATAAATAATAAGACATTACGAATTCGAAATATCACATATACCTATATCCAATCATGAAGTGACTTGCGGTGCAGGCAAGGGTGCGTGCAGAATTTCATGTGGTGGCCATGAGTACTCCTCCTTACTCTTTTTCTGTTTGCCATGAACTGGCAATGGAGATTGAATTTAGAATTGAATTGGAATTAAGGAGTTTCAGCCTTACCAGCCCGAAATTCAAATTATTTAATTTAATTTTTCTCAATTATTAGACTAACTACTAGGTACATGGCAATGGCATAATATTTATGCACCTACATGTTTTTAATAGAAACTGCTCAAAAATTCCCACTCACGTCATATTGGTTTCCCAGATTTTGTGCTGTAGGAAACCAATATGAAGTAAATGAGCAGAGTTAGTATTAAAAACAATATGTAGATTCAAGAATGTTACGCCCGCAAAACTAATACACACAGTAATAGTACTTAAGTACTATTTTTGAAAAACTATTTTTTTGCGGCTGGATGAATCGAATCACCGTAAATAGCGATATCTATAATCCAATAAAATCGGTGCCAATAAAGTTATCTGTTGTGTCAAGTCACCAAAAGCGGTACAGTTCATATAAATACCATATCAAAGCAGTGCATTGGTGTCAGTCAATGACGAAATCGTGACGAAATACCATACGCTAAGAGGACGAGAAATATGTGACGTATATAATATGTTGAAGCCAAAAATTTCTCAAATATGGCGTCGCGCGTCGTATATTTCGGTCCGGTTATCAGTCGCTTACATTAGCGCCATTTTACAGTTTTGACAAATCAAAAGTGATACTTCAGGGCGGAGTCTAAAAGTACATGCGTAACCTCATTAGGTGCTGATACTCTCTAAGTTTCATCAATGGTGTCAGTCTTATCGGTGTAATGTCAGTTCTATGAGATTCCTAGGTCTTCGTGTCAGTGCGTGTTTGTGGTCTGTGGTTAGTGTTGACTGTTGAGATCATAGAGAATATTCTTTGAATATGTTGAGAATTTGAGATGGTATAGTTGACAGTTGACATTGACAACACTCTTGTCTTGGAGTTTGGAGTACATAACTGCAGAATTAGACTTTTTCATTTTTAATTTGGAATATAAATTAATAACTAATTAGTAGGTTTTGTTTTAGAATTATTGTTTCAGACTAGAATATTTATTGTTAAGAGTATTTATTATATGATGGATGACTTGTATGATAACTTGGAAAACTATCATGATGGGAATATCATAGACGAGGTAAGCAATAATTTTAGCGCCAATCGCAATTTGCAATCATATTATTTTTTGCCCCTACACCTATTAAAAACCAAAGTTCTAAGTTTTTAAGTTATTTTTGGTTGCTAGAATTAAGTCTATGTCTTACATTAACCTTTATTTACAGCTAAAGAATGAAAACAAAGATCTTAAAATGAAACTGGATGAATATTCTAGCGCTATGATTCGTTTACAACAGGTAAATAGAGTATTGAAAATTGAAAAGCTTTTCAGAACTAAAGCTTGCTTCTTTCTTGTTTGATATTTTACTGTATTTTTCAAGTGAAGTGTTTTTTAAAGTAAGCTGTACTCTGTTTTCTGTGATCCATCAGTCATATACATAATATATCAAATGCCTGATTTAATCTAAAGTGAACGCCCCTCTGCGTGTTTACGCTTACGCGTTTAAAGATTATAGTAACTTTTATGTCTGTTAATTTATATTTATTATTAAATTTACAAAGGCTTCACTTAAAATTTATGAATGTTTCGAAAATAATTTAAACTTCTGTAGTTGTCAGAGTTTGCCTTAAGGTGCTTAGCAAAAAATTTATGATTTAATAGACTAAGCTTGTTACGGTTGTGTAGCCAAAGGACCCAGCCAGAAGTATGATAATTCTGGAAAAAATTATGTAATACTATATGTACAATAACATAATGTAATGATTTAGATTCTAAGGGCTACCACTTTCTTGTCACAGCATGGCAGCAAGTTTTTACCAATGGACATTCAAACATATTGGTATTGAAATATAACATAGAAATATGGCATATGTTTTTTGGATGTTCATTTGTAAAAACTTGAAATCCTTTGCCATGCTGTGGCCAGTGATCTCAAGGTTATATTAAAAGAGTTAACAATTAATACTCTCAAGATGAACCTAATAAGTGGTTTATTTTGATAGATTTATACATTGAGTATTTTGTAAATGGAATAGATGTGCATTGATATTATAGAATATATTACAGGATTTTGATAAATTAAATTTAGAGTATAAAAAACTGGAAATGAATTATTCTTCACTATTAAAGACAGCTCGTTCGGAGATTGAAAGAAAATCTGAGATGATAAAGTCTCTCAACACAGAGTAAGTAATTTTCATTGAAATATTTTTAATCGAATAAATTCTTTTTATCTCAGATAGGCCTGTCTTACAGGTAGTTATTACAGATAAACTGCTGTAGCTTGACCCTCCTGATGGTCTGCGGGATGCGCAGCGGGTGATGCGATTGGCTATAATATACATCAGAGCTGCCGGCAGACAGCGACCGACTTCCTGATTGGTTGAGCGGCTCCCGCCCCGCGTCCCACAGACCATCAGGAGGGTCAAGTTTATAGCGGTCTTCTTATAATGTCAATTAGATATAAGATGTATAATATAATGGTAATAACATTGTTGACTTATAAGTTTATGAAATTTCTAACGAGTTCTGCGCTGACACGGCCATAAATAATCATCCAGATTTATTTCTTGGTTATGAATTGTTATTTTTTTTTTGGTTTTAGAAAGGACATGTTGATAATAAAAACATTGCAAGGTTCCGGTAGGAATATATTAGACACAAGGTGTAATCCTCGATGGTCTAATAGAGGCCCTGGGGTGGATGCTGTAAGTAGAACCAAGACACAACCAGCCCCTCAGGTCGACAAAGAAAATGAGCGGACAAGTTGTAAAAATGACAGGTATGTAATCAGTATAGTGTACTGATATTTCTATTTCTATTTCTATTTCTTAATCCTAATGTGACACTACTATTATGTAGGCAATTTTTTTTATGTATGTGTGTGTTTTATGTTTGTTACTCAATGCTGACAACTACTGGGTTAGGCTGTTAGAATAGATAGCTTGGAATTACACACAATACACATGCTGGCAACAGATAGTTGTTTATATACATAACTAGCAAACACCTGTGGGAATAGTGGAGTTTTCCATGAAAGAGTCAAGAACAGTGAGTATAGGTAAAACACAGATGAAACTTTTAGTGTGTATTTCCATTGCTGTTATATTTAATTAAATAATAATGCTGTCAATAGGCCGGATATAGATGACCAATCAGCTATTGGATCAAGAGCCACACACAGAAGTCAGTAGTCATGAAGACGGCACACACTATAAGAAGGTTCCTTACACTCGAGCCTTGATCTCCAGTGGTTTGGGCCATTAAAAGTCTGCAATCTGAGGTGGATTGATTAACAATATTAAACATTGTTTTATAGGAACATTGTTAAAAATATTATTTAATTGTTGTAAAATAAAAGAGAGACTAATAAAAAAAATTAATTTAAAAATAAAAAGGGGTCTCCATACAATAAACTTCTGTTTTTGTTTGATGATAAGAAATCTTTTGTGAGCAAGTCAGACTCGCTCTTGACGAGTTATTTAAGAAGAGATTTTTTTTAACTTAAACTATATTAATTTTAGAAGCATCTTACACAGTAATCAATCAGAAGGTACTGTTTCAAGACAAGAAAATAAATGCTATTTTGGTGAACAAAAAGAAGTCAGAGATACCCATAATCCCTCAAGAAATAACTCTGAAAAAACACAAGATAATAAAATATTTGAAGAAATTCATAAAGATGTCCCTATGCAGAGCCATAAAATTACAGGAGCAAAGATTACTAATAGACGTAAATCTATGCCCATATGCAGGTAAGAAATCACACTATTATAATTTTATCTTGGCAATGTTTGAATATGTGTTAGTTACACCTTCATGCCAAAACGATTTGGCTAGAATTTGGTATAAATATTATAATCTGGATGACACAAGCTACTTTTTACACCGGGAAAATACAGTCCCCGAGGTATTGCCGGTGAAAACATGAATTTCACGCGAGCGGAACCACGCTTAAAATTACTTAAATTATAAATAAAAAAAGAAAGAGAAGAAAAAATATTTTTGGATCTGGTTTTACAGTAAATCATTTTTTTTATAGGTTAGAACCAATATTTAGCGAAGATGATGATTTTGAGACACTTAACCTAAAGAATACTAGGAAATCGCCTTTAAAAGAGGACACTAGGCATTATGAAAACCATGGTAATAGTGACAAAGGTTATCGCGCAAATAAAGATAAATTTTCAAACATTAAAACAAATAGATTTAAAGAACAAGATAAATACAGACACGACAGATATGAATCTAGTTCAAAGTATACCAGACATAGTCCAGAAAAGTATTATAGTAAATATACTAGAGATAATTTAGAAACTCATAAGCAAAGATCGGATCATAAGAGTACCAGACAAAGAGTATTAAGAAGTCCTCCACCTGATAAGTATAACCGCTCTAAGAGCCGGGATAGAAGGCCCTATGAGAGAGAATATCACTATGATAAACAAGCAAGACACTCACCTCATGACTATTCGGCCAGAAAACATAAAATCAGAAATGAAATTGAGGAACCCAGTAATAAACGTCAAAAAACCGATATATTAGATTCTAAAGCATCCCGAAATGTGGTAGAGGAAACTAAAGTATATTACAATGAACCAGAGCCAGAAACTGTTTTGAGAAGCAATTTTAACAAACAACATGATTGTAAGGAGCCTACATCTTGCCAATCGCCTGATTATGTTAATTTTGACAGTGCTACACCTCAACATGTCACTAAAGGTAAGATTACTGATTTTACACAACAGAATAAGTATCTGAGTTCTGTGCTTTACACCATTCTCTAACGATGCTAGGTTCCCAAAATTTTAAAATGCAAATATTTTGTTTGAATTTATTCAAATAAAATCAACAATCATTTTATTTTAAGAAATTCATGGGCAGCCACTATTCATAGTTATAGTTACTAACAGTTAATCATTGTTAAAGTTCTATTCATTTCACCTAATCATATCATTTCATTTTTGTAATGGGCTGATTTAAAATAACCCAAGGAAAGAAAATAAAAATGAAATGTTATTTTTTACAGAAATCAAACATATTGCTGTAACTCCTCTTGAAGACCCTAGAGTTGCAAGTCGAAAATATTTAATCAAAACTCATAAAGACAAAACATTTTTGTCAACAGTTGCTTGTGAAAATGTGGATATAAAACCCATTGATGTTCACATGTGGGATATTCCAAACAAGTATAAATTCATGATCTCACCAACAAGAAGCACTGAACGGTTGCCAAAAGAAATTGATAATAAAATCATAAATGAAATATATAACATGGAAATTGATAATCCATCATTAAATAATTCTCTAGAACCTGGAGAAATTCCAAGCCCAAACCATTTTGACAGACATACAAATGATAGTAATGTGGATAAAATGTATGAAGATACTAAAATAGATAAAAGTACTAACCAAAGCAAAAATTTAAATAGTATGAGTAGTACTAATATAAAAACATGCCCATCTAATAAATATAAAATACCAAAGATAAAAACATGTGATAAACAATCTATGGATGTGAAACATGAACTTTTGTCTGAAAAAGTCAATTTCCCCAGTATGTCCGAAGCAAAGAATCAGGAGCATGGTGAAGTTAGTATTTCGTCGCAGCCAATTCCGAATCTTATTAAAAATGACATAGATGACGAAAACAAGCACAATAAAATTGTAAAACCTAAATCAGTGCCACCTGAAATACCATTACCGTTAGTAGCTGTAGGTACCCTTGCAGATGATTTAGAACTAAGCGATGAAACCAGTGAAAATTTACAAAAAGAAGTAAAGAAATCCAAAAAAGTCTTAAATAAACGCAGGACAAGTGTAAATATAAATAAAGAAGAAAAATCTTTGCCTTTGCTTGAGGGCGAGAGTGAATTCAAAGAAAAGAATCCACCCAAGTCTAAAAAGGTACCAAAAGATTCCTCTCGAGTTAATGACAAAACTCGGAAAAGTAGAAAGAAAATTGGCCCACAAGAATCAAGTTGCACTAAAGCAAATGAAGGTAATAAAGAATTTACTTGCACGAATATAAAAGAACACAATAACGAACCTATTTTCATTAAAGAAAATAAAGAATCTAGTTGCACTAACGTAAAAGAAAGAAATAACGGATCGAGGTTCACGAATGCAAACACAGAAAATAAAGAATTTAGTTGTACCAAATCAAAAGAAGAAAATAAAGTACCTATTTGCACAAAATCAATGCAACAAAATAAAGAATTAAAACTAGACCAAAAGTTTAAACTCAAACCAAGCAAACCAGTAATCTCGATTCAAACTAAACATAAATTCAGCGATCTGTTTGGCGACAGCAGTAGTCTAATAACGCCAGATGATTTGGGAATCGCCACTCCTGTTATTCAGTTTCCCTTAACTGACAAATATGTTTCAATATTTGATAACACTCAGGATGCTGTGGACTTAAGTGTGGAAGATATCAATATAGTAGAAACTAAAATCAATAAAGCGGAAGATGGACTGTCGAATGATAAAAAAAATACAGAGAAAGCGGGTACTACAGTGCTCTTCCAAGATATTGATAAAAATGCATCGAAAAGCGTTTTGTCTGTAAATAACTCAGTTGAGAATGCTGCAAATAATGACTCAAAAGTTGTTAAGACTGTCATTATATCTACTGGTGTACAACCAAATCATATATCAGAAAATATAACATTACAGAATAACCAACAAACCAGTATTGATCATAAAGCAAAAATAAATAATGATAAGACAAATTTTACATGTCTGAAGGCGTTAGCCACTTCCACGCCCAATAAAGTGGAATATGTTGGTGCAACAACATCTGAACAGGCAAAAGATTCTAACCCCACCAATCCTGACAATGAAGTATCATCACTAGTTAGTGATAAAAGTAATTTATCCTCTAACTTAAGTAATGCTGCGAACCCAGACGAGAAAAAAGATGACGATGTTCCAGACGTTAGAATTTTTGTTAAAAGACGTAGGAAAATATTAAAAAAGCCTTAGAGTTTGTAAACATTAATAGATTTTTATAAGCTTTGAGAGTTTTAGATTAGGATTTTAATGTTTTTAAATGTTATAAACATGAAAAACTATTTAAACTATTTTAAACTGTAAATAAAAGATTGGAGTATACCCATAACAGTCTTTATTTTCTTATACATATGCTTATAACTATATTTACACAAAATTATATTTTATCCATAACTGTACTGTACTTCATAATCATTTATACATGCTGCTATGACTATCCCCCTTTAATACCCATTATTCAACTTGTTTCTCGCCTTACCAAAAAGTATACAACAATGTTGGTTTTTTTACGTTAATCCCTTCTCCGGGGCTAGACAAAGTAAAGTCGTCTATTCGGTCACGTGGTTTTTCTACAGTCACGTGGTTTGTCCATACATTTTTATCTACTGTCGTGAACGCTAAACGACTGTTACTTTGTCTAGCCCCGCTGATCATAATTATTACAGATTTTTGGTTGGCAAACTGGCGATAAAGGAGGAACGGTATTTTCTTTGATATTTTGCTAGTCTTATATCTGTATAACTTTTATATCTTTGATATAAGATAAAACTAGCTGATGCCCGCGACTTCGTCCACGTGGGATAAAAACTATTCTATCTTTTAAGTTGGACCAAATGACAGATATTCACGAAGTTTGAACTAAATCGGTTCAGTAGTTTAGGAGTCCATCGCGGACAAACATTGTGACACGAGATTTATCTTCTTAATAATAATATATATATAAATCTCGTGTCACGATGTTTGTCCGCGATGGACTCCTAAACTACTGAACCGATTATAATAAAATTCGCACACCATGTGCAGTTCGATCCAACTTGAGAGATAGGATAGTTTAAATCTCAAATTATAGTCGCAATTTTAATTTATTAATATAACAAAAACTTTAGCCACAGCAACGCGTGGCCGGGTCAGCTAGTATATATTAAGATTAAGATATATCAATGCAAAGATACAGAAGTTCAGGTGGAGTTCTGTATGTAAAGCAACTGGTTTTTGTTATTTATTTGCGCAATATTGAAGAGCATGGTATTGTATATTTTCAGATTTTCATAAAAATATTTGTACCTGCTACAAACAAGTTGAACAACAGGTATTTCAAGGGAACCGTAGCTTTACTGAATGCAACGCCGACGGTCAGCCAGCCAAAGTCAAATTTTATTTGCTTTTGTATTTTAAAGCTCACTGTAGGCTGACAGTAAAATTATAAGGAAAATCTTTGCGTAAAAGAGTTTACTTTAGGAAACCAGTTCGAGAATCGATAACTATATGGTTTTTCTTTCAATTTGTAATTTATCTTCAACGATTTTAAATTTATGATTTTCTATTGCACCTACATTGAAAAATATATTTGAATTAAGTATGAATTTTCTGCCTGCCATAGTTAAATTTTATTAATAAGAAATAAGAACTCAATAAAGAGTCTCACAGAATAGTCGATTCTCGGTCAACTGCCATTTCCGCAATTTTACTGTCATGGGACATTAGCTCACAAATCGCTCAAAACCGAATATAATAATTATGAATTTGCCTTTGGCCGCCAAACCCTTGCATTCAACTTTAAAGTGGTCCGATTCACTCGGCCACGAAAATTCAAATACTTAGTTTTTCGAATATAAAAGGCGATTAATAATCTGTATGTCTGGCTTTTGGAAATGAGTTTTGGGAGCATAACATCTATCCATCTACATGTTCTGCAGAAAAACTTGTCAAAAATACTCATTTACTAAATATTAATTTTAGTAAATATTAAAAAAAATTTTTTTTCGAATTTACCTAGTTACTATTTTCGAAAAACTAAATAAAATTTTAATTTTTGCGGCCGAGTGCATCGAGCCACCATTAAGCAAACGTCATATTTAAACTGTTTTGGTCAACTATGTCAACTTTTCCAATTAAACTGGTTTAAATATTATATTATATAATTGTATATGAAAATAAAGTGAGTAAACTAATTCATTCTAAATAATGTTTTGCACCCTCATGAGTCATGTAGGAAAATTTACGTTATTTATAAATAGGATTAAATCGTTTTGTTGTATTAGAAAATAAATTAGCTAATTTTAAACTATCCAGATTCTGGAAAAGTGGATGCTAGTTTCTTTTAAGTTTACGTATGTGTAAAATCCGACCTTATTGTGATTTGGCACATACGAAAACGTGCATTGAGCATAAGAAATGGATAGTCGTATTTGGTGAAAATGTTGAAAAACTTATTCAGTGTACTAATATTATTAATTTATGAAACATATATTCGCATCCATATTGCGGTCGGCCCTAAACTGCGGTACCCACGGCAGATGTCAGTTGCATATTGCTTCAGTCTGTCTCATTCTATTCCTTTTATATTACTGTACAACTCTCTTTGCCAAAATGGCCTTCAGAACATGCCGCTACCATCAAATATATAATATTACGAACAACTGCAACCATTTTGAGGTACCAACATAAGCAATTGTGTTATTCTTTTGAGGTGCAACTTAAAACCACAGATTACTACTTAAAACCAATAACGGTCGAAATGAATATCCGATCAAGGTTTGCCACACTAAATATTGAAATTTCACATAGGCTTCTTACAAGTTATGTTATCTTTAGTAAGACAGATCTGGTTTGGATAATTTCGGCTATAAATAATTAATACAAAAATCCTTTCTATTGTACAGAGTCCTAAACTTGGATGCCCAATTTACTTTAGAGCATATAAATTTTGTACAATTTTAAATTTCACGACACAATATACATAATTATGATACATTTTTGTGTGTGTAGAGTAGGGTTCTAATTGCATTTTTGAGTCACTTGCGCATGGCAGGGTCCCACATTCACGACACTTGTTCACTGGACTATCAGTTATCACAGCCTTTCTAGCATGACCGGCGCTTAACGCGGGGTAATTAAACATTAAATTGAGGAGTTAGTCCACAAGACGCGCCTCACTTCTTCACCATCGTTTATGGATTCGCGAGACGTTGGGAAGGAGAGGAACGCGCGTTCGTGGATTGAATGCACTATATACCCTTGTTTTTGCGGTGGTGATTAGTAATGCCTGCGGTGGTCATGCTACTGGTTGCGCTATAATCGTCTGTGAGAGGTAGAGAGGCTGCTGAGTATGTTGTTCGCCATGGGCACGTCTTCTGCGCCGGAGGACGCGGGCGGGGCGGGGGCCGCGGCCCCGGCGTTCTGCGGCGCGGTGGGCGCGCGTCGGGGAAACTTGGCGACGAGCGCCGGCGCGTCGGGCTCGGGCGGCGGTACGTGCTGGTAGCACACGGCCGACGCGTGCCCCGACCGAACCGAAGTTAGTGGTGTGCCGCTCTTCCAAGTGTTTGTCGCCGGATCGTAGATTTCTACAATGTCCAGGAAAGCAGTGCCGTCGTAACCACCTGAACAAGGAATACACCGTATTAGGGATATCGGAAGAGCGGAAGTATTATGAACTATAAAGCGCGGAGCGGGCGGCGCGCACGGGCGCGTCCTCCTCCCACGTGTCGCACTCCGTGTCGTAGCGCTCCACGGACGCGAGCAGCGCCGCGCCGTCGTATCCGCCCACCACGTAGATGTACTGGTTCACTCACCCATGGCGTAGAGCTTGTTGTCGAGCACGGCCAGCGACAGCGCGGAGCGGGCGGCGCGCACGGGCGCGACCTCCTCCCACGAGTGGCGCTCCGTGTCGTAGCGCTCCACGGACGCGAGCTGCGCCGCGCCGTCGTACCCGCCCACCACGTAGATGTACTGGTTCACTCACCCATGGCGTAGAGCTTGTTGTCGAGCACGGCCAGCGACAGCGCGGAGCGGGCGGCGCGCACGGGCGCGACCTCCTCCCACGAGTCGCGCTCCGTGTCGTAGCGCTCCACGGACGCGAGCTGCGCCGCGCCGTCGTACCCGCCCACCACGTATATGTACTGGTTCAGCGCTGCCACGCCTGCGCCACCACAACTACACATTAGCTTTACAAGGAAAAGGAAGCCGACTTGACTTCGCTTAGTAGCGCTTCCTACGTCAGAACTTGTATAGGTTTGATGTTTCTTTTTGATCCCTCGCTATTGCATATATTGTTTGCATGTGTCAAAGAGAAAATAAACGAATCGAAAGAGTATAGAATTATAGAAAGTTTGCAGTATACTGTATGAAACATTTGGTGGCATTGTACAGGGAATTTAAAAATAGTATACTTTAAATTAAATTAGGTATCTAGGATTTAAATATCGAAAATGTAAGAGTCACCAACTAAATGATAAAAATGGCACCCGAGTAAAATTAAAAAAGAATTTCAAACTGAAAGTTTGTATTTTTTTTAAACCTGCCAACTGGAAATCCTCAACATGGCGTTGTTATAGCAAACATCCGCCCCGCTCCTGGCGTAGTGCATGGGCGCGACCTCGGTCCAGCAGTTGTTCTCGGGGTGGTAGCACTCGACGGAGTTGGAGCGGCGCGCGCCGTCGAAGCCGCCCACGGCGTACAGCAGCCGGTTGTTATAGCAAACATAGGTAGCTCACCCGCCCCGCTCCTGGCGTAGTGCATGGGCGCGACCTCGGTCCAGCAGTTGTTCTCGGGGTGGTAGCACTCGACGGAGTTGGAGCGGCGCGCGCCGTCGAAGCCGCCCACGGCGTACAGCAGCCGGTTGTTATAGCAAACATAGGTAGCTCACCCGCCCCGCTCCTGGCGTAGTGCATGGGCGCGACCTCGGTCCAGCAGTTGTTCTCGGGGTGGTAGCACTCGACGGAGTTGGAGCGGCGCGCGCCGTCGAAGCCGCCCACGGCGTACAGCAGCCGGTTGTTATAGCAAACATAGGTAGCTCACCCGCCCCGCTCCTGGCGTAGTGCATGGGCGCGACCTCGGTCCAGCAGTTGTTCTCGGGGTGGTAGCACTCGACGGAGTTGGAGCGGCGCGCGCCGTCGAAGCCGCCCACGGCGTACAGCAGCCGGTTGTTATAGCAAACATAGGTAGCTCACCCGCCCCGCTCCTGGCGTAGTGCATGGGCGCGACCTCGGTCCAGCAGTTGTTCTCGGGGTGGTAGCACTCGACGGAGTTGGAGCGGCGCGCGCCGTCGAAGCCGCCCACGGCGTACAGCAGCCGGTTGTTATAGCAAACATAGGTAGCTCACCCGCCCCGCTCCTGGCGTAGTGCATGGGCGCGACCTCGGTCCAGCAGTTGTTCTCGGGGTGGTAGCACTCGACGGAGTTGGAGCGGCGCGCGCCGTCGAAGCCGCCCACGGCGTACAGCAGCCGGTTGTTATAGCAAACATAGGTAGCTCACCCGCCCCGCTCCTGGCGTAGTGCATGGGCGCGACCTCGGTCCAGCAGTTGTTCTCGGGGTGGTAGCACTCGACGGAGTTGGAGCGGCGCGCGCCGTCGAAGCCGCCCACGGCGTACAGCAGCCGGTTGTTATAGCAAACATAGGTAGCTCACCCGCACCGCTCCTGGCGTAGTGCATGGGCGCGACCTCGGTCCAGCAGTTGTTCTCGGGGTGGTAGCACTCGACGGAGTTGGAGCGGCGCGCGCCGTCAAAGCCGCCCACGGCGTACAGCAGCCGGTTGACCACGGCCACGCCCACGCCCAGCCGCGCGCGCCCCATCGACGCCACGTACGTCCACGCGTCCTTCTCGGGGTCGTAGCTGGGAAAAACATTTGCAACATTATCTAAATATATAAAAGAAGATACTGACTCACTGACATATCAACGCACAGCCCAAACCGCTGGGTCTAGAGACTTCAAATTTGGCACAAAGGTTCCTTATGAGGTCTAGGGGTGCACTAAGAAAGGATTTAAAATTTCCCCCCTAAAGGTGTGAAACGGGGCTCCAAAGTTTGTATTTTACCAAGCTTCAATACTCCTTCACGCCGCAACTACTAAACCGATTTGGCTCAAATTTGGAATGGAGATAAATTGCATCTAGGGTTAACACGTAAGCTACTTTTCATCCCGGAAAAATCCATGGTTCCCGTGAGAAAAGGGAAAACTAAAATTTACGCGGACGAAGCCGCGGGTATCTGCTAGTATATAATAAACTAATAAAAAATGCTGCACGAAAAAAGGAAACATGTAGAAAATTTACTAGTTAACTAACCATTCTACAGTTTTGTGATACTCCGAGCCCGCTGACCCGCCGACCGCATACAGCAGACCATCCATCACTGCCACGCCGACCTAGCAACACGAAATGATTCTCAATTATTATTGTTTTCATTTACAGTTCGCTTTAAGAAAATAGCGTTGATCATCATAGTTCATCGTTGTCCGTTGTCTAAGCCACGCCCCAAAAACAGTCATTAATGTGAGGATTTGTCTTCAAATTTTTTATGTCTAGTACTCATTACCCTATGTCTCGGAGTAGCCATGGGCCTGCACGGGCTCCACTGCTCGGTGCTGGGGCTGTACACGTCCACCCAGTCGCTGTCGTACGACGAGCCCGGCGACGTGTTGCGACCGCCCACCGCGTAGAAGCCGTGCCGATACATGTGTTCATACCCTATGTCTCGAAGTAGCCATGGGGCTGCACGGGCGCCACTGCTCGGTGCTGGGGCTGTACACGTCCACCCAGTCGCTGTCGTACGACGAGCCCGGCGACGTGTTGCGACCGCCCACCGCGTAGAAGCCGTGCCGATACATGTGTTCATACCCTATGTCTCGGAGTAGCCATGGGGCTGCACGGGCGCCACTGCTCGGTGCTGGGGCTGTACACGTCCACCCAGTCGCTGTCGTACGACGAGCCCGGCGACGTGTTGCGACCGCCCACCGCGTAGAAGCCGTGCCGATACATGTGTTCATACCCTATGTCTCGGAGTAGCCACGGGGCTGCACGGGCGCCACTGCTCGGTGCTGGGGCTGTACACGTCCACCCAGTCGCTGTCGTACGACGAGCCCGGCGACGTGTTGCGACCGCCCACCGCGTAGAAGCCGTGCCGATACATGTGTTCATACCCTATGTCTCGGAGTAGCCATGGGGCTGCACGGGCGCCACTGCTCGGTGCTGGGGCTGTACACGTCCACCCAGTCGCTGTCGTACGACGAGCCCGGCGACGTGTTGCGACCGCCCACCGCGTAGAAGCCGTGCCGATACATGTGTTCATACCCTATGTCTCGGAGTAGCCATGGGGCTGCACGGGCGCCACTGCTCGGTGCTGGGGCTGTACACGTCCACCCAGTCGCTGTCGTACGACGAGCCCGGCGACGTGTTGCGACCGCCCACCGCGTAGAAGCCGTGCCGATACATGTGTTCATACCCTATGTCTCGGAGTAGCCATGGGGCTGCACGGGCGCCACTGCTCGGTGCTGGGGCTGTACACGTCCACCCAGTCGCTGTCGTACGACGAGCCCGGCGACGTGTTGCGACTGCCCACCGCGTAGAAGCCGTGCCGATACATGTGTTCATACCCTATGTCTCGGAGTAGCCATGGGGCTGCACGGGCGCCACTGCTCGGTGCTGGGGCTGTACACGTCCACCCAGTCGCTGTCGTACGACGAGCCCGGCGACGTGTTGCGACCGCCCACCGCGTAGAAGCCGTGCCGATACATGTGTTCATACCCTATGTCTCGGAGTAGCCATGGGGCTGCACGGGCGCCACTGCTCGGTGCTGGGGCTGTACACGTCCACCCAGTCGCTGTCGTACGACGAGCCCGGCGACGTGTTGCGACCGCCCACCGCGTAGAAGAAGCCCTGTCCAACAATTTCAACACTTAGCAGGCATGTTTCCTTTCTTTATTATCGTTGAAAAGCGATGCGTAATGACATGGCAGTAAGAAAACTTTATTGATATAAAAGAAATTATTGAGAGAAATAGAATTGGTCACTTATTACTGGTGGTAGTTATTATTGGTGAATATTTCGTATTGCAAAATGTTTGAGGCATCTTTACGAAAATTTTGGCTTTGCTTGCTTCCGCAGAAGTTTTCAATCTCAGTATATAGTATTTACTTTGAGAAACGCCGCCCCGAGTCCGGAACGCGGCACGGTGAGCCGCGGCAGCGTGGTCCAGCAGTTGTCGTCGAGGTTGAACGCCTCGAACACGTCGATGGAGTGCCGGAAGTAGCCGCCCGCCACGTAGATGATGCGCGGCGTGTTGGGCCGCCGCTCCTTCACCACGGGCTTCTTGTGCAGCGTCAGATCCTGCAACAATGGGGGCTCACTTAATATGCCGCAGAAACTCATATCATAGCACCAAGAAGCATAAAGGCGCGTGATTATCGGTCGATAATATCGCATGCGATATTGCGCTAATTACTCCTACTCACATTGCGGCGTTATTATCGCAGCAGTGTGTAACTACATGACCATCCTAATACAAAATGTACTGAAAACAGATAT
The DNA here is from genome assembly GCA_036785405.1 of Coenonympha arcania. Lineage (NCBI taxonomy): Eukaryota > Metazoa > Arthropoda > Insecta > Lepidoptera > Nymphalidae > Coenonympha > Coenonympha arcania. Next base: position 7,897,342 of record CM072061.1, read on the forward strand.
CGCAATAACGCTTGCGATATTATCGATCGATAATAACGCGCCTGTGGGGCGCCTTTAATACACTGAACATTGATTGAGTGACCACGTGTTTATTAGAGACGACAGAATTAATGCATCACAAACTCCAAAATGTGAACTTAGCTATTCAAAGGGCAGATTTTTGCCGATAACGATGAAAACTTTTTTCTGACTCTTGAATCTTGATCGTGTTATATCAGTGCCCCGTGATGACATATCAGATACGAATGATAAATGCAGTCGGTGGCCTCTCACTCCCAAACATCGTTCAGGCGATGGTTCGGAGTGAGACAGCGTGGAATGCCGCTGCCACCTTTTGCGAGGAGGTGATGTCAGCAAAGGAGGCGGCGGAGCGCGAGAGGGAAAATCAGGCGGCTCATCCCTCTCGCAGGAGACGCACCGGGCGCCGGAGAGTCAATGACCTCCGGCCTCCAAGAGTTGCCGGACGTTAAGGGCCTTCCGTTGCCCAAAACATAGACAAGCCAGAAGGTGGCGCGTTCGCATACGGGCACGCGTTTTAGACGGTTTCGGCAGCGGCCAGGCTGCCGATCATGAAGGGTGGTGATTTGGCTGGTCGTGACCTGGCGGGAGCGCGGTGAATACGACAGTGAATCCCGTACTCCCGCCAGCAGGTCCGTCATGGAAACAGACAGTTTTTAGTGGGTGCAAGCCCCACATAACCCATCCGTTTCCCCTGACGGAGGGGTATGCGTTAGGCATTTTCTGTCTATAAAAAAAAGATACGAATGATAGATGAAAATGGGTAGATCATAGTGAAAAAGGTTTAAATCAATGTCTTTTAACGGTGCAACTTACCTTAAATATTTTAGCGAGGTACTCCCTACAGGCAGGAACTTTCCTGAGCACGGAACACGTGCTCATCTGCTCCTTGAGGAAGTTGGGAGTGAGGTACTGGCAGCGCACGGCCTGCAGGATGTGCTCCATCCGAGGATACCTCCGGTCCTCGTCGAATTTTACCTTCGAAAAATAATAATGAAAATGAAAAATAGATCATCTCAATTATAAGCTAAAACAAAGTTTTTCGGATGACGGAACTTAGCTGTCTCCTTTCAGTAAATATACTTGTATTTCAGTTTTTTTAACTGGGACAGTATGGGAAAGTTCCAAACCTTAGAAAACGTAGGGAAACTCTCTCAGGAACCATGGATTTTTTTTCGTGTAAACAGTTTATATCTCACTGACCGGGCAAACGTTGTATTGCCATTTAGGGGTATGAAAAATAGCTTACGACCTATTCTCAGATCAAACGAATGTAGAGAAAAAATTTCATAAAAAGCCGTTTCGTAGGAGTTTGGTTCCAAACACGGACACGCGATTTTTTAATACAAGAAGATTCAATTCTCTAGATAAGCAAATCAGTATAGATGACTATATTGGTCTCTAGAAAGGCAATTCTGTAGCTATATTTCAGCCGTAAAAGATTTCGTAAAAAAAGATGTTACGTCTTATTTAAGATTAATTTACCAAATAAGAGTCCACATTATTAATTAAAAACAAAGAACAAAATAAGGTTAAATAATGATAAAAACAACTACCCATATGCTCTGTGAGTATTCTTTTCCTTAAGACTATGTATGTATTTGGTTTATTGAAAGTCACGATTACTGTGGAATTATAAGATTATGATTTAAACATATCTACATGAATAATATCGACGTTCGAGAGACAAGCGATAGGTCCCTAGAATAAATTTGACAAGACATAAAACATTCAATCCAATCAAGAAAATATTTACTTTTCCTATAAGATATTTGTGATTTTAGGTTTTTTGAAATTCAGAAAGACCTAAAAAATTTATGTCTTGGAATAAAAAGTACCTTTACTAAATACCCCTTACCAAGATCTATCCTGCGGGTTAATGTCACACTAAGGTAGGAACCAAATAAACAATTTTTGCATTAATTATAATATTATTAAGTATCGTATCCAGTACTTACCCAACTTAATACAGCGTTATAAACTTCTCGTTCCTCTCTAACGTTCAACTCATCTTTTCGTATCAAACATATTAGCTCTTGAGGCGTTAATTGTAAAAATTCTTCTTCTTGGCATACCTGGAAATTATATAGATAGATTATATTGGTCACGAATATAAATATACTTAAGTAAAGAAGGCCGGTATGGCAGTTCAGCGTATACTGTAATGAATGCAACTACTCATAGAATAAATCAACTGTTGTGAACTCCGGAAGAAACTACTGGACCAATCGCTGTCCTAATATTGTATAGAGTGGACACGGCCCCTTAAAGGGCTGTAGCGCCACGGGATAGATAGGTAAACACAAGACGACGTGTCATATGCTGTGCGTCTAAGGACTTTGGATTGCAATGTAATACGACGGGTGGCATTCCTCATCCTGAGACAGAAAGTTTAGATAACTATATTATTGAGGAAATTTTCATAGGCCTGGGGCCGTACCACCATCTGGGGCAGCAGTAATGTTTTATTCTTTATTCTTTATTTATTACAATTGCTTCATGCACATGCTTACAATTTCTCACATAGCACAAGCGTGCACAAGACGCCCTGTCAGGACATGGCAATTACAAATAATAATTATTGTCCCCTTAATATGTTATTAATTACATTTAGAAATACATTATCTTGGGTACCATGCCTCGTTGCGATGGATTCGATGAGGTTTTAAATTTATAACCTAGTTTATAGTCCGTTATTTTTATTTTAAATCTTTTTATGTATAGTCGCGGAATGAAAAGGTTCGCCACCTTAGTGTCGATTTTCCCTTGCACTAGTACTGCAAGAGTCCATAATGTCAACATACTAAAACAATCGACTAGTGCAAACGAATCACTTTGAAAATTGACGAACCTTTTCATTCCGCGATTGTACATATATTTAAGTATTAGTTATAATTTTCTTTTCATTGTGAAATGTTAATACATTAGAATTCTGACATTTATATACTATGTTTGTATGAAAATTGAAATTATTAAAACAGTACTGCAGTATTACTGCTTTAAGAGATGGTGGTACGGCCCCTGATAATTTAAGAACTTATTAGATCAGAACTTCCGTTTGCTAATAAGGGGGTTCGGTTGGTATATTGTTTTGTATATTGTATCATTATATTTGTGTGCGACAACGAGCAAGACTGCAGTTCGAGGTACAGCCAGTTGCTTGGCGGCCTACCGAATGAAAGCGCGCGCGATTGGTTAATTTTGGGGACAATTAATTAACAAATAATTCGGCCATCAAAAGTCACTTTCATTTATCTCTTGGGGTCAGGCAACTCCACTTTTCAAGTTTCATTCCGACGTGATTCGTTAATGACCATAGGTCGTTACAGGGATATGAAATTAAATAGCTTACGACCTACTCTCAGACCCACCGGACATACACAGAAAATTTCATAACAATCAGTCGAGCCGATTCGGAGGAGTATGGTAACAATTAACAAACACGTCGAGACATGAGAATTTTATATATTAGTAAGATAAAATATCAAGTAAGTATATTTTGTAGCTAACAATGCTACTTACACGTACGGATGTAGTTCCTATGTGTCGTAAGGATCAGTTAATTAGCTGCGTTATTATGAACGCGGCAAACAATGACTCTGACGCACGTATAAGCACCTGACCAGGTGAAACTGCGGCACGAGTTACCTTATCTTAATGATAATGGTAAAAAAAATACGCTGACTCGTAGCATTATTTTGACTAGGTTGAATGACTTTTTGATATTATAGGTATCAGCTATAGATAATAATATTATTGTGATTGACTAAACATTACTCGTAGTAAGTATGGAAGCCTATATTTTCTAAGATTTATTTGTATGGCAGGTTTTTTGCACCATGGTGCTAAATATTCCTGCCCATAATCTCTACTAATATTACAAAGCTGAATTGTTTGTTTGTTTGAACGCGCTCTGAATCGCTTGAATCTCAGGAACTACTAATCCGAATTCAAAATTCTTTTTGCGTTGGGTAGTCCATTTATCGAGGAAGTATAGGCTATAATTATAACATCAATGCCATGACTAATAGGAGTTATAATTATACAAGACATCAATGAAAAATTTTGTAAAAAAGAGAATCATTATACATGACGGAATTGTTCTCCTTTTAAGGTTGAATCATTTTAAAGAGATATCTAAAAACCGAAATTGCCGAACAGAAGCTGCGTGCAACAGCTAGTGATGCATAACAAGACTTTGGAGGACATAAGGAGGTGCAGAACACTGCATTGCAAAGGCGAAAGGTGCACTGTACCTATAGTACCTAATTTATTGCTTACTAATCATCCGTAGAAATGGGACAATTTAAGTGTGCGTTTACCGTAGTTTCATTATTGAAACTCGATGAACACGCGTGTCTTTTCATTCTGCCGTTCCAACATAGCGTACACGAACAATTCCCGATCCTATTGAATGTGAATCGAATCGTGAATTATCGTGATCGTGATTCGGCATGCACATCGCGTCCCCACGACATGCGTAACTGACTAAAACTTGTATGGAGTTTATGGCACATTGATATCTCTAGTATAGAGGGATATGGAAGATAGATAGAATATTGGGAACCGCCATAAGCGTACCAATGCACGCACAGTGCATACGCAGCTTACGGACGTAGCTGCAAGTATAGATATCGCGTTCCCAGGACACGCGTAACCGACTAAAGGTTTCCGATTCATTAATAAAAGTGAGTCGTTTTACAGCTCCTTTAGTAGTACAGAAAGAACCCTTGGTGCGGGAGTCTGACTTGCTTGAGCTGGTTTTTTTTAATAAATACAAAATTTCAAATATATATTTTTACTTCGTATATATGCTTCCTAAAAAATATTTCCCATCACAAATCGTTATTTTTGTTTTCATTTTCCTGTAAAATAGCGTACACAAATTGGTTTTCTAAGCACTCAATCAAAATACTATTTTGAGATGGATTTTACCATGTAGGTATTCGGCTTCCGTATTACATAGGGCTTACGCGCAGCTTGAGAAATGTCGTAGAGGTTGAGCACCCACCTGCGTGAAGTGCCTCTCAATGAACTGGTTGGCCTTCTGCTTGAGCTCGACGCAGCCGTGCTGCTCCGCGAAGTTGGCGATGCCGATCGCGTTGGAGGGGTCCAGCTGCCGCTCGAGGAACGTCGTAGAGGTTGAGCACTCACCTGCGTGAAGTGCCTCTCAATGAACTGGTTGGCCTTCTGCTTGAGCTCGACGCAGCCGTGCTGCTCCGCGAAGTTGGCGATGCCGATCGCGTTGGAGGGGTCCAGCTGCCGCTCGAGGAACGTCGTAGAGGTTGAGCACTCACCTGCGTGAAGTGCCTCTCAATGAACTGGTTGGCCTTCTGCTTGAGCTCGACGCAGCCGTGCTGCTCCGCGAAGTTGGCGATGCCGATCGCGTTGGAGGGGTCCAGCTGCCGCTCGAGGAACGTCGTAGAGGTTGAGCACTCACCTGCGTGAAGTGCCTCTCAATGAACTGGTTGGCCTTCTGCTTGAGCTCGACGCAGCCGTGCTGCTCCGCGAAGTTGGCGATGCCGATCGCGTTGGAGGGGTCCAGCTGCCGCTCGAGGAACGTCGTAGAGGTTGAGCACTCACCTGCGTGAAGTGCCTCTCAATGAACTGGTTGGCCTTCTGCTTGAGCTCGACGCAGCCGTGCTGCTCCGCGAAGTTGGCGATGCCGATCGCGTTGGAGGGGTCCAGCTGCCGCTCGAGGAACGTCGTAGAGGTTGAGCACTCACCTGCGTGAAGTGCCTCTCAATGAACTGGTTGGCCTTCTGCTTGAGCTCGACGCAGCCGTGCTGCTCCGCGAAGTTGGCGATGCCGATCGCGTTGGAGGGGTCCAGCTGCCGCTAGAGGAACGTCGTAGAGGTTGAGCACTCACCTGCGTGAAGTGCCTCTCAATGAACTGGTTGGCCTTCTGCTTGAGCTCGACGCAGCCGTGCTGCTCCGCGAAGTTGGCGATGCAGATCGCGTTGGAGGGGTCCAGCTGCCGCTCGAGGAACGTCGTAGAGGTTGAGCACTCACCTGCGTGAAGTGCCTCTCAATGAACTGGTTGGCCTTCTGCTTGAGCTCGACGCAGCCGTGCTGCTCCGCGAAGTTGGCGATGCCGATCGCGTTGGAGGGGTCCAGCTGCCGCTCGAGGAACGTCGTAGAGGTTGAGCACTCACCTGCGTGAAGTGCCTCTCAATGAACTGGTTGGCCTTCTGCTTGAGCTCGACGCAGCCGTGCTGCTCCGCGAAGTTGGCGATGCCGATCGCGTTGGAGGGGTCCAGCTGCCGCTCGAGGAACGTCGTAGAGGTTGAGCACTCACCTGCGTGAAGTGCCTCTCAATGAACTGGTTGGCCTTCTGCTTGAGCTCGACGCAGCCGTGCTGCTCCGCGAAGTTGGCGATGCCGATCGCGTTGGAGGGGTCCAGCTGCCGCTCGAGGAACGTCGTAGAGGTTGAGCACTCACCTGCGTGAAGTGCCTCTCAATGAACTGGTTGGCCTTCTGCTTGAGCTCGACGCAGCCGTGCTGCTCCGCGAAGTTGGCGATGCCGATCGCGTTGGAGGGGTCCAGCTGCCGCTCGAGGAACGTCGTAGAGGTTGAGCACTCACCTGCGTGAAGTGCCTCTCAATGAACTGGTTGGCCTTCTGCTTGAGCTCGACGCAGCCGTGCTGCTCCGCGAAGTTGGCGATGCCGATCGCGTTGGAGGGGTCCAGCTGCCGCTCGAGGAACGTCGTAGAGGTTGAGCACTCACCTGCGTGAAGTGCCTCTCAATGAACTGGTTGGCCTTCTGCTTGAGCTCGACGCAGCCGTGCTGCTCTGCGAAGTTGGCGATGCCGATCGCGTTGGAGGGGTCCAGCTGCCGCTAGAGGAACGTCGTAGAGGTTGAGCACTCACCTGCGTGAAGTGCCTCTCAATGAACTGGTTGGCCTTCTGCTTGAGCTCGACGCAGCCGTGCTGCTCCGCGAAGTTGGCGATGCCGATCGCGTTGGAGGGGTCCAGCTGCCGCTCGAGGAACGTCGTAGAGGTTGAGCACTCACCTGCGTGAAGTGCCTCTCAATGAACTGGTTGGCCTTCTGCTTGAGCTCGACGCAGCCGTGCTGCTCCGCGAAGTTGGCGATGCCGATCGCGTTGGAGGGGTCCAGCTGCCGCTAGAGGAACGTCGTAGAGGTTGAGCACTCACCTGCGTGAAGTGCCTCTCAATGAACTGGTTGGCCTTCTGCTTGAGCTCGACGCAGCCGTGCTGCTCCGCGAAGTTGGCGATGCCGATCGCGTTGGAGGGGTCCAGCTGCCGCTCGAGGAACGCGCAGCATGCGTCTATCACGTTTGATATCTGCGGCACACAACTACAATATATGTCCTTTCACACTCTGTACGAGCGAAAACATCTGTTAAACATCGTAGATTACACTAATATTATAAAGGTTCCTCCTCCATGGCAAAACTTCTGAACCGATTCGGCAGAAAATTGGAATGGAGATAGATTTAATCACCCGAGACGCTGTTATTTCGGAAAAATCCTTGTTTTCCGCGTTTTGTTTTGATTGCCGAATTTAACACGGGCGGATTACCGGGCAAAAGCTACTATAACCTTTTACAAAACAATGGAGTTAAAACTGTGATGACCATGATGCACTGATTCATGGCTCTTCTGCTGTTATTTTGATACCGTTTATACCCCAGTTGTGGGCACGGGTGTCCTCTCAGAAAGCAGAATGAGAGGGAGTCTTTCTGCCGGAATTCTGATACGGAAGTATAAATCTGTGTGCTTTGAGAAAAGGGAACCTAGGCCCCATCTTCGCTTTCTTTGAAACATGATTGTCGTCAAGCGCAAGCCTATCTCTTATAAAACTTATAAATGTACTGCAATGTGGCCTAAATATAATACCTGGAACATGGTGGCCGCGGGCAGCAGCTGGCACACGGTGACCTCGGTGATGCGCACCTTACCCGTGTACATGAAGTACACGAGCCACGCCATCGCCGACGGGCACACACCCTGCAGCCGCACCCGGGACATCTCGCACTCCTTCAGTCCACTCGTGAACATTGCCTGTATACACAGACGAGTGTTGCAAACATAATACCTGGAACATGGTGGCCGCGGGCAGCAGCTGGCACACGGTGACCTCGGTGATGCGAACCTTGCCCGTGTACATGAAGTACACGAGCCACGCCATCGCCGACGGGCACACACCCTGCAGCCGCACCCGGGACATCTCGCACTCCTTCAGTCCACTCGTGAACATTGCCTGTATACACAGACGAGTGTTGCAAACATAATACCTGGAACATGGTGGCCGCGGGCAGCAGCTGGCACACGGTGACCTCGGTGATGCGCACCTTACCCGTGTACATGAAGTACACGAGCCACGCCATCGCCGACGGGCACACACCCTGCAGCCGCACCCGGGACATCTCGCACTCCTTCAGTCCACTCGTGAACATTGCCTGTATACACAGACGAGTGTTGCAAACATAATACCTGGAACATGGTGGCCGCGGGCAGCAGCTGGCACACGGTGACCTCGGTGATGCGAACCTTGCCCGTGTACATGAAGTACACGAGCCACGCCATCGCCGACGGGCACACACCCTGCAGCCGCACCCGGGACATCTCGCACTCCTTCAGTCCACTCGTGAACATTGCCTGTATACACAGACGAGTGTTGCAAACATAATACCTGGAACATGGTGGCCGCGGGCAGCAGCTGGCACACGGTGACCTCGGTGATGCGCACCTTACCCGTGTACATGAAGTACACGAGCCACGCCATCGCCGACGGGCACACACCCTGCAGCCGCACCCGGGACATCTCGCACTCCTTTAGTCCACTCGTGAACATTGCCTGTATACACAGACGAGTGTTGCAAACATAATACCTGGAACATGGTGGCCGCGGGCAGCAGCTGGCACACGGTGACCTCGGTGATGCGCACCTTACCCGTGTACATGAAGTACACGAGCCACGCCATCGCCGACGGGCACACACCCTGCAGCCGCACCCGGGACATCTCGCACGCCTTCAGTCCACTCGTGAACATTGCCTGTATACACAGACGAGTGTTGCAAACATAATACCTGGAACATGGTGGCCGCGGGCAGCAGCTGGCACACGGTGACCTCGGTGATGCGCACCTTACCCGTGTACATGAAGTACACGAGCCACGCCATCGCCGACGGGCACACACCCTGCAGACGCACCCGGGACATCTCGCACTCCTTTAGTCCACTCGTGAACATTGCCTGTATACACAGACGAGTGTTGCAAACATAATACCTGGAACATGGTGGCCGCGGGCAGCAGCTGGCACACGGTGACCTCGGTGATGCGCACCTTACCCGTGTACATGAAGTACACGAGCCACGCCATCGCCGACGGGCACACACCCTGCAGCCGCACCCGGGACATCTCGCACTCCTTCAGTCCACTCGTGAACATTGCCTGTATACACAGACGAGTGTTGCAAACATAATACCTGGAACATGGTGGCCGCGGGCAGCAGCTGGCACACGGTGACCTCGGTGATGCGCACCTTACCCGTGTACATGAAGTACACGAGCCACGCCATCGCCGACGGGCACACACCCTGCAGCCGCACCCGGGACATCTCGCACTCCTTCAGTCCACTCGTGAACATTGCCTGTATACACAGACGAGTGTTGCAAACATAATACCTGGAACATGGTGGCCGCGGGCAGCAGCTGGCACACGGTGACCTCGGTGATGCGAACCTTGCCCGTGTACATGAAGTACACGAGCCACGCCATCGCCGACGGGCACACACCCTGCAGCCGCACCCGGGACATCTCGCACTCCTTCAGTCCACTCGTGAACATTGCCTGTATACACAGACGAGTGTTGCAAACATAATACCTGGAACATGGTGGCCGCGGGCAGCAGCTGGCACACGGTGACCTCGGTGATGCGCACCTTACCCGTGTACATGAAGTACACGAGCCACGCCATCGCCGACGGGCACACACCCTGCAGCCGCACCCGGGACATCTCGCACTCCTTCAGCCCACTCGTGAACATTGCCTGTATACACAGACGAGTGTTGCAAACATAATACCTGGAACATGGTGGCCGCGGGCAGCAGCTGGCACACGGTGACCTCGGTGATGCGAACCTTGCCCGTGTACATGAAGTACACGAGCCACGCCATCGCCGACGGGCACACACCCTGCAGCCGCACCCGGGACATCTCGCACTCCTTCAGTCCACTCGTGAACATTGCCTGTGTACACAGACGAATGTTGCATTGCAAACTGTTTTCCTTTTATTTAATTACAAGTTAATAGATACTTGACCGCAATTTCAGCTAATGGGTAGCCGAAAATGTCATTTTAAAGAGGTAAATCACACATATAAAAATTTTGAATCCCTTGGTCCAGAAGCAAGTTTTTATTCTTGTTTCTCTCAAATTCTATTTACTCTCGCTTTTTTAGACAATATCTATAATCTAAGTCTGTTGTTCTTGGGTATAGGCCTATACCCAAGAAGGGATCCTTATCACTACCTAATTAGAGAATAATAAGTAAAACTAGAAAGTTAAGCTACTAACAAGACTAACACACACTTATAATACTTACTGTACTTACTAACAACATGCTTACTATTAACCTTTAGATTATCATACTTTATAAGAAAGATTGTTATAATTATTTGATAAGGAACAATAAAAGGCTTTTTTTTTTATTATTTTAAGTCTGTTGTTTCTGTTTGACTTCAAAAAAATTTAATACTTTGAATCTTGACAAGTTAATCTTACGACCCATAAAGTAGGGACATATGTTAGAGGTCATATTCAATTACCTACTCTTCTTAATAGGTATACGTAATATCAAAGTGAAATAGCGTGTAAACATACATCATCCACAGACTACGCAACATATATAAGCTAAGTCTAGTATAATAATTCAGTATATTATGCTTTTTGATTAATACCTTAAAGTAAGGACTTCCAGCAGCCAGGACCACTTTGTGGACATGAAATAATTCGTTGCCAACTTCTAAAACGACGTCAGTCAACATGTGATGAGATCGCATCGTAAAAAGCATCTGGAACAAATACTATGTTTAGATATTTTTTATTTTTGCAAACTAAGATCAAGGATTATTTTCTATATCGCGGATGGAAGTGAATAAATAACAAAATATGGGCCAAGTGCGAGTCAGACTCACGCACCGATGGTCCCGTATTACAAAAGTAAAACAGTAAGAACCATTTCTGTTAATAGTTAACGGATACACTACACAATGAGGAATTCGGAACCATCATTGCGGAAAATAAACAAATGGACTCTTTCTATTCATTTATGTTCTCTTTGACACATGAAACAGCAATAGCGAGGGACCAGAAACAGACCACTTCACGTTTATCTATCTCTGGTCCCTCGCTGTTGCTATTTCTGTTTCATGTGTCAAAGAAAAAATAAACTAATGGAAAGGGTATAAGTGTTTGTGGAGGTTTTTTTGTTAGTATATATATTAAAAATAAAACTATGCTAGGCAGCCTTTTATTTTTCCTGTAAAATACACATAAACTTCTACTGTCTTGATGGTAACCTTCGGAGACAAGGGTGGAGAGACACGAAAAATATAAGTAGACTTTATATATTTCTAAGAAAGATACAATTCTCCCACTAAAAAGATTTTAATGTACTCGAAGGTTTAAAAATGTGGACAAGAGTCTCATTACGATATGATCATATCGTAATGTCATAAAGAAAAGAGATCTCTAATTCACTACGTCCTAACTCTACAAACTAACCTCTCAAACTCTACACCTAAGCCCAAATTCGTTTAACCATATCAATACGAAAGGTGAAAATTTAATTGCCTAAGGTGAACAATATTCATTCACTCATTCCTCGCGCGATCGTCTTACTCACAGCACGTAAAGTGAGCTAGTGTTTTTCTTGAACTACCTACTTTAATATAAAATGAGTAAATGTGTTAAATGTAAAAAGTCTATAACGAATAGGTCACCAGGCCTCGAATGTAACAAATGTGGTATACAAGTCCATGCAAAAACGGACTGTACAGGATTAACAAACAAACAGTTGGCAGCGGTACGAGGAGCAGAAAATCTGGAGTGGACATGCAATGCGTGTGCCCACTCCTCATTCAGAAAAAGCTCGTTTATAGTGCCCTCGGACGACGAAGAAGAAGAAGACTCCGACAATGCAAATAAAGAACTCACCCTGGATTCAAAGCGGTTCCTGGCACGGATCACAAAGGAAATGGAAAAAATCCTAAAAAAAGAGTTGGAAGAAACAAATCGCTCGATGCAATTCCTGAGTGACAAGGTGGAGGACTGTGTAGAAACCATTGAAGTATTTAAGGGAAGAATTAAAGAAATGGAAAATAAAAATCAGGACCTAACCAACAAAAATAAATTTCTAGAAAACAGGATTGGTGCACTAGAGCAGCGTATAACGACTATGGAACAGAGCAGTATAAGTAGAAAATTGGAAATAGCAGGGTTGCCTGAAACTGATGATGAAAATGTGCAAGAAATTATAAAAAAAACGGCCACAAAACTAAACCTAACCACTGCGGACATCGAGTCGGCGCGTCGATCGAGAAAGGGTAAATCAAGTGTTATATGTCTCGACATGAAAAACGAAGACTCTAAAAACAAGTGGATATCCGCAGCGAAAAAAATACCAATTACTTCAGGTGACATCATGAACAACAGGGATCCCAAAATATCTACAAATAAAATCTATGTTCGGGAAGCTTTGACTCCATACATAAAAAACCTACTCTGGAAGGCTAAACAGGAACTGAAGGATTCATATAAATTCGTCTGGTGTAAAAATGGCAAAATCTATGCTCGCAAGAGTGATAAAAGTGAATTGCTATTTATCAGATCTGAATCTGATATTACCAGGGTAAAAAATGTATGAATTTAGGTATGCTTATATGTTTATTGCGCAGTGAGTAAATAACTCTTTCCTAAATCTAAATATATAAAAGAAGATACTGACTGATTCACTCATTCACTCATTCACTCATTCACTGACATATCAACGCACAGCCCAAACCGCTGGGTCTAGAGACTTCAAATTTGGCACACACGTTTCTTATGAGGTCTAGGGGTGCACTAAGAAAGGATTTTTCAAAATTCCCCCCCTAAAGGGGTGAAACGGGGCTCCAAAGTTCATATTTTACCAAGCTTCAATACTCCTTCACGCCGCAACTACTGATCCGATTTGGCTCAAATTTGGGATGGAGATGAATTGCATCTTGAGTTAACACATAAGCTACTTTTCATCCCGGGAAAATCCATGGTTCCCGTGGGATTAGTTAAAAACCGAAATTCGCGCGGAAAAAAATCTTCACGCCGCAAGTACAAGACCGATTTGGCTGAAATTTGGAATGGTGATAGATGATATCGTGGGTTAATAACAAGGCTACTTTTTATCCCGGAAAAATCCGTGGTTTTTGCGGGAAAACTGAAAAATTGATATTCACGCGCGAAAAATACTACTTTACGCTGCACTTACTGAACTGATATGACTGAAATTCGGAAAGGAGATAGATTTTATAATGGATTAATACATAGGCTACTTTTCATCCCGGAAAATTTCATGGTATATCAAAGAAGATACTGACTCACTCACTCATTGACATATCAACGCACAGCCCAAACCGCTGGGTCTAGAGACTTCAAATTTGGCACACAGGTTCCTTATCAGGTCTAAGGGTGCACTAAGAAAGGATTTTTCAAAATTCCCCCCTTAAGGGGTGAAACGGGGCTCCAAAGTTCGTATTTTACCAAGCTTCGATACTCCTTCACGCCGCAACTACTGAACCGATTTGGCTCAAATTTGGAATGGCGATAAATTGCATCTTGGGTTAACACATAAGCTACTTTTCTTCCCGGAAAAATCCATTGTTTCCGTGGGATTAGTCAAAAACCGAAATTCACGCGGAAAAAATCTTCATGCCGCAAGTATAAGACCGATTTGGCTGAAATTTGGTATGGAGATAGATTATATCATGGGTTAATAAAAAGGCTACTTTTAATCCCGGAATAATCCATGGTTTTCGCGGGAAAACCGAAAAATTGATATTCACGCGCGAAAAATACTACTTTACGCTGCACTTACTGAACTGACATTACTGAAATTCGGAAAGGAGATTTTTTCCTGGATTATTACGGCTTCTTTTCATCCCGGAAAATTTCATGGTTTCCATGATAAAAGTGATAGATAATATGCCTTCATGCCGTAATTACTGAACTGATTTGGAATAGAGATAGATATATCCTGGATTAATACTAAGGCTACTTTTTATCCCGGAAAAATCCATGGTTATTTCCCCCGCGTGAATATTTGTTTTTCACTATTCCAGCGGGAGAAATACTCATTCACGCTGCAACTATTGAAAATTTTTAGCTGAAAGTTAAAATGGAGATAGATTTCGCTCTAAATTAACACAAAGGTTACTTTTTATTCCGGAAAAAGCGATGGTTCCCGTGATAATAGCGAAAACTAAAATTTACGCGGGCGAAGCCGCGGGTATCTGCTAGTACTAGTATAATATGGATAATATAGTTAAAATTACGAATTGTGTCGATATATCTCATTATTGGAAATATATCCCTAGCAATCCTAACAATAATATTCTTACCTGTATTCATATAAATATAAGATCATTAATTAAAAACTTCTCGAAATTGCAATCGTTAATTGATTCAAGCTTCAGACCGATCGATGTCGTAGTGTTAACAGAAGTGAATATTTCAGATAGCTTAAGTTCCATGTTTAATATAAGTGGATATAAAATGCACATAAATTTGCGTAAAAACAAGAAGGGGGGTGGGATAATTATCTACTACCTTAATAAACACAAATTTAGTAACATATCACTCACAACAATAAACTTTGAATGCCTATTAGGTAAAATCACAACCCCAACGCATGAATCATTATATCTATGTGCACTTTATAGACCTCCACACTCATGTAAACACTTATTTATCGGCGAGCTAGAATGCATATTGAAAAAATATCATACACTCAATCTAATTCTTCTAGGTGATGTTAATATAAACATAAAATACGTTGACAGTATTACGAATAAGTACTTAAATACGCTGCACCAGTATGGCCTTATGTGCGGGATCGATGAGTACACGAGAATCGAGCCACGAAAAGACAAAATCACGAAGAGCTGTATAGATCATATTTTTGTTCGATCCCGAACACACGACACGTACTGCGCAGCGCTGGGTACTGTACTGGCGGATCACCGCGCGGTGGTCGCGTCGCTAGTGAGTGCATCGACCATACAGGCTGATCCAATTGTGATTACCAAGTACAACTATGAACTACTGAATACATTGCTTAGTGATATTTCCTGGGATGACATTGACGTAATTGACTGCCCACTTGCACTGTATGAATACATAAAAAACAATATACAAAAATGTTATGATAAAGCAAAATACACAATTACAATTAATCAAAGAAGGAGAAGTCAACAGTGGATAAATAGTAAAATTTTAAACATGTGCAAATACAAAGATCAATTATATACACAATTTATCAAAGACCCATCTGATAAAGAGCTTTTAGTAAAGTACAACAAAACTAGAAATAAATACAACAAATTAGTAGAAAAACGCAAAAACAATTATTATAAGAAAGAAATATTTAAAAATAAAGATAACATGCGGAAACTGTGGCAAATTCTTAATAATTTAACAGGTAGAATAAATGCGTCCCCGGATGAAATAATATTTAGTAACTTTAAGACCTCTAATGTCGATGAGAAAACTATTGCAAATAATTTTAAAAACACATTTGAACTTTCTACCTCCCAAAGTACTGCTTTTTGTAAAATCCCACTACTAAATAAAGAAAACTATGTGAATTCCTGCAACGCTTCGATATTGTTTAAAAAGGCAACGACAAAAGGCATAATTAAGGCAATAAGAAAAATTAAAACTAACAAATCCGCGGGTTTTGATCAAATCCAACCAATCAACATTAAAAATTTATCACTAAAACTAGCTAGTGCCATATCAAAGCTTATTAACCTAAGTGTTAAAAATGGATTATATCCAACAGAACTAAAAACTGGATTAGTTAGACCGATATATAAAAAGGGTAAAAAAGATGAATACGCTAATTACAGGCCAATCACTATATTGCCTATCATAGACAAACTGATAGAAGCACATATAAGCCACGGAATACACGAGTTTTATAGGAAAAATGAAGTAATTTCAAAAAATCAATTCGGATTTCAACCAAAGAAAAGTACGACACAGCTACTCTCAGGGTTTACGGACTACATTTGTGAGAGGCTTAATAACAAGAATCACGTGATAGTGGTCTTTATTGACTTTAGTAAGGCTTTTGACAATCTGCGCCATGATATACTAATACAGAAATTAGAAAGTACAGGGATAAGGGGACCATTACTGACCTGGTGTTAAAATTACCTTAAAGATCGATCATTTTACGTGAAAATAGGTAATACGCTAAGTGACAAGGCTAAGGTTAATATAGGTACAGCTCAAGGCTCAGTATTAGGCCCATTACATTATATAGCCTATGTAAATGACATTAATAACATTATTAAAAAATGTACAACATTTCAATATGCAGATGATACATGCATAGTGTCTGCTAATCGGGATGTTGAAATGGCATTGAAAGACCTACAAGAGGACTACACAAATATTGCGAAATGGTCACATGATCACGGCCTATCCATGAACACACAGAAAACAAAATTATTACACATTCACTCATCACACCTAAAAAGTACAGCACAAATAAAATTAATAGCCCACACTCATGATTGTCTCCACATTTCATCTACCAATTGTTCATGTGAAGCCATCGAACAGGTCACTCAACACCCTTATCTAGGTCTAACTATAGATAATAGGTTAAATTGGGGTCCACATATAAATAATGTATGCACTAAACTACGCGCAATTTTGGCAAAACTTAACATGATAAAACACAAAGTTCCATACCACATAAAACTTCAACTATATAAGGCCTTAGGCGAAAGTATTATACTGTACGGACTAAGTACCTATGGTCGTACATTTAAAACTTACATTGAACAAATTGAAAAACTAGAATTGAGAATTTTAAAACAAATTTTGCCAAAAAAAATAAAGTGCCAATTCAAAGATGATGAGAGGCAAATTTATAAATACTGCAATATATTACCCGTTAAAGAAAAAGTTAAACTAAGATTATTAATTGAAAATTTTGCATTCTTTAACAGTAATATAGATACATGCAGCACATTACTTAGAAGGGTAACGAAGAAAAGAATTATAACAAAGAGGGCTCTCAACTTTTATGGAGAAAGAACCACCAATTATTTGTTACCCAGATTAATAAACAACTTGCCCGTTTCACTAAGAAATAAAATAAACGAAAGAAATATAAAATATACCTTTAAGAATTACTTTAAAGAATTGTATAACGAGATCCCTAAATAATGTCATGGTACATTTTGGATCAGCCTGTAGGTCTGCCGAGCGCAAACCAGTTTTGATAGCATCGGTTCAAGTCACTCGCAACTATGAACCACGCGCACCTATGTATGCTAGGCAGTTCTGCGAATAGCAATAGGTAGCTTAAGTTTATATTTAAGTAAGTATTTTTTGTTTAGAATTAAGAGGAATGTGCAGCGCCTAAACAAACTAATAATAGTTTTAAGGCGCCAAGTAAACTTTTGTATACTATAAAAATTATTGTTAAAATAAATAAATAAAAAAAAAAAAAAAACATAATAGTTATTATCACTAGTACCTAACGAAACAGCCAAGCCACATATTTGTGAAGCTAGGGATATTATTTAATTACTAGCTGACCCGGCAAACGTTGTTTTTGTGGGATATCAAATATAGATAACAACCCGCTCCCGGACCCAGAGATCATACCCTGAAAATTTCATAACGATCGGTCCAGCCGTTTGGGAGGAGTTTGGTTACAAAGAAAAGCGAGAGAATTTTATATATTAGAAGAAGATTCTCTGAGACTTTCCATTCGACAACAAAATTCAATCTCATTACGAGTAGGTATGTTATTCTTATATCATAGATAAAGTTTAGCCCCAATAAGCGTTCATTGACGTTTATCTTTTCTGTGATTGTAATCGGGTGACTTGATGATTTTTGTAGGTAGATGTGGCCTCGAATTATTGGTCACATTTACAAATATTAGAGATTAACGTGCCACAACATAAAACGAAGCTGTCCAAAAGGGCCTTTCATCATTAAAAATCATAGAATATTGGAGCTATCACTACAATTAGTAGAACACATTTGATCAAAGCCATATTTTCTTTAAGTCTTCGATCGACAATATGAAGGTGTAATCACTACATACGCGTAGTTAAATGTTTACAGCCCTTTAACTACAAAACTTGGGATATGCCCCTTTATCATATTGTCAAGTCTTTCAAAAATTGCAAGTCATTATATCAAATAAATCTACGTCGAAAACGAGAATTCCTTCACTGTAGAAAACTAACCAAGAACATCTCAGATTACGATGAGAATCGGAAAGTGCTTCGTCATCGTACCTTGCTATTTTAATATTAAAACGATAACCATTTTATATCTCGTTTGTATACTGATAGGGAATGAGATTATTTTTAAACCTTAAGGTTCAAACTCTATTGTGAACGTTTTTGTTGCCTGCGAGTAGATATTATTTACCTAATAATTTAACAAGAGTCGGTATATTTTATAGTTCCAATGTAGCAATTTTATAAATATTTAATCGTGAAATTAACCAACCTACGTAAGTTCAATGTGACACGTAAAATATAATTATAACGGCTTTATTGGTTTTAAAAAGGTACGAATACTCGATCGTTCTGTGTCAATGTGTCACATTACCATGAAAATGGACGTCACTATAGGTATTATATTATGACGTCGCACACCGTCACACGGGATATCCCCAGGTTCTACAAAATAACAGAACTATCTAACAGTTTCATGTTAAGACATAGAATACAACAATACGATATACATATTTAACAACATAATATTATATAACATACTTAAACTAAGTAGGTTACGATTATATTTTGCTCACAATTATTTTGATACTATAGACATATTAAAGCACCGGTGCGGATTCTTGCGGATTTCGCCCGGGTAGATGCCACCGCGGTGTCAATTATTCTACCGGGAAGCAGTCATGTCATGACCAATGACGAATTACGCTTTGGTCATAACGTATTACTCGACGACCGAATGGCGTAGTGGTAGCGAACCTGCCGTCTGCGCCGGAGGTCGTGGGTTCGATTCCCACTACTGGTAAATGTTTGCGTGATGAGCATGACATTCCAGTGTCTGGGCGTTTTTCAATATATTATATTTATGTATATGAGTGTGTATGTATATTTATCAGTCATCTAGCACCCATGATACAAGCTATCGCTTACTTTGGAGCTAGATTGCGATGTGTAAAATGTCCCGTAAATAATTATTTATTTGTATTACATTATTTAATTGTATTTAATGGCACTGTACGTCTACTTAATAACTGGTTAAAATGACGCCTAAGAACAGCTGATGTCACAGGATTATGAGCGCAGTGCAGTGCGTCGTGTGATATTGCAATGCAAAATTACGGAACGCGCTGCATCTGACATGGGCATGCGTATCACTTAACATCGGGTGAACGTCTTGCTCGTCTCATAATTCTTAGTTATTAAAAATAAAATTGTAGATCTTGAACGTAATAATATATTATCATCTTTTATATTAAGACGAGCCGTACAGACCCTGTCCCTGGGGACTCTACTTAGCAAGTGGAAAGGTTTAGCCAAGGGTTTAGCTAATGAGCGGTTCTTATTATTATATGACTAATCAACGTGTACATACTCGTAAGTAGTGTCCCAATTACTTGTAATGATTCTCTTATTTCGATGACTGGCTAAAATTGTATTTGAGGAAAACCGCACTGAATCTAGGGATTATCATTTTCCGGAACTAATAACATAGTTACAAATTAGAATCAAGTCACCTTTCAAAAGGAATGGACGCGAACCATGTTGTGGGCTAAAAATTATACACAGCTTCAATCGTTAGTATCCCATGTCAAAGTCTTTTCTTAGAACAGTAATGCCGGTTCCCAATATTCTTTCTATCTTCCATTTGCCTACTAGAGATAACAATGTAACATACAAGTTATGTCAAATTTCTAACTCTAGTAAGGCAAACCATGGATAGATTAAATATTGGGAACCGCCATAGAAGAATAGGAATCAAGCGGTAGGTACAAGTGAGACAGACTGACTTAGGGCTGATTTTTCAATCGCCAGATAAACGTTGTCTAAGGAATAAATATGACGTTAGGTAAACCGCTATAAACTTGATTCCTGATGGTCTGCGGGACGCGGGGCGGGTGATGCGATTGGCTATTAACGATAAGTCAGGGCTACTGGCGGACAGCGACAGACTTGCTGATTGGTTGCGGGTTCCGCCCCGCGTCCAGCAGACCATCAGGAGGGTCGAGTTTATAGCGGTTTACCTATAAGTATAGATGATAGGTAGATCCCCTACCTTCATGAAATCAGGTACATAGTTTCCTAGACAGAACGTCATGTCGCCAATGTCGTTGCTGCCGCTGTAGGGTCCCTCGAACAGCTCGCAGTTGATCGGCGGCATGTCGTCTAGCAGGTTGCGTCCCACGTCATCTTCTGTCTCCATTGTCCTGAACGAATAAATATACACATTTAATACATCGCAATATAGCCGCCAAGTAATGTCACCAGGCAAATGTATCTCTTGAACCGTGATCGCTACACACTTGAAATTTTCGCAGATGTTATTCAGTTGTCGCTATAACAAATACTAAAAAATAGAATAAAATGAACTCTCATACAACAAATGTGTTTTTTTTGCTCATTTTTGGTCGTTGTTGATATCCATTATTACTCTACTATTATTTGTACAGTTGCTGTAAGAGTAAGTTAATGGGCCTTCTGGCTTCTTCATCATCTCGCTACGTTATTTAGGTAGCGGTACGGAACCTACGTGTGCGAATCCGACTCGCACTTGGCAGATTGTTTTTATTTCATTACTAATAATAAATTTTCCCCTATCGGTTACTAAACAGCATTCGTCTTTTTATTCCCGCCAGCCACGGCCGAAGTTTCCAACCAGACCTGGTAATAAGTCAATTTAGGAATTACCTTACCACTCCTTTGAAACTATAATGCCATACGAGCGCGTTCAGTGTGCCAGGGAGTAGAAGTACCTACTTACCCACTGTATAAAATTAAAGTTATAGCTGTACATAGATATACCTCTGACATTTGGAGTTAGGTGCGTTTAAGACACCTAAGCATCACTTGCAATCGCTAAAAGATATCTTCGAGGTTCACACATTTCATTCTGAGACGAGCCAGCCCGTGCCCACTAGTGTTACGCCGGTTATAAGTTGATACGAACAAGGAAATAGTATGAAGCTGTAGTATAATTATGTCACAGGACTGAGGAGTCTTGATAGGCAAAACATTTTAAAATCAGAAAATAAAGCTCAACCTCGTCCGAGACTTTAATCTGATAAATATATTATTGCACATTTTGTGCTCCAATTATACCTTTTTTTCATACAGTGTGCAATGCATGCATGTTCTATGATAATCTTTCTTTGGTGTTTACTTTTAATGAAATGGGTAACATTTGACTCACCATTTTCAATATCTATTGTAATATTCAATAGTCACGATTTTTTTCAATTATCGTGACTTTCTAACGCCGAGCAATAAACTCACATTTTGCACTATGACAAATAGTACTTTTAAGCTTTAACAATATACTTATGGTATAAATAAAAAATGCAATGTAACTATTACGATGAAGGATTAATAACAATACTATCTATTGTAACCACAATAAATGTATAATATCAAACGCACGTCAAATCCTCGCAACCTAAAATTTAAATACGCGGCTGTTTCAATCGACGTGAGCGCAACTACTGCCGTGCTGCAATGGAATAAATTGTGGCTGACTCAGCTAAATATTTATTTACCTGAGCTCAGATTAAGCGTTTTATCTTTAAAATCCTATAAGTTTAATTATAAAAATAATTAAAATTATGTTGGGTTTAGTGCAATAATAAACATATTTTTTAAATTGACTTGTAATTAAAATGTGTGTGTAATAAGTTGTTAAATTATTGAAGTAAATGGGGGAATTTTTGCAGGCCTGGGCCCTCAAAGGGCTGTAGCGCCGTTGATGATGACGAATAAGTCATTACTGTTTAATAAACCACATAGTCCTTTTGCCCTGGCGCAGATTACTTTGATTTGGCTACATCTGTCTCAACCACTTTTGTCATCCACAATTTTACAGGTCCATTCCATGAATGAGATGATTTTCCACCTAGCTTCACCAGGCTAAATACAGATTAGCAGCATACCTATTCAAACATTATGAAGAACTGTCAAGCATGCAGATTTCTTTAAGATATTACCCTACTATGCAAGTGGTATCTAGTTGCAACAATTACACATAACTCTACATTGAGAGGGGTGTCTAGTCTTTGAACCCTGGAAACCTGTTAGGGGGTGCATCTCACATAACCACTGGGGCACCACTTCTCCAGAACAAACAGATCAACTAATCAATTGATTGCTCTGCAACAGCCCAACACAGGAGGGTGATGGAGAAAATAAGGAGGGTTTCTTCCTCCTAAAATAAGTAGGTATTGCATATATCCTAATGAGATCCAATTTTGATGATTTTTTTTTAATTTGGAAGTTTGAAAATCTTGTTGGTCACACAGAAATATGCTGGAGCTCTGCCCCCTAAGCCAAGTGACAATTAGCTTTACGTCGCGACATATAGAAATGGAACAAAATTCAAAATACATATGCAATTAGATGATCAGTGATGTTCAGCTGAACGTCACTGAGTGTCAAATAACGAAAGTTCAAACTATATGCTTAATGTACATACAAGTCATGAGTTCAGAGAGAGCATTCAATTATTTGCAAAGAAGTTTAAAAATGATTGTAGATTATCAAAGTCTAGCTATACAAAATAAAATTAAAAATGTGTAAAATTAGTGTCAATGTCACAAAAATTACCTTGAACATAATTAACCAGAAAACTGGAAGAGCAACACCACATACTAGTACCATTAAACTTGACATTGGCAATAAATCTATTACGTAAGACTTTGAGGTTGCCACAGCTTTCAAAGGATTCTTTACAGACATTCCAGTTTCCACAACAAAATCACTGAACTCTTCACCAGCATGCTATCGCCCTTTCACTTTTTGGATAATAATGTGCCTGAATGTAATAGCATCTTTACATTCAGCCATGTTATAACACAGGCTTCAATTTAGAAGTAGGTTCGAGGATACCTCAAATTGCTGGTCAATTCTGGATAGACACCTGTGTAGACTCTTAGACATGCAGGTTTTCTATAATAATACTTTGGAATCTCTATAAAGTAAATATGCATAATACATATGTATACTCTATAACTGGAATTTTAAAGAAGGACACTCTTGTAAGTCTTAGTTAGTGAAATGATGATGTCTTACTTGGAATTCCCCAAAGTAATAGAAATAAAAATTCAAAACAAATGTTTGGGGCTTCTAATCTATTGTTTTTTCTTGGACACATGCATTGCATGGATACATTCATTACACTTTCTAAATAACACCGCTGCAACTGTTATGTTTGCTTCTTGTTGTCACTGGACACAATTACTTCTGGCAAATATAGTTCTTGTTAAATCATAAACTAGTTAATGTGTTAAATTATCAAGATTTCACTGTATTAAAATTCACCATTAAAGCAAGTGCCATTTAGCTTTCTCAAGTTAGTCAGAGGTGTATATAATAACATAGTTCAAACCCTAGACCAACAAATAGGAAGCCAAAGTTTTAAGTTTATTAACTTTAGGCTATCAGTGACAAAACTTATACTGTATGATATATCTTATATGACAGTATAAGTGATGATAGAGGCAAACATGTCATCACATTAACTTGGTGAGCACCCTACTGGTTGCTTCATTGCATCGCACTACAACGCTAAATTCCTTGTTGATACATAAAATTGTGGTAAGCTATCTACATATTTTCAAATAGGTTGTGTTGTGATGGAGTTAGAGCAAACAAACTTTAACATGTATTAAGTCAAGACGGTTTCTGGACTCCCCTTCAGTTAACAAGTCATTTTGTTTGTTGACATACGTACCTATCCCCTATCCTAAATCTCGGTATTCAAACATCACGTCGATATTAATAGTAAAGTTCGCCGGTGAGATTAATATTCATTCTACTTAAAATAACCAAACGTACGGAACTCACCTTATTGTGTAAATAGTTCTTCTAACTTGAATTTATTATAATTCCTACGTCAAGTTTTAATTACTCTACTTATTCACTATAGAATATAATTTATTGCAATATGTGGAATGTTTTTTTATCAATTAGATTGATTCAAGTTTAGATTTAAAGTCCCTATTAAAAATTATCGCAAATTCATTAAAAATCGTCGTAAACTCCCATCTTCTCAAAGTTCCAACAAATTATTTTTTATAAAACTGACACACACATGACATGCATGACACAGTAACTGCCATAGACATATAACACTATAGGGATAGTAACTGCACGCAGCACGACACAGCTGCACACTTTACTTTGACACTGACATTTTAGTAGTCTAAGACCATTGAGATCATAAACTAAGACATTTCACAGCCATAGTGGAGAGTAATATATTGATGTGGGGAGGCCTTAAAGGACTGGTATCCAGGGCCGTAAAATAAATTAAAAAAAAAAGGTATGTGGGGGAAACTTCATATTTTGGTGGACGTGTTTTTTTTTTTGGTTTATTGATTTTATTTGACTTTTAAAGTGGTCCAGTGGAGGTTTTTGTGTAAAATAGTATAAATATAGTATAAGTATTCCATTAAATATTCTTTCCTATCCTTTTAAAATCCTTTTCAAAATTCCGTTTTAAATTTCAAAATTTTAATATTCAGATTGTAAATGTTTCCTCGCTTAAAAAAAATTGAAACAAACAATAAAATTGACAATGGCTCAATCACTCTACGCGCGGAGCCAATACCTCAAAAGAAGAAGAAGAAGAAGAAGGGAGCTAAAGTCTGTGGCCCCACAGACCACAAAACTACTTTACTTTTACACCATAGACTACTAATAGTACAGTTTCTCCGATATAAAATCATAGATCGTAATAGAAAGTAGAGGATAGGAAACAAGAAATGTCAATTGAAGCTTCCGTAGCCAAATAATGGCGAATGGGCGGAGCCTATATGACATTTAAGGCTAGGGACTACCCCTACATCTGTGGGACTACCGATATCGATGTTTTTATATACTCGACAAAATTATCAGAAACATTATTTAAATGATATTATATTATAAACATAGGGTACTTTTTACTTACGTACGCAGGCAAAAGCTTGGGAATAAATAAAATCGACTTATTTTTAAAATGTTTTATTTCTTAAAAAAAAAGTGAAGATAATATCATCTATATCACTAAACCGCCAGCGGCCAGATGCCGTGAGCAGTGGCGTCCTTTATTTTGCTCGACATCCATTTTTTGGGAATCTGAAATAAAAATAAAAGGTATAAGTAGGTAAATTTATATACATACATACCTGAATGTATGCAGGCATGCATACATGCATTCACGCATGCATGGATATATTCATACATACACGCATGCATACATGTATACATACATACATACATACATACTTTATTTTTCCCGGAGATGCAAAATTATTTTTTTGTGAAATAAATAAATTTTCGTAAAAAAACTAAAACTTTCGAAAATCCATATGACACCAGCTACTGACTGACGTAACCATGACGTATCAATAGATTAAACATCGGACGTATAATATACTTTATGTGTGACGACCAGCTTTCTGCCATGGGTTCGAATCGGGTGATTGGTCGTCAAGCATTATATTAAATAGTAATGACTTACTTGAATTATTCTGCTTCGCTTTCTTTGGATCTGCTCTCCGCTATGGCTCGCCTTCGACGCCAGCCTTATCTCCGTCAAACCGGTCACCTCGTGTCTGTCGGATTGTATCCTCCGCGAGACCCTTATCCCGGAGCGCGTTCTGGAATCTATAATATAGGTCGCTCGGTATCGACCCTCCATGAGGGCGACACCGAGCAACCACACGTACGTGACTATACAAGAATTCTCAGAGTTGAGTCACCAAGGTCAAGCCTGCGTGCTTCACGCATAGGTGTATCACCTTCTCATGCTAACAGCATGGAGCTGTCTCGGTACCCCGCCCTCGGCGATGGTTTTAGAGGTCGTCACCCTGTTGGGAACTGTCTATACAGTCTGAAGACTGTCTCGTGTGAATACCGAGAACCTATTCATGCCGAGGTCTCGCGTTACCGTGGTACCTCGCGACGAAGCCTGTAATACAACCTAGTTATACGACCTTGCTTCGTGGGGCCGCTACTGCTTTATCAGCCCCCATGAAATCCAACAATATCGACTCAATCTCTAAGAAGCTAGAAGGATAGCTGATGACGTCATGAGCCTATCGGACCAATATGATGACTTTACGGGAATTAAGATGTAATTAACTCACTGAGGATTTACTAGGATATTAGCTGGGCACCGAGCTGGGCATAGGCGCTCAGATAATATTAACTGCCACTATTAAATGTATAGTCAAAGGGACTCAATTGCTGATAGACTTAGATAATATTAGCTAGGAATATGAAAGGTATAGTCACCGTACTTACTGAGTTAGGTGCAGGTGGCTGCAACGTCTTCACTTCACAGAGTGTGAGGGAAAAGTGCAAGCAGATTCTTGCAACTTCCTAGGTAAAACTGGGCGGAAATGCATAATAAAAAATTATCTGGCGCCGGTGGGTCGGCGTGCCCGCAGCCGTTTCCTATTGGTCGCTGAAAGTAGTTCAAGGCCACCGGATGTCACGACTCGAATGTGAACCAAGACAAATGATAACTGCGCTCCGGTTTGACAGATAAAGCAAGCGTCACAGATCACCAGTAAAGTATGTAATAATAAGTCAGTGATTCTTACCATAGAGTTATTGACTTCGCGTATCGCGACATTATTGACTTCGCGTATCGCGACATTATGCAAAAAAAAATACAGGTATCCTCCTCCATCGGTATTAAAACACACCTGTATTTTGAATATAACTTTTTTTGCGTATTGTAAATTTTTTGTGAGAAACGTCCATCAATGCCTCTTTTGCGGGCCGCTGCAGTAATGTAGGTACTAGATATATACATATAGTAGTATGCTAAAAAAATAACGGTAAATAATAGTCCGTGTACAATGGCTCTTGGCTTGAATTTTTGTCTTAGCTCCGTGTTTTTATTTTTTAATAACTTTAATCTATATAATTGTCTATTGATGTGCCTTGGAGAAACATGTACCATTGTTGAAGAAGCAGTCTGTACTTCGCCATGCATCTGTGGACTTACCATAGACAAAGTCGATACATCAGTCCTACCAGAGACAAAGTTGCTTATCTTACCCAATAGAGGGCGATAGTATCTCATCCAGCAAGTGGCGGCGCCGCCGCCATTTCACGTTCATAGCGTTGTGTACTTTCGCCGCGTGCACATCAAATCTAAAATTATTTTGTTAATCCGGCTAATCTTGCAATGAAATATAATTAAAAGCCGTAAGAAATTAAGTTATGCAGTAAATGCGATTTGTATTTTCAATCGTGTGCAAACTTTGATTTTCGTCGCGTGTCTCGTAATGGCGCCCGAGAGGAATTCTGAACGAGGGGACTTCGTTCTAGCAGCGATTCGAGTAGCGAGCAAGAACAAGAGGAACCTCGAAAGAGATACACAGGTAACGGTCGGTCTTCGGATCGACGCGTTATACGACGAGGTGAGTTTTCTCATTAATTTCATAATGCGTATGCGTAATCAACCATGCGTATCTAATGCAAATGCGCACCAGCATGAGGTGTCAGCTAAACAACCTAATCATATCGATGAAGATTTCTTAATGAATCAGTCAGCGGAAAAATCGAAACCATTGGATCTTGGCTTCCGTAACATTAATTTTGATTCATTTATTTATTTATTTATAAGGACAACATACGCCAACTCGGTTAAACCTTTACTTAAGTATTATATTAATTAATAACAAATTATATAACTGTTTACGTTATAAATTAATTTACAAACTATTTTTTATTTTGTTGCGAAAAAAGTCCTAAAACCCGCTGATGATAAGCGCTTACGTCAATTAATCGAATTGCAACATTTAAATCACCCATGTGGCAACATATACGGTATAAAAGTTCTTTATCAGATTTGCGGGCGTTACCGTGTGTTGTAAATTGAAATTTAATGACGAAATGTGCTCAATAAATCATCGTGTGTATATAATGTACTCACTAATATAAAGATTATCTTGCATCAACTAAGGATATTATGGCCGCTTTCACAAAAGCCTTGCTACAACAAAGAGAACTATTACAATCAGGGATGCAAGGGGTCATCGATTGGGCTCACAAAATTCCCAGACGAGCTTAATCTGGATCACTAATAAATTTACGTTTGGCAAAATGCAAATCATCATTGTCTTACAATCTATCAGAACGAACTTGTGCGAACGAACAAAAAAGTGACTATTCAACGCAGTTCAGGGGAGTTGTTTAACGAATTACAAAAACCAATGGCGAGCTTTGGGTGCGACCGATTTTATAATTCCAATAATGAAAGGATTTCGAATACCTATGAATAAAAAACCTCTTCTGGTATTTCCCACAAAGTGGATAATGCACCAATATGCAACCAAACCGTCATCTGGCATGACTCAAATGATTGAAGGATTACTGAACCAAAATGTACTAGTCTACTAGAGGTAGTTCACAAGAAAACGCCCAGTTTCATCTAAAAACTTTTCTTATGGAAGAGAAACGACGGATCAATGTGGCCGATTTTCAACCTTCGTGAGTTAATTTGTCAAAACGAAACGGTTTCTACTGATCTCAAATGCTTCAGTTCCCAGTTTTTACAACCGGGAGACTGGATGATAAAACTGGACATTTCCAGGCTTACTTTCACATTCCGGTCGCGACATCTCACCGGCCATGTTTTGAGGATCAGCTACGAAGATCATCGTACCAGATGACTTGTCTACCTTTCGGCCTGGTGTCATGGCCTCAACTATTTTTATCTGTAACATGTTGGGTTGCGGAAACCCTTCATGCGAAGGTATGTCGAGTGCTAGTCTATCTAGACGACTTCCTTCGGGTCAATCAAGACCACTCCCATTCGGCCTGGTGTCAGCGCCTCACCTATTTTTATCTGTAATATGTTGGGTTGCGGAAACCCTTCATGCGAAGGTATGTCGAGTGCTAGTCTATCTAGACGACTTCCTTCTGGTCAATCAAGACCACTCCAAGTTATGTCGTCAGGCTGCGGAAGCCGTGAGACACTTGTAACACCTCGGCCATTTATTTGCTATAAATTACCAGAAATCAATTTTAACACCCACATAAGACCTAGAATACCTGGGTATCCGCTGGCAGACAAAGAAAAATTCAATGTGAATCAGTGTCGCAAATTCCAAATATTCCTGAGACATTTCGACAAGAAACGGCCTCCTCTCAAACGACGAATACCACATGTCGTGGAACAGCAAACGAGATGATGGCGCGGAGCCACTTATCTCAAGTCACCAATACATCTGTAACCTCTCACTTCCTGGCGACGGACGCTTCAAATTGGGGGTGGAGGGCCCAAGTAGACGGTAACTTAATGTCATGTCAAGCTTGGTCGACTCAGCAAAAATAGTGGCACAGCAACAAAAATGAACTTTTTTGCTGTACTAATGGCAATCAAGAAGAGCACGAAGACGCTTCAAAACTTGCCCGTCATGGTCTTTTCGAACGCTCAGAGCATACATTCGAAACGAGGTAGGAGAGAAGTCACTGGCCCTACTTTCGTTGACATTCAAACTATCTGACATACAAGTTTCAGATCACATTATCAGCTCATTATCGTCCGGAACGATACAACGTTATCACAGACAAACTGTCATGAGGAAAACACCCAGCAGAGTGGCATCCTCTCCTATGTGCGACAGCGAAGATTTTTGTATGGGGGTCAACCCGAGATTGTTTGTTGTGGGCTTCTTCTCAGTGCAGGGCGCGTTTGAACCCTCGTAAACTTGGTTTTGGGTCGACTTCTAGTTGTCACCATACATATGCGACAGATGTCATATAATTGACGTTTTGCGGTAGCCGGTGCGTTGGGCCTATGTGAAATAAAGATATTTTGAATTGACTTGTTTGCGATACGGCAGACAGCGGTAGTGCAGTATTAAGTTACCTTAAACTGCAAAGATCAATCAGTAAGCTATATAAATGCCTTCAACAGACCACGGAGATATCAGTTAGTACGGGTATTCCCTCGTGCAAACCTCCTGCCGAAAGTAGTGACACCTTAACGGCGTGACAGGAGTATATCTTGCAGTAGCGCCCAAATGGCTTCGTGCATTTTGGCTACAAGATCTGAAAGCCAGAGCATTACATCACCCACACGTACTACAGAACCCATCAGAGACTCTTATAGATGCCACGACATCACAGCATCCGCCACAGATGCAGACATTGACCCTGAAAGTCTGGAAAATTGGGGATTGGGTGCTTGAATAAAAGAGTGGTCTAGTCAAGAAAAAGATTAGCTAAAGAAGAGTTGGACACAATCAACCTTGGCGACTCACTTTCCACCTGTCAAAAAATGGTTAAAATGGAGTAAAACATCCAAAGTAGATCCTAAATCATCTCTTTTTACATGAAAATTTATCATTCAATACTATTCTGTTTCACAAATCTGCCATCTTAACGTTCAGTGGTCCCCACTTAGAAAAACATTAATTTTAAAATTTTCTTAATTAAACACACCCTTAAAGCATTAGGTGTTTCTAAACCAAAAGTAACCAAGCCCTCTTTCATATGGGACCCAAGGGTTGTGCTTGAGTGGTAATCTTCCAACTCACCAAAAGATACACTTTTTGAAATATCTAGACGAACCGCTATGATATTGTTGCTAGCTTCGGGACGCAGGGTTCACGACCTTACCTTATTAAAAATTTCAAGTAATAATTTTTGTGACAATGGGGAAAATATATTCTTAATACCAGCCTTTGGTTCGAAGACAGACACACACTCTTCTAGGCAATCAGTGTGGAAACTTTCAAAACATCATGATAAAATCATATGCCCGGTAACATTAGTCAGATCTCTAATAGTGAAAAGCAGCTCAAAGAGATCTGAAGTCAAAGATTTAGACAGTCTTTTTATTATCGTTTGTAGTAAAACAAAAGCTGCATCATGGACTGTAATAGGCAACTGGGTTCGAACAATTCTTAGGGAAATTGGCATTCATGCACCTCCGGGGAGTTGTAGATCAGCAGTAGCTTAATTGGCATGGGCAGATAACCAACCAATAGACGATATATTATCTCGGGGCAACTGGAAATCATCAGATACATTTTTTTTAATCATTATTGCCGTGATACTGAATTACCTAAAAATGATTGAAATTTATTTTTCAACACATTTAAGCCGGTTTGATTTTTATTTTCTTCTGTTTTCGACATCCATATTAATGTACTAGTATTAATGTGAATCTAAATCACTTAAATTACAATTGATTAATTCATGTTGTTTTTCCGTAAATAAATATTATTTATGTTATAATTTATTGCATTACTAACTCTGTGAAAATAAGTATTGGCAATATGAACGAAAGGAATAATTAACTAATAACTGAAGATTATCTTATTTGACAGATACTTAATTTCCTTTTTTTTTTTTTCAATTGTCATCATAGCGTTGTGTTACATTTCACCAGCAGATAACAAACACGTCTTCAACAATGGTACATGTTTCTCCAAGGCACATCAATATTACGGTTTTACATAACAATAAAACCGATATTATGTGCCGAGAGGAGAAACATGTACCATCACAGGAAGTTCTTCCTGGTGAAGACTATGAACGTGAAATGGCGGCGGCGCCGCCACTTGCTGGATGAGATACTATCGCCCTCTATTGGGTAAGATAAGCAACTTTGTCTCTGGTAGGACTGATGTATCGACTTTGTCTATGGTAAGTCCACAGATGCATGGCGAAGTACAGACTGCTTCTTCAACAATGGTACATGTTTCTCCTCTCGGCACATAATATCGGTTTTATTGTTATGTAAAACCGTAATATTGTGTGTAAGTATTTTCTATGTATTTATATCAGTAATATTATTATAATATTTACGTTGAATGATGAAAATTTTATTTAAATCACAAAATAATTAATTCGCATCTCCTGGAAAATATAAGTATGTGTGGTGCACCCTCTCGTCCTACTGAATATCTCTTAAGTCGTCGTAACTTCGAACTAGGGCAACCTGATTTAAACCAACAGCCCTTACTGTTTCTCTCTCTACCCCTCAACAACCTTCAATGTGACAAACAGTACGTATTATTTTTATCGATATTCAATTTGTTGATAAACAATACAATCCCAACACTACATTTACATTCAAACAAAAACTCGAGAAATAATCAAAGTTTTCCGTTTTACCGCATAAATTTGAGTGTTTTTAATTAAATAAAGCAGAAGTTGAGCTAAACTTTACCGAAAAAAGGCAAAATACTCGTTACAAAAAGAGAAACTAGAAAAATTTATTGCTTACCTGTGAAATTAAATTCCTGGGATTCTTTCAGTGTTTTTGCTATTACAGCCTACAACTGAGCACTTTACCATTATTTATTGCTTATAACAACAACTTAAACATTAACCAATTTTAATAAAATCCCAAACAAAATTTAAATCAACACCGGAAAAACAAATTACGCCATGTTTACGGTCCTGAAAAAAAGCTTCAACACACAGATCGTATGACGTCATTTGACATTTGCGTAACGCGTTTACGCATTAACATAATCCGCCTGTCTCGTTCTAATAACGTAGCTTTCCATGAATGAGAAAGGCATGGAAATAGTTTTATATGTTTCATTCAAAAATACGTCATATAACTATAGATAAGTAAAATGCAACAGATCCTCTTAGAATCTTTCATCATTGTATAAAATGTAGAGAGTCTAGGTGTTCTGTAGTTTCTCCTGTAAACCCTGCAAAGTGCAAACTGCAAACGTATTTTTGTCAATATTAGTCTATGGTCTATTTGACATGTATTCGACGATGGCAGATGCGAAGCAAGGTATTGAAATTAATTACTTATTTTATCTAAAGTTTAGCTGTAATGCGAATGAAATAAGCTGTCTTTATGCTTAATTTATGAACGATATGAGCTATGCAATTCAAAAAATGTTGAGGATGCAATTGTGTGGCATATTTGCAAATAACCATACACAATACCTGCAACAGCATTTTTTTATGTCATTTTCTTTGTATTTTTTTACATAAATTCGGTACCTAATGCGTTGACACACAGATGAGATTTACAAATAAACATCGAATCTAATCTGGAGAGTAATGTTATTTGTATCTGCTTTATTTGCCGTTTAAACAGCAACAAATTGTACAACTGGATTTGAAAGTTTAAATGATATTGCTACTATACGTAGTTTATGAATAATAAAATCATGGACAAAATAGATACATTATTCCTACTCTAACCTTGAATCTCTTGAATAAATAAATAAATAAAATAAATAAATTGTTTATTTGTGAACAGAAAATTAATACAGTTATCTTAAAATTACCCTGGACCCCCAAACTAGGAAACCCGTGACTTGGGGGCCGGTTTCTAAACTTAAACTAAACTTACTTATACTTATTCTTTTAGTAGCTGTTTACTATGTTATCTGTTATGGTTTGGTTGCAGGTAAAACAGCTGAAGACTTGTACAATGGATCCTCACAGTCACGTGTGGTCCTCGCAAAGCCTCGGCTCGAGTGCTTTGGGACCTCCAGCCTAGCTTCCAGTTCTAGCAAAAGTTGTAACCCATTTGGTAAGTAAATAAATAAAACTTGTTGAAAATTTTAGCAAACCTACTTGCTGTTCGCAGAAGTTTTACCAGTGACTTCGCCTCCAACTTCATACTATATCAACCCCCACTGTTCTGATAACACATGAGCGCGGGTTACAATAGCACGAAGTGGGAGGTTAAGTCATCAGCAAAGCTTCTGAAAACTGGTTATATGTATTTCTTCATAAGAGCCTGTACAACCTCAAACAATTGCTCGTTTCACTGTAAGGACCATTTCGTGCGGGTGTGACGGGGACTCTGGTTCCCTGAGATCTGTGGTACTCCGTCGAGTAGTTTAGTTTTTGTATATAGTTTGGCTGAATAAAGCATATTTTATTTATTCATATTTACCTATCCTCCACTGTTTTTATAATACTCATTCAATCCACATTGTAAATATAAATACATATTACAGGATCTGTTTTACGCCCAGCACAACTGCTATCAGGAAATAATCCTTTTTTAAAAGTTAATGAATCAGATAAAAGTAATAAAGATAAAGACACTGAAGCATCTGAAGAGAGCACGCAAGAGGTAGAGGCTCCGAAGTTTGTGCCTCTTGGCACCACAAATGTGACTCCCAGGACAACCACAACAGTGCCAGCACCTGTACAACCCCCAAGCACTTCGTCGTCAGGGTTTATCTTTGGCCAGAATCTGAGTGAGCGAGTGGTGATCAAGGAAGCAGTCAATAATGGTGATGCCTCACTTGACCACAGCTCTTCAAACGGCACATCTGAATTATTGTTCACAAGTGCTGCAGCATCTGTAAAAGAGAGTAACCAGGTTTGTAACCCTTACCCTTAATGTCTTACACCTAAAATTACCTCGTAATAATAATAACTTATGTTTTATTTTCTTGCCCAATCAATATTCCATACAATATACATGTGACGACCGAATAGTGTAGCAGTAGCGGAACCTGCCGTCTATGTTGGAGGTTGTGGGTTCGATTCCTATCGATCGATAGTCATTTACTAAGAGCCTTATAAGAATGCTCACAATCACTCAGCGGGCGATGGAGAGAGCTATGCTTGGAGCCATGTGATCAAATCAGAAATGAGATCAGAGTCTTGACTAGATTCATTGACATGGCTCAACATATTGTGAAGCTGAAAGAAACAATTATTGCTGCGATTCAATTTAAAGAACATTGTAGCCAACAAGATTACTTGACAAAATGAGAACTAGAACTGATGGCTAAGAATGCTGAGTGCAGTGCATTATATGAGGGTGCAGTGCAAAGTTGTGGGATGCACTGCATCTGACAGTCGGGCATATCAGGCTAGGATGCGCGCGTAGAGATATGTCTCTACTTTTATCGCTCTCTTTTCTCTTTCTGATCCATATTGATAGACAGGAAAAGAGAGCGGCCATATTGATAGACAGAGAAAGGGAGCGGTGACAGGGAAAG
The DNA here is from genome assembly GCA_036785405.1 of Coenonympha arcania. Taxonomy (NCBI): domain Eukaryota; kingdom Metazoa; phylum Arthropoda; class Insecta; order Lepidoptera; family Nymphalidae; genus Coenonympha; species Coenonympha arcania. The sequence continues at coordinate 7,932,791 of CM072061.1, forward strand.
AGAGCGGCCATATTGATAGACAGAGAAAGGGAGCAGTATAGAGAGATATATCTCTATGTGCGATGTTGCATAGGGAGGTGTTTCTTTTGTATAAAAGGTGAGAATAATTTTATTTGCTTCTCTTTTGGTATGCAATAATTGTATATTTGTGCCTAATGTAGCCGCATGAGGAGGCAGCCAGCGGTGAGAGCGGCGAGGGGCTGGCGGCGGCGGCGGCGGAGTACGAGCGCTCCCACGCCCGGCCGCCGCCGCCTACCTCCTACTGCGCCATGACGGGGGAGGAGGACGAGATCAATGTTCTGCAGGTGAGTTGCCATGCTTTCAACTCATGCCCTGGAAATGGGTTTTGCGAGAGTTATCGTCACAAGCATCTCCCTTGTGAAAATTTTAAAAACGAACTGCCTGCCAAATTCAAATTATATTTGATTTTTTGAAATTAGTATGCTAAAACACATTGTAGATTTGTGGCAGTAAAATAGTAAGGCAGTACATTTTTCACAGGTTTATATACAAAATCTTTGCTGAAAACTGCAAGACATTAGACTTGAGTATTTTAGTTTGACAAAAAAAAAAACAAATTCAATTTTTTTTTGACGGGCAGACCAGTGCACTCAACTTATATTGATTGTGATCCTAAGCTATAATTGGTCCACATGGTACGCAGATTTCGTGTCGGCTGTTCGCGTGGGAGAGCGGCAGCTGGCGCGAGCGCGGGCGCGGCGTGCTGCGACTCAACGACGGGGGCGCGGGCAGCGCGGGCGCGGCGCGGCTGGTGGCGCGCGTGGCTGGCTCGCTGCGCGTCGTGCTCAACACCAAGCTGTGGCCCGACATGGTGGTGGAGCGCGCCGGCAACAAGTCGCTGCGGATCACCGCCGCCGACGCGCAGCAGCAGGTCAAGCTGTTCCTGATCATGGTGAGAGCTCTTCACACTACTCTCAACGACGGCGGCGCGGGCAGCGCGGGCGCGGCGCGGCTGGTGGCGCGCGTGGCGGGCTCGCTGCGCGTCGTGCTCAACACCAAGCTGTGGCCCGACATGGTGGTGGAGCGCGCCGGCAACAAGTCGCTGCGGATCACCGCCGCCGACGCGCAGCAGCAGGTCAAGCTGTTCCTGATCATGGTGAGAGCTCTTCACACTACTCTCAACGACGGGGGCGCGGGCAGCGCGGGCGCGGCGCGGCTGGTGGCGCGCGTGGCGGGCTCGCTGCGCGTCGTGCTCAACACCAAGCTGTGGCCCGACATGGTGGTGGAGCGCGCCGGCAACAAGTCGCTGCGGATCACCGCCGCCGACGCGCAGCAGCAGGTCAAGCTGTTCCTGATCATGGTGAGAGCTCTTCACACTACTCTCAACGACGGCGGCGCGGGCAGCGCGGGCGCGGCGCGGCTGGTGGCGCGCGTGGCGGGCTCGCTGCGCGTCGTGCTCAACACCAAGCTGTGGCCCGACATGGTGGTGGAGCGCGCCGGCAACAAGTCGCTGCGGATCACCGCCGCCGACGCGCAGCAGCAGGTCAAGCTGTTCCTGATCATGGTGAGAGCTCTTCACACTACTCTCAACGACGGCGGCTGTGTGAATTGTACGTGTGCGCGTGTCTGTCTGTGTGTTTGTTACCCTTTTACGTGAAAGCTACTGAACCGATGGCCATGGAACAAACATTGATACCCTTGAAGAATCCATAGCTCCTATAGATTGAAAGTAGTAAAAAAAAACACACGCGGGCAGAGCCACAGGCAACAGCTAGTAATCCGTACTATGTACAGATCTATGCAACAATGATCGCATTCGATTCCCATCTAAGCATCTTGTAATTGTTGTAGGGAGCGCCAGGAGACATCACACAGCTGCACCGCGCGCTAATGTCGCGCATCTCACTCAGCAAACGTAGCTCAATAAGCACCAAGGAAGACGAGAAGTCCCAGCGGTCTGCCGAGCGCCTGGAGGCGGCCGCCGACGAGAACGATTACCTCGAGAAGTCGGCGGGCGACTCTAACCAAGAAGACGACTCCAACTTTGACGAGGAACAAACCGCCGACAACACTGCTGAAACGAGGCCTGATGACCAGGATAACAGATTAAGAAGTATTCATGATAAGACTGATGAAGACCTTTCTGATATGAATCAAGACGTAGCGGAAGACAAAGAAACGAAAGCACTAAAACGAAAAGAGCAGGTCGAAGACGAAACCGCGACGTCACCTAAGAGACATTGCCAAGACAATCAGTGAGTGATATTCAGTCTCAGTGTAAAATAATGCGATTTTATTTGAAAAACAAATTTACTTTTTAATAGATTCCTCGCTAAAAGCTATGAAATTCAACATGTTCATATAGGAATGCATAATATATATTTATGATGAAACAAATAACTTTCATGTTGCTGCATGCATGGGTTAGTATTAATAGGTTGATTGATGGATTCATTTACATTTTTTTCTAAATTATGTACATTGGTTGGCTCATCATTTGGAATAATTATTCTTGATGGATTAATTATTGGAATTCATAAAATTATAGTGTTTTAACACATTCCAGTGAGTGTGAAGCGATGCACTTAACGTTTGATTCGGCCGGAGCTGAATACCAAATAAATAATAATAATATGTCATGTGATTTATTTTCTCAAATATAAGCAATAAAATGTTCAACAACGTCTTTTATATCTTTTATCAAATTTTTCCCTTCATATATACATCGATACATACAAACACTATACATAATTATGTACCTACATCGATATTTATGAACTTAAATACACCTAAGTACATTTGTAGAACCAAATACTACTCAAACATGCTACGTAAACATTGCTCTAAATTATTTACGAACATGAACAAGACATTAGTGGGGTGCTATGTGCTTATTAACTTAACTACATATCAGCGCGAATTCAAACTGCCTGACGGTAATTAACTGCTTTCAGCATAAACAGCCCCAAAGTCTTTGAAAGCTTTATTATACAGGCTGATTTACTAATAATATTAATATTTTAACCATACTACTTATATGAATGATATGAACGTTTTAAATCTTTTTAACAAATGTAATATAGGAACTTGAAATTAGATGAGAAGAGAAAATGTGTGTGATCAACGGACAACCCATGGACTGACAACACAGACGGCTGACTATCCGTGCTTACCTCAGTGATACTCTTGCTAGTATTTCTACTAGAAATAACGGGATTATTTGTTCACAGGATATAAAAATAATATTGAATCAGTACGTAAATATATGTCTCCAAACCCTAAAAGGTATCTAGCCAAAGATTATTATTAGGCCTTCTGAATAATGAATCTTTGATTGAATTTCTGAATCATATTGCAACCGCCTTTACATAAGTGTATATGTCTAATTATTTGTACATACCTACCCACTGTGTAGCTACAGCTATATATTCTGTTAAGTTTGATTCAATCTTCAGAGTCTTGTTTTGTGTGGGTACACATTATCGACAAAATTGTTATAAGATGTTCGAAACTTTTGAAGCGTTTCGACCACAATTCAATACATTAGCGTACGTTGGATATTTTAAAATAGTCACGGAGCCTGTGGAAAATTGGAAATGCACGTTGCATTACTACTATCGCATTTTAGTGTGGATTGCTGTCATTATTTACAACATGCAACTCATACTTCGTTCGATTCAGGCAAGATATAAGTAGTAAACTAAAAACCAAAAGTAAGATCCAAATCAGTGGATGAGCCATGAGGGCTGATATTATCATCTATTATTATTTTCATATTTAATTTAACTCTCACACCCGACACACGATAAATATATATAAAAACCAAAGACATACAATAAACTTACTTAAATACGCGAAATTTAAATAAACATACATAAACGTTACACACATAAGTACATATATGTGCCGGGCGGAGGACTACACCCCGGCAGGGGAGACCAAACGGCCGGGGGTCAGGGCGACAGGCTAAGAAACCGGCGGACTATCCTAGCCGAGTCGAGCACCACCGCCCTCTGCATCTTGGCCGCAAGTGAATTACCACGGAAACCCAGTCGCCGCAGATGGTGAGCGAGGCTGACTGGGATTAAACCATTGGCAGATTTCACGATTGGAATGGTTTCAGTTGACTCCACGTGCCACATGGCGGAAACCACGTGAGCCAGATCTAGATACTTTCGTTTTTTCTCTGTCTCAGCCCTCACGAGATTCTCGTCATGCGGAATCGTGATGTCCACCAAAAACACCCGCGACTGTGCCCGGTCCATCACCACGATATCAGGCTTGTTAGCCAAGATCGTCCTGTCCGTGATGATTGACCGGTCCCAATAGAGCCGGACGCCGCCGCGCTCGAGGACAGGAACCGGCGTGTACCTATAATAGGGCACTCTCTCATCCAGGAGTCCGTATTTCCAAGCAAGCTCTTGGTGGAGTATTTTGGCTGCTTGGTTGTGCCTGTGCAGATACTCAGTGTTGGCAAGCGCCGAACACCCCGAAAGCACATGTCTGAGTGACTCACCGGGATGGCGACAGGCTCGACAAATGTCGTGAGTGCCATCCTTCAGAATGTACTTTCGGTAGTTCCGCGTCTTAACCACCTGATCTTGTATTGCACAGACAAAACCCTCGGTTTCCCCAAAGAGGTCACCGAAACGCAGCCACTGCACGGACGCTTTTTTATCTACGTGGGCCTCATGAAGGGCCTTAAAAAAGCGTCCGTGCAGCTCCTTCCCTTTCCATACGGACTCCCGGTCAGAGGTGCTAAGCACAACCGGTCCCTGCCACTGTGCTGGCCAAAGATAGGGGGGTCAGTCCTTTATCACATTCTATGACTTCCCGATGCACCGGGGACTCCCTCTTCGTCATGAAGTAAGTTCTGAGGCTGGATATCTCCCGATTGTGCATGGTCTTGACATTGAGCATGCCTCGACCACCACACTTTCGGGGGATATACAACCTCATTACAGAAGACTTCGGGTGGTGCATACGATGGGTAGTCATAGTTATGCGGACTTTCCTATCCAGGGCATCTAGCTCGGTTTGAGTCCATCTGAGCACGCCAAAGGTGTACATGAGGACGGGCATGACCCAGCCGTTATAGGCTCGGACTTTATTGGCACCCGACAAATAACTCTTACAGATCTTTGCCAGGCGCCTAAAAAAGGCCTCGCAAACTGACTGTTTTATGTCCGCCTCCTGAATCCCTAAAGATTGTGACATGCCCAGATACCGGTATGACTCAGCCTCGGAGAGGGTCTTGATGCTCGCAGGCTCGAGACTTATCTCGGCCGAGCGAGCGACCTGTCCCCTCTCCATCATCTATTATTATTATTGAGCTATTATTATCTATCCAAGAGCACTGAGTCTTTATTTATTTTATTTTGCAACAAATAAACGACGTACCCGACTTGGTAGGCTCATGGGACCTCTATGGTCATGGCAATAGACTGCTTAAGGTAAGTGAGGTATAATTCGGTATGTTTGGTAATTTCGGTAGTTTTTGCTTCTGGCGTAAAAATAAGCAATAAAGACATCAGATAAATAAATTAAACGTAAATTCTAAATCTTCTTCATATTACCCGTCAAAAAGTTGAGTATGAGAATTTTGGTGATAAAGCTCAGACCAATACGAATTTTTAAAACCTAGGTGGGCCGCAAACCGCTGTATGACACCCGCGCGCTTGTGTTTACCGTAAGCTTTAACATCAAACTTCATAAGCTTATAGAAAGACAACGGTAAGTCTATTTGAATAAAAATTTTTATAGTGTTAATGTGTGTTTCTTGACAATTAATATAATATAGGACCGAGATAAATCCAATTACTAATTTCACTTAAAATTGCAATTAATCGACTCACGAAATAGCCCACATCTTACTTTTCTTAGGTGGCGTATTTCGTGACACTACCGAATTAAGAATTTTCGAGTTCCTTTTTTAAAGCTTGTGTATTAATTTATTAATTAAGATATTTTAAATACGAAATCAAAATCATAATATGAAAGTAATGAAGTTTCTTATGAGCTAAATTCGGTATATGATTTTTTCAATAAAATTCCTTAAATACGAGTTTGAACTAGACCTAAATTTGTATTTTTAAGGTGAACTCGCGTAAGTACTTGCAGCATGGTTTTATTTATAGATCGTTTTGCGTCATTTATTTTCAATTATTATCGTTTTATTTAGAGTATTTAATAGTTACTTTAAATGGTTTTTAAATGATCTACAAAATAAAGTGCAGGGCTTTTCTAAAATAAGTGTCACGAAATAATATACTTTTATTTTAGCCCTCAATTTTAATTTCGTGATAAGTAAACCCTCTAAGGGACTTAAACTAAGTATTAATGCATGCATGAAAGTCTATCATTTTATTAGTTTTATCGATGAAATAATGCTTTCGAGATCTCGGTTAGTAAATATGAAGTTCAAAATTTCAAGTTTCAGTACAAACCTCACTAACTCAACTCAAAATTCTCCGTAACATAAAGAAAGAAACTATTCCCATCAGATAACTGCAGGCGTTACTTTGTGATGGTTCAAACCTTCACAAAGTAACGCCTGCAGCTATTTTTATATCTTATAAGATTATTAGGAAAAAATTAAAGTTATTAATCTCTTAATATCTTAAGTAATCTGAATTAATTGAACCGAGCTCACAAGGCTTCAAACTTGCTTAAATTACCTACTATTAAAGTTGGTTAAGTTTTTCAAAATTTGTAGTTTTTTTTAAATAGTAAAAGAAGTTATTTTTAAACTAAAACTATAACACGAAAATATATACATATAATCAGAAATTCCGATTTTTCAAGTTGAAATAATAGCAACAAAATCCTTTGTATTGCAAAATCCATGTCAAATTAAACTCGTTAACTACATTTTTTCTTCAAGAAATTGGTATTCGAGTTATGGAGATGCCAATGTATGCCGTAAGAGATATTTGAGTAATCTCTACAATATAATATATGGTTAGGTATTAGCAATGAAGAGTTGTGTTACTAGTAAATTAGTAATTACCACTACCTTTTAGGTATTTTTTTATTAATTTTTATCTTGAAATCTAACGAACCGATTTTGTTTTTCTTTTTACTAATGTAAAGCTAAACACTATTTTGGATGGATATAGGCTACTTTTTATCTCGGAAAAATCTACTGTTCCTAAGGTATGCAAGCGATACCGCGGGAAAATGTTATGATTAGAGGACAGTTTGTAATTAAAACTTAATTTGAGCTTAATGGTACATGTTTTACCTTTAAATATTGAATATTTTTATTGCTATATTAATGTTATAAACTCCTCTTATAATTTTATTTAAAATGTTTTAGTATAATATCATAAATTATTATACAAAACTTTATCCCGAAATAAGAACCCTGAATTCACGAATTAAAAAGTTGAGCCAAATTTTATCACGAAATAAGAAGCAAAAAGGAGGTCTGCAAATAAATTAATAAAAAAGCAAGTTCTACCTGATACCACTTAATTCAACCACGTATTACACGTACGCAAAAGACCAATGTTTTATTGAAAAAACTTTCAAACAGGAATCAGGTATAGATTTTTTTATATTAAATTTTTAAGTCGTCATAGCTTTAGACTACCGAATTACACCTCACTTACCTTAATTAGTACAGATTAAGTAACATACGGAGTTGCCTCCTGTGGAGACTATCCCAGGTACATCGTCAGTTCGTGCAACTAAATGAGTATAACGTCTGATAAGTGCGATTGCTTGCTGGCTTGTTAGTTGGACCTGTAGAATAAACAAAGACAAACCTATCCGTCGCATAGAAAGTAGCCCACCAGCGAACTTCGAAGCGTTCCTTAAGGCTTAGGCCACTGTTTCCTTTATTATTTATAGGAAAATTTGTATTACAGACCCTTCATTGCACCGAACAACTTCTGGGAACCTTGCTAATCCTGCTGACCACTTTGAATACGCTTGGCAAACAAATTGCTTTTAATTTCCGTGTCCGACGCATCGACAAAGTTATTGATGTCATCAGAAGTAAGTAATTTCAGAGGGAGATAAATAATTCTACTGAACAAGCTGCGACAACCCAGTGGATCAGACTTCTGATTTATATCGGATTTAAAGATTGTTTGGTCAGGGGTCGAAAACCATAGGTAAGCCTTTGAGGAATAGTTATTTGTTATGCAAGGCCGCAAAATGGATTTTTGGGCCGAGTGTCAAATTTGAATGCTGAGCGGCGAAGGATTCTAGGGTTGAACCCTGAGCGCAGCGAGGGGTTCAAAAATATAGAATCCTGAGCAGAGCGAGGCATTCAAAGACACGAGACCCAAAAAAATTTGCGGCCGTACGTAACACAAAATTTTTCATCTCACCACAGCGAGGAAAATTACTAGAAGATCACTTGGATCGGCATTGCGAGTATGCTAGATGTTGTCTTTAGTAATACTTTGCAATAACTTCACTCACTTAATTAAATTTCCACTTTAAATCTTCAATCATGTTATTACTAAACATTAATGAATAAAAACATGATATTATTATTAACATTCATCACGATTAGAAAAAAAAATTGAGAAATTCTTTTTTCTATTCTACCTACTTTTTTTTTAATGCGTTTAGAAATGTCAATTTCTAAGAACCAACGATAATAGAAAATTAAAAAAAAAATAACAATAATTAGATAAACAATGAGTAAATATCATGGATTTAATTAAGTTTCCTTTATTATTCATAAAACTAAATAAGAGTTATTATTTTTATCGATATTCTAAGAAAAATGTAAAAAATAAAAAGTAAAGTACCTATACAAACTCTAAGGTCGAACTTCGTTACTGACCGTATGCGTGATTAAAAAATTGGTTGTCTGTAAAGTCGGTTTACTGACGATAGTTGAACGTGACAACGTCTTCTTTGTCGCTCGTTCCGCGCTCGCGAGGTAACGCCGGTAACGCCGCATGAGCGAGGTATCGCCGGATGAGTCATGTTTTTTCGTGCGTGCAACCGGCTCTATCGAATTATAAGACGTTGTCACGTCAAAAAAAGTCTTCATGACATTATAGACGCAATACGAGAGTACGTCATGTTCGTTTTTGGAAATGCTTTGCGGCCCTAGGGCGGGAAAGGATTTTCATACTACTTTCTCGCCCTAGGGAGGAAAGAAAATTCTTTTGGGCCCTAGGGAATATAATAGCATTTTCCGCCCGCATTTTGGGCATTAAAAATGCGTTTTCCGAGCGGGTGAGATGAAAATTAAATTTCTATGCATAACGATGAGAGAAAACATTTTAAGGAAACCATGCAATGAGACTGCTCCATAATTTTCTTCAATGTGCACATAGGTAAAGCATGCCCAAAAAGCTTCTCATTCTGGAAGGAGACCCTTTGCATGTTGTGGGCCATACAATGGAACGGCGAGTTCCAACGGCGAACTGCAATGCGAAGTTCCAATGGCAACTGAAATTAAATTCATTTTAGGTACATCTTTCGCATCTAAAAATTCATTCCATGAGGACATAGCGAAGGCTAATGCCGTATCGATGATTCGTATCCACAAATTATATCTCACAGCTGTGAGCATTTGCGGCGTTCTGTTTACTAGTTACCCACTAATAAATAGAAGTTTGGGTCAAGAAGCTCATCTTTTCGGATACTTTCCTTTCGATACAAGTGAGGCGCCAATGTAAGTAGCGATATTGAGAGAGAAAATGCTGTTATTATTATCACAATTTTTATAACTTTAATAAAGTTGCCATAGTAAACTTTAAAAACATTCATTTTTTCCAGATTTCATTTAGCAGTTGTGTATATGGGTGTCCTTATTACTCTGCAAGCTTTTGGCCATGTGACCATGGACTGCATTATCGTAGGATTTTACGCGCAAGCTAAAACGCAGTTGCAGATTTTAAAATATAATTTTGAACATTTCCTAGATGAATTCGAACGCAACGCAAAAACTTCGAAGCATTTTCGATATATTGACGATGATGACGACCATAAGCGTAAATTACAAAATAAATTCGTTACCTGTTTGGACCATTATGCAAACATTGTTTGGTAAATATGTTATAGGCATAAGCATAATACAATATTTGTATGCTGGCACTCTACGGCCACGAACCCTTTGACAATCTACGCTTCTACGGAGTTATATAGATATCGTCACTAAGCACTCTATAGTGCTTAGTGATGATATCTACGGACTCTACGGCGTAGATATCTTCACGGTAGTAGTTGTGGGCACTCTACGAACTATACAGCGAGCTCTTCGATACTCTCTACGCCTCTACGCGTTACGATAGGTTGTGGGTACTCTACGAATTCTACAGCGAGCTTTTCGATACTCTACGCCTCTACGGCGTAGATATCTTCCCGAAAGTAGTTGCCTGTTGCGGGCAATCCACGAACTATACAGCGAGCTCTTCGATACTCTACGCCTCTATGCGTTACGATATGTTGTTGGTACTCTACGAACTCTACAACGAGCTTTTTGATACTCTACGCCTCTACGGTGTAGATATCGTCACGATAGTAGTTGTGGGCACTTTACTAACTCTACACCGAGTTCTTCGATACGATAGCTGCTGTAGTGGGTACTCTACGAATTCTACTTACAGCGAGCTCTTCGATATTCTACGCCTCTGCTGTGTAGATATCTTCGCGACAGTAGTTGTGGGCACTCTACGAACTCTATACAGTGAGCTCATCGATATCTATAACTCTACTCCTCTACGCGTCATAGCTGCTGTTGTGGGTACTCTACGAGCTCTACAGCGAGCTCTTCGATACTCTACGGACTCTATAGTGAGCTCTTTGATACTCAACACCTCTATGAGTCACGATAGCTGCTGTTGTGAGTACCTCTACGAGCTCAACAGTTACAGCTCTCTTTGATACGCTACGCCTCTACGGAGTAGATGTCGGCACGTTAGTTGTTATAACTATAGATAGTTAGTCCAGGGCGAACTTTTCGAATGTTTGGAGATTTTCCGTTTTAGGTTAGCAAAGGAAGTGGAATCTATATTCGGTGAAGCGATGTTCGTCCAATTTCTCGCCATGGTTTGGGTGATTTGCATGACCATGCACAAAATTGTTGGGGTAAGGTACTTTCATACAAAAAAAACTACCTGAGTTAAATTTAGTTAAATTAATATTGGTAACGGTTTTCTTTTAGCTGTCCATTTTATCAGCGGAATTCGTGTCGATAGCGCTGTACCTCGGCTGCATGTTGGGACAGCTCTTTATTTACTGCTATTATGGAACACATCTTAAGACTGAGGTACCTAAGCACAATAAAGAGTTAATTTGATGCAATTGACTCCTTATTCGCATTTTCTTGGATACGGATTGGAACACCGCGCGAAAACTAAATTGTGTGTATGTACTGAACTGAATTCTCTTAACTGCGTAGAGGGTGGTTTAAGCAATTTTTAGTGTCCTGCAGTTTGAAAACTATAGAGAAAATAACTTTCATATTTAAACGACATTTATTTTTCATCTCACCCGCTCGGAAAAGGGTTTTTTAATGCCCAAAATGCGGGCGGAAAATCCTATTATATTCCAAAAGAATTTTCATTTATCCCTAGGGCGAGATAGTAGTATATCCTTTCTCGCCCTAGGGTTTAATTTCTCTTGAATAACCCCATGTAGAAGCTTTGAGGGAACACTACTACTGGTACAAGAGCATTTTACAAGAGCCTGTACGTTAGTCCTATGTGAAACAAAGATATTTTGACTTTGACTTTTGACTTTGGTAACTGGTTCGATAATATGCTTGTGCGCGAAATAAAAAATTCCCAACAAAAACATTTTCATGTAAAATGTTGCCAGACGAGCATAGGGCTCACACCGTCAAAAAGTTATCAGATCTCATATAGGGCAAGACTTCTAACTCTATACACCCTAAAATAGAAGCTCTAACTTAACAAACTCTACACTTTAGTTACAATAATGTCTTGGCCGTTTCGCTACCGTCACATGGTCACATAAGGGTTTAAAAATACGGCGAAACACTTCGAGAAAAGATAGGTAGGTAGTGCCCTCACGCTTCGCTTGGCTCGTCTTGGCGGGGACACTACCGTGTCCCCAGATCTGGCAAACCGGGTGGTCGAGGATGGTCGGGTGGGGAGGAGGAGTGATGTATGATTTTGAGGATATTTCCAGAGTGAACGGGTGAACGACTCTGCGTATCAGTCGGGGTGGCAGTCGCTCTCGCCGGGCTTCCGGCGCCAGCTGGTAACGCTGATGGAAATTTGCAAACGCACGGTGGAGCCTCGCACTGCCTATGTCATACCTATGTCAATTGAAACGTATATTTCTGTAAGCGATCTCTTTTACATTTTATCAAGCTAAAATTTGGAAGAAAAAAAATTACCAAAGAAGGCCTAAAAGCGAAGGCGAAGGGTTGGTGGTGTGTTTGGTTGTTTTTGCAGATACTTACCTATATAATTATCTCTAAATTATTAGGTAATAGGTACCTATACCTACTTTCTAAGACATGTATGACTATCTTCTTTTGTATTCAAGAAAAAGTTTTATTAATATTATTTTATTTTTTCAGGTTTTAAGATCATCTTACGCACTCTTTACAATTTTGGATAGAAAATAAACGTAAACAATGATTATACATATTAAATAGATAAATACGTTCCTATTTCAAAAAGATATTGGGTGTTCCTATTTCAAAAAGATATTTGTCTGTTCCTATTTCAAAAAGATACACGTGTGCAAGTTTTAATTAAATCTTACTAGATCATGAGTGTATATCATTTCCTGAATCATAAGGCCATAGCAGTAGCTAACATCTTATAACGAGACTTCAAACGATTTATAAACAGCTTCATAATCTGCCGTCTATTGTCGGTATCCGTTGAGAAACAAACATTCGGGGGAAACTAAAAATAATATCTCTATCGTTTATTCGCGACTGGATTCTCGTATACTTGTCATTATTTTAAGCGCATTTTTGTGTATCGCCTAAACTCTGTAGCGCGTGCGCAGGCGGCGACTGTTGACTCACGATCTGCGACTCCGCAGACGTTGCGTGTGAACTCGCCTCTTCATTCTTCAGTGCTCCGTACGTCGTAAGTGCTGAAAGTTGTGTAAAAAGTTGTATCCGGCCGCGAATGGTTCGCGTGGAATTCCGTTTATAAATACGCATACTTGCGGCGGAGCGCGCGGTTCGCAGTCGGCGACTCGGCGGTGCAGCGGAGTTCGCGCCCAGCAGCGCGTCGCGCGACCATGCGCGCGCGCCGATGATATTCACCGGCGGGGGGGCGCGCCGCCGCACCTCGCCCGCGCCGCCGCGCTCGCGCCCTCCCGCTTACCAGCGCCTTTATGCTGAAAATGTAAGTTTCAGTATTGATGTCTATTGTACCTTAAACTCCTCCTCATAATCTCCTCGTTTTATTGATACCTAATTCCTATCGATATTACGAAGTGTGAAACATCAACTGTTTGTCTTTGGTTGTTTATTTGGATGTTTTTTATTTATTCGCGCCTCAACTAACTACTGAAACCTGACATATTACCCTATAATATGTTAGTAAATTAACGTCCTCGAAAAATCTGAATTACACGCAGGGAAAACCACAGCGTAACTTACTCGACCGATATCTATTGGTCTTCCGATATCATAATATCTAGGTGTTCCTTAGGGCGGATTATTCGTATGTAAGTAAATATACCTACCTAATAAAACTTAGGCTTAACTTAGAGGCACTTGTAAAATGTCATAATCTACTGTACTATAAGCTGTTTTGTCACCCTGAGAAGTAGGTAACTACAGCTACCTGTGTTGAACATAACTTTTATTGTAAGTCTTTACGCTGATAGACGTGGATAGGTAGGTAGGTACGCATTGTACCCATTGGGAAATCAAGTCTTTGTCGGTAGCCTTTCCATTCATTAGATTTGAAAATTGAAATAGGTACGCAACTTGCTAATTAATTTATCACACTGTACCTATTATTTTATTAAGTTAATTGCCAGGTAATTTAATTAAAAGAGTTATTCTAGGTACCTACCTGCCTCTAAGTATGACAGTTATCAACTTAATGTAGGTATATTATAGATAGGTACCTACTTACCCTTTCGAATTCGAAACTATTAGAAAAGTTTTAAATGCATTGTAGATGCAATACCCGTGTAAAGTCATGTAGATATTGTGTAATATATCAACGAGTACGATGTAAATATTTCCACAAGCTTTGTAGCATATACGTACTTATGTACACGCGTTCGTATGTTAAAATTACAACCACGCAGAAGAATACGGTGATAAATGTATGTAGGTACCTACCTACCTATAAACGCACCTTTAAAATCTGCTAAAGACCAAATCATGGACAAAAGAAAGTTAAACTTATAAAAAAAGCTAATTATTCAAATTTTGCCCATTCCTCAACATCATCGATTTCTTCGCTACGTAAGCCTCGTAAGGCAATGTTTTATATGTTGGCAGCATTAGGGTACTTTTGGCTGGACATCTTTGGCCAAGTCAGCCGCCAGCAAATCGTACCCTATCGAGTCTAACATAGGGATACAACTTCCACGGTATACTCGATTCTGCTTTCTGAAACATTTTAATTATAAGTATATTCAACCTCTGTTAGTGCCGAAACATAATTAATTACCTATGTTACCTATTGAAAATGCTAAAAACTCAAAAGGGCTTAAAAGTCGATTAAACTTACTAATATATATATCATTCAATCCACGAAGACGCGCCCACTCTGTCAAAACTGCTTATGTTACATTCGAATCGTATGGAGTTTGAGTGGGGCGCGTCATCGTGGATTGAAATATCCAAATATGGGCAAAATATTGTAGACTACATAAACGTAAGAGATCCTCTATGTCTAGTAATTAGCAATAAAATGAGTGTAAAGTTAACCATCGTGATCATCTGGTAAACTGGAGCAACGGAGTCGGGACTCGAGGCTCGGAAAATCCAGTAAGAATCAAGGTTGAGTGGCGTAAGTAGTATAGCATCGAACAGTAAATGCAGGGATATAAATAGAGAAACAGCGCGCTTAAACGTTTGATGGGATCGGGTATGTACTGTACATGTCGAAGTTATCGTTGGTAGTAAGTAGCGGTAGTTAATTATTCCTACTATTCCCTTAAATATCTCAATATTAAGTCCCTATTTAATCTCCACATCCTTTTTTTTTTTTTTTACCCACAGAAAATGCCTGACGCATACCCCTCCGTCAGGGGACACGGAGGGGTTATGTGGGGCTTGCACCCACTAAAACCTGTGCTTTGCCACGACGGACCACGTTGGCGGGAGTACGGGATTCACTTGCGTATTCACCGCGCTCCCGCCAGGCCTCGACCCGCCACCGAAGCGGCAGGTCCCGCCGCTGCTGCCGGCAGCCTGGCCGCTGCCAACCCTCCTGGGAGGCGCGTCCCGAACAGGTCGCGCCACCACCTCGGCCTGTCGGTGGAATTCGAGTGACGGACGCCAGAACCCCTTACGTACGTCACCCGCAGGCCGGCACCGGTCGCCGAAGGAAGGTGTTCGCACCCCAGCAACCGGCGCGTCTCCTGCGAGAGGGATGTGCCGCCGTAAATATCCCTCTCGATGAGCGTTCCCGCTCACTTCGGTGATTTTTTTACGAGGTTGTCTCCTTCGTAGTGCCCCGAAGGGACTTGTGGGCGTTTCCGCCCCCGCCTGTAATTTTTTAATGAGGTTTTCTTCCTCCTCCGGGGTTGGTGCGTTTCGACACTGTGCCCTCTGCTGGGACTCAGAGGGACACGCGAAGAAACGTCACCTATCCGCCGGGCCAAGCTATTCGCCGTCGGTTATTAACCGACGTTACCAGGGAGCACCGGCCCGTGCGCTACAGAGAGGCACCGTAGCACTCGGGCACTCGTGGAGGTTGCTTGGCGGAGCCCCCCAATCTCCACATCCTGCTGTGAGAGAGTCGGTAGCAATATCGATGCATAAAGCTCTCTTTGTCAAGTTCACGCTTTTCGCTAACTCACACTTTAATTTAATAATACGTTAGTAATACGTTTACTTTCAATGGACCTTCAACTTGTTAATTTTCGCCCATCATACCTTTTAATAAGTTTTCTAGTAGCTACCTGTTAGATTATATTACGTGAATGAAAACAATTACTATTCTATCGCCCGACGTAGCTAACGTCGGGCGATAGAATGACGTGTTGCATTGATGCGAGTTGCGACATGGATGCGATGCGAGCTGAATAGTTGGATATGTCAAGCAATTCTTTATAGTATGAGCCATTCACACAATCCACTGCATATATCAAATCGGACACTTGCCAGGGAATTCAACAAAAAGACCTTGAGGGAGCGATGATTTCTTTGCGAAAACCGGCAACTAGTAGCTAACGTCCGCCTGTAGGTAAGGGCGGGACGTTAGTAGCTGTATACCGACGTATAAACAAAAAAAATACAAACGCAAAGTGTGACATGTAATTTGGCGATGTATCGAGACGTGGAAGTTGTCTACACTGACGTGGAATGTCGATTTTGTATCGGGTACGTTTGCCGATGCCACTTTATATTAGTGTTTTCAATTGACAAGTGGTTTTAAAGATATCGGTAATCTTTCAGCATCAGGAACTGACATAGATGAAACGCCTTTGTGTGGTTTACGAATGGATACCTAAAGCGGTACGTACGTGCGTGCGAGGAAAGCACGTCTGTGCGTACCAACGTACGAATAGAATACCTATCTACAGAGTAAAGACGCGGAAGAAAGGGCGTCTAATTAAATGTTATCGCGAAAACCCGTTTAGGTATAAGTAAGTACTTTCTGGCAAGGTAAAGTCTAGATAACGTGCGATGCTAAGTGTATATGAATTTCTGGAACATATTTTGTAAATAATCAACTGTTTGATTCAAAATCAGTAAAATACATATTAAATAGTGCTATTTTAATGATTTCAGTGGTTCCCGGGCGTAGGCGGCGCGGGTGGCGCACGCGACTCCGAGCAGGAGGTGCGTCGCTCCCGCGGCAAGCGCATCACGCAGCGGCGCGGCGCTATCAAGCACCACAAGTAAGCTGCTTTAGCAATAGACATGATTCGGTGGTTCCCCGGTACTGGAGACGCGCGCAACTCCGAGCAGGAGGTACGTCGTAACTCGTACTTGCGGCAAGTGCATCACGCAGGGGCGCGGCGCTATCAAGCACCACAAGTAAGATGCTTTAGCAATAGACATGATTCGGTGGTTCCCCGGTACTGGAGACGAACGCAACTCCGAGCAGGAGGTGCGTCGTAACTCGTACTTGCGGCAAGTGCATCACGCAGGGGCGCGGCGCTATCAAGCACCACAAGTAAGATGCTTTAGCAATAGACATGATTCGGTGGTTCCCCGGTACTGGAGACGCGCGCAACTCCGAGCAGGAGGTGCGTCGCACTTGTGGCAAATGCATCATGCAGTGCCGCAACGCTATCAAGCACCACAAGTAAGCTGCTTTATCCATTGACGTGATTCGGTGGTTCCCGTGTGCAGGAGGCACGCGTGACGTCAAGCAGGAGGAGTGTCACTTCCGCGACAAGCGCATCACGCACGGCGCAACGCTATTAAGCACCACAAGTAAACTGCTTTCTCCAATGACGTGATTTGGTGGTTCCCGGGTGCAGGAGGGCCCCCGCGTTACACAAGATGCTTTATCAATTAGGCGTGTTCCCGGATATTCATGGTGAATTCTATGATTAATTTCCTAAAATGGACACTTCGAAGTCTTGATTTTATTAAAAAACAATGAGGTTGATAATGACATACCTATCTGTAATTATACAACTCTACCTATGTTCTACAATATGTAATTTACAATTTTCGAAAAATTAAACCCATGTCTAAGTTTATTTTTCATTTCATTTTATTAAAGAAATTTTTGTTTTCTCTTATAGAGTCCACGAAGTGAACGGACACCGCTTCGTGGCGAAGTTTTTCCGGCAGCCGACTTTCTGCGCATTTTGCAAAGAGTTCCTGTGGGGGTTCGGCAAGCAGGGCTACCGCTGCGTGGTGTGCCAGACCGCGGTGCACAAGCGATGTCACAGCAAGTTGCTGGGCAAGTGTCCCGGCTCCACCGCCTACTCGGATGCCACTGTGGTACGTGCCATATAATATGATCACACTGATATCATTAAGGCGAAAGTTTGTGTGTTAAGTGTGTGTGTGTGTGTGTGTGTGTGTGTGTGTGTGTGTGTGTGTGTGTGTGTGTGTGTGTGTGTGTGTGTGTGTGTGTGTGTGTGTGTGTGTGTGTGTGTGTGTGTGTGTTTTTGTTTTTCATTGACGTCGCAACTATTGAGTCGGTTTTGCTGAAATTTGAATCTTTTTATCCTGGAGATATCCATGCTTCCCACGAGAATTGTAAAAACCGAAATTCACGCGGGCGGAGCCAGGGGCATCCGCTAGTATTAGTAGTATATTAGTGCTCGTCACAGAAAGCTGTGGATCGTTCAAATGGAACGAAATTAAAAAAAAATTTATGAAGTTGACAGTTGTCTGCGCAAAAGTCACATAATTTTTTTGATTTCGCTTCATATGAGTGATCTACTGGTTTTGCGACGATCCTCTCTTAGTCCTATGGCTGTGGCTGCAGACCTCAAAAATTAAAAAATCTATAATAAGATACCAAGATCCAAGATATTCCAATTCGAATATCTTGGAAAACTGAGTGCACGAAGAAATTTTAGCAATTTATATTAAAAAAATATAAAGTTTATCCGCCTATCAAATAATCACGGGATGGTGTGGAATAGTTTTTTCATTTTCATCAGTACCTAGGTTCTCAGAGTAGGTTATTTGACTTTCGAAGGAAAACAATACATAATATAGCTCTCAGAATACAGAAGATATAGCTATTTCACCTCTATTTCACGTTTATTTGACGGCGGTTAAAGATTAAAAAAATCTCATACTAAATTAGAGTTTGATTGGTTAGGGTCTAAAACGAACGAACTAGTGACTGGTGTGGACATGATCATTACCGAACGACCTGATGGAATGAAAAATGATTTCAAATTTTGTGTTGAGCAAAAAATATTTAGTGTAATTGTAACTTACCTATCAATAGTAGATACAAGTTTGTTTGTTGCAGTATTTGAGAGAGAGGTTCAAAGTGGACGTGCCGCACCGCTTCCGCCCGCACCAGTTCATGTCGCCCACATTCTGCGACCACTGCGGTGCGTTGCTCTATGGCTTCTTTAAACAAGGCCTCAAGTGTGAAGGTAACATCGTTTTGAAATACATATTAATATGCTAGATTACTTTAAAAAAGACTTTAGAAATACGATAGATACATTTTTGCAATACGCCGGCCTTTTTGCCTGCGAAATTCTAATATTACTTATCTGGTTTTTCGCAGTTTGTAAGCAAATTAGTTTACACTCTACTTACTTATAACTCATTGTAAACTCATGACACATAACTACTGCCATAAGCGTAGTATGTCTTATTAGCTTACAAATTGCGAAAAACCAAATGAAAATTACGAGCAGGCAGATCCGTTTAGTTCGCCTTGGGGCGAGTGTGCCCTAGAAATTCAATTTTTTGTGGTTTTTTGTAATTTGTTAGCTAATAAGACATTGGTGTCGATTCTGTTGGCGTTTCTCTAAACTAATAATCGTTAAAATTAGAGTTAGAGAGGTGTGCTATTCAGAAGACACACTAAATGACAGATATCTAACTTAAAATTTAGTTTGACAGCTCCAAACTATTCAATTTAGATTTTAGAGAGCAAAAGCTATTCTGTTGTACGCGCTAACTTTCTAAGATAAGAAAAGTCAACCTAAAATTCTTTAAATTTAGAGAGGACCTCAGGAGGTGCCGCCTAAATTTAACTCGTCTGCCGTAAAGTCGTAAACCACGGATTTTTATTTAATATTGCAAGAAATATTTTTAATTCGATTCAAATTTAATATTACTAAGTGAGAAAATTAGAAAAAACTAGTAATTTTATTTATTAATTTTTACTTGCTGGTGTGATAACATCAAAATCATAAATTTAAAAATTTAAATCGTCTCAAAGTGGAAGAATACGTGATTGCAACTCTGATTGATTCCAGAGAAAGGTAATTTTATACACAGATTTTAATTTTATAATATTCTTATTCTTAGGTAAATAAGTAGGTAGTATTGTGAAGAGGAAAGATAGGTCTGCACCTACTATAGACCTTTCTTTCCTTACTTCCTACAGACTGTGTAGTCTCCTCTAGGAACAGAAATACATCTAGGCAACTAATTACGAGACACTTAAGGAATGCGAATGATTTATATACTTAGCTGTACCTACCTACCAATCTACTGTACCTACTTAATTGTGCTTTGTTACCGTGACAACCGTGTTTGACAACCGTGATATGAGTATAGACAAGGTTTAGATAATTAATCGAAGATAATAGGCCTAATCACATGAAGAACTAAACAAAATATCGATTTTCGGCACTTTGTAAGGTGATTGGAGCAAAAAAAATCAATAAAATTATTACTTTTGTATTTTAAGTAACTTATTTTGATATTTTGACGTGACAACGTCTTATGAATCGATAGAGCCGGTTGCACGCACAAAAAAACATGACTCATCCGGCGTTACCTCGCTCATGCGGCGTTACCGGCGTTACCTCGCGAGCGCGGAACGAGCGACAAAGAATACGTTGTCACGTTCAACTATCGTCAGTAAACCGACTTTACAGGCAACCAATTTTTTAGCTCAAATTATTTTAAAAATTAATAGAAAAAATAATAAAACAACATTTGTGGAGTTTCTTTATCATAAATGGCAGCACTACAGTAATCACGAGTAACTAAATTTAAACGTCAGTTTAGCGAGCCTTTTAGAGATTCTTAATTTAGTTGAAGCTGCCAAGCGAATGTCACTTAGAGATACAGACACCTAAATTAAAATATTTTAGTTTAGTTTAGGTTTAGAGATTTTGCACAACAGAATCGACACCATTTATTGGCTTATTGCGAAGAACCATAAAAAATTTGAAATTCGCGGGCACACCATTAATACAATTTGAAAGGTCGCCTATTCCAGTCTATATTCTGATTTTGGTAAATGCATGTTTCAGATATTTTTGCTAGGAATGTGATATTGAACCAAATTAATTGAAACGTAAACGTAAAAAAAACGTACTATATAATTTAATTGATGTTAATTAAGTATCTATTATCGGCGCGCGAGTTGAATGCAGTCGTCCCACTGATCTCTATTACTGGGTTCGGCGGCCAACTTCGGAAAGCTACGGGAGTTCGCGCACGCGTGGCTGCATAAGAGGCGAAGCGGCTTGAAGTGACACAGAGAATTTATGCTGGGGACATGGCGACGGCGCGAGGCGAGTCCGTCATTGTATCGTCCTGCCCCAGAATGGGGAGAGTGAGCCCATATTAGGGACAAGGAGCGAGAGGAAACAACTTGTAGGGTCAAGAAGGCGCCTCGGGAACACGCCAAGAGCAAGTACCGAACGGGCGCCATCCCGCGTTTCGGCCCCCATAACCGCGAGGTTGATTGGGCCATGGGTGGTGGCGGGTTGATCTCTATTACTATAGTTATACGCTGGATCAAACATTCATCATCAATACAATTGACAGTTCATTTTTTGTGGCGATTTGAAGCGCCCGTCTTGAAGGTACACGGTACTAAATTGACATTTGTTGGTAGTGACCGCGAGTCATTTTATTTTAGTTCCATGGGTGCTCACGCCAGGTTACGCAACAATCAGCGCCAAAATGGCGAAAATCAAGTGTCTTCATTTTTACGTTGTCAGTCTGCTGAGATCCATAGAATAGAGATCAGGGAGTCGTACACATGGTGCATACTTTAGCTCTGCATTCAACTCGCGCGTCTATTATATATACCTTATATATATACTTTATTCGAGTTTTTCGCTGCATGCTTTTTTGAGTTGAAATAAAAAAACGCGTATTCGTTTTCTTTGGGATTTTAACCAGTGTCAGTTATGCTTTTTGATGTGGTCTATTGGACACCACATATTTTAAATATCTATTTAATATGGTTTGACGACCGAATGGCATAGCGGTAGCGAACCTGCCGTCTGAGCCGGAGGTCGTAGGTTCGATACCCACTACTGGCAAATTTTTGTGTGATGAGCATGTATATTTTTCAGTGTCTGGGTGTCTTTCAATATATTATATTTATGTATATTAATATGTAATTAATCAGTTATCTAGTACGCATAACACAAGCTATCGCTTACTTGGGGCTAGATTGCGATGTGTGTAATGTCCTGATATATATTTATCAATTTATTTAATGGTGTAATAGGCAGAGACCTAAAGTAAAAAAAAACAGCATATAAAGTGCATTTCATATACTAAGCTATATGTACTTATTTATATTTATAATACCCAGGATGACAGTTATGTGCTGTTCAGTCTTCTAATCGAAGGTCGGGTATTCGGACATCAACTATGCCATTCAGCAAGAATACTTATAGCATCGACGAAATTTCTTGGGTACTGGTTGGTTAATGCTTGCATCGATTGTGCAGCGTTAGCAAGACTGCCTGTTGATTATTGCGTTGTTGCTACCAGCGATGTATGGGCGATGTACAATTTCACTTGCAAAAATTACCCCGCAGTTATGTTTCTCTGACTTTTCGCATTTATGATCTACGTTGGGTTTCGCATTTATGACTCTTATTTAAGCGACTTGTTTGAAGGAAACCTGATTTGCCTTGATATGAAAGAAAACGGCTACGTGCAGTTTAGCAAAATGCACTTAGATGACTTCTTTTTGCCAATGATGCACTTCTCAGCCAGAGAAGAGTATAATGGTTTTCGTTCCAAGTTTTGTACCGCAAAAAAGGGGTTGACATAAAAGACCTTAAAACAACATCATTGTATCATGTTATTACAACAGAAGAACCTGGAAAGGTCTCTGGGTATCTTCTACTGTTATCTCTTAATAATATATATAAATCTCGTGTCACAATGTTTGTCCGCGATGGACTCCTAAACTACTGAACCGATTTAGTTCAAACTTCGTGAATATCTGTCATTTGGTCCAACTTAAAAGATAGAATAGTTTTTATCCCACGTGGACGAAGTCGCGGGCATCAGCTAGTAGTAATAAAAATTGTCCTAACGAGCAAGGCCTAACACGTAATTACACGTAGCCTCGTAGTAAGCTACGAGTAAGTACGCGTAGTTGCTACGCCTACGCCCGCCACCCCGTCTAAGCTACACTCGTAGCACTCGTTTACCGTAGCGTTGCTGTAGCCGTAGTTCTTCGTAACCTCTACGAAACACGTTATAATAATTAACGGTGTAGAAGCCGTATTTAAGTGAAGTTTGATTTAAAAAATATGAAGACTAAAAATATAAATTACTTTCAAATTTAAACGTCATGTATTTTGGGTCTTTAATCTAAAATCGTTTAGAAGCAGAAACACGATTGGATAAAATTTTCTCGATAAAAAGTTCTTCCAAAAGTTTCTCTAAAATGTCAGTTTTTCTCATTTTTATTGGAAACTACAATGGATGTAAGTGTAATTTTTGTTTTAATGTGTCGGTAGTAAAAATATTCAAAAATGCTTAGAAACAGATTTTTGTTAACTGGCTAGGTATTGAGTAATTAGGTAAAAGGTCGTTTTTCTGATTATATTCTTCCGCGACGCTGCATGCCCCACCTACCAACGAGAGTGAGAAAGACAAAAATAAATTCAATAAATCCCCTTATGTACAGGGCATATAATTATTATCCTTACTAATATTATAATAGCCGGGAGCCGCAGCTGAAACTGCTGAATCCGGTAAGCGTCTCAAGTATGCCTCTCTATTTGATGTTTACATATTTGTGGTTTACCGTGAAGACATAGTGCCAGAAAAAAAAACCTTCAAGAGGTTTCCCCGCAGTTAATAGCCTCAACTAGTGACAGAAGGGCTGGCTTATTTTTTGCGCAACGTATCAGCCTAGCTGTTCAATGCGGAAATGCAGCCAGTATATATGCAATATTCTTGCAGCATTCCACACGGGCCAGATTTGTACAGTAATTAGAATAAGCTAGTGATAAGTTTTATTGTAACATTTCAAATAAAAAAAAGTTATGCAAAAAAAAATATTATGAAGGTGAATGTAATTCTCGCCCATAAACCACTGAGCAAGTTTTGATATATGGCACAGAGATAGACTGGAACTTGAGAAAGAACATAAACTAGTTTTGATCCCCGGAAAAATCCATAGCTCCCGTGGGATATTTTAAAAACTCCTATTGTCTACAGCAATCTATATCAACAGCTAAGTATACCTGTTGCCATTATCAACATCGAGCCTCCGACATTATCAATGTGTTGTATGGGACCCTCGTTTAATATTTATTCTATTCTGTTTCTAAGAAATTGTTATTATAGCAGCAACATAACAACATCATCTGTGAAAATTTCAACTGTCTAACTATCACGGTTCAGGAGATATGACATCTTGTGACAGACGGATGGCGAACTCATAGTAATAATTAGGTGGGTGCGGAACCCTAAATAAAGGTGTAATGTAATATCAGTACTACTAACTTGGTACTGGTACGCTAATAATATGAATGCGTTGGTATAGGTATAACAGTTATCGGTTGCCCCAGAACATTGCACCGAAACGCTAAATCACTTGGCTATACAGATTAAATAAATAATAATTGTTATGGATTGGCGGTGTTTGCACGGGCAGGATGGGATCCCTCCCACCAGACAAGTTACAAGTAATTGATATTATTATAGCATATTTCTCGTAGATATACGTATGCACAGAGCTCAAAAACAAAAATAATAAATAAATTTTATTGGATAAATGTAGAGTATAAATCAATATACATTTGAGGTGCTAAATATAAGGATTTCGTGTTATGATTTATTTTAGTCTTTCTCATCAAAAGTCGAGCCAACAAATGCATTAAGCTGTTTTTAGATGAATATAATAATAATTCAGAGCACAAAGCGTTTAAAGAATATAATATGAACTTTTATTTTACTAGGAAAGCATTCAGTTTTCTGTCCGCACTCCAGCGTTCTCAAAAAATATTTACAATTTATATTTTCACGTCATCAATAGAATAGTACCCTTAGTACAGATTTGTACACTCGTTATCGAAGAGAAGCTTTCGAATATCGAGAAGTTTTCATCCACGTATTATTTACAGATTACGTCACTATACACATATTATAATTTATAACATAAAGGTTTCATAAATTAAATCATGAGAACGGGGTATTCGTATTCTTCAATTACCGATTCAGCCTCTTTTTATACAACACCGTGCGTGCATCGAAGGTGCCGTGAACGTCGTACAAAATTACATAAAATCAAAAATGAAACACTCATAATTATCTTATTATATGAAAAATACTGATGATCTAGATATGAATAGCGCAAACGGTTTCATTGAATCGGTCACTAGAGAATTTTTGGGAATTTTACCTCTAGAGGGTTAAAAAAAGAGGTCATGCAAGCGAAGCGGGTGTCCTCTTTAGTTACAACTAAAATCCATGATTTTATTCCAACATGAAATTATTTCGATACTCGAAAACGAGTATTGTATTGCAAGTGTGCGAGCCTGTGCTAAGGGCTCATACGGCACGCGGTGAAGTGGGCGGCTGCGCGCAGGTGTGCGACTGCGGGTGCGCACGCTCAGTCTGGACCGCGCGCTCGCCCGACCTCGCCGCCGCGCCGGGCTGCTGCCGCGCGATCGTAGTTCATGCGCTACTATGCCTCTGTTTTCCGATCACATCAGCAACATGTATTACAGTGGATCTTCGGCTTATACCAGTTCACCGTATAGTTATAGTAGTGCGAAACCTTCTTACGGAACCTCGTTCAGTGCTTCGTACCTTAACCCCGGCGGAAACTACAGCACTCATTCATCTCTCGGGGGATACTCCCGCGCACCATTAAGTTCGAGATGGATAACGAGCGGTGGTCGTGCGTACTCACCGATGCTGAGTACTATCTCAGAAAAAGGAACTTCGAGTCCAGTGAGAATAAATAGCCCCAGAAGGATCCCCATATCGGGTAGAACTTATGTGCCGTCGACGTACACCCCGCGGCCTATCAATATCAATACTGCAGACATTGACGTGTCTCGAGACAAATATCGAAACAAAGTACATAGTTCGAGTTCCACGACACCCACAGGCTTGCCACCGAGGCGTGACAGCCCCTCTACTAATAAAGAAAATGGACACGACAAACCTGACACTGGCGTCGATACGTCGCCTGGTCCTAAACGCTCGACGATTAAACGTGATAGAACAGTAGTGAGATTACATACTCTGAAAAGAAAGGAAAGAGATTCTCCGCGTAAGCCAGTTGAAGTCTTAAATGACGCCACGAATGCACCCGCAGCAAATGATACAGAAAAGCAAACAGAATCAAAGAAATGGAGAGAGAAATTAGCTGATGATTTAGCATATACAACACAAAAGGAAAAGAAATCTTTGGGTGCTAAGTTAGTCGAAAAATTCACCTTAAAAGAAAAAAATGAAGATGAATATGAAAATCAAACAAAAACATCCCCAAAAAATAATACAGAGAAAGAAAAGTCACCATTAAGGCAAGACAATAACGAAGTTATATCTTCCATAAATAAATCTTTCGATAGACGCTGCTCTATGGAACTTCTAGCTGAACAAGCTTCCTTGTTGGATTCATTAATTAGGAGAGAGAATTTAAGTACTGCTCCCTTAGACGTGAGTAAAGTTGGATCGGAAAATATGCTCAATACCGACATGAACGTGGAGTTGGAAATACAAGACACAAAAAAAAGAAAATTATCTCAGGGAAATTGTTTAAACACTACAAAATCAGATCATTCTTTGCACGATCGCCTTTTCTCAAGAGATGTTAAGGACCCTTCATTCCCGAAAAGGAGAAGTTTACGAAAATGTTCATCTAGTGGCAGCATTCGTAAGCTAGACTGTATCAAAGAAAAACCGCAAAAACTGATCGCTCCTAGTTTACCCCCTGTTAAAGACGAATCAAAAAATAAAAAGTCGAAACCTAAAATTAAAACAAGAATAACATCAACGGTAGAAGTAACGCCAACAACTCCTCAGTTGAAATTCATTGTTGAAAATGTTACTGTAGAAGAAACGACGCGACCTTGTAAAAAAGATATAATTTATAGTAGTTCAGTAGAAGAAAATCCTTTGAATGTAATCGCTAATGAGTTAGAAGATAATGAAAAAAATACAAAATTGCAAGAAGAAATTGAACCCTTGGAAGCCCCGGTTGTTTTAGAAAATATAGAATCTGATTCTATGAAAGATAAAAAGCCTGCTCATGAAAATATTCAAAAAACAAAAGGTCATCGAAAAAGTATTAAAATATCGAAAAGTAAAGAAAAGTCTAAAGCAGCAATTGATGCTAGCGGTAATTTAACATCCCCTGAACCTGAAGATGGTAATTTTTGGGATAAAATTGGTAAAAGGGAGACAATTTACTTAAAAAATAGAAAACAAATTTTAGATCAAGTCAAAGAACAAAATAAGCGAACACTGTTTTGGTTTCCAGAAGAAGAGAATATCTATAAAAGTAAAGAAAAAATTGAAAATTTAGATGCTGAATTGTTTTCGAGTCAAATGAGTGCAGATCCAATCGATGAATCAATAAAAAATATTGAAGCCAAAAGTTCTAATGAAACAGTAAAACTACAAAAAGAAAATAAAAAAATAATTGAAGCACCCGAAACAGAAAAAAGTTATACTGAAATCTTAGATCTATCAAACACAAAAGATAAAACTGATTATTCATTGAAGAAAACTATTTTAGATGCAAATGCGTCAACTACACTTGACTTAACATCTTCTGGAAAACCTTCTAGTTCTAAGACGTGTAAGAAAATTGAATTGGACAAGGAAAATCAAAAAGAAAAAATAAGTTTAAATAAGTCAAAAGAAAGTGATTATATTGATCACAAAATGAAACCTACAAAAGACATTATTAAATCAGAGAACATACCAAATGAGTGTGAAAGTGCAGTAAAAATTATAAAAAATATCTATAAACCTGAAGGTACTGAGACTACAAACAGCAGTAAGACAAAGAATAGTTTAAATAGGGAGAATGTGGAAAAAAATCAAAATATATCTTCCTTGGAAGCAGATACCATGTTAGGTCATTCAGAAAAAGTATCGAGTAGTAGCAATCAGAAATCATCTGAATTAGGAAGTACTCAGTCACTTGATATCACTAAAGACTGCAGTGAAACAATGACTACAAAAATACCTGCCAAGCTTTCTACTACAATGCATTCTCAAAAAGACTATATTTATAAAAATAAATCAATTGTGAATGACACTAACGGCTCCAATGAAACAACCAACGATGCGAAACGGTCAGCCGATCTTTCTCCAACAAAACAATATAATCAAGAAGACAAAATTAAAAATGACAGTATAGACTCTAGTAAAATAATAAATGCCGAAAAAATATCTTTTAAAACTTCCCCTATAAAAAATAGTCAGAAAGACAATATAAAAAGTAAATTACTTACAAATGTTACTAAAAACTCTAGTGAAACAATCAATGCTGCAAAACTATCTGCCGAACTTTCTCCTACAAAACAAAGCCAAAAAGACAATATTAAAAGTAAATCGACGAAAGATATTACAAAAGACTCCAATGAAACAATTAATCCTGCAGAAATATTCGCCGAACATTCTTCTACAAATCAACGTGAAAAAGACAATGTTAAAAATAAATCTATTAAAAATAACAAAGAAACCAATGCTGAAACCAATGCTGTTGAAAACTTAAACATTCCTGAATCTAAAATTATCGGATCAGCAACTGATAAATCAATCATCGAGAAAAATACAAATACTTGTGAAATAAATGAGGCAAAAACAGATATAAAAGATGTATCAACATCGTCTCTTAGATTGCTATCAGAAGTAATTGCACCAAGTCAAAACAAAGAAACTAAACAGGAAGATCCGATAACAGTAGAAATAGAAAATGTCTCTGCAAGCATACCAAATAGTCAAGGTAATACAACCCTGGTAGAGGAAAAACTTGTAAAAAATAACGAAAACAAAATAGAAAGCAAAATAGAGATTGGAGATGCAAAAACAAATGCTGTAGTTACAAATAAGGATGGCGTTACGATGTTTACAAATACAAGACCCGTAAAAGAAGAAAAAGCAATAAAACCTTTGATTGCAACACCACGTCCTCTCCAAAAAAAGAATCCGCAGACAATTCGTTATTCTTCTTCGTCATCTGAAGAAGATTCATCAGAAGAAGAAACAGATGAAGATGGTGATGATGAGGCTCCTAAATCTGGATCAAGTCAAGGTTCAACTGAGTATCTCGAATGTGAAAACAATCCTGATGGAAGAACATCAACAGGCTCTAATGACTCGGGCTTTGATTCATCTGCTCCCACGTCACCTTCAGGTTTTCTACATGCTAAAAAAGGTAAAATTTAAACAATTATTTAAATGACTAACTTGTAGATTATTACGTGTATATAAAAAGTATGTAAATACACCTTTGCACGAACGCTTTGCACGGCTTAGGCATAGTCAGTACGTTATAGGGGAACAAGCGTTTAAACCTCGTCTGGTGGTTTAATTGCGCAACATGCCTCTATTTGTTGTAGACTGCGATGTTAACTGTCATCGAAAGTGTGAAAAGTTAACGGCAAATTTGTGTGGAGTAAATCAGCGCCTTCTCGTGGAAGCTTTGGCGTCTCGAACAACTTCAAAAAGAGGTAGGTACGTTTGAAACTTGAGTCCTGAAGAATACAATTTTTGACCTGATTTCGTTTGTTTAGAAAGTTAAGAATTATTGTGTCTATAGTGAGATGAAGGTGTATGAAAGTCTATTCCATAACAGTCTGGGATTACTTAAGCACGTTTGTTTATGTTGCGATTCTCCGCGTGGGTGCACTCTACGCCTGCCGCTGGACTGAAGCCAGTCACACGCAGTTCACCTGTACACAAATTAACAGCAACGATGCAATTGAAATTAACAAAGACGTACCTATTTTTGAAGCACATATTTCCTACCTTCGAAAAATTACAATACCTAAAGCTTTTGCAATACGAAGTGAAATTTAGATTAAATTTGTGCAGATTTAGCACCGAATGCCGATTTTCCTATTTTTGCAATTAATGGGTTTTAGGTAAACATAGACGGGGTTTAATGAAAAATACAAGAAAGCTCTCAGACT
Organism: Coenonympha arcania; assembly: GCA_036785405.1. Taxonomy (NCBI): domain Eukaryota; kingdom Metazoa; phylum Arthropoda; class Insecta; order Lepidoptera; family Nymphalidae; genus Coenonympha; species Coenonympha arcania. The sequence goes on from CM072061.1 coordinate 7,962,890, forward strand.
TATGACTTCCTATCATGAAACCTTAGTTCTACACCATTTCGAAATTCCCTATTGAAATAAATAAATTCCGTACAGTGATAGATTTATTTTTCCTGTTTTCAATACAAAATAAAATATGTAGCAAAAATGGAAGAACGATAAATAATAATTATACAAGTTATTTTTATTTATTATTAAATTTGATATTTTACAAAATATCGAGTTAGGAAGTCGTAGAACAAAAGTTGATAGTTTTAACTTTTAATTATAGGAAGAACAAGACGGAGAGCTTTTTTTTAACCCTTAACTTTAGATTGTAGAAAGAAATGTTTAAAGAAAATTTTGACATATCAATGATGTTAAATAATTTATGTTGCTGCTGCAAAGTGGTCAGGTACAGCTGCATAGGTGTTTTTGAGTTTTGACACAGTTAGATCAATCATCATATAGGAGCAATGCCAGCCCTTGTAGTTCCCGTGACTATAAAGCAATCGAAAGTTACGATGATCGCCGATTTATTTGGCGGGGCTTCAAACGTCACGTATTTTTATCCATCCAGACTGCCCGCTTCTTTGTTGGCATGCGTTGGGAGTTTTGTTTTACGGCAATTTCGCGAACATTACCACCGACTAGATAGCCGATATAAAAATCGTAATAGCAATAAAACAAAAGATACATTACTATATTTAGTACTTTGTTAAACAAAAAAGATCGGTAATGACGTACCTACACAACGTATAGAATATAGATACTTAAAAGCTGTTATGTAATACGTATGCCAGGGTCTTGGGAACCTGAAAATAGGAGTTATTTGTATTTAGAAATATCATTTATTGTATGAGTTTTTTGTGTATAAATAATTTGTAAATCCAAGTCCTGAATGTGTTTTGGGCGAGTGGTTGTATAGTGTTTATCTACAGGTGGAGACAGCCCCAGCACTTCGGCAGGCGTCACGTCTCCCCAAACTTTTACCCACGACATCTTAGAACAAGAGTTGGGTAAGAAAAATCTATTAGCTCGGATAAAATCATCTGGATATGCTTCAATTTAACTCTTCATATTTTCTCTTCACAAATAAACGCTTCGCTTACTCGGCAGCCCTAACTACATAATACGTCTGTTCTAACAAGAAAATAAATATTATTCGCCATTCATTTCTATTTCAAAAAATAACTTTTACCTCTCTCTGTTTCGATGAACCGTCACATTTATTTTGGTACATTACAAACAAGCTACTCAATAAACTCTATTTTGAGAAGAACTTTTAGCCCGTACGTAATAAATTTATGCTTCCTGACACAATTGGCAAAAAGCGAATTGTATTTCGAAACAGTCTAAACATAGCGACGCTAAAAGCGCGATGCAGGACTTTCTCTCGGGACGCTGATGTTTCTCATATCACATTTACGTTTCCGCGTTCTTAACACGGTTTTGAAAATATAGGTGTTTGATATAATCATGCATAGGTACCTACTGAACACTTTAAGTTCCGTTATTATGTCAGAATATACATATTGCATTAATTGAAAATTTTGCGACCGTGTGAAATAACGACAAACGAAAATTCCAACCCCAGTTTATACTTTTAAGAGGAAAATATTGAATGAACATTTAGACGTATTAGGTACATACTTACCTACTTAGTTTTATTTCGGTGCTCATGAATTATGAGTTGACAAACTCCTGGAAGCGAAATAAAGAATCTAATTTTATCAAAGAGAGAAGTAACGTGCTACATAAAAAATTTACTTAATGTACTATGTGTAGTACAGTGTTTCAATTTTTATGAAAGTTTTTTTAATGGACGTCGTAAAGCTTATGACCGTAATAATGTCTGTCAACACAAAGTTTACGAATCCACGAATTTTAAGCTAAGCATGAGAGATTCAGCAACCAACAATTACAATAGAGGAAAAGTTAATTAATTTTATTTATTAAAAATCAATACATGTACCTAAATTAAGTTTTATCTTAGAATCGCTATTAAAAAATGTAAATATAGCATATTGTTGTTGTTAATAAGTTGAAGTAGGTAGTTAGGTAGGTAAGGACGTGATTAGTTGACCTTGATATATGTCTGAACTGAACTTGGTATTTTTAAAGAGCACGTGAATTTTCTGTCTATCTGAACAACTGACAGCATTTTGCTCGTGACTCATACTCATAAATAACAAATTGAAAATTGTGGGTAAATTCCTCTACCATACCATGGTTAAATGATAGCTTCTTATTTCATCCCATCCCGGACGAAAAACATTTAGGTACCTACTTATAATTAATTAATTCTACTTAAAAATTAATCTGCTGCCTCTTTGCCAAACCTATTTTTTCTATTTTAATATAAACGTATGATTTAATTTTTTAAAACTAAATACGTAATAAGTATTATATTATGATGATTTTATGCGCTTTCATAAAGTACTAGAAAACTGATAATTATAACATTATTTTATATTAATCAAGGTTTTATCGATCTACGTACCTAATCTCAATAGAATAAGAAATAACAGCTACGATTGATACCTGTCAGATATATCAAAATTCTGGGTGAATAAATAATAAGTAGGTTTAAGTATAATAATTTTTGATCATTGCAGAGCAATCGACGGCATATGACTTGTTCCGGAAAACTGGTCGTTTCACGCCTCCTGCGAAGTCCATTCCACGCTTCAGGAAGTACACCATCGAAGATTTCCAGTTTATAAGGGTGTTGGGCAAAGGAAGCTTTGGCAAGGTGAGTGCTATAAGCCTAAAGATAACATTTTTATTTATCTTTCAGCAGCAAACTACATTAGTTCTTGATTGAGCCGTCTTCTTATTATAAACAACTTTCGCACTCGTCTTTTTTCATTCGGTAGTTAAGAATGTATCATGTATATCTTATATATCTTATATATATATAGCAGGTATTGTTTTCTGTCGTTGACTAATTGTCATTACAGACGGATGTTAAACGTAGTTACTTTTGGCATAACGCATAGGTACTTTGTATGTTTTGCTTAATTTTTGAATCTTCTCGATATCAGAGACCGTAGACGCATATGAAAATGAAAATATTTATTTTTCACATAGGCCTAAGTAATAGGCTCTTATGAAAAGTCAAAACTCTACCGCCAGTTTCGGAAAGCAGGTTTGCACCGAAAAGAACTGGCAAGAAAATCAGCACTTGCTCTTTTCAATAATACAAGATTTCTTGCAAAGTATGAAAAATTATTACATATTTCTAAGATATCTCGTTAGGAGATGGAAGCATATTCCTTTCATTCCAAGAATCTTTGTCGCTAAGAAATAGGTTACTTTGTTTTAAATTTTAAGACCAGACTATAAAGCATGTCTCGGATAGAATTAGACAATTATTACCTATTAGTTCAGCAAAATCTAGGTAAGGACTAGATTAGAAGACAATTATTGTAGACGCAGGCTTCATTTAATTAATTTTGTGCGTCTGAGTAATACATGCAATTGACACCATCGATTCGTGTAGGTACATCTCACATAATATTATGTGTCATCGATTTAGTTAAACCTTGAATGCTAACAAGTAGGGTGTAAAATATTTGCGAACATATCTTTCTAAAAATAATTATACAAAAAATAAAACAAGAGAATTTGCCAAGAAAAAAACTCGCTATCGCCTACAACAAAACACTTGTGTCGGCAGCGCTGTAAACGTTCGATGAATATTAAAAATGTATAGGATGCTGCTGAAAGATGCGTCTATTCTCTCTCTGACCAACCGAGTTTTGCAAAAGACCACTAAGCCCCTTCGCACACGAGTCGTAAGCGTATCGATATGTAAGCGTATAGTTCGACGCTACGCGTACGACCCCGCGGTGTTGCACAAACGAATCGTCGCATAGATTTAGTAGATTTAGTAGTAGTAGACTGGTATTCTTCTGTTTATTCTTCGGTTTCATGAATTAAATTATTTTTGCAGTCTTACATAAAGTAAAAGTCATAAGAAATTGAAATCAGTTAAATTCAGGTGTTTTTATAGAAAATAATGAAAAGTTAACTTTTAATGTTTGTGTTTTAACGCCAGTTCGCTACTAGGTACTATCGTAATGTCAAATGTCAATAAACAACTCCTACGACTCACTGCAACACCACTTCGTATGTGGACTTGTTTGAACATGTTGGTGCTCTTATTGCTCTCGTAGTACGCGCGGATTACGATACGCTTACGCTACTACGCCGTGTGCGAAGGGGCAAACTACTCCTAGGATTCGCTGTAACAACGCTTCGTATGCGGACTTGTTTGAAGATGTTCGTGATCGTATTGCTCTCGTAGTACGAGCGGTTTACGTTACGCTTACGCTACGACGCCGTGTGCGGGGCTGGGGCGGAAAGTTTTGTTTGCTCCCTTTGCAGAGAAGCTGAACACGTTTTCATTTCGAAATAGCTTGCAGGTAGGCAATTCTGATAGTAAATATCTTTGATGTATGTTACGCATACGAAGGTAAAATATACGAATGACTGAAATAAAGGACAAGGACGATTGAAAATAGTATTTTGGATTAACGGTCCCTACGTCAATAGGGCTATTAAGTACTTTGTGGAGAAGATATATTTAAGGTATCTATAGATATAGATAAGAACCGTGAAAAATGAATCGTTGAAAATTAGTTGAATAAAAATATTTATATAATACTAGCTGACCTGGCAAACGTTGTTTTGCTAAACGTTGTTTTGCCATTAGGGATATAAAATAGCTTATGACCTACCGAACATACAAAGAAAATTGCATAACAATCGGTCGAGCCGTTTGGGAGCAGTTGACAAAAATTGGCATGAGAATTATACATAAGTATGAGAGAAGATAAATAAAACTACCTAATAACGTTTCAGTGCGTATTGACACATCAACTTAATTTTTTTCTGTATTTAAATATATCTTAGTATAGATATTTCAGTCCACGAAGACGCACCCCACTCTGTCAAAATCACTTATGTTTCATTCGATTCGTATGGATTTTGACAGAGTGGGGCGCGTCATCGTGGATTGAAATATAGTTATAGTATTGAACAACAAAAGCGAAACACTCGAACGATTTATGACCGAGTCAGCAGCGAGATAATAACACTACTAGTAGGTACGTATAAATATCATAATGTTCCGGTCATTAATTTCATTTCTAAGCATATTGAAACTTGAAACTAAAATCCTTCTAAAATCTAAAGCGTTTAACATTGCATGTTTCACAGCGAGGCGAGGCGACATTTTGTAATATTTACAGTTACATTTTATTACCACAACTACTATGCTTGTTCTCGTGTCTCATGTTATCCACCAAAGGGGAAATGTCAAATTATATTTGTATCAAATGGTTGAGTGCGATGAACTTTGAAGACAATTTTGCTGAGGCAAATGTTTCTTGTATGTAACTGTATACAGGGTTATATAAAATTTTGTTTGATCCGTCTTGATGAGTACTTTGGTACTAGATGGTAATTAGGGTTTGGTGTTGAGAAGCATACGGATTTACGCATAAAAGCTTGTTTTTGAAAATATTTTTTAATGATATTATCATGTTTTATTTGTCCGGGTGCAGTCGCCCACGAGTGGCGACGTGCCACTTATGACGGGCAAGTCGTGATAAATGTGATTAATCCATATGGAGCGTAGCTAAGCTGGCAGAACATAATGGCAGCTTGCCACTCGCTGTGTCTCCTTTACCTGCCCTGCAAGTATTACAACTCTAGCGCGCTATTTTCAGTGTTGACATCACAACTCACATTTAAAACGTCGTACGGCACGTGTCATCGGCCTCGTGAATACAATAGATACTGTGGCTTATTAAATATACACTGGCCTGCAAAAGTAAGTATCACACTTTTCAAATTAGTATGATAATAAGTGTGATACTTACTTAAACATCAATAAAACATCAATAAAACAACAAACGTAAATGCAACTAGAACACATTACCTTACACATCATACATAAACGTAAACAAAGAAAGCAGTGTCTTCGATGGGTCCAGAAAACTCCTGACATTTCGATGGTCCCGCCTACCTAAAGTCCAGTTTACGAATAGGAACTTACTTACACGCAGTTAAGTCAGGTTGAGAAAACTAGTATCAACAATTTTTTTTTGTCATTATTGTCCCTTGAAAAGTAAACCAAACTCAAACTCAGAATATCTTTATTTCACATAGGCCTAATGTCAATATGAAATTTTACCATGCTTAACATTAATTCTCCATAACGATCGCAATTATATGCGGACTGAGCCAGTCAGGCAAAACTTTTTATTGCGCAAATAGATATAAGTACCTACCTACCTTGAGTAAAGTTTCATAAATAAAAATTAAAACTCTAGTTTTCGTAGAGGAGGGCGATGATCACTGCAACACAGTTTATACTTCTGCAGGATCATCGTTCCCATTTGTTTCTGTACCTTTTCCTAAGATTCAAATAAAGCAATTTTTATTTATTTTTTATTAACTACTTAGTTCTTCTAAGTATAAAAATTAAAACCACCGGTGAGCTATACTTAGTAGAATGTGCGGCCTGAAAATGTCTCTGAACATACCTAATGACCGAAGAGACAAATTTCCAAGAAAAAGCTCCCAGCTGAATAACGAGTGTTTGATAAATCATGACATAGGTACATAAGTATTATGTAAATGATATTCCAGTACTGGGTTAGTCGAGTAAAAAATTGTATTGCATGAGTTGATAGAGTACCTACGGTAGTACATAGTTACTCAATGTAGAGTACCTACATTCTTGAAATATAAAAATTGTAAAGAAACCACCGGTGAGCTATGGAATATGTGGCCTGAAAATGTCTCATAATGAAGAGACACGTTTACGAATTTCCAAGTAAAAGTTCCCAGCTGAATAACGAGTGCGTGATAAATTTTGACATACGTAACAAGACATACGTACAGCACAGTGTAAACATATTTTTCTTTGTTTATGTAGGACGTAGGTACGTATAAGTAGGTAAAGTAGGTGCCTAGCATGAGTACGATATCAACGTCTTCCTGGTATTTGAACCGCACGCTTGGCCCCAATGCCTTTGACGCTGAGCCAGAAATGCGGTGAAAGCTCCCATATATTTGGTTTAAAACGAAACTTACGAACATATCGCGCGTTTGACAAATATATTTCCCGCTCAATAAATCACATCTGTAACCGTATTTTATGGAAGAGGCCATCATATTCTAATGAGCAATAAATATGTAGTTATAATATACGATAATTACCTATCATTATTATATTCGCGCTGTCTACAAACACTATTTTGTTGTATTTCACGAGTAGACCTTCCTAGGACCTAGGATTTAAAACAGTCTCAATTAAAGATTTTCGTTGCAATAAAAACTTTGAACATAGAAAAGGTGTTTCACTGACGTGGTGGAACTGACAGTTGGTAATAGTAGTTTATGTAACGGTTACATAATGGGGGGTATTAAAACACGAGTGTGAGTTTAAAAAACGAGCCGCAGGCGAGTTTTTTAATAGTATCACACGAGTGTTTTAATACCTAATTATGTAGAGTTTCATACACTACTTTATCTACGCTCATATTATTAGCCAAATCATAAAATCTTGCTAACGTTTGTCGTAAATCATTGCAACTACTAAGATGTCAGGTGGAGTGAAATTTTCTTTAGTAGGTTTCACTGCTAGACATATTTCAGCGCAAAGTTTTGACTAAGTAACAAAAAAAATTGGTTGTCTGTAAAGTCGGTTTACGGACGATAGATTTACGAGATAACGTCATAATCGTAATCGTAATCGTAATCATAATCGTTATCGTAATCGTAATCGTAATCGTAGTCGTAATCGTAATCGTAATCGTAGTCGTAATCGTAATCGTAATCGTAATCGTAATCATAATCACAGGCCCAGGTGGAACGTTACGCGGAACGTTAGACATTGTGTTGTTGTCTATGGTCAATCATGATTCATGGCCCATCCATACTCTCGGCAATGACTACCAACTATAAGTTGTCTGTGGATTCACTTAAAAAATATTACATAAAAATATTACCCCATAGACATTGTGTTGTTGTCTATGGTCAATCATGGCCCATCCATACTCTCGGCAATGACTACCAACTATAAGTTGTCTGTGGATTCACTTAAAAAAATATTACAAAAATATTACCTACCCCATAGACATTGTGTTGTTGTCTATGGTCAATCATGGCCCATCCATACTCTCGGCAATGACTACCAACTATAAGTTGTCTGTGGATTCACTTAAAAAATATTACATAAAAAATATTACCCCAGATACAAATACAGGAGTCCAGAGCCGTGTATCGTTATAGATTTTATACAACTTTCTTTAAATATTTCCATAGTAGAGCGATGTTATTATGAATAACTTTTTAATAATTATAGAAGTCTGTGAATAAAGTAGGTAATTATTTGACACATTTCGATTTCATAATTCGAACTTTAAGCAATGAGCGTAGATAAAATATATTACGATATTTTTTTTTACTATATTAGCGGGTATTTAGACACTACAAATAAAATAATTATTCTAGTTAGGTACTTAGCACTCTTAGTAGGTAGGTACTTGCAAGCAGTTTTCAAATAAATAGACGCTACACAAAACCTGTGCAAATCAAATCTATACCTATCTATTAAGTATACTCGTATACTAATAATAATTACACCTGGCTAGTCTGTGTAAATTCAAAGAGGAAAAAAATGACTGATAATTAGTAATTAGGTACCTACTGCCGATCCTTTGGTCGCTAACTATATGCTTCATTTGTTTGACAGGTGATGTTAGCTGAGCTCAGAGACACAGAGTACTACTACGCTGTAAAGTGCTTGAAGAAAGATGTCGTACTAGAAGACGACGACGTAGAGTGCACTCTGATAGAGAGGAAAGTGCTCGCGCTCGGCACCAACCACCCCTACCTCTGCCACTTGTTTGCGACTTTCCAGACTGATGTAAGTTGTAGTGTACTGTGTAGTACATAATTATACTTCCTTCTTTAATAAAAAAAACGATGATCAAATAAATAAACCTGTAATTAAAAGTCTTGCGCCTATGAGTTCTAAAAATAAATGCTTGGTGCCAAAGTGGGTAGGGACTTTACTACTGCTTACCAATCACCTATAACATAGGTAGTCTAGAAAACTAGAGAATTTTGCAGTTGTATTGCCAAATCAACCAAAATTAATATTGAATCCTTAGAATCGAGTTATATTCTACATCATTTTGTATGGTTTTGCGCCTACTACTTACTATGTATCTACTTTGCCTCATACCCATAGCCAGTAAGAGCTCAGTCAAGGTAGTAAGCATCTAGTTTCCTTCCCAGGGTTGATTACATCACGTTCGACCTAAGGACCACTGCTGCTGCCTGAGTCAAGTGACAAATAGCTTATACGTCGCGACGTATAGACGAAATTCAAAAAATATATGCGAACTATCGCTATTTCGACACTTGGTGACGCTCATTTGAGCGTCATTGAATGTCAAACCGTACTTATACATTTTTTGAATTTTGCTTCATTTCAATACATCGCGAGGTAACGCTATAATTTGTAACTTGGCTAAGGGGGATGTTGCTTGTTTTATTGAAAAAGATGTAGGTAGTTACTGAAAAAGTTTCGTTCGGTTTCAGTCTCACCTATTCTTCGTAATGGAATACCTGAACGGCGGTGACCTGATGTTCCACATCCAGCAAAGTGGGCGGTTCCCGGAACCGAGGGCGAGGTTTTACGCTGCTGAAATAGTTTCGGGGCTTAAATTTCTTCATAAGAGAGGAATCGTATACAGGTAGGACGGGTTTTATTGTTCAAATGCACGACAATACCAAGTATTCTTAGAAAAAACTACTTAAGTTTGTCCGTGATTTCAAAATAATAAGTAAATCTCTCAATAACTTTATTCACGTCACTTTAAAAAAAATTACATGATGGTAGTGATTCTATTTTAAAATTCCTAAATTCAGCGGATGTAAAAATCTACTATCCCTTTCACAATGTTATGGTTGGAAAAAGATAACACTATTTCTAAAGACTTCCTTTTCCTCAGTGACTACCTATTTTGAGAGGGATAGTAGATTTTTACACACGCCAAAAAAATTTTAAAACAGAATTTACTACCAGGAACTTATTAAAAAAATATGCTTACGCTTCCTCAAAAAGACCACCCCTGGCTGTTCCTGGGCCAAAAGTGCCCATTAGACTAACAGCATTGCCTCGCTGTACGGCGATAGACAAACTTTGGGCTAGGAAGCTACCAGAGCGCGAATCGCAACCTCTCTCCCTCAAACGACGTCCAATGGCGCACAAACTCCCACAAACGCAAAAAATAAAATCACCTATTATTATATTTCGAAGGGATTTGAAATTGGACAACATTCTACTGGACTTCGAGGGGCACGTGCGGATAGCTGACTTCGGCATGTGCAAGTTACAAATATACCTGGACAAGACCGCGGACACCTTCTGCGGCACTCCGGACTATATGGCGCCCGAGGTATTCAGTACAGCATATTCTTGACTTATGAGGATCGTCTAGCTTTTTTTTACTCTCTACAAGTTAGAAGTATACTTGACTGCGATCTCACCTGATGGTAAGTGATGATGCAGCCTAAGATGTTATCGTACTAAATTGAAAGGGTAAGTAAATTTACCCCAAAGGTTTCTACAAGCATCGCACCGGATCGCTAAATCGCTTGGCGGTGCGTCTTTGCTGGTAGGGTGGTAACTAGCCACGACCAAAGCCTCCCACCAGATCAGACCTGAGCCAATTTAGAAATTATTAAATTCCAAAGTGGCCCGTCGCAGGAATCGAACCCGCGACCTCCCACTCGAATCCGGGCGCGCCGCCACTGCGCCAGTGAGGTCGTCCCTTAGTTTCGCTTCTTACAAAAAACGATAACTTTTTTCCTACCCATAAATGTAGTCCGATTTTCATAATTTTTAGAAATGTTGCAGATACAATGAAGTAGGTAACTACTATTTGCTCGTAAGTTTTACTTTTGAAAAAATATTGCTTACGTCAAAAGTTATTAGAGATTAAGTAGGTAGTCAACTATTTGCGTAAACCTAAATAAAATTTAAATTTTCGTGTCCGGATTTTAACCATCCATCTTAAACAAAGTAGAATGGATAAAATTGTTTCGTTTTATACTTACAGATAATCAGAGGTCTCAAATACAACCAGACCGTAGACTGGTGGTCGTTCGGTGTGCTACTGTATGAAATGCTGATCGGCCAAAGTCCGTTCAGCGGCTGCGATGAAGACGAGCTGTTCTGGTCCATATGCAATGAAATGCCGTCATACCCGCGCTTCCTGTCGCCAGAGTCCTTAAGCATATTAACTAGGGTAAGGAGGAATTACACTTATAATACCACGGTTTCAAATAAGATCGATATTTGCCTATTTTATATTACATACACCGATAAGAAACCTCAGGATATGGGCATCCGAACTATTTACGTAAACCTTTTCCGTACAAGCAAACAGTAGCGGCGTCTGTCAAAATTCTATAGGTGACTGTGTGAGCGAACTAAGCGTGGCCTTACTGTTGGTGAAAAAACCTGGTGTTGGTTTATTAGAAGAATTTCAACTTATGATAAGCCAACTCTAATGGGGGGGTCCGGGGTAAGACAATTAATGACTCCTATGAGCATTGGGAAATTAGGTACCCTAACATAAAGATGTATTTCTAGCTACTGGATAAAGACGCCAGGACGCGACTAGGTGCACCTGAATGTATGCACGGCGACATCAGAGATCAGAAATTCTTCGAGCAAATTCAATGGGATAGATTGGAGAGGAGAGAGCTCGAGGCGCCATTTAAACCTCGTGTGGTAAGTTTAGATTTTTTTATTCTGTCGTTTACAAACTTCGCACCCTTGCATGTAGGTAAGATTATTTATTTATTAAAGGTACTAGCAGATACCCGCGGCTTCGCCCGCGTAAATTTTAGTTTTCGCTATTATCACGGGAACCATCGATTTTTCCGGAATAAAAAGTAACCTTTGTGTTAATTTAGAGCGAAATCTATCTCCATTTTAACTTTCAGCTAAAAATTTTCAATAGTTGCAGCGTGAATGAGTATTTCTCCCGCTGGAATAGTGAAAAACAAATATTCACGCGGGGGAAATAACCATGGATTTTTCCGGGATAAAAAGTAGCCTTAGTATTAATCCAGGATATATCTATCTCTATTCCAAATCAGTTCAGTAATTACGGCATGAAGGCATATTATCCATGAAATTTTCCGGGATGAAAAGTAGCCTATGTAATAATCCAGGAAAAAATCTCCTTTCCGAATTTCAGTAATGTCAGTTCAGTAAGTGCAGCGTAAAGTAGTATTTTTCGCGCGTGAATATAAATTTTTCGGTTTTCCCGCGAAAAACATGGATTTTTCCGGGATTAAAAGTAGCCTTTTTATTAACACAGGATATCATCTATCTCCATTCTAAATTTCAGCCAAATCGGTCTTGTACTTGCGGCATGAAGATTTTTTTCCGCGTGAATTTCGGTTTTTAACTAATTTTTTGAAAATTAATTTTTTGAAAATGGGGAATTTTGAAAAATCCTTTCTTAGTGCACCCCTAGACCTCATAAGAAACCTGTGTGCCAAATTTGAAGTCTATAGACTCAGCGGTTTGGGATGTGCGTTGATATGTCAGTGAGTGAGTGAGTCAGTATCTTCTTTGATATACCATGAAATTTTCTGGGATGAAACGTAGCCTATGTATTAATCCAGGATAAAATCAGCTATCTCCTTTCCGAATTTCAGTCATATCAGTTCAGTAAGTGCAGCGTTAAGTAGTATTTTTCGCGCGTGAATATCAATTTTTCAGTTTTCCCGCAAAAAGCATGGATTTCCCGGGATAAAAAGTAGCCTTTTTATTAACCCAGGATATCATCTATCTCCATTCCAAATTTCAGCCAAATCCGTGTTGTACTTGCGGCGTGAAGATTTTTTCCGCGTGAATTTCGGTTTTTAACTAATCCCACGCGAACCATGGATTTTCCCGGGATGAAAAGTTATTTATGTGTTAACCCAAGATACAATATATCGCCACCAAATTTGAGCTAAATCGGTTCAGTAGTTGCGGCGTGAAGGAGTATTGAAGCTTGGTAAAATACGAACTTTGGAGCCCCGTTTCACCCCTTAAGGGGGTGAATTTTGAAAAATCCTTTCTTGGTGCACCCCTACACCTCATAAGCAACCTGTGTGCCAAATTTGAAGTCTCTAGACCCAGCGGTTTGGGCTGTGCGTTTATATGTCAGTGAGTGAGTCAGTATCTTCTTTGATATACCATGAAATTTTCCGGGATGAAAAGTAGCCTATGTAATAATCCAGGATAAAATCTATCTCCTTTCCGAATTTCAGACATATCAGGTCAGTAAGTGCAGCGTAAAGTAGTATTTTTCGCACGTGAATAACAATTTTTCAGTTTTCCCGCAAAAACCATGGATTTTTCCTGGATAAAATGTAGCCTTTTTACTAACCCAGGATATCATCTATCTCCAATCCAAATTTCAGCCAAATCGGTCTTGTACTTGCGGCGTGAAGATTTTTTTCCGCGTGAATTTCGGTTTTTAACTAATCCCACGGGAACCAAGGATTTGTCCGGGATGAAAAGTAGCTTATGTGTTAACCCACGATGCAATTTATCGCCATTCCAAATTTGAGCCAAATCGGTTCAGTACTTGCGGCGTGAAGGAGTATTGAAGCTTGGTAAAATACGAACTTTGGAGCCCCATTTCAACCCTTTAGGGGGGGAATTTTGAAAAATCCTTTCTTAATGCACCCCTAGACCTCATAAGGAACCTGTGTGCCAAATTTGAAGTCTCTAGACCCAGCGGTTTGAGCTGTGCGTTGATATGTCAGTGAGTGAGTGAGTCAGTATCTTCTTTGATATACCATGAAATTTTCCGGGATGAAAAGTAGCCTATGTAATAATCCAGGATAAAATCTATCTCCTTTCCGAATTGCAGTCATATCAATTCAGTAAGTGCAGCGTAAAGTAGTATTTTTCGCGCGTGAATATCAATTTTTCAGTTTTCCCGCAAAAAGCATGGATTTCCCGGGATAAAAAGTAGCCTTTTTATTAACCCAGGATATCATCTATCTCCATTCCAAATTTCAGCCAAATCCGTGTTGTACTTGCGGCGTGAAGATTTTTTCCGCGTGAATTTCGGTTTTTAACTAATCCCACGCGAACCATGGATTTTCCCGGGATGAAAAGTTATTTATGTGTTAACCCAAGATACAATATATCGCCACCAAATTTGAGCTAAATCGGTTCAGTAGTTGCGGCGTGAAGGAGTATTGAAGCTTGGTAAAATACGAACTTTGGAGCCCCGTTTCACCCCTTAAGGGGGTGAATTTTGAAAAATCCTTTCTTGGTGCACCCCTACACCTCATAAGCAACCTGTGTGCCAAATTTGAAGTCTCTAGACCCAGCGGTTTGGGCTGTGCGTTTATATGTCAGTGAGTGAGTCAGTATCTTCTTTGATATACCATGAAATTTTCCGGGATGAAAAGTAGCCTATGTAATAATCCAGGATAAAATCTATCTCCTTTCCGAATTTCAGACATATCAGGTCAGTAAGTGCAGCGTAAAGTAGTATTTTTCGCACGTGAATAACAATTTTTCAGTTTTCCCGCAAAAACCATGGATTTTTCCTGGATAAAATGTAGCCTTTTTACTAACCCAGGATATCATCTATCTCCAATCCAAATTTCAGCCAAATCGGTCTTGTACTTGCGGCGTGAAGATTTTTTTCCGCGTGAATTTCGGTTTTTAACTAATCCCACGGGAACCAAGGATTTGTCCGGGATGAAAAGTAGCTTATGTGTTAACCCACGATGCAATTTATCGCCATTCCAAATTTGAGCCAAATCGGTTCAGTACTTGCGGCGTGAAGGAGTATTGAAGCTTGGTAAAATACGAACTTTGGAGCCCCATTTCAACCCTTTAGGGGGGGAATTTTGAAAAATCCTTTCTTAATGCACCCCTAGACCTCATAAGGAACCTGTGTGCCAAATTTGAAGTCTCTAGACCCAGCGGTTTGAGCTGTGCGTTGATATGTCAGTGAGTGAGTGAGTCAGTATCTTCTTTGATATACCATGAAATTTTCCGGGATGAAAAGTAGCCTATGTAATAATCCAGGATAAAATCTATCTCCTTTCCGAATTGCAGTCATATCAATTCAGTAAGTGCAGCGTAAAGTAGTATTTTTCGCGCGTGAATATCAATTTTTCAGTTTTCCCGCAAAAACCACGGATTTTTCCGGGATAAAAAGTAGCCTTGTTATTAACCCACGATATCATCTATCACCATTCCAAATTTCAGCCAAATCGGTCTTGTACTTCCGGCGTGAAGATTTTTTTCCGCGTGAATTTCGGTTTTTAACTAATCCCACGGGAACCATGGATTTTCTCGGGATGAAAAGTGGCTTATGTGTTAACCCAAGATGCAATTTATTTCCATTCCAAATTTGAGCCAAATCGGTTCAGTAGTTGCGGCGTGAAGGAGTATTGAAGCTTGGTAAAATACGAACTTTGGAGCCCCGTTTCATCCCTTTAGGGGGGGAATTTTGAAAAATCATTTCTTAGTGCACCCCTAGACCTCATAAGGAACCTGTGTGCCAAATTTGAAGTCTATAGAGTCAGCGGTTTGTGCTGTGCGTTGATATGTCAGTCAGTCAGTCAGTCAGTCAGTCAGTCAGTGACTTCTTTTATATATTTAGATTTGCGATAAAATAAATGGACCCATAGATTTTAGCACCGCAGTGCTGAGTGCCATGACACCTTCGATTACTTTACTAGTCCGGAAGCGAGCTGTCAATTCAATCGGATATGGATGAAATCATAGATTTTAACGTTGTTTTTCACATTCGTTTCTATATTTCTGGAGGTTGTATCCGCATCGCAATACCTCTTCACAATCCCCTTTCCCTATGTAGGGAAATAAGCCTTATTCATTGGAAGAATGTTTGTCATATTTCATCTTCTCAAATAAGTCCGTTCTTTAATAAGTATCGCTATTAAATGTTTTTGACTGGATGTTTTATAAATCGATGAAAGTCGGCTGCACGCACCAAAAAGCTTGACTTAAGTAGGTAGGTACTTAATTTCACGTTTCACCTGAGCCGAGCGAGTAAGCGAGACGTTTCACCTGAGCCGAGCGAGTAAGCGAGAGCGCGGAACAAGCGATAGAGAGGCACGATCGGCTTAAGCGTTCGGCTTGTATATTGTGACGGATTTACGAGTATCTCTCTTCCACTCCATCGTTTCTTGTCGTTATTAAAAAATATTCGTACCTACACCAAAGCAAATGTATAACATTTCTGTTACAGAGGCATCCAATGGACACCCAATACTTCGACCGAGCATTCACAGGCGAGCGGCCACGCCTCACCGCAGTCGAGCCCCAAGTTCTTCGCTCTATGGACCAGGAACCTTTTAGAGGGTTTTCCTACACTAATCCGAATGCTACTGATCGCTAAAATAACCTCAAAATAATATATGCAGGTTTGAATTTGTGAGTACCATATTTGCCGTAGGTAACGGTGGATAGATGAAGTACGATTTTTGACAAGAAGATAGAGCAAGTGGGGTGACAGTTTGTGAAGCGAATTATACAATCGCAAGATTTCGACAATCACGAGTCACGAAATGTGGAGTGTTATATCAGAGATGTAGGTAATCAGGCTTAGAATACTTTTAAAAGGGCAAGTTAGTGTAAATTATTAATGTAATTTATAAAATGCCCCAATATAATGCTATGCTATAAAACTTGTACATATCAATTTTTAAAAAATCTATGTAAAATAGTGTAGGTATAGTGTGTCTGGTGCACACTATGGATTTTTGAATAAATACGAAGGGTTTAATATTGAAATTATTTTACTCAAATGTATCTTTTTGTAGAAAATAAACTTAATGCAAAAATATTGTTGTTCTTTTTTTAGTTCCCAACTCTGAAAGGTACTTTAAGTATAAGTAAGTAGATATTAAAAATGCTAAATATCATAAATAGGTACACAGTTGAGTATCTCAGCGAAGGGTGCCTGATGATAAGGTCAATGGGATTCTATAATGATTATAATCCCTACTAATTCGAAAGTAACTCTGTCTGTCTGTCATTGTTTTAATTGACTGTTGACAATGTTACATACCTAATTGTGTTTATAGTTTTTAAACTGCAGGTCACTAAAAATCGCTTAAATACGCCGTCTACGCCGTTAATACTGTTAATAGCTATTGAGATGTTGGTTGGGGGATGAAAATCATCAAAAACATTATTTTTAACATATTTTATTATTTATGACGTAAAAAAACGTAGACAAAGTACAACTTAATGATATAATAACAGTTCAAAGACACGAGTCGGGGTCGCCACAAACAAATGATGTCCCGCCTTGTCTTCATACACATCAATTGCAATTATTTTAATGGGCATTAATTCGTCGTGAAAATAAGTCTGAATATGAAACTGCATTTCAGGGACTGATGTCGCCGTGAACGTTTTCTTATGATAAATTTCGATCTGAAAATAAATGAAACTCTTTAGTTGATACTGAAACCAAAACAGTTTTTAAGCTATTGCATAGCTTCTATCGCGGGCCTTGAGCGTGAAGACCGAATCCAGAAATTCCGTAACGAAAATAACCTAACACTTTTTAGTTTTGCCATCTATCGCAGAACTTTTAATGACTTTTTGAAATATCACGCTTGTCTCTTTAGTTCAGCAACTCCTCTCTAGGTGGCATTGGTAATTATAATTGTAATTGCATACCTAAGTTGATAAAAACAGCGATGCAATAGCTTTACCGAAGCAGTCTCCGAGTGCCACACGTCTTTTTTTTCATTTTATCTGCCTATCTCTGTTTCATGGCCGCGCATCAAGGCTTTCGTCTAGGGACGTTCGTGAATATAGGTGTTTTCAAAAATGCTATCAGTGCCCGTTTAGAGATAGTTGCAAGTCCAGAGCTCGGCTTACATTTTATTCTTTAAATATGGCTTTAGGTGATAACGTCTTGCTAGAGTTTTTTGCCAAGTCGGGATTTTCAAACTTTTTGAGTGAAAAAGCGAGATTCTTTCGTTGAAAGCGGGATAAATAACGTATGTAATCAGAAATTTTTAAATATGGGTAAGTATTTTTATTTGAATTACGTTTTGTACGTAATTGTACGTTTGCGTAACAATAGATAGTGAAAATCGTCATAGAAAACGTATTTTAATTCGGATTTACCCTGCCAGTTTAGTTGAGGCTTTTTCGTCTTTTGAATAAAACAAAAAAGAATCAAATTCAAAAAAGTGATAAGTATAGAAAAGGCGTTTCAAGTCTGTGGAGTGAGTGTTATAAATTGCTACTTACATGATAATAGTAATTTTATTATTATATAAGAATTACTTATTCATGATATTTCTGTGAAGATTTAATCATTTAACTATCCACAAAAAGCGAGACTGAACCTGTCCCGCGCGGGATATTTCATTTTGATTCAAAAATCTCTGGCAACTCTGGTAGAGGAGGATCTTCTAGAAATCTAGAAGGCAGGTAATAAAAATACTTTTAAGAACTTAAAACTAAATTAAAGTACATTTATCACGCATATTGCATACCTTTCCATCTTCATATACTAAGATCGCAGCTGGTCCGTGTTCTAGAATGAATAACAGCCCCTTGTGAGACACGTTGGTCTTCAAATAATGGTACGCGCATTCCTCATTTTTCTGCATATTCAGCGCTTAAAAATCAAGTTCCTTCTTATCGATACTTACTTCTATACTAATATTATAAAGAGGTAACGTTTGTGAGTTTGTGACGCTACGTTATTGTGGAGTGTCAATCTATAATAATTTCTAAAACAAGTTACGCATCTTTACTTAAACTTGAATAATGTAATCCAAGTTGTAAAAAAAATTGCTTCCATCGCGTGCGCTGCGGAAACTATTGAGGATAGAACAAAACAATATTACAATATTAAAGAACGTATCAAAATCTGTAAAAATTCCGCGACAGCATAATATGCCTATCTCCTACGTATAACTCACAATAACAGATTTTACTGTTAAATTGTGGATTAAAAAACAATAATTTTTGTGAAGCTTAAGTACTTGTTGCAATGATGACGAGATGATATTGCTACTCAGTTTGCTCATTAGATTTAGAGGCTTATAAAAAATGCGGATTTTGCGTTTCCAAGCTAAATTAAATTATGCTATTAATAGCTCACGTTAAAATAAAAAAGTAAACAACATTTACCTTGTAACGTATAATGGTATAGATGCAGCACATACAAATAGTTAGGTTCGGGACACTGGTTGATATTGCTTAAATGAAATATTAATTCAAACTTTCTGCATTCCATATCAACAGTAAGGACATCACCTCTTTTTGATAAAACATAGACATTGTGTCTGACAGTATGTATACTGCAGAGTTCATCCTGATATCCATAATATCTTGCCAAAAATTGGGATTGCCCCTGTTTGTCTGAGGTTGTATACATCCAGAGAACATTTCTGGGATCGACAAAATAGCACCGATTCATGTGCACTCTGAAAAATTAGTTGAATAATTCAGTTCGAGCTGCCTGTATCACCATAGTAGAATATCTTTAAACTGGATGACTGGTACGTACCAGTCATCTGCATGACTAAAAAGAGTTTAGGATAAGGAGTTTAGATGATTCAGTTTGCTGTGAAGACTGCCGACTGCCGAGACAGACCCGGTCAAAGCCTTTGAGATGTCGAGTTGAGACAGGCGACAGCAGTGCATCACCGCTGCTGTGTGAAGACTGCCGACTGTCGAGGCAGACCTGGTCAAAGCCTCTGAGATTGTCGAGTTGAGACAGGCGACAGCAGTGCATCACCGCTGCTGTGTGAAGACTGCCGACTGTCGAGGCAGACCTGGTCAAAGCCTCTGAGATTGTCGAGTTGAGACAGGCGCCAGCAAGTGCATCAGCGCTGCTGTGTGAAGACTGCCGACTGACGAGCCAGACCCGGTCAAAGCCTTTCGAGATGTCGAGTTGAGACAGGCGCCAGCAAGTGCATCACCGCTGCTGTGTGGAGACTGCCGACTGCCGAGCCAGACCCGGTCAAAGCCTTTGAGATGTCGAGTTGAAACAGGCGACAGCAGTGCATCACCGCTGCTGTGTGAAGACTGCCGACTGCCGAGGCAGACCTGGTCAAAGCCTCTGAGATTGTCGAGTTGAGACAGGCGCCAGAAAGTGTATCACCGCTGCTGTGTGAAGACTGCCGACTGCCGAGGCAGACCCGGTCAAAGCATTTGAGATGTCGAGTTGAGACTTGCGCCAGCAAGTGCATCACCGCTGCTGTGTGAAGACTGCCGACTGCCGAGCCAGACCCGGTCAAATCCTTTGAGATGTCGAGTTGAGACAGACGCCAGCAAGTGCATCACCGCTGCTGTGTGAAGACTGCCGACTGCCGAGCCAGACCCGGTCAAAGTCTTTGAGATGTCGAGTTGAGACAGGCGACAGCAGTGCATCACCGCTGCTGTGTGAAGACTGCCGACTGCCGGGCCAGAAGCGGTCTAAGCCTTTGAGATGTCGAGTTGAGACAGGCGCCAGCAAGTGCATCAGCGCTGCTGTGTGAAGACTGCCGACTGCCGAGCCAGACCCGGTCAAAGTCTTTGAGATGTCGAGTTGAGACAGGCGACAGCAGTGCATCACCGCTGCTGTGTGAAGACTGCCGACTGCCGGGCCAGACGCGGTCTAAGCCTTTGAGATGTCGAGTTGAGACAGGCGCCAGCAAGTGCATCAGCGCTGCTGTGTGAAGACTGCCGACTGCCGAGGCAGACCCGGTCAAAGCCTCTGAGATTGTCAAGTTGAGACAGGCGCCAGCAAGTGTTTGCCGGTGTTGGTGGCAATAGGGAAATTTAAAGTATACGGTATACCCGGGACAGGGCAGACGGCTTGAAAAAATGTCGCCAGTTTACCGGTACCAAAAAAGCTTATGATAAGGCCACAATGTAGTTCGCTCAACAGCCACCTATAGAATTTTGACAGATAGCGCTACTGTTTGCTTGTACGAAAAAGCATTACGTAAATTGTTCGGATGCCCATATCCTCAGGTTTCTTACCGGTGATTAATATCTCAGTAAATCAATATTTTGTTTTGAGTAAAATACGCTATTGTACCTAAATAAATAATTAAAAACTTACTTCAGCACATTCTGACAGACATATCTTACTTTTTGGTTGTTCATTTTACTGGTGAGAAGTAAGTTAAGAAGTCCCTCTGAATGCCTCCTCAGTTCAACAATCATGGATGAAGTTTCTTCGTATTTCAACACTAAAAACATTTATGTTACCGGAAATCTGTATAATTCAGGTATTGTATACAATACCTAGGCAATGCATAGAATACCGGGCGCGTGCAGGCCATTTGTGACATATTATTCTCCAATTGATACTTTTCTTTTGTGACATATTATTCTCCAATTGATACTTTTCTTAGGCAATTAAACTATTTGTAGAGACTGTATAGAGTACCCACTGGTCCACCGGCAATGTTAACCACCGGCACTGGTCCATCGGCAAGAGTAAATAGATTTCGATTTTAAATTAAACTCCCATTGGTCCACCGGCAATGTTTACATTATTGTTTAATTCGAAATTGTCATATATAACCATTTAGGCATTCTAAGCATTGCATACAATAACGAATTATACAGATTGTCAGTAACATACACTACCAGATTTCTTAATTTTAACTTCGATCTAGGCCTATGTTATATGTATGCCAAAAGCAAACAGTAAACTTAAAAAGAAACAAGAATTTGTTATTGATAAAAAAAGTAATACTTACATCCTTGTTCATAGGTTTTTATTAGTTTAAAATTGTCAATGTTATAGTATTTTACACCACAAATGTTGTTTATTATAAGATTATCTGCAAAAAATTTTTATTGTCATACTAGCTGATGTATTGCCATAAGGGATATAAAAAAAAGCTTACGACCTACATCTCAGACCTACCGAACATACATAGAAAATTTCATTACAATCGGTCAAGCCGTTTCAGAGGAGTTTGGCAACAAAAATTGACACATGAATTTCATAAAATACACTAGCTGAAAGCCACATCGTTTTGTAAAAAATAGCTTACAACCTATGCAAATATACACAGATTTCATAAAAATGTGTTTTGGAGGAGTTTTGTAACAATCACTGTGACACAAGAATTTTAAATATTACATTAGAGGAAAGATTGTAATAGCTTACCTCTGTGTACACATATATTCCTGATTGGAGTCATACATCTGTAAACATTTCGCAAAGTTACATTTACATTTTTTATTCTAAGCCATTGCTGAGCAGCTTGAAATTGGTCTCCCCAGTTGAATTTAGATTTCTCAGCCAATGTTGCACCTTCGTCATCAAAGCTATTTTTAAATATTTCCTTCCAGAGATTAGTATGCTGTTAATAAAAAGTAACAAACACCTTAAGCACACAAATATTTTATTATGTATAACATTTTACCCAAATTTGAATTCCCCTGCCATTATTGCATGTTCGCAAGAAGCGACAATAGTGCATTTTTCCATCCAGTTTGCTCCAAACTTACGCCAACATAATTATTGTCAAGCGCAAGCATATTTACCATAAATTAGCTGACCCAGTCCTAGTTTGTTTGAATGATACTGTGGGATTCTACAAAACCCTTTCTTATCCCTTTTCTCTATTTTACAAAAACTTCTGTATTTAATTATTATACAGATGATAGGTCAAGGGGCTGTTGTGGATGTTAATTTAAATTTTCCATCTATAGACAATCCTAAAGAGAAATTTTGTGCTGTGGCCAGTAGCTCAGAGTTCAGACAGCACTCCAGAACAAGCAGTATTGTTATTGTTGTTGTGTGTAGTTGACACATTAATCTTTGTTAAAGTGTTACAATTTCTGAGAATCTTACTATTAGTTTTTAGTTGCCTTGTTCTTATAGGATCATTATATGAAAAATAGATTAGATAATAAATAGATACATACCTCACAATAATATTCGACTAGATTTCGCCAATATGTATTAACATCCATACAATTTATTAGAGATTGTATATCCAACTGTTTGAACACCTCAAGCAACACATCAGCCGGGCACGACGCCCAAACAGAATCCGGAGCCAGATCATCCTTGTAGTCATAAGCCTCAAGCGACATAGTTAACCAACGTTCGCTGTTGAAAACTAACTTTATTTTATGCAAATCCAATCCAAGTTTTTAATTTAAAAACGAGTTAAAAACACTGCATCAGCTGCACAGAACACATATGGAACACATATACTCTCTAACGAGAGATCAGCTGATGCCTGATCATAGACCACAACACAGATCACTATTATATTCTAAGACCAAGAATACTATTTATAGATTAGATATAAGATTATATTAGTATACTCTGCTGTGTTGGTCTATGCTCTATGACAGACCACAATGATGCTTGATGTGACACAGAACATGCACAGAACCATAGATCGTAATAGAAAGTTTCATCATTGCACAGAACACTCTCTTCTTCATATGAGGTATTGGCATGGTATTGGCTCCGCGCGTAGAGCGATTGAGCCATTGTCAATTTTATTGTTCGTTTCAATTTTTTTTTTAAAAAGCGAGGAAACTTATTTACAATCTGAATTAAAATTTTGAATTACGGAATTTTGGAAGGATCAGAAAAAGAAATTAAAAAATAAATTATTGAATACCTACCTATACTAATATATTTACAACCAATACAACATAATGACTAAATTCATTGTATAAGGAGAAGGATGAGGTATACACAATACATATACGGAAATTATACTACAATCACAGCAATGGCGCTAATATAGTGATCTGTGGCAATGGCGTTAATGCCATCACGGAGGGGAGGCAGTGAGATAATACCAATAATTGATAAGTATTTTATTTAATTCTCAGATCAATGATCTGAGAAATGTGTCATTGTCAATTGTCAACTGTCGCCTGTCAGAACTCTGATGAAGGAAATCATAGACAACCACAGCAGAGAGAAAGGAAATCAAAGGAAATTTAGGCTAAGTTCATATGGCCGCGCGGTACCGCGCGGAACTACGAACCGCGCGGCACAAGATCAATATAAACGATAATTATCGTCTACATTACCGCGCGGTACCGCACGCCAACGCGCGGCGCGCTCTGACCCGCGCGCAAGATCTAGAACCGCGCGCTGCCGCGCGGCACAAGTATTTCAAACCTGTATCGACCTGTTCAGTTGATCCGCGCGCCTTGAGACGGAAAGACACATAGATCGATGCAATGAGTACCGAAGATGACATTGAGCCTATCGATTTGCTTATCGACGAAATCGAAAAAAGAGATGCGATTTGGAATCTTAACTCTAAGGATTATTCAAATAAAATATTAAAAAGAAGGTCTTGGGAAGAACTAGTTTTAATTTTTTGCAAAAATGATGATTCCGAAGAAAAAAAGAAAAATTTGGGTAAGTTTTTTTTTAATTAGTTTTATTTATTTAAAATAAGTTTTATAAAATCATAGGTAGGTACCTATTACACCATTTTATCTTGCCAATCTAATTTACCTTCAGTAACAAAATAATTTGTGAATTTAGTTCGAATATTATCTACTTCATGGATTGCTCGTCCACTGTTAGTTGGATTCACATTAGGTAATGGCGCTGGATTGATCATATCGTCCTGATTTATACCATCTCTCATCCTTACCAAGTTATGTAAAACACAAATAGCTTTGACGATATCAACAGCAAAATCTATCTTCACGTCTATTGGCCGGTGTAAGATACGCCACTTGTTACACATTATGCCAAATGTACATTCGACATACCTTCGTGCTAAAGAAAGGCGGTAGTTAAATATTTTTTTTTCTTTTGACAACATTTTACCACCATAGGGTCTCATCAAATTTTTAGTCATAGCGAAAGCCTCGTCAGCTACAATTACGTATGGTAGTTTAAATGCATCGCTCTCATTATTTGTGATAGATCTAGGCTCTGGTAAGTTCAACGAATTTTCTGAGAGTTTTTTGAATAATGACGTTTCCTTGAAAACACCCGAATCACTGTCTTTTCCGTAAGCTCCAACGTCTATCCATATGAAGCAATAGTTAGCATCACATAAAGCCATTAAAACTAATGAGAAAAAGTGTTTGTAATTGTAATACATTGATCCTGATTCTGGTGGCTGTATTAAACGAACGTGTTTGCCGTCCAACGCTCCAACACAATTTGGAAAATATGCTTTATTTTCAAATTGTATAGATATTTGTGTCCAGATTTCTTTTGTTGGTGGACTCATGACCAAAGTTTTTAAATTTCTCCATAAAACTTGGCACACTTGCTTAATTATACCCGATATCGTAGACTTGCCAATTTTATAACCATATTGTAACTCTGCAAATGAAGAACCAGTTGCTAGGTACCTGTAACATAATAGTTATTTAAGATACACGTGCATAAAGTAGATCTTTACCGAATAAGTGCTACAGTGAAAACACAAGCATAGCGAGTGTTTACAGTGTGGCACGTGAGCATAAAGTGCACAAAGTACAATTTGCATAAAGTAGGTCATAAGGACTCTTTATGCACCCGTATCGTACAACATTTTTCAATAGTTTTGCAATGAAAACTAATAATTAATTATTTACTTTCTAGGATCGATTTTGCAAAAAAAATGGAAAAATTTACGAGATGCCTATGTAAAAGAACTTAAGAAAACAAAACATTTGAAGTCCGGTTCCTCAGCATCAACACCATCTTCATTTGCGTATTTCCAAAGATTGTCATTTCTTAAACAAGTTGTCCAGAAACGAAAAACTGACAACAGCCTTGATGTTGCGGAAGTTACAGAGAATCCTGATTTGGATAGTGCAGTTAACAGCAGCGGCGTTCAAGCTTCAACAGAAAATGTGCTCCGGAAAAAATTCAAACTTCACCCTGCCGATGAACATTTTGCAAATCTTTTACAACAAAGCATAAATACTCGAAATAATAATGCAGCAGAAAAGAAAGATGACGATGAAGATAAATTATTTTGTCTTTCATTGGTTAGGGAAATAAAAAAAGTTCCTGAAAACCGGCGTTTAAAACTGAAAATTGAAATTTATAATTTATTAGAACGATACCAAGCTACACGAGCACAGCCACTTGAAGATTTTAACTACCCGTCTACTTCATATAGCTCACAACGACCACCCAGAAACTATCATGCTTCATTTCAAAGTTCTCAATATAGCAACCCAATGCAGTACTCTGATAGAGAATCAACACAATATGGCTATACAACTAGTTCATACACTTCACCTCCCACAAGTTCATCGCAAGTAACATCACCCCCGGGTGATGTTACTTGTGACCCGTCATACGAAGATTCTCAAGAATTAGATCTGTTCAATTAAACTAAAAGTTAATTTGCCAAGAAGCCTCGCTCATAATTTCTTATTTTTTATAATTTTTACTGTGATTATGATTAATAAACAGTTAACTTACCGCAATGTTACAATGAGTTTTTCTTTTGGTGATATGCAATATCTTACAGCATTTTCACTGGATTTTAAATCATTTTCAATGAAATCGTATAAAAAATCAAAGGTTGCAACTGACATACGGAAATAATTAAAAAATTTTTCTTCATGTAACCTCAACTCAGGGTATAAGGTGACAAACAGGCTTGAAGAAAGTCTGTCACTTAATATTGGATGCACCCAGTATCGCCTTTGTCGTCTTCTGCGACGTCTCAGTCTTCTATATAAAATCCACAAGCAAATTGCCTCCTCCACGTCCATTGTATATCAATGTTAATGCCAGACTGGCGCTCGTATATACCCTGTCATGTGAACTCTAACATCGCGCGGCGGCGCGCGGTGCCGCGCGGCCATATGAACTTAGCCTTATACCTACCAAAATGAAGCCGAAATAATTTACAAAGTTTACAGTTTACACTCTTTTTAGTATTTACACTACACTTTTCATGAATGACCAATTATTGCTGTAAAAATATATTACATTAAATTTATATTAGGTTTGAAAAACTTAACAAGTAACATTTACGTATTAGTTTGAATTGAAGTTTAATTAGAATACAGACATGGTAAGAACTTCTTGTTTTAATTATTAGAAATCTCTGTAAAAATTATGATCACTGAATATTTTTGTATGAGTCGTAAATTAAAATCTGATCATTTATTTGGGTTGTAATTTTGAAATCAGTATTCTTGATGACTGACGAGCATATCAGAAGACATTGAATATTGAAAACAATTTTTTGTTTATTACTAATAGGTAATGCTGAAAATATTTTTAATTTTTTAGACAATAGTGTAATTATAATATATAGACTATAAATTAGGATATGCTTAACAAATTATGTACGTTTTGGGTTAGATTGTTCTGCTTTCAGGCTGTCTGTCCCGCTGTGACCAGCAAGAGGAAAAAAGTCCTGCTTTTCCAAACTTAATCCACTTGATATACTAATAGGGAAAAGATAAGATGTGTCCTTATATTTGAAAATATATTTAAATAACCCCCTTCCTTTTATTCAATAAACTTAACTATTCATTTTTATGTAGAGGGTTGTCTGGACTATTTCAAGTAGTTTACATTCTCAGCAAATTTCAGTGAGGATACTGATTTCAAAACCATTACCATTCATTGGATTATTATCTAGATACTCTAGATTTCAAATTCTTTAGTTATGTATTTAACTGTTTTTTCTATTTACAGGCACGAAATGCGGAAAAAGCGATGTGAGTTGTTTAATTTAGTTTTAATATATTTTTACCTCAAAAATATAAAAGTAAGGTACCTTAGTTAGTTAGGTCAATAATGCATTACTCAGAATTTGATAGAAGCTGCATTTTGTATTTAGGACAACTTTAGCACGATGGCGAGCAGCTCAAGTACAAGAAGCCGGCGGACAACGAGAGCGTCGGCCGTACCTTGCATCAGAGTGCAATGACCTTCCACAAGCTGAGAAATGGAGGCTCCAAATTGTGAGAGAAATTGCAAAAAAAGTAGCACAGATTCAAAATGGTAAGATACTTTTTTCAAACTTAATTTAAGCATGAACCTAGTTCTAGGTATGAAAATTTAAAACAAATATATTGTTTTTTTATGTAATCTATTAGGTTATGGCAAATAGTCATGACTCAGTGACAAATGTGCAAAATTATGTGAAGTAATATTTTTTATATTATAATCACTACTTCAGTCAATCTGCAATGGATGCAGAACAGACCAGCCTCCCAAAAGCATCACCAGCTTTATCTTTAAGGGACCCAAGCATAAAATCTCAGAACATTCTTCAGTTATCATCATCATCTCCTACTTCTCTTAAAGTAGAGCTACCATCACCACAGCCTTCAAAAGTTCCTTCACCAGTGGCTAGTCCTGTCCACAAGTTATTAGTAAATACAACATTGTCATCACCTACTAAAGCATCTAATAACATCTCTTTAAGAAGTCAGAATAGTATAAAAATTTCAGAAAATACAACCTTTAAAAATCCTAGTTTAAGTGATACTGAAAAAACTGAAAAAGATAATCAAGAATCAATTTCCAAATTTGGTTCTAAAGAATATCCAAATGATTTAGCGACGGACATAGTTGAAGAAAGAAAAGCTGCAAACATTGTTGAGGTACCTGTTTTGCAGAACAATATAAATAAAATTGCTAATATGAGCAAAGTGCTCACTAATGAAGCCAATTCTTTAAGAGAATCCATAAAAACACTCTCTGAGGACATTGTTCGTACAAAACAAGAATTGAGCATTGTTAAAGAAGAAAATGTTAATTTTCCATATCATCTTTTTCTCATAGAAATTATAATTAACAAAATTTATATGAAATGTGACTGCTTTGAACTAGACAGCAATAACCTAATAATTTCTGCAACATTTTTGGGGAAACCACCAGTAACTTTATATGATAACTCATATGGAAAAATTGAAGATTTCAACAACATAAATTTAGGGAAATCAGCCTTATTTGCAATGACTTATGACAAAATATGCAGTATCAAGGAGTTTGTTGTAATTTTACAAATAAATAAGCAGCCGCCTTGCTCAAATTGTGTTACTAAAATAGCTGAATCTAAAATCGATTACACACAAGATTTTTGTGACCTTCGTGAAGAACTATGCAAGAAATGGGCCGAAGAACAACCAAATGATGACATCATGTGCACAACATCAACTCCTCTTGCCAAAAATATGTTTTATTTGTCATGTGGTGACGCTCATCACAGTGATTCAATAGGTATCATTGAGTTAACAACCAGAATGTCATTTCTTGGCAAGGAAATTACCACTTCTTTCAGCATGAGATCTAAGCCTAAATGCACTTCAGTTTTGATGAAGGACGATAATGGAATGAAAATGTACTCATGTCAAAATGTAGAAATGGATAGAGATGGAAAAATACTTTTGGATGAAAGAAGTTTGAATAAGAAGGAAATACCAAGAGGCGCTAATACAATGTCTGTAAGATCTGCGAGTCCTGTATCTCAATATTCAAGCGGACAAGGTTCTATGAGAAATAATACAGACTACAGGAGCCCTTATACAAACATTAGTAATCCAGGTACGATAATTTCGGAAATTCGGATATAAAAAATTTTGAGAAGATTAAGACTTATTTTATGTAGTGTTTTTTACTTTTCAGACTATGGATCTAAATATGATGAAATATTTACAAAAATGAATACAAACGAATTGAGGATTAGAGTTCCAAAAACTACTAAACTAGACCGAGTTGGAAAATACGATAAAATACAAGAACTATGTACGTGTGAAGATAATCCTAACAATACTGGTGATCAAATACAGTTTGAACTACCTCCAGATTTGTGTTATCCAGATAAACGTCACAAGACTTATACATCCAATTTGAAGTATACGTACAAAGGATGCAACAAAAGCTGTAAAAGATACGAAAGAAAAGTTATTAATGTCACACCATCTAACTGTCCAATCCCAGTGAACATGGAGAAGCAAATGGATCATCAAAAAGATGTTTTCATTCTGAAAATTGGCAAGAAACTTGAAACCAAAGATAAAAAAACGGATTTGGAAATAGAGCTGGTGACTCCTAAAGCACCAAACGCTATACCAATTGCGAATAATCACATTTCCCAACAGTGTAGTTCAAGTACTCTAAAAGCTAAAACATTAAAGCCTAAAAAAAAAAAAATTAAAACTAAACAAACGAAAAGTAAAATTGATTTGTCAAATGTAAAAAGCAAGGTGAAGACTGGTATGAAAAAATATAAAAAACTTAAAAAATAACAAATGTTATTTCAAAATAAAATAAAATAAATTGTTGTTGTTTTATTTAAAGCTCGTATTTAGCAGTCTTTAATAAGTACTAAAGTAGTATTTTCAAGGTAACTTTAAAACAACTTTTTCATTTTTGGCTACTTTTACACAAAATAAATATCTAAATTTTAGCTGTATGTAAATATTAGTTATTCCATATAGATTCATATGACCAGATCGTGACAGTCCACGTCTCTTTTTTCAGCTGGTCTTGGAGAATTCAGAATAAGAGACCTAAACGATGAGATTAACAAACTTATGCGCGAGAAACGCCACTGGGAAGTTCAAATAAAAGCACTTGGCGGGCCGGACCATGCGCGCGTTGGCCCCAAAATGTTGGATCAAGATGGAAAAGAGGTGCCCGGTAACAGAGGATACAAATACTTCGGAGCTGCTAAAGATTTGCCAGGTATGATTATTGATTGCTATTGTTATGAATCCGTATCCTACCCTTAAGGCGGTTCATGCGTTAGTATTATGCTTGAGTCAAAATTTACGATTTCCGAAGGAACATAAAATAGTTACGTGTTCAATTATAGATTAGATAATTGAATTCATATTATTTGGCATTTCATAATCTAGAACTTGGCTCAAAAATATTTTAAAATATGTGTATAACTTTCTCACTAGAACAGTTTTTGTATAGGCTGTTTGCTAAAATAGCGGTCGACGCTCTACGCAGATGCAAGATATTTGCCATGTTTCTTAACACAAACTTATAACAATGACATATTTAGAAAATTAATAACATTTACTAAAAAGTGTCTCAAAAAAAAACACGATTTTCCTAGATTTTCATTCAAAAACCATAAACCGAAAAGTGTCATTTTTAGCTTTTTTCGATAAATTAAACGTATTATTTTAGGATAAAATCCAAGATATTTTGTTATTTCTGAATTATAGTAATTTAATTCAATTAATATTCAATGTCACTGGTTATTTAGTATTTTAATAAGTAGTATATTTATTTTACTATAATTTTTTTTTGTAATAGCCTTATCAGCGCAAAATTGCGTCAGCGCCAACGCAAAACCAATTTAGTATGGCAAGAAACGCGATGCGCGTTGTTTTGCATAAACGCTCTTAATTGAACATATAAAGTATCAGCACTCAGCGGTAGCGAAATTTTGCGGCCAGTAACGACGCCATATTTGAGAAATTTTTGGCTTTAACGTACGTCACATATTTCCCGTCCTCTTAGCGTAGCGTGTTTCGTCATTGATCCTGACTGATAAGGTTTGGCAAAAAATGTTAGTAGTTAAATAGGTTAGGTTAGGTTCCACTTCACACTCCCTATCGGCTGTGGTTAAGGCCATGGTAGAGAGTGACAGGTCTTGGAAGGCGATGGAATGCTTCTGTGAGGAGGTAATGACGCAGAAGGAGGCTGCGGAGCGGATGAGAGAGGATGACGTGGACTCTCATCCCCTCCGCCGCAGAAGGGCTGGGCGCAGGCGTGCTGCCCATGACCGCCGCCTGCCCCCTTAAGAAGGGCCCCCGGGCGATTGACACGGGGAGTTTGTCGCCCGATGGAGCATGGCCCTTGAGCCGGGAGGTGCATCTCTGTGTTCACGATGCACCTCTGTCAGGGAATTTAGACGTAGATCTAGAAGAACGAAGGGTCTGCTTCGGCAGACATCGTTGGCTGGGTAGCGCGAGTGCTTCCGGTCCCGTTGCTCAACCACCAGGCGACGAGGTGAACACCGTGGGGTTTTAGTCGGCGCGACTCCGACATAACCGCAGTGCCTCCCCGTGGCACACCGGTATCCATAACGGATTTCCCCACGTAAAAATAAAAAAAAAGGTTCCACTTCACAACTTTGGCACAACTAACTTAGCTGGGGGTGGAGATGATTTTCATTTGAACGGAGGAGATAGTGTAGCTGCTGTCCGCGGCTCCGCCCGCGTAAATTTTTTTATTGGTTATTGACCAATCTCGTGAGAATTATTCATTTTTTTTGATAAAAAGTAGCGTGTAACCAATTGTAACAAACAAACGAGTGAATGAACAAACACAAGAATATAGATTTTTAAAGACATACCTACCCGTAGATTTAAGCCTTACGCACTTTCAAGGATTCCCCTAGCTACTGTCGCGCCATCTGTGGAATCCTCGGGATGTGGCGCAAACGGGGAGTCGGCTGGATCGGTCACAGCAGTGCGGTGCCAAGCGTTTACGAAACAATTCGCTGGAATACTCGAGCATTCCAGCGAATTCTCGCGTCGTGAGGTGAAATTGACGCTTATATTCCATTCCGCCGCGGTGTAAATTGACCCTTAAGGTACAAGTTGGTAGCCGACTGCAGACAGCAGCAGCAGACGACGTGTCGTCGCTTCATGTCGTCGCGACACGTCGTCGCGTCATGTCGCTGCAGTCATGATTTCGAACCCGACTGCAGACGGCAACAGCAGATGGCATCCAGTTGATTGGATTGGCTCGAACGCGGTCGTTGCTCCAGCGTCAGCGGCACTACTGATCTTGGATTGGCTCGAACGCGGTCGTTGCTCCAGCGTCAGCGGCACTACTGATCTTGGATTGGCTCGAACGCGGTCGTTGCTCCAGCGTCAGCGGCACTACTGATCTTGGATTGGCTCGAACGCGGTCGTTGCTCCAGCGTCAGCGGCACTACTGATCTGCGGTCGGACGACACTGCCGTCTGCCGCTCGACGACGCGTCGCTGGTTTCATGTCGCTCACTACGGAGGGAATTTCATAGAAATACATGGAAACCAGTAGTGTCGCCGCGACACGTCGTCTGCTGCTGCTGCGTGCAGTCGGCTACCAAGTTGTACCTTTACTCAGTCAAGTTGTTAAACCAATATGATGAACAAACAGGAGTGCGGGAGCTGTTCGAGCAGGAGCCGCCGGCGGCGCCGCGGCGCACGCGCGCCGACCTCATGCGCGACGTGGACGCCGACTACTACGGGTACCGCGACGACGACGACGGCCTGCTGCTGCCGCTCGAGAAACAGGCCGAGGAAGAAGGTGACCGCTAACGATTTTATTTATCGAACAGCCGGGCTAGACAAAGTAAACGCCCGTTTGGCGTAAAGTGGCCCGTTAACGCTAGTAGACAAAAATGTATGAACAAACCACGTGACTGTAGAAAAACCACGACCGAATAGAGCTTAACACGCTGAGTCGGCTGTCAATTGTCAAGCGATGTACGCTAAAGTTATCTACAAGGTCTGCGAGAACGCCAAGGAGCGTTCAAGTTGTCGTAATCGATTATCAAAGACAGCGTGTTAAGCTCTATTCGGTCGTGGTTTTTCTACAGTCACGTGGTTTGTCCCATACATTTTTGTCTACTGGCGTTAACGCCAACGACTGTTACTTTGTATAGCCCCGCAGGTTCCTCTCACTCACTCAGATCAGATCAGGGTCACTCTCAGATCTACCAAACATATTATACAGAAAATTTCATAACAATCGGTCGAGCCGTTTCGGAGGAGTTTATATATTAGAAAGAAGAAGATAAGTAGTTCATCACTTTGACAGGTCTTCACACACGCTAGCAAAACTAGTGAGAGAAATGGCAAACATAAGCCTCATTCCAAGGCGAGAGAAGCTTGCATCAAATTAAAATATTTTTATTTCATTTATAGGCCTAACGTACAGGACCAGGCTCTTATGAAATATCGATAGAATATATAAAAGTCGATAGACATGAAAGATTGTTTGTATAATTTGTGGCACAACCTTAATTATTTCTCCCATGCGCAGTTGGAGAGCGCCCAGATTCGATTCCCGGATTTAATTCTGAGTTTGTTTTAATAACAAGGCGTAATTATGGGGGTCCTATAAGAAATAAGGTATCCAAATACATATATGTAGAGCCAACTGAAGCCAAAAAATTATTCGGTGCTTGAGCATAAATTCTAGTTTAGTTTGCATATTCGATTCATTTTAATTTAGGTTTTGCACTCCTTTCTGTGTTACTTGAAGTAAATTAATATTAAGCTTCTTTTTTTTACTTCAGCGATTGCCAAAGCTGTTGATGAATGGAAGAGAAATAAAGAGGAGAATAAAGATCAAGATCTGCCTGAAGAAGAAAATATATACCCAGAAGATGTAAGAGATTATTTTATTTATTTATTTAATAATGATATGCAGACTTGCTTGCAAACCCTATTCTGGAATCAGAGAAAAATCGTTATTAAAAATTTTCTTAGTCATACCTGCATTTTTAATCTTTCACACATAATCGCTCTAAGATATATAGATATCTTAGAGCGATGCCACATGGAGAGTACTTAAATATTGTAGATTTTTTCACTGAAAAAAGACAATTTAAACTGCATTTATAGATTTTTTAAATAATAGCCTTGATGAACCAAGACTCGAGCCCCTATACAAGAAAAAAATACACGTAGTTTTATTATACTTATCGAAATCATAAGGATATTTTTTTACGAAATAACATAGCATCAGAAATAAAAGGAAGACCATGAATTTTTACATTCACGAAAAATGATCCTTATGGTGAGATATTTTCTTATATCCATAATGGCAAAACAACGTTTGCCGGATCAGCTTGTATTTGATAAAATTGTTTATGGTGTACTCGACACGCATTTCGATATTATAATTTTGTTCCCACAGCCTAACGATAGGAGAATAGAAGACGAAGACCTGGATCAACCAACAGTGACATCGCATGTCGCAGTTCCGTCCCAGAAGGACGTAGAAGAAGCACTTCTCAGAAGAAAGAAACAAGAACTTCTAGAAAGATATGGTTGCTTGGATGTAAAAATAGAAGAGAGCTAACAGTAATAAATAGTTTATAAGGATAATTTTGTTTAAATTCAATTCCCGACTAAGTAGGATGATTTGTGAAGCTTTCATACCATAGACTCTATGATCTCGCATTGTGAAGTCAACATCTCCTGAAAATGTCCCGGTGTCGGGACGAAACGTGCGTCGAAAAAAGGAATAATTCATGTGGGTGCTGTTCCTGCATATTGGACCATACAGATTTTTTCAAGTTGCGAATTATAGAAAACACATATTAATCTGTCCTGCTAATTAGGAATTTCCGCAAAGTAACGCCTGCTTCCATTCAATATTTCTTCCGTTATTTATTTAGTAGATGAAGGTCAGTCTTCGAGTTAGTTTTTTTGTTCATCAAAATAAATATCACCTTCTCTACAAGTTAGTGCTTGACACAGAGCAAGGAATGACTTTTATATGTGCTTGACTGCGATCTTACTCTGAGGATCTTACTTAATTGTAAGAGAGGTCGCCTATTTGTTTGGGATTGCTACAGATGTCAAATGTTATCAAAAGATGTCGCTTCAGCAATGCTAAACAAATTCACGTTTACTCTCTCGCAACCGAATAAGTAAAAAGCGTGGAATAGGCACACTGGTTGTAAATGATGATGTAGCCGAAAATGTTATCGTACTAATTTGGAACATTACATCGTTGGTAACTAGCTATGGCCGAAGCCTCTCACCATACCAGAACTGCAAAATTCTAAAAAGGCTGGAATGGCGGGAATGTACATTATAAATACATTTCTGTGTAGGTACAACGCTACTGAAGTAGTATTTTATTTTACTCTATACAAGTTAGTAAGTTAGTACTTGACTGCGATCTCACCTGATGGTAAGTGAATGATGCAGCCTAAGATGTTATCGTACCTACTAACTTGGAAGGGTAATTTTACCCCAACGGTTTCTACAAGCATCACAACGGAACGCTAAATCGCTTGGCGGTGCGTCTTTACTGGTAGGGTGGTAACTAGCCAGGGCCCAAGCCTCCCACCAGACCAGACCTGAGCCAATTTAGAAATTATAAAATTCCAAAGTGGTCCGTGGCGGGAATCGAACCCGCGACCTCCCACTCGAATCCGAGCGCGCTGCCAGGGAGGTCGTCAAAACTAGATAATAATGTATTAATGATTTTAAACTTACTTCGTGGTTTGAGATCATAATTATATATTTACCGGGTACATACCACGATTAAAACATGATGTTGTTATGCCGATATTTCGACCTAGTTACATAGGCCGTGGTCGACCTATGTAACTAGGTCGAAACAACATCATGTTTTAATCGTGCTATGTACCCGGTAAATATATAATTATAGATAATAATGTATTCCTTATTCTTGGTATAAAAGAAAAAAAACTAAGTAAATATGTATGCCATATTAATTTATTATTTTTTCGAACATTTCTTTAGTGACCAGAACATATTATTATACTATACAAGTTATTATCAATATTGAAGCAAAAATTTACACACATTTGTTTAACAGGTTTCAATAATACTTCGTTCATAGGCCTTAGCAAAAGCGGCTATTAAAAATTATCTAGGACAGGTTGCACTGGCTCAACAAAATACGTTCAGAATAAATAAATAAATTACATAGTTTTTTGATACAATACAAATAAAAAAAATACTTAAAAATAAAGAAAAGTAAACAAACAAAATAGTTTTTTGCTGCCTTTTGTTCAATAATAAACAGTTTAATTAAATAAAATTCAACAATTTTTGACTTTGAGGAATCCAATATTCACACTAATAAATTGCGAATGTTTACTACCATAATATTATTTTCTGCAAAGGAAAGTATCTGTCGCTGAACTAACTTTTCGTAATTATTTTTCATATTAATATTAAAAGGAATGTGGAAAGTTAACATATATACCTATTACATTATCGTTAACATATTACACAAATTATATTTTATTTCGCTTGGTAAACCGAAACTGAAAACCTTATCCTTTATAACTAAATGAGTGAAAAAACGCGTACTTATTATAACTACCATTCCAATAAATTCTGTTAATATAATAATATGATATTTCACCTATACTAAATCCTTAAAGCCAAAAATACAAACAATCGTGTAAGTACTATTTCAGACTTCGTCCATAACAAATAAGTATTGTTCATTAAAATGAATTCAAATATAATTAGATTATTTTTCCTACAAACATAGCCATTAGCAATTAATCATTTAATGTTCCTAAACAATTACTATTAAGTAAACTATAAACAGGGTTGGGCAGTATTTAAATTACTTGTAATTGAAATACGTAATTAAAATACAAATACGTATTTTGTATTTGTATTTCAATTACTTCCTTAAAATGTAATTTGTAATTCGTATTTCAAATACCTGACGCCGAAGTATTTTGTAATTGGTATTTCAAATACTTGAGGCTTCAAAATACATTTTCACAAAATACATTTTACCTTCATTTAACGATCGTGAGTGAATGCGAGGCAACTCGCATTCACACTCGCATTGCGAGGTGAGAGTGTAGATGGTAGAGCAACTAGAGTTGGCAACAGTGCTGGGATCAAAACATCACCAGTGAGGAATCCTCGATTTTTCCAGTAGTTAATTTACATTAAAAACAAAAAACATACGGGCGAACTTATATTCATTAACTTATAGGTCAATACTCAATAAGATATTTTTATTTTATGGCGAAAAATATAATTTGAAAGGTTTGGCTATAAACACCACTAGATCGATACAAGTAGACAAAATTATCGTGCACAATGCACATGCTAGCCCGGCAGGAACCAGCCTGTCAGTCGTTGTTAAGCAATGCTTTGTTTATTAGTAAGTAAAGAATAAATATTCTACACTCTTTCCAATCCTTTATTTTCTCGATGACAGATGAGACAGATATAACAATAGCTAGGGATCAAAGAGAGACAAAAGTAAAGTGGTCTCTTTCTGATCCCTCGCTATTGCTATACCTGTCTCATCTGTCATCGAGAAAATAAAGGATTGGAAAAGGTATAATTTGACATAAAATTTGGACAAATTTCCAACAAAAATCCCTTATTCTCTCTCTAGTTCGGTCAAATTAGACTAAAAAATAGGGGTGAGGTTACAAAAATTTACCTGGGACCTATTCGAGACTATTTCCTATCGATCAAAAGTAGAACGATGCAAATCTGTTCCGTGTTATCGGTGAAATCGATGGACATACATCCATAAAAAAACATACGCGCCGAATTGAGAACCTCCTCCTTCTTTTGTTTTTCGAAGTCGGTTAAAAAACAAAATTTTTTGGCGTTAAAAAGTAATGTCAAAAAATTAATGTTTTCAAAAAACATCGAGAGTTATCACACAAAGAATTTTGAACAGTGATTACCATTGTTTTTTTCAGTTTTGTGTTTACGTAGGTTTTTGTTTTTTCTTAATTAGACATCTTGTTTTCTTCAACTTTTCAGCCTGTACTGGTCTAGATTACTTAAGTATTTTGTAATTTGTATTTCAATTAAAAATAGCTAAAATACTGTATTTTGTATTTTATATTTTAAATACCTTGCCTAAATATATTTTGTATTTTAATTACTTGCGATACAGTATTTTTGTATTTGTATTTCAATTAAAGCAAAGCATGTATTTTGCCCAGCCCTGACTATAAATAATAATGCATCACACATACCAGAATAATTAATTAATTGCATTTTTTTATTGGGACAATGTGATCTGAAATAATGACTGTATGATCGTAAATAACACAGTATTCTACAATATGGACGTGGTTTTGATCTATCCAAAGTAAGAAGATAAAAAAGGTTTATACCTAACTAGGTATACTCTATAATAATTGCACCAAACATAGTGAAAAAATATAATCCGATCAACTTTATCTTTAAGGGCGTAAAAACAATAGTGTTTTATTTTAATTCAGTAACATGGAATTATTATTATTGCAAGCAGTTGGCAACTTAAAAGTTTCGAGACGCAAGGGAACTCTTTTGTTTATATTCTGCTAAGCCAAAATATCCACTGGTAGCGATTCGATTTTAGTCTCTGTTTGGCGCAACTAAGAATCTACTATCCCTTTCACAACAGTACCTGTGGAAAGAGATAGTACTATTTGCTAAACAGAGTCTAAAACCAGATTGCTACCAATGTATTATTTCGCAATCTTCTTAAATATTCTCAATTTATCAACTGCGGAGTATACCTCATACATTATGAATGGCACTAAATATTGACTTCGAAAAAGTAAATAAAAATATAATAATAATAATATAACCGACACTGGTTCTGCAAACTTCTTTCACTGGTATACATATTTAAAAGTTGTTGGAATGAAATTAAAATATTGAGTTTATTTATACGTGGAAATTCTATTTACTAATTGGTTACTGTAAGTTTATTTCGTCATAAGAATAACCAATCCGTAAACGCGACAGAGTAATGCGGGAAAGTGAAAATGGGAAGTACTCAATTTACATAATATTGTACTTAATGGAGTATTGGTTTATTTTTTAAATAAAATAAAAAGCTAGATTCCCATCGCATTGTTAATACAAACTGACTTACAAAGCTATGAAGCATGCTTACATATAAGGACACTGTTCACCGCGTTTTATAGTAATATATCCAATTTTTTTTATATTGTGTTTACCTATTATAACGTTCTAGATTACAAATAAAATTAGAATAAGCAACGAAAATATTAAGCGGTTGAAGGCTCGACTCGTCTATTGTAATTCAGCTAAATTAAATTTACACATAATTTTTCTGGATTTCGATGTGAGTAAACCTCGATCTGGATAGGACAGGAACGGCCGAAATAAATAAACAATCCTATCCACATTTGTCCTAGATAACATAGATAATGTAAGGTTCGTACAAGTTATATCAAATTTTTGCCTCTGGAACACTTATCTATTATACTAGTACGCTGGGCTCAATATTCTACACAATTGACAGAGTTCCTTTAACGTAGTTTTGAATGTCATTTTATTTTAGTTCCATGGACGCTCACGCTAGCTTACGCAACAATCAGCGCCACAATGGCGAAAATCAAGTGTCTTCATTTTTGCATTAACGGTCTAAGGTCCAGCGTACTTGTATAATAGAGGTCAGAGCTCTGGAAGGACAACTCTGGATGTCCTAGGTTATTAATTTCGGTCGTCAGAGGGCAACTGGGCAGGCGTGTCCTTGGGGCGCGGGTATATTAGGACTGGAAGAGGTTTTGTTGCTTGGAGTCGTTCTCGAAGTCGCTCCACGCGTTATTCAACTCCATGAATATCATTTTTGCTAAGTTCTCATTTGGAGTGCCCATTTGCTGTGAAAAAAATATATTACTTTGATTAGATTTTATTTTTTACATAGCTGAAGATGTTTACATACTAACTTGGAAGGAGTAAATAAACTCCAATGGTTTTTACACAGTATCGAGCCGGAACGCTAAATCATCATCATCATCATGGCAGTGGGTCTTTGCTAATAAGTTGATAAAGCCACGGCCGTAGCTTCACTTTAGACCAGACCTGTAGGGCTACTATACTCTTTCCATTTGTTTATTTTCTCTTTGACAGATGAAACAGATATAGTAATAGTGAGGGACCAGAAAGAAACCACCTTTCTGGTCCCTCACTATTGCTATATTTGTTTCATGTGATTTCATGTGTCAAAGAGAAAATAAACTAATGGCAATAGTATAGGATGTGCGCGTAGAGATATCTCTCTCTGCTTTTTTAGATAGACCAAGAAAAGTAATCGACAAAATAATTAGAGAGACATCTCTACATGCGCATGTTGCATAGGCTGAGCCAAATTAGAAATCATAAAATTTGAAAGTGGCCCGTGGCGGGAATCGAACTCGCGACTTCCCACTTGAATCCACTGCAACGTGAAGATCGTCATTGATAATAGATATACTCGTGTGATGAATCTAAATGAGTTAGTACGCGATACTGTCGCAGCCTTTTTACTTAGCAATCGTTCTTCTAGTTAGCAACATTTAGAGGATCGTCTACAATAGCTGCAA
This sequence comes from Coenonympha arcania, assembly GCA_036785405.1. NCBI lineage: Eukaryota > Metazoa > Arthropoda > Insecta > Lepidoptera > Nymphalidae > Coenonympha > Coenonympha arcania. Next base: position 8,003,929 of record CM072061.1, read on the forward strand.
GTTCTCACACATAAAGCGATAACGTTTTCCTAACCGTAGGTAAGTTAGAAATGTTGCAGATACGGTAAGAACGTTATCACCCAAAGCAATATTTCAAGTTCTCACATATAATATAAAGCGATAACGTTTTCCTACCTCTTACTTAGAAATGTTGCAGATACGGTAAGAACGTTATCACCCAAAGCAATATTTCAAGTTCTCACATATAATATAAAGCGATAACGTTTTCCTACCTCTTACTTAGAAATGTTGCAGATACGGTAAGAACGTTATCACCCAAAGCAATATTTCAAGTTCTCACATATAATATAAAGCGATAACGTTTTCCTACCTCCTTAGAAATGTTGCAGATACGGTAAGAACGTTATCACCCAAAGCAATATTTCAAGTTCTCACATATAATATAAAGCGATAACGTTTTCCTACCTCTTACTTAGAAATGTTGCAGATACGGTAAGAACGTTATCACCCAAAGCAATATTTCAAGTTCTCACATATAATATAAAGCGATAACGTTTTCCTACCTCTTACTTAGAAATGTTGCAGATACGGTAAGAACGTTATCACCCAAAGCAATATTTCAAGTTCTCACATATAATATAAAGCGATAACGTTTTCCTACCTCTTACTTAGAAATGTTGCAGATACGGTAAGAACGTTATCACCCAAAGCAATATTTCAAGTTCTCACATATAATATAAAGCGATAACGTTTTCCTACCTCCTTAGAAATGTTGCAGATACGGTAAGAACGTTATCACCCAAAGCAATATTTCAAGTTCTCACATATAATATAAAGCGATAACGTTTTCCTACCTCTTACTTAGAAATGTTGCAGATACGGTAAGAACGTTATCACCCAAAGCAATATTTCAAGTTCTCACATATAATATAAAGCGATAACGTTTTCCTACCTCTTACTTAGAAATGTTGCAGATACGGTAAGAACGTTATCACCCAAAGCAATATTTCAAGTTCTCACATATAATATAAAGCGATAACGTTTTCCTACCTCTTACTTAGAAATGTTGCAGATACGGTAAGAACGTTATCACCCAAAGCAATATTTCAAGTTCTCACATATAATATAAAGCGATAACGTTTTCCTACCTCTTACTTAGAAATGTTGCAGATACGGTAAGAACGTTATCACCCAAAGCAATATTTCAAGTTCTCACATATAATATAAAGCGATAACGTTTTCCTACCTCTTACTTAGAAATGTTGCAGATACGGTAAGAACGTTATCACCCAAAGCAATATTTCAAGTTCTCACATATAATATAAAGCGATAACGTTTTCCTACCTCCTTAGAAATGTTGCAGATACGGTAAGAACGTTATCACCCAAAGCAATATTTCAAGTTCTCACATATAATATAAAGCGATAACGTTTTCCTACCTCTTACTTAGAAATGTTGCAGATACGGTAAGAACGTTATCACCCAAAGCAATATTTCAAGTTCTCACATATAATATAAAGCGATAACGTTTTCCTACCTCTTACTTAGAAATGTTGCAGATACGGTAAGAACGTTATCACCCAAAGCAATATTTCAAGTTCTCACATATAATATAAAGCGATAACGTTTTCCTACCTCTTACTTAGAAATGTTGCAGATACGGTAAGAACGTTATCACCCAAAGCAATATTTCAAGTTCTCACATATAATATAAAGCGATAACGTTTTCCTACCTCTTACTTAGAAATGTTGCAGATACGGTAAGAACGTTATCACCCAAAGCAATATTTCAAGTTCTCACATATAATATAAAGCGATAACGTTTTCCTACCTCTTACTTAGAAATGTTGCAGATACGGTAAGAACGTTATCACCCAAAGCAATATTTCAAGTTCTCACATATAATATAAAGCGATAACGTTTTCCTACCTCCTTAGAAATGTTGCAGATACGGTAAGAACGTTATCACCCAAAGCAATATTTCAAGTTCTCACATATAATATAAAGCGATAACGTTTTCCTACCTCTTACTTAGAAATGTTGCAGATACGGTAAGAACGTTATCACCCAAAGCAATATTTCAAGTTCTCACATATAATATAAAGCGATAACGTTTTCCTACCTCTTACTTAGAAATGTTGCAGATACGGTAAGAACGTTATCACCCAAAGCAATATTTCAAGTTCTCACATATAATATAAAGCGATAACGTTTTCCTACCTCTTACTAAGAAATGTTGCAGATACGGTAAGAACGTTATCACCCAAAGCAATATTTCAAGTTCTCACATATAATATAAAGCGATAACGTTTTCCTACCTCTTACTTAGAAATGTTGCAGATACGGTAAGAACGTTATCACCCAAAGCAATATTTCAAGTTCTCACATATAATATAAAGCGATAACGTTTTCCTACCTCCTTAGAAATGTTGCAGATACGGTAAGAACGTTATCACCCAAAGCAATATTTCAAGTTCTCACATATAATATAAAGCGATAACGTTTTCCTACCTCTTACTTAGAAATGTTGCAGATACGGTAAGAACGTTATCACCCAAAGCAATATTTCAAGTTCTCACATATAATATAAAGCGATAACGTTTTCCTACCTCTTACTTAGAAATGTTGCAGATACGGTAAGAACGTTATCACCCAAAGCAATATTTCAAGTTCTCACATATAATATAAAGCGATAACGTTTTCCTACCTCCTTAGAAATGTTGCAGATACGGTAAGAACGTTATCACCCAAAGCAATATTTCAAGTTCTCACATATAATATAAAGCGATAACGTTTTCCTACCTCTTACTTAGAAATGTTGCAGATACGGTAAGAACGTTATCACCCAAAGCAATATTTCAAGTTCTCACATATAATATAAAGCGATAACGTTTTCCTACCTCTTACTTAGAAATGTTGCAGATACGGTAAGAACGTTATCACCCAAAGCAATATTTCAAGTTCTCACATCTATATATATAAAAGAATGAGGCATTTTGGTTGTTCCACGGATTCCGCCAAAACTATAGGTCCTAGAGATCTGAAATTTGGTACTAAGGTAGATATTAGGTCATGAATTCGTACTAAGACGGGGATTCCAGAAATTCCATGTTTAAGGGGTAAAAATCATACATTTAAGGGTATTTCCCATACAAAAGTAAAATTTTTTCGTTGTTCCAGGAATTCCCGAAAAACTAAAAGTCGTAGAGACCTGGAACTTGGTACCTAGGTAGATATTAGATCATGAATTCGTACTAAGACGGGGATTCCAGAAATTCCATGTTTAAGGGGTAGAATTAGTACATTAAAGGGATTTCTCCATACAAAATTGTAATTTTTTTCGTTGTTCCAGGCATTCCAGAAAAACTAAAAGTCGTAGAGATCTCAAATTTGGTACCTAGGAAGATATTAGGTCATGAATTCGTACTAAGACGGGGATTCCAGAAATTCCATGTTTAAGGGGTAGAAATAGTACATTAAAGGGATTTCTCCATACAAAATGTAATTTTTTTCGTTGTTCCAGGCATTCCAGAAAAACTAAAAGTCGTAGAGATCTCAAATTTGGTACCTAGGTAGATATTAGGTGATGAATTCGTACTAAGACGGGGATTCCAGAAATTCCATGTTTAAGGGGTAAAAATCTTACATTTACGGGATTTTCCCATACAAAAGTGTAATTTTTTTCGTTGTTCCAGGAATTCCCGAAAAACTAAAAGTCGCAGAGATCTCAAATTTGGTACCTAGGAAGATATTAGGTCATGAATTCGTACTAAGACGGGGATTCCAGAAATTCCATGTTTAAGGGGTAGAAATAGTACATTAAAGGGATTTCTCCATACAAAATTGTATTTTTTTCGTTGTTCCAGGAATTCCCGTAAAACTTAAAGTCGTAGAGATCTGAAATTTGATACCTAGGTAGATATTAGGTCATGAATTCGTACTAAGACGGGGATTCCAGGAATTCCATGTTTAAGGGATAAAAATCTTACATTTAATGAATTTTCCCATACAAAAGTGTATTTTTTGCGTTTTACCAGGGATTCCAGCGAAATCAAATGTCGTAGAGATCTGAAATTTGGTACCTAGGTGATATTAGGTGATGAATTCGTAATCAGCTGAGGATAAGTAGGAATTTCTGGACAAAGTTTAAAAAGTGGCCGCCATTTTGAACTTTTTTGTTATTGGGCCGATTGCTTTGAAAATCGATATGTGAGTATCGCAATAAGTATAGAGAAGGAATTTGTAGCCAAAATTTTAAAAAGTGGCCGCCATTTTGAATTTTTTTTGTTATTGGGCCGATTGCTTTGAAAATCGACATGTGAGGATCGCGACAAGTATGGAGAAGGAATTTGTGGTAAAAATTATAAAAGTGGCCGCCATTTTGATTTTTTTTGTTATTGGGCCGATTGCTTTAAAAATCGATATGTGAGTATCGCGACAAGTATGGAGAAGGAATTTGTGGTAAAAATAAAAAAAGTGGCCGCCATTTTGAATTTTTTTGTTACTGTGCCGATTGCTTTGAAAATCGATATGTGAGTATCGCGACAAGTATGGAGAAGGAATTTTTGGTAAAAATTAAAAAAGTGGCCGCCATTTTGAATTTTTTTGTTACTGTGCCGATTGCTTTGAAAATCGATATGTGAGTATCGCGACAAGTATGGAGAAGGAATTTCTGGACAAAGTTTAAAAAGTGGCCGCCATTTTGAACTTTTTTGTTATTGGGCCGATTGCTTTGAAAATCGATATGTGAGTATCGCAACAAGTATAGAGAAGGAATTTGTAGCCAAAATTTTAAAAAGTGGCCGCCATTTTGAATTTTTTTGTTACTGTGCCGATTGCTTTGAAAATCGATATGTGAGTATTGCGACAAGTATGGAGAAGGAATTTGTGGTATAAATTTAAAAAAGTGGCCGCCATTTTGATTTTTTTTTTGTTATTGGGTCGATTGCTTTGAAAATCGATGTGAGTATCGCGACAAGTATGAAGAAGGCATTTGTGGTCAAAATTTAAAAAAGTGGCCGCCATTTTGATTTTTTTTGTTATTGGGCCGATTGCTTTGAAAATCGACATGTGAGGATCGCGACAAATATGGAGAAGGAATTTGTGGTAAAAATTATAAAAGTGGCCGCCATTTTGATTTTTTTTGTTATTGGGCCGATTGCTTTAAAAACCGATATGTGAGTATCGCAACAAGTATGGAGAAGGAATTTGTGGTAAAAATAAAAAAAGTGGCCGCCATTTTGAATTTTTTTGTTACTGTGCCCATTGCTTTGAAAATCGATATGTGAGTATCGCGACAAGTATAGAGAAGGAATTTTTGGTAAAAATTAAAAAAGTGGCCGCCATTTTGAATTTTTTTGTTACTGTGCCGATTGCTTTGAAAATCGATATGTGAGTATCGCGACAAGTATGGAGAAGGAATTTGTGGTCAAAATTTAAAAAAAGTGGCCGCCATTTTGATTTTTTTTTTATTGGGCCGATTGCTTTGAAAATCGACATGTGAAGATCGCGACAAGTATGGAGAAGGAATTTGTGGTAAAAATTAAAAAAGTGGCCGCCATTTTGATTTTTTTTGTTGCTGTGCCGATTGCTTTGAAAATCGATATGTGATTATCGCAACAAGTATAGAGAAGGAATTTGTAGCCAAAATTTTAAAAAGTGGCCGCCATTTTGAATTTTTTTGTTACTGTGCCGATTGCTTTGAAAATCGATATGTGAGTATTGCGACAAGTATGGAGAAGAAGTTTGTGGTAAAATTTTTAAAAAGTGGCCGCCATTTTGATTTTTTTTGTTATTGGGCCGATTGCTTTGAAAATCGATATGTGAGTATCGCACCAAGTATAGAAAAGGAATTTGTAATCAAAATTTTAAAAAGTGGTCGCCATTTTGAATTTTTTTGTTACTGTGCCGATTGCTTTGAAAATCGATATGTGAGTATCGCGACAAGTATGGAGAAGGAATTTGTGGTAAAAATTATAAAAGTGGCCGCCATTTTGATTTTTTTTGTTATTGGGTCGATTGCTTTGAAAAACGACATGTGAGGATCGCGACAAGTATGGAGAAGGAATTTGTGGTAAAAATTATAAAAGTGGCCGCCATTTTGATTTTTTTTGTTAGTGGGCCGATTGCTTTGAAAATCGATATATGAGTATCGCTACAAGTATAGAGAAGGAATTTGTAGTCAAAATTATAAAAAGTGGCCGCCATTTTGGATTTTTTTTGTTACTGTGCCGATTGCTTTGAAAATCGATATGTGAGTATTGCGACAAGTATGGAGAAGGTATTTGTGGTAAAAATTAAAAAAGTGGCCGCCATTTTGATTTTTTTGTTATTGGGCCGATTGCATTGAAAATCGATATCTGACTATGGCAGCAAGCATAGAAACGGAATTTGAAAGGAAGGATGGAAAAATACAGGAATGTTGGAAATTAAATGCCTGAGGGAGTACAGCAGAAGTTCAACGTGAGCGAAGCCGCGGGCGTTTGCTAGTATAATATAAAGCGATAACGTTTTCCTACCTCTTACTTAGAAATGTTGCAGATACGGTAAGAACGTTATCACCCAAAGCAATATTTCAAGTTCTCACATATAATATAAAGCGATAACGTTTTCCTACCTCTTACTTAGAAATGTTGCAGATACGGTAAGAACGTTATCACCCAAAGCAATATTTCAAGTTCTCACATATAATATAAAGCGATAACGTTTTCCTACCTCTTACTTAGAAATGTTGCAGATACGGTAAGAACGTTATCACCCAAAGCAATATTTCAAGTTCTCACATATAATATAAAGCGATAACGTTTTCCTACCTCCTTAGAAATGTTGCAGATACGGTAAGAACGTTATCACCCAAAGCAATATTTCAAGTTCTCACATATAATATAAAGCGATAACGTTTTCCTACCTCTTACTTAGAAATGTTGCAGATACGGTAAGAACGTTATCACCCAAAGCAATATTTCAAGTTCTCACATATAATATAAAGCGATAACGTTTTCCTACCTCTTACTTAGAAATGTTGCAGATACGGTAAGAACGTTATCACCCAAAGCAATATTTCAAGTTCTCACATATAATATAAAGCGATAACGTTTTCCTACCTCTTACTTAGAAATGTTGCAGATACGGTAAGAACGTTATCACCCAAAGCAATATTTCAAGTTCTCACATATAATATAAAGCGATAACGTTTTCCTACCTCTTACTTAGAAATGTTGCAGATACGGTAAGAACGTTATCACCCAAAGCAATATTTCAAGTTCTCACATATAATATAAAGCGATAACGTTTTCCTACCTCTTACTTAGAAATGTTGCAGATACGGTAAGAACGTTATCACCCAAAGCAATATTTCAAGTTCTCACATATAATATAAAGCGATAACGTTTTCCTACCTCCTTAGAAATGTTGCAGATACGGTAAGAACGTTATCACCCAAAGCAATATTTCAAGTTCTCACATATAATATAAAGCGATAACGTTTTCCTACCTCTTACTTAGAAATGTTGCAGATACGGTAAGAACGTTATCACCCAAAGCAATATTTCAAGTTCTCACATATAATATAAAGCGATAACGTTTTCCTACCTCTTACTTAGAAATGTTGCAGATACGGTAAGAACGTTATCACCCAAAGCAATATTTCAAGTTCTCACATATAATATAAAGCGATAACGTTTTCCTACCTCTTACTAAGAAATGTTGCAGATACGGTAAGAACGTTATCACCCAAAGCAATATTTCAAGTTCTCACATATAATATAAAGCGATAACGTTTTCCTACCTCTTACTTAGAAATGTTGCAGATACGGTAAGAACGTTATCACCCAAAGCAATATTTCAAGTTCTCACATATAATATAAAGCGATAACGTTTTCCTACCTCTTACTTAGAAATGTTGCAGATACGGTAAGAACGTTATCACCCAAAGCAATATTTCAAGTTCTCACATATAATATAAAGCGATAACGTTTTCCTACCTCTTACTTAGAAATGTTGCAGATACGGTAAGAACGTTATCACCCAAAGCAATATTTCAAGTTCTCACATATAATATAAAGCGATAACGTTTTCCTATCACCCAAAGCAATATTTCAAGTTCTCACATATAATATAAAGCGATAACGTTTTCCTACCTCTTACTTAGAAATGTTGCAGATACGGTAAGAACGTTATCACCCAAAGCAATATTTCAAGTTCTCACATATAATATAAAGCGATAACGTTTTCCTACCTCTTACTTAGAAATGTTGCAGATACGGTAAGAACGTTATCACCCAAAGCAATATTTCAAGTTCTCACATATAATATAAAGCGATAACGTTTTCCTACCTCTTACTTAGAAATGTTGCAGATACGGTAAGAACGTTATCACCCAAAGCAATATTTCAAGAATAAAACGTAGGCCTAGCTATGGACTTACAACTCTCTCTATACGGGCACTGATAGCATTTTTAAAATCTCCTATTCGCGTCGCGCTAAGTCACTAGACGATAGCCTTGAAGACGTACTTCGCGCACCCAGCATATGAGCGGGTGACGTCACAGTGGTGTTTGTACTGCCCGCAGAGGCGAACGGTATGCGGGCGAAATCCGGGAAGCGGACAGGGCTCAACTTATCGCGCACGAGTTGTTTTTTTTACCTTGTCGGGATGCACGGCGAGGCACGCCTTCCGGTAGCTGCGCTTGACGTCGGCGGGCGACACGAGCTGCGACATGTCGGCGCGCGTCCAGCGGCAGTCCTCCCACACCACCGTGTGCAGCGAGCACAGCAGCGCGCGGATGTTCGCCTTCTTACCCTCCGTCTAACAACACAATACAGTTGGGTACTTGACTGCAATTTTTTATTACTTTATTATAAACTAGGATAAACATAATGACGTAAACTGAAAAAACGAATTAAATCGATCAAAATATAACAAAAAAGTTATAAGCATTTAAATATTTCTGATTAGACAGAGATGGTGACATTGAATTGTGACGTCACAGCTTACTAATGCCATAATAAATGCCATAGTAACTCCGTGCGGCTTCATACAAATTTTCGATTTGCGAGAAAGGAATAGAAGACCCTCCCACTCACAGATTATCCCCTATCCAAAATTAAAATGCAACTGTAACTTTGTACATCTTCGTTGTATTTTAATACATTTTTTTTCATTGTAAGTCATTATATTTTAATCCTAGTTTATAATAAAGTAATATTTTTGACCAAATTCAAAAGTAGTATAATCCTCAATTGTTACCCACCCACTCGTGGATCTTCAATTTATCCGGGTCCATTTCCTTGACCATCTCCTCCTTCCTCATGGCGTTGATGGTCCGCGGCCCCGCCTCGCGCTTGGCGAACTCGTAGCCCTGGCTGCCCAGGAGCTCCCCGAACACGTCCGCGGACTTCTTGCCCTTCTCCTCCTGCCCAGCCGGCGGCTTCGCTGTCTCGAAGTGTGTTCGACTGTGTGAACAGGAATTCAAAGGCATGACTACTGATTTATATTTTTTAATGACTAGAAAAGGCAATAGACGCTGTCCTACCTTGGCACGCGCGCCCCCCCTCAAACTATATTCCATGATATTCAGTCCAGCCATTTTCAAGTTATAGCGAGATGCCTACTATGATGCGAGATCTAAGTGGCACTGTCGTGATAATTTGATGTAATATATTATATAAAAAAATGGTTGATTTTTATTTTATTTGCTATATAAAATTATTACATAAGATGGAAGCAAAGTCTGTATGACATCACTCAGTATCGCATAAAAGCACCAAACGCTTATTACTTTTCCTTTTCTTTGCTTTTGAAAAAATTATGCAGTTTGCAAATGGCATAAATAACAAAATAACCCCAAAGTGGAATTTGTGCGCAAACTCGCTCAACGCGCGCGAATTACGGTCTCCGTCCGTGACGTTACTGCGTGGACGGTGATGATGACGCACAGAACAGCAACACGATCGCTAACATCCAGGAAGGACCTACCCTCTGCAAAACAGGTTTTCCTTCCGCAGAGGGTAGGGCGTTCATTTGTTTGCGATAATGTGTATTAAAAGCAATAAATTATTATTATTATTAACCACGCGGGGCCACCAGCCCTCCAAGTTCCACAGGCCACAAACCAGGATGGCGAGGCCTTAGCCCCTTGTAGGGACTAGAAGAACGACACCGGGGGCACTGCGCCTCAGCAACACATCACGCTGGAAGGAGGCAAGCCTCGATGTACGGAGAAGCATATACCTGTAGTCCGTTGAAACACCGGCACACGTGCTACTAAGCTGCACTGGAGTGTCGGACCAACGGGAGACCTACTTGGGGTCCTCAGCAACACTCCAAGATATCCTGTGCGACCTGGGAGGCCACTTCGGATTCTGGAGTGAGCTCGGCTGGCTGGAGTGATCCGGCGAGGACCCGCATCAACGACTTCACGCGCAACGAGCGAAATATCGCTTACTCGCGGAAAAGTCCCAGGATATGAAGATGAAGATGAAGAAGATACCTGTAGTCGGGTTGGTGCGCCGGCGACCTGGCGGGCGTGTGCGTCGTGTGCGTCGTGTGCGGCTGGTGCGCGGGCGTGTGCGCGGGCGAGTCGCGCGGCGTCACGAGCGGCGTGGCGGCGGGCGTCACCAGCGGCGTGGCGCCGGGCGTCGCGCTCGGCAGCCCCGCCCCCAACATGCCGAGCTCCGCGAACGGGTCCCGCTTGTTTTGCCCTAGCTCCGGTGCTACTGTTTGCGGCCGCACTGAACAAATTCACAACCTTATTTTACTTGTAGCAGGCCAGTCTCACTTATCACGTGACCGTCCCGGCTACAAGTACGGGTCCGGACCACGATATTTCAGATGTTTGTCACTCGCGGGCCAAGTTGCACGCGCTAGTTCTGTACGGTCTATTTTACGCGCCGTCTGACTACGGTAGCCCTAGTACGTCTTAAGAGATAAAGTTAGGCGATAGAAAGAGACCACAACATTGCGTTTGATGCGTGTCGATTTTGAGGGCGGGGCCAGGCGCTATTGCGAACTGAATTGTACTTTTTGTGTTAGAGCTAGGTATCGCTATTTCTTTAAATAATCGTGCGGAGTGGACCTTCTGGTACTATTTAGTGTTCTGTGACCACAGTAGCTAACACTTATTACTGTAAATACGGAAACAGGACAGCGCCTGTTGGGGCGCCTTCAGATCAAGGCGCCTATTCACTATAGGCATTTCTTAGGCAATAGGATGACTGTATCATCACCTTCAATCAGGTGTGATCACAGTCAAGCGCTAGCTATATGTTATTAAGAAAAAAAAATTGGTTGTCTGTAAAGTCGATTTACGAACGATAGATTTACGTGATAACGTCATAATTGGCCTCTCTATCGTTTGTTTTATCGTGCCTCTCTATCGCTTGTTGCGCGCTCTCGCTTGCACGCACAGGCTCAGGTGGAACGTTACGCGGAACGTTATTATTTTTCATGTGCGTTGCTGGTGTTCATCAATTTATTAAACGTTATCACGTAAAAAAAAATTCAAGATTCTCAGCTCACCATCTTCCTTGATCAGCGGGGTGAGTAGTGGCTCTTGCTTGGGCAGCGGGTCGTTCAAGCCGAAGGGGTCGAAGCCGAGAGGGTCGCTGGAGTCCACGCTGGTCGACGTCGTGGTCGGCGGCGCGGAGAGGTCACCGAAGATGGACTCGGACGAAAATGGCTGAAAGACATTGTATTTAACTAGAAGCTGGCTGAACATGTTTAAACTGATAATAATGTTAAAGTAATTGTATAAAATATGAATTGATGATTCTATTTTTATCTTATGTTATTCAAATTGTTTAAGTAGTTATTTTCAATAATTGTTCTTTATTGTGCATACATTTATAACCTGTATCTCTGAGGCGGACGTAAATGGCTGCAACACAGTTAACACTATAGCAGCCATTAACGTGCCAATATTATGATTTATTAAAATTATGATTTAGTATCCTGTTCCTGCACTTAAACATAATATTGAATGTTTATATTGTAATAATCTAATCCTATTATTCATATAAAATTAAATCTAATTAGGAACCATAAGTGTACACAATAGTGTTTTGGTGAGTTATAGAGCAAACCAAAAACAGGGTAGACAGTCCTCGAATGAACTTTTTTATAAGATCAGTTTCGCTAAATTCATATGAAATCTAATATAAAATTTACTTTAATCATGTAATTTACCTGCGGATTATCCCTCACTTGTCCGCTGAGGAAGTCACCGAACGATTCGTCAGTGGGTTTCTCCAACATACCGAAGAAGTCGAAGGAATCTTCGTTCTTCAAATTCTTCAACTTCTCTGTCGGCTGAGGTTCGGGCTGCTGTTGGGGCTGTTTCTCCGATAGGTTGAGGAAGTCCGCGGTGTTGGTAGTAGGCGGTGCTTGTGTGTCCGCGTGAGGCGGCGGCGGCCGCTGCGGTGCGGGCGGCGCGGGGCGCGACGGACGCTCGGGTTCCTTCGGTGGATAATCCGCGGTAACTGCATAATAAATTACATGAGTTGTTTGAACCATAATGCAAGCTCTACACGTTGGCCGAGGCAAAGCGAATGGCTACGAGTGCGAGTGAGATAACCTCTTTCTCGCACTCACCTCGGCCAACGTGTAGAGCTAGGGTGAGAGTTGGAATAACATAAAATACGAATACTAGTTGAAACTTAAAATAGTTGCAGTTTAAAGTAAATAATTGCACTTTACACTACTTTTAAATTTGATAATAAAATTGGTCAAGTGCGAGTCGGGCTCGCGCACTTAGGGTTCCGTACCATCAAACATAATATTAGACTCCAATTTTTTTTCATTCAACAAACGAGTATTACTCCGAAATTCAGTATCATGCGGGTCATACATAATTTGTAATTATATGCGAGATTTCTTTATTAGATTCAACATTTATTGCTAATAAATAACTATGCACTTATGAAAGATAATAAAATTTGTATAAATGTGAAAGTATGTTTTAAAACTCAATTCGAACTAAAAAATAAATAAAAGGATGAGTGTTATATGATAATGGGTGTCAGTATGTTTGTGACCGAATATATTATAATTTAGAGCTACACACCAATTCTACACACATTTACATAAATAACATACTTGAAGTAGGAATGGACGTTGGGTTTCTTCGTAGACTAGCTGCATAAACACAATAAACATACAGTAATAAATAACTACATAATTACAAGAATAATATAAAAATTTACCTTTAAAATATATTTACTTTCGCAACACTCAAGCAACTTCGTTTAGGAATTAATTAGTTCTATGCATGAGGGTTATATTTATAGTAGAGGAAAAATCGCCGAAAAAGCCATAATTCGGCGGCAATGGGGCTAATTTTAAATTTACTATGTTTTTTTTCTGATAAAGATTTTTTTATAAGCTTTTTTGTGAACGTCCTTACCAAAGTTGTCAATGGTCTCATCTCTTTCCAGTGTAGTGGAGAAGAGGACATCCGGTGTCCTGATGGGGAAGGAGTGGTCCTCCTCCCAGATGTCACTGCGCGGCTTGCGTCGTTCCCCATTCTGTACCACCAGGCTGATCACCACAGAGACGTTGGAAGAGAAATGCTCGTTCACAGGGCTCGACTCATCTATGCCGTCGATTTCTGATCTGCAATTATAACACTTATATTAAGGCGAAAGTTTGTAAATAAGTGTGTTAGCGTATATATCTGTATATGTTTGTTATTCCTTCAAACTGTTACTACTTTTGAAATTTGGCATAGAGATTATAGCCTGGATCAACACAGGCTACTTTTTATCCCAAAAAAATTCATGATTCCAACGGGATTAGTGAATACCAGAAATTCCCTGTGAAAAAACTCTGTGGTGATTGTCCAAGAAAATTATCTCACGAATTCATCTATAAGTGTACGCAGACCTGGCGAACTTGATGACATGCTGGTCGTAGCGCAGGAAGCCGGTGTGGAAGGCGACGGAGAGCATGGGCACGCGCTGCAAGCGGCCCAGCTGCTGCCGCGCGTGGTTCAGCACCACCGTCACGTCGCCCACCACCGTGCTGTCCAGCGGTAGGGTTACCTGGTGAACTTGATGACATGCTGGTCGTAGCGCAGGAAGCCGGTGTGGAAGGCGACGGAGAGCATGGGCACGCGCTGCAAGCGGCCCAGCTGCTGCCGCGCGTGGTTCAGCACCACCGTCACGTCGCCCACCACCGTGCTGTCCAGCGGTAGGGTTACCTGGTGAACTTGATGACATGCTGGTCGTAGCGCAGGAAGCCGGTGTGGAAGGCGACGGAGAGCATGGGCACGCGCTGCAAGCGGCCCAGCTGCTGCCGCGCGTGGTACAGCACCACCGTCACGTCGCCCACCACCGTGCTGTCCAGCGGCAGGGTGACCTGTAACAAAACAGCGCGAACAGTGAGCAATTTCTTTCAGAAGGGGCGGTAGTCTAGCTTTTTCATACGTTACTTCAAGTGGGGCCTATATGCATAAGTTTAACTCTTATTTAGACCTTAAATTTGACCTCCACCAGGCATGATTGTGTTTAGAAGGGAAAATAATAAATAACAAAACCGCATCCTGACCCAAATTTTTTGTAAAAAGATTTCGCTGTTCCCTAAACAAATCGAAGTAATGTTTCACGCCATCGAAGAAGTAAAAAATCTCACTTAGACAAAAAGGGATGTTTACGAATAGAGCACAAAAAGACTATGTTTGCCTGGTATACAATAAATAAAATTTACTGAATAATTAATATTGTAAGTACCTTTCCTTCAGCCATGTTGTATAGATGCATACTTTCATAACCTCTTAGAGGAGGTGATATCAGTCTGTCTTCATTGAATACTTCGAGGAACGGTCTGCAGCCATCTCTAAAATTAAAAAAAAAGCTTAATATACTGCCAAATGAATAAACTGTTAAACAAGAGGCAACATTCATACAATATATACCTGGCTTTAGTAAATAGAGGCACTGGTTGTACGGTAAGGGAGACCAGCGAAACGGGCCTGAAGTGCGGGAGTATTGGCTCGGGTCTGCAACAACACTGAAGGCTGTATCATGCGTCTTAGTTATAATTACAATATTAGTACAATTATTGCATTTGGTTCATTGTTTTGTTGCATTAAAACTCGCTCAATCCATAACACATTATTTTAAATCTTATTAAAGTACCCTATCGTTGAATAGTTAAGTACCCATTCGTCTTCTAAATAAAACAAAATTAAAGAAATAAACAAAAAAGTATTCATTACAAAAATTTGGAGTTTCAAGTTGAAATCCAAAAAATAGTCTGTGGAGTAGTGTTACAAATTGTTACAAATAAGAATTTTTTTAATACATTTGCTCAAAAAGTTGACATTTCTAAGTTATTCTTTTCCGCACTAGTGCTTTTGTGTTTCCCTCCTACGCGGCACCGGAGCGGGCGCACCAGGAGCGCATGAACACGAACACGGCATGGTAACAAGGAGCAGCCAAACACGTAAAACCAATATTTCTTTTCGCAAATGTATTGAAAAACGTCGTTCAATGCACGTGCGGAATTGTCATTTTTACTCGTCCTTATTGTTGACCCTCGCCTTGGGCTTGGGTCAACAAACCGGGACTCGTAAAGAAATGACAAACTTTCCGCACTTATATTGAAATGTACTATTATTTAATCATGGTACTCGTATTTTTGTGAAGATTTAACTTCTTTTAAAGTAAGTGAGTAGATAATATATTACTCACCTTACAATGTTGCTAAGGTAGTACAAGTACCGGAGCTGGCTGGGCGGCATGTTGATGGGTGCTCTCTTCACGCCGAATATCTGCAGCGCGTCCTCAGGCACCGACACCAGCTTCGCGTACATTAGTAGACCGCACAGCAGCATACACGAGCGCGATTTGCCATCCTAAAATAAAACAATTAAATTTTTAAAAGGGATCTTTATTTTTCTAATAAATAAAACTCTCATGCCAATTTTTGTTACAAAACTCCTCCGAAACGGTTCAACCGATCGTTATGAAATTTTCTGTGTGTGTTCGGTAGGTATGAGAGTATGTCGTAAGCTATTAAGCTATTGCATAGCTTCTATCGCGGGCCTTGAGCGTGGAGACCGAATCCAGGAATTCCGTAACGAAAACAACGTAACACTTTTTAGTTTTGCCATCTATCGATGAATAGCAGAACTTTTAATGACTTTTTGAAATATCACGCTTGTCTCTTTAGTTCAGCAACTCGTCTCTAGGTGGCATTGGTTGTATAATTATAATTGCATAAGTTGATAAAAACACAACAACAACAAGTCTCCGAGTGCCACACGTCTTTTTTTTATATCCATAATAGCAAAACAATATTTGCCGGGTCAGCTAGTTATATTCATAATAAGTTGATCCTTTGGTGGTACGGTACATACACTTATACCAGCACTATACGCTAACTCAGGGATTATCACTAAAAGTAGCACGTAAACATGCTACTTATTACAAAAAGATCGTAAAGTGGACTCTAATAATCAATCCAAAAGATTATTATACACGCGTGTTTAATAATATTACTTTTCTCGTGTTTTAGAAAATTAACCCAATTAAATTCAGTTTGTATCTCATAGCAAATTACAGGTATTTACAATTGTACACAAAGTATTCCTAAAAGGCAATATATTCATACAATTTCAAAAACTGTCTTACACCGTGTACACGCAAAAGTCTTTCCCCCCACTTTTTACTACCTCATGGAGTGGCAGAGGACTGTTTAACAATAGAGCAAGAGAGAGTGTATGCAGCATTTCACCTGGCAAGCGATGACGAGCGCCGACTTATCGTCCTTTCCCAAGTACTGGTACATGTGCTGCAGCAGCGCGTAGTAGGGTGCGAGCAGCGGCTAACTCATGTAGAGCGACTGTTTAACAATAGAGCAAGAGAGAGTGTATGCAGCATTTCACCTGGCAAGCGATGACGAGCGCCGACTTATCGTCCTTTCCCAAGTACTGGTACATGTGCTGCAGCAGCGCGTAGTAGGGTGCGAGCAGCGGCTAACTCATGTAGAGCGACTGTTTAACAATAGAGCAAGAGAGAGTGTATGCAGTATTTCACCTGGCAAGCGATGACGAGCGCCGACTTATCGTCCTTCCCCAAGTACTGGTACATGTGCTGCAGCAGCGCGTAGTAGGGTGCGAGCAGCGGCTAACTCATGTAGAGCGACTGTTTAACAATAGAGCAAGAGAGAGTGTATGCAGTATTTCACCTGGCAAGCGATGACGAGCGCCGACTTATCGTCCTTCCCCAAGTACTGGTACATGTGCTGCAGCAGCGCGTAGTAGGGTGCGAGCAGCGGCTAACTCATGTAGAGCGACTGTTTAACAATAGAGCAAGAGAGAGTGTATGCAGTATTTCACCTGGCAAGCGATGACGAGCGCCGACTTATCGTCCTTCCCCAAGTACTGGTACATGTGCTGCAGCAGCGCGTAGTAGGGTGCGAGCAGCGGCTAACTCATGTAGAGCGACTGTTTAACAATAGAGCAAGAGAGAGTGTATGCAGTATTTCACCTGGCAAGCGATGACGAGCGCCGACTTATCGTCCTTCCCCAAGTACTGGTACATGTGCTGCAGCAGCGCGTAGTAGGGTGCGAGCAGCGGCTAACTCATGTAGAGCGACTGTTTAACAATAGAGCAAGAGAGAGTGTATGCAGTATTTCACCTGGCAAGCGATGACGAGCGCCGACTTATCGTCCTTCCCCAAGTACTGGTACATGTGCTGCAGCAGCGCGTAGTAGGGCGCGAGCAGCGGCGCGCGGTGCTCGTCGGAGGGCCACAGCGAGGTGTCGGTGACGAGCTGTCGGCGCGGGAAGCGCGCGCGCGCGTCGTGCACCGTGTACACGCAGTACTTGCCGCCCGGGTGGTGGCTCTCCAGATACATCTGTGTCAGAGGTAGCAACTATCAATTTTGAAACTGGGATATAATTGCCGCACGCAAATCTAGTATTAACGGTGTAGAAGCCGTATTTAAGCGATTTTTAATGAAGTTTTATTTAAAAAGTATGAAGATAAACGTCATGTATTTTGGGTCTTTAATCTTAAATCGCTTAGAAGCAGAAACACGATTGGATAAAATTTTCTGGATAGAAAGTTCTCCCAAAAGTTGCTCCAAAATCTCAGTTTTTCTAGTTTTTATCGGACACTACATTGGATGTAATTGTAATTTTTATTTTAAAGTGTCGGTAATAATAATATCAAAAAAAACGCTAAGAAACAGATTTTTGAAACCAGCTTAGTTTTTGAGTAATTAGGTAAAAGGTCGTTTTGCTGTTATATTCTTCCGCGACGCTGCATGTCCACCTACCAAATCTCCGTGAGGGTAAGAAAAACAAAAATAAATTCAATAAATCCCCTTAAGGTGGCCTCTGACACCGACCGAGGATAAAACTAGGAACCATGGGAAAGCACTGACGGGCTCTTGTGGTTTTAATGTTCAACCTCAAGCTCCGGAAAGCAGAACAAAACTTCTATGTGTTGGGTGCCAACTAGTGCTACCTAGAGGGCCTATACAAACAAGAAGCAGACTGCTGGGTAGGCATATTTTCTGCCCTCAGGAGGTTAAATAATTGTTATATGGGTAAATCTTGTCGTAAATCCCACAGCTGGGCACGGCCACGTGTCTCCTCTCAGAATGAGAAGGGTGTCGAAATAGCCTCTATGCTAACCAAGACCTTGAATAATGAATGAGTAAGGAGAATGTACTCGCATGGCAGATTTCCTCACGATGTTTTCGCAAGCGATATATTTTTAGTTTCGACTCTTATATTTAACATCTTTTACTAGATACTTGTATCAGAGATCACACGAGACACTCACATTACGAGATCACTGTAAGAAAAGTGAAAAAAATACAGTTCTATTACAACTTACCAATAATAAAAAATAAAATGGAAAATTCTTTCCAAAAAACCAACTTCAAATGCCACTACAAAGAGTGAAATAATTTTTAATGTACACCAATTCGAAGTCGGGCAATGTTTTGTTCAATCATTAATAGTCCTTCGTATTATTAAACTTTATGTGCAAAGAAACGACAAAATTATCGTCAATACGGAGGACCATTAGTGAATGAACGAAACATTGCCCGACTTCGAATTGGTGTACATTAAAAATTATTTCACTCTTTGTAGTGGCATTTGAAGTTGGTTTTTTGGAAAGAATTTTCCATTTTATTTTTTACTTTTTAGTGGAAAACAAGTAATGCGCAAGGTATTGGAACAAATGCCCAAATCGCTGGAAGTATGCTTCTAAAATCTGAAGAGTTCCCTCAATTTCTCCAAGATCCCATCATCAGATTCTGACTTGATGAATACAGTCATTACTTGATGACTGCTAGGAAATGCAATAGTAACTATAAAAAATACCTAAATCGCTTCGAGTATACTAGCAAAATTTGAAGAGTTCCATCGATTTTACCAAGATCCCATCATCAGATCCCGACCTGATGACCATAATACAACCTGGAAAAAATTATTCTTTTAAACAATACCCAAATCACTTCAAGTGTGCTTATAAAATTTGAAGAGTTCCCTCGATTTCTCCAGGATCCCATCATCAGATCCTGACTTGGTGACAATGGGACCATCTGTGAACTATACCCTTTCAAACAAAAAAAGAATTTTCTAAATTGGTCCACGCATCTTCGAGTAATCGGGGAACATACATAAAAAAAAATAAAAAAAATAAAAAAAAAAAAAAAGATTCCGACGAATTGAGAACCTCCTCCTTTTTTTTGAAGTCGGTTAAAAAGAAGAACCGAATATTCAAAGCTTACACTTACCCTCACATCTTCTATGTGATTAGTTTTGTACGCGCTCTCCAATAATTCCGAGGGATAGGACATCACTATAACGCGGCTCGTTATGTAGCTTATGTCCAAATCTGCGCGCGCTATGGATCTAAAATTAAGGAAAATAAAATTGTAATTTATTTAATAGATCACTACGCAATCTCTAAGAGGCGAAGCGGCTTGGAATGACACTGAGAATTTATATGCTGCGGACAGCGACGGCGCGGCGAGTCCGTTATTTGTTTCGTCCTGCCCCAGAATGGGGAGAGTGAGCACATAGGGACAAGGAGCGAGAGCAAACAACTTGTAGGGAGTCAAGAAGGCGCCCCGGGAACACGCCAAGAGCAAGTACCGAACGGGCGCCCTCCCGCGTTTCGGCCCCCATAACCGAGGTTGATTGGGCCATGGGTGGTGGAGGGTTGTCCCTATATACAATCTCGCATTGTTAAGTCAACATCTCCGGAGGATGTCCCGGTGTCGGGACTAAAAGTGCGTCTAGTGTCGTAACAGTTGTATGGTGTTGCATGTGGGTGGTTGCATTACTTGCTTGCCACAGAAGGAGGGCTTTTACTGCATGTTCGACTGCATTTTCGAGCCAAAATTATAAATGTCAACGTTTTTCACTATCGAAAAATTTCAAGGTGAGATTAAAATGCAAGTCTTTGGAAACTCACTGTTGAACCGTGTGCATTACTTTCGAAGAGGTATCCTTTAAGTTTTTCAAGAAACTTCCAGCGCCATCTTTGATTGAGGAGAACAGGCCCCCAGAAGTGGGCGGAGCTTGCGGCGGTGGTGCGTGGTAGTGCGGCGCGGCGGGCGGGCGCGCGGGCGGCGGCGGCCGAGTCGGCTCCGGCGGGCGAGGGTTGACCGGCTCTAGGGGGCTTGGTGCCGGTTCCCTGTTACCTAAAAATAAAAACAAACTCAATACTTGTCTCCTGAAGTTTTCATCATTTTAAAGTCACGCATGAACTGACTAACGGCCGAAATTACTATGTGTAACTTGTATGGAGCTTATGTCAAATTTCTATCTCAGATAGGACAAATCCGGATTGGATAGGTTATTAATTTCGGCCGTAAATGTCTCGCTTTTTGAACTGATAATGCGTGTAGGCACTGTACACATGGTACCTTAGTACGAATGATCATAGCAATATTATAGATATTTGAATCAGATATTCTCAATCCACGATGACGCGCCTCACTCTGTCAAACTCCATACGAATCGAATGAAACATAAGCGATTGTAACAGAGTGGGGCGCGTCTTCGTGGATTGAAATAACTATAACACCAATCGATATATCAATGATTCTGAGGCTTCTGTTAGTCCTTACGAAGTTTTTAGAGCATCACGCTACATGTTCATCTAGAAGGCATTGTAACTTAAAATATTTACCCTCTTATACACAAACGTAAAATAGCGGTGGAATTGTTAATTTCTGTTTTGTCTCTGTTTTTCAACAGGGATTTGACATTTGAAGGAAGGAGACAAAACCACACTAGCTATTGGGCCATTATTTCACGAATATGAATATAGAGGTAGAATATGTAAATTATGTTACAAAAGCTAATGTTACACTATGATTGCATATCTATGATGAACATACAGTTTAAACTATTGTTTTACATCAAATATAAGTATAGCATAAAAATTCTTTCATTTATATTTTTTTGTTTATCTTCAAAGCTCATTTACTTAAACGTAATTCAGAATAATAAATGATATCAAATACCCTAATTTCTGCATTATTGACCTACCTGCCTACAGTCAAAGAATTCAGTTGTCTTTTATTGTAAAAAGGATAATATTTTATGTTTAGACCTAATATAAATTGGGTAAATACGAACAAAACAACTATTTATAAGCAAACATAGACAAAAAGAAACGACATATCTTTTAATTCTATATTTATTTCTAAAATTAAATATAAAATACAAGTTTGTAACTTATTTACTAGTAGTAACAAAAATATTGCTTGTCTATTATGTTATACATTAACAAGTATTAAATTAAGGCCTAGAATTTGTGATGGAATATAATAATTATTTTAGATATTGTTAAATAAGTGGCTATTGAATAAACGTCTCTTATGAGAATAGCTAATATAAATATCACCTTAAACAATTCCTAATTAACTTCGGAAAATATATACGCTTTAGCTATATCGTTCTTAAGATACTTTAATTAATGTAGGTTAATTATAATAAAATAAATAAGAGTACATTTTCATATAAAATTAACGCGGAATGTCTTTAGGTCACAAATTGAAATCTTTTGAATTTCGGTTTTTCAACTTCATAATGTTTTAATTTGAATGTCTTATTACAATTCAATAACAATAAAACTGTAGGTAAAGGTACTCTATTTTCTTATAAGAGTCTGGTAAGTTAAGTTTAATTCATCATAATTATATAATACACTAGCTGACCCGGCCACGCGTTGCTGTGGCTAAAGTTTTTGTTATATTAATAAATTAAAATTGCGACTATAATTTGAGATTTAAACTATCCTATCTCTCAAGTTGGACCAAATGACAGATATTTACGAAGTTTGAACTAAATCGGTTCAGTAGTTTAGGAGTCCATCGCGGACAAACATCGTGACACGAGATTTATATATATTAAGATAATAATTAATTAAAGAGATGCTAATTCAGTTGTACTCGTACCTGTAACAGAAAATTGACGTACGCACGCACTTGGCCAAAAAATTCAAAATCGAATTTAAGGGTATATACAGACGCTAACGTATCATCAAATCTGTGGGTATAAATGACACTATTGCAGATTTATCAGCAGTAAAAATTACCAAAGGACCTACGTAAGGATACGTAAGGGATTGGTGTGAAAGTATAACTAGATTAGCACCAATTTTCAGAAAGGAAAACTTATAAAAGTACTTGTAATTATAAAATAACAATGGTACGCCTTACGTTAAAGAGGAATACTTTCAAATAATGTTTCATAGAACATTCCTATTAATTGGGATGCCTGTAACCATTATTTATCATCATATTTATAATTTCAAATTGCAAGTAGAATTAAATAAAAATATATTTCAGCTAAAACATAAAGCTGCACTAATAAAAAAATACTTTTCATGAAAATCACAACCTTCACGAAGTCATTATGTATCTATTCATTTAATCTAACAATACTAGAACTTTTGCGTGACGCCTATTTCAGATGGTAAATGTTTAAATTTACTTTTTCTTGCTGAATTAGATAATAATTTCTCAAAGTAACTTAGAACGAGTTATCAAAAGATTAAACATCGTTAAAATTATTATTAATCACAATGCTACAATGGTAACTAAAAAACTATCAAAATTCTAAACAATTATCTAGTAATGTCAATTAACTAGGTTTGTACCGGTGACACATTTAATCTTACGATGTATTTAATCTTTTCTTTTAAAATAAAACTTTAAGGTTTCAAAGATATAATTTATAGCCAACAGCTATACTTTGGTCGGTACAATACAAAATATTTGTCATCTTAAAAAGTGTGATGTCCTTTCTAAGACAAAAAAGTGACCTTTTTTAAAGAATTAGATTTTAAAATTTAACTTTTAGTGTTTACACAATGAAGTAGTTTTATAACTGATTCCCAATTTTACTTGTATTTAAAAACCATTTGTTTAAAAGAATTTGTCTTTAATTAATCTGTCAACTTAAATTAATTCAAATAAAATAAATAGGAATACTTGTTTTTCTTAATAAATAATTAATTAAACAATCAAAAGTATAATAGTATCATATATAACTTATTTTTAAACCTATATTTTTTTTTGTCTTTTTAGGGAATGTTAATTGATTTTTTTTCTTTGTAAGGCTTAATTCAATCTTTTTATATATTATTGTCTAATCGTTTTACATTATAAATACTAGATAGTATTATATTTAGAAACAAAAAGCTATAATCGTAGTAATAATAATTAACAAATGGAACGAAAAACTAGAAACTAAACAGCATAATTATCTTGAAGTCAACTTAGTAAAAAATATTTTTTAGAATCACAACAACGATCTAAAGTAATGCAAAAACTTAAGTACATATAATAATAACAACAAAATAGAAACAGTTACAGAATGTAAAGTTGTTTATACTGTGGACTTAGGTCCGTAAACTATACAGGTTGTACCCCAATTTAAATTTTATTTGGTTTTTCGTAATTTTTAGCCAATAACACATTGTAAGGCTTATGCCAGTAAAATTGTGAGAATAAAAGTGTATAGTGTAATAGATTGTGAATCTTCACATGTTTTTAACCATCTTTACTTAACGGTGTAGAAGCCGTATGTAAGCGTTTTTGAATGAAGTTTTATGCAAAAACTATACAGACAATTACTTTCAAATTTACACGTCATGTATTTTTGGGTCTTTAATCTAAAATCGCTAAGAAGCAGAAACACGATTGGATAAAATTTTCTCGATAGAAAGTTCTCCTAAAAGTTGCTCCAAAATCTCAATTTTTCGAGTTTTTATCGGACACTACATTGGATGTAATTGTAATTTTTGTTTTAAAGTGTCGGTAATAATAATATCCAAAAACGCTAAGAAACAGATTTTTGATAACCCGCTTAGTTTTTGAGTAATTAGGTAAAAGGTCGTTTTTCTGTTATATTCTTCCGCGACGCTGCATGTCGCACCTACCAAATCTCCGTGAGAGTGAGAAAGACAAAAATAAATTCAATAAATCCCCTTAAAAGTTTTCACTTTAGGGGATTAGTCCTATGGATCCACTATTTTGTGAGTTACTGGACATTTTATAGCAAAGATTTTATAATAAATATGTGAAAATGATACAGCTATTACCGCAATTTAACTGCCACAAGCCTATTATGTTTTAGTTTACGAATTGTAAAAAAACCAAATATAGAACTCGGCGGGCAGGCCTGTTTAGTTCACTTAATGGCGCTTAAAAACTGCTACTTTTTTCCAAAATTTATAATAATTTTAAAAGATGGAAAATAAAATAAATAAGGACAGACCAATGTCCGTTCCTGTATACAAAGATATTAATCATGTACTGTCTAAAAACCCACCCCCTGTATAGTGGTTATACACGAACGTGTATTCATGGCTTATGACAACTTTCATATTGTAGCTCTTCCAAAAATAGTAACAAAGTTAATTGGCTGCTCTGACCTCTTTATCAACTGCCGCATCAATAAAAACGTAACTGAATTATATAACTAATTTTGTGTGAGGTGTCGCGGTAACAGTACATAATTATTATCAGTTATTATTAAAACAATAAGAGCTGTTTTAACCGACTTCAAAGAAAAGGAGGAAGTTCTCAATTCGTCGGAATCTTTTTTTTACACTGTTCTTGTTCAATATAAGAGTTAACAATTAATTTTTTATTTGACGCGTTTTTTGCATGGTATAAGCCTTTTTTGAACTTTAAAAGAAAAATTACACTATTTTTGGGATCTGTCTCCTTTTAGCTGATGCTTTTGTATTGGTCAAATGTTTTTATAACACATAGCCATCTTTAAAATCTCTGATTTAAAACTTTGATAGCTCCAACAGACTAAGATTCAAAAGGAAGATAATTAAAAAAAATTAGTGTTATAACGGTCTTTGGCACATACAGCGAGACGTGTGAAGACAGCGCGGCAGTGTGGCGTATTATAAATAAATACTAATAAATAAAAACAATACTCATCATTGCGAGCATATCCGTTATCTCTAGCAAGCGTTCAAGATGCGAGTGGAGATGGTCCAAGGGTTCATGCGCCACGGGTCATTTAAACGAGAAAACAATCGGGCACCCAAAAAAGTTGAAAACACCTAAAATGAAAAGAAAACGTGATATGTATGGTGTAAACAAGCCGTTATTTGACAAGTCACGTGCCTTTAGATTAGTTTTAATCAATCAATAAGTTACCAGTTAAAAATATTTTTTATTTGATACGCATTTACGTACTGTAAGAGTGCATTAAAAATAACTATTTAGCCATCTTGGGTGTTCCGCCATTTTGGATTTAGAATGACATCACAAAGCTAAGAATGCCATCCAAATTAAACATGTATATGAATTTTAAGCTCAATCGGTTGAAGATATCTGTTTCAAATTTGAATTGACAGATTTCACCCGAACAAACATAGTAACATGCAAACATAAATTGCAAGTTAAATAAAGGTAAAAGTAGTAAAAACATTCCCAGATTTCCTTTCTTATCGGAACTGTGAGGTCTTGCTTTCTGTATCAAAGAATGACCAAATCAAGTTTTCCCATAAACCAAAACCAGTAAATGTGGAGCAGTCTATAAAAAAAAGTTTGGATTTGAATCAGCTTGGTACGGGATTGTCCATGGTCATTATCCTTTTTTATTTGTTTTAATTTATAGTTTTCTTATTGGAATGAATTTATGATATTATCTGCTTAAAGAAAATTATCCCATTCGATAGACCTTTTGGTAATATTTGGACGGTAAAAATAATCAAAGGCACGAAACTTTTTGCTTAAGTAAGTACACAAACATGCAAAAATATAGCTCATTCTAACAGAATATAGAAAAGCTTTGACTAATATGTTCGAACATAACATGCAAATAATAGGTACATATAAAATTTAGCCATACGGAAATTTAGCGTCTTTGGTGTTGTTTATACCTACTAAGAATTTGTGTTCTAGGACCTATATAATTAAGGAATTTAACTACGTAACCTACTTTCTCGACTTAAATAAACCTACTTTTAGATACGTGCATGATAATTATTGAAATGATCTTAATTCAATTATTATCAGAATCTCTGAAAATATTGCAAGTTTTTATACACTTAGCTTTAAACTATATGCCACGCTACACCACGTTTAAGTAACAACTTGTGTATGTACTAATTACAAAAAAATATGAATCACTATCGAAAATAGTGCTGCAGTTAAATGTGCATATAATTATAAAGTTAGTACTTTTGATTTTTAGGTTGCCGAGTTTCTTGCTAGTTCTTCTCGGTGCAAACCTGCTTTCCGAACCTGGCGGTAGAGTTTTAACTTTTCATAAGAGCCTATTAATTGGGTCTATGTGAAAATAAAGATTTTTCATTTTCATTTTCATTTTAGGTTTCTGTACCTTTTTCACAGAATCATTTGTAATTGTAGCTATTGTGTGAAAATTTAACCATATTATACTATTTCCATAAAAGCATAAAAAATAGATATAGCAATAGCGAGGGACCAGAGAGAGATTAAGGTAAAGTGGTCTCTTTCTGGTCCCTTATTGCTATATGTGCGCGAGTGCCTACTCACACTTGTTTTTTTATGAAAACAATGACATATAAAGAAATTTAGTATCTAGTGCAGTATTCAACTATCAGGGACATTGTACAACTAGAGTGTATTTTTACATTATTTGCACTTTTATATATTCTAAGGAGTCGCTAAAATAGAAGACGGAAAGGCATTAGTAATTTCAATGTTTAAAAGGAGAGGTTTTACTAAACCGTTATAAAACATAAAGCACTTTAATGTAGTGAACACATATACAGTAAATGAAAGGTTTGATTTATCAGTTGTGTCATTATCTACAATGTTATTTAATTACACATATCAATTTCTAACTACAAGCTGGGCAACATCAAACATTTAAGTAAAATAAATAAAAAATCAA
Source organism: Coenonympha arcania (assembly GCA_036785405.1). NCBI lineage: Eukaryota > Metazoa > Arthropoda > Insecta > Lepidoptera > Nymphalidae > Coenonympha > Coenonympha arcania. The sequence goes on from CM072061.1 coordinate 8,031,276, forward strand.
CTAAACAAAGTATTTACAAGAAAGGCTCCCAGACATAAGTCACATTAGTAAATAAGATATTGAAACATCCATTCTTATAAACGTTTCTGTAGACACCTTTACCATTCATTATTTTATGTTTAATATGTGGCATTAGTAAGCATCTATTTGATTTATTACCTGTTATTTGTTAGTATGAAATGCTAGCTAAAAAACTTAAGTTACCCTGAAGTGGTCCACGAAATCCATTCAAAAGTATTCCTCTTACATTGTTATTTGACGAATCGTCGCATAAATAAAAACAAACCAAAAATGATGATGATAATTATTAAATCAGTTTATTTCCCTTTACCTCACAGTGAAATAAATAAAGTGAAGAGTTATAAAATGATTTCACGACTTACAGTAATTAGTTACACATCGACAAATTGCCAATAGCCCATTAACAATCACGTAAGCGATATTCCATATTATACATATCCAATTATCGATTTAATATAATAATGTTAATATTTATGATTTTGTATTGTCTGCATAAATCCATGATTCACTTTAGTTTTGTACAATCAATAAGATTACAATTATTAGTATTCCACTCTCGACTAATACATTATTAGAATGTGAAATATAGAACGCAAAATTGGAATTTAGTGCCTGTTATAAAGCCCTCTAATGTTAGTAGTGCACTTTTTAAATGTTTGGCTTCCCAGTGTTAGTGGCGAAAATATTGCGAGGTCGCTTTCTTCTCTGTTAACAATGATATAATTTGCACACTTTCCTTTTTAGTAAAATTTAAAATATTTTGAAATTATCGGATATAACTTAAACTGTGGGCTGATTCTGTATCGATAGTTAGCAATTCGCACTGAGTTATTAATTAAGAAAATGAAGGCAAAAAACCTATTTTTGTCCAACCAACTAACGTTGGTATGGCATCGTGTCATCATACCATACTAGTTGCTAACTTGTGCAAAAAAAATACAAAAATAGGTATTTGCCTCCGTTTTATTAGTTAATAACCCAGTGCGAGTTGCTAACTAACGTTAAAAAATCAGCCCACTGATTAAATTTTATACAGAATCAAATAAATTTATCAGGATTTGATCCATTGTGGCTAGAACTTGAACTAATCTTTCAATTATTTATATGTACCTAAATAAAAAAAATAATTAGTGAATATTTCTTTCTAATAATACATATGCATAATGCAGTTTATATAATTATTTCGTAAAATATTAAATCTTAGACCTATGGGAATGTTTACATGGCTTGATTAGTAAGAAATGGTGCAATTATCTAGCATGTAATAACATAAATCTAAGAATACACAATATTAAAATGTGTACTGTCTATTTGGTCACAGAAAACTTTTATAAGCTAAAGTAATAATTCTCATTGCAAAACGTTAAAATAAGACAAAACCTCTTTATTTCTCTTTCTGAATAAGGAAAAATCATCATAGTTTGATGTTTCATTAATAAAAAGTACTAAGGTTTAAGTAAAAAAATGTTAAAGTCAAATAAATGCTATACTACCTTTTCAAATGGCCAACAATATAGTAATTCTTACCTTTGGTGATGTTTTGGTGGTATCGATATTTAAAAGTAATAGACACTGTACATTTAGGTACGAAACTCAAACCAAAACAAAAATCTCATGAGGAAAAAAAGAATAATAAAAAAATTTGAGTGTAAAAAGTCAAAAAATGCTTGACCATTTTTAGCTCGAGTCATAAACGCAACAGAACATAATGGGCCGGTCGTGTTTGGAGCTGCAAATCATCGTGGACACGTAAGGCGGTTCGTTTATCACAAGGAGGGATGGGCCGCGACGCGTTACGCTATGGTAGTGTAATATTTACTTGACTTCTTATTACCTGGCGAGCTAGTGGCCACAGATTGTTCAACTTTTTTACGCTCAAATTTGAGTGGTTGCTTGAGATTGATGTTGTTGGACTCCGCTATCGCCGCCAGCCGCTCCAGCACGCTGCTGATGCTGAGCCGCACCTCGGGGTTCACCGTCAGGCAACCACCTGTGGACAAGCGCCAGTGTCACCAAGCAATAGCGTCGTGTTCTCGGTACTACACGGTGTAGTTGATTCAAATCACAACTCAATGGGGATCCTGACGCAAAGCTCATCGCAAAGGGCGCCAGCAGTGCCATGCAAAGGATAAGGCAATCGTTTCAGACAAAAATAGAAATTCACGCAGAAGTAATATTCCTTCATGCTGCAACTACTGAACCAATTTAACTGAAATTTGGAATGGAGATGGATTATATCCTATATAGGCTACTTTTTATCCTAAAAAATCAGTGGTTTTCGCAGGACCTGAGAAAACTGAAATTCAAGCGGGCGAAGCCGTGGGCGTCCGCTAGTTTGAAATAATATGAATGAAAACTTACTTATAATCTCTTGGAAACATTTATAGCGTTGATCATTGGGGTTGAGATTGTAATTCCCATTCAGTATGGCCAACTTAGCAGAGTCTTCAAAAGGATGCTGCATGTAGCACAATGTGTACAATATGCATCCCAGCGCCCAAATATCCACTGCATGGTCTATTTTCCGATTATCCCATGTGTCAAGCATTTCAGGGGCACGGTACATTGGTGTCGTGAATTGGGCCAGCTGGAAATAGAATACATGTTAATCAAAATTACATTTTTTTTTCAACCGACTTCAAAAGAGGAGGAGGTTCTCAATTCGACTGTATGTTTTTTTTGTAATGTTTGTTACCTCATAGTTTTTGGCTGGGTGAATCGATTTTGATGATTTTGGTGATGCTTCCGGTGTGGTCCCATTTCAATTTAATCCAGTTCCAGTAATGGTTTTCATGAGAAAACCACATAAGTCTTAAATTTTTAATTGGAAATGATGTATTCAACAGTTGTTTGATGAGAGTTGAAGTCAGTTTTTTTTGTTAGTTAATTAACATATATTATTTATTGTAGCTAAGTTTGCGCTTAACTACAATCATGACTGACTGAAAGCAATGATCCGGTCTAGTTTGGAGTGTGCTTCCCTAGAAAATATTACCTAGAAATGCCCATTCACTCTTCTCTTGAAAGCATTCACGATTGTACTTGGCTGAAAACAGAGATGCTGATGGTAGGGAGTTCCACACTTAAGCGGTTTGTATCAGAAACATGCAAGTAAACCGTTTCGTGCGAGTTTACTTACTTAACACTACATTTACTTTTTCTAATCACACTAATGTTATAAAAGCGAAAAGATTTTTTTTTTAACTTTCAAATTTCATTATTTGAACTTATAATTTAGTAACAAATGGACCGAAGATCTTGCAGAAGTATAAACTGTGTTGCAGCGATCATAGACCTCCTCATACAATATGCTAATGTGTCAAGTGACAAACAATAGTAATTAATTAAAAAAGCGAGTTAGTGTGTGTATGCTTGTTACTCTTTTACGCCACAAGTTAGCCGAAATTCGAAATTAGAATAGATAATACCCATAGGTCGCTTTTTATCAAAAAAAAAAAATATATATGATGAATGATATATATAGGATGAAGTTGTGGGTAAGAACATAAAGAAATATGAGAAAAGATAACCAATTCTTACATTTTCTTCCAACATATTCCTTTGGTTAGCACTCCAAGAAGGATTAGGAGCATAAACATCTGTTGTGGCAGATCCAAAATCACACAATTTAATGGTACCTGAAAATCGCATAGAGTAATTAAGCTCGCTCTACACATATCAAAGTTTAAGTATCAAGTCTGTGACAGTCAGGGAATATAAACATATTTTTTCTCTCAAAAATGAATAAACACCACAATACTAAAACTACATTGATGTGTTAAAATTTTCAGACTATGAGATTATGAACATATTTGCTTTGGATTTGTAGAGTGTAAATTATATGAATAAAAGTTTTCCATTTGTCATTATTTATGAATGTTGCATAAGTTCTGGTAGCACAAGTTTGAGCACACTATATTATGTAAGGCATTCTGAATTCTTTTGAGTCCTCCTGTTGTCACACTACGTGAAGGCTGGGCTTAAATAAGTAGCTAGGCTCTAAATTAATTGTTGGTGGTGTTGTAGCCAGTTGTGGCCGAAAGCTTCTAAAACAAGCCAATTATTCCTAAACATGAAAGCCTGGACTGGCCTTGATGGAAACCTAGTTCAGGATCTGCCTTTTTTCAGCTGATGGATGTCTACAGCCAGAAATGGGCCTCTTGTAAATATTCAGTATCCAACTTGCAGAGTTGTGTGCTGCTTGAATCTAGCAGAGCACTACATCTCTCTTAATGCCATCAGTCCACCTTATATCCAAAAAGTAGGCCTTGGGGTCTGGCAAACTGCTCTACCAGTCCATTTTAGACACTATTCATAAGTACTTCAACTTTGCAATTGCAAATGAACTTTGTCATTGACTTAACAAGAGATTGAAAATAGATTAGTGATAGATTATAACATATTTTTCCAACAAAAAAAACTAGTTACCTTCATTTGATATTAAGAAATTTTCTAACTTGAGATCACGATGAGCTATAGGAGGCACCTGCGCATGCATGTGCTGCACTGCTTTACAAGTCTGATAGAACACTCTGAGGATTGTGGGCAGAGGAAACGCCTGCCCTCTGTTCTGTAACGCCTCCATTAAGCTTCCTCCACTACACAGGTCAGTTAAAAGTAAATACTCCCCCATCCCATGGCTTGTTTTTGCTTTATCAATAAATGAAGCAGCTATATATTTAATTATATTAGGATGCCCGGACAGCTTCTTTAGTATACTAATTTCTTGAATAATATTTTTATTCGCCTGTTCATCTGCAGCCATTAACCTTTTCAAGGCATACTCTGCCCCTGAGGACACATCTTGAGCGACAAACACAAATGCAAAACCACCTGTAATAACAAAACATCTAGGACACTATTCTTATAATCAGTTGGAAGCACCAAATATTTAACAATGTGTCAAAACATAAGATATTTGGCACAGTTGTATTAATAACACCCAGAAAATTGAAGTAAAATGTAAAAAAGATACAGGTACAGGATATTAGGTATTGACACAATTTTATTGATAACTCAACTAGGCCCATATGAAATAAATCATTTGATTTTTGATTCTTTGAACAACATTTCTCTCATAAAACGCTCAAAATAAAACATCTACATGATTTAAAGATAAAAGTTCTATAAATTTAGTTAGAATCACTTATTCTTACCTACCTATAAACAGTTTTTGAGTAGATATGTGACAATTATGAGTACTTTTAACTGTATGTAATGCAGTTTAAAAAAACTGTATAGCTAATTAGTTTTTATACATAGGTTAACTCAAGTAACAGGGCAAACACAGCCATAACTGTGCATAGCCCTACAGTACACCAACCTGACTAAAAGTAATATATCATTTTTTTTTATACTTTAATACAATAAACTTGTTTTAAAAATTTAGCATTTCAACAAGTTTTATCCAAACCCTTTTGGAACCAGTAATATAAACAACGCACACAAATTGTACAAAATAATAAAACACTGAAGTTCCTCAGACAATTGTCATTTATAATAACCGTTGAAATGAAAAAGGGTAGATATGTACCTAACAATTTAACAATACCCAAATTAAATATAAGAAATACCAGAAACACGCGTATCTATAGTGATATAATGAAATAATGATTATAACACAATAAGGGTTCATTTATTACCCAATTATGATGAACTATATTTAGACATTTCCAAATTAAAAGGGAAGGCTTATATACAAGACAATGACTTTTGACGCCCCCAATCAGCAATATGAGTACAGTAACCCAATGCCTAATAGTAAATTTGGATAAAAAATTTCTTGAACAAAAATTGATCACAAATATTCGAATACGTTAGCTTACCCTCGGCGATTACTTTCTTCACTCTCAATTTCATATTCCCAATCTCAACGAATTGGCCAACAAAATCATTATCGCTGCCACCGTTGGCACCTCCAGAGCTGAAGTACCCCATTGCAGATTTGAAAACACTCATGTTGACCACTGATTTTATACTTATTTTTTTAAATCACAGGATTAACTAAATACATATTGTTACCAGGCTCTAAACCTTGAAGCCATGTTATAAAAAGCCTGAAAGAATTCCTACGTGAAAAAGAATTTGTCGAAATCGCAGAATGGCTGAATTCAGAAATTTGATTCACTTGCAATTTCAATGACAGATGACATTTGACAGATAACAGATTAAACATGGAGTATGGACTGTGTAATAAAAAAAAACATAGAGAATTCGATGACATGATATAGTCTGTTAATACTATATTGTTTCCGGATTACTCATTATTTAGGTTCATTGAACTAACAATAATTAATAACTTGTTTGTGGGTTCGTTGTAATCATCGATTATATTATTATAATCGATGATTGTTTAATATTAGTTCAATCATTGCAATAATGATAGTCTATGGTTCAAAGCTAAGGTGTTAGACGTTAGTACCTACTTTATATTACGATCTATGGTTAGTACCCACAGTGGTACCTAGAGGTACCCTCTAGGTACCACTGTGGGTATAGCATATATATATAGTATAATATATAGCATATATATATAGGGTTATAGCATAGCAATAACTAGGTAGTGGTACCTAGAGGGTACCTCTAGGTACCACTACCTAGTTATTGGTTGGTGATTGGTTGGGATCACGTTGGGATCCATCTGGATCCATCACAGACATTTAATTTATACGTCTGTGGGATCCATATCCTTGGGATAGGGGCAACAACTAGTGTCATTTGTCTATGGTCAACTGCTATGTTTTACTCCAAAAATTCAATGAAAACCACAGACCAAAGTTGAATTATTTTAACTCTAGTTTTGTGGTCTGCTGTGTGACCGTTTCTGGCACATTTCTGCCATTTAGGCAGATTCAGATCCTAAATGTTAAATCTGTCAGAATAAGCTGACGATTTAAGAAAGTGACAGAATGTGGCAGAAATTCAAGGAAATCTTCACTTTATTTGAAATAAAGTGAGAAAACTCATGATTGTATGTTTATTTTCTTATTTTTGTATAACTTTGTTAGTCAGAAATGTTAGGTATAGGTCGCACAGCGAGAGTTGAGGCGAACAACACAAGCAAAGTTTGTGTCTGTATATGCCGATGCGCTGACATTTGACAGAGAATGATACAGAGTGTTGTATGAAAAAAAATTATTTAAAAAAAAATTATTTTAGGGTATGTTTTTTGAAGGCGGTTCACTTTTTTAAATAGAAATTGAGTTATAATTTTGTTTTGATTGTGATTTGGCTTTTATAACAAAACAACGATAGATTTATATATTACTTATTATTAAATACTTGTTATTTGTATACCTATTGACACAGAATACCATAATTTATACATTACGCTAAGTCATTCTGTCAATCAGTCAGTCAAACTACAAGCGATCAAGAGATACATTTCGGATAAGAAGTGCAAAATAAAATGGTCATCAAGTGTTTTCATTCCAATCTTCAAACCCCAGCACGTAACAATATTTTGTGGCGGTATTACTATAACATCTTCTTCTACAACAGGATGCAAAAACAACATCGACAAAGTCGTGAAATTGTATTTTGTGTTCAATTATTTTAAAGAAAACGTAAAAAAGACAGATCTAATGTAATGACTGAATTGTATAAACTGATGTCCCGTCTTACATCTTACAAAAATGAAACACCTTGTATGCAAATATTACGTTAGTGTGAGTGCCGTGTTCGCCTCAACTTTCGTTGTGCGACCTATACCTATGTAATTAAGCTGGCACTCGTTTCTTGTGTCGATGGAACAAAGACTTTCTCATTTCTGACGTCAAAAGTCAAAACCATTAGGCTACAACTGCTTGTACAATAACTTTAAATTAAGCTCGTAAATATTTAAGCTGTAAACTGTAAGTACCTACATACTCCCCTATCCCATGGCTCGGTTTTCAGGAATCAAGTTGGCAGATATTGGCAGATTTTTTTGCCAGTGTTTGGCAGATTCGCCAATTTTGAAACGGTCAAACTGGTGGTCTGTGATACCAAACTAATAAACTAATATTATAGTGATCTGTGAAGTTGAATAAAATTAACGCAGAAAAATGATGATTTAGTTTGTTTTTAAATCCATTGTTTTTTGTTTGCTTATTATAAATTCACTTGGATTTGTGTGAAACAAATCTATAGACTGAATCTATTGCAAACGTTAATGTGTTTCGCTTGAGTCTATTACTTCAGAAATTCGCAAACTTATGAATGCCCATCATCGTGCCCAAAATCAAGAATGGGCTTTGAAATCAAAAGGTTTCAAGGTGACGTTGACGAAGAACTCATTTGTCCTATCTGTTCAGGAGTTTTAGAGGATCCTTTGCAGGTTTGTTATGATCAACTTGAGGGAGGGTACATATTGTTGAATTGGTTCAATATTTCGTGTGTTTGTTGTAGGCCCCAGCATGTGAGCATGCTTTTTGTCGCGCCTGCATTACTGAATGGATTAGTCGGCAGCCCACTTGCCCAGTAGACCGGCAGGCGGTGACCGCTAGCCAATTAAGACCTGTTCCACGAATACTTCGTAACCTACTTTCCAGGTACCTATGACATTTCGTAACTGCTGTATACCTAAGTAAGTAGGTACCTACCTCATTTAAACCTGCTTCAGTGATAATTTCAGGTTATGATTTAAGCAAATTAATTCATGAAAAATATCAGTTGTCTTATGATTTCGATATTTTAAAATAATCTATGCATGTTAATGTTTTCAGATTATGCACATGTTGTGATAATGCTCCTCATGGATGCAATGCTGTATTGAAACTAGATTCTCTGGCTTCACATCTCATTGAATGTATGTATTTGTATATTATGAAGTTCATAACAGCACTAAAAAATCATAATGTCACAATTATTGTATTGTGCGAAAACGGTTTATAGGATTCTAGCTAGCATTGGTAATTGGAATTTCGTAAACTGAAATTGGAATTTTGATGAGTGTGGACTGTGAAGAGATCAATGATAAAGGAATACACAACTACAAGGATAGGAATAACAAATGATTAATAGGTTGTGAAATTGTTAAAAAATTAATTTACTTGTCATAAGTCTTAAATAGGCCTATATGAAATAAAGTATGTTTTAACAAATAATGGTATTAATAGTAATGATGCTTGCACTTTTTTGATGATTTCACTTTTTTTTGCTTACCGAATTTTGACCTTTATCTCATTTGCCTGATTTATTCTCATGTACCTATGTACATGAGAATAATTAAATCAGTGATTACATACACTACAACCTAGCCTCAAAGTTAAAGATAGCTTATGTTATGGGTACGAGGGATCTGATAAATATACAAAAATACAATATGTAGAAACATCTAGACACTGGAAAATATTAATGCTCATCACTTAAAAAAATTCCAGTTGTGGGAATGGAACCCACAACCTCTGATGCAGAGAGGAGACCACTACCACTGCCCCATTCAGTTATCAAATTTTGCAGTATTATTTGTTACAGCAAAAAGTCTTCTATTTTCAGCCTTAAAGCTCTCTATACCTGCACTGCTATAAACTTTACTGGACTATAAAAATGAGTTGAGTTCCTTGGTGCTATGACAGGTGAGTTTAATCCCAAACGGCCGGTGCCATGTGAGGCGGGCTGTGGTCTTGTGATACCAAAAGATGAGCTGGCGGAACACAACTGCGTCCGCGAGCTGCGGGCTCTCATCACCAGCCAACAGAGCAAGCTCGACGACTTCCAGCAGGAGCTCGCCGAGCAGCGACTCATCATCAATGAACATAAACGCGAATTGGCATTGCATAAGGTGAGTGCTTACTTGCCATTTCACCACCGTCAGGCTAGGTTCACTTATCATGTGATCAAAGAAACTACAGGTAGCCATCTCAACGTACTAATTTCAGAAGCTTGTTTGAAAGTTTAAGCCTATTTTTATTATGTAATATAAACAAAAGGACCTTGGTGTGATTGTAAGCAATGATCTGAAATGGGAAACACACATTTTGGCCATCGTCAGTCGGGCCAACTCTGTCCTTTACACTATTAGAAAAGCTTTTTCATATATTGACAAGAAAACCTTCCTGAAAATGTACAAGACCTACATAAGACCATTACTAGAGTATGCCTTCCAGGTCTGGAACCCATACTTTGTTAAGGACATAGATTTACTGGAAAAAGTACAAAGAAGAGCCACTAAAATGCCAAGGGAACTGAGAAACCTTTCATATGAACAAAGGCTTAAAAGTCTTGGTCTCAGCACTCTCAAGCATAGGCGAGAAAGAGGCGACCTTATTGAGACATACAAGGTTCTTAACAACTTTTACAACATGCCTAATTACGACGAAATGTTTGCCATTAAGAAAAATCCTAAGCTAAGAGGGTATGGGCTGAGGCTAGAATTCCAGCCGGCGACTACAAAACCCTACAAGCATTTCATTGTTAATAGAGTTATAAGACATTGGAACGAACTGCCCGAGGACATCATAACCGCTGAATCGCTAAACCAATTCAAGAACCGACTCGACAAACATCTGAGCATGCAACAATGAGCACAATCGATATAGGCGCATCAGCGAAAGCTGCTTAGCCTATTCTTAAATAATAATAATAATAATGCCGTGTGGCAACGGCAGATTAGAATATTGCCACCCCATCTCTTACCCGTGGGTGTCGTAAGAGGCGACTAAGGGATGGGAGAACCATTTAAAGTCTTTAAGCCGGATGATCACGGAGTTGCTACTCTGTGTTCGCCTGGCTTATGGTTCTCCCAAGTAATCGAGCTGGCTTAACTAAAACAGCCTCCCCGGGGACTTGAGTGGACCCCGGGTGATGTAACCACCACTCACCCCCCCCCCCCTTTTTTAAATGATGGAAAATTATAACGAGAGTGCGCACAAAGGGTCGCTGCCTGGGGGGCGCCAGGGCGCGTCTGGGGCTGGCGCTGGACGTGACAGCATGCGGTCCACCAGCCACACCAACAGCCGGCCGGCAATACCATCTCGCCAGCTGGCAATTCCATCATCCCCACCAGATGGCTTGGCTCTGTCAGGGTCCTCTAGGGCCCAATCTTCGGAGCCCGCCGCTGGTGGTGTACGCCGCATGAGATGGACTGTCTCAATGAATGAAAACGTCATGCGAGCGTACTTCAGGGCCACAGGGGGGGAAACCGGACGGACTGGCTACCGAGCAGCAATGTACCGTCAGTTTCTGCTGCTTGAGCCGCAACTAGCTGTCACGGAACAAAACCTGGCAGATCGGGCTCGGTACATAATGCGCTCTAACATCTTTAGCGCTGCCGAGCTCGAACGGTTACGACGTGAGGCTGTTCCCGACGTGACAACCTCAACCGCGCCGCAAATCGTGTCTCCGGCGCCACCTAGCCGCGAAGAGACCGAGACCGTGACCGGGTCTCAAGATTTGCCCGTGGAGGAGACCACTGAGGAAACAGTCTCCCTGGATTTAGAGCGGATGAGAAGGATTTTAGAAGAGACGATTGCTGAAATCCGAGTTGCTCCTCTAGAGGAACGTCCGCGGCTCTCCCGGCTCTCGCTAAATGTAGCGACGCGGGATGTCATTGAGGCCATTAACCAAATGCTGCCGCAACATCTAGAGAGCAGCACTGGTCTGGATGATACGGCTTCTATTCTCTTCGGCGCAGCCTTAGCCGTCCATCGGTTTATTGGCGTCAAAGTCAAGAAACCTGGACGGTGTGCCGCTAGATCCAGTGCAGAACCTGCCTGGAAGAAGAGAATAGAACGACGTATCACCCTCGCCAGAGGCCTCATTGGCAGACTGCAAAGCTTCAGGTCGGGCAACACGAGGCCAAGGATTGTGCGCTCCGTTAGAATAGCTTTTAACGGGCTGGGGGTTCGCCTAGACCAGCCCGACATAGCTCAAAAACTAACGGAGCGCATCGACGACCTGAAGCAGAAAATCGCTGCATGGGGGAACCGCATTCGGCGGTACTCGGAAAGAGTTGAGCGATTTCAGCAAAATCGCCTCTTCGTGAGTGATCAGAAGAGGTTCTACAAAAAGCTGGAGTGCCCAGCGGTCTGCTCCACCCCTCAGCGACCAGACACGGCTGACCTAGTCGCTTTCTGGCGCAGTGTCTGGTCGACAGAGGTGGAGCATGAAGAGGGCCCTTGGATTGCGGCGGTAGAGGAAGCATGTGCCTCGATAGAGCCGATGAACCCGGTTGCCATCTCCGTGGAGGATGTAGCTGGTGCGGTGGGGCGGGCCCCGAACTGGAAAAGTCCGGGGCCTGACAGACTGCATCACTACTGGCTAAAGGGTTTCTCGGCTTGCCATGCGACCTTGGCTCGACAATTCCAAGGCGCTCTTGAGCAAAGGGCGCTCCCAAACCTTTTCACCACCGGGATCACTCATTTAGCTCCAAAGACCACAGATACCGCTGACCCGTCTAAGTACCGCCCCATTACGTGTCTTACTACCATCTATAAGACACTTACATCTGTTCTGAGCTCCAAAATTGCCCGTCATGTCGACAGCCACGGGATCATGTCTGGGGCTCAGAACGGGTGTAGGGGTGGTAGTCGCGGTACTAAGGAGCTCCTTCTCATCGACTCCGTCGCAGGCCATTTGGTCAAACGCAGCCGCCGGAACTTTTCCGTCGCCTGGATTGACTATAAAAAGGCGTTCGACTCGGTGCCTCATTCATGGCTCCTGAGGGTCCTCGAGCTGTATAAAGTTGATTGTGCAGTTCGGGACTTCCTCGGAGAATGTATGGGGCAATGGAGCACGATCCTTTGTCTCCATGGCGAGCGGCTGGCGGCTGCGGATGACCGAATCAGGATAAGGCGGGGTATCTTTCAGGGCGATTGTTTGAGTCCACTTTGGTTTTGCCTGGCTCTGAACCCCCTTAGCACATTGCTGGAGGGTTCCGGGACAGGCTTTCAGTTTCGGAGGGGGGGGCCGAAGGTACCTCACCTTCTCTACATGGATGACCTCAAGCTGATGGCACCCAGCGCTTCCCGTCTGCAGGAATTGTTGAACATAACCACTGAGTTCAGCAATTCCATCAGAATGGAACTTGGGGTGGACAAGTGTGCGGTCCTGCATGTGGAGAGGGGACAGGTCGCTCGCTCGGCCGAGATTAGTCTCGAGCCTTCGAGCATCAAGACCCTCTCCGGGGCTGAGTCATACCGGTATCTGGGCATGTCACAATCTTTAGGGATTCAGGAGGCGGACGTGAAACAGTCAGTTTGCGAGGTCTTTTTTAGACGCCTGGCAAAGATCTGTAAGAGTTATTTGTCGGGTGCCAATAAAGTCCGAGCCTATAACGGCTGGGTCATGCCCGTCCTCATGTACACCTTTGGCGTGCTCAGATGGACTTAAGCCGAACTTGACGCCCTGGATAGAAAGGTCCGCACAACTATGACTGCCCATCGCATGCACCACCCGAAGTCGTCTGTCATGAGGCTGTATATCCCCCGGAAGTGTGGTGGTCGAGGCATACTCAACGTCAAGACCATGCACAACCGGGAGATATCCAGCCTCAGAACTTACTTCGGGGCAAAAAGGGAGTCTCCGATGCATAGGGAAGTCATAGAATGTGATAAAGGACTGACCCCCCTATCTTTGGCCAACGCCGAGTGGCAGGGACCGGTTGTGCTTAGCACCTCTGACCGGGAGTCCGTATGGAAGGAGAAGGAGCTGCACGGGCGCTTTTTAAGGCTCTTCATGAGCCCCACGTGGATAAAAAAGCGTCCGTGCAGTGGCTGCGTTTCGGTGACCTCTTTGGGGAAACCGAGGGTTTTGTCTGTGCAATACAGGATCAGGTGGTTAAGACGCGGAACTACCGAAAGTACATTCTGAAGGATGGCACTCAGGACATTTGTCGAGCTTGTCGCCATCCCGGTGAGTCACTCAGACATGTGCTTTCGGGGTGTTCGGCGCTTGCCAATACTGAGTATCTGCACAGGCACAACCAAGCAGCCAAAATCCTCCATCAAGAGCTTGCTCTCAAGTACGGGCTCCTGGATGAGAGGGTACCCTATTATAGGTACACGCCGGTTCCTGTCCTCGAGCGCGGCGGCGTTCGGCTCTATTGGGACCGGTCAATCATCACGGACAGGACCATCTTGGCTAACAAGCCTGATATCGTGGTGATGGACCGGGCACAGTCGCGGGTGTTTTTAGTGGACATCACAATCCCGTATGACGAGAACCTCGTGAGAGCTGAGACGGAGAAAAAACGAAAGTATCTGGATCTGTCTCACGAGGTTTCCGCCATGTGGCACGTGGAATCCACTGAAACCATCCCTATCGTGATTTCTGCCAACGGTTTAATCCCAGTCAGCCTTGCTCACCATCTGCGGCGACTGGGTTTCCGTGGCAGTTCACTTGCGGCCAAGATGCAGAGGGCGGTGGTGCTCGACTCGGCTAGGATAGTCCGTCGGTTTCTTAGCCTGTCGCCCTGACCCCCGGCCGTTTGGTCTCCCCTGCCGGGGTGTAGTCCTCCGCCCGGTACATATATGTATGTGTGTAACGTTTATGTAAGTTTATAAAGTTTTTTGCGTATTTAAGTAAGTTTATTATATTATGTCTTTGGTTTTTATATATATTTATGATGTGCCGGGTGTGAGAGTAAAATTTAATGTGGAAATAATAATAAACAAGCTTGAGTCAGCTATCCTATTATTATTTGTTGCAGGAATTCATGCGTGCGATGCGCGTGTCAAATCCGACAATGCGCGCGCTCGCCGACCAGATGGAGCGCGAGGAGGTCACCCGCTGGGCCAACTCGCTGGCGCGCGCGCGTGTCACGCGCTGGGGTGGCATGATATCCACCCCTGACGACGTCCTGCAGGTGGTAATACAGCAAAGCTATATAGAATGTAAAAATATGAGTGTATAATATTAAATACGTATTAAACATAGATTAACATGCATTGTACAATGTACATGCATGTTAGTCTTATGTTTTTTAGTTTGTGACGTCGCTCTGTTAAGGGCCTTGACAGAAAACCAGCACTGTATGCTCTCATGCAAAAAGTTTGGGATACACAGCATCATGCGGAGTTGAGGCCACCGATAAGAACCTAAGGATGAGCCCATCTGAACAATTTACATTCTTCATACAAGAAAAAAGTAGCCGTCTGTTAAATTTCCCGCAAAAAAAATTTAATTTTTAATCCAATTTTTTCATTACTTACGAGTACATGTTTTTTTATTGGTTGAGATGAAGATTAAAAAAATTTATATATTTAATGATCAAACGAACTTGCAAAGTGAAGTTCGATCATAATTATATGAATTCGCTTCATTTGAAGATAATTTTTATTATTATCGACAAAGTAGTAACTTCTATTGTACAGGCACATTTCGCACGTTTAGAATTAAGTCACTCAATTGATTTTTGTTTTCCTGTGGGGTGTGGGGCAACCCCATATATACTACCGCCGCTGCAGCCGTCGTCATTATTTTAGAGAACACAAAATTTTCTAATGAGGGTTGGGAGGGAGGGTGTTTATATCTTCAAATGAAGCGAATTCATATAATTATGATCGAACTTCACTTTGCAAGTTCGTTTGATCATTAATTATATTTCATTTCGCTTCATTTTTCAGATAATTTTTATTATTATCGACAAAGTAGATGTTTAGAGACGAAAATTTTGTGAAGGTAAGTAGTAAAACACAATAATTATATTATTGTGTTTATCATGCCAAATCAACGTTTATTTACAGAATAAACCTTACACAACGTCTCTAAGGTACATATGAATTTATTTTTTAATCTTAATCAATCCTCAGTTCAATAAATTGCATTACCTCTTAATATTTTATCAATCGTACTTAGTTAATTGGCTATTAAATTAGTGCACGAGTATATGATATATATCACATATTATGTTTGCGAGCGGTTAGTCTAGCCAGCTGTATTTCTTATAATATCTAACGATATGGCGCGTGCTGTGCGCGCCGACCGTCGGCACATCCACGCCGTTTTCGCTCAACCTTTAACCATCTGCTGATGGTTTGAGGAGATGCCGGGTTGTGTGGCTATTATATGCATTGAAATTAGCGGATTGATGATAGACAGCCTAATTTTCTTCGTGACGATGAAAATCTTGTATGGCGGTAGCACGGCAAATTGATCTATTTTCTTCAAAATAGGGTTAAAATAGAGTGTTCGTTCGCGCCCTGCGGCCGATGTCTGATATCTCTATTATAACACCCGAGGGGCCGATAAGTTTGCACTCGATGTGCTTTAAAGAGTGCAAGTAAAATAACTAATTATTTGGTCATTTTTTTTTTTTTTTTTTTTTTTTATTTTTTTTTTTTTTTAACTTAAGGTCCCAATTGGGTGTTCGATTGGCAAATAAATTTAATACGACCTCTGGATCCCCAGTAAATAAATATTTTGGTTTTGATGGTCTTAACTTATAGGCACTTTTAAGTAAGCGTTATATTTGATCGATACTAGATAATTCACTACCGAAAATAAGCGATAACGTGGAGCGGTGACTATTTAAAGATCCATACGCAGCTCCATTATTAAATTGTTCCGTGAGAAAAAATTACAATGGATGAAGCTGAGAATTCGCAAGGTCTATGGTTATTGATACGACAGAACAGCCAACATAATTTCTATGTATCGCAGTGTATTTTTGGACAAGGATGCCATAATTAACCTTTATGCCATTCCTGGGTCTTATTGTAAACTTCTTCAAAACTTGTTGTGAACTTTAGGATAAGTTTCTTCTCGGGACGTTGATAAGTCCAGGAATTCCTATTCCAGTATTGAAATTACGGGTAGCAAATATAATTTTGGATTGAACCATGTTCATTAACAAGGGCAACCAAGGCTGTGTTGGCCAATAGGAAAAAACTAAGATATCCTCGGCTTCATCATTTAAAATTTTTGTAAACATTTTAAAACCCGTGAAAAAGGTGGAAATGTATAAAAAAAACTATTGATATCTAGCATAATGAAGATGCCTCTACTGTAAGAGAATCAGGATCTTGTCTCAAAGATACGTAAGTTTTACATTTGGCAGTAGTGCGAGAAGCGAAAAGGTCAATTGTTGCTTCTCCGAATGCTGACGTCACTAGCTGGTACTTAACAACTTTTATGATAGTTCCCATTATAATAAATCAGAATTTTCTCCATGAGATTCGCGGTCGGCTTCTACATTGTCTTTTCTGTTTATAAATATATTACGATACAAAGATACCAAATATTTTTCGTTCCTCGCACCATTGGCAAATGGATCTTGTTAATTCACTTAGGTGAGGAAACTGAATTCCTCCCATCCGATCTATATTGCTGATTGCGGTTGTGTTATCAACGCGTTCTAGGATGTTAATTTTAGACCTCTTGCGAGCAATGGTTTAAGACAGAGGAAAACCCGCCAACAGCTCTAAATAGTTTATATGAAAATTACTTTCATATGCGGTCCACCCGGCGTTGGCACGCTTGTTCTGCTCAGTCCTATTTGGGTTCTCTAGGTCAAAATAAACTGTAATAGATGAGGTAAGAATGTCCGCCGATCACCACTGTAAGATGGTAGAATATCATTCATAGGTTTTAATGTTTCGTAGCAACTTTGGTGTATGAGCCAAAATTTTTTGTCTCCCAAGTCTTTTGGTACATAATCCACCATATCTTACATCAGGAGAGGCCGATGTAAGAGTACCTATTAAATAGGCAAAGTTTCTAATAGTGCAAACTGGCAGGCGAGAAAACTTTTCTATTAAAAAATTTTGTTAAATTTTTCTCATGGAAGTGAAATCCTCATATCCACAGAGTTGTAAATGAAACCCAAAAACTTACGCCTCTGCCAGGAATGTAAACAACTTTTATCATAATTAATTATGGAACCTAAACGTATTGTTTACATTTCTAAGACATTCTTCGAAGGTGATCCCAATACATAAAAAATCATAATGGATTAAAAACCACAATATCTTAAATAGCAAAGCTACTTTTTCATTACTTTTGTTTTTAAATGTGAATCGTAAATATTTACGATGAGAGGTTGATATAGGGACGAGTAAGTAGGCTTTTACGTTTAAAGTTGTCACAAAGCCGTTCCTTGGTATCATTTTGGGTTGGATTGGATTTCTATGGTCTTCAATCCTAAAATGAGAATTAGATACAAATTTATTTAACTGTTTGTAGTTTAGAATAAAATCTATAATCGCCATTTCGTTTTCGAGCTACGAAAATATTCGATATAAAATGAGCTTTACGGTGTTTACATTTTCTAATAGTAGCCGACTTTCAAAATTTTGCAATAGCTTTCGACTTGGCGAATGAACTGTATGCGGTAACCTTTACGAATCCCATCTAAAACAACGGGGATTTTCGGCCTACTAAGCCGACAGGAATAATAGTGTTGTAGCCTGCCGCTGGTGTCCATCGTCTTTGAAGACGACGTGTGAGTCGGCGGCGTTCGCGCCGCTGTTCGTTGGTAATGTGTATACTGCATCCGATACGATCCACCTCGCGCCCCCCCCCTGTTTGATGACTGGTAACAAGCAGGGCCAGATCATTTTCCTCGATATCGAGGGCGAGAGGTCTTATCGAGACCGAATTTTTCTGTCCCTATTTAATTTGGCTTCCTTGCCTCTCAATCTCTTTAGAAGCTTTGATTTTTCCGGCAATGTATTCCTAAATAATGTTTTTTCTTTCTTCTATATAGTGGGAATTTGTTAGTAAGTTGCAGCCATGCGACAATATTTTTATTGCTTGTACTTTGTCATACATAGCTCTGTTTATAGCTGTGATTCCTAAACCAAGCTGCCTTGCCTGGAGCTTTATATCACGAGTCCTTGGGGTATCCCCGATAGCAACAGATATTTTTGGATTAAGCCTTTAATATCTTTTAATAGGTTACAATAATCCGGGACAGCGCATTCCTTCAATAGCTTTTTTATTCTGGGTTTGAGTTCGGTAAATGCGTCTTGTGCCGTATCTACGGGAACAAGAGTCGATGGCAATGGCGCCTGTGGCGGCGATGGTATGCGTGACATCGAACGCTGTTTGTAATTGAATTATTGCGACTCATTTTCTGATAAAAGAAAGCAATCGGGTTATCACCCAAAGGTTTTTGATACCATCAAGAGGTAAAGTGTGTAACGTCATGCTAAACCATCGTGTTAACCCGCAGTTAACCACCAGGAAAGCATAAAAAAGCTAGGCCCGTGACCATATTGACAAGTGTTAAGTAATTACTATGCATCACGCAACTCCATCGTGTTAACCCGCAGTTAACCACCAGGACAGCATAAAGACGCTAGGCCCGTGACAATATTCACAAGTGTTTGTTCATTCATTACTTTGATCACTAATTACTATGCATCACGCAAATCCATCGTGTTAACCCGCAGTTAACCGCCAGGAAAGCATAAAGATGCTAGGCCCGTGACAATATTCACACGTGATCGTTCCTGCTTTGATCACTGATTACTATGCATCACGCAAATCCATCGTGTTAACCCGCAGTTAACCACCAGGACATCATAAAGACGCTAGGCCCGTGACAATATTCACAAGTGTTTGTTCACTACTTTGATCACTAAATACTGTGCATCACGCAAATCCATTGTGTTAACCCGCAGTTAACCACCAGGACAGCATAAAGACGCTAGGACCGTGACAATATTCACAAGTGTTTGTTCACTACTATGATCACTAATTACTATGCATCACGCAAATCCATCGTGTTAACCCGCAGTTAACCACCAGGACATCATAAAGACGCTAGGCCCGTGACAATATTCACAAGTGTTTGTTCACTACTTTGATCACTAAATACTGTGCATCACGCAAATCCATTGTGTTAACCCGCAGTTAACCACCAGGACAGCATAAAGACGCTAGGACCGTGACAATATTCACAAGTGTTTGTTCACTACTATGATCACTAATTACTATGCATCACGCAAATCCATCGTGTTAACCCGCAGTTAACCACCAGGAAAGCATAAAGACGCTAGGTCTGTGAGTATGTACTGTGCAACATTTTCATTGGTTCAATAATAAATAAATTGAAAATTGAAATTGTATGTAGACTGGATGTACTTTGGCGTCACATTTACTAAAAAAAAAGTCATGTAAATCCATCGTGGTAACCCGCAATTACCCGCTAGGAATTTGGTTAATTACAATATCACACTCACAAGGATTATCACTATTACGTGGTAAAAATACACAGTAACACTTACCCGTATTCTTATCCGATGAACACTTCACTATATGCTTTTTACTAAGTTTTTATTTTATTTTTATTTTATTTATTTTAATGGCAGCGCCAGCGTGCGCGCGGTGCCTCGCACAATAAAAGAATGACGACGGCTGCAGCGGCGGTAGTATATATGGGGTTGCCCCACACCCCACAGGAAAACAAAAATCAATTGAGTGACTTAATTCTAAACGTGCGAAATGTGCCTGTACAATAGAAGTTACTACTTTGTCGATAATAATAAAAATTATCTGAAAAATGAAGCGAAATGAAATATAATTAAATACAAGTAAAGGTAATTACAATACAGATGATGATCAAGAGAAGCCTGTCTGAATCGGGCTGCCCTCCACATATCATCGACGACCTGATGGAGAATTGTCACGAGCGCCGATGGCCGCCCGGTTTGTCGTCGCTGGAAACGAGACAAAACAATAGAAGGTGTGTTAGATCTATTAGTGTCAAGAGTCTATTTAGAATATCATCGACGACCTGATGGAAAATTGCCACGAGGGCCGATGGCCGCCCGGCTTGTCGTCGCTGGAAACGAGACAAAACAATAGTACGTTTTTATATTTGTTAAGATTTACGAGGCTTCCAACGTGCTCTCCCCTGCTGAGAAGAAGCCCACAACAAACTCAACTCCATAATTTTCAACGATCTAATTATTATATACACTAGTTATGGTCAGACTACTTTTTGTGGATTTTTTGCAGACTAGTTGAGTAAAAATAAACTTTCAAGTAAAACAAACTTTCATAGTAGAACATTGCATTGATATTTAGGCTATTTTTGGAATGTCAGGAATTAACATTACTTCATTGGCCACAGCTGTGGTGTAGAACCCTCTGTTTGTCACTCTCTGACTCACGATTTACCATTTCTGTAAAGGACAAATTACCAATTATGCCTCTAAAGGACAAAGTACCTATTATTTATTGTTTTCACAGGTTATATGAAAAATATGTTTGCAAAAGAGTCCCCGGCAAGCAAGCTGTGCTTGTGCTGCAGTGTGACAACACTCACGTGGATGAGCACATGATGGTTGAACCTGGCCTCGTCATGATATTTGCCCACGGCATTGAATAATGTGACATATGGACCTATCTGTGTGCTAAATTAAATATTATTATTATACCCTGAGGGGCTAGTACAGGTTTTTGTACGAATTTCGAGTCGACTCTCATCACACAAACGAATCGGATGCCTGCAGACATTTAAAGGCAGCGCCATCTATTGACACTTGCATATCAGTGACTGTCTATAGATGGCGTTGACAATGCGAGTTGACTCGAAATTCGTACAAAAACCTGAACTAACCTTTGTCTCTGACCATTTGTTAATTATTTTACACATGTGACAGATATAACAAGACTACAGACAAATGTAAAGTGGTCTCTCTGGTCCCTCGCTATTGTTACAATTATCTGTCTCATGTTTCAAAAAAAACTAATAAACAGAGGATGGTTATTAGTTTATGAGCTCAGATGTCATGGGCAATTTTGCGAGAATATTTGATGACACATCGAATTGTTCTGTGTTACTTGAATATGGTGGAACTGGAAGGAATAGAAAAATTATAGGCATAGCACCAAACGCATGCCTCAGAATTGTCTTTCTGTAACATAAATTAATATTGTACATAATTTTTTGGCTTATTATGAAAACAGATTATAACATGAAGTCTCGTTGTGGTAGTGATTTTTTTAAACTTATGGCGGTTCCCAGTACTCTGTGTATCTATGGTTTGTCTTACTAGAGATAGAATTTAGACATAAATTCAGTGTACTAAATATCGGGAATTTGTCAATAAAACAAAAAATACAAATTATTCATCTAAATTTATTTTATCGCCTTCAAAGTAGGCCCCATCGCTTGCAATACAACATCTCCAACGCTTCACCCAGTCTGCCATACATTTTTCATAGGCTATTTGCGGTATGGCCTTTAGCTCATTCAGCGAATTTTCTTTTACGGCTTCTATCGACTCAAAACGTTTTCCTCGAAGTGGTAATTTTAACTTGGGAAATAAAAAAAGTCAGACGGAGCCATATCAGGTGAATACGGTGCTTGGTCGAGAACTTTTGTTGAATTTTTCGCTAAAAACTCTTTCACTATAATGGCTTTGTGTGATGGTGCATTATCATGGTGCAGCATCCATGAGTTGTGTTGCCACAAATCTGGACGTTTTCGGCGGATACTCTCACGCAAACGCTTCATGACGCCTAAATAATATTCTTTATTCACTGTTTCTCCCTCTGGAAGGAATTCGGAGTGAACCACACCACGGTAGTCAAAAAAAACTGTCAGCATCACCTTGATTTTGGAGCGACTTTGCCGCGGTTTTTTGGGTTTTGGCTCGTTTTCGAGACGCCATTCTGAAGACTGTTGGCTTGTTTGCATGTCGTACTCATAAACCCATGTCTCGTCGCCAGTTATTATACGTTTCATAAAGGTCGGATCCGTAGAAGCTCGGGAAACCATGTCTTCAGCGACATGCTTTCGCTGCGCTTTTTGAACAAAATTGAGCTCTTTTGGAACTAGTCGAGTGGCGACGCGTTTCATGCCTAAAATGTCAATGAGAATGTTGTGGACGGACTTAAAAGATATGTTCACCTCACTAGCCAACTCTCTCAGACTCATACGTCGATTTTCGAGCACTAGCTTCTTGATTCTGTCGATGTTTTCTTTGGTCGTAGCGGTTGAAGGTCTACCAGAAGGAGGCAAGTCTACTACTAATTCTCGGCCTTCTTTGAAAGCTTTATACCATTCATAAGTCCTTGTTTTCGATATACACGATTCGCCGTAGGTATTTCGCAACATTTTTAGTGATTCGCCACCTGAAATATCATTCGAAACACAAAATTTGAGGCACACTCTTTGTTCAACAATATTTTCCATTGTAAAAATCGCCGAGAACTCAAAACTATGACCAACAAAAAGTGTAGTTTAAAACAAATTAAATGGCAGATCCCGCTCAAACTTTGCGCGCTAAATCAATACAGAGCTACTAACATGCAGTAAAAAAATTAGAACGACCTCTTTTACACGGGTCTTTTTATTGACATATTCCCGATACTTTTTACACAGAGTAGTACCTTTCATAGAGCATCATTCATATTGATATCTGTAGGGAAGAAAGCTACTGGGAATCGGCATTAGTGTAATTATAAAAGATTTTTTTGGTGTTTTATGCAGTTTGCGTCATATTCTGGACTATTTGCTATCGCTACTTCTATTTAGTCTGTCAACCACGCAGAAAAAAACAGTAGTGCCAATTCTGTTGTGCAAAATCTCTAAGATAAACTTATTTGACGCGTCCTAAAACAGTACTGTTTTCCTTCCATGTCATCCTTTTCCATAGGGAGCATTTTGAAAAATTTAATAGGAACTCATGTAATAATAAATAATTAAAGAGCGCTCTGGTAGTTCCTAAACTAAAATTAAAAAGTCTGGTTTTTAAGGCAGTATGTGCATGAAACTTAAACACAAACTCCAATAAATAATATTTTTTGATTTATGCAACAATATAAGTATCTCTCACATTTTATAACTGTTTGTATCTGAGCTTTTTTATGCTCAGATACAAACAGTTATAAAATGAGCTTTTTTATCCACTTATACTTTACCAATATAAGTAATAAAATGGTACAATATAATAGTGATGAATATGTTTACTACTAAAAATAATTAATTTACGCCATGGATAATTGTGTATTTGTATGTATGTACTTGGATTATGATTTTAATAAATTTGAAAATGTTGAACATTCCTGAAGAGTTAAATTTTAAGAAAAAAAAATTAATGAAGTAATAATGAAGAGTTATCTCTCTTTAAATCATAATAATTTAATTTAGTAAGGATTATTTGGATTTTGTACTATTTTAGATTAGTAGTGAATTAGTGCTGTGTTTATGATTTATTTTAGAAAATATTGAGATAGAACTGCAGAGGCATAATAAAGTAAATAATTATACTGAACTAAAATAAAATGCTTTATCTCATTTCATGATTTTTAATAGTGAAACTTTTATTGTATCGTCCCAAGCATGTCCAATGTCGTATGGCCATGGCCGATGGCCGGGGCCGGGTGTCATGTTCTTAGCAATTTTATAACGCAATCTCTACGTTAATAATAATTTTTGTCTAAATTGTGTTTAAAATTAATTTGTTAAGAAGTTTTTATTGTCACAACTAATAGACTGTTCCGTCAACAGATGGCGGTGTTATAACTACTTACTAAAAGTTTCTCTTGCATAGTGCTTTCATAAATTCACGTTTCCTGTTTTTCATATTATGTTAGAACTTATAATAATTATTCTTACGAATATGCTTGATGCTATGATTTTTTTTCATACTTATTACATCAATCAATGTTTGTTATATCTAATCGAAATTGAGTATTATATTGTAATTTATGTGATATTATCAGGAACAACTCGCATTAATTTTATTCATTGTGTATTTATTATATTGCTATGTACTTGCTTTTGATTATATTTTAGATAAATTCGAATTTGAATGAATTATGTAACTAATTGGTTTTATTTACGTCGCCCTTATTGTAAATAGATTGCCCGCCGAAAGTCGCTCCGCTGTACGTCGCACACCGCAAGTATATAATATATGTATTATCTATGCACACCGCACCGAATTAAGCGTTCCGGAAGGTAGGTATATATATATATTATACCTACTATTAGGGTGAAGCCAAACGGACGTAATTTTTTGAGTTGTAAGTCGCGTAATTTCGGTAGCGTAAATTCTGCTGCATTCGGTTTCATACAAAACTCCAGTTCGTGCCACACGGCGACGTAAAATGAGTTGTGCGCAGAATTTACTTTTGTATGAAACCGAATGCAGCAGAATTTACGCTACCGAAATTACGCGACTTACAACTCAAAAAATTACGTCCGTATGGCTTCACCCTTAGTATTATGGTATTCTGTGGTTCCGGTGCGATGTTGTGTAGCAACCCCTACCAAGTTAGTACAATAACATTTTTGGCTGCATCATCACAAATTGCAGTCTAGTAGAATTGTAACTTGTACTGTGTAAAACCTTTAATACTCTACCTAGTGACAAAAAACTGGATAAGTGCGATTTGGACTCGCACACCGTCGGACCGGAGGTATCTACCCTAGTAGCAATTTTAGTCGGCTGTTGGTTGGGCCCTTGTCCCTAGTTTAGTTGGCCAACAGTTAGGCTTGTCATCCTTTAAAAACGTGGTGCCAACTGTATAAAAGCGGTTGGCCTTCTTGACCCGAGCCAACGACTTTCAACCAACGACTAGCCAACATCGTGGCTAGTCGTTGGTTGAAAGTCGTTTATTTATTATAGCTTTATTTCCCATACAAATTACAATTTATAAAATATTAGCTATGTACAAGAATTAAGAAATTTTGTTTTCTTAGTTTTTTTTTGTATGGTCCCCTGTGGGTAAAAGCCTCCTCCATTCTTTGCCAGTTTTTCCTGTCGGTAGCCTTACTCAACCAATCTCGTCCTGCAACGACTATGATGTCATCAGCCCATTTTTTTCTCTGTCTTCCTTTTTTCCTTTTGCCTACGGGCCCTTGCCATTTTGATATTACATACGTCCATCTTTTGTCTTTGTATCGAGCTATATGTCCCGCCCATTTCCACTTTTGTTGAAGAGCATACTGAAGAGCATCTGTTATGTTTGTTTTCTTTCGAATATCTATGTTTCTTATTTTCTGAATTCTTCTCAGCTTCAGTATACTCCTTTCCATGGCATGTTGGCAGGACAGGATTTTGTTTTTCACTTTTTCGGTAAATATCCATGTTTGACTTGCGTAAGTTAGGCTAGGGAGAATACAGGAATCCATTATTATCTTTTTCAGTTTTAAGTTATAGTTTCCTTTTAGAATTTCTTTTTGTGCCCAGTATTTTTTCCACGCTATGGTAATTCTTCTGTCTACTTCATTTTCGTTCCTATTTGCATCAAAAGATACTAGTTTGCCTAAGTACACATAATTGTCCACGTATTCTATCGAATTGCCTTCTATTGTTATTGACCTCTTGTGGCTGTTTGTCATTATTTTAGTTTTGGAGGTGTTCATGTAAAGACCAACTTTTTGACTTTCTGCGTCTAACTCTTGTAGCATTTTTTCCAAGTCTTTGGCAGATTCGCTGAAGAGAGCTATGTCGTCCGCAAACCTTAAATGTGTTAGCCTTTTGTTTGATATCCATACTCCCTTATTTTTCCAATTAATGTTTTTGAAGATGTCTTCTAGTACAGCTATAAATAGTTTAGGGGAGAGTGGGTCTCCCTGTCTCACGCCTCGTCCAATTTTGAACTCTTCCCCTAGTCTTTCTAGTTTTACTCTACTGACACTCTTAGAATATATGTTCTTTATAATATTTATGTACTTTTCATTTATATTGTTGTTTTTTAGAGCTTTCCATATATGTGAATGTGTTATACTATCAAACGCTTTCGAATAATCGACGAATGCTATATAAAGTGGTGTGTTGAACTCGTTGAATTTTTCAATGATCTGCTCAATAACATGTATATGGTCAATTGTGGAATATTGTGGTCGGAAACCTGCCTGTTCTAGTGATTGGTTCTTGTCGATATCTGGTGCTATTCTATTCAGAATGATTGTGGAAAATAGTTTGTAAATTGAGGATAGTAGGCTGATTGGCCTATAATTGCCAATATCTAGCGGATTTCCTTTCTTGTAGAGTAGTATTATGTTTGATTTGCACCATTGTGTAGGAACTTGTTCTTTTTCTAAGACTAGGTTGAAAAGTTTTGCTAGATGAGTAGAAAGAATAGGTGCTCCTATTTTTAGGGCTTCATTTATGAGTTTGTCTGGTCCTGGGCTCTTTTCTGTTTTTAATTTCCTGATGCATTTCCATATTTCCATTTCGTTTATTCGGTCTATAGGTCTTTTTGCTGATTCTACATGACTATGAGTATTCATTTGTTCATCTTGTGCTATTTCTTGTGGTGGATTTTTGTACAGAGCTGAGTAGAAGGCAGTTGCACATTTTATTATATCTTCCCTATCTCTGGTTTCGTTCTTCCCATAATTGAGACAGTGTATCCAGTTTTTATGAGTTGCCAGTTCTTTATATGCTCTTTTTGAACTTCGAAATGTTGACATATTTCTTTCTATTACTGTTTTTCTATAGTTGTCATAATCGTTTCTTATAGCTTTGTTACTATTTTTGAATACTTTTTTTAGTTCTTCTTTCATTTCTTTAGATTTGTTTTTGGTATTCAGCAAGTTTGTTCGCCTTGAAATTAACTCCAATGTTTTATCACTGATAATTTTTGGTTTTATGTTATTTGTTTTTAATTTTTGGTCTAGTTTAAGACTTTCTGTAATTGTTGCTTCTATTTTGTCACTAAGAGTTTGTATGTTGTTTATATTACTTGTTAATTTATGTAGTGATGTTGATTTCTCTTTCAGATTTTGTATGTAATTATTTTTCTCGAAAGTAGACTTCAGCTTGTTGGGTACGTTTTTGAATGCCCTTCGACTGGTTTTGGATGGCTGTATCTTTAAAGTGCATCTTAGCATCCTGTGATCTGATGGAAATTCTACTTTGTTAAGAACTTCTATGTTAGTAATAAGTTTTGGATTTGGGCTCAGTATGAAGTCTATCTCATTTTTGGTTTTATGATCTGGGGATACCCAGGTCCATTTTCGAGACCGTTTCTTCTTAAAATACGTGTTCATAATTGACAGTTTGCGCTCGAGCGCATATTGTAATAGACTAACACTTAGCCATCGCCAAATCTGAAACAAAGTCATTCGAAATAAATTATGATACCAAGAAAAATCTTATTATTACTTACATGGATGAAACATCTAATAACCAACGTAACAGTTTTTATAAGTGTCTTTGATAAGGCACATATGTGAAAAAAAAATTGATTTTTTAGCTTTGGATGTCTTTCTTACCATATTTCGATTGACAAAAATGAAACTAAGTAATGTTTTTTATTGAAAACATTTATTACAACCACATTATATTTTCGGTTCACAGTAGGTACTCATACAATTGGTTGATTTTTCACTCAGCCTTTTGGCAACACTTAAATATATTATGTATATTTATTTCCAGTAATGTTCGTGCGTCCATTGGTAAAGTAGGGTGGAAAGATTTTACTGTTGACAATAAATCATTGAGAGCAAAATGGCTTACATTATGTTTTTTGGACCACATAACAAGAAAAAAAATCAAATCTACAGGGGAAGAGTTAACATTAACAAAACTAGAGGGTTGACCACTAACAGAAATACCTTGTGGATCAAGATATTCGATTAAAATTGGTTTTGATAGACCTGTGTTCCCGTCCTCCATTGCAGTCCTTAGCGAATCTGAACCAATTAGATATTACTTCATGAATATCAGCATCTGTTGCTTTCTCCGCTATTATTATGCTGATGCACTGCTCCTACAAAAAATAAAAAAAGGGTTAAATGCGAGTCGACAATTAACATAGTAAATAAAAACTAGCTTTGTTTGTAGAAATTACAACTCTCCTGGTAAATATTATTCCTCATGACAGACATTTTGGTACGGGACCCTAAAAAGTATTAGGTAGGTACCTATCTAAGTGGAAGTTGATTTGATTTTTGGTACATCTGAAGATTGGAGTAGGTATATAATTTTGTTTTAATGTTCATTTTTATCATCATACTGTATACTAACCATTTGCATAGACGCTTTCGGCTTTGCTGGTGACTTCCCCTCCCACTTCATACGACAGCCACCCTCGCGGAGCTGTTCTGTTGCGGTTGTATGAAGTGGGAGGGAAAATCACCGGCAAGCTTCTGTAAACGGGTTATATTATAGTGTATTTAAGTCATATTTAGGATTTAATGACATGAGAGTAGATAAAATTAGTACATGTAAGTAAATGAAACAGCTCATAGTAAAATACTAGCATCATACTTTAAATTAAAACCACCTATTATACGGTTTTATAAACTACTTAAATATGATAGTCAACTTACCTCGTATAATTTTAATATGTTTTTAATGTTTTAGTGGTATTTTATTGTTTTTCCCAGTCCAGTTGCATAGCAAAGCAAACTTATTTGTAAAAACTTTTTCAAGTACTCTTCTCACAATCACAGCTATTTTGCTGCCACCCACAAGGCTAAGGTAATTTACCTGACAAATAAAATAATTATAAATTAGTAATTATCTATATGATGATGATATTTGATAGGAATGATATTTTAATCATTAAGTACATTAATTATGGTGCTTATCCCGTTAATTCAGAATAAAGGGCTTAAGACTAAGTACATACTTATGTACAATGTAGTGAAGTCAACATCAAATGATCAACGGTTTATTCCAATGTACCAAACCTCATGCAAACTTGACTGATTCCACAATCTATACACAATCTATTTCCATTCCACGGTCCACCTTAACATTAACTAATTGTATAAATGCCGAATCTCAACTGCGCCGTGTGCGCAAACTACAGCATGTACTTCCACGCGGTCTTGATGTACTTATTATGAAGCTGCTTTAATTATTCTCTCGTGGGATGAGTATAAAAAAGAAGGAAAAACAATATTAGGCAAGACCAGAAAATCCTAAATCAATAATTAAATGATGCAAATAGGTTACTCAAACAAAAAAACTTTTACTTATCGAAACCGTAATCAGTGTTGCCACCTAGCAGAAAACTTTTTCACTAGGTTTGATCTAAAATTTCACCAGACTAAGCGATATTTTTAACTTAAAAAATCCCTAGAATTCACTTAATCATTTAAAATGAAATCACAAGGTAGGTACTTACTTAAGTCAGAAAATTTTATTATAATTGTGAATACAATGAATAAAAATAATATTTTATTTGAAGTTGCTTTTTATTTTAAATAAACATGACAAAACTAAAAATCAACTTCAAATACATCTGTTGGTAAGTAATTCTTCTTCATCTTGATCAATTTGCAGATGTAGAAGGCTGAGGTGGAACATCAGTTTTTTCATTTTTTTTTTATTTAAAAGAGTATTTAGAAATGCTTCAAATACCAGTAATTACATCAGCCGGGAGCTCGTAACTGTAACAACTTTACAGTTCTTGTTCAGTTTTTAGTTGGGGAAATCCCAACCATAACCAAAAAAAACGTCTAAAGCTACGAAACAGGATTTTTTTACTCGGTAAAGTGTCCATCCTGGACCCAAAGCACAACATTCGATAAATATCACTAAAAGTCATCAAATAATTTTTCAGTGATTTTTTTTTCAGATTATCACTGTCTTGCTCCTAAAATTCACTAAATCTAGTGACAAAATCACTAAAGTGGCAACAATAAAACCGTTACCGAGTACCTACCGAGCAATCAAGTTAAAACAGATCCCCGCAATGCATTTCACCATAAAATTTTAATAAAAATTGTTTATTTACCTGTAGGTATTGGGCGACACAAAATCAAACTTTTATAAATTTTGTGAAAAGTGAGATAGGTAACCAGAGAAACAGCAAGTTTTGTGACAAAATAAAATGGCGCCGACTGTCGCGGTGTCGTGTCGAGACTCGAGAGTCGAGACTCGAGCACCTCCGCCGGCCGAATTGAAATAATGTTGCCAGTTCAGCATTTTTATTTCGTTAATCCAACACCGAAAAAAACCAGTCCGTCAATATAAGTTCTGTGCTAAATACTGAAAACTGAAGTCGGTTTAGTAGTTTTTGCATGAAATAATACCTAATTCAAAGTCCCGCTGGAACTTATGATTTTTTTCCGGATAAAAAGCTTATTTATTAAAGTACGCTTATTGATTAACGGATAATCGAAATCCAAATCGATTCAGTAGTTTCGCGTGAAAGAGGAATTTAAAATCCCGCTGTAACTCTTGATTTTTCCGGGAATCAATAGCTACAGCTTTATAGGGTAGACTTATAAAGCAAACTTCCTTAACGCCGCGGCAAAATTGCTATGACTTGGCAAGTTACCGCGCGACCGTCCTGAGGGGTGTACGTGCTATCGCACCGCCACCATCTGTCACCCCGTAGGAGGGTCGCACGGGAACTTGCCAAGCCATATAGTAGCTCTTACATTTTGTCTCTTGTCCAAACACATACTCTGGAGAATTCATTGGATATGGCAACAATCCAGTCGAGTAGCGGTGGTTGGGCATTGGTTGGGCCAATGTTACACCTCAGTGCTACTTGCTGTTAAACCAACTGTAGCAATAGTTGGCCCGACGTTATGAAATGGTATGCAATACTTCATGACGTCACGTGACATTTGATGTTGTTGGACTTGGTTGGCAAGTTTTAGTATTACAACGTATTATTTCATGTGGTTGGTCAAACGTTACTCCTAAGTGAGTATTATACCTCGTTGTGAAACCAACTGTAGCAATAGTTGGCCCAAAGTTACCAAATCGTATGCAATATTTCATGACGTCACGTGACAATTGATGCTGTTGGCCTTACGAAGGGACTTGGTTGGCAATGTTTAGTATCACAACGTATTATTTCATGTGGTTGGTCCAACGTTACTCCTAAGTGAGTATTATACCTCGTTGTGAAACTAACTGTAGCAATAGTTGGCCCAAAGTTACCAAATCGTATGCAATATTTCATGACGTCACGTGACAATGGATGCTGTTGGCCTTACGAAGGGACTTGGTTGGCAATGTTTAGTATCACAACGTATTATTTCATGTGGTTGGTCCAACATTACACATTTTGCTTAAAACACAACGTTGTAAGCTGTAGTTGGGCCAACGTTACACCAAAGTGAGTATTATACCTCGTTGTTAAACCAACTGTAGCAATAGTTGGCCCAAAGTCACCAAATCGTATGCAATATTTCATGACATCACGTGACAATTGATGCTGTTGGCCTTACGAAGGGACTTGGTTGGCAATGTTTAGTATCACAACGTATTATTTCATGTGGTTGGTCCAACATTACACATTTTGCTTAAAACACAACGTTGTAAGCTGTAGTTGGGCCAACGTTACACCTAAGTGAGCATCATACCTCGTTGTTAAACCAACTGTAGCAATAGTTGGCCCAAAGTCACCAAATCGTATGCAATATTTCATGACGTCACGTGACAATTGATGCTGTTGGCCTTACGAAGGGACTTGGTTTGGCAATGTTTAGTATCACAACGTATTATTTCATGTGGTTGGTCCAACATTACACATTTTGCTTAAAACACAACGTTGTAAGCTGTAGTTGGGCCAACGTTACACCTAAGTGAGCATCATACCTCGTTGTTAAACCAACTGTAGCAATAGTTGGCCCAAAGTCACCAAATCGTATGCAATATTTCATGACGTCACGTGACAATTGATGCTGTTGGCCTTACGAAGGGACTTGGTTGGCAATGTTTAGTATCACAACGTATTATTTCATGTGGTTGGTCCAACATTACACATTTTGCTTAAAACGCAACGTTGTAAGCTGTAGTTGGGCCAACGTTACACCTAAGTGAGCATCATACCTCGTTGCTAAACCAACTGTAGCAATAGTTGGCCCAAAGTCACCAAATCGTATGAAATATTTCATGACGTCACGTGACGATTGATGCTGTTGGCCTTACGAAGGGACTTGGTTGGCAATGTTTAGTATCACAACGTGTTATTTCATGTGGTTGGTCCAACATTACACATTTTGCTTAAAATACAACGTTGTATTCTGTAGTTGGGCCAACGTTATACCTAAGTCAGTATTATACCTCGTTGTTAAACCAACTGTGGCGATGGTTGGCCCAATGTTGCGTAGTTGTAGGCAGTATTTCTTGACGTAACGTAATATTTATTGTTGTTGGCCCTACGAAGGGATTTGGTTGGCAAAATTTAATGACGTAACGTAGTATTTCATCTGGTTGGCCTTACGAAGGGACTTCGTTGGCATCACCACCACCATCTCCCAACGTACTACCAACCGTTGGCTACCGTTGGCCACAACACCCCAACAGAAATTGCTACTAGGGTAGGTCGCACAACGAAAGAAATATATACCTATTACTGACGAAAGAAAATTAAAACCATAAGAATTAAATTACCGAATTTTTCAATCGTGAAGATTCGTTTAAATTATATAATAATAGCTAAAACGTAGAATCTAGTTGTAGAACTTTGCAAACTAAACGGTTTATGACAGCTTCACTTAACACCTCGATTTTTTGATTTTAGAATGTGTAGGTTACATAAATAAGAAATCTTGTTCGATTCAGTCATCCTAATTCCTAACGATTGTGAACGACATAACGGAAAGCTGATGAAGTTGCTTTGTTTAGTACAGAACCCTTAAAAGTTTAGAAGTCTGCCAGTGCCAAAAACAAACTATAAATGGTGCTAAAAGCCAAGACAAACAAAATCTTATCCTACTATCGTATTAGAAACGAGTATGGGTGGAAGAATATATTTCAAGGACTGAACCGATTTGGGAATATAGATAGCTTATAACCCAGATTAACACATAGGCTACTTTCTATTCCGGAAAATCCATCGTTCCCGCAGGATTCGAAAAACCGAAAATCACGCGGGCGGAACCGCGGGCAACAGCTAGTTTTTTATACCAGCAACTATAATAGTTCAATGACCAGCCACCCAATAGTTGCCAGCCAACCATGACTGTGTCTTGTGGTCTGTGATAGATAAAGACAACGGGTACCTACTCTGTGGCAGACATTACTTTGACATTTGACAATTGACATTCAATTTCTGAAAAGAATTTGTTTGTCATTGTTCGAGCAAAACAAGTTTTATTTCTTCAATGGTCAATCTTCATTCTCCAAAATATTTGTTTTTTGAAAAAGAATAAATATATATGATAGCACTTGTGTGCAAATGTTAAAAATGTCTGAAATGGATGTTACAGAAACTGTTAACGATTGCTCAAATGATTCGCGTAAGTACACATTTGGTCACGTCGAAGTCAATTTATTTTATATATAGACTTATTTCTACATAATTGACCGGCTGATTGTTTCAGTTTTATTGGATCGCGTGTTCTTACGGCTTGGAAATGCGGATTCTGACGATCAACTTGAAAGCTGCCTCAATAGGTTCCTGCCTCCCGTTATTCTTAAACTATCTTCACCTCATGAACAGGTAATGAAAAACCACTAAAAGGTTATGTAGAGTATTATCAAATATCAGCTTTCATGATAATACGCCTTCTCCCTTCAAAGAGAGTGACTTTAGACCTAGAAGTGCTAGATTAGATCTAAACTTTTGCACTGATTAAGGGGATTCGGCCCAATTAGCCTGTGAAATTCAAACTTTAGCTAATGATAGGCTACTTTTACATTGTAGGACTACACATTTGTAATAACAACTTTGCTCATTAATTTTCATTTACCCCATATTGGTTCCTGAAATATTATTATCTGTAAAATCCCAGATTTGGTGCTATTGGGAACCAATATGAAGTAAATGAGTATTGTTGACCAAAGTTTGTATGATAAACATGTAGATGCATTATAGTAGTTTATGTAACGGTTACATAATGGGGGGTATTAAAATACGAGTGTGAGTTTAAAAAACGAGCCGCAGGCGAGTTTTTTAATAGTATCACACGAGTGTTTTAAAACCTAATTATGTGGAGTTTCATACACTACTTTATCTACGCTCATATTATTATCATAAATCCAAATCATAAAATCTTGCTAACTTTTGTCGTAAATCATTGCAACTACTAAGATGTCAGGTGGAGTGAAATTTTCTTTAGTAGGTTTCACTACTAGACATTTTTCAGCGCAAAGTTTTGACTAAGTAACAAAAAAAATTGGTTGTCTGTAAAGTCGGTTTACGGACGATAGATTTACGAGATAACGTCATAATCGTAATCGTTATCGTAATCGTAATCGTAGTCGTAATCGTAATCATAATCATTATCACAGGCCCAGGTGGAACGTTACACGTAACGTTAGACATTGTGTTGTTGTCTATGGTCAATCATAGCCCATCTATACTCTCGGCAATGACTACCAACTATATGTTGTCTGTGGATTCACTTTAAAAAATATTACATAAAAAATATTACCTACCCCAGATAATAATTGTAACCGTTAACCGTTGTATTGCCGATAGCAGTACTGTAATCAATTCCTTCAAAACCCCAGATACAAATACAGGAGTCCAGAGCCGTGTATCGTTATGGATTTTATACAACTTCTTTAAATATTTCCATAGTAGAGCGATGTTATTATGAATAACTTTTTAATAATTATAGAAGTCTGTGAATAAAGTAGGTAATTATTTGACACATTTCGATTTTATAATTCGAACTTTAAGCAATGAGCGTAGATAAACATTAATATGTGATATGTTTTCAGATCTGTATCATCATTATTGATTCCTTCTAATAGATATTATTTTTTAGATTCGTACAAAAGTGATGGAGCTCTTGGTGCATGTCAACAAAAGGGTTAAATGTCGTAACGATGTGCAGCTCCCTGTTGAAACACTGCTACAGCTGTATAAAGATCCTGCTGCCAATAGTTTCATTATTGTAAGTATTATTTTTGCCGGTGTTGTGTGTTGGAGGCAAGAGGAAAATTTCCCTCCAGACAGGTGTTGTTATGCCTGGGGGCCACTTGTGGTCTGAGTGTGTGACGTCAGAATTTCTATTTATAGAACTCTTGTTGTAAGCTCCGTCAGTGTTTGCTATTGCGCTATTTTTGTTAGAAAGTTAAATCGTACGCACAGGTTTTTTTTAACAGTCTCGGGCTTGTTAATGACAGCTAGTTTGCAAAAACCTACTTACCACCCTTGTATCACAATTTATTATTGTGAACTGTGTATTTTAATAAATCAAATATTAGTAAGTAAAGTTGTAACTATGAATAACAATGTTTATTACAGAATTTTACCATTATCTATATCACTATGGGTTTCCCAAGACTGCCACGAGACCAGCAGTTGAAATTAGCACCATTGTTGCTTGAAGCTATTGAAAATAAACCACAGGTGCACCAGGATAGGTAAATACAAATATATTATAACTATTTACTATGTGTATTGAAGTATAATTACAGCAAAACTATAATAGTATAATTACAGCATTTCATTCCCAAGGATTTGCTTACGGTTACGATACCCAAACAGATTACTGAATAGGGTCAGTAGACTAAATAAAGCATCTAAAACTGTGAGGGGTATGGGCGCTTCAAGTCAAGTTTACAATCAAATACCGATTACAATCCGAAATGCACCCAGCTTAATGACCTTCAAAAATAAGCTGGCTTGTCGAGAGAGCTTTCTATAGCTACAAAGAATACTTGGAATGTAAAATTATGTAATAACTATAAAATATTTTCTTTATTTTATGAATAATTTTATAATTTAAATGAATAAATGCAAAGAGTGAAGTACCTACTCATAGGTACCTATGCAATATTTTGTGTAGATTATTAAACATTATGTTATGACTTGTATGATTTGATATAGGCATCAAATTATACAAGTCATAACATAATGTTTTACATATGTTTTAAATTGACTATTGACTATTGACTATTTGAATCATGTAAACAGTCCTTAATACTACACTACTATTAACATAACCAAACTATTTCAAATTGCATAGCATGCAAAATTGCATTGCAAATGGTATCAGCTTTTTATTTTATCTCTATATTATTATTGCAGTGTCCTGATGTTAGTGATGCCACTACTTGGGGACATTAAGGAGGAAAATCTTAATTTAAAAGCAAAACCAAAAGTGTCTGCATTGATTTTAAAGTTTGCAACTGACATTCTCCTGTTACCATACAGGTGAGTGATTGGTGACCATCTTATTTGTTGATATATGTAGTTGTACAAATATAACAGGTCCGTTTTGGCCTTTGAGACACACCATAGAATGTAACTTTGAACGAAACTGAATTAAACAATAAAATAATAATTTGTTACATAAAGTGTCAGCTACGTTCTCAGTCTTTTTTTTTATTTTAGTGCTGCAACCACTTAATTACTGAATTTCACCAGCTTCATTCGATTTTATAATAGTAATTGATCTTCACTGAAAAGAATGAGCTTGGCGACACTGATTTCTATAGAAAGGGTTGTCTTTGACCAAGCGGCATGTGACTGCCGAAAATATTATATTAAAAACAAATTAAGCTTGCATATGCTCTATCATTTCAAAAAAATACCTGCAATATTGAGTTTAAGTTATATTTTCTTCCCTTCCCCCCGGACCTCGATCACGAGCAGACGTGTACAAAACGATTAAAAGTTTTTATTTAAAATTATTTAAGATTAAAAAGTGCAAATAAATCACACGCATAAAATAGGAGTGCATAAGTGCAAAACAGGTCGACGCGTGGACATTGCAGGTACGCCGCTAACTATTACCTACTTATGCTGCCCTGGTACCGCCGCGCGCGCAAAGCGGCGAGTTACGTGCGTTGATTACTCATACAATACCTAAACACTCATAAACGGGTGGTATCGAGTGCGCTGCGCGACGACCATGCCGCTCAACCGTTCGCCGCCAAATAAAAATTATGATTCCGAACCTAATCTCGCAAGCTGTAAGGAGCGCGACAGGGACGATATGATGTCTCTTCTAGTGGAACGTCCCAAGCGAAAAAGAGACGAAATGATGACGACCCACGAAGATGACTTATGTACGTTTATGGAAGAAATGAAAAGGCTATTATCAAATGCAAATAATAAACAAGACCTAAAGTTCAAAGAATTGCAAAAAAGTCTTCAAAAAATTGAACGACAGAATGAGGAACTCAGTCGGGCGATGGAATTTATGTCGGCCAAGTATGATGAAATGAAAAATAAGTTAGAAAGCATGGAGGCCGAAAGAAAATCTAACCAATGCTACATAAAGGAACTCGAAAACAGAGTAGAGAAGCTAGAAAAAAACACGCGGGCAGCCAGCATCGAAGTGAGAAATGTGCCGGTTAACCCGAATGAGACGAAAGAAGACTTGGTCAATTTAATTAAAAACGTCGGAAGTTTAGTTAATTTGCCGGTAGATGCCACGACAGTCAAAGATATATTCCGCTCAAACACAAAAGGCGGCACTAAGCCGATAATAGCCGAATTCACCACTGTAATTAATAAGGAAAAATTCTTATCATCTGTGAAAAAATACAGAAAAGATAATAAAACATTAACAACGAGAAAACTTACAGGTAGTGGCCCAGAGGTGCCAATTTACATTTCTGAAAATTTAACACCTGCGGCAAAAAAACTGCTATACATTGCACGTCAATTTTCGCAAAGCAACAACTATAGATACTGCTGGACGTCACATGGCAATATATACATGCGGAGGAAGGACGGAGAGACCGCCATTCGCGTTAACTGCGAAGAGGATATTATAAAGTTAACAAAAAGTACCTGACTACCTATGAGTCTTGCTAATAAAACTCAGTCTATATTAATTCTAGTGTTGTATAAAAATATTGCATGCAACAATTCACTAAAAAATAAAATTCAATCGCTAAAATTATTCCATATTATTTACACTTTATTATACAAATATAAACAATCACACATACAAACATACATAGCTACCGCACTTATATACAGAAACAACGCTTTAATTCACTCACCAAGCACCGACACCTACGCATCTATGTTTACATACAATCAGATAATAATTCGCCCATATACACATATCACACAACAATTATTTGTATCCTCCCATTCCCCACAATACATACTTCAATTCGATGCATTGTGTCATTTAATAGTTTTAACAACACATAACCTGGAGATATATCAATTAATTATAATACATAACACTGTTTAACGAAGATGAAAACCTTTATAGGGACATAGATCAAACATGCACGATACCCTGCCAGCAAATAGAAGAACTTAAAAAATTAACTGTAGACGGAGAAAATAGCTTTAATATTATTACATTCAACGTTCGGAGTGCTAACAAAAATCTTGATACCTTCTTACTTTACATTGCTAATCTAAAGATTCACCCCGACTTTATTGTCCTAACCGAATGCTGGTGTAACGATAGTTCAATACCGCCACAAATTGATGGATACAACATGCACTTCACAAAGCGGAGTTTTAATCAAAATGATGGAGTTATTATGTATATAAAAAATGATATTGTAGCAAACGTATACGAAGTTAATATAACGGAAGCAAACTGCATGGCAGCCAGGGTTGGAAACTTGACCGTAATCGGAATATACAGACCTTACTGCTTTAAAGATGTAACCCCCTTCCTTAATTCTTTGGACACTATTATAACGACAACGCGAAATAGGAATATAATTATAACTGGAGACATAAACATAGACACGTTAATCACGAGTAACAAATATACGCTTGATTACTTAGACATTATTGGAACGCACGGACTCTCACCAGCAATCAATCTACCAACACACGACAAAACATGTCTTGATCACTTTATGTGTAAACTGGTAGGAAAACCGAAGAGTTACATTTTTATAACAGATATCACTGACCACTATCCAATATTATTATCTGTTCCTGGTGGTCCTGTCTCAAGAAAAAATACGTCCGGTCCATACACACGGACCAAAATTGACTATGAAGCAATTAAAAAATGCATAGAGAATTACGACTGGAGCAAGTTCCTGACTATCACTGACACAAACGAAGCGGCAAATAACTTAACAGACATTTTGCAAGAAATAATTATGAAAAATACGGATACCATCACAATAACACGAAAACGAATACCAATGAAACCATGGATAACTCATAGCTTGCTTAAATGTTTTAAAAAGCGAGATCGACTACATTTACTAGCCAAAAAGTACCCAGAAAACCTGACTATGAAATTAAATTATACTAGATATAGAAACACATGCAAAGATATCATAAAAAAACTTAAGATAACGTACTTCAGGAACAAACTTCTGGAGCAAAATGGAAACAAAGGTGGAACATGGAAAGTATTAAAAGAAATTTGTAACCTAACCTCGAAAAAGCACACAGCTGAAGAACTCTTAAAGTTATCGCATTCACCTGTGGAGTCACTCAATGAAGTGAATGACTATTTCACATCTGTTGGAAGTAACTTGGCCAAAGAAATATTAAATACATTGAATACATGTGAGGACCAGTTAACTAAGATGGGTAAAACAGATACAAGACAGTTGCACTCGATGGCTATGTATCCATCCAATATTAATGAAATAAAAAACATTTTGGCCAAATTAAAAAGTAAAAGTGCACCAGGACACGATGCTATAGCAGTAGACCTATTGAAAACTAACCGTGCTATACTTTGCTACCCAATAGAGCACCTATGCAATCTTAGCCTAATGAGTGGAACATTCCCAAACATATTTAAACAAGCTGTAGTAATCCCTATATACAAAAGTGGTGAGAAAGGGATACCAACAAACTACAGGCCAATATCATTACTAAGTACCCTAAGCAAGATTCTAGAAAAAGTTGTTAACACCCGCTTAATTAAATACCTAGAAAAAGAAAATCTATTAGCAAACAACCAATACGGCTTTCGCGTAAGAAGATCCACTGAAGATGCAGTGATGTCTTATACAAATTTACTGTCAAGATATATGGATGATGGAAAAAAGTGCGTAGGTGTATTCCTAGACCTAAAAAAAGCCTTCGATACAATTTCAATACCCCTACTCCTAGTAAAGCTGGAAGATCTAGGGATACGTGGAACACCACTGAATTGGTTTAAAGACTACCTACAGAACAGAAGTCAATGTGTGAGAGTCGATGGTGTGAGTAGCGAGAGTAGAAAAATAACCCATGGAATTCCTCAAGGCAGTACCCTTGGCCCGACCTTATTCTTGGCATATATGAATAATATTTGCAAGCTCCAGGTTAAAAACGGTCATATATTTGCCTTTGCTGACGACACGGCCATCTTATTTTATGGTGCTACTTGGGAAGAAACACAAATAGCTGCGGAGCAAGGTATTCGTATCATTACCAGAAACCTAGAAACAAATCTCTTGACCGTAAATGCGACGAAAACAAAGTACATTTGTTATAGTATAACAAAAGCATCACAGCCCCAACAGGATTTTAAGCTAAAACTGCATTCACACCCATGTAACGCCCATGATACCATGTACCATGACCCATGTACATGTGAAACATTAGACCGAACATCCCATATTAAATACCTGGGGGTCACAATCGACGAAAAACTGAACTGGCAGCCTCAAATAACAACACTGGCAAAGAGAGTGAGAAGACTTATACCAGTTTTTAAAAACCTGCGGGATGTAGTGGGCAAAGAAGTATTGTACAACGTATACACAGCGCTTGTCCAGTCATTGCTAGCCTACTGCATTCCAGCTTGGGGTGGTGCCGCGGCTAACCACATGATAGAACTGGAAAGAGCTCAGAGAGCCGTCATCAAAGTGATGCTGCGAAAACCGAGAAGATACCCCACCAATCAACTGTATAAGGATTCACAACTTCTGACGGTACGCCAACTCTTTATAATGAATGCTGTGCTTCGACATCACCGTACATGCCCAATTTTACAGGAAAGAGGAAGGTGTCGGAGAACTTACATTGCCATATCCAGAACAAAAACAACTTTTGCTAGGCGTCAGTTTTACCACTTAGGGCCTTTCCTGTATAGACACTTTAACAGAATAGCCAACATTAATAAACTTAACAGGCATGGACTTAAAAAGTTCCTTAAAGAAATATTGCCTGACCATAATTATGAGGATACAGAAAAATTGTTGAGACATATTTTATAACATATTATATTGCTCACACACAAACACACAATCACACGCACACACACACACACACACACACACACATGCACACACGCACACACACACACAAATACACACGCACACGCTCACACACGCATACACACGCACTCATACACCCACACATGTAATCCATGAAATACGTAAATGCTGCATGCAATGCTATTGTTGTTAATTTTGTACTTACTCTTCATACTATTTGATCTTTCATTTTGTAAAGCGTTAAACTTAACCAAAAAAAAAAAGATTTAATTGTAAAATTTTAGTTGTTAGCCTAAGTATTAATAATAATTTGATATGTTTTCAACTTATGGGAAGGCACTGGCCCCTAAGACACGGGCTTTCCTAGTTTAGGGGTCAGGAGTCCAAAGAAGATTGTATATGGAGTTTTTCAAATAAACGCTTTATTATTATTTATTATTATTCTGATAAGCACTTTAATGGTGTAGAAGCCGTATTTAAGCGATTTTGAATGAAGTTTTATTCAAAAACTATAAAGACAATTACTTTCAAATTTACATGTCATGTATTTTGGGTCTTTAATCTAAAATCGCTAAGAAGCAGAAACACGATTGGATAAAATTTTCTCGATAGAAAGTTCTCCCAAAAGTTGCTTCAAAATCTCAGTTTTTCTAGTTTTTATCAGATGTAATTGTAATTTTTGTTTTAAAGTGCCGGTAATCATAATATCCAAAAACGCTAAGAAACAGATTTTTGATAAGTAGCTTAGTTTTTGAGAAATTAGGTAAAAGGTCGTTTTTCTGATATATTCTTCCGTGACGCTGCATGTTGCACCTACCTACTAACACTTTATTTACTACCATATGTTATTGTCACTTGTTTTTCATAATTATGATTTTGTACTTCCAGAGCTCTTCCAAATGCAGGTGAAAGCGATTTTCAGGTGCCA
Source organism: Coenonympha arcania (assembly GCA_036785405.1). Lineage (NCBI taxonomy): Eukaryota > Metazoa > Arthropoda > Insecta > Lepidoptera > Nymphalidae > Coenonympha > Coenonympha arcania. The sequence goes on from CM072061.1 coordinate 8,074,086, forward strand.
CCCGGAATGAGTTTAAAATCATACAAGAGGATTGTTGAAAAGAATCAGATAAATCCTAATCAACTTGAAGAGGTATGTTATATTTAATCATCTTGTTTGAGTATGTTAAGGTGGTATGATACCGGACGCGAAAATTCAATTTTTTTAGATTTTTTTTGAAAATATGATTGCAAATTGGGGATTTGGGTGACAAATATGTAGTAAATGAGTATCTTGACAAAAGTTTTTATGAAAAACATGTAGATGCATAAATATTTATATGCCCACAAAACGCATTGTCATAAACCTACAATGTATAATTACTAATTAGCCTACTATTTTAAAAAAATTATATAAATCCCGTTCCGAATGCGAAACCTTATCAATACGGCTTTTTATTTGGCTTTACTAATTTGACTGATTTTTTATGGAAACCCTTTCAAGTGGTTATCATTTAATATGCTTACCTAAAACTAACACAATCATAATGAATTCGAAACAATTTTGACGACCTCCCTGGCGCAGTGGCGGCGCGCTCGGATTCGAGTAGGGAGGTCGCGGGTTCGATTCCCGCCACGGACTACTATGGAATTTTATAATTTCTAAATTGGCTCAGGTCTGGTTTGGTGGGAGGCTTCGGCCGTGGCTAGTTACCACCCTACCAGCAAAGACGCACTGCCAAGCGAGTAAGCGTTCCGGTACGATGCTTGTAGAAACTGTTGGGGTAAAGTTACTTACACTTCCAAGTTTTAGTTAGTACGATAACATCTTAGGCTGAGTGATGATGCATCAATTACCATCAGGTGCGATCGCAGTCAAGTACTAACTTGTATAAAGTAAAAAAGAGGGTTTTAATTCAATTAAAGTAGTCAGCCGTTCAGTAACCCCATTCAAAACCCCTAAAAGGTAAAGCGTTACCGGTCCCCGGTACTAAATAAAAAAAAAAGACCTTTAACTGCTAAACAGGGCCATAGAAAACCATAATAGTACCAAAGGCGGTAAGAGCTTCAGGATAACGTACTGCTTGATATTGCACAAAATATCAAATTACAAAGAAAGTCATAGAACAATAGTTGTTAATTTTAATATTAGAAAGTATGGTGTGAGAGGTTTATGGTATTTTTTATTTAACCCTGTATAATTGTGTTTTTTGTGATGCAGATGAAATTGTCGATAGTGAATTTCCTGGGCAAAGACATATTCAACGCGAGCGACATACTGCTACCGCTCATCGTAGCGGCGGCGGACTCCCGGTTCAGCATCGCCAACCACGCCAACAGTCCACTCATTAGAGTCAACAGGTATGCACAACACAACACACTAAAACAAGTTATCATTTCAATAATATATGTTAATTAATTAACAAAAAAACCGATTCATATCTCATCAAACTACTGTTGAATATAATACATTATTTTCAATTAAAAATGTAATACTTATATGGTTTTCTCATGGATACCATAATCAGAACTGGACTAAATTGAAGTGGGACCACAAGGGAAGCGTCAGCTTTCTAATAAAAAAAAATCATCAAAATCGATTCACACAATCAAAAGTTATGAGGTAACAAACAAAAAAAACATATAGTCGAATTGAGTACCTCGTCTTTTTTGAAGTCGGTTAAAAATAATTATAAAAAAACTTATGTTTCATCAGTATTCTTCTCAGCACCAGACCCTGGTTATTGAAACCAACAGGGCTAGCATGCGTGCGTAGAGATATTATAATATCTCTCTACTTTTGTCGCTCTCTTTTCTCTTTCTGATCCATATTGATAGACAGAGAAAAGAGAGCCACAGAAGTAGAGAGACATATCTCTGCGTGCGCATGCTGCATAGGCAGGTCTGGTGCTGAATGCTAACACCAAAGTACTCGTCATAGATCAATCGAGTCCAAATAAGATGGGGGTTGTGTCGTTTAACTTCCTTTGACCACCTTTTAGTTCCATCAACAGATCAGCTTCATATCATGATCATTTTGCACTGTAATCTGATTTACACATGCATGCAAGATTTCAGCTTAATCTGTGATCGGGAAGTGCATCTTTACCATGCAAGATTTGCTTACAGACAAACAAACAAACATTGGGACAGTTGAAACTAAATCAAAGCTCGTATAAATATTAAAGACCGTAATTTCCCACGATAATGTGGTCGATTCTGTTGTGTGAAATCGTTAAACTTATTTAAAATAGTGCTATCCTTTTCAAACTGCTCCCGATGGAAATGAAAAAGATGTCACTATTTTAAATAAGTTTAGTTTAGAGATTTTGCACAACGGTATCGACCGAAATAACTGTCTACTTTCATAAAAAGTAGTTTTTGGTAGGAATTGAATGTATAATGTTCTTGACGTTTGTAGCACTGTAGACTGGTCGCAGCCTTCAGTAGTTTCACCGCTGTACTCATTGTATTTGGGTACTTGGGCGGGCTTGAAGGTTCCTGCCGAAGACAGGAAGGTTAGTATCATTATTATTCATTATAAATACTTAATACAATGAAGATTAACCGTCTGACATCCACTCGCCCTGTCACATTATACCATGGAATACATAAGAGTTCCTAACGGTACAGAAGGTTCACTCAGCAAGATGATTGAAAGAAATAGCGACTCTAGCCCTGATACAATAAAGTGCAATTCAGTTCGCAATAGCGCCTGGCTCCGCCTCCGCTATGCATCTAAAGTTGTGGTCTCTTTCTATCGCGTAACTTTATCTCTTTCGAGGTACTAGTTCATTAGTTTTGTAGTAATTAGATTTTTTTTTACTTTATACTAGTTAGTACTTGACTGCGATCTCACCTGATGGTAAGTGATGATGCAGCCTTAGATGTTATCGTACTAACTTGGTGCTTCTTTGCTGGGTGGGTGTAAATCGTCGTTTTTATGTTATATTCTTCATATCAAAGCGTGAATAGCCGCACTTGGCCAGATTTCATATCATGCTCTATTGTATTATCTGTTTTAGATACCAGCGTGCACGAGGCTGCGTTTAAAACTTATTCAGTACCTTAATAAGGCAACAGGGCCGGCGATCATGTACCCACACTGTGTGCAAGTAAGATTTATTAGGAGCCTATACGTTTTTCACACAATTCTTAATATATGTACATTCAAATAAAAATATTGATTTATTTAACTCATATTTGAAATAATATTCAATAATAAATTAATTTTTGAAAACACAAATGAAATCGAGCCAATAACGAAAAAGCTATAAGCAATTTAATAATCCTGATTAGACAGAGATAGCTATATCGGATAGTGACGTCACCATCACTTATGCCATAGTTACTCCACGTAACTCCATTATACAAATTTTTGTTTTACGAGAAAGGGAAAAATTCAGAAGAAAAATTCAAATGCTTATATAACTTTTGATTTCCTTGTCGGATAAGAATTTTATTTTCAATGGATGTTTTATTCATTATTTCTAACCTATACTCTTTCCATTCCTTTATTTTCTCTTTGACATATTAAACAGATATAGCAATAGATGGAGTAATATACCGTAATCTATTTGCAGGTAGTTTTTTCGTCGTTATTCGACCCGAACACAAATTCGCGTCTTCGTAACATGGCGCTCATGTTCCTACTGAATGTAATAAACAGGTATGTTAAATTGAAATTATGTATTTAAACACAAATGTTCTAAAAATAATTATAATGCCTTAAAAACCCTATTTATTATTATGAATGTATCGGTCATAATGCACTATTTATTTATTGACGACCTCCCTGGCGCAGTGGCGGTGCGGTGCGGGTTCGATTCCCCCCGCGGGCCACTTTGGAATAGTTATTATAATTTCTAAATTGGCTCAGGTCTGGTCTAGTGGGAGGCTTTGGACGTGGCTATAGTTACTACTTTACCAGCAAAGACGCACTGCCAAGCGATTTAGGGTTCCGGTGCGATGCTTGTAGAAACCGTTGGGGAAAATTTACTTACCCTCCCAAGTTAGTACGATAACATCTTAGGCTGCATCATCACTTACCATCAGGTGAGATCGCAGTCAAGTACTAACTTGTATACTTAGAGTAAAAAAAATCTTATGAAACTTAGTATAATGTACGTAGTAATTCTATGAAACTGTTGTCTTGCAGCGGTGACCAAGCGCATCTGCCGAAGGCCGCCGGCGTGTACTTGAAAGGATTGCTGAAATTAATTAGATCGGAAGAATACGCGGAACACCAGCCAAAGGCTTACATGTGCCTCGGTCAGTTTTATACAAAACAATCTGATATCATAACTCTAGAAATAATTTTATTTAACGACCACCTACAAAACGCCATTTTTAGGGTTCCGTACCATTTTGGTAAAACCATTTTGGTCCGTCCGTCCGTCTGTCACACTCGATTATTTCTTTAATTATTATTATAGGTAAACTAGCTGGCCCGGCAAACGTTATTTGCCATATAATATTTTTCTCACTAGGGACAAAAAATAGATAACAACCTGCTCCCAGACCCAGAGAATAAACACTGAAAATTTAATAACAATCGGTCCAGCCGTTTCGGACGAGTTTGGTAAAAAAGAAATGCGAGAAAAATTTTGATTTATAAGGCAAAAACCGTCGAAAGAAATAACCTCCCTGCGCGATACTTTCCGTAAATAAACTTTGTTTAAAAAAATGCAGCTAAAATTATAAGTGCTCATCGTTTTAGGAAGACTAGCACTGAAGTCTCCAGAGTGTTTTACCGACAAACTGGCGTTACTGGAGGAGCTTGTTAAGAAAATTCCAGAAGCCGTCCCCGAAATGAGGACGGCTTTACGAGACGCCTTATTAGAAATGGCTGCAGCGTACAAAATCAATCCAGAAGGTGACTATTAGATTTCCTTGGAATATTATAGAGACAAAGTGGAATTTGAAAACTAGATATCTGTTTCTGAGATTTCTCACATACCTCAGTAAGTTGCATAATTTTTGATCTTTGTTACACGATTGACTGACACCAACAATGTTTTCCGAATATGGCACATTTTCTTTGACAACCCTAGTTAGTCTTAACTCTCAAGCGAGCCGTTTTTGTAACGGCTTGCTACTGAACGCATGTTTCCTCTCAGAAAGAGTGCTTGAGACATTATCTACCCTATTGTTGTTGTAAAGGCATTCGAAATTAAAATATATATATACAGGGTTATATAAAACATGCCAAATCGCTCTCAGCCTGTATTTGTTTAAATTAAAACTAACTTTTGTTCAACGACTTTTTTTACTCCATATTTTGAGAAATATCAAACTTTCAATAGATAGATATTTCAATTTCAGAGATACTCTACTTGTTCCTACTCTGTAATGTAACATCGGCAAGTGACAACGGCGCGGCGGCCGGGCGAACTCGCGGCGCGTAATCGCAACAGTGTAATGTCACTTTACAGAAATAATATTTTTTATATGAAATTAATTAATACTGAATTTTGAAAAGTCGTAGAGCAAAAGTTGCTTGTGTTAATGTAAACAAATACAGTCCGAGAGCGATTTCATATGTTTTATATAACCCTGTACATCACTTGTTAAAAATATTTGTACAGATAAAACAGAGCCCATGGATACGACGGAAATGGCAGGCACTTCCACTGACAACATGGATACCGACGAGAGCTCTGAGAGCAAGAAGTCACGGCCGAGCCCCTTCGATGAGCCCCAAGCAGTCGCGCTGTTCGCTTTGTTGGACCAGTAAGTGTAATATTTTCAACAGACTTCAAAAAAGGAGGAGGTTCTCAATTCGACTGTATGTTTTTTTATGTTTGTTACCTCATAACTTTTGACTGGGTGAATCGATTATGATGATTCTTTTTGACGTGACAACGTCTTATAAATCGATAGAGCCGGTTGCACGCACGAAAAAACACGACTCATCCGGCGTTACCGGCGTTACCTCGCTCATGCGGCGTTACCGGCGTTACCTCGCGAGCGCGGAACGAGCGACAAAGAAGACGTTGTCTCGTTCAACTATCGTCAGTAAACCGACTTTACAGGCAACCAATTTTTTTTTGACGTGACAACGTCTTATAATTCGATAGAGCCGGTTGCACGCACGAAAAAACATGACTCATCCGGCGTTACCGGCGTTACCTCGCGAGCGCGGAACGAGCGACAAAGAAGACGTTGTCACGTTCAACTATCGTCAGTAAACCGACTTTACAGACAACCAATTTTTTTTTATTAGAAAGCTGCCGTTTCCCGTGTGGTCCCATTTCAATTTAGTCCAGTTCTGATAATGGTATCCATGAGAAAATCATATAAGTTTTAAATTTTTAATTGGAAGAAATAATAAATAATTCAACCATAAAAAAAGAAATAATTCAACCATAGTTTGATGAGAGTTGAAGTCGGTTTTTTTGTTAATTAATTAATGTGTATTATACTTTGTATTATTCTATGTCCTCTTAAAATTAAATCATATAGTAAAATATTAAACGCCAGCAATAAACAAAAAAAGATGACAGAATCTCAATGGCGGTGACGTGATGAATAGTCCAGTCAACGGACGTTTTAGCTACTGATATTATTGAAATATTGCTTCGGCACCATTATTGTAATATAGTGTCTAGGGATGGAATACTCATAGAAACGATATTTAAGTTTAGTAGTTATTTTCACAGGATTATGACATAAGGCATCTTGATATGGGGTAATCCTGCTGACATCGAATCCTTTGCGCTATATAAAAAAGCGTGCGTTTTCTGCAATTTATGTCCCTTTACATTATAATAGTCTAAGTTATTATAAAGGCATGTGTCTAGCAGTAGAAACTTGAAAGACATGAAAAAGAGAATGATTTTCATATTAAGTTTTTCTCATGTTCATTTTTTCTGGACAGCTACATGCATAGTGAGGAATCTATGATCCGCTACATCGCGATGCGGTACTCTTCAGTCGTCTTCCCGCAGGACTACATCCCTTCCAGATATCTGCTCTTGTTAGCCAGTGGAGACAGGTATGTAATATGCAATAACAATAGCCTAGCCATTCTGAAACGCTATTATTGCAACTCGAAAATTACTTAGTTAAGTACCAATGTTACTCAATTAATCACCAAAATTTCTACAAAATAACTTTAGATTGAAAATCCATATAATTGTACACATATTGAAAACTAGCTGTTACTCGAAGATTTAAAAAAAACATGGATTTTTTCGGGATTAAAAGAAGCTTATATGTTACTGGATTACCACATAAGCTTCTTTTAATCCCAAAAAATCCTGTATCTATTTCCATTCCTCTGCCAAATCTGTTTAGTAGTTACGGCGTGGTGAGCTAACAAACATTATTTATATTTTACATACACTTTCGCCCTTGTAATATGGTATGTGGTGAAAAAGAAGTTAATATTTGATTAAATTTCAATGGTCAAATTTTTAGCTTGGTACGACTTGGATAATTATTTTTCAGCCAAGACGACGTTTCAACCGAAGCCTTAAAATGTCTCTATGGCACATCACGTCCAAACGAAATAGAGGATGTAGTAAACAATGTTTCTACGAAAGAAACGAATGTTGTCAATATAGATGAAGATGCATCATCCAAAGACAAGGGCCAAACACAAGAGACGCAACTCAAAGTGCCGAGATTCAAAGACGTGGTGAACTACATATGGGATCAAATGCAGAAAAGGAAAAAGGGCTCGAATGCTAAACACAGGTTTGTGGTTGGCAATCACGTTTTGCAGTTCCACCCGCAGACATATCAAGAAGTGAGTATATAGCTTTTACGACTACACTTTTAATTATAGAACCCAATTCTGAGTTTTGTTTTACCACAGCAGTACATCGTTAGGTAAAGCCTAAATAGCTGGAAAATGTTTGTCCACGTTCAACGCACCAATAGAAAGGCTTGATTTTTAATGCTATTAAATCAAATGAGAATCAAGCGATTCTATTGGTGGGTGATCTCTGATTGCCAAGTAAGGGCGAACGGAAGTCCGAAAGGTATATATTATATTCAACATCACCCGTTTTTGATCCAAATTTTACCTCTGAAATCTTTGCAGGCGCTGAAATATATGTTGGCAAGTTACTACCTGGAGCGTTACCACCACCTCTTAAAGCAGTAAAGTTTAATACTATTTGAACATTTTCATATCGACATGATATGAAATTTTTAATACAGTATTAAAATATTACTACTTTAAGAAGCGGTGGTAAGAACTCAGATCTCAAACTAATCATGATAAACATTATTCTTACAGATATTAAGGTACTTAAGGATGTGCTTAAATCGAGAAGCGAATCTCAAGGACTGTTCGAACCACCCCAACGCTACATCGCCAATATTAGCCAAATACTTCCATGAAAATTTATTGGAAACCGAAGCGCTTGATAGATATCTAACGATGATTACTTCACTCTTGAATGCTTCACCAGGTAAATCAATAACCCTTTTCAAAGATTTCAGCTCTAATTTCGGTAGAAGTGTTACATGAGTCATAGATAATAAGGGAAGACACTGACCCCTGTAACACAGTTATTACTACCACAGGAGGCAGGGTTTAAATCTATTGTTTGTAAACCTACTATCTGTTTGATGAATAAAGATTATTGATTATTATTGATTTTTTTTTTTTTTTTTAAATGTGTTCCTCGCATTAGCCTTGGACATAGCTCTCCAAGCCTGTTCTAGGTCGGAACTCAGATTTACAGTTCATCTGTTTGCTCTTTATTTAAGATACCTATCATCTTCCTAATTATATAAAAGTGACATATTATATGTTAAACCTAATACAATTACAATTAATGCTTAAAACTAGTTATAATATTAATACCTTTTTACTAAATTGGATAGCATATTTTTTTTTTTTTTTTATATTATTTTTAATATTATTTTTTTTTTTTTGTATCATGTATTCCTTTTTTTCTTTTTTTTTTTTTTTTTGTTTCTTTTTTCTGCTCTCTTTTTTTTTTTTTTTGATCTAATTACCAATATTATTCTAAGTCCTATTCTAAGTCTAACCTAACCTAAACTGTGTATTATTGTGGCAGTAAATTGATATTTATGAAAATATTTTAATATTGTTATTTGAACCTAACTTGTTTTATTCTCTTTTATTATAACTTTTGCTACCTTCTCACAGTACTTTATAAAAGTATTTCTTGTCTCATTACTTGTTATTAATTTATTTAGTGTATCAGATTCTATGACTTTCCCCATTTCCATTTCAGCTTCATATCTCTGTCTTCCAAATCTTGGGCATTCGGTTAGTAAATGTATAATTTCCTCTGCTATTTCTGGATCACATTTACATGACGGGCTATCCTTACATTTAAATCGATGGAGGTAGTATGAGAAGCCTCCATGCCCCGTGAGGATTTGAACAATCACCGGGCCCAACCTCATTTGTTTCAGGATTTTGAAAGCTTCTTTTACATCTGGAAAGAATATTTTTGTTGTTCCAGCCGTGGTCCCAGTAGTATACCTCATTTGCCATTTTTCCAGTGAGTCGTTTCTAATACTACGTTTGACATACGATACTGGGCATGCATCATAATCTGCCTTTGTCCTTTTGTACAGTGCAGCTTCCTTAGCAAGTTCGTCAGCTCTTTCATTTCCTTGAACTCCAACGTGTGCCTTAATCCAGAAGAACCTTACATCTTGGATTTTATTTTGTATCTCTAATAGATTTTTCCTTATTGAAACCGCTAAAGGATGATAGGTCGTGTGTCTTTTTAATAAGTCAAGGGAGGATTTTGAATCACTAAAGATGTTTGCTTTCCTCATTTTTTTGTCTTTTATAAGACGCACAGCTCTATCTAGTGCATAAAGTTCTGCCTGGAAGACTGTACAATATGGCTCAAGTTTCAACTTTAAGGATTTTGTCTCCACACCGCCTTCCCACACTGAAATAGCAGCCCCTACCTTCCCCTTTATTTTACTCCCATCTGTAAAAATAAAAGCACCGTCAATTTGGTGTTTCTGTATTGTTTCCGGATCAAGGTTTTCTAGGCACGAGTAGTCAATGTTGATAATTTTAGCTGGGTGTTCCGCTTCCGTGAAACTAGCTCTATACTCCAGCTCTCGGTCATCAGGCAGACAGTCAAATGGTCGCCCTCTCTTAGCATCGTATAATTTTGCTTGCTCCTTGACTCTTAGGTCTAGGGGTATGAGGCCTGCTATTAATATTGCCGAGTGAAGTGAGACTGTTTTGTAAGCTTTGCAAATTTTTTGTGCGAATCCCCTTTGTATAGTATTGAGTTGTTTTTGTATTCCCACTCTTTCTGATGCATCAGCCCACACACTGGCAGCATAAAGTACTATTGGCTCTATGGCTGCGTCATAAATCATCCTCGTTATCTCCGGATTAAGCCCCCACGACACTTTAGCCGCTCTGATTAGCTGTTTGTAAATGTTAAGAGCTTTTGTTGAAATGTTTGCCACGTGTTTTTTATAGCTCAATTTTGCGTCAATAGTGACACCCAGGGTCTTCATATCTTGAACGAGTGTTATGTCCTTTCCACCCATGATGAGTTGTGGTATGTCGTATTTGAGTTTCCTGGTTATCACCATTGCATTCGTTTTATGCGCTGCGAACTTAAGTTTATTAAGGATTCCCCAATTATTTATTATCTCCAGAGTATTGTTAGCCTTGGCTTGTATATCGTTGGTGTTATGACCGGAGAAAACGAGGACAACATCATCGGCAAATGCCTGGCAGTATACGTCGTTTTCGTCCATAATATCCAAAAGTGGGTCCAATAAAAGATTCCAAAATATCGGCCCTCCGATTGAACCCTGAACACATCCTTTTGACGTATCTTTTATATATGCCTCTCCTGCATATGTCACCTGTACCTTCCTGTTCTCTAAATAGCTGTGTACTAGTTTCTGTAGATTACCAGGGCACATTTTTCTCTTTAATTGCAGCTTTATAGCCGGCCACCAAGCGCTGTCAAATGCTCCTTCGATATCTAGGGAAATTAATAGTGTAATTTCTTTCCTTCTTAATCTTTCCTTAATATGATTTGTTAGGTCATAAAGCGCATCCTCTGTACAGCGCTGGGGGACAAAACCATATTGACGTGGGTTTAATTTGGGGATTATGTGCCATTTTAGCCGTGTTACCATCATTTTTTCAAACGTTTTTCCGAGCATTGACAGAAGTCCGATGGGTCTATATGACTTAGGATGGTTGTAATCCGTTTTTCCTGGTTTCCGTAAGACTACAACGGTTGCCGTTTTCCAGGGGATCGGGAAATGACTGAGTTGTAAGCATTTATTGGTAATACCTAGAAATAGCATTGGATCGTTGTTTATGGCCGCTTGACATATATCCGCCGTAAAGCCATCTGAGCCCGGGGCTTTTCGCGGGCTAAAGCTATTTAAAGCATTTTGGAGCTCTGACAAGTTAAAGCAGGGGTCATCATTGCCATCATTTATTTGGCCTACCATTTCCCTTATTATTTTATGATCAGGGTTGTCGTCTTGGGGATTGTCGTCTGGAAAGAATGTTTCCGTTAAAAGTTTAACAGAGTCAACTGGGTTTAGCGTTTGTCCGTCCTTCATCATGGGTTTATCATCTGTTCTTTTCCCGGTTACTTTAATAACTCTATAAATACTGTCCCACATGCTTTCTCTGTCTTGTTTTGAGCAGAAGGATTTCCAGCTTTCAATTTGAGCCGTCCTTGCCCTTTCCTCATAATTCTCCTTTGCAGATAAGTACTCTGCCACCACATACGTACGTCGAGATTCACATGCATTACGGATTCGTCGTTTTTTCCGCATCATGTCACATTTAAGTATTTGAAGCTCGTCCGACCACCAGGGCAGATTAAATTGGTCAATTACTTTGCGCAGTGGTATTGTTTTTTCGCACGTGTTCGTTATAATTTTTATATAAGTGTCAATTATATTCTCCAATTCTTCTTTACTGTTTATTCTCTCTATTCCCTGTTCTGTTATTGTTGCTTCGTGTAGTTGTCTTTTAAATTCATCCCCAAATAAAGTCCAGTTCGCTTTTTTAGTGTTATATTTTCTTGTGGAACTATTATTTTTATACGTCAGTGTATTTTTGTCTAGTTTGATATTAAATGTGATGGAGTTATGGTCAGAACTAGTGTAACTCTTGTCTACCCTCCAGTTATCCACCTTGTCCAAAATCTCTGTGCTACAAGTCGTAATATCTACTCTACTTGTAAATAGTTTGCCATCTCTTACAGTTTCGAATGTTGGTTCATCTCCGATATTTAGTACGTGCATCTCCAACTCGTTCAAGAAGGAGGCTAGGTCCGCACCTCGTTTGTTTTCCTTTTGGCTGCCCCACCATGTACTCCATGCGTTAACATCTCCCGCTATGATTAGGTTTCGAGTGTTTACTTTTTTAATAATCACTTCAATATGTTTCAGATACGGTTCTAGAGGTTCGTCCACTTCGAAATATACCGATATAAGGTGTATCTTCCGATTTTTAATTTTTATGGCTACATACGCTATGTTTTCCGTTGTTAATGACGGGTCTTCATTCATTTCGATTTTAGCATTATGAACGATTATTGCGGCCTTCACTGGTTTAGTTCGTCCTTGACTCTTTTGCACTAGTCTGATACCACTGTATTGTTTAACAAAGCCGTCAGCACCTACATATGGCTCTTGAACAAGGGAAATGTCTGCCTTCCTGTCTACTGCTTCTTTAAGTAGTTCTTGTGTGGCTAACCTCTTTCTTTGTAAGTTTGCCTGTACTACAGATAGCTCTTTGAAGACTTTGGCTAGCAGTACGAGACACTTGATCGCGCTATGGCGTCCCATCGGTTCCGGATGGGGCATTCTCTGTCGAATGCACTGTGACCAGTATTTTCCAGCTTTGCAGTGTGACAGTTTCTGCAGCATGGTATATCGCCAATTTGCCACGTAGGGCAGTCAGTTCGCATGTGTTGCCCAGCGCAGTGGCTACACCTATCTACTGTCTCTTTGCACGTCTTCCGTCCGTGCCCAAAACCAAGGCACCTAGTGCATTGCACCAATGGTGATTGGTCGAACACTTGGCATCTCTGCAGGTCAATGTGTACTCGTTCAATCTTTGTGAGAGCCTGCCACACCTTCGGTGGGACTTGCAGTACTACATGGCATTCATGGGGGTTTCTTGCTTTACGACGATATTTAACTGTGGCTCTATATTCATTGTCATTGATATGCTTTAGAGCGTCAGTGTTCTGTGTCCTCAATGAGGTCTGTATGTCCTCATCGGTGTTGTAAGTAAGAACATTTTTGATTATTATTAGTGGATCTTTATTCTTTGCGTCATCAATTTTAAGGTTGTCGTCCGTTTTTAATTTCTCCTTTATATCATCCAATGAGTTTTTGGATGAGCAACTAATTACAACTTTTTTGTTTTTTGCTTTCCTTATTTGTTCCACCTTCACACCACTGACGCGTGCGTTAGCAGCTTCGCGTATCTTGTTTAGAACGTCCTCACTTGAGTCCTTTTCTATCTTAGATGAAATAATTATGGAATGTTTCGGCTGTTGGCTGAATACTTTTTCAGCTGGACGGGCTGCTATTTCAGCATACGAAACATTCTTTTTAGTCTCTTCAATAATCTCAGTCAATTTTTTGGTGGATTCATGTAGTTGTTTTGTAATCTCAGCTGCTTGTGGCAGCTGCTGTTGCTGATTGTTGGACATTTGATCGAGGACATCAAATACGATAATTTGTCGCAGTGATTTTACCTCTGTTAGGATTTCATTAACTGAAGGTCGCACGTCTAGGGATTTGACTCCTTCCGCCAATTCTACTAAGCGGCCTGCGTATTCTTGTTCTTTGGCCAATACTTGCTCCGTGGTATTTGCGCGTGCTTTCTCCAGTTGAATTCGAAGGGTTTGTCGAGATTCACTCAAACGCAGGCTTATTTCGTACATTGCCGAAAGATTTTCTAAGAATTTCTCCTTGATGGCGGTTTCCATATTCTCGATTTGTTCTATTTGCTCCTTTGTCTCTTGATATAGTCGGTTTGCTGTGGCGGGAAGTGCAGCCAACGACTGTTGGGTCTGCTCACAGATCGAATGTCGACGGCTTGAATGACTGGTCATGGTAGTTTGCGTCTCACTATCGCTTGTATCCGATTGACTGACATCATCCATAGTTTTTGTTAGAACTTTCTTCCTTAAAGTCACCGGTTTTTTACTAGTTGATCCACTATCAATAGCCCTTCTCGTCCTACCAGATGTACTGGACTGGGACATTTCCAATAGCTTATGGAGAAGAATGGGAGGAATTTAAGGAGGCGTAACTAGTGCGACTTCGATAGCAAGTTATACGTAGGTACTTGTGGAAGCTCTTGTTTCAGGGTCGCTTTTTATTTGTATTATTTAGTTTACCTACCAATAACAAGGCAAACAGGACTGTGGGTAGGTAGTCAGCGACAATAGATAAGTATCTATAATGTTCTTAAAAATGCAAATTGTACTATGCTAAATAATCTATGTGACACTTTGCGTACCTATACCTTATTTGAACCAATAATACACAGCTTTTACCCTGTTTACAAATGCAAATAATGGTAGGTGGTAACTTGGTATGTAACACGAATGGCTGAGATAGCAAACTGTTTAATCAACAAGTAAGTTTTACATAGATTACAATTCCTCTTAAAATATTGTCTACATCAGTTATAATTACGTTACGGTAGTATAGTTATAGTCGCGATAGTTCCTGCGTTCGCGTTTGTATTTACCGCGCTGCGCGTTAGGATTTACCGCGCTGCGGGTACCTACACAGTTATGATGGTTTATGTACCAGTGCACAGCAATAAATAACAATGGATATTACTCCTGAATGCCTAATTCTTAGTATATTATACGAACTGAATAGAAAACGGTAATCAATAAAGTAACTATCGAACCAGTTATAAAACAGTATGTACTTATTTTAAATATATCTTAAGAAACTATTATTTTCTGTAAATTGAGACAGATCGCCGTAAGTACCTAACTATTAGCACAGTATTTCAAAACTTAATAGTCAGTAATAACAGTAGCACAGTTTATCAATGTAGTCGGGGTGTATTTATATATACAGTTTGTTTGTTGAATACCCATACATTACGCTGATCAGCGAGTACATACATTTGTACTATGCTAAATAATCTATGTGACACTTTGCGTACCTATACCTTATTTGAACCAATAATACACAGCTTTTACCCTGTTTACAAATGCAAATAATGGTAGGTGGTAACTTGGTATGTAACACGAATGGCTGAGATAGTAGTATATATAGTTCTCGATGTACAACTCTCGTCAGGTCGTTATATAGGTTAGGTCTTCTTCCACTTCTAGTTTGGTCTTATCTTCTTATTTCTAGTCATTGTCCAAATACCCAGTCTATTTAAATTTGTTTTCACTAAGTTGTGTACGTTTAGATTAGTAACAATGGTAAATAAGAGTCACTTACGTAGACAGCTTTTGTTTTGTATTACAATAGGTACAACTCACAGTGATACGTATTTCATTCACTTAACGGGACTTCGCATATCGCAAACTGTGCCCGAAATACAGATTTATAATAATCGCACAAGTAAAGCACTAAATGCAACCGATTTTAGGTATTGCAAATTTTATAACGCGCACAATTAACAGATTTGATGCGTCCGCGATGACGGTTGGGTCGGAACTCCATTATTGATTATTGATTATTATGAGTATTCACAAGTCGTCGAGTGCGTAGGAGATCGTTGGTTCGATTCCCACTACTGGTAAATGTTTGTGTGATGAGCATGAATGTTTTCCAGTTTCTGGGTGTTTTTCAATATATTATATTTATGTATATTAAAATGTATATACATTTATCAGTTATCTAGTACCCATAACACAAGCTATGCTCACTTTGGGGCTAGATTGCGATGTGTGTAATGTCCTGATATAGGTACTTGTTTATTTATTTATTATTTGTATTTCAAGGTGTCATGCCTCTTACGTGCTTCTTGGATATTGTCGGTTGCGTGCCAACAAAAATGGCTGAGAAGTATACAAACTTGTTGCCTTTCTTGAAGAATCTTTTCGCAAGCAGTACCAAGGAAGACATCCGTGAGACGGCCGCAGCTATTTATGCCATTATCTCAGTCCATACAAGCAATAAAGCTGATATAGAAAAGGAAATAAAGGAGTGCGTAGAACAGAGTCGGAGCAACAAGAGCTTGGAGGCACAGTGCGGGTATATTATGGCGTTTACGCACTTATGCGAGAGGTGTATAGTCTTGTCGAAGCGAGGCAAGTTCGGTGGAAAAGGATTCAATCCAAGCAACTGGGAACCGTTTAAAGATGGCGTACTATGCTTGGGTATGTTATCATTGAAATTTATTTAAACGTGAATAAACCATTTGACGAGAACTGACAGTAAGAAATTGAAAATGTATAATGATAGTGCTTCTACGGACAAAGAAGCACCGCCAAGCTGTTTATTGTCTTGGTGCAATGCTTTACATCGACCTTTGGCCCGGTGGGCGGAAGGCGCTTGGCTAGTTATTGCATGTTAGACCATATTATAATCTTTCTAACTAATAAATGTTTATTCACCTCTTGCAGCCAACTTCTTGTCAAATAGCCAAATCCTCTTAGTCAGTAGCTCATGCACTGCTATATCCCTCCTGGTCCGGTGCTCCGCTCTACCGCTGCCCAATTCGTCTCCATCCCAGGACTCCCTCATCGCAAGCGACAACCCCTTCAAAGTCAACCAAAGTGACGCCACAGTATCCGATGATGAAGTGACGAAATTCTCAGTGGCCGAAAGACTATTCAAAATCGTCGGAAATGCAAAAATACCGTCGAAAATAAAAGAGAGGTCGCTGTATACCTTGGGTCTAATGTGTTGTGGCGAGCGATTTCCGTTCGCTAAACAAATTGTCAAAGGTTTCCTGCAAATGGCTAAAGATGTAAGTAATTTTAGGATTTATTATATTATTTAATTGAGGATTCTTGGTTTCATTTGGCGACCGGATGGCGCAGCGGTAGTGCTGCTTCGGAGATCCTGGGTTCAATTCCCACAGCTGGAAAATGTTTGTGTGATGAGCATGAATGTTTGGCAGTGTCTGTGCGTTTTTCTATACACTGTTTTTCTATTTAGAAAAAGCAATATATAAAAAAAAAGATTATGTATATTCATCACTTATCTAGTACCCATAACACAAGCTTACTTTGGAGCTAGATTGTGATGTCCTTAATGCCCTGATATATTTATTTATTTCTATATATATGTTTTTATTTTAGAGTAAAGAATTTGAGCTACATCTGCAAATAGGCGAATCGTTAGTGCTCTGTGTGGAAGGTATCAATTCTAACGAGAACAGAGATCTGTGGACCGAACTGCCTAAAGAGGTATCAATAATTATTAAAAAAACTTGACATAAATCAAGCCATGTAATATTGCAATTGTAATTTTTTCCACAGAGTGACGCAAAAATAAAAGATTTGGAAGCGCTGAAGGAAAATGACGATTTACTAAAATGGTTGCTGTCAGAGTTGTTCAAAATGGGCAAACATCCACATCCACATTCTAGACAGGTAACTTATAGATAACTAATAGTATTTGCCTACGGCTTAGCCCGCGTAAATTTCAGTTTTTTACACTTTACACGCAGGAGCTATGGCAATTTCTGGGATAAAGAGTGCACGCACGCACCCACGCACGTACGCATGCATGCACGCACAACACGCACCCACACGCACACACATAAACACACATACACACAAACACACACACACACACACATACACATGCACGCAGACATACGCACATAAAACGTTCGCCTTTATAAAAATTACAGTGGGATTTGTGTGTATTTAAATGATTTTATGGGCAGATATTGTAAGAAATCTAATTCTTATAAGGTTTGCATGTTTAACTGACTTCTTTAGTAATTGGCGTGATCTGGATTCTGGTTCACTGGTTTCATTTTGTACCTTATAGTATTTTGTGCATAAATACAATGTGCCACTATGTTTGACTAATGACTTCACTGAATTCAGGCTACAAGTATTTGGTTGCTGGCATTACTGATGAATTGCCCCGACCGCGAGCCCATAAGGAACTCGCTGCAACAGCTTCAGGATATGTTTATGGATTTCTTGTCAGAGAACAGTGGTGAGTATATCAATATCATTAGTTTACTAATTGACTGAGTGAAGCGGAGACTTAGATTTTACATGGGTGGGAAGATTTGCTTTTGTCTGTCTGTCCGTCCGTTAGATGCTGTCATACGACGCACTGCTCTGTGACATCTGCATCAGTTCTTAAGTGTCATTATACCTGGGCATAATGAAATGGTTAAAACTCCGATTACAGTGCCTCCCAAACTAAAACAACAATGGAATTTTCCACAGATATCGTCCAAGACGTGGCCAGTAAAGGATTGAGTCTGGTGTACCAGAACTCGGATGAAAGTCAGAAGCAGGCGCTGGTGGCTCAGATCATAGAGCAGCTCACGAGCGGGAAGCGCTCCGTGGCGCAAGTCACCGCCGACACCAAGATATTCGAGGAGGGACAGCTGGGGACTGCACCTACCGGGTATGACACAAAAAATTAAAAAATAAACCGGCCAAGTGCGAGTCAAACTCGCGCACCGAAGATTCTACAGTTTTGAAAAATACCAAATCGCTCTTGCCCTGTATTTGTTTACATTAAAACTAACGGTTTATTGCCCGTGGTCCCCCCGATAGTCCCCCTAGGGAACTTCAAATACCTAAGTTGGAACTTCAAATATATTTGTAGTTTTAGTTTAAGTTTCGTGTTTTCTTTTGTAACTTTAATTAATTATTTCAATTTAAGCATAAAGGGTAGTCTTTAAATGGTTTGTTAGTGTGTTTTAATTTTTTTTAATTTTTTGATTCACATTCATGGGAATTTTTTTTTTGCCCGTGGTACCCCTGGAGCTTTTAGGGGTAAATAATTACCCATGGTACCCTAGGAAGACTATCGGGGGGACCACGGGCAATAAACGAAACTAACAACTTTTTTTTGTATGAAATAAATTAATACTGAATTTTTAAAAGTCGTAGAACTGAAGTAGTTAGTGTTAATGTAAACAAGTACAGGCCGAGAGCGATTTTGCATTACGCCCTTTCATATGAACCCCACTTAATTGTTCTTTTGCTATCACGATTTTGCAGTGGTTCTTTAAAATTAATTGAGCTAGTATAGCAACTACAGTTCACTATCACTCCCAAGGATTTGATTTATGTAATTTACTTGCAATACTCCATACATTTCATTTGTTCACATTTTCTATGAGTTTTAAGCACAATCTATGAATTTGTTTAGAGTTAGTTAGGACTTTTCTTTCCTTATACTCGTCTGGTTTTTTCTTATAATTGCCAACCTGTGAAATTCTGAATGTTTTAGTGGCAACCTTTCAACATACAAAGAACTGTGTTCGTTGGCATCAGATTTGAACCAACCGGATCTACTGTACAAGTTCATGCACTTGGCTCATCACAATTCTTTGTGGAATTCGAAGAGAGGTTAGTATATTGTATAATAAGGGGTATTCTGAGTGTGATAATAGTATCACATGAGTGTCATTATGTCCTTTAACGCTAAGAAACGCGTAAACTTTTTTTTGTAAGCTTGTAGAGGCTACGTAACCGTCGCGTCGCGTCCAAAATCATGGTAATCACTACGTGACGTTAAGGACGATCGAGAGTTGGCAATTCTTCAGAGCAAAGTTCGCATTAAAAAGGTCTCTGCCTATAGCAGAGAACAACTGACTGCGATACATAAAAAAAAATTGCGTTCTGGCACGTGGCAATTTAGTTGATCCAAAGTGTCGGCCCATGCCTTGCCTTACGCGCTTCCAATTGCGTCGCCCTGATACCGCACCTTTGTTGACACCCGAAGATATGTTCTGCGTGGGTTGAACTTATATCCAATGTAGTAACAATGAATTTTGTGTAGGCCACATTTTGAGCCGTTTGTTAGAAATTGCTGCTCTGAGTTTTACGGCGTCTAAGCTCTTTGTGGATTGTATTGCTGTGCATTGCGAACAATATGTAAGTAACTTATATGTACGTTTCCCAGGCGCAGCGTTCGGCTTCCACTCCATAGCGCTGCAAGCGGGCGCTCAGCTGAGCGAGCACCTGCCCCGCATCGTGCCGCGGCTGTACCGCTACCGCTTCGACCCCACGCCGCGCATACAGAACTCCATGGCCAGCATCTGGCACGCCATCGTGCCCAACACGCAGCAAACTGTTAGTATTGCCTTGTTCGGCTTCCACTCCATAGCGCTGCAAGCGGGCGCTCAGCTGAGCGAGCACCTGCCCCGCATCGTGCCGCGGCTGTACCGCTACCGCTTCGACCCCACGCCGCGCATACAGAACTCCATGGCCAGCATCTGGCACGCCATCGTGCCCAACACGCAGCAAACTGTTAGTATTGCCTTGTTCGGCTTCCACTCCATAGCGCTACAAGCGGGCGCTCAGCTGAGCGAGCACCTGCCCCACATCGTGCCGCGGCTGTACCGCTACCGCTTCGACCCCACGCCGCGCATACAGAACTCCATGGCCAGCATCTGGCACGCCATCGTGCCCAACACGCAGCAAACTGTTAGTATTGCCTTGTTCGGCTTCCACTCCATAGCGCTGCAAGCGGGCGCTCAGCTGAGCGAGCACCTGCCCCGCATCGTGCCGCGGCTGTACCGCTACCGCTTCGACCCCACGCCGCGCATACAGAACTCCATGGCCAGCATCTGGCACGCCATCGTGCCCAACACGCAGCAAACTGTTAGTATTGCCTTGTTCGGCTTCCACTCCATAGCGCTGCAAGCGGGCGCTCAGCTGAGCGAGCACCTGCCCCGCATCGTGCCGCGGCTGTACCGCTACCGCTTCGACCCCACGCCGCGCATACAGAACTCCATGGCCAGCATCTGGCACGCCATCGTGCCCAACACGCAGCAAACTGTTAGTATTGCCTTGTTCGGCTTCCACTCCATAGCGCTACAAGCGGGCGCTCAGCTGAGCGAGCACCTGCCCCACATCGTGCCGCGGCTGTACCGCTACCGCTTCGACCCCACGCCGCGCATACAGAACTCCATGGCCAGCATCTGGCACGCCATCGTGCCCAACACGCAGCAAACTGTTAGTATTGCCTTGTTCGGCTTCCACTCCATAGCGCTGCAAGCGGGCGCTCAGCTGAGCGAGCACCTGCCCCGCATCGTGCCGCGGCTGTACCGCTACCGCTTCGACCCCACGCCGCGCATACAGAACTCCATGGCCAGCATCTGGCACGCCATCGTGCCCAACACGCAGCAAACTGTTAGTATTGCCTTGTTCGGCTTCCACTCCATAGCGCTGCAAGCGGGCGCTCAGCTGAGCGAGCACCTGCCCCGCATCGTGCCGCGGCTGTACCGCTACCGCTTCGACCCCACGCCGCGCATACAGAACTCCATGGCCAGCATCTGGCACGCCATCGTGCCCAACACGCAGCAAACTGTTAGTATTGCCTTGTTCGGCTTCCACTCCATAGCGCTACAAGCGGGCGCTCAGCTGAGCGAGCACCTGCCCCACATCGTGCCGCGGCTGTACCGCTACCGCTTCGACCCCACGCCGCGCATACAGAACTCCATGGCCAGCATCTGGCACGCCATCGTGCCCAACACGCAGCAAACTGTTAGTATTGCCTTGTTCGGCTTCCACTCCATAGCGCTGCAAGCGGGCGCTCAGCTGAGCGAGCACCTGCCCCGCATCGTGCCGCGGCTGTACCGCTACCGCTTCGACCCCACGCCGCGCATACAGAACTCCATGGCCAGCATCTGGCACGCCATCGTGCCCAACACGCAGCAAACTGTTAGTATTGCCTTGTTCGGCTTCCACTCCATAGCGCTGCAAGCGGGCGCTCAGCTGAGCGAGCACCTGCCCCGCATCGTGCCGCGGCTGTACCGCTACCGCTTCGACCCCACGCCGCGCATACAGAACTCCATGGCCAGCATCTGGCACGCCATCGTGCCCAACACGCAGCAAACTGTTAGTATTGCCTTGTTCGGCTTCCACTCCATAGCGCTGCAAGCGGGCGCTCAGCTGAGCGAGCACCTGCCCCGCATCGTGCCGCGGCTGTACCGCTACCGCTTCGACCCCACGCCGCGCATACAGAACTCCATGGCCAGCATCTGGCACGCCATCGTGCCCAACACGCAGCAAACTGTTAGTATTGCCTTGTTCGGCTTCCACTCCATAGCGCTGCAAGCGGGCGCTCAGCTGAGCGAGCACCTGCCCCGCATCGTGCCGCGGCTGTACCGCTACCGCTTCGACCCCACGCCGCGCATACAGAACTCCATGGCCAGCATCTGGCACGCCATCGTGCCCAACACGCAGCAAACTGTTAGTATTGCCTTGTTCGGCTTCCACTCCATAGCGCTGCAAGCGGGCGCTCAGCTGAGCGAGCACCTGCCCCGCATCGTGCCGCGGCTGTACCGCTACCGCTTCGACCCCACGCCGCGCATACAGAACTCCGTGGCCAGCATCTGGCACGCTATCGTGCCCAACACGCAGCAAACTGTTAGTATTGCCTTGTTCGGCTTCCACTCCATAGCGCTGCAAGCGGGCGCTCAGCTGAGCGAGCACCTGCCCCGCATCGTGCCGCGGCTGTACCGCTACCGCTTCGACCCCACGCCGCGCATACAGAACTCCATGGCCAGCATCTGGCACGCCATCGTGCCCAACACGCAGCAAACTGTTAGTATTGCCTTGTTCGGCTTCCACTCCATAGCGCTGCAAGCGGGCGCTCAGCTGAGCGAGCACCTGCCCCGCATCGTGCCGCGGCTGTACCGCTACCGCTTCGACCCCACGCCGCGCATACAGAACTCCATGGCCAGCATCTGGCACGCCATCGTGCCCAACACGCAGCAAACTGTTAGTATTGCCTTGTTCGGCTTCCACTCCATAGCGCTGCAAGCGGGCGCTCAGCTGAGCGAGCACCTGCCCCGCATCGTGCCGCGGCTGTACCGCTACCGCTTCGACCCCACGCCGCGCATACAGAACTCCATGGCCAGCATCTGACACGCCATCGTGCCCAACACGCAGCAAACTGTTAGTATTGCCTTGTTCGGCTTCCACTCCATAGCGCTGCAAGCGGGCGCTCAGCTGAGCGAGCACCTGCCCCGCATCGTGCCGCGGCTGTACCGCTACCGCTTCGACCCCACGCCGCGCATACAGAACTCCATGGCCAGCATCTGGCACGCCATCGTGCCCAACACGCAGCAAACTGTCGTCGACTTAAATATCAAACCTCGCCTTCGTCTCGGTTGATAAACATCTCGGATAAAATAAATAGTTTTATGCTCTTGCACAATCTACTATTTTATGATATGACTTGTTTATGCTAATTTCGAAAGTATTTGTATACAGGTGCACAAATACCACAAGGAGATATTGAACGACTTGGTTGCCAACATGACGTCGAATCAGTGGCGCGTGAGGATGTCCTGTTGCAACGCACTTACTGATCTATTAAGGTGATTTTTTTTAAATATATCAGGACATTACACACATCGCAATCTAGCCCCAAAGTATGAGCACCCAAACACTGGAAAACAATCATGCTCATCATTCAAATATTTTCCAGTTGTGGAAATCAAACCCACGTCATCCGACGCAGAGGGCATGACCACTACCGCTGCGCCATTCGGTCGTCAATTATTTGATATTATGTATTTAATACTGTTTTCCAGTTGTTTGAACGCATTTTAAATTTTGTGCTATTTATTCTTGCCTAAGTATGTAATAATATGCCTTGCGTTCGTCCAGGGGGGCGCAGAACCTGCGCCAGTCGCTGGAGCAGCTGCCGACGATCTGGTCGCAGCTGTTCCGCGTCATGGACGACGTGCACGAGGGCACGAGGCAGGCCGCCACCAGCACCGCCAATGTTCTGTCCAAGGTGAGTCTTCTTACTGCTGCGCCAGTCGCTGGAGCAGCCGCCGACGATCTGGTCGCAGCTGTTCCGCGTCATGGACGACGTGCACGAGGGCACGAGGCAGGCCGCCACCAGCACCGCCAATGTTCTGTCCAAGGTGAGTCTTCTTACTGCTGCGCCAGTCGCTGGAGCAGCTGCCGACGATCTGGTCGCAGCTGTTCCGCGTCATGGACGACGTGCACGAGGGCACGAGGCAGGCCGCCACCAGCACCGCCAATGTTCTGTCCAAGGTGAGTCTTCTTACTGCTGCGCCAGTCGCTGGAGCAGCTGCCGACGATCTGGTCGCAGCTGTTCCGCGTCATGGACGACGTGCACGAGGGCACGAGGCAGGCCGCCACCAGCACCGCCAATGTTCTGTCCAAGGTGAGTCTTCTTACTGCTGCGCCAGTCGCTGGAGCAGCTGCCGACGATCTGGACAACTGACAAGTTTTATTAAAATTCATAGTTTTTTTTTGTCCTTAGCTATGCATCCAAGCGTCGGACGTGAACCAGGGCAAAGATGGCAAGGAGATCGTGTCGGCCATTCTGCCCGTACTACTTGATACAGGGATCACCAATCTAGTCAAAGAAGTGAGAAGTGTTAGGTGAGTAAATACTCAACAATGTCTTTCTCCAATGAGGTTTGTTCCAAATGGGTTTTGTTTGGTAGGTACTGGTAGGGGTTCATGAAAATGTTAGTGCAAGTCTTTACTGATTAGCGCGTTTCCTTCTATCTTTTACTGCATCGTTTCATTGAAATCGTGGCATATTGAAGTGTGTCAAACATAGACATGGTGAAACGCACATCTAAATGGCACTCGTGCACCGGCCCCAAAAATGTTTGTCTAAGACCTACGGCGACTCAGTAGATCTTATACCTCGTTTACATTCAGCCGAAGTGAGCAGGGAAGTGGGCAGGGCAGTGTGTAAACGCGATACTTCTCATGCCGCTGCCATTGCCACTCGCGCTGCCCGGCGCTCCCCAAAATGGCGGTTTTTTGTGCGGAAGTCAAAGGACCGGCAGCGCGAGCGGCAGTGCGTGTTCACATTCAGCTCCGACGCTCAGTACTCGCCGAGCGCCTGGAGGAGAAAGACGTTCGTTTAGATCACAGATATCATCGAAAATGCCGTCCGAATGGAGCAATGAACTTACAATACAATTCTTAGAACTACTGGAAACTGAAAAAGTCATTTGGGATGTTAAGAATAAACAACATAAACAAAAACATAAGGTTCACGACGCATGGAAAAAAATCCACCATCGTCTACGACGAAAATTCTTTTTTTGTATTCGATATCTTTTTAAATATCGAACATAATTACGTATTGATAAAAGAGACAGCGCGGCCGCTGTAATTATTTCCACGTCTGCCATTGCCGACACTTGAAAGCGAAGTGAGTGGTAGGGCAGTATGTAAACACACACTCCTCTCAATCCTGCTGCAGGAGTATTTAGGGAATTATTGCCGGCAGCGCGAGGGGCAGCGGCAGGGGCTGAATGTAAATGAAGTATTAGGAATTAGGAAGCGCCATCTATTGATACATGGCGCTCGCTTTTGCTCGTCTTAATGGGGTTTTCTGAAAATAGTTACAAGACATCATCCTCGGTCAGAAGACCTCATCTTCTTTAAAATCTTTAGTGTAATTTTTTTTTCCACATACAGTTTACAAACAGTATCGAAGCTCGTAAGCGCAGCGGGAAACAGCCTGGCACCGTTCTTGCCGCGGCTCGTGCCCGCGCTGGTGGGCGCGGCGGGCGAGCTGGAGTCCGCCAAGCTATCGTACTTGAGCACGGCGCTGGCGGACAGCGGCTCGCGCGAGCTGCTGGACGACATGCGAGCCAGCGCGGCGCGCCACCACTACACCACCGACACCGTCGTCAAGGTATCGTTGTAGATGGTTTACCTCTCGAAGGCGAACTGGCTGGAGTCCGCCAAGCTGTCGTACTTGAGCACGGCGCTGGCGGACAGCGGCTCGCGCGAGCTGCTGGACGACATGCGAGCCAGCGCGGCGCGCCACCACTACACCACCGACACCGTCGTCAAGGTATCGTTGTAGATGGTTTACCTCTCGAAGGCGAACTGGCTGGAGTCCGCCAAGCTGTCGTACTTGAGCACGGCGCTGGCGGTCAGCGGCTCGCGCGAGCTGCTGGACGACATGCGAGCCAGCGCGGCGCGCCACCACTACACCACCGACACCGTCGTCAAGGTATCGTTTTAGATGGTTTAACTCTCGAAGGCGGGCGAGTTGGAGTCCGCCAAGTTGTCGTACTTGAGCACGGCGCTGGCGGACAGCGGCTCGCGCGAGCTGCTGGACGGCATGCGAGCCAGCGCGGCGCGCCACCACTACACCACCGACACCGTCGTCAAGGTATCGTTGTAGATGCTTTATCTCTCGAAGGCGAGCGAGTTGGAGTCCGCCAAGTTGTCGTACTTGAGCACGGCGCTGGCGGACAGCGGATCGCGCGAGCTGCTGGACGACATGCGAGCCAGCGCGGCGCGCCACCACTACACCACCGACACCGTCGTCAAGGTATCGTTTTAGATGGTTTAACTCTCGAAGGCGGGCGAGTTGGAGTCCGCCAAGTTGTCGTACTTGAGCACGGCGCTGGCGGACAGCGGCTCGCGCGAGCTGCTGGACGGCATGCGAGCCAGCGCGGCGCGCCACCACTACACCACCGACACCGTCGTCAAGGTATCGTTGTAGATGCTTTATCTCTCGAAGGCGAGCGAGTTGGAGTCCGCCAAGTTGTCGTACTTGAGCACGGCGCTGGCGGACAGCGGCTCGCGCGAGCTGCTGGACGACATGCGAGCCAGCGCGGCGCGCCACCACTACACCACCGACACCGTCGTCAAGGTATCGTTTTAGATGGTTTAACTCTCGAAGGCGGGCGAGTTGGAGTCCGCCAAGTTGTCGTACTTGAGCACGGCGCTGGCGGACAGCGGCTCGCGCGAGCTGCTGGACGACATGCGAGCCAGCGCGGCGCGCCACCACTACACCACCGACACCGTCGTCAAGGTATCGTTGTAGATGCTTTATCTCTCGAAGGCGAGCGAGTTGGAGTCCGCCAAGTTGTCATTCTTGAGCACGGTGCTGGCGGAGAGCGGCTCGCGCGAGCTGCTGGATGACATGCGAGCCAGCGCGGTGCGCCACCACTACGTCACCGACACCGTCGTCAAGGTATCGTTGTAGATGGTTTATCTCTCGAAGGCGAGCGAGTTGGAGTCCGCCGTGGCCGGACGGTCTGGAGGATTTTATTTAGATATCGTTGTAGATCATTCATCTAGTGCTGCGTACAGACCGGCCAAACGAACGCCAACGAACGGGTTTTGTTGACCTTCGTTGCTGCAATCTGGACGTCTTAGCGAATGCCAACGATCGCTCGTTGGCGTGTGCCGGCGATCCGAAGCGTGGCGGTAATATCAAAGAAATCGAGCTATTTGATCGAACTCTGTTTGGACGGTCGCCGAAGGCCAACGAACGAACGCTCATTTTACTTCCACTATACACAGTCCTATTCTTAAAATATGTGGTTGTCCACCATCTTCGCTTACGTTTATTTTTTCTTGTTCTTGCTAACTCGTTTTGGTATAAAAAACTAGCAATTATAATGATGTCGTCGTCGTCCATGATTAAATTGCGAATGAAAGAGAAAAGAACCGGAATCAAGTGCCAACGAACGTTCGTTCGAGCACTAAATGTATTTGGACGTATTAACGAACTCCAACGAGCGTGCGGAAGCCAACGCTAGCGAACGATAAATATCCATCATTGGGCGTTCGTTGGGCCGGTCTGTACGCACCTTATGAGGAAGGCGAGCGAACGCGACTTGCCGCCATTGAAATTCTTCAGATTTTCCTTAATTTCCGTAACTGTCCGTACAAACACGTCTGTTAGTATATAGAATTATAGATGTATCATCTCACGATGGCAGGCTATCTTAACATACAAGTATTCATTGCATAACAGACAAGCAATTTATTTTGTTTCCAGTGTATGCCATTCATCACCGTGGACACATTCAAGGAGATGCTACCCAGTATCCTCGAGCTGACCAAGTCCCCGCAGCTCGGCACGAAGGCGGCGTGCGCGCACTTCCTCGTGCTCGCCGCGCATTACTTGCGGAGCGATCTCGAGCCCGTCGCCGGCAAGATCATGACCAATCTGCTCAACGGGATCTTTGATAGAAACGCGACAGTGAGGAAAAATTACGCCGAAGCACTTGGACAGGTTTCTGCTTATGCTAAGGTGAGAAATGAGCATGATATACTCTGTCGATTCGTTTATTTTTTTTTGACACATGAGACAGATCCACATGAGGCGAGGAACCAGAGAGAGACCACTTTACGTTTGTCTCTTTCTGGCTCCTAACTATTATATGGCTATACCTTTCTCATGTGTTGAAATGAAATTAAAAGAATGGTTAGGTTATAATCAGTTTCTACTTGTATTTAAAAACAATTTGATTGGGTCGTTGACTAGATTTTTTATGGGTTTTTTATAAACTAGGATAAAAATATAATGACGTCCACAAGAAATTAAATAAAAATCAAACAAAGAAATACAAAGTTATAGGCATTATAAATTTTAGGGATTTTCTGTCCCTATCTTGCAAAACGAAAATTTGTATAGAGCTATTGCATACAGCTGTTTCTGTGTAATCGGAAATATTTAAATGCTTGTATTTTTTTGTTATTTGATTTAGGTATTTTTACTTTATACAAATAAATCTTAATTGACTTTGCAGCCGCAATCAATAGAGAAGTTGATGAAGAAATTGATAAGTCTCTACGAAACGAAGGAAGACGATGCCTCGAGATCTGCAATAGCGTTAACCTTGAAGTCAGTTGCGAAGGTCAAAATCGAGCATATTAAAGACAATGAGGAGATTTTAGCACCTGTAGTATTTTTAGCCATGCACGCGCCTAAAGAAGATGGTAAGAAAATTACTTCTTTTTGGATAGTTAGAGATTTAACTTTGTGAGAAAAGTGTATGTAGATTTTATCATTTGGGCACTTAGTATCTTATGGTTGGTACTAAAACGAAATCTGAATTAAAATAAATGCGTGCTTACGAGTGGTAGAGCTTGGATCAAGGGATCAGGAAATTTTATTTCACAAACTTGCAAATGTAAATGTAACTTAGTGGCTTAGTATCTAAGGTCACAAACACAATTGAAATGCAATGGTTTGTACTTACAATACACAACACACACAGAACGCGCAAACTCTAAACTTGTATAGCAGAAGTCTGCATTACCTAACCTAACAAGTCCGCATACGAAGCGTTGTTGCAGCGAATCGTAGGAGGTGTTTATTATCATTACCACGGAGCAACGAATAACTTTATCATTACGATAGTCATAGCGTACACAAAACACAGTCGTAAAAACATCTGAATTTAACTGATCTTCACTTTCTTATGACTTTTAACTTTCAATATGACTGAAAAAATAATAATTGATTCCTGATAAGCGGTTTGATTCCTCGTTCCTGATACGCACTGCAAAGGCCTGGAATACACTCCCAGGCAGTGTCTTTCCTGCCACTTAGAACCCGGGTGCCTTCAAATCAAGAGTGAATAGGCATCTTCTAGGCAAGCGCGTCCCACCTTAGACTGTATCATCACTTTCCATCAGGTGTGATCACAGTCAAGCGCTAGCCTATATAGTATTAAAAAAAAATTGAATTCGTCAAACTGGTCGAAGACTAGTTTGTACTACACGGCAGATATCGTACGCGAAGCGTTATAATGATAGCTTACGATACGACTACGCTTACGATCCTCGTGCGAAGGGTCTTCGTTCCTAATTTGGCTGTTACGTGTGCCAGATTCAAGTACGGTGGAGACATTCGAGGAGATTTGGTCGGACATGAGCCCGACGCGCGAGACCGGCATCCGGCAGCACCTGCCCGCCATACGCGCCTACATCGAGCAGGCGCTTGTCTCCGGCAGCTGGACTAAGAAGATACAGGCTAGTGTTGCCCGCATATTATTTATTTTATTTATTTATATAGCTTTATTGATAAATAAATAATTGATCAAAAATAAATAATCATTATATTATATACAAATAAATTATGATTAAAAATATTTACAAAATGTACACACCATCCAAATGCTCGCTTAATGGCATGGTGCCCAAAACACTGGCGCAATTGCCTCGCTGTATAGCTAGGCTTAGCCATTGGGCGAAGTAAGCGCCAGCTCTTTGGTCACCTGACGCGTGAACCAACTTTTTGGATACGATATTCATACGATATAGCTTTATTGCACACACAGAAAAACACAGATAGAGGAACAAAATACAATGGAACACAGTGAGCGCAAAGCCGGCCTTATTGCTAGAGCGATCTCTTCCAGGCAACCTTTGGTAAGAGGATTAATGGAATGCAGCGCGGGATGGTGCAATATAATTTATATTGGCTGAATAAACATATACTCGAGCTATTGAATGTAAGCAGGCGTTATTTTGCGGAAGTCCATAATTAGTAGGAAAGATTAATTTGTTTTGTTATAATCAGCTACTTGAAAAGATTCTGTATGCTACAATATACAGGAACACCGCCCTCATGAAACACCACACACAATTATTTTCTACGACGTACGTTTTGACGTACGATGGTAGTCGATTTATTTAAGAGATACTTTCTCTCTCAAGTGGAGGTAAATAAAAATGGAATGTAAATGTATCGTTCTAGGCGGCCAACGCAATAAAAACGATATGTAAAGAGATGTCGAGCGGCTTGGGCGAGCAGCGCGAACCGTTCGTGCGCTCCCTGCTGGCTGCGGTGCAAGGGAAGACTTTCGACGGCAAACACCACGTTTTGGAAGCTCTGGCGGACTTATGCGTGTAAGTTTTTATGGAATTAAAGTAGGTAGTAGAGTTACATGAAGTGGTAACCAGCATATCACGTCGGGGTCACCAATGTTGGGGTTGGCCCTCCGTGTTATGCTGGTTACCACTTCATGTTTATGCTGGTTTAGGTTTGAGGAAATAAATAACTCACATCACAAATTTAACTGTCTTTTATTGCGCCTCGCGACCGAGTCGAATCGCGGGCGGCGACACACTGTTGAACAAGGAACGATGAAGAATATATATCAGTTGCCAGTGGTGTAGGAAATTTCCCTCGAGGCAGGCGTTGTGCCCGGGGACCGCTTGTCGTCCAAGTGCGTGACGTCAGAACTTCTATTTATAGAACGCTCGTCGAAAGCTCCGTCAGCGTGTGCTATTGCGCTGGTTAGGACATCTATCGTCAGCTATCGAAGACCACTACATGAATATACATAAGTTTATGATCTGACTTAATTTAATTGCAAATTGCATCAATTTCAATCGACTTAGCATGTGTGTGACCCCATTTTTCTACTGTTTTATCTATTTTCTTTAAGCTATTGCATAGCTAGCCTTGAGCGTGGAGACCAAATCCAGAAATTCCGTAACGAAAATAACCTAACACCCCCCGCTCCGACCGGCACAGTGGTGATACTTTTTAGTTTTGCCATCTATCGATGAATAGCAGAACTTTTAATGACTTTTTCAAATATTACGCTTGTCTCTTTAATTCAGGAACTCGTCTCTAGGTGGCATTGGTTGTTTAATTATAATTGTATAAGTTGATAAAAAAATTGGTTGTCTATAAAGTCGGTTTACGGACGATAGATTTACGTGATAACGTCATAATTGGCCTCTCTATCGTTTGTTTTATCGTGCCTCTCTATCGCTTGTTGCGCGCTCTCGCTTGCACGCACAGGCTCAGGTGAAACGTTACGCGGAACGTTACTATTTTTCATGTGCGTTGCTGGTGTTCATCAATTTATTAAACGTTATCACGTCAAAAAAAACAGATAAAACAGTAGAAAAATGGGAGCGCCATGGGCGGGAAATAGTAACGTTCCGCGTAAAGTTCCACCTGAGCCTGTGCGTGCAAGCGAGAGCGCGCAACAAGCGATAGAGAGGCACGATAATGACGTTATCATGTAAATTTATCGTCCGTAAACCGACTTTACAGACAACCAATATTTTTTTTTCAGTGTGAAAGAAGGCGAGGCGGCCATGTCGGCGGTGCTGGCGACGGAGTGCGTGGACGCGCTGGTAGCGGAGAGTCGCAAGCAGGAGCCCGTGTACAAGCGGCACGCGCTGGCCGCCCTCGCGCGCGCGCTGCCCGCCGCGCCGTGCGACCGCTTCCACCAGCTCTACGAGATTGTGAAGCAGATTCTGTCCAAGGTAACTACTTCACTATAAAGAAGGCGAGGCGGCCATGTCGGCGGTGCTGGCGACGGAGTGCGTGGACGCGCTGGTAGCGGAGAGTCGAAAGCAGGAGCCCGTGTACAAGCGGCACGCGCTGGCCGCCCTCGCGCGCGCGCTGCCCGCCGCGCCGTGCGACCGCTTCCACCAGCTCTACGAGATTGTGAAGCAGATTCTGTCCAAGGTAACTACTTCACTATAAAGAAGGCGAGGCGGCCATGTCGGCGGTGCTGGCGACGGAGTGCGTGGACGCGCTGGTAGCGGAGAGTCGCAAGCAGGAGCCCGTGTACAAGCGGCACGCGCTGGCCGCCCTCGCGCGCGCGCTGCCCGCCGCGCCGTGCGACCGCTTCCACCAGCTCTACGAGATTGTGAAGCAGATTCTGTCCAAGGTAACTACTTCACTATAAAGAAGGCGAGGCGGCCATGTCGGCGGTGCTGGCGACGGAGTGCGTGGACGCGCTGGTAGCGGAGAGTCGCAAGCAGGAGCCCGTGTACAAGCGGCACGCGCTGGCCGCCCTCGCGCGCGCGCTGCCCGCCGCGCCGTGCGACCGCTTCCACCAGCTCTACGAGATTGTGAAGCAGATTCTGTCCAAGGTAACTACTTCACTATAAAGAAGGCGAGGCGGCCATGTCGGCGGTGCTGGCGACGGAGTGCGTGGACGCGCTGGTAGCGGAGAGTCGCAAGCAGGAGCCCGTGTACAAGCGGCACGCGCTGGCCGCCCTCGCGCGCGCGCTGCCCGCCGCGCCGTGCGACCGCTTCCACCAGCTCTACGAGATTGTGAAGCAGATTCTGTCCAAGGTAACTACTTCACTATAAAGAAGGCGAGGCGGCCATGTCGGCGGTGCTGGCGACGGAGTGCGTGGACGCGCTGGTAGCGGAGAGTCGCAAGCAGGAGCCCGTGTACAAGCGGCACGCGCTGGCCGCCCTCGCGCGCGCGCTGCCCGCCGCGCCGTGCGACCGCTTCCACCAGCTCTACGAGATTGTGAAGCAGATTCTGTCCAAGGTAACTACTTCACTATAAAGAAGGCGAGGCGGCCATGTCGGCGGTGCTGGCGACGGAGTGCGTGGACGCGCTGGTAGCGGAGAGTCGCAAGCAGGAGCCCGTGTACAAGCGGCACGCGCTGGCCGCCCTCGCGCGCGCGCGCTGCCCGCCGCGCCGTGCGACCGCTTCCACCAGCTCTACGAGATTGTGAAGCAGATTCTGTCCAAGGTAACTACTTCACTATAAAGAAGGCGAGGCGGCCATGTCGGCGGTGCTGGCGACGGAGTGCGTGGACGCGCTGGTAGCGGAGAGTCGCAAGCAGGAGCCCGTGTACAAGCGGCACGCGCTGGCCGCCCTCGCGCGCGCGCTGCCCGCCGCGCCGTGCGACCGCTTCCACCAGCTCTACGAGATTGTGAAGCAGATTCTGTCCAAGGTAACTACTTCACTATAAAGAAGGCGAGGCGGCCATGTCGGCGGTGCTGGCGACGGAGTGCGTGGACGCGCTGGTAGCGGAGAGTCGCAAGCAGGAGCCCGTGTACAAGCGGCACGCGCTGGCCGCCCTCGCGCGCGCGCTGCCCGCCGCGCCGTGCGACCGCTTCCACCAGCTCTACGAGATTGTGAAGCAGATTCTGTCCAAGGTAACTACTTCACTATAAAGAAGGCGAGGCGGCCATGTCGGCGGTGCTGGCGACGGAGTGCGTGGACGCGCTGGTAGCGGAGAGTCGCAAGCAGGAGCCCGTGTACAAGCGGCACGCGCTGGCCGCCCTCGCGCGCGCGCTGCCCGCCGCGCCGTGCGACCGCTTCCACCAGCTCTACGAGATTGTGAAGCAGATTCTGTCCAAGGTAACTACTTCACTATAAAGAAGGCGAGGCGGCCATGTCGGCGGTGCTGGCGACGGAGTGCGTGGACGCGCTGGTAGCGGAGAGTCGCAAGCAGGAGCCCGTGTACAAGCGGCACGCGCTGGCCGCCCTCGCGCGCGCGCTGCCCGCCGCGCCGTGCGACCGCTTCCACCAGCTCTACGAGATTGTGAAGCAGATTCTGTCCAAGGTAACTACTTCACTATAAAGAAGGCGAGGCGGCCATGTCGGCGGTGCTGGCGACGGAGTGCGTGGACGCGCTGGTAGCGGAGAGTCGCAAGCAGGAGCCCGTGTACAAGCGGCACGCGCTGGCCGCCCTCGCGCGCGCGCTGCCCACCGCGCCGTGCGACCGCTTCCACCAGCTCTACGAGATTGTGAAGCAGATTCTGTCCAAGGTAACTACTTCACTATAAAGAAGGCGAGGCGGCCATGTCGGCGGTGCTGGCGACGGAGTGCGTGGACGCGCTGGTAGCGGAGAGTCGCAAGCAGGAGCCCGTGTACAAGCGGCACGCGCTGGCCGCCCTCGCGCGCGCGCTGCCCGCCGCGCCGTGCGACCGCTTCCACCAGCTCTACGAGATTGTGAAGCAGATTCTGTCCAAGGTAACTACTTCA
The DNA here is from genome assembly GCA_036785405.1 of Coenonympha arcania. NCBI lineage: Eukaryota > Metazoa > Arthropoda > Insecta > Lepidoptera > Nymphalidae > Coenonympha > Coenonympha arcania. The sequence goes on from CM072061.1 coordinate 8,108,628, forward strand.
CTATAAAGAAGGCGAGGCGGCCATGTCGGCGGTGCTGGCGACGGAGTGCGTGGACGCGCTGGTAGCGGAGAGTCGCAAGCAGGAGCCCGTGTACAAGCGGCACGCGCTGGCCGCCCTCGCGCGCGCGCTGCCCGCCGCGCCGTGCGACCGCTTCCACCAGCTCTACGAGATTGTGAAGCAGATTCTGTCCAAGGTAACTACTTCACTATAAAGAAGGCGAGGCGGCCATGTCGGCGGTGCTGGCGACGGAGTGCGTGGACGCGCTGGTAGCGGAGAGTCGCAAGCAGGAGCCCGTGTACAAGCGGCACGCGCTGGCCGCCCTCGCGCGCGCGCTGCCCGCCGCGCCGTGCGACCGCTTCCACCAGCTCTACGAGATTGTGAAGCAGATTCTGTCCAAGGTAACTACTTCACTATAAAGAAGGCGAGGCGGCCATGTCGGCGGTGCTGGCGACGGAGTGCGTGGACGCGCTGGTAGCGGAGAGTCGCAAGCAGGAGCCCGTGTACAAGCGGCACGCGCTGGCCGCCCTCGCGCGCGCGCTGCCCGCCGCGCCGTGCGACCGCTTCCACCAGCTCTACGAGATTGTGAAGCAGATTCTGTCCAAGGTAACTACTTCACTATAAAGAAGGCGAGGCGGCCATGTTGGCGGTGCTGGCGACGGAGTGCGTGGACGCGCTGGTAGCGGAGAGTCGCAAGCAGGAGCCCGTGTACAAGCGGCACGCGCTGGCCGCCCTCGCGCGCGCGCTGCCCGCCGCGCCGTGCGACCGCTTCCACCAGCTCTACGAGATTGTGAAGCAGATTCTGTCCAAGGTAACTACTTCACTATAAAGAAGGCGAGGCGGCCATGTCGGCGGTGCTGGCGACGGAGTGCGTGGACGCGCTGGTAGCGGAGAGTCGCAAGCAGGAGCCCGTGTACAAGCGGCACGCGCTGGCCGCCCTCGCGCGCGCGCTGCCCGCCGCGCCGTGCGACCGCTTCCACCAGCTCTACGAGATTGTGAAGCAGATTCTGTCCAAGGTAACTACTTCACTATAAAGAAGGCGAGGCGGCCATGTCGGCGGTGCTGGCGACGGAGTGCGTGGACGCGCTGGTAGCGGAGAGTCGCAAGCAGGAGCCCGTGTACAAGCGGCACGCGCTGGCCGCCCTCGCGCGCGCGCTGCCCGCCGCGCCGTGCGACCGCTTCCACCAGCTCTACGAGATTGTGAAGCAGATTCTGTCCAAGGTAACTACTTCACTATAAAGAAGGCGAGGCGGCCATGTCGGCGGTGCTGGCGACGGAGTGCGTGGACGCGCTGGTAGCGGAGAGTCGCAAGCAGGAGCCCGTGTACAAGCGGCACGCGCTGGCCGCCCTCGCGCGCGCGCTGCCCGCCGCGCCGTGCGACCGCTTCCACCAGCTCTACGAGATTGTGAAGCAGATTCTGTCCAAGGTAACTACTTCACTATAAAGAAGGCGAGGCGGCCATGTCGGCGGTGCTGGCGACGGAGTGCGTGGACGCGCTGGTAGCGGAGAGTCGCAAGCAGGAGCCCGTGTACAAGCGGCACGCGCTGGCCGCCCTCGCGCGCGCGCTGCCCGCCGCGCCGTGCGACCGCTTCCACCAGCTCTACGAGATTGTGAAGCAGATTCTGTCCAAGGTAACTACTTCACTATAAAGAAGGCGAGGCGGCCATGTCGGCGATGCTGGCGACGGAGTGCGTGGATGCGCTGGTAGCGGAGAGTCGCAACCAGGAGCCCGTGTACAAGCGGCACGCGCTGGCCGCCCTCGCGCGCGCGCTGCCCGCCGCGCCGTGCGACCGCTTCCACCAGCTCTACGAGATTGTGAAGCAGATTCTGTCCAAGGTAACTACTTCACTATAAAGAAGGCGAGGCGGCCATGTCGGCGGTGCTGGCGACGGAGTGCGAGGACGCGCTGGTAGCGGAGAGTCGCAAGCAGGAGCCCGTGTACAAGCGGCACGCGCTGGCCGCCCTCGCGCGCGCGCTGCCCGCCGCGCCGTGCGACCGCTTCCACCAGCACTACGAGATTGTGAAGCAGATTCTGTCCAAGGTAACTACTTCACTATAAAGAAGGCGAGGCGGCCATGTCGGCGGTGCTGGCGACGGAGTGCGTGGACGCGCTGGTAGCGGAGAGTCGCAAGCAGGAGCCCGTGTACAAGCGGCACGCGCTGGCCGCCCTCGCGCGCGCGCTGCCCGCCGCGCCGTGCGACCGCTTCCACCAGCTCTACGAGATTGTGAAGCAGATTCTGTCCAAGGTAACTACTTCACTATAAAGAAGGCGAGGCGGCCATGTCGGCGGTGCTGGCGACGGAGTGCGTGGACGCGCTGGTAGCGGAGAGTCGCAAGCAGGAGCCCGTGTACAAGCGGCACGCGCTGGCCGCCCTCGCGCGCGCGCTGCCCGTCGCGCCGTGCGACCGCTTCCACCAGCTCTACGAGATTGTGAAGCAGATTCTGTCCAAGGTAACTACTTCACTATAAAAAAGGCGAGGCGGCCATGTCGGCGGTGCTGGCGACGGAGTGCGTGGACGCGCTGGTAGCGGAGAGTCGCAAGCAGGAGCCTGTGTACAAGCGGCACGCGCTGGCCGCCCTCGCGCGCGCGCTGCCCGCCGCGCCGTGCGACCGCTTCCACCAGCTCTACGAGATATTGAAGCAGATTCTGTCCAAGGTAACTACTTCACTATAAAGAAGGCGAGGCGGCCATGTCGGCGGTGCTGGCGACGGAGTGCGTGGACGCGCTGGTAGCGGAGAGTCGCAAGCAGGAGCCCGTGTACAAGCGGCACGCGCTGGCCGCCCTCGCGCGCGCGCTGCCCGCCGCGCCGTGCGACCGCTTCCACCAGCTCTACGAGATTGTGAAGCAGATTCTGTCCAAGGTAACTACTTCACTATAAAGAAGGCGAGGCGGCCATGTCGGCGGTGCTGGCGACGGAGTGCGTGGACGCGCTGGTAGCGGAGAGTCGCAAGCAGGAGCCCGTGTACAAGCGGCACGCGCTGGCCGCCCTCGCGCGCGCGCTGCCCGCCGCGCCGTGCGACCGCTTCCACCAGCTCTACGAGATTGTGAAGCAGATTCTGTCCAAGGTAACTACTTCACTATAAAGAAGGCGAGGCGGCCATGTCGGCGGTGCTGGCGACGGAGTGCGTGGACGCGCTGGTAGCGGAGAGTCGCAAGCAGGAGCCCGTGTACAAGCGGCACGCGCTGGCCGCCCTCGCGCGCGCGCTGCCCGTCGCGCCGTGCGACCGCTTCCACCAGCTCTACGAGATTGTGAAGCAGATTCTGTCCAAGGTAACTACTTCACTATAAAAAAGGCGAGGCGGCCATGTCGGCGGTGCTGGCGACGGAGTGCGTGGACGCGCTGGTAGCGGAGAGTCGCAAGCAGGAGCCTGTGTACAAGCGGCACGCGCTGGCCGCCCTCGCGCGCGCGCTGCCCGCCGCGCCGTGCGACCGCTTCCACCAGCTCTACGAGATATTGAAGCAGATTCTGTCCAAGGTAACTACTTCACTATAAAGAAGGCGAGGCGGCCATGTCGGCGGTGCTGGCGACGGAGTGCGTGGACGCGCTGGTAGCGGAGAGTCGCAAGCAGGAGCCCGTGTACAAGCGGCACGCGCTGGCCGCCCTCGCGCGCGCGCTGCCCGCCGCGCCGTGCGACCGCTTCCACCAGCTCTACGAGATTGTGAAGCAGATTCTGTCCAAGGTAACTACTTCACTATAAAGAAGGCGAGGCGGCCATGTCGGCGGTGCTGGCGACGGAGTGCGTGGACGCGCTGGTAGCGGAGAGTCGCAAGCAGGAGCCCGTGTACAAGCGGCACGCGCTGGCCGCCCTCGCGCGCGCGCTGCCCGCCGCGCCGTGCGACCGCTTCCACCAGCTCTACGAGATTGTGAAGCAGATTCTGTCCAAGGTAACTACTTCACTATAAAGAAGGCGAGGCGGCCATGTCGGCGGTGCTGGCGACGGAGTGCGTGGACGCGCTGGTAGCGGAGAGTCGCAAGCAGGAGCCCGTGTACAAGCGGCACGCGCTGGCCGCCCTCGCGCGCGCGCTGCCCGCCGCGCCGTGCGACCGCTTCCACCAGCTCTACGAGATTGTGAAGCAGATTCTGTCCAAGGTAACTACTTCACTATAAAGAAGGCGAGGCGGCCATGTCGGCGGTGCTGGCGACGGAGTGCGTGGACGCGCTGGTAGCGGAGAGTCGCAAGCAGGAGCCCGTGTACAAGCGGCACGCGCTGGCCGCCCTCGCGCGCGCGCTGCCCGCCGCGCCGTGCGACCGCTTCCACCAGCTCTACGAGATTGTGAAGCAGATTCTGTCCAAGGTAACTACTTCACTATAAAGAAGGCGAGGCGGCCATGTCGGCGGTGCTGGCGACGGAGTGCGTGGACGCGCTGGTAGCGGAGAGTCGCAAGCAGGAGCCCGTGTACAAGCGGCATGCGCTGGCCGCCCTCGCGCGCGTGCTGCCCGCCGCGCCGTGCGACCGCTTCCACCAGCTCTACGAGATTGTGAAGCAGATTCTGTCCAAGGTAACTACTTCACTATAAAGAAGGCGAGGCGGCCATGTCGGCGGTGCTGGCGACGGAGTGCGTGGACGCGCTGGTAGCGGAGAGTCGCAAGCAGGAGCCCGTGTACAAGCGGCACGCGCTGGCCGCCCTCGCGCGCGCGCTGCCCGCCGCGCCGTGCGACCGCTTCCACCAGCTCTACGAGATTGTGAAGCAGATTCTGTCCAAGGTAACTACTTCACTATAAAGAAGGCGAGGCGGCCATGTCGGCGGTGCTGGCGACGGAGTGCGTGGACGCGCTGGTAGCGGAGAGTCGCAAGCAGGAGCCCGTGTACAAGCGGCACGCGCTGGCCGCCCCCGCGCGCGCGCTGCCCGCCGCGCCGTGCGACCGCTTCCACCAGCTCTACGAGATTGTGAAGCAGATTCTGTCCAAGGTAACTACTTCACTATAAAGAAGGCGAGGCGGCCATGTCGGCGGTGCTGGCGACGGAGTGCGTGGACGCGCTGGTAGCGGAGAGTCGCAAGCAGGAGCCCGTGTACAAGCGGCACGCGCTGGCCGCCCTCGCGCGCGCGCTGCCCGCCGCGCCGTGCGACCGCTTCCACCAGCTCTACGAGATTGTGAAGCAGATTCTGTCCAAGGTAACTACTTCACTATAAAGAAGGCGAGGCGGCCATGTCGGCGGTGCTGGCGACGGAGTGCGTGGACGCGCTGGTAGCGGAGAGTCGCAAGCAGGAGCCCGTGTACAAGCGGCACGCGCTGGCCGCCCTCGCGCGCGCGCTGCCCGCCGCGCCGTGCGACCGCTTCCACCAGCTCTACGAGATTGTGAAGCAGATTCTGTCCAAGGTAACTACTTCACTATAAAGAAGGCGAGGCGGCCATGTCGGCGGTGCTGGCGACGGAGTGCGTGGACGCGCTGGTAGCGGAGAGTCGCAAGCAGGAGCCCGTGTACAAGCGGCACGCGCTGGCCGCCCTCGCGCACGCGCTGCCCGCCGCGCCGTGCGACCGCTTCCACCAGCTCTACGAGATTGTGAAGCAGATTCTGTCCAAGGTAACTACTTCACTATAAAGAAGGCGAGGCGGCCATGTCGGCGGTGCTGGCGACGGAGTGCGTGGACGCGCTGGTAGCGGAGAGTCGCAAGCAGGAGCCCGTGTACAAGCGGCACGCGCTGGCCGCCCTCGCGCGCGCGCTGCCCGCCGCGCCGTGCGACCGCTTCCACCAGCTCTACGAGATTGTGAAGCAGATTCTGTCCAAGGTAACTACTTCACTATAAAGAAGGCGAGGCGGCCATGTCGGCGGTGCTGGCGACGGAGTGCGTGGACGCGCTGGTAGCGGAGAGTCGCAACCAGGAGCCCGTGTACAAGCGGCACGCGCTGGCCGCCCTCGCGCGCGCGCTGCCCGCCGCGCCGTGCGACCGCTTCCACCAGCTCTACGAGATTGTGAAGCAGATTCTGTCCAAGGTAACTACTTCACTATAAAGAAGGCGAGGCGGCCATGTCGGCGGTGCTGGCGACGGAGTGCGTGGACGCGCTGGTAGCGGAGAGTCGCAAGCAGGAGCCCGTGTACAAGCGGCACGCGCTGGCCGCCCTCGCGCGCGCGCTGCCCGCCGCGCCGTGCGACCGCTTCCACCAGCTCTACGAGATTGTGAAGCAGATTCTGTCCAAGGTAACTACTTCACTATAAAGAAGGCGAGGCGGCCATGTCGGCGGTGCTGGCGACGGAGTGCGTGGACGCGCTGGTAGCGGAGAGTCGCAAGCAGGAGCCCGTGTACAAGCGGCACGCGCTGGCCGCCCTCGCGCGCGCGCTGCCCGCCGCGCCGTGCGACCGCTTCCACCAGCTCTACGAGATTGTGAAGCAGATTCTGTCCAAGGTAACTACTTCACTATAAAGAAGGCGAGGCGGCCATGTCGGCGGTGCTGGCGACGGAGTGCGTGGACGCGCTGGTAGCGGAGAGTCGCAAGCAGGAGCCCGTGTACAAGCGGCACGCGCTGGCCGCCCTCGCGCGCGCGCTGCCCGCCGCGCCGTGCGACCGCTTCCACCAGCTCTACGAGATTGTGAAGCAGATTCTGTCCAAGGTAACTACTTCACTATAAAGAAGGCGAGGCGGCCATGTCGGCGGTGCTGGCGACGGAGTGCGTGGACGCGCTGGTAGCGGAGAGTCGCAACCAGGAGCCCGTGTACAAGCGGCACGCGCTGGCCGCCCTCGCGCGCGCGCTGCCCGCCGCGCCGTGCGACCGCTTCCACCAGCTCTACGAGATTGTGAAGCAGATTCTGTCCAAGGTAACTGCTTCACTATAAAGAAGGCGAGGCGGCCATGTCGGCGGTGCTGGCGACGGAGTGCGTGGACGCGCTGGTAGCGGAGAGTCGCAAGCAGGAGCCCGTGTACAAGCGGCACGCGCTGGCCGCCCTCGCGCGCGCGCTGCCCGCCGCGCCGTGCGACCGCTTCCACCAGCTCTACGAGATTGTGAAGCAGATTCTGTCCAAGGTAACTGCTTCACTATAAAGAAGGCGAGGCGGCCATGTCGGCAATGCTGGCGACGGAGTGCGTGGACGCGCTGGTAGCGGAGAGTCGCAAGCAGGAGCCCGTGTACAAGCGGCACGCGCTGGCCGCCCTCGCGCGCGCGCTGCCCGCCGCGCCGTGCGACCGCTTCCACCAGCTCTACGAGATTGTGAAGCAGATTCTGTCCAAGGTAACTACTTCACTATAAAGAAGGCGAGGCGGCCATGTCGGCGGTGCTGGCGACGGAGTGCGTGGACGCGCTGGTAGCGGAGAGTCGCAAGCAGGAGCCCGTGTACAAGCGGCACGCGCTGGCCGCCCTCGCGCACGCGCTGCCCGCCGCGCCGTGCGACCGCTTCCACCAGCTCTACGAGATTGTGAAGCAGATTCTGTCCAAGGTAACTACTTCACTATAAAGAAGGCGAGGCGGCCATGTCGGCGGTGCTGGCGACGGAGTGCGTGGACGCGCTGGTAGCGGAGAGTCGCAACCAGGAGCCCGTGTACAAGCGGCACGCGCTGGCCGCCCTCGCGCGCGCGCTGCCCGCCGCGCCGTGCGACCGCTTCCACCAGCTCTACGAGATTGTGAAGCAGATTCTGTCCAAGGTAACTACTTCACTATAAAGAAGGCGAGGCGGCCATGTCGGCGGTGCTGGCGACGGAGTGCGTGGACGCGCTGGTAGCGGAGAGTCGCAAGCAGGAGCCCGTGTACAAGCGGCACGCGCTGGCCGCCCTCGCGCGCGCGCTGCCCGCCGCGCCGTGCGACCGCTTCCACCAGCTCTACGAGATTGTGAAGCAGATTCTGTCCAAGGTAACTACTTCACTATAAAGAAGGCGAGGCGGCCATGTCGGCGGTGCTGGCGACGGAGTGCGTGGACGCGCTGGTAGCGGAGAGTCGCAAGCAGGAGCCCGTGTACAAGCGGCACGCGCTGGCCGCCCTCGCGCGCGCGCTGCCCGCCGCGCCGTGCGACCGCTTCCACCAGCTCTACGAGATTGTGAAGCAGATTCTGTCCAAGGTAACTACTTCACTATAAAGAAGGCGAGGCGGCCATGTCGGCGGTGCTGGCGACGGAGTGCGTGGACGCGCTGGTAGCGGAGAGTCGCAAGCAGGAGCCCGTGTACAAGCGGCACGCGCTGGCCGCCCTCGCGCGCGCGCTGCCCGCCGCGCCGTGCGACCGCTTCCACCAGCTCTACGAGATTGTGAAGCAGATTCTGTCCAAGGTAACTACTTCACTATAAAGAAGGCGAGGCGGCCATGTCGGCGGTGCTGGCGACGGAGTGCGTGGACGCGCTGGTAGCGGAGAGTCGCAACCAGGAGCCCGTGTACAAGCGGCACGCGCTGGCCGCCCTCGCGCGCGCGCTGCCCGCCGCGCCGTGCGACCGCTTCCACCAGCTCTACGAGATTGTGAAGCAGATTCTGTCCAAGGTAACTGCTTCACTATAAAGAAGGCGAGGCGGCCATGTCGGCGGTGCTGGCGACGGAGTGCGTGGACGCGCTGGTAGCGGAGAGTCGCAAGCAGGAGCCCGTGTACAAGCGGCACGCGCTGGCCGCCCTCGCGCGCGCGCTGCCCGCCGCGCCGTGCGACCGCTTCCACCAGCTCTACGAGATTGTGAAGCAGATTCTGTCCAAGGTAACTGCTTCACTATAAAGAAGGCGAGGCGGCCATGTCGGCAATGCTGGCGACGGAGTGCGTGGACGCGCTGGTAGCGGAGAGTCGCAAGCAGGAGCCCGTGTACAAGCGGCACGCGCTGGCCGCCCTCGCGCGCGCGCTGCCCGCCGCGCCGTGCGACCGCTTCCACTAGCTCTACGAGATTGTGAAGCAGATTCTGTCCAAGGTAACTGCTTCACTATAAAGAAGGCGAGGCGGCCATGTCGGCGGTGCTGGCGACGGAGTGCGTGGACGCGCTGGTAGCGGAGAGTCGCAAGCAGGAGCCCGTGTACAAGCGGCACGCGCTGGCCGCCCTCGCGCGCGCGCTGCCCGCCGCGCCGTGCGACCGCTTCCACCAGCTCTACGAGATTGTGAAGCAGATTCTGTCCAAGGTTACTACTTCACTATAAAGAAGGCGAGGCGGCCATGTCGGCGGTGCTGGCGACGGAGTGCGTGGACGCGCTGGTAGCGGAGAGTCGCAAGCAGGAGCCCGTGTACAAGCGGCACGCGCTGGCCGCCCTCGCGCGCGCGCTGCCCGCCGCGCCGTGCGACCGCTTCCACCAGCTCTACGAGATTGTGAAGCAGATTCTGTCCAAGGTAACTACTTCACTATAAAGAAGGCGAGGCGGCCATGTCGGCGGTGCTGGCGACGGAGTGCGTGGACGCGCTGGTAGCGGAGAGTCGCAAGCAGGAGCCCGTGTACAAGCGGCACGCGCTGGCCGCCCTCGCGCGCGCGCTGCCCGCCGCGCCGTGCGACCGCTTCCACCAGCTCTACGAGATTGTGAAGCAGATTCTGTCCAAGGTAACTACTTCACTATAAAGAAGGCGAGGCGGCCATGTCGGCGGTGCTGGCGACGGAGTGCGTGGACGCGCTGGTAGCGGAGAGTCGCAAGCAGGAGCCCGTGTACAAGCGGCACGCGCTGGCCGCCCTCGCGCGCGCGCTGCCCGCCGCGCCGTGCGACCGCTTCCACCAGCTCTACGAGATTGTGAAGCAGATTCTGTCCAAGGTAACTACTTCACTATAAAGAAGGCGAGGCGGCCATGTCGGCGGTGCTGGCGACGGAGTGCGTGGACGCGCTGGTAGCGGAGAGTCGCAAGCAGGAGCCCGTGTACAAGCGGCACGCGCTGGCCGCCCTCGCGCGCGCGCTGCCCGCCGCGCCGTGCGACCGCTTCCACCAGCTCTACGAGATTGTGAAGCAGATTCTGTCCAAGGTAACTACTTCACTATAAAGAAGGCGAGGCGGCCATGTCGGCGGTGCTGGCGACGGAGTGCGTGGACGCGCTGGTAGCGGAGAGTCGCAAGCAGGAGCCCGTGTACAAGCGGCACGCGCTGGCCGCCCTCGCGCGCGCGCTGCCCGCCGCGCCGTGCGACCGCTTCCACCAGCTCTACGAGATTGTGAAGCAGATTCTGTCCAAGGTAACTACTTCACTATAAAGAAGGCGAGGCGGCCATGTCGGCGGTGCTGGCGACGGAGTGCGTGGACGCGCTGGTAGCGGAGAGTCGCAAGCAGGAGCCCGTGTACAAGCGGCACGCGCTGGCCGCCCTCGCGCGCGCGCTGCCCGCCGCGCCGTGCGACCGCTTCCACCAGCTCTACGAGATTGTGAAGCAGATTCTGTCCAAGGTAACTACTTCACTATAAAGAAGGCGAGGCGGCCATGTCGGCGGTGCTGGCGACGGAGTGCGTGGACGCGCTGGTAGCGGAGAGTCGCAAGCAGGAGCCCGTGTACAAGCGGCACGCGCTGGCCGCCCTCGCGCGCGCGCTGCCCGCCGCGCCGTGCGACCGCTTCCACCAGCTCTACGAGATTGTGAAGCAGATTCTGTCCAAGGTAACTACTTCACTATAAAGAAGGCGAGGCGGCCATGTCGGCGGTGCTGGCGACGGAGTGCGTGGACGCGCTGGTAGCGGAGAGTCGCAAGCAGGAGCCCGTGTACAAGCGGCACGCGCTGGCCGCCCTCGCGCGCGCGCTGCCCGCCGCGCCGTGCGACCGCTTCCACCAGCTCTACGAGATTGTGAAGCAGATTCTGTCCAAGGTAACTACTTCACTATAAAGAAGGCGAGGCGGCCATGTCGGCGGTGCTGGCGACGGAGTGCGTGGACGCGCTGGTAGCGGAGAGTCGCAAGCAGGAGCCCGTGTACAAGCGGCACGCGCTGGCCGCCCTCGCGCGCGCGCTGCCCGCCGCGCCGTGCGACCGCTTCCACCAGCTCTACGAGATTGTGAAGCAGATTCTGTCCAAGGTAACTACTTCACTATAAAGAAGGCGAGGCGGCCATGTCGGCGGTGCTGGCGACGGAGTGCGTGGACGCGCTGGTAGCGGAGAGTCGCAAGCAGGAGCCCGTGTACAAGCGGCACGCGCTGGCCGCCCTCGCGCGCGCGCTGCCCGCCGCGCCGTGCGACCGCTTCCACCAGCTCTACGAGATTGTGAAGCAGATTCTGTCCAAGGTAACTACTTCACTATAAAGAAGGCGAGGCGGCCATGTCGGCGGTGCTGGCGACGGAGTGCGTGGACGCGCTGGTAGCGGAGAGTCGCAAGCAGGAGCCCGTGTACAAGCGGCACGCGCTGGCCGCCCTCGCGCGCGCGCTGCCCGCCGCGCCGTGCGACCGCTTCCACCAGCTCTACGAGATTGTGAAGCAGATTCTGTCCAAGGTAACTACTTCACTATAAAGAAGGCGAGGCGGCCATGTCGGCGGTGCTGGCGACGGAGTGCGTGGACGCGCTGGTAGCGGAGAGTCGCAAGCAGGAGCCCGTGTACAAGCGGCACGCGCTGGCCGCCCTCGCGCGCGCGCTGCCCGCCGCGCCGTGCGACCGCTTCCACCAGCTCTACGAGATTGTGAAGCAGATTCTGTCCAAGGTAACTACTTCACTATAAAGAAGGCGAGGCGGCCATGTCGGCGGTGCTGGCGACGGAGTGCGTGGACGCGCTGGTAGCGGAGAGTCGCAAGCAGGAGCCCGTGTACAAGCGGCACGCGCTGGCCGCCCTCGCGCGCGCGCTGCCCGCCGCGCCGTGCGACCGCTTCCACCAGCTCTACGAGATTGTGAAGCAGATTCTGTCCAAGGTAACTACTTCACTATAAAGAAGGCGAGGCGGCCATGTCGGCGGTGCTGGCGACGGAGTGCGTGGACGCGCTGGTAGCGGAGAGTCGCAAGCAGGAGCCCGTGTACAAGCGGCACGCGCTGGCCGCCCTCGCGCGCGCGCTGCCCGCCGCGCCGTGCGACCGCTTCCACCAGCTCTACGAGATTGTGAAGCAGATTCTGTCCAAGGTAACTAACTAACTATTAACTATTAAGGCTAGCTCGTCAAGTGTTTTGAACATAATATATGTAGGTACAGGATTGTACACTTAAGGTCGTTAGTTTGCCGCAGCCGTCATCGGGTTGTCCGAGACGGAGAAAAAGCAGACGGCGCCGAACTAGCGGTCAAACAAACATACGAATCGAATAAAACATAAGTGATTTTGACAGAGTGGGCTGTGGGGCGCGTCTTCGTGGATTGAAATATACAGTGTGAGTCTTCATAATGTGCACATATTGAAATGAGGGAAACTATGCTTAATTTTATCGACGGAAAACGTGTTAAAAAAATTCAGAATTTTTTTTTTTTGTATTTTTTTTGGAATTTTTGAAATTTTTGTTCGCTACTATGACCCTTGTGTAAACAAAACGGTATAACTTTTAAACTAAACGATCTATCACGATGAATCGAACTTATTAATGATTGGAAGTAATGGTCCGTCCTTATGAAATGAAAATTGTGGAAAAAAAAATTACCCTCAATGTAAAAATTACACGTGTTGTTAATAAAATTTCTGTTTTTTTTCACTAATTTTTACAATAATCGTAAAATTTCTCAATAAAACCCCCCCACTGTGTGCCTTTTTTATTACTTTAAATTATTCCTCATCGTATTAGCTACCTAATGGTAAAAATTGCATGCTTATAACTCAATTCTAACATTTCTTATCAAGTGTTAAATAAAGGCCTAGGACACGGCTACGCACTAATTATTGAGATTGTAGATATCACGTAGAACCCTCCTTAGGAAAACAATAACTTGCGCGTTTGGAGTGCTATTTTTGAACAGTTAAAAAGAAATGTTAGGTTTAAGTTACAAACATGCAATTTTTACCATTAGGTAGCTAATACGATGAGGAATAATTTAAAGTAATAAAAAAGGTACACAATGGGGGCATTTTATTGAGAAATTTTACGATTATTGTAAAAATTAGTGAAAAAAAAAACAGAAATTTTATTAAAAACACGTGTATTTTCCATTGAGGGTAATTTTTTTCCACAATTTTCATTTCATGAGGACGGACCATTATTTCCAATCATTAATAAGTTTGATTCATCGTGATAGATCATTTAGTTTAAAAGTTACACCGTTTTGTTTACACAAGGGTCATAGTAGCGAAAAAAAAATTTAAAAATTCCAAAAAAATATAAAAATAAATTTTAGAATTTTTTTAATACGTTTTCCGTCGATAAAATTAAGCATAGTTTCCCTCATTTCAATATGTGCACATTATGAAGACTCACACTGTACATATATATATATATATATATATATATATATATATATATATATATATATATATCCGCTGGGTGCGTGACCCCAGCGCCATCTAACGATACAACGTCGGTGGCTCGTTTGAGAAAATAAACATGTATTGGATGTCAAATAGTTATTGAAAAAATAAAATCAACTTGAAAACAAATTTTTTTCAATGTGAAATGTGATATATTACACAGAATATTAAATTTAAAAAATTTCGTGGGTCAGCTAAAAACAGTAAGTAAAATAAATACAACTAAAACAAGTCTCAATAAGTGAATTAGGTTAAGACATCTGTCAAGTATTGCTTAATCATTAACTATATCAAATTGTGGGCCACCCGACACAAAAACAGTTACTTACATTATTTCAACATACAAACATCACTTACAAAATCATAAAAATTACACAAGCAAAACCGGGTGATACCGGTTGGTCATGAATTTCCATTTGTACCTACGGCGAGTGAACGCTGGGCATAGAATACGGTTGTAGGTTATAGTAATACTTAGTTTTGCCTTTTAACAACAGTTATCCATTTTTTTTCGCTGATTTTATTTCCACTTGGCAACCGGAAACTTATAAAATTTACAATTACTATTCCTACTAGCATTTTTGCAATCGACTACACAACAACTTTGATGACCCATTTTATTTTATTTAATGAATTAAACTGACACACGTGTTATTGTTATGGACATAGTTAATAAAGAGCCACCCGCAAGTTCTGTATTGTCCGCAGCGGGCGCTGACATCACTTTTGTGTCCCCCACCATGCCCTACGCACCCAGCGGATAGGCCACGTGTCCATCTTGCGCCAGCTGTCTCTTCATCTTTATCTTAACCAGAAATATTAATCTCGTTATTGGTGACGTTCCAGCGACGATTGGGGTAAAGGCGCCTAAAGCTCTAAAAATTAACGCGTAACTGTGTAAAACTGCAAAATATGTTACATAATTTCGATACACAGTATGTCCGTGCACTTTGAAATTGGCATTGTAAAAAGCCAAGTGAAAATGAGAAATTCCCTGAGGGAGTATTGGTATATTTAAGTTTTGTGCAATATAAATACGAGTGGATCTTACGCAATTAAGGGCAATAAACAGAGTAAGGACGTAAACGTCTCGAAACGAAATTAATTTTGATGTCTCTGATATAAATGTTATGATCCTTTGCCCAGTAGGTACTAGTTGTTCAAATTAATTGAAATTAAGGACATAAGTGGTGTCTCCTTTTTGTGTACTCTTTTCTTACAAAATTTTATATGTGTTGCATCAGGACGAATTGGCCATGGACAAGGACTCAGACGAAGAAGACAATGACGGAGTACGGCAGAGGCGGGAACAACTGACCGCACTCAAGGAAGCCGCCTACGACCTGTTGGGCAAAGCGTGGCCCAAGGACCCTCATACACAAGGTACGATGAACGCAATCTGTGGGCTGGTTCTATATCGTTCATTTCACAGTGACATTGTATGAAAATGTCAAAACAATATTACAATAATATTACTTTAAGCGTTGGTGGTAGGCCCCCAGTTTGTGTTTTGTGCAAAAAGATTACAAAAATAGGATTTTTTCTTCCGTTTTCTTAGTTAATAACCCAGTAAAGATGACTAACTAACAAACTGAACGATACATAGAATCAGCCCACTGACCCGAGGAGTAAAGCGGTGACATATAGATATCACCATTATGTCGATCAAATTATTATTATGTCGACCATTATTGAGTTTGAATTTTATACAATTATAACATAAAGGTACGTAACACCATACACAATGCTACGAAAAATAAAGTATTTTTTTATTTATTCTATACAAGTTAGTACTTGACTGCGATCTCACCTGATGGTAAGTGATGATGCAGCCTAAAATGTTATCGTACTTGTAGGGGTAAGTAAATTTACCCCAACGGTTTCTACAAGCATCGCACCGGAACGCTAAATCGCTTGGCGGTGCGTCTTTGCTGGTAGGGTGGTAACTAGCCACGGCCAAGGCCTCCCACCACACCAGACCTGAGCCAATTTAGAAATTATAAAATTCCAAAGTGGCCCGTGACGGGAATCGAACCCGCGAAATCCCACTCGAATCCGAGTGCGCCGTCTCTGCGCCAGGGAGGTCGTCAGGGAGTCGCTTTAATTTCATTCTGCCGCAGTGTAAATTGACCCTTACTGTGTAAAACTTAAAAACAATTATTTCATTATTTTTACAGAAAAATACCAAGACCTATTCTTCGAACATTGCTCGAAAGCGTATCCGACGAGTTCTCGATCGACGCAGCTGGCTATTTTGGCGTCCATTGCGTGCGTACTTGAGAGGCTCACGATACTGAGTAACGGCGGGGAGCCAATGGACACTGACAGTGCAGCGCCCTCGGATGGAGATAAGGCTATCACCAGAGTAACGGAGCATGTGGCTAATATCATAGAGTATACACTCAGTACGTATAATTGTTTCTTAAGAGGATTTATTGAATTTATTTTTGTCTTTCTCACTCTCACGGATACTTTGGTAGGTGCGACATGCAGCGTCGCGCAAGAATACAACACAAAAAACTACCTTTTACATAATTACTCAAAAACTATGCAAGAAAAATCTGTTTCTAAGCGTTATTGGATATTATTATTATCGACACATTTAAACAAAAATTACAATTACATCCATTGTAGTTTCCGATAAAAATGAGAAAAACTGAGATTTAGGAGCAACTTTCTATCGAGACCAATAGTGTTTCTGCTTCTAAGCGATTTTAGATTAAAGACCCAAAATACATGACGTTTAAATTTGGAAGTTATCTTTCTTATAATAATATATACTTATAAATCTCGTGTCACAATGTTTGTCCGCGATGGACTCCTAAACTACTGAACCGATTTAGTTCAAACTTCGTGAATATCTGTAATTTGGTCCAACTTAAAAGATAGAATAGTTTTTATCCCACGTGGACGAAGTCGCGGGCATCAGCTAGTTATCTTTATAGTTTTTAAATAAAACTGAATTCAAAATCGCTTAAATACGGCTTCTACGCCGTTAAAAATTGAGTGACGTGATCAGCAGCCTAGCCATGTTATCTGCTTCTAAACTCGCCGGCATATTTAGCGGAACATAAAAAAAAGGTCCATAATTAAAAAAAATATGGTTTTATTTTAAAATCTACTTACTACACTTCTTTTGTTATTTAAAGTTTCATTTGTTTTTACTTAAAATGAGATCACATTAAGAACAGATTTTGCGAGTAAAGGCTATTTGTGAAAAATGGTACATTTTTGAACTTTTCATGTAACCTGGAAAAGTGAAATTTAATATTAAAATTACAATTAATTAAATTAGAAAAATGGTGATTAATATCGCGTATTTCCTCCACGTGCTCTTATTAAAGTTTCTACCCGTCTAGGCATACTGAGAATGATGTTATCGATGGTCTCCTGGGATAGTCTCCGCCATTCCTCAACTACGGCGATTCGCAGTTCTCCCACGTTGGCAGGAGCTGGAATTCTGGACTTAACTTTTCTTTTCAGCAAGTCCCAAACGTGCTCTATTGGGTTCATATCCGGTGATCTCGCCGGCCACTCCATAACAGTGATATTCATATAATTAAGATAAGCTTGAGTTACCCGAGCGGTATGCGGCAGAGCATTATCCTGCATAAAAACAAAATCGTCACCGATATATGGGGCAAACGGTACGACATTTTCTTCTAAAACTTCTCTGATATAGCGGTCTGCAGTCAGACTCCCTCTGTCAATCACTACCAAGTCTGTGCGAGCTCCCAAACAAATGCCCGCCCAAACCATTATTGATCCACCACCGTATGCAACTGTAGTTTCAAAATTTGTCTGATTGTTTCGTTCTCCTTTGCGTCTGTATATTCTTTGCCTGCCGTCAATTTGATTTAAGAGAATTCTGCACTCATCACTAAACAATACCTTACTCCATTGGTCCCCGTTCCAAAGTCGATGTTCCTGAGCAAAAGTTAACCTGTTTCTACGATGATTTACCTCGAGCCTTGGGAGCCTTGGCGGGCACAAATGAACCCAAACCAGCTTCTTCGAGCCTTCTTCGTACCGTACGCTCACTTACGGTTACACTGCTTCTAACTCATGTCGGGCTTGGACGGCCGTCAAACGGGGGTTCCTACGTACACGAAGCCGAATGAAACGATCATCCCTACTCGAAGTGCGTCTTTTTCTGCCTTGTCCTGCTCTTCTCACATAAGTACCGGTCTCCCTGAACCGTAGGATACTGCGATGGATCGTTGAAACTGGTCGACGAAGATCTCTGGATATCACTCTGTAGGTTTGACCATTTCTTCGCATTTCGAGTGCCCTGGCAATCTCCGTTGGGGCTAAGTCAGGCATAATTCAGTCATCAAGTCCAGAAAGATACGCGATTAAAAAAAACTAACAAAAAACAGTATTTCAATGAAATTTTAAATCAAACTCAGAAGGAAGAAATACTCGAAGTTCGCTCCAGATAAGGTGTATCTGAATAAAATTAAAACAACTGCATAAAATGTGATGTTCAGTTATTTTCTTAATTTGAAAATATTTCTTTTTAAATTAAATAACGTATAAACCAGCCAGCAACTTTATATGATACTGATATCAAACCTTTTTTTTATGTTCCGCTAAATATGCCGGCGAGTTTATATTTGCTACTGGATCGTAATTCAAAAATTGGTCAAGTGCGAGCCGGGCTCGCGCACTGAGGGTTCCGTACTATCAAAACCAATTCCAATCAAAACACATCTGCCCACCAAATACAAAACGAGCAAAACATCACGTTTGTTGTATAAAGGGGGGCTCCCCTTTAACATTTTCTAAATTGTAATTCAAATATTTAGCTAAGAATAGGTAACTTAATATTCTGTGAATATTGCTTCTATGTGTTGCCGTAATCAATATCGAGCAAAAACAAGCAAACAAAATTACGTTTGCTCAATGGGAGCCCCCCCCCTTAATTTTTTGACGTGATAACGTTTAATAAATTGATGAACACCAGCAACACACATGAAAAATAGTAACGTTCCGCGTAACGTTCCACCTGAGCCTGTGCGTGCAAGCGAGAGCGCGCAACAAGCGATAGAGAGGCCAATTATGACGTTATCACGTAAATCTATCGTCCGTAAACCGACTTTACAGACAACCAATTTTTATTTGGCTTTTTTTAATTCTATTTTTAGTATTTGTTGTTATAGCGGCAACAGAAATGCATCATCTGTCAAAATTTCAGTTCAGTGACGGACGGATGACACCGAAGTCTTATTAATAGGGTCCCGTTATACCCTTTGGGTACAGAAACCTAAAAATAAACGCTTTGAAAGAAAAATGTGGTAGAGGGTTTTTCATTTTTAAATTAGATGTTGTCTATCATGGTTTCAGCTGCCGAACGCATTAGCAATTTCAAAATGCCATTAATGTGGTGCTTGATAATTATAACATGTTTTTATTCTGTTTACAGAGAACAGCAATCAAGTAAGAAATAGGAGAGATGCGCTTAATTTAATGGAAATTATGATAAAACGTTTAAAAGGTATTATTTTCAATTTTACTTCGAACACTTGAAAAATGTAACCCGTCCGATGGCTGTCCATTTTGAGGTTTTTGACTGGTCTTCTATCAGATAGCATGATAATATTTTATTGCTCAATATTTTATTCAACGGGAACGTTTGAAAGTGTGATTTTTAAAAATCCAAAGTATTCGCTGACGAAGTGTCGAGGAGTTTCTAACAATTGAGACTTGAACATCTTTGTAATATATACAATTCTCGTGTTAGGTAGGTCTGGGAGTAGGTCGTAAGCAATTTTTTTTAATATACCTAATGGCAGAAGAACGTTTGCCGGGTTAGCTAGTCTAATATATAAAATTCTCGTCCCAATTTTTATTACCAAACCTTATTATTAAACTTTATAATATCCCTAAAGGCGAAACGACGTTTGCCGGGATAGTTAACTAAAAATAATTAATTTGCCTTTTTGTTGCAGAACTACAAAAAACAGAGGAAATAAACAAATTACGAGACATTTACCAAGTATATGCTCCGGCTTTGTCTAAAGAATCTTCGCACGAACTGAGATCAAAAGTGGATACTATCAAAGTATATTTTAAATAGTTAACACCAGTGTTACCTCTTTTATTTATACGAAAACTAATTAAATATACCAACATATTATAATTGAATAAATGAATTTCCACAGCATTATCGTATTATTTATTTCCCGAAGTCGACACAGATATTGTGTGTTCACAAACGAATCCAGAATCTGTCTGAAAACAAATGAAAGCTATAGATATTTCAACTGAGATTTTAATCCACGATGACGCGCCCCACTGTCAAACTCCATACGAATCGAATTCATTTTGATAGAGTGCGCTCCACTGTCAAAATCCCTGTCTTCGTGGATTTAAATCCTATATCAAATAGGATCCTATTTGACGAACAAAACTGCGAGTTTCAAGATGTATCTACCCTAATCACACGAGTCTTGTTTTTTTTCATTATGACCTTTAGAATTCTTCATACTGTTTACAAATGTGTGACTGCAACTAACAACTGACTAAATAAACCCTTTTCATTCTGAGAATTATAGACCAGTGTTCAGTACCTGCTGATTGCGGCGATATTAGGCAAAGGATAAAGAAAAAACTAAATTATTGTCACATGAATTTATTTCATAAATTGCATTAACCCAAGAATAAAGAATGGAATGAATAATAATTATGTATAACACATATTATTATAATCATATAAGTTATTTATGAAATAAATATTACGAATCATGAATATTATGAATATAAAATGCAATGATGATCAATGATTATAGTAGAGGAGCCGGCCCTACATCGACCTTCACCGAACTGTTAAATCGATGAAACATATTTTTTATAAAATTTTATTAACGGATGAACACGCCTATGATAGCTTGCCTATCAAAATCCTGACCAGGCTATTTTAAATTAATTAATGAAAAAAAAAAAAACAACTTTTAACCGTTCTGTTAGCTCGTCGTATGCATTGTACGAGTATAAATGAGAATTTCTCCGGAACAATAACGGCTTCTAATGCAATCGGTGTAATTATCTCATAGCTTACCCGCTTGCCACGTATTTCAGTCAAGAAATTGGTAGGCTACGTTGGCATATTCTTTATATTATTTACTTTCGGTTAGGATAAAACCGAACGACGACGAGTTAACGGCAAAAAGTTGAAAAAAAAATTTCTTTTTTCATAACTAATTTAAAATATATATAGGCAATTAGGCAAGCTATTATAGTCGTGTTTATCTGTAAAGAAAAAGATTCCGACGAAAGAACCTCCTCCTTTTTTTTTGAAGTCAATTTTATAAAAAGTATGTTTCATCAAGTTAACGCCTCGGTGAAGATCGATGTAGGTCTGGCTCTTATAGACAGTGAATGTTTTGTTTTCAACACAAATCACAGAAATTTATATTCGCTATTGTACTAAGAGAACGTTATAATAATATGACGTCTGCTGTTAACTACATAGGTATTCGAAAGTCAAAAATTAAACAATTTACAGCTTCATATAAATATTTATTCTGCTGTGTTCGATTTAAAGAAGATAAATTATTTATAGTAAAAAATAACTAAAGCATTTCGGAATTTTGAAGCTATTAGTAGTTCTAACATCTGTACTATCGTCAATATGTACAACACAGGTATTATATATTATGTTCTATTTAGCAACCGGCGCTGGCGCATTCATCGGCCACAGTTCTCAATAAATTAATATGGATGTACATAAACACAATAAAATTAATTACAACAAAGTTATACAATAATTTTATTAACTTAGTAACAAAAAACAATGGACGAAGCTAAACAATATTTTGTACAAATAAAATCACTATAGTCTTTTACACACATAATCAATATTAACCTTATTCTATTTACAGGTAATAAAACTATGATTTCTTTTATATACAAATTATACTAATTCGTGAAGGTAATAGGTACTATGCATATTTAGTATAATCACTTATTATTCTGAAAAAAATGCTGTCTTATAGCTTTGTATAGGTAGGTACCTAACAAAAATATTTTTAATACATTTGCTCAAAAAGACATTTCCATGTGTTTTGCGTGCGGAAAGTTATTATTTTCTGCACTAGGAGGAGCCGAGGAGGATTTTCTGCGCCGCGCAGGAGGAAAACAATAAAGCATTATTGTTTTCCTCCTGCGCGGCGCCGGAACGGGCGTACCAGGACGCGCCACCACAGCCGGCACCGGAGCACGTCACGCAAACATGGAGCAGGCAAACACGTAAAAATCATTTTTTTTTCTCGAATGTATTAAAAAACGTCGTTCAATGTCCGTACGGAATTGTCATTTCTACTCGTCCCTACAGTTGACCCGCGCCTTCGGCTTGGATCAACACACCGGGACTCGTAAAGAAATGACAAACTTTCCGCACTTATATCGAAATGTACTGCAGTCTGCAGTCTCTGCCAAATTACAGTAGACTCCTTTTACACAATCTAAACTAGACAATGTATCTATCAGTGTGTTAGCAATTTTAGAAAGAGAATTGCAACATGGCTAGGACTGTATTTCGATTCAACTTAAAAAAATATTCGAAACTCATGAAACAGTCTACCTATCACGTTATGATAGTAATGAGGATTATACTACAGATTACTAGATTAAACATAGAATTATTTATTATTATTTACTATATTCTTTCCATTCGTTAATTTTCTCTTCGACACATGAAATCACATGAAACAGATATATAGCAATAACGAGGGTCCAGAGAGAGATAAAGGTAAAGTGGTCTCTTTCTGGTCCCTCGCTGTTGCTATATCTGTTTCATGTGTCTAAGAGAAAATAAACGAATGGAAAAAGTATAGCTGTGATCATCGCTGATCGCCACCAAGCTTGAGGTTTATTTTTTATCCATTGAAGGTTTAACATGTACGTGCTAACAACTAACAATGAGCTAACTATGGTAAATTGGTAACACTTGAAAAACTAGGTAGGTACATAAAAGCTTCAATAATATTTTATGCACCAAACTAAAGTAGATTATAACGAAGATTTTACCATGACATCATTTCATTATCATTAGTAATCAAGTGTTTACTAATCAATGATTTCAAACTAAACCAATTCTGATAGTCATGAAAACTGAGACAACACTCAGATCTAAGTATTCATAATTCTTTGTAATATCCTATACCTTTAAACGAGCAATTCTTGTATATATCTTAATATATATAAATCTCGTGTCACGATGTTTGTCCGCGATGGACTCCTAAACTACTGAACCGATTTAGTTCAAACTTCGTGAATATCTGTCATTTGGTCCAACTTGAGAGATAGGATAGTTTAAATCTCAAATTATAGTCGCAATTTTAATTTATTAATATAGCAAAAACTTTAGCCACAGCAACGCGTGGCCGGGTCAGCTAGTATTTCTATATAATCTGAATCTCGGAAACGGCTGGAACGATTTTCATGAAATTTAGTATGGGGATTTTGGGGGCGATAAATTGATCTAGCTAGGATTCATTTTTAGAAAATGTCGTATTTACCAAAAAAAATATATAAATCTATACCTGACATCTATTGGCGATAAAGTAAAACTAACAGTAAACTCCTGCTGCCATCTATTGGTAAGTAGCTGTAATACTACCGAGCAAAGCTCGGTCTACCCAACTAGTATAAATCTATAAAAGCTTACTCGTAATTTGATACTAGATGAGATTTTTATAGGAAATTCAACCCAAAGGACATATTTCCCAAAAACACAAACGTTTAGCTAAAGTTAGTATATCTTCTTAAAACTGGACACTAATTTTAGATCAGCAATGAATCAGGACTGGTTGCAATCGTAGTCGTTGATACTAAAAATAATTTCATATTATGTCGTGACCAGATCTCAAGAATGGTAATTTCATGAAAATGCTTTTATGTTATGAAATGTCCAACTGTAGTAGGGTAAAACATAAAAGACAGAATATGATGAAAGTGTTCTACAAAAATCTAGGATGGGATATTGTTTGAGATGTCGAAATCGCACTACTGTGACGAGAATCTCTTCAGGTTCTCTCGACAATTTGAAAAGCAACCATTTCATGATATGGTCGACTGTATCATGAAATGATCAATGGCTATATCATGAAAGCGCTCAATTCTAAGATTTGGCCACAACAAGTACACGAAAATCGCCCCAGATTTTGTGACATTTTTACGTACAACAACATTTTCTAATATCATAAGTGTAATAATAATTACGAGCGTTTGCACATAACCCGATTTTATAATAAGAGACACGCAAATATAAGACTAGTTGCAGAGTTCATGAACACCGTGAGACTGATATCGCATTCAACACCAATATGCGATCCGATATCGGTTACAATATATCACGATATCATAAAAAATATTCACAACAGTATGAACGTTACGTCATTCTGACATATTTTACCTACTGTTTTACATAGTCATTTTTTATAATAATAAAACTTGATTCAAATGAATTGATCTACGAGCAAGTTTAGTCGCCCCGCTCGAGACTGGGCGGCTATAGTAGTGTTATTATCTCGCTGCAGACTCGGCCATAAATCAGTCGAGTGTTTCGCTTTTGTTTTGTTGCAAAAGCGAAACACTCGAATGATTTATGGCCGAGTCTGCAGCCAGATAAAAAAAAATTGTTGTCTGTAAAGTCGGTTTACTGACGATAGTTGAACGTGACAACGTCTTCTTTGTCGCTCGTTCCGCGCTCGCGAGGTAACGCCGCATGAGCGAGGTAACGCCGGTAACGCCGGATGAGTCATGTTTTTTCGTGCGTGCAACCGGCTCTATCGAATTATAAGACGTTGTCACGTCAAAATTCTACTATAGTGGCTACACCTACACGTCGTCGAAGAGGCCCCGCGGCGGCATGGTCATGTCGTCGCGCCTGCGCTCGCGGTCGGTGCGCACGGCGGGCAGCGCGCTCTCGCCGAACCGCAGGTCGATCTCGTCCTCTATGGTGAGGTGCGGGTGCGGGCGCGCGCGCGGCTCGCTGGGCGTCACGTAGTAGTCTGAGTCCACGTCGTTGAGGAGCCCGGTGCGGGCTGCAATGTGACCGACATGCACAATAACTGATAATATTAATTGTTCTTTTATATGTTACTAGCTTTTGCCAGCGACATCGCCCGCGTGAATTTCGGTGAAAATTAGGGTTTTTTAAATATCCCATGGGAAGTATGGATTTTCCCGGGATAAAAAGTAGCCTATGTTTTAATCCGGGTTATAAGCTATCTATGTTCCAAATTTCAGCCAAATCAGTTCAGTAGTTGCGGCGTGAAGGAGTAACAAACATACACACACACACATTTACACACAAACTTTCGCCTTTATAATATTACTGTGAGAGTGTGAAAACAGCTGGCCCGATGGACTAAAACTATCGCCTTTATAATATTAGTATGAAGTGTGATAGTGTGAAAACAGCTAGCCCGATGGACTATTTCTTGCCCTCTCTGAACCATCGATGACAAGGCACGGGAGTGCTGGAAGAAAGAAAACTCAGAGATGTCGGTGACGAACGAAAATCTGTTTAAGATTATACTAGTAACGCCCTTTCATATGATACCCCACTCAATATTGTTACCTCATTTTGAAATTGAACACCCTTGTGTTTACCAAAATGGTATAGAATTAGAACCATTGATTAAACATGATAAACATGATATAAAGGATCAGCACTTAGCATCGTCACGCATGTATTTTTATAGGCTCTGCCCTGAAGCATCCCTCTTAATTTATCAAAACTGTGAAATGGCGCTAATGTAAGCGAAAACACGACGTACTGTCAGCCGTACCGAAATGTTGCGGGCGGTAACGACGCCATATTTTAGAAATTTTTGGCTTCAACAGTTCGTAACAACGTCACATAACGAACGGGAACGTTCTCTTAGCGTAGCGTACTTCTTCGTCATTGTATGTATATATGTTCGTTCGTTCGTTCGTTTCAGCCGACGGACGTCCACTGCTGGACAAAGGCCTCCTGCAATGCTTTCCAGCCCGCACGGTCCTGCGCCATTTGTATCCAGCGCCTTCCCGCGACTCTTTTAATGTCGTCGCTCCACCTGGTCGGAGGTCTGCCAACACTGCGCTTTCCCGTGCGGGGTCGCCATTCCAGCACTTTGGGTCCCCAACGTCCGTCGGTTCTACGAGCTATGTGCCCCGCCCATTGCCACTTCAGCTTCGCGATACGTTGAGCTATGTCGGTGACTCTGGTTCGTCTACGGATCTCCTCATTTCTGATTTGATCACGCAGAGAAACTCCGAGCATAGCTCTCTCCATCGCTCGCTGAGTATATATGTGTAGAGTGCCTAAAACGTACGCTTTTGTGTGTTTTTTCAAATAAACATTTTTCATCAAGCTTTCATTTGTAGGAAAAGATCACTTGGAGTGACTAACGGGATTATTTTGACAATGTACACAACAAGAGAGTCGTATTACCTCCGTCCTGGTTGTCCCTGTCGGCGCGGTAGGTGGAGAAGCGCTCGCTGTAGTCGCGCCGTCGAGCCAGCGACTCCTCAGCGCGTTGCCGCTTGCGTTTTTCTGGGGGAAAGAGCAATTTTATGCTGCGTCCGTTGCCGTATATAACAGAAGGCCTAGCCCTGTGGCTTATCGATTCTATTTCTACAATCGTTTACGCTTTAGGAAACTGAGAAATGTATGAGAATGACATCCATGACGTCACGTGACTTATCGATAACGATTGTCAACGGTATGTACCCATGGACCTAAAGGCTAAAAACCACCTAAATGGTTATCCTACTCTGAACTGCAATAACAACCAATCGAGAAATAGCACAAAGAAAAAATTGTAAAAGATGAACGGGACAGCCCGCCTCTCCTGATGATCTCCCTGCCCTCGTCCACCAGGTCGGTGGTGAGCTCGTCGTCGCCCACGAACTGGTGGAAGCCGCACATGGACAGCAGCCGGCTGCCCAGCGACTGGTACGTGGCCAGGCACAGCAGCACCACCAGCATCGGGAAGTAGATGTTGAAGTAGCCCTACGCTACTTAGCTACTAGCCGAGCTCTACGTATGATACCCACCTCTCTTGATGATCTCCCTGCCCTCGTCCACCAGGTCGGTGGTGAGCTCGTCGTCGCCCACGAACTGGTGGAAGCCGCACATGGACAGCAGCCGGCTGCCCAGCGACTGGTACGTGGCCAGGCACAGCAGCACCACCAGCATCGGGAAGTAGATGTTGAAGTAGCCCTACGCTACTTAGCTACTAGCCGAGCTCTACGTATGATACCCACCTCTCTTGATGATCTCCCTGCCCTCGTCCACCAGGTCGGTGGTGAGCTCGTCGTCGCCCACGAACTGGTGGAAGCCGCACATGGACAGCAGCCGGCTGCCCAGCGACTGGTACGTGGCCAGGCACAGCAGCACCACCAGCATCGGGAAGTAGATGTTGAAGTAGCCGAGCTCTACGTATGATACCCACCTCTCTTGATGATCTCCCTGCCCTCGTCCACCAGGTCGGTGGTGAGCTCGTCGTCGCCCACGAACTGATGGAAGCCGCACATGGACAGCAGCCGGCTGCCCAGCGACAGGTACGTGGCCAGGCACAGCAGCACCACCAGCATCGGGAAGTAGATGTTGAAGTAGCCCTACGCTACTTAGCTACTAGCCGAGCTCTACGTATGATACCCACCTCTCTTGATGATCTTCCTGCCCTCGTCCACCAGGTCGGTGGTGAGCTCGTCGTCGCCCACGAACTGGTGAAAGCCGCACATGGACAGCAGCCGGCTGCCCAGCGACAGGTACGTGGCCAGGCACAGCAGCACCACCAGCATCGGGAAGTAGATGTTGAAGTAGCCGAGCTCTACGTATGATACCCACCTCTCTTGATGATCTCCCTGCCCTCGTCCACCAGGTCGGTGGTGAGCTCGTCGTCGCCCACGAACTGGTGGAAGCCGCACATGGACAGCAGCCGGCTGCCAGCAGCACCACCAGCATCGGGAAGTAGATGTTGAAGTAGCCGAGCTCTACGTATGATACCCACCTCTCTTGATGATCTCCCTGCCCTCGTCCACCAGGTCGGTGGTGAGCTCGTCGTCGCCCACGAACTGGTGGAAGCCGCACATGGACAGCAGCCGGCTGCCCAGCGACAGGTACGTGGCCAGGCACAGCAGCACCACCAGCATCGGGAAGTAGATGTTGAAGTAGCCCTACGCTACTTAGCTACTAGCCGAGCTCTACGTATGATACCCACCTCTCTTGATGATCTCCCTGCCCTCGTCCACCAGGTCGGTGGTGAGCTCGTCGTCGCCCACGAACTGGTGGAAGCCGCACATGGACAGCAGCCGGCTGCCCAGCGACAGGTACGTGGCCAGGCACAGCAGCACCACCAGCATCGGGAAGTAGATGTTGAAGTAGCCGAGCTCTACGTATGATACCCACCTCTCTTGATGATCTCCCTGCCCTCGTCCACCAGGTCGGTGGTGAGCTCGTCGTCGCCCACGAACTGGTGGAAGCCGCACATGGACAGCAGCCGGCTGCCCAGCGACAGGTACGTGGCCAGGCACAGCAGCACCACCAGCATCGGGAAGTAGATGTTGAAGCCCTCCGCGATTATACCCAGCACGTCCATGTGACCCATTATCTAGAAAATAGCGCCTTATAAGAGGTTGGCACAAGTAAATTGGTCTTATTGGCTGGCTACAGGGCAGCCCCGGCATTGGTTGACCTCTATTGATGTATCTTCTAGGATATGAATTTTCAAAAATACTTTCTAAGTGAAAGTCTTCGTTATATACCAAAAAAATTCAGCCCATTAGTCCAATGGTTTGACTACAATTTTATGTTGAGAGATCAGTGGTCAGTGAGTAGTCATCAGATCAGTAGTTAGTAACCTTTTACTTCCATATAAATAATAAGAAAATAGTAATAAAGTTTGTTATGACTTGAACGCAGTGTACCTGAGTGTAGTAAGTCTCCATGACCCTCTCCTTGATGACGTGCGAGTCCATGTGCACGAGGCTGAGGAAGTTGAGGCACATGGCGGGCGTGAGGCGGCAGACCATCATGCCGGAGAAGATGAGGCTGTACTCGTTGGTCTGGTGGTGCGGCGCGAGGTAGTACAGGTTCAGCAGCCGGATCTTGAGCACGGTGGAGTACGCGCAGTAGAACATGTACCCGATCACGATGAACTGAACGCAGTGTACCTGAGTGTAGTACGTCTCCATGACCCTCTCCTTGATGACGTGCGAGTCCATGTGCACGAGGCTGAGGAAGTTGAGGCACATGGCGGGCGTGAGGCGGCAGACCATCATGCCGGAGAAGATGAGGCTGTACTCGTTGGTCTGGTGGTGCGGCGCGAGGTAGTACAGGTTCAGCAGCCGGATCTTGAGCACGGTGGAGTACGCGCAGTAGAACATGTACCCGATCACGATGAACTGAACGCAGTGTACCTGAGTGTAGTACGTCTCCATGACCCTCTCCTTGATGACGTGCGAGTCCATGTGCACGAGGCTGAGGAAGTTGAGGCACATGGCGGGCGTGAGGCGGCAGACCATCATGCCGGAGAAGATGAGGCTGTACTCGTTGGTCTGGTGGTGCGGCGCGAGGTAGTACAGGTTCAGCAGCCGGATCTTGAGCACGGTGGAGTACGCGCAGTAGAACATGTACCCGATCACGATGAACTGAACGCAGTGTACCTGAGTGTAGTACGTCTCCATGACCCTCTCCTTGATGACGTGCGAGTCCATGTGCACGAGGCTGAGGAAGTTGAGGCACATGGCGGGCGTGAGGCGGCAGACCATCATGCCGGAGAAGATGAGGCTGTACTCGTTGGTCTGGTGGTGCGGCGCGAGGTAGTACAGGTTCAGCAGCCGGATCTTGAGCACGGTGGAGTACGCGCAGTAGAACATGTACCCGATCACGATGAACTGAACGCAGTGTACCTGAGTGTAGTACGTCTCCATGACCCTCTCCTTGATGACGTGCGAGTCCATGTGCACGAGGCTGAGGAAGTTGAGGCACATGGCGGGCGTGAGGCGGCAGACCATCATGCCGGAGAAGATGAGGCTGTACTCGTTGGTCTGGTGGTGCGGCGCGAGGTAGTACAGGTTCAGCAGCCGGATCTTGAGCACGGTGGAGTACGCGCAGTAGAACATGTACCCGATCACGATCGTGGATATCGACTGGAATATGACACACCCACAACATTAACTACCTGACCCGGCAAACGTTGTTAAAATTATTCAACTATATCTAACAGAGTTTTTAGTGAAACTCTTCTCCAAAATAGTTAAGTCATCGGCAATCGTAGATTTTCAAATTGATTCAAAGGTACACAAACATGCACATTTTTATTTTTTAATATTGTAGATAGGCTTGCGCTTGACGACAATCATGATTGATGGAAAGCAATGATGAGGTCTAGGTTGGAGCGCGCTTGCCTAGAAATGCATATTCACTCTTCACTTAAAACAATCCACATTCACTT
This sequence comes from Coenonympha arcania, assembly GCA_036785405.1. NCBI lineage: Eukaryota > Metazoa > Arthropoda > Insecta > Lepidoptera > Nymphalidae > Coenonympha > Coenonympha arcania. The sequence goes on from CM072061.1 coordinate 8,138,282, forward strand.
ACAACAATAGCTGCATAGTTGTACGAGTCCTTGGCAGCGTTGATGATATTCGCGAAGATAGACAGCACGGGCTTCTTACAGAAGAAGGTCAGCTCGGACCACACCACCGCCACCGACAGCACACACGTCACCACCGCCATCGCGCGCAGGAAGTACTGCTTCACGAAGCACTCCCAGTACCATTCTACACAAACAATCCAACATGTAACCTATTGGAATATTTAATCTTCCAGTAGAGTCCCTAAAGATCTAGTTTAACAACGCTTTCAATAAAAAATGGTTTCAGTAGATTGTATTATTTCTTTGATAGTATACGTTAATTAATTAACAAAAGAACCAACTTTCACTCTCATTAAACTCTTGCTGAATACATCCTTTCCAATTGGGTATTACATAAAATTTAAGACTTAGATGGTTTTTTCATGAATACCATTATGAGAACTGGACTAAATTGAAATAGGACCATAAGGGAAGCGTCAGCTTTCTAATAAAAAAGAATCATCAAAATCGATTCACCCAATAAAAAGTTGGGAGGTAACAAACATTAAAAAAACATACAGTCGAATTGAGAATCTCCTCCTTTTTTTATGTTTGTTGAAAATTCTAGATGATCGCCTTACCCCATTTTATTGCGTCGACATTTCTGACGTCAGCACTAAACGTGCCTTGCCTTGCCTCAACCTTGGTTACCGTATAAATAAAAGTGACCGCAACGTCCTCTATGAGGGAGATGCGCTTCAATATCCCCACCCTATGCAGATCCCACTCCGTCTCCGTGTGTCGCAGCACGTGTAGTGCTGTCATGCTGTGTTCGTCTCACCAATGATAGGCGGGTAGAGCAGTCGCTGCAGCCTCGGGCGTGGTGTGTGGAACGTGTGCTGGAAACGCTTGTCGGGCGAGCGCGCGTTCGCCGCCACGTCCTCCAGGTGGAAGATGCGCTCCAGCATCAAACCCCACTGTGTCTCCGTGTGTAGCAGCAAGTGTAATGTTGTGTTCGTCTCACCAATGATAGGCGGGTAGAGCAGTCGCTGCAGCCTCGGGCGCGGTGTGTGGAAGGTGTGCTGGAAACGCTTGTCGGGCGAGCGTGCGTTCGCCGCCACGTCCTCCAGGTGGAAGATGCGCTCCAGCATCAGACCCCACTGCGTCTCCGTGCGTTGCAGCACGTGTAATGCTTTTATAGTCTGAAATTATCCTGCTTTCTTAAAATTCACTAAAAACAAATATAATTATAGATATCTTGCTCAGTATTATATCTATTACTGCAAATAAGTCCAGATCCATAATCATTTAGAAGGTAAATCTAAGCTAGCTTAAGAATAAAAGCATAAAGGTTGTCACCTATTGAAAAATTATTGCAAATATAGAATTGAAATTGGCTTCCGATTACATATTGTCACATACTTACTTTCTTGTGTAAATTCACAAGGCTCTTGAACGACGGCGCCGTGGGTCGCTCCGGCGGTGCGCGCGAGTTCAATTTATCTCGTAGCTGTATCGGCAGCTTTTGAACGATAGTTTCAACATGCCTATGCAGGGGGTGACCTGGACCTACAGCTGCCGTGACTGAATTTAATGTCTAAAAGAATGGAGATTGAAAGCCACTAAAGATTAATTAGATAATCATACATAAAGACTTACCCTCTACTTCATAAACATGAAATAGGGGTGCAATAGTTGTTGTCTGTTTTGTCTCTTTCCTCCGAATGTCAAATTGCTGTTGACAAACAAAGACAAAACAGATAATAACTATTATACCCCTATTTTACATTTGTGAATAAGGGAGTTTGTCTATAATTATATCAGACCATATTCTGATTTTTACAAGCAAATAGGATCATAAGCGTTTCAATATAATTATATAAGGTTGATGTACTTTCAATAGACAATGGTTGTACAGATAAGATACATAAAATTGTACAAAGATAATATTTTACAACATTAAAAAACATGATAACTATCAAAGGTATTTTAGTGTGGAAACAATTATTACAAGTTACATATCTCTGGCTTGGCCTACAGTGCTAACCTTCTTGTATAACCAATATAATATGTTACTATAATATTGTTTCAGGACATTACACACTTCGCGATCTAGCCCCAAAGTAAGCAATAGTTTATGTTATGGATACTAGATAACCGATAAATATGTAAAAAGAACACAGAAAGGACCAAGGATGTCACTTTAATAGTCAAAAAACTAAAATGGAAGTGGGCTGAACATAAAATTAGAGGAACAAAAAAAGGATTAAAACTGTAATGAATTGGTATATGGAGCATCTAAATAAACTCGCCGGCATATTTAGCGGAACATAAAAAAAAGGTTTGATATCAGTATCATATAAAGTTGCTGGCTGGTTTATACGTTATTTAATTTATTAAAATGGAAAATTCTTTCCAAAAAACCAACTTCAAATGCCACTACAAAGAGTGAAATAATTTTTAATGTACACCAATTCGAAGTCGGGCAATGTTTTGTTCAATCATTAATAGTCCTTCTTATTATAAAACTTGATGTGCAAAGAAACGACAAAATTATCGTCAATACGGAGGACTATTAGTGAATGAACGAAACATTGCCCGACTTCGAATTGGTGTACATTAAAAATTATTTCACTCTTTGTAGTGGCATTTGAAGTTGGTTTTTTGGAAAGAATTTTCCATTTTATTTTTTACTTTTTAGTGGAAAACAAGTAATGCGCAAGGTATTGGAAAAAATGCCCAAATCGCTGGAAGTATGCTTCTAAAATCTGAAGAGTTCCCTCAATTTCTCCAAGATCCCATCATCAGATTCTGACTTGATGAATACAGTCATTACTTGATGACTGCTAGGAAATGCAATAGTAACTATAAAATATACCTAAATCGCTTCAAGTATACTAGCAAAATTTGAAGAGTTCCCTCGATTTTACCAAGATCCCATCATCAGATCCCGACCTGATGACCATAATACAACCTGGAAAAAATTACTCTTTTAAACAATACCCAAATCACTTCAAGTGTGCTTATAAAATTTGAAGAGTTCCCTCGATTTCTCCAAGATCCCATCATCAGATCCTGACTTGGTGACAATGGGACCATCTGTGAACTATACCCTTTCAAACAAAAAAAGAATTTTCTAAATTGGTCCACGCATCTTCGAGTAATCGGGGAACATACATAAAAAAAAAAAAAATAAAAAAAAAAAAAAAGATTCCGACGAATTGAGAACCTCCTCCTTTTTTTTTGAAGTCGGTTAAAAAGAAATATTTTCAAATTAAGAAAACAACTGAACATCACATTTTATGCAATTGTTTTAATTTTATTCAAATACACCTTATCTGGAGCGAACTTCGAGTATTTCTTCCTTCTGAGTTTGATTTAAAATTTCATTGAAATACTGTTTTTTGTTAGTTTTTTTTAATCGCGTATCTTTCTGGAGTTGATGACTGAATTATGCCTGACTTAGCCCCAACGGAGATTGCCAGGGCACTCGAAATGCGAAGAAATGGTCAAACCTACAGAGTGATATCCAGAGATCTTCGTCGACCAGTTTCAACGATCCATCGCAGTATCCAACGGTTCAGGGAGACCGGTACTTATGTGAGAAGAGCAGGACAAGGCAGAAAAAGACGCACTTCGGGTAGGGATGATCGTTTCATTCGGCTTCGTGTACGTAGGAGCCCCCGTTTGACGGCCGTCCAAGCCCGACATGAGTTAGAAGCAGTGCGGGGTGTAACCGTAAGTGAGCGTACGGTACGAAGAAGGCTCGCAGAAGCTGGATTGGGTTCATTTGTGCCCGCCAAGGCTCCAAGGCTCGAGGTAAATCATCGTAGAAACAGGTTAACTTTTGCTCAGGAACATCGACTTTGGAACGGGGACCAATGGAGTAAGGTATTGTTTAGTGATGAGTGCAGAATTCTCTTAAATCAAATTGACGGCAGGCAAAGAATATACAGACGCAAAGGAGAACGATACATTCAGACAAATTTTGAAACTACAGTTGCATACGGTGGTGGATCAATAATGGTTTGGGCGGGCATTTGTTTGGGAGCTTGCACAGACTTGGTAGTGATTGACAGAGGGAGTCTGACTGCAGACCGCTATATCAGAGAAGTTTTAGAAGAAAATGTCGTACCGTTTGCCCCATATATCGGTGACGTTTTGTTTTTATGCAGGATAATGCTCTGCCGCATACCGCTCGGGTAACTCAAGCTTATCTTAATGATATGAATATCACTGTTATGGAGTGGCCGGCGAGATCACCGGATATGAACCCAATAGAGCACGTTTGGGACTTGCTGAAAAGAAAAGTTAAGTCCAGAATTCCAGCTCCTGCCAACGTGGGAGAACTGCGAATCGCCGTAGTTGAGGAATGGCGGAGACTTTCCCAGGAGACCATCGATAACATCATTCTCAGTATGCCTAGACGGGTAGAAACTTTAATAAGAGCACGTGGAGGAAATACGCGATATTAATCACCATTTTTCTAATTTAATTAATTGTAATTTTAATATTATATTTCACTTTTCCAGGTTACATGAAAAGTTCAAAAATGTACCATTTTTCACAAATAGCCTTTACTCGCAAAATCTGTTCTTAATGTGATCTCATTTTAAGTAAAAACAAATGAAACTTTAAATAACAAAAGAAGTGTAGTAAGTAGATTTTAAAATAAAACCATATTTTTTTTAATTATGGACCTTTTTTTTATGTTCCGCTAAATATGCCGGCGAGTTTAGAAAAAGAGAGGCAGACCATTTAAAAGATGGGGTATATAAATGGGGATGGGTTATGGGTGGGCGAAATAATGGAGGGTGCTGGACGAACTTGGGTCAGGGTAGCTATACAGATAGTGTCATGGCAACATTGGGAAGCAGCTTTTGCCAAAAGTCATAGGGAGCATGGTGGCAGATTGATGAACATATTTGTAAAAATTTGTAACTCAATCTCTGAATAAAGGCTTCCTTATTTATTTATTTACTATATTTCAATCTTTCCAATTACATACAAGTTTATGGTTACATTACATGTTCACTTACCTCTATTATTTCTTCTACAGTTTCCTCAGCTTCACACTTATCAGTGCTCAGTTTTGCTACTTTAAAGTAACTGTATGTTAACGTATAGTTCTTTTTTGAGTTGTTCCATAAATTTCGTGGTACTTCGACGAGGGCGTAACCAAGCAGAAGGATCAGTAGAAAAAGACCCCATGTGTTACTTGCTGATGACGCTATTGCTTTAATTTTGGGCCCATCTAGATATACGCCTGGCTTTAGTGCAATGTATATGAGGAGTATTCCACAGATTAGCAAATAGGAGCCGTAGTAAATGGCGTTGTCAACTAAAGCAGACTTTAGCTTTCCTTTCACAGTGAAATCTCCAGCTTTACTGTATGATTGCATCATTGGCATGATAAGCCTGAAAGAGGAAGTTTTAATACTAGAATGCATACTGAAAACTCTATATATAAAAAAATTATTATGCTATGTAATTTTACGTTTACAAATTCTCTTATATGTATTCAAAAATCACTATTATAGAATTCTAATTAGAATATTTATTAAATCAGGGTTGATTCAAGTGTTCAGCTATAGGCACAATAAATAGGTTGCATGATAAAAGTTATCCAGTCTATGCAGCATGCACACATAGAGATATGTCTCTCTACTTTTATCACTCACGTTTCTGTGTCTATCAATATGGATCTGAAAGAGAAAAGAGAGTGACAGAAGTAGAGACACATATCTCTACACGCGCATCCTAGCCCTGCTGGCCTTACCATGTTAAACACTGTGATGTCCAATATACAACTCTCCACAAGTTTGGAAACACTGCATCGGGCACAAAGCTCCATGGTTTTTGGCAGTGATTGTCAGGAGGTGCTGCTGTTGTTGTAATATTGCTTACATTACTCTGCACCGATGCTGTGGTGAGTGCAGCAGAGGCTGTGTCTAGGCACTGGCGATACACTGTCTATAATGCAAAAGTTAAATGAAGAGTGATTACAATTATAGTTTTATGTAAGAACCTTAAAGGAGAATGACCAAAGGTGGTATTATTGAGTTTTCTCATGAACCAAAACCAAAATAGTCCAGGAAAATAAAATAGTTTATTTTAAGTACCATAGGCACTAAGAATTTGTTTTTCATATCCAGAATTTAATTTTGCATACAAAAAGTTACTTTTTGATGCAAATTTCGTATCATACTGATTTTACTAAGAAGTACAAGTCGTTTATTTGCCTATAACTTGAGAAACGGGATTTTAATTAAAAGATATAATTGTATTAGATAATGTGGAGACTGAAGTCTATAAAAAATAAAGTTTGGGTTTGATTCTGCTTGATACGAGATACCATACATTAATGATCATTATCCTTTAAAAGGACCAATATTAAAGTACTTACCGAAGATATGTCCAAGGGCAATATGAACATGATAACAAAGGAGAAGTACCATGCTATAAGCACAGACACAGTAACCAATATATGATTCCTATAACAGTCTCCATAGCGGTATAAGAGTGTAGCAGCTAGGATAAACGCCGATATTATTTCTATAACGAACAAAGTGTAAGCCATTTGCGATAATTACTGTAAAACTTCAAGTAAGACCACCAAGTTATTCGCTCTTTTTTGCTGTTTTTTGCTTTTCTTTCCACACTTGCACTGCCTCGTATTGTAGCTGCTCAAAACGAATTTGAGTCGCAGATTTCAATGGCAACAAAATAGGCCTCTCAATCTCATACTCTGAAGGGCATTCTTCGTAAAACACAATCCCAGAATCGGGCAGAATAGAATCAAACTCAATGCGTTTTTCTGCACTTGGTATCACCTCAGACATTTTATACACAGATAACCTGTTCCAACATCTTTCCTCTTATTTGAAATCACTGTAAATAATATTTTTCACAATATTACTTCGATTTACATTAACATTCACATTGCTCACGTTATCCACAAAACAAATTACAAATTACAAAAAAATGCAATTTATTTACAAATCAATGACATTAATGAAATGACGAATTAAAATTGACATGCAGACACATGTCAAATAAGCCAGTTGACAACTGACTACACTTAATCTGAGGACTACACCAGAACACAATACTCTACAACCACAGACTGTATTCCCCGTAAAATTAACACTTCCAGTGATAATCACTGTTGTCCATGGTTCGTTATACATTGCTGCTTTAATAAATGATCCGAAAATATTATCTTGTGGATCTTCAAATGATTAAAAATAAATGTCAAAAAACCTTGTCGAAGGTTTGAATATCACTGAGATACAGATTAAGAGCCTTAGTAAAAATTTAAATGTCTGCAACTGACTGCTGATTTTCCAAAAATGTTGGTAATTTTTTCACCACCCTTTGAAGATTTTTTATCGGCAGTTGACCAAGCACGACGTGAACCACTAAGTAGTTGTCCAAATCACGGTCTTTGTTTGCACGGGCCCAGGTCATTCTTTCAATGTGCTGATCTGAGAGGAACGATTTCTTTAAAGTGCAACATTTTAACTAAATCCCCAATAAACGTCGTCTAATTGTAGCTATGTTATGTATTTAGGCCTGTTTTCTTGTACGGATCGCAAAGATATGCGCGGATTATTTAAAAACAGATTAGTGATCCGCTTATCCGCGGCGGACGACATCTTCCTTGTTTCACCGCGTTCTGGTAGATCATCGACGTGTTCTGCTTCCCAATATCGGTTCACCCACTTGTTGACGAACGCCTTCGACTTCTTTATAAGTTTATACTTTTCAGCCTGAGCGCGCGACATCTTTTTTTTTACTCTATACAAGTTAGTACTTGACTGCGATCTCACCTGATGGTAAGTGATGATGCAGCCTAAGATGTTATCGTATTAACTTGGAAGGGTAAGTACCTAAATTTACTCCAACGGTTTCTACAAGCATCGCACTGGAACGAAAAATCGCTTGGCGGTGCGTCTATGCTTGTAGGGTGGTAACTAACCACGTCCGAAGCCTCCCACCAGACCAGACCAGAGCCAATTTAGAAATTATAAAATTCTAAAGTGGGCCGTGGCGGGAATCGAACCTCCTACTCGAATCCGAGCGCGGGCCACTGCACCAGGGAGGTCGTCAATCAATCAATCAATCTTTGGTCAATCTTTGGTCGGAATATCTATACCTACTTATGCGGCGATTTATACAATCCGCCTGTGACTTAGATACGCCTAAGTATAAAAATAGCAATAATGCCTTAGTATCTACTCGTATAGGTATAACTTTCAAAACGCTTTGCTTTGTAAACTTTCCAGACGACTAGGTATTCTAAAAGTTTTTCTTTCATACAAATTTTAACAGTCTGGTCTTGCAGTTCCCGAGGCTTACAGCAATTAAAAAACTTCGATGCTTTGTTTTCTTTTTCATAACCTTTGAAGTTAAACATCCAGCTTAAGCCTTTCTTTCCATTTATTTTGAAATTTAAAATTTAAAGATGTAGACAGGCCTCACAGTAATCGCATAATGCATTGATTGTGTCATGAGCAAAACATCGTTTCTGTTTACTGGTACAAAAGTGCATGGCGTATTGCGCGAAATAAGCATGCTATTTTATAGTTTAAGTACTGTACTTAACTAATAATTTTAAAATACATAATTTAAAGGAAATCCCTAGTGCACGCACTTCGAATAGGTAATAATAATCCTAAACCATGGCTCTCTAGTGCGTATAACATTGGACGTAGCTTCGGGATTTTTTTTATTGACAATCGACAAAGAATTATCCTTGTAGGTATGTTTTTATTATTATGTACAGTTACTCAATAATACAAGGCGCTGGATACAAATGGCGCAGGACCGTGCGGGCTGGAAAGCATTGCAGGAGGCCTTTGTCCAGCAGTGGACGTCCGTCGGCTGAAACGAACGAACGAACGAACGAACTCAACAATAATATGATGTACCTAATAATATTCGTATGTTTTATTTCAGTTACCTAGGTAGTTAGCTTTAATGTATGTAAGTACTTATGTACCTACTACTGTAAAAAACAAATCTGGAACTGGCATTTTCAGTTTGTCCCCAATGTTAATTAGGTACATAATACAAGTGCTTATGTCGGCCTGAATAGAAAACGGGTTGACCCCTTTAAAAAAAATCGTTATTATATATTTTGATATCGATATCAGTCACCGCTTCGTATCGAAATTAACAACGAAGGCTTTGAAGGCTTTATAAAACCAATGAGGCTCGGTCTTGAGTGCTTTCAAGTGCAAGATTTGCGAGTGAATCGGCGTCATTTCCAACACTCTATGCACATCTCTGTGTAATCTGCCTGTAGACTTGTAGAGATAATATTTTGATTCATACGTTGTTAATATTTTATGAATGTGAAATCAAAGTCACAGGCTGTCGGTGTCAGAATGTGTACCTATTGCGGTTACCCGCGGACACGCGCCTTGTGTTTGCGACATTTAAATAAAATTCAGAAACATTTTAGGTGCTTCATGAAGATTTGGATTGTAGGTACCTTAAGTACTCTTGAATATAATAGGTGCAACAAATAATTTCACGTGATGACGTAGACCGTACCTAAGTTCACGTGAAGTCTGCTTAAAGACGCGAATGCCGCGACGTTCTTTATACAATTTACTTCACGATATGCAGCCGACGCGTCATGTGAATCGCTAGGCTGAGAAATCTGCCTACTTGCCGGCTATACTTAGGCCTATACTTAGGTAGAAACTCGTAACCATAAAATATCAAAGGCTAACATGCACAGAGAAACATTTAAAGTTTCTCATATACTAGGTTTTTTGAAAAGAATTTTCCATTTTATTTTTTACTTTTTAGTGGAAAACAAGTAATGCGCAAGGCATTGAAAAAAAATGCCCAAATCGCTGGAAGTATGCTTCTAAAATTTGAAGAGTTCCCTCGATTTTACCAAGATCCCATCATCAGATTCCGACCTGATGACCATAAGACTACCTGGAAAAAATTACTCTTTCAAGAAATACCCAAATCACTTCAAGTGTGCTTATAAAATTTGAAGAGTTCCCTCGATTTCTCCAGGATCCCATCATCAGATCCTGACTTGGTGACTATGGGACCATCTGTGAACTATACCCTTTGAAACAAAAAAGAATTTTCTAAATTGGTCCACGCATCTTCGAGTAATCGGGGAACAAACATAAAAAAAAAAAGATTCCGACGAATTGAGAACCTCCTCCTTTTTTTTGAAGTCGGTTAAAAATTTCATAACGAACGGTCGCGCTGTTTCGGAGTGTTGAATTATCTATGCCTGCAACACTGATCTTTGTTTATGACAAGCTGTCAACGTGACAACACTATGTTAAATTAATTCTCTTCTCTGCTTCTCTGTGACATCGACTCCATTGTACACCGTCTAGTATTATTTTTAATATTTTAAATAACTAAATCGATTATGATCAAGTTAAGACAGACATGTAAATAATTGTAAGTTTATCATGAATGATAAATTACGTTATTTTACTTAAAATGAATTTTATTTTCTTCTCCACGTGCTTGTTGGCTTGGATCCTCTTCGGACCCAAGGTTATGGGCCCAGACGAACAACAAGGCTACGTGTTTGAGAGAACAATCCGGAGTTTCCCGTAAGGACGCTGATTGCGATGGACGTATCGCGCAGTCACCTCTTTTCACTGCAATCGAAAAACTGGAAGGCGGACATAATTACCTGACATGGAAATTCGCAATGTGAATGGTGCTTACGCTCGAAGGTATGTGGAATTGTGTTACGGAAAGTGAAATCACAGACGCTGCGCGTGACCAACGCGCGCTGGCGCGCATTGCCTTGAGTATTAAGCCTAATCTGTATCAGCATATCCGCAACTCAACCAGTCCGAAGGAGGCTTGGGACAACTTAGCGGGCCTATTTGAGGACAAAGGACTTTTGCGTCGAGTTTTGTTGCTGCGCAAATTACATGGTGCGCGGTACACCGACTATAATGATATGAATAAGTACATAGACAATACCTTTGATATAGTTCAACAACTAGCTGACATAGGGCGCAGAATAGATGATCAAGAAATAGCAGAACTTTTACTCAGCGGCTTACCCCAGGAGTATGATTCGCTTGTATCTAACCTGTCTACGTTCTCGCTAACTTCTAGTTTAACAAGTGAAGTTGTGAAAAATTGTCTACTTCAAGAAGATTTGCGGAGAAATGCCTCAAAATCAAGTGTATCTGAAACAGCTTATATTTCAAAACCTAAAATTACCTGTGATTATTGCCATAGGGATAACCACACAAAGGCTAGATGCTATAAATTAAAAAGGGACAAAAAGAAGAATAACAAAGTGCAAGATACTTGTATGGCAGCCGCATTCATTTCCAAGGAATGCAAGGAGGATTTCTATGTAGACAGTGCGTGCACTTCACATATGTGCAACAACAAGGACTATTTTGTGTCGCTAAGGCCAAACTTGTCTTCAGTGTCAGTTGCTAATAGTGAAATAATGTTGTGTAAAGGTATTGGGACAGTAAATATTAAATATAAGAATAAGGTACTTATTTTACATAATGTTCTTTATGTTCCTCAATTGTCTACAAATTTGATATCTGTCAGTAAATTAATAGATCATAATCTGAGAGTGGTGTTTAACAAGGGAGGATGTTTTATATATGACGAAGATGATAAACTAATCAGCACTGGTATCAACTTACATGGACTTTATAAATTAGGTGGATGTGTTCGGAATAGTAAGTATTTGCACAAGAAGGAGCATTCTATGTTCCTGCATAGTGGGCAGGAATCACCGAGTGCCGCAGCTGTTGCTCAACAGCAGCCTATGCTATTATGGCATCAACGGTTGGGACATCTCAGTTCTGGAGGTATGTATGCTGTAAGGGATAGGATAGCAAATGGTTGTATGTTTCAGGCTCATGACTCTTTACCGGATTGCGTTGCTTGTCTTGAGGGCAAGCTGGTCGCAAAACCGTTCCCCCGGAGTGGAGCCAGCCGTGCAGCCAAGCTCCTGCAGCTCATACATTCCGATGTTTGCGGTCCTTTATCTGTGAGCAGCTGGGGTGGTGCAAACTATATTCTAACATTCACTGATGATTATTCAAGGAAGAGCTTCGTATACCTAATGAAAAATAAGTCTGAGATATGTAGCCGTTTCATTGAATTTAAAACCATGGTTGAAAAACAGACTGGTTTATATATTAAATGTCTTCGTAGTGACAATGGATCTGAGTATGTAAATTCTACTTTATCTAGGTTCTTATGTGAGCATGGAATACTGCATCAGCTTACCGTGCCCTATTGCCCGCAGCAGAATAGTGTTGCTGAAAGGCTTAACCGTACCCTTATGGATAAAGTGCGTTGTATGTTGCAACATTCAGGTCTCGACCAGCGGTTCTGGGGAGAAGCAGTGATGACTGCTGTTTACTTAAAAAATAGGTCTCCCACAGCTGCATTGGACGGACAGATTCCAGAAGAGGTTTGGACCAGATCTAGACTGGATCTTAGTCACCTCAGGGTTTTTGGTTGCAGGGCTTATGCGTTAGTACCAGGGGTTAAGCGTAAAAAGTTAGACCCTAAGTGTAAAGCATATATTTTTGTGGGCTATTCAGAAACCACTAAAGGGTATAGGCTGGCAGATCCCAATGACCCTAGAAAAGTGATCTTGTCTCGTGATGTCACATTTATGGAAGAGAGATTTTTTAATTCTGGACATGACAATTCTGATAGTAATAGTAATGAATTAATAATTTTGAATTCCAATTTATTAAATAATGTATCAAATAATAATAATGAATTGTCTAATGTTAATGTTAATAATAATAATTTTAATTCAAATGACTTGGTGTCTAATGATGATAATTTAAATAATCCTTGTGTGTCCACAGATTTAAGAGACACTAGCAGCCTGCACAACTCCTCTGCTGAGTGCTCGGTGAATGATGACGTAGTGCGAGACACTGTGACGTCACCTCGCGCGACGTTGGCTGGAGGGGAGGATGCTTCTGAGAGTTCACGTCCTGTACGTAGTACGCGATCTGTTCCACCAAAAAGGTATGATGACTATGATTTGTCTATGCTTGTAAATGATTTAATGGTTGAAGAACCACAGTCTTATCGAGCGGCAATTGACAGTCCTTACCGTGATGAGTGGATGCAGGCAATGAAACGTGAGTACAGCTCCATGATAGAGAATAAAGTATGGATTCTCGTAGAGCGGCCAAAGAACCACAATGTAGTCAAATGCAAGTGGGTATTTAAAGCAAAGTGTGATGCTTCAGGAAATTTTCAGCAATTTAAAGCTAGATTAGTTGCAAGGGGTTTCACACAAAAAGAAGGGGTAGATTACACTGATACCTTTTCCCCTGTTGTGCGCCACTCTACTATGAGGTTATTATTTAGTCTAGCAAATGAATATGACTTAAATATTGATCATATTGACGTAAATACTGCTTTTCTGAATGGCGATTTAAATGAAACCATTTACATGGAACAGCCTGAGGGTTTTTGTGATAGTAAAAATAAAGATATGGTTTGCCTGTTGAAAAAGAGTATTTATGGGCTAAAACAAGCCAGTAGAATGTGGTATTGTAAAGTTCATGATTTGTTGACTAAAAATATTTTTTTACAAAGTAAATGTGAACCTTGTGTATATTATTTTAAGGCTGACAAGGAAATAATTATCGTGGCATTGTATGTTGATGACTTCAATCTTATTTATAATAAAGATAGCTCTCATATTAAGGTTTTATTAAATTTACTGGATGAGAATTTTAGTATTAAAAACCTTGGTCCTGTACAGAACTATCTTGGAATTAGAGTCACTAGAGATATAGAAAATGGTACGCTTAGATTAGACCAGTCAGTTTATATTAAGAAAATACTTAAAAGGTTCGGTATGTCAGACTGTAAGCCTGTTTCGACTCCTTTGCAATCAGGATTTAAGTTATGTAAATCAGATGATGTTTTAGATGATGATGTATATAACTATAGACAACTTTTAGGTTGCTTAATGTACCTGTCTGTTTGTACTCGTCCTGATATTGCTTATACCTGTAGTCAGTTAAGTCAGTATAATAACTGCTTTAATAAATCTCATTGGTCAGCTGCCAAAAGAGTTTTGCGGTATTTAGCTGGTACAATTGACTATGGTTTACTGTATGTAAAAAGTAATCAATTGGTGTTGAGTGCCTATACCGATGCGGACTGGGCCAATGATTGTGTTGATCGTAGATCTTATACAGGGTTTGCAATTAAGCTTGGTAATAACATTATAAATTGGGAGTCTCGCAAACAAAAATGTGTAGCCCTCTCTAGTACGGAGGCAGAGTACTTAGCAATTAGTGATGTTTGTAAAGACTTGAGTTTTATTAGTAATTTTTTGACAGAGATCTTTGCAAACTTAAAATTGGATTGTATAACTGTGTTTAATGACAACCAAAGCGCCCATAGATTATTAGAGTGCAAAGAATATTGTCATAAGCGTACAAAACATATTGACGTCCGGTATCACTATGTTAAGGACTTGGTAAACAGCAATTTTGTAACCGTGAAATATTTATGTACTGACAAAATGGTTGCTGACGTGTTGACAAAACCTTTAGATAGGAAGAAACATAGTATGTTTATGTATGACCTTTGTGTTCAACATGTATAATTTTTTTATTGCTGTTGTATCTGTGTTGTATGCATAAGGGCAAGTGTTGAATTATCTATGCCTGCAACACTGATCTTTGTTGTTTATGACAAGCTGTCAACGTGACAACACTATGTAAAATTAACTTTTCTCTTCTCTGTGACATCGACTCCATTGTACGCCATGTATTATTTTTAATATTATAAATAACTAAATCGATTATGATCAAGTTAAGACAGACATGTAAATAATTGTAAGTTTATCATGAATGATAAATTACGTTATTTTACTTAAATTGAATTTTATTTTTCTTCTCCACGTGCTTGTTGCCTTCGATCCTCTTCGGACCTTAAAACGGTCGAGCTGTTTCGGAGGAGTTTGGTAACAAAGAAAAGCGAGAGAATTTTATATATTAGAAGAAGATTAGAAGAAGATAGTTCTTAACTTCTTAAATACGAGTAAGTATATAGGTAGTCCTATTTCATAAGTACAGACTTACGAGTAACTACGAGTACAAGTGAGTTAGGGTATGTGAAAATGCGTCCACGATTTTGTTATCGACCCATCTTAGCTACTTACGAATCTCAAGAAGGTACTCGTAGCTTTGCTCTCAGACGTGTGGTATCCAGTGAGATCGCACTGAAGGATGGTCGTTATCTGTCTTCTCAAGTATGTGGAGTGTAGACGAACCTACCCACTTAAAAAATGTTTGCTTTCAGTTATCGATAGCAGCTTATTGGAAAGCTTGGCAAGACGCCATTTCTAATGTGTAGGTATAGCTACTCAATGGCTAATCTGATTGAAGATATTACAATTAGATCTACTATAAGCTCTACTTTGAGACATCACTATCTCATCGAGTATAATTATTTATAACTTTGGAAGTTAGTATATTTATAATTTATTTTATTAGTACGGATCAAAAAATTATCGGCCCGGCGGGATTGAAATTGCGCCTCCCAGCTATCGCGGCTGGGTACTAGATCCCATGTTTAAATTCATAGGGCTCAGGCCCCTGTTTAGGTCTACGTTTAAATTGATAGAACCCATGTTTAATTTTATTCAAAATATTGTCATACTTCTCAGGCCCCTGCTTAGGTCTACGTTTGAATCGTAGAGTTCATTCAAAATGTCATATTGCTCAGGCCCCTGGTTAGGTTAGGTACATAGGTATAGGTACATTTGAATCAATAGAGCCCTTATTTAATTTCATTTAAAATGTCATACGGCTCAGGCCCCTGCTTAGGACCTACATTTTATACATAGTTTAAGTAATTGAAAATATTAGTATTCAAAATATTAGGATAGAGTAGGGTGGTAGGTTGGTTCTACCCACGCCGAAACTTGGTAAATGGAGAATTTCTTGAACTTTCTTTCAGATATGGATCGTTGCCATAAAAGTTTGCGACGTGGGTTCTGAAACAT
The DNA here is from genome assembly GCA_036785405.1 of Coenonympha arcania. NCBI lineage: Eukaryota > Metazoa > Arthropoda > Insecta > Lepidoptera > Nymphalidae > Coenonympha > Coenonympha arcania. The sequence continues at coordinate 8,154,300 of CM072061.1, forward strand.
TATTGTTGTTCTTGTTTACATCGATAAAAGAGTTCTGTGTGTGGTGCAGATGAACAAAATGGCGAACAGGAAAATAAATAAGTTGAAATTTTCAGTACAATAATGACCTACATAATGTAACAGTACACCTACGAGTACCTACTACCTACGTTCCTAAATGTAGAAGTAGGTATAGGTGGGTTCTTGACCTTGGTAATTTCTATTCACTGTTGAACATAACATCTCAAGTACACCTTAATTTGGTTAGTAAATTCGTTTTATAATAGGTATTGTAGATCGATATACAGCAGTTGCTCCCTTCTTCATGTATTAATTGTAAGCCCGAAGTAGATATTGTGACGAATGATGATCAAGAGAATTATGGTTAGTACAGGATTTTGCAATTTTTTAGTAAAAAATTCGAGTCGACTCGTTTCGAATAAACGGATTGGATTTCTCTAAAGTCTATAGACCACACATCGAAACAATAATATCGAGCAATTGTTCCAGAGAAATATCAAATCTTCAGCAATTTGTCTGATTTTCTTTTGTATTGAAACTTTCAATTGATGTTTCCGTACCTAGCTACGTATAAAACACATTGCTCTCTGTTTAACGTGTTTACCGTTGTGAAGAAGTATTTTATATTAAAGCTACCAAGTAGCAGAAGTCGAGACTGGAAATTGAAAAGAAAATTGTTAATAGGGAATTTATTTCATGGTATAAAATATGTTTATTATGAATGTCATCTCACCATTCTTTGCTACAAAAAAGATTCCGACGAATTGAGAATCTCCTCCTTTTTTTTGAAGTCGGTTAAAAAGAATGCATGGAATACTCGGTTGGAACGAAGTTCGTTTCGTATAGCTTCTCAATAGTAGTACATATTGATATTGCGTTGGTGTAGTGCTTTGAGCACCAGGTACAAATCTTTGAAATCTTGGTTCAAACTTTATAGCAAAACAAAACATTTAAAATTTTTAAAAAACAGCTGTAATTATTAAATGTAACATTTACAAATTAAGTGTGCTGGTTACACAGTAAATAATTAAATTGATGAATGAAGGAATTTTCTTTGTGTTGGGATTTCGCGTAGCGTCCGAAAAGGAACTTTCTTCCAATAATACCTTAAAAGTACGTAAGTAAAACTAAGTAAAAGGAATGCACAGATATTTGGTTCGCAGCTTGTTTGATTTAAAACCCCTTAAAAGGGTGAGTTAAGTGCTCTGCCCTTTTCGTTCACGCTCTATAGAGTCGTTTCGCTGGACGTGGTCAGAAACTATTTTCGCGAAGACGGGAGCTTGATTGATGGTTTTGTTGACCTAAAATATCTCGTAACCAGTCAATTTGGCGAAAACAGATCTTATCTGATTTAAAGGCTGTGTATTTTTGTATTGAGAGTGATAAAAATCTACGGTTGTTGGTGACTAAATCCAAAAGACCTATCATTTAGATTTTAGATCATTATAGGTAGTTTGGTCGTTCGTTTTTTTTTCCAACCGACACGGTTCTGCGCTACTTGTATCCAGCGACTTCCCGCGACCCTCTTAATGTCGTCAGTCCATCTGGTCACCAGCACTTTGGGTCCCCAACGTCCGTCGGTTCTTCGAGTTATGTGCCCCATCCATTGCCATTACCGTCCATAGTTTGGTCGGCGGACGCTTAACGACTTTAATTTATTATCCATAGATGGGTGATATATATGTTTATCAACGGATTAATCTTCGTTTAATGGCTTTGTTTTGTAAATTACGATATTACAGGCACTAAATTTAATATGACTCTATTCCTGAATTATTTGCTTACGATTTTAACCACTAATCAATGGGATTACCTCTTTTTCACAATTTATATTTTTTTATTGAAATGTTACAATAAAACTTATCACTAGCTTATTCTAATCACTATACAAGTCTTGCACGGGTGGAATGGATGCCAAGAATACTGGCTGCATTTCCGCGTTGAACAGCTAGGCTGATACGTTGCGCAAAAAATGAGCCAGCCCTTCTGTCACCAGTTGAGGCTATTAACCGCGGGGAAAGGTCTCGAAGGATTTTTTTGGCACTATGACTCCATGGCCCTAGGGTCCCCACGGCCAACGGGACAAATAGGTATGTAACTCTCTAATAGAGTAGAGTTATATTTGCGACGCTTACTTACCTGATTCAGCAGTTTCAGTTCCGGCTCCCTGATAGGTATGAATCGAAGCCAATGTGTCAACACATGTTGCGATGTTAAAACATTTGATGTTTTGAACATGGGATTACCTAACAAAACCGCAGAGACTTAAAAATTCTTCGCAACATGTTGATACAAAAGTTCGTAATTGGCAGAAGCGAAATTGCCAACACTTCGTCTTTAGTTGCGATTAAGTGAATTATTCATGCCCGGGCTTCTGTTGCTCGAGTCTGTTATCAGGTTGGAGTTGAAAAGAGCGCCAATTTATAATGTGCATTAAAAATAGGCTGCCAGTTGCAGCAGACTTTCATTCAGTAGAACAATGCCCCAACAGCACAACGAGTTAGAGAAAAGTTCTCGGGTTTGAATTTCATCCTATAAACAGGTAATGTGGTAATGTCAATAATGTGGTATAAATAACTGTTATGACCAGTAAAACAATTGAGAGTATGTAATGATCGAATTCCCGTTGCTTGCATGTCAGGACTAAACTAATTAGTTATTCTTTAAATAAAACCTGCCAAGTGCAAGACGGACGGAGGGTTCCGTAACATGTTATCTAAAAAACGGTATAAAATCACGCTTGTTGTATGGAAGCCCCCATAGATTTAATTTATTTTATTCTGTTTTTTTAGTATTTGGTTGTTATAGCGGCAACAGAAATACATCGTCTGTGAATATTTCAAGTAGTAACTATCACGGTTCAAAAGAATATCGTCTGGTGATAGACTGCGGACTGTAATAGGGTCCCGTTTTTTACCTTTTAGGGTACGGAACCATAAAAATGAATTTCAATAAGCGTTTATTGATATGTACCTAGTACCTAGCATTTTAAATAATTATAGTATTAATTTTTAAGAATCTTTGTCAGTTGGATGGTGTAATGGTGAACGTGAAAACTACCTACACCACGTACTTGTACCAGCTTAGGAGTTATAGGTTAGTTATGAAAACTTGCAGTTCGTGTCTTTGAAGTTGTTTGAGATAGCAGCTCTCGGAAGTTCCAAAGGCTGTTATTTAGAGAGCGTTCAGTAAGGCGAAACTTTACCGAAATAACCAATAGTTTCGGCATCTTTACATTTAAAAAAAAGTAATAAATTACTTTTATTCAAAAGTATAGAATACAACACAAAGACGATAAAGTACAATTTCACCTTTTCACATACCTATTTTAATTAACAAATGTGTCTCTTAAAGCAAACTCTTAACTTTTAAAAATAAGAGTGATATCTCATACCTTTAAACGAGCAATTCTTCTAAATATGTATATGAATATATTATAGTCTGAATCTCGAAAACGGGTCCAACGATATTCATGAAACTTTGGGGTTTCGGGGGCGATAAATCGATCCAGCCAGGATTCATTTTTAGAAAACGTCGTATTTACAAAAAAAACGAACCAAAATCGGTCGCCCCAGATATTTCGACTAAAAATAAAAAAGGTTAATGTGTACATGTACTTTACTTGGCAGCTATATCGTTTGCAAATTCACGTTTAACGGCAAACCCATTTATGTCTTTAGATATTCTGAAATGCTGTCTGGTTTTGTAAATTCTATTTCTATACGATCTAGACAAAAGCTTATTGGGTGAGGTAAACTTATTTTTGGGCGAACTGCAACAGAATCGACGGCAAAATTTAGTAACTAAGTCTCCTCTTATAGAACTTAAAGGGATACTTACATTGGATTCCTCGTTTTTTAGTAGGTAGGAACTTAGCAGTTAGGAATCCACTGAAACTTAGATAATAGAGATGTACCCTCGACACGGTGAACGGCACAAAAAAAATTTCGACAGTTTATCGGTGCCAAAAATGCTTGTTTTGGTACCAAGGGTAAGGCTGAGCTGTAGTTCGCTCAGCAGCCTATAGAATTTTGACATATGGCGCTACTGATTGCTTGTATGGAAAAGGTTTACGTAAATCGTTCGGATGCCCATATCCTGAGGTTTCTTATCGGTGGTTCAAATGAAGTTTTATGATTTCATATTTGTGTTTGTTTCATAACCCATAGTGATAGGAGTGGCTACTACCACTGTGCATTATGAATCAAATTAAATAGGCATTCAATTTCATTTGAACATTTATTATTACTTATCTAAGTTTTTCTTTGATGGATCACCTAATACGTTTGCAGTCGGTGTATAAGCTGTGTTTAAAAACTGGTTTCTCCGAATTTTGATTCGATGCAGATAAAGAAGGATTCATGGGATTTATTAAAATACGAAACGATATTTTACTGCATCGAATTAAAAGTCATATATTTGGTTCAATCCAAAGTTTTTAGAAATATAATTCGTGTACCTACGCATAGTGCTACGTCGTAGCTTGGTCGTAGCACAGATTATTTTTGTATAATATCATAACAATGTCTGCTTTCTTTTCTGTCCAATAGATTATAGTATCTACCCAATGACTAAGGAAAGTATTCGTAGCAAACAAGTTCTCAGTATGTGACTGACGTATGTAGGTAACCGTTGAAACGCACATACAAATCTCATAAACAAGTAAAAGGTCTCGCGAGAAATAAAAAAAATTGCCCACACGAGTGAGGCTGCGTCATCCAGTATGAATACAAAATTAGCTCACAAAGTCACGAATATTATCCACACGTAGTTGGGAGCGTGGAGTGCATGCAGCGGTATTCGGGGAATTACTAGCACGCCGGGAGTTGCCGGGACTTGTAACGTGTTGCCGTTATCGCGTTTTAGGAGCAATAAACTAAAAGAATCGACACCGTACAAAAGCATTCCACGTGTGTACACCGACTCAGAATACGGTATTTTACGCATCCCTTTTAATCCAATTTTACCTATAATTTTTTTTTTGTTTGTTTGTTTGTTTGTTTGTGAATCAATGTTTCCATTTATTTAAAAAACGGCTAGACCGATTTAGATGCAGTTTCCTCTATAATGATGCATTCTGGTTTGGTTTAACTATTTTAACATATTTGATGTTGTGACAAGGGTCAGGATAGCTTCTGACGCTGCATTATTTCTTCTAATTTTGTAATAATAACGTTTAAAATTTTTATTTTGTAGAATATAATATATATTAATAGAAAAGTATAAAACAAGTAGTAAATTTAAAAAAATTAAAAAAACCATCGACTTTTATAGACTTGTAATTGAAAAAGGGTCAAATATTTTTTTAACCCCCGATTAAAGGAAAGTAAGAACTAAAAACTTATCAATATAATTATAAATCAAATAAAATTCGTCGGAGCTGCCATTACTATTTTCGTTTACAATATCAATTAATGCAGTTAACAGTAGGTACTTGTAAGCTACATGAGGAGTGTCGAGCAATTAAATTAGTCACCAACTGATAAACAGCAAAAAGGATGTTCCTATTCAAATGGGCACAGGCAGGGCTAGTTTAGAGATTTTGCTCAACATACTTAATACCATCATCTGTAAAAAATTTAGCCATCACGGTTCATGAGATACAGCCTGATTGCAGACAGGCAGACTAACAGATGGACGGACAGTTGTGTCTTTGTAATAAGGTCCCTTTGGGTAAGTACGGAACCTTAAATGTCATAAGGCACAATTTACATTCCCGAGATAATTTGTAGCATTTGGATTCACTTAGTAGTTAAGTAGTAGACATTTCACTGATTTGCATAAAAATACCAATAGGGATTTCTTGTAAGAATCTTGTTACTATTGAAAAAGTACAGATAAAAACGATACCCTTTCGAAAATACGAAGAAAACTTGGGAAGACCTACGAAACTTCTTGCGCCGAAGGCTTCAATTGAGCTAGACTCCGAAGGGATTTGTGGGGTATAAAGGATCTATTGGCATCCAGTTAAATGAGATTTATAAACTCTCTACTTTTAGTACCTACATTTTTATTCATTACATCTCTTAGTACCCATCTGAGTACAATCTTGCCTGATGTAGGTAAAATACAGTTATTGAAATTTTGAAAACATTGTGAAACCATAGTCCGTATAATATGCCGTGTCCGTATGCAGCGTATAGACTACGTTAATTAATTAAATATTTATAATTTGTTAAATTTTGTTAATTAATCATATTCTGGAATGAAATTTTTTAGGCAATCCATGAAATGATAGGGATGTATTTCCATCTCCTCACGAGATATCTTAAAAATTATGTAATAATTTTTGATATTATTTAAGAAATTGTATGTAATGACATTTTTGAAAAGAGCAAGTGCCGAGTTTCTTGCCAGTTCTTCTCGGTGCAAACCTGCTTTCCGAACCTGGCGGTAGAGTTTTGACTTTTCATAAGGGCCTATTATTTGAGCCTATGTAAAAAATAAAGATTTTCATTTTCATTAGCAATATACTTATTGAAATATTTTATTGAATTTCATCAATTAAACAGCTTGATGAAGGTCGTTGTATAACGGGTTCCTATTCTATCCCACATTTTGTGGTTAATCTAAACAGAAGGGCAAGTATTATTCTGTCAGCTGTCTCCATCGTTGCGCTGTCGGCGATCAGCGATGCCTTTCAAACTTCCAAAAGATAGAAAAATATACTGGGTATGCAATCGAATTCTGCAGAAGCATGATCCACTCGTCCACTCAGGGTTTTCCAGTTTTTTACGTTGATTAAATGTGCGATGGCTCGGGCGAACAAGAATTTTAATATAACGTTAAAATGTTTGTTCAAAACGAAAAGGTCTCGTTACTCGTAGCTCTACGTAGTATGATGCTGATGAAAACTGCAAACAAGATTAAAGAAATTACAGAAGAGAAATGTGATCTATGAAAATAATATGTACCTACTTAGGTTTTTTATTCAACTACATTTGATAAGATTAAAAGAATTGTCAAAGAAAATAACAAAAACAATGGACTCTTGTTACACTTGTAACAAGATTGTAAAGAATTGAGGTCTTTATCACTTCTCCCCGTCCCTGTCCTACCCGCTCAAGTTAGCCGAGGTCAACACGGGGTGCCTATCACCACGATTACTCTCAAGTACCTCCTCTTTTACGCATACGCATTTTACGCATTTTTATACGCATTGTGTTTGAATGTTTTTGGAAACAAGATAATACAGACATTTTTGGAACGAAGTTCCTTATCGCGCGTTGCGAAAGGGGGCTTGATGGAAAAATGAAGACAAAAAGTTGTAACGACACTTTATGCTATAGTAAGCTAGTGTAAGTCATGCGGCGTGCGCATGTTTCTCTGTCTGTCTCTCTCTCTTATAGAAAGCAAGCCAGATATACTTCGTTCCATCTAGGTGTCCCTTGATCCCTCTCAAGTCTTTTTGTACGGTGCCGTTTATTTTTAAAAAAGAAGAACATTATTTGTCGTTTAAATATTACCCCAATGAGAATTTTCCATACACAGTGAGTATTAATAGTAAACGCATAAAGCTTTTATAGTAAACTAATAGACGTATACACATTACACAGGTACCGGCAGACTGCGCGAAAAAAATTACTGGTGCCAAAAATGTTTGTTTTCCATGGACCGCGATCCACGCCACAGATCAATATACTTGCTATTAGTCAGCACGCGAGTTTCCACAGAGAAGATTTCCACCATGTTGCGCCGTATTAGCGAGAATTTTGACAAATGGCGCATCTTTTATTAAGAAGGTTGTAGTAAAATGTTCAGATGGACTCATCCTCAGGGTCATATTGGTGAGTATAATACTACATTATGCCCGTGGCTTGCATGTGGATTTATTTCTTTACGAATCTCGCTAGAGCTGTAGATTTTTCTGGCGTAAAAAGTAGTATATTCGGTAATCCAGGGCATATGCTATATCCATTCTCAGTTTAGTGGTTGTAGGGGAGGGATTGGACAACTAGGAGACAAATTTACACTTGTTAAAATGTTTGTAGGTAATGTTTAAATAATTCGATTGCGGTTTTTGCTAGATACTTGAGGTTAGCAATATACAATATTCTCTATCACAGTACAAATATCCTCTCTGATATCCATGAAAAACATTATTACGTACAACTTTACAAGTACCAACAATATTACGTAGTAGTAGACATTGCAAGAAAAGCTTGTCTAAAAGAATGTATGCTTACATTTTTACTAAAATGTCTGGCGTCTTTTTAATATGGAGTGTGATTATGTAAATGTATTCTTGCATACGTGCTTTTATTTAAATTCATAATAGAAAACTAGGGAAAATGCTATACCTACGTATATTATAAAATCTGCTCATCCTACAATTCGTACGTACTTAAGGTTTGCATGAAAACAAATAAATGTAACGGGCAATTTAAAATGAAAACATGTTTTTTCATAGGTTTTTACTTAATTCATCCGTGAAGTTCACCATAAGAACGACTCGAGATGATCTTAATCATTCGAGTTCTATATTTGAAATTATAAATTAAAATTAATAGGAACCCTGTCTCTTCATGTAATTTATTAATCAAACGCTTATCAAAGTGTCACGGTAGGTAATCAAGCCCTAAATAAATTTTCGCCCTGAGCAGCCTGTTCAAATAGATAATGCGATTAACCTTTAACATTAATTAACGGCCGCTATTGCTGGTGCTCCGAAAATTCTGAATGAATAATAATTGGATCATTTGCTTTTCATACGGGTCCTTTGTTGGTAAATTATTATATATTTTCTTTCACTTTCGGATTCCAAAATGGTTTCATTAATCAAAGCAATTATTTACCGCTTCGTTTTGTTTGTATGTAGATAGGAATTAATTAAGTATGAAAGCGAGATTAAAATCGAAAGGTTCCTACTAGATGACATCACAGTTCTGCCTAAGGACTGAGTATAATACTCGTATCGTGCGTACCTAGATTTTATCGCCTCGATATGTTCGTGTCTCTATTGGTAAAGCACCCAGCCGCGATAGCTTTTTCGCGATAGACGTTTCAAATTCCGCCATGTAGCATAATTTTTGATTTTTAATCAATGTATAATTTGTGGTGAAACGAGATGTTTGCACTTTACGTCTTCTAAATTAATACGAATGACTACTTTCAGTTCATGAGTGCTTTATGGCAATTCGTTATTTGATACATTTCCATAATAAGATGGTTTCTTTCATGGCTTTTAATTTTTTAAATAAATAACTTAAGTATCGATTATCCCATACCAATGTTGACTTATCCTATCTGATGTACTGATCCAAATGTTTTTATTTGTCTATTTGCCTCAATTATGAGTTTTTTATAAGGGGCTATTAGTTTTTAAACGAGAACAACCGTGATTACCGGCATTTTCTTGCAATGCTCTAATAAGAGATCCATTTTGAAATTAGAGAGCAGCAGAGTTCTGTGAATTGAAGAGAATTTCTATTCGCGCCGTCATTAATTTAAGTGCGGTTTTAGAGCCAAATTGTTTCAGTCCCATTCGGGACGAGTTTGTGCTTTAGAATTTTTTGTTGATTCATTATGAGAAGCGAGACCATGGAAAATACGGGCCATCGAGCAAAATGCTTTTAAACAAGTTTTTGCTCGGTAATGATACAAATATATGATGGTATATAGCGCTGGTCTTAAACGTTTATATTTTGGCAAGTTAGGAATAACAGTTCCGCACATCTAATCCATTGAATTCTGGCAAGTAAAAAAAAATGCTAGATTATCTTTCACTTATCGCTGATATCAGTAACCTAAGCATGTACATAAACCCAATCAGTCTACTCTTGAGAAACAATATCACAAAAAAATATAACAATGTAAATATATCAATATTTTTTTCCCAATCGTGTTTCTGTCTCTAGAAAGACCAAAAATACAGTATGATATATATTTTGAAAATAATTACCTTTTTTGTTTGTTACTTTATTATTAAAAATGATAATAGTAATTGCCTTTATAGATTGTCTTTTAAACCTACGGTTCACTATAGGTAGCATAGTTCACTCGATAGTCACTACTCAGGTATGTTTTCCGTCAACATAAGAAACGTAAGATCATGATGAAATGCGCAATAATCACAAGAAAGATGAATGTTCAGAATTAGCAAACTCTTACACAAGCACTGTCGTGTTTAATGACTTGCCGTTGTGTTGGAGAGTGATGCGTCTACATTCCAGACAAGTGTTCATAAAACAAGCCTTTACCTGTTACTGCTGCTACTTGTCTTTTGTTTTCTACTCTGGGTATGAGTTAACTCTACACGTAACTCGGATTTCCACGACCTTTCATTCTCACTCTTACGAAAACGTTGGTGCGACAGGCAGCGTTGCGGAAGGATATAACAGAAAAACCACATTTTACCTAATTTAAAAAACCAAGCCAGTTCAACTATTTCCCTCTTTGAAGTGCTATTTGAAGTTGGTTTTTTGGAAAGAATTTTCCATTTTATTTTTTATTTTTAGTGGAAAAGAACAAATGCGCAAGGCATTGGAAAAATGCCCAAATCGCTTGAAGTATACTGGAAAAATTTAAAGAGTTCCCTCGATTTTAACCAAGATCCCATCATCAGATCCCGACCTGATGACTGCAGTCATAACTAAGCTGCAACAAATTGATGCTGCAACATTTTGATGACTGCAAGCAAATGCAATAGTAACTATAAAAAATCCCAAATCGCTTCAAGTATACTAGAAAAATTTAAAAAGTTCCCTCGATTTTAACCAAGATCCCATCATCAGATCCCGACCTGATGACGATAAGACAACCTGGAAAATATTACTCTTTCAAACAATACACAAATCACTTCAAGTGTGCTTATAAAATTTGAAGAGTTCCCTCGATTTTAACCAAGATCCCATCTTCAGATCCCAACCCGATGAACATAAGACAACCTGGAAAATATTACTCTTTCAAACAATACCCAAATCACTTCAAGTGTGCTTCGTGAGTTCCCTCGATTTTAACCAAGATCCCATCATCAGATCCCGACCTGATGACCATAAAACAACCTGGAAAATATTACTCTTTCAAACAATACCCAAATCATTTCAAGTGTGCTTATAAAATTTGAAGAATTCCCTCCATTTCTCCAGGATCCCACCATCAGATCCTGACCTGATGACCATGGGACCATCTGGGAAGTATACCCTTTCAAACAAAAAAATAATTTTCTAAATTGATCTTTGCGTCTTCGAGTAATCGGGGAGCACACAAAAAAAGATAAAAAGATTCCGACGAATTGAGAACCTCCTCCTTTTTTTAAAGTCGGTTAAAAAGAAAATGATATTATTTACAATTGGCCAATTGTCACAGAAGTTTGCAAATTGTTATTGTTGTTTTTGTTCGAAGATTTATCTGAAGTTTTGGAGATGACGGTCGTTACGGATAACCGCGCAAAGTTGAAAAGCGTCATTTATATCGCGAAATTCTGATCCTTATTTAAATAAGCGTGACACATAAGTAGGTATTAATTTACATAATAATAACTAATGATTCTTATACTACGCCATCGGTATAATATATAAAACTGTGTTGAAGCGAGTGTATTTTTTTTAATACTATTTAGGCTAGCGCTTGACAGTGATGACACACCTGATGGAAAGTGATGATACAGTCTAAGGTGGAACGCGCTTGCCTAGAAGACACCTATTCACTCTTGATTTAAAGGCGCCTGATTGTAAGTGGCAGGAAAGACACTGCGTGGGAGGGTATTACAGGCCTTTGCAGTGCGTATCAAGAACGAGGAATCAAACCGCTTTGTACACGTCTTTGGTACGTCGACTATGTATGATTTGACGTCCTTTATTTTCTAATAAGGGTAAACCTTTACAAATATTATCTATTCCTATATACACATTAGTTTCCCTTTGTGAACTGCGTGATTAATTAAGCAGTAGGTTCATGTACATTATACTTGCTACGCGAGGGCCTTATATAATCTACTATGTGTTAGGCTCGGTGTTGTATTGTAGATAATATATTCCCTAGACAACCTCTTTCATATTGGAGCTTTGATCCATTATGCTACCCTCTACTGAATTTATTTTCAATGTAGTGAATGTACTGTGCCTACCGCTGGATAATGTATCCCAGATTTTCATTGCTATGAATAAGATACTTATTATTATTTTCCTTTTCTGAAACATTAATTAAAAAAAAGTTATTTAAATTTTTCTTGTCATTATGTCTGTTCCGTTACGGCACGGAAGGGGATTCAGATCAAAACTCCCGCCATCCATGAGCGGTTTTCGACACTTGCATAATGCATAGACAACACGCAGCTTCACCAGCTGTCATGCATTTCGTACTGTCCAAACTTCCAAGAAGTGTCAACGTCACCGATGACAAAACCGACCAACCGCCACCTTCAAGTCGTTAACGCGTAATCAACGGTTACCGCGCGCGCGCCGCGTGTGAAAAATCGAAAAAACCCATTTTTCAACGATAAAACCCATCATTCCCTGCAGCACCAAGGTGGAGGTCATCGCGTGCAACTTAGGCAGTTCAAGGTACGTACGAGTGCATTGTAATTGTCTTGCATTTTCGAGTGAGAAAATCGTTTACCGGTCAGGCTTGGTCTGAATTCCCAATGTAGCATGGGCCTCTTATAGCAAATTGCTACAATGTCATTTAGTAACTTATTAGCCCAATTCAATTTAACATAATGTAGGAATTTTTGTTTAAAATTATTCTAAGCCATATTTACATAAGTTGTTAGAGGAAAACAATTTATGTGTTTAATATAATAAGAAAGTTTCCACTATGTTTCTTCTGAAAATATGAATAAAATAATAACCTTAAAAGTAATAATATAAGTTAGCAAAAGCTTTCTTGCGCTGAGCGAGAAAGTTTTTAACAAGGTTTTATTGCGAGTAGGAACGTTGCTGCGATTGTTTTGTATGACCTTCACTTGTTTAAAGACTTCTTAAGCTCATTGATAGACTTACAACTTTAAATTCTTTAATCTTTTGTAAACAAGTAGCCCACTTAAGTATAACAGTCAGCTTACATACAATCGCAACTAGTTTGAACCCGATTTAAAAGGAAGAATTTCTTCAGGTTGTTGAAATAAGAACTTTTTTGATTCGTTGTAGCTTAACTAATGACAACAATTTGATTGAACGAGTCGAGAGTAGAGTAAACGTAGTTTTTTTCTCTTCTTAAATAAATAAATAAATAAAACGTATTATTGTAACTACAACAATTAGACACCTAACTATTAGTGTGAGAATGAGAATAATAGTTTTTGAAAAATATACATTACAGTTCATTAGTGTTTCGCAAACTCAAATATGAATCGACCGATGTTGGTGTTACTTTTTGTCTTTGAATTCTCAGTTTGCCCAATAGGCAGATGTAATCAGATGGCAAGACAACGTGTGCGGGGCCAGCTTAATCAAATAATAATTTATTTAACTAGCGCTCAGAAAACTTGACAAAAGAAATAAAATAGTACGTGAAACGGCCTCCATATTTCGAACGCTGTCATGGCTACGTTGCTACGAAGCTACGGACCTACGTACTCCGTAGCAAAGCAACCACCATATTTCGTAGCAATACAACAACTACCGTAATTCTGGCTTAGCGATTGTATCTGCACACACAATTTATTATTTTGTGTACTACATATTTTTTGAAAACGTTTTCTTTGTTTTCGTTGACCAGCATATTTCCTTTGAATTACGTGTCCGACTTTTGCTGTACCGCAATATTGAATCGCGTAAAACCAAATACTCTTTTTATTACCCACGACGGAACGGAGTACGGGTATATGCGTTTAGGGTGAGAGACCGTTTGTACATTACTCTATTAAAAATATTTTATGTTTGATTGTATGTTAAATTGTTCACAAAAACCAATAATGCAAAAATATTTTTGTTTGTTTGTTTGTTTGTGTGTTCGTTTGTGCACATCAATGTTCCCATTTATTTCAAAGACGGCTTGACCGATTTAGATGCGGTTTTCTGTATAATGTTTGGTGTTCAGCGGCAATGGTTCTTAGATAGTTGTTACTAACATCGATCACCAGGGGGCGCCATAAAATACATTTATATTGCAAACGAATGTTCCCATTTATTTCAAAAACGGCTTGACCGATTTAGATACAATTTTCTGTATAATGTTTGGTATTCATTGGCGATGGTTCTTAGATAGTTGTTACGAACATCGATCACCAGGGGGCGCCATAAAAACATTATATTGCAAACGCATGTTCCCATTTATTTCAAAAACGGCTTGACCGATTTAGATGCAGTTTTCTGTATAATGTTTGATATTCATTGGCAATGGTTCTTAGATAGTTGTTACGAACATCGATCACCAGGGGGCGCCATAAAAAAACATTTACAGTGCAAACGAATGTTCCCAATACAGTTGTACACTTGGATACAGTTTTGTACAAAATACTAGTGAGTCATTGCCAATGGTTTGTAGATAATAGTTCTTGTGATTGAACAGCAGAGGGCGCCACAATAAACGTATCTGTATGACTTGGAAGGGAAATTCTCTGTTTAAATATATTTCTAGTAAATTCCTTGTGTTAGTGATTGGGTTTGTTTGAACTAGTCTCAAACATTAAATTTGGTGACGAGGGTCTGACGATGCAAGATGGGGCTGATTAGCGATGCATATTAATGGTAACTAGTAAATACCTCGAGTTTAGGCTCATTTGATTTGGTTAAACTATTCTAACGCATTAGGCTTAGTGGCGAGGATTAATGAATGAATATGGCGCATTTACCCGGCAAGAGGGCCATGGCCCAGGGCGTCAGCCTCCGTTTTTCTTACTTTATTAGAGAAATTCCCTGTGTTTAATGTGTTATCTTTCTATTAAACACGTATTGTGTATACAGTCTAGTAAACAGGGATTCGTATGTTTGAACTAGGCCCAAACCTTTAGATGTACATCATACAACTAACCCTAGATATATGTACATACATCTAGGGTTAGATGATGCCTTCAGACGCTGCATAGAGGAGTTAATGGCTAGTTTGAAGATTAATTTTAATTTTTTAATAATAATATCTTTTAAATTACATTAATATATTAATCGAAAAACTATAAAACAAGTGGAAAATTAAAAAATTTTAAAACACCCACGACTTTTGCAGACTTGTAATTGAAAAAGGATTAAATAATTTTTTTTAAACTCCCCGACTAAAGGAAAGTAAGAACTAAGAACCTATCAGTATAATTACAAATCCAAAAAAATCCGTCGGAGCTGCCATTGCTATTTTCGTTTCCAATATCAATTAATGAAATTAGTAAGCATTGATAAACTGCCGGTAGGTATATGAGAAGTATCAAGAAATTGAATTAGTCATCAACTGGTAAACAGCACCATCAACCGTCACAGGCAGAACACAGCAGCTCCGGTGGATTTTCTTGGATTTGTAATTATACTGATAGGTTCTTAGTTCTTACTTTCCTTTAGTCGGGGAGTTTAAAAAAAATTATTTAATCCTTTTTCAATTACAAGTCTGCAAAAGTCGTGGGTGTTTTAAAATTTTTTAATTTTCCACTTGTGGCGACTGTATTGCTAGAGATTGCTACTCATACGTGTGGACGTCAATATAGTCGCCTCTGTTTCTATTGACTTAGTGAAGCAATATAGTTCTTTGTGGATATCTAACGTAGCGTAAAATCCTTCTAGAAATTCAACACGAGCCGAGGCGATTATTATTTTATTAGTGTTTTCGTCATGTATGCGATTATGATGAATAAAAATACTTGAAGCTAATGACGATATGCAGCTGTAGATATTGTAACTTCGAACGGGTAAGGGACTCCAATCGGTTGCTACACAGCATCACTACGTTCCGTCTTCATCATAAGGGTGGTAAACATCTACAGCCGAGTTAGACATACAAAAGACGAAATAAGGAAATGCAGAAAATACAAATTGGAGTTTTATAAAACCTGGATCAAACTGGCTTTGGTAAACGTTAGTTCTGAATAATTTCAAATTTCAATATTCAAAATGGAAACTATTTGGCTTTACCTGGGATTTGGCTTATCTACGTGCCATTTTGTACGAGTATTTGGAATAGCATAAGAGTCAGATTGAATGTCTATTGAATAATAATAGAAACTAGGTAGGCTCATATTGTTTTTACACACTTAATATTATAATATTGTATTATATATAGCACAGGGGATCCAAGTGTGGAGTTCACAGGCTTCATCTACCTACCTTACCTATGTAAAAAAAATATATGTATAGGTACTTAGGACCTGTAACCTGTCTTAGGACCTTAGTGACCTGTGTTAGGAACGTATGGGTGAATGCAGACCACCTAAAAAGCTCATGGTATCACACCCAGATGGACGCAGAAGTGTGGGTCGGCCAAAGCTTCGATGGCTCGATGGTGCTCGGAATCGGCACACGGAATTGGAAAACGAGCGCTAACGATAGGGATAGGTGGCGAAATCTTGAATAGACCCGGGCCAACAAAGGGTTTTGTAAGTTTAGCGTTATGGTCATGCAATTGGGTATTACACTACTGTTAAATTTCATAAAAAAAATATTACTTTATTATAACAAGGATACAAATAATGACATACCTACACTGAAAAAAGTATTAAAATCCAACAAGGATTTACAAAGTTACAGGCATTTTAATTTTGAAGTGGGAGGGTCTTCTCTCCCTTTCTCGCAAAAAGAAAATTTGTATGAAGCCGCACAAAACTACTACGGCTTTAGTAAGGTGTGACGCCACAATTCAATGTCGTCTGTCTGTGTTTAATCAGGAATATTTGAATGCTTATAACTTTTTTGTTATTTGATCGATTTAATTAGTATGAATAGTAATGAAGTAATCACAAAATTGGAGTCAATTACCCAGTTGAAGTTCATACAATAAAAGCTTCACTATCATGCAGTTACAAGGGTCACTCGACTGTTATGGTCACGTATGACGTCACGACATCAACCAACTTCTGCAATGTACGTATTAATGAAGGGTACGTCGCCAAATAATTTATTCATGTATATGAATAATTTTTTTTTCTCTGCACGTTAACAAAAATTACAATACAAGTTAGAAGTGCAAAAGTATAAAGAAAATTACTGCAACATTGAAGAAATTTTAAGTTTAAAGATCGAAGAATGGCCGGGTGCGATAATTCCAATAAAGCGAAATACCTGAAGTATGAAATTTCTAATTTCGCTTTCTTGGATATCGAAAGAGATTTCTGTAAGTGAAACTGATTTTGAATTGTTTATGATGTTCAGTAATTTTCTTTGATATTCGTTTAAACTATAAAAGTCCTTAGGTTCCACAAGAAATCAAGAAATATTTGTTTTTTTTCGTGTTTTGCTCGTATTTTCGTGTAAGGAAAATACAAGAAAATACTTTCGTTTTCTGTATCTGAAATTGTGCTTTCTTTTATTAATTCTTTTTATGAATAAAACAAACAACGTGTGCCGGTCAGCTAGTCATATGTAAAATTGATATAAATATTGTTATAAAACTGTTACGAAATGAATTGAGAGTGTCAGCTTCCTTTAATGAATTACCGAGTGCAGAGAATTTATTACATACCTAGTTGAATTAAGATAGTTGCTGACATCCCTATAATTAAGTTTCTCGAGACTGGAGATATTTCATGTGGCAGAGTGCTCCCTAATTTATTCATGGTGATTTAATAGCAAGGTTGAAGGGTAAATATAGTTCAATATTTCGTACCGCCCGGTATACAAAATTCATTATAACTTACCTAACTCCGACTGCGAAGGCTTTACGGTATGCATCAGTTATCTTTTTTTTTAATATCAGAAACGAGGCTACTAGTCGGTACAAGTAGCTACTATCCAGCGTTGCCAGATTTTTTCTTCCTGAAGTTAGGATTTTTGAACTTTCTGAGTGTAAAAAGCTGGATTATTTCTTCGAAAGCGGGACATAGAAAGAAAAATTGGTCAAGTGCGAGTCGGGCTCGCGCACTGAGGGTTCCGCACTATCAAGACCAATTCTCAATAGTATTAAAGTAAACTAACCAGTAAACAACGCTGCCCACCAAATTCCGCGAGTTAAATACGTGCAACGCCATCTGTCGTCATCAAAGTTAACCAAAATATTAGACTTGTTGAATATCAATTCATCACGTATTAAAAAAACTACTCACTAGATCTCGTTCAAACCAATTTTCGGTGGAAGTTTGCATGGTAAGGTACATCATATATTTTTTTTAGTTTTATCATACTCTTATTTTAGAAGTTACAGGGGGGGACACACATTTTACCACTTTGGAAGTGTCTCTCGCGCAAGCTATTCATTTTAGAAAAAAATGATATTAGAAACCTTAGTATCATTTTTTGAGTTTCAAGTCTAAGTATGGGGCACCCCCAAAATTTATTACTTTTTTTTAAATTTTGTGTGAAAACCTTAATGCGGTTCACAGAATACACCTACATACCAAGTTTCAACAGTATAGCTCTTATAGTTTCGGAAAAAAGTGGCTGTGACATACGGACGGACGGACAGACAGACATGGCGAATTTATAAGGGTTCCGTTTTTTGCCATTCGGCTACGGAACCCTAAAAACGTATGTTACCTATATGAAATTTTTAATTATTTATCTTTTACCCTATCGTTATATAGTTGTCTTATTGGTCTTATAAATAAAAAAAATCAAAAAGTTTTATTCATTAGACAAATATAGGTTCAAGTTGAAACATTCAAACAAATAGATAGTCTGTGAAGTGAGTGTTACAAATTGCTACTTAAGAGTTATCCCCGAAAAGCGGGACTGAACCTGTCTCGCGCGGGACATTAATTTTCATTTAAAAATCGGGACGTCTGACAATGCTGCTACTATCTGTACATCTAACTTGTATCGATATATAAGTATAGATGTACAGATAGAACTGCAGTAAAATATACGCAATAACGCAATTTTAAGGCTCTGTAATCCACGGACGAAAAATGGTGAACTCACTGAATGGTGAAGAACTTTTATACCTACTATTTTTAAAGTCCATTTCTAATGAGGTCGACGGAGCTTCGGAATAATTATGAACTAATTAAGACCCCAGCGTTCAGAGATGTTATA
Source organism: Coenonympha arcania (assembly GCA_036785405.1). Taxonomy (NCBI): domain Eukaryota; kingdom Metazoa; phylum Arthropoda; class Insecta; order Lepidoptera; family Nymphalidae; genus Coenonympha; species Coenonympha arcania. The sequence continues at coordinate 8,173,346 of CM072061.1, forward strand.
AAATTAATACGAAATTAAAAAGTGTCTGAATTTGAAAATGAAAATATTTCCATCTGATGTAGGTAATATTTACCAAATTATTTATAACTGAGCTTACGTTTTTGTTCTTTGAAGGTGGCATGTACCATCCGACATGATTAACTGCAATTCTGCCAATCAATGGGTATTAAACAAAATTATTGTTACTTATAATTTTGTTCCCTGTAAGGATGGAAAGCTGCGATCAGGTAAACGAATTGTAGGTTTTTTCTGAATCTTGTACTTTTCAGCGTACTTATTTAAAACTAGCTGACCCGGCAAACTTCGTTTTGCCTGTTATTTTTTGTCAACATTTAATTGAACGCGGCCGAAGCCTCTCGCTGGATCAAATATAGTTAATTGAATTTCATCTCAACCCCACAATAGCTGGGTTAGGGTTTCCTCTCAGAATAAGAGAGGTTGTTTAGTAAGTACTTAGATGAAGACCAAAAAAGAAATGAATGGATCGTATGGAAGAGTATTGCACGTTGACAGCAGAAGAAGAGAATGGAAGAAGACTCCATGGTAAAAATTTAGAATCGTTTGGCAGGAGTAGGGGGACGGGAAGGGGGAAGGGGGGGAGAGGGGGGGTGTCCCCTAACCCCCGATACCACTCCCTGAAAAGGTATTGCACCATTCTTGAACAAATTTAAAAAGATGAAAATAATTAAAATGACGATGATGGAGTCGCTTCGTCGCGGAGAGAAGCGAAAGGGGAAGGGGTGGGAAGAAAAAAAAATGGGATTTTTTCCCCCCTCCCAAGCTAAAACTTTCGACACGAAGTAGTTTTTAAGAAATATTTTTTTTTTTAATTATGAAGTTTTGAATTCAATTTTGCTGTTATAATTACTGAAATACATGTTTTGAAATGGGCATTGTAGCCTCAAGAAGAAGTAAAGGAAAACCCTTTATCCATCACCATCTACCTCTCACCCCCCTAAGGGTCAGTCGACAGAGCTTTAAAATCTTGAGGTTAAGACTCTTTTAGCCTTCAGTCTTTTCCTTACCCTTTTTTGGCTCGGTCTATTTCTGGGTGGTCATAAAAGAAAATAACCACTCAGAAGGATCCTCTTCGTCACCTATCCGTTATCCGAGTCGAGGTGCCCCAAGTCCCGAGCTCGCTTCGCTCGCTCAAGATCCTAAGTGGTTTGTGTCAAAAATTTAATACTACAAATAACATATTTAAAAAGTTCTGTGGCCTATTTTTTTTTGTCGGTACAACCAAATATATGTGTGGTGTTCCATCTCGTCCTACTGTATCTCCCGAAAGTCATTCTTACTCCGATGAAAGACTTCCTGATGTATACTGACCGCCATATAGATTGATTTTTGAAAAGCTCGAAAACACTGCGTTACCTCGTAATGCGAATAGTATTGTTCCAAACCTCTACCAAATACAACACCTTTCTCCCCCGAACTCCTGCCAAAGGAAAGTAAATCCAACCGCGATTTACCAAGTTTCATCAGTACTAACAAATATCTGTAAGAAGTTTGGTGAATCGGCTTTAAACAACTCCAAACAATTGCGCTAAATCGTTAGTCGGTTGCATTTATGTTCAGCTGAAAGAAGCCTCGGTACCCATCTCGCAGAAAGCTTTGAAGCCCCAATTCATTATGAATTATATTTCAAGTTCGTTCATAGGATACACCTATGATTTCAGCTATTTATCTGATTTTCGATCAACGGCCCCGAGTATGAAATCCCAAATATTTCCGACGTTATTCTCAGTACTCGAAGCTGATGGCCGTCCAGCTCGTGGGTCATCAATTATTCTGACCATTTTTTAACGATTGTATACGATGGAGCAGATCCTACTTCTTTGTCATTCTGTTTCAGCGTTAATCCTTTCTTGAACAAATACTTGACATCGACGTAATTCGACGATTTTCTCCCATGCTAACAATCGGTATTATAACGTTATTTGCATATCAAATAAATTAAATAGACCAAAGAGGTCGGACATCATACTCCGGCTACAAATTTCGAAACAAACTTGTCAGAGGTGCTGACGTGACAGAAATGAAATGTTTACATAGCAACGCCATTAAATAAATTTATTAATTTTATTTTCAATTAGAAAATACTCGATAATCCTAAGTCTCCACGTATAAGTCCTCGACTCGGATCGATTATTTTTTTACGCTCTTTCATTAATTGATGTGCGATTCGTTCGATTCCACCATACACCGGTACCGCCCTTGGTTTTTGTATGGGAAAATAAAATCGGCCAGGGCCAGGGTTTAGCATTTTGGGAGATCAAATATAGATAACAACCCGCTCCCCGACCCAGAGATCACACCCCGAAAGTTTCACAACGATCGATCCAGCCGTTTAGGAGGAGTTTGGCTACAAAGAAAATCGAGAGAATTTTATATATTAGATTAACTTTTATCCCCTCTCCTAAGGGAACCATGCTGAATTTCGGGATAAAAAGTATCCTATGTCCTTCCTCGTAGTATGAACTCAAGTCATACCAAGTTTCATTGGAATTCATTCAGTAGTTTCGGCGTGATGCGCGGCCGTGATACAGAAAGACAGACAGACAGACAGACAGACAGACAGACAAAAATGAAAAAAAATACAGTTTTGGGTTCAGAACCGATTTTAGAGTGCCCTCGAAAAAAAATTTTCAAAATATCTTTAATGTACAGAATTTGACCTGTTACAGATTTATTATAAGTATAGATATTTTACCGGAAACAAACAATGAAACCACTGTAAAAAAATTGGTTGTCTGAAAGTCGGTTTACGGACGATAGATTTACGTGCTAACGTCATAATCATAATCATTATGATAATCATAATCATAATCATAGTCATAATCATTATTTTATGTAATTTTTATCGTGTCTCTTTATCGCTTGTTGCGCGCTCTCGCTTGCACGCACAGGCTCAGGTGGAACGTTACGCGGAACGTTACTATTTTTCATGAGTGTTTATAGTGTTCATCAATTTATAAGACGTTATCACGTCAAAATCTGAAAGTAAGTAAGTCGCAGGCCAGTACCCAGTGTAGTTAAGTGCAATGTATCTATTATATTTTTCTATAGAGATACCTAAATTTTTTTTGCCGGTCATACGGAAAATGCTCTATTTAGTAATAATTTATACTTTAAGCAAGCGCTCAGTGACAATTTGGCATCAACTTTAGACTGTAGTGCTTACGAAATCAGTATTGCAACAGAAAGCTGTATTAATTATATTTATTCATGAGTAGCGAAAATCGAATTTGAAATTTCAAGAGCGAGACAATTACTGCGAATTATTAAAATATGAATGAAGTTCATTGAATCAGTTTTGTGCATAAAAATAGTACAGTATTTTCGAAGCTATGTATTAAGTAATGAGTAGGTAAGGTACTATAGGAGTAATTCTTTTATTTAAAATCAGCGCATTTTTGACAATGCGCTGATTTTACTTATAGGGTGGTTCATTTTAAAAGTATTTGATTACTAAAAATAGTTCTTTGCCGTCAAAACTGGCAAACTTTGCCTGGCTAGAATTTTAAACAACAAGAAACGCTGGCACCAACTCTTAGCACCAACTGCTTAAAACACACAACGTTGGAAAATACACCTCAAGTACACCTTAGTACAACTTATTGGAAATCCTTATTTGCTTGTCAAGATATATTAATCTTATATCCAATTAACGCAATAATATTAAATTCTGTAAGTGCCGGCAGGTTTACCGATCCCAACGGTATCGGAAAACCATTAACGATATCTAGACTTAAGTAAAATAAGTCGCAGGGAAATTAAACCTTCCTTGTGGGATCGCGGAAACATATGTAATTAATTCTTTGCAGTATATTATGTAATTAATCAATAATTAAATTAACGTGTACATTTTTAGGTGTTTTGGTCGGTAAAAAACCTGTATTTAAGTACATAGTTCGGCTTTCCTCGGATAGTTTCACTGTTTACGGATCCTTTTGTGGTATGATCTCACTTGTAGTTAAATTAGTAAATGAGGTTTTGGTCAGATACAACGATACAGATTTCCTGAAAAAAAAAAAAATAATTTCATGTAAGTATAAAAATTAAAATCGTCTTTCCAGCAAACAATACAGCCTTTTGTAAGCGCTCTACGACGTAAGTGGATATTGGAGGCATTTGCATGCCAATGGGGATGATTTAGTTAGATCACGAAAAAATAATAAAAATAGAATTTTTCACATATTATACTGTACTGTATATATTATTTAGTACTGTGACCACAAGAGCAGTGAACTCTATTTTCTAATGTTTTATGTTACGCTACAATTAAAATCACACACAGTAATAAAATCCTTTATGGCGTTATTTTTCCTGTTCAAATTTTTTTTCTGTCAGAAAAATCATGTCAGGGTTTAAAGTAGAAAAACATCTCTTGTTCTTACAGCTGGACTCGGAGCACTCATTAATCTTTCATTCAGAGCATTTTCCATTGGCATAAACGGTGGATCGAAGACTCAGCTGCTAAAACGTTTCACTCCAAGTACGAATATATTTCACCTCTCGTTTTCTAAGGCGTTCTTGTTAAAGGTATACGACGACATACTCATACTAGTTATTATAAAGTGAGAAATGATGATTTCGTTAAAAGTCTTATTCCTAGTAGTGATAGAAATAAACTTAAAGATTTTTATATCATTGCAATACACCTTGCAGTGAGATAATCTATCCGTCTTTATATACTTTATTAAGTAATAATTAAACTAGGTAGGTATATCAGATAGAATTAATTATACCGAACACAACATACACATCACATCAAAGATATTCTAAAGATACGTTACATTCATACTAAGCGACGTCACAGAACACTATTACTATTTCTGTGAGCGACGTTCAGTTCTGTTGCGCACTGACACACGCCAGACACGCGTATACCCTCATTCTCCGCAGCTCGCGGACTGAACGAAAATTACACTGATTAGGGTAACTTGTCGGCAACAAATACCGCGCGTACGTATGTAGTATGTATCTACCTCTTTTAACATAGAATATCTTTGCATTACATACATTAAGTTTAAGATAATAATCCTGTAGAGTAGATAAAGAATTTGAATTAAACTTGGCATGATTTGAGTGGTGCAACTCACTCGGTTTAGATGTTATATTATACCTACTAAAAGTGGCAACTTTTTGTGCTACGTTAAGTCACACAACAGCATTTTAGGGTGTCGTTAAAAATAAAAATAAACGAACCTCAAGCTCCGCCTACCCTAAAGGGCTGCTCCGTTTCACCAAATCCATTCGAGTTGGCTTCATTTTATGTGAAAATGACATTTTATACGCTACGTAATCTCGAATATGACTTCGAGGAAGATTTTGAAACCTTAATGGTTTCAAAATCTTACCAAATTTTAACACCACACCATATTTTAAAATTTCAATAATATAATCACACAAAATTCATACTATGTATTGTTGTAGAAGGATTTATGACTCATTTAAAAAAAATAATACAAAAAATCCCATTTAAAACACATGATAATTCTATTTCTTTTTTAAAAAAAATAATAAAAAAAATCCCACTTAAAACACATGATAATTCTATTTCTTTTTTTTTAAAAAGGGAACCGCCTTCAAAAAACCAACCCACTGAAAAGCAAAAAAATAATTTTCTAATAAATCTGGGTATACTTACCTACCTACTTAGTTTTTGAAGTCGGTGCTAAATCAAAATTTGTAATTCATTTTGAGTATGGCTAATGGCACCGACTTCAAAAACTAAGTAGGTAGGTAAGTATACCCAGATTTATTAGAAAATTATTTTTTTGCTTTTCAGTGGGTGGGTTTTTTGAAGGCGGTTCCCTTTTTTAAAAAAAAGAAATAGAATTATCATGTGTTTTAAGTGGGATTTTTTTTATTATTTTTTTTTTTAAAAAAGAAATAGAATTATCATGTGTTTTAAATGGGATTTTTTTATTATTTTTTTTATTTCATACTTTTTAGTGATAAGTATAGGTTTTGGGCTAATTAATACAACCTTATCAATTTATTCTAGTGGTAGGTTTTTAGTGATAATTATACTTACCACTAAAAACATATCATATCATATGTAACTTTGACATACCTACTATTATATTTAATATGCTGTATGCCTAATGACGAGGAATGTTGTTTCGCGATAGATCAAATAGATCGGTCCAGCCAAACGCGAGATAATCACGGACAAAACTAAATACCAATATGGGGGTTAAACAGAGAACCTCTTTTTTTGAAGTCGGTCAGTGAAAAACATATTTTAGTCAACTTGAGAATCACTATCTCTTTTGAAGTCTGTTAAAATCTACACTGTAAACTAATTATACCGATCGCAAGCGATTTTCCGTTGAGGAGTTCCGCTCTCCATCTCCGAAGATATTCATTAGATCTTGACCAAATTGAAATGAGTCTACCTGTGATGTATGGCCTACCTTATAAAAAAAGAATCATCAAAATCGGTCTCGCCGAACTTGAGATAATCGCGAACAAACTTAAATACAAATATATCTATAAAACTAAGAACCTCTTGTTTTTTAAGTCGGTTAATATACTAAAACCTTCTCCAGAATGTAACAAACACATTCCCGAAAACCGCATCAAAATCGGTTCAGCCGAACGCGAAATAATCGCGGACAAACATACATACATACATACATACATACAAACATACATACAAACATACGGGTCGAATACAGAACCTCCTTTTTTTTGAAGTCGGTTAAAAACATGCGCATTTAGAAATGGAGACTTATTGGATGTATGGATCTTATACCTTATATAATATGCATTTTTAATGACAATGAGGAAAAATTAACATCAATTTTCCGGTTTGTGATTTTACATATTTCACTAAATGCTTATATTTATTTACTATCCAAAACTGTACAGATAAAATCTTCAATTAAATCTGCATAAAGTTTAGGCTAGTTTAGTATGCGGCGAGTGGCTAAAACACCTGGCCTGAAAAATAATATATTCTTGCAATTTCAACCGCTTTACATATGAATATCATTGTACAACGTGCTCGGTGTAAAGCCGATTAAACATTACTCGTTTTATGCTCGTGCTACTACGCTGGCGGTGTAGGTTAAGCGAATGTCACCGCGGAAACAAAGGCTTATTTTCGTTTCGTTACACAATAGTGTAATCAAATGGCCGCAAGCGCAAATATTATTTAGGCTTTACGTGGATTTAAACAAATCTTTTTGAGAATTTACATTTGAATTAAATTCTTTATTTAACTTCTAAACTTACTTTACCCGCGTAACTGTAATATATATAACTGATTCGCTTCTCAAATCTGGATTTTTTTAACAATGTAGGCTAGCGCTTGACTGTGATCACACCTGATGGAAAGTCATGATATAGACTAAGGTGCCACGCGCTCGCCTAGGAAATGCATATGCACTCTTGATTTGAAGGCGCCCAGGTTATAGGAGTTGGGAAAGACAGTGCCTGGGAGTGCATTCTAGACTATTGCAGTGCGTATCAGAAAGCTTCGTACGTGTCTAATGGTACGTCAACTATGTAGGGGTAAAAGCCTTTCCGATGTCTTGCCGTTCTATGGTGAAACGGTGACGGGGGAACCAAATTAAATAGTTTCTGAACATACACTCCGAAATACCTTACCTACCTGTCTAGACGAGCAACCTTACGACGAAATTTAAGTAAAAATTTATAAACCTAAACTGAAACTTATTTTGGTATTGAGTGACATGAAAGTACATATCTATACATTTCAAAACGATCACGCATTGGAAACGGAAATCAGCACCAAAGCCACATTAATTACCTACAGAGCCTTCGCCAAGTTGGATAGATAGTTGGTATTTCAACATTGATTAGCAGTTGTGGGAATTAAAGTTTTCATGGACGTGGATCGCCGTACTTTGCGGTTTTGTGAGACTAGATAGTTTTCTCCCTTTGTATTCTGTCTTTATTTCGTCCTAACTAGAGGTAAGCGAATGTTTATAAAGTATGCTGTATCAGGAAGAATTTCAGGAAAAATAAATAAGTGGTATTTTATATTTACTCGCGTCACTAAAGAAAGGGGGAAAATGTAAAAGCTCCCTACAGTGTCTTTGAGAGTTATCAAGGAAAGTCTCCGTAAACTTACTTACATGAGGGTGACATTCCCGTGGTTAGCTTAAAAGGGGTCGCTCAATTTAATTTACAGAGTTTCCATCTGTTAGAAGTTTGCAATTGAAATTTTAGTTAATTCTGCAGCCGCTCAGCTCATCAATCAAACTTCTTGTAATTGTTTTACCAAAGTTATCTTAAAGCTTTTACAGTAATATAATATAACAACTAGATATATTTCTATAGGTAAAAGTACCTAAGTAATTATAATAATTTCACGAAGGAAAAGAACATTTACAATAAAATTAATACTAATTTTCGTGTCTCCTTCCTAAAAAAATGAGAATAATAATATGTAAGAACAGAAAATCATTTTCAGCAGAGGGGTTAGTACAGGTTTTATTATGAATTTCGAGTCGAATCGCATCGCACGAACGAATCGAATGTCTCCATACATTTGCAGCCAGCACCATCTATTGACAGCCGCATGTCAGTGACTGTCCATAGATGGCGTTGGCTGTAAATGTATGCAGGAATTCGATTCGTTAGTGCGATGCAAGTCGACTCGAAATTCGTAAAAAAACCTGCACTAACCCCACGGGATGTTCTTACGAGTTGACGTCACGCACGAGTGTTGATTTATGTTTGGAAGCACTGGAAGTTTCACCAATAACGTGAATTTATACTATCCGTTCAGGAAAGGCGCGGCAACTATCTCGATGTTAATTGACGAGCGTAAATAAATAAAGGTTACGTATCATTCAATCACAAAGAAAATGCTGCGTTTTAAAGAAATAAATAAATACTACTTTTCATCACTCATACACGGAAAGTAGGTCTGAAGTTGCCTGAGAAGCGGGTTGAAAGTAATACTTTGCAGCCCTAGGGAGAATCGTTTTCAACTGACAGCTGTCAAATAATTTAAAAAAACTAGTTGTCACATTTTTATTGGAGTTCAAATGAAACACGACATACCCGAGTGCATCCATAGACAAGAAGAAAGATAGACTTTATTCATAAAGTAAAGACAACTGATTCATAGACATTCATAGACAATCATAGACAATACTTGACTATTAAAAACCTAAATGCATAGCCCGCCGGCTAGGCCAAAGAAAAAAAAAGGCGGGAAAGTGGCAAGTGGCAATCCGATCTTCATTTGTTTTTCGAGTTGTAGAGTTTTGTTTAGGCTTCTGTTTAACAGTGATTTTTATTGACACAATTATTCAATTTTCTTTAGCTAATTTCTATTTTTATTTTGACTTTCCTTATATTCGTAATGAAAAGCACAGTGTTTACCTCGGGATAAAGACTTATTTAGTCCCTCGAACTATTTAGGCCCCCTCGCTACGCTCGGGCGCCAAACCCCGTCTCGGGACTAAATAAGTTACTTTCATCGCTAGGGTAACAATGTACTATTTCATTGCTTCGTACTCAGCTTTATCTCCGCCTTTGTTTTTAATTTGTATTTATTCATCAAAATGTTTTCTTATTTTAACATTTTATATTACGTTTTACTGGATACAAATTATTTGCAAACTTAAAACAAAACGTGTCCAATGTTGAAGTGCAATTATATTTAAAAATACTGCTGCTATTTTTATTTAGATTAAAAAAATTCCTATACCTATTTTCCATAAAGCTCGGTACTTATTTTCCATAAACCCGGATAATAGGTATTGAGCTCCAATTCAAAGAAACGAGGTTATGATGTGACGTGACTTGCGGAGAGATACGCATTTAAAACGAGCTCGCACAAGACGCTAATATCCTGCGCTATTCCATTCGACTGCTGTGAGATTTTGGTGAGATTTATTCTCTACTAGAACCATTGAACAATGAACATGCATAATTTACGGTAATATTGTGTAGAGTCAGCTAATATTCTCGAGAGGCGTGGGTTATCTTGGTCACACATGCCATTAAGTCGTAGTAAAGTTACAAGAGCAGTGATTATTCAATAGTTTTGACTTTTGTTCCATTCCCTGACGCACTTCTCGGGCTTTTCAAATTGTTATGTTCATTTATTGCAACTAAATATATAGCGGTGAAAAAAAATCGTTCAACACCGGAAAGGTCTTTATAATGACGTGTTTAGAAGTATACGTCTACGTAAGTATTTAGATCACTGATAAGAAAACTCAGGATATGGGCATCCGAACGATTTACGTAAACCTTTTCCTTACAAGCAAATCTGTCAAAATTCTATAGGTCGCCGCTGAGCGAACTACAGCGTGGCCTTACTGTTGGTGACAAAACAAGTATTTTTGACACCGATAAACTAGCGACATTTTTTCTCGCCGTCCATCCTGCCTAGGGTATATGTCTATTAGTTAGATACTATGTATAATATTGTGTAATTAGGTACACTTTTTCTTGATGTGCAAAAATTTCCGAAGTAGAATATAATATAGGGGTAGGTGACGGCAAAGATCCGACGCCGACGGTTTAGTTCGTTGCTATAAACGGGGCCACCCGCTTTTACCACGTTTGTTTACATTCACGTCTCGTGAGTTATATTTTCAAGTTAACTTGGCATACTTAAGCTTGTATTCCCAACTTTGTACGGTCTGTAGTTTTTGGTTGAAGAGCCTGATTATTCATAACTGCATGGAAATAATATGACGTACTTAGTTTAGACTTCTACCAATAGAAAGGCGCGACCATAGAATTTTGACAGATGGCACTACTGTTTGATTATACTGATTCGGATGCTCATATCCTGAGGTTTCTTGTCGGTGCTTCTACCTCATCATTGCAAATTTCCTACGGTTGCAGTATCATTATAACTTATAACTTACATATAGTCATGGCTTTTATGATTAACAAAAGCGTGGACACAGACTGTTGTGGATGTGAATATGAAAGGTAGACGTCTTATTTCTAATTAATTATTAACTTATTAAGGACTGATTTTTCAATCGCCAGATAAACGTTTATACTAAGGAATAAATATGACATTTTGAGAGGTTTTGTGTGGCATATGTTTCAAATTTATTCCTCAGATAGTTTATCTGGCGATTGAAAAATCAGCCCTAAGAAGCATATTTAAAATCGGAAGGAATAGAAAATACAGCAGATGAATCGATCCAAACCAGCACACAAGCAGCTACGTAGCGTCGGAGCTTTCTTACTGTCACTGCAGACTTCCAGCCAAGATTAATGGTAGTAGATGTGGCTAAAAATAGAACAGCGTATCATCGCACCAAATTACAACATCACAGTTACAAGTCTATTCGTTTGTAAACAAAGAGGTTTCACTAAATTTATTTTTGTTCTTCTTACTCTTACAAATACGTTGGTGACTGTGACATGCAGCGTTGCGCAAGAATATAACAGAAAAAACGACGTTTTACCTAATTACTTACTAAAAAGTAAAAACTAAGCCAGTTATCGAAAACTCGTTCTGTGCCTTTTTTGGATATTATTATTACGGATTATTATTAAAACAAAAATTACGAATACATTTGTTTACACGTTTAAATTTTAAAGTTATTGTATTTATAGTCTTTAAACTGTGAGTCACTAAAAATCGCTTAAACACGCCGTCTACGCCGTTAAACACGTAATTTAAAAGAAAGTAATAATTTGTGTGCGTTTACACTGGGATATTTGCCATGTTTTAAATTAGATAACGTCCATTGGAGTTTAATACTCAAGTTGGTATGTACATTATGCCATTGAAAATATTATGTAAACGAATTATAAAGTCACCAACTAGAGGCGTGCTACAAAACCAATCATTTTAAAAGGTCATCATTATTTTCCTAGCAATCCTCGAAGTGAAATGTAAATAAACAATGTGAATAATGCAGACGCGGAGCGAATGTTGAGCTAAGGAAATATTTATATTCAGAGAGGCATCTTGAAATACTGCAAGAACATTGCGTCTCTGTCGCGTAGTTAGAGCTTTCAGTATACTTAGGTATGAGTGATATGCAAAAATTATTTAACGAAAAATAGTTCATCTATTTGTTTCTGTAATTTTAACAATGAACACGTATTGAGTGCTGCATTGATTTCTTACGGACGTACAAATGTAAGCAAATACCGACCGCCAAGCGTTCCGGTGCGATGCTGTGTAGAAAACGTTGGGGGGTGAGTTTACTTTACTTACTCCTTTCAAGTTAGTACGATAACATCTTCGGCTGCATCACTCCTTACCATCAGGTGAGATCGCAGTCATGGTCAAGTCTTTACGTTAATAGCGTATAAAGTGTATCCTGCAGTTACGCACGGCTCTATCGTTTTACGACCATGGATCCATTGACCATTAATAGTGACTGCATTTATAAGTTGGCCATAGGTAGGTATATTAAATAGTAAATACTAATCATTTCGGTTTCATACATCCGTGCATTAAAAATTATATTCGAGAACTTTTGCCTTTGGTGTGATAAAATAGATACTATGCAGATATTTTTCTAACGTTGTTTGTGTATGATTGCCGTTGATAGGTATTTGTTTGTTGGGGGACAAAAAGGGGTAAACAAAACCAATAAACACAACGGGCGGCCGAACACATTTGCCATCGAGCGTTTAATTACAACAGACACTGAAAAAACACCCTCGACGTTTGCCCAGTCTGCAATTGTTTTCTTTGATTTTTTTAATGAACTAGCTTTAGATGCTGCAGTTTCCCAATGTAAATATTATGAGTAGTAATGTTTATTAGAGAAGAGAAAGTTGAATATACTGTGCTTTTCTCAAACATGCTTGGAAATTTGAGCATTATTTTGCCAACTTTCTTCGGGATAACTCGAAATTGCGGTACTAGGTAAGGAGCCGTTTGGCAAAATTGTATGAAAATCCATTTCTGTCGTGGTTTAGCGATGTTTGAGAAAAGTCCTATATAGTTACAAGCCTTGACCAAAATTAGGCATTGATCGAACGTATAAATGCGTGTGTCTCTTTGCTGGCGGCTGCATCAATGTACTATTATGACGTTCGTATAGGTAACAATGTGAACGTTATATCTGAAAGTGTTGCATTAATATAGGACTGTATTATTCCACCCTTCTCATGGCCTTAAGTTAATGTTTTGGAAACAACAGCGTTGGGAACTTATTTAAATTTCCCTTGGATTATTGCTACCATTTGTAAATGAGAGAGGAACTGTAAGCTACGAGTATAAATGCATGACTGCCCCAGTTTCTTAAACGTTTATAACATACTTTATACAATAAGAAAAAGGGTGACAGATACTTATGTATACTTTTTCTCGGATAGTTTCAACAGTATAAAAACAGCTGATTAAGTAATTTAAATTGATTGGAATGAAATGGTGTACGAAAGGATAGATTATTCTGTAAAATTATATTATTTTTATGATCCTGAAAATCTTCATTCAAGTGCTTAAATGATACCTTTTAATTTTTTTAAGCCCAAATAAACTGTTCTTTAATCAGTCCCAGTCTTCTATTGCAAATTAACTTTCTATTGTAGGTATAGAATATTTGATCCAGCTAGGACGCTGGATCAAATATTCTATAGGATATAATCGAGATCAGTGGTACGAGTACTGTACAAAATATGTCCATTTAGTACCGTGGACCTTCGAGAGGAGTGCTTCAAATCGGCACAAAAAATGAACTCTCAATAGCATAGAATGTTTGATCCAGCGTACTAGACTATATTAGTGTTATTATCTCGCTGCAGACTCGGACATACTACTACTACTAACTTGTACTAACTTGGAAGGGTAAGGGTGGTATCCAACAGATAAAAGTTCAATTCGTAACATAAAACTAACCGAAATTTATTTGTTGACAACGCTCGGAGAGTCGGTCGTGCTGGCATTTCGCCACCCAAGTGACCTATATAAGAGGTCAATGCACACCTTTGGTAAGGCTTTTAGTATTTTTGGCCATTAAAATAGACAGATGCCTTATTTATTAGTTTGCACGAGAGAATTGTTCTGTTCTGTTAACATGCTTCTATGTAGCTTTATTTTTATATTCATTTGATGAATCAAGCTCAGGGTGGCTACTCACGTGACGCATCGGCTACATTTCGTGAAGTGAAATGTTTAAAAGGGTCATGACATTTACGTATTCATAGGTAAACCGCTTCAAGCTTGACCCTCCATGGTCTGCGGGACGCGGGGCGGATGATGCGATTGGCTATAACGACACGTCAGCACTGCCGGCGGACAGCGACAGACTTGCTGATTGGTTGAGCGGCTCCCGCCCCGCATCCCGCAGACCATCAGGAGGGTCAAGTTTATAGCGGTTTACCTATAAGCAGACGATATTGAAATCACGACATTTTTGAGATATTTATTTTATGACTATTGGCATAAAGCTTAAAATTGAATGTAGTTCAAACCGCAACATGGTCGACTATCGTGAAATTTCCGCGATAAGGTTGAAAGATTGTATTTCCTATGTTGAAATCCATTCAATTTTGGACGCTAAACCAATAGACGTAAAGTTAAAAAGTGTTAATTATTTATTTTATTTCTTGATTCACATCAATGTGTGCAAATGTAACGTGAATAGCAATTAATTTGTTACTTTTTATTTAAAGATTTTCCAATCGAGTGGAATGCGGGGATTATTATTTATAAGTAATAAAACATGTACTTATTGGTGTAAAAAAAAATCATGTGAGGCATAAAATATCAGCAATTAACTCTGTTCTATATAGATACTGTTTTCTTTGTAGGTATGTCTTAATTCCTAATACTGCAGCTTGAAAAAGTCGTAGAACTACTGTTACCCATTTTTTTTCGGGAGAAGTCGTGGGTGGAATCTTGTATTGAATTTCAAGATTCCGGATAAATACTGCCAGACATTTAAGGAGGGCGGCTCAGTTTCTTCACAAAGACGCTTTGTTTATTTTGTCGGCAATTTATCTAATCTATGCCCTATTATATATTTCACATAATAAAAAAAATATGAACAAGTTTTGTTCTAAAATTAAGTATTGTGATTTTTTGTATAATCGCAGTTATTCCTTCACGTCATACTTAAACGATAAAAGGTTAAAGTTTTGATGGTATTTACTTATACCCTGAAATAAATACAGGCTTTTTATTCCAGTAGTAGGTACCTACTTAAGTATAAGTAACTCCTCAACTACGGCGTAATTTATAAAAACACTCGCATATCCAGTTCTTCAGTTCTAAATATCTCTTAAAAATAATGAGGCTATAAAATTATATGAGTCTGAGTCAGTTCCTTAAAAATTTTGGCTTAATGTATTTTTGTGTAAGGAAAAAGGGGAGATTTTTTATGATACAATAAACGAATTTATTATAGGTGCGAGCACTTTGAGGCATCTGCACTCGTAGTTATGCTAAATTATATTCTACGGTTGCTGTTGCCTAAAAAAATGCATATCTGGTCGACGGATGGATCATGTGGGCAAATGTCAATCCCATACGTATTTTAGTTTTCGATGGATTAGAAATAAATAGAAATAGAGTAGACAGGGTAGCATGGCTAGGGGTGCCGATCATCATGGTTACCATGATGATATCAAACGATTCCATTCACCATGAATGACATCATTTTTTCATTCTGTTTCTAAGTAAGTAGTTTTTCAAATGAGTAGTATTTCAAATCGTTTGTTTGTATCTATGCCGTTGGGTGTCCAAATACTTCTTTCGAAGACCACTAAGGAGCTCTAATATCAGCGGTCTTTCATGCAATAACTTCTAAAAGTAAGTTCTTTATAACGTCTCTTTAAAATATCTCTTATCCATTTCAGCTAGAACCAAAAAGGATATTGGCAGTAAGTTTAATTATTATTATTACGAGAGCATTTTGTAAAGCTTATGAAAACCTGTAAATGAAAATCAATAAATAACGCTCGACAATTTATTTTCAACTCGTGTTTCATAGTACGAGTAGCTGTAGGTACACTGTACAGTGTACATCAGTTAGGTTCGATATTGGATCGCTGTTTACTTGGGACAGTGTTTTCTGTTTGGTTAGGATCTGGAGTGCGCAGAAGTCGGCGGAGTAGGTACCTACACAGCAATTATTTGTTACTCTTTGTCAAAGATTCTTATACATTTATAACTTGGATAAACTTCTTATGAGTAACAACTAACAACATACCTAATGGACACTTTAGAGCAATTATTATAATCTGACCCGGCCAACATTATTTGGCCATTAGGGGTATAAAAAACAGCTTAAGACCTACTTTCAGACCTACCGAACATGCATATAAAATTTCATACCAATCATCTCACTCATGCAGTCTGAGTATTTCGGAAAATTAAATCGGAACATAGGAAGCCAAATTAAGATAAATTTGGCAATGTAGGTACTCTGCCTATTCTGTATTGGAATGAATGGATGTATTGTATGAGATATCTCGTAAACCCTGGTTACGAAACAAAATGAATCCCTATTTGTAAATATTACGCTCCTTTGAAACCGTAGTAGCCTTTGTAAAATAATAAAACCGAGTGTTTGTTTTTATATCAAAAGCTTCACATTGTGAATCTTGTGTTGTGCCTACCTTGTACAACGGATAAAGAATGAAATAATTTCATCTTAACAGGAAGCGAACGAAATATTTTACCTTTTTCAAGTTTATTTACTGAGCTCAATTGAGCCAATACACTTACAGTGAACTGTATAAGGCTCTACGTCTCAAAAAATTCTGCAATACTTGAAGAATGAGATGTATCGAAATATTAAAGGACGTTTTCGTTATCTCTTAAGAAAAAATGGCTTCCTTCCTTACTTCCGGCAAATTAGAATACTGAGTGATTCGTGCTCCGGAATTATGAGATTTTTGCGATCCAGATAGATACAAAGGCAAGACGTCTTCGTAATTTTGTATACAAAACGAGGATTGTGATTTCCGGTTTGTTCAAGGGGTTTGAGATTTGAGAGGAGTCTTCAATGAAGGTACTCGTAATTGAGATTAAAAAATAAATAATACTCGGTTGTGCCCGCAGCGCCTTTCGCGTGAACTTCAGTTTTTATTGAAGCATTATTAAAATTATTGAAAAACTAGCTGACCCGGCAAGTGTTGTTTTGCCATTACAGATATTTTTATTTATAAATCGTCCGATATTATTTGGATCCACGGAAGACCAGCGCTATGACCGTGGGGCAAATCTAGGCTCCACGGTCGTAGCAAACGCTGAGTGGACTCCATTTTGGAATCACGCAATTTCACACAATATAATTATGATGTACCTATTCTGGCGGACTATAACTGTGTTGTGATTTCGAATAAACGTTTTTTCTTTCTTTCTTTCTTTCTATATTAAAAAAAAGAGCTTACGGCCTACTTTCAGACCTACATAACATATCACAGAAAACATAACATTCCGTCGAGCCGTTTCGGAGGAGTTTGTTAGAAAAAATTGGCACTAAAATTTTAAATATTAAATTTTTTTTTTTAAATATATCAGGACAATACATCGCAATCTAGCCCCAAAGTAAGCGATAGCTTGTGTTATGGATACTAGATGACTGATAAATTATATATATTTATTACATACTAAGATATTAAAATTTTATTGAAAAACACCCAGACACTGTAAAACAGTCATGCTCATCACACAAACATTTACCAGTAGTGGGAATCGAACCCACGACCTCCGACGCAGACGACAGGTTCGCTGCCGCTACGCCATTCGGTCGTTAAAATATACCTATCAGTGGCTATCACACAAACTTTCACATTAATAATATGAGTGGGATAACTCATTGTAGGTCAAAAAATGCATCTTACGCTAAAGCATTCTGCTTCTGCTTTGAAAACTTATATCATCAGATTCTGCACAATAGGTCTCGACTCTCGACTTTTGAAATTACACTAAAAATACAGCGTTTAAAGTAGGTACTTGCCAGCGAAGAGAGGAAGCCCGTTCCACATTTAGCGAAATTAAGTCGTCTTAATTTAGGAAAATTGTATCTCTCATCATTATCACAAGAAGACTCTCGCCGTTCTATGGAATTAAGACCGCCTTCATTTTCCTCCTTCCCCCATCACGCTTGCCAATAATTTTTGATGATGCTTTTGTTTCATTTTGTAACAATATTCCATGTATATTTTAACTTCTGACTGAAATTATTTAAAAGTACCTAAAATTAACAAACTCAAACATTTGTCAGGGATTAAAATTAATTACTTCAGTATAAAATAGGAGAACAAAATAAAAATAATTACTTACATTGCCTTTTATAATAATTTTTCTTGAGGTATTACAAACTTAAGTTATGACTTCTATGCTGAATTTTAGTTTGTCGAAAGTAAAATATTGTAGCGTATTAACGGCCTACAAGCCGTATTTAGGTGAATTTGAGTGAAGTTTTACGTAAAAACTATAAAGACAATTTCTCTCAAATTTAAACGTCATGTATTTTGGGTCTTTAATCTAAAATCGCTTAGGAAGCAGAAACACGATTGGATAAAATTTTCTCGATAGAAAGTTCTCCCAAAAGTTGCTCCAAAATCTCAGTTTTCCTGATATTATATCGAAAACTGCAATTGATGTAATTGTAATTTTTGTTTTATTGTGTCGGTAATAACAATATTCAAAAACGCTGAGAACCGATTTTGATAACTGGCTTAGTTTTTGAGTAATTAGGTAAAAGGTCGTTTTTCTGTTATATTCTTCCGCGACGCTGCGTGTCGCACCTACCAACGTATCCGTGAGAGTGAGAAAGACAAAAATAAATAAAAATAGATAATGTAACGACTAAGTAAATTAGTAATTCATTTATTGCTTCAAATAAATGACATGTGATGTGACAGAGTAAATTAGTTCTAAACGATAGTACCTACTTATTTGTTAAACCTCGAAAATTGCAGCCTATGAGAATTCTAACCCTGTTTATTTTCCTCTGTGCGGAATTCAGGAAAGTTTTCCTGTGTGGTTTAATCTGTGGCTGGGTAGCACGCTCTCTTTATTGTCGAACCATTTTGTCCCTTGACCTCTTAATATTGGATGCGAGTCCTAACAGAGATTTGCTCAGCTGAGCTTTTTTGAGAAAACATTTAAGTAAAGCGACGAATAAAAAGCGAATAGATTTGCAAAAGTTGTGTTTGGAATAAATAAAAATTTAAAAACAAGTGATAATCCTTTCTTATTGAACCAGCTGGTAATCAGGGCTTTATACCCGCGTATTTAATATTATTTTAATTTCCTTCAGGAACTTGCCTTCGAATCTCTCTTCATGATATAGGTGCCCAATGTCCCTATGTCTATTATAAATGACAGCTTTTCATTTTTCGGAACAGAATTTTACATCAGATTTTGAAATTCATATGGTCTACCTTTTATATCTGATGCTATATTACGTAACAAAAACAAATCCTTATGATGAAGTCCTTCGATCGGTACTATAAAGTTACAGGGTAAGTTATTTTTTCCGTTTAGCGGGTTCGAGACCGGTTCTACCAGGCAATTAATCAAAATCTATGATGCATTCATAGATTTTTAATTGTTTTCTAGTTGAAATCAAGTCTACCTTTAGTAAAATGTTCCACCTAGAAATATACTTATACTACCTATAGATACTTCTGTCGGTAGCGGTAGGTACAGTATACCTATGTATCACAGATGTTTCCCTTTCCCAAGCTTCTCTAAATTCGGCGTACATATTTTACCCGTATAATAAGATGCCAAGTTGTTTATGTACCTACCCGTCGGCTTGATGTAAGCCACAATTTACGAACCCTTTATACTGCTTATAGGGAGGAATCTCATGTTACTTGGACCGGAACATGTGATTAAGTATCACGATTAAGTTAAGTTTATGTTG
The DNA here is from genome assembly GCA_036785405.1 of Coenonympha arcania. Classification (NCBI taxonomy): domain Eukaryota; kingdom Metazoa; phylum Arthropoda; class Insecta; order Lepidoptera; family Nymphalidae; genus Coenonympha; species Coenonympha arcania. Next base: position 8,193,160 of record CM072061.1, read on the forward strand.
TTTCTCCTTTGAACCTTCTAAGTAATTGAAAGGAAGGCAGAAAAAACGTAAATCATATATTCCAACCAAAGTGTAAACCATTTATTATATAATATACAATACCTATTATCAAGCGTTACACTCAAAGAAATGCACACGACCTCCTACTTTTTACTTTCTGCAGTAAGTCCTCTCTATGGCGAATTCTGAAGCGCAGCTGGGGGCATACTTTTGTAAGATTGTTTATTGTTTAATTCATAAATTTTCTTAGTAATTTAGATATATAGCGTTTATAAATTAAATTAGTTCTGATACACCAAAAATACTGTGCTATGTAGCGATACTATGAGTAAGTCTGTAGGCATATGTTTGTGTTGTGTGTAAAACGCACAGATAAAATCGCTTGATTTTTATAAGCTATAGAATTTTATTAGTCCGTTTGAAACACATCTCTGGTGCAATTTGGTTTTCTGATATCTGATATAAGACATAAAACGATGTAGGTAAGTAAATTTTCTTTATTGATGACAACAGTAAAGTCACTAGCAATTAAATTTTCATCCGGCGATGCGTAGGTACAGAGATTCCGTTTTGATCAGAACAAAATCAGATAAAATAGCATCAGTAGGTAACCTCAGCTGATAGGTAGGTTAGTACTTGAATATTTTTTTTTGTTATATAAAATAATGGGTATATTATAAAATAAATATATCAGGACATTACACACATCGCAATCTAGCCCCAAAGTAAGCGATAGTTTGTGTTATGGGTACTAGATAACTGATAAATATATATACATACTAAAACATTGTAATTTATGTCTACAAATAAATTAAGACTAAACATATTTACAAAATGTACACACCGTCCAAATGCTCGCTTAATCTGTTTTAGTTTTACTTATTATAATATGAATTTACATACTAATATAAATATACTTAAATATTATATATTGGAAAACACCTAGACACTGGAAAACATTCATGTTCATCACACAAACATTTACCAGTAGTGGGAATCGAATCCACGACCTCCAACGCAGACGACAGGTTCGCTGCCGCTACGCCATTCGGTCGTCATATTTATTTGTAATCATTACTTGTAAGTATGCAAGTTTTGTGGCAGTTTTTTATTAACTTCATGAAAGTATTCAGGCCTATCAGAGAACCTTCTACAATACATTGTATCAAAGAGAATTAGGTACAATAACAAGAGAATTCTCAAGGAGGGACGGACAGTTGCCAATATCGGCCAACTATTTGCTTTTTCCATAAAACCGCAATCCAAGCACACAAGTTTGTGGGATCTGAGGCTCAAAAAAGGTTCATGTATTATAACTCTTATTCCTAGAGCGATAAGACTCATATGTGAGTTTGTTTACGGTTCTTTATTATATAACGTAACAAAGACAAACGAATACCAAAGTGGAGACGGACATTTTGCTAATTTACAGCGACAAAAATGAAAGCGTTTTTTAGAATGTTCACGAAAAACTTTATAAGTGTGTACCTATGTTATTGTGAAAAAATATAATTGATTATTGAAACACATTGGCGAAGTAGGTCTTTATTTTACCTAAAATACTCTATCTATAATTCTATACTCACAAAATATTATAATTACCTACTACACTTCAGTTAATCTTGGATTACAAGATTATCCTCTGAAATATTACATTCCCATATAATGCATATTGGTAGTGTTTCAGTGGGATATATTTCACCTGAGTGTAATTAATTATTACGACGTTGACACAATAGCTGCAAATTGATCTAATTATTATAAAAATAAATATGATTAATTTTGCTGCGTCGTAATTTTAGTCACAATTATGGAGGAATCTCATTTTTTATAATCACTTTTTCTATTGTTCTCTGTTAATATTTTGTAATTGTTGGAATATGGTATATGGTCTTGAATAAATATAAAAAGTTTATAAACTGTGACAGTTTATAAACTTTTTAGTTTTACGCCTACGGAAAAAAACGAAATAATAAGAACGTCCATCCTAATTACAAACCTATTATAAAGTTATTTAGTGGCGAAACTATAAGGGTTCCCAACCTTCTTGACTTAGGAATCCTAAAAAGCAATACCATCATACATAATAAAATGTTTTGCAAATCAAGGAAAATTAAGGTAGGTATACTAACTTACTTCTATTTGGTTCTTAACTTTGGATGAATCTGCAGGTAGCAATTATACATATTTTATTAGATTGTACAGTGTACTCGTAAATACTCGTGTACATAACAATTAACTACTTATTATATTTCATTTCGCTTCATTTTTCAGATAATTTTTATTATTATCGACAAAGTAGTAACTTCTATTGTACAGGCACATTTCGCGCGTTTAGAGTTAAGTCACTCAATTGATTTTTGTTTTCCTGTGGGGTGTGGGGCAACCCCATATATACTACCGCCGCTGCAGCCGTCGTCATTCTTTTATTGTGCGAGGCACCGCGCGCACGCTGGCGCTGCCATTAAAATAAATTATTATAAAAAAAAAAAAAAAAAAAACTTAGTAAAAAGCATATAGTGAAGTGTTCATCGGATAAGAATACGGGTAAGTGTTACTGTGTATTTTTACCACGTAATAGTGATAATCCTTGTGAGTGTGATATTGTAATTAACCAAATTCCTAGCGGGTAATTGCGGGTTACCACGATGGATTTACATGACTTTTTTTTAGTAAATGTGACGCCAAAGTACATCCAGTCTACATACAATTTCAATTTTCAATTTATTTATTATTGAACCAATGAAAATGTTGCACAGTACATACTCACAGACCTAGCGTCTTTATGCTTTCCTGGTGGTTAACCGCGGGTTAACACGATGGATTTACTTGATGCATAGTAATTAGTGATCAAAGTAGTGAACAAACACTTGTGAACATTGTCACGGGCCTAGCATCTTTATGACGTCCTGGTGGTTAACTGCGGGTTGACACGATGGATTTGCGTAATGCATAGTAATCAGTGATCAAAGCAGGAACGATCACGTGTGAATATTGTCACGGGCCTAGCATCTTTATGCTTTCCTGGCGGTTAACTGCGGGTTAACACGATGGATTTGCGTGATGCATAGTAATTAGTGATCAAAGTAGTGAACAAACACTTGTGAATATTGTCACGGTCCTAGCGTCTTTATGCTGTCCTGGTGGTTAACTGCGGGTTAACACAATGGATTTGCGTGATGCACAGTATTTAGTGATCAAAGTAGTGAACAAACACTTGTGAATATTGTCACGGGCCTAGCGTCTTTATGATGTCCTGGTGGTTAACTGCGGGTTAACACGATGGATTTGCGTGATGCATAGTAGTCAGTGATCAAAGCAGGAACGATCACGTGTGAATATTGTCACGGGCCTAGCATCTTTATGCTTTCCTGGCGGTTAACTGCGGGTTAACACGATGGATTTGCGTGATGCATAGTAATTAGTGATCAAAGTAATGAATGAACAAACACTTGTGAATATTGTCACGGGCCTAGCGTCTTTATGCTGTCCTGGTGGTTAACTGCGGGTTAACACGATGGAGTTGCGTGATGCATAGTAATTACTTTACACTTGTCAATATGGTCACGGGCCTAGCTTTTTTATGCTTTCCTGGTGGTTAACTGCGGGTTAACACGATGGTTTAGCATGACGTTACACACTTTACCTCTTGATGGTATCAAAAACCTTTGGGTGATAACCCGATTGCTTTCTTTTATCAGAAAATGAGTCGCAATAATTCAATAACAAACAGCGTTCGATGTCACGCATACCATCGCCGCCACAGGCGCCATTGCCATCGACTCTTGTTCCCGTAGATACGGCACAAGACGCATTTACCGAACTCAAACCCAGAATAAAAAAGCTATTGAAGGAATTCGCTGTCCCGGATTATTGTAACCTATTAAAAGATATTAAAGGCTTAATCCAAAAATATCTGTTGCTATCGGGGATACCCCAAGGACCCGTGATATAAAGCTCCAGGCAAGGCAGCTTGGTTTAGGAATCACAGCTATAAACAGAGCTATGTATGACAAAGTACAAGCAATAAAAATATTGTCGCATGGCTGCAACTTACTCACAAATTTCCACTATATAGAAGAAAGAAAAAACATTATTTAGGAATACATTGCCGGAAAAATCAAAGCTTCTAAAGAGATTGAGAGGCAAGGAAGTCAAATTAAATAGGGACAGAAAAATTCGGTCTCGATAAGACCTCTCGCCCTCGATATCGAGGAAAATGATCTGGCCCTTCTTGTTACCAGTCATCAAACAGGGGGGGGGGGCGCGAGGTGGATCGTATCGGATGCAGTATACACATTACCAACGAACAGCGGCGCGAACGCCGCCGACTCACACGTCGTCTTCAAAGACGATGGACACCAGCGGCAGGCTACAACACTATTGTTCCTGTCGGCTTAGTAGGCCGAAAATCCCCGTTGTTTTAGATGGGATTCGTAAAGGTTACCGCATACAGTTCATTCGCCAAGTCGAAAGCTATTGCAAAATTTTGAAATTCGGCTACTATTAGAAAATGTAAACACCGTAAAGCTCATTTTATATCGAATATTTTCGTAGCTCGAAAACGAAATGGCGATTATAGATTTTATTCTAAACTACAAACAGTTAAATAAATTTGTATCTAATTCTCATTTTAGGATTGAAGACCATAGAAATCCAATCCAACCCAAAATGATACCAAGGAACGGCTTTGTGACAACTTTAAACGTAAAAGCCTACTTACTCGTCCCTATATCAACCTCTCATCGTAAATATTTACGATTCACATTTAAAAACAAAAGTAATGAAAAAGTAGCTTCGCTATTTAAGATATTGTGGTTTTTAATCTATTATGATTTTTTATGTATTGGGATCACCTTCGAAGAATGTCTTAGAAATGTAAACAATACGTTTATGTTCCATAATTAATTATGATAAAAGTTGTTTACATTCCTGGCAGAGGCGTAAGTTCTTGGGTTTCATTTACAACTCTGTGGATATGAGGATTTCACTTCCATGAGAAAAATTTAACAAAATTTTTTTAATAGAAAAGTTCTCTCGCCTGCCAGGTTGCACTATTAGAAACTTTGCCTATTTAATAGGTACTCTTACATCGGCCTCTCCTGATGTAAGATATGGTGGATTATGTACCAAAAGACTTGGGAGACAAAAAAAAAAAAAAAAAAAAAAAAAAAAAAAAAAAAAAAAAAATTTGGCTCATACACCAAAGTTGCTACGAAACATTAAAACCTATGAATGATATTCTACCATCTTACAGTGGTGATCGGCGGACATTCTTATCTCATCTATTACAGTTTATTTTGACCTAGAGAACCCAAATAGGACTGAGCAGAACAAGCGTGCCAACGCCGGGTGGACCGCATATGAAAGTAATTTTCATATAAACTATTTAGAGCTGTTGGCGGGTTTTCCTCTGTCTTAAACCATTGCTCGCAAGAGGTCTAAAATTAACATCCTAGAACGCGTTGATAACACAACCGCAATCAGCAATATAGATCGGATGGGAGGAATTCAGTTTCCTCACCTAAGTGAATTAACAAGATCCATTTGCCAATGGTGCGAGGAACGAAAAATATTTGGTATCTTTGTATCGTAATATATTTATAAACAGAAAAGACAATGTAGAAGCCGACCGCGAATCTCATGGAGAAAATTCTGATTTATTATAATGGGAACTATCATAAAAGTTGTTAAGTACCAGCTAGTGACGTCAGCATTCGGAGAAGCAACAATTGACCTTTTCGCTTCTCGCACTACTGCCAAATGTAAAACTTACGTATCTTTGAGACAAGATCCTGATTCTCTTACAGTAGAGGCATCTTCATTATGCTAGATATCAATAGTTTTTTTTATACATTTCCACCTTTTTCACTGGTTTTAAAATGTTTACAAAAATTTTAAATGATGAAGCCGAGGATATCTTAGTTTTTTCCTATTGGCCAACACAGCCTTGGTTGCCCCTGTTAATGAACATGGTTCAATCCAAAATTATATTTGCTACCCGTAATTTCAATACTGGAATAGGAATTCCTGGACTTATCACAGTCCCGAGAAGAAACTTATCCTAAAGTTCACAACAAGTTTTGAAGAAGTTTACAATAAGACCCAGGAATGGCATAAAGGTTAATTATGGCATCCTTGTCCAAAAATACACTGCGATACATAGAAATTATGGTGGCTGTTCTGTCGTATCAATAACCATAGACCTTGCGAATTCTCAGCTTCATCCATTGTAATTTTTTCTCACGGAACAATTTAATAATGGAGCTGCGTATGGATCTTTAAATAGTCACCGCTCCACGTTATCGCTTATTTTCGGTAGTGAATTATCTAGTATCGATCAAATATAACGCTTACTTAAAAGTGCCTATAAGTTAGGACCAAATAATTAGTTATTTTACTTGCACTCTTTAAAGCACATCGAGTGCAAACTTATCGGCCCCTCGGGTGTTATAATAGAGATATCAGACATCGGCCGCAGGGCGCGAACGAACAGTGTATTTTAACCCTATTTTGAAGAAAATAGATCAATTTGCCGTGCTACCGCCATACAAGATTTTCATCGTCACGAAAAAAATTAGGCTGTCTATCGTCAATCCGCTAATTTCAATGCATATATATAATAGCCACACAACCCGGCATCTCCTCAAACCATCAGCAGATGGTTAAAGGTTGAGCGAAAACGGCGTGAATGTGCCGACGGTCGGCGCGCACAGCACGCGCCATATCGTTAGATATTATAAGAAATACAGCTGGCTAGACTAACCGCTCGCAAACATAATATGTGATATATATCATATACTCGTGCACTAATTTAATAGCCAATTAACTAAGTATGATTGATAAAATATTAGGAGGTAATGCAATTTATTGAACTGAGGATTGATTAAGATTAAAAAATAAATTCATATGTACCTTAGAGACGTTGTGTAAGGTTTATTCTGTAAATAAACGTTGATTTGGCATGATAAACACAATAATATAATTATTGTGTTTTACTACTTACCTTCACAAAATTTTCGTCTCTAAACATCTACTTTGTCGATAATAATAAAAATTATCTGAAAAATGAAGCGAAATGAAATATAATTAATGATCAAACGAACTTGCAAAGTGAAGTTCGATCATAATTATATGAATTCGCTTCATTTGAAGATATAAACACCCTCCCTCCCAACCCTCATTAGAAAATTTTGTGTTCTCTAAAATAATGACGACGGCTGCAGCGGCGGTAGTATATATGGGGTTGCCCCACACCCCACAGGAAAACAAAAATCAATTGAGTGACTTAACTCTAAACGCGCGAAATGTGCCTGTACAATAGAAGTTACTACTTTGTCGATAATAATAAAAATTATCTTCAAATGAAGCGAATTCATATAATTATGATCGAACTTCACTTTGCAAGTTCGTTTGATCATTAATTACATTCGAGAACATAGTCCATTGACCTAATTATATGAGAGACCTAACCATCTTACTGCGACATGTACATATCTATCATTTTATCACCCTGTCGTAATAAAGCTGTAATGCAACTGGTACGTAGTTACGTACTTTATGTGGGTCATTAATTTACTTGAGTGATAATTTAATGTAAGTATAAGAGAAGAAACTGACTCTCGGGCTGATGGTGACACTATATATCCACACTCAGCCCAAACAGCTTTATAGAGACTCCAAATTTAGCCAGCTGGGTCTAGAGACTCCAAATTTGGCACATAAGTTTCTTATGAGGTCTAAGAGTGACGTCTAAGAAAGAACTTTTAAAACTCAGCCCTAAAGGGGGTGGAACGGGGTGCCAAAATTTATATAGAGAAATACGCCTTGACACTGCAACTACTGAACCGGTTTAATTGAAATTTGAAATGGAGATAAATTACATTATCCTGGTTACACACTGGTTACTTTTTGTCTTCGGAAAATCCATGATTCCGCGGGATTTGTGAAAAACTAAAATACGCTCGGAAGCCACGAGCGTCTGCTAGTTTTTTGGTATGAGTCTTGCGTACAAACGAATAGCATGACAGAGAAAGATCAATTACAGGGGTTATTAAGCCCCTACGCACATGGCTCATAAGCGTAAGCGTATACCGTAAGCGTATCTTTATGACGCTACGCGTACGAGACTTGCATTGTTGCACTAACGAAGCGTCACGTAGAAGTATAACGATTATATAGACAAGGGTTAGTCTTCAACCAGTTTGACGAGTCCAATTATTTTTTCAGTCACATTGAAAGTTTAAAGAGTAATCTGTGGTTTAAAGTTATAAGAAATTGAAGTACCGTTAAATTCAGATGTTTTTTAAAGAAAGTAATGAGAGAATAAATATTTAGACTTACGCCTGTGTTTTTACGCCAGTACGCTAAGACTATCATAATGACAATTCACCTTCTACAATTCGCTTCAACACCGCTTCGTCTGCGGACATGTTTGAAGATGTTCGTGCCCATACTACTCTCGTCGTACGCGCGGATTACGCTACGCTTACGCTCACGAGCCGTGTAAGAGCTCATCCAAAAAGTGGATATTTATTCCTTAGCGCTTAAAAGGTTCTCGTACGAGTGAGTAAGGGTTCTACAAAACATTTGTATTCACCGTTCATTCAAGGGTATGTACCTACATTTATATGGATACGGACGATGTTACGCGGATATATTTTTACACTGAGAAAATTCTGAGAAGGTAACATTATTCAATAGAAGTGAAAAATATACGAATCATCCAATGAACACGTATTTTCTTCGTTGCTTGTATTATCTTGATAATGTGTAGGTCGTGTATTTATTTATCCTTTACTTTATTCAATACGTTCTTACTTTTCAGATTATTTATAGACATTTTATTTTGAAAATGTAATCGTAAATTCCAGCGTTTCAGATGTGCAAAATTGGACACAAAAAGTGCCATCCAACTTGAATTAACAATTTAGAGTCTCAAAGCGTAGCTTTTAAATTGCGGCTGAGAAATTATTGCCTACGGGCACAGAGTACGAGCACGCGAGCTAAATTTAGATATTCACGTATTTTTCATTTCACCGAGTGGATAAAAAGTTTCTTGTCACGTTTAACGAACGAAAACTTCACCAATAAGACTATATGCCATCGAAATGACTAGCACCTAGAGCTGGAGTTGTTTATAACTACTCTAGCGGATGCCCGTGACTCCGCCCGCGTGAATTTAGGTTTTTCACAAATTCTGTATTCAACGTGTTCCCAATATATTAGTTAGTCGCATAAAGGGGTTTGTGTGTTTCTAGGTAAACGATTTTTTTCTTATACCACTGATACTTAAGGTAGGATTACTTTAAATAGTCTATTCCACTGCACAATCAATATCAGTGCTATATTACCTATTTCACTCAAAGAGCGTTTCATGTTTCCCTTGAAAGGATATTTTCGTATTTCTTGCAGCCGAGTGGATCTCTCAATTCCCAAAGTAATTGTTACAGACTCCCATTGCTAGCTCTACCATCTTCAATATGAACTTTACTTGCTATAAAATTTATGATTGATTTCATCCTTTAAAGAGGTTAAGTAAAAATTTTGAAAGATATTCACGGAAATAATAAATTGGATAGTAAAATAATAACATGGTCCACATTAAAATAAAAAAAATATACGTATCGCAAATGTAGGTAGGTATTTATTTTATTGGTTTAGTGTAGACAACTTACCATTTCGAGTTAGCGCTTAAATACTTATCAATTAAAACTTAGGCTTACTGTAAAGTTATAGATCTTCAAAAAGCGCTATTTTGAAGTTTTATGACTTAACATATTATTTGTTATCTACGGATATTTAAAAGTCGAATTACACAAAGAGCATTATAAAATAGGTAGGTACGGCGGGTAGGTAACTGAGAAAATCGACATTCATCGGAATTCATCGGTAATCATTCGTTGAAATGAGAAATTACGTAGGCATGAAATGGGAGTTATAATATTTCATAGTGTAAATTGAGTCGAAAAGTCGATATATTCCATAAATGCTGCCACGGGCAAACAACTTGACAACAAGAGTTAACTCTCTTACTGGTATACTTTTTTGATATGAACAATAAGCCTTAAGAAACAAAGTTAGGTTGCGGTTCGGTAAAAAAAAAAAGTGGTTTTTAGTCGGCTTTATTTTCCTTGAGTTCAAAACGCTGATGCATAGATATCTTTTTTATTATAATTCATAAATTATAATTATAGATTATAATTCATATTGTGAAATTAACCATAGCGCACAAGAAATAGAACCAGAAAACAAAGTTGTGAGGTGTTAGCATTTCTGTAGCAAAAGAGCTTATTATATTTTTCACTGTTACTTCAACAGGCATGTACTATAAAAACTGGTTTAGAGCGAGTGAGACTTGCGCACCGAGGATTCCGTACTATACAAAAAATAAAACGGTAAGAGGCACTTTTGTTAATGGACCGCAAAACGGACTTGTTTGTAGAGGTTTATTGATTTAAAATTTTGCCTCCTTCAAAAAAACCTAACGATTCGTGGAAATGACGATTCATCAAACATCCCCGTGTGAACAAGCACGTTTAGGTTCTAACTTTCTATCCTTGTTTCATGTCCAGTTTTAATCGTACAGCAAATGCGCTTAGCAAGCAATTTCGTTGAACGACGCGAGGGACTATATAAAAGGTTTAATCCGGTTTTGGGGCATTATGTGTGTAACTAAGTTGCGAAACTAGCTCTGTACGGCGCTAAAACAACATTTACTGTGACTTTCCAGGACTGGACGCTATCGACATAGAAACATAACAACCTTTATAAACATTCGACCTCCAGACTTCGACATACTTACTTTTTATTTATTTAAGTAAATATTTGGTTTACCACATTCTTAAACTAAAATTATTATTATTCAAAAGAATCGCCACTTACTTGCAAAATATATAGGTGAAATTTTTAATGAAAAAAAAAACGATTTTCTTTTAAACTTTTGTCGCGTAGAACGGTTGAACTGCAATTCTAAGGATGGTAAACCTTTGAAACGGCTAATTACGTTTATATTAAAGCTGAGCATGTCCCGTTTAAGATGTTTCGGCCCTACCAGTCCAGGGAATTCAAATTTTATTTAGTTTTTCACAAATATTAGACTAACTACACATTGTAGGTTTATGGCAACGAATTTTGCGAGCATAATATATTTGCATCTACATGATTTTAATAGAAACTTTGCTCGAAAATTCCCATTTACCTCATATTGGTTCCCGAAAGATATTTTTTTGCAGTTTTCCAAATTTTGAGCTATCGGGAACCAATATGAAGTAAATGAGTATTGTTGAGCAGAGTTTTTATTAAAAACATATACCTCTAGGTGCATATGTGGCCGCCTCAGAATACAGAATAAACCGTATTCTGAGGTGGCCGCAAAACCCATTAGCCCACTATTAGCGAAAAACTAAATAAAATTTGAATTTTCAAATAATGGTAAGTACAAGTACTAATACATAAGTACCTACCTTAATATACAACTAAATAACACTTACGTCCCAGTAAAGCATATGGGAAAACATCACGGGGAGACCTGTGTTTGGGGTTCCTGTTCAGTTCTTCAGAATCTGCATTTGGCCACCATTTTTTAAATTCTAAAAGGGAACCAGTTTTCAGTCAAATTTCAAGTCAGTGACAGTAAGATATTAAAATTATAAATAAGGTAAATAAGTGAATTAAAATTTAAAACTAAATTAACATACCTACTGAAGTGCAAAGCTACAGCCGAGGCGTCCATGAATTGCGCATCTCGATATCTACTGGGTATTGGTTTCCCCCAGGTCTCAGGTGTTTGTTGGAAATCATGAATAGGTAAGTAATCGTATGCTGAATTTACGCGACTGCACTTTAAGATTCTAAATATTTATTTTAGTATTAGGTCAATAGAAAATACTTTATTTCATATAGGCCTAGCATGCAGAGGCTCTTATGACAAGTCATTTCATTTTACACTGTCCTTATAATGGTGATAACTATTTTCTTTATACAGGTGTTTTCTATGTATAAATAAAATGCATTCAATAGTTAAATATATACAGGGTTATATAAAAAATATAATATCGCTCTCGGCCTGTATACTCTGTTTACTGTAAAACTATACCAAATGTTGTTCTACGACTTTTTTAAATAGAGATGTTTTAGAGAGAGATAGAGATTAGATTGTTATTACATAATGTTATACCTTACTATTTAAAAACTATAAAAATCCCGTCCCTTGGCCATAGAATAATAAACATTATCTTTGCCCATGGCGAATGCCACGGGTGACAGAAACAAAAATAATTAAAAAAAATATTTACATGAGAACTTCATTTCTTTCTTCTTTTCTTTTTCGTCTTAAAATGAAAAAAAAAACACTGCAGTCTTTAATTTTACTTTGTTTATTTGTATATTTTAACATTTGTTATTTTATTTGTTTTTGTTATAAGAACACATAATGTATGTTTTACAGTTTACCCCTGATTTAAATATTTATATTTTACAATTCGGCATTTTTATTTACAACCCTTTTAATACGTCGATGTACATTTTATATACTTACTAAGTATGCAGAGATACAAAACTCATAAAATTGTTACTTCCAATAAATTATTCTTAATAATACGATTAATATGTAATTATGATAAATAGCGTTAATACTTAAAATCTTTTGGTACGATTAATTTAATAGCATTAGTTTTTATGAGCATAAACAAATGTACTTACTGTAAATTATTGCCCATAACCAAAAGCACTTTTAGTTCAAGGGATAAAAAATAAAAGTAATGTGACCTAAATAATAAAAATGTAATTATTACAATAACATTATTTATTTACCACAACTACTTTTGAATATTAAAACAGGGTTAAGTAAAAAAAATACTTTCAGGCCGTAGTTTCTTACTTTAAAACTATCAATTTATAAAATACGCACCAATCACAAAATAAAAAAACCGGCCAAGTGCGAGTCGGACCCGCGCACCGAGGGTTCCGTACTCAAGAAGTACTGAAGCAAAACAATCAGCTTACTAATGTAGATGTAACACGACCAAAACTGGAACGACCAAAGATGTAAAACGGTAATAATTACCTTTGTTAATGAACCGCAAAACTAACTTTGTTTGTAGAGGTTTATTGTTAATATCAAAAAAACTATGCTAGTTAGAGCATTGGCTATAGTTTTCCTGTAAAATATACGTAAATTCCTATTGACCATAATTATTTGAGATTTTTCGATTGGTAAACTCCGGAGATAAGGGGGGGGAACGGTATTTTTTTAGACATTTTCCCCGATAAATCAAAAACTATCATGACTAAAAATAATTAAAAAACGGTTTTAGAATGTACAAAGTAAACCCTTTCATATGATACCCCACACAGTACAGTTATCTCACTTTTAAATTTCAACCCTCCGATTTTCCCCCTTTTTAAATAAGAACAAAAATTATTTCCATTTTTTTTTATTCCAGTGTCATTGGGCCACTAATATACACAACTATTCCAAATTTCATATCGATAGCTCCGGTAGTTACTGAAATAATCGAGTGTGACGGACAGACAGACGGACAGACAGACGGAGAAAGTCGTCATAAGGGTTCCATTTTACCATTTTGGTACGGAACCCTAAAAACGCAATAGGTATGGACAGCAATTAATCTGTAAAACTACATCGCCCTGCGTAGCGGTAAAGGCTGTGCCTGTTGCTCAAGCATGTTTTGTTGCATAGAGTAAGTAGCACGTTAAAAAAAATCAAATTATTTTTACTAATTAAAGTGGTAGATGTTTTTTAAAACTGCACATCAAAAAATGTTAATTTTAATGGTAGGGCCCGAGAGCATGTTTTTTTAATTTAACCCCGTGTATTCATATTACCGCGGCCCGCATTCGCCTGATAACCGAAGAGCGCGGGTGGCGCTAGTATGAAGTGAGAGGGGAAGTCATCGGCAAAGCTTCTGCGATCGGATAGTACTCTACTCTACCCACCTTTGCGTGTATCGTAGAGTATTTTTTTAGTTACGAAATTACGCATGGTCATGAAGAAAATCTATTTACAGGTGACACCTAATTTATGATTTATAGATTTAAACATTCAAAAGATTGGCAATAGCTAAATTTAATTTATCGTGGGACGTTATTACGAGTATTTACCCTTTTTATATCTAATTATTTAATTTGTCGAAGGATACAAACAATAATGAAATCAGTCTTTGCAGAGTGGCGTTAATAAAGTACTACTCTTAAACGATCCATGAAAACATTGAAAATCTTATTAAATTGAAATGTCTACAGAAATTTTATGTTACTACTAAAGGCGCCAGTTATATTCAGCGTTATATTACAAGGGTGCAAGGAAGTGAACTACAAATTAATTAATACAATAATAAATAATACAAATTATTTGCTTTAACATTTGTAAAACACACATCATTTAGGTTCATGTGAACCTAGCATTTGACTAACAAAACTCGATATATTCGATTGAAAATAATTACGATTGCTTTATTGCTTTTTACTTAAGTTTATTCAATATGACTCTGAATGCCTTTACTGTAATATTACTAATGTATTTTTTTTAATTTAATACAATACAATTGTTGGAATAATTTTATTTGGAAAATTACTAACTAACACTCATAATTTAAAAATTCATTATTTATACTTAGTTATGTTACAGAAAAATTTAGGGTTCAAAAATAGTTAACTACCAAATATATAAAAATAAGCTGATACCCAATTTTAAAAACTTGATGAATTCAATGGAAACTTTACAGTTTACATCTTACATTAAAATCTTGCTTTACAAACCTATTTCTCATGGGTTTACCCTTTGTTTGGTGTTATACATTTGCATTTAAATGTTCACAAAAATACTTTTCATCGTAAACTATATTTTTAGTGAATATTTGTGTCTCGTATGTGTAGAATATATTGCTATTCGTTATTATTTTTTAGAATTGAGCTTTTCATAATATTCTGTTACATGTAAGTACAATACATAATATCTATAAATATAGGGACATTTTATATTTACCGTATGAGTTCTTAGATCTCAATAGTAGGTAGAAATTTTATTAGACTATGATTAGTTATTTTAGCTGCCTGAGCCAAGTGACAAATAGCGTTACGTTGCGACGTATAGAATTGGAACGAAATAAAAAAAATGTATGCGATTTGATGTTTAATAGCGTTACGTCGCGACGTGTAGAAATGGAACGAAATTCAAAAAATTCGAAATTTTGACACTTGGTGACTTAGCTGAACGTCTTTAAACGTCAAGTCGCATACGTTCTTTGAATTTTGTTACATTTCCACACGTCGCAACGTTACCCTATTTGTCACTTGGCTCCGGGGGCAGTTGACTTATAGCTAATATTAAAAACGTCTACCTAACAACATTCATAAGACAGACACAATGTACTAAAGAATGTAGGAGATGAGTATCCGAACTAGGTGTAGGAGGTGCTCGATGCGAGAGCTATTTACAAGGCGGCGCGGCGAGCATGTGCGCGTGCGGCCAGGACTCGCGCGCGCTTCAGATGGCGGGCAGCAGTGGACTCGGCGAGCGCGGCCGCCGCACGCTGCCGCTCCACGACTCCATCATATCCTCGTCTCCCTGCACACGCGCACTCGACATACTCTCTGCGTCACACTCCTCAACCTCCCAACTCTGAGATCGAGATTTTGAGATCATTTTACCACGAGTAGGGCGGCCATGGACACTAGCACTTCGCAGCCAACCAATTCACAATACGCCACGGACATACAGAGAACATCGACTGGAAACATGCAATTCGACCCTGACTAACATCGGTGGACGTCACGTTATAATCGGCTAGTTGTGAAAAAGATCGACGTCAGTCGTCACATAGGTATACATACGGTCCACTCTCGTAATTAATATAACTCAGCAGTTCATAAACCGGTCGTATAGGTACACTGAAAACGTAGACACATACTAGTTCTCCAGATGTTCTACGGAATGATAGATATAAACTAAAGGAGTTTTGAATACGTATCACATGAAACTCGCTAGGGTAGGGGTTCGTGCGGGGCGTGCGAGTGATAAACCACGTATTACGGTGTCAACACTTACATATAAGAGGTAATTACCATCATCGTGTGCGGCGCGGGCGGTGCGGGCGGCGCCATGGGCGGCGGCGGCGCGGGCGGCGGCTCGGGCGACGCCGCGGCCGGCGAGAACGACGACGGCGCGAGCGGAGATTGAGCTACAATTAAGTATCAACCGCCATATTTAAGGCCGGCAATACACGGACAGCTCGAGCAGTTAACCAGTGGTCAACATACACGGACCGCTCTGGCAGTCAGAAACAACAGCTTGAAGCTGCCAGTGATAACTGCTCGAGCAGTTGGTTCAACAGCTCGAGCGGCCGAGAAGCGTGCGCAACGTGGAATGAAGAGCGCGGGCGGAGGTAACTGCGCGAGAGCAGTCGACAGCTCGAGCAGTCAGTGTATGGCTGGCGAATGTTTGACTACACGATGAAAAGTCACCGTGCTGTCGACCGCCCGAATCAGTTGCAACTGCTCAAGCGGTTCGTGTATGTGCGCCCATAGAACTCTGCAGTTCACTGTGCAGTCGCAGCTTGAAGCTGTCGCCCCTGACTGCTTCAAGCGGCCCGTGTATTGCCGGCCACTCTCCTGTCACAGTAAGAGTCGCCCAGTTGATTGGCATTCTTTGTACGACATGTCTCTTGAAGTTGTCCCCAGCGCGCGCTCGTCGGTACTCGTCTTGGTAGAAAACCCGACCCCAGGAGTTTTTATTGGTGCGAGATTTCTATTTCGTCAGTGAGTGGTTCGCTTTACACGGTAAACCTTGTACAGTCGATCTACTGATCTGCAAAACTTATGCAAATAGCTAATCTTTGACGAGAGCTATCAAGTGCGTCTCACCGGCCGCCGTGAGAGCCAGCACGAACTGGCTCCAGTGCACGCAGCAGCCGCAGCACAGCTGCAGCGCGGCGCGGCGCAGCGCGCGGTGCAGCGCCATGAACAGCAGCGGGTTGACGGCCGCGTGCACGTACGATATGTGCAGCGTGATTTGGAAGTACAGCTGTTAAACAATACCCTCATGTAGTCAGTTGCTTGACCTGGGATACATCTGACACCGATACATTAGGCAAACATTTCAGTCATTACTATGAATACCGATAGTATATACCGACAAATTGATAGAAGATCGAGATCATCGATATGACTAACCTCATACGCTACGTGCGAAGTCAGAGCCGGGTGATGTAGGAGCGTTATGATGAAAAGTGGCCCCCAGAACAGAACGTAAGCTGCAGTGATGACTAGGAACATGCGCACGCGGCGAACGCCCTCGCGCTCCACTCTGGCCAGATACCCTCTGAGCCTGCGGCCGCCTCCGAGAGGAAGGTTGGCACTGCCGGTCGGCCTGCATTGACCATCCGCCAAGGCGCCATCTACTGTCTGCAAGGTACGAGTATGATCAGTTAACGATATTTACTCGAACTACATATCATTCAAGAAAGAAAGAAAAATAAGTATAAAAATATTATAAGTAACTATGTCGGAAAGAGTTCTATGGATTAACAAGACATAAGATTTGATAAGAAATTGTGAATTTATCTGGAAAGGAATTCATTCAGAACAAGTTATCATAAGAAAGTTATAACGTTAGAATTACCGAAAACAATAATAAAATTTTATTTACCGGAGTCACAGATTACCAGATTCAGCGCACGGAACTTCGGAGTGAGGCACGCAATAGTAATACAAACCAGAAAGTCGTATTCCTTTTGAGTTAGTACGCAGCGAACCGCTGACCGAGTCACTGCTGCGTAACTTGCGTAATGCTCAAAACTGCCAATTAATTAAAATGCCATCTTGTGCTATTAAACAGTGTAAAAGTTGTTCGCAAAAGTCAAGACGAAAAGAAGGAATATCTTTTCACAAGTAAGTTTAAGTGCTATGAAAATAAATTTATTTTATTTTTAAATATTGTGTTAGCTTCACGTTCGAAACGCCAAACCTCAGTGAGAGTCCATCAGTGTGACCAGTCTACATTGAAATTATTTTCCCTAGATGTAAGGTTAAAATTGTATGTTAGTAACAGGGCATTTGAGATTAAAAAAAAACCTTTATGACTGGCCTCTTGTTGAAACAACGTTTCTTTTCGGACGATATCTCATATGGGGCTATGCGGAAAAAGTGTAATAAAATTATAAGACCCAAGATTAATCGGTCAAACATCTCGCTGCCTGCTATGAAATAAAATGAGAAACGGCGTCGCCTGTTGCTCTGCATATTGAATACGGTAATTTTCTTTGATGGTGAGTGACGGTCTTTCACTTCATTTGATATAGTATTAAAATTTAAAAATTGGCCGCCATTTTGAACTTTTTTGTTATTGGACGGAATTCTTTCAAAATCGAAATCTGACCATGGCGGCAAGCATTGAGTAAGAATCTGGTGTCAAAATTGAAAAAAGTGGCCGCCATTTTGAACTTTTTTGTTATTGAACGGAATTCTTTCAAAATCGAAATCTGACCATGGCGGCAAGCATTGAGTAAGAATCTGGTGTCAAAATTGAAAAAAGTGGCCGCCATTTTGAACTTTTTTGTTATTGAACGGAATTCTTTCAAAATCGAAATCTGACCATGGCGGCAAGCATTGAGTAAGAATCTGGTGTCAAAATTGAAAAAAGTGGCCGCCATTTTGAACTTTTTTGTTATCGAACGGAATTCTTTCAAAATCGAAATCTGACCATGGCAGCAAGCATTGAGTAAGAATCTGGTGTCAAAATTGAAAAAATTGGCCGCTGCCAAGGTCAGATTTCGATTTTGAAACAATTCGGTCCTATAACAAAAAAGTTCAAAATGGCGGCCACTTTTTTCAATTTTGACACCAGATTCTTACTCAATGCTTGCCGCCACGGTCAGATTTCGATTTTGAAACAATTCGGTCCTATAACAAAAAAGTTCAAAATGGCGGCCACTTTTTTCAATTTTGACACCAGATTCTTACTCAATGCTTGCCGCCACGGTCAGATTTCGATTTTGAAACAATTCGGTCCAATAACAAAAAAGTTCAAAATGGCAGCCACTTTTTTAAAATTTTGACCACGGTTCTTTCTCCATACACAGACCGTCACTTACCAGTTAGAGTACAATCAAAAGAAATGACTGTCTTCAATATGTATGATGTAGATAATATTATAAATTCAAATGGAACCGAAGACCGTCACTCACCATCAAAAACAAATACCGTCTTCAATCTGCAGAACAACAGGCGACGCCGTTTCCCCGTTTTATATCATCGCGGGCAGCGAGACGGCGTCGGAGGTTAAAAATATACTTAGGTACTAATCACTCTTTACTAAGGAAATTGTACCTATAATACTATATCGTAGTGGGAGTTTTTTCCTTAAGCCACTTAAGCTAGCAACATTATCAGGCTTGCGTTAGACAGTGATCGGACCGATAGCCGTGTGTGTGCACGCACACATACAAAAATACCGTGCGTCACTTGCTGCTTCCGAAGTGTGTATCTGGTAATCTGTGACCGGAGTGTAATCGTTTATAATCCTTTTCAAAGTAAGGATTTGAAGGAGGTACATTCGCACTAGTCTACCTACTCTACAGTGCAATCCGAAAATTATGCTGCAAGAATTGTAGGCATGCAGCGCATGCGTGTCGCTACGTACCCTCGGTCCGACGCTGTTGGGCAGCGAGTCCATGCGCCTGTTGTCGCCTGCCATGCTGACTAGCGTGGTCACTAGACCAGCTACTCGAACAGCCTCTACGTTAGCCTGCATGCGATAAGATTTAAATTTTATCCAGTCTTTTTGTCCGCCGTCTCATTCGATTACGTAAACGAAACTTCACGTCTTCGGGAAAACAATTTTCGGAACAGTACATGTCACTGCCACCTGTGATGGTATTCCAAATAAGTTCGTGTGCGAAAATTTAAATCTTATACGAAAAGTTAGGTAAAATATTGGCAATTTACCAACTGTGTTCGATATATTTAAAGAACATCGTTGCATCTGAAGTCTGAACCGTCGTCGTAGAGATTTGAAAACTGTTACGTCGCTTCCGCTCGACTGATTAATATATTATTTTTTCTTTTAAAATAACCATCGAATGATCCTTGCGCTACTCCTGTTGCTATTGTTTGGCTATAAGCGATGAATGACGTGCGATACAAACATCCTATCTAACATGGATTTGTGGCACAAACTATAAACACTTATTACGATGAATGTAGGTAATAGTACCTATGCGATAGTGAATCGTCGGATAGCTCGATGAAACCTTTCGTATTTGATTTTATAACATCACAAATACACATAACCAATATACATAATACTCACGAACCTTAGTGAGATCCCGATGGAGTTTCCGCAAATGGAATAGTGTCAATCCGACGCAGACAGCATTAACGCCGATCCACAGAGCGTTAAGTACGTAATGTCTAAAGGGTCCTCGCACTAAGGGGCAGGACGGCGATGGGCCGTAAGAGCCGTAAGAGCCGGCGCTCGCCGCCAACGCTCCCGATAAGAAAGTGGGTCCAAGGTTGATGGTAATGGACGCGAACCATATCATAAATGTGCCGAAAAGGACGCACTGAAAACAAAGGAAGCTCTTTGTATGGCGCTTTTCATGTTCAACAAGCCGAATACAGTACACAGTTTGATATAGGTAATATTACGTGGCTTGGTAAAAATAAAATTTTAATGAACTCATCTATAGATAACGCACACATTCGCTAAGTTGTATAAATGTTTCCCAAACAGATAATAAACCCATTTTGCTAAAATACGTTTAGATGCCCCGTACCCGTTTCACACGAATGCACTTTCATGTAAGTAATATTACGTAGATTATTAAATTCCTCGATTCTGCAAAAATACTTATAGCAGCAACGAGCTAACATCTTTGCGCTGATTGGTTATTGCTAGCGTTAGTTAGTACATCGGCCAACCATCGACGGTAACCATAGCAACGCAGCCAACCTCAGCCAATTGTCGCCTTGGCTACGTAACTGAATCAAGCATTAACCAATCAGCGCATAGATGTTAGCTCGTCGTTGCTATAAGTATTTTTGCAGAATCAAGAAATCAGTGTAGTCAGTGTGGGGCAATAAAAATGTCAATATAGATGTGTAATCGATGGACGTATTATAATGGTCTACCTAGTGCGTATAATGTATACCTACATTACAGAGCTTTATTCAAGACAAGTAGCTGTAGGTACACATTTTGCAAAAACTGTAATTAATCTTCATAAAAGAAATTTATAAAATCCGAGCTCTCGTATCTCTTCCATGTCATTAAACGGCATTTTCTTAAAGAACACAAAAGGTATATCTAACGTTAAGTGACGCGGTTTTCGGTCACGGTCATCGTTATTCTTTAGCGAGCCAATGTCGAACGTTACAATGGCGTGAGCCACGATATAAAAGATTTTTACCTTTTTTTATACCAAACCGCTGAAACATGGTAAAACGTGCTGAGAAACAAAGTGGGGAGGGACATACACGTACCTGAGGACTATCCATCAGTAACGGAGCCGATAAATCAGCTTGCTCCTCCTCGTTTTCAGGGAATATAGGACTGTCGTTCAGTACCGTAGTCAGCATGTTGACCGTAGACACTGTTACCTGGGGAACATAGAAATCTTTCCATTCTTGTACGATTAGATACAAAAGGACTCAGATTTGCCTGACTTCTGAGTATACATTGTATTGAGAGCTGACCTTCAAAGGTATCTGTCTATTTTATAGATGACCCAATCAAGAGCTCCTTAGTTAGAAGCAGTGATTAAGTCATTTTACTTTTAGATGGTTCTGCTGAACTATTCTGAACTCAATAAAAATTACCGAACTTAAAGTGCCAATAAATCTACGATGTAGAGAAGACTACAAGAGCCTTTTTGTGCTAGTTTCTAACAATAGCTGTTATCTGGAGCTTAGAATTTATATTTTCAGACAATGTAAAATTTGGAACAGTTTTACCTATAAGTTCTTTTTGGATTTTATTCAACGTTACTTACTTTGAAAGCACTCTTAGTCATGACCTAAGTATTTGCGCTGTTGTAACATAACTCAAAATGCTTGAGCTTAGACTTAACCCGAAGGGCACTCAACTTATTTATTTAGAAGGCATTTCAGAGGTAACTTATTATGCTTAATGGTTTTAGCTAAGTATGATCGTTTTAAGGGTGTAACTACGGGATGCTCCAAAGACCGTCGTTCGGACAAAGTTGCTTATAATGCCAAATTGGCAACCTGCCATGGAGGCGGTGTGGTTTGCAAATGACAGTAATTAAAATCTAGTCTCCTGTTTACTTTCTTGTCATAAATCATAATTAGTTAAAGTCACGAACGATTGGCGATAGTTCGTAAGAAAAGAAAGAAAAAAGAAAATAAAGATAAAAGGGAAAAATATATTTTTGAAAAAAAAAAACACACTTTCGATCTTTGTTCCATCTTTTTTACATGACGCTGCGGTGATTAGTTTCGCCAAAACCGGACTATCTCATATTTGCCGACTGTCCCATATTCGGCATCCTTACCCTATGTATCTTGTGCTAGAATATATTAGTCAACAATGGTTTTAGATAGACATCGAGAATTCTTGAATATAATGTACCTACATAAAACCGATCAAGTACCCGTACTTGATCGGTATAACTTGATCGGTTTTGTACTATCAAACCCATAAGTATTACTTGTTGATATACGAGTAGCAACCATAGCTACAAGTGCCTACTTTTTCTATGAAAAAACAATTGCCAGGAAGCGGATACTCATCTTTTATTTATGTGAATATATTCGTATACCACAAATGAGATTATTATTTTCATTTGTGCTATCGGTTTACCTTTTATAATTCTACCACAACATTACGAAGGTATGCCGCATATGTTTTCGACGACTTAAATGTCCGTAACCTTTGATTGGGCCGACTATTATTGAAAGAGACTTACGGAACCCTAAACATGGATAAGGAATTTGTAATACGGAACAATAGTATTATTACTAATATAGCGAATTTTCTCCTGCGCCGGGAGTTTTTATAATTTCGTTGTTGTATTTGAGTTGATGGAATGCAGGAGCGAATTGCTAGCCAAAACTATTTCCTCGGTACTTCAGATCGCTCCCAACACAGCGTTGGTTTATTTCGTGCTGTTTAAAGTTTAAACTTGCTCCGCGAGTTCAAATGTCTGTGGTTACTCTGAACTCTCGAAGGTATTTCAATTTTCAATGAATTTAACTCCGCGCATGAGATTAACAAGACCAACGGCTTCAGGCGCTAACTTTGTTAAATGAGTCAATTGCAATACCTCACCAAAGCAGAGATTTGGCCAGTCTTGTAGTATTCTGCTCAAACAATATATAAGAAACCTCATTATAATGGGGATTTACCAAAAAATGTTTTCGTAAATCGTTTGGATTTACGTAAACTTTTTTCGTAAAAGCAAACAGTAGCGCCATCTGTCAAAATTCTATAGGTGGCTGCTAAGCGAACTATACGGCGTGGCCTTACTGTTGGTGTCAAAAAAAATATTTTTGGCACCGATAAACTAGAGACATTTTTACGCGCCGTCCGCCATGTTCTGGCTTATGTCTATTGTTCCAACATTCAGATTAATACATGTTGATGACCCCAGTCTCAGTAACAAACTGGCACTCTTGAATCACCATAGGGACCTTAGCTCTCTATGTGTGTTCCATCGGTTGTTCAATGGGGAGTACTCCGAAGAGCTGTTTGATATGACGTAGAAACATATTCCATCCATACCACCTGGATGGCTGGCAATCCACGTCCAGCCGGTATGCCAGATCCTTCTTTCCACGCACGTGCAAACTATGGAACTAGTTACCAACAGCATGAGTGTTTCCACAGACTTTACGTAGTCTGAAGAGTGATCCCTTATAGCTTTAAAATGGGGTGGATTTACAAATTTCTTAAGAGCCGGTATTTGCAGTTCCTCTCATGCTGCAAATGTCCATAGGCGGCGGTCATCGCTTACCATCAGGTGACCCGCCCGCTCATTTGCTCGCGATGACTATATAAAAAAAATCTGTTTCAATATCATTCCATGCCGTTTGACTGTGTCCACTAATCATAATACAAGTGTGTAATCCTACCTAGTATATAATTAATTTTGCTACACTCTAAATTAATAACATTGCTCATTATTGAAACAGTGACAAAATTTTGATTTGCTGTTATTTATTCGGTTCACAGTATTATTTTAATTGAATTATTTATTATCGGAACAATATACCTGATTAACTGTAGTTATTATTATTTTGTAGTTGTGCTATTTCCGGTATTGTTAACTTAACCGTAAGAAAAATAAGTTCCCAATTTGTAGAAATTGTAGAAATATCTAACTTGTCATGTCTAGAATAAGAAACACTGGAGACTCTATCTAGGTTAGTACTTAGTTACTAAGGACCTGTTTAGTGTGTACGTCATATTTTTAAAAACGATCAACATTTACGCCTTTAATATCATAAATAAAAAAAAATATTTATTATAGTTCTTGTAAAACGGAAGATTTAGGTAAAACCATTTTTCTATCTATAGCGGCAATTTACATAGCGAAAATGTAGCTTGTCTCAAGGTAAAAGCGCAATTCAAAGCTAAATTCTCGCTGTCTTGACGGTGGACAGCTTCATGGATTTTCAATTTTCTCACAGAAATCAAATTTCTTTTGTTCAAAAAGCAAAATATTTTCTTAAAACGCAGGTAATCTTGTAGCGATGTTAACGGAATTCTGTGAAAACTAGAAATTGTATACCATTCCAAGGAGATCTATAGAATTCCTGACTTATTTAGGAGATGTGTAAAATTAAAATTCTAACATCAATTAATAAACACATTTCCTAGGAAATGTTCGTTTTTTGAGCAACGACAGCTCATCAGGTCTTCATTCTGATCTGATTTGGTCACTCCACTCCCCTGCTATAGTCTTTTACACATTTCCTATCGCCGTTTAAGAACTGTAAAGAATTACTAGGAAATGTGTAAAATACAATTTATTACATACATTTCCGACCGATTTTAGGATTTCTATAAATTTTCTAGGAATTGTATTCTTGAATTCATACATTTTCAGTGACATCAAAATTATTTTCAACATAGCTAATAATCTACAGAGAACTAAATTACTGTCATGTTGGCAAGGAAAATTATTACCGAAAATATAGCCTTTGGTTAAATGAACCTACGTTCTTTTACGTACTTTTCTAATAATGAATTCGCCTTATAATCAATGAAATACAATACATTTTACCGCTAAAATCTGGTTTTTTAATAAATGCTACGTAGCTCTAACTTAGTAATGGAAATTGCCCTTCAAAACTTTAACAATTTCAGTTTGGCTTCGGTCCAATAATATAATTGGCTAGTAAAAGAACACATCGTATTGTGTTCAAATTGCAGGAAATTTTTATGACAACTTTCGTAAAAATTATACCTAAAGTGTTTCCCTCGCCAGCTCATTCCGGACACATTAAGCGGTGTTCACCGGACTGTACTCATCTTATGAATAAGGGTTAAGGGATTGATATATATGGATTTCGGGTCAGCGCTAAAAAGTGTCCGAACCGAAAGAGAGCCAAAACGCGAAAAGGTTCCAAATCGCACTTCAGTCTCGTGTTTGATTGATCAGAGAGAACACGCGTTAACAATGCCGCTCTGTGTTTCATTTACCCATATACAAAATTAGGCTGTATGATAATGGTTTAAGATAAAAATTATTATGTTTTAGTTTGTTTATAAAAATACACATACTACACTCGTTTACATAGGTTTTCTCGGGACACATTTTTCGTGAATTTGGTCCCATTTGAA
This sequence comes from Coenonympha arcania, assembly GCA_036785405.1. Lineage (NCBI taxonomy): Eukaryota > Metazoa > Arthropoda > Insecta > Lepidoptera > Nymphalidae > Coenonympha > Coenonympha arcania. The sequence continues at coordinate 8,218,985 of CM072061.1, forward strand.
TGGGACTCGGGATCCATCGATTTATATGTCAATGGTTAAAAGTTACAGTTATGGTTTTCAGATTTATATTTTTTACCCGAGAAATACCCGAATTGATCCAGAGCCTAAAGTAGAGTAATACCTTAAAATGCTAGGCCATCTCACGCGTCGGCTTATGCAGCCATCATTCCAGTAAAAGTCAATGAATGGAAACCTGCATAATATCTGGTAGGCGATTCACGTAAGACATCGGCTACATTGCGTGAAGTGAAATGTTCAAAGGGTCATGACATTTACGCATATAAGCAGATGATATTGAAACGTTTCAATGTAAACAACTGCAGGCCGAGAGTGATTTGGTATTTTTATATGACCTGCGGGGCTAGACAAAGTAACAGTCGTTTGGCATTAACGACAGTAGACAAAAATGTATGGACAAAACAAGTGACTGTAAAAAAAACACGTGACCGAATAGAGGAAAACACGCTGTGTTTGAAAATTGACTACGACTATTTGAACCTGCTCCCTGGCGTTCTTGCGGACCTTGTAGATAACTTTAGCGTTGTTCGTATGACAATTGACAGCCGACAGTGAACAACGCTAAGCATAAAGTAGATTCTGCTTTCATTTCTTTTCATTCGTCACGTGGTTTGTCCATATATTTTTGTCTACTGTCGTGAACGCTAAAGTACTGTTACTTTATCTAGCCCCGCTGTATATTTGAGATATTTAAAAATGGAAACTCACAAGTAATAGGAATGCCGTTTCCACCAGCGAGCACTTATAGACGGGCTGACACCGGAACACTGCGATGCCGAGGGGGAGCAGGATAGCAGCGCGCGCACAGTCCACGACCGCCTGGTGGAAGAGCAGGCCGTGCGACCACCTGCCGGGAAAATAGCTCTCCGTTACTATTGTACACACGGAATGAGATCTGAGAGGTTAGTACAGGTTTTTGTACGAATTTCGAGTCGACTCGCATCGCACAAACGAATCGAATTCCTTCATACATTTACAGCCAGCGCCATCTATTGACAGCCGCGTGTTAGTGACTGTCCATAGATTGACTGTCGCTGGCTTTAACGCTGCTGCTGTGCTGGCTTTAAATGTGTGGAGGAATTCTATTCGTTTTTGCGATGCGAGTCGACTCGAAATTCGTACAAAAACCTCTACAACCCAACAGCAGCTCTAGCCACCTAGGTATGTTCACATCCATGCGTTTGTAGGGTTCCGTAGTAAACAAGGAACACATGTCTGTCTGTCCGTCTGTCCGCGGCTTAGCTCAAAGACGTGTGAGTTGTAAATCAGGCAAGATCTTGGTAAAGAGGATTAATATCAATTATTTATTTATATCATACACAGCTAAGAAATTACACAGGCAGCGAATTTCGTCAAGGGTGTTTAATGCCGGCACTTGGTTTGCATGTTAAACTTCTTATTCTGAATCTGACGAGTGAAGAGATACATGCCACGCAGTGGGCCGTAGAAAGGCAATAAGATGATATAATGACATAGTTATCAAATACATCTTTAGTTATCATAATTTTTTCATTGGATATACGAGTATGGCTGATTTGTGAGCTTCTCACGTAGTGAACTTAATTTATACCCCGAAATGTACGCAAATAACTCAGAATTGGAGACGTGCGCGTCAGCTACTGGATAATAAATCCTTATAACTTTTTGTATCATCAGAACAAGCGAGATTTAACTGAACTGTCTCAACCTGACAACGGTTATTAATGCGAAATATTGTATTATGACGCCAGATTTCATCAACCATAGGAACAAAGCAGTGATAGCCCAGTGATTTGTATATCTGCCCATCATCAGAGGATCGTGGGTTTGAATCCCTGGCTTGCACTTCTGACTTTCCGAAGCTTTTGCGGGTTCCTACCTCAAAAGTAAAAAAATTCTCACTTTCCGAAGCAAATCAAATCAAATCAATCAAATCAAAATATATTTATTTCACATAGGCCTAACTTACAAGGCACTTGTAAAACGTCAACATATTTGTTACATAATATTATGTAATGTACGGTGATAACTACAAGTCGACTTAAAACTAAGTTTACGAGGGTTCCACTTCCAACGCGCCCTGCACTGAGAAGAAGCCCACAACAAACTCAGCCGGGTTTTGTTTTCGGTTATCACCACTTTACAAAAGCTCTTAAAAACTAGTTGAGCTAGTAATTATAATACAGCAGTTCATTTACTCCCAAGGATTTGATTCATGTAAATAATCCTTAATACTATAGTAAGCTTTATTAACGAGCTTTCGTTTTACAGCGACTTTGAAGCTTTTGCGTACCTCAAAAGTAAAAAAAAAACAGAACTCTTATAAGATCACTTTGTTGTGAGTCTGTCACGACCAGTAATTATTAAAGATATCGACATGGACTATGGAATTATCGTTTCGATTTTTATTTCAAATTTCGAAGCATGTTTGGGAAAATTGTTATTACGCTCTCCTAAAAAAAAAAATTGGAACTAGAACGTATTGCTTTTTTCCTACTACTGAGGTAGGTCCATCAATTTTTTGGTGCAGACTTTGAGTCTATTTTGGGGCATAGACTCAACTGGTTTCATATTCTACGTTATCTTTAGCGAAGCTACATTAATAAAAGCGACAGCTATAGAGAGCCTTGACCCACTTTTACATTACCGTCGCAAGATGTAAAATGAACCACGATCTACGTTTACAATGTTGTGCAACGTGCAAAGACGAACCTCTGACTTACGTAGGTATCTATGTTTCAAATCATACTACAGGTACTGAAATGTAAATAGAAAATATGTAATGCTTGATATATTTACTGTTATTTTATTAGGTTTTCTTCATACTCTGTAGATATGTAGTAGATAATATTTCTACTGTTAAAAGGATATAACTACAGTGAAAAATACAGTTGAAGAATCTGAATTTCAATAAAGAAATGCCTGTGGGTCGTATATCTTTTCATTCGCACGTTTAAAAGCTCTTCCTTTCAGATTTGAAGAAAAGAATACCATTATCGAACAAAAATCAATTTAGGAAACCGAATACATTCCTGCCAAATCGCTTGATGAAAATACGCAGTCATCTGAAAATATATTGACATGGGTATATTGCACAATAGAGTTTTATGTAGGAAATGAAACGTGTTTGCCGTTGCGTGACCTATAATATCACATATCAAGATGGAAGTAAGAGCAAACGTAGTAATTTGATTCTCCTGATAACGAATATTAATATATGATTACTTTGTGTTGTTTGATTATTCATGAGCTTATACAAATAAATTAAGTCATGTTATACAGTTATAATAATAGGACGATTGTAGATATACCTAGAGGTTAAAACAAAAAAAGCTTTTATTGGCAATTACACTCATTACATGCCTAACTATGTATTGGTTACCTCGTCGCCTCGTGTAAGTCCAAGTTAATAAAAAGTAAACTAAACCTGACTAAACCATCCAAATTCAACACACCTGCCAAATGAACTTTCATAGAATCAACGTCAGTAGGTATATAAAAATAAACTTTACATCTATTCTCATAGCATGTGAACTTTCGATAAGGTTATACTCGTATAAATGGCCTTTTTCGCATCGGCGTAGGGAGTTCAATGAGTAGAGCAGATGTGCATAACGACCCCACTCCTGTCTGTAATATAAGACTTCTGTTCAGCCGCGTAACATTAGCAAGCTGTGACTTTTATTGCAAAATAATAACACATTATTGTTCCCATTCGAATGATTGTTCGCGTCATGAAGGGCGTTCCCCTCACTGGCTCAGAAAGCTCGTTAAGCCGCTATCGAGCCCCGCTGTTATCTCATAATATTATAACTTCTGATGATAACAATCGTTAGCCACAGACGCTGTGAAATTGTTGGTTTAAAGTGCGTCGTTGATTTATTATTGTAGCAACATTGATTTTTTTAAAGGCTAAAATAGTATACTAATTTTCAGGTGAACAAAGGTCAAAAGGGCGAGTTTGATCATTTATAACCAACTTCTTACGTATTGTTGTTTTTAGTTTTTAAGTAAATTATGTATTTACGGCATTTTTAATTTAGTTAAAACTTCTAAGCTAAGTTCTGCAATCTCGCCTCATGGTAAGTGACAGTGCAGTCAAACATTTAATCTTATATAAACTACGTAGTGGTTTGCTACTAGTGGCATATGGTAATGTAGCTGGTCAAAAATACGAGTAGGTACAACAAAATAGTTTGGCATCTAAATAAAATCTTAGTATCTTACTAACTTATCAGTGTCCATTTATCTGTACAAAATAATATACATTCTATTTGAAATAGCTTTCGGACGTCCTGTGCTCTGATTGGATTCTGATAGGATTATCCTATAATCCCACTGCACTACACACTTAGGTACAGAGCGTAGAGTATGTAGTTTACAACTTTTCTCGCTTTAGTTCACTTGTAGGTACTAAGATAGTATACTACGAGTATACCACCATGGTCATGACGTATTCTTACACAATGTATATCAAGAAAAATGACTAAGTAGCTAAGTAGGTATGACGCTGAATGCATGAAAAAAAACTCGCTTACTAAATTTTATATACATACTAGCAAACGCCCGCGGCTTCGCTCACGTTGAACTTCTGCTTTACTCCCTCAGGCGTTTCCAAAATTCTTGTATTAACCATTGTTATGCCATTTAATTTAATTTTGATCACTAAATATTTCCTTATGCTTGCTGGTTATAGTTATATATTGATTTTGAAAAAATCGATCGTCACATAAAAGCTCAATATTGTGGCCATTTTTAGGGTTCCATACCCAAAGTGTAAAAAGGTACCCAAGCAATCGGCCAAGTAAAAAAAGTTCAAAATGGCGGCCATTTTTTTATTTTGACCACAAATTCCTTCTTTATGCTTGCTGCGATAGTCAGACGTCGATTTTCAAAGCAATCGGCCCAGTAACAAAAAAGTCCAAAATGGCGGCCAAAAGTTCATCATTTTTTAATTTCAACTACAAATTCCTTCTCTATGCTTGCTGCCATAGTCAGACGTCGATTTTCAATGCAATCGGCCCAGTAATAAAAAAGTTCAAAATGGCGGCCATTTTTTTATTTTGAGCACAAATTCCTTCTCTATGCTTGCTGCGATAGTCAGATATCGGTTTTTAAAGCAATCGGCCCAGTAACAAAAAAGTTCAAAATGGCGGCCACTTTTTTAAATTTTGACCACAAATTCCTTCTCTATGCTTGCTGCCATAGTCAAATATCGATTTTGAAAGCAATCGGCCCAGTAACAAAAAAGTTCAAAATGGCGGCCACTTTTTTTAAATTTTGACCACAAATTCCTTCTCTATGCTTGCTGCCATAGTCAAATATCGATTTTCAAAGCAATCGGCCCGGTAACAAAAAAATTCAAAATGGCGGCCACTTTTTTAAATTTTGACCACAAATTCCTTCTCTATGCTTGCTGCCATAGTCAAATATCGATTTTTAAAGCAATCGGCCCAGTAACAAAAAAGTTCAAAATGGCGGCCAATTTTTTAAATTTTGACTACAAATTCCTTCTCGATGCTTGGTGAAATAATCAGATGTCGATTTTCAAAGCAATCGACCCAGTAACAAAATATTTCAAAATGGCGGACACTTTTTTTAAATTTTGACCACAAATTCCTTCTCTATGCTTGCTGCCATAGTCAAATATCGATTTTCAAAGCAATCGGCCCAGTAACGAAAAAGTTCAAAATGGCGGCCACTTTTTTTAAATTTTGACCACGAATTCCTTCTCTATGCTAGCTGCCATAGTCAAATATCGATTTTCAAAGCAATCGGCCCGGTAACAAAAAAGTTCAAAATGGCGGCCACTTTTTTAAATTTTGACCACAAATTCCTTCTCTATGCTTGCTGCCATAGTCAAATATCGATTTTCAAAGCAATCGGCCCAGTAACAAAAAAGTTCAAAATGGCGGCCACTTTTTTAAATTTTGATCACAAATTCCTTCTCTATGCTTGCTGCCATAGTCAAATATCGATTTTCAAAGCAATCTGCCCAGTAACAAAAAAGTTCAAAATGGCGGCCACTTTTTTAAATTTTGAACACAAATTCCTTCTCTATGCTTGCTGTCATAGTCAAATATCGATTTTCAAAGCAATCGGCCTAGTAACAAAAAAGTTCAAAATGGCGGCCACTTTTTTAAATTTTGACCACAAATTCCTTCTCTGTGCTTGCTGCCATAGTCAAATATCGATTCTCAAAGCAATCAGCCCAGTAACAAAAAAGTTCAAAATGGCGGCCACTTTTTTAAATTTTGACCACAAATTCCGTCTCTATGCTTGCTGCCATAGTCAAATATCGATTTTCAAAGCAATCGGCCCAGTAACAAAAAAGTTCAAAATGGCGGCCACTTTTTTAAATTTTGACCACAAATTCCTTCTCTATGCTTGCTGCCATAGTCAAATATTGATTTTCAAGGCAATCGGCCCAGTAACTAAAAAGTTCAAAATGGCGGCCACTTTTTTAAATTTTGACCACAAATTCCTTCTCTATGCTTGCTGCCATAGTCAAATATCGATTCTCAAAGCAATCGGCCCAGTAACAAAAAAGTTCAAAATGGCGGCCACTTTTTTAAATTTTGACCACAAATTCCGTCTCTATGCTTGCTGCCATAGTCAAATATCGATTTTCAAAGTAATCGGCCCAGTAACAAAAAAGTTCAAAATGGCGGCCACTTTTTTAAATTTTGACCACAAATTCCTTCTCTATGCTTGCTGCCATAGTCAAATATTGATTTTCAAAGCAATCGGCCCAGTAACAAAAAAGTTCAAAATGGCGGCCAAAAAATTCAAAATTTTTCCTCCTCAAAATTTGAATCTCGAAAATCCCTTTCTGAATACGAATTCATGATATACCTAATACCAACCTAGGTACCAAATTTCAGATCTCTACGACTTTTAATTTCGCTGGAATCCCTGGAACAACGCAAAAATTACACCTTTGTATGGGAAAATCCCTTAAAAGTAGGATTTTTATCCCTTCCAATTTGAATTTCTGGAATCCCCGTCTTAGTACGAATTCATGACCTAATGTCAATGTAGGTACCAATTTTCAGATCTGTACGACTTGTAGTTTTTCGGGAATTCCTGGAACAACAAAAAAAATAACAATTTTGTATGGAGAAATCCCTTTAATGTACTATTTCTACCCCTTAAACATGGAATTTCTGGAATCCCCGTCTTAGTACGAATTCATGATCTAATATCTACCTAGATACCAAATTTCAGATCTCTACGACTTTTAGTTTTTCTGGAATGCCTGGAACAACGAAAAAAATTACAATTTTGTATGAAGAAATCCCTTTAATGTACTATTTCTACCCCTTAAACATGGAATTTCTGGAATCCCCGTCTTAGTACGAATTCATGACCTAATATCTTCCTAGGTACCAAATTTGAGATCTCTACGACTTTTAGTTTTTCGGGAATTCCTGGAACAACGAAAAAATTTTACTTTTGTATGGGAAATACCCTTAAATGTATGATTTTTACCTCTTAAACATGGAATTTCTGGAATCCCCGTCTTAGTACGAATTCATGACCTAATATCTACCTAGATACCAAATTTCAGATCTCTACGACTTTTAGTTTTTCTGGAATGCCTGGAACAACGAAAAAATTACAATTTTGTATGGAGAAATCCCTTTAATGTACTATTTCTACCCCTTAAACATGGAATTTCTGGAATCCCCGTCTTAGTACGAATTCATGACCTAATATCTACCTAGATACCAAATTTCAGATCTCTACGACTTTTAGTTTTTCTGGAATGCCTGGAACAACGAAAAAATTTTACTTTTGTATGGGAAATACCCTTTAATGTATGATTTTTACCCCTTAAACATGGAATTTCTGGAATCCCCGTCTTAGTACGAATTCATGACCTAATATCTACCTAAGTACCAAATTTCAGATCTCTACGACCTATAGTTTTGGCGGAATCCGTGGAACAACCAAAATACCTCATTCTTTTATATATATAGATTATATCCACGCTATTTCAAAGTGCACGTCGGTCGGATGAAGCCAGAAAATGGCTACACATTTAAGTACATTTACGCAAATTTTGTTGAAAAATTTTCTTGACAATGTTCTCATAATTTGTTCTGAAATACCTATATACCTAGTGTTCAGTCAATGATCAACACAATTCTGTAGGTTAATTCAGGATTCTGTAGGAAGGAATATTAATTCAGGTTCTTAACACCAAAACTACTCAATCGATTTATACAAGTAAGTCAATGATCAACATAATATTGAAAGTGTTAAAATGTAGATATAATATTCAGGTTCCTAACTACTCAATCGATTTGGCTTAGACTTGGGAAGGAGATATATTATATCGTGATATAATAAGTTACTTTTTAACTCGGAAAAAACCCATGGTTCTCACACATTTTTTGAAAAAGTAAAATTCACAGAAGACGTGGTCAACAGCTAGTAGTAAATAAATGGAAATTAGCCGGCCCTGGCAGTAGTACATAATATCTACTAACATATGTAAGCTTTAAATGATAACAATCCTACATACATTACATAATTTAAAACCGGTACGGAATTGAGTAAGTTTCTTACTTTGTAGGGACTGGTTCAACAAATCCTTTACTTAGAATTTAAATTTTATTATAGTTATAATTAATAAAATTAGCTTAAATTAAAAATTAAAACTAGCTATTATTAAACTATATCTAAATTAAAAAACTACATATCTAAAATAAAAACTACTATTAAACTATTTTTTATTTCTTATGCAAGGCCGCAAAATGGATTTTTGGGCCGAGTGTCAAATTTGAATGCTGAGCATAGCGAAGCATTTAAAGGACACGATATAACCTGTCAAGTGCGAGTCGGACTCGCGCACTGAGGGTTCCGTACTACAACCGGAGGAATAAAGCCATAAAAACCACTTTTCTTATCGAACCGCAAAACTAACTTTGTTTTAAGAGGTTTTATTGTAAATATCAAAAAACTACTTATTAGATCTCGTTCAAACCAATTTTCGGTGGAAGTTTGCATGGTTATGTACATCATGTATTTTTTTTAGTTTTAACATACTCTTATTTTAGAAGTTACAGGGGGGGGGACACACATTTTACCACTTTGGAAGTGTCTCTCGCGCAAGCTATTCATTTTAGAAAAAAATGATATTAGAAACCTTAGTATCATTTTTGAAGACCTATCCATAGATACCCCACACATATGGGTTTGATAAAAAAAAATTTTTGAGTTTCAGTTCTAAGTATGGGGCACCCCCAAAATTTATTACTTTTTTTTTTAATTTTGTGTGAAAACCTTAATGCGGTTCACAGAATACATCTACTTACCAAGTTTCAACAGTATAGCTCTTATAGTTTCGGAAAAAAGTGGCTGTGACATACGGACGGACAGACGGACAGACGGACAGACAGACATGACGAATCTATAAGGGTTCCGTTTTTTGCCATTCGGCTACGGAACCCTAAAAAAGTATCACCGTACATAACACAAAATTTTTCATTTCACCCCAGCGAGGAAAAATTACTAGAAGATCACTTGGATCGGCATTGCGAGTATGTTAGATGTTGTTTTTAGTAATATTCAAACCAAATTAAAAAATAATATATCATCAATTTTGAATATCGTTCCATGTCTTTCTTTTTAGCGTATCTCGAAGTGCCATATGGCTAGAGATGCTGGATCTGTTGAGCGACGCAGGAGCTTACCTTCTCAGCTGTTTCTTGCTCAGTATGACGGCCATGAGCGCGATGTTGGCCGATATGCCGAGGCCGGACAGCGCCAGCAGGGCGGCCGCGCTGGCGGCGCCCCCCGGCGGGCACAGCCGCGTGTTGTTGACGACGGAAGAATTTGTTGCGCCCGCTGACCCGAAGCGCAGGTTCGCTCCGATCATAGCCACAGCCGATCCCGCTGATAAAAATAATGTCTTACATAGATATTTATAAAGAACTAGCAAACGCCCGCGGCTTCGCTCACGTTGATCTTCTGCTTTACTCCCTCAGACGTTAAGTTTCCAAAATTCTTGTATTAACCGCCATTTAATTAAACTTTGACCACTAAGTATTTCCTTATGCTTGCTGGTTATAGTTATATGAATATTGATTTTGAAAAAAATCGATCGTCACTTAAAAGTTCGATTAGGTGGCCATTTTTTAGGGTTCCGTACCCAAACTGTAAAACTTTACCCATGCAATCGGCCAAGTAACAAAAAAGTTCAAAATGCGGCCAAAAAGTTCAATTTTTTTTAATTTTAACCACAAATTCCTTCTCTATGCTTGCTGCCATAGTCAGCCGTCGATTTTAAAAGCAATCTGCCCACTGCCCAAAAAGTTAAAAATGGCGGCCATTTTTTTATTTTGACTACAAATTCCTTCTCTATGCTTGCTGCGATAGTCAGATATCAATTTTCAAAGCAATCGGCCCAGTAACAAAAAGTTCAAAATGGCGGTCAAAAAGTTCATCATTTTTTAATTTTGACCACAAATTCCTTCTATATGCTTGCTGTCATAGTAAGACGGCGATTTTCAAAGCAATCGGCCCACTGACAAAAAGTTCAAAATGGCGGCCAAAAGTTTATAATTTTTTAATTTTGACCACAAATTCCTTCTCTATGCTTGCTGCCATAGTCAGACGTCGATTTTCAAAGCAATCGGCCCACTGACAAAAAAGTTCAAAATGGCGGCCATTTTTTTTATTTTGACCACAAATTCCTTCTCTATGCTTGCTGCCATAGTCAAATATCGATTTTCAAAGCAATCGACCCAGTAACAAAAAAGTTCAAAATGGCGGCCACTTTTTTAAATTTTAGCCACAAATTCCTTCTCTATGCTTGCTGCCATAGTCAGACGTCGATTTTCAAAGCAATCGGCCCACTGACGAAAAAGTTCAAAATGGCGGCCATTTTTTATTTTGACCACAAATTCCTTCTCTATGCTGGCTGCCATAGTCAAATATCGATTTTCAAAGCAATCGGCCCAGTAACAAAAAAGTTCAAAATGGCGGCCATTTTTTTATTTTGACCACAAATTCCTTCTCTATCCTTGCTGCGATAGTCAGATATCGATTTTCAATGTAATCGGCCCAGTAACAAAAAAGTTCAAAATGGCAGCCAAAAAGTTCATCATTTTTTAATTTTGACCACAAATTCCTTCTCTATGCTGGCTGCCATAGTCAAATATCGATTTTCAAAGCAATCGGCCCAGTAACAAAAAAGTTCAAAATGGCGGCCATTTTTTTATTTTGACCACAAATTCCTTCTCTATCCTTGCTGCGATAGTCAGATATCGATTTTCAAAGTAATCGGCCCAGTAACAAAAAAGTTCAAAATGGCAGCCAAAAAGTTTTTCATTTTTTAATTTTGACCACAAATTCCTTCTCTATGCTTGCTGCCATAGTCAGACGTCGATTTTCAAAGCAATCGGCCTACTGACCAAAAAGTTCAAAATGGCGGCCATTTTTTTTTTTGACCACAAATTCCTTCTCTATGCTTGCTGCAATGGTCGGATATTAATTTTGAAAGAATTCGGTCCAATAACGAAAAAGTTCAAAATGGCGGCCATTTTTTTAAATTTTGACTACATATTCTTTTTCTATGCTCGCTGCAACGGATGGATATTAATTCTGAAAGAATTCGGTCCAATGACGAAAAAGTTAAAATGGCGGCCAACTTTTTATTTTTTGACTACATATTCTATTTCTATGCTTGCTGCAATTGTCAGATATCCATTTTGAAAGCATTCGGTCCAATAATGAAAAAGTTCAAAATGACGGCCAATTTTTATTTGACTACATATTCTTTTTCTATGCTTGCTGCACTGGTCAGATATCCATTTTGAAAGAATTCGGTCCTATAACGAGAAAGTTCAAAATGGTGGCAAATTTTTTAAATTTTGACCTCAGATTCTTTTTCTATGCTCGCTGCAACGGTCGGATATTAAGTTTGAAAGAATTCGGTCCAATAACGAAAAAGTTCAAAATGGCGGCCAATTTTTTAAATTTTGACCTCAGATTCTTTTTCTATGCTCGCTGCAACGGTCGTATATTAATTTTGAAAGAATTCGGTCCAATAACGAAAAAGTTCAAAATGGCGGTCAATTTTTTAAATTAAGACTACATATTCTTATTCTTTGTTTGATGCAATGGTCGGATATTAATTTTGATAGAATTCGCTGCAATAACGAATAAGTTCAAAATGGCGGCCAATTTTTTAAATTTTTGACTACATATTCTTTTTTTATGCTTGCTGCAATGGTCGGATATTAATTTTGAAAGAATTCGGTCCATTAACGCAAAAGTTCAAAATGGCGGCAATTTTTTTAAATTTTGAGCTCAGATTCATATTCTATGCTTGCTGCAATTGTCAGATATCCATTTTGAAAGAATTCGGTCCAATAACGAAAAAGTTCAAAATGGCGGCCAATTTTTTAATTTTTGACTACGAATTCTTTTTCTATGCTTGCTGCAATGGTCAGATATCCATTTTGAAAGAATTCGGTCCAATAACGAAAAAGTTCAAAATGGCGGCCATTTTTTTAAATTTTGAGTACATATTCTTTTTCTATGCTCGCTGCAACGGTTGGATATTAATTTTGAAAGAATTCGGTCCAATAACGAAAAAGTTCAAAATGGCGGCCAATTTTTTAATTTTTGACTACGTATTCTTTTTCTTTGCTTGCTGCAATGGTCAGATATCCATTGTGAAAGAATTCGGTCCAATAACGAAAAAGTTCAAAATGGCGGCCATTTTTTTAAATTTTGAGTACATATTATTTTTCTATGGTCGCTGCAACGGTTGGATATTAATTTTGAAAGAAATCGGTCCATTAACAAAAAAAGTTTAAAATGGCGTCCAATTTTTTAAATCTTGACCACAGATTCCTTTTCTACGCTTACTGTCATATGAGAAAAAGAATGAAAAAATTTATTCCAAAACCAAAGAAGTTCGCAAATGTTCCCATCCTTAAATTTGAAATTCGAATATCCCCGTCGCAGTACAAATTCAACAACCTAGCTGGTACCCTGATTAGTACGAATCAAAGTTTTGTCGGAATCGAAAAAATTACACTTTTGTATGGAGAAATCCCTAAAACCAACGGTTTTTACCCCTTAAACATGGAATTTCTGGAATCCCCGTCTTAGTACGAATTCGTGACCTAATATCTACCTAGGTACCAAATTTGAGATATCTACGACTTTTAGTTTTTCGGGAATCCCTGGAACAACGAAAAAAATTTACACTTTTGTATGGAGAAATCCCGAAAACCAACGGTTTTTACCCCTTAAACATGGAATTTCTGGAATCCCCGTCTTAGTACGAATTCATGACCTAATATCTACCTAGGTACCAAATTTGAGATATATCTACGACTTTTAGTTTTTCGGGAATCCCTGGAACAACGAAAAAATTTACACTTTTGTATGGAGAAATCCCGAAAACCAACGGTTTTTACCCCTTAAACATGGAATTTCTGGAATCCCCGTCTTAGTACGAATTCATGACCTAATATCTACCTAGGTACCAAATTTGAGATATCTACGACTTTTAGTTTTTCGGGAATCCCTGGAACAACGAAAAAATTTACACTTTTGTATGGAGAAATCCCGAAAACCAACGGTTTTTACCCCTTAAACATGGAATTTCTGGAATCCCCGTCTTAGTACGAATTCATGACCTAATATCTACCTAGGTACCAAATTTGAGATATCTACGACTTTTAGTTTTTCGGGAATCCCTGGAACAACAAAAAAATTTACACTTTTGTATGGAGAAATCCCGAAAACCAACGGTTTTTACCCCTTAAACATGGAATTTCTGGAATCCCCGTCTTAGTACGAATTCATGACCTAATATTTACCTAGTTACCAAATTTGAGATATCGACGACTTTTAGTTTTTCGGGAATCCTTGGAACAACGAAAAAATTTACACTTTTGTATGGAGAAATCCCGAAAACCAACGGTTTTTACCCCTTTAACATGGAATTTCTGGAATCCCCGTCTTAGTACGAATTCATGACCTAATATCTACCTAGGTACCAAATTTCAGATCTCTACGACTTATAGTTTTGGCGGAATCCGTGGAACAACCAAAATGCCTCATTCTTTTATATATATAGATCGGTATTGGGATACCGACCTATTAAACGCGTTATAAATAGTGTACGCTGATACAAACATTTTGATTATTTTGCCCCTCTTGGGGAATGGGTACCATCCTGGCGCGAAAATTAAAATTTTATTTATTTTTTTGTTAATCGTGGGTTACATGTAGCTGTGCATCGTAGGCTTGAGGATATGAGTTTTGCGAGCATTTATACGTTCACATGATTTAAAAAAAAAACTTAGCTGAAAAGTAAGGATTGAGTTTGTTTCCGATAGCTCCAAATCGGGAAAACTGCAGAAAATATTTAATCTTTCGGGAACCAATATGTATGTATGGGAATTTTCGAAATTACTATATTAAATAAATGTAAAACTCTACAGTGTATAAAATGTATGTCAACAATTTTATGTAGGTAAATTTTAAAATTAAATTTTACATTTAACTATGGAAGTGTCAAGTACAGCTGAAATGCTTAAAACATATACAAGGGCGCGACACTTTTCTAACAAACGTTAAATTTAATTAAGAAACGTAAGTTTCCGAGTAATTTTCCAGCAACATTTGCGCAGCGTCTTATTAAACGCTACAAAAACATGCTCCCATCGTTAAGGAAATTATACTACAAAGTAGAAAATAGAAGATAAATACGGCCTCCTTTTATGTGAAGTCGACAAGCATAAACGTGGAATAAATTCCTTTAATGCTATCCATGAGTTTTTCTGAATGAATCTGTACAATATACACAGCATAACATACAGCTGTAAAAAGGACTAATATCTTCTTACAAATTGGGTATATTAATAACTAATCTGTCTACCTAGAAGTGTACACATGTTGTATTACAATATGCTATTCTATTGCCACTACAAAGGTACCACTGGCGAAGGGTCTATATAACACGATTTCCGCCGGCTTCCTTAGGAAATGGGATACCATGTCCCTCACTATGGGTAATTTTTTCATTTTATAATTTTTGTATTTATCCATAAATAACAAGTCAAGTATTGGATAAGTGAGAAGCTTCGGCTGTGGCTAGCTACCATCCTACGAGCAATGACGCACTGCCAAGCGATTTATTTACAAGCGTACCGCGTACCCCTTCCAAGTTAGCACGATAACATTTTCGGTTGCATCCTTACTTACTATCAGAGGAGATCGCAATCAAGTACTTGTAGAGTGTGAAGTAACCTACCTGGCGTCAAAAAAAGCTGAATGGAAGCAGGCGTTATTTTGCGGAAATCCATAATTAGCAGGACAAATTTCGCAGGAATTTGTTTTGCTCTAATCCGCTCGCATTCGCCGGTCGCCGCTTCGCATTGCGAAGTCAACATCTCCTGAGGATGTCCCGGTGTCGGGACGAAACATGCGTCGAAGAAAGTGTTGGAAAATTGTGTGTGGTGTTTCATGTGGGCAATGTTCCTGCATATTGTACCATACCACACCATACAGAATATTTTCAAGTGGCAGATTATAGCAAAACAAATTAATCTGTCCTGCTGAAAAAGACTGACATAAAAGGAATTCCGACTTCTTTCTTAAAAAATCCACCCTTCGCCATTGGTAAATACACTATAAAAAAATGTTAATAAATTTACCCGCCGACATTTTCGAGCTTCTCAGTTCTGATATCAACGACATGAGTTATAGCAGTTGTGTGTCTCGGCCAAGTTAGAAAAGCAGCCAATCAGCGCCGCCTCCGTCCCCCCGCCAGCCCATTGCATTTTCACACAGATCAAGTTGTTTTTCACCGACATTACACTAGTACAGATCCTTGAACACCGCACTTTTTATACACTTTCAGTCACTGCTAGTTAATTTGTAAAGCATCTTCATCACTTTCACCTTCAAGATTATTTAATAATGTAACATGTTAGGACTATGATTGAAGAATTCGATTACATCTGTGAATGTAAGGAGGAGAGTTTGGTTACAAAATCTGTAAATATTGTGTATGAAAAGAAAACGTGACTGACATACTCACTGATTCGGTACGTAAATAGAAATAAAAATGTAAATGTAAATGTAATGTAGGTGTCCGCTAAGATAGGATCTTTGAAAATTGAAGCTTATAAGGAATGGAATCTTAATAGAAGTCGGGCAAGCGAAGCCACAAGCGTACTCTAGTTCGAAGTTTAATAAAAAATAAAGTTGGAGGCAAAAAAATATCCTATTTCATGATATTTTAAAGTAATAAGTACAACAGCAAACTTATCGTCGGCATTTAATATTTATGATAAAGCCATAGTGACAATCTTAAACGGTTCTACGAGAATCAAATATTTCCGTTAGAGAAACTGAGACAAAGTAGTAGATTAAATTAACCTAATTAATCCAGCTTTCACGATTCAGTTTACTAACACAACAGAATACCGGTTTATGTTAAAGCTTTAGTTATGTAGTACACAAATACAACTGCCGTCTAAATAATTGCAACCGGACGCTGTCATTTATCTCTTGGTTCGCTAACTCCTATTACAGTGATTAACTATTTGTAATTAGAACGCTTTTTATAAGCATTCCGCTTAAAATACTTCGTAACACACCTTTTTATCTTTTCGTAGCCTGATGAGACAACAAACAGTGTTGCAACATTGTCATGTACCATCATAATGACATTTATTCCGCAGGTTCGACGAACAGAAGATCCTAAAAGAGAATAATCACCAAACTGCATTAGGATACAGTCCTCGAGGTGCGCACAGTAGTCAAAGGAAGTATGCAAGTCTGTATGCAATGGTTCTCTAACTCTCTACAACCGAGTTCAAGACCAGACAATACTAAGTGTCCCTTTATACACTTTCAACAACTTCTCAAAGCGATATTTTTTTTGCGTCAAAGAAGTTTACGGAGAAAACTACCAACCAAGAGTGACCATGAGATTTCTAAACCTTAATAATAAATAATTCGCATATCAATGAATATGATCAATAGACCCACTGAACTAAAAAGTGTGATACCCCGAGATAAGTATAGATTGACTAAACTGGAAGTATAATATAATAATTTGTTTTTGTTGTATGTGATTGTTGTGTTTTACAATCTGTAATGCGACAATATAAGCATGTGGTGAAATGCGAACATTAAATCAAAATACGAAAAGGAAATTTTACGACAGCGCGTATTGGCAATAACTTGGCTGGTAACGGCGTGAAACACACTCTTGAAAAGAATTTCTTGTGTGTCCCAGTTAGACTAGCTTGTCGTGTTTTTGTTGGTTCGTAACTCAAAGATATTGTTGATGCAGGAAGGTGCTTTATTTTGCGTTTCCTACCTATATGTAGTTAATATTAATAGTAGTTGCTAGTGAGTCTATTTATAATAATCTAGATATACAATCATCATAATCAATAATAGTAGTTATACCAGTTTTTTTATTGGCACAATCTCAAAACTTTAATTTTATAAGTTAGAAATATTAATGTTTGCACGCCCTAATGACCCACTGCACCGAAATAGGGGATTTATAATTTTTTTTAGGGTTCCGTTCCGTCCGTAAAACCGGCACCATATTGTAAGACTCCACCGTCCGTCTGTCCGTCTGTCACCAGGCTTCATGAATCGTGATAGTTAAACAGTTGAAATTTTTACAGGTGAAGTATTTCAGTTGCCGTAATATCAAAAAATATTAAAAAACAAAAAAAAATATTTATTCAGTTTTCTGTTTTTATAGATTGGTAAGAAATCCTTCGTGCACGAGTCTGACTCGCACTTGGCCAGGTTTTTTAAGGTTCAAAATCAAATTTTGTTTTTGCACTGCCTTAAAATTTGTAATATAGGTTTTAATCTATGAGGGATTATAGTGTAGAAACTTTTAGATATTAATAAAGTTTGATTGGGATTATTACAGGAGCATGGATCAAATTTGAAATAGAGCATATGTCGCCACGAATGGACATTAAATCAAAATAGGTACGTAAGGAGCCCCCGCACCCGCCCGTCCTTACGAGCGAGGATTTACGATACCTCCTATCAGCAATAACTCTCACCGTAAACGTGAGGATAACCCCAAATCGTTCAGAGAATGTTCACTGGTTAAGTACAAACGTTTAACATCTTTTAGAAAATTATTCTATAAGCTGTAAGCATATACTATCTTCTGAATGAACAAGAATTATAGAACAAATCTGCACCGCAATATACTTGTATCGGATGAAATTTTTGACATAACAACAAATCTTCTTCCAATTTCTTGAAACCTTCGCTCTAAAATGTATGCTTTCATCTACGGATCTGAACACGTTTTTTGGTGATCTTAATGATTATTATTTTTCGTTTAATTAATGGTGATTTCAAGATTTTTTTTTAATTTATTAATATGGAAGTTGAAAAATAAACCAGTAAACAAAATAAATCTTTTGTATTTATTTTATTTTATTTATCTTATACCTTTAAACGAGCAATTCTTGTATATAATTATATATATTTTTTGAATCGTATAAACGGCTCCAACGATTTTCATGAAATTTAGTAGGTATACAGAGGGTTTTGAGGACGATAAATCGATCCAGCTAAGGTTCATTTTTAGAAAATTTCGTATTTACCAAGAAAAAAATCACCCAACTAGTAAATCTTTAAATCTCCTCCTTAAACAAACCTTATCTCTAATATACAATTCAAATATCAATATTTTCAAGCACTAGCCGAAAAAACCATAATATAATCATTATGTACCTCTTAATCGGAAAAAGTTTATGTAGAAGCTTAAGTTTGATTCGTTAACAATGATAATAAAGAATCAAATTATTTTAATGAAGTGTTTCAACCTCAAACCCTTAAAGTTATAAGCTCTGTTAAACATTCGATTTTACCTGGTCATAATGAAATCCAAAAGAGATTATGACATGGGTAGGAGCCCTTTTTAAACTTTGTTAATTTCAGGGTAATATTCGGTCCAATTATAATAAAGTTGTTACAAATGCTTTTGATCCTCACTGCCTCAAAGGGAATTAGATTTAGGTATCAAATGTCTAATTACGAGCTTGAAAAGTGGTCTGTAGGTATGAAACAAAAATATATTTCACAAAATATTAATCTTCAATGTTTCAGAAAAATAACTATCAACTTAAACAGGAATAGGCAAAACTATACAAAAATGCAAGATGTCTCAGGTGTTTTACGTAAAGTGTAAACTATACAGCTCATTAGACTGTAAGTAACGTATAACGCTGCCTTCCTCAACAATAGAAAAACAAGCAGGACTTTCAAAACAATGCTTTTATTACCAAAATGTTTCCGTTTACTGATACAAGTGTTTGGCAAGAAAAGTTTTATATTACTCAACGCAAGACAGGATTGCAAAAAAGTGTACTATACGCTTGCTCATGACTTCTTTCGCGTCAAACAAGGGTCGCACGATAAAAATGTTAGAAGAGATTGTTCTGAAGATAGTTTGGTAGAAAAGATATAAAGTAAAGAAAATTAAAAAAAAATTCAGTATGTACGTAAATATGTAAGTTTTGAATTAGTGTTGGGTTTTTACTAAAAAAGTAACAATTTAGTTGAGTACGTAAATTTTTCTCACTAGTGTTATTTATATGTATGTACTCGTATAATTGTTCAACATCAAACGTTGAATATCGCATCTGCAGCGTTTCAATATCGCAATATAAATACGTTCATTTTACTACACCATTTATCTTAATAATTGGATAGTGCATTGTGTAGTATAGGCACTCCCAACAGACATTTAAGAGGATATACTGATTTTATTTTTGTCTTTCTTACTCTTACGTATACATTGGTGGGTACGACATGTAGCGTTGCGGAGGCAGATTACAGAAAAACGACTTTTTACCTAATTACTAAAAAACTAAGTTATAAAAATGAGTTTCTGAGTGTATGGGTATTATTATTACCCATACACTCAACACAAAAATTACAATTAAATCCACTGTTGTTTCCGATAAAAAAAAAACGATTTTGGAGATACTTTTCAGAGAACTTATTGTCAAGAAAATTTTGTCTAATCGTGTTTCTGCTTCTGAGCGAATTTAGATTAAAGACCCAAAATGCGTGACATTTAAATTTTAAAGTTATTTTATTTATTTAAGTTCAAGTTATCTTATTTATAGGTTTTAAGCTGCAGGTCACTAAAAACCGTTTAAAATGACCGTACGCCGTAAAGAAGAATGGCGTTGATCCACATATATTATAGTTAATATTACTGTAGAGTCGGGTAATAATGTATATCAGTTTTTAAATAAGATTTTTTGCAGCGGAGGCAATAACAGCAACTAATCAAATCACACGTCGACCTTCT
The DNA here is from genome assembly GCA_036785405.1 of Coenonympha arcania. Lineage (NCBI taxonomy): Eukaryota > Metazoa > Arthropoda > Insecta > Lepidoptera > Nymphalidae > Coenonympha > Coenonympha arcania. The sequence goes on from CM072061.1 coordinate 8,239,335, forward strand.
GACACGGATGTGAGCATGCCATAATGAATCATAATGGAAAAATATTTTCAGACCGACTCTGTGCAGTGTACGTGTTTTGATTATTTATCTTTATTCGAATGGATTTATTTTATTTGTGACGAAAACATTTTAAAGAATACAAACAAGGGTTTATCCTAAAATTTTAACAAGTAGGTACTATTCATACATACATTTGTATGTAAAATACCTACATAAAACTTTTGTGTAGCACTTTATTGGACGCCTTCAGCGTTAGGTATAGGTATAAAGTTTTCCTCTTTGTACCTATTCCGAATTTTCTGTAACTGTTTAAAAAATGTTGAATATAAAAAGAAAGTTCGAGTCATGGCCGCATTTAGGGTTTTGTGACATTGGCACCATTTAGGCGCGAAACCCTTCCAGATCTACTTATCTGGCATTATACTCGTTTGACGGGTTTTCTGTAGAGTCTGTTCGTTTAGAATTTGTCGTTAGAAATACATGCGCACGGTCAGCGTCGTTTGATGTCGTCGGTGTTCTCAAAGGACGTCAAACGATGCCGACCGTGCTCATGTACTTGTAACGACAAATTCTAAGCGAATAGACTGTACAAACCCCGACACAGTACGGAAGGTATAAACCTCATACAAGCACTGAGCAGACGTCAAATTTTACGACATAAAAGCTTTACCCGTCGTTAAACTTTGCGATGGTTTATGTAGCATTGCGTATTACAACAATATATTATATTTGAGCAGGTGTTATATTTGAGCATATATCAGAGAAATTTACATACGTACGCTATGCAACCACAAATAAAAGCTCTCTACTATTGTAGTAGTTTTCAAACTTTTGAAATAAAAAGGACGACATTATTTTGACAAAGGCAGGATAATACTGCACAGTGCTCTGTTGTTTGAATTTTTAAAATATAAAAGTAGAACATGACAACGGTTAAATTCTCTAAAGAAAATTCAGGTCTCTTTCTGAGAAAGAATAGTTGTATCGATGATGAAAATAAAGTAAATTGTTAAATATCATAAACTAGATCTGGGCATAGATAAACGCGTTAAATTACTCGTACAAACTCTCGCTAAGATTTCCTAATCTTCCTCGTTAATAATTTTTGTGTTGATATAAATCATTAAGATTTATTGCAAGCAGGACATTTACACGCCTTATCTTCGACAATCTGTCCCTTGGAGAGTGATGTATCGGGGTCTTATTTGTACCTTGGATTATTGAACGTTCATCATTTACGAGAAAGAAATAAAATGGCTCTACAGATCTGTGGGGAGTTCGGGACTGATCTCAACGATCACACGTCAGATCAAAGTAGTTTCACGCCACTAATGTCGCTGCTGCAAATTGCCTGTCACTTCAAACAGACATGAAAAGGTTTCTCAAATCAGATAAGAGAGGACGAATCCTATGACATTATTGATCCTACATTTTATGGCTCGCTTTTATCATTATGTTCGATGCTTTTATACAGTGTGTGCCCATCTATCTTTTCGTGTCGTGAGCTATTTTTTAATTTAACTTCAACTAATCTTACCGACGTAAAAAGTTTTAAAACAATGTCAAATCAAAATCTTGATATTGAACGTATTTTTTTTACTTTTGTCGATTAGAAAGCTTCAGAACCTAGTCCTTTATGAAGATTCAGCATATTGTATAAGAAATATAGATACCTAATATGCGTAATAGTTAAACAACGGCTTTAATGAAATGTCAACTAAATCTTAGAGCGTCGCATTAATTAACGATTGTCATCTACTAAATGGAATGTCACTCAACTGTAAAAGACGTTTCAAATCAGAGAATTTGCGCATATAACATCTGATTAATAATACATAATATATCCCAGATATTATACGCGGCTTCGCCCGTTTTAAACTTGGAGTTTTCTTAAATTCCTCGTTAATCGTGGATTTTTGCAGGACTGCCGCACCCGTTATCAATGTTTCCCCATTTATATACCTAGTTTAAGGGATTTTTTTTTTTTTTTTTAGAATTGATAGGCTTGCGCTTGACTACAATCAAGTCTGATGCACAGAAATGATGAGGTCTAGGATGGAGCGCGCTTGCCTAGAAAATGCCTATTCACTCTTCTCTTGAAGGCACCCGGATTGTATTTGGCTGGGAACACGGAAGCTGGAAGGGTGTTCCACATCTTAGCGGTTCGAATCAGAAACGTAGAAGAAAAGCGTTTCGTCCGAGTACGCTGGACATCAACCACATAAGGATGCCAATTCTCTCGACGGATTCTCTCGGATTCTTTCTTACAAAGGATAGTGACCATGGATATATGAAATCCCGTACCAAGCTGCTTCAAATCCAAACTTTTTTCACGGTATTCACATTAACTCCTACAAATTCAAATTTATGGGCAAATAAACAAGATGTACTTCTCAATAAAATCTGTATGACCGAAAACGTGCGTTGAAAAGTAACTTTTTGTATGCAAAATTAATTCCGAATATGGAAAAAATCCTATTGTCAACGAAAATATAATTTACTATGTCTGTGGTTCTTTAAAACACTATTTTATTATCCTAGAATATTTTAGTTCCGGTTCACGAGAAAACTGGATGCCATCTTTAAATGAGTAAATTATCTATTTATTTAAGTAAAATATCTTCATGATATTATAGTCATCATTATTATACTGGTAGACATCGGTAGGTCTAGCCTGTAAGAAATTGAATATAAAACATTTAACTCTATTTGCATCTTCTGGAATGGTGATGAGCTCTATAACAAGGAGTGGTAAGAATTTCCCTCACACTTCACGTTCAGCATCGATTCCGTGGATTCTTGCTGAATAAAACATGAGTATGAACGAACAGTGTGGTTTTTAGCTTCTTATTTCAGTAAAACTGGCCCGTATTTGGAGAGGAATTTTAATTATTATTCAATAGAAGAGTTTATGCTTTAGAAATTTTAATTCCGTAGAACTAACTTGTTATTTGAACGAAAATGGTTCCCTAGCTGCTTCTTTTTCTTTCTTGCCCTAGAAAATACAGAATGGGAAAGTAATTATTCGTTTAAACACCCCCTTCCTAGTCTCATTATAGTATGTATTTAACATTAAGCAATGACGTGATAACGTCTCAGGGTATGGAATCCCGTACTGTAGCTAATTCAAATCAAAACTTCGTTTTTTACACACGGTCTCCACTCTCCACATTAACTCCTACAGTTATTATTTTTTTAATTAATTAATTAATATCCGTATTATATTCCAAAGTTATAAGCAAATAAACAAGTTGACTTAATAAAATTTGTATTACAGGAAATGTGCATTGAAAAGAAAGTAACTTTTTGTATGCAAAATTAAATTTCGTATATGAAAATCAAATTTCTAGTGGCTTCTTAAAAACTGTATCATTTTATTTTCTTGGAACGTTTTGGTTTTGGTTCATGAGAAAACTTGAATAACACCTTAGGTCATTCTTCTTTAGACACGCCGTTTTTATAGTACTGACAAAAAAGATTTTTTTTTGTTGTGGTTACAGTTTATAAACTCGATAGCGGATCTTCATTAACTGTCCATTGTATAAGTAATACACACAAATGTAATTTAATAATATCCTATCTTATCCTACTTCTTGCTAATATTATAAACGTGAAAGTTTGTACGTATATTGATGGATGGATCTTTGTTACTCTTTCATGGCGCAACTACTGAACCGATTTGGCTGAAATTTGGAACACATAGCTTATAACCCGGATTAACACATAGGCTACAGGCTACATTATCTTTCCCTCGGCATTACCGAAAAACAAACAGTTAGTACTAATCTAACGGTCACATTAACCAACCTCAAATGATGAACAGAATAATGAGAATTGACAGGGCCCTCAAAATTAAAGTAAAATATTCAAGTGCAGTTAAATTTTATTACGTACCGAGTTATGAAGTACACTTTATATTTATTGTAGGTACATAGGTACTCTTATCCAGGGAAGACCTTTTTCCTGTATTTTCCAGGGAAAAGCCCACTATGGATTCGTTAACAATTAAATTTGTATTTGAAAGATGTTCAATATGTATCTATTTACATCTAAATTTGAATGTATTAGTATTAATTAACCAACATAATAATAAACATAACGATTTGAAATACGAATAGATTGTGTTGCTCACTCTACCGTTAATATTGTACTCGTAGATACGGATAAACGAAGTGGAAACAAATGTTAGTTGCAATGTTCTTAATCGAATTTCATTATAAATAGAAATCTGAAATACTAGAAAGGGATTAAAATCTATTCATGAGAATCATGGACCAAGGTTCGACACAAAAACGTTTCTACGAGTTGAGCTATTGTTACAAGATTGTTACAGTCTTTTCATTCCGATTGAAATATTTTTAATCAACTAAAATATCCGAAGTACAGTATACCGTATAAAAATAGTTTTACTGGAATGCATTTTACCTCCTTCTTGGTATTGTTATCTAATTGTGAATTGATTTTCAAATAAAACCATGCAAAATTTAGCAAAATTCTTAATATGATACCTTAAATGAAAAGAAAATGTCTAAAGATTAATAAAACAACTTAATAAATTGACTTTTTTACTGTACTAAAATGAAAATAAAAACAAAGTTTAAAGTGCATAATTAATATGCAAAGAAAAGTTATTCCAAAATAGACTTCAAAATTTATAACGTTACCTTTAATTCCGCTATCATAAAAATAAAATAACGAAACATTCGGAAGAACAACTGAACGGTCCAATAACGCACATTTCAAAAATTAATTAAATCAAAATATTAATCCGCAATCGTTTATTTCATCTGAAAATTTCACGCCATTTCAAAATTTTTTTATTAATGTAGTCCGAAATAAAAGAACGCGCGTTTGTAAGGCTACACAATAAAATTAATTATGTATTTTTATTTTTCAGGATATTTAGATAAGGTTGTGGTGTTTGAGGATGAGTCACTTTTGGGATGAATAAGAATTGCTTTCAAATCGTCCGCGTTTGCCGTTTTCGGAGATGACGTACGGGACTCCGAGCGACCGCAGCCGAGGTTGGGCGGATACTGCCGAGGCTGGCATGCCTCTGCGGGAGCCTGCGTCACTGGACCTACACCTTGCGGGACCCTAATTAATTACGCAGCGTCATCGAAACCGGCTTCATGTCGAATCCCTTCCAATCAAGTTTAAGTTTTGGGGTTGATGGAACTTATTATGAACGGTGTTGTGAAATTATTTACTCTGTTATATGCTACGATAAAACTTGGTTATTTACTTCAATTGCAAATATGTTTAGTCCCACTAATATTAGTCACTATGATTTTATTTCTATTTTTTTACATATAAATATATCAGGACATTACACACATCGCAATCTAGCCCCAAAGTAAGCGATAGCTTGTGCTATAGGTACTAGATAACTGATAAATGCATATAATAGCAATATACATAGAAACAATTTATTTAAAAACACCCAGACACTAGAAAACTTTCATGCTCATCACACAAACATTTTCCAGTTTTGGAAATCGAACCCGAACGCTACCGCTACGCCATTCGGTCGTCGAAATTCTATTGGTTCTAAGTTATAGATCTTTGACGTTATTTGTATTTAATGAAAATAAAAATGTAAAAGGCGACGATATTATAAAGGTATTTCTCCGATGAAGGCCCAGTACAGGCTATAAACTTAAACCCCCTAAAGCATACAGACTCCCACGACCACCTCGCACTGTAAACAAGTATGTATGACTTAATATTGAATATTAATAAATACAAAATACATTAGCACTCTGCGGTTTGAACGCGACCAAATTATTCGTAATACCAGGCTGATTATGCTAACTAATAAACTCACATGCGGATTAATATGAGAACTGTGAAAAGCACAATTTTTATCCGCCAAATACAAATAAACAGAGCAAAATTTTATCTCATATTTATAATGTCCAATTTTTTTTTATTGTAAATTGTAATATAATAAATTCTGCGTAGCAAGTCTACGTCGTAGGCACATCTACGCCGTAGGTATGGCTACGGATAAAGCTACGAGGGCGGACTATTTATCAGTGACTGTGTTAGGAGTAATATACTCCGAGATGGAGTGGAAGCGTAAAAAATACGAGAGTTGAACGTGATCCAAAAACCAGACTTCGCCTTTGCGTAACATATCCACGCGCTATTTTCGTTGTTAAGTCATGCAATAATTATTCGTATGTTTACGTTGGACCATAATTTTAAAACCGTTATTTTTAACTAATTAAGATGAAATTTCTCATTCACTTAATTCTGATGAAAATTAAAATTTAGCTAAGCGACGTCATTTAAAACACGAATAATATGTCGGACGACACTAAACGGCAAACCCTAATAATACTCGGTAACTATTTTTTGGGCACACCAAAGAGTACGAACAAACTGCAGTTAAAAATTTATTTTAATTGTTCCTTTTTAGTTTAGGACTAGTAACTCGGTATACATGAGCTTTTGACAACAAATTGGATCATTCATCTGAGAATCTTGGAGCTCATAATGGCGCTGCATGTCATGCAAGGCTAGGCGAGAATGAATGATTGGAGCGTCACCATAGTTTTGATATCTCATTAGGTAATCAAGGTTTCTTTCATTGACATTCACAGATTAGAGATAATGTATGATTCAAACTAATACACAGTAAATTATTATACTTAATAGAGAATAAGCTAAGAAGTGAAAAGATAAATGTTTAAATGGTAAGTTAATTGCACGAACTGAACCTCGAACCTACCTTAGCCTCAGAGGGAGTTGGAAAGTGATACATTTTACACCAATAACATAATCCCACGGGATTTTAAACACCGAAGTTGACTCTTGTGGCATACGAAGAAATTAGGTCGTAAAACATTTTCCGGTGCACGTTTTTAAAACTTGTACATAAAAATTGCTCATGCATAGTTAGCTGGTCCCTTTTGAGTTTGGCATCGTGGCTGTCTCGGTCTGCAAAACACGTTATTTATCTATACTTATGTTACCCTCAATTGTACAAAAAAAATGAAACTACCACATTATGTTCGACGTTCGCAGGACAAAGCAGCGTTCGACTTGCTTAAAGTTTTGACAATGGCAAAATCTGAGAAACTGCTAGCGAATGTATTGGAAATAAGTTTTTGTTCAGATATACGTATATTATGTATATTGCCATATATATATGTATAGACTACAGTCGAGGACAAACATGGCACCAAAACAAGTCGGACGATTAATGTCACAGTGTCTACGAACTTCGGCACCAAAATAACTTGACGTATTCTTGGAGTATTGTAGTACTGGTAGAGTGTGAGCACACAATTTTCTTGGTAGGTATTGTTTTGGACTAAACTCTCTGTTGAACCGTATTCTTATTAGTTATTTACTATAATACTGATTTTAATTGAGAATAGCGAGATTTCAGTCGAAGTGATCGCTTTATTAAATTTAATAATTAAATTTTACTTTTAAACATACCGGCTAAGTATGAGTCTATGCATGCCAATGGTTCCTTCCTACTTCGTAATGGTTCGTTAATAAGTGCACTTCATAGTGTATTCTTGTAAAGTAAATGACTTTAACCAATTTACGTAATGATCACCAGCGTTTCTTACCAAGTTTAGCTATTAAACGGGATAATAGAGCAATTTGGGCTATTGTGGGTAAGAGAACACGATAGAGAACGAGATAAACATACAAAATATTTAATATACAATATATTTTTTAATCAATATATTTGAAAAGAGCAAGTGCCGAGTTTCTCGCCAGTTCTTCTCGGTGCAAACCTGCTTTCCGAACCTGGCGGTAGAGTCTTGACTTTTCATAAGAGCCTGTTATTTAGGCCTATGTGAAAATAAATATTTTCATTTTCATTGTCATTTTCATTGAAAAACACTCATGAAAACAATAATGCTCGTTACACAAATATTTTCCAGTTGTGGGGATCGCACCCACGACCTACGACACAGACGGCAGAATCGCCACTGCTACGCCTACGATATCACGGATTAAAGTAGACTTTCACCATTTACAGGCCTCAAGTCAGAAAAGCCAGGTTTTAGCCCCTTACCGGGGCTAAAAGAACAATACCAGAGGTACATAAGGGTCCCCCGTGACACAACGCCCGGGTATTGAGGCATGCATCGAGGCCTGTACCCCCGTGGGGACTTGTTCCCCATGGAAAAGACCACGGAGCTAAGTTGGCTTTACGAAGGTTAATCTAAGCGTTGTGTCACAAAATTCAACAAAATTCTTTCTTTGTTTATCATTATAAAATATAATATATCTATTATAATTAAGCTAGTATGAGTAAGTACGTCAATACTATATAATACCTTTAATTAATGGCATAGATTCGTATGTGTGCGCAATGATCTCCAGGCAAAGTTGCTTTATGTCCCCGAGAAATGTTTATACCTACTGCTCGCCATTGCCACATAGATTTGACAACTTTGTTTCTTTTATTTTATTACTGGGAGCGTTAAGATGTTACCACACGGTGAGTTTTGACTAATAGGTCATTTTCGTAAACCTATCGATTTTATCATTTCTGTTGGACTCTGTTACCTTGTTACACAAAGAAAAGCTTTACAAGAATCCGCCAATTCTCACTACTCAATTATTTCAAATCTCAATACTAATTCTCAATTCTCATTACTATCAAATTAAATCTGTGCTAAACTTTGATATCCTTTTTACAATGAACCTTCAAGATTAATGAAAAAGTTTATATAAAATTTTTTTACAAAAGAGCTACATATTTGCATAGTTGTTCAAATGTATAATGCGGTATTTGCAAAAAATTATAAACATTTTGATACTTTGTAGTCATTTCTTTATTTATTAATGTCTATTCTATTGTGCCATTTTTTTCGCAAAAACACTACATGAGGTTGCGACCTAGTCTAAAGCTCTGTAGGCGACTCATAAAATTTATTTGATATATTTCTCCAACTCCACCAGCAAAATATTTGTGTAACGTTGGTTTGCTTTCAAGCTATTCCAAACCTAAAGTGAAAGACTCAAAGTAGATATTCCGAGTGTTTAAATTTTATCGATAGAGCTTTTAACGTATTTTGTACGACCAATAAATAGGCAAAGCTTTACGCAAAATTTTAATTGTAAAAATGTTGCACGTTTTATTACATCATCTGCTTCTTTTCTTGAATATTTCGGATCTTTACAACTTGTTTACGTAAATTTATTTTTTCTTCAGTTCCCAATATTTTTTGTGACTTTGCATCATCTGCTATAGTTTAGCTATGAAAACACGCAGAGAATATTCATGATAAGCGTTGAGGCATACAGTGCCCCATTTCCGATTCAGTGAAATATTTTCCTTGTTTGCTCTATTTTCAAAAAACACCGCAGTGAATATTTTATTCGCAATGAAACAATAGCTAATGGCTACTTTATTCGAGGCACGCCCTATTCCTTAGTGCACTTCTTAATATTTATGGCATACTTGTTGTTGTATAGATTACTTACACTGTTTTATCTTGTGTTACTTGAACAAAACAAAACATGAAGGTGTATTTGCCTCTCTTGGAAATGAAAAAGCTGTTTCAGTGTAATCATCAGTCTAAAAGGCCAATATTATAAGGTGATGCATAATAATCACTCAACGAAAAAGGTCTAAGATTAATGTTGTGAGTAACCTGTCGTAACGACGTTTAGTACCTATTCATATGAATATCATTACTTATAACGAGCCATATTGGAGCCCCATGCTTAAAGGAGGAAGAATCCAAGAACGGAAAAGGTTCATGAAGAAGAAAGAAGCCCTCTTTTAGTGTCAGCTTAAGTTCCGAATCCTGCCGAGGGGTTCAGGGATTCAAATCCTAGCCACACATATCTGTCTTTTCTACGTTGTGTGCTTTCCATGGCAATTAAATATCGCTTCAGCGCAGCGGTGTAGAAAAATAATGTGAGGAAAACCCGAAGGATATATAACCATGGTTACTGGAACATTTACGTTAAAGAACAAAAGGATTGATCGATTTTTTACGAATTTAAATCTACGCGGATTAGACGCGGTTATAGACATCGCAATCTAGCCCCAAAATAAGCGATAGCTTGTGTTTCGGGTACTTGGTACATAACTTATTAATATACATAATGTTTCATACACAATATACATATTATATACACACATACTATTACGTCTAGGGTCCGTGCCGGAAAAATCTATGGCCTTCGTAGGATTACTGAAAATTCAAATTTCACGAGATTTTAAAAGCAAGCATTTAATGCTATATAAAGTAGGGTTCAAGGATATTATTGAGATGGTCTTCATACGTAGCATGTTAGAACACATTAGTTATTTTCGAAGTCGGTTAGATAAAAACGAGTAAGGACGGGACCAAGTATCGTTCACACGTGTACACAAATTTTTTTTGTTATTTTAAAGAGAAATCTCGAAGTTGGGAAATAGCAAACTGCAATAAATATAAAACACAGAAACGTAAAAAGGCAATAACTTAGATAAAATGTGTTTAAAGTTGGCAGTTCCCAGGAAATGGTACAATAGAAAAAATTAAAACCAAGACGTCTAAGTGCCATCGTAAGCCGATATTCTTTCTACTTTATTGTTTTAAAATAAACAGACTCAAGTCGCTCAAGGTAATAAATATTGCCCGACAATATTAACCCGAGACCAAATTTTAAAATCTCTTACAACGTGACGAATGATGACAGATGCTTTAGAAAGTTAAGATTTTGGAAAAAAAACCCACCATCCCAGTTGCATTTGAGGAAAGGAGGCAGGGCCTTGATTTTGAAAAGGGGCGTTGCATTGCTGCTTCGCGGTCATTGGGTTAAACTTAAGACATATAAACGAGTTGCCCAATCATGTGTATGGATAATTCTGCGAGAACCTTTCAGGGACAGAATGGGAGGAGAAGACGCGGGCGCAAACGAGAGACGTACCGACAAGTCGAGGAGGACAATCGCGACCGAGTCGGCAGACGGGCCACAAGTCTTCGAATATTTGTAAATTGCGACGCGTAAAGTCAATTCTGTTTAGCATACAAAATTCAATCTCTACCAAGTCATTATTTGTAACTTAACATGTTTTAATTTAAAATAAGTTGGATTTAAATTCTCAAAAAGCCTTGAAATAAAGTGGTTAGTGGAACGCTGAGCTCCTGCGCTGTATTCGGTAAAGTACACTTTCAAATTTTGTTTAAGTGTTTAAGTTAAGGTTCACAAATTAATCTTATATTTAATTCAATCAGTAACGACTTCTAGCCGTTTAATGCGGGGTAAATATGGACCTAGACGCTAGCGTGAATGCTAAAGCACAGTTCGATGGGAGAAGTAACACTATAAAATGCATTGGTCCATTATTGATAATATCTTGTTGGCATTGTGTTAAATAAATATCACATCCTTCTTTTCTTTTATAATGCATAAAGGTGCCTGGAGGGTAATTATACTATACCAAAATAATCACGGGCTATTGCCCGAGATATTCAAGAAATAAGTATAAATTGGGACAATAAAGGTGAATTACCAAGTAAAGTTATTTAAAATGTGAACCTTAGGTTGAACGCACTTAAGTTATATAGAATACTTAATGTCTAGAATTGGTTACGTGTGTGTCTTAACTTTTTTTTTTGATTCCGATGATTCATATTAATGCGCATGTGTGTATATACTTTACATATAAGGTGTAAACTAGTTATAAAAGGGGTCAGGAGAGTTTTTGACTTAGGCAAACCGTTTTCTCTCCTAAATTAGCATGACCTTAGGAACGGGCTTGCCTGGTTAAATGCATACCGAAAGGTTGGCATTTAATCTAAATAATAATACAGTTTCTCTTTTCTTTTCTACTCAATGTCGAGTAAACAAATAATTAATATTTCAGTAATTAAAGCAGACCTTTTATCAACTACTATTTTCTTTTATTGCTAAAATTAACTACCTTATCCTTAGACATATATTAAAGGAGACTTATGTGCACTGAATCTTATCAGGTACTATAGGATATGCAAACCTAATTAATGTTATGAAAGCAAACAAACCTTTTATGTGATTTGTGCTAAAGGCTACAAACAATTTTCCAATAATAAGCTTTCCCTCACATATCTAGCTCTCAATCACGATTCTTTTAGCTCTAGAAGAATGAGGTTAAATAAACTATAAAGCTTAGTGCTTTAAATTAAAACTATTGAGTCAATTTCTAGATAAGGCCTTGAGATACCGAATTTTACCTCATGAAAAGTAAACCAATTATCTATAAGACATTTGAGATTGAGCAACTCTAAAAGGCTAGTTCGTTCATAGCGCAGTCGAAGGAATTTCGACCTTAATTACCTTTGAATAAATATTAAATAGCGCTGAACTATTCCAAGACTTACGATAGCTTTAGTAGAAACAATAGAGTACCTTCCTAATATAATAGACCTTCATCCGACGCGAGCGACGGCGTCCTGATTAACAATGGAGATAAAGGGACTGAGCCTACGCGCATCGAAGGGTAAGTCAGGTAGGTTCCTTTGGACATTGTGATTTATAAAATGTACGTGGCATAAGTGAAGTTATTAATTGATATGTTTTATAATGTGCGTTGGGTTACACGTCAGTTTAAATCGCCGGCGGCGGAGGTTGAGCGTACCAACACATGCCCCCTCTCTTACAGATGTGACCTCCGACTTTCAATTTGGCCAGATTGAACTTAACAAAGAAATATAATACAAATATAAAAATCCATGGTACATTCGGGGAAGGCTCATAGCCTATAAAATAAGTACTCGTCCAATAAATAGGACTTGAGGAAACTGACACTTCGCAGTGTATATTAGGAGGTCAAAAATCTGTCCCCGAAAATCCGGTGTACGGACCCTGCTTCCAGGGCGTAGGATTATCCCTCACGCTGGAACATTCCGGTCGGATTGAATGGATACCAAATCCATACAATAGAGTCCATCAATCAATCTAAAATTGCCACGCGTAACTTCAAATTTCGCGCGTTAAAATTGTGCCTACTGAGTTAGTTAAACGATAACGGTTTCGAGGATAACAAAGAGTCGAAGTTCGCCGAATAGGCGAGGTGCAATGTTAGATTGTATTGTGACAAAGTCTATTGTTTTACTCTGAGCGCATGTAATCCATTGTTACGCAGTTTAGCTCTAAATCGAAAATAACAATCATCGATAGCCACATGCATTTTAATTTCACAGTGAGATTGCTTACTGAGAAAAATACAGGATACGAAGTCATTTATTTAATCACTTAATCACTTCCTCTCGAATGCTAAAATTGACGCTAATTTTGAAAAGATATTTACTTAATTTGAGACTACAGGTTTCCTCACATGTACTCAGTCACATAAAATAATTAACTAGACGATCTGACGAGCGTGTACCATCACATAAATTGGTGCCGTGACCAGGAGTTCAGTTACGTATTCGAAATATCGATACGACTGATTTATATCGAAAAAAAAAATACACAACGTAGGAATCGTGACTAGGTATGTGAGGTAATAAAGCAAAACAAAAAAAAAAATCTTCTAAGTAACTAAGGAAAGAAAAGGGTTAAGACACACTGTGCATGTTATTGTATAAAATATGTTATACTTTCACTTTATAGGAAGAGCTGAGATAAGCAGTATAAATTATAAATGTAAAGTTCACAGGATTTTCAAGGAGAAGATTGATTACGCTGTGCATGTTACTGTATAATACACATGTGTTACATTTATTTATGTATAGGGAGAGCAGAAATCAGCAGTATATTTTATTTATTTAGCAAGGAGAAGACTGACTGCACTGAGCATGTTAGTGTATAATACACATGTGATACATTTATTTATGTACAAGGGGAGCAGAGATAAGCAGTATGTTTATAAATGTACGATTTACAGGGATCTCCGGGGAGATTGACCGCAGTGACCGAGACATTATTCCTGCTTTATTTCTTAAATTTAATTCTCAGAACTTTAGAAAGTCATAAGAATCAGTATATACCCCTTAATAATAAGAAACAGTACAAGCTTTCAAGCATCTGGTGTCATTGTTACGTTGGCTTCGCGTTGCTACAAAAAAAAAAAGGGCTTTCTGTCGGGTTTATGAAAGACGCACAAGTTAAAACAAATAATTTTAACATTTAGCGAAGTTGAGCGAGTAAATAATAAGTATACGTTTTAAGATCGGACTAGGAAGGATGGCAGCAGGTAGAAAGGACCGTAGTACAAAGCAGGCAGCTGCGGACCGACCGAGGTTTAGCACGGTAGGAACAGGCGAGCAAACAGAGACCGTAGGGAGAACGACATTAGAGCCGATTTTACAAAAATTCAATGATTTCGAGGAGAAATTGCGATCGCTGGGTTCGAATCCTGGTACGATATTGAATGGAAGCGAAAGTGTTACGTCACATGATAAGGTTAGGGTGGAACAAAATGCAGGTGATGAGATTAGCAGACAGGTATCTAGTTTGGATTCTGCGGGTTCTAGTACAACACATTCTGCGATTCAGAACTTATATGTGGTACAACCTTCGGTTAACAGACCGAAATTCGATGGAAAACCGTACTTCAACCCTATTATATTTTTAGAGCGATTAAAGAAGTATATACGGGCTGTAAATGGGATGGACCGCGAGTTTGATATAGCATTAAGATGTATAACTGGGCGCGCGCGTAAGATAATGCTATTATATTCAAAAGATTGGGTTACGTTCGCCGACTTCGAGGCAGATTTTAGGCGAAACTTCTGGACCGAGCAGATTCAAGAATCTGCGAAATATAGGTTGATTAATACAATTTATACGAGTGATTCGGAAATGACTATGACCGAACACTTTGCCAAGCAGGCTGCAATAATGCAGTCGCTATCTATTCCATTTAGCGAGCGAGACTTAATAAATTCTATTATGCAACACTATGAGATAGGTATACAACGCTTATGGTTCACTAGTACTGAGAAAGCTAGCGTCATAAACGGAGCGAAATTTCTAAGAAGCTTAGAACAAAACATATTTCAGAGACAAGGGGGAGTCGCGAGAAGTATTGTAGGTAGTGGGTTCAAAGGATTAAGATACAATGAGTCGCGGATGGCGCGTACCACTGTTCCGAAAATTTCAACTTACAATTGGGCTATTAAAAGAAACTCAAACTCAAAACTCTAAACGAGGAGGCGAGGTCATCGTCGAGATCGGTTAGGTTATGGAACGAATTTAAATTAACCTACACTGTCTTAAACTGAACGGGTCAGACCAGGTTATTACTTTCGTAAAGGATAGCAAGAGCTCTTTTTCAACGTAAAATGTGGGGGAGAAAAATTCGAAAAAAAAAAAAAAACTAAGGTTCCGATAGCGTAGTGGTGTGTAGAACGGGAAATAAAGAGATATTGGAGCGTGAAAGGATAAGCGTAGCTTATAAGATTCTTACGAAAATAGATGGAAGCCGGGACAAGCTTTAGGTGTCGGCGAATTAAAACTGAGCGGACGTTAAAAGGTAGAACGAACAGCGGAGAATATGGTTACCAATCAGAAATTGATAGCATAGAAATCTTATTGGAAAGTCAGTCTGGCAACATGCTAGGATGCAACAAGGTAGACACTGCATATAAGATTGGGTTGAAGCGAGATTAAACGTGTGTACAATGTGTCACAAATTGGTTATTCTTAATCTAAGTTACCAAAAGTATGTGTGAGATTGTACGTTTAGAGCTAGAGTGCACTAAGGAATAACTAGGGAGTCATACGACTCGAATCTTAATGGAAAATATTACTTTAACTGGAATCGCGATCCCAGTAATTCAAATACAGGGAGCATTTGGTTCATGGAGTGAGAATACGAATCGGTTAGCAGTGATAGAATTTTAATTAGAAAATATTTATTTGAGACAACTGTGCTGATTATTCGACGGTTACCTAGGTCGCCGATATTAGTATATGGTTGATTTGGACGAGTGTAGGGAGTGGTAAACTGCGATAACAAATGAACATTGGAAATCGGACATTTAGGTATTAGGTATTGCGTAAGATTAGATTCGGAATAAGATATAGAGGTCTGGGGGAGAGTTGAATGATATCACGATTGATTTAATATTAAATTTAAATATTAGGCTGGAAGAGCATAGTTTATCGAGAAAGGGAGACGGGCCGGTGCAAATCAAACGGGTATGCACGAATCGAAACGAGTCGAATTTAAGTAGTAAACAAAGGAACTGTTACTACCTGTGTTAGACAAGAAAAAAAAAGGGTATTTACTCACAAATAAGGATAACGAGCAGATGTGGGCACCTTATTGAGTTGGTTGGCGAAGCGCCTTATGCAAAGTACAGTTATTCGGTATTTTTGGCGTATAGGTGTCGGGTAAAGAAGGAATTAGAAAGTTAGGTGTAGTAAGACAGGAAATAAAACCTAACTGTAGTCCACTCACATTTACAAAAAGCGAGATGGGTCAAGTAGACTCTTATTGGTAGCGCGGAAGCTGAATAAGAAAATGGTAGGAGTTGCGGACTCGTCACCACTAACAGCCGAGGTTTTACAATAGTACCGGGGTAGATTACATCAAGTTAATTGAATTAAATGGTGTTTATTCCCAAATACTATTGTATCCGGATTCGCGGAAATACACGGATATTTCCTTATGGAGAGAATCATACAAGGTAGTGTACTTTTCTCAAAGGATTAAAACCATCCCGAGTGAGATAATTAGTCAAGCGAGAACAATAGGTACACTCGAATCAAAGTGTTACACACTGAAGGAAGGGGTTCTTTATCAGACAGATATACAAAAGGTCTGCTATAAGATTAAATTTACCTAAGAAATTATAACGAGATTTGATTATTAGTATATACGAGGAGATATTGATATTATAGAATATTGTTTTAATTAATTAAAACAATATTTTTATATGGACTACCTATTTTGTAATTCATTGACGTACTTGTAATTTTATAGACATTAAGCAATGATATTATATATGACGGAATATGTATGTGACTCAGTTCGGAATAAAGGCTATGTTTATTTTATTTTATTAGTATATACGAGGAGATAGGTCATTATCAGACATAACAAGGTTTACGCTTTAACGAAGCGCCGTTACTTTTTCTCTAGTAAGCCACGCATTATGGGAAAAGTTTTGAGAGCATACGAGAATATGTCTAAAATCTAAACACGCATTAGGATAGGTAAGGTTAGGTTAGGTGTTAGCAAGAGAAATAGGAGAGAGAATTATTTTGTGATATTAGCGAACATTAGGGACCATTGCGGGAAATTCGTATTCAAAACATCTTCGTGATGCTGGATGTTTATAGTGAACTGATCTGATTATATCCACTACGCCGGGCGAGTGATAAGACGACGTTCACTTGTATTAACAAGTTCCTCAGACAAATTAAAGGTTAAGTCATTATGCTCCGAATAACGGATCAAATTTTACTTCGATTATTTTCGAGACAGGTGTTCGACGGTTAGGTATAGTTTAACGCATACATCCGTCAGAAATCTACGCCTGAACCCGACAAAGTTAGTAAACTAAGAGTTTAGATAGATTATTCCATACGTATTACAGCAAATCGCATTGCTAGGTGTCAAAACGGACAAAAGAAACTCGGAGGTGTTGACACCGCTCTCTCGAAAGCGAGTAACTCGGCTCTTAAAAAAAAAAAATTGGGGCTGTTGCCTATTCACACTTGGAAATAGATAACAAACATAGGTACAGGGCGCTAGGAATTAAAAAAAAAAAAAAAAATTTTATAGACATAGGTTTGAACGTTACCTAAGGAAGGGGAAAATATATTTTAAAACCAGCCTTTGTATATAGGTAGGAACATAGGTATGTTAGGCGTTTCAAAATCTATTTTGGGGGAGAATGAGATGGTCTTCATACGTAGCATGTTAGAACACATTAGTTATTTTCGAAGTCGGTTAGATAAAAACGAGTAAGGACGGGACCAAGTATCGTTCACACGTGTACACAAATTTTTTTTGTTATTTTAAAGAGAAATCTCGAAGTTGGGAAATAGCAAACTGCAATAAATATAAAACACAGAAACGTAAAAAGGCAATAACTTAGATAAAATGTGTTTAAAGTTGGCAGTTCCCAGGAAATGGTACAATAGAAAAAATTAAAACCAAGACGTCTAAGTGCCATCGTAAGCCGATATTCTTTCTACTTTATTGTTTTAAAATAAACAGACTCAAGTCGCTCAAGGTAATAAATATTGCCCGACAATATTAACCCGAGACCAAATTTTAAAATCTCTTACAACGTGACGAATGATGACAGATGCTTTAGAAAGTTAAGATTTTGGAAAAAAAACCCACCATCCCAGTTGCATTTGAGGAAAGGAGGCAGGGCCTTGATTTTGAAAAGGGGCGTTGCATTGCTGCTTCGCGGTCATTGGGTTAAACTTAAGACATATAAACGAGTTGCCCAATCATGTGTATGGATAATTCTGCGAGAACCTTTCAGGGACAGAATGGGAGGAGAAGACGCGGGCGCAAACGAGAGACGTACCGACAAGTCGAGGAGGACAATCGCGACCGAGTCGGCAGACGGGCCACAAGTCTTCGAATATTTGTAAATTGCGACGCGTAAAGTCAATTCTGTTTAGCATACAAAATTCAATCTCTACCAAGTCATTATTTGTAACTTAACATGTTTTAATTTAAAATAAGTTGGATTTAAATTCTCAAAAAGCCTTGAAATAAAGTGGTTAGTGGAACGCTGAGCTCCTGCGCTGTATTCGGTAAAGTACACTTTCAAATTTTGTTTAAGTGTTTAAGTTAAGGTTCACAAATTAATCTTATATTTAATTCAATCAGTAACGACTTCTAGCCGTTTAATGCGGGGTAAATATGGACCTAGACGCTAGCGTGAATGCTAAAGCACAGTTCGATGGGAGAAGTAACACTATAAAATGCATTGGTCCATTATTGATAATATCTTGTTGGCATTGTGTTAAATAAATATCACATCCTTCTTTTCTTTTATAATGCATAAAGGTGCCTGGAGGGTAATTATACTATACCAAAATAATCACGGGCTATTGCCCGAGATATTCAAGAAATAAGTATAAATTGGGACAATAAAGGTGAATTACCAAGTAAAGTTATTTAAAATGTGAACCTTAGGTTGAACGCACTTAAGTTATATAGAATACTTAATGTCTAGAATTGGTTACGTGTGTGTCTTAACTTTTTTTTTTGATTCCGATGATTCATATTAATGCGCATGTGTGTATATACTTTACATATAAGGTGTAAACTAGTTATAAAAGGGGTCAGGAGAGTTTTTGACTTAGGCAAACCGTTTTCTCTCCTAAATTAGCATGACCTTAGGAACGGGCTTGCCTGGTTAAATGCATACCGAAAGGTTGGCATTTAATCTAAATAATAATACAGTTTCTCTTTTCTTTTCTACTCAATGTCGAGTAAACAAATAATTAATATTTCAGTAATTAAAGCAGACCTTTTATCAACTACTATTTTCTTTTATTGCTAAAATTAACTACCTTATCCTTAGACATATATTAAAGGAGACTTATGTGCACTGAATCTTATCAGGTACTATAGGATATGCAAACCTAATTAATGTTATGAAAGCAAACAAACCTTTTATGTGATTTGTGCTAAAGGCTACAAACAATTTTCCAATAATAAGCTTTCCCTCACATATCTAGCTCTCAATCACGATTCTTTTAGCTCTAGAAGAATGAGGTTAAATAAACTATAAAGCTTAGTGCTTTAAATTAAAACTATTGAGTCAATTTCTAGATAAGGCCTTGAGATACCGAATTTTACCTCATGAAAAGTAAACCAATTATCTATAAGACATTTGAGATTGAGCAACTCTAAAAGGCTAGTTCGTTCATAGCGCAGTCGAAGGAATTTCGACCTTAATTACCTTTGAATAAATATTAAATAGCGCTGAACTATTCCAAGACTTACGATAGCTTTAGTAGAAACAATAGAGTACCTTCCTAATATAATAGACCTTCATCCGACGCGAGCGACGGCGTCCTGATTAACAATGGAGATAAAGGGACTGAGCCTACGCGCATCGAAGGGTAAGTCAGGTAGGTTCCTTTGGACATTGTGATTTATAAAATGTACGTGGCATAAGTGAAGTTATTAATTGATATGTTTTATAATGTGCGTTGGGTTACACGTCAGTTTAAATCGCCGGCGGCGGAGGTTGAGCGTACCAACACATGCCCCCTCTCTTACAGATGTGACCTCCGACTTTCAATTTGGCCAGATTGAACTTAACAAAGAAATATAATACAAATATAAAAATCCATGGTACATTCGGGGAAGGCTCATAGCCTATAAAATAAGTACTCGTCCAATAAATAGGACTTGAGGAAACTGACACTTCGCAGTGTATATTAGGAGGTCAAAAATCTGTCCCCGAAAATCCGGTGTACGGACCCTGCTTCCAGGGCGTAGGATTATCCCTCACGCTGGAACATTCCGGTCGGATTGAATGGATACCAAATCCATACAATAGAGTCCATCAATCAATCTAAAATTGCCACGCGTAACTTCAAATTTCGCGCGTTAAAATTGTGCCTACTGAGTTAGTTAAACGATAACGGTTTCGAGGATAACAAAGAGTCGAAGTTCGCCGAATAGGCGAGGTGCAATGTTAGATTGTATTGTGACAAAGTCTATTGTTTTACTCTGAGCGCATGTAATCCATTGTTACGCAGTTTAGCTCTAAATCGAAAATAACAATCATCGATAGCCACATGCATTTTAATTTCACAGTGAGATTGCTTACTGAGAAAAATACAGGATACGAAGTCATTTATTTAATCACTTAATCACTTCCTCTCGAATGCTAAAATTGACGCTAATTTTGAAAAGATATTTACTTAATTTGAGACTACAGGTTTCCTCACATGTACTCAGTCACATAAAATAATTAACTAGACGATCTGACGAGCGTGTACCATCACATTATATTGTAACATTTATAGAGAAACTAAGTAGTTAATATACTAATGCTAATGTTTCGAATGTTGTCTTGTCAGTCGCTAAAATACAAAGTTCCCAAATCCCCCGAGATAGGGCGTTAAACTCGAACCAGTATCGAACTGTCGATTCCGATACAAAAGTTTACGCTAAGCCCTCTGCCACTACCGAAATAGATAAGTTTCGCGAGTTACAACTTACAAGTGCTGTGCGACAAACTTGTTATATACTCGTATGCATGAAAATAATAATAAAATAAGCGTTTTATTTGCCCAATTACTTATACATACAAATTCATATTTGAAAATTTTATTGAACACATATTTTTATTATGTTACGTCAAAAGTCCATGAATCTACACAGAGAAACAACGATTCATCAAGAGTTCCTTGGAATGTCCGCGTCACCTTATCGTCCGTAAAATAGTTCATTGGGTTACCCATGAGCGGGCACGTCAGGGTCGCTCTACTCGTCTGTATGGAATACTCTTTTTATCATGCGTTCCTAGCTGCGGGTATAAGCTAGTAAAGTAATAAAAAAATTGGAGCCAAATACCTAAGCCTGAGAGTATTTTTACTTGCAACAACTGTCACCAGGCGCTTAGGTGTACCGTTTATAAAACATATTCGTTACAGACTGTTTTGGAGGAAGATACATTTCTTCACAATAGCATGTTCATGTGCAATGCATGGACAGACGCCGGCATCTTCTCCAAGACCGCATTTTAATTATACTCGTGACCCGCTTAGCATGCATGTTTTCTTTTTAGGGGGTTACGAGGTCATTCCCTCAAGGTATTTGGAACATAATGTTGTTGGAAACTGTTTTTTTTTTAAATCAAACATGATGTAAACTTTACATTTTAACACGCTTTTATTAGCTTCACCTGTATGTTTGTAACCGACTCCTTTGAGCTCGATTTTGTCCTACTTTGAACGATCAGATTTAATTCAAACTTTGCACACCCGTCAAAGACCGATGACAATGCAATAATTCAATTAAAATATCCTATTATCTTAATTAGATACGCCAGGATTAATTGATTTCTTTCCGCATCCTTTGCATGCGAGTATGTTTTTTATGATAGAGCGTGTTTTTTTTTTTGTTTTTTAAACTATTATTATTATTTACAGTGCAATTACCGCCATCAGTGTTTCATTTATATATCAATCTATCTAGTATTTTTTTTATAGAAAGCAGTAAATGTAAATGTAGGCTAGATCTCCAATGTCAGTATTTTTTAAGCGAAAAGAAAGACATCCTGTTTTACTTTTACCTGTTATAAGTATATCTACTTCAATGAATCCCCTATACCAAATACAAGCAGAAACATTTTGGTTTTATAGGAGACCGTTTGGATGACATTCATTCAAATACCTTGAAACAACGTGTAACGAAAATTTGAAATAATATTGAATGGTATATAAGAAGGGTATATTGAAGGGTATACCTGATAAGGAAATATCCCGTAAAAATATTTCATAAAGATAGGCATATTAATTTTTCCATAATGTATGGAAAAATAAATATGCTTATTTCTATTTAATATTTTTACTGGATGGTTCGTTATCAAGTGCCCTTATGTACCCTTCAATATTATTTCGACTTTTACACTGTTCAACGTTGTCAAATCAGGTCGATCCGTTGCGTGGCTGCGGCGTGATTGACGGACAAACAAACCAACACTCACTTTCACATTTATATATTAGTAGGGTTTTACCGTTTCGAGTGTATAGAGTCTTAAGGTTCAACATGTATTCTGAGTATAGTTACGTATATGTTTGTTGTGAAACAATAAAAAATAACACTTTTAATGCAATCCCACAGGAATAGGTTTGTTTTTCCGGGATAAAAATTAGCCTTTGTCACTCTCCGGGTCTTGATCTTTATCTGGCTAAGTTTAGCCCATAGATATAATCTATATATATAAAAGAATGAGGCATTTTGGTTGTTCCACGGATTCCGCCAAAACTATAGGTCGTAGAGATCTGAAATTTGGTACCTAGGTAGATATTAGGTCATGAATTCGTACTAAGACGGGGATTCCAGAAATTCAAATTGGAAGGGGTAAAAATCGTACATTTTAGGGATTTCTCCATAGAAAAGTGCAATTTATTCGTTGTTCCAGGAATTCCCGAAAAACTACAAGTCGTGGAGATCTGAAATTTGGTACCTACGTTGACATTAGGTCATGAATTCGTACTAAGACGGGGATTCCAGAAATTCAAATTGGAAGGGGTAAAAATCGTACATTTAAGGGATTTCTCCATACAAAAGTGTAATTTTTTTCGTTGTTCCAGGAATTCCCGAAAAACTACAAGTCGTTGAGATCTGGAATTTGGCACCTAGGTAGATATTAGGTCATGAATTCGTACTAAGACGGGGATTCCAGAAATTCAAATTGGAAGGGGTATAAATCGTACATTTAAGGGATTTCTCCATACAAAAGTGTAATTTTTTTCGTTGTTCCAGGAATTTCCGAAAAACTACAAGTCGTTGAGATCTGATATTTGGCACCTAGGTAGATATTAGATCATGAATTCGTACTAAGACGGGGATTCCAGAAATTCAAATTGGAAAAGGTAAAAATCGTACATTTAAGGGATTTCTCCATACAAAAGTGTAATTATTTTCGTTGTTCCAGGAATTCCCGAAAAACTACAAGTCGTAGAGATCTGATATTTGGCACCTAGGTAGATATTAGGTCATGAATTCGTACTAAGACGGGGATTCCAGAAATTCAAATTGGAAGGGATAAAAATCCTACTCTTAAGGGATTTTCCCATACAAAAGTGTAATTTTTGCGTTGTTCCAGGGATTCCGGCGAAATTAAAAGTCGTAGAGATCTGAAATTTGGTATTTAGTCCATTGAAAAGTTACATTTGGGGTTGCGTTTTTTAGAGGACGCAATTTTATTTTTTTGATTTATAGGGGGGGTAAGTGTAAAGCTAAAACCAAGTTTGTGGGGTCGCCACTCTTGTCCCACGGCCGCCATCTTGAAAATAGGGGTTGAAATTATTTTTACGATATATCTCTTAAACTATTTATTTGATAAAAAAAAATTCTTAACATTTTTTGTTGCAAATTAAATTCTCTACAACTTTGGTCAAGTAACTTTTTGTTGTAGAACTATAAATAAAAAAGTTATAAGTGAAAATGTAAAGAAGTTGAGCGATAACTTCAAAACAATATTATTAGCTATTCTTACAATAAGAGAGGTTAGGAATAATAATAATATAATATATATAATAATATAATAATAGCAGGCAGCTGTCCTTTTGTTCCCTCATGGTCACTTGGGTATTTTCTACC
Source organism: Coenonympha arcania (assembly GCA_036785405.1). Lineage (NCBI taxonomy): Eukaryota > Metazoa > Arthropoda > Insecta > Lepidoptera > Nymphalidae > Coenonympha > Coenonympha arcania. Next base: position 8,263,561 of record CM072061.1, read on the forward strand.
TGAACAGGATTCTCGGTAACGGCCATCAGATTTAAAATTATTTTAAAAATCAATAATTGTAAAATCCAGTAATGGAGTGGAAAAGTCAATAATTAATTATTAATAATATTGCAAAATTTGTAATTAAAAAAATTATAATAACAAAAATAAAACAACTGATGGCACATTATTAGTACGTACACGTATAATATAGGTAAAGAGGTATTAAGAGTACTAAAAAATAGTACTCACTTCGGAGCGCTGTAAAACTTTAACTATTGACTTAATGAAAAAATGTTTTGAATAAAAGTTCCTCATCAAACGATCTACAAAAATGGTCTGATATCATTTTTTCGTAAAATGATTAAAAAAAATGTTAAATAAAAAAAAGAAAATCTCGAATTTCTGAAGATTTTCACTTATAACTTTTTTATTTATAGTTCTACGACAAAAAGTTACTGAACCAAAGTTGTAGAAAATTAATTTTTGAAACAAAAAATGTAAACAAAGTTTTTTTATCAAACAAATAGTTTAAGAGATATATCGTAAAAACCATTTAAACCCATATTTTCAAGATGGCGGCCGTGGGACAAGGGTGGCGACCCCACAAACTTGGTTTTAGCTTTACACTGACCCCCACTACATATCAAAAAAATAAAATTGCGTCCTCTAAAAAACGCAAGGTTAGGCCTAAAAAATGTAACATTTCAATGGACTAATTAGGTATATCATGAATTCGTATTCAGAAAGGGATTTTCGAGATTCAAATTTTGAGGAGGAAAAATTTTCAATTTTTTGGCCGCCATTTTGAACTTTTTTGTTACTGGGCCGATTGCTTTGAAAATCGACATTTGACTATGGTAGCAAGCATAGAGAAGGAATTTGTGGTCAAAATTTAAAAAAGTGGCCGCCATTTTGAACTTTTTTGTTACTGGGCCGATTGCTTTGAAAATCGACGTCTGACTATGGCAGCAAGCATAGAGAAGGAATTTGTGGTCAAAATAAAAAAAACGGCCGCCATTTTGAACTTTTTTGTTACTGGGCCGATTGCTTTGAAAATCGACATTTGACTATGGTAGCAAGCATAGAGAAGGAATTTGTGGTCAAAATTTAAAAAAGTGGCCGCCATTTTGAACTTTTTTGTTACTGGGCCGATTGCTTTGAAAATCGCTATTTGACTATGGCATCAAGCAAAGAGAAGGAATTTGTGGTCAAAATTTTAAAAAATGGCCGCCATTTTGAACTTTTTTGTTACTGGGCCGATTGCTTTGAAAATCGATATTTGACTATGGCAGCAAGCATAGAAAAGGAATTTGTGGTCAAAATTTAAAAAAAGTGGCCGCCATTTTGAACTTTTTTGTTACTGGGTCGATTGCTTTGAAAATCGATAGTTGACTATAGCAGCAAGCATAGAGAAGGAATTTGTGGTCAAAATTTTAAAAAGTGGCCGCCATTTTGAACTTTTTTGTTACTGGGTCGATTGCTTTGAAAATCGACATCTGATTATTTCACCAAGCATCGAGAAGGAATTTGCAGTCAAAATTTTAAAAAGTGGCCGCCATTTTGTACTTTTTTGTTACTGGGCCGATTGCTTTGAAAATCAATATTTGACAATGGCAGCAAGCATAGAGAAAGAGTTTGTGGTCAAAATAAAAAAAAGTGGCCGCCATTTTGAACTTTTTTGTTATGGGTCGATTGTTTTCAAAATCGATATCTGACTATCGCAGCGAGCATAGAAAAGGAATTTGTGGCCAAAATTTAAAAAAGTGGCCGCCATTTTGAACTTTTTTGTTAATGGGCCGATTGCTTTGAAAATCGACATTTGACTATGGCAGCAAGCATAGAGAAGGAATTTGTGGTCAAAATTTAAAAAAGTGGCCGCCATTTTGAACTTTTTTGTTACTGGGCCGATTGCTTTGGAAATCGATATTTGACAATGGCAGCTAGCATAGAGAAGAAATTTGTGGTCAAAATTTAAAAAAAGTGGCCGCCATTTTGAACTTTTTTGTTACTGGGTCGATTGCTTTGAAAATCGATAGTTGACTATAGCAGCAAGCATAGAGAAGGAATTTGTGGTCAAAATTTTAAAAAGTGGCCGCCATTTTGAACTTTTTTGTTACTGGGTCGATTGCTTTGAAAATCGACATCTGATTATTTCACCAAGCATCGAGAAGGAATTTGCAGTCCAAATTTTAAAAAGTGGCCGCCATTTTGTACTTTTTTGTTACTGGGCCGATTGCTTTGAAAATCAATATTTGACAATGGCAGCAAGCATAGAGAAAGTGTTTGTGGTCAAAATAAAAAAAAGTGGCCGCCATTTTGAACTTTTTTGTTATGGGTCGATTGTTTTCAAAATCGATATCTGACTATCGCAGCGAGCATAGAAAAGGAATTTGTGGTCAAAATTTAAAATAAGTGGCCACAATTTTGTACTTATATGTCTGACCATGGTAGAAGCACGGCCGGATGGACGAACGGATGGTGGAGTCTTAGTAAGAGCTTTTACCCTTTGGGTACGGAACCCTAAAAATGGCCACCATATTTAACTTTTTTGTGACGATCGAATTTTTCAAAATCAATATGTGACTATTACCAGGAAGCAAGAGAAAATTTTGTGGGCAAAATGGTGTGTAATGCAGGAATTTTGGGAATTAAACCACCACAGTAAAGCGTAACTCAGAAGTTCAACGTGAGCGAAGCCGCGGGCGTTTGCTAGTACATATATACTTGGTTTGCCATACAAAGAGGTGATAGCGCCAGTGTTTTTGCCCTCTCATGTCCTAACGGCCTACAAGCCGTATTTAGGTGATTTTGAATGAAGTTTTATGCAAAAACTATGAAGACAATTACTTTCAAATTTGCACGTCATGTATTTTGGGTCTTTAATCTAAAATCGCTAAGAAGCAAAAACACGATTGGATAAAATTTTCTCGATAGAAATTTTTCTATATTTTATCGGAAACTACAATGGATGTAATTGTAATTTTTGTTTTAATGTATCGGTAATAATGATATCCTAATGATAGCTTAGAACAGATTTTTGATAACTGGCTTAGTTTTTGAGTAATTAGGTAAAACGTCGTTTTTCTGCTATATTCTTCCGCGACGCTGCATGTCGCACCTACCAAATCTCCGTGAGAGTGAGAAAGACAAAAATAAATTCAATAAATCCCCTTGATCAGTTGGACGATGTATATATTTTTTTTCTTTTATTGCTTTTTGGTTTTTAGCCTGTGTTTAATAAAAAATTAAAATGCCTCTTGATAAAATAGTTATTATTTTATTCAAGAAGATTAAGGTATTTACAAAGTTAGTAACATTACATATTATATAAAACTTAAAATATTTGATCACAATTCAGAACGTGATATAAAGAGTTCAGTCTTTTCTGTTCGGCTACGTGTCTCTAAAAATAGAGGCCTAAAATGAAAACAATAATGGAGCCTATTTCGCGAACAAAGAGAAAACAATGGCTTATTATGAATGGGCCCACGAACGGGTCTAATGATATCGGCATGCGGGATTTCTTTTGCTTTATTTGTTTTGAAACCGTTCAATTCGATATAGTAACTCACTTTTAATATCTATAATATAACGCCTAATATTGTTTGATTTACAGCTATGATAGCCTAGTTGGTACTTTGACTTTCTTTTCAAAATTTCAGATTCCAGGTTCTCTTAATTTTTGGCTGGAACTGGCGTTCTCCACAAAATTTCCAAACGTGTTGGAAGTCTATCAATCTACACTTGACTACCGTGGCGATCTTCATTCAAAGTCCTCTAAAGCTCAGTAGCTAACTAGACAAAAGTTGTTTTTCTATTAGGGATATAAGAAAATTGTGTACGACCTATTACAATTATTATTGTGTACAATTATGTACGACCTTAAACCTATTGAATATCCACAAAAAATTTCAAAGAAATTGATCGAGACCTGAGTTTGGTTATAAAGACACGAGAATTTTATATAGCAGAACTAGCTGACCCGGCAAACGTTGATTTGTCATTACGGATAGCATACAACCTACTCTCAGACCTATCAAACTTACACAGAAAATTTCATAATAATCGATCAAACCGATTCGACCGGCACGAATTTTATGTATTAGACAATATTGTATTGTTATAATAAATTGCCAATTCCATTTTACTGTGTACAAATTCTTACATGAACATGATAAACTTCATTGTGAAATTTCGCACATCAGACCTTGTTCCAATTTTTACTCTTCTCCACCGTACAACTTTTCCCGCATTTCCTTGAGAGACTTTCCAAATTACGGTTCCTGCTTGTGACACAGAAAAATTAGGTTTCAGCCGTTCGCCAAATCTGATTATTTGACACGACCTCTTCAGAAATGAATGGGAAAGATAATAATTTAATAACGGTTTGGCTGCTTTTATCATTATGTTTTAGGAGTTAATAATAATTATTTATTAAGTGCCTAACACCGCAACTGCTTAATTCTTGACCGCAACCTAATTAAAAACTTTAAATTAGACTCGTTAAACTGGGTGAGGAAATTAAACGACTTTAATTAACTAAGCACTTCGTCTCCCTCGTTTTACTTTTTTATATTAGTTAGTGCCTACGTATTAAATCAAATTAGAAAAGCGTCAGTCTGTTTCTGGAGAGTTTTTCTGTTATTTTGAGCTCGCTCACTAAAATCTGCTTCGGTTCGCATAAATTCATTTAGAGAGGTATTCAAACAGCGCTCGTTTTTCCCCTATTTCTATATTCGTTACCGAAAAATATAACAAATATTGAATTCATTAATATAAATGTTTTTACGAGTGATTATATTCAGACGGTGCTTTGAAATGAAAAGCGATAAAAATATCATGAACGAAATGAAATTGACGAAGGACTTTGACGCGAAAATCGAGAGAAAATTATGGCAAGATCCCAAGAGAGGGTTTTGATATCGCAGAGTCCTTGAATTGTTTTCTTGTCATATCACATTCTTTAACAAAACACAGGGCAACAGTTTCATTCGAGTAAGCCCTTATCGTAAGTAATGCCTTAATGTAAATAGATATACCCCAATGTCAATTTATAAGAAGCACGTTTCTATACTCTGAAAGTGCAAACATAAACATTCTGTTAGATCAATCATTGTCAACCGACGCCGAAGTGAAGTAATCTTCGTTTTGGATAGGACGATCTATCATTCTATCTGTTCTATCTACAAGATAGGCGGTTGTGCTACGTCTTAATTCTTCTTGATTTTCTCTCAAATAAATTAGAAGTTTTGGTGTAAATACCGGCGGCTATTTCCTTTAAAGGTTAAAGGAAATAGCCGCCTTATAAAACTTCTAACTCAGCGGAGTTTGGTAACAAACACTGTGAGACTAGAATTTGACCAATATTTATGAAATTTTTGTCTACATTCGGTAGATCTGAGTATAAGTTGTCAGCTATTTTTCATACGTTTTCTGTTTGCTGGCTGCTAGTATTAAGATAGATTATTATTATTATATTTAATATAAGTTATTACCTTTACATTATTTATTTACAGTGTTATCTTCTATTCCTAGAAAAGAGAAATGGTAAAATAGTTAGCAGAAATAGTATAGCAGAATTTTTCAACGTCACTCAAAGCGTAAAAGAACGGGTATCAGATTTAGAAAGTCCCTCGGGAGAAAAATAAAGTTCTTCGTTAGAAAAGACGCCTGAAATATTACATTGTGTATTCACAACTTTGGTATCAGACTATAAGTAAAAAATAAAATATGCTTTTAATTAAAAACCTCTTATTAACGCTTGTTCCAAATCGAATTATTTAGCTTTGTGTTCACAATAGGTACCTACTTGTATCCAACAGGCTGCGACGAGCCAACTAACTGAAACTACAACAACAACTAAGGCTCAGACGTTTGTCGAAGTGGAGGAGTTCCATGATTGATAATTCGATTTGACGTATACGTATTTAGTCTAGTAGCGGCAAATTTCCTGGAAATATAGTAAAAAATATATACCTACACAGGTACAAGTTTTAACTATTATATTAATCTGTGATTTTACTTATAAACCTTACCTTTCCTTTTAATTTCCTTTATGGAAAACTACAATACTACGCTTACATCTTAAATTTTACTTCATAATTATTATTTTTGTCATTAATTATATTATCATGCATATGCATTATTCATTAAAACAAGGAGAAAGATACAAACGAGTCATTTGGCTTTAACAAAAAATAAAATAGACACGTGTAAAAAAATAACAAAGTAGACCAGTGTCTTTCATAAAAATATTATAGGCTTGTAAGGAAAACACTCGTGTCACGAAAATAGGGTGATAAAGTACGGGCGTCGTAAAAAGGGGCCGTTGGTACTTAATTAACTTAACAGGAAAGCGGCCCTTAGACCGAATTAAAGGTCCTCGTATCCTGCCTACTACATAAGACGCATACATATTTGATAACGGCCTTTAGGACTTTATTGCATTTTTCACAAATCTTTTAGCTATCAAGAAATTAATACATCAAAGATAATACGTAACACTGTTATTTCTTGTAATACTAAAGATGGTTTTCAGGACCAAAACTATTCGGTAGAGATTTTTACCTACCTACTAAGATCTTGTAAAGTCCCTACGTCGGCCTAACTTTACGCTAATCAAGACTAATCCTTTTGTCCAGTGCATCCACTTTGTCTGTCTCTCTAACATTTTAATTAATGTGTGCGCCCGTATGCTACGGTTCATAGCGTTGCCAGGCGTCCGAATAAAGACGGACAGAGTTAAGCTTTTTGATTGTGTGTCCGGCCAAAACGGTGTCCGGCTTGTCCGGAATTTGTTAGGCTTGTTACATTTCGCATTCGAACTGATTGTTCATTTCATCCTATCCTATCCTACTAACATTATAAACGCGAAAGTTTGTAAGTATGGATGGATGGGGAAAGATCTTTGTTACTCTTTCACGCCGCAATTTGGTTAAAATTTAGAACATATATAGCTTATAATCCGAAATAACACATAGGCTACTTTTTATCCCGGAGAAAACAAACGTTCCCACGGGATTAGTGAATAACCGAAATTCACGCGGGCAACAGCTAGTTTTATCTGAATTTAACATGACTTATGGTTATAATGAAAAAGAACTTGATTTCAATATTTCACATACAATTTTTTTGTCGCGCCTATTAATACTGAGTCACAAACCTCAATGATGTACCCTACCGTACGGTCCGGCCTTTTATACTCAAATGTCCAGCCTAATTGGATGGTCTGTCCGGCTATTGGGTTTGGCGGCCTGGCGACCCTAGGTTCACATAATGTGAGTCACCCGAGTGCAGCCTCTGCGCCTACTAATCACAAGCCCGGCTTGGCTGCACCATTGTTAGCTCACTGTGACGTAGGTGTCAGTGTTAGCTGTTCGTGAAAAGCCTGCTAATAGTACTTATTGTTGGAAATACTATACGACTGTGTGTTGCAATAAGACAATACAAAAAGTTGGTGAATAAGTAAAGAAGGTGGAAAAAGTAAAAGTAGTATAAAAGACAATAAGTAAAGAAAGTATATGAAAATACTATACTGCACTAAAGCTGCCCCTTTTTCTACGTTATCTAATACTAACGGACGCCCACGGCTCCACCCGCGTGATTTACGGTTTTTCACTAATCCCGCGGGAACCTTAAATTTTTTCGGTATAAAAAGTAGCTTTTAATTTAATCCAGAGTATAATCTTTCTCCATTCTAAATTTCAGCCAAATCGGTACAAATAGTTGCGGCGTATAGGAGTAACAAACATACCCACACACACACATTCAAGCTTTAGCCTTTATAATATTAGTTTGTTAGAAAATTCTCGTTTGTTGACAGATTTTGTGTATAATTTTTCGTGTATATTCTGTAGGTCAATTTGTAGTAGAACGTTAACTATTTTCATACCCTTAAGTGGTAAAACACCGATTGCTTAATCAGCTAGTGCTTCTATAAAAACTGATGCGGAAAAACTCTGTAGGGAAAGCTAATAAATAAAAGCTCTCCGAGCAATAAAAGCTCTGCTCTTGAGACAAGATGTTCCTTTTGGCAGCTGACTCCTGCATTTACATCGTCTTACTTTATTCGACTTCACTTTGTTCTTCACTATGGTTATGTACTCCTTCATATCTAATCCGTAAAAAGAAACGCAAAACGAACAGTATTGCAATAACTATAACGTATACTTTATCCAGCAATCGATTTGTGGTCTACTATCTACTAAATATATACAAGCAAAGTCAACTTTGTCGTAATGACGCGGCAGTAAAGTACAAGTACTACCTGTGAAAATAAAAGCGAGTTCCAATCCAAAGACGCCCTGTATGTAAACATGTGTAAATTCATCTGCAGATCCAACATATTACTAACAAAAGCATACATAATCACGATAACGAGGGCCTAGGGAGTAATAATTGTATTTGCATTGTTAATAATGTGATTTCAGCTATTACTATGTGTGAGTATCAATACTGTTTATATATAATTGTTTGTCTTTTGTGAAATAATAAATATTATACATAATCTACTACCTCGTATACGTATACTTACTACAATTACAATGTCCTTGTGCTTTTTTTATACAGATGTTTCGACCTTTATCTCTGAAGATTTCCGCTGGCAACCGAAAAGTAGAACCAGAAACTACTATATACAATACCTAAAAATTGGGTGCGTATACAATCTGCATAGGTAGATATCTACACATGCAGGTTGATACTTAGGTACCTACTTGTAATTCAAACTCTTCAATGGCTACATGAAATAAGTAGTAGAAGAAAATTGATGTAATTTGCTAAACAAATCATGTCCCAAATAGCTTTAACTTATCTTCTTTTAAGTTGCCCGCAGCGCAACGCCGCCCGCGGAATTACGATTTTAACAAAACCGTTGGAACTAGGAAATTTTCCAGGGTAAGAAATATTTCATTTTATCGATTCCAGAGTTAAAATCTATCTAAATTCGAAATTTCAGTCAAATCGGTTCATTAGAGGTAATACACATACCTACTCTATTCGTACATACAAACTTTCGCCTTTATATTATTTAATTTGAAAAAAAACTTGAACTAGCGAGTGTGGTTGATGTAGTGACAATTTTTGTATTGGGGATATGTCAAATTGTCAAGTTTATTCGTTAAAGTTTATCTGGGGTTGTAAAAAAGGCTCTTAGTGTGATATCAGTTCTGCGGAATCAAGAATCCTCTCGGATGAAGCCGCGGGTGACAACTAAGTTGCGTAGCTACAAAACAGACCTCCATCCCGCAAAACATAGCTTTGTTCTTTTAATTTATTGCCGCTCATATCTCTCATGGGTTGTAGAAAATACCCGTCGCTCGCGCTCGAGAGCAGCTGACGTTATTGTGCCAGAGCTGTACTTTAATATGGATGGGTCAGATTATATCTGCACATTTGTCTGCGTAATATATAAAACATGATTTATTTCGAGATCCTATGCAGAATATTTCAACCCCTAGATTTAACTGTTTCAAATAAAAAATGATAGATAACTACCGTAGGCAAATCGAGACTTCTAGTTCTATAAAACCCTGCAAGCAAGTTCGATAAAACCCTGATGTTTTTCTTCAGGAATCTAATAAAAGAAAACCTAGATGTCCTTTAAATGTGTCAGTTGTATATTAACGAATATATTAAGTCGTAAGTGGTTATTTTTGTTAAATGTTCAACTATTATAATCATATAGGTATATAATATCATAAATTATAATTATTTAGAGGTAAAGGTGTGTATATTATCGCGGCACTTACCCATACATCACTCAAATGGTATTTAAATGTACATATTTCCAATACTCAGCCTCATTAAAAACAGCAGGTCAACAAGAAACTCATAAAGAAAGAATTCATTTTCCCATAAATAAATTGTTATTCCGTCTAACTAGGCACAGATAAAATCGTCGCTGTACCCTTGTTTCAAAGGTGCGAGCAAATTAGTTTCGCTTCACCAAGTTCTGCCTTAATCGTGTTTCCTTTTCCCAATACGAAAATAGTTCACAGATACGATGTTCAGTGACATTTAGATAACGATAGGATTGTGACGTGAATAAATGCTCAATAGAGTGCAAGCTTTGCTAAAATATTCGGTTTTTCCGTAACAATACTCTAGCTCTACATAGCTCTACCAAAAATTATGCGAAACAATAATACCTACCTACGTTTACGAATACCTATATAAACCAGCATGTAACTTGCACTTGGTTTGCTTAAGTAATGTACATGTCATAATTAACTAAATTAACTCGTGCTTAAGAATTCATTTTTTGGCGCAACCTATTCTACATTTAACGTAAAGCTGTATTTCTCTTGTAGGAAACGAAATGACAAAGCTAAATGAACGAAATAATGCAATTTGAGAGGACATTTTACTCAGTCGAAGTTGTACCTACCATTTACCAAGGCAGTTGCCCTCGGGCCTTGGATAAATATATCTATCTATAGTTTTCAGTTTTTGAAGAATTAAGAAAGTAGGTACATATCTCTTGAATCTTGTAGTAACCTTTACAAATTATTTATAAGTAAGTGTACTGTGTATCATTTATTTTTGGATGTATTTTAGTAATGATATTATGTATCATGAATTGGCTGTAGGTATCTACTAGGATCATTGTTCTTTGTTTGATAGAACATATAGGTAATCGTTATAGTCTCTATGATTACAAGACATAACGCAATAATGGCGTCCTATTAACGGAGTATTCCCAGACATTGAATGACTTGATTTTGTGGACCAGAAGTTTGAAGAAAATCTCTTAAATTATTCAGTTGAAGTCCATTCGTATGGAACTTCAACAATTTGGCTCTGAAACTGCACTCGGTATAAATTTAGCAGCAGCGTGAAATGAAAGTCAGTCTTGCTCCCTAATTTCAATAATAGATCAATTTATAAGCACCGTCCCGGGAAAATGCTAATTCGAATTTGTTAATAATTATGAACCTTTTAGTTCGTAGAATGCATTGTATTTTTGATAAAACGTATTCGTTTTATTTTCTGCTCTATATCACGGTTTATAATGATATTGTGAAATGCGAATAGGCGCTTATTTACGTACATACCTACCTATTACCGTACTATGTTTTATAGTAGTTTATGTAACGGTTACATAATGGGGGGTATTAAAACACGAGTGTGAGTTTAAAAAACGAGCCGCAGGCGAGTTTTTTAATAGTATCACACGAGTGTTTTAATACCTAATTATGTAGAGTTTCATACACTACTTTATCTACGCTCATATTATTACCCAAATCATAAAATCTTGCTAACGTTTGTCGTAAATCATTGCAACTACTAAGATGTCAGGTGGAGTGAAATTTTCTTTAGTAGGTTTCACTGCTATACATTTTTCAGCGCAAAGTTTTGACTAATTAACAAAAAAAATTGGTTGTCTGTAAAGTCGGTTTACGGACGATAGATTTACGAGATAACGTCATAATCGTAATCTTTATCGTAATCGTAATCGTAATCGTAGTCGTAATCGTAATCGTAATCATAATCACAGGCCCAGGTGGAACGTTACGCGGAACGTTAGACATTGTGTTGTTGTCTATGGTCAATCATGGCCCATCCATACTCTCGGCAATGACTACCAACTATAAGTTGTCTGTGGATTCACTTAAAAAAATATTACATAAAAAATATTACCCCATAGACATTGTGTTGTTGTCTATGGTCAATCATGGCCCATCCATACTCTCGGCAATGACTACCAACTATAAGTTGTCTGTGGATTCACTTAAAAAAATATTACATAAAAAATATTACCCCATAGACATTGTGTTGTTGTCTATGGTCAATCATGGCCCATCCATACTCTCGGCAATAACTACCAACTATAAGTTGTCTGTGGATTCACTTAAAAAAATATTACATAAAAAATATTACCCCATAGACATTGTGTTGTTGTCTATGGTCAATCATGGCCCATCCATACTCTCGGCAATGACTACCAACTATAAGTTGTCTGTGGATTCACTTAAAAAAATATTACATAAAAAATATTACCCCAGATACAAATACAGGAGTCCAGAGCCGTGTATCGTTATGGATTTTATACAACTTTCTTTAAATATTTCCATAGTAGAGCGATGTTATTATGAATAACTTTTTAATAATTATAGAAGTCCGTGAATAAAGTAGGTAATTATTTGACACATTTCGATTTCATAATTCGAACTTTAAGCAATGAGCGTAGATAAAAATACTTATAAATGAAACGAACAAGGATTACTTGTATTATGATGTGAGATTAATATTGTTTTATAATAACCTGTCAAGTGCGAGTCGGACTCGCGCACTGAGGGTTCCGTACTGCAACCGGAGGAATAAAACCATAAAAACCACTTATCTTATCGAACCGCAAAACTAACTTGGTTTTTAGAGGTTTTATTGTAAATATCAAAAAACTACTTATTAGATCTCGTTCAAACCAATTTTCGGTGGAAGTTTGCATGGTAATGTACATCATATATTTTTTTTAGTTTTATCATACTATTATTTTAGAAGTTACAGGGGGGGGGACACACATTTTACCACTTTGGAAGTGTCTCTCGCGCAAGCTATTCATTTTAGAAAAAAATGATATTAGAAACCTTAGTATCGTTTTTGAAGACCTATCCATAGATACCCCACACATATGGGTTTGATGAAAAAAAAATTTTTGAGTTTCAGTTCTAAGTATGGGGCACCCCCAAAATTTATTACTTTTTTTTAAATTTTGTATGAAAACCTTAATGCGGTTCACAGAATACATCTACTTACCAAGTTTCAACAGTATAGCTCTTATAAATAAATAAATAAATAAATAAAGCCTTTATTTCCCAAAATGTTTGTACACCGTTCGATAACTTTTAAACAAGCAAAAATTACAATATATTAAACTTACACTTAATTGCATGCTCACAAATATAATCCGTTCACTACTATTTACTAAGTATAATAAGAAAAATAACAATATCCCTAATATATTTGAATAAGTAAGTAGTTAATGAAAAGTAGATTAAAGTCTTGTTTCTGTCAATTTGGTAGGTACAATACATAAATTACATAAAAAATTCAAAATTTTCTTTGTACTTATGGCAATTTTATCACATTACTTAATGAATATAATATTTTTCTTTTTAAATACTGTTATTTTCTGTTTTTTATTTGATATAATTATATTTACTATTTAGTACACTATACTTAAGTTTTGAATAAGGCTGCTTAAGAATTATAAAGATGTTATTTGAATACAATGACTGATCAGAAACATTTATAAGTTTTAAAAGTAATCTATTTGATATTGTAACATTTTTCTTTTTATATTTTAACTAAAAACAGATCTGTGTCACTTTAGGTACAATTTTTTCATCAAACATGTGTAGGTATGTTTTGTTATGAAATAATTAAAAAGAAAGGTACAGTTGTGTTGAGTGTCTTTGCAGGTACATCATTATAAAATATAGTACTTAATGATAATTGTATTATACAAATACACAACGAGCAATGCAAATTATTAATAACTTATTGACATAGTGTTATTTATACTATCATACTATCGTATATTATTATAATAAAATTATAATACAATTTCACTTTTGGGACCCCATTGTATGGGTTGCAGGCCTCCTCGGACATACTCTTGGACATACTGTTTCTGTTTCAATACACTTGATTTTAGTATTTTTGTAATATGTCGAGGGTTATGGTCATGAAGCTTCCGCAGAGACCACCTGTACTGGAAGCTATATAGCTCTTATAGTTTTGGAAAAAAGTGGCTGTGACATACGGACGGACAGACGGACAGACGGACAGACGGACAGACGGACAGACAGACATGACGAATTTATAAGGGTTCCGTTTTTTGCCATTCGGCTACGGAACCCTAAAAACCGTACCTCATAGCTTTATAAGAATACATAATATGTACTCAGGACAGGGCGGACGGCGGGAAAAAATTTCGCCAGTTTATCGGTGCCAAAAATGCTTGTTTTACCACCAACAGTAGGCCACCTATAGAATTTTGATATGCTGCTTGCTTGTACGAAAAAGGTTTACGTAAATCCCGAGGTTCCTTAACGGTGTCTATAAGTTAATGCCAAGATACGGAATGCGCAAGTGTTTCCCTTATTCTCTAATTTCAATAATAGATCAATTTATAAGCCTCGAGCCGGGGGAATTCCAACCGCTCATAGCGCTCGTGCCCAATTTATTAATTACGAACCCCTTCGTAATACGGCAAGTGTGTTAAATTGAGAACAGCATTAACGCTTACGAAATGGGAATTATTTTCGTTTGGCTGGAAATAATAATAACAATTTGAACAATTTCACTGGAATATAAATTCAAAGCAGCTTAAGATTTTATATTTTTGCTCAATAAAAGCCAATTGCAAATAAAAGGCATTGCATTATGATCAGGTTCTACTTTTACAAAATGTAATAGCTGACCGGGCAAACGTTGTTTTGCCATTTAGGGGTATAAAGTTACAGTAATAGTTAAAAAATTTCAATCCTACCGAACATAAACAAAAATTTCATAAAAATCAGTTTGTTTACAAACACTGTGACACGAGAACTTTATACAGTAGAGATATATACATATAATATATCTTCTTACGAATAAATATTAAGTAATGTGTCAATTTGGTTTTTCATAAGCATACTAATATGTAGGTGTAGGTGTCTATGTAAGAACGCGTACACCCATCTACGTCCTCATGCACGATAATATCATAATAGTAGATATTATACGGTACCAACTATCTCCTATCTTCTTGATGACGCGGCTATGCTTCTTCGCTCCCAGTAGCACTTCGACCATACCCGATCTATAGTGCGCACCGCTGCCTATATTTTCCCTCCAAGTTCAGTTGCTACCAGGAAGAGCAGTACGTCCTTTGGAGGGGTATAGTTGACCTCATCTGGGCGGAGAATGTACCGTCCCATGAGTCGGCTACGCCTATTCATCAGGGCATCAGCAATTGCACAGTACCTATGTGCAAAGGAGTTTCCTCCTCCTCATTGCAAAGTATGCACGTGCCTGTGTCACTGTGGAGCTTATGGTAAAACATAATATGTTTGTTCAGGCCTCAATACCAAGTGTGTGCCCTGGTAACATATAACTAAGTAATGTAGGTCATTACTATACGTTCTATAAGACTACAAATGATTTTCGAAGCCTAAAGGATATTATCATATCGCTGATGCCCTTGCCCCCGGATGTAACTTTTCCAAGTCATCCACGGTTAAACTTTTATAATTTATATTTTAATACGTGGTTCAACTTGTTCTTTATTAATTGTTTTTTCTTAGCAGTCCCCTCAGATAGCCTATTAATCACTGCTTCAGAACGACGCAAGATTAATGATGTTTCGTAAGAATGTCGCTTTGGTTTGTAATCATCCATCAAAATCTATTTTAAGCTTTCGCTAAGGGTACTCCTATGTTGGTCAAAATATCATAATTGACTAAAATTTAATTGAATTCCAATTTTTATTAATTAAATAATATGTAAGTATTTGTTACATATTTTTTGATCCATGTGGTGAAAAGAACCGCTGCGTATACCTAGTTATTTCGCTAAAATAATGACTGTTTTTTGCATTTAATCCCTTTTAACACATCACTAAACACCTATCGCACTGCCTAACTGCATGCTATTAGTACACACCTTTGTGAATACGATGCCACCACATGCCATGAACTCTCAAACATCTAATGCAATGTTTTTTTTTCGCCGCTAAATAAATCTTCAATCGGCATTTAATTCAATTCCGTTAATTGAAAGCTTTGGTCTTTGTTTTAATTAGGTGATGCTGTAAAAATAAATGCTGTGAAGTTTGAAATTAATTCATTATAACAATAAAATTAAAATCAGTGAAGTAAAAGACGTCGACTCTATATAAAATTCTAGTTGGAATATTTCATCAAAAGAACAGGGATTTTTTTTATTACAATATCGTGGCAAAAAATGGACTCGGTTGGGAAGTATTAAGGGTCTGTAAAGAATTCGTTATGATCTCGTAAAAATTCACCCTCTTCATTTAACAAACAAGAACTGATCTTTTTAAGCGGTAATTCCAAGTTTTAATAAATTAACTTGAAGGTTATGTTATTTAAAAAAAATAGTAGGTACTTGACTTTTGAAGCGGTAGTTCCATTTTTGAAAAAAAATCATGTTGCTTTAAAAAAACCTACGAAGGATTTCTTATTTCATTATTCTTGAGCCTCGATGTGAAAATAGTTATTTTCATCTCACCCGCTCGGAAAGAAGATTTTTAATGCCCATAATGCGGGCGGGAAATGCTATTATATTCCCTAGGGCGAGAAAGTAGTATGAAAATCCTTTCCCGCCCTAGGGCGAGAAAGTAGTATGAAAATCCTTTCCCGCCCTAGGGCCGCAAAGCATTTCTAGTTTCGAACATGACGTAATCTCGTATTGCGTCTATAATAATGTCTAATGGTGGCACCACACATGGCTATTTGTATTTGTGATTGGATGATCGCGTATTTGCCAAAATTATCGACCTCATGGAGCCAAATATGTTATTGGCTATATTTGCCAAACAGGCAAATATGGCAATAATTTTGGCAAATATACTCTCCACACATGGAAGTTATTTGACAAATATAAAAAATAGGCAAATACAAATAGCTATGTGTGGTGCCACCATTAAACTGAAGACTTCTTTTTTTTTTAATAATGCATACGGTCAGTAACGAAGTTCGACCTTTGAGTTTGTATAGGTGTACATTACTTTTAGTTTTTACATTTTTTTAGAATATCAATAAAAATAGTAACTCCTATTTAGTTTTATTAATTATAAAGGAAACCTTATTAAATCCATGATATTTACTTATTGTTTATCTAATTATTGTTATTTTTTTAGTCTTCTATTATCTTTGGTTCTTAGAAATTGATATTTCTGAACGCATAAAAAAAGTAGAAAAAAAAGTTTCTCAATTTTTTTTTAATCGTGATAAATGATACCATCTTGTTTATAGTCATTACTGTTTTGTAATATTAGATGAGTGATGATTTAAGGTGGATTTAATTAAGATTTAAGTGAGTGAAGTTATTGCAGAGTATTACTAAAGACAACATCTAACATATCTACTCGCAATGCCGATCAGTGTTCTTCTTCTTCGTGTCCTTTGAATGCCTCGCTATGCTCAGGATTCTATTCTAAAGCGAGGCATTCAAAGGACACGAGACCCAAAAAAATTTGCGGCCGTACATAACACAAAATTTTTCATCTCACCACAGCGAGGAAAATTACTAAAACTTGGATCGGCATTGCGAGTATGTAAGATGTTATAGGGTTCTGGATATGAAATAAAATTTAGGCCGTGTTATTTGATACACTTGTTTTGTATTCGCGGTAATTGGTACATTATCGAACCGGGTGCTGGACGCAGCGAGCACCCACGGCGCGTGCGCTTAACAGTATAGCTCGGGTCTGACTGCTCGCGCAGACTTTCGTGCGTCGCGCGATTCGTTTATGCCTGACGCATGCGCGCAGGCAAACGTTTGAGGCGGGAGGGGCGTGACGTACGACAATTATTGCAAGGAATAGTGTTGCTAGGCGCTATAATGTTGTCTTTAGATATAATACTCTGCAATAACTTCACTCACTTAATTAAATCCACCACTCATCTTATAATAATAAAAAAGGTAATGAATAAAAACAAGATATTATTATTTATCACGATCAGAAAAAAAATGAGATACATACTTTTTTTCTACTTTTATTATGGATGCGTTCAGAAATATCAATTTCTAAGAACCAACGATAATAGAAGATTAAGAAAAAAATAACAACAATTAGATAAACAATAAGTAAATTCATGGATTTAACTAGATTTCCTTTATAATTAATCAAACTAAATAGGAGTTATTATTTTTATTGATATTCTAAGAAAATGTAAAAACAAAAAGTAATTGCAATAAGCATTGTACACCTATACAAACTCAAAGGTCGAACTTCATTACTGGCCGTATGCATTATTTAAAAAAAAAAGAAGTCTTCAGTTTAATGGTGGCACCACACATGGCTATTTGTATTTGCCTATTTTTTATATTTGTCAAATAACTTCCATGTGTGGAGAGTATATTTGCCAAAATTATTGCCATATTTGCCTGTTTGGCAAATACAGCCATTAACATATTTGGCTCCATGAGGTCGATAATTTTGGCAAATACGCGATCATCCAATCACAAATACAAATAGCCATGTGTGGTGCCACCATTAGACATTATTATAGACGCAATACGAGATTACGTCATGTTCGAATTTAGAAATGCTTTGCCGCCCTAGGGCGGGAAAGGATTTTCATACTACTTTCTCGCCCTAGGGAATATAATAGCATTTCCTGCCCGCATTTTGGGCATTAAAAATCTCCTTTCCGAGCAGGTGAGATGAAAATAGTATATAATAGTAGATTTTGACATAGGTGCCTGAATAACGCCGAAAATGGTAATACGTCGATCCAAAATGGTGAAACTCCGCATACGCAATTCTATTAAACATTGTCCTACAACCCTCACGGTCAATATGAAAGGTTTAATAAATATTTATGAACATCAACGCTGACATTAAAATATACTGTGGACGCAAAAACTTCACGTTGATAAACCCAAACAACAGGGCCATCCAAATAAAGTTTGGCATTTGATTAAACTCTTGAATGCCAAACATTTTTACAAGATAAAAATATTAGCTTAATAATACTAGCTTTGCTAGAGAAAAATCTATCCTTGAAATCTCCGCTTATTAAGTTCACCTTAATTTCATTATTTGTTCGTGTTTAGTTACTAAAACATAGTTAAAGCATACGCATTTTGACGACCTCCCTGGCGCAGTGGCGGCGTGCTCGGGTTCGAGTGGGAGGTCGGGGGTTCGATTTCCGCCATGGGCTACTTTGGAATTTTTTAATTTCTAAATTGGATCAGGTCTGGTCTGGCGGGATTCTTCGGCCGTGGCTAGTTTCCACCCTACCAGCAAAGACGCATCGCCAATCCGGTGCGATACTGTATAGAAACCGTTGAGGTAAAATTACTTACCCTTCCAAGTTAGTACGATATCATCTTAGACTGCATCATCACTTATACCATCAGGTGAGATAACAGTCAAGTGCTAACTTGTATAGAATACCTACAAAAGAAATGCCATCGTTGAAAATATTTTCTTTTTTAATTCGTTTACTTGTCTACGTGTAATTATTTCAACTCCTGATTCTTCTCTAAACACAGATAAACGCGAAGGTGAGCTTATCCAATATAGTCAAAACGTTTCTGTCTATCTATCTACACCCGTAGTTTGATTCGGTGTACAATTATGGAATCCAATTATCTCCCCGCATCCGAATGGCGTCTAACTACGAAATACTGATTGCTGACATGACATATTCTGCAGCCGAACTTGATTTTTGACTTAATTCCGCGCATAATTCGCTTACTGTGGAAAACACGCAAAAGCCTCTGATGACAAAGAGCTTTTTGTTCCCTATAACCATCTGATAAGAAAACTGAGGATATGGGCGTCCGAATAATTTGCCTAAACCTTTTTCATACAAGCACACAGTACGCCATCTGTTAAAATTCTATAGGAGGCTGCTGAGCGAACTACAGCGTGGCCTTAACTGTTTATTGGCACCGATAAACTGGCGACATTATTTCACACCGTCCGCCCTGTCCAGGGTGTATCTATTCCTATACCACAACCTTATATAGTCTGGGTGCCTCCAAGAATGAAAAGCCATTTTGTAGCCAAGTGAGCTCCAAAGCCCAAATTCATCGTTGGTCTCCATCGTGTAAGGTTTTCTTTAAGCGCAAGTCTGTTGTTATGGAAGTTATAAAGTCAGAAGTCTGAAAGAAGTAAGTTCCTTCCATTAGAAAATATTGGAACGAAGTTCCTTATCGCGCGTTGCGAAAGGGGGCTAGACGGAAAAAATTAAGAAAAGTTGTAACGACACTTTTTGCTATAGTAAGCTATTGTAAGCCGTGCGGCGTGCGCATGTTTCTCTGTCTGTCTCTCTCCTTCTCTCTCTTATAGAAAGCAAGCCAGATATATTTCGTTCCATCCGGGTGTTCCTTGACACCTCTCAAGTTTTTATTATTATTTTTATTTTATCTTTTGTATCTTCCGTCACAGTAAAACACAATAATATTTTTTTTTTAACTTTATAGATACGTACGTGTCTCCTGTTTGAACATCGATAACATTAATGTTTGTATTTCAAGACGAGCCGCAACCCAACGTAGAGAATTAATCTGTGGAATTAATTCTCATACCACCTCTCATACTATCCGCACATGTACGTACGTACATACGGCTACGAATTACCATACACGGCTCTTTTGCAACGACTCTCGTGAACAGTGAATAGGCAGCCTTTAGCGCAAAGATTACGCATCCGTGATTCGGGCCATTCCATTTTCATGGCATAAAAATATGTCAATGTACATAATCGTATCTATACTTTCTCGAAATATTGACGTGACAACGTCTTATAATTCGATAGAGCCGGCTGCACGCACAAAAAACATGACTCATTTACCGTTACCGTGCCGTTACCTCGCTCTGAGGCGTTCCATGTAAGGCTTGAAGTGCAAGCGAGAGTTGTCACGTTCAACTATCGTCAGTAAACCGACTTTACAGACAATCAATTTTTTTAATAAACAAAAAGATTTTAAAATTAATTTTCTGACCGTCTTCCGACTCCGTTTTATCTGAGTGCTATCAAACGAAAGAAAAGAGGACATCGCATCCGAGACGCCACGTCTAAAACAGGCCCATGAATAAGTATAGTCCCTACTTAAACAAAAGGATGCTATCTGGTGACGTTTCAGAAATGAAAACGATTGCTAAGGGTTCTTTCTTTCTTTTAAAATTTCTTTGCAAATAAAAATAACGTAGAGAATTGTAGAGATAAAGGGCGTCATCGGTTATCTGCACTTTGGAATGCATCAGTTTAGTTAATAGGTACTCTTAAAAAATTAAAAAGGATATTAACATAATGGTACAAAAATGTTTGTACAGCTCATCGGGCTATACGATTACGGTCAAACTGTGGTCAAACAAACTCCAGTAGGTACTGCTGTGAATATTACAAAACTTTGATGTCATAAACGATACAAGTTCAAGAGAGAAACTAATTTCATAGAAAGCTTTCAGTTAACTTTTAGGTCTGCAATACCCGCTATGGACACGACTGTAAATATGTGATTCAATCCGCAGTGCGTCATTCAGACTACCCTCAGAGCCGAGCAGGGGTGCTATTCACGTAACTTTTTCACACATTAAGTGAAGTGAATCAAGAAGAAAATAAAAAACTACCACTAAAAAATTAACTTTACGTCTATTGGTTTAGAACGTAAAATTGAATGTATACTGCAACATAGGAAATACGGTGCTTCAACCTTGTGCTAAGTTCACGATTATCGACAATGTTGCGTTTAGAACTGCATTAAATTTTACACTTTATTACAAATATTCGTAAAGTTAATTTTTCAGTGTTTGCAAAAAAATCAAAATCTTATATAGGTTCGTAAATAACATGACGATTTTAAACATTTCACTTCACGAAATGTAGCCGACGCGTTACGTGAATAGCCCCCCAGAAAGACTAACATTACAGGCTACGGACACCGCAGCCCATCAAATTTGCAATTTTTCATTGCATCGATGTTTTTCGATTAAAAAATCCAAACATGTATTTTTTTATTAGTTCCACCAAGCGCGCGCGAATGCGGTAAACGCTTTTTGTCGCCACCAACGGCCCGCAGCCACGCGGCACGCCCCTACATACACACTTGGAAAAGATGACTTTCAATATTGACTTAACAGGAAATTGAATTCAGTACAGCATTTCTTTATTTATATTAGTACTAGGTGTAGGGTTAGTACAGGTTTTTACATTTCGAGTCGACTTGCTTCGCACTAAGGAACCGAATTCCTCCATACATTTACAGCAACTGCCATCTATGGACAGCCGCTGACATGCTGACCTCCATTATTCGAAAGGAGGTTGGTCACGACTGCCCCACACCTTTTTAAAATTAAATGACCGTTCAGCCTCAAGCTTATATTTATTATATTTAGAAGTTTAAACAATATTTATAGAAAAAATATTCGGGATGTACGCAGCGGGAGACAAAAGATAGAAATTATTCCAATTTAGTAAAAACCAAGTCGTTTTGCAGAAACAAAACGCAACTTGTGTCAGATGCGGTTCGAGTCCGGCTTACGTTACATTTCACTTAGCAAAAATATGTAATTAGATTGTTTTTCTAGGCCATCGATTTATTTTTATAAAAAAAAGGCACAAAAAAGGTATGATATTTTATCTATGACATACTTTTTTAATCAATATTTATTACATTACAAAAAATATATTTAATC
This sequence comes from Coenonympha arcania, assembly GCA_036785405.1. Classification (NCBI taxonomy): domain Eukaryota; kingdom Metazoa; phylum Arthropoda; class Insecta; order Lepidoptera; family Nymphalidae; genus Coenonympha; species Coenonympha arcania. The sequence continues at coordinate 8,285,924 of CM072061.1, forward strand.
TGATAAGTAGGTACTTTCTAAATAGGTAGAGATGGAACGTTATATTAGGTAGATATACATATATAGGTAGGTACCTACATATTATCTTTATCTGATAGACTTAAACAATAAACTAAGGTAAAAACGGAGTAAAAGTAGTTCATGATTTAATTAAATTATTTGAGGTTATTTTCTAGTTATAGTCATATAACTTTTTTCTCCCACTGAATTAGACTTACTTACCATTAGCTTTTTTGTTAGTTATGTCCCGTTCTACAAATATTGATAAGTTTTCATGATGTACGCTACCTCTATCACTAGGTCTTATAATGCATGCAATCTGGCCATCCTCCTTTGTACAAAAATCTCAGGTTTTTGTTCAAATCTCGAGTCAACTAGCTTCGCACAAACATGTTGCTGCACCGCCGCGCCGCGCCGCTGACTTGCGGCTGTCCATATATGCCGGCTGGCTGTACAATGTAGGAATTCGATCCGTTTATGCGATGCGAGTCGACTCGAAATTCGTACAAAAACCTGTACTTAACCCAATTTCCAAATTAATTCTGACGTAATCTACCTTTAGTAAGAGTTAGTGGTAAGTTTCCACTAGGTTAGTTTATTTCTTGCTTCAAGGTGAACGATAGGTCTGCACGAGTGTTCTACATCATATTTTCAAACCTGTGTAAACTGTAATGACTGCTATTTAATTTTAATTTTTAATTTAAGCTAATTAACCGACTTCAAAAAAAGGAGGAGGTTCTCAATTCGTCGGAATCTTATGATATAATGACTGCTAAGTCGTAGTCGTAGTAAGTACGTAAATGACTACGTGTACTTGGGCCAGAGTATATCGTTTAAAGGACACTACAATGATGAAATAGACAGACGAATCAAAAAAGCTTGGACGTCCTACTGGTGTCTTAAACACATTTTTAAATCACAAATTGACATAAAACTGAAAAAGAAAGCAATGGACTCGGTTGTGACGCCAACTCTACTCTACGGCTGCCAGACATGGCAGATTACCAAAGAAAATATGCACAAGATTCAAGTAACCCAAAGAGCCATGGAAAGGAGCATGCTAGGCCTAAAACTTAAAGATAAAATAAAAAACGAGATCATTCGATCAAAAACCAAAATAATTGACGCGGCAAAGCTGGCATGCCTCCTTAAATGGCGTTGGGCTGGACATATTGCGAGAAGTACCGATGGAAGATGGACCGAAAAGTTACTTCATTGGTATCCTCGTGACAAGCGCAGACCGAGAGGTCGTCCGCGGCGGCGCTGGCGTGACGACCTAAACGAGACGGCAGGGATCACCTGGACGAGATTGGCGAGGGATCGACTTAAATGGAAAGAGATGGAGGAGGCCTTTGCCCGAAAATGGGCGTTCCAATAAAATAAATGCATTTTGACTATTTAATTACATATATATGTTGCATGAAATAATTATGAAAATTGACTTTTTAACATTTTGTAAACTATTTTAATGTAACTGTATTATTATTGTTATTGTAATTGGAAATAAAAGGCTATTGTATTGTATTGTATTGTATTGTAAGTCGTAGTTGGTCGTTATGGAGGGCATACTTGTTTTCACTGTTAAACACAATAGATGTTAAATATAAGAACAATGATAACCGAACACAACCAGAAACTTTTCTACTCGTAACAGCGAGAAAAACGAGCCACAGAACGCATAGTTTGCAGCGGACCAGCTTCATTTAGTGAAACGAGTTCAACTTTAACGGTTTTCTTTTTACAAATACACCTTCCGAACTGTAAATGAATTTTATATACCTTTCTGCCTATACGTACTCGTAACTTTAAAATTATAACATCTTCCTATTTATTAGTTAGTACAAAAAGAAAAAAAACACATTTTCCATGATTTCATTGTTTTATTTAGATGTCATCAATTAGGTAATTCTATTTAAATAAATAAATAAAAAACCGGCCAAGTGCGAGTCGGACTCGCGCACCGAGGGTTCCGTACTCAAGAAGTACTGAAGCAAAACAATCAGGCAAAAACCAATATGTTTATTTGACGACGAGTACTTAGAAGAACTTGCGTTTTAATTACCTTTGTTAATGAACCGCAAAACTAACTTTGTTTGTAGAGGTTTATTGTTAATATCAAAAAAAACTATGCTAGTTAGAGCATTGGCTATAGTTTTCCTGTAAAATATACGTAAATTCCTATTGACCATAATTATTTGAGATTTTTCGATTGGTAAACTCCGGAGATAAGGGGGGGGAACGGTATTTTTTTAGACATTTTCCCCGATAAATCAAAAACTATCATGACTAAAAATAATAAAAAATCGGTTTTAGAATGTACAAAGTAAACCGTTTCATATGATACCCCACACAGTACAGTTATCTCACTTTTAATTTTCAACCCTCCGATTTTCCCCCCTTTTAAAATAAGAACAAAAATAATTTCCATTTTTTTTTATTCCAGTGTCATTGGGCCACTAATATACACAACTATTCCAAATTTCATATCGATAGCTCCGGTAGTTACTGAAATAATCGAGTGTGACGGACAGACAGACAGACAGACGGACAGACAGACGGAGAAAATCGCACCATAAGGGTTCCATTTTACCATTTTGGTACGGAACCCTAAAAATTAAATATTTGACATTTATTCCTTCACCACCGAATATAACTATATAATAGGTATTACCGATAACACTAACTTTGTCAAAATTATTACCACAGCACGAAGGCAAATCGGAATTTTGAGAACAACGGGCGAAAAAACGAACACAATATGCATTCTGTATTTATTACACATAAACGTAGTTTTGTTATAGTCTGCTGATCAATTTTTAGATACTAATTATTACATGTACACCAAAATTGCTCTTACACATACCTAGTTATGATATTTTTATATCGAATAAAATAAATTGAACTTTAAACTTGAATATATCATTTGAATCCTTTTCAAATCAGCGTAATAAAACGGAATTTACAATGGGTATAGCTTGGACGATATCATAAAGTGGAGGCAGTTTAAAGGGTAGTATATTATTTAACATAGCAAACATGTTACTTAGCAAGGTAGGTAAGGGTACAGCTTTTCTACCACTTATACGTATGTCTTTAGGATCTTCAATTTCAGAATATCTCTCAACTTTATGGTATTCTAGTATAACCTTGTGATGCGGTGGCTTTATGAGATGTGGTAGAGAAGTCGTGAACTCGGCGGGTGGTTCTACTCTATCCTCGTCGTTCTTTTCTTCGTTTTCACCCTTCTGTCCGTCAACCTCTAACGCGGCCTTGTCGGTGTCAACTGCAGTGGGATCATTGGGTGCGACATCTTCAGGGCGTGGTTCAGAGAATGGTAAGGCGGCGGCGAATGAAACCAAGCAGAGTACACCTAGTAAATACATCTGTAACAAGGCTTTAATTATAGTTATCAACATAAAATAGGTACCAACGGCCACATAATATTTGCTATTACTACACTGAAATTAAAGGTTTAGTAACTGTTGGATTTACATTTTACAAATATCAAAGGACGAGTACGAAGAATTCTATTCTTGCTTATAATCATATAGCTGATGCCCGAGGCTCCACCCGCGTGAATTTTGGGTTTTTCGCTTATCCCGTGGAAACGATGGATTTTTCCGGGATAAAAAGTAGCATATTATGTGTTAATCCGGGTTTTAAGCTATCTATGTTTGCTAATCAAATTTCAGCCATATCGGTTCAGTAGTTGCGGCGTGAAAGAGTAACAAAGATCTATCCATCCATCCATACTTACAAAATTTCGCGTTTGTAATATTAGTAGGATAACAGGATTTAAAAATATCGCGTAATGTATCAATAAAATCACACCAAGTATATTACCTTTTTGTTTTTACCGTCCGTCGGATGTCTAAATGCGCGCTTCATGTAAGTGTTTGCCTTTTATGTGTTAAGAAAATTAGCGCTTAATTGACAAATCTATTCGACATAATGACTTACGATATTATTTATTGATCCATTTGTAATCGATATTATGATTGACCTATTTTATGTCTAATAGAATTCACCAGTACCGAAAATAAATCGACCAAGGTAATATTGTATTATATTCAATGTAATTAATCACTACCTAGTCCCTCATCTTCAATTATGATAAAGATGTTTGATTATCACCATTAGTAATCTGTGATCATCATAATCTAATAATAACTTCCAAAGTAAGTTTAGTTATGTAAAGACTTAAATATAATGATTTCACAGTAAAGTTAATTAAAAAATAAGTTAATTAAAAATATAAAGTTTGGATCTAAAGTCACCTATTCATCATATCAGCCTGCGGACGTCCACTGTTGAACATAGGCCTTCCCAAGTGAGCGCCACCACACCCTGTCCTCAGCCTTCCTCATCCAGCCGCTTCCCGCCACCCGCTTAATGTCGTCGGTCCAACGAGCTGGAGGACGCCCCACGCTACGCTTACTTGTACGCGGTCTCCACTCCAGGACTTTTCGGCTCCACCGGCCATCGCCCCTGCGACACGCGTGACCTGCCCACTGCCACTTCAGCTTGCTAATGGTTTGGGCTATGTCACCTATTAGGTAGGTGATTTTTGTTTGGTGGATTGTCGTAGGTTCGTTTAGTACCCACAGATTAGTTTAAATTAATTTAGCACCAAATACTCACACTGTTACCTGTCGGCAATTCTGGATGGGTCCCATTTTTACGTCTTGAGTACGGAACCCTAAAAAATTATCCCATTAATATTTACTAATAGGTAAACTTCTACTACGAAGCTAAAAGCTTCTTATACTACAGAGGTATAATATGTAGGTATATATTATACGAACCTCTGGGGTGTTATGATGAGATCTCGGCTGAGGTTTATTAATTCAATTAAGTAAGTGGAGGCTTTCAAGTGAGTAGAAGTACTCTGTGCTCTTCAGCCCACTCGGAGGTGATATCATATCAATAAAATCATATCAAAACTATAGTAGCTTTTAAGTATGTTTATTTTAGCTAGGTTTATTCTATCGTCGATTTTCGTCCTTGGATTTTTATTTTTTAGTTACACAAAACTTCATAAAAAGATAATTGCGTCATGGTTAAAAATGACGGTTGAAGCTGTTCACTCATTTTTTGAGTAAACAGCCTCAGCCGGAATAAAACAACCGGAAAAAAATTATTGCAGAAGATCGAAAAACACTCCTAAGTGTCTTTGCAAAAGTTTCACGATTTCTTTTACTCATGTGTATTGGCGTCAGCTTAAACGTCGGGGGACAAAGGCCATCAGTATTCGGTTGGCAATTTCCAAAGGATAAGAACACGAGTAGATATCTTCTTTTATTTGGTCACAAGGAACAAAGCGTTATTACAGTTCCAAATTGCGGAACTTTCTGCTTGTAAAATGTGGACAATAAGAGTCAGCATTAAGTACAGACTTTGTGTACTGTAAAAAGGTTGACGTTGAAGAGACCTTGCACTCGAGTTGCACTCTAAACTAGATACTAACTACTCTCCAACAAATCTTTTTGCAAGTTCCCGAAAAGCTGATCTATTCTAATATTAAACTAAGACCAATTAACTATCAATTTGATGCAGCTTCTTATCCGTAATAATGTTTAGATATATCAAATCAAATCAAATCAAATATTTTATATTTATTCAATGTAGGTATCATACATACACTTATTGAAAGTCAATAATTACAAATTTTACAAACGAAAGAAAGAAGAGGATTGGGACTGGTACCTACGTATGCGTTTTATCTTTGGTTCTAATGACATAATATATTTGAAAAATATTTTACAGACAAGTTTTTACACATTATATTCGTGTTCTTCTAAGCACCAAACCCTGATTACCATCTAGCACCAAAGTACTCGTCAAAACAAATCAAACGAGTCCAAACTCGATGGGGTTATGTTCCTATGGCCATCTACCGGCTCCGTTATCAGACCCTGATTACCATCTAGCACCAAAGTACTCGTCAAAACAAATCAAACGAGTCCAAACTCGATGGGGTTATGTTCCTATGGCCATCTACCGGCTCCGTTATCAGACCCTGATTACCATCTAGCACCAAAGTACTCGTCAAAACAAATCAAACGAGTCCAAACTCGATGGGGTTATGTTCCTATGGCCATCTACCGGCTCCGTTATCAGACCCTGATTACCATCTAGCACCAAAGTACTCGTCAAAACAAATCAAACGAGTCCAAACTCGATGGGGTTATGTTCCTATGGCCATCTACCGGCTCCGTTATCAGACCCTGATTACCATCTAGCACCAAAGTACTCGTCAAAACAAATCAAACGAGTCCAAACTCGATGGGGTTATGTTCCTATGGCCATCTACCGGCTCCGTTATCAGACCCTGATTACCATCTAGCACCAAAGTACTCGTCAAAACAAATCAAACGAGTCCAAACTCGATGGGGTTATGTTCCTATGGCCATCTACCGGCTCCGTTATCAGACCCTGATTACCATCTAGCACCAAAGTACTCGTGGACGAATCAAACGATCCCAAATACGATGTTGCATAATATGTAGTTTAATTACTTAGTTCCTATAGCCACCTTCCGGTTCCATCATCAGATCAGCTCCATTTCAATTTTGATTATTATGATATTTTGCCATGTGATTTACACAATCATGAAAAATTTCAGCTCAATCGAAAGCCGGGAAGTGGATAAAATTTAACTTGCAAGACTTTATTACAGACAAACAAAGAAACAAACATCGGGACAAGTGAAACTAAATCTTGTGATAAAGAGCTCATATAACCATAAGATACTTACTATCCCGTCTAACTATAAAATAAATTTAAATACGAATCAAAATTTTCACTCGCAGCGGGTGAAAATTTTGATTCGTATTTAAATTTATAGGAATTATTTCCTAAGTGGGTAAAACACTAATCAAAAAGATAATTAGTTAACTATAAAATACTTATTGCGGGGAAACAAACTATTCCCATAGAAAACGTACGAAGTCGCGGGAAACGCTCACCACCCTATAAAGCGTGCCGTGAACCTCAGCGAAGAAAATGACAAGATTAAATATCCACTTGCGCCGAAGCAGTATTTTCTCCTTTATAACCCGTTTACGAGTTAAGAAAATATTTTGAGCGTTCTTAAAACGGTTGTGAGGTTGTTGGACAGAATATTATAGCGCATGGCCGAGAATATAGAACGGAGTAGCTTAGGCGGTTTTAGTGGTAGAAGAGGAGGAGTTTGTTAATGTCAAGGAATTCTTAACGTTCACAAAATTGTTTTTCCCAGGTGTCTGAGGTTTGGTTTTCCTAAATCGAGTCACTCACTCACTCTTACGAACTCTTTATGTGAGTGCAACAAAGCGCGCAAATTTCACAAAAAACAACGTTATTTCTTTTTAAAGCAAAATTAAGAAAAAAAATAAAAAACCGTTCCTTGAAAGCACTAAGTAGTAAGTACCTACAATAAGTTTTAGTATGGTGTATAACTTTATTACAAGTTAAATTTATTACAATTTAGTAATAAAACCAGAAAAATGAGAAAAATCGTTGTCTGTGTCACCTAGATGAATCTACATACATAATATATTTTTTGGTGCAAAAATAAAACTTTCTTCTTAAAAATTGTTTTGAAAATAGTCCAAACAGAGAAAAGACGCCTCTTAAACCAATGATCTCCATCAACTCCAGCCCAAAAATAATAATTCTATTATGTATATGTACGTAAAGACAGAATAAAATACCTACTGAGATACATTCCACCTCCAACATATCATTTAAAATTTCTCCACGATACGAGCGAGCTTTAAAAGCTTTGGTACCGACGCCGCGCATACTGCCGGTTAATTACACGGGAACTTAAGTTTCTTAATTGATCTAAGAGCTCCTGAGGAAAATATTACCCTTCTCAGTTAGGAAGCAATTAAGAGGCCGGAACAGGACGACCTCTCCTTACAAACGTAATACCAAAACCATTTTTAATTCCAGCATATTTCCATCATTACGGTGTTATTCAGATTACGAGTACTTATATCCCCTTATTAATAAACGTGGAAGAAAGATTGTCTTTTCTCTTCAAACGTTAATTTCCACGTGACAGATAAAGACAAAACAGAGTTTAACTACTCCATCTTTATTCCACGTTTATTAATAAGGGGGCTTGTTTTTAAATGAACCCACTCAATTCATAAGTTATTTAAAAAGAACCCTAAGTTCATCAAAGAAATATATTTTACTTTAACTCTAATAAATGAGGAACGTCCTTTTTAGCAGCTATTTACTTATTGTGCGGGACGATATAGCTTAATTAATTTCATTTCTTGTTTTATGTATGTATAGTTTTAGCAATTTTAGTAATTGTTTATAGTTTTAAATAACATAAGTATTATCTCATAAGTAAATAAAGATTAAATAGGAAACCAGCTGTAGGGAAATAGGCCGCGGCTTTCCCTACGGTACAGCCCATAGTAGTAAAGACACCTGCCGCGGCTTTCTCTACGGTATAGCTCATAATAGTAAAGATACCTGATTTAGTTATAATACCTATTATTATTACCGAATTGTGATTGGTCTAAAATAGTGCGCTCTGATTGGTGCACGAATCAACAGGAAAATTCCACCAATCAGAAGGCCTGCATTTTTTCGGCCAAATTTGTATAAATATCGGGTTGATTTTGTAAGCCGACACAGTTCCAAGCGGCAAGCGGTAGCGGTACAAAATAAAGAAGAAAAGAAGAAGAAGAGTTTTCCTTGAAAACCCAACCAACCCAGCAACAGTAAATGTACAGAAGCGTACATTGAATGGTCCTTCGAGCCGGATCCGTTGGAAAATCGGGAAAATTCTGAAGAAAATTCGTCGAGTCAGCAAGAATGCCAGTAACACGGCAGGAACTCAAGAGCCGTAAGGCATCGTCGGAAGAAACTCCGTCCACGTCAGAAGGTACCGCTACCACCGCCGCGACCGAAACCAGCGCGGAAACCGCTACCGCGTCCGCGTCGACAGCCACGGGAACTGTCACCACCGACACCACGGAACGCACGACGACCACGGGTACCTCCGCGACGTCGGTGCGCTCTACAGCGCCATCCTCCGCGACAGTGAAGAGGTCTGCGGCCGCCACTGCCGGCGCCGCTTCCATCGCCACTGCCGGCGCCTCTTCCGTCACCGCCACCGTCGCACGCTCAACTACGCCCGCCGTCGCGCCGACGCTGCCAGCCGCCGCGACACAGATGGAACCCCCCGCCGCCAGGGAGGCTCCCGTTACAGTACAGGGGCGTACTCGAGATGCAGACACGTCTACAGTAAGGAGGAAGAAAACAGTCAACACAGAAGAGTCGAAGCAAGTACAGGTGCCCCGCCCCCCTAGCAAGAGGGGGGGTGGATCGACACACAGCAAGGCCAAGGCTCTCAAGATAGCTAAAGCCAGAGAAGAGATGCTACGACTGCAGATCGAATTAGCTGCCGCCCGTCTCGCCGCGATGGAGGCAGACGATACAGAAGATGAATTAGAAGACGATGGTGCCTACATCGAACCCGAAGCCGAAGTGACTGAACGAGTGGACAACTGGTTGGAGAGTCAACACCCACGCCCCGTGCTAGCGATCACCGACGCACCGCACTACCCAATAGAAGAGCCGGTGGTCAACAAGGCGGGACAACAGAAGCAACAGGAAGCAACACTTCAGTCACCGGCGGGAGCACAGCCCGGCTTAGCAGAGTTAGCCGAGGCAATTACGCGCGCCGTCAAAGCAGCACAGCGCCCCAAGTTCATAGAGCTGCCAATATTTGGAGGGTCACATCAAGAGTGGCTACCGTTCCGCGCCGCATACTACGAAACAGAAAGTATGTTCACCACAGTGGAAAATACGAACCGTCTACGAAGAAACCTGAAGAGCAAAGCAAAAGAAGCTGTGGAGGGGCTTCTCATCACCAGCGCGCACCCAACAGAAGTCATGAAAACCCTGGAGTCAAGATTTGGAAGACCGGAGTCAATAGCAATGATGGAAATGGAAGCGCTCCGCGGATTGCCACGTCTCACCGAGTCACCGCGCGACATTTGCATTTTTTCGACGAAGGTCTCCAATGTGGTGGCAACACTGAAGACTCTGAGCTGCGTGAACTACATGTATAACCCGGAGGTTTCGAAGACGGTGGTGGACAAGCTCACGCCTACGCTGCGCTACAGATACTACGACTTCGCCGCAGCACAGCCAAAGGAGGATCCAGACCTGCTGAAAATGGAGAAGTTCCTCAAGAGAGAAGCGGAGCTATGCGGGCCATACGCGCTGCCGGAACAGGTGGCGCCACCTACATCAGCCACTCAACAGAAGAGACCACAGAAGATACACAACGTTACAGAGAAGACGTACACACCCAAGTGCCCCATATGCGACGAAGAGCATATTTCTACGGAGTGTGAACAGTTCAAGAACTCGGATGCGAATGGAAGATGGGACATAGCCAAGTCCAAGCGCCTATGCTTCCGATGTCTTCGATACAGAAACAGAGCCCATAGCTGCCGGGCTAAGGCGTGCGGTGTCAACAGCTGCAAATACTTTCACCACAAGATGCTGCACTACACCAAGGCTCCGGAGAAGAAAGAAGACACGAAAGCTACAGAAGTAATCAACCACGCGTGGACTATTAAGAAGAAACAATCGTATCTGAAGATTATTCCAGTTCAAGTTGAGGGGCCCAAGGGAACGTTCAACACTTTCGCTTTGATGGACGACGGGTCAACAGTGACATTGATCGACAACAGCGTAGCCGAGTGCGTCGGAGCAACAGGACCCGTCGATCCTTTGAAGATAGAAGCCATCAACGACCTTAAGACATCGGAGTCAGCTTCAAGAAGAGTGAACATCAAGTTAAGAGGTCTCAACGATCATGAAGAGCGTGTACAAGCACGTACAGTGAAGAACCTTCAAGTGGCGTCGCAACGGGTTTCAAGAGAGTTGGTAGATGGCTGCAAACACCTGGCAGACATCCGCGACTACCTCGTATATGCAAACGTAAAGCCACGAGTGCTGATTGGTCAAGACAATTGGCATCTTCTGCTGACAACAGAAGTGAGAAGAGGAGACAACAACCAACCAGTGGCCTCTCTCACACCGCTGGGGTGGGTGCTACATGGCAGCCAGACTCGTGCCATCGGTCGCAGCATCGACTTCGTATCACACGTCACAGAAGAAACAGAAGATAACCTGGCCAGCCTCGTCAAGCAATATTTCGAGATGGACGCGCTCTGCATACAGCCTAAGAAACCGAAGACAGATCCAGAAGAACGGGCACTTCGTATCCTGGAGAAGACCACCACAAGAACAGAAGAAGGAAGATATGAAACAGGACTTCTCTGGCGCAAAGAAGATGTCACGTTCCCTGACAACTACGACAACTCACTGAAGCGACTCTTCAACATTGAAAAGAAGATCGATCGAGACCCTAAGTTAAAACAGAAGTACACAGATCAAATGGAAGCTCTTGTTTCGAAAGGATACGCTGAACCCGCTCCGAAACAGAAGACTGCAGGCAAGACGTGGTACTTGCCACATTTCGCGGTGGTTAACCCAATGAAGCCTGAGAAGCTCCGTGTGGTACATGATGCAGCAGCGAAGACGAAGGGAGTAGCTCTCAACGATATGCTACTCAAAGGACCTGATCTTCTACAGTCACTACCTAGCGTCGTCATGCGGTTCCGGCAACACAAGATAGCAGTCACGGCAGATATCAAGGAGATGTTCATGCAAGTCAAGCTGCGAGCCGAAGACAGAGATGCACTCCGCTACCTGTGGCGCGGAGAACGACGAGACGACCAACCACCTGAAGAATATAGGATGACTTCGTTGATATTCGGTGCATCAAGTTCTCCATCTACAGCAATCTACATCAAGAACTTGAACGCCAAACAGTTTGAAGATACCCACCCTGAAGCTGCAGCTGCAATCATACAGAAGCACTACGTTGACGACTACTTGGACAGCTTCAGAAGCCTCGAAGACGCAGTGCGCATCACGAAGTCAGTGCGTGAAGTGCACTCAAAGGTCAGCTTTGAACTGAAACAGTGGAAGTCGAACTCATCACATTTATTAGAAGCATTGGGTGAAAGTCAACAGTCAGAAGATATGGAACTCTACAAGCCAGAAGAGAAGACAGAACGAGTACTGGGCGTTATCTGGAAACTCAACACGGACGAGCTCACCTTCAACCTCAACCTGGCACGCGTCGCACCAACGCTCATCGACGAAAAGAGAAGCGCTAAGAGTGGTCATGTCACTGTTTGACCCTCTCGGTTTCGCATCGCCTGTCACAATAAGGGCGAAACAGCTGCTGCAAGAGGTATGGCGAAGAGGAACAGCATGGGACGACGAGCTGGATGAAGACCTGGCAGAGCAATGGCAAGATTGGATTGTTCACCTGAAGAATCTCAGCAACGTGACAATCCCGAGAAGATATCTCCAATACAGCGATGCCACCTCGATACAAGTACACGTGTTCACCGACGCGAGCGAAGCAGCCTATTCAGCAGTTGTCTTCTGGAGGACAGTGGCACCAAATGGCGAAGTCAACCTATCTCTCGTCATGGCCAAAGCGAAGGTTGCGCCGTTGAAGCTGACATCCATCCCGAGACTAGAGCTACAAGCGGCGGTCATGGGAACTAGACTCGCAGATACAGTTGTAGAAGAGCACGAAAGAAAACCGGACAGCAAAGTGTTCTGGACAGACAGCAAGACCGTGCTGACCTGGATAAGAACCGGATCACGCTCATACAAGCCATACGTAGCCCATCGCCTGGCTGCAATCGAAGAAGCCTCCACAGTCACCGAGTGGCGTTGGGTTCCGACGAAGCTGAACCTAGCGGACGACGCCACACGAGACGTCCCAACGTCCTTTAACAAAGATCATCGCTGGTACAAGGGACCGGACTTCCTCTACCAAGCAGAAGAACATTGGCCCGTCGAAGTCACTGCAACAGAAAAAGAAGAACCTTCGGGCGAAGAGAAAGTGAATCACATCGCCGACGATAGGAAACAGAAACTCGCAGAAGCCCTACCTGAAGCATCTCGTTTCTCGAATTGGGACAGACTCCGATACGCCACAGCTCGGGTTCTACAATTCATCCAACTCTGTAGAGCCAAGAAGGAAAGCGTCAATTACAAAAGGACGCGAAAGAACACAGAAAAGGATCCAAGCTGGAAGAAAACGAACAAGCCTGCGACGAAGCAACAACAAACAGTCAGGAAAACGTCGTCGTCTAATAGGAAGTTTCTTCCAGTCACTGCCGAACAGCTCAGAAGAGCGGAAGAGCTTCTGATGCGTGCATCCCAAGAAGATTCCTTCACAGAAGAAATACAAGACTTAAGAAACAGCAAGACACTCAACAAGGAGAGCCGTTTGTACCAGCTGAGTGTCGAATACGTCAACGATGCAATCAGGCTAAGAAGCCGGATTCAAGCAACAAAAGATGTAACAGAAAACTTCAAGAGCCCCATGGTACTCGACGGTGATCATCCAACAGTCAAGCTCTGGGTGAAGGCTATGCATCATCAGCTGCATCACGCCGGAGTCGAAGCTACAGTCAACGAGTGCAGACAACTGTACTGGGTGCTACGGGTGCGTCCAGTCACAAGAATGATCATAAGAAGATGCCTGTTCTGCAGAATGAAGACGCAGAAACCACCATACCCCAGAACCGGGGACCTGCCGGAGTGTCGCTTAGCTCATCACAAGCGACCTTTCACCTTCACTGGCGTCGACTACTTTGGACCTCTTTCAGTGACCGTCGGCCGAACGCGACAGAAAAGATACGTAGCCATCTTCACATGTCTCACCACGAGAGCCATACACCTGGAGATTGCTGGCTCACTCAGTGCTGATTCGGCGGTGATGGCGCTGAGGAGAATGATGGCTCGCCGGGGTTTCCCGACGGAAATCTGGTCAGATAACGGCAGCAACCTGAGAGCTGCAGACAAGGAACTTCGGCAGGCGATGGACAGCGCAACAGCAGAAGAAGCAGCGAAGAAGACGATCTCCTGGCGATACATACCACCAGGAGCTCCATTTATGGGCGGAGCTTGGGAAAGAATGGTACGCTCCGTGAAGACAGCACTCGCAGCCACGCTACATGAACGGCATCCTACAGAAGAAGTCCTCTCCACCCTACTGGCTGAGGTGGAATATACAGTGAACAGCAGGCCGCTGACACACGTCTCAGTCAGCCCCGAGGATCCTGAAGCACTGACGCCGAACCACTTTCTGTTGGGTGGCCCGGGACGTGTACCACTGCCAGGTACATTCGACGAGCGGGACGCTGCCTCCAGATCGACGTGGCGAGCCGCGCAGAGGTTGGCTGACATATTCTGGACGCGCTGGGTGAAGGAATACTTACCGGAGCTCCAACACCGGCGGGAGCCGCACGGACGAGGACCAGCGATCCAGACCGGCGACCTCGTGCAAGTGGTCGACGCCAACCTACCGCGCAACGTGTGGATCCGAGGAAAAGTCATCGCCACGTACCCGGGACCAGACGACGTCGTGCGAACAGTGGACATCCAGACCAAGGGAGGAGTGCTGCGACGGCCGGTGAGGAAGCTGGTGATCCTGCCCCTGTCTACAGACGATGCGCCCGCACCGACAAGTGATGCGACATAGTCGCACGGCGGGAGAGATGTGCGGGACGATATAGCTTAATTAATTTCATTTCTTGTTTTATGTATGTATAGTTTTAGCAATTTTAGTAATTGTTTATAGTTTTAAATAACATAAGTATTATCTCATAAGTAAATAAAGATTAAATAGGAAACCAGCTGTAGGGAAATAGGCCGCGGCTTTCCCTACGGTACAGCCCATAGTAGTAAAGACACCTGCCGCGGCTTTCTCTACGGTATAGCTCATAATAGTAAAGATACCTGATTTAGTTATAATACCTATTATTATTACCGAATTGTGATTGGTCTAAAATAGTGCGCTCTGATTGGTGCACGAATCAACAGGAAAATTCCACCAATCAGAAGGCCTGCATTTTTTCGGCCAAATTTGTATAAATATCGGGTTGATTTTGTAAGCCGACACAGTTCCAAGCGGCAAGCGGTAGCGGTACAAAATAAAGAAGAAAAGAAGAAGAAGAGTTTTCCTTGAAAACCCAACCAACCCAGCAACAGTAAATGTACAGAAGCGTACACTTATGCTGCTAACTTTTTATGGAAAAGTTTTGCACCTTCATCAAGTTTGTTTGAAGAGCTTATTTCTGTTTTCCTCAAGTTAAGTTAAAACACGCAGGCTGCCGCATCCTTTCCATAAATTGTAATTATTCGCCTCGAAAAACGAACTTATGTAGAAAATAATAGATCTTCATCGTGTAATAAAAAAGTCTGTACTCCTTTCCTCCTTTTTTTGTGTTTGTTACTCCTTTCTACACTAATGTGTTTGTTTGTTAACAGCGTAGATGGCGATTTAAGCAATTTTTAGTTTAGTTATGTTAGTTTAGTTTAAAAACTATAGAGATTACTTTAAAATTTAAACTTTATATTTTGGGTCTTTCATCTAAAAACACTGTGAAGCAAAAACAC
Organism: Coenonympha arcania; assembly: GCA_036785405.1. NCBI lineage: Eukaryota > Metazoa > Arthropoda > Insecta > Lepidoptera > Nymphalidae > Coenonympha > Coenonympha arcania. The sequence continues at coordinate 8,301,440 of CM072061.1, forward strand.
GATTGGATCAAAATTTCTCGATAGAAAGTTCTCCCAAAAGTGGCTCCAAAATCTCAGTTTTCCTGTTTTTTATCGGAAACTACAATGGATGTAATTTTAATTTTTGTTTTAATGTGTCGGTAATAACAATATCCAAAAACGCTTATAAACCGATTTTTGATAACTGGCTTAGTTTTTGAGTAATTAGGTAAAAGGACGTTCCTCTGTTTTATTCTTCCGCGACGCTGATGTCGCACCTACAAACGTATCCGTGCGAGTGAGAAAGACCAAAATAAATTCAATAAATCCCCTTAAGACTTCGCCGTCCGTCTGTGACCAGGTTGTATCTCTTGAATCGTGATAGTGAGACAGTTGAAATTTTCACAATGATGTAACAATAAATATTAAAGGGGCTCTCATACAACAAATGTAATATGTGCTAATCCTGAGTGCTAATCCAACCCTAATCCATGACAGGTCTGAATAGAATAAAGCGCCTACATTTCCTTTTATCATTTTTTCATGAATTTTTGTTTAGTTTAGGTACTATAAGCCTGGAGAAGTTCCATAGGTTTTGGTAACACGGAACTTCAGTATTAGTTTCGGAACTGAAATAGCACCAAGGAAAGAGCGTTTTTTAGAGGCTGTTCTTATAAACGATGAAAAGAGGCTTATAAAATAGTTATACTATAAAGTAAACATTTGCCAAAAATCATTCATTAGTTTACTTCAAAAGAAAAATCCTATAGTACGAGTAGATATATCATCCCGCCCCTTGAGTAAAAAGGGACGTTGATAAAGAAAATTGTGAAGGACGCAGCGAACTATTAGCTCTAAATTCGATTCCGCTTGGTTGAATTTCCAAAGCTTCAATTTCAGTATTAGATCGCAGTAGTTAAGAAGATATACTGAGTTTATTTTTGTTCTTCTCACTCTTACGAAAACTTTGGTGGGTGTGATATGCAGCGTTGCGGAAGAATATAACAGGGAAACAACGTTTTACCTAATTACTAAAAAACTAAGCCAGTTATCAAAAATCCGTTTCTGTGCGTTTTTGGATATTATTATTTTTATCTACACATTAAAACAAAAATTACAATTACATCCATTGTAGTTTCCGATAAAAATTGAGATTTTGAACGAACTTTTGTAAGAGATTTATATCAAGAAATTTTTATCCAATCGTTTTTCTGCTTCACAGTGAATTTAGAATAAAGACCAAAATACATGACGTTTAAATTTGAAAGTCTTTAAAAGTGTACTCATAAAAGTTTAATGATAAAACATAAGTTATTATTTATACTAAATAAACTAAAATGTTAAAAAAATAAATTAAGACTAAAAATATTTACAAAATGTACACACCGTCCAAAATGCTCGCTTAATGGCATGGTGCCCAAAACACTGGCGCTATTGCCTCGCTGTATAGCTAGGCTTAGCCGTTGGGCTAAGTAAGCGCCAGCTCTTTGGTCACCTGACGCGTGAACCAACTTTTTGGATAAGATATTCACAAAATTTTTTGTGTCCGATGACCATGGACCTAAAGTCTCAAATGCAAGCGCCGCAAAAACATAGTCCTTGCTGATTATCGAGTATTTGCGGCGCTTAAGCATTTGAGCAGACTCTGCAGCTGCACCCGCCTTTTGGTACGTACCCGGTAAATGAGATGCAGCCAACGTATCGACGCAGGTCGCATCCCACACCAAGGCACGTCCCATCAACCACGGTATTATGGTCATCCCGTCTGGCCTTTTGCCATCATCCCTGAATAGACCGGATGGCTCTAATTGCGCAGGGATAGAAGCAGTGGCCAGAGCGCGGCGTACCAAATCATTGATAGTACCGTGGCGATAAAGGCGGCCTGCACTTCTGGTGCAGCTGAGGCCATGGTAACCAAGTTGATCCACGCGACTGCCACAGGGACAGATATGAGGTTCACAAATTTTGATACCCAAACGTACCCTACCCAAAGTCTTTATAGTTTGTAAACTGCAGGTTACTAAAAATCGCTTAAAACGACCGTTTACGCCGTTAAATAAACTGCTCGGAAAAGCCAAATTATATTTTCTCTTTTTACCCACGACGGAACGGAGTACGGGTATATGCGTTTAGGGTGAGAGACCGTTTGTACATTTCTTTATTATTGAGATGTTATGTTTGTTTGTATGTTAAATTGTTCACAAAAACCAATAATGGAAAAATATTTTTGTGTGTTTGTTTGTTGGTTTGTTTGTTTGTGTGTGCACATCAATGTTCCCATTTATTTCAAAAACGGCTTGACCGATTTAGATGCGGTTTCCTGTATAATGTTTGGTGTTCAGCGGCAATGGTTCTTAGATAGTTGTTACGAACATCGATCACCAGGGGGCGCCATAAAATACATTTATATTGCAAACGAATGTTCCCATTTATTTCAAAAACGGCTTGACCGATTTAGATGCGGTTTCCTGTATAATGTTTGGTGTTCAGCGGCAATGGTTCTTAGATAGTTGTTACGAACATCGATCACCAGGGGGCGCCATAAAAAACATTTACAGTGCAAACGAATGTTCTCAATTATTACAAAAACGACTGAACCGATTTGGATACAGTTTTGTATAAAGTATTAGTGAGTCATTGGCAATGGTTCGTAGATAATTGTTCGTAGATAGTTGTGATTGAACAGCAGGGGGCGCCACAATAAACGTCTCTTTATGACTTGGAAGGGATGATGCCTTCAAACGCTGCTAGAGGAGCTAATGGCTAGTTTGAAGATTAATTTTCATTTTTTAATAATAATATAATTTAAATTACATTAATATATTAATCGAAAAACTATAAAACAAGTGGAAAATTAAAAAAATTTAAAACACCCACGACTTTTGCAGACTTGTAATTGAAAAAGGATTAAATAATTTTTTTGAAACTCCCCGACTAAAGGAAAGTAAGAACTAAGAACCTATCAGTATAATTACAAATCCAAGAAAATCCGTCGGAGCTGCCATTGCTATTTTCGTTTCCAATATCAATTAATGTAATTAGTAAGTATTGATAAACTGCCGGTATATGAGAAGTATGAAGAAATTAAATTAGTCATCAACTGGTAAACAGCACCATCAACACCGTCATAGGCAAAACACAGCAGCTCCGACGGATTTTCTTGGATTTGTAATTATACTGATAGGTTCTTAGTTCTTACTTTCCTTTAGTCGGGGAGTTTCAAAAAAATTATTTAATCCTTTTTCAATTACAAGTCTGCAAAAGTCGTGGGTGTTTTAAATTTTTTTAATTTTCCACTTGTGCTTCAAAATATTGTGGAAGGTCTTTACGGCATTCTTGTCTCCAGTAAGTGCGCAAGAGCCTTATTAAGGCTCTTGCGCATTTGAATGGTTTCTTTGACGCAACCAAGAGTTTGTAAGAACTTATCTTCAAGGCCGGCCAAGATTTCATTATTATTTATCAACGGACATGATTGTTGTCAAGCACACGGTTTATATCTCGTTAAAAAAATACCGACCGATTGCGAATTTAGGTTCGCACACCGAGAGGTATTACAAAAGAAGTTAAACCATAAAGAATCACTATTCTCATAAAACCGCAAAGCTAACTTTGTTTGTGGAGGTTTATTGTTAACTAGCTGACCTACCGAATGCAGACAATAATGGTCATGTGCAATGCATGGTTTCGGAGGAGTTTGGTTGCTAACACTGTGACACGAGAATTATTAAAATATCGGTTTCTAATGAGTGAACCTATAAAGATAGGCATGTAGTGTTGGACACTTTTTTTTAGAACTTTTAAAGGAGAATAATTCCGTGATGCATGATTTACGCGTAACTTAAACAAAAGGAATTTCATCCGTTTTTCCACCATTTTTCTTTGATGCTCCTCTCCTATATGTCATAGCGTGATGTTATATGACCTATAACCTTCCTTGATAAATGGACTATCTACCATAAAAGTAGTTCTTCAGATTAGTGCTTTCCGTTAAACAAAACACATCCGCTTAATGTTCCCAGAACTGATCACAGATAAACCTGGGAAAAATAATTAACAAACAAATTCTTCAGCTTTATAATATTCGTAGGTATAGATATGATTTTATTTTTCCTGTTTTTCAAATCGTTAGTGATTGTAGAAAAATATATATAACTTAGCCAGCCCTGTAGTACCCTCTTATTGGTAAGTGCTTATCCGCATGTAATAGCTGTATGAATTCGTAAGCTTAAGAGCACTTACGACGGTGACGAAGGATCATCCAGAGGCGTTAACGAGCGTCGGAAGGTAGGTAATGTTATGAATGAATCGCAAGGGAAAAGCCACGCAAACTCTATAACTGCGTTGTATTTTGTGGAGAGGACTCACGTTATTTATTAAGAGGATTTATTGAATTTGTCACTCTCACGGATACTTTGGTAGATGCGACATGCAACGTCGCGGAAGAATATAACAGAAAAACGATTTTTTACCCAATTACTCGAAAACTAAGCCAGTTATCAAAAATCTGTTTCTAAGCGTTTCTGGATATTATTATTACCGACACATTAAAACGATTCCGATAAAAATTGGAAAATCTGAGATTTTGGAGCAACTTTTGGGAGAACTTTTTATCGAGAAAATTTTATCCAATCGTGTTTCTGCTTCTAAGCGATTTTCGATTAAAGACCCAAAATAATACGTATAAATTTGAAAGTAATTGTCTTTATAGTTTTTAAATAAAACTTCATTCGAAATCGCTTAAATACGGCTTCTAAGGGATTCTTTTCACATTATTTTAAAACTAGGCGTTAGAACAAACCTATGCGCTAGAGTCAGCTACTCTGATTATTTGATTGGTGAGTGAGCTCTTGCTTTCATACACTCAGTGCTGACCCTCATAATAAGCTTTTCATACACTTATATAATGTTATAGGAGTAATGTATTATGAACTACGATTTTACATAGAGAGAGAGTGAGATAGAGATTGCACATGCGCCTTCAGTTCCTGAGAAGTATTATAATTTGTGTGTAGGTATTTGATGTTTCCATGCATTATGAAATGTACGCAGCAACAAGCAGCACTGCTTGTTTAGCAGTTTTTGACAACATATATATTTTGGAGTGTATTCAAGAACTCCACAACCTTGTGCCTCCTTCACTTTTGTACAACAGAACCGTAAGACGCCGAGAGAAGTGGCATCCTTATGTGGTTGATGTCCAGCGTACTCGAACGAAACGTTTTTCTTCCCCGTTTCTGATACGAACCGCTAAGGTGTAGTCCGCTAACATCCTTCTAGCTAAAGTGTTCCCAGCCAAGTACAATCTGGGTGCCTTCAAGAGAAGAGTGCATAGGCATTTTCCAGGTAAGCGCGCTTCATCCTAGACCTCATCATTTCTGCCCATCACACATGGGCAATAACCATAGGACGGTATACCTACATATCAAATGTAAAAAACACTCATTTGTTTTAAATATCCTCGGTCTCCCCTACGTATACGTATTGTAGGTACACGTTTTATTTATCTGCTATAACGTAAAACGTCGCACTGTAAACGTAAGTTGTCAGCAGAATGCAGCGCTGTAGCCATTGTGAAGCAGTTTTACGTACGTAGTGTTATTCCGATATAAGGCTCGCATTATACGGGCGTTGCACAATAAAGCCGTACAGAGGATAATAAGCTTGGCGCATGATGTCAAGCAATCGTAATATAGGTCGCAATGCGTCCTAAGTATATATTTTCATAGCATATAGTTGACACACTTAGCAAAAACGTCGACAATTTAACTTTTTTACGTTTTAACTTAATTTTGTTTTGTTATTAATCTTTGTTAATTTTTATCTACCTATAACATATTTTAAAATTTCAACTTTGGTTCATGAGATAGAGCCCAGTGACAAACAGAAACTTTCCCGTAAAGCAGCTTAGAGCGGATGTTTCTACTTGGCAAAATAATAAAGCAAACTTTGAAATTTTTTTTAAGTTTTCTCAGAATCAATCACTTTTTATTCCAGCCTTGGGTGTTAAACGGATTTATGCTGAGAACCGTCTTTAATAATAATAATATACAAGAAGAAGTTATTCCCTCTAAAAATTATATTTTTAGAGGGAAAAACTTCTTGAAGGCCCAAATAGCTTTGAATAAAGCGAACACGAACTATTTGATAACTGGAATGCGAGCGAAGCGAGTGCGACATTTTTTTTGCAAATGTCACTCAATAACGAAGTTAGTTTGTATAAAAGTATAAGTATAAAGTAACAACGCCAACCTCAACTTAGACGTGACGTGGTATAGCAATATATCTAAGTACTTGCACAATAATTATTCAGGTGGCGGGTTCACGAACATTTTCCCCGCACTCGTGCGTAATATTGTACGCAATTCAAACCGCATTTGTGATTTCACTGAGCTGCGTCTTAAAATGCTTGAATCAACGTTGAATGTGCTAAGTAATGGATGTGACACTTTATACGTCGTATACTTACCAATTAGTTATTGTTGTTCTCATCGTGCCGTCTGCGTCTGAGGTCGTGGGTTCGATTCCCACAACTGGAAAAAGTTTGTGTGACGAGCATGAATGTAATCCAGTGTCTGGGTGTTTTTCATTTTATTGTATTTATGTATATAAATATAATAAATAATATAAAGTGAGTAAAAATATAAAGTGTAAATACATACTATGTATATATTTGTCAGTTATCTAATACATAAGCTATCGCTTACTTTGAGGCTAGGTTGCAATGTATGTAATATCTTGATATATTTATTTATTATTTCATCCAGCCACAAAACTGCTGAATAAATTCAAAATCTTAAAACACTTCATAAAAAAGATATAGAAATGTCAGTTCTGTGAAATGTGAAATGGTACGACAAAACTATAATCATTTTTAGATGCGGTCTCAAAAATATATTACATACTATCAAAATGTATTTATAAAATTCCCTTGTTTTTTTCTTTACGACGCCTAAAGTAAAACTAGAAGAATAATCGCTTTCGTCTATAAATATTCCCCCGAATCGATACGAGACCGTGTGTTTTCTTTATGGGGTAACGTTACATCCGAGATATTGTATCTCTCGCTGCTATAGTTTTATTTTCCTCGCCAAATTCAAATAACATCTTCAATTATTCAAGGAAAATATTTTGTGACGACCTCCCTGGCGCAGTGGCGGCGCGCTCGGATTCGAATGGGTGGTCGCGGGTTCTATTCCCGCCACGGACCACTTTGGAATTTTATAGTTTCTAAATTGGCTCAGGTCGCTCTGGTGGGAGGCTTTGGTCGTGGCTAGTTACCACCCTACCAGCAAAGACGCACCGCCAAACGATTTAGCGTTCCGGTGCGATGCTTGTAGCAATCGTTGGGGTAAATTTACTTACCCTTCCAAGTTACTACCTACAATAACATTTTAGGCTGCATCTGCAATAACACTTACCATCAGGTGAGATCGCAGTCAAGTAGGTACTAACTTGTATAGAGTAAAAAAAATATTATTAAGGTCCATACCGTAGCCAGTGTTATCTTTACTAAGATGTATTGTAGGTACGTAGATCCTTCGTAAATCGTGGTTGGCCCCAACGCGGCGGCTTACATAAAACAACCTGAAAGCTGAAATATGTACGAGGTGCTACAAGTAAGTACGTCGGCTACGCTTTAGATGTAGCGTCTTCTGAAGGATATGAATTTTCTCCTACACGTACGAGTAGGTACGTATCTTAGAAGAAACCCGGTGTAATTTCATTTTAGGAAAACATTAAAAAAATTAACCAAAAAACGTTGGTGGGTGCGACATGCAGCATTGCGGAAAAAACGAAAATACGACGTTTTGCCTAATTACAAAAAAAATAAGCCAGTTCGTATTCGTACAATCCGTTCTGAGCGTTTTTGGATATTATTATTACCGAAAAATTGAAACAAAAATTACGTAGTTTTCGATATAAATAAGAAAAATGGACATTTTGTTTCTACTTTTGGGAGAATTTTCTATCGAGAAAATTGTATCCAACCGTGTTTCTGCTTCACAGTGATTTTAGGCTAAAGATCAAAAATACATGACGTGTAAATTTTAAAGTACTTGTCTTTTTAGTTTTTAAACTGCATGCCACTAAAATCGCTTAAAACCACCGTCTACACCGTTAATAAAGTATATCTGTGAAAATAATTAAATGCCTTAAACATCAGGTAATCTCATCTGTTTACTCAATTTTTATTGTACCTCATCTTATTTATCAGGTCGAGGGTTTTAGGAAAATAATTACAAGTAGGTACTCATGCTGTGAGTAAATTACAGAACCGTACTTACCAGTTTCAACGCTCGACCAAATTGGCTGGTTAATTAGCTTGCATGAAGTTTCAGGGACCTCGGGGAGACCGGAGAATTCAGTGTTAACTTTAAATATTGGTTTAGTTAGTTGGACAAAATCAATTGATACAATTATCAAGTTTTGTCGCCCAGAGTGTACGCAATTGGGTATTTGAATCCAATTTCTTTATTACTTTATTATAAACTAGGATAAAAATAATGAAATAAACTGAAAAAAAAGTAATTATATCGATGAAATAACATATTTCTGATTAGACTGAGATAGCGACATTGAATTGTGACTTTGTAAATCTTAGTTTGATTTTTATATTTTTTTTCAGTGTAGGTATGTCATTACTTTTAGGCTGCTAATCCACCGGAGCGGTACGAGGCAGCGGAGCGGAGAAACTGAGAAATATTAACCAATAGGATTGCTCAAAATCAAAGGAGCGGAGATTTTGTGATATCTTATTGGTTGATACTTCTCCGCTTCTCCTCTCCGCTGCTTCGCTCCGGTCCGGTATAGATTATTCTTCTTATAGATTATTCTAGTTTAAAATAAAGTATTATTTTTTATCTAATTCTAAAGTAGTGCAGTACCCATCTCTTATCAAAAATGCAACTTTTAGAACGTTTAAATAATTTTAATAAATCCAACTTCTAAGCACATACCTACCTACTTATTCACGAGCAGTATAGCGTGTTTCTCACGGGTGAATTTAGTCAGTGTGTGCTAAAACTAAAATTGGTGATGTGATTGGTGTGAACCCCTCCGTAGGAAACCCTCACACTGGCCCGGGAGAGTCGTTACGTCCTTGCCGAGGACGGCTTGCGTAATTGGTTCGTCGGTGAACGGCCTTATTTTCATCTTGCGTAAACGCGACCGCTGGAATAATTTTCTCATATCACATTAACCTCTGCCTTAATGCTGATAAGCAGCCGAGATGAATTACTTTCAATTTATTATTCCATCTCGGCGTTTATGTTTTATTTTTCATCCAGGATTTTGGTACTTTTTTGTTGTAATTTATAGCACTGTTTTTTTACCTTTATGCATAGTAAAACCGGACAAGTGCGTTGGACTCGCACACATAGGGTTCCGTACCCTTATGTATATAACGGAGCCAGATGATGATACACAAGGCCCATTTACCTACTACTATAACTATTATACAAATACCTATAACAGTAATATTGGGTCTGCTGGATCGTCGACCAAAAACGGGCAAACAATCACGTTTCTTGTATGGGAGTCCCCTTTAATCTTCATTTTATTCTATTTTTTAGTGAGTTGTTATAGCTTCATCATTGCTTTTCATCAGGCATGATTGTCGTCAAGCGCAAGCTTATCTTCAACAAAAAAAAACGGAAATATCATCTGTGAAAATTTCAGGTTTGTTACTACCACGGTTCAAGAGATGGCAACACACACACACACACTCGTAAGTGATGTAATGCTTCTATACTCCCTAAGTATTGGTATTTTTATATATTATCTAAGTCAAACTATGTAGGTATCCGCTGGGTGCATAGGGCATGGTGGGGGACAAAAAATTGATGTCAGCGCTCGCTACGGACAATACAGAACTTGCGGGTGGCTCTTTATTAACTATGTCCATAACAATAACACGTGTGTCAGTTTAATTCATTAAATAAAATAAAATCGGTCATCAAAGTTGTTGTATAGTCGATTGCAAAAATACTAGTAGAATAGTTATTGTAAATTTTATAAGTTTCCGGTTGCCAAGTGGAAATTAATTCAGCGAAAAAAATGGATAACTGCTGTTAAAAGGCAAAAGTAAGTATTACTATAACCTACAACCGTGTTCTATAGTAAGTGTAAGAAAACGGAGTAATAATTTAATTAATATTTTTTGTAAAGTATTGATGGCTTGTTATGGTCTCCAAAACTTATGGATGTTATATGCAGTGAACACTTTATTGGCGGTGAAAAATCAGATGTTGAATCAAGTCCTAATTACGCTCCAACTATTTTTCCATCAGTTTATGACGTAAGAGTAGTAAAGTCAACGAATCCGCAGTTTTGAGTTTTAAACATCTTGACAAATGCCTTAACCTAATTCACTTATTGCGACTTGTTTTAGTTGTTGTATTTATTTTACTTACTGTTTTTAGCTGACTTACGGTTTTTTTTAATTTAATATTCACTCTGTGTAATATATCACATTTCACATTGAAAAAAATTTTTTTTTCAAGTGGATTTTATTTTTTCAATAACTATTTGACATCCAATACATGTTTATTTTCTCAAAAGAGCCACCGTAAGTTGTACCGTTAGATGGCGCTGGGGCCACGCACCCAGCGAATAGAGTATGTAGGTTTCAATCCACGAAGACGCGTCCTCACACTGTTAAAATCGCTTATGTTTCATTCGATTCGTATGGAGTTTGACAGAGAGGGAAGCGTCATCGTTGATTCGTCATCAAACAAGAACGTCGAATCCACAGACATATAAAAGGAAGGTCGAATCGGAAGGCAATAACACCTTTATTGACGACTACATCTAACTAAGTGATTATGATTAAAAGCAGCCAATGAAAAACTTGTTTGTTTTCGCGTTCATAGATAATTATGGAAATTCATTGAATTATTCAGCATAGTAACATACTCAGGCACAATTTTGCCAAAACAAGCTTACCATCTATAGATGGTGTATACACCAGTTAAAAAATTAAAGACAATTACTTTCAAATAACTTTATGTATTTTGAGTCTTTAATCTAAAATCGCTTAGAAGCAGAAACACGATTGGATACACTTTTCTCGATAGCAAGTTCTCCCAAAAGTGCTCCAAAATATCAGTTTCTCTAATTTTTATCGGAAACTACAATGCCGGTAATAATAATATCGAAAAACGCTTAGAAACAGATTTTTGATAACTGGCTTAGTTTTTGAGTAATTAGGTAAAGAGTCGTTTTTCTGTTATATTCTTCCGCTTCTCTGCATGTTGCACCTACCGACATATCCGTGAGAGTGAGAATGACAAAAACAAATTCAATAAATCCTGTTAGAGTGTTAGGGCCGATTTTTCAATCGCCAGATAATCGTTATCTAAGGAATAAATAATATGACGTTTTGACAGGTTTTGTATGGCATATATATTTCCCTCAGATAGTTTATAGGCGATTGAACAATCGGCCCTTAATGTACTTACTATTACTATTTTTAACCAACTTCAAAAAAAGGAGGAGGTTCTCAATTCATCGAAATCTTTTTTTTAGATTGTTCTAACCAGAGACATGAAAGTACAAATTATCTGAAGCCACGTTCAAAGTGTTTAGGTAGCTGAAGAATAATAATAGGCGGTCAAGTGCAAGTTGGACTCACGCCCGACGGTTCCGTACTATACTACTACTACTATAAAAAAAGTAAAAACATAAAAATCACTTTTCTTACCGAACCGCATAGTTAACTTTGTTTTTTCATATGACATCACATTCAATATTGTTCTCATTTTGAAATTTTGGCGACCCCTTCCCCCCTTGTTTTTAAATAAATAATAAAAACTAATTCAATTTTTTTTATGATTGCTATGACGGGCCATCACCTACAGCTATTCCAAATTTCATATCGATATCTTTAATAGTTACGGAAATAAAGGGTTGTGGTAGACAGACAGACAGACGGACATCAAAGTGATCTTATAAGGGTTCCATTTTTTTCATTTGAGGTTTAAAATTGTCATTTCAGCAATATTCATGGTTACTTACATCATAAAATTTCAGAAATCGATTGCAAAGCCATGCTCAATTTCCGCTCTAACTTGGCACTCTCCTTAGATTCCATTTAAGTACTAGTTTGTCAAAGGCTATGACATCAATCATAATCAGTGATAAGCATTTTACCCCCTGTTATAGTTCTGCGCCATTTCTACTCTCTGTGGATCCTCTCCGTCCTTTGTAAGAAGCAGCTTTCCCTTCCGCAGCTTATATGTATGAAGTCCTATATTTACAAGGTTTAGAACGTGTAAACCTAAACATAATGTCAAATTACTTGGTAATTACTTGGAATTAAATGGTTCGTTCATAAACATTTAACGAACATCTATTTAATTAAAAACTTTGAATTCAATTTTGTTGATTGTGTTTCACTATTAATTCCTATTTATAATGACCACATAAAATTTTTAGTATAGTTAAAACTAAATAAAGCCAAATGTTAAGGTAAAACTACTTAAATAGAATAAGTTATTACATAAAAGTAAAATTACAAATTTTAAAAACCCCCGACACAAAAATTAAAATATAAAAACTTACAAATAATATTTTAAACCTATTATAATAATTTTTATCGTCACAATATAATATTAAGTACGTTCAAATATTTTTTAATTCAAGCGTCGTCGCATCGTCGGGGGAGCTTTAGAGAGATGCCTACTCCGGAAAATGAGTCCCCCGACGATGCGACGACGCTTGAATTAAAAAATATTTGAACGTACTTAATATTATATTGTGACGATAAAAATTATTATAATAGGTTTAAAATATTATTTGTAAGTTTTTATATTTTATTTTTTGTGTCGGGGGTTTTTAAAATTTGTAATTTTACTTTTATTTTGTCCTTTTTAAAGTAGGTAATAAGGTATTAAATATAGGGAAGGTATTAATAGCGATAAGTAAGTAACTTAGTTAGTTACTAGGTATAATATTAGTTTTCTTTTACTAGATTAAGTTTTACCTTCCTACTCGTATGTTTAGGTTATTTTCATGTCATCCTTTTGTCAAATTAAAAGAATTTATGTCACGAATTAGCGATGCAATTCAGTTTAGGTCTATTGTTGAGTCGCGATTAGAGTTGATGGTAGGCCCTCAGGTCATGATTACCTTACCATACGCTTAAATATCATTCAAATAACACGGTACCAAATTTCGAAACGATAGGACACATAGAAGGTAGTCAGATCCCCTCATCAACTATTAAAGAGCTGATGATCTTCAAACGGCAAATCAGGACATGGTTACCTTAACATATACTTTCAATACCATTGAAGTAACACGATACCAAATTTCGAATCGATAGGATATATGGAAGGTATTCAGATCCCCTCATCAACTATTAAAGAGCTGATCTTCTTCAAACGGCTGATCAGGTCATGATTATCTTACCATACGCTTTAAATATCATTGAAATAACACGGTACCAAGTTTCGAAACGATAGGACATATGGAAGGTAGTCAGATCCCCTCATCAACTATTAAAGAGCTGATGATCTTCAAACGGCAAATCAGGACATGGTTATCTTACCTTATACTTTCAATATCATTGAAGTAACACTGTACCAAATTTCGAATCGATAGGATATATGGAAGGTAGTCAGATCCCCTCATCAACTATTAAAGAGCTGATCTTCTTCAAACGGCTGATCAGGTCATGATTATCTTACCATACGCTTTAAATATCATTGAAATAATACGGTACCAAGTTTCGAAACGATAGGACATATGGAAGGTAGTCAGATCCCCTCATCAACTATTAAAGAGCTGATGATCTTCAAACGGCAAATCAGGACATGTTTACCTTACCATACACTTTCAATATCATTGAAGTAACACGGTATCAAATTTCGAATCGATAGGATATATGGAAGGTAGTCAGATCCCCTCATCAACTATAAAATAGCTGATGATCTTCAAACGGCAAATCAGGTCATGGTTACCTTACCATATACTTTCAATGTCATTGAAGCTACACGGTACCAAATTTCGAATCGATCGGACATAAAGAAGTTAGTCAGATCCCCTCATCAACTAGAAAATACCTGATAATCTTCAAACGGCTGAACAGATTTTCATGAAACATGGCTAAGAACACTCGGAATAAAATTATCTATGACACAAAATAAATTTCATGAAAATTGGTCCATCCGTTTGGGAGCTACGCTACCACAGACAGATACACAGATACACAGACACGTTAAACTTATAACACCCCTTTTGCGTCGGGGGTTAAAAAGGAAATTGAGCTACTTTTTGTAATTCATTTAATCCTCTTTATCTAGCCGAACTAAAATTATGTAATGTATATACATCATGTATATTTAATCTAGCCATATTCCAAAGATTATAACTACCTATTACTGTAAAAAGGCTTCTGCTCTAGCTGCCGTGTCCATAGAGATTTTCTTACACCTCGAAAATAAATTATGAATCATGCAATATTTCAATTTGATCACAGCTACTCGTAGGTAAAGGGAAAATATATTTTTCACAAAGAAATCGAATTCGTAGACTCGAGAGGAAATATTTTTATTACAATATTAAATTTTAAAAGCTGATTTTTCAATCGCCAGATAAACTATCTGGGGAATAAATTTGAAACATATGCCACACAAAATCTGTCACATTTATTCATTAGTTAACGTTTATCTGGCGATTGAAAAATCGGCCCTAAGTAAAATAAAATGGCTAGGTGCGACTCATATTTGCGTACTGATAGTTCTGCAGCATCGTTGTTTTTAAGGTAGTAACTATCTCGTATATTGAGTTTTAATGTTGTTTTGCTCATAAATAAAAACATCCAATATGAACTACAATGTACAAACAAACTACTACAAAATATTTTTTCTAATATATTTTTACCCGCAGTAAAAGAGTCACATAATTTTTTTTTAAATAGCTGATACCTATCGGTACCCATAATTTAGCTTAATATGACCACTGGATTTTTGCCTTCCCCATTTCATGTATTTTTAATTTATTTTGTACATAAAAAGCTACAAATACACACAAACATAGCGAAGACATGCATTAAACATTACAAGAATAGGCATTTTCTAACAAGGAATTGATTGCTCGCTATTTCACTACACAAAAACTGTCATGATCCCTAGTAGATCATATAAGCAAATTGAATTTGATGTACCTACAGAAACAGATAATTTACCAAACCCTAGAAAGACAAGGAACGACCGTCTTTCTAATTGGAAATAGAAAACTTTAATGTCTACTCAAGCAATCTTTTTCTGCAGAGAACTAAGTAGAGTTGTTAAAAGTTTATGAGCAGCTTTTAAGCTTTCTGTCAATTTCGTTTAAAGTTTGCCTGTTTGTATTATTATACAGATACGCAGTTATGGTCGGCCTCCATGGTTCGAACCTCAAATACTCAACGGGTTTCAAATGGGTTTTCCGTGTTACGCGCTTTCAGGCAAAATGCTGTTACGGTAAAGTGAAAATAATCACCATAATATTTATAAAAACTTGACCGGCCGAGTAGGCTATGATCTATGATAAAACCTCTTCTTATTCCAGAACAGTGTCCACTAAAAGGCCTTAAGATTAATCCCCTGGGACTAAATTGTAGTTGAATATCAAAAAGATTTACATTTGCTTCATAAATTATTTCTTTATCCATTACTTGGCTGTTTGGTAAAGTAAAAGTACATGTGTAATTAAAGCCTATGATAAAAACAAATGGCCTTGTTGTTTTCCAAGATAAATACCTACTGCTTTCAATATTACGTGCCTGTATACACAGAATGCCGAAATGGTTGAAAATAATGATTGTCTTGTTATTACAATTTATTCGCCGTCCCAAACCGTGTAAACTGGTATCTATGGACTATGGTCCAATTCCAATTTACTTGAAAACTTATTGGTATTTATGATGGGTCTTTAAAATAAACAATGAACAACAGCTTTGCAATTTCATGGGAAGATGCCTAAACATTACTAAATGTTGTTACTTTTTTCTAGTATCTAAAATCGTGCCAATTTTCGTTACCAAACTCCTCCGAAACGGCTCTATGTACCTATCTACTTTCATAGAGCCGTTTCGGAGCTATTTAGGTACAGCATTTCGTTTTTTTATCCCGGTGAAACTGTGCTTTTTCCCGGCATAAATAGTCTACTTGTTGAAAGGGTTGTTGCAATCAGAGAAAATTTAAATGGTTTGGCTTTGTCTTTAATTTCAGGGTTACATAGAGAGGATAAAATCGCCGCTGGCCCATCCTTACGTAGACTTTGTATGTTGACACATCCGTTATGTCTACCAGGGGATTGTTACCGACTATCCGGTCTAGTTACCTACTAACCTTTGTGTAGCCTGTAGTGAACCGAGGACTACCGACTATCTATGTAGTTATAATTGGCTAGACTGTAAAATGTAAAAGAGTCCCGTAGCACTTGTGAAAGTCTTGTACGATCTGAATCGTACTAATATGAAGGCTAAAGTAAAGAGTAATAAAATAGAGATCTACAAATCCAATAACAAAATTCGTCAAGCTTTACCCTGAAGATCCCGTGTCGGTTTGCCGTGAGTCGTCCCATCGGACCATGTTGTCGCGAAATAAGAATTTGTCCAAATATAAAAAATACCCTTAGTGTGTGAAACACTGTAACAAAATATAAATTAGGAATTTGTCCTTTTACACTTGCCACCAGAAATATATATCACAGAATCAGATTAAAAGCTTGTTGCTGAATACAAAACAGCTGTTTTGTATTCAGCAACAAGTGATAAACTACAAGGTAAGAAAACTCAGTATGGGCAACCGAACTTCCGTACAAGCGAAGCTCTATCTGTCAAAATTGTACAGGTAGCTGCTGAGCGAAATGCAGCATGGCCGTACTGTTGGTGACAAAAAAAGCAGTTTTTGGCACCGATAAACTGGCGATAATTTTCCACGCCATCCGCCCTCTCCAAGGTATATAATATTATGTTTATTATGATACTAACACTGTAGGTGGTTGCGTACTCTACTGCTCAACGCCTTTAACATTTCGTGCAACTAATGCACATACTTTAGGTGTACCCATCAAACTGTTGTAAGTGCTTAGTGCACATTTATCCTCTTTGATCGTAATTACAAGAAGCTATAACAGCTGTATTACATGTCGATTCGTAGATGTTGTAAATAATATTACTTAAAATATCCTAGGGAACACAAAACCATTTGAAGGAAAACAAGGGATAAAGGAAAGATTAATGAGAGAATAGGTAATGAAAAACAAAGATACTTTACCTAAGTACGTAAATGTTTGAAGCATTTGCTCTCTAACATTCTTTGACGAGATTTCTTCTCGTAGGTATCTAGACGCACTCTCCGGCTGACACAAAAGATGTGTCATTAAATAGAAGATGTACTTAAACTGTAACTTTCGTTTTGCTCTCACGTTTGTTTTCTTTTTTCCATTTTTCGACTTACTGCAATCTTGGGAAGAATTTGTATTTAAGTATTATTTAATTGTTTAGGTATATCCTGGTAATTTGTATACCTAGGCCTGTGACCTAGGCTAGGTACTTGGTGAAAAACTGCATATCAAGAGAACGGGACCGAGGCAAAAGGAATGACTTAAATCTTCTTTTATTGAAAATAAAATTATTCAAACTCTGGACAATGTGTTTTATTAAATTTTTGTATCAATAATTATTTATTAATTATTTATTTATGTTAACAGAATCCGCAGTAAAGATTTACTTATGTATAGGTACAATAAGTACAAAAGCTACTAGGAACTAAAGATAATAATTATTATCAGTAAGTCCATATTTCAGTAAGTAGATTGATAAGACCGTTTCTTTATGTAGGTAGGACTGAAGTGTACAATTATATCGTACTTATTTTTTGATGACCTCCCTGGCGCAGTCGCGGCGGGCTCGGATTCGAGTGGGAGGTCGCGGGTTCGATTCCCGCCACGGGCCACTTTGGAATTTTATAATTTCTAAATTAGCTCAGGTCTGGTCTGGTGGGAGGCTTTGGCCGTGGCTAGTTACCACCCTACCAGCAAAGACGCACCGCCAAGCGATTTAGCGTTCCGGTGCGATGCTGACATCTTAGGCTGCATCATCACTTACCATCAGGTGAGATCGCAGTCAAGTACTAACTTGTATAAAGTAAAAAAAAGAAAAAACAACCTATAGCCCACATAGCTTTTTACGATTTAGTTGCCTATAAAAGATAATAATTTTTACTGATAAGACCGGATATTGTATTTCGTTGTTATTAAGCCTTCTTATTAAAATTATTGGTACTATGTTAAGCATAATTGTAATAACATGAAACAGGTTACATATTTTCTACGACCAAACATATTTATAACTAGCTAACCCGGCAAACTTCGTTTTGCCTGTTATTTTTTGTCAACATTTAATTGAACGCGGCCGAAGCCTCTCGCTGGATCAAATATAGTTAATTGAATTTCATCTCAACCCCACAATAGCTGGGTTAGGGTTTCCTCTCAGAATAAGAGAGGTTTGTTTAGTAAGTACTTAGATGAAGACCAAAAAAGAAATGGATGGATCGTATGGAAGAGTATTGCACGTTGACAGCAGAAGAAGAGAATGGAAGAAGACTCCATGGTAAAAATTTAGTATCGTTTGGCAGGAGTAGGGGGACGGGAAGGGGGAAGGGGGGGTGTCCCCTAACCCCCGATACCACTCCCTGAATAGGTATTGCACCATTCTTGAACAAATTTAAAAAGATGAAAATAATTAAAATGACGATGATGGAGTCGCTTCGTCGCGGAGAGAAGCGAAAGGGGAAGGGGTGGGAAGAAAAAAAATGGGATTTTTTCCCCCCTACCAAGCTAAAACTTTCGACACGTAGTAGTTTTTAAGAAATATTTTTTTTTAATTATGAAGTTTTGAATTCAATTTTGCTGTTATAATTACTGAAATACATGTTTTGAAATGGGAATTGTAGCCTCAAGAAGAAGTAAAGGAGCTAGGAAAACCCTTTATCCATCACCATCTACCCCTCACCCCCCCTAAGGGTCAGTCGACAGAGCTTTAAAATCTTGAGGTTAAGACTCTTTTAGCCTTCAGTCTTTCCCTTACCCTTTTTTGGCTCGGTTTATTTCTGGGTGGTCATAAAAGAAAATAACCACTCAGAAGGATGGTGGGGCCTGCAAGGCCAATGTAATCCTCTTCGTCACCTATCCGTTATCCGAGTCGGGGTGCCCCAAGTCCCGAGCTCGCTTCGCTCGCTCAAGATCCTAAGTGGTTTGTGTCAAAAATTTAATACTACAAATAACATATTTAAAAAGTTCTGCGGCCTATTTTTTTTTTTGTCGGTACAAGAAAATATATGTGTGGTGTTCCATCTCGTCCTACAGTATCTCCCGAAAGTCATCCTTACTCCGATAAAAGACTTCCCGATTTATACTGACCGCCATATAGATTGATTTTTGAAAAGCTCGAAAACACTGCGTTACCTCGTAATGCGAATAGTATTGTTGTAATCAGGGACCAAACCTCTACCAAATACAACACCTTTCTCCCCCGAACTCCTGCCAAAAGAAAGTAAATCCAACCGCGATTTACCAAGTTTCATCAGTACTAACAAATATCTGTAAGAAGTTTGGTGAATCGGCTTTAAAGAACTCCAAATAATTGCGCTAAATCGTTAGTCGCTTGCATTTATGTTCAGCTGAAAGAAGCCTCGGTACCCATCTCGCAGAAAGCTTCGAAGCCCCAATTCATTATGAATTATATTTCAAGTTCGTTCATAGGATACACCTATGATTTCAGCTATTTATCTGATTTTCGATCAACGGCCCCGAGTATGAAATCCCAAATATTTCCGACGTTATTCTCAGTACTCGAAGCTGATGGCCGTCCAGCTCGTGGGTCATCAATTCTTCTGACCATTTTTTAACGATTGTATACGATGGAGCAGATCCTACTTCTTTGTCATTCTGTTTCAGCGTTAATCCTTTCTTGAACAAATACTTGGCATCGACGTAATTCGACGATTTTCTCCCAAACTAACAATCGGTATTATAACGTTATTTGCATATCAAATAAATTAAATAGACCAAAGAGGTCGGACATCATACTCCGGCTACAAATTTCGAAACAAACTTGTCAGAGGTGCTGACGTGACAGCAATGAAATGTTTACATAGCAACGCCATTAAATCAATTTATTAATTTTATTTTCAATTAGGAAATACTCGATAACCCTAAGTCTCCACGTATAAGTCCTCGACTCGGATCGATTATTTTTTTACGCTCTTTCATTTGATGTGCGATTCGTTCGATTCCACCATACACCGGTACCGCCCTTGGTTTTTGTATGGGAAAATTAAATCGGCCAGGGTTCGGTTCTTCAGCATTTTGGGAGATCAAATATAGATAAAAACCCGCTCCCCGACCCAGAGATCACACCCCGAAAGTTTCACAACGATCGATCCAGCCGTTTAGGAGGAGTTTGGCTACAAAGAAAATCGAGAGAATTTTATATATTAGAATAACTTTTATCCCCTCTCCTAAGGGAACCATGCTGAATTTCGGGATAAAAAGTATCCTATGTCCTTCCTCGTAGTATGAACTCAAGTCATACCAAGTTTCATTGGAATTCATTCAGTAGTTTCGGCGTGATGCGCGGCCGTGATACAGAAAGACAGACAGACAGACAGACAGACAGACAAAAATGAAAAAAAATACAGTTTTGGGTTCAGAACCGATTTTAGAGTGCCCTCGAAAAAAATTTTCAAAATATCTTTAATGTACAGAATTTGACCTGTTACAGATTTATTATAAGTATAGAAGAGACCTAAAAATTGAAATGGGCTTCTAAGTCAAGATATGAAAAGAAAATTGAGCTCTATTACTCGAGAATTCTCAAAGGTAGAGGAAATCTTCCCCTTACGTTTTATCAAAGACGAAAAATCTCGGTTTATGGTAAAGGCACTTCTAACGAAAACCTTTGTTTCAAATTTCTTTTGTAATCAGTAACTAGAAACTTGACAAACAATTTTTCCGTCAACATTCAAAACATAAATAAGTAGATACAGATATAGGTATACTGAAGGTTTACTGTAAGTAGATAGATAAACACTTTATTGCACACCACAGAATAAAAATATAAAAAAAGAAGAAATAATGAAAACACAAACTTATTAGCACAACTTGGCGTTTGTACTTGTAGTTTATAATGTTGTTGTAAAGTACTTGTAGTTTCTTATTATTTAGTTTTTAAGTTTTATACATGTATGTATAATGTTACCTATGAAATATAATAAATATTTACTAAAAAAAATGTTTGTAAACGTTCAACTTCTTCTCTAACATATTGTTATAAAATCTATTTCATAATTTTTATCTAAACAAAATTCCACATTCAAATTAATTAATATTCTTCTATTTTTCTTCTTTTATATAAAATTCTCGTGTCACATTGTTTTTAACCAAACTCCTCCAAAATGCTCGGCCGATTTCTCTGAAATTTTCAGTGTAGGTATACTTGGTAGGTCTGAGGATACGTCGTAAGCTATTTTTCATATCCCTGTATGGCAATACAATGTTTGTCGCGTCAGCCAGTCTAATATAATTATAAAATTCAAACTCCTCCAAAACATCTCGTCCAATTTCTCTGAAATTTTCAGTACTTGGTAGGTCTGAAGATAGGTTGTGAGCTATATTCTGAATGATTTTTATGAAATTGTTTGTCTACCTCCACCAGGTTTGAGGTCAAAGCTATATTTTTCAAACAGCTAAATGGCATAACAAAGTTTGCCCGGTCGGCTGAGGCGCTTCATCCGTTAGTATTATGCTTGAGTCAAAATTTACGATTTCCGAAGGAACATAAAATAGTTATGTGTTCAATTATAGATTAGATAATTGAATTCATATTATTTGGCATTTCATAATCTAGAACTTTAAAATATTTTAAATATGTGTATAACTTTCTCACTAGAACTGTTTGCTAAAATAGCGGTCGACGCTCTACGCAGATGCAAGATATTTGCCATGTTTCTTAACACAAACTTATAACAATGACATATTTAGAAAATTAATAACATTTACTAAAAAGTGTCTCAAAAATTTTTGATAAACTTTCTTTTATCTTTTCGACGATCATGTTATTAGTTTCTTGTATTCCCGATATAGTGCTTGAACTCGTAATTTCCGCAAAAATATTTCTTAGTGACTCTTTCTCTAAGTTGTTAAAGTTATGAGTTTTCGGCTGAAATGTTTTTCTAGATTTTATGCGTTTATGGCTTAATATGTATGTCGCTCGTAGCAGTCTGTGATCGGTTGGGTGACTTGTACTAATAACTTCTACATTTTGTATAGTGTCTTTATTTCGAGACAATACATAGTCAATTTCATTAAATATTTTGCCATCCGGGGACTTCCAAGTCCATTTTTGTTTTTCTTTTTTTTTGAATTGCGAATTCATGATGAAGAATAGGTTTGCCTTGCAGAATTCCAGCAGCATGTTACCTCTACAGTTTCTAATGCCATATCCCCATTTGCCCATTACGAGTTTATCGTCTATGTTAGGCTTTCCGATTTTAGCATTAAAATCGCCCATAATCAGTGTATTTTTACCTGTATTTTGCAAAGCTTTTGATATGTCCATGTAAAATTGTTCTATTTCTTCTTCTGTACTAGAGCTGGTCGGTGCATACACTTGTATAAGATGAAGTTGAGTTGAAACGTCAAAATTTAAGTCGAGCCTTACCACTCTATCAGATATTGTAATAAAATTTGTGATATTTTGTTTAAGATTTTTCTTTACAATAAAGCCAACTCCATTAACTCCTTTTTTGGTTCCATAGTACATGAAAATCTGCTTTTCATCTTCTTCTATATTTGTTCCTATTTTCCTTATTTCCGATAGTCCCAGTATGTCCCATTTCATTTTTTGTAACGCGTACTGTAGTTCATATTTCCTGCTTGTTTCTACTAAGGATCTGACATTATATGTACAAATATATAGCTGCATATTGGTTTTGTCCTTTGAATCATTAGCCTGGATGGAGGGTTTTAGTCTACTGCTCCCGCGGGGACCAACCGTACTGGGAGAGGTAATTGTTAAATCCTGGTTGAATGTGATTTTGTTTGCGTTGGTTCTGTAATTCCGGTGGCTGGTATTTTTCTTTAATTGCTAATCGATTGTTTGTTTAGCCGAGGAATGTGACTGCAGCAGTGCCCTTTCTTTCAAAATGGTGAAAGCGTCCTTTTTCTTGATCTTTCTTGGACCCCGAGGTGAGTCATTATTCTCTAGGGAAGGAGGTGAGATAGTCAGTGGTCGTTTTTTGTTTACGGAGTTCTCAATCTCTCTTTGTGACTTTGGTATTACTACTAACTTATCGTATTTCAAAAATGCTATATTTCCTTGTTCTCTTTCTTTCTTTAAGTCTCCTTGTAGTTCCTGTCGTTTTATCAAAACTTCTTTTGGGAAATCTTCTGCAACTTTGATTCCACTACTAATTTTTTTCTTGTTTTTTAGTATCTGTGTCCTCTTCCACAAGGTGAGGAACTTTATAAGGACTGGACGGTTTTTGTTTGGTACATATCTTCCTAATCTATAACATGTAGCAACTTCATTATCTTCCAAAGTGATATCCAAGTCCTTTTTTATGATGTTTATGATTTTAGTAATTAGTTCTATTTCCGTATCTTTGTTCTCTGGGATGCCGTAGAAAATCAAGTTGCTCCGTTTGTCCTTATTTTCATATGATTTTAATTTGTTTTCTAATATTTCCACTTTTTCTTTAAGAATTTTGTTGTCTTCTTTAAGTGGTTTAATTTCCAACTCCAATTTATTTAGTCTGTCAATTATGGTTTCCGTGTGTTTTTCCATAAGGTTCGCTAAGGTGTCCACCAATTCTTTGTTATCCATAATGAACGTCGTATTATATAAATCACCTCAACTATAAGTCGGTAGGTGTAAACGACTTTATTGTATAAAATGTCGGATCGTATCGTGTAAACGGATCTTTTGTGTCGTTATGTTGGTACTATTGCAACCTCAATATGGCGTTGTTGTTTACGATTACAATGTTAGTTATGAAATTATTTGACTTGGTTTTTACCTTATGTATTCGTTATCCAGGAATTCATTTTACGGTGTTTGCACTAGTTCCACGAATTTGGCACCCAGGGAATACTTTATTCTGTGGATTTGTGAATTCCAATGATGTTGAATTGCTGAGGTTTGAATGCAAGTTTGTTTGTTACTGTTTGTCTTGTCAATTTTGTTTGTGTTATTTCCACTTGATTTCGCAAATTTGTTTGTCATTGGAACACAATTTTCACAAACTTTTTAATTTATTTATCAGAGACTTTAAAAGAACAACTTTCCCTCTTGACAGCCGGAACCGGAAAGGCGTTTTGCATAAACGCTCTTGACTATTTTGTGAATAATCAGGAAAACACATATCTGTGGGAAAACATGATCGACGACTGCCCAAATAGTGATTACTAACAATGATATTATTGTGTCTGTATTTCGTTGGAATACAATTGCTGTCCATGCGACAAATACGATCCAATTACTCGCCCACGCTGGGTACGTACTGTACTTTACTGTACTCTACTGAAATACGTACAATACGTAATGAAAATGTACGAAACTACGTCATTGATGTACGCATTCCCTTTGATTACTTTACAGTAATTTTCGAAACCTAAAAACAATTATGTTTTGAACTTTCGGCACGTGAAAAGTTTGCGAAATTTAGATTAGTAATAGAGGTTATTACCATGTTAAAAAACGTTCGAATGTGAACAACTACTATTTAGTAGGTTTATCTAGGATTATCATCATTATTCTTTTATGGTGAGTAGGTATTTAATGCAGTAGATGATAGCGAGTGCTAGATTTTTACAATCTATAAGAAAAAAATTGTATTTGAGGGCAAGACATCTATCGGCTTAGCTAAGTAGATATCTACTAAGTTGTTTGAAAATGACTATTTTTACCCACGACGGAACGGAGTACGGGTATATGCGTTTAGGGTGAGAGACCGTTTGTACATTACTCTATTAAAAAGATTTTATGTTTGTTTGTATGTTAAATTGTTCACAAAAACCAATAATGCAAAAATATTTTTGTTTGTTTGTTTGTTTGTTTGTTTGTTTGTTTGTTTGTTTGTGTGTTCGTTTGTGCACATCGATGTTCCCATTTATTTCAAGAACGGCTTGACCGATTTAGATGCAGTTTTCTGAATAATGTTTGGTGTTCAGCGGCAATGGTTCTTAGATAGTTGTTACGAACATCGATCATCAGGGGGCGCCATAAAATACATTTATATTGCAAACGAATGTTCCCATTTATTTCAAAAACGGCTTGACCGATTTAGATGCAGTTTTCTGTATAATGTTTGGTATTTATTGGCGATGGTTCTTTGATAGTTGTTACGAACATCGATCACCAGGGGGTGCCATAAAATACATTTATATTGCAAACGAATGTTCCCATTTATTTCAAAAACGGCTTGACCGATTTAGATGCAGTTTCCTGTATAATGTTGGGTATTCATTGGCGATGGTTCTTTGATAGTTGTTACGAACATCGATCACCAGGGGGCGCCATAAAAAACATTTACAGAGCAAACGAATGTTCTCAATTATTACAAAAACGACTGAACCGATTTGGATACAGTTTTGTATAAAATATTAGTGAGTCATTGGCAATGGTTCGTAGATAATTGTTCTTGTGATTGAACAGCAGGGGGCGCCACAATAAACGTCTCTTTATGACTTGGAAGGGGTGATGCCTTCAAACGCTGCTAGAGGAGAGCTAATGGCTAGTTTGAAGAATAATTTTCATTTTTTAATAATAATATAATTTAAATAACATTAATATATTGATCGAAAAACTATGAAACAAGTGGAAAATTAAAAAATTTTAAAACACCCACGACTTTTGCAGACTTGTTATTGAAAAAGGATTAAATAATTTTTTTGAAACTCCCCGACTAAAGGAAAGTAAGAACTAAGAACCTATCAGTATAATTACAAATCCAAGAAAATCCGTCGGAGCTGCCATTGCTATTTTCGTTTCCAATATCAATTAATGTAATTAGTAAGTAATGACAAACTGCCGGTATATAAGAAGTATCAAGAAATTGAATTAGTCATCAACTGGTAAACAGCACCATCAACACCGGCATAGGCAAAACACAGCAGCTCCGGCGGATTTTCTTGGATTTGTAATTATACTGATAGGTTCTTAGTTCTTACTTTCCTTTAGTCGGGGAGTTTCAAAAAAATTATTTAATCCTTTTTCAATAACAAGTCTGCAAAAGTCGTGGGTGTTTTAAAATTTTTTAATTTTCCACTTGTATATACCCAGTTTATGACTTATTTATCCATAACATGAAATCCTAAAAACAAGAACGAATAATAGAAGCTAGCTACTTTTTACTTACACTACATTTAGGTAGTCTGAAAAACAGGCACTGAACAGTAATTCAACAAAAGCTACATTTTCATCCTACAATAGTCTAAAAGACATTTTCCTGAAGCATGCTCCACTTCTAGCCGGGTCTAGTGCGAGCTGTCGCGCTCTTTATGACGGAATTATTGTAATCACAAGACGCAAAGCTTGATTCACATCTAACATCTTTATGTAGTAAGTAGCGGGTTTGAAGTTCTATGAAATAGATATTTCTAGTAGAAATTATTATAGTAAGAACTTGAAAAACGCGGTAATATTTGTGTTTGTAATAAATAATAATCGTTAAAGAATTAGAGTTTTAATTTGATTTAAAATAAAGGTAAAAAAGTCACACAAGCCAGATATCTAAGGCCTACTGAGTCAACGCTCAAGTTGGAATATGGTCAAAAATGTATATTACAATGTATATATAATATAAGTGTTATAATAATATATCTACGAGCTGTTTATCTCAAGACAGCCATAGGGATATCTATTACTTAGGTATATTTTTTATGTAGATCCCTGTTGATGATTGATAAATAAAACATACCAAACAATATTGGCTTTATTCTGCATAAATAAAGTATGACAATAGGTAATTGACGACAATGTCAATTATAAAAGAAATAAGCTAAACTGAAAAGAGATCTTAGATACATCATTCACCCCTCCCCCCTTCTTGCAAATGTACCGGGGGTCTACGTATCCGGGTAGATTTCCTAACTTGAGGTTGTGCTTCTACCTGCTCTTCATCTTCGGACGAATCATCATCGACATCGTCCATCCGTGGCAATGGTGCCAAAGATCTGTTTGAGACTGTAATCTCTCGTTCGTCAGGTAAGCGGACATAGGAATATTCAGGATTACTTTGAATCAGTTGTACTTCTTCCACTAATGGTTCATATTTCGAACGCCTTACTTGTTTTCTCATATAAACAGGTCCAGGTGAATGGAGACAAGTCGGTAGGGACTGACCATTTATTGACCGACGAGGATGGTTGAACATACGCTCGTGTGGGGTCGCATTTGTTCCCGTACACAAAAGCGATCTTATGGAGTGAAGAGCTGGGGCCAGCGCTTTCTCCCAGTTTGTAATGTCTTCATCAGTTGTTCGAAGATGTAGTAGTATAGTTCGCCATAGCGTACCGTTTAGGCGTTCTACTAAGCCGTTTCCTTGAGGATTATAAGAAGTGGTACGACTACAAGATGTTCCAAGTGAGGTTAAAAACTGTCTTAATTCGTCTGATAAAAAAGAAGTTCCCCGGTCTGAATGAATATAAGCTGGGGTACCGAAAATAGAGAATAGATCTTTGAGACATCTTATGACTGTTCCAGACGTCATATCTTTGCAAGCATAGGCAAATGGGAAACGGCTATACTCATCAATTATTGTTAAGATGTACCGGTTTTGAGTGCTAGATGGAATCGGCCCTTTAAAGTCTAAATTTAGTCTTTCGAAAGGTGCAGTTGCTTTTATAAGGTGTCCTTGGTGTTTTGTAAAACGAGGTTTAATTTCTGCACATATTGGGCAAGCTGCCGTCATCCGTTTTACTTCTTCGACAGAGAATGGTAAATTCTTCGATCTGACCCAATGGACCATACGTGCGATTCCAGGGTGACAGAGGGAACGGTGCAGTTCAATAAGTTTAGAATTAGCAGTTGCAGTATCTATGTGTATACAG
This sequence comes from Coenonympha arcania, assembly GCA_036785405.1. Taxonomy (NCBI): domain Eukaryota; kingdom Metazoa; phylum Arthropoda; class Insecta; order Lepidoptera; family Nymphalidae; genus Coenonympha; species Coenonympha arcania. Next base: position 8,329,499 of record CM072061.1, read on the forward strand.
ACTCGAGAGAGTGCATCTGCAGCAAAGTTTTGATTCCCGGGCCGATAAATGATGTCATATTTAAAACAAGATAATTCTAATCGCCATCTCTCGACTTTTTCGTTTTTGATCTTATTCGAATGCGTTTGACTGAACATAAATGCAACAGATTGTTGATCAGTTATTAGGCGAAAATGTCTCCCGATCAAGAAATGTCTCCATTTGCGTAGAGCTTCAACAATGGCACTAGCTCCTTTTTCAATTGACGGTTGTCTTTTCTCAGAATTGTTTAGTGAACGTGAAAAGAATGCTATAGGTCGGCCTTTTTGTGATAGCGTTGCTGCAATAGCAAAGTCTGAAGCGTCAGTTTCAACAGAAAATATCTCATTGTCATCTATACCAGCCAAAGTTGATTTAGAAATGTCCATTTTTATATTGTTAAAAGACTTAATAGCTTCTTCTGATAAAGGAAAAGTAGCTTTAATTAAAGGTCTAATTTTAGCAGAAAAATTATCTACCCATTTTGAGTAATGTGCAAAAAGTCCAAGAGTTCTTTTCAATGTAGCTGTATCCGTTGGGATCGGAAGATTGGTTAGTGGTTCTAATCGAGACTTATCAGGTTTGATGACGTTATGATGGATATTATAGCCAAGAAGATTTATAGCGTCTGATTCGAACGTACATTTGTTCATATTCAGAGTGAGTTTATATTTCTTAGTGGCTTCCAAAAACTTTTGAAGATTTACATCATGATCCTTTTTATCTTTTCCGCAAATAGTAACATCATCTAAATAAGCATAAGTACCTTGAAGCATCTCCGTATCAATGATGTACTTTAGTGTTCGCTGAAAAGCTGCTACACCGTTTGTGACTCCAAATGGTATTCGCGTGAATTGATACAGATTCCCACATGCTTCAAAAGCGGTGTATACTCTTTCCTTTGGAAGGATAGGGACTTGATGATAAGCACTTTTAAGATCAATTTGACTAAAAACATTGTATTTAGCTACTTGCGTTATGATAGCATCGATGCTGGGTAAAGGATATGCATCTAGCTCCTTGAATCTGTTTATGGTTTGTGAATAGTCAATGACGAGACGCTTACGATGATAGCCTTCACCAGTAACGAGTACCTGAGCTCTCCAAGGTGAGATACTCGGTTCAATAACTCTGTCTTTTAGTAAATTGCTTATTTCATTAGATATAAACTCTTGGTCTTCTCGAGAATGCCGTCTGGAACGTATAGCTATTGGTTTAATATTCGGTGAAAGATTAGTGAAAACTGAAGCCGGCGGGACAGATGCCTCCATTACGTTGCAAACTTTTAAGGGCTTCTTTTCTCCTCCGAGCTGGAGCTCGAGTGACGAGTGTTTTCCAAATATATCGTGTCCAATGATGACATCAGCGCACAAGTTACTGACGATGAGCAGAGGATGATGTTGATATGTATGTTCACCAATTTTAATTGTTGCGTTACAAAGTCCTTCTGTATGTGAAACATTGTCATGAGATGCTAGTGTGATTGCTTGTCTTGTAGATTTTTGATTAAGATTCATGGCTTGTTGAAGATTTTTATCTATGAAACTAAGTGAACTCCCAGTATCAAGAAGGGCATCTACATAACGGTCATTAAGACTTATTGTAATAGTAGCTTTACGAAGGCTCGAAGGAGCCGCCGCAGATATAATTGATAACTGTGAATCAGGTTGACTGTAGTCGTTATCAGACGTGGTCATAGCGTTTGTGGTTCGTTGATTTGATCTGGAACTCCGGCAAACATTAGCAAAATGTCCTCTCTTAGAGCAAAGTTGGCACTCAACGTTATAGGCGGGGCACTTGATCCTTTGATGTATACTACCACCGCAGAAAAAGCATCGACGACCTCTTGGTACAGAGCGCTTTTGTTGATTTTGAGAATTTGTAACCGCTAAATTTTCTCGTAACTGCGGTTCTTGAATTTCAGGGACTGCGTTAATTGGGACAAATGACGTCGATGGAGTTATTAATTGTGAAGTACTTTCAGCAGTTTCTAAAGATATAGCTAGGTTAAAAGTTTCTTCGAAAGTCATTGTAGATTTTTCTAGCAATCTTTCTTTTATTTTTTGAGACGACATCCCGGCGATAAACACTCCCCGTACGAATTCGTTCTGGTGCTCAATAGCAGTAACCGACTTGAAGTGACAATCACGGGCGAGAATGGTAAGATTTCTCGAGTCAGGCTGTTGTTTTCTAGTAGTTAAGCGATGTCGAGCCAATGTGATGTTTTGTCGTTTTTCGTAGGCAGAATTAAGAGTAGTTATAGCTTCGACATATGTGGTACAGCCTTTAATAAAGTTAAATATTGATGGTGAAATATGATTAACTAGGAGTATATACTTAAGAGTATCATCGGCAGTAGCAGCTTCCAGTGTAATAAAATTCTCGATTGAGTATTTCCAGTGGGCCCACTTCAAATCCGAACCAGATATTGCAGGCTCTACATCGAAACGTTCCGGGCGTAGGTAGCGTGACATTGATGAAGATAATTTTTCCTTTTCTTTAGACATGATCGTAGATTTATGCAGAATAAATTGATAAATAAAACATACCAAACAATATTGGCTTTATTCTGCATAAATAAAGTATGACAATAGGTAATTGACGACAATGTCAATTATAAAAGAAATAAGCTAAACTGAAAAGAGATCTTATATACATCAATGATAGATACTTACTAACTAGATATCAAGTGGTTCTTGTAAATCAAATAAATAGCAAATGTACTTTTTACATTTCAATACAAACAAAGTGAATTTACCAAGTTCAAATGGCAAAAGCAAACCCACTGATTCTCAAACAAAAAGTTCCCGATTATATCGTTACGCGGCACTTTGAAAACGAATCCCGCCCACGCCTTGTTACCTAGGTATGTCAATTCAGCAAGAATGAACCTTGCGATAATTTATCCTGAAACCCTTAGTGACGTGTTATATCCTAGCTTGTATTTTTGAATTTATTTCTTTTTAGGTGTGCATTTTTGCAAGCCACGATTTTTTTAAATATTTTATAGGTACGTGTGAAGTTTAAATTGTCCTTTATATTTATTATGTCCTTTATATTTCGCCCGTATGAATTTCGGTTTCTATATATGAGTAGGATTCGAGGATATCGGATGGTGGGGATGTCTCCTCCTTCATCCACCACTGTCTCTAATATTAAAGGATAGTGTTTATTGAAAGGGACCTACTTAGTGTCAGTAATAAACTGTAATTGGAAACTTTAAACTGTTTAATTTAGTAGCTGCTGCAATTTGTATTTATTTTAGAAATGCAGCCAGTATTCTTGGCACCATTACACGCGGGCAAGACTTGTATTTGGCATACTTAGTAATTGGAATAGGCAAGCGATCAGTTTCATTTTAATATTTCAATAATTAAAGTAAATCTTAAAGTACAGTGGATCGACGATATACAGCGAGTGGCGGGAAGCAGCTTGGATAAGATGGTAGAGAACAGTGGTGCGAGCTTGGGAACGCCTATGTCCAACGTTTATTCCGTATTCTGAGGTACAACAGTGGATATCCGCAGGCTGAGATGATGATGATTATTTACTAACATTTTTTTTTAATTTTTTATAATTTCTTCTCATTTGTATCTTCTGCGAGAGTCACCTTGGTTGTTTTTGTAGCTACAGGAAATCCATCTGCAAATAAAAACAGGTATTTGAGATTTTGATTTGTGTAAAAGGTAAAATGAAACAGTGCAATTTCACAACAACTGTTGGTAGTATTCATCTTACCTTTACCATCAACTATTTCAGTTACTTCTTCAACTGTAGTACCATTAGGATAAATTGTTGTCTTCATCTCTTTCCTCACTCGTGGCGCAGTAGGATACATAAAGAATAATAAATTATAATGTCCGTCATTTTTAAGTTGGTCCCAAAAGTCTTTATCTTGGTACCAAATTCCAGAATAATCTACGTCTACTAGGCTTGCTGATAGAGATCTTGGTTGACCTGTAATTTAATCAGTAGCAATTTATTTCAAACATATTATATTTAGGAACTTAAAATATTCAAGTTAATAAAGAATGTTCATTTCTTGATAATTATGTTACATAATTATGTGTCTATGTACTAAGTTCGGCTGCATATTATTGGAGCTAAAATTTGAAGACAGAATAAATAAGACGCGTAGTTCATAATTGTTACCACTTACTTGATGGTGTATTGGAAATGTTTGTGTTATCTTGGCTATTACTATTATTTCCTTCTGAAAATGGCCTTGAATGTGATGGACCAGGTGTACTGTTTTTCAAAGTTGTGTTTTTACTGTTAACAGTGTTGTTTTGTGGTACTGTTACTGAAGGTGTCGGTACAGCAAAATCTGCCTTCGACACTGTTTCTGAACGATTCGTCTTCTGAGATGCTATTGATTCATATTGCACTGTTTCAGCAAGATTTGTCACATTAGAGCTATTTGTTGGTACGTTGTTCTTGGAATACATTGATTGCTCTTCTTTATTTTTTTCGTCATTCATTACTTCAGGCGCTAAGGTTTCCTTCCGTAGAATTACTGGTGATCCGATGTCAGGTCGACTTAATTCAACATCTGTATTATTTGGCGCTTCGAGCATTATTTCTCCATTGCCTTCCTGGTTTAATATTTTTGGTCTTATTTCAGATACATTTGTATTATATTTACTTAAATCCGAATATTTAACCATTACATAATTAGGATATCCAACGGAAACCTTCTCTAAGTCGTCGGTATATTCGACTGTTCCATCAGGATGTATTATCGTGTAACGTTTTAGCTTTTTATCGGATGCGTAAATATTATGTACTTGCTTTGCCTTATTTAAAATATACTGTATAGAGTTATCTGAAATATAAAGGTAATTATAGTCTTAGATTTACCTAAAAATATGTAAAATATGCCTATAATATCCTATATGGATGTGCTAGATTCATGGCATATAAAATTTCCGCAGATGGATTTTGAAAACAGGTTTGAATAGATTTTGTAATTCTAAAACGATCAATATTCTTTGAATCTTTTTTATTCGTACCTTTATTCAAATTTAAATCTGTTGATATTCGCAATTCTGGCTTTGTAGGACTCCCAATTGAAGTTTGTCCAAAAAATGACTTTATATTCTCCAAAGTTATTCCTTGTAAGTCTAATCGTATATCTGCTTCTGGTTTCAAGGGCTGTTGTTTTATGCTTGGTCGGTTCTTGTAATCATAGTCAACTCTTCTGTTTGAATTTAAATTTTCATAAGTATTTGATGAAAATATGTTGCCTCTTGGCAAATTTGCCGTTTGACGGAGAATTTGGCGGTCTTTATTGAGTTGATTTGATATGGACTCTTCATTGTGCAAGCTTTTACTTTGTCCATTACTCAAATTCTGTGGTAAAGTACTCGTACGCATTGACTCTATTGGATGTTGCACGGAAAGTGATCCTTTTTCATCCCATTTTGAAGGCAAACCTTGTTGTCCTAATGTAATATCTTTGGTCAAGGGAAATTTATCTTTACCTCTTTCTTGATTATTTGGGATACTCTCAGGAACTTCTCGTCGTTGTGAGTAAAGGTTACTTGGCATATCCTTTGAATAATTTTGAGTATCTAGTGCACCATCTGATATGCGAAAATTAATTTTCTTAGCACTTGTAGGTTTCTCGGAAAATACAACTGGTTCATTATTTCGGTACGGCAATGTTACTGAAATTACGATACAGTTTGAGAAATACTTATTTGAAATGGTAATATTGCCAATACATAGGTACAAAACACATCACAAGTATTAAATAAAAAATAAACTTTAAATGAAAATTATTTTTGTTTTTCTATCTTAACTTTTAGCCAAGGTGACTAACTGCCAGCTTGAACATAATCACTATACTTTTCTAAATGCTATCGAAAAGGACATGAGTCCGCAGGCGCCAAGTCTTAGGTAAGAGTCGTAGATAACTCCAAAAGGCACAAAATATATCAATTGAGTTTAATATACCCTACTGAATTTTCACTTTCAAAACATAAGGACGAATGATATTTTTGTATAGAAGACCAAAAGTTGAATTACCTTGAACAAAAAAAAATAAGAGCAATTAGGTATAGGTAGGTACACTTACCTCCAGTGTGCACGTATAAAACAACACAGAACACACTAAAAAACTTCATATTCGCCCACCGTTAATTAAACTCGTCCTATTCTAAAAGTTACAAAGAGAGTCGTGTTATTATAAATTCACGTAGAGCAAATAGCACCGAAAAAGCTGTTCATACATTCCCATTGTTTACCTTCTACGTTATTGCCTGAATTTTAATGTGTGCAAATAAACGTAGGTAAGTTGAACCTTACATTAGATATTATATACGTACTATGCTTGAAATATTCTTTGTTATAATAAGTACCAATTTCAATTGAAATCAAATTAATAATCAGGTTTTTCCCGCGCCTTCGTCAACGTGGATTTCAGTTTTTTAAGACCACACCAAAAAAACTATTAGATTAATTAGCAACTATTATGATTATTTTTTATCACGTGTGAGCAAGTAACGCCATTTGCACTTAACCATTTTTAGCTGTTACTTATACGTATTACTATAAAAAAATACCTTTCAATTTTACGAACGAGTTTTTTATTTCCATTGAATCACCCGGGCGAAATAAGAACAAATTATTTGAGTGGTACTTTATAAATTTTTTAGTAGGAAAAATTATGATAATAATGTCTGTTAAACATATTGTACCTATTACGATCGAAATATTTATATTTATCGACATGCTTCAATTTATCTACTAAATAGATCAAAGTATTGACTAGGTAGTAAGTATACCTACTTACATATTATATTACGTTGCCGCAAAAAATCAAGGAAAACTGTGATCCCTGCGATGATGAAGCTATTTAAAGGCAAAAGCGATTACGGTTCCCACCTACTATCGTTTCCTTGACGGAGATGAAAAAGGAAATGATGCTTGAATAAAAAGCAGCAATTTCGCATTTTAAGAGATGGCGGCCAAATTTAATCGCAGAAAGAAAGGTGGTTTGCAGATTTTATCCTGAACAGCCTAGCAATACTCTTATGATATGGACTATGGAAATTCTACTCTAGTACTTTGATGCTCTTAATTTTCCACTAGGTTTTGAGGTTGTCTGGAGAGATTTGTAAATTTTCCTTTGGTGTATTTACAAAAGACCTCGTGTTTTGACACCGAATATAACAAGCATGAAGATGTTTACCTAACACTAAATGTAATATATAGCAGACGTGGCTTTAAGTTAAAAAAAAACTAAGGAAAAGACAGTGCAATGTGCATAATAATATAATAATACTAACATTGTTGGTTTGTTAGTTGGTTTACCCACCAATCTGCACGATGCATTGGAATAAAAGATCGACACGAGACTTTAACTAACCATCATATTATTGTCATATTTATATAACTAAGTACTTGAATATTATGTAACTTATTATGTAATCCGTATTCTGTGCTTGTGCTACTTTTCAACCGACTTCAAAAAAGGAGGAGATTCGACTGTTTCTTTAAGTAGGTATTTCTTACCTGTATGCTTAAAAATCTTTCAATTAGGTGAATAATGAGTATAGAATATTTAGTTAAATATTCACTTTAAAAATTAATAGTTCATTAAAAATTAAACAAATATTTAAGAGGTCTCAAATACAAGTGGACAGGGGGGCTTTAATACTATTGAATATTGGTACGGAGCCCGAATTGCTCTAGACTAATTATTTTATTGGAAAAGAGGGTAGTTTGATGATAGTCGGAGTGCTTTTTTTAAATCTTGTATTATCATCTCGGAAAATTGTAACTTCACGGCTTTCGTGGCATTTATAAAAAAAACGAAATCCACACGGATGAGGCTGAGGACTACAACTAGTGTTACGATACAAACTAGTGTTACACAAATCACATCCTCGCTGAAATACGCTAATATGTTCAGTTTGTTTGTTTTCTTACATCAATAAAGAAGTCATTCCGTGCTTACGTGCTGCATTGACGAGTCAACATGATGCTCATACGCATTACTATTTTATTACTAGTCGGTTCTCCGAGTATTACGACAGGTGAGCAAACCTGTTTTTTGTTTTATTTCTAGATATTAATTAGGTGCTTAAATTATAAATAATAACTACCCATTTATTTTAGCATTAGGTTATTATTTATGTATGGCTCTAGAGTTCATACAAAAACGTTGGAACTTTGGAAGGTAGAGATTTTTTTGAGCATTTTCACTTTTTTGTATCGTGAAAATCCTTATCCCGCCCAGTAAATAAAATGGTCAAATTGGTAATAAGTTTCAAATTATAATAATAGTAGTATACCAGTGGTACTTACTTATAATAATAATAAATAATAATAATTTGAAATCCAATCCAATTTTGTCCAATCTATCATTTATTCATCATAATACCTACCAACGTATATCAGACAGTGTCATTAACTCTAATCAAGTATTCCTATGAATCTATTATACCTATTACCTATGAACTCATAAAATTACATTCTTGTAGTTAATATAATATTATGTTCTTCCAAAATAATGGCTAATAATTCTCGTATTTGTTCTCCCAAGAGCTACATAGTGTTAAATTGCTAATTCTGTTGCGCACAATCTGTAAATTTTACTAATTTGACACGTCTGAATACCATTTGCTCATATATCAATTTTAAAAGAACCGAGAAAATGCCGCTGGAAGTGTTATGAATGATGTAATATATACCTACCTACCCAGATAAATGAACTTGACGGAGGTAATAATACGGGAAATACTTGAGTATTTCCCGTATTATTTCCCGTACCTACTCCGTACTACTTCCAGAAGACACGTAGGTACCTATTATAGAAGGAAACAGATACAACCACGATTCACATAGAGCAGACCTATGACTCGAACAAAATTCCGCTCTAGAACTTCCTCTACCATCTATGATAATAATAATAAAACTACCTTTACAATTTACCTGCAGCCCTAGCTATTACCCGCGGCTGCGCTAGCGTCAATTACAGTTTTTTTAAATCTCTAATTATAATATTTTATTCTGTCACCAGGCTTGTTGGTAGGTTGTTATAGCGGCAACAGAAATACATCAACTGTGAAATTTTCTTCTATCTCGGTTCATGAGATACAGTATGGTGACAGACGGATAGCGCCGGGAGCCTTAATAAAAGGGTCTCAAATTACCGCTTTTACGCTTTACCCTTTAGGTACGGAACCCAGAATCCTAGAAATCGTGGACAGTGGAGAAAAGAATGTATTACATTACTGAAAAACTTAGAAAAGTACCTTTATTTTATATTTTTTAGCTGAGTTAGTGTGCGGAAAAGGCGAGATTCTGGACGAGTGTCCCGTTGACTGCCCCTACGACTATTGTCCTGAATACGAACACCAGGACAAAATACCATGCCCTAAGCCAACGGAGTGCCCACCAGCAAAATGCAAGTGTGGCTTCAACTACAGGAGGACTACCAATGGCACTTGCATCCCTACTACTGACTGCTGTAAGTCAATTTTAACCTGTCTCTACATTATTATCAGGTGCTTATAAAAATCTGTGATAACGACTGTTCCTGTTCCCAGTAGAACATTAAAATCTTAATTAACGAACTGACGAATAGGCGAAAACTAACTTATGCTTATGTGGATTTAAATTATAGAGAAATCCACAAGCTAAAGGTACTATGATAACAAAAATCACAAACAAATGCTATTTAAGTGACAGTGAGGAAATATTAGTGCAGGTTTCCTGGCCTGCAAGGCGTTGACACCTAAGGCTGCAGTTTGAAACGATTTTCTTCCACGTTTCAAACTGCACGTGCGTACGCTAAGGCATGTGGAACTGTGTTCTTGTTGTGTTCCAGCTTCTGTGTTCCCAGCCAAGTACAACCTGGGTGGCTTCAAGAGAAGAGTGAATAGGCATTTTCTAGGCAAGCGCGCTCCATCCTAGGACTCATCATTTCTGTCCATCAGACTATCATGATTGTAGTCAAGCGCAAGCCTATCTTCAGTAAACAAAGGGCTAATTTGACCGGGCTTGCATGTTATTTTTCAGCTCCTTTCGAATGTAGCCGCCAGAACGAAGTGTACCAGCCATGCCCCTCGTACTGTCTGTCGGACGACTGTAGCTACGCGTCTGCGTCGGGTGGCTGCCCTTATTGGCTGTTAATTGTGGTGTACTGCAGCCCGCAATGCAAATGCGCGGACGGGTACTGGAGGAAAGATGGAGTTTGCGTACCTTATGACGAATGCCGTGAGTTGCTTCACCTTCCCATCTCTATACATCTAGTTAGTAAGTAGCTGAAGTATCAGATTGAAACTTACCGACCGGACGACCGAATAACGTAACGGTAGCGAACCTGCCGTCTACGTCGGAGGTCGTGGGTTCGATTCCCACTACTGGTGAAATGTTTGTGGTGATGAGCGTGGTATCTTCCAATGTCTCGGTATTTTTCTATATAATATTATATGTATGTATATAAAATATTATGTATATGCATATATCGCTTCCGCTGTGTGATTCTGTTGTCTAAAATAACGTCTATTTTTTACTTCTACTAACCGATTTATGAAGAACAGAAAAACATATTATGTGAAAGACAACTTTGGCACTCTGAGCTCCAATAGCAGTAAAATTGTCAGTTCGCGATTGGTTCGCGAAAATAGTACATTGTTACCCTAGGGATGAAAGTAACTTATTTAGTCCCGAGACGGGATTTGGCGCCCGAGCGTAGCGAGGGGGCCTATAGTTCGAGGGACTAAATAAGTCTTTATCCCGAGGTAAACACTGTGCTTTTCATTACGAATATAAGGAAAGTCAAAATAAAAAAAAAATTAGCTAAAGAAAATTGAATAATTGTGTCAATAAAAATCATTGTTAAACAGAAGCCTAAACAAAACTCTACAACTCGAAAAACAAATGAAGATCGGATTGCCGCTTGCCACTTTCCCGCCTTTTTTTTTCTTTGGCCTAGCCGGCGGGCTATGCATTTAGCTTTTTAATAGTCAAGTATTGTCTATGATTGTCTATGAATGTCTATGAATCAGTTGTCTTTACTTTATGAATAAAGGGTATCTTTCTTCTTGTCTATGGATGCACTCGGGTATGTTGTGTTTCATTTGAACTCCAATAAAAATGTGACAACTAGTTTTTTTTAATTATTTGACAGCTGTCAGTTGAAAACGATTCTCCCTAGGGCTGCAAAGTATTACTTTCAACCCGCTTCTCAGGCAACTTCAGACCTACTTTCCGTGTATGAGTGATGAAAAATATGGTTACTTACTTAGTTATATCTACCTAATACCTGATTCTTAGTGTTTTAACAACCAAGTAAAACTGCTCCAAGTTAATCTACTTGCACGTATCTGCCACGTATGTTCTGATGGTCTGCGGGATGCGGGGCGGGTGATACGATTGGCTATATGATACGGCAGCGCTGTCAGGGGACAGTGACAGAACAGTCTGATTGGTTGAACAGCTCCCGCCCCGCGTCCCGCAGACCATCAGGAGGGTCAAGTTTGTAGTTGTTTACCTATAGCTCCCAAATGTATCTAATAACTATAACACAGTTACTCGTCAATCAGCTCTTGCCTCTTTGCTAGTTGACACGAGATGCGAGCAGTAACTTCCATAGGTCTCACCTTGGTAATCTATTTACTTATTAAATATCTCCAAGATATGCCCAACTCTTCACACACTAACTAATAATGAAAGATATATTTTTAGTGGTAAAATTCATAATAATAACTAGAATACTTTCATTCTTTTTCAGCGAACGTCACAGAAAACAGCTGAAGCCAAGACAACCGCTAAGTTGCGCGGGATTTACGCTACGAAAAATGACAGGAACATTCAAGATTTATTATATATGGGGTATTTAGGATAGACGAGTAGATATACCTACTATTAGTATGTGTCGCTTATCCTAAAGACCTGCGTGTATAAACGAAACCCAACATTAATTTAGATAGGTATATTATAAGTCAAAGTCAAAAATGCTACCTAAGTATCCGAAAATAATAATATGATTATTAAATAATAATTACTGTCCAACAGTTCTATTAATTATGTGTGATACGATATGATGTAATTACGTAAGGATGATAAATAGCAATTACGCATTATCACGTAGTTAGAGGTATTATCAACAACCAAAGTTCCAATCTAAAGTTTTCAACCAGTGCGTTCTTCCCGTCCTCACGTATGGCGCTGAAACGTGGACACTGATCTACAAATTCAAAGTCGCGCAGCGGGCCATGGAGAGGGCTATGTTAGGAGTTTCCCTGAGGGATAGAATCCGAAATGAGGAGATCCGCAGGAGAACCAAGGTCACTGACATAGCCCAAACCATTAGCAAGCTGAAGTGGCAGTGGGCAGGTCACGCGTGTCGCAGGGGCGATGGCCGGTGGAGCCGAAAAGTCCTGGAGTGGAGACCGCGTACAAGTAAGCGTAGCGTGGGGCGTCCTCCAGCTCGTTGGACCGACGACATTAAGCGGGTGGCGGGAAGCGGCTGGATGAGGAAGGCTGAGGACAGGGTGTGGTGGCGCTCACTTGGGAAGGCCTATGTTCAACAGTGGACGTCCGCAGGCTGAAATGATGATGATGATGATGATGATGAGAGGTATTATAATTCGATTTTTTATAGGTTCCGAAAAAGGCATAGTACCTATTAATTGTTGCATAAATTTCTTCATAAGATTTTTATCAACTAACAGGAAAATTAGATAATTAAAACACTCTCACCCAAAACGCATACATATACCGCCCTCCGTTATATCGTGGGCAAAATGGAAAATAAATTGATCCCAGCCCCCTAAACCAAGTGACAAATCGAATAGAAATGGAACAAAATTAAAAAAAAATGTATGCGAAGTGGCGAACTATCGCTATTTTGACACGCTCAGCTGAGTGTCACAGAACGTCAAATCACTTTCTTTTTTTGTTCCATTTCTATACGTCGTAACGCCTAATTACCAACCTACTCTATGGTAACGGATCGCTATTTGTCACTTGGCTCAGGGGGCTGTGCAGAGATTGATAGATGTATATTATGTTCGGAATGGATTTTATTAATATGAAAGTATTTATATCCATACTCGTAATTATGTGTGTTTTCCAGCATCGAAATATGAAGTAGTAAGTACCTACCTACCGACTTGAAAACAACAGCTATCCATCTATTCCAGTGGTTCCCAAAGTGGTCCAGGTGGACTCCTACAGTTCCATCGGAAACTCGACATGACGTGTTAAATACGTTATTGGCGTAAAACAAAAATCTGGCTTCAAAATTTGTAATTGGGTGTCTTCGAAATTTTACTAAGGGGCGATTTTTCAATCGTTAGCTGATAAGCTATCTGAGGAATAAATTTGAAACATATGCCACACAAAAGCTGTCAAAACGTCATATTTATTCCTCAGTTAACGTTTATCTGTCTATTGAAAAACGGTCCCTAAGTCGGAGATAGACACAGGAGATAGTTTCCGTTTCATCCTCAGTTCACAGATAAATTCGTGGCACTACCTATATACCGTGGTGGATCTGAAATACTGAATCTGAATTCCTCCTCTCTATAACCTGTGTTCATCATATTATTATATACTTTAAGACATCTAAAACAAAACCGGAAGATGCTACTTCTACCTACCTCACTGATCCGTATTACTATACGCTTGATCAAACATTCAACACAATGGACGATTTATTTCTCGGGCCAATTTGAAGCGCCCCCCTATAGAGTCCACGTTAATAAATTGTCAATTTTGGTGGTAGTGACCATCGTTTTGAATGTCATTTTATTTTATTTCCATGGCCGCTCAGCTCACACCAGGTTACGCAACAATCAGCGCCAAAATGCGACACAGCAGCAATCAGCGACAATTTTATTAATTACTAGCTGACCGGGCAAACTTCGTTTTGCCGTTTAGGGATATAAAATATAGATAACAACCCGCTCCCAAACCCAGAGAATATACACTGAAAATTTCATAACGATCGGTCCAGCCGTTTCGGAGGAGTTTGGTAACAAAGAAAATCGAGAGAATTTTATATATTAGACTAGCTGACCGGGCAAACTTCGTTTTGCCGTTTAGGGACATCAAATATAGATAACAACCCGCTCCCGGAGCCAGTGATCACACCATGAAAGTTTCATAACGATCGGTCCAGCCGTCTCGGAGGAGTTTGGTTACAAAGGAAATCGAGAGAATTATTATATTACTAGCTGACCGGGCAAACGTTGTTTTGCCGTTTACGGTTATTATAAAAAATAGATAATGACCTGCTCTCAGACCTAGTGATCATACACTGAAAATTTCATAACGATCGGTCCAGCCGTTTCGGAGGAGTTTGGTTACAAAGAGAATCGAGAGAATTTTATTTATTAGATGGAAACTCCTCCGAAACGGCTAGACCGATCGTCAGTGTAGGTATATTCTCTGGGTCTGGGAGCAGGTTGTTATCTATTTTTTATGTCCCTAAGTGAGAATTTTTTAAGGCAAAACAACGTTTGCCGGGTCAGCTAGTAATTTATAATAATGTGCGCGACAAATGGATGAATAACTCAATAACACGCCAACCGATATCGATGATTCTTTTTTAGGGTTCCTTAACTCTAAAGAAAAAAAAACGGAACCCTTCTAAGATCACGTTGTTGTCCGTCGAAAAAGTAAGAATCACTTTTCTTACCAAATCTCCAACTGAACTTTGTTTTCTGAGGTTAATATTGTTAATACCAAAAAAAACTATTACTTACTAGATCTCGTTCAAACCAATTTTCGGTGAAATTTTGCATGGCAATGTACATGATACATTTTTTTTAGTTTTATCATTATCGTATTTTAGAAGTTACAGGGGAGGGAGGAGGAGGACACACATTATACCACTTTGGAAGTGTCTCTCGCGCAAACTATTCAGTTTCGAAACCTCAATAAGATATTAGAAACCTCAATATAATTTTTGAATACCTATCCATAGATATGGATATACCTAAAATTTGAGTTTCAGTTCTAAGTATGGGGAACCAAAAACACCTGTTGTTTTTTCCATTTTTGATTTGAAAAGCGTAATGCGATTCACGAAATACATTTACTTACCAAGTTTCAACAGCACCTATATTCTTATAGATTCGGAAAAAAGTGGCTGTGAGTTGTGACGTACGGACGGGCAGACCGACAGACAAAGAGACATCACGAATCTATAAGGGATCCGTTTTTTGCCATTAGGCTACGGAACCCTAAAACCGCCAACGGAATAGGTTCTACTTACCTACATGGTATCCACCTGTGGAAACACCTGCCATTTTGTCCAAATGTGAATAACTATTTTTAAAATGTATTTGCACACTCTACTGATTAAAGAGTAGGTAAGTACCTATATAAAGATTATGTTTAAATAAAAAAAATATTAGTTAAACCAGTATTATCACCACTTCAGGTCGTGAGACATAATATATTAGTTAAACCAGTATCATTATAACAAGTCGTGCAATCGCTAGAAGATGACGCATTTCTTGATCGTAACGTTTATCGTAGCTACGAGAATTTTCCTCATACGTTCAGAAGGTAGCTACTTTTATAACTATTTTTGGTACTATGAAACATTTCACAAATTATATCAGCTAGGTACTATAGTGGACGTTTGTGGACCCGTGAATTTAGATTTTTCATGCGGCAATAACCGTGGATTTTTTTGGAATAAAAAGTAGCCTTGTTAATGCAGAGTCCAGAGGCACAGTTTATCTCCTTTTCAAATGTCAGCCAAATCACTTCAGCAGTTTTGGCGTGAAACAAACTTTTGTCTTTATAAATTAGTGTAATATTTTTCGCTATGTGTAGAGGACATACTTACATTAACAATAAAATAATTTATTTGAATTTATATTAATGGGTTTAATATTGGGTACCTAGCTACGAGTATATCAAGGTGGTTCGGCCAAACTATCCAGCGAAATTCAATTTCATTTCGTTTTTGGCAAATATTAGACAAACTACACACTGTATAATTTTTGCGAGCATAACAAGTTTATTCATCTGAATTTGTTGCATAAAAACATTGCTCAAAAAATCCTAGGTATTCACCCCATTTTGTTTCCCGAAAGATTATTTTTAATACATTTGCTCAAAAAGTTGACATTTCCATGTGTGTTTAGCGTGCGCAAAGTTATTCTTTTCCGCACTAGTGCTTTTGTGTTTTCCTCCTACGCGGCACCGGAGCGGGCGTACCAGGAGCGCATAAACACGAACACGACATGCAAACACGGAGCAGGCAAACACGTAAAATCAATATTTTTTTTTCGCAAATGTATTAAAAAACGTCATTCAATGCACGTGCGGAATTGTCATTTTTACTCGTCCTTATAGTTGACCCTCGCCTTCGGCTTGGGTCAACAAACCGGGACTCGTAAAGAAATGACAAACTTTCCGCACTTATACACAGATTACCAGATTCAGCGCACGGAACTTCGGAGTGAGGCACGCAATAGTAATACAAACCAGAAAGTCGTATTCCTTTTGAGTTAGTACGCAGCGAACGGCTGACCGAGTCACTGCTGCGTAACTTGCGTAATGCTCAAAACTGCCAATTAATTAAAATGCCATCTTGTGCTATTAAACAGTGTAAAAGTTGTTCGCAAAAGTCAAGACGAAAAGAAGGAATATCTTTTCACAAGTAAGTTTAAGTGCTATGAAAATAAATTTATTTTATTTTTAAATATTGTGTTAGCTTCACGTTCGAAACGCCAAACCTCAGTGAGAGTCCATCAGTGTGACCAGTCTACATTGAAATTATTTTCCCTAGATGTAAGGTTAAAATTGTATGTGTAAAAAGTGGCCGCTGCCAAGGTCAGATTTCGATTTTGAAACAATTCGGTCCAATAACAAAAAAGTTCAAAATGGCGGCCACTTTTTTCAATTTTGACACCAGATTCTTACTCAATGCTTGCCGCCACGGTCAGATTTCGATTTTGAAACAATTCGGTCCAATAACAAAAAAGTTCAAAATGGCAGCCACTTTTTTAAAATTTTGACCACGGTTCTTTCTCCATACACAGACCGTCACTTACCAGTTAGACTACAATCAAAAGAAATGACTGTCTTCAATATGTATGATGTAGATAATATTATAAATTCAAATGGAACCGAAGACCGTCACTCACCATCAAAAACAAATACCGTCTTCAATCTGCAGAACAACAGGCGAAGCTGTTTCCCCGTTTTATATCATCGCGGGCAGCGAGACGGCGTCGGAGGTTAAAAATATACTTAGGTACTAATCACTCTTTACTAAGGAAATTGTACCTATAATACTATATCGTAGTGGGAGTTTTTTCCTGCCACTTAAGCTAGCAACATTATCAGGCTTGCGTTAGACAGTGATCGGACCGATAGCCGTGTGTGCACGCACACATACAAAAATACCGTGCGTCACTTGCTGCTTCCGAAGTGTGTATCTGGTAATCTGTGCACTTATATTGAAATGTACTATTTCGGCAGGTTCTCAGATTTGAAGCTATTGAGAACCATTATGAAGTACCTAAATGAGTATTTTGGAGCAAAGTAGTGTTGCCCAAATGCAAGAACAAGACGAGACTCAGTCAGTCTTGGTCTTGGTCTTGCGTCAGTACATCTGGTCTTGGTCTTGGTCTTGGTCTTGCACTCCGAGTCTTGGTCTTGGTCTTGTTCTTGCAGCAAGAGTCTCGCAAGTCTCGCAATTACCTATTAGCCTATTGCTATTTATTAAACGGTAATTTAGATGTGAGAACAATGTAATATTTTGAGTTTTTTTTGTATTTTGGTTTTCATTCATTTTGCGTTTGCATTAACATAGCTTTTTTTTTACTCACTACAAGTTGGTACTTGACTGCGATCTCACCTGATGGTAAGTGACGATGCTGCCGAAGATGTTATCGTACTAACTTGGACGGGGTAAGCAAACCCTAACGGATTCTAAACAGCATCACGCCGGAACGCTAAATCGCTTCACGGTGCGTCTTTGCTGGTAGGGTGGTAACTAGCCACGGCCGAAGCCTCCCACCAGACCAAACCTGAGCCAAATTAGAAATTATAGGGACAATTCTTTATAACATCTTCGGCTGCATCGTAACTTACCATCAGGTGAGATCACAGTCAAGTACTTTCTTGTAGTGTGCAAAAAAAACTGAGGTCGGCCCGCGAAATTCAAATTTTATTTTGTTTTTCGCAAATATTTAACTAGTACAATGAATAATTAGGCTAATGGCATTCATTTTGCGAAAATAGCAATATCATCTTTACAAGTTTATATACAAATCTTTACGAAAAACAAAATAAAATTTGAATTTCGCGGGCAGAGGGTGCGATTTCACGTTAACCGCAAGACGCAAGAGTCTCGCAGGCTTAGTATTGTTCTTGTTAAAATCTTGCACTGCCAGTCTTGTTCTTGGTCTTGCTAAAATTAGGCAGTCTTGGTCTTGGTCTTGGTCTTGCAAAAATGCAAGAACAAGACCAAGACTGCAAGACCAAGACTGATTTTGGGCAACACTAGAGCAAAGTGTAGACTAAAAACGTAGATGGATAAATATTAGAGCTCGCAAAACTTATTGCCTATGATGTATTATAATCAGACTACTTTTTGTGAAAAACTAAATAAAATTTAAACTTTCACACTCAGATGTTCACTGTCCAAATAGGCATGACGACAGTATCAAAAAATAGTCGATTTAATGTTTTCACGGATATGTTTAATACAATTAAAATATCGGTTTATTTTTATTTAATAAAATAAGATTATTAAGATTTTCAATAAAATAAAACAATGAAATATGTACTGCAGTCGGCCATTTTGACTTAAACACCGATCACAGCTCATGACGTCACGCTTATGTAAACTTCACCTTATTTGTGTTTTTTTGTTGTGAATTAACTACGCATGTTTTGGATTGACTTTAATCTTTTACGTGTTTTATTGACTGGACTATTAATTATTTAAATTTAATATTCATAATATAAAGTCATTCCTTGCTCTGTGATATTCATCGTATGCATAGACACACTGACATGTTTACCTAACGTGACGTCAGAGCTGGCGCCATGACATCTGAGCTGTTTTCGCGCCGTATTTAAAAAATATTAGAAAACCGAAATAAATGTTTCTTCGTGTAAACCTACATTATGGAAGAGGATTTCAAAATCTTTCGTCACGCCTATTGAGTTGCATATCCCAAATACACTAACTAAACTTAGATGTTCTAAGGTCATTTCTCTTCTTCAAAAAAGTTTTTGCCATATAGAAGTTGATTGCGGGCCCGGCCAGGTTGCAAGGGAGCCTGGGACAGATTGCAAAGCCGACTGCTGCCCTGTTCCTCAAGGCGAAGTCTCACCATGTGAGGGTTGCTTGTCGCCTTGCAAGTGCGCGAACCTACAACAGGTGTATGCTCTAAACAACACATGCATATTCGCGAGAGATTGTCGTAAGTTACTTATTACACAATGTTTTAATAAATAATAAAAAATGTTTTGATTAATCATGAAAAATGATTTTTAGGGTTCCGTACCCAAATGGTAAAAACAGCACTCTATTACTCAGAACTTTACCGTCCGTCCGTCCGTCCTTCTGTCACCAGGTTGTATTTCCTGAACTGTGATAGTGAGACAGCTGAAATTTTTACAGTTGATGTATTTCTGTTGCCGCTATAACAACAAATACTAAAAAACAGAATAAAATAATTATGTAAAGGCAGCATCCTATACAACAAATTTGATTTTTTTGCTCGTTTAAGCGCGATATTGTTAATAATGGGAATAGGTAGATGCTTGAAATACTCACTGAATTTATATTTATAATAAGTTATATTATAAAATAAAACAAAATATTTAATAGAGACTCCCATACAACAAACGTAATTTATAAACGTTTTAATAGATCATTGTACGGAACCCTTCGTGCACGGATTTGACTTGTACTTGGCCGCTTTACTGTGATGCTTTAAATATTTTTCGCAGCTCCGATACCGTGTGGACGTAAGGAAGTATTTAGCCCCTGCCCTAACACCTTCTGTTCAGAGTTGTGTTCCAATGCCTAGCCCCCAACAGCTAGTGGCCAACGTTGCAGAAGTCCTTTTGTCTCTGGCCCGGGAACAGTTGTACGGAACTCTTCATGCACGAATTTGACCCGTACTTATCCGCTTTACTGTGATCTGTGATGCTTTAAATATTTTTCGCAGCTCCGATACCGTTTGGACGTAAGGAAGTGTTTAGCCCCTGCCATATCACCTTCTGTTCAGAGTTGTGTTCCATTGCCTAGCCCCCAACAGCTAGTGGCCAACGTTGCAGAAGTCCTTGTCTCTGGCCCAGGAACAGTTGTACGGAACCCTTCGTGCACGAATTTGACCCGTACTTATCCGCTTTACTGTGATCTGTGATGCTTTAAATATTTTTCGCAGCTCCGATACCGTGTGGACGTAAGGAAGTGTTTAGCCCCTGCCCTATCACCTTCTGTTCAGAGTTGTGTTCCATTGCCTAGCCCCCAACAGCTAGTGGCCAACGTTGCAGGAGTCCTTTTGTCTCTGGCCCGGGAACAGTTGTACGGAACCCTTCATGCACGAATTTGACCCGTACTTATCCGCTTTACTGTGATGCTTTAAATATTTTTCGCAGCTCCGATACCGTGTGGACGTAAGGAAGTGTTTAGCCCTGCCCTAACACCTTCTGTTCAGAGTTGTGTTCCAATGCCTAGCCCCCAACAGCTAGTGGCCAACGTTGCAGAAGTCCTTTTGTCTCTGGCCCGGGAACAGTTGTACGGAACTCTTCATGCACGAATTTGACCCGTACTTATCCGCTTTACTGTGATGCTTTAAATATTTTTCGCAGCTCCGATACCGTGTGGACGTAAGGAAGTGTTTAGCCCTGCCCTAACACCTTCTGTTCAGAGTTGTGTTCCAATGCCTAGCCCCCAACAGCTAGTGGCCAACGTTGCAGAAGTCCTTTTGTCTCTGGCCCGGGAACAGTTGTACGGAACTCTTCATGCACGAATTTGACCCGTACTTATCCGCTTTACTGTGATGCTTTAAATATTTTTCGCAGCTCCGATACCGTGTCCACCTAACCAAAAGTATGACGGCTGCCCTAACACCTTCTGTTCAGAGTCGTGTTCCAATGCCCAGCCCCCAACAGCTAGCGGCCAACGTTGCAGAAATCGTTTTGGTTTTGGCCCGGGACCAGTTGTAATATGTCGACCAGCATGCACCTGCAAGATTGGGTATTTTAGGACCGATAAAGACGAATGCGTGTATTATACCAAGTGCCGTAAGTAATATTCAATGAATATCACAAACTTATAAATTATATATTACTAAGTCTGCCACCACCTTAAGAGGTTCGTCTAGCTGTAAGCTTTCATATAAAAAGCGATAACGTTTACCTACCCGAAAATGTACTCCGATTTTCATAATTTTTTGAAATGTTGCAGATACAATTAAATAACTATGCTCGTACATTTATGTTCCAGATACAATAAATAACTATGCTCGTACGTACGTTTTAGGTACTTTTTAAGAAATATTGCTGGTGTCAAAAATTATAAGCATCTAAATATCTATATTTTTTATCTAAAAATTTCATCGAGTGTTTTTATTTATTTTTATTTAAAATAACTTAAATACTGAAAAAAACATACGCGCGTAGATTTAGGTGTGCTGAATCTAATGAGACCAAAATTATCCAATTTGGTAAACGTTTCAGGGGGGGTAAAAACGTTATCACGCAATACTTCAACAATAAAATGTAGGCCTAGCTCATCTGTCCCTCCTGTATACCTCCTTGGCGCAGTGGCGGCGCGCTCGGATTCGAGTGGGAGGTCGCGGGTTCGATTCCCGCCACGGGCCACTTTGGAATTTTATAATTTATAAATTGGCTCAGGTCTGGTCTGGTGGGAGGCTTTGGCCGTGACTAGTTACCACCCTACAAGCAAAGACGCACCGCCAACCGATACAGCGTGCCGGTGCGATGCTTGTAGAAACCGTTGTGGTAAATTTACTTACCCTCCCAAGTTAGTACGATAACATCCCTAGCCTAAGGGCCTAAGGGCTGCATCATCACTTACCATCAGCACGGAACACTAAAATCATCAGGTGAGATCGCAGTCAAGTATCTTGTAAAGAGTAAAAAAAAATCGCAGTCTTGTAAAGAGTAAAAAAAAATCTGGACTTGCAACTTTCTCTATACGGGCATAGATATCATTTTTGAACACCTATTCGCGTCGCGCTTAGTCACTAGACGATCTTCTTAATAGGGTAGTTTACTCAAAACAAAATATTGACTTATTTAATTCATTTTTGAAACTATTGCTATAGCCTGACTGCTATTGCCATAGTAGCTTCGGGTGGCTTCATACAATTTTCGGTTTGCGAGAAAGGGATGAAAGACCCTTCCCGGCTCCCAGACACCAAAGAAACCTCCGTTGTCGGATTAGAATTTATTTTTAATGTATGTCATTATTTGTAACCTATTTTACAACAAAGCATTAAAATTTTTTTAGTAAACTACCGCATTGCCGACGCCGGACAAAAACTTCATTTTGGCTGAAATTGAGTTTTTTCCGGAATGATGCGGGGAGGGGCATTCAGTATTTTGGCAGAGCAGGAAAAGCTTGGATGCCGTTATTTGTTTGAATTTATCGCTCAATTAATAGGGAATTTCATAATTCTAAATTGGCTCAGGTCTGGTCTGGTGGGAGGCTTCGGCCGTGGCCAGTTAGATACGCCCTGCCAGCAAAGACGCATCGCAAAGTGATTTAGCGTTCCGGTGCGATGCTGTGTAGAAACAATTAGGCGTGAGTTTGGAGGCATTAGAAGAAATCGGGTTTCGCCGGGAAAGTTTTTGAAGACTATAGGGGTTTTTAAAACTAGGGTCTTCTGAACTAGGGTAAATTCGGGGAAACCCGGACGCATGACAGTCCTAGGTTGGTCTTAGGCAGATTTGCTACCACAATTACATTATATTACTGAATATTATAATAGACCCTAGTGGAGTATAGATCTAGTGGAGTAATGCCGGCCATACACCATCCTTCCTATCGTCCAATCGGCATGCCTATTGGATGAGTTAGAACTGACCAATGACCATGTTTGGGCGTGGATGGCATGGTAGTTATACCTGGAATGATGGTGTATGACCAGCTTAATAGTTAGTATCTAGCGTGCTTAAACAGGGTAAAGACCAGGTAAGAAAGCTACTTATTTCATTCTACTCGTATAATACGATACTTACTTACCTACTGATTTTTTGCTTTTCCGAGAACATTTTGCCAGCGACAGAGGGTTAATTGAGTGTAACCATACTTAAGTTTTCTTATGGGTATCATTTAAGCTATCACCAATTTAATTAGTTTTGTGTTTCTTAAATAATAGGGTTTGTCCTCAAAATAGTAGATCTGTCACCAAAATGTAGTCACCAAACAATGCAAAATCAGTTCCACAATAAATCACCTAAAATCCTGAGATATAAGGTCTAGTACCAAATAAATGTTTTTGTATGTATTATAATAGGTGTGTCCTAATAAGTATTTAAGCAAACTAATTTAAAGAGATCACCAATAAATCATATTATGTTTATTATTTTTTTTATTTTTTGAGGTTATGTGTTAACTTTATATAAGAATTTACGACTATAGCCTAAGAAAAAGTGGGGGATCTAGGAAAACTCCTTAGCCGTCACCCTCTTCCCCTCCAAGAGCATGTCGACGGAGCCCCGCCAAGCGGGGCTCCTATTTCTGGGTGGTCAAAAAAGGAAAATAACCTTAACCTATTTACCTATAGGTGCACATGGGACCTAGGAAAACTCCTTAGCCGTCACCCTCTTCCCCTCCAAGAGCATGTCGACGGAGTCGCAGTCAGGGATCGATAATCGATTTATTTGGTGACAGATCTACCATTCTGAGCACAGAGCTATTATTTAAGTACAAAACTATTATTATATGAACGAAGTTTATATTCATGTAATGCAATATAATTTTATTGGTTATCGATCTCTTATATTTTACACATATATTAACATTAATTTGATAATTCATACCTGGGAACAATTTTTATTTATCTGAGAACGAAAATATTTCGTGGCGATAGATCTATTTATTAGGTGATACAACTTGATGACAAATATAAATTTTGGTGATAGAAAATATAGTTCCCTTTTCTTATTGCTATTTAATATTTTCATACAATGTACCTACAATCGGCAAAAGATGTGTAAGTAAGTAGGCCCGGTTTCCACCAAAGCGGAGCTGTGTTTGAGCAACCAATCAGATTTCGTCATTTTGACATCCGAGGGGAGAGGAGATGTCGAAATGACGACATCTGATTGGTTACTCAAACACAGCTCCGCTCCGCTTCGCTTTGGTGGAAACCGAGTCTACTTACTTAAATACATCTTTTGCCGATTGTAGGTAGTTAGGTACATTGTATGAAAATATTAAATAGCAATAAGAAAACTTTTTATGTCTATGTAGGAATACCTTTATTGCATAGTATAAAAAGTTTTTGTTTTTCAATTTTGTTATTTTCAGCTGGATACCAGACCCAGAGTAACTGTGATTAAGGCGATAAATAAGGCCCGGGACTACATTAATACTAACCTACTACCTAGTCGATGTTTGAGACAGGACCTAAGCGCAACTACCTGCTAGGTACCCTAACCTACCTATGTAGCTACATAAAAGTTGTGCTATGTTTAAGGAGACAACCTCTAGGAATAACCTCTATTCATAGATTTTGAAAATAATATAGTTTTTGTTAAAACTACCCCTTTTTTGCTGACCGTAATTTTTTTTGTCGAAACCTGTGAAAGCAGCAGCTCATTTCTCATTTTTGCGGCTACTTACAATGGCCGGTCTCAATCTACCCAGCATCTTATTATAACCAAGCATATTGTCTACGTTTTTAACCGACTTCAAAAAAAGGAGGAAGTTCTCAATTCGTCGGAATTTTTTTTTCACTAAGAAAATTCTAAAGCATACTTATATCTACTAGTTCACTGTAAATGAAGATTAAATTTTAAATCATAGAGGTCTAAGAGAGAGCCCTCGACTTCAAAAGTGCGGCAAAAAATACTTTGTCCAAATTGGCAAACCCGAGTTGTACTTAAATCTACGTTATGAATATTCAATAAATTGATCAGTTTAAGTAAATGTCGAACTAGATTTTTTTGTGTTTAAAATCAAATAGGTAGCTTTTAGCAATGAGTTTTATCTTCACGACGACGTAATAAACTGTGGTAATAAATGATTTAATAACCATTGTTTATTTTGGTTTTATTTGTATTTCTTTTTTCAACAAAGAATGATAAATTATATCAGTAACTATCTGGACACAATACCTACCTAATTGCTAAAAAAATACTATTGATTTTGATCTAAGTAGAAAAACCGGACTCCTGAGTTCTCTTGTTTTTGATAAGCTCATTGATGTCTGGGCCTACACAAATAGCGATTCTACGCGTGGTATAGAAATGGAACAAAATGCAAAAAATGTAGCGAACTATCGCTATTGTGTTACACTTAGTAGGTACCTACTTATCGCCATTTGTCACTTAGCTCATGTGGCAGATGTCATATTCGTGGTTAGATAATACGCGACTGCCCAAAAGAGGAGTGTAATGTTTTTAGGGATCATGTAAGTATGTATGTATAGGTGAGTTTTTTTAATCCAATATGAAAGGTGTACAAGTTGATCCCATGAGGTAAGATGATCGTTTTCGATTGGACACAAACGGCTAACGACATCTAGTTGATTTTTTTTGCAAAATGTTGCCTCGCATGCCTGCTAACTTCAATTCACAATGGCGGAGTAAGCCACACGTTGGTTTTTACGTAAGAAAATTAAAATTGTGTTCAGTTAATATAAGGTAAGATTGACTTTAAACCTATGTTACTTTTATGAAATAGTGTGAAATACAATAACTGTTGTTTTTAAGGCTTTGTAATATGCTTAACTTTGGATTCCGGGCAACGTTGAAATAGTGGCGTGGCTATATGTTATGGTATTCGACAGTGAATAAAAAAAAGACTTTGAGGCAAGATGATTCCCCTCCTTGTTTATCCCCTGATCCCTGGGGATCATCTTGTACATCAAACCACAGGCACCACGCTCACCTCCGCAGCTTAAGCTTTTAAAAATATAAGTAAGGAAAAATAGGGGTAAGATGATCATTGGAATAATCTTGGATGAACCTTAGGGATCATCTTAACTACCGGGGTGTTTAAGATTTAACTTGGTAGGGTTTAAAAAAATTAACATGAAAACTTATAGATTAAATATTCTGAGTATGACACATTCCGAGAAACATAGGCTTTTTGTGTAAAGTCGTTTTCCACCACAGATTACCAGATTAACACTTCGGAAGCAGCAAGTGACGCACGGTATTTTTGTATGTGTGCGTGCACACACACGGCTATCGGTCCGATCACTGTCTAACGCAAGCCTGATAATGTTGCTAGCTTAAGTGGCTTAAGGAAAAAACTCCCACTACGATATAGTATTATAGGTACAATTTCCTTAGTAAAGAGTGATTAGTACCTAAGTATATTTTTAACCTCCGACGCCGTCTCGCTGCCCGCGATGATATAAAACGGGGAAACGGCGTCGCCTGTTGTTCTGCAGATTGAAGACGGTATTTGTTTTTGATGGTGAGTGACGGTCTTCGGTTCCATTTGAATTTATAATATTATCTGCATCATACATATTGAAGACAGTCATTTCTTTTGATTGTACTAACGTCTGTGTATGGAGAAAGAACCGTGGTCAAAATTGAAAAAAAGTGGCCGCCATTTTGAACTTTTTTGTTATTGGACCGAATTCTTTCAAAATCAAAATCTGACCATGGCGGCAGGCATTGAGTAAGAATCTGGTGTCAAAATTGTTGCAAGTTACGCAGCAGTGACTCGGTCAGCGGTTCGCTGCGTACTAACTCAAAAGGAATACGACTTTCTGGTTTGTATCCCTATTGCGTGCCTCACTCCGAAGTTCCGTGCGCTGAATCTGTAGTAATCTGTGTTTTCCACAGAACAATCGTGTTTTTTAATTTTTTTATTAATTTTTAGTATTCATTGAAGATGTTCATCAGCCGGGACAGCCTTAACTTACTTTGCATATACATGACTGCAGTCTCCAGTCAAGGAATATACTACTCTCTAACAAGAGTCTCCATTTTCTAGCTATTTCTTTGATATCCATTCATAGACAATATTATATTCTAGAATCTGTAGAATTGACATGTTTACCGGTAGGTAGCTCAGATGAATGATCCAATAGATGCACAGTTAAAATAGCAACGACATGCACTATTTTTGTACTCTTTTTACTTATGTGCTTGGTAGGTTGCTAAAAAGAGACAATGCCATAATGCCTCTTTCGAAAATTAGTAGGTTGTCACAAGGTTCGATTATGCTAGTGATGAGCTGGAGTCGATTAGATTCGACGATTAACATTAACTAGTTGGGTGACTGAACTTTGCTCGTTATTTTTTTTTTGTAAATACATTTTCTAAAAATGAATCTTACCTAGATCAATTTATCGCCCTCAAAACCCCCCGTATACTAAATTTCATGAAAATCGTTGGAGCCGTTTTCGAGATTCAGATTATATAGAAATATATATATACCTATACAAAAAATGCTCGTTTAAAGGTATAAATAAATAATAATAATAATATATATTAAATATAAAAGATAAAATATTGCTTACCCAACCATTGTTATAGTTTCTTCAGCAAGAGGAAGTGACACTATTCTTGGCTAGCAAAAGCCACTATTTATTATCCGGAAAAAACATCGCGTGATTCGCGGAAAAACTCTGATAAATTAAAAATTGTAGCATAACCACAGCGTAACCCAAAATTTTGGGTTATGAGATTTTTACACTACTGCCTACAAACCACCATAACTTCTGAAGAGACTTGGACATAGACTTTTTATTACTGGATATGAAAAAAAACTTCATTTTATTTTTAAAATAGTTTTTTATAATAATAAATCTGACTGAGCAAACATTGTTTTGCCATTTGAAATATAAAAAATAGCTTACAACCTATACTTACATCTAAAGAATGTACACAAAAAACTTCAGAGAAATCGCTCAAGCAGTTTCGAAGGGGTTTGGTTACAAACATACAAACACTGACACGACAATGTTATATATTACGACGACTAGTTAACGCCTCAAACGTTGTTTTGCCATATATTTTTCATTCAGTCGCGTTACTCTTTTTGTGAGGGTATTGATTTTCTTAAGGCGGCGTTTCGAAACATTTTTAAAATATTCTACTTTTTTCTAATATTTGTATTCTTTTATAAGACTCATCTTCAGTATTAGTGCCACATGTACACGAAAGTTTTCTTTTCAAAATATTTGGCTCAGCCATATTGTTCAACACCTCTATGGGGTTTGGTGATGGTGTTTCCTATAACAAACAACAACTATTAAAAATGTTCGTACACGAAAGTTTAAAAAATTTCGTCCTCAAATCTTCATCCTTAGGAAATCTAAAGAGTATTTATTTATTCTAATTACAGATTGACACTATCGATATAGTGAAATTTCACAACACTAATAACCTAAAATTGCGTTTTCCGAAATATTTAAAAAATATTTTAACTATCGTAAACCATCTTGTAATTGGGTGTTTACCCGGACGTTTACTAAATTGCGCTTCTTCTTTACATTTTTCTGAGCAAAATACTTACTTCTATAATATGAAAAAATAGCTTAAAACTTACCGATGCAATCCAACTGATTTATTTTCGTTTTCTTTCTGTGAGATACGTGTTTTACAACCCTCTACCGAACAATACATTTTTATTTATCTCACATTATACTTAAATTTATATACAAATCTCAATTTTTTCACATTTTTTCACAAGAAAATCTAAATAATCTTTTCAGCACTTCTCACGAAACATCAACAAATATTATGAGACAAAATTAAATATATACGACGACTGAGGTAATTCGACCAGAAACGCGAATACTTTTAAAATTGGCAGTATTAAAAGGTTGCAAATGGTTGCAAAATATTTGGACCTTGTGACATGTCAAAAAAAATAAAAACTGACACCTGATTTTTGTCTCACTCACACTAATACTGATACTATTTAGAAACATGAATAAGATATACGTTTACTTTGTTTTATTTTAGCCTTGTGTCTATGGGATTATTGGTCTGAGGTAGGTAGGTATGTAGGTTTTATGGTGTCTGAATAGTGTGCTATTTAATGTAGGTAGGTACCTACTCTGTGATGGTGTCAGTGTGACCATTTGTGGCAGATTCCTGTCATTTGGGCAGATTTGACTCCTAAATTTTAACTCTGGTGGAATAAGCCGACGACTGAAGAAAGAGGTAGAGTGTGGCAGAATTCAAGGAAATTATTATTATCTTTGAAATAAAAGGAAAAAAACTCATGATTCTCATGAGTCTATTTACTTATTTTTGATTTAGTTAGTTGGAAATGTTACTTACTAAGCTGACACTTTTGTCTTGTGTCAATGGTTCGGGGATATTCCGACGTCAAAACCACTAGGCTATCACTGCTTGTACAATACTTGTACAGTACTTATACGTCAGTTCAGGAATCGAGTTGGCAGATTTTTGCCAGTGTTTGGCAGATTCACTAATTTTGAAACGGTCACACTGAATGGTGTTGTCAAATGTCAATGTCATCTGCACAGACCTGAATTGAGATCACAAACTTACAAAAAAGTTCTGTGAGTGTGCTAAAATAATAAATATTAGTATTGATTAGATTGAAAATAAAAAAGCTAACAGTAAACTATTAAAAAAAGCAAGAGCCCAAAACCACCGCTATGAGTGAGAGACCAGAAGACCATCGACGGAAATGGGATAAAGATGAATTTGAACGAATTGCAGAAGAAAGGCTAAAGGCAGAGTTAGATGAAGAAGAAAGATCTAAAAAGAAAGGTACGAATTCACTTTACTACTCCATTGTACTACTGTACTCCATTCGCAATGTATAATCGAATTCCAACACTATATCCATTCTAGATTTCCAATTTCCTAGCTTATCACTCAAATGTGTCATTAGCTAATGAAGCCAATTCTGTTGTGCAAAATCTCTAAACTAATTTGATGCGTTGAAAACTAGTGCTATCCTTTTCAAAATGCTCTCCATGGAAAAGGATAGTACTAGTTTAGGATGCGTCAAATTAGTTTTGTTTAGAGATTTTGCTCAACAGAATTGGCACCAATGTATTTTGTCGAAACGGGTATCTATATAGTATCTGGCTGCTATTTTTTTTCTAGTTTTATGTGTCTATCTGAGATCAGTCTTTTAACCACAATCAGATTTGAGGTCTATAATTGAAACAAATTTATTGGACAAACAAAACAAAATGTTACCGTTTTTGAACACTCCCTGATTCCCAAACTAGGCCACAGAACACTAAATATTACAAGTACAGAAGGCTTACTCTGCACGATGATTTAAAGAAATAGCGACTCCAGTGCTGACACAAAAAGTGCAGTTCAGTTCGCAATAGCGCCTGGCCCCACCCTCAAAATCGACGCAACAATAATCAAAAAGGATAATTAGTTAATAAAAGCATGTTGTGTTTTCAGCTCCACCTGTCAAAAGAGAGTTATTAAAGCAGCGGGAATACAAAGTTGACTTGGACTCCAAGTTGGGTAAAAGTGTTGTCATCACTAAAAACACTCCCACCTCCCAGACCGGGGGCTACTACTGCAATGTGTGCGACTGTGTTGTCAAGGATTCCATCAACTTCTTGGACCACATCAATGGGAAGAAACATCAGAGGAATCTTGGCATGTCCATGAAGATTGAGAGGAGCACACTAGAACAGGTAAGATATCTCCATAGTCATGGAGACCCTGGAGCCATGGAGTCATAGTGGCAAAAACTTCATATGTGTGTTTTCTATTATTTGGAGTAATACATTTTTTTTTACTCTATATACAAGTTAGTACTTGACTGCGATCTCACCTGATGGTAAGTGATGATGCAGCCTAAGATGTTATTGTACTAACTTGGAATGGTAAGTAAATTTACCCCAATTGTTTCTACAAGCATCGCACCGGAACGCTGAATTGCTTGGCGGTGCGTCTTTGCTACCTATTGATTCATATCTCCATTGTCTATGCCCAAAAATCATAACTTTCAAAACAAATATTTTTTATTTGTTTTGAAAGTTATGAAAAATCCCCATAAAGATAGTTCAGGGCGTAGATAAAGGAGATATAAATGAAATCTGGCTTAGTTTTAGTCTATTACTGCATAGAAAGACAGCTTTTTGCAGGTTGGGCAATATTGACAAATAAACAGACACACTTTTGAGTCCCTGATAGAGCTAGCTTCTATGAATTTCTTATATGAAAAACATATTCAAAAGAATTTGCATACAAAAAGTTACTTTCTTTTCAATGCACATTTCCTGTCATATATAGAAAGTACAACTTGTTTATTTGCCCAATATTTTGGGATCCCAGATTTTTATTAAAAATATAATAATTGTAGGAGTTAATATAAAGTTTGGATTTGAAGCAGCTTGATACAGATTTCATACACCCATGCTCAATGTTCTTTTACTCATCCAGTACTTATTTGTTAAAGGTAAAAGCCAGATTCGCACTAAACAAACGAAAATTAGAAGAGAAGAAGGATGAGTACGAGCTCGATACACGTCTGAAAGAGGCTGCCGAGGAAGAGGCGCGGCTGAAGGAGCTGCGGCGAGAGCGGCGACGCGACAAGAAACGCAAGCTGCAAGAGACCGACGACAACGACGATGTCCCCGCACAGTCAGAACTGGCTCAGATAATGGGCTTCTCTGGGTTCGGCGCTTCTAAAAAGTAGTCCAATAGTCCTCGTGTAATTTTAACACGTTCGCGGACACTAAGGCTCAATTTACACAGCGGCGGAATGGAATGGAAGTGTCAATTTACTGTATTTTTACTGTACGCGAGAATTGGCTGTATTTACTCCAGCAAATTGTTTCGTAAACGCTTGACACCACACTGCTGTGACCGACTCCCCGTTCGCGCTACTTCCCGCGAATTCCACAGATGGCGTTGATATTAGGGGGATTCTCAAGAATGCGCGAGGATTCCCCGGAAGACGCGCGACCTTTTTTTTTTTTTGCTCTTATTTTTTTTATTTATTTAATTTGTATGTTAAAATGACAAAGTTCACCGTGCTATGTACAATTTCGTTGCAAAAAGTCGCTTCCATTCCATTCCGCGGCTGTGTAAATTGACCCTTAGCCATATTTTACAACGTTACTTTGTAATATAAAACGCATAACGTTAATTTCAAAAATAGTACATTTCAAAATGAATATACTATTTACAAGTGAACAAGGTTTGTCATTTCTTTACGAGTCCCGGTTTGTTGACCCAAGCCGAAGACGCTGGTCAACTGTAGGGACGAGTCGAAATTACAATTCCACACGTGCATTGAACGACGTTTGAAAATAGATTGGTGCACTTTCCATCCACAATATTTGTGACACATATACATCCACAATATTGAGTTGCAAATATTGTGAAAAAGAGGTGAGACCACACTAGCCGCAGTGCAGTTGCGCCAAATGCGGCTCTACCTTTATAGACATCTGGTAGGCGATTGTTTAAGAAAAACGAAATTCATCTTTATTGTAAAAAAAAAGATTCCGACGAATTGAGAACCTCCTCCTTTTTTTTGAAGTCAGTTAAAAACGTAATTCATCGTTATTGTAATCGGATTCTGCTCGCTAATTAGTTCCCTGATTTACGTCACCCAATTGGAGGACAGTATTCTCTTTCGATTACAATAACGATGAATACGTTTTTCAGCAATCAGACCCCTGTTTCGTTTATCATTACGATAATGTAAACACTAAACAGAGAGAACCATTTCTTGTTAACAAAAATATACCATAATTTGAGACCTTATTTATTTTTTAATTATTATAATATCACGATACCTACCACAATACCAGCAGATGTAGCCATGTTACTTAACTATTTCAGCGATTGCTATTGCCTATTGGACCGTATAAAATGTTTGGAAATGACATATCCGATCTAACGATTGGCCACGTGACTTATCTAAGACAATTATCATCCTCATATTAAAAAAAAATCAAATAAATGATATATCGCAATATTTTTTTTTATTTTTACTCTATACAAGTTACCTACTACTTGACTGCGATCTCACCTGATGGTAAATGATGATGCAGCCTAAGATGTTATCGTACTAACTTGGAAGGGTAAGTAAATTTACCCCAACGGTTTCTACAAGCATCGCACCGGAACGCTAAATCGCTTGGCGGTGCGTCTTTGCTGGTAGGGTAGTAACCAGGCAAAATATGCCAGTGGGTTCGATTCTTGCTCGAGTATATTTTTCACGTAGTTTTTTAAGGGCCGTGCCTGATTTTTACTTTTTATACAAGGATACCTATTGTGCATCTTCACTGCCCACGTATCGTGTGCCGTGAAGCATAACAAAGGTCACCATTGTGTGACTACAAATCACGCAAATACCTACCGTGGGTAATATCCGCAACATGCATGTAATTCAGGTACAATCGTTAGCAAAGTTTTTTTATTCTACCCGACTTAGCAACGGAAAGGAGTACCTAATACTTTTACCACGGTATACTACTAACAAGTGGTCAGTACCACTAATTTTCAATGACGGATGTTCCGTCCCACTGGCATTTCGAAGCTTTGCCGATGAGTTTCCCCTCCCACGTCCCACAGACGAACGCGGGACGCGCTCGTCTGAAGTGATTCGAGTGGGAAGTCGCGAGTTCGATTCCCGCCACGGGCCTCTTTAAAAATTAATATATCTAATTTGTAAATTGGCTCAGGTCCGGTCTGGCTTCGGCCGTGGCTAGTTCCCTACCAGCAGGCTAAGTGATTTAGCATTCCAGCGCGATGCTGTGTAGAAACCATTTTAAAGTTAGTACAAGCACTTCTTCGGCTACATCATAACTTGCTATTATGTGAGATCACTGTCATGAACCTAATAACTTTAATTTCTATTATTCTGCAACTGTACGATTATACCTATATCCAAGTATATATATTTATATCAAGTTTCAGAAATCAGAAGTCGGTTACATGTAGGTACCACCAGTGTCGAGTATGTGTGGCTAGGTGGAACCGATAAAAACCTGAAGATTTGGGCATCCAAAAATTTACGTTAACCTTTTCTATACAAGCAAACATAATAGCGCTATCTACCAAAATTCTATAGGTGGCTGCTGAGCGAACTACATCGTGGCTTTACTGCTGGTGACAAAACAAACATTTTTGGCACCGGTAAAATGGCGACAATTTTTCGTCGCGGTCCGCCCTGTCCAGTGTATATGTCTTTTGTAGGTAGGGTGCTTACCTATTTCTTATTCACATTTGCACAATTGTCAGTAGCCATCTACGTGTAACGAATCAAAGCAAAAAGGGACAATTCGCTTTGTTGGTGCTATCAATGATTGCTAGTCATGATTTTCCGGTACGCCACGCCTTCTATATAAAACGCAAGTTCAAAGCCATGCCATCTCTAATGTGGCGATAGACACTGACGACATGCGACGAAATATTCTCTACCTATTTTTAACTATTGCTTTATTCCTATTTGTAACATTGAGTTTTGGATATCAGGTACTTAATAAGTCTTTTTTTTTATAAAAAAAAATACTTTTGACACCATGATCAATTTATGTATTTATAAATCTTTTATGTTTCAGCATCATGTCACATTTGAAGATTCAAGTAAGTTATTTCAAAATATAATACATAAAAACTTAAGAAGTACATTAAACTACATAATTACACTAGGTCTTCACCAAGTAGAAAGAGAACGTCATGTTTTTATGATGCATAGAACATAGTACTGGCTATCACTAAAGTAAAAACTTGTAGCTGCTGGCATCCAAACCACCCTGAAGTTAGTCTTCATTTGCTTGCTGTTTGGCTCCAAATAATATCACATAAGTGCAGTTCAAAAAATTCAAATGTTGCTGTGGTGCGGCTCTGGAATCTACGGGTTATTTAAAGCTGAAACAATAAGAATGCTTGCTTTAAAAAAAACATTTAAATTGGGCCATCAATGAAGATCCTTCTCAATGCCTTTGCTGTGTGGTGCAATCCAAAAAAAATATCTTCACTCACTCTTTGAAATTTCCCCACTTGTTTCCAATATACAGGTATCTTTGAGTAACCAACTAGGCTATAAGTAAGGAGGAAAAATTCCACCAGTTTTGACTCCTTTTTGTTCTAATCAGAGACATGTCATCTCTAAATCAGGACAGACATGGGAATCTAGCCCCAAAGTAAGCAAAACTTGTAGTGTGGGTACTAGATTACTAATATACATAATATTTTATTCACATATCTAAATATAGATATTTTAAATAGACAGAAAATACATAAATATCAAACACCTCGACACTGGAAAACATTCATGGTCATCACACGAACATTACCAGTAGTGGGAATCGAACCCACAACCTCAGATGCAAACTGTGAAAGTTCGTTATTGCTAAGCCATTTGGTTGTCAAATGCCAAATTGTCAATTATTATCACAAAAACACCAATGACGAAGAGAGTTTCGATGGTCCTTTGACTGATACCTCTTGCAGCAATTTTTTATGGTACCTAGCCTACCTACCAATTACAGTACGCGCGGCGAGAGTTTGGCTTTGACCTTCGGGTGGAGGGGATTACTGCGCATGGGTACCCAAATTCTGATTGGTTGATACCCAATTTCTGATAATTCTGATTGGTTGATACCCAATTTCTGATTTCTGCGCAATAACGGTCAAAGCCAAACTTTCGCCGCGCGTACTGTACCTAGTTAACTTAAAGTAACTTTTTTCTAGGAACCTCAGACCAGATAAACGTCTTATCAAGAGAAAAACGTCAACTAGAAGATTTTGAAAATGAATACCCAACACCCGCCGCCCAGGAAGCCGAGGAGGAGCCTGGTTTTTGGGATAAAGTAGTAAAAGTAGCCCTTAGATTGTTTAATAAGTTTATTGAATGGCTGAACTCATCTTAAAATTATGTTTAATCATTATAGTGATGTGACAAGGCTGTTAATGTTTAAATATTATGTTTTCATGGTACCATAAAGTGATAGGTAGATGCCATTTGCATAGCACTGTTTTAACTGATTTCTTACTGCTATTTCATTCCAATTTATCAACTGCATGAACAATGTTACAGTGAAAAAAATAGTTTTTCATCTCAACCGCTCGGAAAAGAGATCTTTAATGCCCTAAATGCGGGCGGGAAATGCTATTATATTCCCTAGGGCCCAAAAGAATTTTCATTTCTGCCTAGGGCGAGAAAGCAGTATGAAAATCCTTTCTTGCCCTAGGGCTGCAAAGCATTTCTAAATTCGAACATGATGTAATCTCGTATTGTAATATAATCGACTATAATGTCTAAAGCTGAAGACTTCTTTTTTTTAATAACACATAATATGGTCAGTAACGAAGTTCGACCTTAGAGTTTGTTTAAGTACATTACTTTTTTGTTTTTACATTTTCTTAGAATATCAATAAAAATAATAACTCCTTTTTAGTTTTATTAAAAGTATTTAAAGTAGTAAGTAGTTGATTAAAGTTAATATAAAGGAAATCTAATTAAATCCTAATTTTCTTCACCTGTGGTGAGATGAAAAATTTTGTGTTATGTATGGCCACAATTTTTTTTGGGTCTCATGTCTTTGAATGCCTTGCTATGCTCAGGATTCTAACCCTAGAGTCCTTCGCTGCTCAGCATTCAAATTTGACACTCGGCCCAAAAATCCATTTTGCAGCCTTGCATAGCAAATATCTATTACCGCCCCCTATCTATTACTCCTGAAACTAGTGATGTTTGTTACTTTCCCATGCAAAAACTGCTAAACCAATTTGGCTGAAATTAGGAGTATAGATAATAGATATGATAGCTTATAACCTGGATTAACACATAGGCTACTTTTTATTGCACAAAATCCATGGTTCTGCAGGATATGTGAAAAAACTTGAGAGGTCTCAAGGGACACCTGGATGAAACGAAGTATACCTGGTTTGCTTTCTATATGAGAGAGAGAGAGACAGACAGAGAAACATGCGCACGCTGCACGACTTACAATAGCTTACTATAGCAAAAAGTGTTGTTACAACTTTTCGTCTTAATGTTTTCCATCTTTCCCTTTCGCAACACGCTATAAGGAACTGTTTCAAAAACCACATTCAAAGCAGTATTTCCTTGACTTTTATAGTGCCTGACATAAGATCAGTGGCAGAGACCTGCTAGATTCAGGCAACGCAAGGCAGTACAGGAGCCATAGCAACATTATTTTATAGCATTATAGCAACATCTTTTATAGCATTATATATTATTATAATGTTGTTTTGAAATTTACATTGTATGAAAATGTCAAAACAATATTACAATAATACTGCTATTAGAGATGGTGGTACGGCCCCAGGTTGGAGATTCCTATAGGTCTCTGGCTATGGACATAATATATTGGCTGAAATGAAGAGAGAACCACATTAATTATATTGTATGACAATACTTAAATAAGTCAAACACCTGTTCCAATAAAAGTTTAAATTGTGTTTTATATTTCTGGCTAGTCAGTTTCCTGGCATAATTAACTCGACTATTATAAGGGTAATCAAAACTAACCTTGCAATGAAAGTTTTAGACCGGTTTCCGGGATATTCAATGGATTGTAATTTTTCTTTGATATAAAATGTCTCAGAGTTAATAGTTCAAGGTCTGTGGTAGGTGCAGTGAATGGTTTAACATCTGCCTCGTCTGGGTTGCACGACCTTTGAAGAATGTTTTTGATACTTGTGGAACCTCTACAGAGGGTCTTGCTAGTCAAAGCCGTTTCAATCACACATTTATCGAGAAGGGCCATCACGTAAGGCTCTTCTGATAGAGGCTTGCCTTCCAGGGCATCGGCCATAACGTGGTATACTTTTTTAAAATCTATTCTCTCCGTACATGTAGCTGGTGGCTTGTCTTCAAAGTTCGCTATCAAACGTAACGCAGTAGCTGTTTCAGTTTGGAGGTCTTCGAATTCGTGTGAATCAGCAATAAACTTCGCCCACTTAATTATGGGCCTTGTTGGCACATTAATTTTACGTTCCCTTTTCTGTGCTGGTGTGGGACATGCCGACGCTTTCTTTTTGTAATATTCTAATGCAGTTTTGATTTCATCTTGAGTTTTGTAACTGAGATACTCATGAATTTGCTCAACGTTTTGCGAACCGACTTCTTTTAAAGCTTCTAACAACTCAAACTTTTGTTCCTTTGTCCAACCTTCTAGTTTTCCTTCAGCCGAGTTAGTTTCCATAGCGAGTAATCAATACTTGTGTACTCTATAATATTTAAAATATGAGGTAGGTATCTATTAGTTTATTATAGTGAAATAGAAATATTGAAAACGATTGAAAATTATGAAAGCAACATCACGTCAAAAACTCACAAACACAGACCACAAAAATGTCTGAGAAAATGTCCATAGCATAGACAACCCACAGCAGAGGTCCACCGTCCAACTTGCTGTTGTTAATGTCAAACGTGTCAAACTATCAAAGCCATCACAGATTGTCACAGATTTTATACAGATTAGGTAGGTACGTTTCACTCTCCGTCTCCGCTTCCTCTACGCTCCATCCACAGAACACATAATATACTCCTGGGCCCTATTCATCAAACATTACAAGTTTACAAGCTCACAAGCTACAAGTTAAACAAAAAATTCACAAGTTCTTGTAAATTACGTTCATCAAATAATTTCACGTAACTTGTAGATTTTAGACACTTGTATTTTTTATTTACAAGTGCGTACCTATTCTCCGCGCGGCGAACCATGAGCCCTATGACATTTCGTTTAGTGATGGGTCGTGTCTTTGGTCGTGTCGAAAATTTTTTTTGTTTAAACAAAGGCGTGGCTTGCACTTAAGCCACGTTGGTAAACATGTTTTAAAAAATATTACAATGTGCATTTTTAATGTCCATTTTGTTGTTGTTGTATTAATTTAAGATTTTTGGCATAGATTAAGTAGGTAAGTAAAACGAAAGTTTCCAACCTTGTTATTTTCTAATAATGCTTAACCCGGTAAACACGTTTTTGCTATATAAGTATATATTTTATCATGAAAATGAATGCTCCCCATTTATTTATTTTGTCTGAAAAATTGTGCACTCGTTTCCATTACCGACATTTTTTTATCGATACTTGCCGCCCTAGTCGATAAACGTCACACGACGTAAGTTTTGCAGGACGTAAACATAAATTCAGATTGACATAACTTCTTGTAAATGTTAAGAATTGTTAAAAATATCAACGGAATATCATTACTAATGGTATAAAGCTACGTAAAATTTATAAATGGCATTTTTAGACGCCCCCAATATAATCCCGATTTAATGGTGACGCCACTACAATGTTATATGGTGACATTAGCTGTCAGTGTCATAGGGATCACGGTTCGCTGCGCCAAGTATAATAATGAGACGTATAGTCCGTCAAAAAAGTCTTGAAATTAATTCTCGGACGTAATAATTTTTCCCCAGAATATTTCAAAGATATAATTTTGATCTAAATGATCAAAATTATATCTTTGAAATATTCTGTATTTGTAGTTTTGTTCATCAAAAGTACCACTGTTTCTTGTAGCTTGTAACTTGTGACAAAAAAGTTGGAGAGTCTTCGCGGACTCTTCACTTGTAGCCTACATAGGTAGACATATGTAATATTTATATGTTATTAACATTTTCGCGGTTTCTGTCGGACTTTAAGTATTCAACAAACTTAGTCAAATAATTATGGCGGGATAAACCGCGTTGTCATTGCCCAAAGACATTTTTTTTTATTAAAAACAAGATGTAAAAAAAATAATTACTTATATTTTATGCATAGTCTGTGAAAAAAGACGTGAAACAAAAAAGTGGAAATCAAAATAAAATAAAAACATTTTAATTAAATAATCAAAATTATATCTTTGAAATATTCTGGGGAAAAATTATTACGTCCGAGAATTAATTTCAAGACTTTTTTGACGGACTATACGTCTCACTAGTAGGTACGCACTTGTAAATAAAAAATACAAGTGTCTAAAATCTACAAGTTACGTGAAATTATTTGATGAACGTAATTTACAAGAACTTGTGAATTTTTTCTTTAACTTGTAGCTTGTGAGCTTGTAAACTTGTAATGTTTGATGAATAGGGCCCTGGTCAATCGCTACGGCAGACCCACATTTAAGGAGGAGAACACAGAGGAGAATTGAATTATACCTACATCTAAGTAGACACTTTTATAGTATTCTACCTAGTCCCTTTTCGTCCTGTCAAAAACTGAAACTATTTTATAAAATAAATTCGACCATTTCGACGCAGACTCATCCTCACCGTAAATAGTTTTTGGAATCAAAAGATTCCAAACTCGATGGGGTTATAACTTATATCATTTAATTACTGAGTTCCTATGGCCGTCTTCCAGCTCCATCATCAGACCATGGTCACCATATAGCAGCACCAAAGTACTTGCGAGATTAAATTTAATTTGTAATATTTCATTACAGCGTCCAGTTTTAGGGTTCCGTACCCAAAGGCAAATAATCGGCTAAGTGCTAGTCGGACTCGCGCACGAAGAGTTCCACCATTAACTACATAACGTAACCGTTTGGTCCAGTCAATGAATAACCTAAAAGGGGGTGTAGAGTGCATGAGAGGGGACCTAAGCAATTTCTTCTGAAACTTGTTCAGGGTACCTACTTAGGAAGTTAACATACTAAAAGTCCTGACGTCTCGGAGGTGAGCCGGAGTGGGGAGGGGGGGGGAAAGGTACCACTTTTGGGTTTTTCACTAATATCTCAGAAACGGTGCGTTATAGGAAAAAAAAATCTAATAAATTTAAAGCTCATAAAATTATCTAAAACTTTGGTCTTATTCAATTTTGCCGTATTCCTAACCGTTTCCGAGCCACACGCTCCGGAAAAGTTAATACTACAAAAAAAACCTTATCATATAATAATCCGGTCAAGTTAGACATAAAAATAATGGTCAAATAACAATAATTCCGACAGAGCCAAATCTTCGTAGAGACCTTAGGTTTACCACAAGGAATAAAGTGTCAAAAGTCCCCATCAATCCTATGTGTGCAACTAAAGTTATTCGGGGTCAAATATCAAAATTTGAGGTTTT
Source organism: Coenonympha arcania (assembly GCA_036785405.1). Classification (NCBI taxonomy): domain Eukaryota; kingdom Metazoa; phylum Arthropoda; class Insecta; order Lepidoptera; family Nymphalidae; genus Coenonympha; species Coenonympha arcania. Next base: position 8,370,687 of record CM072061.1, read on the forward strand.
TTGGATTTTTCTCGAAAACGGTAAGTTTTCTCAAAAAGAAATTCAGGCCAAAGTTGTGGATCTCAAAATTATCTACAAAAATGGTCCTAATGATTTTTTCCTAAGAGTTAACATTCCTGAGATATCGCGATTCTAAGAGTCACATTATACATGACTAGTTGAGTGACCGAGCTTTGCTCGGTAGTATTAAAGCTACTTACCAATAGATGGCAGCAGGAGTTTACTGTAATAGTTTTACTTTAGCGCCAATAGATGTCAGGTATAGATTTATATTTATATTTTTTTGGTAAATACGACATTTTCTTAAAATGAAACCTTTCTAGATCAATTTATCGCCCCAAAAACCCCTTGTATACTAAATTTCATGAAAATCGTTCGAGCCGTTTCCGAGATTCAGATTATATAGAAATATATATACATATATATATATATATATATATATATATATATATATATATATATATATATATATATATATATATATCTATACTTATAATAAATCTGTAACAGGTCAAATTCTGTACATTAAAGATATTTTGAAAATTTTTTTTCGAGGGCACTCTTAAATCGGTTCTGAACCCAAAACTGTATTTTTTTTCATTTTTGTCTGTCTGTCTGTCTGTCTGTCTGTCTGTCTTTCTGTATCACGGCCGCGCATCACGCCGAAACTACTGAATGAATTCCAATGAAACTTGGTATGACTTGAGTTCATACTACGAGGAAGGACATAGGATACTTTTTATCCCGAAATTCACCATGGTTCCCTTAGGAGAGGGGATAAAAGTAAAAATGTATTTGTAGCCAAACTACTCAGAGACGGCTGGACCGATCGTTATGAAATTTTCAGGGAATGATCTCTGGGTGCGGGACCGGGTTGTTATCTATATATGATGTCCCAAAATGCTGAAAGAACCCTGGCCCTGGCCGATTTAATTTTCCCATACAAAAACCAAGGGCGGTACCAGTGTACGGTGGAATCGAACGAATCGCACATCAAATGAAAGAGCGTAAAAAAATAATCGATCCGAATCGAGGACTTATATGTGGAGACTTAGGATTATCGAGTATTTTCGAAATAAAAATAAAATTAATAAATTGATTTAATGGCGTTGCTAAGTACACATTTCATTGCTGTCACGTCAGCACCTCTGACAGGTTTGTTTCGAAATTTGTAGCCGGAGTATGATGTCCGACCTCTTTGGTCTATTTAATTTATTTGATATGCAAATAACGTTATAATACCGATTGTGGTTTCGGAGAATATCGAACATTACCTACGTCGATGCCAAGTATTTTATTTTTATTTGTTCAAGAAAGGGTTAACGCTGAAACAGATTGACAAATTAGGACCTGCTCCAGCGTATATACAATCGTTAAAAAATGGTCAGAAGAATTGATGACCCACGAGCTGGATGGCCATCAGCTTCGAGTACTGAGAATAACGTCGGAAATATTTGGGATTTCATACTCGGGGCCGTTGATCGAAAATCAGGATCAGGGCTTCGAAGCTTTCTGCGAGATGGGTACCGAGGCTTCTTTCAGCTGAACATAAATGCAACCGACTAACGATTTAGCGCAATTGTTTGGAGTTGTTTAAAGCCGATTCACCAAACTTCTTACAGATATTTGTTAGTACTGATGAAACTTGCTAAATCAGGGTTGGATTTACTTTCCTTTGGCAGGAGTTCGGGGGAGAAAGGTGTTGTATTTGGTAGAGGTTTGGTCCCTGATTATAACAATACTATTCGCATTACGAGGTAACGCACTGTTTTCGAGCTTTTCAAAAAAACAATTATTCCATCTATGTGGCGGTCAGTATAAATCGGGAGGTCTTTTTTCGAAGTTAGGATGATTTTTAGGAGATACAGTAGGACGAGATGGAACACCACACATATATTTTGTCGTACCGACAAAAAAAATAGGCCACAGAACTTTTTAAATATGTTATTTGTAGTATTACAGATTCAATTTTTGACACAAACCACTTAGGATGTAGAGGACTTGGGGCACCTCGACTTAACGGATAGGTGACGAAGAGGATGGCGAGAGAGGATTCTGAGTGGTTATTTTCTTTTATGACCACCCAGAAATACTCGGTCGACTTAAAAAGGGTAAGGGAAAGACTGAAGGCTAAAAAAGAGTTCAAAGTTCTGTCAACAAGTCCTCTCAATTCTGTCCTCAAGATTTTAAAGCTCTGTCGACTGACCCTTAGGGGGGGTGAGGGGTAGATGGTGATGGATAAAGGGTTTTCCTAACTCCTTTACTTCTTCTTTAGGCTACAATTCCCATTCCAAAACATGTATTTCAGTATAATTATAACAGCAAAATTGAATTCAAAACTTCATAATTAAAAAAAATATTTCTTAAAAGCTACTACGTGTCGAAAGTTTTAGCTTGGGAGGGGGGGAAAAATCCCATTTTTTTTCTTCCCACCCCTTCCCCTTTCGCTTCTCTCCGCGACGAAACGACTCCATCATCGTCACTTTAATTATTTCATCTTTTTAAATTTGCTCAAGAATGGTGCAATACCTTTTCAGGGAGTGGTATCGGGGGTTAGGGGACACTTCCTCTCCCTCCCTTCCCCCTTCCCGTCCCGCTACTCCTGCCATTGGATTCTAAATTTCTACCATGGAGTCTTCTTACATTCTCTCCTATCTGCTGTCAACGTGCAATACTCTTCCATACGATCCATCCATTTCTTTTTTGGTCTTCATCTAAGTACTTACTAAACAAACCTCTCTTATTCTGAGAGGAAACCCTAACCCAGCTATTGTGGGGTTGAGATGAAATTCAATTATATTTGATCCAGCGAGAGGCTTCGGCCGCGTTCAATTAAATGTTGACAGAAGTGAAAACCTCAGGTGCCATCTGGAAACAAAGTGAGACAACGGTAGATAGATACACCATGACATAACTAAAATTCGGTAATGCGAGAAAAAATTACTTTCAAGAAGGTACCACATTAATTTTAGAGATGGCGCTATAAGTAATATCGCAACATGGCTATACGGTTTGACTTACACTGAGGGTTTGTATGTCTGTAATTTCTGAACTACAAAACTGATAAACTTTAAATATTTCAGAGACAATCTATGAAGTACCTCCTTTCGAACAAAAAAGAATGAATGAAATCTGACCGCGTGTTAATGAATTATAACTTAATACATAAACATTTTGACTTTGATGTCGTCTTCCAGGGAAACCACGCTGAATTTCGGAATAAGAAGTATCCTATGTTCTACTTCGGTATATAAACTCACATCATGCCAAGTCTCATTTTAATCCATCCAGCGGATTAGCCGTGATGCGTGGCCGTGAAATAGAGAGACAGACAGACAAACGGACAAAAATTAAACATATTACAGTTTTGGCTTCAGTATCGACTAAAGAGTGCTCTGTAACAAAAAATTTCGAAATATCTTCAATGTACGGAACGTGACCCGTTACAGTTGTACCTATAAATAAATAAATAAAATTATTAATATTATGAGAAAAAAATAACAGGCAAAACGAAGTTTGCCGGGTCAGCTAGTATATATATATATATACAAGAATTGCTCGTTTAAAGGTATAGGATATCATATTCATAATCAGGCAATTACAATTGTAGTTGCTGAAGATATTGATTTCTTAGTAGTTCCTACTTACTGCAAGGACTCCAATGGATAAAATAGTTTATTTTCTATAACTTCCTAACATTAACCGTTTATGCAGTGTACGCAACGGAAACTCTCAATATGGAACAAATTTTCCCATTTTTAGAAATTACGGGTCCTGATTGAAAAATTATTCTTGTGTTGGATAGTCCATTTATCGAGGAAGGCTATGGGCTATATAACATCACGCTACGACCAATACAACAGGAGCATCAATGAAAAATGTTGCGAAAATGGGAAAATTTGTTCCATATTGAGAGTTTCCGTTGCGTACACTGCGTAAACGGTTAATGTTAGGAAGTTATAGAAAATAAACTATTTTATCCATTGGAGTCCTTGCAGTAAGTAGTAACTACTAAGAAATCAATATCTTCAGCAACTAAACTCGCCGGCATATTTAGCGGAACGTAAAAAAAAGGTTTGATATCAGTATCATATAAAGTTGCTGGCTGGTTTATACGTTATTTAATTTAAAAAGAAATATTTTCAAATTAAGAAAACAACTGAACATCACATTTTATGCAATTGTTTTAACTTTATTCAAATACACCTTATCTGTAGCGAACTTCGAGTATTTCTTCCTTCTGAGTTTGATTTAAAATTTCATTGAAATACTGTTTTTTGTTAGTTTTTTTTAATCGCGTATCTTTCTGGAGTTGATGACTGAATTATGCCTGACTTAGCCCCAACGGAGATTGCCAGGGCACTCGAAATGCGAAGAAATGGTCAAACCTACAGAGTGATATCCAGAGATCTTCGTCGACCAGTTTCAACGATCCATCGCAGTATCCAACGGTTCAGGAAGACCGGTACTTATGTGAGAAGAGCAGGACAAGGCAGAAAAAGACGCACTTCGAGTAGGGATGATCGTTTCATTCGGCTTCGTGTACGTAGGAACCCCCGTTTGACGGCCGTTCAAGCCCGACATGAGTTAGAAGCAGTGCGGGGTGTAACCGTAAGTGAGCGTACGGTACGAAGAAGGCTCGAAGAAGCTGGTTTGGGTTCATTTGTGCCCACCAAGGCTCCAAGGCTCGAGGTAAATCATCGTAGAAACAGGTTAACTTTTGCTCAGGAACATCGACTTTGGAACGCGGACCAATGGAGTAAGGTATTGTTTAGTGATGAGTGCAGAATTCTCTTAAATTTGATTTAAGAGAATTCTGCCGTCAATTTGATTTAAGAGAATTCTGCACAGCAAAGAATATACAGACTCAAAGGAGAACGATACATTCAGACAAATTTTGAAACTACAGTTGCATACGGTGGTGGATCAATAATGGTTTGGGCGGGCATTTGTTTGGGAGCTCGCACAGACTTGTTAGTGATTGACAGAGGGAGTCTGACTGCAGACCGCTATATCAGAGAAGTTTTAGAAGAAAATGTCGTACCGTTTGCCCCATATATCGGTGACGATTTTGTTTTTATGCAGGATAATGCTCTGCCGCATACCGCTCGGGTAACTCAAGCTTATCTTAATGATATGAATATCACTGTTATGGAGTGGCCGGCGAGATCACCGGATATGAACCCAATAGAGCACGTTTGGGACTTGCTGAAAAGAAAAGTTAAGTCCAGAATTCCAGCTCCTGCCAACGTGGGAGAACTGCGAATCGCCGTAGTTGAGGAATGGCGGAGACTATCCCAGGAGACCATCGATAACATCATTCTCAGTATGCCTAGACGGGTAGAAACTTTAATAAAAGCACGTGGAGGAAATACGCGATATTAATCACCATTTTTCTAATTTAATTAATTGTAATTTTAATATTAAATTTCATTTTTCCAGGTTACATGAAAAGTTCAAAAATGTACCATTTTTCACAAATAGCCTTTACTCGCAAAATCTGTTCTTAATGTGATCTCATTTTAAGTAAAAACAAATGAAACTTTAAATAACAAAAGAAGTGTAGTAAGTAGATTTTAAAATAAAACCATATTTTTTTTAATTATGGACCTTTTTTTTATGTTCCGCTAAATATGCCGGCGAGTTTACAATTGTAATTGCCTGATTATGTATATTGAAAAGTTCTGAGCCTAGGCCATTAAAAGTCTAGATAAAAATCTAAATAAAATTTATTTTTCAATATAGTCCCCCTGGACTTCAATGCACCTTTGACATCTTTTATAGAGGGCTTGTATTCCTGATAAAAAGTAACTCGCGTCTTTGGCTAGAAAATGTTCATTTACGGCCGCCTTCATCTCTTCATCATCCCCAAATCTTCGTCCCCGTAGGTCTTTTTTCAAATTTTTAAATAAAAAATAATCACTAGGTGCCAGATCTGGACTATAAGGAGGGTGGTTCACTTCATCGAAGCCAGTTTCTCGCAAGGCTTGCCTCGCAATGCGCGCCGTGTGAGCCGGCGCGTTGTCTTGCAAAAACAAAATTCCTTTGCTGATTTTGCCTCTTCTTTTTTCAACAATGGCTTCGCGAACTTTTTTTAAAAGCCCAGAATAATACTCTGCATTCATTGTAGTTTTTTTTGGAAGGTAATCTAGGAGCAAAACTCCTTCGCAATCCCAAAAAATGGTGGCCATGAGTTTGGAAGCCGATTTTTCCACCTTGAACTTCTTCGGCGGCTTTTCCCCCTTCTCTATCCACTGCATTGACTCCTGTTTTGACTCTGGGTCATATTGTCGGATCCACGTTTCATCAACGGTGACAATACGAGTGCAAATTTCCTCCAAATTATCCTTGCACAAGTCTAAAAATTCTTCGGAAGTTTTAACGCGCCGCTGCTTGTCAAGTGGCGTGAGCATTTTTGCACCCAACGCGCACTGACTTTATTCATGTGCAAATGATTGTGCATAATGTCTCCAACTCGTTCCTTACTGACGCCCAGCTCTTCTGCTATCTGCCACAATTTTATTCGGCGGTCGTCCAGTACAATTTTTTTTACTTTTTCGATGTTTTCATCAGTGACTGCGGTGTTCGGCCGTCCCGAGCGGGGGTCATCTTCCAGAGTCTCTCTGCCTTGTTGGAATAGGCGTGTCCATCGTTTAACCGTGGCTGACGACGGCCCAGATTCCCCGTAAACACTAGAAGTCTCTTCAAAAATTTATTTTGCTGTTTTCCCCTTTTTTACGAGGAATTTGATGACGGCGCGATGCTCAATCTTCGTTAATTGTAGCGATGACTCAGACATGGTGATGTTTACGGTTCAATTAAGGTAAGTGTACACTATGCCGGTATAGTACATTATGCCGTGACATTTTGGTTTTAGTCGAAAAATAAGAAAACTATCAGTAAAATCGTAATTTTATAGAATGCTACATAAACTATAGTTTATGTACGACCAAAAAAACCTAATTTTCTAAGATAAACAATAGTTCTAAAACCCATACCGAGCTTCTGAACGCGTCAGTCGCTATTGTACTACGGTGCCTATACATGCTGTTGTTGGTGAGCGTAAGGCATCAGTGGAATTTTCATAAGGACGTGATGTGATACTGGTAAGTTAGAGTTATCGAAATTTATGAAATTATCGATTGGCAGTTATCAATAGTATGTTTTATAGTATTAATTCAAGGTGTTATAAAGTATATTTTTAAAGAATTTGTCACTTTTCTCACTACCGTAATTATGTTCACAATTCTGAGTCGGTGAACCTAATTACGTGCGTATCACGCAATAAAGAAAAATCCCTTCGAAATGTTTCCTTCTTTTTTTTCACTCTTTGGTTAAAGTCAAATATATATTTAATGTGAATAAGTTAAGTAATAACTGCACATTACTGTGACCTAATTGCGGTATATGAGTTTATGTATGTTTACTTCTATAATCGAGTTTGAAATGATTACACTTTACGCCATACTTTCGAATTTATAAACTAAGTACGTCGACATAATTCCATGAATATTATTTTAGTGAATCATATATTATACATTATATATATTTATATTATATAAAAACTATATTAGCTTGCAGTTTACTTAATTTTTTTACTAAAAATATGAAATAGAAACCATTTTTTTTTGAGTACCGTAATAAGGTACACGTATTTTCTACTCATGTCCCTTATTCTGGTATACCCGAAATATAGCATTTGGAGAGAAAATGAAACGTTTTTATACTTATCTTTGACTAAGAATTAATAAAACTAAGTTAGGGAGGCAGCCATGCAATATCTTCTTAGGGTTTCGTACCCAAAGGGTAAAAACGGGACCCTATACGACCTCCCTGTCCGTCCGTCCGTCTGTCCGTCCATCCGTCCGTCTGTCCGTCCGTCCGTCCATCCGTCTGACCATCCGTCCGTCTGTCTGTCTGTCACCAGGCTGTACCTACCATGATTGTTAGACACTTTTGTGTGAATTTTTCATAGATGATGTATTTCTGTTGCCGCTATAAAAACAAATGCAAAAAAATATATAAAATAAATATTTTCTCTTATCTAACTGAAAATAAATGAAATAGCTAAATGAAAATAAGATGAAATATTTAACGGGGGCTCCCATACAACAAACGTGATTTTTTTTGTTTGTTTTGCTCGATATTTATAAAGGAAACAGATAGACGCTTAAAATATTCACAGAATATTTAATTATATATGTATGCACTTTAAAAATAAATACTTAAAATAAAATATAAAAATAACCACACTTACCATCAGGTGAGATTGCAGTCAAGTCACTTGTAATGCTTTAAAAAAATAAATTAAAAATATCGCGGAATTATGGACAAAGACTACCGGAATAATGTCATGAGGCAAATTTTAGCACGGAATTAGAGACAAACACGAGGTTCCGCAAAATAACGATTATTTATGTAATTTAAAGGTTACGGCGCAAAATAATATTCCACATTAATCTGATAATACTCGTCTACAAAGTAAAACAGTTTTCAGTTCTAGCAAATATGTACTTTTTCTTAAAATCATCCTCAAAGTTAAAAATGCCTTAACATACCGTAATATGGTACATTTACCTTACTCAAAGCGTAATGAAGCTAATGACGTGAAACTTCGCTTATATAGTGGGCAGATGTCGCTCAAGCAGTGACCTACCGGATGAGTAAATAGTACGACTGCAAGTACCTTAGGCTCAGAACTTTTCAGCCGCCCTGGTATCTATATGTGCATATCATGTATAATGTGACTCTTAGAATCGCGATATCTCAGGAATGTTAACTCTTAGGAAAAAAATCATAAGGACCATTTTTGTAGATAATTTTAAGATCTACAACTTTGGCCTGAATTTATTTTTGAGAAAACTTACCGTTTTCGAGAAAAATCTGAAAAACCTCAAACTTTGATATTTAACCCCGAATAACTTTTGTTGCACACATAGGATTGATGGGGACTTTTGACACTTTATTCCTTGTGGTAAACCTAAGGTCTCTACGAAGATTTGGCTCTGTCGGAATTATTGTTATTTGACCACTATTTTTATGTCTAACTTGACCGGATTATTATATGATAAGGTTTTTTTTTGTAGTATTAACTTTTCCGGAGCGTGTGGCTCGGAAACGGTTAGGAATACGGCAAAATTGAATAAGACCAAAGTTTTAGATAATTTTATGAGCTTTAATTTATTAGTAGATTTTTTTTCTATGACGCACCGTTTCTGAGATATTAGTGAAAAACCCAAAAGTGGTACCTTTACCCCCCCCCCCCCCCCTCCCCACTCTGGCTCACCTCCGAGACGTCAGGACTTTTAGCATGTTAACTTCCTAAGTACCCTGAACAAGTTTCAGAAGAAATCACTTAGGTCCCCTCTCATGCATTCTACAACTCCTTTATTGATTGGACTAGTTGGACGGACGGCAAAGTCTTTTTTTACCCTTAGGGTACATGGAACCCTAAAAGCGGGACCCTACTACGGCTTCGCCGTCCGTCCTTCCGTCCGTCCATCCATCCGTCCGTCCGTCTGCTGTCACCAGGCTGTATCCCTCGAACTCATGGTTCGTCAGACACGTGAAATTTTCACAGATGATGTATTTCTGTTGCCGCTATAACAAGAAATTCGATATTTCTTGTTGTATAATAAAAAATATTTCTAAGGGGGCTCCAGTCTCCAAGCCTCCAACAAACGCGAGATTTGCTAGTTTTTTGAATTTGGCAGGCAGAGTTGTTTTGTTTGGAATTGGTTCCGTACTTGATAGTACGGAACATAAGCCTATGAACCTATACCTACTATTTTCGAAAAACTAAATTAAAATTGATTGGCGGCCGGAGGTATCGAACCCCTTTAAAAAGCGGAAAGCCTAACCATGAAGGGGAATCCCGTTCATATTGATAACCAGGAAACCGCTTTCACATTCGCTTGGTTTCCCCAAACCAATGTGTTGCCCTTATTGCTTGTTTACCGTTTAGAGTAGTTTTCCAAATGATATTGGTTTCCCAATTAAAGGGTTACCTTTTTTAAGGGTTTTGAAATTAAGCCGCTAAATCGGTCCCTGTTTGATACATAGGTAAATAATAATTCGATATATAGGTATTTTCAGAAATAATATTTATCTGAGTGTTCGACAGAGGTAAGAGAAGCAACACAACTGGAAAACGAGCTACATTAGAAGGAATACGGCATTATATCTTTAAGAGCCTAAAAGTCCATAGTTAAACAAAATAAAACTAAAGAGGCGGTTCATAATCCTATTTATTTTCCTTGAGACAATAATAAGGCGATATTCAACTGTATATGTGTTATGTAGTAAATGAGTGACATCAAAATTACAAACACTTAGCGATTCTATGTACTTAATATCATAAAAATAACAACATAAACTGTCTCAATACTAGTTTAACAATTGAAAGAGTACTAATGGAATTAAATGCATATATAACCCGTTCGCAGATCCTTTGCCGATGACATCCCCTCCCATTTCATAGGACCGCGAGTAAAGGTCGTATGAAATTTGAGGGGAAGCCATCGGCAAAGTTTCTGCGGCCGGGTAGTACAAGTTGATTTAGTAGTGAACACAACGGTGTAATTTAAACTTATGAACTGTGTGTATATATTATGGGAGACCCGATATTATTATTGCTACAGGTGGGATATGTCACTAACGGACTAAGGAAGAGACGATTGTTTGTCATTGATTTCATTGATAGGTATAAACAATGCAATAGCCAAGAACTATGCCCAGAGGTGGTACGGTAATTACCGGAACATACAGCGTAAAATTGGGTATCTGACTCCAATTACTTTATTATAAACTAGGATACATTTAAAAAACTAATTAAATCGATCAATTAACAAAAAAGTTAAAAGCACTTAAATATTTATGATGAGACAGAGATAGCGACATTGAATTGTGACGTCACACTTTACTAATGCCTAGCTTAGTGCGGCTTCAAACAAATTTTCGTTTTGGCAGAAAGGGTTAGACCATCCCACTCCAAAAATAAAAATGCCTGTAACTTTGTAAATCTTTGTTAGATTTGAATATTGTTTTCAGTGTACGTCATATGTTTATCCCAGTTTATCATGAAGTAATTATTTATCCATGCGTTTTTAAGATTGCCTTTGTATCGCTTTGGAACAACGCTTACCCTTTTTAACGTATCGCAAAATGCCATATGGCTAGACGTGAGGTTTTGATGCCAATTCTTTAGAACACAGGGTCCTTTCAAATATTATTATGATCAATATACCGTCTCATTAATAAAAATTTAATCTGCGAAGCTCTGATTCGTAAGCTGTACTGTATTTTAAGCTATTGCATAGCTTCTATCGCGGGTCTTGAGCGTGGAGACCGAATCCAGAAATTCCGTAACGAAAATACCTAACACTTTTTAGTTTTGCCATCTTTCGATGAATAGCAGAACTTTTAATGATTTTTTGAAATATCACGCTTGTCTTTTTAGTTCAGCAACTCGTACATAATTATAACTATACAACCAATGCCACCTAGAGACGAGTTGCTGAACTAAAGAGACATGCCTGATATTTCAATAAATCATTAAAAATTCTGCTATTCATCGATAGATGGCAATAATAATTGCATAAGTCGGTAAAAACAGCTATGCAATAGCTTTACCGCGGCAGTCTCCGAGTGCAGCACATCTTTTTTTATTTACAGAGCTATACGAAGCCTGTTTTGTGTGCAGAAAGAATCGGTATCATTACATTAGTGTATACTACCTAAATACATACATAATATGAAAATAAAGGTACAACGTAGGACAGTAATCTAGTTATTAGTTTTAAGTTTCTTAAGTAAGGCTTACTACGAAATCAATAAATAAATATTAAGCATACATTTACCGTCGTTTATAACGTTTCTAACTGTTAAATATATAACATCCAATGCTTAAGGGCTGATTTTTCAATTACCAGATAATCGTTAACTAACGAATAAATATGACGTTTTGACAGATTTTGCATGGAATATGTTTCAATTTGATTCCTCAGATAGTTTATCTGGCGAATGAAAAATCAGCCAAGTCATACAAGAGTATGGCCGCCAAAAATTGTACATTTTAGAAAAAAAATATGTCCTTGTCATTTTATATAACACCAGATTTTTTTATATAGTAGATATGGCAGTTTTTAAATAGTTTCAGGTTAACTGTGTTATGTTTATTATTATATTAATAGTTTAAATTCATTTTGAGTGCATTTAACAAGCTCAATGTATTTTTTTTGTAAATGCTTATTTTAGTTTTCATACAAGAGTCATGTGTCCCACTTGGTTATCTCACACTTTGAAGTCACAAAATTATGTACAAATCTATTGTAACCTATAAAATTTTGGTATTTCTAAATCATTCTGTAAACTTGTGGATACTTTTAACAAGTTCTAATAAAAATAACATATCAAATGAATATAAAAATTCACTTTAAAACATAGTCACACTTTTTTTCACGAATGTTACTTCACGCTAGTTACCATAAAATAATACCCTAAATAACTAGATATCCGAGCCACAAAAATATTTTTAAGTCATAGCAACGCCAATTCCATGTTGGCCAACTTATAGCAAAATATCGCCATTTTCTTTCTGTCAAAGTTGATCGTTAGGGTAGTCGGCATTTTTGTCTCGGAACATTTTAATAATTTAAAGTGAGAATTATGCAAGGTAAGAATACAAATTTACTTTACTATTAAAATTATGTGTGTAGCTTTAGTGTTCTAGTAACAAAACAAACTATGTGGCGTCTTATTACTACAAAACTTTGACGAATAAAGGCTTTTTACGTTATGTCCAACCATATTTTGATTCACGAATGATACCATGTGTTACTATTGTGTTACGTAACATTCGTGATCGGCTGTTAGGGGTAGTACTCACTAGAGTATCTAAAGTAAAATTAAATTTTTACAAAAAGAACGCACTTCAAAAACTATCATGTTTCGGAAGTTGGTGCTTTGGTTGTGTTGATATTTTGTAGTGCCTTGCCACTGACTTCCGAAATTTTAAAGTTATTTTTCATTTTGTAGTTTATGAAGTCTATTTCCTTTTTGGGAGAAAAAAATATATATTTGAAGCTTTCTAGTTTCTACATACACACATGCGGGTTGAATACAAAACCTCTCTTTTTGAAGTCAGTTAAAAAGCTTCATTACTTATTTAAAGCATATTTCTTACAAAATATAATTTTTGTAAGAAATAAGCATTGTCGTGTATTGGTGTCCGCATTAGCTTACGAACCAGAGATCCTGCGTTCAAATCCCAGGGGACAAAAAACAGACATTAATACAATAGGCGTTGTTTACAAGACTATTATAGAAAATGTTTTATTTTTAGATGGTTTTGACGGCGATACAAAGAGCAAAAACGATACAAAGAGCGAATGCGAGCTAAAAACCCAGAAAATTTTGAAGAAGCTAAACGTATAAACGCTGCGCGAAATAAAGAAAGAAAAAAATTATATTTAATGAAGACTGATAATTCCATTTTTTTATAATTAGAACTGAACTTGATTCTTGCATTTGTAATTATTACAGAAATACAAAAACAATTTCAAAAAAAAAACAATTTCACTTAATTTAAATTTAAATTTGTTTTAAATTAAATTTTGAGGTTTAAAGTAATTTAATCAAATAATACAATAAAATAAAATAAATTACAGAAATCTAAAAAAAACCCTGCATTATTAGTGTAATGTACACTAGGCTTAACAAAATCACGTATGTTACTTTCATTCACGTATGTTACGGTGTGTTACGATTTCACGACTGTTATTGTACAATATTTGGCGGCCATACTCACAAATGTCGTTTTATTAACACAAGCTCATTTACATTGTAACTACAGAAAAAAGTAACAATATACGGGAAGATACCTTATGTATTTAATTTTGTTACAAATTAGGTACAAAAAAATCTTTTGTATATAAAGTATGACAAAGGAAAACAACTTATCATATAAGTATGAATAACAACACACCAATACATTGACATAAAATATGCAATATTAATTTTAACTTCGAAATTTTATTAAGTGATATTATCACATTTTAGAAGATATATTACAAACCTTAGAATTAAGTGACTATGACGGTTTTCAATTCGACAATTCGACAGTCAACTGCTATTTTTATAGTTTTCGCATCATGTCCGTTTCTTTATGCTGATGTGAATCTTAAAAGTATATTTTATATCAATGTAACTTCTATTAAATATTTTACCTTACACCGCTATGAAACTTAGGATGTATGTACAATCATTAATATAGGTTACTTTCATTTATGAGCAGCTGCTAAATTGATTACACTTATTGTTATATACGGGCAGTGAGTAGGAAATTATTCATAATATAATTATTCATTTTCTGGGCAGTGGTTGATTACAGTAAGACACAAAATTAAAAGAGGCAGACTGGTAAACAATCGAGGTAAAGCAGTTACATTGCCGCCAACTTATCTGTGAACTGAAGGACTCGTTACCGTAGCTTTAAATGCGTTCTTTTTTTAAAAACCATTGGTACTATGAACACAAAGATAACAAAACTATGGAGATGCCCCATTCTAGTGGATGACATGCGGCGCCATGATGAGCGCCAAGATTTGTTGTCAAATGTTCATGTACCGAGTACTGCCATCTTATACGCCACCTAACAGATTATAAATAGTCACGCTAATTTTCTAGACCGGGCCAGTCCATATTGTTTCCTAGGTCTGTGTACTATGAATTTGTTTTTCCAGTGCGAGATGTAATTTTACCAAAATGTTATGTACAAAAAGTTTTTTCTTTTCAATGCACATTTCCCTTCATACAGATGTTATTGAGAAGTACAACTTGTTTATTTACCCATTAGTTTGGAGTGGTGTCCACCGATGTCTAAATAAATAAAGTTTAGATTGGATCCATGATCAAAGGTCACAGGATCATGAAGTCTTTTGCGTAAATTTCATAGCACCTGTGAATGCAGCGTCCAGTTACACCTTTCGTCATTTCACAGATAACTTCGTGGTAACTGTAACTCTAATTTTTGTTGGACTAAAAAAGTGTATTTAATATACATACTTATATAAGTATATTATGCTGAGATATCGTTGAAATCGGATCGTGAAACACTTTTTTAGCCTACAAAAATCTTATAAATACGGCACAATTCAACTTGGCCTAAAACTAATAGGTAAACAGTATTCTTTATAAACTACACAAAAATATTTAAATTAATTATTATCATCAATCTTTACGAGCGCCGGCCAGTATCAGTAATTAATTTTATTTGCTAATAAAGAAATATTATTCTCCACTAGATAAACGTATGAAAAAGGATGTGGCAAAGTGCTCTAAGTTAGGTTTACATTATACATCGTACAAAAAATGAAAGGATATATAACAAAAAAATAAAACATACCAAGTATATATTTACAGGGCTATACATTGGAAGTCACGTTTAAGTATCAAATTAATTTCACACTCATCAAATTAGAAGTTACTTTTTAAAGATTTTTTAAATATTATATAAACAGACTTTGATTAAATGATCAACGATTTTATATTATGAAAAATTAAATAATGGATAATAAAAAAAAGTTTAAACGATACAAAGTAGAATTTGGGCCAAATAAGTTTTTAATAGTGCAAACGATGTCACACGTTAACTAATTATGTTCATAATTGTAAGAGATAATATTATAGGTAACTAATGACTTGATATCTAGACTTCGTGTGGTTGTATTTGCCTGTATATACTAATAGGTAGTACGTAGAACAACCAGTTTTTGTCCTACTAGACTAATTACTGTGAAACTTTCGCATACAGTGTAAGGGTTAGTTCAGACAGAACGGAAAAATGCCCGAGCAATTTAGTGGCTTCATTGAACATAGAACCGATTTAACAATATACCCTTATTCGTCCCGTATTTCCTTGTGAACTTTAGGCTATAGAAATGAGGTTTTATTTCAATGATAAATTGCTGTTTGAACTGACCCTAACAAAATGTATTTGGAGCGAGCTATATAAATGGCGTTTTATTTCAATGGAGCCAATAAATTACTGTTTGAACTGACCCTAATAAAATGTATTTGGAGCGGGCTATTTAAATGACGTATATTTCAATGGTGCCAATAAATCGCTGTTTGAACTGACCCTAATAAAATGTATTTGGAGCGGGCTATATAAATGACGTATATTTAAATGGAGCCAATAAATCGCTGTTTGAACTGACCCTAATAAAATGTATTTGGAGCGGGCTATATAAATGACTTATATTTTAATGGAGTCAATAAATTGCTGTTTGAACTGACCCTAATAAAATGTATTTGGAGCGAGCTATATAAATGACGTTTTATTTCAATGGAGCCAATAAATTGCTGTTTGAAATGACCCTAATAAAATGTATTTGGAGCGGGCTATATAAATGACGTATATTTCAATGGTGCCAATAAATCGCTGTTTGAACTGAACCTAATAAAATGTATTTGGAGCGGGCTATATAAATGACGTATATTTAAATGGAGCCAATAAATTGCTGTTTGAACTGATCCTAATAAAATTTATTAAGCATTAACTTTATTGCTTGCTTCAACTTAAATACAATACATATTTACAAATGCTTTTAGTTTTATTTGTTATAATATCATCATATTATCATAAAAAATCTTATATTATGTACTTGTATAGATAACACATTCATAGATAATTATGTTTAAGGTCGAATCGATATATATATATTATATACTTGTGTTATTTTATTTCAGAATTGTCTACATAATGTGAATCTCATAGAAATATAATTGTATAATCTTAAGATAAATTGGTGTCATTTCAGTTGTACACAAATCATGACAGCTCTTTAGAGGACATCCTTTATGTATTGGAACTGTCAAATACAATGAAGACAAGCAAGTGTACATTTTTTTGGCATAAGGGAATGTAAGTAGTAGCTTTAACACATATTTTGTAATAAAGACGTACATAGTACACAATGGTAGCATTTCAATTGCGCAAAATCTCTAAAAATTAGTCTTGTATTTGATGCGTCTAAAAATGTGTGCTATCCTTTTTTTAAGGACATTAAGCTGAAGAGTTTGTTTATTTGAACGAGCTAATCTCAGAAACTACTGGTCCGAATTGAAAAATTGTTTTAATGTTGGGTAGTACATTTATCAAGGAAAGCTATAGGCCATATTACATCACGTTATCACTAATAGGGACGGAGCATCAATGAAAAATGTTGCAAAAACGGGAAAAGTTGTTCCTTTTGGATAGCTTTCGCTGCGTAAACGGTTAAAGTTACTCAAAAATTCTGTATCACGGAATTGTTCTCCTTCAAAAGTTCTAAAAAAGTCTCCGACACGACATGTCTAACTTTTAAGTTTGACTTATTATAACGGCATATCCCGTCAATAGGTGAAAACCGAAATTCATGCAAGCGATGCCGCGGACAACAGCTAGTATTTTGCACATTGCACAAACATTTTCCAGCTGTAGGAATCGAACTCACGACCTCCGACGCAGGATCGTAGCGATCCTGCCGTCTGCGTCGGAGGTCGCTACGCCATTCGGTCGTCAAATCCTTTTTAAAATGCTCCTCATGGATAAGCATAACACTAATTTTAGACGCCACAAATTAAAAGATTTTACACAACCCTATTGGCACCAAAAGCAACTTAATAATAACAAAAGAAGATAAAATATTTGACGTAAGGAAGAGATATTTTACCATACAACTTTTTTTTGCTTACTTCGCTTATCAAATCAGAGAAAAATGAAACACGAGTTTAAATATTCCATCACTATTCCACATTTAAGAGGTGAGTGTATATAGCTTGAAAGTACAGACAGCAGCTGATAAAAGTAGGTAAACATTTGTTTATCTACAAATAGATCGTAAAATCAATTAAAAGTTATCGTTGAATATGCTAGAAAAGATAAAAATATTTTCTATAGGAACAGATTACTATATATAATAAATTAATTAATAAGTTTCCTAGACTGAACCAAAATCAAGATAACTTGTATACGGTACTCTGTTGTTATATTAAAAGGATTGCAATGATCAAATTAATACTAATGGGTGGTTTTCAAGGTAGATGGCAGTGGCGGCGCCGGGCCAAGATGGCGGCCGGCTCGTCGAGGAAACACGAGAATTTGGCGTAATAGCAAGAAAAGATATGAATGTAACATGTATTTCTATAGGAACGCATTGTGGTACCATATATTGATAATAAATTAATTGATTAAGATAAAGTAGGTGTCCTGAACAGAACAAAGTTCGAGATAACCTGCACCTTACGTTGCTGACGGTACTCGATTATTATAATATAAGCCCCTAGATTGTGTAAGAAAAATGTATTCATCGTTATCGTAATCGCTCCCTGGTTTACGTCACCCAATCGGTGGGCATAATTTAGCTAACGATTATGATATGCCGGCACACGTGCTACTACGGTGCACTGAAGTGTCGGATCAACGCGAGACCTACTTGGGGTCCTCAGCAACACTCCAAGATATCCTGTGCGACCTGGGAGGCCTCCTCGGATTCTGGAGTGAGCTCGGCTGGCTGGAGTGATCCGGCGAGGACTCGCATCGGCGACTTCACGCGCAACGGACGAAGAGATTTCGGCCAATCGCGGAAAAGTCCCAGGAGCAGAAGAAAGAAAGAATGATAACGATGAATACGTTTTCCTTACGCAATCAAACCCCAGACCCAAGGATTGCAATGATCACGTAAATACTATTGGGTGGTCTCGGCGGTGGTCGGCAGCGCGGCGGGGAGGTGGCGCGCCAAGATGGCGGCGGGCTCGTTGAGGAAGCACGAGAAGTTCGCGTCGAGGAACAGCTCCTGCAGGAAGCGGCGCGCGCACAGCATGTACGTGTCGCGCGACACCAGCGCGCACACGTCCGAGTACACGCACGGGCTGCGGAACACGTCCGGGTGGCGCTGCTTCAGCGTCAGCAGAGCGCAGCGCGCCTGCAAAGATACCGACGCGCTCTTATAACGCTAAACTAAATTGACAGACGTAATAAAATCTGGGGGTATGGGGGGTCTAATAATTCTCGAAAATATAAAATTATACATCAGCTAACCATAGCAACGCAGCCATGAGGAGCTAATTGTCGCGTTGGCTACATAACTGATGCAAGCATTAACCAATCAGCGCAAAGATGTCCTCGTCGCTGCTATTCGTAGTTTTGTTGAATCAAAGGGTTGAACTCCCGACCATCTCTATTCGCCACTATGTGATGTCTCGACCCTCGGCTCCACTGCTGCTCAGAGTGAATGAACACCGACCTGCCGCAAGTGTATGGGGTTGGACATGAACAGCACGTGGTGCAGCAGCTGCGCCTGCGGAGCCGCGGCCGGGCTGTCTCGACCCTCGGCTCCACTGCTGCTCGGAGTGAATGAACACCGACCTGCCGCAAGTGTATGGGGTTGGACATGAACAGCACGTGGTGCAGCAGCTGCGCCTGCGGAGCCGCGGCCGGGCTGTCTCGACCCTCGGCTCCACTGCTGCTCGGAGTGAATGAACACCGACCTGCCGCAAGTGTATGGGGTTGGACATGAACAGCACGTGGTGCAGCAGCTGCGCCTGCGGAGCCGCGGCCGGGCTGTCTCGACCCTCGGCTCCACTGCTGCTCGGAGTGAATGAACACCGACCTGCCGCAAGTGTATGGGGTTGGACATGAACAGCACGTGGTGCAGCAGCTGCGCCTGCGGAGCCGCGGCCGGGCTGTCTCGACCCTCGGCTCCACTGCTGCTCGGAGTGAATGGACACCGACCTGCCGCAAGTGTATGGGGTTGGACATGAACAGCACGTGGTGCAGCAGCTGCGCCTGCGGAGCCGCGGCCGGGCTGTCTCGACCCTCGGCTCCACTGCTGCTCGGAGTGAATGAACACCGACCTGCCGCAAGTGTATGGGGTTGGACATGAACAGCACGTGGTGCAGCAGCTGCGCCTGCGGAGCCGCGGCCGGGCTGTCTCGACCCTCGGCTCCACTGCTGCTCGGAGTGAATGAACACCGACCTGCCGCAAGTGTATGGGGTTGGACATGAACAGCACGTGGTGCAGCAGCTGCGCCTGCGGAGCCGCGGCCGGGCTGTCTCGACCCTCGGCTCCACTGCTGCTCGGAGTGAATGAACACCGACCTGCCGCAAGTGTATGGGGTTGGACATGAACAGCACGTGGTGCAGCAGCTGCGCCTGCGGAGCCGCGGCCGGGCTGTCTCGACCCTCGGCTCCACTGCTGCTCGGAGTGAATGAACACCGACCTGCCGCAAGTGTATGGGGTTGGACATGAACAGCACGTGGTGCAGCAGCTGCGCCTGCGGAGCCGCGGCCGGGCTGTCTCGACCCTCGGCTCCACTGCTGCTCGGAGTGAATGGACACCGACCTGCCGCAAGTGTATGGGGTTGGACATGAACAGCACGTGGTGCAGCAGCTGCGCCTGCGGAGCCGCGGCCGGGCTGTCTCGACCCTCGGCTCCACTGCTGCTCGGAGTGAATGAACACCGACCTGCCGCAAGTGTATGGGGTTGGACATGAACAGCACGTGGTGCAGCAGCTGCGCCTGCGGAGCCGCGGCCGGGCTGTCTCGACCCTCGGCTCCACTGCTGCTCGGAGTGAATGGACACCGACCTGCCGCAAGTGTATGGGGTTGGACATGAACAGCACGTGGTGCAGCAGCTGCGCCTGCGGAGCCGCGGCCGGGCTGTCTCGACCCTCGGCTCCACTGCTGCTCGGAGTGAATGAACACCGACCTGCCGCAAGTGTATGGGGTTGGACATGAACAGCACGTGGTGCAGCAGCTGCGCCTGCGGAGCCGCGGCCGGGCTGTCTCGACCCTCGGCTCCACTGCTGCTCGGAGTGAATGGACACCGACCTGCCGCAAGTGTATGGGGTTGGACATGAACAGCACGTGGTGCAGCAGCTGCGCCTGCGGAGCCGCGGCCGGGCTGTCTCGACCCTCGGCTCCACTGCTGCTCGGAGTGAATGAACACCGACCTGCCGCAAGTGTATGGGGTTGGACATGAACAGCACGTGGTGCAGCAGCTGCGCCTGCGGAGCCGCGGCCGGGCTGTCTCGACCCTCGGCTCCACTGCTGCTCGGAGTGAATGGACACCGACCTGCCGCAAGTGTATGGGGTTGGACATGAACAGCACGTGGTGCAGCAGCTGCGCCTGCGGAGCCGCGGCCGGGCTGTCTCGACCCTCGGCTCCACTGCTGCTCGGGCTTTCCAACTCTAAAAATAAAATACAACGTGTGTTAAGATAATTTGAAACAATATTGAAAGGCACATAATATGTTTCCGCCATATTGTGGCGTGTTAGCGGGAAATTTGACAGATGGCGCCCTCTTCACAAGAGAAAATAGTATCTCGTGTGAAGAGGGTTTACGTTAAATGTTCAGACGGGCTCATCGTTAGGTTCATATCAGTGAGGATAACCCACCTCAGCAACACTCCAGGATATCCTGTGCGACCTGGGAGGCCTCTTCGGATTCTGGAGTGAGCTCGGCTGGCTGGAGTGATCCGGCGAGGACCCGCATTAACGACTTCACGCGCAACGGGCGAAATATCGCTTACTCGCGGAAAAGTCCCAGGGGAGAGAGAAGGACCCACCTGCGAAGAAAGCTTCCCGCAACTCGTGCGAGGACTGCGGCCTTGTTCGGACGCACGCCAAGCAATCCGCCGCCGAGTGCCGCCACACCGCCTTCACGCCCGACAAGCGGTTCGAACACAGCGCGCTCGCCATCGAGCCCTCGTCTCTCACTATCGCTTCCTTCTTATCCATCACTGAATCCGTCAAAGCTGCCTTCGATTCTAGTTCATCCACTTTGATGCTACTGTCGCCTTCGCTCCGATCCTTAGGTACATTGGTTTTGTTCTCCAGGTGTGTCAGTTTACTCGTCAAGGCAGCGGAGTCTATTCGAGTCGTGTCTGACACGTTAGCTCCACCTGCCGCACTCGGTGTTGCGGTGCGTATGTTGCCTATTGTTGATGTTGCTGTATCAGCACCTAGGCAGAAAGTGGGTGACATTTAAATTAGGGGTTATGATAGACATATACTCTGGACCTGGCGGACCGCGCGAACAAACATCATCATGAAAAAACTTGCTATGCTTTCAAATTGGCGATGACAAAACGATGTTTTTATAAAAACCACATCTGTAATATCCTATACCTTTAAACGAGCAATTCTTGTATATTATATTTATATTTCTATATAATCTGAATCTCGGAAACGGCTCGAACGGTTTTCATGAAATTTAGTATACAAGGGGTTTTGGGGGCGATAAATTGATCTAGCTAGGATTCATTTTTAGAAAATGTCGTATTTACCCAGAAAAAAATATAAATTGGCGATAAAGTAAAAGTATAACAGTAACCTCCTGCTGCCATCTATTGGTGAGTAGCTGTAATACGAGCAAAGCTCGGTCACCCAGATATTTTTGTTAAAGTGAATAAACTTATAAAATATGTAATGTAGAAATCGTTGAATCGTAAACATAATTATACACATAGTTTACTCACTTCTAGTTAATCCTATACTGTGGTCGGGAGTGGTGGAATCGGCTAGTATGGACGTGACTCGGTTGATTCCCTTGTCGCCGTCCACGGCAATCCTCTTGGGGTCATCTTCCCTGCAAAAAACATTTCAACAAATCAATATATTTTTATCTCAATGTTCATAGCCACTGAAGCGATTTGGCTCATACATAGCTCAAAACCTGAAAAATTAAAAAGCGCGAGGCAAAGGTAAGAAAAACAGGAACATGTATCTTCTTCTTTCATCCATCCTATATCCCACAATCCATCCATCTCTTCTCTGGTCATCCTCTACTTCTACGTCCCTCTACTACTAACATGATCTAGTGCAATGTGTTTATAAATCTGACTTAAAATAATAATAGTTTAAAAAACTAAAAAAACCACGCTCTATCTCTCTTACTCACATGCAAAGGATGCGGAAAGAAATTAATTAATCCTGGCGAATCTAATTAAGATAATTGGATATTTTATTCGAATTATTGCATTGTCATCGGTCTTTGACGGGTGTGCAAAGTTTGACTTAAATCTGATCGTTCAAAGTAGGACAAAATCGAGCTCAAAGGAGTCGGTTACAAACATACAGGTGAAGCTAATAAAAGCGTGTTAAAAAGAATTATATCGTGATACCTAATAGCGCCTTCAAGAATCGGATAGGGTTTTATAACTACACTGTATCTTTCTAATCACCTAATATATGAAATTCTCGTGTCACAGTGTTTGTAGCAAAACTCCTCTGAGACGGGACCGGACAAACTTTGCCTGAAGAGATCTCAGATAAATGTTTTTTTAATTTGCATATTTTGTGCATATTTCGCCCTTTTTTAGTTCATTTTTGCATTCATATTTCGGCATTTTGATAATGCATATAATCCGATGGCTATTAAGGGGATTTATTGAATTTATTTTTGTCTTGCTCACTCTCACGGAGATTTAGTAGGTGCGACATGCAGTGCAGCGTCGCGGAAGAATATAACAGAAAAACGACCTTTTACCTAATTACTCAATACTAAGCTGGTTATCAAAAACCTGTTTCTTAGCGTTTTTGGAAATTATTATTACCGACACTTTAAAACAAAAATTACAATTACATCCAATGTAGTTTCCGATAAAAACTAGAAAAACTGAGATTTTGGAGCAACTTTTGGGAGAACTTTTATCGAGAAAATTTTATCCAATCGTGTTTCTGCTTCTTAGCGATTTTAGATTAAAGACCCAAAATACATGACGTGTAAATTTGAAAGTAATTGTCTTTATAGTTTTTGCATAAAACTTCATTCAAAATCACTTAGATACGGCTTGTAGGCCGTTAAGTATATACTCACATTGGGAACAGCTCCATAAGATTGCGCGGCAAGCATATCCCTATATAATACGGCGACTGTGGGCCCGACGCGGACGGCGTAACCTGGATAGTCGATCGAGACGGCTTGTACACTATTTGGGAGCTTTCCGCTTGCGTCAAAGGCTTCCAATCGTACTCCAACAGACTGAAACAAAATGATAATTGAAAAATTAAAAACACGACTGCCCCATGGTAAAACTACTTTTTCCAAAAAAATATAGCCTATGTTAGGCATAATGTATGTATTCTAACGATAGCCCATATGTCCAAATCTCTTCAGTCGTTCAGAAGTTATGGCGGAATAAAGAAACGCACATACATACAAACATACATACATGAACCCTAAAAACATTACACTCCTTTTTTAGGTAGTCGTGTAATAAAATAGAACATAAAACTTTGGTGTGGTGTTAGATGTGGGTTGTAGTGGAATTGCTTGCTTGAGATCTTGGCTTTCGTGCTTAAGTTGACATTAAAAACTTGTGTATACCAACCTGAGCTTAGTCATTCGCTCTCTGGTGGACTTGGCGCGGTCTCGCAGCGAGGAGAACGGCTTAGGCCTCTGGTCGGAGTCGAAGGGCAACCACGTCAGAACATCGATTTCGCTCGCGCCGCTCTCTGACACGTAGTGAGGCCTACAAACTTGTGTATACCAACCTGAGCTTAGTCATTCGCTCTCTGGTGGACTTGGCGCGGTCTCGCAGCGAGGAGAACGGCTTCGGCCTCTGGTCGGAGTCGAAGGGCAACCACGTCAGAGCATCGATATCGCTCGCGCCGCTCTCCGACACGTAGTTACAAACTTGTGTATACCAACCTGAGTTTAGTCATTCTCTTTCTGGTGGACTTGGCGCGGTCTCGCAGCGAGGAGAACGGCTTCGGCCTCTGGTCGGAGTCGAAGGGCAACCACGTCAGAACATCGATATCGCTCGCGCCGCTCTCTGACACGTAGTGAGGCCTACAAACTTGTGTACATACCAATCTGAGCTTAGTCATTCGCTTTCTGGTGGACTTGGCGCGGTCTCGCAGCGAGGAGAACGGCTTCGGCCTCTGGTCGGAGTCGAAGGGCAACCACGTCAGAACATCGATATCGCTCGCGCCGCTCTCTGACACGTAGTGAGGCCTACAAACTTGTGTATACCAACCTGAGCTTAGTCATTCGCTCTCTGGTGGACTTGGCGCGGTCTCGCAGCGAGGAGAACGGCTTCGGCCTCTGGTCGGAGTCGAAGGGCAACCACGTCAGAACATCGATATCGCTCGCGCCGCTCTCCGACACGTAGTTACAAACTTGTGTATACCAACCTGAGTTTAGTCATTCTCTTTCTGGTGGACTTGGCGCGGTCTCGCAGCGAGGAGAACGGCTTCGGCCTCTGGTCGGAGTCGAAGGGCAACCACGTCAGAACATCGATATCGCTCGCGCCGCTCTCAGACACGTAGTTACAAACTTGTGTATACCAACCTGAGCTTAGTCATTCTCTCTCTGGTGGACTTGGCGCGGTCTCGCAGCGAGGAGAACGGCTTCGGCCTCTGGTCGGAGTCGAAGGGCAACCACGTCAGAACATCGATATCGCTCGCGCCGCTCTCGGACACGTAGTTACAAACTTGTGTATACCAACCTGAGCTTAGTCATTCTCTCTCTGGTGGACTTGGCGCGGTCTCGCAGCGAGGAGAACGGCTTCGGCCTCTGGTCGGAGTCGAAGGGCAACCACGTCAGAACATCGATATCGCTCGCGCCGCTCTCGGACACGTAGTTACAAACTTGTGTATACCAACCTGAGCTTAGTCATTCTCTCTCTGGTGGACTTGGCGCGGTCTCGCAGCGAGGAGAACGGCTTCGGCCTCTGGTCGGAGTCGAAGGGCAACCACGTCAGAACATCGATATCGCTCGCGCCGCTCTCGGACACGTAGTTACAAACTTGTGTATACCAACCTGAGCTTAGTCATTCTCTCTCTGGTGGACTTGGCGCGGTCTCGCAGCGAGGAGAACGGCTTCGGCCTCTGGTCGGAGTCGAAGGGCAACCACGTCAGAACATCGATATCGCTCGCGCCGCTCTCGGACACGTAGTTACAAACTTGTGTATACCAACCTGAGCTTAGTCATTCTCTCTCTGGTGGACTTGGCGCGGTCTCGCAGCGAGGAGAACGGCTTCGGCCTCTGGTCGGAGTCGAAGGGCAACCACGTCAGAACATCGATATCGCTCGCGCCGCTCTCTGATACGTAGTGAGGCCTACCAAACATAATCATGTCATCAATTTGCTGGAGGTAGGACCCTGCGTAGTCTGTGCGGCACTACTGCAGTGAAGCAGTAATGTATTACAGCCGTCGAGATTACTGGGAAAAATGAAGCTAAATCCGTTAAAAACCGTTCAAATGCATCAACAAACTGATATGCAGTTTAGGATTAACTAGTTCTAACTTATAAACAATGACAGAAAATTCTAACTTATTCAGACATGTGCAGACGTATCATTTAACACGTGAACGTTTTGTTAAAAAATTGTACTTATAATTTTGTGTTAAGCATTGTTTTACCTCCTGTGTTTGTTTAGTGACTGTATCGTTGCATATCCACTCATGTCCTTCTGTGACGGAGGCGAACTGCCAATGTCTGGTGTTGTATAACCTGGTAAGAGGATAAATATCTGATGAGATTTTTAAATTATTTATTATAGTTATCAATTTTGATTCAAAGGTTAAAATCTTAAACGAGTTTCATTATTATTTATTGTTTACTAAGCACTTTTTCAGCAATGTGTAGTCTATTTACCATAAACTATTTATGTAAACTTATATGATTATAATTGGCTCAGCTTCCACACTCTATCGCTGAAACGACATGTTCATGCAGGCTTGTGCATATGTACTGACTGGATGTAGACGTCCGTCGCTGCGGCTCAGGAATGCGCGGCCGGTGCGAGCTGCTGCAGCTCTTCATGCCGTACAGGCTCGACGAGCTGGGGATGGGGCTCAGCTTCAGCACTCTATCGCTGAAACGACATGTTCATGCAGGCTTGTGCATATGTACTGACTGGATGTAGACGTCCGTCGCTGCGGCTCAGGAATGCGCGGCCGGTGCGAGCTGCTGCAGCTCTTCATGCCGTACAGGCTCGACGAGCTGGGGATGGGGCTCAGCTTCAGCACTCTATCGCTGAAACGACATGTTCATGCAGGCTTGTGCATATGTACTGACTGGATGTAGACGTCCGTCGCTGCGGCTCAGGAATGCGCGGCCGGTGCGAGCTGCTGCAGCTCTTCATGCCGTACAGGCTCGACGAGCTGGGGATGGGGCTCAGCTTCAGCACTCTATCGCTGAAACGACATGTTCATGCAGGCTTGTGCATATGTACTGACTGGATGTAGACGTCCGTCGCTGCGGCTCAGGAATGCGCGGCCGGTGCGAGCTGCTGCAGCTCTTCATGCCGTACAGGCTCGACGAGCTGGGGATGGGGCTCAGCTTCAGCACTCTATCGCTGAAACGACATGTTCATGCAGGCTTGTGCATATGTACTGACTGGATGTAGACGTCCGTCGCTGCGGCTCAGGAATGCGCGGCCGGTGCGAGCTGCTGCAGCTCTTCATGCCGTACAGGCTCGACGAGCTGGGGATGGGGCTCAGCTTCAGCACTCTATCGCTGAAACGACATGTTCATGCAGGCTTGTGCATATGTACTGACTGGATGTAGACGTCCGTCGCTGCGGCTCAGGAATGCGCGGCCGGTGCGAGCTGCTGCAGCTCTTCATGCCGTACAGGCTCGACGAGCTGGGGATGGGGCTCAGCTTCAGCACTCTATCGCTGAAACGACATGTTCATGCAGGCTTGTGCATATGTACTGACTGGATGTAGACGTCCGTCGCTGCGGCTCAGGAATGCGCGGCCGGTGCGAGCTGCTGCAGCTCTTCATGCCGTACAGGCTCGACGAGCTGGGGATGGGGCTCAGCTTCAGCACTCTATCGCTGAAACGACATGTTCATGCAGGCTTGTGCATATGTACTGACTGGATGTAGACGTCCGTCGCTGCGGCTCAGGAATGCGCGGCCGGTGCGAGCTGCTGCAGCTCTTCATGCCGTACAGGCTCGACGAGCTGGGGATGGGGCTCAGCTTCAGCACTCTATCGCTGAAACGACATGTTCATGCAGGCTTGTGCATATGTACTGACTGGATGTAGACGTCCGTCGCTGCGGCTCAGGAATGCGCGGCCGGTGCGAGCTGCTGCAGCTCTTCATGCCGTACAGGCTCGACGAGCTGGGGATGGGGCTCAGCTTCAGCACTCTATCGCTGAAACGACATGTTCATGCAGGCTTGTGCATATGTACTGACTGGATGTAGACGTCCGTCGCTGCGGCTCAGGAATGCGCGGCCGGTGCGAGCTGCTGCAGCTCTTCATGCCGTACAGGCTCGACGAGCTGGGGATGGGGCTCAGCTTCAGCACTCTATCGCTGAAACGACATGTTCATGCAGGCTTGTGCATATGTACTGACTGGATGTAGACGTCCGTCGCTGCGGCTCAGGAATGCGCGGCCGGTGCGAGCTGCTGCAGCTCTTCATGCCGTACAGGCTCGACGAGCTGGGGATGGGGCTCAGCTTCAGCACTCTATCGCTGAAACGACATGTTCATGCAGGCTTGTGCATATGTACTGACTGGATGTAGACGTCCGTCGCTGCGGCTCAGGAATGCGCGGCCGGTGCGAGCTGCTGCAGCTCTTCATGCCGTACAGGCTCGACGAGCTGGGGATGGGGCTCAGCTTCAGCACTCTATCGCTGAAACGACATGTTCATGCAGGCTTGTGCATATGTACTGACTGGATGTAGACGTCCGTCGCTGCGGCTCAGGAATGCGCGGCCGGTGCGAGCTGCTGCAGCTCTTCATGCCGTACAGGCTCGACGAGCTGGGGATGGGGCTCAGCTTCAGCACTCTATCGCTGAAACGACATGTTCATGCAGGCTTGTGCATATGTACTGACTGGATGTAGACGTCCGTCGCTGCGGCTCAGGAATGCGCGGCCGGTGCGAGCTGCTGCAGCTCTTCATGCCGTACAGGCTCGACGAGCTGGGGATGGGGCTCAGCTTCAGCACTCTATCGCTGAAACGACATGTTCATGCAGGCTTGTGCATATGTACTGACTGGATGTAGACGTCCGTCGCTGCGGCTCAGGAATGCGCGGCCGGTGCGAGCTGCTGCAGCTCTTCATGCCGTACAGGCTCGACGAGCTGGGGATGGGGCTCAGCTTCAGCACTCTATCGCTGAAACGACATGTTCATGCAGGCTTGTGCATATGTACTGACTGGATGTAGACGTCCGTCGCTGCGGCTCAGGAATGCGCGGCCGGTGCGAGCTGCTGCAGCTCTTCATGCCGTACAGGCTCGACGAGCTGGGGATGGGGCTCAGCTTCAGCACTCTATCGCTGAAACGACATGTTCATGCAGGCTTGTGCATATGTACTGACTGGATGTAGACGTCCGTCGCTGCGGCTCAGGAATGCGCGGCCGGTGCGAGCTGCTGCAGCTCTTCATGCCGTACAGGCTCGACGAGCTGGGGATGGGGCTCAGCTTCAGCACTCTATCGCTGAAACGACACGTTCATGCAGGCTTGTGCATATGTACTGACTGGATGTAGACGTCCGTCGCTGCGGCTCAGGAATGCGCGGCCGGTGCGAGCTGCTGCAGCTCTTCATGCCGTACAGGCTCGACGAGCTGGGGATGGGGCTCAGCTTCAGCACTCTATCGCTGAAACAACATCAATAAGTATAAGTAAATCATGTTTCATTTAAAAACAAATGGACACAGAGCACTGTTTAACTCATCTGATGTTATGTGACGATGCAGCCGTATAATGTTAAGTTATCTATGAAACCAGCTCAAAACTATAAAATGGGGTTATTCAAGGGGCGGATAAAACAATTTCTTAAGAGCCGGCAACGCATTTGCAGTTTCCTCTGATGCTGCAAATATCCATGGGCGGCGGTGATCGCTTTCTATGAGAAGACCCGCCCGCTCCTTTGCTCGCGTTAATTATTAAAAAAAGACGTGTGGCACTCGGAGACTGCCGCGGTAAAACTATTGCATAGCTGTTTTTATCAACTTATGCAATTATAATTATACAACAAATGCCACCTAGAGACGAGTTGGTGAATTAAAGAGACAAGCGTGATATTTCAAAAAGTCATTAAAAGTTCTTCTATTCATTGATAGATGGCAAAACTAAAAAGTGTTAGGTTATTTTCGTTACGGAATTTCTGGATTCCGTCTCCACGCTCAAGGCCCGCGATAGAAGCTATGCAATAGCTTAAAAATACTCACGGTATAGCATATTTGCCGAGGAAAGAGTCGCAACTGCTCACGCCGCTGGTACTGGACTCGCTGGTGTTCCTCACACGGCCTTCGCGCGCCTGATCCAGCGAATTCATCCTACCCAGCCGGCTCTCAACGTGCACGCGGTGGGGCGCGCGTTCGTAGTTCGAGCAATCCCGCAGGATGTCCACCGTTCGGGATTCAGTCAAAGAACGTTCGTGCGAACTTGAGCCGTGCGTCGGGAGGGTATGCGACTTTCTTTTGTCCTCGCGTCTTTCGATGAACCCGAGTTTGTGATCGACCACGTCCTGGTCTGTGGTTAAAGAACTTTATTATTATCAAAAGAAATTATATACATTTCACTGAATGAGAAATATGAAAAATAATTGCAAATGTGGTAATATTAAATGACAGTGATAGCAACACAGTCAGTGGAATTAGAGGTACATAGTAAAAAATTGGGCAAGTGCGAATCGTGTTTGCGCACTGAGGGTTCCGTACTATCAAACCAATTCTCAATAGTTATAAAGTAAACTAAACACCCCTGCCCAGTAAATTCATAAACAAGCAAAAGCCCCCATTAAATATTTTTCTTAGTTTAATTTAACTATTTATTTTTAAAGCAAATATATTATTAAATATTAACTGCGAACATTTGAAGCGTCTGCCTTTTACCGTTATTAATATCGAGCAAAAACTCACGTTTGTTGCATGGGAGTTCCTTAAATATTTTTATCTACGCTCATTGCTTAAAGTTCAAATTATGAAATCGAAATGTGTCAAATAATTACCTACTTTCCCTACGGTTTAAAATGCGCACATATGCACCATTTGCACTGTCAGCGTGCTGAAAGTCGGTTTATGATGCGTATATTATTGGTTATTGACAGCTACGTGACGTCATGAGTGACGTCATTAGTCGCGCTGACAGTGCTCACAAAAAAGAGGTATAATGTCAAATTCAACTGACATCAGTCAGATCAACCGCTGATTTGCCAATTAAATAAAAAACTTTTAACTTTGCTAATCGATTTGTGAATTTTAACGGGTTTGCTGTGCCGATTGCCGTTTGAACAATAATTATTGTTTACTTATCTTTTTGATTAGTGTTTTACACACTTAGGATATAACTCCTAATTCCTATATATATCCTTTAATTTTGATTCGTATTTAAATTTATAATAATTATTGTACTTATTTTCTGTTAGATAAACGCTCGTTTAACTTTTAGCTTAGCTCTAAAGATACCTAATATGTTTACAAACAATAATAATAAATTGACAGTGACAGGCAACAGCGCGCTGTCGTCGGTTTAAAATGTTATCGCGCTAATATCGCGTTCACAATTTAAACCTAGCGTCAGCAACGTATGCAATGTCAGCACTGTTTACGCATTATAAACCGTACTGTTTATTCACAGACTTCTATAATTATTAAAAAGTTATTCATTATAACATCGCTCTACTATGGAAATATTTAAAGAAAGTTGTTTAATTTCCATTACGATACACGGCTCTGGATTCCTGTATTTGTATCTGGGGTAATATTTTTTATGTAATATTTTTTTAAGTGAATCCACAGACAACATATAGTTGGTAGTCATTGCCGAAAGTATGGATGGGTCATGATTGACCATAGACAACAACAACAATGTCTATTGTCTATGGTTCTGCGCCACATTTGCAGAATTTTGGCGCCATATATACAAATTTTTAACATTTTTATGTGTTATTTTTGTTACCTAGTCAAAATTTTGCGCTGAAAAATGTCTAGCAGTGAAACCTACTAAAGAAAGTTTAACTCCACCTGACATTTTAGTAGGTGCAACAAAAATGAAACAAAGTGAATGATTTACGACAAACGTTAGCAAGATTTTATGATTTGGATTTATGATAATAATATGAGCGTAGATAAAGTAGTATATGAAACTCTACATAATTAGGTATTATGTAACCGTTACATAAACTACTAATTTTATTCTATTTTATAGTATTAGTTGTTATAGCGGCAACAGAAGTACGTCATCTGTGAAAATTTCAATTCTGTAGCTATCACGGTTCAAGAGACGCAGTCTGGTGACAGACAGATGGACGGAAAGACGGACGGACGGACGGACGGACGGCGAAGTCTCCGTAATAGGATTCCTTGTTTAACCTTCGGGTACGAAACCCTAAAACTTGCAAAGTAGGGTAGGCATAACAAAAGATGTTTAGTGTTCGTTCGTTCATACGTTCGCCAGGGACGGACTCAAATGTTATCAATTACAAAAGATTTTAATTTTTTTTTAAATCGATTGGTTTGATACTATAAGGTAATTTATTGTACATTAGTGCTCCTTCAAAAGTTATGTTCTTGCTACGGTACCGTGGTCTCTATCTGTCTCTACGGGTACAGCTGTTCTGTTGGGTTTGACGTCGGAGTGCAGGCTCTCCGCCGCGCTGAGGTCGGTGTGGTCGGAGTGCTCGCTGAGCTCCACGTCGAGCGCGTGGCAGCGTCGGTCGGGCGAGGTGGCGTCGCTCGGGTCCGCCACGAGCGGCAACGCGTCGTCGGGGATCACCGGGAACTGGTCGTGTCTGGTGTGCCGCACGCATAACCAACCTGTGAAACAAATAATGTACATTAATTATACTCTTTCCGTTCGTTTATTTTCTCTTTGACACATGAAACAGATACAGCATTAGTGAGGGACCAGAAAGTTAACTTTTATCTCTCTCTAGTCCCTCGCTATTGCTATATCTGTTTGAAGTGTAAAACAACAAAAAAAACCGACTCAACTCTCATCAAACTACTGTTGAATACATCCTTTCAAATTGAAAATTTAAGACATATGGTTTTTCTCATGGATACCATTATCAGAACAGGGGGCCTACCACCAACGCTTAAAGTAATATTATTGTAATATTGTTTTAAAATTTTCATACTGACATTGTATGAAAATGTCAAAACAATATTACAATAATACTGCTATAAGCCTTGGTGGTACGGCCCCTGGACTAAATTGAAATGGGACAGATTTATTCAAATAAGAAGCTTCATCTCACCTAGATCCGCAAGTAAGTTGGCACCGTCGTAAGTACTTCCAATCAGACCCAGGACGTAGAAAGCGGTCGCTCGTACGGAATAAATCGGGCTGTATCTCGCCAAATTGACGATGTGGACTGGCACAGAATCTTCCAGATAACCGTTGCTCAGATTGATGAGCTGCTGCAGGCCTTGCGGGGTGACGCCCGCGTTGCCCACCGCCCATAACGACGCCTTCAAATCTGCGATCTCCTGTTCCGTGGCACATTTCTTCTTCTGTAATATCTGTCATAAGAAAAATTTATTAATATAAATATTATACTCAAATCAAAATATATATTGATTTATTTAATTAATATCGTAGAGTACACACATACCTTGTAGTGCGCGGGCAGGGCCGCGGCGAGCAGTCCCTTGGTGAAGGGCGGCGGCGCGGCGGTGCGCGCGGCCAGCGTCGCGAACAGGTGCGGGGGCGGCCGCGCCAGGCGACGCGCGTTGCGCGGCCGGCGCGACTCCTCCGACAGCGTCAGCGGCTCGTGCAGCACCGCTTCCACTAGACGCACGTATCTGTTGTGTAATACCTTGTAGTGCGCGGGCAGGGCCGCGGCGAGCAGTCCCTTGGTGAAGGGCGGCGGCGCGGCGGTGCGCGCGGCCAGCGTCGCGAACAGGTGCGGGGGCGGCCGCGCCAGGCGACGCGCGTTGCGCGGCCGGCGCGACTCCTCCGACAGCGTCAGCGGCTCGTGCAGCACCGCTTCCACTAGACGCACGTATCTGTTGTGTAATACCTTGTAGTGCGCGGGCAGGGCCGCGGCGAGCAGTCCCTTGGTGAAGGGCGGCGGCGCGGCGGTGCGCGCGGCCAGCGTCGCGAACAGGTGCGGGGGCGGCCGCGCCAGGCGACGCGCGTTGCGCGGCCGGCGCGACTCCTCCGACAGCGTCAGCGGCTCGTGCAGCACCGCTTCCACTAGACGCACGTATCTGTTGTGTAATACCTTGTAGTGCGCGGGCAGGGCCGCGGCGAGCAGTCCCTTGGTGAAGGGCGGCGGCGCGGCGGTGCGCGCGGCCAGCGTCGCGAACAGGTGCGGGGGCGGCCGCGCCAGGCGACGCGCGTTGCGCGGCCGGCGCGACTCCTCCGACAGCGTCAGCGGCTCGTGCAGCACCGCTTCCACTAGACGCACGTATCTGTTGTGTAATACCTTGTAGTGCGCGGGCAGGGCCGCGGCGAGCAGTCCCTTGGTGAAGGGCGGCGGCGCGGCGGTGCGCGCGGCCAGCGTCGCGAACAGGTGCGGGGGCGGCCGCGCCAGGCGACGCGCGTTGCGCGGCCGGCGCGACTCCTCCGACAGCGTCAGCGGCTCGTGCAGCACCGCTTCCACTAGACGCACGTATCTGTTGTGTAATACCTTGTAGTGCGCGGGCAGGGCCGCGGCGAGCAGTCCCTTGGTGAAGGGCGGCGGCGCGGCGGTGCGCGCGGCCAGCGTCGCGAACAGGTGCGGGGGCGGCCGCGCCAGGCGACGCGCGTTGCGCGGCCGGCGCGACTCCTCCGACAGCGTCAGCGGCTCGTGCAGCACCGCTTCCACTAGACGCACGTATCTGTTGTGTAATACCTTGTAGTGCGCGGGCAGGGCCGCGGCGAGCAGTCCCTTGGTGAAGGGCGGCGGCGCGGCGGTGCGCGCGGCCAGCGTCGCGAACAGGTGCGGGGGCGGCCGCGCCAGGCGACGCGCGTTGCGCGGCCGGCGCGACTCCTCCGACAGCGTCAGCGCCTCGTGCAGCACCGCTTCCACTAGACGCACGTATCTGTTGTGTAATACCTTGTAGTGCGCGGGCAGGGCCGCGGCGAGCAGTCCCTTGGTGAAGGGCGGCGGCGCGGCGGTGCGCGCGGCCAGCGTCGCGAACAGGTGCGGGGGCGGCCGCGCCAGGCGACGCGCGTTGCGCGGCCGGCGCGACTCCTCCGACAGCGTCAGCGGCTCGTGCAGCACCGCTTCCACTAGACGCACGTATCTGTTGTGTAATACCTTGTAGTGCGCGGGCAGGGCCGCGGCGAGCAGTCCCTTGGTGAAGGGCGGCGGCGCGGCGGTGCGCGCGGCCAGCGTCGCGAACAGGTGCGGGGGCGGCCGCGCCAGGCGACGCGCGTTGCGCGGCCGGCGCGACTCCTCCGACAGCGTCAGCGGCTCGTGCAGCACCGCTTCCACTAGACGCACGTATCTGTTGTGTAATACCTTGTAGTGCGCGGGCAGGGCCGCGGCGAGCAGTCCCTTGGTGAAGGGCGGCGGCGCGGCGGTGCGCGCGGCCAGCGTCGCGAACAGGTGCGGGGGCGGCCGCGCCAGGCGACGCGCGTTGCGCGGCCGGCGCGACTCCTCCGACAGCGTCAGCGCCTCGTGCAGCACCGCTTCCACTAGACGCACGTATCTGTTGTGTAATACCTTGTAGTGCGCGGGCAGGGCCGCGGCGAGCAGTCCCTTGGTGAAGGGCGGCGGCGCGGCGGTGCGCGCGGCCAGCGTCGCGAACAGGTGCGGGGGCGGCCGCGCCAGGCGACGCGCGTTGCGCGGCCGGCGCGACTCCTCCGACAGCGTCAGCGCCTCGTGCAGCACCGCTTCCACTAGACGCACGTATCTGTTGTGAGACAATACTTTTTATGACAACGTCTTATAAATCGATAAAGCCGGTTGCACGCACGAAAAAACATGACTCATCCGGCGTTACCTCGCTCATGCGGCGTTACCTCGCGAGCGCAGAACGAGCGACAAAGAAAACGTTGTCACGTTCAAGCGGTTCAACTATCGTCAGTAAACCGACTTTACAGGCAACCAATTTTTCTTATAAATCGATAGAGCCGGTTGCACGCACGAAAAAACATGACTCATCCGGCGTTACCGGCGTTACCTCGCTCATTCGGCGTTACCGGCGTTACCTCGCGAGCGCGGAACGAGCGACAAAGAAGACGTTGTCACGTTCAACTATCGTCAGTAAACCGACTTTACAGGCAACCAATTTTTTGTTATAAATTATGAATACTTTTGAAAATATTCGCACTCAACGAGATTATGTCCACCGCACTGCAGCTCTACAAATGCTTAAAAAAACATGGCACTCCGGAACGCCAACGGAAG
Organism: Coenonympha arcania; assembly: GCA_036785405.1. Classification (NCBI taxonomy): domain Eukaryota; kingdom Metazoa; phylum Arthropoda; class Insecta; order Lepidoptera; family Nymphalidae; genus Coenonympha; species Coenonympha arcania. The sequence continues at coordinate 8,406,980 of CM072061.1, forward strand.
TGAGCTGAAGCGACGAGGTCGGTTGCGGTAACGGTGTCACACACACCTGACGCGCCTGAAGACGTTTCCACTTCAAAAAATTTTGAAGAGCACATTGAGTAGTAGCTACCTGCAAGTCCTACCTAACGTACCTATAGTTGTAAGATTTGTTCCAGAAATCCAAGTGTTTCTTCACAAACGTGATGGCGTTGGCGTCGGCGTTCTGCGCGGCCGCCGCCACCTCCAGCCCCAGCCACAGCAGGTAGCCGCGGTCGCCCACCGCTGACAAGTCCAACGAGGCCGGTTCGGCTGTCTTGTCCAGTCGACAGTTCTGACAGAGGGCATCCCTCATTGTCATCAACTTTTCGAAGTATATCTGTATTTAAATAATATATAATATGTATAACTTGAAAATCTGGTAAAAAGAAATTATAATATTCGGTAATAAAAGAAATTTGGTATGTGCCCATTGATATAGATTAATTAACCACATAAAATTTTGCCACATAAAAAACATATAAGACAGATTCAGATGGAAATGTTGCTATGACACTTAAGGGGATTTATTGAATTTATTTTTGTCTTTCTCACTCTCACGGAGATTCGGTAGGTGCGACATGCAGCGTCGCGGAAGAATATAGCAGAAAAACGACGTTTTACCTAATTACTCAAAAACTAAGCCAGTTATCAAAAATCTGTTCTAAGCGTTTTAGGATATTATTATTACCGATACATTAAAACAAAAATTACAATTACATCCATTGTAGTTTCCGATAAAATATAGAAAAACTGAGATTTTGGAGAACTTTCTATCGAGAAAATTTTATTCAATCGTGTTTCTGCTTCTTAGCGATTTTAGATTAAAGACCCAAAATATATGACTTGCAAATTTGAAAGTAATTGTCTTCATAGTTTTTGCATAAAACTTCATTCAAAATCACCTAAATACGGCTTGTAGGCCGTTAAGGTCAACATCAGTGTTAACAACGACACGCAGTCAAAAAAACAAATGACGATTCTACTTTTTACATACACAGTGCTTTTACAATACAATTAATACGATGCCCAGATAAAGTTAGATGACATGTCAAACATGTTTTGGTCTGCGTAGGTACACAAATAACTGGTAAGTATAGATATTTCAATCCACGAAGACGCGCCCCACACAAAATCGCTTGGTATGGAATTTGAAAGAGTCGGGCGCGTCAATCAACTATTACATCAAAACTAGTACATCAAAAATTCAAAGATTCATAATAGCAAAAAAAACGAAAGTAAAATTATTTCTCAATACTCACGGGAACACTGTATGCTTCTTCTAGAATGTTCAAGGCGCACTTCACGACCGCCTTCGACTCATCTTTGACCTGTCCGACCAACATTTGCAAAATCCAAGTATCCATGTCCACTCCACCTGTGACCTCGAGGTCATCTCTTTGCATGACCTTCGAATGCTCTTGCACGACATTCTTCTTCAGTTTGGACTTTTTCCTCACCAAATCCCTCGATTTCCGCGAGGCTCTTAAGAGTACGTTTAGGAACTGAGTCGCATACAATCTCGACGCTAGGATATTGCATGTTAATGTTTTGGCAAGGATGTCCCGTGGACTCGAATCCATGGAGTAATCTAAGCTTGATATGACTAATTTAACGTAACAACTATGGTGAGTCTTAGTGGACAGTTCGAGGAGGCTGTAAATAAAGAAATAACATTCATTACACATTGATTTACTACCATAAACTTGGATAACTTGGATGGTGTCTTTTATATTTCAATAATATATGGGTGTAAGCCTTTAAAATGCCTTGCAGTTCTATGGTAAAAAGGTGACTCGAAAAATTAAATTAAATAGTTCTTCCAAAATAAACTCTATAAAATACAAAAAGACCGTTTTGTTAAAGTCGCATCCTCAAGTTCTTCGGCCATGTCTCCCGGCGAGGGAACGACTCCATCGAAATACTTGTCGTGCAGGGCAAATTAGAAAGCACGAGGCTACACGGAAGGACTGCCCAAGTCAAGGGTGCTGTTGGTGGTCCCTTGCATGAGCGCACCAGGATCTCGACAAGCAGTGAGTTAAGTGGCCTATGCTAGTGAAGAGGGTAACATATGCCTCAAATAGTGATTTCTAATGAGAAGACCACGACAGCTCTGTAAAGAGCGAAACGACGAAGAAGTTTTGGTCAACGGTTAGGAAAAGTTTGTGGCACTACAGTTTACAGTTGCTCACTTTTCATAGGGGCCGGTCTGTTTGAAGAGGCGCAGGCCGGCGTGCGAGTGGCACAGCTGCCCGACGAACAGGAAGTACATCTGGCACATGGTGTTGCACATGTGCTGCGGGCTGAACTATAGAATACCGACAGACCGTTTTACACTGCACTACAGTTGCTCACTTTTCATAGAGGCCGGTCTGTTTGAAGAGGCGCAGGCCGGCGTGCGAGTGGCACAGCTGCCCGACGAACAGGAAGTACATCTGGCACATGGTGTTGCACATGTGCTGCGGGCTGAACTATAGAATACCGACAGACCGTTTTACACTGCACTACAGTTGCTCACTTTTCATAGAGGCCGGTCTGTTTGAAGAGGCGCAGGCCGGCGTGCGAGTGGCACAGCTGGCCGACGAACAGGAAGTACATCTGGCACATGGTGTTGCACATGTGCTGCGGGCTGAACTATAGAATACCGACAGACCGTTTTACACTGCACTACAGTTGCTCACTTTTCATAGAGGCCGGTCTGTTTGAAGAGGCGCAGGCCGGCGTGCGAGTGGCACAGCTGCCCGACGAACAGGAAGTACATCTGGCACATGGTGTTGCACATGTGCTGCGGGCTGAACTATAGAATACCGACAGACCGTTTTACACTGCACTACAGTTGCTCACTTTTCATAGAGGCCGGTCTGTTTGAAGAGGCGCAGGCCGGCGTGCGAGTGGCACAGCTGGCCGACGAACAGGAAGTACATCTGGCACATGGTGTTGCACATGTGCTGCGGGCTGAACTATAGAATACCGACAGACCGTTTTACACTGCACTACAGTTGCTCACTTTTCATAGAGGCCGGTCTGTTTGAAGAGGCGCAGGCCGGCGTGCGAGTGGCACAGCTGCCCGACGAACAGGAAGTACATCTGGCACATGGTGTTGCACATGTGCTGCGGGCTGAACTATAGAATACCGACAGACCGTTTTACACTGCACTACAGTTGCTCACTTTTCATAGAGGCCGGTCTGTTTGAAGAGGCGCAGGCCGGCGTGCGAGTGGCACAGCTGCCCGACGAACAGGAAGTACATCTGGCACATGGTGTTGCACATGTGCTGCGGGCTGAACTATAGAATACCGACAGACCGTTTTACACTGCACTACAGTTGCTCACTTTTCATAGAGGCCGGTCTGTTTGAAGAGGCGCAGGCCGGCGTGCGAGTGGCACAGCTGGCCGACGAACAGGAAGTACATCTGGCACATGGTGTTGCACATGTGCTGCGGGCTGAACTATAGAATACCGACAGACCGTTTTACACTGCACTACAGTTGCTCACTTTTCATAGAGGCCGGTCTGTTTGAAGAGGCGCAGGCCGGCGTGCGAGTGGCACAGCTGGCCGACGAACAGGAAGTACATCTGGCACATGGTGTTGCACATGTGCTGCGGGCTGAACTATAGAATACCGACAGACCGTTTTACACTGCACTACAGTTGCTCACTTTTCATAGAGGCCGGTCTGTTTGAAGAGGCGCAGGCCGGCGTGCGAGTGGCACAGCTGCCCGACGAACAGGAAGTACATCTGGCACATGGTGTTGCACATGTGCTGCGGGCTGAACTATAGAATACCGACAGACCGTTTTACACTGCACTACAGTTGCTCACTTTTCATAGAGGCCGGTCTGTTTGAAGAGGCGCAGGCCGGCGTGCGAGTGGCACAGCTGCCCGACGAACAGGAAGTACATCTGGCACATGGTGTTGCACATGTGCTGCGGGCTGAACTATAGAATACCGACAGACCGTTTTACACTGCACTACAGTTGCTCACTTTTCATAGAGGCCGGTCTGTTTGAAGAGGCGCAGGCCGGCGTGCGAGTGGCACAGCTGGCCGACGAACAGGAAGTACATCTGGCACATGGTGTTGCACATGTGCTGCGGGCTGAACTATAGAATACCGACAGACCGTTTTACACTGCACTACAGTTGCTCACTTTTCATAGAGGCCGGTCTGTTTGAAGAGGCGCAGGCCGGCGTGCGAGTGGCACAGCTGGCCGACGAACAGGAAGTACATCTGGCACATGGTGTTGCACATGTGCTGCGGGCTGAACTATAGAATACCGACAGACCGTTTTACACTGCACTACAGTTGCTCACTTTTCATAGAGGCCGGTCTGTTTGAAGAGGCGCAGGCCGGCGTGCTAGTGGCACAGCTGCCCGACGAACAGGAAGTACATCTGGCACATGGTGTTGCACATGTGCTGCGGGCTGAACTATAGAATACCGACAGACCGTTTTACACTGCACTACAGTTGCTCACTTTTCATAGAGGCCGGTCTGTTTGAAGAGGCGCAGGCCGGCGTGCGAGTGGCACAGCTGCCCGACGAACAGGAAGTACATCTGGCACATGGTGTTGCACATGTGCTGCGGGCTGAACTATAGAATACCGACAGACCGTTTTACACTGCACTACAGTTGCTCACTTTTCATAGAGGCCGGTCTGTTTGAAGAGGCGCAGGCCGGCGTGCGAGTGGCACAGCTGCCCGACGAACAGGAAGTACATCTGGCACATGGTGTTGCACATGTGCTGCGGGCTGAACTATAGAATACCGACAGACCGTTTTACACTGCACTACAGTTGCTCACTTTTCATAGAGGCCGGTCTGTTTGAAGAGGCGCAGGCCGGCGTGCGAGTGGCACAGCTGGCCGACGAACAGGAAGTACATCTGGCACATGGTGTTGCACATGTGCTGCGGGCTGAACTATAGAATACCGACAGACCGTTTTACACTGCACTACAGTTGCTCACTTTTCATAGAGGCCGGTCTGTTTGAAGAGGCGCAGGCCGGCGTGCGAGTGGCACAGCTGCCCGACGAACAGGAAGTACATCTGGCACATGGTGTTGCACATGTGCTGCGGGCTGAACTATAGAATACCGACAGACCGTTTTACACTGCACTACAGTTGCTCACTTTTCATAGAGGCCGGTCTGTTTGAAGAGGCGCAGGCCGGCGTGCGAGTGGCACAGCTGGCCGACGAACAGGAAGTACATCTGGCACATGGTGTTGCACATGTGCTGCGGGCTGAACTATAGAATACCGACAGACCGTTTTACACTGCACTACAGTTGCTCACTTTTCATAGAGGCCGGTCTGTTTGAAGAGGCGCAGGCCGGCGTGCGAGTGGCACAGCTGCCCGACGAACAGGAAGTACATCTGGCACATGGTGTTGCACATGTGCTGCGGGCTGAACTATAGAATACCGACAGACCGTTTTACACTGCACTACAGTTGCTCACTTTTCATAGAGGCCGGTCTGTTTGAAGAGGCGCAGGCCGGCGTGCGAGTGGCACAGCTGCCCGACGAACAGGAAGTACATCTGGCACATGGTGTTGCACATGTGCTGCGGGCTGAACTATAGAATACCGACAGACCGTTTTACACTGCACTACAGTTGCTCACTTTTCATAGAGGCCGGTCTGTTTGAAGAGGCGCAGGCCGGCGTGCGAGTGGCACAGCTGCCCGACGAACAGGAAGTACATCTGGCACATGGTGTTGCACATGTGCTGCGGGCTGAACTATAGAATACCGACAGACCGTTTTACACTGCACTACAGTTGCTCACTTTTCATAGAGGCCGGTCTGTTTGAAGAGGCGCAGGCCGGCGTGCGAGTGGCACAGCTGCCCGACGAACAGGAAGTACATCTGGCACATGGTGTTGCACATGTGCTGCGGGCTGAACTATAGAATACCGACAGACCGTTTTACACTGCACTACAGTTGCTCACTTTTCATAGAGGCCGGTCTGTTTGAAGAGGCGCAGGCCGGCGTGCGAGTGGCACAGCTGCCCGACGAACAGGAAGTACATCTGGCACATGGTGTTGCACATGTGCTGCGGGCTGAACTATAGAATACCGACAGACCGTTTTACACTGCACTACAGTTGCTCACTTTTCATAGAGGCCGGTCTGTTTGAAGAGGCGCAGGCCGGCGTGCGAGTGGCACAGCTGCCCGACGAACAGGAAGTACATCTGGCACATGGTGTTGCACATGTGCTGCGGGCTGAACTATAGAATACCGACAGACCGTTTTACACTGCACTACAGTTGCTCACTTTTCATAGAGGCCGGTCTGTTTGAAGAGGCGCAGGCCGGCGTGCGAGTGGCACAGCTGGCCGACGAACAGGAAGTACATCTGGCACATGGTGTTGCACATGTGCTGCGGGCTGAACTATAGAATACCGACAGACCGTTTTACACTGCACTACAGTTGCTCACTTTTCATAGAGGCCGGTCTGTTTGAAGAGGCGCAGGCCGGCGTGCGAGTGGCACAGCTGCCCGACGAACAGGAAGTACATCTGGCACATGGTGTTGCACATGTGCTGCGGGCTGAACTATAGAATACCGACAGACCGTTTTACACTGCACTACAGTTGCTCACTTTTCATAGAGGCCGGTCTGTTTGAAGAGGCGCAGGCCGGCGTGCGAGTGGCACAGCTGCCCGACGAACAGGAAGTACATCTGGCACATGGTGTTGCACATGTGCTGCGGGCTGAACTATAGAATACCGACAGACCGTTTTACACTGCACTACAGTTGCTCACTTTTCATAGAGGCCGGTCTGTTTGAGAGGCGCAGGCCGGCGTGCGAGTGGCACAGCTGGCCGACGAACAGGAAGTACATCTGGCACATGGTGTTGCACATGTGCTGCGGGCTGAACTATAGAATACCGACAGACCGTTTTACACTGCACTACAGTTGCTCACTTTTCATAGAGGCCGGTCTGTTTGAAGAGGCGCAGGCCGGCGTGCGAGTGGCACAGCTGCCCGACGAACAGGAAGTACATCTGGCACATGGTGTTGCACATGTGCTGCGGGCTGAACAGGCACTCGTGCGCCTTGCGGCCCGTCTCGATCGCCTCCACCTGCCGCGCCACGTCCGCGAACAGCTCCCGGAGCAGCCGCTGTGTGTCCACCTGCGACCATACTGCTCATTACCGAAATAGTACATATCAATAAATAAGTGCGGAAAATTTGTCATTTATTTACGAGTCCCTGTTTGTAGACCCAAGCCGAAGGCGCCGGTCAACCAACACGGCGGAAGAAAGATGGAGTTTGCGTACCTTATGACGAATGCCGTGAGTTGCTAGCTTCACCTTCCCATCTCTATCCAATCTAGGTATTACTCTTACTAAGCTTAGCCCCTTTGCACACGGCTCGTATGCGTAAGCGTAGCGTAATCCTCGCGTACGACGAGAGCAGTACGAGCATGAACATTTTCAAACATGTCCGCAGACGAAGCGGTGTTGCAGCCAATCGTAGGAGGCGTAATTGTCATATTGTTATGAGTAGCATCATAACGATACGCTTACGCTTACGAGCCGTGTGCGAAGGGGCTAACTTGTAGATAAATAAAAAAAATTGGTTGTCTGTAAAGTCAGTTTATGGACGATAGATTTACGTGATAACGTCATGATCATTATTTTATGTAATACAATCTGTTTTATCGTGCCTCTCTCTCACTTGCACGCACAGGCTCAGGTGGAACGTTACGCGGAAAGTTACGCGGAACGTTAATATTTTTCATGTGTGTTGCTGGTGTTCATCAATTTATAAAACGTTATCACGTCAAAACTTACGTCATTATGCCGTAACAGATGTCGTATCAGCTGGCAGCCGGCGCGGGTGGGCGAGTGCCCGTTGCAGGTGGTGGAGAGGTCGGTGTGCGAGTACTTGTTGGACGACGGCTTCAGGTAGTTGATGATGCGAGCGGCCCAGTCCTTGTGCCCGCTGTCGTTCAGATTCAACAGAGGGGCGCTGTCAGTTTCCTGAAACAAGGGTAAAAAAATTGGTCAAGTGCGAGTCGGGTTTGCGCACTGAGGGTTCCGTACTACTACTAACAAGACACATTCTCAATAGTATTAAAGTAAACTAAACAGTAAACACTTGTCTTTTTTTTTTTTTTTTTTGAATGAGACAAGTGGAGACTGACAAAAATTAGAAAGATCACGGGTGTGACAGATGTTTCAAAGAAGATTAAGAGACTAAAATGGCGTTGGATTGGACACATAGTCAGATCTCCAAAAGAAAAATGGACCAAACAAGTTATGTTCTGGTACCCTAGCTAGGGACGGTAAGAGATCAAGAGGACGACCAAAAATCAGATGGGAAGATGACTTGCCGAGTGGATGGTGCAGATGGACTTTAGATAGAAAAAAATGGCAGAATCTAGAGGAGGCCTATGTCCAAGGACAGCCCGATCATTAAATGTATTTATAATTTATATGTATACTGCTGGTGTTGATCGGAGAAATAAAGGCTATTTTTATTTATTTATTTATAAACAGTAAACACCCCCTGCCCACCAAATTCAAATACGAACAAAAAATCACGTTTGTTGTATAGGAGTTTTTTAGTATTTGTTGTTATAGCGGCAAAATGGAAATAGATCATCTGTGAAAATTTCAAGTCTAACTATCACAGTTCAAAAGATATAGCCTGGTGACAGACGGACGGACGGACAGCGAAGTCTTAGTAATAGAGTCCCGTTTTTGTCCTTTTAGTATTTTTTTTTTAATGTAAGGATTGCTTGAAGTTAGTACAGGATATTGAGGGTTTATAAAGTATGTTTTTGATATCCAATCTCACCTTTAAAATCGTCCGAATAATTTCCCAATTCCAAGTATTGCCGTCCTTATTCTGCATGACGAGGGACGATTTGATTAAACTGTCACTGTCGCCTCTCTCGAAGAAACTCAGGAACTTCGCGGTTTTCGTCACTTTACCCACCGCGGTGCTAGTCCGAGAGCCGACACTGGTGCTTTTCACTAGTGCACTAACGTTCCTCCGTAACCCCAGATCGGCCCTCGAGCCGACGCTGTGCCGTTTCAACTCGCATTCCGTGTCGGATTCGTTTAAAAACTCGATGCTGTCTTTGTGCGAGTCGAACGAAGACGTCGGTTTCGCTTTGCTCGCTCTATTGTCTTTCTCCTTCCGACTCTTCGAGGTGTCTTCCAGCTTATGCTTGAACGCGCCGCTGCAGTACTGCAGTATGTGGTCCAGGAACAGGCTGTTGCTCGCCGGCCGAGCCTCGAACATCGAGTGCAGTCTCTTGAGCGCCGCGACGGCCGCGAGGGCTTGCGGCTTGCCGGCCGACGCTTGCGAGATGAGCGCCGGCAGCGCGGGCGTTATGTTGCAGATTTGCGGAGGCAGCAACACGTGGATCAGATGCAGCAGCTGCCCAAGTAGCACGGTGGCTCGGACCGATATGAATGTATCGCTTGTCACTATCACTTCCGCTAATCCGTCCAGGAGTCCAGCCTGGAAACACACGTAAACTGATTACTGAATTATCACTGGACTGGCGGAGGAGAACCTCCACCATGTCTTGTGGGAGTGCTCCTTATACGAGGACCTCCGGTGCTTGCTGCTGGATGGGATCGTTCGCGAAGTTTCTGGCCCAGTTTATTATCAGGATCTCGTGGGTTCGGCGGCCAACTTCGGAAAACTGCGGGAGTTCGCGCACGCGTGGCATAAGAGGCGAAGCGGCTTGGAGTGACACTGAGAATTTTATGCTGCGGACAGCGACGGCGCGGCGAGTCCGTTATTTGTTTCGTCCTGCCCCAGAATGGGGAGAGTGAGCACATAGGGACAAGGAGCGAGAGCAAACAACTTGTAGGGAGTCAAGAAGGCGCCCCGGGAACACGCCAAGAGCAAGTACCGAACGGGCGCCCTCCCGCGTTTCGGCCCCCATAACCGAGAAGTTGATTGGGCCATGGGTGGTGGAGGGTTGTCCCTACTGAATTATCACGTAGCACTGCGAATTGCCAATTCCACAGGATTGAAAAGGGCCAAAAGAATAGACGTATACACAGAACGATTTCGAGGCGTTTTAGAGGAAATTTTGACAAATGGCGCTACCATTTTCTTGTATGAAGAAGGTTGACGTAAAATGTGCTCATCCTCAGGTTCATATCGGTGGGCAAAAGACACTAGAACGATTATTTACTAGGAAAATAAAGGACTAACCTTTACTAGTAAGTAATATGATTATTACTTATAGTGTAAAGCAGTGGTATGTTGAGAGCAGTTTTTGTCCACAACCAGATGTAGTAAGTATATTTTCAAACACTGCAGGAGTACCTTACCTCTAAGAAACACTGAAGTAGAAGTGCAAGATGAATTTCAATGATATCAGGACCGGTGGCGCTCAAATGAGGTAGGATGGCGACTCCTTCCGCTGCCACAAAGCCTTCGTTCAGCCGCCAAGAATCCTGACACATAGAAATATTTGACATTAGTACATTATTGCAGCGGCCAGCAAAAGAGGCAATGATGGATTCAAGTGTCTAAGCCGAGGCGGAGCCGAGGCACACATACGTGAGTCCATCAATGCCTATACTGCGTTCAGCGTTATTTTGCCTCTGATAGCTGTTTCTGTTATGTTGGCACTACCCGCCATTCTTGCTGACAAGTACCTCTAACACAGTGTGAAGCTCCTTGCGTTTTTCTTAATTTTTTTGATTTTAAACGTGTTAATCATGCCAAAAAGGATTCAAAGTAGCGGCAGAAAAATTGTATCCTCAGTTCGTAATTTTTGTGAGCGGGAAAAAGCTAATGGAGGACCAATAATCCCATTTGAACATGTTCGTCAACGTGTAGCCGCCATGACTGGTAAGTAAATTAGTGTTACCTGCTATTCAAAGTTTCCCGTTAATAGGGATCGAAAGTTATTTGTTTTGCTAATAGATTATTGTTTGTATGTAGGCACGATGTTTTAATTGTAATACATTCCGTACATAGGTATATGTATAATAATTATATTTGTTTTAAAAACATAGTATTTGCTTCTTATTGTATAAACTAGCTGCGCCCTGCGGTTTCACCCGCGCAAGTCCCGATCGGTTTTTTTTCTTTAATACAAACCTTTGTTACATTATTACCTTTGTTATTATTTAATAACAAGATTAATTAAAAAAATGTACAATATGCATGTTATTAATGTAATGTTTTGTATTTCAGGCGTTTCTGAGAGAACTGTCACCACTATTACCAAAGAGTGTGAGGTTGCTGCTTCCACGTCTAAGAAAATATGTACTCCCAGGAAAAAACGCTGCCAATCGAATAAAATTCAGTTAGATGATTTTGAACTATGTGCAATCAGAACTAAAATAAATCAAATGTACGTAGTCAGAAAGGAGTTGCCTACTTTGGGCAAGCTTTTGGCTGAATTAAAAATTGATATTAACTTCAATGGAGGTCGTACCACACTATGGAAAATAATTCGGCAAATTGGATTTAGATTTAAAAAATGTGGTTCTAAAAGAAAAATTTTAATGGAACGATATGACATTGTAGCCTGGAGGTACAGATACTTAAATATTTTAAGACAAAATCGAAATGAAGGCCGACCTATCGTATATCTTGATGAAACTTATATACACGCTTCATATACTGTCAATAAATGTTGGCAGATGGAAAATGAACAAGGTGTTTTAAAAAGCGATTCAGTTGGTGCACGCTGGATCATCGTTCATGCAGGTGGCGAAATGGGGTTTATTCCAAATGCACAATTAATATTTAAATCGCAGTCGAAATCAGGAGATTACCATGATGACATGAACAGGACGAATTTCATGAAATGGTTAGAAGACAAACTCATCCCCAATTTACCGCCTAATAGTTTAATTGTTATGGATAATGCGCCCTATCACACTGTAAAGGTGAACAAGGCACCAACAATGAGCTCTACCAAAACTGATATGCAAAATTGGATCACAAATAAGGGGTTATCTTATCTTTCTACTATGGTGAAAGCTCAATTATACGAAATTATAAAAGAGCATAAAGAAGCTCCAAAATATGAAGCTGATCAACTTCTTGAAGCGCATGGACACAAAGTGGCTAGGTTACCACCATACCACTGCGAACTTAATCCTATAGAATTTATGTGGAGCCTGTTGAAAAGGCGTGTAGCTGCTAAAAATGTTGGACAGGAAGCAGACAAGATACTACAATTAACAGAAGAAGCGTTCCAATCGATCACTGCAGAAGACTGGCAGAAGCAGTGTCAACATGTGTGCCATATTGAACAACAGTTTATTAAAACAGATGGAATTATAGACTCTGAAATCGATAAATTTATTATAGAATTAAATGACGAGTCTGATACAGAATCGGACAGCAGCAGTTCCGACGATTCACGTTCATCAGCAGACAGTGACGAACCACTAGCGACCCGCTTGGATCACTCTTATTCAAAATAAATAAAACCTATAAAAATGTTGTTTTAATTTAGTCATATATTACCTATGTATATAGATAAATGCAAACTTGAGGTACATAATACTAATTCAAATACCTATCCTAATTATTTTAAAGTACCGGCGCCGCGCCGGCACCCTGCAGTTTTACCCGCATAAGTCCTGATCCCGTACCTATGAATATTGGGATAAAAATATACCCACAAACCAAATCCAAAGATTACAAACTTAAATTCTAACATCCAAACTTACTTTAATTGAGAAATTTAACTACGAAAATATTTCGCAGTTTCATACCGGGTATCTTCCAAACCTTAAGCGGCAACACAGAGCTCAGGTTAGGCAATATGACAGCCAGAGGCAAAATAACGCTGAACGCACTATAGTTCTGGCCAAGGCTTGTGGAGTACTTTTCTCAAACAATGCGCGGAAATTTAAACCAAGTAATGCATAGGCAGACATTTCGAAACCAATCACGAACAATGAAGAACAATATTTTTTTTCGAGTTAAAGTGTTCACTTGTTTTCACTAAACAGATTTCTATTAATGCAAGCCAGTCCGAAATTTAAATATAATCTTTGTTAAGTGTGTCAGTTTGTGTCAAATTGAAAGAACGTCACATGTTTAAATTACACAACACATATGAGTTTAGTATGTACTTTATGCGAACGCTAAACCACAACAGTATGGATTTTCATACAACTTTTGGCAGCCCCTGATTGTCTGGTACAGCAATTTCGATTTGTCTCGAAGAAGGTTGTCAAAATAATGCTCAAATTTCTAAGCATGTTTGACAAAAATATATAATTATGTAGTGTAAAGGGTATTAGATTCATTTATAAAATTTGGTTGATCTTACTTGAAAATCAGATGGATCGACAGCATCCAGCGCAACAGATATTTCGTCAGTCCACTCGGGTTGTGGCAACCCAACCAATTCATACAGCAAATCCAAAATTGCTTTCTAAAATAAAATAAAAGGTATTTTATTAGTATGCTGAAGTTTAGTTACACCTCACTAGGTGTAACTGGCACTGTATGCCCACTGGCATACAGTGCGATAGACTTCTTTTCACCAAATCGGAACTTACACGGTTTTGTTTCAAACGGTACCAATAGAGTGGGGATTGATTTCCATTTGATTTCTTATTTATTATTTATGACAAGAGACATATTTTCAGGAATCTCTAAATACACATAAACATCTTAAGTGTAACTCTGGAGCGACAAACAAATATCTAATGAGTGGCCACGCACTAAACAAACCGAAGGCATGGTAATTATTCTGTACACATACAAAGACACGCGAAAATATTACATAATAATTTAATACCCCCTCTATAATTCTTGAAACCTGTAATTTTTTAGTCATGACATATACTCACTCGAACCTCTAGCCGAGGTAGATACAGAGCCGCGACCAGCGCGTGCAGGCCGCCCGTGCTGCACGGGTGACAGAAGTGCAGCAAGCCCGGCCAGCTGCGCAGCACGCACAGCAGCGCGAGCCGGCTGCACGTGAACCGCATCTCGCGCTCATGACTGACGGTATACTCACTCGAACCTCTAGCCGAGGTAGATACAGAGCCGCGACCAGCGCGTGCAGGCCGCCCGTGCTGCACGGGTGACAGAAGTGCAGCAAGCCCGGCCAGCTGCGCAGCACGCACAGCAGCGCGAGCCGGCTGCACGTGAACCGCATCTCGCGCTCATGACTGACGGTATACTCACTCGAACCTCTAGCCGAGGTAGATACAGAGCCGCGACCAGCACGTGCAGGCCGCCCGTGCTGCACGGGTGACAGAAGTGCAGCAAGCCCGGCCAGCTGCGCAGCACGCACAGCAGCGCGAGCCGGCTGCACGTGAACCGCATCTCGCGCTCATGACTGACGGTATACTCACTCGAACCTCTAGCCGAGGTAGATACAGAGCCGCGACCAGCGCGTGCAGGCCGCCCGTGCTGCACGGGTGACAGAAGTGCAGCAAGCCCGGCCAGCTGCGCAGCACGCACAGCAGCGCGAGCCGGCTGCACGTGAACCGCATCTCGCGCTCATGACTGACGGTATACTCACTCGAACCTCTAGCCGAGGTAGATACAGAGCCGCGACCAGCGCGTGCAGGCCGCCCGTGCTGCACGGGTGACAGAAGTGCAGCAAGCCCGGCCAGCTGCGCAGCACGCACAGCAGCGCGAGCCGGCTGCACGTGAACCGCATCTCGCGCTCATGACTGACGGTATACTCACTCAAACCTCTAGCCGAGGTAGATACAGAGCCGCGACCAGCGCGTGCAGGCCGCCCGTGCTGCACGGGTGACAGAAGTGCAGCAAGCCCGGCCAGCTGCGCAGCACGCACAGCAGCGCGAGCCGGCTGCACGTGAACCGCATCTCGCGCTCATGACTGACGGTATACTCACTCGAACCTCTAGCCGAGGTAGATACAGAGCCGCGACCAGCGCGTGCAGGCCGCCCGTGCTGCACGGGTGACAGAAGTGCAGCAAGCCCGGCCAGCTGCGCAGCACGCACAGCAGCGCGAGCCGGCTGCACGTGAACCGCATCTCGCGCTCATGACTGACGGTATACTCACTCGAACCTCTAGCCGAGGTAGATACAGAGCCGCGACCAGCGCGTGCAGGCCGCCCGTGCTGCACGGGTGACAGAAGTGCAGCAAGCCCGGCCAGCTGCGCAGCACGCACAGCAGCGCGAGCCGGCTGCACGTGAACCGCATCTCGCGCTCATGACTGACGGTATACTCACTCGAACCTCTAGCCGAGGTAGATACAGAGCCGCGACCAGCGCGTGCAGGCCGCCCGTACTGCACGGGTGACAGAAGTGCAGCAAGCCCGGCCAGCTGCGCAGCACGCACAGCAGCGCGAGCCGGCTGCACGTGAACCGCATCTCGCGCTCATGACTGACGGTATACTCACTCGAACCTCTAGCCGAGGTAGATACAGAGCCGCGACCAGCGCGTGCAGGCCGCCCGTGCTGCACGGGTGACAGAAGTGCAGCAAGCCCGGCCAGCTGCGCAGCACGCACAGCAGCGCGAGCCGGCTGCACGTGAACCGCATCTCGCGCTCATGACTGACGGTATACTCACTCGAACCTCTAGCCGAGGTAGATACAGAGCCGCGACCAGCGCGTGCAGGCCGCCCGTGCTGCACGGGTGACAGAAGTGCAGCAAGCCCGGCCAGCTGCGCAGCACGCACAGCAGCGCGAGCCGGCTGCACGTGAACCGCATCTCGCGCTCATGACTGACGGTATACTCACTCGAACCTCTAGCCGAGGTAGATACAGAGCCGCGACCAGCGCGTGCAGGCCGCCCGTGCTGCACGGGTGACAGAAGTGCAGCAAGCCCGGCCAGCTGCGCAGCACGCACAGCAGCGCGAGCCGGCTGCACGTGAACCGCATCTCGCGCTCATGACTGACGGTATACTCACTCGAACCTCTAGCCGAGGTAGATACAGAGCCGCGACCAGCGCGTGCAGGCCGCCCGTGCTGCACGGGTGACAGAAGTGCAGCAAGCCCGGCCAGCTGCGCAGCACGCACAGCAGCGCGAGCCGGCTGCACGTGAACCGCATCTCGCGCTCATGACTGACGGTATACTCACTCGAACCTCTAGCCGAGGTAGATACAGAGCCGCGACCAGCGCGTGCAGGCCGCCCGTGCTGCACGGGTGACAGAAGTGCAGCAAGCCCGGCCAGCTGCGCAGCACGCACAGCAGCGCGAGCCGGCTGCACGTGAACCGCATCTCGCGCTCATCCCTGCAAGTGACGTCATCTTAGTAGGTATGTATCATTGTTCTGCTCTTCCTAGCGGCAACTGGATTTGGAGGGGAGATCTAGGAAGCGACGAGTACAATAGATCAGAGACGATCAACGTGGGGCTGATAGCGGAGGATTGGACTACCTATATTTCTTTGTAAACAGATTTTGACTC
This sequence comes from Coenonympha arcania, assembly GCA_036785405.1. NCBI lineage: Eukaryota > Metazoa > Arthropoda > Insecta > Lepidoptera > Nymphalidae > Coenonympha > Coenonympha arcania. The sequence goes on from CM072061.1 coordinate 8,423,333, forward strand.
ACCTGCTTGTATCAGTTCCCGCAGGCCTGAAGTGGAAGTCGCAGTAGGGCGAGTTGAGGCACGTGAGGTCTATCCGCGCCGCGCTCCTCGACTTGGGGTCGTTGAGCGTGTGCAGCAGCACCCCGCACAGCGCCTCCGCCATGCGCGGCGTGGCGCACTCCGACAGCTGCCGCGTCACCGCAGTCACCCCGCCGCAGGATATGAACAGGTCTGGGTTTAGCACGCCTGGGATAAGAGTGAGATAATAATAGATAGGTTACTTGAGTCATACAACATTTTGCATATTTTATTATTATTCCTTTGAACCAAACCAGACCAAAAATATACAGGGTTACAGATCTTTTTTTTTTTTTTTACCCACAGGAAATGCATGACGCATACCCTTCCGTCAGGGGACACAGAGGAGTTATGTGGGGCTTGCACCCACTAAAACCTGTGCTTTGCCACGACGGACCTCGTTGGCGGGAGTACGGGATTCACTTGCGTATTCACCGCGCTCCCGCCAGGCCTCGACCCGCCACCGAAGCGGCAGGTCCCGCCGCTGCTGCCGGCAGCCTGGCCGCTGCCGACCCTCCTGGGAGGCGCGTCCCGAACAGGTCGCGCCACCTGGTACACCATAACACCTCCGGGGGGTAGTAGAAAAACTTCGGATTGTTTCGAAGTTTTTCTTTTTAAAATCAAAATTACACATTTCTCTTTAAATTTGGATACTTGTCAGTCTGTTCGTTAGTGGTTTCAATTTCTGATAAATCTATATTAACTTCAGATTTGTTTTCCGTTAATTTGCTTTTCTTCACAAAATATCTTAATCTTAGGATTACAAAATATAATATCGCACATATAATAGCGATCAATATAATATTGGTAATGATTGAATAATGTGTCCCATATTTTACAATATGAGGGATCTCCTCTTCTAATTTAGTATTCAATAACTTTTTATTTAATTTATCCTTTAAAGGTTTCAAATTATCCAAATCTATTCTTTCTAAATCAATAGGGGAGACACTATTCTTTATCATCTCCGCTTTAAGTGTATTACAACAGGAATCATTAATTAAATTATAATCAAAGGCGACGGTTGGCAGGAGTAGATTTTTACTTATTTTACTCTTCAAAACAGTGTTCTTACTATAACCAATACATGATTCAGGTAGATTTATAATACCAGTGCCAACTATGGAATTTTCTTCATTTGATTCTGATTTTAAACATTCAATTGTTATTTTAACAGGTTCTGTTTGGACAAATATCCATTTGTTATCCTTTAATTTCTTCCATATATCTACTTTTCCATATATAAATTTGGTTTCGCATTGAGAAGGAATCTTTCTTATAATTTTTGATAGTAATTCACTTTCACAGGTAATTTTGGTATCTGTTGTATACACATTTGCGACATTACAAACATAATATTTATAATTAATAATTAAACAATTGTTCAAACTCTCCAGATCAAAATAATGACTTTTATCAATAGTAACTGCGATATATTTCGCACTGGGTATAATTAAACTAAATGTATTTGGGTTGCTAAGACTATGTGGTATGGGTAATGGGATATTGTGATAAAGATTAAATTCTTTAGTGGAGACTAATGGAATCTGTAATATAAAAGTTAATCTTCCTTTACTATAATATGATGATACTTTAGATATATCCATAATTATATGAATCATATCAATTTCTAGTGGAGTGGGTAATTCCAGATCTTGGGGTAAATGTCTGAAGCTATCGATAAGTTCCTTATGAAGTTGATTCGGCGTTATTACAGAAGGATGCAGTTTATTAATACTACTAAACATTATGGCATTTATTATATCTTCCAGTTGGAAAGATAGTGTAATTATTGACATTTCAAGGCTATTAAAAACATTATCTATAATATTTTGTAAATGAAATCTTTCCATGGTATTCGTAATATTGCTTAATATTAAAGAGAATTTATCGAATGCTTCATTTAATTTATACTCATTCTGTTGAATTGTCAATAAAGTTTCATTAAATTTATTAATTACAGAGTTCGTGACCAATATATTTTCCTTTACTAAAGATGACAACTTCTTTTCATTATTTAATACTGAATCAATTGCCTTATCAAATACAATAGCATCATTTTCGTCTAAAGTTCCAAAAAGGTATTTCATTATTGATCCGATTCCTGCAAACCAGGCACTTCTTTTAGTTTTTGTTTCTATCAAATGAGAAATGGCAGAATACTGTTTTACAATTTCTTTAAATCTTAATTCTAGAGGTTCAAAATTATCGAAACAATTCATATTATCTACCCAAGATTCTTTACATGATTTCTTAACTAAGTTTATTACAGAATTAATATTATCAATATGTGGTTTAATAAATGATATATCTAATGGAATAAGTACATTGAGTTGTCCTTCAATTATTTTTACATTACCCAGATAATCAAAGTATATTCCGGGGCTCTTGGTTATTTGTTGGATGAGCTCTGGATGAGTTTGTGCAGTAACACTGAAAATATATACAGTATTACAATTATAACTATTCTATTCTTATTTTATAAACTTATACTCTAAATAAAAGAAAAATAAAAGAATGATCATCAATGATCACGGCATGCTGCCGGGTGAATTAGCCAATTTAACTTGGTGTGTGACATGACGTCTATTTATCAACAAGGATAAGGTGTTGTTACCAAGTATTTTTACGACTTTGTATGGTCCTTTCCATACTGGTGAGAGCGCTTTACGCATCCTCAAATGATTTTTGAGATATACGTAATCTCCAACTTTATATTGTTGCGGTCTTGTATGTTTGTCGTAATATTCTTTAGATGTCGTTTTAGATCGTCTTATGTTCACAAGGGCTTTGTCACGAGATAATTTCAATCTATTTTGAAGCATTTTGACATATTCAGGATACGTTGCTCCAGGTGATTCTTCAAATATGGAATTTGGAATATAAGGTTTATGTCCAAACATCAATTCGAATGGTGTATAATGAGTTGTGCAATGGACCGAGGTGTTATAGGCCAACATTGCTGTATAAACGTAACGAGGCCAATCAGTTTGCCCTTCGTTGACAAATGATTTTAAGTATTCTTTTAAAGTCGAATGACTTCTTTCTAATGCACCTTGTGTTTGTGGATGATATGGTGATGACCACAGTTGTTTGATTTTTAAGAACTGACAAGTTTTCTGGAATAATTCGGCTGTAAAATTTGTTCCTTGATCTGTCAAAATGATCTTTGGTATTCCAAACATAGATATAAAGTGAAGAAGACATTCACTTGTTTCTTCTGCAGTTGTGCTACGTATGGGGTAAGCTACTGAAAATTTGGTTAAATCATCTTGAAGTGTTAGTATGTATTTTAATTTAGCTAGTCCTGATTCTGGTAATGGTCCTACAATATCCAGACTGAGACGTTGCCAGGGTGCTGTGGAAGTACTAGTTATCTGCATTGGAGCTCTGTTAATTCTTCTTAGAGCCTTGTTCTCTTGACACAATTTACATGCTTTAACATAAGCTTCTATGTCGTTGCGCATTCCCTTCCAATAATATAAATCTTTGATTCGGTTATACATTCTGACTGAACCTAGGTGTCCGGCAATGGGGATGTCATGGTTGTCATGGAGTACCTTTTTGATTTCAGCTGGTGCGGGATATATTATGCTGTTATGGTATACATTTATTTTAATCCCGGTATCATTGAACAAATACAATAACATGTTATAAATTTTTGTGAAGTTATGTCTTTCAAATGGATTTCCGAAATCAGAAATACTGATTTTATCTGTTTCTCCAAATATTAGCAATCTGTTTCTGATGTGTTTTATGGTTTCAAAAATTTCCGAATAACTCGCTTGATCAAAGTGATGAACTTTTGTGAACATTAAATAACAAGTTTTATTATTTAATTCTGTTTGGAGGAAGGAATGTAATTGTTTTTCTGATTCTATTAATTCTTGAGCATTCGGTCTACTGTTTAGGATTTGTTCAACATACGGATTTGATTCATCTAAATCGATGGATGTGGGAACTAAAATAATTTTGTCTGAGGATTTTAGAAGGCTTTCATTATGCTCATAGATTTCTGTGTTAAATGTTTTATTTTTATTTGACATAATTTTGAGGAAAGTGGAATAATCATCAGTTGACGGGCTTAGTGATTCGAGAAAAGATCTTTGTTTGTTTGATCCTGAAGTGGATGGTGTATCAGGGGATTGCTGATTGTTTAATTCTAGGTTTGGTTCATCATGAAACAATTCGGGGAGATTATTGGGTGATGGTAATTGTTGGTTTAAAGGATCAGAGATTGGAATGTGATCATCTGTATCGGAAATAACATCATCTAATTTAAAAGATGGTGGTGAAATCAGCAGTTCATCAAGATCTCTATCCTATGTTTTCAGGATTAATCTGAGTTGGATTTTGAGGTGATGATGAGGTTCCTTCATTTGCATAAATTGTTATTGGATTAACTGGGTATCTAGATAACGCATCAGCGTTTGAATTGATTTTGCCTTTTTTATATTTGATGTCATAGTTATACTCTTCTAATTTCAATCTCCACCTAATAAGTCTGGATCCTGGGTCTTTACAGTTAAATAACCACTGGAGGGGTTTGTGGTCGGTGATGATGGTAAAAGTCCTACCATAAAGGTATGGTCTAAAAGTTTTAGTACCAAAAACTATTGCAAGACTTTCTTTTTCAGTTACACTGTAGTTACATTCAGCTTTATTTAAAGTTCTGGATGCATAGGCAATGGGACGGTCGCTTCCTATTGGACCTTGGGATAGTATTGCTGAAATTGCTTGATTTGAAGCGTCACAGGTAAGGAGAAAAGGTTTGGTAAAGTCAGGATAGGCCAAAATAGGTGCTGATGTTAATGCTTTCTTTAAATTTTCAAATGCCAATTGTTGTTCGTTTTTCCAATTAAATTCAACATTCTTCTTTAAGAGGTTTGTAAGAGGTTTAGCAATTTTTGATATGTTCGGGATGAAACGTCTGTAATAGGATACTAGTCCTAGAAAGGATTTAACGTCTTTGGGACATTTTGGAGTAGGGAATTCTTGTACTGCTTTGGTCTTTTCTGGATTTGGTTTCACACCTTCGTCAGTTATGATGTGACCCAAGTATGACACTTCTTTGCGTAGAAACTCACACTTATCAGGTTGTAATTTTAAATTAAAGGATCTAAGTCTGTCAAAGACATTTGAAAGGTTTTTGATGTGAGTATTAAGGTCGAATGAGTAAATGACTATGTCGTCAAGGTAAACGAAGCACTGAATTCCTTGAAGACCTGAAAGGGCAGTATTCATTAATCTCTGAAATGTGGCTGGGGCATTTTTTAGACCAAATGGCATACGGGTAAATTCGAAATGTCCTTGAGGGACTGAAAATGCGGATTTAGCAGCATCCTTTTCCGCTACTTTAATTTGATGAAACCCAGAAGCGAGGTCTAGGGTACTGAAGTATTTGGATTTTCCTAACTGATCCAGAATTTCGGAAATGTTTGGAATGGGATAGGAGTCACCTATTGTGATATCGTTTAGTTTTCGATAATCAATGACCACTCGCCATTTGCGTTGTCCAGATGCATCTAATTTCTTGGGGACGATCCAAATTGGGGATGACCAAGGGGATGTAGATGGTTTAATAATCCCATCTTCCAGCATTTTGTTTATTTGGGAATTTACTTCCTTTTTATGTACTTCAGGGAATCTGTAAGATTTGGTATTAATGGGATTGGAAGATGTCGTAATTATCTCATGTTGTATCGCATCAGTGCATGTTAATTTGTCACCAGGGAGATGGAAGATGTCGGAATACTGAGAGCAGACTTCGTAGAGACTTTCTGCTTCTTCTTCATTTAAATGAGATGTTCTCAATAATTTAAGAACTTCTTCTGTTCTTTTTGAGGTTTCGTTGAAATTGTTGTTTACTAAAGTAACGTTGTTGGGAATATTTTCCAATCTTAATTTTAAATTTGGTTTAATGGTTACCGGTTTTTCTGAAAGATTTACTATTGTAACGTTAACACAACCGTTGGGTTTTACTTTCACGATTGAATTTGCAAAAATTACTTTTTCAGAAATTTTCCTATCTAAGATTAAACCTTCTTTGATGTCCGGATTTATTACGCTACACTCAATTACAGTTTCTGATCGGGGTTTGATGGTTAATTTTGGTTCTTTGAAAATAAGGTAAGCTTTATGTTCGTTAATTTCAAAACTGTTTGTACTATAATTTAGTTGGGCATTATAGGTCATGAAAAGGTCTGTTCCGATTATTCCATCATAGGGTAGTGTTAAATTTTCAAAAACATGGAATTTGTGAGTTATTAATTTTGTCCCGATTTTTAATTTCAAATTTACGAATCCAATACTTTTAATTGGTGTACCTTCTTTAGTATCAATACCTTTAATAAGAACGTCATCTGGGTGTACCTTTAGGGTATTGGTTAAAGACGATCTTTTGACCAAACAGATAGATGCGCCCGTGTCTAGGAGTAGTGACAGAGGTCTGCTACTTCCAGATGTTTCTAGTAGTACGTGAGGTAAGTACCTGTCGTCTTTATTTTTTATATTAAAAACTTTATTCGTGCCGCTTTGGGGTTTTTGATTTTGTCTCGACCGGCACGGTGACGAGACTCCTACTCGTTTAAATTGTTGTCGTCATTGTCTTGATCGTTTTCATCATAGTAGTCCACGGTATCATAGGATTGTTCTGGCTCAGGTGGTGCAGAGCAATTAGTTTCTTCTGTTTCGCAATAGTATTCTTCAGGTTGGATGTTATCTTCTACGAAATTTATTCGCTGCCTGTTATTGTTGAAGTTAGAGTGGTGAGGGTTTGATTTAAAATTTTGAGTTGTCGTACCTCTTTGAATAAATGAGTTGTAGGAGCCTTGAGGAGGCCTTACAAAATTTTGATGAGGTTGGCCTTGGAATTGCCGTGGAATATATTGGCTTTGACCTTGGAATGGTCTGTTATACTGAGGTTGAGAAGGTTTGAAATTCGTGTTATAGTTATTTGATGACCCTTGCGGAGACCTGAAGGGTGTTTGAGAAGTACTGAATTTATTATTATTATTAAATGGTTTTTTCTCCTTTTGAGAATTTTCCGGTTTACGGTATAAGGTTTGCTGTATTTTTTCTTCTGAAATTGCAAATCCGATAGCCTCATTTAAATTTTTGGGTGATTTACACCTCACGATGTTGGAAATACGTGGGTGCAAACCCATGAGGAAGTGATGGAGAGCGAGGTCCTCCATAGCTGCAGTTCTTCCAGCAATCTCTAGTTTTTTCGTAGGGTTAAGTGAAATTTCCGTTAACAATTGTGTTAATATAGTTTCAATACGAGTGGAAAATTGTACCACTGTTTCAGCTAACTGTTGTTTGCATTCCTGTAAATCGGTTATTAGGTGAGAATAATGTTTCCTTTGGCTGAATTGGAGTTTAAGGAAATCTTTCAATTGTTCATAATTTTGGAAATCTTTGATTGATGCAGCTACTTCTGCTTTTCCCTGTAGCTGACTTAAAATGTATTTAAAAAGAATTGGTCTTTGGCTATCATTCGCCAATTCATAAGCATTGTTGCAGTTCGTAAGAAAGGAGTTTATTGTTTCTCTGGAACCATCATATGGTTTAATAAATTTTAAAAGAATATTTAAGTCAACTTCTGGTTTGACTCGCACAGCAGGGGAAGGAGTTTTTGAGTCTCTCTCAGGAGCAGGCATGATTGGAATTTCAATATTTAAATTTTTCGGCATGATAAACCAATAAAATTAAATTGTTAATTCACCAAAATGTTAGGATTAAATTGTCAATTACAATTAACACTTTAAACTTAATTTAATTGAATGCAATACAATTTAATAATTTTAGTATAAATTTTATAGATCAAATTACATTAAGTTGTTAATTACACAAGTTATTAATCGAATGTACACCGGTGTGGTGATACCTTTACTCAATTTTACGAGTATATTATAAACAATGAAACGTTGAATATTGTATAAACAATTTATCTTATTAGATTAATTAGAAGTAAGTATACCATCAGGAAATACAGTTCATAAATATTTATTTTACGTGTGGCTTCTTAGAATTAAAAGTATAAACACTCACTGTTCGTTTATCATTAACACGGCGATAAGCATGCAGGTGCAGCGACGTTGCATCGTCGAGTTATTTCTTGTAAAAACAATAGGCGACGGCCGGACCTCCAACCGAATTTCCAACTTAGTGGTCACAGGATGTACCTGGGTCTGCGCCGGGCGGGCTAACAGACACTTCGCGTTGATGGGGTCTTCTGCCGAATTACGGCCACAGATTTAAACACTTTTCTGCTGTTCCCAGCAGTTTTTCTTTTATCAAATTAGTTTTCACTTAGCACTTTTGCACTTTTCCACTGTTCCCAGCGGCTATTTATTTAACGTGAGCCACACGGAGTTGAGGAGTCCGTTTTTATTTTGATTTTATATGACGATTTTTACGCTGGAATGCCCGGATCCCACCGCTGCCACCAAAATATGTTATGCGTGCCGAGAATTTAGTCTTTTTAAAAAAAAGATTTATTTCACACACAAATAAATTTAATAACTTTTCAATCCACAATAATTATAATAACTTTGAAATTCAAATTAACGGATCCGAGCAACGGAATAAACGTGCTATTTGGAATACGGACTGCCTCGAACTGCCACTTCATGCCGCAATGGGTTTATATAGGTTTTTATTACATCATCTCGAAAAGGAGGGGATGGAGGTTACCGCGTCAACGTTAGTCAGCAGTAACCCTTACATTTAAAGTATATAACAGCTTTCGCGGTCCTGTTTCCCACAGAACTCTTTCCAGCTCTCGGTTTGTGCTTTTAATGCTGCTAATTCATATTTTTCTTTTGTCCGCAGGTACTCATCGACGACGAATTGCCTTCTGCGTGGTGCTGCGCAGGATATTCTCCGCTTCTTCGTCATCACCTCTCTCTTCAGGGCCTCAAGTTCGTCAGTCCACCATGGTAAATCAAACTTTGGTTTCCCAGAGACTGGAGGGATTGATTCGCGACACGCTTTTTCTACACTATCTGTATATTTTTTAAACGCTTGCTCTAGTTCTGCTGGTGTGCTTATGTCATTAACTTTAGACGTGGACAACTCATTTGTGCTTAATTCTTGTTTTAAAATCTTATTAAACTTTGTCCACTCCGCTTTCCTTGTATTATATTTTCGCGTCGTTTTTACGAGTCGCACACCAGTTGATTTACTAAAGCGTATCGCGAAGGTGATAGCATTATGATCCGAACTCGTAATACCTTGATCAACCCTCCAGTCGCTGATAAGCCCGAGCAGACCGTGGCTACATAACGTGACGTCAACCATGCTTTTGCAGACGACCCCGTTTCTGATGGTAAAGAAAGTCGGGACCGTCCCTTCGTTTAGTATGTGCATTTCCATCTCTTCGACAGCGCCCACAAGCGCCTCGCCCCTATGATCTTCGGAATCGCTACCCCACCATGTGCTCCAGGCGTTGACGTCGCCTCCAATGATTATATGTTTCAGCTGGAGCTGGTCTTTGACCATTTTAACATGAGTGAGGTAGGGTTCGATGGGCAGGCTGTCTTCGAAGTAGACGGAAACGACACACACTTCCCAAGAGCGCGTTTTCAGGGTGGCCACCGCAACGTTCTCGGTTGTCAGTGTTGGATGCTCAATCACAGCGAGATCGTCATCCAACACCACGACCGCAGATTTGACCGGTTTGACCCTGTCGCGCGCCTTCTGGACGACCCGATAACCCCTCGCCTGAGCGAGCTCACCGTCCGCCCCCACATACGGCTCCTGCACCAACGCGAAGCTGACCTTCCTCTTATGACATTCTAATAACAGTTCCTTCGTGGCCAGCTTCGCTCGTTGCAGGTTGGCCTGAACGGCACGGTAAACTCGCTCAGTAGCAGCAGCAGCAGTGTCCTGAGTTTCGCCCGGTGCGCCCTTAGCAGTACGCCACCCTCGCCCTTGCCAGTGCCTCCCATTTCCGTCTGACCGGACAGTTTTCTTCGAAGCAGTTATGGTCAGCACGGTCCTGCTTGGCATCCCGGCAATTGCGACAGGTGGCTGCGTCTCCGGCCTTCCACACTGGACATTCATTACGCAGGTGTGAGCCCGCGCAGTGGCTGCAGGTGTCTACGGACTCGGTGCAGGTCTTCCGACCATGTCCGTATCCGAGACACCTGGAGCATTGCACCAGTGGGGATTGGTCTTTGACCGTTACTCGCTGCAGGTCCACATGGACTTTGCCTGCCAGAGTGAGACTCCGCCACACCGGCGGCGACACCTGGAGAACGACATGGCTCTCGAGTGGGTTCCTAGCCCTCCTGCGGAACCGCACACTCGCCCGATACTCACTCTCCGGTATCGCCCCCAGTATGGCAGAGTTCTGCCTCCTTAAGGCACCCAGGACATCCTCGTCACTATTAATTTTTAATACGTTGTGTAAAATGACGCGAGGATCCCGATTTGCTTTCTCCTCCATGAGTAGTGTCGGGTTGCCTGCCCTGAGCCTCTCGGCAACCTTGGCCAGCTCTTCCCGAGACTGGCAGCCTAACACCACCTTCTGTTCGCGGGCCTTCCGCAGCCTGTCCACCCGTATGCCCGTCGTTTTGGCGCTCACGGCCGTGCGAATCTTGTTTATAACATCCTCGCTCGTGTCGTGAGCATCAACCGACGATACAACCATCGAGTGGACAGGCTGAGGAGGCGGGGAGACGCCAACCGGTCTGGCCGTCGCAGCCATCGCCGCGTACGTGATGCCCTCAGTGACCTTGTACTTTTCGTGAATATCTGTGAGTTTTTGAACTTGGTCCCTGACGACACCCATGTCGGCTCTGGCTGCGGCAACCAGTTCCTTCTGCTGCTGCAATTCCGCCATCACCTCCCTGGCGAAGTCGGCCGCCGTGACAGCCGGGACAGTCGTGGGTGACGGTGCACCGCCGCCGAGTCTCAACACAGCAGTGTAGAGACTCGACAGACATTCCATCACCGTCTCCTTTATGCTGGACTTTATATTTCCCGACTGCTCCAGCTGCATTTTTGCCTCCTGGAAGAGCCTGTTCGCAACCGAACCGAGCTCTCCCAGGGGGCCCTCCGCGGCCGATTTCGCCCAGGACGATAGGTCCGGTGACGGCGGTTTGGTAAGGGGTCTTTTGCGGGGCTCTGCATCCGCATGCTCCACGCTAACGTTTTTCACGTTTGGTCTGCCCGAGCTGGATGTCGTGGCCCTTGTTGCCATATTTAGGCGAAGAGAAAGGTGTCCTTAACAGTAAAAATAGAATAAGGTTTGTATTTAGTTGGGAGGTGTAAAAAGCCTCCCAACAGTCAACAGTTTAAATTAACAATAAATAATCTTATCTAGGACGACACAACAAATAATTTAAGACAATATATACTTAGGGACGGCACAACAAACAAATAAGGTCAATAATTAAGGTCTAAGAACAATGTAAATTGGGAGGTGTAAAATCCTCCCAAAGTCAACAGATTCAATTAATTTATACTAAAGATATTTTGTTGGAAGGTGTAAAGAGCCTTCCAACAGTCAATTTAAGCTAGTCATATAGTATGCCCACCCTTGTCTTGTAAAATATTTATAAAAATCAAAGTCAGATAAATTCAATAATTTAACTAAAAAAGAGCCCCCGAGTCAAAGTTTGGACTTGAGAGCGACTTGCGAAGTGTAAAGGGCCCCACAAGGCCCCCCTAGGGGGGTTACAGATCTGGGTTTAGCACGCCTGGGACAAGAGAAGAGTGAGATAATAATAGATAGGTTACTTGACTCATACAACATTTTGCATATTTTATTATTATTCCTTTGAACCAAACCAGACCAAAAATATACAGGGTTACAGATCTGGGTTTAGCACGGCTGGGACAAGAGAAGAGTGAGATAATAATAGATAGGTTACTTGACTCATACAAAATTTTGCATGTTTTATGATTAGCCCTTTTAACCAAACCAAAACAATAATATACAGGGTTAAATAAAAAATACTAAATCGCTCTCGGCCTGTATTTGTTTACGTTAAAAGTAACAACTTTTGTTCTACGACTTTTTTTTTTACACGATATTTTGAGAAGTATCAAATATTCAATATTTTACATTGATACTCTACTTTTTAACCGACTTCAAAAAAAAGGAGGAGGTTCTCAATTCGTGGGAATCTTTTTTTTTTTTATGTATGTTCCCCGATTACTCGAAAATGCGTGGACCAATTTAGAAAATTCTTTTTTTGTTTGAAAGGGTATAGTTCACAGATGGTCCCATTGTCACCAAGTCAGGATCTGATGATGGGATCCTGGAGAAATCGAGGGAAATCTTCAAATTTTATAAGCACACTTGAAGTAGTTTGGGTATTGTTTAAAAGAGTAATTTTTTCCAGGTTGTATTATGGTCATCAGGTCGGGATCTGATGATGGGATCTTGGTAAAATCGAGGGAACTCTTCAAATTTTGCTAGTATACTTGAAGCGATTTAGGAATTTTTTATAGTTACTATTGCATTTCCTAGCAGTCATCAAGTAATGACTGTATTCATCAAGTCAGAATCTGATGATGGGATCTTGGAGAAATTGAGGGAACTCTTCAGATTTTAGAAGCATACTTCCAGCGATTTGGGCATTTTTTCCAATACCTTGCGCATTACTTGTTTTCCACTAAAAAGTAAAAAATAAAATGGAAAATTCTTTCCAAAAAACCAACTTCAAATGCCACTACAAAGAGTGGAATAATTTTTAATGTACACCAATTCGAAGTCGGGCAATGTTTCGTTCATTCACTAATAGTCCTCCGTATTGACGATAATTTTGTCGTTTCTTTGCACATTAAGTTTAATAATACGAAGGACTATTAATGATTGAACAAAACATTGCCCGACTTCGAATTGGTGTACATTAAAAATTATTCCACTCTTTGTAGTGGCATTTGAAGTTGGTTATTTGGAAAGAATTTTCCATTTTATTTTTTTTCCTACTCTGTAATGTAACATCGCCGAGTGGCAACGGCGCGGCAGCCGGCGCGCGAACTCGCGGCGCTACAGCGCAACAGTGTAATGTCACTTTACAGATATAACATTTTTTTTTGTATGAAACAAGTTAATACTGAATTTTGAAAAGTCGGAGAACAAACGTTGTTAGTGTTAATGTAAACAACTACAGGCAGTGAGCGATTTGTTATTTTTTAAATGACCCTAGTAGATTTCAATTAATAAAGGTACAAGATGACGGTATAAAATCAAACTTAAAATAATTTATTGTTTTAAAATTACATTTTACGGTTCTGAAAGTCTCCAAAATTATAGTATAACTTTTTATTTTAACTTACATATTTCCGCCAGAGTGGCGATGGCAGGTCTAGATAATCTGTCACCACTGCCATCTCCAGCGCTGCCAGCTCTTGCGACTGCCGCGAGACATCGTAGCAGACCTGAAAGAATAAATATATCATTACCAGGCACTTACACTTTTTATTATAAGGTGTGAATTAAAATTTTCAAAATGTGTGTTGTCAGTGATAACATATGGATCTGAGACATGGTTAGACTATGGGCCTCATAAGAAAGCTCACAGTCTCAGCGGACATTGAAGACAGTTCCAAGTTTCTCTACGTGATCAAATCAGAAATGAGGAGAACGAGAGTCACTGAGATAGCTACACGTATCGCGAAGCTAAAGTTACAGGTGGCGCAAGACCATGTGTGGGCAGAAACTCATTGTAGGAGGCCTTTGTCCAGCAGTAGATGTCCACCGGCTGAAACATACCAATGAGTGACTGTTTTTTTTTTTTATTCTATACAAGTTAGTACTTGACTGCGATCTCACCTGATTGTAAGTGACGATGCAGCCTAAGATGTTATCGTACTAACTTGGAAGGGTAAGTAAATTTACCCCAACGGTTTCTACAAGCATCGCACCGGAACGCTAAATCGCTTGGCGTTGCGTCTTTGCTGGTAGGGTGGTAACTAGCCACGGCCGAAGCCTCCTACCAGACCAGACCTGAGCCAATTTAGAAATCAAAAAATTCCAAAGTGGCCCGTAGCGGGAATCTAACCCGCGACCTCCCAATCGAATCTGAGCGCGCCGCCACTGCGCCAGGGAGGTCGTCGGAACTGTAATAACTACATAGTACAGACCTTGGTCGATGTACGCAGCGCGATGCCGCCTGTGACCCTGTTCCACGGCGCCCACCACCGCTATAACACGCCGCACTACTTTCAGCGCTTGCGCTCGCTCTTCTTCATTACGGAGCATTAAATCCATCGATCTTTATAAAGAAAAGGCTAAATTTATTACAAAAGAAACTTGTTCAGGACTTGTAACACAAATTTCAAATGAAGAATAGTAACACTTCCATATCTATGGTAAGACGGTTCACGCGTTAGTATTATGCTCGAGTCAAAATTTACGATTTCTTGGATTAGAAAATTAATAACATTCACTAAAATGTGTCTCAAAAAAAAACACGATTTTCCTAGATTTTCATTCAAAAACCATAAACCGAAAAGTGTCATTTTTAGCATTTTTCGATAAATTAAACGTATTATTTTAGCATAAAATCCAGAATATTTTGTTATTTCTGAATTATAGTAATTTAATTCAATTAATATTCAATGTCACTGGTTATTTACTATTTTAATAAGTTGTATATTCATTTTACTATAAATTTTTTTGTAATACCATAATCGACGCAAAATTGCGTCAGCGCAAACGAATTCCTGTATGGAGCGAAACGCGAGGCACACCGCGCCGCATGAACGCTCTTAAGCAAATTTTACAATTGGAAAGGACAAAAAAAATGCTCACTTTTTTTCAATTTCAAAACTATTGCTAGACATTCCAAACTAGATTTTAACTTGAGTTTGCACTATTGTTTGTTACTTAATCTGGCTAGGTAGGTATACTTGGAAACAGTAATGTTATATTGACCGTAATATTATGCAGGTTGTTGAAAGCTGGGTACAGCTCTTATTGACAATTAAGGGACTTAAAGCTACCTGGTTCGATCCTGCCACACTGCTCGAATGATGGTTAATTTATCAATGATTTCATTCACAAAATTATATAAATAGCTGCTACAATTAGGTCTCATAACAAAAATTATTTTGGTGCATTAGAATCTTATGCAAATACTCAATTATCCAGACTTATACTTTACGGTTCAAATGAATGATTCATTAACTATAATTTGGAGAGGTGACTTGTATAAGAAAGGGATAAAAGACAAAATTAAAAGAAACTTATTAACATTACCTTATGACAAGGTAAGGCAGCTTCAAATTGTTGAAGGTGGCAACATCACTCTCTGTTTTTATTAAGTATCGCAGGACTCTTAGTGCTGCTGCTCTTATGACCATCGACTCATCAATAAGACTTATCCGAATGCTGAAAATAAATTAATATATACTCAATTGAAGTTTAACGTGAAACTTTTTTGTTCCAAGATAAGGACCGTATTTTATTTTTTTATTTGAAGAATTTAATAAAGTAGGACAGATAAATTGTTTGTCGCTATAATCCGCTACTTGAAGAGATTCTGTATGGTATCTTCTTCTTCTTCTTCCTGATCGCAGCTTCAGGTCTCTATGGTCCCTGGTGTCACGTTGACCGTCCCTGGTCTATTTTGACGCCGCCATCTACAGTTCCCAGCCAATGTTTGTTGCCGCCCGGAACAGCAGCAACTTCTTGGCTGAAAGAAGTTTAGCATCAATTGCTGCACTTGTGCATTAGTGCTGGGCAGGAACAGATCATGTGCATCGGCGTTTCCGCCGCCTCATTGCAGAGTCTGCACATGTCTGTATCTCTCAATTTCAGGTTGTTCATGTGTCGATTTAGTCCACAGTGCCCTGTTAATGCCCGCACTAGTATACACAAGTTTTTCTTACTGAGGTCCAGGGCCCCAGAGGCTGCTTTCCCATTGAAAGGTTTTATAAGAGCCTTTGAGTGGTTCATTCCTGTCAATTTTCTCCAACGCATTGCCAGATCGAATTGACAGTAGATTGTCAGGGTTAATTGCGCCAGGCTTTTAGGTATGCCGCAGACAGGTTCAGGTCCTATCTGCTTGCCTTTTGCACCTGTTTTTGCAAGTTCATCTGCCTTTTCGTTGCCGATGATCCCTGTGTGACCAGGAACCCACAAAACAATATGCAGGAACACTGCCTACATGAAACACCAAACACAATCTTCCAACACTTTCTTCGACGCACGTTTTGTCCCGACAGCAGGACATCCTCAGGAGATGTTGACTTCACAATGCAAAATCATAGAGATATATATACACACATACAGAGATATATAAATGTATATGTGTGGATTATAGCAAAACTAATTTATCTGTCCTGCTAATTATGGATATCCGCAAAATAACTCCTGCTTCCATTCAATATTTAATGAAGTGTATTCAAAGTTCTAAAAGTATTAAGCTGCTCAAAATCTACAATACCATTCTCAATTTATTCACTTATGTCAGCAGAATGTAATAGATTAAGGCCAAAGGCAAAGGATCAGTCCTGCTGAGTATAGTTTCATTTGGTTTTTGTCAATTTGATAGCCATTTAAAACAATGTAAGGCACTGGGAACTTATCAGTACTCATTAAATAAATTTATTTTCATTCCCATGATCAAAAGTGTCTTCCTAGTACTCACCATGTCATCAACTCATCCGGAGTAAATCCTAGGCTGTTCCTGTCTTCTTTATGTAGAAGAGTGACTAGTGCCTCTAGGTAGGACCATCTGTAGCTGTCTGAACTAGTTTTTTGAGGTCTCAACCCCAATCGCTCATTAGGCGCATGTCTGCTAGTGGGTGAAGTAGAACTATCGCTGTAGATGGACTTCTTTGAATACAGACCTTTAATAATTTCAATTATATTCTCTTCTGGTGATTTTTTAGTGTCTAACCTAAAAGTATCGCTATCCTGTTTACCTGCAATTTTATTGATTCTTTGAATGAATTATTTCACAGCAACGATTTGCAATGTTTTTAACGTTTAAACATGGTTTACACATTTATTTATTATTACTACAATTCGCGACTATACACAAAATATATTCAGCGCGAACCACTGAAGATTACTTTACCTTTTCTACGGCTCAACCTATTTTCCATAGTAGCCATTGTAACATTATTTCGGTTTGGCCTGATTATGAAAACGTAATTAAGTGGTAAATAAATTCCTAAAATGAAATGCTAACATCTAGATTTTCGTAAATTCTATTTAGTAATTAGCTCTCGTCTCAGAATAGGTACAGAATAAACACAGAATCAGAAAGTTTATTCTGTATTCTGAGGCTCTCGATAAAGAGTAGGTATACCTCCGAGGTATACCTACTTACGTAGAGTACCTACTAAGTATATTCTTTTTTTTTTTATTTATTTTACGGCCCTGGATACCAGTCCTTTAAGGCCTTTCTAAAAAATACAAAATTTTCTAACTAATTATTAACATAAACATGCACAAATGTTTAAATCTGAGTAATTAATATTTTAAAATTACAAAAATGCTTAATCTATTCACAATTTATCTACAGTATTACATAATCAAAAATAATCTTAAAAATATGAAGTGTTCTACATTTATTCTGATTTCTGTTTATAACACTTTAATATTAGTCTTTGTATACCGAAAGCTGGACAGTTCATTAATTAAAGGATCCTATTGTAATGGCACAAATTCTGGAAGCTGTAGGTACCTACTAGTTTTACCTATCTGTCAACATGTTGAGATCCTATTTGAGAACACAGACAAGGACAACTATTTTCAATAATAATTAATGAGTAGGTAACTAAGATGGATTGCTTGTTTGATGACAAGGAGAGCATTTTTTGTAAGAATGTAGGTTCTGTAACAATTTTAATCATCAAATCGAAGTTCCTCGAGTAAGTTTGAATGATACCCTTTTGATAGCCACCGTGAGACCCAAGAGCGAATCCAATAATTTTTTTTACTCCGGTTTTGCTTCTTTTTGTTTCTTTTCTTCTTTTTTTTAATTTTATCATCAATAAACTTCATCAAATCGAAGTTCTTCGAGTAAGTTTGAATGATACCCTTTTGATAGCCACCGTGAGACCCAAGGGCCAAGAGCGAATCCAATTTCTTTTACTCCGGTTTTACTTCTTTTTGTTTCTTTTCTTTTTTTTTTCTTGTAAAAAGAGTAAGAAGCAGTAAAAGTAGTTGCAGCATTAATTGCACTCTTAAGAGCTTCCATTGTAATTTATTTTCTTTGGAAACAGGTAATTCATAGGTAGGCCATTGCACCACAGACCACAAACATTGCACTCAGATATGAGCATCTTTTAATGGTAGGTATAATCATATTTTTCGGATGACGATGGTGCGAGATAGGATTAAAATAATTGGAAATCGGCCTGTGCAAGCAAAATGACAGGACCACAGGTTATAGCAGAGGTGATAACTCTGATAACCAAGTGATAACCCGCCAATCACATGCAAGGAGTATTTAGTAATCTGTGATGTGCAAGCAAAATGATAGGACCACAGGTTATAGCAGAGGGAGGTGATAACCATAGATCGTAATTGGTGATAACCAAGTGATAACCCGCCAATCACATGCACGGAGTATTTAGTAATCTGTGATTTTAGTCATAGATTGGTCATAGCTATAAACACTAGGATATTATTGTAGTGGTGTCCATCATGGAATCGTAATATTCCTTGCAACTTGCAAGAAACATACTACTCTCTACCACAGCTCTCTACCGATTCCTTGTGTGAAATCAATCGTAACGATTGCTTGAGGAAAAAATCGGAGTACATCACTTTGATTTCAATGTTAAATCATTAAATGTTTTTATTTTAGTTTCTCGAAATGTTAAAACTAAGCAAAGGTGTAAATTATATGGCGTGCTGTCGGATATGTTTATCGAACAAGAGGCCATTGTGCCCTCTGTTTAGGTATGAATTATCCGGGAACTATGCAGAAATGCTGACAGCAATTGCAGACGTTAAGGTAAGCGGATTTATATTATAATATTGTATAGTTTGCAAATATTGCAAGTCTATTAGAAATACCTCTTCCACGAATCTCATAAATGTTTACCCTAATACAATATATACAATATCGAACCTACCTAACGAACTGCTCTCTAGTGTAGGTACTCGATATCGACTGGTTTCTGTATTTGTATGTAGTTTCTGCAAATGCTAAAGAAACTGGCTCAGGTATAGATGACGTACCGTTGTTTTCCGGACAATCTATTCACATTTTCACCAAAGTTTTATCACGTAACCTTTTATACTGCTTCTAACTTTCGTATTATCACTTAAATTAGACGAAAATTTTAAGAAAAAATTATTACTGAATATTCACAACATCGGAGTAAAATTCAAGTTAAGCATCTGACCAT
Source organism: Coenonympha arcania (assembly GCA_036785405.1). Lineage (NCBI taxonomy): Eukaryota > Metazoa > Arthropoda > Insecta > Lepidoptera > Nymphalidae > Coenonympha > Coenonympha arcania. The sequence goes on from CM072061.1 coordinate 8,442,722, forward strand.
AGCATCTGACAGTAGTCTATGGCATCTGACAACTAGAAAAATGACGTTTCATATGTCATTACGCAATTTGACATATTTGTTTCGTCAAAATGTTTCGTCTTACGTTACGATTTGTTTATACTATGAAATACAAACGATAGAAAAACATTAATAGTTAAAAATAAATACATTTAATTAGCATTTGGTTAGTTTTCCCACAAAAGTATACTTTATTATTATGTATTAATATTTGAGTTATGTTAAAGTAAATAAATATAATTTAGTAAAATATATTTCACTTGAAATATTGAAACGAAAACGAAACGTTTGACATTAAAAAAAAAAAGTGGTCTCTCTGCTGTCGTTGTCCATGGTCGTTATTTTTCTTTCCAAAACGTATATTGCTACTGTTAAACGAGTTTAAGGTCCAAGAGCGAGCGCAGCGAGCTCGGGACTATAGGGCGCCCCGACTCGGATAATTTAGGTGACGAAGAGGATGGCGGGGCCTGCAAGGCCCCGCCATCCTCTGAGTGGTTATTTTCTTTTATGACCACCCAGAAATTAGGAGCCCCGCGAAGCGGGGCTCCGTCGACCAACCCTTTCATAGTAAAAATAACTTCAAAATTTTTAAATTTAAAAAATTTATTTCTCAGCAACTATTACATTCCAACAAATATGACTTGGGGAGAGGGTTACCGCCCTCCCCCCCTCCCCCTCCCCCCCCCCCCCTCCCACCCCCCTCCGTAACAATACGTCGCCCTTTCATAGTAAAAATAACCTCGAAATTTTTAAATTTAAAAAATTTATTTCTCGGTAACTATTACGTTCCTACAAATATGGCTTAGGGGGAGGGTTACCCCCCTCCCCCCCTCCCCCTCCCTCCCCTTCCCACCCCCCTCCGTAACGGTACGTCATCTATACCTTAGCCAAGAAACTCGATGCAAGTCGAGTTTGAAGCCTACACATGACATTATCCCGCAGTGGTGTACACTAATAAACTTACGGTTGTTTGGCGAAATTACCCGGCCAAAGCCAAATTAGAATTTATTCACACATAACAGGCTTAAATAATTATAACTAAAACAGCATAAGTTTGATCGGGTTGGATTTACTGTCCTTTGGCAGGAGTTCGGGGGAGAAAGGTGTTGTATGTGGTAGAGGTTTGGTCCCTGATTATAACAGTACTATCCGCATTACAAGGTTTTCGAGAAAATCAAAAAATAATATTTCAATCTATTATGGTGGTCAGTATAAATTGGGCGGTCTTTTTTCGAAGTTACGATGACTTTCGGGAGATACAGTAGGACGAGATGGAACACCACACATATATTTTTTTGTACCGACAAAAAAAATTAGGCCACAGACTTGTTTATTGCAGTATTAACAACAGATTCAATTTTTGACACAAACCACTTAGGATGCAGAGCGAGCGAAGCAAGCTCGGGATCTAGGGCACCCCGACATGGATAATTCAGGTGACGAAGAGAATGAATTCTGAGTGCCATCCTTCTGAGTGGTTATTTTCTTTTATGCCCACCCAGAAATAGTCGACCGAGCCTTGAAAAGAGTAAGGGAAAGACTGAAGGCTAAAGAGTCTTAACCTCGATAGAGTTAGGTCAGTCGATAGCTTTAGGTCAGTCGATAGAGTTAGGTCAGTCGATAGAGTTTAAAGCTATCGACTGACCTTTAGGGGGGATGAGGGGGAGAGGATGATGGATAAATGGTTTTCCTAGCTTGTTTAGCTCCTTTACTTCTTCTTGAGGCTACAATTCCCATTACAAAACATGTATTTCAGTAATTATAACAGCATAATTAAGTTCAAAATTTCATAACTTGATAAATTTATTTCTTAAAAACTATTACGGGTCGAAAGATTTGGCTTGGGAGGGGAGAAAAGTCCCCTTTTTTTTCTTCCCACCCCTTCCCCTTTTGCTTCTCTCCGTGACGAAACGACTCTATCATCGTCATTTTAATTATTTTCATCTTTTTAATTTTTCTCAAGAATGGTGCATTACCTTTTTATTGGAGTGGTATCGGGGGTAGGCGACACCCACCTCCTCCTCCCTCACCCCATTCCTCCCCCCTACTCCTGCCAAACGATTCTAAATTTTAACCTTTTCATCACAATGTGCTGATTTTGTGTTCTACTCCCTTACACATGCTAACGTCATATAGTGCAAGTGAGAAGTAAATGTAATCACAGTCCTATTTCAAATGACACTATTATTCAAATCTTTCTGTAACCCGTTTGCAGAAGCTTTGCCGATGACTTCCCCTCCCACTTCATACAACCGCCACCTGAAGAAAGATAACAGATGAATACGGGTTGCGATAGTATGAAGTGGGAGGAGAAGACATCAGTAAAGCTTTTGTAAATGGGTAGTATACATATTTTGTAGTACTTATGTTCAAGAGGTATGAGGATAACCAAATAAGTTTAATGACACTTCTTTGACAGGTTGCATCAAGTGATGGACTGCCAGAAAAGATATGCAATAAATGTTGTACATCACTGGAAAAAGCTTATCTCCTTAAAACGGTAGCAGAAAGGTAAGTTCTTAAAAAGCAAAACTGGAAAATTGGAACATCTGGCTTAGTTCCTAAGCTAAATGTTTGGCTCATTATGGCAGGCATAATTATTTCGTTCAACAAATTCAGGGGTTCTGCCCGTGAAATTCAATTATTTGATTTCATATCTTATTAGCTTGCAAATTGCAAAAACCAATTAGACATATACCCTGGACAGGGCGGTTGACATTTATTAATGTCGCCAGTTTACTGGTGCCAAAAATTCTTGTTTTGTCTCCAACAGTAAGGCCACAATGTACTTCGCTCAGCAGGCATCTTTAGAATTTTGACAGATGGTATTACTATTTGCTTGTATGAAAAAGATTTACGAAAATCTTTTTGGATCCCCATATCCTCAGGTTTCTTATTGGTGAAAAACCAAATAAAATTTGAATTTCATGAGCAGACCCATGGGTTGACTTTGCCTTAAGTGGATCCGATCCACATGTGTGAGATTATTCATTTTTTCTCAACTTCAAATTCGATTTGCATTATTAGTTTGAGTTAATTTTGACTCACTTTAGGTAATATGAAATGTTTAATATTTTAAAGCATCTATCTTTTTCAATACAGATCAGACCGTGAGCTTAGAAAACTGCTAGCAAGGAAACGCAAAAATGTACCAACCAAAAAGATTGCCTTTGATTCCTTCACTGACATAAAGAGTGAAATTGGCCCATTGGCGATAAAGACTGAACCAAAGTGGGAAATGGAAATAGATACATCAAATGTCAGTGTGCAAGAAAACATTGAAACTGTGGACACTAAAGATATAATCATTGCTAATACTATCATAAGGAAGGTCGATCCTGTTCCTGAAATCAAACCAGATAACAATTTTGATGCTGATGTAAGTTTCGTCCAACTATTGCTGTATGGTGAATACGTGAGGTGACAGTCAGTGCCAAACCATATGTTTGTGCCTGTTAATATAATAATATTTCTGTACAATGCGTATTACAAGTCCCTAATTTAGTGCACGTAAAAATCTAATCTCCCTTTCACAACGGTATCTGAGGAAGTAATACTAGTTTTTAAAAGTAGTGAAAGGGATAGAACTGTTTTAGACACGTATTTAGAGATGCAAAAAAATAAACAAATCACTATTAGTATCTTCTCATTACATAGAACCAACTTGAGTTGAAGCTTTAAAAAACATGCTAACAGGCATCTTTCATTTTATTCTGCCTTACTACCTATTCAATTCAATTCAATTCAATTCAAAACTCTTTATTGCGAACTTGGTCACAAAGTTGGGTCTTCATACAACTATACTTCATATAACTACGTTAGGGTGAGATATATGTTTACGTTATATGTTTGTTTAAATATCATGTAAGAATCAAGCTTCAATTGCTGATTTGATCTTCATGAAACTACACACAGATATACCTTACGTCTAAATCATTTGAATATAAGAAAGTTAAAAATGATTTACCAAACAATTACGCCATTGTTGAATTATTAGGTGTGCACCAACACTGCATGACTTGATGCACAATGACACTGCAACATTATACAACAACAATGTAGTTGATTCTGATGTGCAAAATCTCTAAACTAAACTAATTTAAAATAGTGCTATCCTTTTCCATAGGGAGCAATTCCAAAAGGATAGCACTACCTTAAATTGGCTTAGTTAACAGATTTTGCACAACGGAATCGACATTATAAAAAAAAAGTTACTACGCAATTGATGACTATATGAAAGACGACAAAATCGGTCCCCCGACCAATTATTAAAAACAGCAACGTCCTAACAGGGTCTCATGTACCTATAATAATAGAAAGAACCAAATATTGTACATGAAAGCTGAAATAAATGAAATGACCACAATGTTATACTAACCAAGAAACACATACGCTTAACCACTATATTTCATTTTAGACTGACTTCTTGGATGATGACATATATCAAGACGATGACGACGACGATTACGTCCCTCCTACAGAGAAAACGAAAACCAAGTTCAAGAAACCAAAATTGTCTGAAATTAAAGTTTTCAAGGGGAAAAAGCCAGTTGTCAAAAAGGTTAAGGTTATACGACAATTCAAGCAAGAGCCTTACGAGGAGACAAGGAGAGTCGTCATTGATAACAAAAAATCAACAACTATAACATGCTGTAAGTTTACAATATTTTTATTTACTAGGTACTTAAATGTTTTTAATAAATGGTCTAAAATTTCGTACAGCAATACTGATTGGCTTATAAAATATGTTTAAGTACATATGCAATTTAAACATTTTTTTTCTTAATTTAGTCTTTGGTGCCAATTTTGTTGTGCTTAATAGCTAAACGAATATGACGCGTCTATAAATAGTGCTATCATTTTCCATTGAGAGCATTTTGAAAAGGATAGCACTATTTTTAAACGTGTGGCAAGCGCGCTCCATCCTAGACCTCATCATTTCTGTTCATCAGACTTGATTGTAGTCAAGCGCGAGCCTACCAAATAATTAAAAAAAACGTAATTTGTCACTTTTTTTTTTTAATAGTTGATAGTTGAGAAGTTTTGCACTACAGAATTGGCACAATTCGGTAGTTCACTCAGTTTTTTTATTGCTTCATTATAAACTAAGTTAGGAATAACGATGTTAAAAATAAAACTCTAATCCGACAGGGGAATCAGTTATAGAAAATAGTTTCAAAAATTAATTAAATAAATCAATATTTTGGTTTGGGTAAACTACTTTATGGGCTATGTATTTTAATTTAAAGTAAAAACGTTTGTTTTGTGTACCTAGTATCTGCATAGAATGTAAGTGTGGTAAGTTACTTGTAAACAAGCTATCCCATGGGGGCCTGTATTAGACTGATGAATGTTGATTTTCATTTCTAGATCCTATCATGAAAAATGGTGCAAAAGGTCCCGCAATCTTGCTAAGAAGACCAAAAGATGCAACAATTTTAAAGGTCCATTCCAATTACAAAAATAATAAAAACTCATCAAAATCTGAGCTTAGAGGCGTTAAACGCGAAAATGTTAGGAAAGTGAAAGACTCAAAACCTATGATGAAAGAGAGGGAAAAACTTGTTTGCCCCGTCTGTGGCATATTGACGTATGCTCTTGGAAACCACATGGCTACTCATCAAGGTAGGCATTGGCTCTTTATTTTGAATAAGTAAAAATATATATTATACTTAAAACAATAGACATATGGACAGGGCGGACGGCGTGAAAATGTCTCCAGTTTATCGGTGCCAATAATACCAAGACTAAGGCCACACTAGTTCGCTCAGCGGCCACCTATAGAATTTTGACAAATGGCTCTCTGTTTGCTTGTACGTAAAAGGTTTACATAAATTGTTCAGATGCCCATATCCTGAGTTTTCTTATCAGAGCTTAAAACTAATTCAATTGTTTAACTGTGTGCCATGTTTGTGTGTACCGTTTATGATGTCACACCAACTAAACAATACGAACAACTTTAATAATGAATGAATGGTATTGAATAGATTTTTTTTGTTTGAGAAAAATTTTTAATTTTACCTAATAGATTTTGAGAGCCATACTCAGATGTATAAGAGGACTCATCAGTTTCAGTAAAATAAAATAAGTACAGTACTAAAATGATCTACAAAGCCTATTAATCTTAAGTGTTTTTATTGGGTCTCTATGGCGTAGTCAATGGCTCAAGGTACAAAAACTTGGGCCCATAGGTGGATCGATAAAAAAAAGTAGTTTATGTAACGGTTACATAATGGGGGGTATTAAAACACGAGCGGCTCGTTTTTTAATAGTATCACACGAGTGTTTTAATACCTAATTATGTAGAGTTTCATACACTACTTTATCTACGCTCATAATATTATTATCATAAATCCAAACCATAAAATCTTGCTAACGTTTGTCGTAAATCATTGCAACTACTAAGACGTCAGGTGGAGTGAAATTTTCTTTAGTAGGTTTCACTGCTGGACATTTTTCAGCGCAAAGTTTTGACTAAGTAACAAAAAAAATTGGTTGTCTGTAAAGTCGGTTTACGGACGATAGATTTACGAGATAACGTCATAATTGTAATCGTAATCATAATCACAGGCCCAGGTGGAACGTTACGCGGAACGGACATTGTGTTGTTTGTCTATGGTCAATCATGGCCCATCCATACTCTCGGCAATGACTACCAACTATATGTTGTCTGTGGATTCACTTAAAAAAATATTACCCCAGATACAAAAACAGGAACCCAGAGCCGTGTATAGTTATGGAAATTAAACATGACCCTTCTAATGACCCGTCGAGCTGCGAGGCTGCCATATCGGATGTTATACGTCAGGCAATGGAATACTATATACCATTTTCTGACGTGACTTCTAACGGAAAGACTCCCCCGTGGTACAACGCCGAATGTGCAGACGCGGAAGCCCGCAAACACGATGCGTTTGTGACCTGGGCAGATGCTCGTGCTCTCAAAGCTCCGAACGTCAAGCAGAAGAAAAGAGAGTTCAACATTGCCGCCAAGTTCTACAAGAGGGTATTAAAAAGGGCTCAGTTCAACCGTACCTATCTCTTTGGGCGTAAGCTAGCCACCTACCCCAGTGGCAGTAAAGCATTCTGGTCCCTTGCAAAGTCGGTTGAAATGAATTTTTGCCGCCCTTCGTTGCCGCCTCTGCAGAAGCCCGATGGATCACTGGCAATGTCTGCAACGGACAAAGCAAACTTATTGGCGTCTCTGTTTGCAGAAAACTCTCGTCTCGACGCTGGTAGTACTACACCTCCTACCCTCACACCATGCGGCTCGGTTATGCCGGAGATCCGCATTCACCAGCACGAGGTCCTTAAAACTCTCCGTGACCTAGACGTGAGCAAGGCCAGTGGCCCAGACGGCATACCTGCAATTGTCCTGCGTAATTGTGCTCCCGAGTTGTCTCCTGTACTAACACGCCTGTTTCGCCTCTCTCTCTCCACCGCTCGAATCCCACTTTCTTGGAAGGTTGCCAACGTGCAGCCAGTGCCCAAGAAGGGTTGTCGTGCCGACCCGGCCAACTATAGACCGATTGCCATCACGTCCATCCTTTGTAAAAGTATGGAACCTGTACTCAACCACAAGCTCCTAGCATACCTTGAAGAAAATGACCTTTTGTCGGACAGTCAGTATGGCTTCCGTTCCAACCGTTCCACTGGCGATCTTCTTGTGTATGCCACGCACACATGGGGCGAAGCCATAGAGAAATACGGAGAGGCGCTCGCTGTCTCACTCGACATCTCTAAGGCTTTTGACCGAGTCTGGCACGGCAGCCTACTCAGCAAACTCCCAGCATATGGAATACCCGCTGGCTTTTGTAACTGGATATCTGATTTCCTGAGGGAACGGTCTTTTCGAGTGGTCGTTGACGGTCACTCTTCAGACCTAATGGCTGTCAATGCCGGTGTACCTCAGGGATCTGTTCTATCCGCGACATTATTCCTGCTGCACATCAACGATTTGCTTAAACCAGGTTTATTTGGTTACGCTGATGACAGCACTGTTTCGGAGAGATACATGTCTAGTCCAAAAGCCAGTGGTGCTGAGATACTAGAGCTAAGAGAGGCATTGGTAGATCGCGTTAACTTGACTCTAAAAGAAGTGTCTGAGTGGGGTGACGCTAATCTAGTCAAGTTTAACGCTACCAAAACGCAATCGTGCTTATTCACCGCAAAAAAGAGCCCCTTCACCATGGCTCCCACTTTTCAAAATGTATCCGTTCCGATTAGCGATCATATCGACCTCCTGGGTATTAACATCTCACCCAATCTCAATTTTGGGAAATGCATCGAGGAAAAGGCAAAAACAGCGGCCAAAAAACTTGGCATCCTGAACAAGGTTAAGCGGTACTTCAGGCCCGAACAGCTTTTGACGCTGTATGAAGCTCAAGTTCGTTCCGGCATGGAGTACTGCAGTCACCTATGGGATGGATCTGCCAAATACCAACTCGATGCATTGGACTCGGTTGATCGCCGCGCACGCAGAATAATCGGCAAGGAATCGCTAACACGGGCGAAACTGCTCAGTTTAGAACACCGACGCAGTGTTGCCGGTTTAGCGGTTTTTTACAGGATATATTTTGGAGAGTGTGCTCAAGAACTCCACAACCTTGTGCCTCCTTCACCTTTCTACCATAGAACCGCGAGACGTCGAGAGAATTGGCATCCTTATGTGGTTGATGTCCAGCGTACTCGGACGAAACGCTTTTCTTCTACGTTTCTGATACGAACCGCTAAGGTGTGGAACGCCCTTCCAGCTTCCGTGTTCCCAGCCAAATACAATCTGGGTGCCTTCAAGAGAAGAGTGAATAGGCATTTTCTAGGCAAGCGCGCTCCATCCTAGACCTCATCATTTCTGTTCATCAGACTTGATTGTGGTCAAGCGCAAGCCTATCAATTATAAAAAAAAAAAAAAAAAAAAAAACAACTTTCTTTAAATATTTCCATAGTAGAGCGATGTTATTACGAATAACTTTTTAATAATTAAAGAAGTCTGTGAATAAAGTAGGTCATTATGTGACACATTTTGATTTCATAATTCGAACTTTAAGCAATGAGCGTAGATAAAGAGTATTTTGATATGATAAAAAGTGTATGTTATTAAATTTTGCAGAAAAGAAGAAGTACAGTTGTTCAGAATGCCCTAGATCTTTTGTTCAGAGAAGCAATTTGCTAATCCACCTCAAAAAACACTCTGGAGTAAAGGATCACATTTGCGAAGTTTGCGGCGCAGGCTTCTATACACAGAAGTCTTTGGTTAGGTAAGTTTAATTTTTTAGTCAAAAAAGACTTCTGTGATTTTAAAATATTTTTTAAATCACAGAATTAGTTCAATAGTCAAAAAATCTTTGCTTTTCGCCATTTAACATTAACTAACTTCTTTTTTAAAATAAACATACTTAAATGTTTTTTTTTGCAGGCATAACCTCATTCATAAAGGAGATAGACCATTCCATTGTAACTTATGCTCAAAGAAATTCATTGCAGTAAGTTAATTTCTTTCATAATTAAATAAATTTATAAGTTTGTACCTTACGTATTTATTTCTTGACTTCTCTTCTAAATTGCATTGCAAGTAGCAAAGCACATTTGCATTGTTCTTTGGGGCTCCGATGCGCGCCACGAGATAATTATGTCTTTTCTCTATCTATCTAATCTATGTATATTGATAAAATAGTTCGACAGCCCCTCTGGTATTGCTATAATGTGCAGATTTGCCAGTGTATTTTTTTAATGAGCCCTTTTTGTGTATTAGTGTGATTAATTTTAATTTTTGATTTTTTCCAGCGTTGTGATCTTAATCGGCACCTGCGCATCCACGCCGGGTACAAGCCGTACAAGTGCACCACCTGCGCGATGTCCTTCAACGCGAAGCACCAGCTGCAGAACCACGAGCGAATGCACACCGGCGAGCGCCCCTACACGTGTGAAGTGAGTTACACTCATTGATATAGCAACACTGAACCGGCGCCTGCGCATCCACGCCGGGTACAAGCCGTACAAGTGCACCACCTGCGCGATGTCCTTCAACGCGAAGCACCAGCTGCAGAACCACGAGCGAATGCACACCGGCGAGCGCCCCTACACGTGTGAAGTGAGTTACACTCATTGATATAGCAACACTGAACCGGCGCCTGCGCATCCACGCCGGGTACAAGCCGTACAAGTGCACCACCTGCGCGATGTCCTTCAACGCGAAGCACCAGCTGCAGAACCACGAGCGAATGCACACCGGCGAGCGCCCCTACACGTGTGAAGTGAGTTACACTCATTGATATAGCAACACTGAACCGGCGCTTGCGCATCCACGCCGGGTACAAGCCGTACAAGTGCACCACCTGCGCGATGTCCTTCAACGCGAAGCACCAGCTGCAGAACCACGAGCGAATGCACACCGGCGAGCGCCCCTACACGTGTGAAGTGAGTTACACTCATTGATATAGCAACACTGAACCGGCGCCTGCGCATCCACGCCGGGTACAAGCCGTACAAGTGCACCACCTGCGCGATGTCCTTCAACGCGAAGCACCAGCTGCAGAACCACGAGCGAATGCACACCGGCGAGCGCCCCTACACGTGTGAAGTGAGTTACACTCATTGATATAGCAACACTGAACCGGCGCCTGCGCATCCACGCCGGGTACAAGCCGTACAAGTGCACCACCTGCGCGATGTCCTTCAACGCGAAGCACCAGCTGCAGAACCACGAGCGAATGCACACCGGCGAGCGCCCCTACACGTGTGAAGTGAGTTACACTCATTGATATAGCAACACTGAACCGGCGCCTGCGCATCCACGCCGGGTACAAGCCGTACAAGTGCACCACCTGCGCGATGTCCTTCAACGCGAAGCACCAGCTGCAGAACCACGAGCGAATGCACACCGGCGAGCGCCCCTACACGTGTGAAGTGAGTTACACTCATTGATATAGCAACACTGAACCGGCGCCTGCGCATCCACGCCGGGTACAAGCCGTACAAGTGCACCACCTGCGCGATGTCCTTCAACGCGAAGCACCAGCTGCAGAACCACGAGCGAATGCACACCGGCGAGCGCCCCTACACGTGTGAAGTGAGTTACACTCATTGATATAGCAACACTGAACCGGCGCCTGCGCATCCACGCCGGGTACAAGCCGTACAAGTGCACCACCTGCGCGATGTCCTTCAACGCGAAGCACCAGCTGCAGAACCACGAGCGAATGCACACCGGCGAGCGCCCCTACACGTGTGAAGTGAGTTACACTCATTGATATAGCAACACTGAACCGGCGCCTGCGCATCCACGCCGGGTACAAGCCGTACAAGTGCACCACCTGCGCGATGTCCTTCAACGCGAAGCACCAGCTGCAGAACCACGAGCGAATGCACACCGGCGAGCGCCCCTACACGTGTGAAGTGAGTTACACTCATTGATATAGCAACACTGAACCGGCGCCTGCGCATCCACGCCGGGTACAAGCCGTACAAGTGCACCACCTGCGCGATGTCCTTCAACGCGAAGCACCAGCTGCAGAACCACGAGCGAATGCACACCGGCGAGCGCCCCTACACGTGTGAAGTGAGTTACACTCATTGATATAGCAACACTGAACCGGCGCCTGCGCATCCACGCCGGGTACAAGCCGTACAAGTGCACCACCTGCGCGATGTCCTTCAACGCGAAGCACCAGCTGCAGAACCACGAGCGAATGCACACCGGCGAGCGCCCCTACACGTGTGAAGTGAGTTACACTCATTGATATAGCAACACTGAACCGGCGCCTGCGCATCCACGCCGGGTACAAGCCGTACAAGTGCACCACCTGCGCGATGTCCTTCAACGCGAAGCACCAGCTGCAGAACCACGAGCGAATGCACACCGGCGAGCGCCCCTACACGTGTGAAGTGAGTTACACTCATTGATATAGCAACACTGAACCGGCGCCTGCGCATCCACGCCGGGTACAAGCCGTACAAGTGCACCACCTGCGCGATGTCCTTCAACGCGAAGCACCAGCTGCAGAACCACGAGCGAATGCACACCGGCGAGCGCCCCTACACGTGTGAAGTGAGTTACACTCATTGATATAGCAACACTGAACCGGCGCCTGCGCATCCACGCCGGGTACAAGCCGTACAAGTGCACCACCTGCGCGATGTCCTTCAACGCGAAGCACCAGCTGCAGAACCACGAGCGAATGCACACCGGCGAGCGCCCCTACACGTGTGAAGTGAGTTACACTCATTGATATAGCAACACTGAACCGGCGCCTGCGCATCCACGCCGGGTACAAGCCGTACAAGTGCACCACCTGCGCGATGTCCTTCAACGCGAAGCACCAGCTGCAGAACCACGAGCGAATGCACACCGGCGAGCGCCCCTACACGTGTGAAGTGAGTTACACTCATTGATATAGCAACACTGAACCGGCGCCTGCGCATCCACGCCGGGTACAAGCCGTACAAGTGCACCACCTGCGCGATGTCCTTCAACGCGAAGCACCAGCTGCAGAACCACGAGCGAATGCACACCGGCGAGCGCCCCTACACGTGTGAAGTGAGTTACACTCATTGATATAGCAACACTGAACCGGCGCCTGCGCATCCACGCCGGGTACAAGCCGTACAAGTGCACCACCTGCGCGATGTCCTTCAACGCGAAGCACCAGCTGCAGAACCACGAGCGAATGCACACCGGCGAGCGCCCCTACACGTGTGAAGTGAGTTACACTCATTGATATAGCAACACTGAACCGGCGCCTGCGCATCCACGCCGGGTACAAGCCGTACAAGTGCACCACCTGCGCGATGTTCTTCAACGCGAAGCACCAGCTGCAGAACCACGAGCGAATGCACACCGGCGAGCGCCCCTACACGTGTGAAGTGAGTTACACTCATTGATATAGCAACACTGAACCGGCGCCTGCGCATCCACGCCGGGTACAAGCCGTACAAGTGCACCACCTGCGCGATGTCCTTCAACGCGAAGCACCAGCTGCAGAACCACGAGCGAATGCACACCGGCGAGCGCCCCTACACGTGTGAAGTGAGTTACACTCATTGATATAGCAACACTGAACCGGCGCCTGCGCATCCACGCCGGGTACAAGCCGTACAAGTGCACCACCTGCGCGATGTCCTTCAACGCGAAGCACCAGCTGCAGAACCACGAGCGAATGCACACCGGCGAGCGCCCCTACACGTGTGAAGTGAGTTACACTCATTGATATAGCAACACTGAACCGGCGCCTGCGCATCCACGCCGGGTACAAGCCGTACAAGTGCACCACCTGCGCGATGTCCTTCAACGCGAAGCACCAGCTGCAGAACCACGAGCGAATGCACACCGGCGAGCGCCCCTACACGTGTGAAGTGAGTTACACTCATTGATATAGTAACGCGCGATGTCCTTTAACCTTTGTTTCCTGAGATAGTAGCTTAATGGGTCCTTAGTCATGGAAATTGCTGATTTTTTATACTAGTAGTGTGAAGATTAAGTGTTGATATCTTTCAATTCACTAAGAACTCCACATTAAAATAAGTTTCATTTTGAAAAGGCCGTCTTTTTGCTATCGACAGATCTTTCCTTATTTATTAAATAGGAAAAGTAGTTTCGACGACTGACGGGCAGCCTAATAGTTTTTGTGTTCAAACACGAATGCCATCTACGAATTATGATTTCAGGTGTGCAGCGTTGCCTTCAGTTACAAAGTCAACCTTAACAACCACGTGTACAAAGTCCACGGCATCAACTTGAAGTTCAAGTCCATTCACAACGTGACAGAGGACATCCTGCGCAAGGAAATGGGCATGTTGTCGGAGGCCGGGGAAGCTATAGCGCACATCATGCCGCAGCTCAGCGACGTGCCCACTCCGGCGGCGCACGAGACTGTGCACCACACCACGGACTATACCGCTTAACAACCACGTGTACAAAGTCCACGGCGTCAACTTGAAGTTCAAGTCCATTCACAACGTGACAGAGGACGTCCTGCGCAAGGAAATGGGCATGGGCAGCTCAGCGACGTGCCCACTCCGGCGGCGCACGAGACCGTGCACCACACCACGGACTATACCGCTTAACAACCACGTGTACAAAGTCCACGGCGTCAACTTGAAGTTCAAGTCCATTCACAACGTGACAGAGGACGTCCTGCGCAAGGAAATGGGCATGGGCAGCTCAGCGACGTGCCCACTCCGGCGGCGCACGAGACCGTGCACCACACCACGGACTATACCGCTTAACAACCACGTGTACAAACTCCACGGCGTCAACTTGAAGTTCAAGTCCATTCACAACGTGACAGAGGACGTCCTGCGCAAGGAAATGGGCATGGGCAGCTCAGCGACGTGCCCACTCCGGCGGCGCACGAGACCGTGCACCACACCACGGACTATACCGCTTAACAACCACGTGTACAAACTCCACGGCGTCAACTTGAAGTTCAAGTCCATTCACAACGTGACAGAGGACATCCTGCGCAAGGAAATGGGCATGTTGTCGGAGGCCGGGGAAGCTATAGCGCACATTATAGCTCTTCGACGTACCCACACCACAGACTATAACGCTAAACAACCACGTATAGGTCGGATGGAAGAGATAAATTTTGTTGAGTTTGAACAACCTATAAAGTCATTGCTCACAGACCTGTGTACTGCAGCTATATACTGGGTCATATAAAAATACCAAATCGCACTCGGCCTGTACTTGTTTACATTAAAACTAACAACTTTTGTTCTACGCCTTTTCAAAATTCATGTTATCTTCATGTTATATTGTTTCAATCATGTTATTTCTGTGAAGTGATATTACACTGTGAAACCAAATACGTGTGATCAGCGAAACAGTCACCACAAGCTACTGTCCCAGTTGCTAAACCGTTGCGAGCTGTTAGGAAATACGTGGTGCCAATGAGACAGATAAAGATGCCACACAAACGCAAATCGCCGCGGTTTCGCGCCGTGAGTTTGCGCGGCACCGCCGTTGTCACTTGCCGGTGTTACATTACAAGAGCGTCTCTGTTAAATACATAAAATATCAAATATTTAAATATTTGATACTTCTCAAAGTATCGAGTTTTAATTTAAATAACTACAGACCGAGAGTGACATGGTATTTTTATATAACCCTGTATACTACTCTGATATGAAAGAAAACTGCTAAATACATTTTGGCACAATGCGTTTAGCCGTCTTGTTTCTTATCTGCGGGGCAAGACAAAGTAACAGTCGTGTAGCGTTCACGACAGTCGATAAAAATGTATGGACAAACCAAGTGACTGTAGAAAAACCACGTGACCAAATGAAAGCAGAATCTACTTTATGCTTAGCGTTGTTCACTGTCGGCTGTCAATTGTCATGGGAAGTACGCTAAAGTTATCTACAACGTCTGCGAAAACGCCAGGGAGCGTTCAAATTGTCAAAAAAGCGTGTTTTCCTCTATACGGTCAAGTGGTTTTTCTACAGTCACTTGTTTTGTCCATACATTTTTATCTACTGCCGTCAACGCTAAACGACTGTTACTTTGTCTAGCCCCGCAGGACAGTATAGGCCATCGCACGTTAGCAGGAAAATAAGTATAAAATGATTTGGCTTCTAGTGGCGAAAGGTCCGACACAATTCCTACCTTACGAAATGAGATACCTTGCCAGCCCAGACTTTGCGTAACTTTTATCTATTTTACATTTTCCGTATAAATCCATACTCCATAGTTATCGAGTTTATTTAAAAGTGCCTGAACAAAAACTTACAAACTTTCCAGTTTCGCTTTTTGAAAAAATACGCTCTTCGCCACTATTGGTTTCTTATGTTTGAGAAGCATAATTATAATACTAAGGATGACGTGTCAGCGCTAAAAAGTGTCCGAACCGAATGAGAGATAAAACGCGAAAAGGGAGACAATCGCACTATAGCTAGTTGCAAGTAAAATTAGGCTGTATAATAATGGTTTAGGACATAATAATTACAATGTTTTCGTTTGTTTTTAAAAATACACATACCCTCGTTTATATGCATATAGGTTTTCTCGGGACACTTTTTTCATGAATTTTGTATTACACCCGGGGTCCTTAGATAGTAAGTCTATGGTGAGAAGCCTATCTATACAGTGATTTGTTTATCTTACGAGTACGAACAGTGATAGTAATTTGCGTATAGTTTTACGGTAGTTATTATGTATATGGATAGTTTTAAAAATTTGTTTTATCTGTATTATAGTGAACTAAGAAAGAGTGCTTTACTTTTCAAAAAATAATTAGGGTTTTTTCTTTATGAAAACATTCTATTTAATTTTGTTTTGTTTGTAAGATATAACGTGTTTTCACACTAGTAAGTTGTTTGTTAGTAACATACATTAGTTGATAAACTTACTCGTAAATTGTAATTGTATTGCTGTAAATATTTAAATTTAAAGAAAATAAATTGAAGAATTAAAAAAAATAATTTTGCATTTTTATTTAACTTTATTAGTCTGTTATACAGACTAAATATTTTAGGATTAATACTATCAGGAACTTGTATAATGATGGTACCTACATTATTTGCTCATTTAGGTATGATTTAAATTAGGTTGAGGTATGGGCATGCAAGAATAGACAAACAACAATAAACTAATTAATGATTTATAAATATTATGACATAATACATACTACAGGTACATAGAAACTATTTAATTTATTTTAAGCAATCTAAAGCGTTTTCGATTCCCACAGTAGATTTATTTACAAGAATACATAATATATTTTTATAAACAGACCACATGTGTTTATTCACTAAATGCCTTCAAACCAAAAAGAAATTCACTTGCATAGTGATTTCATAAAATCACATAGGTATAATAAATTTAAATTAATATATATATATTTTATTCGATTACAATGACTGGGTAACAAGTATAATATAAACTTAGGTAATTACAGCAATCAAAAACAGGCTGTGTACATACACCCTTACAAATAAATCCTTAATCTAATAAAACAATAGGTAACGAGTAATACTGAATACTGATTATAAATTCTATCCATTTTATACATATATGAATTAAGTCTCTACCTCTCCCATGTAACTTTTAAGTACTTACTTAGGTACTAAAAGCTTAAAATATAATTGAGTTGAGTCCAATTAGTACTTTGGTCTAAATACAGAATATAAAGACTTAATATAAGAGTGAAGGTAACAAAGTAATATAACTGTAACAGTGATGTAACTACAAGCCGAGAATGATAATAGCTTATTTATATACCATTTACTGGCTGTTGTTGCGGCTTCGTCCGCATGAATTTCGGTTGTTACATATCCCCTTGTAATAAGACACAAAGTGTCCCGGCCTTTTTTTAGGGAGAATAATTCCGTCATAAATGATTTTTGCGTAGGTACCTAATATACGCAGCGCACGCAAAGGAAGCTCTAAAAAGGAACAATTTTTCCCGTTTTTGCAGCATTTCTGACTGATTCTCCGCTCCTATTGGTCATAGCGCGATATTACATAGCCTATAGACTCCTTCGGTAAATGAACTATCCATCACAAAATGAATTTTTCAATTCGGACCAGTAGTTCCTGAGATTAGGGCGTTTAAACAAACTAACTAACAAACAAACTCTACAGGTTTTATATTAGTATAGAAATGTACTTAAGTAGATAAATCATTTCTCAAACTAAATTCACGCGGAAAGGGCTAAGTAATTCCAGAACTTTATATTTCATTTCAAAATAACCTGCTAAATAGTCAACGAGGTCGAGATAATATCCTGTGAAAAGCATTTGTAGACATTATGAATTAGCTTCTACCATCGTAATTTCTCAAGCAGGAGCAACCGACCACTACCGGTTTCTTGATCGCAATCCAGTGCTTGGCGATGTCGACTGGTAACTCCTCTGATGACAGCTCATCACTTTGAGTCAACCTCCTGTTTCTCTTCAATACTGTTAACTGGAAGAAAACTATTGCGTCAGCGTAGTTAAGTTAACCCACCGCTCGAAAGACGGCGCTGTACGACTTAGCACGCGCTAACGAGTTTCACATATTCAATATTGTATAACTGACGCTGCTAATGAGAGGTAGGTAGGGTGAACGCTCCTAAGCTCGGCCCCCCCCCAAAGGTCGGCACTGCGTTCTATTTCTGTCGATAATAGTGTTTTGTTGCCACTTAGGCATAATGGGTATTTTTTTTTTAAAGTTTGCACCGATGGGTAATAAAGTTTCAAATATGGGAACACTGGGCTGCACTGCTTTTCGCCAGTTGCCGTTTGAACGAGCGAGAGTTCGTAAGTCGCGGAATCGCTTACAAAATTGCTAAACTCCGAGCGTCAGTTGGTAAGGAATAAATTGTTAGAAATCTAGATTAGGTTTCAATTTCATGTAAGAAATTGATAACTCTAATTAAAATAATATTTTGTATTCTGTGGTATGTCCATAGACCATCCATAGTTATTACGTTAATTTTGACACATTGGTTTACACTCTCTCTGGTTCTACCGCTCTGCGCCTCATGTCGGTCCTTCAGCCTTCAGCATAAATTAAATTAATATAATAATGTATTAGCTCTAATATCACCGAAGTAAACTTAACAGTTTGATTCCACTTCCACTGTGTATTTATTTTCCCCGTAACAAGAGGTTATGGGGCCCTCACTGAAGGAAATCTAAGGTACACAAGTCACGACAACGTGGTTGAGCGGCGTGCCTTCGCAAAGCTTGTGGCGTCTGTCATCTACCCGTGTGGCGTGTGAGTACATTTCGCAACGTGAAATATGGCTTCAGGAGCGTTATCATCGAACCATCTGCATCATCACAATCTACCGTTCGAAAAATTAGAAGAGCCTATCGATACATCTAAGGATCTACGCGCACTAGCCCGCATTAGTTTGGCTGTGAAACAAGCTTGGTATCAACTAAGCGCAGTCTTTGAAGATAAAGGTTTCGGACGGCGTGTAGCATTGTTAAGACAGCTGCACCGTGCTAGTTATGCAGATTTTGATAGTATGAGTGCATACTTTGAGCATTTAACGACTCTTGTTCAGCAGTTAAGTGATATTGGCCGAGCTATAGAAGATGCTGAAGTTGCGGAGATTGTCTTGAGTGGCCTTCCACAGGAGTATGATATCATCGTATCCAGTCTCGAAGCTGTAGCCTGCACAGGTACAATTTCAAGTGATTTAGTCCGTACTAGATTGTTACAAGAAGAAGAACGCAGAAGATGGACAGAAAGTAAGGAAGACATGACCCTGCCGTCTAAACACAAGACTATGAAAATATTTGTTTGTCACTTTTGTGCCCTGATAAAAAACGTGACTGCTTTAAGTTTAAGAAGCAGAGAACAGATAAAGCAACAGCATTGGCGGCTATATGTTATGGAGTCTTCGACAGTAAGGATTGGATAGTGGATTCCGGCCCTCGACTTATATATCCAGAGACTTACAGTGGTTTATCAAGATAACAGAATGTGATAAGACTGTACAAGTTGCTAATGGTAGTACCCTAAGGTGTCTAGGTTAGGGTGATGTGATGATTCCTATGAAAAATAACAAGTCTCAATTAGTAACAGATGTTCTATATGTACCTGGCCTCTCGACTAATTTAATTAGTGTTTCTAAATTATGTGAGAAGGCCTTATCTGTGAAGTTTAGTAATAATAAATGTTATGTTTTCAATGGGGAATCTCTTCTTGTGTCTGCCACTAGACGGGGGGGTATTTATATTTTGGACAATGTTTTACAGGATAATTCTTTGACTGTAAATGCTGTAAATGCTGTGCCAAAGCCACAAAGTTCGCTTGACACAGAGGAGAAAGCCAAGGATACACCAGATTTATGCCCGTGGCATAAGCGGCTTGGACATCTGAGTCTCCGTGGGGTAAGTAAACTCCATAAACTTGCTGTTGGTGTTAATGTTAACTCATCTCAGCTCGATATTACGCCTAACCAGTGTGTGTCGTGCGTTGAGGGGAAGCAAGCAGTGCAAAAGTTTCCTAGGGGTTTAGCAAAACGTTCCAAGCAGTTGCTGGAGCTCGTACATTCTGATGTATGTGGTTCAATGCCGGTAAGTAGTCTGGGTGGATCTAGATATCTGGTAACGTTTACCGATGATTATTCTAGAAAGACATATGGCTATTTAATGAGATTTAAATCTGATGTTTTGTCCAAATTTAAGATTTTTAAAGCAACTGTTGAGAAGCAAACTGGTTCTTTTATTAAACGTCTGCGTACTGATAGGGGTGGAGAATATTGCAATGCTGAGTTCTCCAATTTTTTAAAGAATGAGGGCATAGTTCATGAGACTACAGCTCCTTATAGCCCTTCACAAAATGGCGTAGCTGAAAGACTAAACCGAACACTTTTTGAGAAAGCTCGCTGTATGCTTCGTGAAGCTAATCTTCCTAAACAATACTGGGGAGAGGCTATTTCTACTGCTATATATCTTAAGAATCGAAGTCCTACTGCAGCTATTCCCAATACAACTCCTGAAGAGGTATGGTCAGGTAAAAAAGTTAACATAAGCCATTTACGTGTTTTTGGTTGCCATGCTATGATTCCAAAGGTAAAGAGAGATAAACTTGATTCAAAATCTAGAAGTTGTATCTTTGTTGGTTATTGTGAACATACAAAAGGCTATAGATTGATAGATCCCTCAAACCCTAGGCAGATTATTATTTCTAGAAATTAAAGTTCAGAGAGCAATCGTATTTTTATTTATAATGATGTAGGTATGCAAAGCAACCGAATCAGTAACAATAATGTGAATTTGAATATGCAAAGCATTGATTCAATTGAAAATAATAATATTAATATGGATATGCAAAGCATTGATCCTATTAAAATGAATAATAATTCTGATAATATTAGTAAAATGGGTATGCAAAGCAACCAATTATGTGATAATAGTATACAGAATATTGATGCAGATATGCAGAGCGAGAATGAGCATCATATTAATGATAATAGTAATGGCAGCAATGATACTGGCCTTACTAGTAATGAGAAAACTAATAATTTCTAGTCAAAATGTTGATGATGATATGTTTTCTTCTCCAATTTCAGGCGAGCCCTCCTTCCAAAGTGCTGAGGGGACTGCAACTAGTGAAACTAGTGATGGAGAAAGTAACGAGTCAGACTTGACTGTGAGTAACGAAACAGTCGTTCGAGGGGAAGATGTAGTGCTAGAGGCTCCTAGTGCTAGCTGCGAGCGACCTGTTCGTTCTACTCGTTATCGAAAACCGGTAAGGTATCAAGACTATCAGTTATCTGATTTATCTGATTCATCAGATTTGTCATTTTTAGTAAGCGGTTTTGTCTATGACGAACCTCAATCTTATAATCGTATAATTCTCTGATTAAAAATAATGTATGGCAATTAGTGGATAGACCAAAAGCTGGCAACATAATTAGTTGTAAATGGGTTTTTAAACTTAAATCTGATGAATCTGGTAACTGTACAAGATATAAAGCTCGTCTTGTGGCAAGAGGATTTAGTCAAAAGCCTGGTGTAGACTACACAGATACTTTCTCACCGGTAGTAAGACATACTAGTCTAAGAATTTTGTTTTGCATTGCAAATGAATTAAATATGGACATAGAACATCTGGACATAAATACAGCTTTTTTACATAGTAAACTTGATGAATGTATTTATATGGAACAGCCTGTAGGTTTTATAACTGACAAGAACAAAGTATGTTTGTTAAAGAAAAGTTTGTATGGTCTTAAACAAGCAAGCAGGCTGTGGAATAATACTGTTAATGTTTTATTGACTAACAATGGTTATATACAAAATAAATGTGAACCATGTGTTTATATGAAAAGAAATGACAAGCAACTAACAATTTTAGCATTGTATGTGGATGATTTTTATATTTTTACCAATAGTTCTAAGGAAAAGGACATATTGTATAAGTTATTAGAATCTGAATTTAGTTGCAAACACTTAGGTTGTGTTAAGAACTGTTTAGGTATTAAGATACATAGAGACAGAGCTAATGGAATTATTATGTTTGACCAATCAGACTATATTGTAAAGTTGTTAGAACGTTTTGGTATGACTAATTGTAAAAGTGTCTCGACACCAATGATTGCTAGTAAGCTAGAGAAAGGATCATGTGATAATATTTTAGATGACACTGTTTATCCATATAGAGAGCTGATTGGATGTCTAATGTATTTGTCAGTATGTTCTAGGCCTGACATCACTTATGCTGTTAATTGTTTAAGCCAGTTCAATACAGCATTCACACGAGATCATTGGATCGCTGCAAAAAGAATATTAAGGTATTTGAGTGGTACCATGCATAAAAAATTGGTGTTTGTTAAATCTGGTACCCTTGATATGTCAGTGTTTGCTGATGCTGACTGATAGGCGGTCTTATAGTGGTTTTGTTGTAAAGGTTGGCGGCTCCACTGTGTGTTGGGAGTCGCGCAAACAGCGATGTGTTGCGCTTTCAAGTACTGAAGCTGAGTACTTAGCCCTAAGTGATGCATGCAAAGAAGTATGTTTTATTAGGAATTTTTTGTATGAAATTTTTAATAAACATTATGATTGTAGTATCTTTAGTGACAATCAAAGCGCATTAAAATTGCTTGAAACTAGGGAATATTGCCACAAAAAGACCAAGCATATTGATCTTCGTTATCATTTTGTAAAAGATCTTGTAAGGAATAAGCATGTGAGTGTTAGCTATTTACCATCTGAGAAAATGTTGGCTGACTTGTTTACAAAGCCCTTATCTAGTGTTAAGTATTTGGGGTTTGTTAATGACTTGGGTATGAAAAATGTTGAATAGTAGGCATTTTTCTGTATAAATGATTATTTATGTAAGTCAGTCCTGTAGATCATAAGTTTGGATGGTTTTGTAGTGTATAAATTAGTTAGCACATTGTATGGTCATGCTAGACATGAGATAAACGATGTGGAGTTTTTTTTTTTGTCCTAATTAACCTGAGATGTTAATTAATTAATATTTAGTGTCACTCTGCATTGTAAGATGGTTTTTCTCATGTTACGCATGAGGGGAAGTGTTAGAAATCTAGATTAGGTTTCAATTTCATGTAAGAAATTGATAACTCTAATTAAAATAATATTTTGTATTCTGTGGTATGTCCATAGACCATCCATAGTTATTACGTTAATTTTGACACATTGGTTTACACTCTCTCTGGTTCTACCGCTCTGCGCCTCATGTCGGTCCTTCAGCCTTCAGCATAAATTAAATTAATATAATAATGTATTAGCTCTAATATCACTGAAGTAAACTTAACAGTTTGATTCCACTTCCACTGTGTATTTATTTTCCCCGTAACAAGATAAATTACACATTATAGTACTTAGCACTTGTTGTTGCAATGTTATTGATTCTACGTAATATATTACATTGTTTTTTAATTATTTTAGGCGATTTTTTGCACATTTGATGAAAAAACAGGGGTGCCGGACTTAGGAAAATCAGTAGTATGGAGTACCTTAAGTCGGCAGGGGATGCCGACTTAAGGATTTGGGTTATTCCTAAGGTCGGCCCCCTTAGTATAACTTGGTATTATTTATAAGGAAAACTGTCTGATTGTTTGTAGCAAATAATAATAATTGTTCTGTAGATAGGTAATAATTTATATTTACATAAGATAAAGTTCGTATACTCAATTGTTATTAATTCGTATAATTTATGTTTTTCGGAGAGTATTTTCAAAGTGTTCCTAACTGTTTTTTTTTTATGTGAAAATAATTTGATTTCCTACTTATCGCTTTTTATATAAACATAATTAAAACTGTTTAACTTTTTACACTGTTTTTATTTTTTAGACTATGTTATTACGTGCATGGAGACTATAATAGTACTTAGTATCCGTTTATACATTAGCTAAGTTTAATCATATTAATAATTTTTAAAGAAAATCATTTATTCTGCAAGCAAAGTCAGGCTGTGTTGCATGTTTTCCTTCAGACGCTATTGAAAAACGAGAGGGCCGACTTTGCGAACACAAAAGCCGCACTTACGAACATGAGTGCCGAGCTTAGGCAAATTAGTACTTTTTTTTTAAATGATTAAAAAAAAATACTTCTTCATAAATAAGTTCGGTTTTTAAAATTGGCTTGCACAGTCAAAGGTATAAAGTATTAGAAAAAAAAAACAACGTATTTTAATTGCTTAGAATGACGCATTTACGAATTTTCTAATGTGACACGACCCTTAAAGTGCCGACTTTTGGAGCGTTCACCCTACAATAGGTAGGGGTCCGCGTGGACGATCTGAAGAGGCCCTGTATGATTCTTTCAGTGAGTTTAGGCTAAAGATTTTAGCGGATATTTCACCATAAAGGGATTTTAGTGACGGATTCATTTTCTCTTGCTTAGCCCCATCCGCTGTAGGTCCGAAAAGAAACTTCGTTTCAAAAAATTGAGAGAATAATAACACAGTAGGTACGCAAGAGCAGTTCAACAGTCTTATTGAATCCGAGTAGAACAGATTGAGAAGACGTTGCTGACGACTTTGTTACTTTGTAGCAGAAACGTCTATAATACCGATATCGGATATCGATATAAATACCGATAATTAGGTGTCGATTGACCCGCAGAATCGCGAAGCGTTCCACATTTTTTGCTCTATGTCATATTTAGTAATAGGACAAGAATGCACAAATATGTGAATTTTGCTTGTCAATCGATATGTGATATTAGGATTACAGTCCCTGCTTCTTAGAAGGGTAAGTATGTTTAGTTAATTAAATCCACTACTTGCGAGTTGTTTTCTCGCTTACCCAGTTCTCAATTACTCAGGTTCGACTATAGATAGGTATCTACTAATTTCAGTATTACCGTATACTCACATTATGATACCGCGGATGGCACTTGTAGGGACTAGGACAGAGGCTGGCGTTGCATTTCCTGGTTTCAATAGTCCGAGGGAAATGATCAGAGTCCAGAATTATGGGATCCTTCTGACAACAAATAGTGTTAATGAAACGTCTGATAATATTCAAATTGTGTCGAAATAGCACAGTAATCAATCATAAACTGGACAATTATGAGCATTGTGGGGTCGTATACGAAAGTAGGAAGCACTTACCGATTCAAGTTCGCACCTACAGGGCACTTCGTTCATCAAAACACCACCTTGCTGTAACAAAGTACCTACATTAAAGTATAATTATATTCAGGATCTGCAATACGCGAAGACATAATATTAGGTTACCCTAGTAGAGGAAGTGCGCGAATTATGGACTGGTTCAGTAATATGGACTACTGTTGTTTCTCACAAAATATCAAGCCACAGATTAGTAAAAGAGCTACTAATCTGTGTATCAAGCCATCAGTATACGCTGATCGATGGCTTGATATTTTGTCTTGATACAAAAGACGTAACCGTACCGTAACCGACGAAAAAACAAAAACGGAGGAGTTTTTCAACTCGACGCGTATTGGTATAGGTATGATATTTTTTTCATCTCACCCGTTTGGAAAAGAGATCTTAAATGCCCAAAATGCGGGCGGGAAATTCTTTCATTTCAGTTCTCCCTAGGGCGGGAAAGTATTTTCAACCCTAGGGCAGAAAAGCATTTCCAAATTCAAACATGACGTTAGACGTACCTACCTAATCGAGAATCTCGTATTGTGCATAATATCTAAAGTTTGAAGTTTCAAATAAGATGAGTGCGAGTACAACATTTGCAGAGTTATTAAAAACAACATAACTCGCATACGTCTTGTGTTGATTTTCCTCGCTGTGGTAAGATGAAAAAATTTTCTTGGGTCTCGTGTCTTTCAATGCTGTGCTATGCTCAGGATTCTATTCTTTGAGCCCCTGCGCTCAGAGTTCAACCCCAGAATCCTTCATTGCTCAGCATTCAAAAACACTTGGCCCAAAAATCCATTTTGCGGCCTTGCATAACAAATAACTATCTTAAACAACATTTAAATTATGACTTATTTGGACTCGATACTCACATCATAGTCTTCAACTTTAATGTTTCCTCGTTTCCTGGTGCGCGTCTCGACGGAATTGTCCAGGAGTATGATGTCGTTTCTGATCATATTCGCATAGTCCACGATCATGGCCGGCAGTTGTTCGGGATCGTTGGCGCTGAAAGGGTCCGTGGCGTATGACAAGCCGACCTTACGTCGATCAGCGACGTTGTCGTGCCCGCTCTGCAATACGTAGTTCTGCCTCGTGCGCGTCCTTTGATTCTGAACCGTGAACTCGTCTACATTGGAGGTCTTCTTGAAAGCGAAGATCGGAGCCGTCAGTAGTTGTATAGCGAGCAGGGCCGCTGTGCACGTTGGCAGTAGAACAAGCGATAGCTTTATCTGTAAACATCAGTTTGAAGTATACAGGGTCATATTATAAAAAAAATTGGTTGTCTGTAAAGTCGGTTTACTGACGATAGTTGAACGTGACAACTCTCGCTTGCACTTCAAGCCTTACATGGAACGCCTCAGAGCGAGGTAGGTAACGGCAACGAGGTAACGGCTTTTTTTGTGCGTGCAGCCGGCTCCATCGATTTATTTAAGACGTTGTCACGTCAATAACGAATCGCTCTCGGCCTGTAGTTATTTACATTAGCACTAACAACTTTTGTTCTACGAGTTTTCAAAATTCAGTATTAATTTATTTCATACAAAAAAATGTTATTTGTGTAAAGTGGCATTACACTGTTGTGGTTTCGCGTCGCGAGTACGGCCGTCCGGTCCGGCCGCCGTGCCACGCGCCACGCCGTTGCCGTCTTGCCGATGTTATACATTACAGAGTAGGAACAAGTAGAGTAGTTATCTGTCTGAGTTATCTGTATAAAATATTGAATATTTGATATTTCTCAAAATATGGAGTAAAAATAAATAGTAGAATTAAAAGTTGTTATTTTAATGTACATTTAGGCCGAGAGCGATTTGGTATTTTTATATAACTCTGTATAATAATATATTTGGCCTGATTAAGCAACGTTTGCGGTGTACAGCTATATGCCATGTTGCATGTACCTATCGCAATTTCACGCATGTAGGTGACGTGTCTGCTGAAAAGTCGTTATATATGATACTTAAGACTATCGTCTATAGACTAAGCGTGACGCCAATAAGTTTTTTCAAAAATGCTATAGAGAGAGTTGCAAGTGCAAAGCTAGCAAGGCCTACATTTTATTCTTAAAATTTTGCTTCGGGTGATAAAATATTTACCCCCCAAAATGTTTACCAAAGTGGACAATTTTGGTCTCATTAAATTCAGTACACCTTAATCTAGGCTCATACGTTTTATTTTTTAGTATTTTAGTTTATATAAATTATAAAAAAAAAAACTCGAGGAAGTTTTTAGATCAAAAATATAGACGCTAATAACTTTTAACATTATTTCTTTAAAAGTAAAGCGTACAAGCATACTTCTTCATTGTATCTGCAACATTTCTAAAAATTGTGAAAATCGGACTACATTTACTGGTAGGAAAACGTTATCGCTTTTCGTATGAAAGCTTACAGCTAGACGATCCTCTTAAGTGCGGCTCGGGAATTGCCCACCTCGTAGCTCATGGTAACTGTGAAAATATACCGTGTATACTGAGTATACTTAATCTCATAGCTGTCATGTGCTTTGAGGTGTAGCAAAGGTTAAGTCTTCTTCGTGTCAAAAGATCTGTCAAGTCAATAATATGATTTCGTCATTTAAAACTTTTTAACGATTATATTATCATTGCGAACACTTACCATTAAAATACGTGTCCCGTTTCTAGTATCTACTCGCCTAAGCTATTTAATGATAAACAATTAGAACATTTTATTATAAATGATAAAAAAATTTTAGCAACATAATAGCGTTCATGCAAAACGGCGCGCCTCGCGTTTCGTACCATACTAAATTGGTATTCGTTGGCGCTGACGCAATTTTGCTCCGATGATGGTATTACAAAAAAAATTATAGTAAAATAAATATACAACTTATTAAAATAATAAATAACCAGTGACATTGAATATTAATTGAATTAAATTACTATAATTCAGAAATACCAAAATATCTTGGATTTTATCCTAAAATAATAAGTTTAATTTATCGAAAAATGCTAAAAATGACACTTTTCGGATTATGGTTTTTGAATGAAAATCTAGGAAAATCGTGTTTTTTTTAGACACTTATAAGTAAATGTTATTAATTTTTTTTTATATAAATAATTTTCTAAATATTATGTCATTTTTATAAGTTTGTGATCTTGCATCTACATAGAGCTTCCACCGCTAAGTGAGTAGTAAGCCTTTACAAGAACCTTTTTAATGAGAAAGTTATACACATATTTTCAAATATTTTTGAGACAAAAACTAGATTATGAAATGCCAAATAATATGATGGCAATTATCTAATCAATAATTGAACACATGACACTTTTATGATACGTCGGAAATTGACAATTTTGACTCAAGCATAATTCCAACGCATGAACGCTCTTAACTGTGAAAAATGTACCTACCAACCTACCTATAGGCACACGTGTATGATGTACGCATATAGAGTGATGATGCACGATGACTACATTCTATACAAGTAGGTAAAGCCTACATTAAGGCTTTTTACTGCATAAAAACTAAGTACTTGATGAAGTGTGATTTCTTTGAGAATCAAGTCTCTAACCGCAAAATGGAACCGGACAGTGTTTTCTCAGAATGAATTTGACGTTGTTTGAGGTAAGTGGTGGGAATTCCCTTTTAAAGTGTACTTAAGACCCAAGTATAACACGTGCCTTGTAGAACCGTTTTTTGAGCGCAATTATTTATTGTTACGTACGAGGTTTATTTTACCCATTACGTAGGTGATTTTTAAAGCTGACCTAAGTAACAAAAATTGGCCAAGAGCGAGTCGGACTCGTGCACGAAGGGTTCCTGATAATATATTATGTCACAGAAAACGTAACGTAGCGAGATGATGATGCAAAAGCCCTAAGGCTCGATCATACCCTACTACTACTACTAATATACAAGTAGAGTCATATTAGGTGTTCTGAATAATCGACCAAAAACGAGCAAAAAATCACGTTTGTTGTATGGGAACCCTCTTTAATCTTTCGTTTATTCTATTTTTTAACAGACTTCAAAAAAAGAAGGATGTTCTGTATTCAACCCGTATGTGTGTATGTGTGTATGTGTGTATGTATGTATGTATGTATGTATTTTTCTCAGATCACTCAATTTTTTGTATTTGTTGTTATATACATCATCTGTGAAAATTTTAAGTGTGTAACGTATCACGGTTCAAGAGATACAGCCTGCTGATAGATGGACAGACGGACGCGGACGGTGAAGTCTCAGTAATAGTTTTTTTCCCTTTTGATACGGAACCCCAAAAACTGACGAGGTTTTGATATTACACAAGAATTAAAACGGTGAGAAAATGTTCTTAATTAACCGCAAAACCAAGTTTCCTTATATCAGAAAAATTATAATAAACCAGCGATTTTTGAAAACCCGGAACGCACGTGGCTATTAATATCCCGATAGGTAAGTAGGTCTAATACCTACCTATCGGAATATCAATAGCCCGTCACCTCTTTAACCGACTTCAAAAAAAGAAGGAGGTTCTGTATTCGACCCGTATGTTTGTATGTATGTATGTATGTATGTATGTTTGTCCGCGATTATTTCGCGTTTGGCTGAACCAATTATGATGCGGTTTTCAGAAAAGTATTTGTTACATTCTGGAGAAGGTTTTAGTATATTAACCGACTCAAAAAAATAAGAAGTTCTTAGTTTAATCGATATTTTTGTATTTAACGTTGTCTACGATTATCTCGAGATCGGTGATACCAATTTTGACGGTTCTTTTTTTGTTAGGTAGGCCATACATAAGAGGTAGTCTCATTTCAATTTCATTAAGATCTAATGAACATCTTCGGAGATGGAGAGCGGAACTCCTCAACGGAAAAGAGTAAATCGCTTGCGATCAGTATAATGGTTTACAGTGTAGATTTTAACTGACTTCAAAATAAGAGGTTCTCAGTTTAATAGGTATTTAGGTTTGTCCTCGATTATCTCGCTATTGGCTGAACCGATCTATTTGATCTATCGAGAAAGAACATTCCTCATCCTCGTCATTAGGCTTAGGTATGTTTTTAGTGATAAGTTTTAGGCTAGTACTAAGCCTATAAAGATTATTACTTAAAATCCTACCACTAAAATAAATTGATAAGGTAGTAATTAGGCCAACACCTAAGATAGATGAAGTACCTACTTATCACTAAAAAGTATGAAATAAAAAAGTAAAAAAAAAATCCCAATCAAAACACATGATATTTCAATTTCTTTTTTTAAAAAAGGGAACCGCCTTCAAAAAATAAACCCACTGAAAAGCACAAAATAATTTTCTAATAAATCTGGGTATAACTATTTAGTTTTTGAAGTCGGTGCCGTACCAACAGTTTAGTTTAGTTTGAATTTGTAAACAGCGTGCTCAAAATGATTTGCAACTACGAATTTGGCACCGACTTCAAAAACTAACTAACTACTGGGTATACCCAGATTTATTAGAAAATTATTTTGTGCTTTTCAGTGGGTTAATTTTTGAAGGCGGTTCCCTTTTTTAAAAAAAGAAATTGAAATATCATGTGTTTTGATTGGGATTTTTTTTTACTTTTTTATTTCATACTTTTTAAATATATACACTTACTTGCACTCATGAAAATATGTAAACATATTTTCATGAGTGCAAGTAAGGGTTGGACCAAAAATATTAGTTGCAAATTATGTGCAAAAATAAAGAATTTGATTTTTGGGCAAGCACAGAGAGCTAAGTGGAAATATATATATATATATATTTTAGCGTAAAACAATGAGTTAATTACTTATCATAATATTATACGTTTGTAAAGGTCTGGTCGAACAGCGGACGGGGCGCGAGCACGATGCGATTAGAGCAGTTGCAATACACTAGTTCGTCAACGCGAACGTGCGGGGTTGTGTGGCGTCTTTCATTTTAGAGGATTCACTGAATTATTTTTGACGTGACAACGTCTTATAAATCGATAGAGCCGGTTGCACGCACGAAAAAACATGACTCATCCGGCGTTACCTCGCTCATGCGGCGTTACCGGCGTTACTTCGCGAGCGCAGAACGAGCGACAAAGAAGACGTTGTCACGTTCAACTATCGTCAGTAAACCGACTTTACAGGCAACAAATTTTTTTGTCTACATTGATACGACATGCCGCGTTGCAGAAGAATATTACGGAAAAACGACGTTTTACCTAATTACTAAAAATCCTTTCTCAGCGTTTTTGGATATTATCATTACCGACACATTAAAACAAAAGTTACATCAATTATAGTTTCCGATAAAAAATAGAAAAAAATGGACATTTTGGAGCAACTTTTGGGAATCAAGAAAATTTTATCCTATCGTGTTTTTGCTTCACTGCGATTTTAAAGACCCAAAATACTTGAATGACGTTTACATTTGAAAGTAATTGTCTTTATAGTTTTAAAATTGCAGGTCACTAAAATCGCTTAAATATGCAGTCTACGCCGTTATACGAGTGAATTAAAACCACTCAAAAATCGCATCGCTTGCCCTTTCGATGTTTGACTAGACCTTAAAAGTGGTATCAGAAAAAAGAAAAGCGTATGATAACAAGAACAAGGAAAACATTAAAATAATAGAAGTTTAAAGTTTAGCTAATTACAGTAACTATTAAATCATAGAACTAAAATCACGTACCATGATGTAACACTTTCTTGGATGCCGAAATGATAATAAATGCTATGGCATTGTTTCCCCGCCTTTTATATGAGGTTCTTATTGGCTTTGATTGAAAGGTGCATGAATAGTTCCATTAGCGTGTAAGAAAATTGTCTCCCCAAGACTGTAACTGATCCGCATTTTCTTTATCAGGTATCAGATGATGCCTGATGGCCACAATGTTTGTGTTACGGTCAAACTCAACAATCGGGCATATTTCATACCACCTTAATAATTAATTTGAAAATACGTGTGTGACGTCATTCTAACTCCAAATATGTGTGATTTGTGTTAGGTGATTAGTCCTAGGTATACCTAGGTTAAGGTAAAACATATTCTGTTATATTTTTTGGGCACTTTTAATTACTCGGTCACTTCTAGAGAACCTGAGTAAGTTACATAATCTTATTTACGGAGTTTTTGTTTCGTTTTAACTTTTAAGTAAACCACTAAGTACATCAGCCACTCGATCAATGTCTATAACATCCACCCGGGGTAGGTACTGAGTTACCGAACAATAAAGTTAGATTCTAGCAATATAGGTACGTCTGTCGGTAAGAACCGATGTTATGTTGGAATAAAGAAATAAATACATACGCGTATATGTTTAAAACTATATAGGCACAAAGCGAACGCTGAAAACGATTACGAGTTTTATTTTGTGGCAGTCGTGTACATAATATTTAATAGAGTAAACAATAAAATAAGTACGTTATTCGTTAGATCTATCCACATACTTAATAGTACACCTTGTCTCGGCTTCGGCCCTAAATGTTAAAAATCCGTTAAGAAATTCGGAAGCGCACCTCAGACGATTTGTCGTTTTTATGTAACGTTACTCACACCACAGTTTAAATATATATTAGGATCTTAACACTGTGCTAATACATATTTTGTGGCTATTAAACAGTAAACATGCGTCTTACCACTTAGGTTGGGCAGGAAGCCAACTAAAGGAAGTAAACTTAGTTTTAAGTCGTTAATTATAGTTATCACTATTTCATAGCCATAATCACCTGAGTATTTATTTCATGATTATTCATAAGTGCTAGTAAAGAGCCAACATGAGACAAATCATATTTTAAATCTTGAAACATGGGGTTAAATATTTACATTTTTAATCCAGAGTTATGACGTCTACCACTGGACAGTTTTGTCAGTTCAACCCGGGTTGATTCGAGTTATCGAATGGTGGTTCCCATTATTCAATCTATCCATCGTTGCCTTACTAGAGATACAAATTTGAGGTTACTTGAAGGAGCTTATCTCTAGCTCTTCACTTAGGTACTGATATCTCGAGTAGGGAAAATGGAAGGCAGATAGAATATTGGGAACCGGCATAAGTTAACACGCTAGAGGTTAGCTTACGCAAGTGGACCTTAGGGTGTTAAAGCCCGCCCATTTTTTGCAGGTGTGGTCTAAGAACCTACCAACGCTCAACACATGATCCCCTTTGACGTTACGACATCCCTGTATTGCGCAAACTATTTTCTATTTGCTTAGCTGGTACATAGGTACCTACATACAATATTATGAATTTTATGATAATTTTTTTAAAAGCCTCGAAATTAGGAAATTAATCTGATGAATCACTTCGCCTGTAACATACTTAATACCTAATAGAATGTAGACATCAATGGCTATTGTTAGAAAGTTGGGCGCCCACGTGTATTTCTATTTTCTCCAAGGGATTTTTGAAGGTTAATATGTCGCCTTTCTCGATAAATGGACAAAAATCATGGTAAGTAAATAGACAAAATAATGGAATTAACACAAAAATATTTTTTTGGCCGATGTCGAATTCGGGCGTGTGATGTCACAGGCAAAGCCTTCAGTCGTTGCGCGCTGAAATACGTAAACATATTAAAGTTTACGTATTTCTAATTATCAGGTTTACGTAATACTTGAACAATCTTTTCTCAGTAATTTATGGATGGACATGGAGACAGATAAATTCATATGGCAGTCGGGGGACCTCTTAAAATAAAAGGTGTTCCAAAGATGCAGAACGGCCGGCCCCCCGACTGCCAAATGAATTTGTCTGAAGAACATTTTTCACTTTGTCAATATGCATATCAACAATAAAATAACTTATTTTTAAGTTTTAGTTCGTTTAATAATGGCAGTCGTGTTTTTTAATTTTATTTTTACCATTTATTTTATTTTAATTCCATTAAGGGCCGATTTTTCAATCGTCAGATAAACGTTAACTAAGGACCGAATAAATATGAAGTTTTGACATATTTAGTATGGCATATGTTTCAAATTTATTCCTCAGATAGTCTAGCTGGCGATTGAAAAATCGGTCCTAAGATAAATACCTACAGAGCGTTCCACGGCGATGCCAAATTAAGGGGAAGTGCCTTAAATATTGTAGATAGAGCTTTTCTTGATGGGTGGGTTACTGGGTTGATTGACGTGTTCACGAGTTAGAAAACCATCATCTTTATAATTTTTGCAACGCAAAAAAAATAGGGCATAAAGATTAAGTGTATAAAAATGATGCTTTTCAGACTCGAGAACACGTGTCAAATGTTTACAAAATATGTATTTAATTCAAAATTTCAGCCACGGTTCGGTGTCTGTGGCGTGAATGAGCATTTATCCCGCGTGAATGACAGTTTTTTACTATTTCTGCGGAACCACGGATTTTTCAGGATAGAAAGTAGCCTATGTATTCATCCAGGATATACCTAATCTATCTCCATATCTCGATTTCTATTCAGCTAAACAGGTTCAGTAGTTGTGGTGTGAACATGGTTTTTAACAAATCCCACAGGAAGCATTGGGTTTGCTGGGATATAAAGTAACTTATGTGGTAATCCAGGATCTTATTCTTTTTCCATTCCAAATTTCAGCCAAATCGGTTCAGTAGTTACAGCATGAATGTGTTTTTCCGCGTGAATTTCAGTTGTTAATAAATCCCACGGCATGGGGTTTTCCGGGATCATCTTAAAATCGAGTAGATAACTAACTACCTAGTAAATATCATATAAAAGTAGTTTATCATAGGGCAGAATTCCGAAATTTGTCGTTTTAATATCATTCGGTCTTGCGTTTGCCGGGTCAGCTAGTTTAAAAATAAAAATCAATGTTTGCTGAACCTTCAATCTCCTGCATTTTCGTCGAAGTCTGTTAAGCAAGTTGTGTAATTAGCCTTTCTTTTTTTTTAGCGTTACTTTCGTTAAAATCTTCCAAATATTTATTCTTTTGCGTACTATTTATTGAACTAACCGCTTCACCTGCGGTTGTTAACATAAACTTTTTAAAGTGTTTATTATATAAGTCGACCAGCTTATAAATAAGCTTATCTATAGTTTATACTATACAACTAGATAGACTTATTATATCATACTTACAACTGCTGCTCAGAAATAAAGAAAAAGAAAAAGTAAGTAAAAAAAAATGCCAATCAAAACACATGACATTTCAATTTCTTTTTTTTTAAAAGGGAACAGCCTTCAAAAAACAAACCCACTGAAAAACAAAAAATAATTTTCAAATAAATCTGGGTATAACTATTTAGTTTTTGAAGTCGGTGCCAACTACCTGTTGCTGTTGCTGAGCATGCTGTTTACAAATTCTAAGTAAACTAAAATGGTATGGCACCGACTTCAAAAACTAAATAGTTATACCCAGATTTATTTGAAAATTATTTTTTGTTTTTCAGTGGGTTTGTTTTTTGAAGGCTGTTCCCTTTTAAAAAAAAAAAGAAATTGAAATGTCATGTGTTTTGATTGGCATTTTTTTTTACTTACTTTTATTTCACACTTTTTAGTGATAAGTAGGTACTTTTTCTATCTTAGGTTTTTGGCGAATTACTAACTATCAATTTATTTTAGTGGTAGGTTTTTAGTGACAATCTTAGGCTTAGTACTAGCCTGAAACTTATCACTAAAAACATATCATAATTCATATCATAGTATAATAATGACTTTGACATACCTACTATTATTCTCTATATCTAATGACGAGGATGAGGAATGGTCTTTCTCGATAGATCTAATAGATCGGTTCAGCCAATAGCGATATAATCGCGGATAAACCTAAATACCAACATAAGGATTAAACTGAGAACCTCGTTTTTTTGAAGTCGGTTAGTTAAAAACATTATTGTCAACTTGAGAATCTCCTTCATCGAAGTCAGTTAAAGTCTACACTGTAAACTATTATACTGATTGCAAGCGATTTACTCTTTTTCGTTGAGGAGTTCTGCTCTCCATCTCCGAAGATATTCATTAGATCTCGACCAAATTGAACTTAGACTACCTCTGATGTATGCCCTACCTAACAAAAAAAGAATCGTCGAAATCGGTTTTGCCGAACTCGAGATATTCCTGGACAAACTTAATACAAACATATCGATTAAACGGAGAACCTCTTACTTTTTTAAGTCGGTTAATATACTAAAAACTTCTCTAGAATGTAACAAATACTTTCCTGAAAATCGCATCAAAATCGGTTAAACCAAACGCGAAATAATCGCGGACAAACATACATACATACATACACACATACATACATACGGGTCGAATACAGAACATCCTTCTTTTTTTGAAGTCTGTTAAAAATTGGTGAATAGGACTTTTAGGATTATAAATAATTTGTACTTATACATACATAGACAGTATTCCGACAGTGAAAAGGAAACGTTACACCCTATCGATATTGTTACGACTTGCGTTTGACTCAGCTGTCTGTCTATCCTTCATAGTATAAACCTTTTCATCTCTCATAGACGGAAAGTAGGTCTGAAGTTGCCTGAGAAGCGGGTTGAAAGTAATACTTTGCAGCCCTAGGGAGAATCGTTTTCAACTGACAGCTGTCAAATAATTAAAAAAAACTAGTTGTCACATTTTTATTGGAGTTCAAATGAAACACGACATACCCGAGTGCATCCATAGACAAGAAGAAAGATAGACTTTATTCATAAAGTAAAGACAACTGATTCATAGACATTCATAGACAATCATAGACAATACTTGACTATTAAAAAGCTAAATGCATAGCCCGCCGGCTAGGCCAAAGAAAAAAAAAAGGCGGGAAAGTGGCAAGCGGCAATCCGATCTTCATTTGTTTTTCGAGTTGTAGAGTTTTGTTTAGGCTTCTGTTTAACAGTGATTTTTATTGTCACAATTATTCAATTTTCTTTAGCTAATTTCTATTTTTATTTTGACTTTCCTTATATTCGTAATGAAAAGCACAGTGTTTACCTCGGGATAAAGACTTATTTAGTCCCTCGAACTATAGGCCCCCTCGCTACGCTCGGGCGCCAAACCCCGTCTCGGGACTAAATAAGTTACTTTCATCCCTAGGGTAACAATGTACTATTCCCTTGTTTAGGGTTCCGTACCAAAATGGTAAAAATTATGCAGCTTTATCCGTCCAATCTGTCCGTTAATTTTTTTTCTTGTATCCCGAGACCTTTCTTGTATCTTGTATTCCGGTTCGAGTCCCGGTTCAACTAAGTAACTATTTAAAATCTATGAATACTCATCATATTGTTTTTAATATTGAAATGAAGTCTTTCAGTGAAATGCTCTTTCTACAATATTTAAAATACCATCCCTGTTTGTGACATCGCCGTGGGACGCCCTGTATCTATTAACACATAGAACACACATATTAGAACACGTGTAAAATGTGATGAAAATATGTACCTATTTAATTAAAAATTTCAGCCAAATCAGTTCAGTAGTTGCAGCGTGAATGAGTATTTCTCCTGCGTGAATTTCTGTTTTCCACTATTCCCGCAGGATCCATAGATTTTTTCGAGATAGAAAGTAGCCTGAGTGTTAATCAAAGATCTCCTATCCAAATTTTAGCTAATAGGTTCAGTAGTAGTGGCAGTTTAAGAAATTTTTCTGCGTGAATTTCGGTTTTTCACTAATCTCACGGGAAGGGAAGTATGGGGTTTTCCGGGATATAGAATACCCTATATAGTATATACTAATCCAGGACATTCTATTTCAATTCCAAAGCCTCGCAAACCAAGCCAAGCAAATCGGTGAGTTTTGAACAAAGGTGTACCCCTAGGGTTCATTAGGAACTTCGGAAGGAAGAATTTTCATTTTTTATTTTTAGTGGAACACAACCCCTACAGTTTAGATTGAGTAGATTTGAATTTTTATACTTCCACAATAGTCTATAGAACTTTTATTATTCTAAGCGGTGGCGCGTTCTGCCCGTTTGATACTGTTCCTCGTGTTGAAAAATTCCGATGAATTGAGAGTCTCTTCCTTTTTGACATCGGTTACAATTATTGTGCTTTCCGATAGCAAATGCACAAATTACTGTAAAAATACCCAAATAAATTCAAGTTCACTTAAAGAAGAGTTCCCTCGATTTCTCCAGGATTCCATCCTCAGAGCCTGACTGGTGTGCTTATTACATCTGAAGAACTCCTTCGATTTCTCCAAGATCCCACTATCAGATCCTGACTTGATGATAATAGTCATCAGCAAGCAAATCACTATAAAAATACCCAAATCGATTCAAGTGTACTGTTTAAAAAAAATACACATAGTGTACTTACTTATAGAAGAGTTCCCTCGATTTCTCCAGGATTCCATCCTAAGATCCTGACTGGTGTGCTTATAACATCTGAAGAACTCCTTCGATTTCTCCAAGATCCCACAATCAGATCCTGACTTGATGATAATAGTCATCAGCAAGCAAATCACTATAAAATACCCAAATCGATTCAAGTGTACTTATAGAAGAGTTCCCTCGATTTCTCCAGGATTCCATCATCAGATCCTGACTGGTGATCATGGGACCATCTTGGAAGTATACCCTTTCAAACAAAAAAGAATTGCCCAAAGCGGTTCAGGCACATATGTGCTCTGTGGGTTCAGGCGTCTTCGAGTAATCGGGGTACATACATAAAAAATAAATAATCCGACGAATTGAGAACCTCCTGCTTTTTTGTAGCCGGCTAAAACGTATCACGTTCCGCCTGAGCCGAGCTATTCTTGAAAATGTCCATCCCCGAAAAAAATATGTCCATGTCCATGTCCATGATGCACCATGAAGTATTACAGCGATGATAAACCAGACGAATTCATAGCTGCATAGATGTCAGCTCGTCGCTGTTTTAGCACAGCAGTTTTCTTATCACTTTGATCACGTAAAATTATCGTCCAAAAACATTCTTGAAGACACCTATTTTTTACCATTTTACCGAAGTTTACCAATCTGAAATTTTGAAATAATTATGGCCAACAGAAATATATATTAAAATATTCGTTGTGTTGTATTTTACAGCAAAATACAACGCCCGCCTCAGTGCCCGAATCTGACTCGCACTTGGCCGATTTTTTTCAAACTGACATGTTTGTATTAAAACTAAGTATTAAAGATCCCAAGTGTTCAACACACACCGGCAGATAGGTATTATTTAATATTATTTTTGCACAAGTTACTAACCTAGGTCATGGAATCATGTCAACGTACCGTGCTAGTTGCTCACTAAAATAGGATTTTTGCCTCCGTTTTCTTAGTTAATTACAAAGTGCTAATTGCTAGCTAACGATGCAGAATCATCCTCACAGTTTCGATGGTCGAGGGTTGCACGCTACAGAGGCCGGCACGTGAGCGGACGCGCCGGATATCGCACCGCTCGTGGGCGGCGTGGCTTTACATCGTGGAGTGGAAATGTCGTCCATTAGAAAATGCCCGCCCAGCTCGCCGGCTCGGAGCGCGACTGGGCGGGCATTTTCCTAGTTTTCTGTGAACGCGCTCGGTGGTGGTCGGTGGCGGCGCGGGCGTGAGTCAGCGGCGCGCGTGGGGGCGCCGCGCTAGTCGGGGCTCCGGCCGGCGCAGCGCCACAGCCCACAGCGCAGTGTCGCACGCGCCGCCCGCGGACGCACACCGCTCCGTCGCGTCGCCCGCGAGCCGCCCGCGCCGCCTCCCCGCTCTGCCGCACCACGCGTGCGCTGGGCGCGTCGCGCGGGCCGCGGGCCCGGCCCGCGAGCCTGCTGCTGCTCGCCGCGTGGCTGGCGGCGGCCGTCGCCGACGAGCCCTGCCAGGAGCCCCCGCCGGCGCGGGTCGTCTGCGCCACCTGCCGCTCCTTCGAGCACACGCGCGAGTACAGCCTGCGCGCGATCCGGGAGAGCTTGCTGGCCAAGCTCGGCTTCGCGCAGGCGCCCAACACCACCGGCCGGCAGCTGCCGCAGGTGCCGGCAGATCTCATGCAGCGCTTCGAGCGCGACGCGCCGCCGGCGGGCGTGCAGGCCGACGCGCCGCAGGCCTCGCGCGCCTTCGTCACTCACACGGAGCAGGAAGACTTCCTCGTCCGACCCGATAAAGTCCTCGTATTCGCCCGTTAGTACCACTGTTCGAATTTAACGAACTTTTTATGTCATAGAGTTCAAAATGATGACTCGAAAGTTAAAAGAGCCAAGTTCGATGCCCCTTCGAACGAATTGATAGTTGAGTTTGTAATTAATAAATTATAAGTGTCTCGGTTTATGTGGGTTATAAAGATTTGCCTGCGTAGCGACAGCTGTATCTGCTCTGAGCGCCTCTCTGCGCGCACGCATCCCCGCACGCCGGACGGCGGGGCCGGGAGCGCGCTGGTGCTGAAAGGCCCGCGCCTCGCCAGGAAGTCGTGCTACACGTGCGAACTATTCGCACGACATGGTCTACAAAGTTCATTGACAGGCACGTGTGCAGCTTATAAGTGGGTAAGGCACTCCGTGATCGCCTTACGCACTGCCAATTTCAATTAGCGAAAGATCGTTGCGAATAGGACATGTCTTAGGCGATTCGCCATTGTCTCTATACTTTAAGATTTCTATCGCGGTAGGCTAGAGCACGCATAGAATATTAATATGGGAGAGTTTACTGAACAGCGAACATGTTAAATTAAATTCAACCGATTCTTGTAATAATAGTACTTATCGTCACTCGTCATCCACTTATAAATAGAATCTGCTTCGTGTAGGTATATTCATAACCCCAAAGATGAAAGAAAGAAATTGAACTGAAAGGATATTGGAGTATAGATAGACTCTGGAGTTGAAACTTGGTTTTGAAGCTCTACCTCCTCACAAGGGTTCGTTCGTCTTTACGTTTTTGCAATACTTAAATCTATCTTATTTGGTTTTGTCCGGCCTTGTGGGGAGATCTGTGAGTTTATTTTGGGACAGAAGATGTATTTGTAGTTCCGTTCTCCATTTTAAATTGGATTAGACTATTTATAAAACTAACTACTGGTTATTCTGTGAACACCCAATAAGTAAGGTCGACGTTTATGTCTTACATTACTCCACTTCTATTACTTCATCGTCAGATGTAGGCCGTTCCCCAGACTCCGACATTCGTTATATCCGTATCTATAACCGTTGGGGAAGGTACTATTATGGTATTCTGTCCCGTTGGAAGTATTAGGCTTCTAGAAGTGGCCAGGAGATAAGTTTTCTTCCAAACTAAACTGTCTACGATGCGTTTGAATCCAAGGCTAAAATTCGAATCTAGCTACTTAGGCTAGATAGCTCGTTAACAGTCTCCAACTCCTCAATAAGGTCAAGTTGAATACTGCACGCCAAAACAGCTCCTTACCCCATACCAAACTCAAGTTCGAGTAGAGAAGCACGCTCTAGGGTTTTATCATCACCGACAGGGATTTAAAATCACACAAGATTTAAAAAATCTACCTACTTTAAGAGAGGTATTGCTATTGGACAGGCACTTACCCAATATTATAAATACTAAATGCGGGGCCAAGATACATGAGTAAATGTTCATTATTTTTAGAATACTTATCAATGTCGATAACGTAGTTTGTATTCACGAGTTCTTTTGATAGGTCATCTGTACCGAATGACAGGCCTCAGTGCAGATATCGCTCTTCAGTCCAATGATTTACTGTATGTTTTAACGATTATACATATTGTTGGATCTTTTGTAATTAATTAAGTCGTTATTGTAAGTGCTACTTTCGTAAATGCGTTGTGATTTTGTGAGTCAGTAGGACTTTTATTTGTGTAAATGTTAATATGTATTCGTATGTACCTAATGGTAAATTTTAGCACGCAATTGACGGGAATGCTATAGGTATTACAATAAGTGGTAAGATGGATGAGAAGATTATGGATGAATGTGTCTGTGAGGGCTGTCTGTAATTTTATCCTATCGGCTGACGGGTGCGTGGCCGCCACCACAAAACCTTTCGCTGATTATGATAAAATTATTGTATGAGACTGGATGATGGGATGGGTTTAACACTTACTATAATATCATGTACTTTTAAAACTACATGCAATTAATAGTCAAATGTTACATACGTGATACGAGTATTCATTAACACTTAATTACTGGTATAATATTATGTGTAGATATATAAAATTACTGCAGCGGCCAGCAATAGAGGTATTGATGGACGAATGTGTAAATTTGTGGGCCGAGGCAGCGCCTAGGTAGATACACATACTTGAGTCCACAGACTTTATTATGTAGTCTAAGCTTGAGTCCATATCTATGCCTAGTAGTGTTGCCCAAAATCAGTCTTGGTCTTGCAGTCTTGGTCTTGTTCTTGCGTTTTTGCAAGAACAAGACCAAGACCAAGACTGCCTAATTTTAGCAAGACCAAGAGCAAGACTGGCAGTGCAAGATTTGAGCAAGAACAAGACTAAGCCTGCGAGACTCTTGCGTCTTGCAGTTAACGTGAAATCGCACCCTCTGCCCGCGAAATTCAAATTTTATTTTGTTTTTCGCAATTATTTAACTAATCCAACGAAGTAGGCTTATGGAATTCATTTTGCGAAAATAAGAGTATCATCTTCACAGTTTAATGTTAAGGTACTTGAAAGTGTCCAGTTTAGGAATGTAGTACGATTGTCGACCAATTTGCAAAATTTCAAACTCGGCATTCGAACTACGAGTACATACCTAAACTGGACGCTTTCTAGTAAAGATTTTTATATAAATCTATGAAGATGATATTGCTATTTTCGCAAAATGAATGCCATAAGCCTAATTCATTGTACTAGTTAAATATTGGCGAAAAACAAAATAAAATTTGAATTTCGTGGGCCGACCTCCGTTTTTTTTTTAATAACATAATATAATTTTTTTAATAAAATAATAAATTACCGTAATTGCGAGACTTGCGAGACTCTTGCTGCAAGACCAAGACCAAGACCAAGACTGGGGGTGCAAGAACAAGACCAAGACCAAGACCAGATGTACTGGCGCAAGACCAAGACCAAGACTGGCTGAGTCTCGTCTTGTTCTTGCATTTGGGCAACACTAATGCCTAGTTATGTTGCCAAGGCGAGTATACGAGTTTTCTCAAACATGCGCGGAAATTTAAACTCAGTAGTAGGTAACTAGGCTGTAATTTTCAAAATCAATCACGAACAACGAACAACAATATTTTTTTCCAAGTTAAAGTGTCCATTTTTTCAATAATCAGCATTCTATTTGCAAGCCAGTTCGAAATTTAAATACGTTACCTTGGTTGGCATGTGTCAGATTGAAAGAACGTCACATGTTTAAATTACACGACAGATATGAGTTTAGTATGTAATTTATTCGACCGCTAAACCACGTCGAAAATGGATTTTAATACAATTTTTGCCGACCGCTGCTTGGCTAGTAACAGCAATTCCTATTTATCCCGAAGAAGGTTGGCAAAGTAATGCTCAAATTTCCAAGTGCATGTTTGAGAAAATGTATTAAACGTATTGTATCGAAATCTAAACGAACGTCCAAGTAATTGCAAAAAGGACTTTAGATAAAAAATGGTGTAAAACTGATTTAGGAAGGAAAATAAACACACACAAGAGATTAAAATATAGTGTTCGAAAAATGAACTAAATATAGAAGCACCTACGGCTCTACGATGCCGGAAAAGCGATGTCCGTGGGCAGACATCGTTTGCCGACTCTCTGTCTGCCAGTTGCCAGTTGCCGTACGCCGCGCCGCACTCTGTCAGGACTCAGGACATTAGGAACCGAACACTCCGCCTCCGGACTGGGTGACACAATTCCTCTCCTCACGCATTATGAAATTACCTAATAATCTACCTATTCGTACGATCTGATACTCGACTTTTTACGAACACAGTCTCATGACTAGAGTCTAAAATGCGGACCAGAGGACTAGGCCTACTGGGGATACCTCTATAAAAAAAACGCACCTGTGGTTCTTACCTCATTGGTGGTGTGGAAAGAGAACCTAACATATATTTGCACACTGTGGGTACAATGTACCTACCCTATGTAAGATATATCTTGTGATGGTGGTTTATACGTAATAATACAATACATACATTTGTCTAAACTCTAAATGGGCACATCACAAAAGATTCCACGGGGGAATATTGAATGGAAGCAGGCGTTATTTTGCGGAAATCCATAATTAGCAGGACAGATTAATTTGATTTGCTATAATCCGCACACGAAACACCACACACAATTTACTAATCGTGCTCTACGATTTCGCATTGTGAAGTCAACATCTCCTGAGGATGTCCCGGTGTCGGGACGAAACGTGCGTCGAAGAAAGTATTGAAAAAATTGTGTGTGGTGTTTCATGTGGGCAGTGTTACTGCATATTGCACAATACAGAATCTTTTCAAGTAGCGGATTATAGAA
The DNA here is from genome assembly GCA_036785405.1 of Coenonympha arcania. Lineage (NCBI taxonomy): Eukaryota > Metazoa > Arthropoda > Insecta > Lepidoptera > Nymphalidae > Coenonympha > Coenonympha arcania. Next base: position 8,487,003 of record CM072061.1, read on the forward strand.
AAACAAATTAATCTGTCCTGCTAATCCAAGGAAGAACTTCTATAAATTCTTATAAGGTCTAAAAATCTTGCAATTTATTTGTGTAAGTAGGTACATATAGCATAGGCACATAAATTAGCAAAAAATGTTTGTTTGCAGATGGTAGAGCTACGTGAATCGTTCAATTTTATTACGTAAGTAGGTACCCACTGTGCACACATGAGAACACTGACGTTAATTTATATTTAGAATACCTAGGCATTTATAAGAATTGCTTATCATCTATCAAGGACATGGCATAAAGCGCGGTTTTTTCGTAAATATTATCAACATGGAGATAGAGAAATAAAAAGTGTAATCTTAATTACACATACGTAATAATATATATTATATTACCTCGTATACTTACCTACTTAATTTGTAGCATTCTGTGTGGCATTCTTCATTCATAACTTTAGAAAATATTATAAGAGATTATTATGCTTAGGTAGGATAGTCTAGAGATATGAAGATAGAATTATACCTATCCAAAAAGTAGTACAAAGGAGAATCGCCATAGCATGGAAAAAACACTTGAGTAAAACTCAAGTGTTTTTCCACTCAAGGAATAAGAATGGAGAGATTAAAGTTAAAGAGAAACTGCAAGATGTATCGATACTGCTCAATGCTCATGCTTGACATGTGGCTGCCAGACATGGTTACTCGGAGTCAGAAAGGAAGAGGAGAACATGCTAGCTATATTATGTCAAAGGAAGATGGAACGGAGTAGGTACGCTGGGATTAAAATTAAAGGATTGAATCAGTAGGTAATAACATAATTAAAATATTCGTAAAATGACAAAGGATGAATGAGGACGTGACATAACAAATCTAATTAGAGCTTTAAATGGAAGTGGGCTGGACATGTTTGCAAATTAGATAATGTAAGATGAACAAAAATAGTTAGGTATGGAATGGGTTCCTAGAGATAGGAAGAGGAAAAGAGGTCGTCAGAGAATTAGATGGAGAGATATATTATTTTCTCAGAGATGTGGATAATTATTAATTTTGTGGCCCGAACTGGATGAGAAAAGCTCGTGACAGAAAGCTCTGGAGTAATTTGGGAGAGGCGTACCTACGCACCGTAAAGGCGACTTTTACGTGTAAATTTTGTGTAGCTTTGTTTTTTTGAGGTTTATTAAAAAACTAGTAGGGTGCGTGGGGGCGCGGGCCACATGTGGCCCGCGTGCTGTCTTCCCCCCTTTAGTCTCAACATTCTCCATATATTTTCTATGAAAAAAAATAATTTCCGCCATTTTGAATTTTTTTTCTATTCATCAAATAGACCTTCGGGTCCTGATCACTTCTTTTCAAGAAATCGTTCTTCCATCTTGTATACTTTCCGAGATATCGACAAAATTCGGATGGCGGCCATTTTGAATCCGCCATTTTGAAATTTTTTTCAGCTCACTGCCAATTGGATGACGTTCCAAATGACATTTGGTCGAGCACCCCCCACCTATCTTGAATACCCTCCCCGTGCTCTTCACCCGTCTTCGAAATCCTCAATCATCAGCTCTCTCCGTATTTTTCCTCCGAATGAATTTTTCCCTTTTATACGAAATGGTCATTGAAAAAAAAATTTTTCATACAAAATTGTTCAGGAGAGGTGATCAATGACCCAATCAGCACAAGCAGCTATATATATATTAACTAGTATGGTGCGTGGGGGCGCGGGCCACATGTGGCCCGCGTGCTGTCTTCCCGCCCATAAAAAATCCCTTCAAAATTCCCCATAAATTTTCTATGAAAAAAATAAAGTCCGGCATTTTGATTTTTTTTTCTATCCATCGAATAGACCTTCGGGTCCTGATCAACTCTTGTCAAGAAACCGTTCTTCCATCTTTTATACTTTCCGAGATATCGACGAAATACGAACGGCGGCCATTTTGAATCCGCCATTTTGAAATTTTTTTCAGCTCACTGGCAATTGGATGACGTTTCAAATGACATTTGGTCGAGCACCCCCCACCTATCTGCAATGCCCTTGACTGTGCTCTTCACCCGTCTTCGAAATCCTCAATCATCAGCTCTCTCCATATTTTTCCTCCGAATGAATTTTTCCCTTATATACGAAATGGGTATTAAAGAATTTTTTTTTCATACAAAATTGTTCAGGAGAGGTGATCAATCAGTCAGTGAGTGAGTGAATCAGCACAAGCAGCTATATATATATAGTAACTAGTAGGGCGCGTGGAGGCGCGGGCCACATGTGGCCCGCGTGCTGTCTTCCCACCTATTTGCCTTACAACTTTAGTCCCTTCAACATTCAAACAAAAAAAAAAAAAAATTCCGCCATTTTGAATTTTTTTTCCTATCCATCCAATAGACCTTCGGGTCCTGATCACTTCTTTCCAAGAAACCGTTCTTCCATCTTTTATACTTTCCTATATATCGACGAAATTCGAATGGCGGCCATTTTGAATCCGCCATTTTGAATTTTTTTTCAGCTCACTGCCAATTGCATGACGTTTCAAATGACATTTGGTCGAGCACCCCCCACCTATCTCCAATACCCTGGCCATGCTCTTCACCCGTCTTCGAAATTCTCAATCATCAGCTCTCTCCATATTTTTGTTCTTAATGATTTTTTCCCAGGTATATGACAGTATACGTCAAAAAAAATTTTTTCATACAAAATTGTTCAGGAGAGGTGATCAATGAGTCAGTCAGTCAGCACAAGCAGCTATATATATATTAACTAGTAGGGTGCGTGGGGGCGCGGGCCACATGTGGCCCGCGTGCAGTCTTCCGCCCTATTTACCTTACAACTTTCAGCCCCTTCAAAATTCCGCATACATTTTCTATGGCAAAAAAAAAATCCGCCATTTTGAATTTTTTTTCTATCCATCGAATAGACCTGCAGGTTTTGATCACCTTTTGTCAAGAAACCGTTTTTCCATCTTTTATACTTTCCGAGATACCGACGAAATACGAATGGCGGCCATTTTGAATCCGCCATTTTGAAATTTTTTTCAGCTTACTGCCAATTGGATGACGTTTCAAATGACATTTGGACGAGCACCCCCCACCTATCTTTAATACCCTGGCTGTGCTCTTCATCCGTCTCCGAAATCCTCAACCATCAGCTCTCTCCATATTTTTGTTCTTAATGATTTTTTTCCGTCTATATGACAGCATACGTCAAAAAAATTTTTTTCATACAAAATTGTTCAGGAGAGGTGATCAATGAGTGAGTGAATCAGCACGAGTAGCTATATATATATTAAAGTATAATAGATACAGAGTTGATTTTGTTTTTCCACGGAAAATATACATTAATCCACATAATAAACTCGATGATTAATCCCAATTCATCATTATTAATCTAGTTTTTTCTCTTGGTAAACTTCGGAGATGAGGGAAGAGAATGGTAGTTTTTCAACATTTTGCCCAATAAATCTAAAAGTATCAGGTATAAAAAAATCGGCTTTAGAATAAACAAGTTTAACGCCCTTTTATATGATACCCCACTCAATATTGAGATACAATTTGAAATTTTGACGTCCCGGTTTTCCCCCCTTTTTAAATCAAAATAAAAAGTAATCCTATAAGGGCTCCGTTTTTTTTTCGAGGTACGGAACTCTAAAAATAAGATTGAAATCTTTGTAGATTGTGTGCGTTCGCGCGGGCGCAGTGCGCAGCGCGCGTGGAGCGTCGAGACGGCCACGGCCGCCATTTAGAGCGATCGATTGTTTTGGCTGCTCGGAGTCACCTTAATTGCTCGGAATCAAGCCGTCTAGTATGTTTATATGGAGATTGGGAAGTAATTTTAAGAGGTAGAAAAGTATAATATCATAACGTTTTAAACCCCCAGGTTTGCACACAAAATTGTTGTCATGATAGAGTCCGGAATGTCTCAACGCGATGCTCAATGAGTTGAACACTCAGCAGTCTCTCGACTGTCGAAAGATCATAGGTAACCTAGTTAATTATTCTGCATCACCTAGTAATTGTTGAGAACACTGCTCTTGAAGTAATTGTAGATTGGACACTCTTTGAACAGTATATTATGTTATTAGTGATAGTTGACAATGAGCTTCATATTCATAAGGGCCTTGGAGTATCTCTACGTGTTCAAAATTGTGTCCTACATACTAAAGTCAAGGCTCAAGCGTCGCGAAACTGAAATGTAGATCTGTCATAGTAGATATCACTTAAATAATCGGTCTTACACTCTGTCACTTACCTGCAGGTGACAAGCGTAAAAGTGATCCAATTAGAGTTGCCCAAAATCAGTCTTGGTCTTGCAGTCTTGGTCTTGTTCTTGCATTTTTGCAAGACCAAGACTGCCTAATTTTAGCAAGACCAAGAACAAGACTGGCAGTGCAAGATTTGAGCAAGAACAAGACTAAGCCTGCGAGACTCTTGCGTCTTGCAGTTAACGTGAAATCGCACCCTCTGCCCGCGAAATTCAAATTTTATTTTGTTTTTCGCAATTACATATTTAACTAATCCAGCGAAGTAGGCTTATCGAATTCATTTTGCGAAAATAAGAGTATCATCTTCACAGTTTTATATAAAAATGTTTACTTGAAAGTGAGTTAGCCACGGTACCTATATTATCTCAGTAGGTTAGAGCATAGGCACGGATCGCAAAGGTCGTGGGTTCAAACCCCACCGGTGTCAATCGATTTTTTGAATTTGTCAACATTAAATTAATTTGGCTCTTTACTATAGGTAGTTTTTAGACGACCTCCCTGGCGCAGTGGCGCGCGCTCGGATTAGAGAGGGAGGTCGCGTGTTCGGTCCCTGCCACAGGCCACTTTAGAATTGTACCTGTAATTTCTAATTTGGCTCAGGTCTGGTCTGGTGGGAGGCTTCGGCCGGAGCTAGTTACCACCCTACCAGCAAAGACGCACCGCCAAGCGATTTAGCGTTCCGGCGCGATGCTGTGTAGAATCCGTTAGGGTTTGCTTACCCCGTCCAAGTTAGTACGATAAAACTTCGCCTGCATCAGGTGAGATCGCAGTCAAGTACTAACTTGTAGTGAGTAAAAAAAAGTTAATTCAAACTCAAAATGTATACTTACTCAAAATGTTACATTGTTCTCACATCTAAATTACCGTTTAGTAAATAGCAATAGGTTAATATGTAATTGCGAGACTTGCGAGACTCTTGCTGCAAGACCAAGACCAAGACCAAGACTGGGAGTGCAAGACCAAGACCAAGACCAAGACCAGATGTACTGGCGCAAGACCAAGACCAAGACTGGCTGAGTCTCGTCTTGTTCTTGCATTTGGGCAACACTAGATCCAATTTAAGGACTATAGGTTCTGGAATAGCGACCTCCTTACACCTACCATGGAGAAATAGTGTTAACAGACTTCCGAACAGATGTAAATTATATGAGAATCTCTGAAACCGCTGCAAAACAATTGTGCAGTCTGGACATCCCTTGTTTTAAAGACCAAAAAAATACCTTTTTTTTGTTACAGTGGTGGGAAACCTCCTCATGAGATACCCGGTCTCCTGTGGAAAGCATGAGTGTGGGACTTTTACCCACTAAAACCCCCTCGATGACCTACGCATTTTGAGAGGCCCCGGGATCTGAGACGAACACACCGGTGCCTCTCGAGCGCCAACACCCACAGGACTCGTCTCGAGTTCCTTCGTCGGGACTGTGATGTATCGGGGGACTGAGGGAAGTGGTGGTAGCCGCATACCCGGCGCCTCCTGCGAGCTGGGGGGTTAGTTCAGGTTTTTGCACGAATTTCGAGTCGACTCGCATCGCACAAATGAATCGAATTCCTCCATACATTTAAAGCCAACGCCATCTATTGACAACCGCATGCCAACGACTGTCCATACATGTATGGAGGAATTTGATTCGTTTGTGCGGTGCGAATCGACACGAAATTCGTACAAAAACCTGTAATAACCCTACTGGGTCAGCTCACTCACGCCCTCGTTCAGCAGCCTCTTTTTTTGTGATTACAGCCTCACAAAAAGACACTGCTGCCCAAAAGAAAAAAATAAAAATACAAGAGAAATATCTTATGTATTTCTTTCCATCAGGAGAAACAAAAGGGTCATGTGCGGCATGCAACCACTCAAACCCGTCTCTTTCGGTGACAGACCCGCTGGCGAGAGTGCGAGGAATGTCAGATACTGGCCTGTCCACGGTTCGGACGGACGACAATTACTTATCCGCAGGCCAGGCTGGAAATCTCTATAGGCCAGTTCATCAGCTATAATGAAAGACGCGTAAAGTGTCATCTAATTAAGATACCTACTCTGGTAGGCAAACTCAGCTCAGCCGTATAATCCGTCAGAATAGTCAAATCACCAGAATTTGTAATTCTTGGACAGACGGGCATGAATAAATTGAAAGGATTCCTTTTTGCCATAATACTATGGCCATACGGAATACCATAAGACTATGGCCATACGCAAACTGATCGAAACATATTTTAAAACAAATTCATCAATCTTTAATCGTGAATTACAAAATCGTTTGTCTAAATAAGTAACTAAGCTATTCACTTATTAAGTTTCAGAACTAAGTTCATTTAAATATTAAAAAATATTGAACAGTTGCAACAGGCGTAGCCATATGAAAAATATATGAAAATGACAGTTTTTTCGATAAGTCACGTGATCAATTTAGCAATCGGATATGTCATTTCTATACCTTTTTTGAAATTCGTAGGTATCATTCGAAGAACAAGTTTTTGCGAGTATGCTGCGAAGAACGCTGCATGGAGAAATGAATAACTGGGCTAGGTGTAATATTACTTATTTATTTATTTTACATCAAATTAGCACGGCAGTGCCACTTACACTAACATGATGGATTAATTATTTAAAAATCTAAACAAATATAACTAATTAATTAAAGATGGCAGCAAAGTTTTTCTTTGCCTGCGTAAATCCTAGACGGATATCATAAGAGCATCCGCCTATGACAAAGGCCTTGCAAATGTGCTTGCATAGCGCACAGTTGTTAGGGTTCCTCTTATAAGAAACAAGGAAGTGTCTTTTTGTTCAATTCCCTTCTATTTCCGAAGATGTGTGATGAGATTTTTGTTTTTATTCTATATACAAGTTACTACTTGACTACGATCTCACCTGATGCTAAGTGATGATGCAGCCTAAGATGTTATCGTAGGTACTAACTTGGAAGGGTAAGTAAATTTACCCCCAACGGTTTTTACACAGCATCGCACCGGAACACTAAATCGCTTGGCGGCGTGTCTTTGCTGGCAGGGTGGTAACTAGGCACGGCCGAAGCCTCCCACCAGACCAGACCTGAGCCAATTTAGAAGTTATAAAATTCCAAAGTGGCCCGTCGCGTGGCGGGAATCGAATCCGCGACTCCCACTCGAATCTGAGCGCGCCGCCACTGCGCCAGGGAGGTCGTCGAATGATCCATATTTTAATATTAATTTGAGAAATAGGCAGCTATTGATAATGGGCCCATAAGAAAGATCAGAGCGGCCGATATATGTATATATACACGGTTCACCTAACCGATAACTTCATAATATTATCTTGTCGATATTTGATGAAAATATGTAGCACCTAAGCGAGAAGAGATAAACCTTTCTAGTTTTTAGGGTTCCGTAGCCAAATGGCAAAAAAATCCCTTATGGATTCGTCATGTCTGTTTGTCCATCCGTGTGTCACAGCCACTTTTTTCCGAAACTATGAGAACTATACTCTTAAAACTTGGTAAGTAAATGTATTCTGTGAACCGCATTAAGATTTTCACACTAAAATAGATTTTTTTTTCTATTTTGGTGTGTAGTGATGGAGTTTCCAAAAACTTAGAACTCAAAAAAATTTTTTATCAATCCTATACGCGTCAATAGGTCTTCAAAAACGATATCAATGAGGTTTCTAATCATTTTATGATGTACCTACACTACCAAGCAAACTTCCACCGAAAATTGGTTTGAACGAGATCTAGACGTAAGTAGTTTTTTTGGTACTAACCACATACTTATGTTAAGTTTGGCCGGTTTATTTTTAAATTTTGATGGTACAAATCCTTAGTGCACGAGCCCGTCTCGCACTTGACCGGTTTTGTTGCTTATCTCTGACGCAGCTGATGTCAGAACCCGCATGTTTCGACCACCCTCGATCGAACAAATCATACTTTCTGCTCACCCCTATACAACTCGGCTTAGATAGCAGCTATTATATTTCTCGGTTTAATGGATTCATGTTATTTATTTGTAAAAAGCTTTTCTTTTTTTTCTCATTCTTTCTTTATATTTATTAAGTAAGTACTGATCGGTGAATGTTAAAGTTTTTAGGTAATCTTGAAAAAAGGGGCTCAATTAAGAGCGTTCATGCGGCGCGGCGTGCCTCGCGTTTCGGTCCATACTAAAAAGGAATTCCTTGGCGCCGACGCAATTTTGCGTCGATAATGGTATTACAAAAATTTTTATAGTAAAATAAATATACAACTTATTAAAATAGTAAATAACCAGTGACATTGAATATTAATTGAATTAAATTACTATAATTCAGAAATAACAAAATATCTTGGATTTTATCCTAAAATAATACGTTTAATTTATCGAAAAATGCTAAAAATGACACTTTTCGGTTTATAGTTTTTGAATGAAAATCTAGGAAAATCGTGTTTTTTTAGACACTTTTTAGTAAATGTTATTAATTTTCTAAATATGTGTCATTGTTATAAGATTGTGTTATGAAACATGGCAAATATCTTGCATCAAAATAGAGCTTCCACCGCTAAGTGTGTAATTAGCCTTTACCTTAAACTTTCTAATGAGAAAGTTATACACATATTTTCAAATATTTTTGAGGGAAAAACTAGATTATGAAATGCCAAATAATATGATGGCAATTATCTAATCAATAATTGAACACATGACACTCTTATGATAGGTATGTCGAAAATTGACAATTTTGACTCAAGCATAATTCCAACGCATGAACGCTCTTAAGCTACCAATTCAGTACAAGAGTCACGATTTAAACATTCATCCTCATCAGCTCCTTGATTCTGCAAAAATACGTTTAGCAGCGTCGAGCTTACATCTTTGCGCTGATTGGTTAATGCTTGCATCAATTATGCAGCCAAAGCGACAATTGGCTGGTGATGGCTGCGTTGCTATGGTTACCGTCGATGGTTGGCCGATATACACTGTACTGTTTTACTCCCTCAAGCGTTTAATTTTCAAAATTCCTGTCTTAACGGCCACTTTTTTAAATTTTGACCACAAAGTCCTTCTGTATGCTTCTGCTATTGTCAGATATCCATTTTGAATTAATTCGATCAAGTAACAAAAAAGTTCAAAATGGCGGCCAATTTTTTGTTTTAATTTTGACCATGGACCTTTTCTATGCTTGCTACCGCAGGGCAAGGAATAACTTTATATTGCTACAATCGTCGGATATCGATTTTCTAAGAATTCGGTCCAGACTTTTAGTTTTGAAGGAATCCGAGGAACAAAGAATAAGCACTGATTTGCCTTTTTGGATGTTCAAATACACCTGAAGATCATAACTCCGCGTATTTAGCAAATTTATTTAAAGAGTGAGTGACCTTTTATTGTTGAATGAACCAGAAATGAGCCGGAGGAGGCGTCAAGTGAACGCAGCACTCTTTAATAATTTTTTGTTGTTAGGGTTTTGAGTGCATTTCAATGGAGCCTTTTCAATTCATTTCTGAAAAGCCTGCATCAAAAGGCTGAAAACAACGACAGGCACCTTGCCAGCAGAGGTTGTTAACCGGGACACTAGACGGGGAGCAATTGAGGCCAGTGTGCGAGCGAGTTCAAGAGCAATTTAGGTTCCGTAGGTCAGTTCGGCGAAGGTAACCTTGACATTGACGGCAATAATAAACCTGTTTCTTTTGGTTACTCGGTATAGTCTCTTTGCTTAGAATTTGTCGTTACAAGTACCTACGAGTAGGTGCGCATGTACATGTAACGACAAAATCTAAGCGAATAGACTATACCCTCTTACAAAAACCTACCACAAAATTTAACACCTCAAATTGGAATATTTAATACTTATTCCTCAAAACTGGTGGTAAAATTTGAGGTTTGCAAACGGAAGGTAATTAATCAGTGATAGCATTTGAATTATTATAATATTAATCTCTTTTCTGATTTGTTATAGAATTCTCGTGACACAGTTTTTGAAACAAAACTACTCTGAAACGGCTCTACCGTTTCTCTGTACGTTCGGGATATCTGAGAATAGGTCGTAAGTTATGGTTTTTTCATACCCCTATAACTATATGGCAAAACAATGTTCGGCCGGTCAGCTAGTTAGGTATGTACCTAGTTAAGTATTTTTTGCAAATGCACATGATAGAAAAAAAATTACCTACACAGATTTTAGGTATGATAGAGTTTTTCGATATTACCTACCTTACGCACACTTAGGAGAAAAAAATTTAGTAAACATACCTAATTACCTACTCGGAATATGCATAGTTTATTTTCATGTAAATAGCTCAAGACTAGCAACCTCGAGTACGTTTTCTATCAAGAATCAGGGGGCTATTCACGTAACGCTTCGATTACATTTCGTGAAGTGAAATGTTTGAAAAGGTCATGAGTCATGACATTTACACGACATTGGAATTAAAACATTTTTGTGAACACTGAAAAATTAATTTCAGTAATACATAGAGCTTAAAATTGAATGTAGTTCAAAACGCCACATGGTCGATAATCGTGAAATTAAATTTACTTTGACTTTACATTCAATTTTACACTCCAAACTAATAGACGTAAAGTTAATTCAGTGGTAATTATTTAATTTATTTCTTGATTCCCTTCACTGAAGTGTGTGAAAAGTTACGTGAATATTCCACCGGGCATTAAAATTGAGTAATATTGAAAGCTTGCAGACTCGGCAGGCAGACACGTAAACTTTACAGGCGTGTTTATGGTTAAGAGCGATCTTTATGGGCAATAATAAAGTTGTTGAAAATAGCACGTCTGCGTCTGCGCCTGCAGGACTGTGTCGCGACGAATTTCCAGGAGACGCATTCACGTGACAGAGGTCAGACAGAAAAAGAGGACTCTTGTGAATTAGCGGCCAGAGACGCCAATGGCCAGGACGGCGACTCTTTCTGTTGATCCTCCTCAAATGCCAGGGTTGTTTGCGATGCGTCAAGAGGATTTAAGTATTGAATTTACTTTTGGCTTTCTCACTCTCACCGCTCACGGATAAGTTGGTAGGTGCGACATGCAGCGTCGCGGAAGACCATAACAGAAAAACATCCTTTTACCTAATGAGTAATTAGGTAAAAGGTCGTTTTTCTATTATAACTAAACCAGTTATTGAAAATCTGTTTTTGGATATTAGTATTATTACCTACCGACACGTTCAAACAAAAATTACAATTACATCCATTGTAGTTTCCGATAAAAATTAGTTTAGTAGAGTTTATGAGCAACTTTTGTGAGAACTTTCTATCGAGAAAATTTTATCCAATCGTGTTTCTGCTTCGATTTTAGATTAAAGACATGACAAAATCCATGACGCTTAAATGTGAAAGTTTATAGTTTTTAAATCAGTATAATTACCTACGAATCCAAGAAAATCCGTCGGAGCTGCAATTGCTATTTTCGTTTCCAATATCAATTAATGCAATTAGTAATTGATAAACTGCCGGTATATGAGAAGACCATGAAATTGAATTAGTCATACCTAACTGGTAAACAGCACCATCAACATTCAACACCGTCACAGGCAGAACACAGCAGCTCCGGCGGATTTTCTTGGATTTGTAATTATACTGATAGGTTCTTAGTTCTTACTTTCCTTTAGTCGAGGAGTTTCAAAAAAAAGTTATTTAATCATTTTTCAATTACAAGTCTGCAAAAGTCGTGGGTGTTTTAAATTTTTTTAATTTACCACTTGTTAAAATATCGTTGATTGTAAGTAGTTAGTAACTAGTAGGAAAAAATTAAACCTAAATGTAACAGCACTTTGGTACATCCCTATAAAAACAAACTAAAAAGAGGATGCCACGATAATGCACGATTGCTGATTGCAATATATTATGCACTTACCGCATGAATGCATTCAGGATGTCCATTTCAATTTGACTGCATCCTTCTTTCTCAAGATATTCTTGTTATTGTCCCAAAGTGGGGTAATAAAAACCACTTTGCAGCAATCTGCATTTATGAAAAACGAAATCGGAAACCCCTAGTTACTTTTATTTTATTTAAAAACAGAGATTGATTTCCTTAAATAAGATAATGTAGGTAGTGGTAGGTACTTACTTCATATAAATTATTACTATTTTAATGTTTTTTAGCCGACTTCGAAAAAGGAGGAGGTTCTCAGTTCGTCGGAATCTTTATTTTTTTGTAGGTCTACAAGCGATTATTTCTTGAGATACTTAGATATAATTATAAAACCTACATAGTAGGTAGGTACCTACGCATCTTAGAAGTACTTAAAAAAGTATTCCGATACCACCGGCTGATACTGTATACCTACCTACCTATGACTTAATATGAGTGGGTTATAACCACGTTATAACTTATAGATGAGCCGTAAAATTTATGAAACACCTAAGTGTGCTGATACATACCTAGAAGTAAGTTATAGATGAGCCGTAAATTATAAGAAACACCTAAGTGTGCTGATACATACCTAGAAGTGAGTTATAGATGAGCAGTAAAATATAAGAAACACCTAAAGTGTGCTGATACATACCTAGAAGTGAGTTATAGATGAGCCGTAAAATATAAGAATCACCTAGGTGTGCTGATACATACCTAGAAGTGAGTTATAGATGAGCCGTAAAATATAAGAAACACCTAAGTGTGCTGATAGGTACATACCTAGAAGTGAGTTATAGATGAGCCGTAAAATATAAGAAACCCCTAAGTGTGCTGAATGCTGATACATACCTAGAAGTGAGTTATAGATGAGCCGTAAAATATAAGAAACACCTAAGTGTGCTGATACATACCTAGAAGTGAGTTATAGATGAGCCGTAAAATATAAGAAACACCTAAGTGTGCTGATACATACCTAGAAGTGAGTTATAGATGAGCCGTAAAATATAAGAAACACCTAAGTGTGCTGATACATACCTAGAAGTGAGTTATAGATGAGCCGTAAAAATAGCAGAAATATAAATTGCCAAAAAATCTATGATAGGTATTGTATTTCATCGGCCTACAAGCCGTATTTAGGTGATTTTGAATGAAGTTTTATGCAAAAACTATAAAGAAAATTACTTTTAAATTTACACGTCATGAAATTGCTAAGAAGCAGAAACACGATTGGATAAAATTTTCTCGATAGAAAGTTCTCCCAAAAGTTGCTCCAAAATCTCAGTTTTTCTATATTTTATTGGAAACTACAATGGATGTAATTGTAATTTTTGTTTTAATTTATCGGTAATATTAATATCCTAAAACACTTAGAACGGATTTTTGATAACCAGCTTAGTTTTTGAGTAATTAGGTAAAACATCGTTTTTCTGCTGTATTCTTCCGCGACGCTGCATGTCGCACCTACCAAATCTCCGTGAGAGTGAGAAAGACAAAAATAAATTCAATCAATCCCCTTAATACGGCTCTACCCGTTATTGACGAATAATAGTACCTATAATGGGAACGTTACAAATCAACCCAGTTGGATAACTCATTTCGACATTATAAATAACTTGAATTTTAATACAGATCACCGCATGATAAGGTGTAAAATAAATTTAAAGACAAAGAACAAAAGGATAAATTTCAACAAAACAAGTTATCATACTGCAAGGAATCTCCCCACAATAAATAAAGACAACGGGGCACATTGGGAACAAAATTTGCTTAACTCACTTCATCACTTATCTGAAAGAGCTGATGTACACGAAATCCAAAAACAGTATGATAACTTTGAAAAACATATGTTAAACATATTACAACAACTGCCAAACAATAACGAGAACAAAAAAGAACTTGTAAGCCTAGATACACGGAAACTTCTAGAGGAAAGAATGTCTTTATACAAAGGAAAAAGAACAAAGGAGACAAAACAAAAAATAACAGATATTAGTAAAAAAATAAACAGAAATATTATCAAAGAAAAGAAAGAACATCGCCATGAAACATTTGTAAAACATATAGAAAAAAGAGGTGCTTTACGAAAAGCACTTAAAGAACTTAGGGGAGTGTCAGAATGGACCGCTAGTATAAAAAATAAAAGTGGTGATTTATTATCTAAACGTTCTGACATCATAAACGAAGCCACATCTTTCTACAAGACCCTGTACTCAGCGCAGGAATCGAAGCCCATACAGATACAAAACTATATACACTCAAACGATAACTCGATGCCAATACCACCAATATTGAAATCTGAAATAGAGTATGCTGTAAAAACACAGAAAAATGACAAGTTGCCGGGGGAAGATAAAGTCACGAACGAAGTGCTAAAGTCTTTACTAGAAATCTTACTGAGTCCCCTTGAAATACTATTCAATCACATTATGAAGGCACAAAATACACCTAAACAATGGTCTAAATCAACAATCACTTTGTTACACAAAAAGGGAGATAAAAATGACTTAAACAACTACCGTCCCATCAGCTTAATGTCAAACATTTACAAAATATTCTCAAAAATAATCCTAAACAGGATTAAAAAAACTTTGGAAGAAAACCAACCACCAGAACAGGCAGGTTTTCGGAAGACATTTTCAACCATCGACCACCTCCAGACGGTAACCCAAATCATGGAAAAAGCTAACGAATATGGAATAACCTTATACTTGTGTTTCATCGATTTCACAAAAGCATTCGACTCACTGAGCCATAACGCAATATGGGAAGCACTCCTTAACCAAGGTATTGCTATACAATATATTAGGCTTCTACATAGCATTTACTCTAAAGGTTCAGCAAAAGTCAAAATGGAAAGAGAAGGCGAAGAGTTCCCCGTAGAAAGAGGCGTGAGACAGGGAGACCCTATGTCCCCACAAATCTTTGCTGCAGTATTGGAATCAGTTTTCAGACAACTCCATTGGGAGGAACGGGGTGTAAAAATAGACGGAAAATACTTAAGCCATCTACGATTCGCAGATGACATTATCTTATTCGCTGAAAATGCTAATGACCTGGAAAACATGATAATTGAATTCGAATCCAAAAGTAGAAACGTCGGCTTAATGTTGAATGCCACCAAAACTAAGATTCTTACAAACGGACAAATCAAAGATGTCACCATCGATAACAGAAAAATAGAGTTTGTTGAAGAATACATATACCTAGGACAGACAGTTTCATTTGGAAACCGAACTGAAAAGGAAATACATAGAAGAATTGCGTTAGCGTGGAAAAAGTACTGGAGCTTAAAAGAAATCATGAAGAACAAGCAATTTAGCACTAAGATTAAAAAGAAAGTTTACGAAAGCATAATTATGCCATCACTCACATATGGCTGTCAAACTTGGGCAAGCAGGAAAGAGGATGAAACTAAAATAGCAGTCTGTCAGAGAAAAATGGAACGAAGTATTCTAGGTATAAAGCTGAATGATAGAATTAATAATACCAGCATACGAAATAAAACAAAATTTTACGACATATCAAGGAGATCAAGACTATTAAAATGGAAATGGGCAGGTCACGTATGCAGAATGGAGGACACAAGGTGGACAAAAAGACTGACTGAATGGATACCCAGAAACAAAAAAAGAGGTAAGGGACGACCAAAGAGAAGATGGTGTGACATTTTTAGACAAATATGCGGACCAAATTGGATGACTTTAGCAAGGAACCGCGAACTCTGGAGAGATTTAGGGGAGGCCTACGCCGACGAGGCGACTTCTACCGTGAACATAGGTACATAATACACTTAACAAAAAAACTTGACAATACTAATACAAAATACAATTTTTGTACACGATTGACTGCTGAAATTGAAATTGACATAAATCATGACTTGTGAGTATTGTGTTCTGACACCAGCACCAAAAATTGCATAACAATAATATTTCAACAAGATTGTGTGGAAAGTTACGAACGAAACGAACGAAGAATAATATTGTTTGTATTGTAAAATAATTAATTATAATATTAAGTAAGTGAAATTGTAAAGGTAGTAGAATAAAAGGCTTTTTTATTTTATTTATAATGGGAACGTAATACGCCCGTAGATGCAAATAGGTAATACATTAGTAGGTTATCTTATAGCGAGTTAATGAATACTTAGTTTATGAATATACAGTTACCTATTCTTTATCTTTAATTATAATAATTTCGGCTTTTATTAGCGGTAAAGCAAGATACGGCTCTTGATGAATTTGGTATTCATGAGGGATGCCTCATTGTTGTAGCGGTAACCATTGTTGCATTGTTTGATTTATCATCGCATCGGTCCAAACACCGATAGTGCATTTTTTGGGTGTTTTGCAAATCATAATTTTACGAAGGTTAAAACTAAGTACCTATAACTACAATCGACACAGGACCCGGAGAACTGCACGAAAAAATGTCGCCAGTTTATTGGTGTCAAAAATGTTTGCTTTGACACCAACAGCGTCAGTTGTAAGCCGAACGCGGTATTGTCTATGCAGCGCAGTCCACGCCACAGATCACCTACCTACTTGTTAACGGCCTACAAGCCGTATTTAGGTGATTTTGAATGAAGTTTTATGCAAAAACTATAAAGACAAATTTTACTTTCTTTACACGTCATGTATTTTGGGTCTTTAATCTAAAATCGCCTAGAAGCAGAAACACGATTGGATAAAATTTTCTCGATAGAAAGTTCTCCCAAAAGTTGCTCCAAAATCTCAGTTTTTCTATGTTTTATCGGAAACTACAATGGATGTAATTGTAATTTTTATTTTAATGTATCGGTAATAATAATACCCTTAAACGCTTAGAACAGATTTTTGATAACTGGCTTAGTTTTTGAGTAATTAGGTAAAACGTCGTTTTTCTGCTATATTCTTCCGCGACGCTGCATGTCGCACCTACCAAATCTCCGTGAGTGTGAGAAAGACAAAAATAAATTCAATAAATCCCCTTAACGTGAGTTTCCATAAGGATTTCCGCCATGTTGCGGCGTTTTAGCGGAAATTTTGACAAATGGCGCTACTTTTCTCATATGTATGAAGAAGGTTGACGTAAACTGTTTCGATGGGCTTATCCTCAGGTTCATATCGGTGATATCTACCTACCTTTTTATAGCGCAATATACTTACTGGAAGCTAAAAAACTGACATCCGTTATGTTTAACTTGTATGGGTAACTTAGCGCACCAATTTTAAAAATTGTACCTATTCAGTTTTTTGAAAATAAGTAGTAGGGAGGTAAGTAGAGTAGGTAATTGCTTATCGTAGGTTCATGGTAATTATATTCGCGTAAAAAACAGTTACACATTTAAGTGCAGGTTTTAATAAAAGCTTCTTATATAGTCATTCTTATAATTTTTACTTTTCATGTTTTGTCATTCAGAATACCTACATAGGTAGGCATGTAGTCTGCAGTGCTGTAGTGCAAGTTAGTGGGCTGTCATTCCTTGCCTTGCTCTGTGGGGCTGTGGGTATTCTAGACCTAAGTTATTCATTTTGACTAAGTATCTTAAAATAAAATTATGTGATGTGAGAACTAGCTGTATCTAATACTGCATTAAGTACATTTTTCAAGAAATACATATTTTACCTACCAGTTTTTGCCCACAGCTCCGTCCGCTTGAAATTCGGTTTTTTAGTCAGGGTCTACATACCTACCTAAAATCTATGTCCATTACGCAGGCAAATCGGTTCTGCTATGGCATTCTCGTAACGTTTTCACATACTCAGTGATTCGATAAAAGAAAAAGAAAAAAATATTAACACTGAAAAATGAACTTTACAGTAATTGGCTTAGAGTGTAAAATTGAATGTATTTTATCATAGGAAATACAATGCTCAACTTAGAGGCGCTTAGGTAATTTCCGACCGACCGAGTCGACCAATATGGCGTTTTGAACTACATTCAATTTTACGCTCTATGCTAATTGAATTAAAATTAATTTTTCAGTGTCCGCAAAAAAGGTTTTGAATTCAATATCGTTTGCATAAGTACGGAAATAGAATCACCTTTTTAAACAAATCACATCACGAAATGTAGCCGACACGTAACGTGAATAGCCCCCCAGCACCTATCTAGTTCAGCACCTATCAACTACAAAAAGCATGAAAGTAATTGAAATACAAATACAAAATACGCATTTGTAAGTATTTCAATTACGTATTTTTTATTACGAGCATATTTTAATTCAAATACCAGCCAACCCTGTCTGTGGCCATACTAGCAATCACAACTCACAACCTATCGTCAGTAGAAGCGCGCCTACTAGAAATGAATAGCCATTTTTATTATGCGTGAATTTATTAAACAACCTACACTTGCTACACGCACTGTCTCACTCTCTGGAAAAAAGAAAACTCAGGAAATTATGCACATCCGAACGATTTACGAAAACCTTTTTCGTACAAGCAAACAGTAGCGCCTTCCGTCAAAATTGTATAGGTGGCTGCTGAATAGAACTACAGGGTGGCCTTACTGCTGGTGACAAAACAATATGTTCTGACTCATTGGAATAGTATTAAGGATTATTATTATCAAATCCTTGGGAGTGAAGGAACTGCTGTAGTTATACTAGCTCATGTAGTTTTTTAGAGCCTTTGTTTGGGCTTCTTTGTTTTGAGCTTCTTCTCAGTGCAAAGCGCGTTTGAACTTTGAACCCTCGTAAACTTAGTTTTAAGTCGACTTGTAGTTATCACCATACATATGCGACAAATATATTAACGTTTTACAAGAGCTTGTACGTTAGCCCTATGTGAAATAAAGATATTTTGAGTTTCGAGTTTTTGAATCATTTATCATCTCCGATACTCGCAAAGTATGATCAAGAGAGTTGGTTACTTAATTATGTACTTACACAAGTAGGACCGTGCAAGTTTTGTATAGATGTTAGTTACTCTTTCACTCAAAACTACTGTACCGATTTTGCTGAAATTGGAATAGAAATACATTATACCCTATAATATATGGTAAAACTAGCAAACGCCCGCGGCTTCGCTCACGTTGAACTTCTGCTGTACCCCCTCAGGCATTTAATTTCCAAAATTCCTGTATTTTTCCATCCTTCCTTTCAAATTCCGTTTCTATGCTTGCTGCCATAGTCAGATATCGATTTTCAATGCAATCGGCCAATAACAAAAAAATTCAAAATGGCGGCCACTTTTTATAATTTTGACTACAAATTCCTTCTCTATACTTGTAGCGATACTCACATATCGATTTTCAAAGCAATCAGCCCAATAACAAAAAAATTCAAAATGGCGGCCACTTTTTTAAATTTTGACTACAAATCACTTCTCTGTACTTGTTACGATACTCACATATCGATTTTCAAAGCAATCGGCACAGTAACAAAAAAATTCAAAATGGCGGCCACTTTTTTAATTTTTACCACAAATTCCTTCTCCATACTTGTCGCGATACTCACATATCGATTTTCATAGCAATCGGCCCAATAACAAAAAAAATCAAAATGGCGGCCACTTTTATAATTTTTACCACAAATTCCTTCTCCATACTTGTCGCGATCCTCACATGTCGATTTTCAAAGCAATCGGCCCAATAACAAAAAAAAAATCAAAATGGCGGCCACTTTTTTAAATTTTGACCGCAAATTCCTTCTCCATACTTGTCGCGATACTCACATATCGATTTTCAAAGCAATCGGCACAGTAACAAAAAAATTCAAAATGGCGGCCACTTGTTTAATTTTTACCACAATGTCCTTCTCCATACTTGTCGCGATCCTCACATGTCGATTTTCAAAGCAATCGGCCCAATAACAAAAAAAAAAACAAAATGGCGGCCACTTTTTTAAATTTTGACCACAAATTCCTTCTCCGTACTTGTCGCGATACTCACATATCAATTTTCAAAGCAATCGGCACAGTAACAAAAAAATACAAAATGGCGACCACTTTTTAAAATTTTGACTACAAATTCCTTCTCTATACTTGTTGCGATACTCACATATCGATTTTCAAAGCAATCGGCGCAGTGACAAAAAAATTCAAAATGGCGGCCACTTGTTTAATTTTTACCACAAATTCCTTCTCCATACTTGTCGCGATCCTCACATGTCGATTTTCAAAGCAATCGGCCCAATAACAAAAAAAATCAAAATGGCGGCCACTTTTTTAAATTTTGACCACAAATTCCTTCTCCGTACTTGTCGCGATACTCACATATCGATTTTCAAAGCAATCGGCACAGTAACAAAAAAAATCAAAATGGCGACCACTTTTTAAAATTTTGACTACAAATTCCTTCTCTATACTTGTTGCGATACTCACATATCGATTTTCAAAGCAATCGGCCCAATAACAAAAAAAATCAAAATGGCGGCCACTTTTTTAAATTTTTACCACAAATTCCTTCTCCATACATGTCGCAATACTCACATATCGATTTTCAAAGCAATCGGCACAGTAACAAAAAAATTCAAAATGGCGGCCTCTTTTTTAATTTTTACTACAAATTCCTTCTCCATACTTGTCGCGATACTCACATATCGATTTTCAAAGCAATCGGCCCAATAACAAAAAAAATCAAAATGGCGGCCACTTTTATAATTTTTACCACAAATTCCTTCTCCATACTTGTCGCGATCCTCACATGTCGATTTTCAAAGCAATCGGCCCAATAACAAAAAAATTCAAAATGGCGGCCACTTTTTTAATTTTTACCACAAATTCCTTCTCCATACTTGTCGCGATACTCACATATCGATTTTCAAAGCAATCGGCGCAGTAACAAAAAAATTCAAAATGGCGGCCACTTTTTTAATTTTTACCACAAATTCCTTCTCCATACTTGTCGCGATCCTCACATGTCGATTTTCAAAGCAATCGGCCCAATAACAAAAAAAATCAAAATGGCGGCCACTTTTTTAAATTTTGACCACAAATTCCTTCTCCGTACTTGTCGCGATACTCACATATCGATTTTCAAAGCAATCGGCACAGTAACAAAAAAATTCAAAATGGCGGCCACTTTTTAAAATTTTGGCTACAAATTCCTTCTCTATACTTGTTGCGATACTCACATATCGATTTTCAAAGCAATCGGCCCAATAACAAAAAAATTCAAAATGGCGGCCACTTTTTTAAATTTTTACCACAAATTCCTTCTCCATACTTGTCGCGATACTCACATATCGATTTTCAAAGCAATC
Source organism: Coenonympha arcania (assembly GCA_036785405.1). Classification (NCBI taxonomy): domain Eukaryota; kingdom Metazoa; phylum Arthropoda; class Insecta; order Lepidoptera; family Nymphalidae; genus Coenonympha; species Coenonympha arcania. Next base: position 8,508,219 of record CM072061.1, read on the forward strand.
GGCCCAATAACAAAAAAGTTCAAAATGGCGGCCACTTTTAGAACTTTGTCCAGAAATTCCTACTTATCCCCAGCTGATTACGAATTCATGACCTAATATCTACCTAGGTACCAAATTTCAGATCTCTACGAATTTTGATTTCGCTGGAATCCCTGGAATAACACAAAAAATACACTTTTGTATGGGAAAATCCCTTAAATGTAAGATTTTTACCCCTTGAACATGGAATTTCTGGAATCCCCATATTAGTACGAATTCATGACCTAATATCTACCTAGATACCAAATTTCAGATCTCTACGACTTTTAGTTTTTCTGGAATGCCTGGAACAACGAAAAAAATTACAATTTTGTATGGAGAAATCCCTTTAATGTACTATTTCTACCCCTTTAACATGGAATTTCTGGAATCCCCGTCTTAGTACGAATTCATAACCTAATATCTACCTAGGTACCAAATTTGAGATCTCTACGACTTTTAGTTTTTCGGGAATTCCTGGAACAACGAAAAAAATTACACTTTTGTATGGGAAAATCCCGTAAATGTAAGATTTTTACCCCTTAAACATGGAATTTCTGTAATCCCCGTCTTAGTACGAATTCATGACCTAATATCTACCTAGGTACCAAATTTCAGATCTCTACGGCTTGTAGCTTTTCGGGAATTCCTGGAACAACGAAAAAAATTTTACTTTTGTATGGGGAAATCCAAAAAACCAACGGTTTTTACCCCTTACAATTTGAATTTCTGGAATCCCCGTCTTAGTACGAATTCATGACCTAATATCTACCTAGGTACCAAATTTCAGATCCCTACGACTTCTAGCTTTTCGGGAAGTCCTGGAACAACGAAAAAAATTTCACTTTTGTATGGGGAAATCCAAAAAACCATCGGTTTTTACCCCTTACAATTTGAATTTCTGGAATCCCCGTCTTAGTACGAATTCACGACCTAATATCTACCTAGGTACCAAATTTCAGATCCCTACGACTTGTAGCTTTTCGGGAATTCCTGGAACAACGAAAAAAATTTCACTTTTGTATGGGGAAATCCAAAAAACCAACGGTTTTTACCCCTTAAAGTTTGAATTTCTGGAATCCCCGTCTTAGTACGAATTCATGACCTAATATCTACCTAGGTACCAAATTTCAGATCTCTATGACCTATAGTCTTGGCGGAATCCATGGAACAACCAAAATCACCAAAATGCCTCATTCTTTTATATATATAGATCTATCTCAAAGCCAAGTTGGTTTAGTAGTTTCGGCGTCTAGGAGTTACAAACATACACACTCATAAACTTTCGCAACTGAAGCTTTCTGATAATATATGAACAGACGAGCGCGGTTTGCGGTCATATGAAGTGGGAGGGGAAGTCATCGGCAAACCATCTGCGAACGGGTAGTACCAAGGTAGTACTGTAGATATTAAACATTCCTACATTTAAAAAGCACATGAACTAAAAGTGCTTTGACCCCGTTTTGACCCGGACTACGTGACTGAGCGGTCGTAGACAGCCCTGTCTACGTGAGGTCTACGGCGCTTTACAAGTTCCCATTTTTGTGGTCCCACTCTCTTTATATAAGGGTATTGCTAGTATACAAATAATTCCCAGTTTATAGGGATTTCTCAGCTATGAGTTATTTACTATTCTCGGCGCAGCGAACCGTGATCCCTATGACACTGACAGCTAATGTCACCATATAACATTGTAGTGGCGTCACCATTAAATCGGGATCATATTGGGGGCGACTAAAAATGCCATTTATAAATTTTACCTTTATACCATGAGTAATGATATTCCGTTGATATTTTTAACAATTCTTAACATTTACAAGAAGGTATGTCAATCTGAATTTATGTTTACGTCCTGCAAAACTTACGTCGTGTGACGTTTATCGACTAGGGCGGCAAGTATCGATAAAAAATGTCGGTAATGGAAACGAGTGCATAATTTTTCAGACAAAATAAATAAATGGGGAGCATTCATTTTCATGATAAAATATATACTTATATAGCAAAAACGCGTTTACCGGGTTAAGCATTATTAGAAAATAACAAGGTTGGAAACTTTCGTTTTACTTAACTACTTAATCTATGCCAAAAATCTTAAATTAATACAACAACAACAAAATGGACATTAAAAATGCACATTATAATATTTTTTAAAACATGTTTACCAACGTGGCTTAAGTGCAAGCCACGCCTTTGTCTAAAAAAAAAAAAATATCGACACGACCAAAGACACGACCCATCACTAAACGAACTGTCATAGGGATCACGGTTCGCCGCGCGGAGAATAACTCTTCCTATGTGCCTGTAATGGCTACCTCATAATGGTTACAGCGTGGCAAGGGATATGACAAGGGATATGGCAAGTTTTACCAGAGGATATTCAAAATTATTGGTATATGAATTGCTATGCTTCAAAATTATGCAATAGCATGCCGCGACATAATTTTGAGGCATAGCAATTTATGCCGTATTGATATGACAACACGTCTGAGTGCCCATTGGTAAAAATTATTTGAAATCCCTTGCCATGCCGTGACCTGTATGCGATTGTGTTAAAATTGTATCCTATACCTTTAAACGAGCAATTCTTGTATATATGTATATATATATATATATATATATATATATATATTTCTATATATATTTCTATATATATATATATATTTCTATATAATCTGAATCTCGGAAACGAAACGGCTCGAACGATTTTCATGAAATTTAGTATACAGTGGGTTTTGGGGACGATAAATCGATCTAGCTAGGATTCACTTTTAGAAAATGTCGAATTTACCAAAAAAAATATGAACCCTGCTGCCATCTATTGGCAACCGAGCAAAGCTCGGTCACCCAGATATTTGTGTTATATAATAATTTAAGATGTTTTCTTTTGCTTGTGCCATACTGACGAAGTACTTCGATTTAGGCTGTTTGTAAAATCGAATATTGGCAACTTTATCGAGTTTTGACACTTGACATTGACGTTTGATAGCAGTGTGACCGTTTGTGGCAGATTTCTGCCATTTGAGCAGATTTGGCGCCTAAATTTTGGTATGATTTAGTATAGTTGGAAATGTTACTTTCTAAGCTAGCACTTGTTTTGTGTCGATGGCACTGGGGATTTTCGACTTCAAAACCATTAGGCTGTTTGTATAATTGTACAGTCACAGTTCAGGAATCGAGTCGGCAGATTTTGGTAGATTTTTTTGCCAGTGTTTTGCAGATTCGCCAATTTTGAAACGGTCACACTGTTTGACAGTTCCTTAGGTATATAAACTTGGTTTGGTCCAGGTTGTAAACTATTATTTTTGGATTGTTATCCTGTGGTGCTGGTTATATACGTCTTCCAGCAACATCCCATTATTAATAAGCACGAAAAATGATATAGGCTATAGTTATTTAAAAATCAATTCGTTATCATAAAGTTTTTCACTTATGTAATTTAAAAAATTCCGTATATGACTGTGTCAGCTGAAGTGGTGAAAATGTTTTCGCGGAATTCTTGTGTTCGAGTGTTATTTTTGGCGAAGCGTCCTTGGCGACGCTGTTATCGTTGTACTAAGTTCCTGTCATCCCAGGCCAAGGAGCAACCTCTCGTGAACGAGGGTCCATGGAGTCTGTATTCACAGAAAGTGGTCGACGGTGTCCTCAGCAGGGATCCCCACCAAGAAATGGTCGTTCAGCATTTGCAAGACGTGTATCAGGAGGTCTCATCGTTCCGACGGCCGATCATCCAACCTAGAATCGGTGAATCATTCTTCAGCATATTCAGAAGGAAGGAACCAGAGAAAATTATAGCTCCAAGAGGCTTGTACATATATGGGAGTGTTGGCGGCGGGAAAACAATGTTAATGGACTTGTTTTATGAAACAGTGCCTGTAAGTTAGATACAGATCTTACCTATTTTATGATTAGGGATATAATATCCCTCGTCAACCTGTCTATGTTTGCTCATAGTTAAATACCCAAATTATCTAATAGAGTATATAACTGTTTTTGACTATGAACTAGTTGAGGTCTGAGTGAGCACTGTGTTGATACAGTGGAATCTCAATATAATAAGTAACTAGGGATTTTATTTCTATTGGAGCTAGACTACATGCGAGAAGGGTGGAGTACATGCCTGCAAGGTTTACGTTGCCTGCTGTCTAAATCATTTATGTAACTCCAATTATTTCCACAATGTTTCCTATAAAAAACAACAGAATATGTTCAACTGATTTACAACCATCACTTTTTTCCAGATTAAAGAAAAACTTAGAGTACATTTCAATTCATTCATGCTCAACATCCATGCGAGAATACATGAGCTTAAAATCAAATCGGGGAAAGGTGCAAGTTCATTCAGAGATGAGAGCTCCAAACCCTTTGATCCCATCCCTCCAGTGGCAGCTGATATTACTCAAGAGTCGTGGCTTATTTGCTTCGATGAATTTCAAGTAAGACCATATTATTTTCTATCTCTTATAAATCTAATGTTGGTAGGAGTCTTCTCACAGAATTTGACTGGGTTGGTACCATTGCAGTGTCAGTTATTCTACCATGTAGCAGTAATGTATTACCGTGTTGTAAGGGCACTATTCTAAGGAACATTTGAAAGTTTTATTTCAAAGTGGGGCTAGTCAAATATTTATAGAATCTTAAATAATCGACCAAATGCGGGTCAGACTTGCACATGAAGAGTTCCATGACATTATCTATAAAAACAGCAAACAAATTATGTTTGTTGTGTGGGAGCCCCCTTAAATATTTGTTTTATTTCAATTTTATTATTTATTATTGAAGTGAAGATATAATCAATTAATATTCTGTGAATATCTTGCCATTGTCAATATTGAACAAAAACGAGCAACAAATTACATTTGTTGTATGGAAGGCCCCCTTTGCATTTACCCCTTTACATTCAGCTTTCTATCTATCACGGGTCAAGAGATACAGCCTGGTGATAGACAGATGTAGGACGTATGGCGAAGTCTCAGTAATACAATGCCATTTTACCCTTAGGGTATGGAACACTAAAAAGTACATATTTCCAGGTTACGGATATTGGTGATGCAATGATCCTAAAGAGGCTGTTCACACAATTGTTTGACAATGGCTGTGTGGTGGTAGCCACCAGCAACAGGAAGCCCGACGACTTGTACAAGAACGGCTTGCAGCGGTCCAACTTCTTGCCTTTTATACCAATTCTTAAAGCCCACTGCAATGTCGTTCAACTTGATTCCGGTATTGATTATAGAATACGTGGCACTAGTAACAAATATGGGAAATATTTTCTGTAAGTATGCTTATAAATAGTACCTAACTGCTTTTTGAAGTTGATATTAACTCTGAAGTGATGGCTTAAATTTTTATTTTTAGGGTTTTGTACCAAATCGGTAAAAATAGAACCATTATGGTAAATTTCACATATATGTCACATATTATGGTCATAGGCAATTATAACAGGAACTACTAAAGCTATTAACATGAAAGAAATAGTACTTTATTGTAGCCCAACGTCATTGCAATAAAAAAAAAATTAAAAAGGAGGAAAATCAGTATTGTGTTTGAAAAATGGGACAGCCAACAATGTTTAAAAAGCAATATCGTTGGGGATAAATAATACTGGGAAATGAATAAGAGCGCACTTGGACATTCTAACACAGATTTTTATTTATTCGTATACTTTTTTGATGATTTCCCTGCAAAATGTCCAAAACATACTGTTGAGATTGGTAAACTAAGGTAGATAGGTGGGAGGTTTATCTTTAAAGTTTACCAATCTAGAAATCTGTAATAAAATTAAAATCAGTAGAGGTTTATATATTTTACAGGAAAATAAATTAATTTCGGTGATCGAGTTAACTTGTATTCTCATGAACATATTAATTATTAACATTTTAAAGATGTTGAAAAATAAGATGATATAATTTTCTTATTTCAGAAATAGTGAACTCACGCCTGGCAGTAATGACGTAGATAATTTATTTAAGTTCCTTATATCAAAAGAGACTGACACAGTGAGAGTTAGAGTGATTAACATTCTTGGAAGGAATGTTAAGTTTGCTAAATCGTGTGGCCGTGTTTTAGACTCTACCTTCGAAGAATTATGTGATAGGGTAAGTTTGTATTTATTAGTAGTCTTTGTGTTTGGTTTTATTGGTACGAAGTTCCTTATCGCGCGTTGTGAAAGAGGGCTAGACGGAAAAAAATCATACGAAAAGTTGTAACGACACTTTTTGCTATAGTAAGCTATTGTAAGCCGTGCGGCGTGCGCATGTTTCTCTGTCTGTCTCTCTATCTTTCTCTTATAGAAAGCAAGCCAGATATGGCGTGCGCATGTTTCTTTGTCTGTCCCTCTTTCTCTCTTATAGAAACCAAGCCAGATATACTTCATTCCATCCAGGTGTCCCTTGACACCTCTCAAGTATTTATTTTTATTAAGGGCGAATGGAAAGAGCATCGAAAGCGACGTCTTTAACAAATTGCCTTGGGAGAACCAGACGTTTTCGAAACAAAAACATTTTTTGGAAACACTGTTAAATGAATTTTACGACTATTGACATAGAGCCTAAAATTGAATGTAGTTCAAAATGCAATATGGTCGAGAATCGTGAAATTAAATTTACTTAGCGCGATAAGGACGAAGAATTGTATTTCCTACGTTGAAATACATTTAATTTTACACTCTAAACCAATAAACGTGAATTTTTCAGGTTAATTTTTTATTTTATTTTTTGATTCTGATTTGACTCCGTGTGTGAAAACGTTATGTGAATGCCCCCCCTGGTTCATTTAAAACTTACTTATATTTTGTATATTGAATGTACCTAATCCAAAAATAACTTTCCAGCCATTAGGTGCTAGTGATTATCTCGTGATATCGAAAACGTTTCACACCGTCTTCATAAGAGACCTGCCGCAGCTGTCTATTGTGAAACACAGATCGCAAATTCGCAGATTCATCACTCTTATTGATACCTTCTACGATAACAGAGTACGGGTATGTACCTTTTCTCAATATGTGCTCATTTTTAGGTATTTTCCTTATGCTTGTCTCAATGTTTGAATTGTGTAAAGTAGGTACCTACTTAGGTTATAATGACTAACAAAATCATATCAATCAATCGTAATTCGTAGTTCAAAACGCAACATGGCCGAAAATCGTGAAATTAAATTTGATTCGCCATAAGTTTGAAGTATTTCCCATGTTGAAATACATTTTTACATACATTTAAATACAAGTTTACACTCTAAACCAATAGACGTAAAGTTTATTTTTCTGTGTTATTTTTTTATTTTATTACTTGATTCACATTACTCAGTGTGTGAAAACGTTACGTAAATCGCTCTCCAGGACAAGGTTCTTATAGAAGAAAATTAAAAAAAAATTAAAATGTCTAAAAATTTATCACCAAAATCTATGCAGTCGCAAAAGTCATAACTTCCTATCAACTGCACCAAATTAGATGAATTTATGAATTTGAAAGTAAGTATAAAAGTTGGAAAATGGAGTGGAAACGGGGACATTATTAATTCCGGGAAAACCCACGATTCCTGCGGGATTTGTAAAAGCCCAAATTATACTGGGGCGGAGCCGCGGGCAGCACTTAATTGACACTATTTCATGTTGCAGGTCGTGATTGTCTCAGATGTCGAGCCGAAGAATCTGTTTTATTTGGACGAAGCGAAAGACGACTATTATGGCGATGCCGACAGAGCTCTCATGGATGACTTATCAATCACCAAAGACTCGGTATGTATCAAATTCCTTCTTAGACTCAATTTTACGGTTGCATACCCAAAGGGTAAAAACGGGACACTACTACTGAGACTTCGCTGTCCGTCCGTCCGTCCGTCCGTCTGTATAGACTACGGTCCACACAGACCACATTAACTCCTACATTTTTTTCAATAGCAATCTAGCCCCAAAGTAAGCGATAGCTTGTGTTATGGGTATTAGATAACTGATAAATATACATGCATATGAATATGCATAAATAGAATATATTGAAAAATACCCAGACACTAGAAAACATTCATGCTCATCACACAAACATTTACCAGTAGTGGGAATCGAACCCACGACCTCCGGCGGAAAAGAAAGTAACTTTTTGTATGCAAAATTAAATTCCGGGTATGGTAAACAAATTCCTAGTGCCAATGGTTCTTAAAAATAACACTTTTTTATTTTCGTAGAATATTTTGGTTTGGTTCATGAGAAAAATTGATAGCACGTTTGGTCATTTTTCTTTGCAGGAGGACGCCAAAGCAGCGATATTTACCGGGGAGGAGGAAATGTTCGCGTGCGACCGCTGCCTGTCCCGCATCATGGAGATGCAGACTGAGGAATATTGGGAAAAGTGGGGCAAACATCTGTATTGAAATACTTAACGTATAGTAGTGTTATTATCTCGCTGCAGACTCGGTCATAAATCATTCGAGTGTTTCGCTTTTGTTGTTCTGCAGTAATGCACAAAGAACAACAAAAGCGAAACACTCGATTGATTTATGACCGAGTCTGCAGCGAGATAATAACACTACTGTAATAGGACTAAGGAGAGGAGGTTCAGTTTTCACTGAAAAAATGGCATGTATAGAAAGTTTTGAGGGGCGGAAAAATGAACTAAGTGCCTAACGAATAGAATATCGACTCGCTAAATATTAAAATGTCGATAAAAATGAGCACTGAACTTATGTGTCGAGTCAGCCTTATTTTAGTAGCATATTAATTAATTTATTTTTTATTGGATAATTTTAACAAATGGGGCAAGCATCTATATTGAAAAACTTGATAGGACTAAGGAGAGGAGGTTCAGTTTTCTCTGAAAAAAAAAATGCCATGTGGAGGAAGTATTGATGGGCGGAAAAAAAGGAACTAAGTGCCTATGAATAGGATATCGACTCGCTAAATATTAAAATATCGATAAAAATAAGTTCTTAACTTAGCTCGAGTCAGCCTTGATTTGGTTGCTTAATTATTTATTTTTATTGGATAATTTTAATACATTTTCTTGTGTAATATAATCTGAATCTCGGAAATGGCTCCAACAATTTTGATGAAATTTCGATTGAAATTACTACCTTGAAGGTACTGTGATACCAGTAAACGTTGTTCTGCCATTAGGGATATAAAAAAATGCACAGAAAATTTCATAACAATCGGTCGAGCCGTTTCGGAGGAGTTCGGAGAAATGGCTCCAACGGTTTTCACGAAATTTTGTATTTAGATATGGTTTTGTTTTATAGGTTTCTATGTAGTTATATTTCTTATAAAAACGCGACTTTAAAAAAAAAACGAGCAGGGCTCGGTCGCCCATGTACTAAATAGTTATTAGGTAAATTATGAATATAGTTCATGTATTAAAACGTGTTCATTTGTATGTATACATACTCTTTCCATTCGTTTATTATCTCTTTGAAACATAAATCACATGAAACAGATAGATATAGCAATAGCGAGGGACCAGAGAGAGATAAAGGTTAAGTGGTCTCTTTCTGGTCCCTCGCTGTTGCTACATCTGTTTCATGTGTCAAAGAGAATATAAACGAATGCAAAGCGTATAAGTTGTTTAATAATTGTAGCGATATTGAATCGCCGAACGAGCCTTACGCACAGTAGGTAGGTAGTAGTAGTGGTATTGTCTACTAATAGATATACGAATGTTCAAAAAAACATTAAGTATTTTAACACGATTTTTTTGTGATTTAGCTACGACCATTTTTACAAATGTTTATTACCTTTCTTAGAATTAAAATTGATCACAGCTACCGCGAAAAATTAACCACCAAATCTTTGCCGCAAAATGACGTTTGTCTTCTCAATTGATTGAAAGCATTGATTTAACAGCGTAGCGTATTTCGTCATTGATTGAAAGGTAGTGGTGGCGTTCGATTAATTATTAGATTTTTTAAAAGCTAAAATGAATGAATTACGGTCTAAGTTTGATCGAGCGTTGTTTCGGTGAGCGTAATAATATAATGTTCTATTATAGTAGGAGTAAGGCATGACTGATTAGGTATACGTAACAAATTGATGCACAATTTGGTGCACTTAGATCTTTAAATTAAATCATTGCTCATGTTTTTATTATTGCTATACTTCAATCTTAGTAGACATTATAAACTTAATCTCTGACTCTGTGATTCCTAGTAGTTTTTCATCGTAATTCTCTTACAGTATAACATTTCTTCGTACCTCTAATAGAGTAGCTACCAAATATTACGATGCTTCTTAAAAAGTGACTCTGTAGACTGTATGAAGTATGTTACTTAACTTATTTATCTAATATCTAATATCTAAGGTTATTAACGAATAATAATTATAACATGATATCACACATTTCACATTATACGTCATATTTTCTATTCCACTATGAGGGTTTGTCTTTGGCTTTTTTGTATATGTTATGCACAGGCATCTTGCGTTAATGCGCAGTATTGTTAGAAGCTTAGTGAGCTGATTCTGCATCGTTCAGTTTTTATACACTTTCCATTCGATTATTTCCTTTTTGACACATGAAACAGATATAGCAATGGCGAGGGACCAGAAAGAGACTTCTTTACCTTTATCTCTCTCTTGTCCCTCGCTATTGCTATATCTGTTTCATGCGTCAAAGAGAAAATAAACTAATGGAAAAGGTATAGTTAACAACCCTCACTGGGTTGGTGACTAACAAAACGGAGGCAAAAATCCATTTTTGTATTCTTTTTGCACAAGTTACCAACTAACATGGTATGTTGGCATGAAATCATACCAGGCTTGGTTGGTGACTTGTACAAGAAGAACACAAAAATAGTATTTTTGCCTCCGTTTTGTTAGTTAACAACCGAGTAAGGGTTGTTAAATAATAAACTTAACAATACAGAATCAGGGCAACAGGACTGAAATATGTTCCCTCATCATGAAATAAATAATATTATCAATACAGACATTATTATTACAATAGATTTAGAGATAGATTATTTAATAATTAGTTCCCATAACGATAAAACGTGTTTTTTTAGTACAAATGAATACACAAAATTCAGTATTATTACGACATTCTGAAGCGACGTTTTTCCTTAGTACGATTTTGTTGTTGCTAATTTGGTTGTACACCAATTCTTAATTTTCTCAGCTGCAAAGCATTGTCATCTTTCATGAAAAGATAACATTAACAAAAACCTTCAGTATTTGTATACAATGAAATCTGCGCCACTGTAATTAATTTATTTGTTACGTTTATTGTATTGTGTAGCTGTAGTTTATACTTGTGTGTATATTAAGATGAGAGAACTATTTTGTTAAATAATTTTAAAAATAAATTTTATTTATTCAATCTTGGTTCATATTGGTAATATCCTTCCTGTCCTTTTATATTTGTTTTATACTCATGAAAATTAAAGAATTAATTTTTCCACTCCCACACTTTTTCAGTAAGTACTTAATTTATTTTATTTCAAAGTCTTACCACAGAAATCGGAATTGTGTTAATGGTTCAGGTTTTTACTTTACTTACTTAAACCCAGATTATATTTGGCTAGGATTATATAAGGGTGTTCCACACTTTAGCGTTACGTATCAGAAACGTGGAAGAAAAACATGTCGTTCGAGTTCGCTGGACATTAACCACTTATGGATGCCACGTCTCTTGGCGTCTTGCGGTTCTGTGGTAGAAAGGTGAAGGAGTCTAGTACAGATTGTGGAGTTCCAGAGCAGATTCTCCAAAGTATATATGCTGTAAAAAACCGTTAAACAGGCAACGTTGCGTTGGTGTTCTAAACAGCAATTTTGTCACACTAATATTATAAAAGCCAAAGTTTGTGTGTAAGTGTGTGTGTGTGTGTGTGTGTATGTTTGTTACTACTTCACGCCGCAACTACTGAACCGCTTTGGCTGAAATTTGGAACATAGATAGCTTATAGCTTTTATCTCGGGAACATACCTAGTTCCATGGGATATTTAAAAAACCCTAATTTTCACCAGTAATCTATAGCTACAGCCATAGGTAGATTACTTTGACAATCTTTCCTGAAAGTAGGTGTAAAGGTCATTGAAAAGGAAATCAATTTTTTCTCGGGATTAGTAAAAAATCGAATTTAACGCGGGCGGAGCCGCGGGCGAAAGCTATAGATGAACCGTTTAACGCGCGTATCGCCTGCGGTGTAATTGAAGGGAGCGGGGGGAGATGTTAGCGGATGGGTGAAAGGGGTGCGCGGAGGATTTGACGTAAGCTCTCTGCTGGGTGCGGCATGGTGGGGGACACAAAAGTGATGTCAGCGCCCGCTGCGGACAATACAGAACTTGCGGGTGGCTCTTTAATAACTATGTCCATAACAATAACACGTGTGTCAGTTTAATTCATTAAATAAAATAAAATACTGCTGTTAAAAGGCAAAAGTCAGTATTACTATAACCTACAACCGTATTCTATAGAATAATGTCATATACATGTGTATGTCGTGTAAGAAAACGGAGTAATAATTTAATTAATATTTTTTTGTCGTTATGGTCTCCAAAACCTATGGATGTTATATGCAGTGAACACTTTATTGGCGGTGAAAAATCAGATGTTGAATCAAGTCCTAATTACGCTCCAACTATTTTTCCATCAGTTTATTGAAGACGTAAAGTCAACGAATCCGCAGTTTTGAGTAGGTACTTACGTAAAAAAATTAAGTTTTGATTAAAATATTTAGATTAATATAAATAATCGACTAAAAAATTTAGACATATTATTTTATAGGTGTAGATGAACGATTTGTGCAAAATTAAAAAACGTGGATGATGACAAAAGAACGGGCGTATCTTCTCTCTAACTATAATAGTAAACAAGTATGAAGTTGGGGTGAGCGGAGCGGCGGGCGACGTGAATATAGCCGCGGCGACGACAGCGCCATATGCGCGTACGCGGCCTGCAAGCGGCGGCCGCGGGAAACTTCTCGTTCGCGTTGCCCGGCGACCGGCGTTCAATTCATGACCAACCGGTATCACCCGGTTTTGCTTGTGTGATTTTTGTGATTTTGTAAGTTATGTTTGTATGTTGAAATAACGTAAGTAACTGTTTTTGTGTCGGGTGGCCCACAATTTGATATAGTTAATGATTGAGCAATACTTGACAGATGTCTTAACCTAATTCACTTATTGAGACTTGTTTTAGTTGTTGTATTTATTTTACTTACTGTTTTTAGCTGACCCACGGATTTTTTTTTAATTTAATATTCACTCTGTGTAATATATAACATTTCACATTGAAAAAAAATTGTTTTCAAGTTGATTTTATTTTTTCAATAACTATTTGACATCCAATACATGTTTATTTTCTCAAACGAGCCACCGACGTTGTATCGTTAGATGGCGCTGGGGTCCACGCACCCAGCGGATAGTAACAATATAAAAAACAAATAATTTTATTCAGTGACATTTAATGTAATGTATACAAGTCTTACAAGTACAAGGTTCAGTCGTACATGTGGCTGTAGTACTCCTGGTACACCTGTATGTAGGTCTCCTTCTCGGCGGGCGACATGCGCGCGATCACGTCATCGTCCACGCTCGTCAGCGACACCGCCTTGCCGTTTACCAGCACCGTCGGCGCGTTGTCTTCCGATTCCGAGTCTTCGCTTTCGATTTCAGCTGCGAACGAGGTTGTATTTTTTTTTTTATTCTATACAAGTTAGTACTTGACTGCGATCTCACCTGATGGTAAGTGATGATGCAGATGTTATCGTACTAACTTGGAAGGGTAAGTGAATTTACCCCAACGGTTTCTACGAGCATCGCACCGGAACGCTAAATCGCTTGGCGGTCCGTCTTTGCTAGTAGGGTGGTAACTAGCCACGGCCAAAGCCTCCCACCAGACCAGACCTGAGCCAATTAAGAAATTATAAAATTCCAAAGTGGCCCGTGGCGGGAATCGAACCCGCGACCTCCCACTCGAATCCGAGCGCGCTGCCACTGCGCCAGGGAGGTCGACGTTACAGATTTTATAATGCCACCCTTTTAAATAAATATATTATCACGACGTCACACGCATCGCAATGTAGCCCCAAAGTAAGCGATAGCTTGTGTTATGGGTATAGATAAATATACTGAACATTTGTGCGTGAAAGTGAAGTAAAGTGCTGTGCTTAGTGCTAGTGCTAGTGCATCATCAAGGTCACAAGAACAAAGTGCCTACAATGTTACAAAAGAGACTAAGATAAGTCACTGGACAGACTCTAAGATATAGGTCTTAATATCAGTTTAAGTTAAAATTAAGTTACTAATTAGCTTTTAGGCTAGATCGTAGAAATGCTAAAGTACCCTTATGGGACTTTCGTGAGAGAAAAAAAAATTATATACTATATATTAATATATACAAATCATGAATGTGTAATGTGTTTGTTGTTATGACTCTGTGGTTTTACTCATAAAGTATATGCATTCTTATCAAGCATCACAGACTATCGTATTATCTAGTTTCTTGACATTGACTTTTGTACTCTTTTTGACAATTATATTTTTCGTCCCTTCCAAGCGACGACCAGACCTGAACACACGTATTTTTATTTCTTGGACCCATCTCCAGATTCCAGCCACGAAATACCTTTGCTGCGCCCTTCCACTGCCATAGTCGTATCAGGTTATTGCCCCAGGAGAAGAGGTACGTGGCAGAATATAATTACAAACATTTCCTAATCGAGCACGTGAACGTGCTTATAACCTCAAATGGCACCAGGACTGGGTGATCCAATCTCATCCAGCTCGTCGTCGACCACAAACTATGTAATTAATGGTGGAATTAACATCGAAAAATTGGACGGTGTTTCCAATTATAACACTTGGAAATTTGGAGTTAAAAATTCTCTCGTTCTGGAAGGTCTGTGGGATAGCGTCTTAGGCACTGAAAAAGACACAATTAAAGACGCGAAGGCATTAGCTAGAATATCATTAAGCCTAAAACCTACTCTTTATCAAATATTATACGGAATTACGACAGCTAAAGCAGCATGGGAAAAACTTCAATCTGTCTTTGAAGACAAAGGATTATTCCGAAGAGTTTCACTTCTCCGTCAACTTCATCGGGTTGATTATACCCAATATGAAAATATGACAAAATACATTGAAGCTATATTTACCCTCGTGCAGCAACTTGCGGACATAGGAAAGGTCATCGAGGATGAAGAAATTGCAGAAATATTACTTTCCGGGCTCCCTTAGGAATTTGATACACTCGTGTCAGCCTTGGAGACGGCATCGATGACAAATGCTTTATCTTCAGAGCTAGTGCGTGCTCGCCTGATACAAGAAGAATACAGAAAGGTCAAGACTGAAAACCAGCCTAGTAGTTCATCCAGTAGTGCACTTTTTGCTAAGAATTTCAACAAAAAGAAAATAGTCTGTAGTTTTTGCCTACGGCAGGGACATGTGAAGGCCCGATGTTTCAAGTTGAAGAGACAAAAGACAGAAAAGAACAAAAAGGATGCAGAACAGACTGTATTTGCTTCATCTTTTCTGGCAACTTCGCAGAGCACAGGTCTAATAGTTGATAGTGGCTCGTCATCTCACATGTGTAATAATGCTAACTTACTATGTAATTTAAAGACCAATAGAATTGAAATTACTTGTGCTGATAAGGGGACCAAACTGGAGAGCTCTGGTGTAGGAGATATGCATGTAAGCATAAACGGTTTTACTAAAACTTTAAATAATGTTTTATATGTTCCGCAGTTGTCTGAAAACTTGCTTTCTGTCAGTAATTTGTGTAATGAAGGTTTGGTTGTTGTTTTTAAGGATGATGGGTGTTTTATTTATGACAGTTGTAGTATACAAGGCAATCACATTATGTCTGCAAATTTATGTAAGGGTGTGTACAGATTGAACAGTGTGTCTATCAAAGAGCGATCACTGGTTGTGAGTCATAGTCATATAATGCAAGATGCTGATTTGTGGCATAGAAGGTTGGGCCATCTTAGTGTCAGAGGTATGCGTTTGCTTGGGCAGGATGCAGCCCGTAAGATCACGTTTCAGGTTGACAAGGATTTAACTCCGTGTGTTGCCTGCCTTGAGGGGAAGCCTGTGGCCAGGGCCTATCCAAAAGGATCAACGAGACGGGCTAACCAGCCTTTGCAACTACTGCACAGTGATGTGTCTGGACCTTTCAAGGACTTGAGCTGGAGTGACGCAAGGTACTTATTAACTCTTACTGATGATTTCTCTCGTAAAAGCTTTGGATATTTATTAAAGAAAAAATCTGATGTTTTAGATTGTTTTATCCATTTTAAGAATTATGTAGAAAAGCAGACTGGATTGCATATAAAATGCTTGCGTTCTGATAATGGTGGTGAGTACTGCAATGACAGGTTTAAGCAATTCCTAGAAAAGGCAGGAATAGCTCACCAACTTACAGTACCGTATTGTGCTCAGCAGAATGGTGTCTCTGAACGCCTTAATAGAACATTGATTGAAAAGGCTAGGTGCATGTTGGTACAGGCAGGTCTTTGCAACCGTTTTTGGGGTGAGGCTGTTATGACAGCAATTTATTTAAAAAACAGGAGCCCCACAGCGGCGTTGGCAGGACAGGTGCCTGAGGAGGTATGGTCCCGACATCCTGTTAGTCTCGGACACCTTCGTGTATTTGGATGCATTGCCTATTCATTGATTCCTGAGCCTACTCGTACTAGTAAATTGAACGCTAAAGCAAAATTGTGTATTTTTGTTGGTTATTCAGAATTAACTAAAGGTTACCGACTTATAGACCCATCTAATCCTAGGAAGGTAATTTTATCAAGAAATGTGCATTTTATTGAAGATAAATTTTATAAGGATTTTAAATGCATTGACATGAATAATCCTAGTAATAATAAAAATATAATCTCAATATTCTCATCTCATGAATACAATAATAATTTGAACTGTGATAATAATGAATATTATAATGATGAATTAAATAGTAATGATAATAATAATTTGAATAATTCTAGTCAGTCAATCCACAATGAAAATCAGTCTAATATTGATGTAGATAAGTCACACAATATTTCATGTGAATTTAAAGATGCTGAGTCCGGTGATGACTGCAATGCTGAGTCTTCTGCTGACCAACCGGAGGCGCAGCCGGCGAGTCGCGAGGATCCAGCAGTTGGAGGGGAAGGTGCGACTAGTACAGAGCAGTCTGTGACTGTCAGCGGCCGCCCTATTCGCAGTACACGGGGTAAACCGCCTGTGAGATTTGGCGATTATGAAATTGGTATGTACGCCAGTTCTTTATTTGAGGAGCCACAAACATATGAAGACGCAATAGCATCATCAAACTCGTCTGAGTGGCAAAAAGCTATGGAGGAAGAGTATCACTCACTTCTACAGAATAAGGTCTGGAAGTTGGTGGATAGGCCTTCTGACACTAATATTGTAAAATGCAAGTGGGTATACAAACTTAAGCATGATACGTCGGGTAACTTTGATAGGTTTAAAGCTCGCTTAGTTGCTCGCGGCTTTACCCAGAAGGAAGGCATAGATTATACAGATACGTTTTTCACCTGTAGTGCGTCATTCGACGTTGCGTACTCTATTTTCGTTGGCACATCATTTAGATGTCTATGGAACATATTGACGTGACGACTGCATTTTTGAATGGCGATTTGAATGAAACGATTTATATGGAGCAACCAAAAGGTTTTGTCTGTGATGAGAGTAAGGTGTGTATGCTTCAGAAAAGTATATATGGACTCAAGCAAGCTAGTCGAATGTGGAACATAAAGGTGCATATTTTGCTGTCGACTAATGGATTTGTTCAGAGCAAATGTGAGCCCTGTGTTTATGTAAAGAAGAATGATAAGGATCTCACAATCATAGCTCTCTACGTTGACGATTTTTATATTTTCTCGACATGCAATACTAAAGATTTGTTTGACTTATTAAGTGTAAATTTTA
Organism: Coenonympha arcania; assembly: GCA_036785405.1. NCBI lineage: Eukaryota > Metazoa > Arthropoda > Insecta > Lepidoptera > Nymphalidae > Coenonympha > Coenonympha arcania. The sequence goes on from CM072061.1 coordinate 8,526,109, forward strand.
CTGTTAAGCATCTTGGTCCAATTACTAGTTGTTTAGGTATACGTGTTGTTAGAAATAAGAATGTATTAACTCTGGATCAGTCTGAGTATATTAAGAGATTACTTATACGTTTTAAAATGTCTGATTGTAAGCATGTATCCACACCTATGATTGTTAATAGCAAACTTGAAAAATCAGCAAGTGAACATTTAGATGACAATATTTATCAGTTTAGGCAATTAATAGGCTGTCTAATGTATTTGTCGGTTTGCACAAGGCCTGATATAGCTTATAGTTGCAGTCAGCTAAGCCAATATTTAACTGCTTTTGATAAAAGTCATTGGGTAGCTGCTAAACGAATATTGCGATATTTAGCAGGTACTGTTAATTTAGGACTTTGTTTTTATAAAAGTAATGCTTTAAGTATAGCTGCTTATACAGATGCTGACTGGGGAAATGATATAAGTGATAGAAAATCATATACAGGCTTTGTTATAAAATTAGGTAACAGTGTAGTTAGCTGGGAAGCTAGAAAGCAGCGATGCGTAGCTTTGTCCAGCACAGAGGCGGAATATTTAGCCATAGGCGATGTTACTAAAGAGTTGTGTTTTATTAGGAATTTCTTGATGGAAATTTTAGATAAACACTTAGATATTGTAATCTTTAATGATAATCAGAGTGCACATAAATTGCTGCTGGCTAAAGAGTATTCGCATAGACGCACCAAGCATATAGACATACGTTACCATTTTGTTAAGGATCTTATATCTAAGTATAATATAACTGTTAAGTATTTACCGACTGAAAAAATGACAGCTGATGTACTTACTAAGCCTATAAGTAAAGCTAAACTTTTGTATTTCTTACAAGATTTGAATTTGAAATGTTTGTATTAGACGACTGATAAACATTAATGTACATAATAAATGTGCATAGTGTGATTATCTATATTTTAAGTAAGACTTATTTTGAATTGTTTTAACTTTAATTAGCTTTAATTTTTGAGCTTGCTGATGTATCTATAAATGTACAATTGATAAGAATGAGGGGAAGTGTTATGACTCTGTGGTTTTACTCATAAAGTATATGCATTCTTATCAAGCATCACAGACTATCGTATTATCTAGTTTCTTGACATTGACTTTTGTACTCTTTTTGACAATTATATTTTTCGTCCCTTCCAAGCGACGACCAGACCTGAACACACGTATTTTTATTTCTTGGACCCATCTCCAGATTCCAGCCACGAAATACCTTTGCTGCGCCCTTCCACTGCCATAGTCGTATCATTTGTTACTTCTTCACGATTTGAGAAAAATTTGGAATACAAATAGAGTACACCCTGGATTAACGCATAGGCTACTTTTTATACCGGGGAATCCATCGTTCCCACAGGATATACGTAAACCCGAAATTCACGCATGAACATTTGAATCAACGGAAAAGTTTAGATTTAATAAAAAATCTCAACTCACCAACTGCAGCTAGTTCATCTTTAAGCTTGTATGGATCTTTAGATTCATTGTCACTCGAATCGGAACTGTCTGGCTCTGCTCCCTTCAGAGCATTGGCAGCAGCATTACCTAAAAAAATTGGTTGTCTGTAAAGTCGGTTTACTGACGATAGTTGAACGTGAAAACGTCACGATTGTGCTTCTTTGTCGCTCGTTCCGCGCTCTCGCTTGCACTTCAAGCCTTACATGGAACGCCTCAAAGCGAGGTAACGCCGCATGAGTCATGTTTTTTCGTGCGTACAGCCGGCTCTATCGAATTATAAGACGTTGTCACGTCAAAAGTTAACAGGAAATGTTTCTTTGAACACACAGAAAACAGTGCACCTGATGACAAAATATTCGTTTCGTACCTAATGACGAATCCAACATTGTGGATATGATTACAAAATATATAAAAAGTGCAAATAAAGGAAAAATGGCCTTTTCAAGAGTACACAGACGCTGATCACGTTGCGGTAGGGGCTGTTACGTATGAAGGGCCCCCGGGCGATTGACACGGGGAGTTAGTCGCCCGATGGAGAATGGCCCTCGAGCCGGGAGGTGCACCTCTGTGTTCACGATGCACCTCTGTCAGGGAATTTAGACGTAGATATAGAAGAACGGAGGGTCTGCTTCGACAGACATCGTTGGCTGGGTAACGCGAGTGCTTCCGGTCCCGTTGCTCAACCACCAGGCGACGAGGAGAACACCGTGGGGTTTTAGTCGGCGCGACTCCGACATAACCGCAGTGCCTCCCCGTGGTACACCGGTATCCATAACGGATTTCCCCACGTAAAAAAAAAGGGCGTAAATTATAAAAACGTATCAGTTTACCAGTGTTCTGTTTCTCGTGCGCCAACAGCACGGACATGATGTCGTCGTTCTTCTCCTTGCCCGCGGCCTTGGTGCTGGCGGCATTGCTGGCTGCTTTCTCCAGCACTGCGTCCGTCGAGTGCACGCTGTCGCCCTGAAAATCATCATTTTTAATACATTTGCTCAAAAAGTTGGCATTTCCATGTGTGTTTAGCGTGCGCAAAGTTATTCTTTTCCGCACTAGTGCTTTTGTGTTTTCCTCCTACGCGGCACCAGAGTGGGCGCACCAGGAGCGCATGAACACGAACACGGCATGCAAACACGGAGCAGGCAAACACGTAAAACCAATATTTTTTTTCGCAAATGTATTAAAAAACGTCGTTCAATGCACGTGCGGAATTGTCATTTTTACTCGTCCTTACAGTTGACCCTCGCCTTCGGATTGGGCCAACAAACCGGGACTCGTAAAGAAATGACAAACTTTCCGCACTTATATTGATATGTACTATTTTGATATTTGGCACAAATGACAATTTTTAAAGCTTTAAGTACAAGGAACGTCCAGACCTTTCCGCCAAAGCTTAAACACTACGAGGTATAGCCTTAAGTAATGGCTATTTATGGTATACGAACACTGATGGCAAAACTCAGGATATCCGAACGATTTACGTAAACGTTTTTCTTACAAGCAAACAGTAGCGCCATCTGTCAAAATTTTATAGGTGGCTGCTGAGCGAACTACAGCGTGGCAAAATAAAAAAAATTGGCACCGATAAACTGGCGACATGTTTCGCGCTGTTCGCCCTGTCCCGGGTATAAGTCTATTGATACGAAGAATATTATAGTAGTCTTAAAAAATGACCGTGAAGAATATAGGAATACAACGTACCTGTAAATTTAAATACGAATCAAAGTTTCACTCGCAGCGGGATTTGAACCCGCGTCCCCCAGCTATCGCGGCTGGGTGCTCTAACGGCTGAGCTATACGAGCCATATCCCTCTATGATGAAATTTCGATTCGTAATATTAGGTCCTTAGGCATAACCAGCACCATCTATTTGTTCCTAAGGTTATTTCCTAAGGACCTAATATTACGAATCGAAAATTCATCGCAGAGGGATATGACTCGTATAGCTCAGCGGTTAGAGCACCCAGCCGCGATAGCTGGGGGACGCGGGTTCAAATCCCGCTGCGAATGAATCGAATCCCACCACCTCGAAACCGCTAAGCCGCACTTGCTCTTCCTTACGGAGACGCAAATTGTGAGTCCAGCAGACGTAGCGTATCTACAGTACCCCGGGTATTCGCTTGAGCATAAATTCAAACCTCGCGCTGGAGTCTGTTTGTACGCTCGTGACAGCATCTGCTGCCAGCGTCTCCGTAATTTGGAGGTATCTTCTCTCTCCGTCTTGTGGTGCTTGGTAGATACTGGTTTTGAGCAAACCGTCTATGCGTGCGTTTACCGTTCGCACAGCGGTGACCAGGAGACGACTTGGTTGTTCAATTATCTCAGTGAAACGGCTGATACCTACTGTTCAACGAAGATATCCGTCCGCTCGGCTGGTATTTCTGGGGGACTTCAATGCTCACCATCAAGAATGGTTGTTCCCATACCAGAAAACTGATCACGCTGGGAGAGAGGCGCGCAAATTTGCACGTTCGCTAGATCTCTCTCAGTTAGTTCAGGAAGCCACACGGATACCGGATGTTGACGGACACACGCCCAATTGTTTGGACCTTCTGCTGACAAATGATCCGGACAGTTTTTCCGTGTCATTCGCACCACCTTTGGGCACGTCCGATCACTGTCTGGTGAAGTCTGTATCCAATTTCTACCCTCCCGCCTCTGAACCCAGTGTTAAGAGGAGGGTGTGGCGATACAAGTCAGCAGATTGGGACGAGATGCGGCATTTCTTTGCATCTTATCCTTGGCGGCAAGTTTGTTTTTCTTCTGATGACCCGTCGAGCTGCGAGGCTGCCATATCGGATGTTATACGTCAGGCAATGGAATACTATATACCATTTTCTGACGTGACTTCTAACGGCAAGACTCCCCCATGGTACAACGCCGAATGTGCAGACGCGGAAGCCCGCAAACAAGATGCTTTTGTGACCTGGGCGGATGCTCGTGCTCTCAAAGCTCCGAACGTCAAGCAGAGGAAAAGAGAGTTCAACATTGCTGCCAAGTCCTACAAGAGGGTATTAAAAAGGGCTCAGTTCAACCGTACCAATCTCTTTGGGCGTAAGCTAGCCACCTACCCCAGTGGCAGTAAAGCATTCTGGTCCCTTGCAAAGTCGGTTGAAATGAATTTTTGCCGCCCTTCGTTGCCGCCTCTGCAGAAGCCCGATGGATCACTGGCAATGTCTGCAACGGACAAAGCAAACCTATTGGCGTCTCTGTTTGCAGAAAACTCTCGTCTCGACGCTGGTAGTACTACACCTCCTACCCTCACACCATGCGGCTCTGTTATGCCGGAGATCCGTATTCACCAGCAAGAGGTCCTTAAAACTCTTCGTGACCTAGACGTGAGCAAGGCCAGTGGCCCAGACGGCATCCCTGCAATTGTCCTGCGTAATTGTGCTCCCGAGTTGTCTCCTGTACTAACACGCTTGTTTCGCCTCTCTCTCTCCACCGCTCGAATCCCACTTTCTTGGAAGGTTGCCAACGTGCAGCCGGTGCCCAAGAAGGGTTGTCGTGCCGACCCGGCCAACTATAGACCGATTGCCATCACGTCCATCCTTTGTAAAAGTATGGAACGTGTACTCAATCACAAGCTCCTAGCATACCTTGAAGAAAATGACCTTTTGTCGGACCGTCAGTATGGCTTCCGTTCCAACCGGAGCACTGGCGATCTTCTTGTGTATGCCACGCACACATGGGGCGAAGCCATAGAGAAATACGGTGAGGCGCTCGCTGTCTCACTCGACATCTCTAAGGCTTTTGACCGAGTCTGGCACGGCAGCCTACTCAGCAAACTCCCAGCATATGGAATACCCGCTGGCTTTTGTAGCTGGATATCTGATTTCCTGAGAGAACGGTCTTTTCGAGTGGTCGTTGACGGTCACTCTTCAGACCTAATGGCTGTCAATGCCGGTGTACCTCAGGGATCGGTTCTCTCCGCGACATTATTCCTGCTGCACATCAACGATTTGCTTAAACCAGGTTTATTTGGTTACGCTGATGACAGCACTGTTTCGGAGAGATACATGTCTAGTCCTAAAGCCAGCGGTGCTGAGATCTCTCTGAGTAAGAGAGGCATTGGTAGATCGCGTTAACTTGACTCTAAAAGAAGTGTCTGAGTGGGGTGACGCTAATCTAGTCAAGTTTAACGCTACCAAAACGCAAGCGTGCTTATTCACCGCAAAAAAGAGCCCCTTCACCTTGCCCACTTTTCAAAATGTATCCGTTCCGATTAGCGATCATATCGACCTCCTGGGTATTAACATCTCACCCAATCTCAATTTTGGGAAATGCATCGAGGAAAAGGCAAAAACAGCCGCCAAAAAACTTGGCATCCTGAACAAGGTAAAGCGGTACTTCAAGCCCGAACAGCTTTTGACGCTGTATGAAGCTCAAGTTCGTTCCGGCATGGAGTAATGCAGTCACCTATGGGATGGATCTGCCAAATACCAGCTCGATGCATTAGACTCGGTTGATCGCCGCGCACGCAGAATAATCGGCAAGGAATCGCTAACACGGGCGAAACTGCTCAGTTTAGAACACCGACGCAGTGTTGCCTGTTTAGCGGTTTTTTACAGGATATATTTTGGAGAGTGTGCTCAAGAACTCCACAACCTTGTGCCTCCTTCACCTTTCTACCATAGAACCGCGAGACGTCGAGAGAAGTGGCATCCTTATGTGGTTGATGTCCAGCGTACTCGTACGAAACGCTTTTCTTCTACGTTTCTGATACGAACCGCTAAGGTGTGGAACACCCTTCCAGCTTCCGTGTTCCCAGCCAAATACAATCTGGGTGCCTTCAAAAGAAGAGTGAATAGGCATTTTCTAGGCAAGCGCGCTCCATCCTAGACCTCATCATTTCTGTTCATCAGACTTGATTGTAGTCAAGCGCAAGCCTATCAATTATAAAAAAAAAAGAATGAAATTTTGAGTCGTATTTAAATTTATAGGAATTATATCCTAAGTGTGAAAAACACTAATCAAAAAGATAATTAGTTAAAAACGGCAATGTGTCATCTCTCGTTCGAAGCTTGCTTCATATGAAATTTTGAGCCTTCGAAATTAGTTTAAAACTGTTACGTTTCAGAAATAGATGTGGTCCGGGAGCCAGGTACATTTTCGGTACTACCTACTGCTACGGTACATAACTCATCCCTGTTCATCGATGGCTCTGACATTTTTACGAAACACTCCGTAAAAGCTTCAGATTTTGACATTATCGTGAATGGACGCTTCTTGCCTTTTCTAAAAAATTAAGGATTATAATCACATCCTGTAAATGCATGGAATGCTGAAAGTGCTGCGCTCAAATCCGATCCCAAAGTTTCATAAAGTTGAGTGACATTGATGAACCTCACATGTTTGCGTTACACATTTGACATTTCAAGGTACCAGCTGACAAACTTTCCACTGAGATACAGCCAGCTGACATTAATTTTCATTCATAGAAGCATATAAACCATCACCAGGTAAATTTTTAGTTGAGAGGAAATCATTGAAAAAAAAATTTTTTTTTCATGTTCAAGGAGCCAGCTGACGTATAATCCACCATGTTATGGTCAGCTGACTATTTTTTTCTTTCAAACTACTACATAAACTATACTCTGATAAATTTTCAAATGAGAGGAAATGACTGAAAAAAATTTTTTTTCTGCATGCGTGGGAGGCTGCCACGGCCCATCCCACCAACGGAGTCGCAGCTGACGGTCACGAGTATTCATAGCATAAGTCCCTTAAGCAATTTACGAAGTTTCGCTCGAGAGGAAATAATTGACCGAAAATGTACCTGGCTCCCGGACTAATGGCGCTGGTTCTGCCTAAGGACCTAATATTACGAATCGAAATTTCATCGCAGAGGGATATGGCTCGTATAGCTCAGCGGTTAGAGCACCCAGCCGCGATAGTTGGGGGACGCGGGTTCAAACCCCGCTGCGAGTGAAATTTTGAGTCGTATTTAAATTTATAGGAATTATATCCTAAGTGTGAAAAACACTAATCAAAAAGATAATTAGTTAAAAACGGCAATGTGTCATCTCTCGTTCGAAGCTTGCTTCATATGAAATTTTGAGCGAGAGAGCGTGGTCTTCTCCGGCGGGTGTGATTTCCCTCCGGGGGGTACGGGCCTCGAGGCAAACCTCCTTACCCGGGCGATGTGTCGCGGGGGCGCTGCACGCCCTCGGTGTTGATCTTTAAGCCCCCTTGGTTAGGGAGCTAAGGCTCCGCCTTCTTGGCTTTGGGCCTAGGGGTCAGGTTGCGTCATTGGTCCTGTCCAGTGATGATCCGCGCGTCGTCTTCCTCGTCTCCATCGCTACCCGTAAAATGCCGGGAAGGGGACGGGGACCGTAGGAGCTCGCGAGGTAGCGGACGCCCTTGCGGTGGTCGGTCGAGTGTAGGGGCAAAAAATTTTGAGCCTTCGAAATTAGTTTGAAACTGTTACGTTTCCCAAATAGATGGCGCTGGTTCTGCCTAAGGACCTAATATTACGAATCGAAATTTCATCGCAGAGGGATATGGCTCGTATAGTTCAGCGGTTAGAGCACCCAGCCGCGATAGCTGGGGGAAGCGGGTTCAAATCCCGCTGCGAGTAAAATTTTTATCGGAATTATATCCTAAGTGTGAAAAACATTAATCAAAAAGATAATTAGTTAACAACTTACCTGGTCGTTGGTGACGATGGTACTCTCCACCATCCACACCGGTCGCTCCTTGCGTAGCGTGGTGGAGTCGGAGGCGTTGTCTGAGTCGCCGATGGTCACGTCCACCCTGGTCTCCTCGACGGCCAAGCCCAGGTTACGCGTGGCCTCGCCTGACCACTGCTCGCCCGATGGCCTGTTCGGCATCTGCTTCGCTGTCAAGCTGAAAAAAAATACCAATTTATCAGGGGTTGACTGAAACTTGTTTAAAATATTTGCGCTTAACATTTTTGCACATGCGATTTACAGGTCAAACTTACTCATGTTTTTGTAAAATTATAAAATGTCCCTAGTATTTTTAGTAACTCGACCGCGGTCAAGTAGATTCTTACTGAAAAAAACCGGCCAGGGATTGTAGCTCGATTTTTTAAAGCATGTTGATCCATTTGTTCTAAAGGCAGTTCGGATTTTTGGTCTTTCGACCCAGATGAACTGATTAAGAAAGAAAGAAAGAAATGCTTTTATTTGGTCACACACACACACAGTTTAACACACTAAGAAATAAAGACAATACTTATAGCAAAAAAAATATAAACTTAACTACTTATAATTCTAAGTGACCAAACATATAGGTCACCACTCAGCATAAAGCTGCAGCGCTGGTTTTCAGTGGAGCCTAGGTGAGTGCGATCACCGACAAGACCGTCAAGGTGCACGTCATTCCGTACATTAACCGAATTTCTATATACAAAGTTAGAATAACACTACGGAAAAAATAAATTAGGATCTTAATTTAGAATATATATAATACATAAATAAATAACTGTTTAACGTCATGCAATTCACACACGTAAGGTACCTATGTAACATATTGGCAAATACTTTTATCTACTTAGGTGCTGGAATGATAATTCAGTTTCATGCTAATAAGCTACTTTCCTATGGTGCAAGCTTTTGTTCCGATAAGAGGTAGTCTTTGAGTTTCCTTTTAAAAGCCCCGATGGACTGAAGCTTTTTAAGTGGTGGCGGTGAATCGTTCCAGCACTTTGTGGCCGCAAACCTTACGACTTACCCTCTGATAGTGTTGATGTCCACGGGTTCTGGCTCCAATATTTCCGGCGCCAGCTTTATTCCCTCGACCTCCCTCAATAATATGTAGAGGGTTTCCAGTTGCTCGTTGAATTTCGCGAGCAACAGCCGCGAGTCCTTCTTCGGGAGCGCCGACTGGTCCTCCTCTACCACTTGACTGCAGAAAGTGCACCTGAACTCTTGCGTCATCATGTCGTAAAGCTGATCTGCCTGAAATATACAATGGGTGACAAAAATAAATAAATAAAAAATAAAAACACAACTAACTCCTTAATTTGGAATTTTAGATTGAAGAATTATTAAAGCTCAGGAGTGATTGCGTGCAAGATATAATGTGAAAAAGATTGGATTAGTATTGAGCTGATAGTATTGAGTGATATGAGTCATGTAGTGCATCAAACAAAGTCGCATATGAGCCAGATGAAAGGTAAGTAGATACATCATTAATCATTAATGCCGTTAAGGCGCTTCATGCGTTAGTATTATGCTTGAGTCAAAATTTACGATTTCCGAAGGAACATAAAATAGTTATGTGTTCAATTATAGATTAGATAATTGAATTCATATTATTTGGCATTTCATGATCTAGAACTTGGCTCAAAAATATTTTAAAATATGTGTATAACTTTCTCACTAGAACAGTTTTTGTATAGGCTGTTTGCTAAAATAGCGGTTGACGCTCTACGCAGATGCAAGATATTTGCCATGTTTCTATAACAATGACAAATTTAGAAAATTAATAACATTTACTAAAAAGTGTCTAAAAAAACACGATTTTCCTAGATTTTCATTCAAAAACCATAAACCGAAAAGTGCCATTTTTAGCATTTTTCGATAAATTAAACGTATTATTTTAGGATAAAATCCAAGATATTTTGTTATTTCTGAATTATAGTAATTTAATTCAATTCATATTCAATGTTACTGGTTATTTATTATTTTAATAAGTTGTATATTTATTTTACTATAATTTTTTTTGTTATACCATTTTCCGCGCAAAATTGCGTCAGCGGGAACGGAATTCTTTTTTTGTATGGAGCGACACGCGATTCACGCGTAAACGCATAAAGGCTCTTAATACAGCGCTACAGCCCTTTGTGGGCCCGGTTCTGCTGCAAAAGATTTCTCCATCGGTCCCTGTCCATTGCGTTCGTTTCCAATTTATTATTCCTACAGCCTTGGCATCCTGTTTCACTCCATCCAGCCAATTAAGCTTTGGCCGACCAAAATTTCTTCGGTCGTCTGGGTGAGGTCAGTAATTTTTTTGGTAGCCTCTGATCATTCATGATCACATGCGCTGTACCTACATGTCCAGCCCACTGCAGTCTTGCGATATTTATGTGCTGGACAATGTATGTAAGGTAATATTTTGACAGTCTGTGTTACCTCGAGGTCAGTGAATGTTTTCTGACACGCCGGACACTTGAAGCTGGCGCGACTCGTGGCGTCGCGCTCCTCTGTCTCCATGCGCTTGCGCATCAGGTCCAATTTGTACTTCACGACGTTCACGAACGTTTTGTAATTTATGAAATAGTAATTAACTTTTTGAGCTTTGCCGTCCGCACCTGAAATAGTACATTTCAATATAAGTGCGGAAAGTTTGTCATTTCTTTGCGAGTCCCGGTTTGCTGACCCAAGCCGAAGGCGAGGGTCAACTATAAGGACGAGTAAAAATGACAATTCCGCACGTGCATTGAACGACGTTTTTTAATACATTTGCGAAAAAAAGTATTGGTTTTACTTGTTTGCCTGCTCCGTGTTTGCATGCCGTGTTCGTGTTCATGCGCTTCTGGTACCTACGCCCGCTCCGGTGCCGCGTAGGAGGAAAACACAAAAGCACTAGTGCGGAAAAGAATAACTTTGCGCACGCTAAACACACATGGAAATGTCAACTTTTTGAGCAAATGTATTAAAAATATCTGTATTAGTCCAAAGTCCCGAAAGTAATAAGAATGTACGTCAAACTAAAGTTAATTATAAGTAAGTAGGTAGTTTTTCCCTTACCTGTCTCCATTTTAAGTCGTACTTGAATAAATTTGTCATTTTTCAAAGTAGCTATTCTAGCTCTCAACATTTTCCGTTCGAACTTTAGGAGTTCGCAAATATCGTCTTCCTTCATGCCTAAAACAAGTGATTTTTTTAAGCTACGTAGAGGTAATTTATACTTAGTCGAAGGTAAATGGATATTGGCTAACAACGACGATTTCCCACATTGTTACATAAGTACTAGATGACACTAGGTAGCAGTTATAGTAAGGTTTATTCCGTTCTTACCATGGAAGGAGGTATTTACCTATAGTCGCCTAGTCGGTGTTTTACCTGAACTTGGAGAGTACGGTAAAACGTCTCTGGTCTGATTAGGTACCTACCTGTGTCTCAGTCAACCGCTGGGAAGTGAAATGTCTGATACTGTTTATCACACTAATATTAAGATGAAAGATTATACCTATTATGTAAATCTTTATGTTTGTTAATCCTTCACGCCACAATTAAGCTACTGAACCGATTTTGCTGAAATTCGGCACAGAGATAGATAATAATAAATTCGGCACTGGATAATGACTTATAGCCTATAGGTTACTTTTTAATCCGAAAAATCCATGATTCCCACGGGATTAGTTACCCCTACATTTTACCCTAAATTCACGCCGGCAACAGCTATGTAAGTAAATGAGGTTTGACTTACAAGGGTTCCTGACCAGCATGTCCACAATCAAGGCATCCTCGATGGTGTAGAAGCCCCTCACCACGAGTCTTGCGAGTTGTTTCAGACTGCTGGGCACTTCAGTCACTAACCGTTCCTCGGTCATGCCTACTGGCTAACACTTGTTTAACCTGGAATTGGATAGTTTCATATAATTTATAATTGAAACACATGCAGTTTCATTATACGGCTACCTTACTTACAGGCCCTATTATACGTGTGGCCTGACGCGCCTTGGCGGTTTTTAGCCGATTATTGTTTCCGTACCCAGAGGGTAAAACGGGACCCTATTACTAAGACTGCGTCGTTCGTCTGTCACCTTCACCAGGCTGTATCTCTTGAACTGTGATAAGTACTTAAAAAGTTACCGGGTTTAGTTTAGTAAGTATTTGTTGTTATAGCGACAACAATACATCATCTGTGAAAGTTTAATGTGTCCAACTGTCACGGTTCAAGAGATACAGCCTGGTGACAGACGGAATCTTAATAATATAGGGTCCCGTTTTTACCCTTTGGGTACGGAACCCTGATAATTTAAAAGTGGGCGGATCGGACTTAGATTTCTTTCTAATAATTCAACGACGCCCACTCATTTACCACAACACGTACGTGTTTATAATATCGTTAAACTCCTACATAAACAAAACCATCCAAATTACTCTGTGCAGTGAAGCCACAAGCTTACGATGTTTTACTGAAAGATAAACGATGTAACAACACTGCATAATTAACGGATCTAGCGTTCGTATGAATGCTTTCACTGTCCCGAATGCCACGGAACCACATGTAGGAAATCATCCTATAAATCTTTCTGCACCAATAATAACAATCATTTTTGTAGTTCCAGTGTTAGATTTCTAAGATTTCTATTGGAAGATCTATTAGCTACTACACTATGGGTACTTAGGTTTTTTTAAATTATATTGATAGGCTTGCGCTTGACTGCAATCATGTGTGATAGACAGAAATGATGAGGACTAGGATGGAGCGCCCTTGCCTAGAGAATGCCTATTCACCCTTCTCTTGAAGGCACCCAGATTATTATTGGCTGGGAACACAATTTTGGCAATATTGGCTGGAAGCATGTTCCACACCTTAGAGGTACATATTATCAGAGTGGAAGAAAAACGAAGTTAAATCTTATTGAGTAAGCAGGTATTTGAGCAACCATAAGTAAAAAAACTCTAAATAATCATATATACATATAATAAATCTGTAGAAGTCGAATTTCTGTACAGTGAAAAAAAATGCTAAAAACCGAGTCAGGGGGATGTAAGAAGTGAAATAGAACCAATTTAGAATTTTTTCAATTTTTTCTCTGTTTGTCTGTCTGTTTGTACGGGCTAATCTTTGGAACGGCTGGATCGATTCCAATGAAATTTTGTGTGGTGGTAGCTTATGTCCCTGGTCAACATATAGGATACTTTTCATCCCGGTAAAATAAAGAGTTCCCGTGGGATAGTTAAAAAATTGCAATTAATTTAACAGCTTTGTAAACAACAACTAATGAACTTAATTTAGTAAAATTTGTTATGCTGATACCTTACGTTGCCTCTTTAACAAAATATATATATGGTAAAACTTATTAATCAAATCGAGTTCCCGCGGGAACAATCATCTATATATATAAAAGAGAGTTACCACTCACTCACTCACTGACTAATCCAGATATCTCAGGAAGTATAAAGCCTACAAACTTGAAATTTGAAAGGTAGGTTCTTTGTAATGGGTAGGTGTCAGCTAAGAAACAATTTTGAGAAACTACCCCTCTAAGGGGGTGAAATAGGGGTTGGAAGTTTATATGAAAGTCCCGTGTTTTTGAAGTTAGAGACGTGAATATCGTCATTTAGGTTATCAGCTTCAGATATTAAAAATTTGTATAAGTCGTTTTGAAAAATTCCCCTTTAAGGGTGGTAAAATAGGGGATGAAAGGTTTTATGTGAAAATTTTAATATTGTTACTGTTGACTTGAAATTTGGAAAGTAGGTTCTTTCTAATGGGTAGTTGTCAGCTAAGAAACGATTTTGAGAAACTACCCCTCTAAGGGGGTGAAATAGGGGTTGGAAGTTTATATAAAAGTCCCGTGTTTTTGAAGTTAGAGACGTGAAAATCGTCATTTAGGTTATCAGCTTCAGATATTAAAAATTTGTATAAGTCGTTTTGGAAAATTCCCCTTTAAGGGTGTTAAAATAGGGGATGAAAATTTTTATGTGAAAATTTTAATATTGTTACTGTTGACTTGAAATTTGGAAAGTAGGTTCTTTCTAATGGGTAGTTGTCAGCTAAGAAACGATTTTGAGAAACTACCCCTCTAAGGGGGTGAAATAGGGGTTGGAAGTTTATATGAAAGTCCCGTGTTTTTGAAGTTAGAGACGTGTAAATCGTCATTTAGGTTATCAGCTTCAGATATTAAAAATTTGTATAAGTCGTTTTGGAAAATTCCCCTTTAAGGGTGGTAAAATAGGGGATGAAAGTTTATAAGTGAAAATTTTAATATTGTTACTGTTGACTTGAAATTTGGAAAGTAGGTTCTTTCTAATGGGTAGTTGTCAGTTAAGAAACGGTTTTGAGAAAATCCTTCCCTAAGGGGGTGAAATAGGGGTTGGGAGTTTGTATGAAAGTCCCGTGTTTTTGAAGTTTAAAGAGTCGTGAAACTCGGCATTAGCACTGAACCTATATTTTGGGAGCGGCGTATTTAAAGTACGAAAGTTTATATGTACACATTACACTATAATATAATAAAGGTGAAAGTTTGTATATATGTGTGTGTTTGTCTGTTACTCCTTCACGCTGCAACTAGGAATCCGATTTAGCTGAAATTTGGAATGGAGATGGATTATTACCTGGATTAACACATTATGGTACTTTTTATCCCGGAAAAAGCGATGGTTCCCGCAGAAGTAGTGAAAAACCTGAATTCACGCGAGCGGAGCCGCGGGCAACAGCTAGTAAAATAATAAATAGTCTCGGGAAATATCCAATACTAAAAATTACTAAACCGATTTTGAGTTTATTTCCACCGTCAGAAAGATCTTGCAAGAAACTTTCCTAGATTTCCTCTATGGAATTGGGTTAGGCAAATGGAATACTAATTTTTATTAAAAATCGAATCATTTATTCTTAACGATAAATATTAACATAACTTAATAAATTAAATGTACAATAATTGTCTTGTAAAAATATTAATTGTAAGGTAAATATCAAAACAAGGGTTAATACTTTTACTTTAAATATCAAAATAAAAGATATAAGTACTAAAAAGTACAGTAAAATGAAACCTGGCAGTGATAGATCTCATAATAATTATATCGTTGGTCGAATGGATGGCTTTCTTAAGAAATAAATTATTATTTGATAGTTTACTGAAATACATACATTTTCTTTAAAAGTTACAATAGATAAATGAAATGTCCACCAATACAACTATGAAAAATAAGGAATTCTATGTGGGTAGTTTATTGTAAAATGAATGTATCAATTTATCTCTATGTTCAACTATTAATTTTATAAAAATAGGATGTCAGATGCTCCTTGTACTGAATAATGAAACTAATTATTATTTGAATCTACACTTTTACAGTGGCACATGACTTGGCAATAACAAATTTTTAGATGCGTCATGCAAGTAACCTATCATTTTAATGCTTAAATATAAAATTTTGCTTTACATGCTCTATATTTTGTTTAATACAGTTGGATAAAACAATTAAAAAATTATAGCTGACGGTTTGCTAAGCAACTAATGATAATATAATTAGTTTAAATTAAACCTATAAGAAAAAAAAGTAGTAACCAAAATCAGTCTTATTATATTGATACTGCTGACGTAAATAATGAAAAATTACATAAACAATTGAGATAATAATCAGTTATAATGATTAATATCTAAAACAGATTAAGGATGAGCAGTAATGTCTTATCAAGTTTCCTGTGCATAATATTTATCAAACTAAATTCTAAGAAATTGTGTCATGTTCTTTCTATGCATTTTAAAAATTATAATATTATATTGTAACAAATCCACTGCATTCACACTATATAAACTGAATCAGAACCACAAATTGAACTCCCACAATAAATACTTAGGATTACATTTACAGAATATTTAAAGGAATGACTACCTAAGGCTTTTTATTTACATCTAAGGGCAAGACAGGAGAACAATCATGTATACAATCATAATAATTAAAGATGATAGTTAAAATATTTCTCGTGGTCTCCAATTACTAAAATAATTGAGTTAATTCAACCAAATCAATTAGAATGTGTTCTTTCCAGTATCATCTGTATATTGTCCAGTGTTTGGTATATAACTCTAAAGTTTGGACGATCACTGGGATGATGATTCCAGCATTGTTTCATCAAATCATAAACACATCTCGGCGTATTGTCAGGACAAGCTAACACATTGCCATCTTTCAAAAATCTCACAACTTCTTCGTGAGTCATACCAAAGTAAGGTTGTAAGGCAAACGAAAATATTTCCCAGAGGCACACTCCATATGCCCACACATCTGATTCTAAAGTATATTTATTGTACAATATGCTCTCTAGTGGCATCCATCGCACAGGAATAGCATCGTGCTCATCGCCTTTGTAGTAATCTTGTAAATATATTTTATGGGATAATCCAAAATCAGCAATTTTAACAACCATATCATCATTAATAAGACAGTTTCTTGTAGCTAAATCACGATGCACAAACTTTCTGTCTGATAGGTAAACCATTCCGGAAGCAATCTGTCGGGCGACGTGAAGGAGGTCCATGTGATTGAGAGGGGTCACGAGAAGTCTCATGTCCTCTCTGTTTTCAACAGCAGGTTGAAAGTTAGTGGCAGTACTGCACGCTCTTAAGTACTCATTCAAATCACCTTTTCCCATATATTCAAACAGCAGGCACATGGGGCGTCCTATAGCACATACACCTAATAATTTGACAATATTGGGGTGATCAAAGTCAGCTAACAAACAAGCTTCTCTTTCAAAGTCAAGTTGCAGATCATGCGAAGCTTCATCCTTGAGCATTTTGACAGCCACCAAAGTGAATTCTTCTTCAGGCACCAGGCCAGGCGCTTTTGCTTGAAAAACTCGTCCGAAAGCTCCCTGACCCAAGTCTCTTATGTAAATAATGTTGTTCCGAGGAAACTCTAGCTTCTCCAACTTAGGATTAAGTTGTGCACCAGTCGTATGATAAGCCAGGTTACTCGGCAGCTTGTCCAAGTCTATATCAACATTTTGCAAGTTTCTGCGGCTTGAAACATTACACTTAGAATAGTGATTCTTCAAAAAATAGTGGCACAAAAGGGCGATCGATGCTATACCTAGAACACAGCCAAGGCCCCCCACGGAAAGCAGTAAGACGAAACTAGGTGTAAAATAATTCTCCATAATTATTGGTCCATTAATATTGTCTATTTCTTCAGTAGAGTTGGCACATGTAGGTATGTCGCAGGTCTCCCACCTCACGTTGGGGTCCATTGTGTAGCACCAGGGTCTGCGCTCCTCGCCTCCAGCGTTTCTACAGTAATTAGTTGCATTGTGAAGTTCTGGGAATACTAATGGAGGCCTCGTGTGCTGGTGCGGGTACTGCGACTCCCACGCCTGGCAAGCGAGGCCGCTCTCTGTGACGTTCATGGTCCCCTGGTAATATCGGCCGTTGCCCCGCACGCATGAAGTTGTCACTTGGCTGTAGTCCATATCTAGTATGCCCGCATTGTGACAAGTTACTTGAGCACCTTTACCGGAGAATTTAGGAAGGTCTGTACACTCTGGAAACCGAAAGTGTCCTCTGGACTCGAAGAAGACACCGCGCCGTTTTTGTTCCTCGATAACTATCCAGTCGTTGTAACAGAATTGCATTTTAACAGCCATGCAATCTTCGTAACACAGAGGCAATGCGAAGTAACCTTCACCATCTCTGACGATGCACTTGGGGAAGGCATAAGCGCATAGAAGTTTTTCGGCTCTGCTCCGACAAGGTTCCTTCAAGGTGGATATCATTTCCTTCCAAAGCCCAGTTGTAATCTTTTCATTCTCGAGGCCGCCTGTATGGTTGTACCATACGAATCCGGTAGAATAATGCTTACAGATTTGTCCATTGTATGGACCACAGTAAAGGTGCACAGATTTAGTTATTGAAAGAAGCACTATAATAATTTTGCAATACACGTTCATTGTTTCATTAGAGTTAGTTTTTCGATGTATAAAATATAAAATTGCATTTTCATGTAAAGATAAAATTATTTACAAAACGCTGAAAACATTTTATTCAGTACACAATGGCGGAAGCATTTATTTATTATTGATTTTAGCAAAATTTTCAGTAGGTAGTAAAGTTCACCATAGCTCAGTAATCAGTATGCCTTTACTCAGTGTTGCCACTTGTCAATTGGACATTTTTATGTATGTATAATTATACATTTTTTTTTGTAAATAACCGGTTTTAATTAAAGTGACAATAATAAAATTTAATAGTTTCTTGAGATTATAAAGTAACTTTGAGACTTTTGTCACAAAATATAATTCATTTCATAATGTCAGTGACATTTTTGTACAGAACATTTGGCGATATTTTAGCGAAAACGTCGCATAATTTGGCTGGTGTCGTTAATGAATGCGTTAACTCACTTTATTTCTTACATTGTACATAACCCCGGGTTATGTACAGAATAGCATTTAAACTGCCATTGACCTTTTATAATAGTACTTGTAAATAATTCGAACCTAACAAATAACTCTTACCTATAGCTTTTTAACATTTTAAATAAATGCACTATCAATGACAAATTACTAAAATATGAAATAACTTTGTACTTTATTAAGTAATAATAAAAATATAGCATACGTATAAATAGCGTTTAATGCATTTGTACAAGCAAACATTTTATTGTAACTCAATATCTGGTTCTGTGGCCGCTTATTCATTCGCGTAGGTTTGGGGTTTTGTAATACCGAGTAAATTAATAAAATTACTGGTTCAAAAACTTTACTTGAACTAAAACTTTTACTAGAACTCGCTCGTTTTTCGCTAATCCCGTGGGAACGCATTTTTTCGGGATAAATATTAGCCTATGTGTTTCAGGTTATAAGCTATCTATGTTCCAAATTTCAACCAAAACGGTTCAGTAGTTGCAGCGTGAAAGAGTAACAAAAAACTATTGATTCTTACAAACTTTCACGCTATAATAATATTATATTATATAACATTGAAAAGTATGAAGGGATTTGTATACTTACAACAAATTATATTACGACATATCATCATATCATAATAAATAATTTTCTGGCAACATTTTGTGGTTCTAATGTTGGTTTGCCTGAACCATTTGAGTGACAATCGATGTCAAGCTGTCATGCAATTCGCAAACTGTCAAAATATACAAGACAAACAAGTAGTTAGCGGAATAAAAACCTGTAAATGGCTGCTATTGAGAAAGTAAAGGTAGTCGTTCTCGGTGATTCTGGTAAGTCGCACGTCATCGATATCAAAACATTTCACTTTACTCACACAAGTATGATAAAATTAATTATTCACTGGTTTATCTCAACAACTAACAAGTTTATTAGCAAAGTTTGGATACCCTAATTACCAACCTACTCTATGTTTGGAGCCATGACACTTCTGTCAGTGGCATGTTAGCCAACATTCCGGTTAAAGTTTAGCGGGAAAATTCAAGTTTATCGTGTGAATGTGGATATTCGATATTTTACCGACTGATTAACCGACTTAAAGAAAGAGGTTCTATGTTCGACCCGTATATTTGTATGTATGTTTATCCGTGATTATCACGCGTTTGGTTAAACCGATGATGATGCGGTTTTCAGGAAAGTATTTGTTACATTCTGGAGAAGGTTTTATTTAGTAGGTAGGTATATTCGACTATATATAGTCGACTTCAAAAAAGCAGGAGGTCCGCGATTATTTTTGAAATGTATACTTATTCTATTTTTAAGGAGTCGGAAAAACTTCATTGACTTACCTTATCGCGCATAACAAGCCGTTAGTGTCGCCGGGATGGACGGTGGGATGCTCCGTGGAGGTGAAGTTGCACAGATACAAGGAGGGTACGCAGGCTCAGAACACGTTCTTCGTAGAGCTGTGGGACGTTGGCGGCTCCAACAACCA
The DNA here is from genome assembly GCA_036785405.1 of Coenonympha arcania. NCBI lineage: Eukaryota > Metazoa > Arthropoda > Insecta > Lepidoptera > Nymphalidae > Coenonympha > Coenonympha arcania. Next base: position 8,546,125 of record CM072061.1, read on the forward strand.
TCGCAACACTAGGAATGTGTTCTATCAGCCCACACATGGTAAAATACCACTTTATCCTAGTAGTCATCTTACCGCACTGACCTCTATTATACCTACTTAGTCGTACGCTGAACCTCTTGACCTTGACTGTCAACGTAAAAATGAAGACACTCAAAGGCGTCTTTACCTATAGTGCAGGGTGTGCGGCGCACACGGGCGCCGGGTCTAAAGGGCGCCGCGCGCCGAGCGCCCTTGCGACACATCCGAAGATGCGTCGCTCTCAAAGACCCTGCGCCCGCCGTGGCCGACGCCGGGCGCGCGGTAGCAAAGCAAAACTACTCCTTTTCCTACCTACTCTATTTAAATTTACACAATTACTTTTGTTTCAACATGAAAGCAGCCTTAAAACAGATAATAAAAGATTAAATTGGCGTAATGTCGCATCGCTACGAAAGGCGGGTGCCGGCATCGGCACCTGTTTGTTTTGATTCGTTTGACAACACGCCGCGGCCGACAATCATTGCTAACTCGGCTGTATTAGAATGCTATAAAGTTCAAATTAAATTTCCCAGGGACGTGCGGCGGTCATTTTCAAAGGCTTGTGTACGCGTGCCGCAATTTTTGTTTTACCGCTACATCGTAGTTTTGCGAAATAAGCCTTGATGCAATTGGATTAAGTATCATCTTTGAGTAAACATGTAAATATGAAGTAAATCGGCTTTTCTTTTGCTAAAAATTATATAAAAGGTAAGATTTGGTTAATTGCTTTCACAATTATTGCGACATGCCTCGAGGTCGGAGGTCATCAAAAATAGCTAGCGAAATTCATGAAAACAAAACATCGGTGATAGATAGTAATATCGAAGTTAAATAGGTACTCGTACCTATACGACCTAGCATTTTTCATTTGTTTATCCTACTGCAGTGCGGAACAAACAACGGTAAGTTTCAAGTGTAATATGTTCCTACTAGTATAAGTACTTAGGTACCTATTTATTTATTTAGGTCTTACTTGTACCTAACCGTTGAACAACGAACTACCTACTTTTAAATTTTATTTATTTATTCTGAAATGATGATGATTATAAATGCGAAAGTAGGTAACTCTGTCTGTCTGTCTGTGTGTTACGCTTTCACGGCCTAACCGCTGAACCGATTTGGATGAATTTTGGTATGGAGATAGGATAGCTTGCGTCCTGGGGAAGGACATAGGCTAATTGCTATCCCGGAAAAGTGCACAGATCCCGGGGGAATCGCGATATACCTAAGAATTCCTCGCGGACGAAGTCGCGGGAAGAAGCTTGTAATAAATAATACTCCAAGTCCTAGTCCAAGTTGCAGCTTTTTCTCTGGACCTAGGTATATTAATTTATTTACATTGATAGTTCTTTTAGGTGCCTAGGTATACTAAGTTTATTATTTATTTTAGATGTCTGATGGCGATGGAAAAAAGAAACTGTCTGGTGCACAGAGTCGAAAAAGAAAGCTGGAGAAGGAAGTGTCTCTGAAAAAGAATACAAGTTCTATTAAAAAGTTTTTTGTTCGACCCGGTCCATCCTCGGACGAACACCTGGAGATAGAGACATATGAAAACCAAGATAATTCTACAGCAGAACTCGTCACTTCTAAGTCACCGCCGCCGCCGCCGCCGCCGCTGCTGTCTTTGTCGTCGGTAGTCGAAGAAGACGAAGAACCCCCTAGTGCCGAAGCGTCCCCGGAGAATATACTTCGAGAAGATATAATGAATGATCTCGCGTTATGGCCACAGGTGTTATCCGATAAACAGAGAATATTTTTGATGGAGCGTGGGCCCGTGCAGGTAAAACTGGGTTCATATCCTTCAAATAGTTCGAAAAGATCTTTTTCAAATGCTTATTATACTAAAAAGATGTTAAATAATGAAACCGTTTTAAGAGACTGGCTGGTTTACTCTAAGTCAACTGATTCTGTTTATTGTTTTTATTGTAAACTGTTTCATGCTGATGCGAGTCTGACTCCTTTTAATGGTGAAATAGGTTACAAAGATTGGCAGCATTTGTCTACTGCTATAGAACGTCATGAAAAGAGCTTAGGGCACCTATCATGTCTTAAGAAACAAATTACATTGAAAACTGTTATTTTAAAAGAAAAGTCAGTAGATTTCTTGCACCAAAATGAAATTGATCGGGAAAAAAAACGTTGGGTTGCAGTACTCGAGCGAATAATCAACCTAATTCATTTTTTAGCGAGGCAATGTCTGGCTTTTCGGGGAAGATCTCAAAAACTTTACGATTCTGATAATGGTAATTTTTTAAAGCTGGTTGAATATACCTCTAACTTTGATAATGTGCTTGCGGAACACATTGCCCTTATTCAAAAATCCAAGTCACGCCTAACTCATTATCTTGGCCATAATATTCAGAACGAAATAATACAATTGTTGGGAGAAAGAATAAAAAAAACTATTGTTTTGGAATTGAAACAATCTAAATATTTTTCCATTATTTTAGATTGCACTCCAGATATTGCACACGAAGAACAAATATCGGTTGTCGTACGGTACGTTCTTTTAAATGCAAGCAACGACAAGGCTGAAGTAAAAGAACACTTTCTGGGTTTTTTTCCTATTACAGACACTACTGGCCTGGGCTTAACTCAATTTTTGTTAGATTTTTTAATCTCAAACGAAATTGACATACAAGATATTCGTGGTCAAGGTTATGATAATGGTGCAAACATGAAAGGGAAAAATATAGGTCTACAAAAACGAATTTTAGATTTAAACCCGCGCGCATTTTATGTACCTTGTGCGGCACACAGCCTTAATTTGGTAGTGAATGACGCTGCTAAAAGTTCATTAGAAATTGTCAATTTCTTTTCAATTGTGCAGGAAATTTATGTTTTTTTTTCTGCGTCAACAGCACGTTGGCAAATACTTGCTAAAGAAGTGCCAACTTTAAGTCTAAAACCACTCTCAAATACTCGATGGGAGAGCAGGGTTGAAGCCGTAAAAGCTCTACGTTTTGAACTGGGAAAAGTGTATGATGCCTTGTTTACTATATATTCCGATAGGAGCAAAGATGCAGAGTCAAGAAATATGGCAAATTCATTGCTGGCAAAAATTAAGTCCTTTAAATTTATCTGCTCTCTGCTTATTTGGTTTGAAATTTTAAGCAAGATAAATATAGTTAGCAAGGCCCTTCAAAAGTCAGACGTTGTATTGTCAGAAGCGGTGAAAATGATTGATAATGCAAAAATAAGTTTGTCTGAATTTCGTAATGAGTCTGCTTTTGAGGAGCTCCTTAACAGGGCGAAAACTGTAGCGGAAGAAGTCGAGGCAATAGTAGAATTTCCCACACCTGCACGCCCTCGCGTTCGTAAAAGGTTTTTTAATTATGAGGCGGAGGATGAACCGATAGCAGATGCGAAAACAGATTTTAAAGTAAATTTTTACTACTATTTGTTAGACACCGCAATCACTAAGTTCGACGAACGGTTCGAACTTTTGAATGAAAATAATGTAATTTTTTCATTTCTTCAAAAATTGAAAAACTGGAAAGATTGGGACACTGATACAAAAAAAACACATTGCTCTAATTTAGAAAATAAACTTTGCCATGCTGGCTCTTCAGATGTGGAACAGTTCGAGCTCTATAATGAAATCGAATTATTACCAATGTTTATTGATGATTCCACTACGCCGTTGGATATTTTAAATTACTTATTTACGAATAAATTAATTTCAGTGTTCCCAAATCTGTCCACAGCACTGAGGATATACCTGACACTTCCAGTCACGGTCGCACATAGCGAAAGGTCATTTTCTAAACTAAAAATAATTAAAAACTACCTTAGATCAACATTGTCGCAAAGTAGATTGACAAATTTATCGTTAATAAGTATTGAACACGAAATCAAAATTGAAGTTAATGACATTGTTAATGATTTCGCTAATGCAAAAGCTCGAAAAGTAACTTTTTTGTAAATACATTTGTGTGTTATTATATAATTTGTGTGAACGACCGTCCTGTTACGTAACTATAATAGTTTTTAAATTAAATATTTTTGAAAGAACTACAAAGTTGTGATTTTTTATTCTTATAACCCCTTCTTTCCTAAAAAACTTTTTGCTTCCTGACATCATTTAAAATTGCACCATTTGCATCCGAATTTCCGTTTGAAAATACAGGGTGTTAGGTAAAATAGAGCAAATCTCTTGACGGGTGTTTCTACTCATGAAACTGAACAACTTTCCCCAAGGAACTCATATCGAATTCTCAAAAAAAAAAATTGGACTTTGTATGGATATTTGGCCAATCAGCTGACCGCTCCGATACAAAGTACTTGTATGGGAGCGGTCACTTGTGTTCCATTTTGACCCCGCTCGAGGGCGTCAGGTTACTGGCTGCACACGGGCGCCACTAGGGCTAGAGACGCCTCTGAAGACACTTGGTTTTCGCCATTTTGGCGCTGATTGTTGCGTAACCTGGCGTGAGCGTCCAGGGAAATAAAATGAAATGACATCCAAAACGACGGTCATTTAGTACCGTGGACCTTGGAAGGGGGCACTTCAAATCGGCACAAAATAAGAACTGTTAATTGTATAGAATGTTTGATCCAGCATATGAGTATACAAGAGATCAGTGTCTTACCTTCTTACGAGATTTTCCACAGATATGTTATTTAATTACTTCGTCAGATCTTTAATGAATACTGTTCGTATTAACTTTTAAGGTATAATATTGGTACACGATTTGACAAACAGGAAAAGTCAACTAAATCTACAGAAATGGCTGTCAGAAATCCTCAACCAGGATAGTACAAACCCAAACTATCAGCCTGTGGACGTGGATCCCGAGCAGTTCCTAGGCTCTACTCAGGTAGGACGTTTTTCTTCCACGTTTCTGATACGAACCGCTAAGATGTAGAACGCCCTTCCAGCCAAGGACAATGGTTGCCTGGAAGAGATCGCTGTGTAGCGATAAGGCCGCCATATGTACATTAGTATAACTTTTGTGTATTTATCAATGTTTTCTCATGTTTTATTGGTGTACAATAAAGAATTTTCTATCTATCTATCTATCTACAATCTGGGGCCTTCATGAGAAGTGTGAACAGACATTTTCTAGGCAAGCGCGGTCCAACCTAGATCTCATCATTGCCTTCCATAGGTCATGATTGCAGTCAAGCGCAAGCCTGGCTTTGGAATATCGAGTGTTTATATGACCATCTTAGCTAAGTCATTTGACTATGGGCGTAGGTATAATTATTAAGCTATTTCGCATACACAATATACAACGTACCGTACATCATACCATTATGGAAAAATAAATAAATATGCTTATTTCTACTCAATATTTTTACAGGGTGATTCGTTATCAAGTACACTTATGTACCCTTCAAAATTATTTTAACTTTTCGTTACACGTTGTATAGACAGCGGATGATATAGTTATAGCGGCAGATAGTAGCAGTGACAATAACTTCACTCTTTTAATTATTAATAATCACTCTTCGTAGATTCCTATTCTCGTGATTGGCACCAAATACGACTTGGCGGAGGAAAAGCAACGAAAGAACCAATACCGGCGCCTCGCCAGCAGCATCGCGGAGCAGTGCGGCGCTGACGAGATATTTGTCAACTGCTTCCAGGCAAGGTAAACTAATAATATTATATAGTAAAATTTACAAAAAGAATAATCTTGCGTTTTGATAAAGTTAACAGTTATATTACTGAAAACTTGCAAATGTTCTAATCATCTTTTTGATTAGTATTTTACACACTTGGAAATACTTTCTATAAATTTAAATACGAATCAAAATTTCACTCGCAGCGGGATTTGAACCCGCGTCCCCCAGCTTTCGCGACTGGGTGCTCGTTCATTGTCATCTCTCGTTCGAAGCTTGCTTCATATTATGAAATTATGAGCCTTCGAAATTAGTTTGAAACTGTAACGTTTCACAAATAGATGGCGCTAGTCCTGCCTAAGGACCTAATATAACGAATCTAAATTTCAACGCAGAGGGATATGGCTCGTATAGCTCAGTGGTCAGAGCACCCAGCCGCGAAAGCTGAGGGACGCGGGTTCAAATCCCGCTGCGAGTGACATTTTGATTCGTATTTAAATTTATTGCAAATGTTCTATTTCAGGTCACTAGCCCCGGGGAACAGTAACACAGTGAAACTGACGAGATTTTTCGATAAGGTGAGTTGAATTCACGTAACGAAATACGTTATAACTAAGCAGATAGGTATACTTCTAGTTCGAGCCAAACATAATATTAAACTTATCGCGTTCCGACTTCCGTGAAAAACGCCACAAGTTTTCAACCGCCCCAAAGCTTTGTTCGAAGTTGTCATTACAGTACCTTACGCTACTGGGGTACGGTAAACTTCGAACCTTCTGTGGCCTTAATTATATGACAAATTTCGATACGATGGATAGAATGAATTAATGGAAAGAAATTAAGAAAAATATTAATAGGGCAGACCACTGTCATTCTTATACATTATTCAGCTGCTACTGGTCTATAGTACCTTGATTATAATGGATTACTTAAGCCAGGGACGTTGTGGGCGTCCTCAGTTCAGTCCAAACGTACTAATTTTGGGAACGGCTGAACCGATTTTGATGGGAATTTCTACGTGCAGGTGATAGAGCGGCGCTACTACCCGCGCGTGAGCCCGTACTCCGACAAGCGGCGCGCGCTGCCGCCCCACGTGCTCACTTCCACGCCGGTCGCCGCCAAACCGCCCTCGCACTACCTCAGCCCCAGGTTCTACCGCATGGACTAGTTGATCTTCGTTAACTATAGCACGGTCGCGGAGCATGAAGAATTTCGTACGTTAACCTGTTACTACCTGTCTCTGTCACTCCCGCGTCAAAATAATGCGGTCACGCTGGCACAGGACGGGGTCATTGCATCTGTGCGAGCGTGACCGCATTATTTTGACGCGGGAGTGACAGAGACAGGTAGTAACAGGTTAATGTACGAAATTCTTCGTGCTCCGCGACCGTGCTATAGGCACTCTTGTTGTAAATTTTGTTCAAAAATTAACTTTAAAAGTAACTTAATACAGTATAGAGTACAAAATTCCTGACGGTTCCTTTATTAGTAAGGATATTCAGATACGTAAAGCTACAGTTCCGCCGAAAAAAAATTGAATTAAAAATTATTGGCAAATTAAAATGGTTTAAAACAACTGCGTGGCGGACGGCGTCTTTAAACACTTGCTTAGAGTAGGTAGAGGCAGGAGTTTTAGAGGAGTTTTAAACCATTTTTGTTTTTGAAAAAATAATATTTTTAGGTAATACATAATTATGTTTGAAAATCGATTTTTTGTATTGCAAATTATAAGGAACGGGAATCTAGTGCTCACTGTTCGTGTATACGTTGTAATATGGATTTAAGTGTTAACAGAATAAAAAACTTCAAAGAAAAGACAAGTTGAGTATAATTTTCCTAAAAATTTGGTTTAAAAAACTTTACTGCTATCGATAAAGCATTTCCTACAGTCGCTTTTTGATTTACAAAGCCCAAACACGAACGTAGTCCACTTGTAGAGATGCGTTTCTGCCGTCGTTTCGATCGAGGCCCCACGTCGGTAACCAGGAATCTCTAGCGTCCCAAAAATCAGTGGCAGCCTGGAAAGAAAAGTTCCAAAGAGTATTAATAATGTAAGATATTATATTAGAAGATAGACGTATACACAGGACCCGGCGGACCGAAATATGTCGCCAAATTACTGATGTCCAAAATAATTGTTTGTGACACCACCAGCGTCAGTTGTAAGCCAAGTGCCAACCGCAGTATTATCTATGGACCGTGGTCCATGCCACATATCAAAATACTATAGTAGTGTTATTATCTCGCTGCAGACTCGGCCATAAATCGTTCGAGTGTTTCGCTTTTTTTGTTCACTAAAATACGAAAGCAGCATTGAAACTCAGCAGTGAAATACAAAAGCGAAACACAGGACGGGGTCATTGCATCTGTGCGAGGGTGACCGCATTATTTTGACGCGGGAGTGACAGAGACAGGTAGTAACAGGTTAATGTACGAAATTCTTCGTGCTCCGCGACCGTGCTATAGACACTCTTGTTGTTACATTTTGTTCAAAATTAACTTTAAAAATAACTTAATACAGTATAGAGTACCAAAACCCTGACGGTTTCTGTTAGTTTCTTTATTAGTAAGGACAAGTATATAGACGTAAAGCTACAATTCCGCCGAAAAAAATTTGAATTAAAAATTATTGGGAAATTAAAATGGTTTAAAACATCTGCGTGGCGGACGGCGTCATAACCATTAAACACGTCATGATTCGAGTAGAGACAAGAGTTTTAAAACATTTTTGCTTTTGAAAAAATAATGTACATAGGTAAATAATATTCTTAATTAAGTATGTTTGAAAATCGATTTTAGTAATGCAAATTATAAGGAACCACGGGAATCTAGTGCTCACTGTTCGTATATACGTTGTAATATGGATTTAAGTGTTAACAGAATAAAAAACTTCGAAGAAAAGACAAGTTGAGTATAATTTTCCTAAAAATTTGGTTTAAAAAACTTTACTGCTTTCGATAAAGCATTTCCTACAGTCGCTTTTTGATTTACAAAGCCCAAACACGAACGTAGTCCACTTGTAGAGATGCGTTTCTGCCGTCGTTTCGATCGAGGCCCCACGTCGGTAACCAGGGTCAGACGTTAACGAAGGTCGTATAAACAGTATTCCTTCGTCTGTGAACGAGTTTGTGCGGTTGTTGTTGTACCATTGGAATTCCCAATTCTGTAGAAACAAAAGATTATGAATGCTTGGTACTTACTCAACTGTGTACGAATCCTTAATTGAATGGTGGGTCGTAAGGATATTCCCAAGTGTTATCTGATTTGGTAAGCTTCTTGCCATGTTACTCACATGTCCATCGACATTGCAAAACTACTTAAGTAACTAAGTACCTACTGTGTCTTGTAAGTGGTGACTTTAAACAGAAATTAAATGCGAATATTTCCTTGATTCTAACTTAGCGTTAGCACTGATTACAGTACGATTAGGGGGGGGGGGGGAGGCTATTCCGTATCTGTAACTGTGTGTCTATGGTTCGTTGTACATTGCTGCTTTACTAAGTGAAACGAAAGTAAGATTTTGTGGTAAACCTTCAATGGATAATTACATAATTATTATGTCAATTGAGTTGTTACTCGTGTGGAGTTACACTTACTCCGCTGCCACTTAGAGTGTTCTCATGCTGCCATTTCTCTAGGTTGAACTCGTCAAACTCATCAGCAAATATCAACTCTCCCGAACAAACGGTGCCGGGGACGTGTGTCCCGCTCACTGTGGTCACGCTAGGCAGACATTCCTCGCTCGTCAGATCACAATCACTGTCACTGTTAGGGACACACTCTGTCGCCACATAACTCAGCAGTAGGACTCCAAGTAAACACGACCACATGACTCTAGAATTTGAATATTGTAGTATATACAAACAATTAAAAACTATGGAAACACATAATAGGTAGGCAATTATACAGATCGCCGACCGGAGCAAAGTATCCTTTAATCAACTTTGAATCGGATTGAAGGTCATTTTGTTAATGTGGCAATCTTTATATTTATTTGATTGTGAAAACAAGTTTATATTAAAGGTGTTAGTACGAATCTTTGCTGACATACTTATAATCTTTGCTGACATTACATTAATTATAAAAATTCGCTACGCTCATGGTTCCGCCCGAGAATTACCTACTTATGACATTTGACCCAAAAAGCTTTGCACCCTCACATTATACCTAAATAACTATTATTGCAGAATATAGAGCTATTTGCCTTTTTACATAACGTTACGAAGTATAATTTTAAAAGTAAAATTATGGTGTCCTTTAAGAGACATAGCAATAAATAAACAAATTAACTTTGTATTACCATCGATAGGTTGTTGTGTAATACTAATACATACGTTACAGACTCAGTAAATAGGAATGAAAATATCACTTGTATATTGTGTAATCACTTTGACCACTGATCAACGAATGCGGTTAAGAGCTGAAATAGTATAACGAATATAATATATAGGTCAAGTTGTAGTTACTAACCGTTATAGGTATAGGTAGATACTAACCGTTAGATGAAGCGGTGCGTTTAATTGCAGGTACCTACCTATAACCTAAGGTTTTAAGAGCATATACAATTCATAATAAGTAAGTAGATAGCCCGACGAGCGTAATATTATTATTTGTAAACTCTTCTCCTATTCTGCTATGGCATTCTCGTAACGTTTTCACATACTCAGTGATTCGATAAAAGAAAAAGAAAAAAATATTAACACTGAAAAATGAACTTTACAGTAATTGGCTTAGAGTGTAAAATTGAATGTATTTCATCATAGGAAATACAATGCTCAACTTAGAGGCGCTTAAGTAATTTCCGACCGACCGAGTCGACCAATATGGCGTTTTGAACTACATTCAATTTTACGCTCTATGGTAATTGAATTAAAATTAATTTTTCAGTGTCCGCAAAAAATGTTTTGAATTCAATATCGTCTGCATAAGTACGGAAATAGAATCACCTTTTTAAACATATCACATCACGAAATGTAGCCGACACGTAACGTGAATAGCCCCCCTGAATCGCTTTTCAAGTAGGTAATAAGTACGTCGGATAGACAGTACCTACCTATCTATTCACTTTTCCAATTTTTTCTTTGAACACGAATTTCGACTGTTTATCATTTGTTTGGGGGTTATTTTAGTAGAAAATATAAAAGATTTGTGATATAGTATAATGGAAATGAAAATGCTTATTTGTTATTGAAAAAAAAAACTCTCCGGGAGTGCCAAAAAACGTGAAAAACTTGAAAAATTACGTGTGAATTTCCTGCTAACCTCCGTGAATTCGCTCTGTCCCGCTCGCTGATTGGTTAGGTTAGGTCAGTACATCCAAAATGACGTCACCAAAGCGAGATGCAAACTTTAAGTAACCGAGTTGTACAGAGTTGTCGGTAACGGTAATGGTAAAGGGGTCAATGGTGTTTCAACACGTCACAAACAGAGAAAATAATGTGTCTCTTCAAAAAGTCCCAACTCCCGACTCACGAAGAGGGGCGCAGCCAGCAAATACTAAGGAAAATAACGTGGTTTCGTGATTCACGAAAGGATTAAATGAATCAAATGCGACTAGTGTTGCCCAAAATCAGTCTTGGTCTTGCAGTCTTGGTCTTGTTCTTGCGTTTTTGCAAGAACAAGACCAAGACCAAGACTGCCTAATTTTAGCAAGACCAAGAACAAGACTGGCAGTGCAAGATTTGAGCAAGAACAAGACTAAGCCTGCGAGACTCTTGCGTCTTGCAGTTAACGTGAAATCGCACCCTCTGCCCGCGAAATTCAAATTTTATTTCATTTTTCGCAATTATTTAACTAATCCAACGAAGTAGGCTTATGGAATTCATTTTGCGAAAATAAGAGTATCATCTTCACATCTACACTAATCTACACTAATATTATAAAGAGGAAAGATTTGTATTTTTGTATTTTTGAATTTTTGTATTTTTGTATGTAACGAATAAACTCAAAAAGTACTGGACCGATTTTAATAATTCTTTTTTCATTTGAAAGCTACATTATCACTGAGTAACATAGGCTATATTTAGTACTAGATTACTATAGAAATCTTTAGAAATTCCTATTAAAACCAACCGAAGGTGTAAAAAAATTAGCCATAAAATGTCTTTCATCGCATACGCTGCAAAGAGTATTAATGATAGTACAAAAAAATGTTCTACAATATTATAGAATATATCAATATCTACAAAAAACTTCGCGAGACCATGTGTCTATCTATTGTAGTTACGTCACTATAACTACTTTTTTACATTTAACAAATTGATAGAAATGCCGATCAAAATCAGACCGTGTTATCCATACCATTTATAAATTTTTATCCAAATAAATAATTTCATATTCAAAACTGTCTCAATACCTGATGATTACTTTTTGAATTATTGAAATCGGACATTCCATTCAAAAGATATCATGAAATAAAAATAAAAATACGGGTCCCGCGGCCGGTCAGCTCGCACATGTTCCGTGGATCCCGATGATACCAACTGATTTGACCATATCTTTTAAAAGGTTACAATTCCCTTTAAAAATATCCTTTGCCCTAACAATAAATAAATCCCAGGGACAAACTTTTTCCATAGTTGGTATCGACTTAGGGAAAGAGTGCTTTTCCCACGGGCAATTGTATGTGGCACTTTCTCGAGTAGGATGCGTTTTGTTGCCACCTACAAATACCACAGCCAACGTTGTGTACAGGGAGGCTTTAAAATAAGCATACATTTTTTTTCTTATTTAGTGATTCATGGTCGTTTTAATTAGCATGCTTATAACCTAAATATCTGTACCTATTTATGTCTACCCGTGCGAAGCCGGGACGGGCCGCTATTTTATATAAAAATGTTTAGGTACTTGAAAGTGTCCAGTTTAGGAATGTAGTTCAATTGTCGACCAATTTGCAAAATTTCAAACTCGGCATTCGAACTACGAGTACATACCTAAACTGGATGCTTTCTAGTAAAGATTTTTATATCAACCTATGAAGATGATATTGCTATTTTCGCAAAATGAATGCCATAAGCCTAATTCATTGTACTAGTTAAATATTGGCGAAAAACAGAATAAAATTTGAATTTCGCGGGCCGACCTCCGTTTTTTTTACATACTACAAGTAAGTACTTGACTGTGATCTCACCTGATGGTAAATAACGATGCAGCCGGCTCAGGTCTGGTCTGGTGCGAGGCTTCGGCCGTGGCTAGTTACCACCCTAGCAACAAAGACGCACCGCCAAGCGAATTAGCGTTCCGGCGCGATGCTGTGTAGAATCCTTTAGGGTTTGCTTACCCCGTCCAAGTTAGTACGATAACATCTTCGGCTGCGTCGTCACTTATCATTAGGTGAGATCGCAGTCAAGTACCTACTAACTTGTAGTGATTAAAACAAGCTATGTTAATTCAAACTCAAAATGTATACTTACTCAAAATGTTACATTGTTCTCACATCTAAATTACCGTTTAATATTTATAGCAATAGGCTAACAGGTAATTGCGAGACTTGCGAGACTCTTGCTGCAAGACCAAGACCAAGACTGGGGGTGCAAGAACAAGACCAAGACCAAGACCAGATGTACTGGCGCAAGACCAAGACCAAGACTGGCTGAGTCTCGTCTTGTTCTTGCATTTGGGCAACACTAAATGCGACGCTTCTTTATTGCCTGTTGCGTGATGGGTTTCCGCACACGCCATGACTCCACTGATCACGTCACGTCAGCTTGATCGTCATTGCAACAGACATACACTATATTAGTGTTATTATCTCGCTGCAGACTCTGTCATAAATCATAATCGGGCTAGGGATGTGCGCTAGTTGCGCGCGCGCAAGGCCGATCACCGAAGGTCGATAACGGAATCATCAAGTTACGACGACGTAAACATACTGCATTCATGCATTTAATATTACTATGTTAAAATTTTATTGGTACCTACTTAAATTAAAAAAAATCTAAAAATAAATAAACGTGTTTTTATTTCTATTACCCGTTTATTAATATACAAAACTAGCGACCCGCCCCGGCTTCGCACGGGTGCAATGCTGACACTAAATAAATACACTAAGTACAGAAAAACTATGAACGTTGTATATAAAAACATAGCGGCCCGCTCCGACTTTGCACGGGCATAAAATATATATGCCTATGTCACTCAATGAAAACATGATTAAAATCGATCCAGTATTTTTGATTCATTCATTACTGCCCTTGGCCTGCACGCATTAAATTTGGAGTAAAACAATTCCTCTTTCCCTATACTTACTATGAAGATTTCCTGCTATCTTTGGAATATCTAAATTCATACAATTTTTATTACATTACACATTTTTACTTATTTACTTTTTACATTTTTACCTAGGTATTTATTTTATTTTTACAACAATTAATATATTACAGGATGTCTTTATACACAACGTTCACAGCTTTCTTGTCATTAGACAATACAAACATGTTTTCTCTTGAGGTTACTCTTGAAAGAGCGACATACAGTTGGCCCTCAAGTTGGCCATGTGAAAAACAGTCAACGCTCAAATCTAAGCCTGCAACGTCCGTCCGACCGGTACCGCCCGCCGCAAACGCAAATTTTAAATTTGTAATATCTCCGAAAATATTTGTTTAATTTACATGCTGTAAGGAACTATATTGATCTATATTAATTGAAGGTACTTAATTCGATAAGGATTAATGCCGTATTGCTTAAAATAGCTATCGTAAATAAGCCATTTTTTCACGTAAAAAGTAAACAATAAAAATGGTTAATGTGGGTTATCCCTAAAATATAAACATATACCATCGCGGACTTTTTTGTAGACCTTTTTATGGTGTACAATACTGTAGTACATTAATTTGATCTAACTCGTAGGGTTTAGGCAGCGTTTATGCTAAATTGCTAAATAAGCCCAAAAAAATAGGTTAATTTACGACATCACGTTAGAAACCTCTAAAATTAGCAATGTTGCCTTAGTATATGATGCATATATTATACATATAAACCTTCCTCTTGAATCACTCTATCTATTGAAAAAAACCGCATCAAAATCCGTTGCGTAGTTTTAAAGATTTAAGCGCACATAGGGATATAGGGACAGAAAAGGCGACTTTATTTTATACTATGTAGTGAAGAGCAACTATCGATATCATTCATCGACATCACTCATCGTCTTCAGTAATGCACAAATCAGCAGTGAACTACAAAAGCGAAACACTCGAATGATTTATGGCCGAGTCTGCAGCGAGATAATTTTAGATTATAATTATAGAAGGCGGGCAACCGTCCCGCATTCTGCGCGACCGTCCCGTAATGACACCCTACTACTACTACTGTACAAGTAGAGTAATATTGGGTATTCTTGATCATCGACCAAAAACGAGCAAAAAATCACGTTTGTTGTATGTGAGCCCTCATTAATTTTAATTTTATTCCATTTCTTAGTATTTGTTGCTATAGCGGCAACGGGAATACATCATCTGTGAAAATCTCAAGTATGAATGAATGAATCAATGAATATTCTTTTATTGTACACCACAAAGAAATAAAAGGACATCACAAAAAAAAAAAGATAATAGGTACACAATTTGGCGGCCTTATCGCTAACTAGCGATCTCTTCCAGGCAACCAATGCTGCAAAAGAAAGCTGTTGTAGATTCTAGAGGTAGGAGGAGTATGTACAAGTAGTTACTATCACGGTTCAAGAGATACAGCCTGGTGGTAGACAGGCGGAAGGACGGATGGCGAAGTATCAGTAATAGGGTCCCGTTTTTCTCCTTTGGGTACGGAACCCTAAAAACGAAAAAATCAAGCATATAGCTACAGCTGCTAAAGCTCTAATCATATAACATTGTGATCCGATCGATGGAATGAAAATGGATAATGAAAAATCAAGAAGCGTATAATAAGAATCCGCGGAAGTCGCGTGACCAATTTAGGGATCAATTTCATACATTTTTTGAAATTCGTTCCATTTCCATCCCATCTATCGCAATATATCATATGGCTAGAGCTGCTGGAAGGTAAGCGTAAAAGACATAAAGACATGTTTATATACTCAATTGTTTATTAACACAAGATGTTTTTACAATGGATTTACAAAGCCCAAATCCGCACGTAGTCAACTTGTAGGGAGGCGTCTCTGCCGTTGTTCACGTTGAGATTCCACGTGGGCAGCCATTGGTTTTGAGCGTTCAAGAAATCAGCCGCGGCCTGGAGACAAAAGCGTAAGCAACTAAGAAAAAATATTCGAATTCAAACCGCTAAGGTGTGGAAAACCCTTCCAGGCTCTGCAGTCAGCCAAGTATAATCTGGGTGCCTTTTATGAGAGGAGTCAATAGGCATTTTGTATATGCAAGCGCGCTCCAACCTAGACCTCATCATTGCTTTCCATCTGGCATGATTGTCGTCAAGCGCAAGCCTTTAAATAATCAAAAATAGTTATTTGTTATGCAAGGCCGCAATAGTTATTTGTTATGCAAGGCCGCAAAATGGATTTTTGGGCCGAGTGTCCTGAGCGGCAAAGGATTCTAGGGTTGAACCCTGAGCGCGGCGCATTCAAAAATAGAATCCTGAGCAGAGCGAGGCATTCAAAGATACGAGACCCAAAAAAATTTGCGGCCGTACGTAACACAAAATTTTTCATCTCACCACAGCGAGGAAAATTACTAGAAGATCACTTGGATCGGCATTGCGAGTAGGTTAGATGTTGTCTTTAAACTAACTAACTAAAACTAAAACTAACTAAACTAACTAATAACTTCACTCACTTAATTAAACCCACCTTAGATCTTCACTCATCTTATTACAAAACAGTAATGAATAAAAACAAGATATTATTATAATCATTCATCACGAGAAAAAAAAATTGAGAAACTGTTTTTCTAATTTTTTTTAAGCGTTCATAAATATCAATTTCTAAGAACCAACGATAATATAGAAAATTAAAAAAATAACAATAATTAGATAAACAATAAGTAAATATCATGGATTTAATAAGGTTTCCTTTATTATTCACTAGCTGACCCGGCCACGCGTTGCTGTGGCTAAAGTTTTTGTTATATTAATAAATTAAAATTGCGACTATAATTTGAGATTTAAACTATCCTATCTCTCAAGTTGGACCAAATGACAGATATTCACGAAGTTTGAACTAAATCGGTTCAGTAGTTTAGGAGTCCATCGCGGACAAACATCGTGACACGAGATTTATATATATTAAGATAAAACTAAATAGGAGTTATTATGTTTATTGATATTCTAAGAAAATGGAAAAAAACAAAAAGTAATGTACCTATACAAACTCTAAGGTCGAACTTCGTTACTGACCGTATGCATTATTAAAAAAAAAAACCTGTCAAGTGCGAGTCGGACTCGCGCACTGAGGGTTCCGTACTACAACCGGAGGAATAAAACCATAAAAACCACTTTTCTTATCGAACCGCAAAACTAACTTTGTTTTTAGGGGTTTTATTGTAAATATAAAAAAACTACTTATTAGATCTCGTTCAAACCAATTTTCGGTAGAAGTTTGCATCGTAATGTACATTATATATTTTTTTTTAGTTTTATCATACTCTTATTTTAGAAGTTAAAGGGGGGGGGGGGACACACATTTTACCACTTTGGAAGTGTCTCTCGCGCAAGCTATTCATTTTAGAAAAAAATGATAGCTCTTATAATTTCGGAAAAAAGTGGCTGTGACATACGGACGGACAGACGGACAGACGGACAGACGGACAGACGGACAGACGGACAGACAGACATGACGAATTTATAAGGGTTCCGTTTTTTGCCATTCGGCTACGGAACCCTAAAAAGAAGTCTTCAGCTTTAGACATTATAGACGCAATACGAGATTGCATCATGTTCGAATTTAGAAATGCTTTGCAGCCCTAGAGCGAGAAAGGATTTTCATACTGCTTTCGCGCCCTAGGGAGAAATGAAAATTCTTTTGGGCCCTAGGGAATATAATAGCATTTCCCGCCCGCATTTTGGGCATAAAAGATCTCTTTTCCGAGCGGGTGAGATGAAAAAGGGTTTAGATGCGCGGTTTTCCATCAGGGGGCCGGGGGTTTGATTTCCAGGCACGCGTCTTTGACTTTCGGAGCAACTTAAGTATATCATATTTTATGGGCTTGTGGAAGCCAAAATGTGACTTGCTTAGCGGTGAAGGAACACATTGTGAGAAACCATGATGCATGACAGTAATCCATAACGTTTTCAAATGTGTGCGAAATCTACTAATTCGCAAATGGCCAGTCGTCAAAGATCGTCAAGAATCTTTTTGTTAAAATAAGTAGTTTTAATAACTAAAGTAGATAAAAAATGGGTAGCATACCGTCGGTGAGGTATTCCTCCAGGGTTTGGGTGTGGGGTTTTGTACTCCATCGGGGAAAAATCCATTAGTGCCTCCAACAGCCACATTCATTATCAAGTAGAACTGAAAAATATAAACGATTAGATACTTATCACGATTAGATATAAACGATTAGATCACTTATTGATATTTCTACGCTTTCTACTTTGAAGATATTTATTATATCTAAATAAATGCAGACTAAGATCATTATAACAACTAGTTATACAGCTAAAACTGTCGACTATGTTTTCATATGTACCTTTTGGTCAAATGGAGCCATTCTGCTTCCGTATCGCCAGGGGTTTTGGAAGGGAGTTCGGTCGAAGCCTCCAAATTGCCAGAACCCGCCGTTTGGAGGAGTTACCCGCCCTAACTCTACGTTATCGATGCTGAATCGTAAGAAATCTGTGGAATAATAATACAAAAATTATATTATTATTATCAGTATAATACCTATTTAACTTGGTTTTATAATATTTAATTTTAGATCTAGTATTCACATGTTTACTGATCAAAAAATTGATGCTGCTACTAGGTATTTTTCTTGTGCTGCTAAATTTAACAACATTGCGAAAAATTTCACAAGTTTAAATCCTTACATTAAAGTACTTTTAAGAGGTAAAAAGAAGTGGCACTCTGGGAGTGCGACAGAAGCGAAAACTCAAAAAAAAAAATATATATATATAAAGAGGTGTTGGTTACAGTAACAGTGTGTGGTGTCGGTTACGATAATAGTGTGAGATGTCGGTTACGTTCAGGTCGTGGTTTTTACCAATCACAAAAATGCCCAACGCCCCAAATGAAAAACATCGTGGTAAGTAGGTATCTTCTTCTTCATCTTTAGGAGCGTTCGTTGTTCCATTGTTGGACATAGTCCTCCACAATATGTATAAGCACGCCATTTCTTGCGGTGTTGGTTGTTGTTGTTGGTAGCGGTGTTGACGATTTTTTTTTTATTTAAATTAAGGGACAAACAAACAATCATGCACTACAAAATTGACTTAAATATATAGCTAACTCTAATTACAAACTAATCAGTGCATGACCCACACCGTCGTCCTCAGGTTATCTGTAACATATGGTATGGTGAGGGCAATGCAAATTAATTAATATAAAGAAGTATCTATTTTTAATTTGAGGTTGCGTAGGTATGACCGACCTCTTGAAACCACCCACTCGAGTTGCAAAGATGTCTATATTGCCAAAGTGTTCGTTGTACGTCTGCATCATCCTAAGAGAGGCGACCGCTTGCCTGCATTCGTGCGGCATTTTGTGGTAGCGAAGAGTTGGTGTGTTCGACAGCTACGAATAGGTGGTTCTAAATGGTACACGATAGCAGAGCTTGCGGGTTAAATAACGATATTGCCAAACTTTTGGGAAAATTAAGGACGAGAATACGAAATGGAGTGGTAAGTATATCTACGGCATATTACTCGGAGTCCATTCGAGTTGGTAGTTGTGGAAGTTGCGGTCCCAGCCGGCAGCGTTTCTTCGGATCCAATGCGCGCGGTCCCAAGCGTTCTGGCCGGGGAAGGGACCGAAGTGCAGCGTGGAGCCGGCCTCCTGCGTGCCGATGTGGAGCCCGCCGCTGAACATGTTCCGGTTCCCGCGGGACTCCACCAGGTCGATCTCGCCGGAGGACGGCCATGACCCGTACGCGTTGAAGGCCGGCATGAACCAGATGGCTGTAAGATATGGTATGAAAATGTGTATAGGCCTGCCATCTTATCTTATCTTATAATATACTAGCAAACGCCCGCGGCTTCGCTCACGTTAACTTCTGAGTTATGCTTTACTATGGTGGTTTAATTTCCAAAATTCCTGCATTACACACCATTTTGCCCACAAAATTTTCTCTTGCTTCCTGGTAATAGTCACATATTGATTTTGAAAAATTCGATCGTCACAAAAAAGTTAAATATGGTGGCCATTTTTAGGGTTCCGTACCCAAAGGGTAAAAGCTCTTACTAAGACTCCACCGTCCGTTCGTCCAGCCGTGGTTGCTTGCTACCATGGTAAGACATATAAGTACAAAATTGTGGCCAATTCTTTTAAATTTTTACCAATAATTCCTTTTCTATGCTCGCTGCGATAATCAGATATCAATTTTGAAAACAATCGGCCCAGTAACAAAAAAGTTCAAAATGGCGGCCACTTTTTAAAATGTTGACTACAAATTCTTTCTCTATGCTTGCTGCTATTGTCAAATATCGATTTTCAAAGCAATCGGCCCAGTAACAAAAAAGTTCAAAATGGCAGCCAATTTTTTAAATTTTGACTACAAATTCCTTCTCGATTCTTGGTGAAATAATCAGATGTCGATTTTCAAAGCAATCGACCCATTAACAAAAAATTTCAAAATGGCGGACACTTTTTTTAAATTTTGACCACAAATTCCATCTCTATGCTTGCTGCCATAGTCAAATATCGATTTTCAAATCAATCGGCCCAGTAACAAAAAAGTTCAAAATGGCGGCCACTTTTTTTTAATTTTGACCACAAATTCCTTCTCTATGCTTGCTGCCATAGTCAAATATCGATTTTCAAAGCAATCGGCCCGGTAACAAAAAAGTTCAAAATGGCGGCCACTTTTTTAAATTTTGACCACAAATTCCTTCTCTATGCTTGCTGCCATAGTCAAATATTGATTTTCAAAGCAATCAGCCCAGTAACAAAAAAGTTCAAAATGGCGGCCACTTTTTTAAATTTTGACCACAAACTCCTTCTCTATGCTTGCTGCCATTGTCAAATATCGATTTTCAAAGCAATCGGCCCAGTAACAAAAAAGTTCAAAATGGCAGCCAATTTTTTAAATTTTGACTACAAATTCCTTCTCGATTCTTGGTGAAATAATCAGATGTCGATTTTCAAAGCAATCGACCCATTAACAAAAAATTTCAAAATGGCGGATACTTTTTTTAAATTTTGACCACAAATTCCTTCTCTATGCTTGCTGCCATAGTCAAATATCGATTTTCTAAGCAATCGGCCCAGTAACAAAAAAGTTCCAAATGGCGGCCACTTTTTTTCAATTTTGACCACAAATTCCTTCTCTATGCTTGCTGCCATAGTCAAATATCGATTTTCAAAGCAATCGGCCCGGTAACAAAAAAGTTTAAAATGGCGGCCACTTTTTTAAATTTTCACCACAAATTCCTTCTCTATGCTTGCTGCCATAGTCAAATATTGATTTTCAAAGCAATCAGCCCAGTAACAAAAAAGTTCAAAATGGCGGCCACTTTTTTAAATTTTGACCACAAATTCCTTCTCTATGCTTGCTGCCATAGTCAAATATCGATTTTCAAAGCAATCTGCCCAGTAACAAAAAAGTTCAAAATGGCGGCCACTTTTTTAAATTTTGACCACAAATTCCTTCTCTATGCTTGCTGCCATAGTCAAATATCGATTTTCAAAGCAATCGGCCCAGTAACAAAAAAGTTCAAAATGGCGGCCACTTTTTTAAATTTTGACCACGAATTCCTTCTCTATGCTTGCTGCCATAGTCAAATATCGATTTTCAAAGCAATCGGCCCAGTAACAAAAAAGTTCAAAATGGCGGCCTATTTTTTAAATTTTGGCCACAAACTCTTTCTCTATGCTTGCTGCCACTGTAAAATATCGATTTTCAAAGCAATCGGCCCAGTAACAAAAAAGTTCAAAATGGCGGCCACTTTTTTAAATTTTGACCACAAATTCCTTCTCTATGCTTGCTGCCATAGTCAAATATCGATTTTCAAAGCAATCGGCCCAGTAACAAAAAAGTTCAAAATGGCGGCCACTTTTTTAAATTTTGACCACAAATTCCTTCTCTATGCTTGCTGCCATAGTCAAATATTGATTTTCAAAGCAATCGGCCCAGTAACTAAAAAGTTCAAAATGGCGGCCACTTTTTTAAATATTGACCACAAATTCCTTCTCTATGCTTGCTGCCATAGTCAAATATCGATTTTCAAAGCAATCGGCCCAGTAACAAAAAAGTTCAAAATGGCGGCCTATTTTTTAAATTTTGACCACAAATTCCGTCTCTATGCTTGCTGCCATAGTCAAATATCGATTTTCAAAGCAATCGGCCCAGTAACAAAAAAGTTCAAAATGGAGGCCAAAAAATTCAAAATTTTTCCTCCTCAAAATTTGAATCTCGAAAATCCCTTTCTGAATACGAATTCATGATATACCTAATACCAACCTAGGTACCAAATTTCAGATCTCTACGACTTTTAATTTCGCTGGAATCCCTGGAACATCGCAAAAATTACACTTTTGTATGGAAAAATCCCTTAAAAGTAGGATTTTTATCCCTTCCAATTTGAATTTCTGGAATCCCCGTCTTAGTACGAATTCATGACCTAATGTCAATGTAGGTACCAAATTTCAGATCTCTACGACTTGTAGTTTTTCGGGAATACCTGGAACAACAAAAAAAATTACAATTTTGTATGGAGAAATCCCTTTAATGTACTATTTCTACCCCTTAAACATGGAATTTCTGGAATCCCCGTCTTAGTACGAATTCATGACCTAATATCTACCTAGATACCAAATTTCAGATCTCTACCACTTTTAGTTTTTCTGGAATGCCTGGAACAACGAAAAAAATTACAATTTTGTATGGAGAAATCCCTTTAATGTACTATTTCTACCCCTTAAACATGGAATTTCTGGAATCCCCGTCTTAGTACGAATTCATGACCTAATATCTTCCTAGGTACCAAATTTGAGATCTCTACGACTTTTAGTTTTTCGGGAATTCCTGGAACAACGAAAAAATTTTACTTTTGTATGGGAAATACCCTTAAATGTATGATTTTTACCCCTTAAACATGGAATTTCTGGAATCCCCGTCTTAGTACGAATTCATGACCTAATATCTACCTAGATACCAAATTTCAGATCTCTACGACTTTTAGTTTTTCTGGAATGCCTGGAACAACGAAAAAATTACAATTTTGTATGGAGAAATCTCTTTAATGTACTATTTCTACCCCTTAAACATGGAATTTCTGGAATCCCCGTCTTAGTACGAATTCATGACCTAATATCTTCCTAGGTACCAAATTTAAGATCTCTACGACTTTTAGTTTTTCGGGAATTCCTGGAACAACGAAAAAATTTTACTTTTGTATGGGAAATACCCTTAAATGTATGATTTTTACCCCTTAAACATGGAATTTCTGGAATCCCCGTCTTAGTACGAATTCATGACCTAATATCTACCTAAGTACAAAATTTCAGATCTCTACGACCTATAGTTTTGGCGGAATCCGTGGAACAACCAAAATACCTCATTCTTTTATATATATAGATATAAATCTCGTGTCACAATGTTTGTCCGCGATGGACTCCTAAACTACTGAACACATTTAGTTCAAACTTCGTGAATATCTGTCATTTGGTCCAACTTAAAAGATAGAATAGTTTTATTCCCACGTGGACGAAGTCGCGGGCATCAGCTAGTAGTATATATAGTGTAGGCATGACAAAGGAGCGGAGCTGTATTTGAGTAACTAATCAGATGTCATCATTTCGACATCTCCTCTCCCCTCAGTTTCGGAGATGTCAAAATTACGAAATCTGATTAGTTACTCAAACTCAGCTCCGCTCCGCTACGCGCTTTGGTGGAAACTGAGCCTGAAGGTAAATGGATAGAGTGTATGCGGTTATGAATTGCGGAATCTGACCTACGCGAGCGCAACCACCGCAACAGTTGGTCTATACCACAGATTACTTAGTTAATTATAGATTCTGCTCGTTGTCGATTGTAATTATTTCACAGCGATTTTTCTCAGAGACTGTAAAAGCTTATGATAGAGTACTTGATAGGTAGGTACATACCTATTTTTGGAAAATAGGATCAATATCTCAATGGAGATTTCCTCCCCCGTTACAAATAAAAAAGCAATATGTGCGATAACAGTTCAGTAGTTTTTTCTCATCTCAAAACATTCTAACGCGCCCAAAAAAGTTTTCTCTTAAAAAAATGTATGTATTCACTGAACTGCTAGAAAATTTGTAACGACATCATTACAATTAATATAGGGAGGCTATATAGTCCAGTCAATAAAGGAGTTGTAGAATGCATGAGATGAACCTAAGTGATTTCTTCTGAAACTTGTTCAGGGTACTTAGGAAGTTAACATGCTAAAAGTCCTGACGTCTCGGAGGTGAGCCGGAGTGGGGAGGAGGGGGGGGGGGGGGTAAAGGTACCACTTTTGGGTTTTCACTAATATCTCAGAAACGGTGCGTCATAGAAAAAAAAATCTTGTAATAAATTAAAGCTCATAAAATTATCTAAAACTTTGGTCTTATTTAATTTTGCCGTATTCCTAACCGTTTTCGAGCCACACGCTCCGGAAAAGTTAATACTACAAAAAAAAGTTCATCTCATGCACTCTACACCCCCTTTTAGGTTATTCATTGACTGGACTAATAAGGGAATAAAAAGGGTGGTAAAAAGCTCAATGTTACCTGGCCACAGCCAGTCCCCGGCCGGCATCTTGGCACGCACTTCAACGCGCCCATATTGGAAGCTGAAGGACTGCACGGTTCGCAGGCGGGCGCTCTTCACGGGGTTGATGACGTTGCTGGGAGTGCCTGTACGCTCGCATCCCCACCACTGGGGGTTGGTGCATCTGGAATTTTTATTTTATGCACTACAGCTGAGCTAACCGTCAGGACTGGAAAGCTAGGCCAAAACCCTCCTACACCTGCACTTATAACAGCAGTGGACAGCTGTACGGCGACTCGTGTGACAGGGTTTAAGGTTTCGCCAGCCACATCCTGTGCGAAAGCTAAAACTTAAAGCCAAGTTGTCGCCGTTGACGGAAACGTCATGGTAATGGAGGATATCATTCGTTCAATTATTATATTTGTTTTAGGTGAGCCATCCCCATGATGGGTTGCTAAACCGAAGCATCATCGTCATCGTGTGCAATCTTCCTTAAACTGAAGTTTGGCGGTCACCAATCGAAAAACCTTCCTATACATCACTTTAAATATCGTCCAACCATTTGCGTCTCTGACGCCTTGGAGATCTCTTCTCCGAGCAAATTTTCCTTCAAGTATGATTTTTGGGAAGGGAAAACTAGTCTCCTCTTTGTAGTTGGACAAAGTTTCGAAAGAACACTACTCTTCTGCTCATAATGGTGGACATCAGTTCTCGGTGCTATGCAATATACCCCTGAAACCTGTATACCTACTACTTATTATGTATTCGGTGATCGAATCGTTATAGGCTGGTATCCAGCTGCGGTTGAGGCTTTCCTCTACCAGTCTAGATTTTAGGTTCATTGAGAAATTATTAAATGTTAATTTTAAAACTCCGTGAGTCAGGTCTCTCAGTTGAAATACCACAGCAGCACGACAAAACTCAAAACGGCGTGAAGGCAATGTTCGTTGAACTCAATATTTCACGTAGGTACCTGTCCGCGGGCGCGCCACCCTCGATGTTGAGGCGACCACTCCTAAGAAACGTTGCTCCGAACTGATCAGCAGTCAACGAGGGTCGAATGAATAGAACTCCGTTCTCCACAAACGAGTTGGTGCGGTTGTTGTCGTAGTATTGGAATTCCCAATTCTGAAATATGTTTTTGTGTACACTTAATATAAATGGTCATTACAAAAATGTATTTTGGGTTTTCAGAAGCGGCATCGCATTAGTACCTTTATTTTCAATAATTCACATATTATTAATGTGTACGAAACTTGTTAGCTATCGAAAATATTGAAAGAATAATAAATCCCAACAAAAACATTATCATGTATAATGTTGCCAGACGAGCATATGGCTCACACTGTCAAAAATTTATCAGATCTCATGTAGGGCAAGACTTCTGACTTCATACACCCTTAAATACAAGCTCTAACTTCACAAACTCTACACTTTAGTTACAATAATGTTTTGGCCGTTTGGCTACCGTCACTTGGGCGTAAAGTGAAAAATGTATCCCACCAAAATCATTTTCCTGATTTCAAATTTTGATTTAACAGAACTTACAGGGTACTGAAAAGTGAATAAATTTTTGATTTTACGCCCAATGTAACGGTAGCCAAACGGTCAAGACATTATTGTAACTAAAGTTTAGAGTTTGTGAAGTTAGAGCTTGTATTTAAGGGTGTATGAAGTCAGAAGTCTTGCCCTACATGAGATCTGATAAATTTTTGACAGTGTGAGCCATATGCTCGTCTGGCAACATTATACATGATAATGTTTTTGTTGGGATTTCATTTCTTTTTGTAAGGTTTTTTATTAATTTTTTTTCTTTTTTTTGTGTATTTCTTGCACTTCAGGTGCGCCTCTTTTCACAGCCCACTCTCTAATATGTTTGTATTACGAGTAGATACGTACTTTGCTTAGAAGTATATTCTGAAAATTTAAAAAACTTATAGTGGATTTAAAGTTAGTAGTTTTGGCCTAACGAAAGTGAAACTAATTTAACATTTGTCACGATAAAATGATATTTAAACGTAATGTATAGATCTAAACTTCAATTTCTAACTTCAAATTTTACCTATTAAAACACAAAGTCAGATACAAATGAAAGTTTGGATGTTTGTTACTCAATCACAACACAACCACTGAACTGATTTGGTTAAAATTTAAAATGTAGACTAATTATATCCTGGACTAACACAGACTACTTGCTATCCATTAAAAATCTACGGAAAGTATCGGTGAGATTTGTGTGTTTATTAGTTTTTACCTATTGTTTTATTCATACTTAGTCTTTATTTTCGTTGGGCGCTGAGGCGCTCTTGAAATTCAAATTTGACGCTTGACAACTCATTTTGGTCACAGAGCACTGGACTCTGGTCAATGAACACGCGGAGCTCGGTACGGGAATTCGGGCTTGCCGCGTGTACTATGGTACTGGGCACACTGACGTTGGGGCGCTGTTAAAATCCACATAATTTACGCTTGGCATGCCCGACGGCTAACTGTGGGTACTGGGCACTCATCTCACCCTGGGCACTGGGAACTGAGAGCTGGGCTCGTTGGACGGGGCCTGTATGTAACTTGGGCTTGACGCGTCCGTTTGGGCACTGAGCAGGTATTTATGCGCTAAACGCTCTTCAAAATCAGAGAGATTTGACGCTTGGCACGTTCGACAGCTCAGCTGGGCACTAGGCACTCGGTTCAATGTGGGTTCTTGTCATTGTCCTAATCAGTGCAATGTGGGTTCTTGTCGTTGTCCTAGTCACTCGATATGCAGTGAAACTCGGCTTGTTAAACATGACATGCATGGAACTTGGGCTTGAAACGTGCGATATTACTGGGCACGGGGCACTGGGCACTTGGGCGCTTGGCCACTTGGGCACTGGAATCGCGCTTATAATTACCAAAAAAAAATTACATGTTTTTCCAGATGTATACTAGTAGATATCTAACATGAAATTAAGTTTGTACCTATCTATATACGTATAGGAAACCCCATACGAAATTCCAACCCCCTAATTTGATGGATGTGGGGTGATTTACTAAAAATCCTGAAACACGTATTTAATTGTTTATTACAAAGAGTCCCTATATCAATTATGAGACCTCTAGCATCAATATTTGCCGTAGTTTCATACAAACTTCCATCTCCCCATACGAACTTTCAACCCCCTATTTTGATGGATGTGGGGTGATTTACTAAAAATCCTGAAACAAGTATTTATTTTTTTATTACGAAGAGTCCCTTTATCAATTTTGAGACCTCTAGCATCAATATTTGCCGTAGTTTCATACAAACTTCCATCCCCCCATACAAACTTCCAACCCCCTAATTTGATGGATGTGGGGTGATTTACTAAAAATCCTGAAACACGTATATAATTGTTTATTACAAAGAGTCCCTATATCAATTTTGAGACCTCTAGCATCAATATTTGCCGTAGTTTCATACAAACTTCCATCCCCCCATACGAACTTCCAACCCCCTAATTTGATGGATGTGGGGTGATTTACTAAAAATCCTGAAACACGTATTTAATTGTTTATTACGAAGAGTCCCTACATCAATTTTGAGACCTCTAGCATCAATATTTGCCGTAGTTTCATACAAACTTCCATCCCCTATTTTAAGGGGTTGGGGGGTTAAATTTCCAACTTTTGGAATTTTTTTGTTGGTTGTGTACTAATTCTAGCTTACATACCAAATTTCAGCTTTCCAGGACTTCAGGAAGTACCTAGGAATTTTGATGATCATCAGTGAGTCAGTCAGTCAGTCAGTCAGTCAGTGACGAAATCTGGGTTTTTCAGATGTCAATAAAATCTAAAGTATAAGACCTGTGATATTGAAACTTTATACGTTTAATAAGTTCACCGGCGACATCATTTCCCGAGAATTTTGATTATCTGGAATAATTCTGGCCTAAGTTAGCCTAAGTTATAAGGGTTTAAAAATACGGCGAAACACTTCGAGAAAAGATAGGTAGTGCCCTCGCGCTTCGCTTGACTCGTCTGGCGGGGACACTACCGTGTCCCCAGATGTGCTTCTTCAAAAAATAAGCAGATCGGGAGCGGCAAAAGGGTAAGCGACGTATGTAGATGGGTGACCACTGACCGACTAAAAATAATTCGAATTTTGCGTTTTAATGTTCGTGGTGTCTCGAAGAGGACGAAATACCATATTTTGTCTCGGGAATTAAATCGAATAAAATAAACGGTCTACTTGGAATTATTACGTTTGCCCGTTAGCCTACTTTGAAGATTTTAAAATCTAAGGAGACTTTTTGAAATTGACTCTCTTACGAAGTGAGGCCTACTTGTAGAGCACTTTAAAGTGGGTAACTTGTTTAAATAAATAAACTTACACCGCCACCAGCCAAAGTGAGCTCATGCTGCCACTTCTCCAGGTCGAACGTGTTGAACTCATCGGAGAATATCAATTCCCCGCCACACACGCGCGCCGGGGCGTGCGTGCCGCTCACCGTGGTGACGGTGGCCCTGCAGGCTTCGGCCGAGGCCAGCGCCGCCGCGCACAGGCCGAACAGCAGCGACCACATGACGCTGCAATTATACCTACAGTGTTAACGGCGTAGAAGCAGTATTTAAGCGATTTTGAATGAAGTTGTATTTAAAAACTATAGAGACAATTACTTTAAAATTTACACGTCATGTATTTTGGGTCTTTAATCTAAAATCGCTAAGAAGCAGAAACACGATTGGATAAAATTTTCTCGATAGAAAGTTCTCCCAAAAGTTGCTCCAAAATCTCAGTTTTTCTAGTTTTTATCGGAATTTACATTGGATGTAATTGTAATTTTTGTTTTAGAGTATCGGTAATAATAATATCTAAAAACGCTTAGAAACAGATTTTTGCTAACTAGCTTAGTTTTTGAGTAATTAGGTAAAAGGTCGTTTTTCTGTTATGTTCTTCCGCGACGCTGCATGTCGCACCTACCAACGTATCCGTGAGAGTGACAAAGACAAAAATAAATTCAATAAATCCCCTTAAAAGCACTCTCGACCTTCCTTTCATTAGAACCTACAACTTTTGTCCTACAATTTTTCGAAATTCAGAGATCTCGAATTATTTTATTTGAATGAAACTAAATATCATTCAAATAAAATAATTCGAGATCTCTAATGTGACACTATCCTGTACAAAATACATACGAGCGCGAGGTTAGTGCCCTTTCACTGCTAGACAGGGTCCCGGAATACCATAATACTACCTTAGGCGGTAAGAGCTATAGGATAACGCACTGCACGTACATTACAAAGAATAAAAGTTGTTAGTTTGAATAATAGGAACTATGGTTCGAGAGTTTTCTGGTATTTAGAAAATGTTCAACTTTGTAAGTAGGATTGTGAATTTAGTTATGATATCTGTTATTGGGTCTAGTATAGGGTCAAGTTTGACCTGCTGTTTCCCCGCATAGGTACCATACGTGTATTATATTTTACAAACTCCGCAGGAACCGGCAAATGTCGACATAAAAGTTCATCCCAGTAGCCTATAATTACGTTAATCCAGGGTATATTCTGCCGGGGGGCTCCGCCAAGCAACCTCCACGAGTAGTGTTGCCCAAATGCAAGAACAAGACGAGACTCAGCCAGTCTTGGTCTTGGTCTTGCGCCAGTACATGTGGTCTTGGTCTTGGTCTTGGTCTTGCACTCCCAGTCTTGGTCTTGGTCTTGTTCTTGCAGCAAGAGTCTCGCAAGTCTCGCAATAACCTATTAGCCTATTGCTGGTCCCGAACTCGTACACTCTCCGAAACGACACTCAGTCTTAATTCTCTTAATAGCCACAACGACCTCCTATAGTAGTATTATTATCTCGCTGCAGACTCGGTCATAAATCATTCGAGTGTTTCGCTTTTGTTCTTTGCTCTTTCTGCAGTAATGCACAACTCAACAAAGAACAACAAAAGCGAAACACTTGAATGATTTATGACCGAGTTTGCAGCGAGTTAATAACACTACTATAGCGCAGTGACGCGCGCCCGGATTGAAATGGGAGGTCATGGGTTCGATTCCCGCCACGGGCCACTTTGGAATTAATTATTTCTTATTTGGCTCAGGTCTAGTCTGGTGGGAGGCTTCGGCCGTGGCTAGTCACCACCCTACCAGCAAAGACGCACCGCCAAGCGATTTAGCGTTCCGGTGTGATGCTGTATAGAAACCGTTAGGGGATGCTTACCTCTTCCAAGGTAGTACGATAACATCTGCGGCTGCATCGTCACTTACCATCGGATGAGATCACAGTCAAGTACTTACTTGTAGTGTGTAAAAAAAACGGAGGTCGGCCCGCGAAATTCAAATTTTATTTTGTTTTTTTGTCGCAGAGGGTGCGATTTCACGTTAACTGCAAGACGCAAGAGTCTTGCAGGCTTAGTCTTGTTCTTGCTCAAATCTTGCACTGCCAGTCTTGTTCTTGGTCTTGCTAAAATTAGGCAGTCTTGGTCTTGGTCTTGGTCTTGCAAAAATGCAAGAACAAGACCAAGACTGCAAGACCAAGACTGATTTTGGGCAACACTATCCACGAGTGCCCGAGTGCTACGGTGCCTCTCTGTAGCGCACGGGCCGGTGCTCCCTGGTAACGTCGGTTGATAACCGACGGCGAATAGCTTGGCCCGGCGGATAGGTGACGTTTCTTCGCGTGTCCCTCTGAGTCCCAGCAGAGGGCACAGTGTCGAAACGTCTACACCAACCCCGGAGGAGGAAGAAAACCTCATTAAAAAATTACAGGCGGGGGCGGAAACGCCCACAAGTCCCTTCGGGGCACTACGAGGAAGACAACCTCGTAAAAAAATCACCGAAGTGGGCGGGAACGCTCGTCGAGAGGGATATTTACGGCGGCACATCCCTCTCGCAGGAGACGCGCCGGTTGCTGGGGTGCGAACACCTTCCTTCGGCGACCGGTGCCGGCCTGCGGGTGACGTACGTAAGGGGTTCTGGCGTCCGTCACCCGAATTCCACCGACAGGCCGAGGTGGTGCTCCCAGAAGGGTCGGCAGCGGCCAGGCTGCCGGCAGCAGCGGCGGGACCTGCCGCTTCGGTGGCGGGTCGAGGCCTGGCGGGAGCGCGGTGAATACGCAAGTGAATCCCGTACTCCCGCCAACGAGGTCCGTCGTGGCAAAGCACAGGTTTTAGTGGGTGCAAGCCCCACATAACTCCTCCGTGTCCCCTGACGGAGGGGTATGCGTCAGGCATTTCCTGTGGGTAAAAAAAAAAAAAAAAAAAAAAAAGGGTATATTCTGCCCCCATTCCGAATCTCATCTTAATTCACTAGTATCTACTTATGTATGAAGAAATAACAAATATACACACACCCACTTTTAAGAACTAAGTCATTGAAGAAAATGGACGATTCTAAAAGAATATCCACCACGGTAGGAGGGGATTTATTGAATTTATTTTTGTCATTCTCACTCTCACGGAGATATTGTAGGTGCGACATGCAGCGTCGCGGAAAAATATAGCAGAAAAACTACGTTTTACCTAATTACCCAAAAACTAAGCTGGTTATCAAAAATCTGTTCTAAGCGTTTTAGGATATTATTATTACCGATACATTAAAACAAAAATTACAATTACATCCATTGTAGTTTCCGATAAAATATAGAAAAGCTGAGATTTTGGAGCAACTTTTGGGAGAAATTTCTATCGACAAAATTTTATCCAATCGTGTTTCTGCTTCTAAGCGATTTTAGATTAAAGACCCAAAATACATGACGTGTAAATTTGAAAGTAATTGTCTTTATAGTTTTTGCATAAAACTTCATTCAAAATCGCTTAAATACTGCTTCTAGGCCGTTAAATGACTTCTGAATTAAATTCACCATAGAGAAGAGTTAAAATCAAACTTACCAATTTGTGTAAAATTACGTAATGTGAAAAACTCTAGAATGTCCTTAATATTTATACTTCCCTACTTTGTAGATAAATTAGTAATTAACTTACGTTTTGCTTGATAAATGGATGATGACCATGTATCGTAGCGATCGGTGATTGGTATCGCGTAAGATGCTTCAATGCCGATTGCCGCCCAATGTGTAAGGAACCACCAAATTAATTAACTGTAACTGGCAGTTATATAGTTTATTTTGGTGAGAGAGAGGATAAAGAATAAAACTTTTTTAGGGTTCCGTAACTAAGAAAAAATCAAATCGTTCGGACGGAACGTTCAACGGAATCGTTACAAGATCACTTTGTTGTCCGTCTGTCTTTCTGTCTGTCACGACCCTTATATCGTAACTGTGCACGACAACTTAAGGACTTCCCCTTAAGGAGACACGAAGATATTCGCCTTAAATGTGCGGGCCGGCAACACGTGCACTTGAAACAATGGCTAACCAATCAGCGCATTTCATCATCATCATCATCTCAGCCTGCGGACGTCCACTGTTGAACATAGGCCTTCCCAAGCGCGCGCCACCACACTCTGTCCTCCGCCTTCCTCAACCAGCCGCTTCCCGCCACCCGCTTTATATCGTCGGTCCAGCGGGCTGGAGGTCGCCCCACACTACGCTTACTCGTACGCGGTCTCCACTCCAGGACTTTTCGGCTCCAACGGCCATCGCCCCTGCGACAAGCATGACCTGCCCATTGCCACTTCAGCTTGCTAATGGTTTTGGCTATGTCGGTGACTTTGGTTCTCCTGCGGATCTCCTCATTTCTGATTCTATCACGCAGGGAAACCCCTAACATAGCCCTCTCCATAGCACGCTGAGCGACCTTGAATTTGTGGATCAGGCCGCTTGTTAGTGTCCACGTTTCAGCGCCATAGGTGGGGACCGGCAGGACGCACTGCATCCTGATCAGCGCATTTGTTAATAGGAAAATTCTAGAAACACGCCTCTTTAACACCCTTTTTGCTAACAAAAAATTGTGCAAAGAATAGAATGACCATTTGGGTGGAGTATATTTTTAATGTACATCTATTGTTTTGAAAACGTCTTGACCCTTTTTTTGTGGCACTAGAAAGATTTATGTTTTTTGCATAACCCAAATGCACCAATCGCGTACTTTTTAGAAAACTCTAATGGCGTAAAGTTTTGTATAAAAGGCCGGAGAATCAGGAAAATGCCGATAACACGGTCTCAAGCTGACCTTGTGGAAAATGATGTTCCGGTTATTGAGAGCCACTCCGGCGGTGTGAGAAGTACTGCTTCAAGACCTACCGCCACCAGCAGCGTGAGGGGTGCGCTCAGCGCCTCAAGACCGGCTGCTACTCAAGACAGCGGTGTGAGGGACTCCGTCTCAAGACCTACTGCTGCAACAAGCCGCGACGCGATAGCGGCCACTTCCGAAGGTACGCGCTGTACTACGACATGCGGGACAACTAAGTCTGCGGAAAATACTACGGCAAGTACGACGCCTTCTAACGTCACGGCTAAGCCATCAGGGGACTCCGGGCAGACGCGGGTTTCGA
This sequence comes from Coenonympha arcania, assembly GCA_036785405.1. NCBI lineage: Eukaryota > Metazoa > Arthropoda > Insecta > Lepidoptera > Nymphalidae > Coenonympha > Coenonympha arcania. Next base: position 8,579,904 of record CM072061.1, read on the forward strand.
ATCCCGCTGTGAGCGAAAAATTTTGATTCGTATTTAAATTTATAGGAATTATTTCCTCAGTGTGGAAAACACTAATCAAAAAGATAATTAGATTTCCACAATATTGTGGCATATAAGCGGAATAGACTGATGAAATACTTTTTTCCCGTATGAAGAAAGTTTATGTAAAATGTTCAGACGGGCTCGTCGTTAGGTATTGAGGTAAATGTTAGTATTCTATATAGAGAAAACTTAACTGACGTTGTAGGTACTCAGAGGCTTTCTTGACGTATGTATTTAAGACGCTGTATAAGAAAACTGCGTGGTACTTTCCGTATCTGCCCACGTCTTTTTCTGAGCTGAAAATGTAAATATACCAATATTTGAAAACGGTAAAGGTTAAATCGTTTTAATAATTATTGAAATACTTGAACGATATTTTGAGCCCCGATTCAGAATCCAACTGATTTGCTTACGAGTTCACACTGAGCTTGCAACCATGACCGAGTAACGGATATTTTTATCGACATTGAACTAACGCGGCGTCACTGATAAATAATAATAATTTTCTTAAGGTTCGCAATAAAACAAAACATTACGAATATCTTGGTCTGATGTTAAGAAACAAACATAGATAAGTGGGTTCTACTGATTAATATCCATATTCTAAGTTTTTAATGGTATACGTATTTAAGGTACGTAACTCACTAACGGCTTCTATAGATATTTCAATCGACGATGGCGCGCGCCACTTTGTTAAACTCCATACTTATCGAATTAAAAAAAAACAATTTTGACAGAGTAGGGCTTGACGTCGTGAATTGAAATAGCATAACATAGCACCACGTCAGAACGTTAAATCACTTGGCAATGCGTCATCATCACTTGGCAATGCGTCATCAAAAACGGATCAAAAACGGTCGTGTTATATTCTAATACGACACTTTTGACGACACATTTGATACAGAGGACCCGGCAACCAGCGCAAAGCAATTACGCCAGTTTACTGGTGTAAAAATGTTTGTTTTGGCACCAACTACGTCACTAGTATGCGCCGACCACAGTGATATTTAGAACCGAGGTCCACGCCACAGATTAATTTACTTGCTATAAGTCCGCACGCGCGTTTCCACAGGGACGATTTCCACCATATTGTGGCATATTAGCGGAATAGACTGATGAAATACTTTTTTCCTGTATGAAGAAGGTTTATGTATAATGTTCAGACGGGTTCATCGTTAGGTTCATATCGGTGAGTGTTAGTCATATTGCAGCTTGAGTAGCAGGTCACGTAGCGTGCGGCGTCTCATCGAAAAATGGCTGCATCCACTCACCATCGTAACTGTAAAAAAATTATTCATTAACATGCAGCAAGATTCATTTATGGACCAGAAAGACATACTGACAGTTGTTACACAGAATCGCATCAGTAAGCTAAATCACTATGCAATCTGTCTTTTTCGATAGAATTTAATAGAGCAGACCTGAACCAATATGCAATGTTTAAAATTCCAACGGCTTATAAAATAGTAGGCCCGTGGTAGGAATCAAACCCAGCATATCACACTCAAATCCGAGCATAAACCAACTGCACCGAGGTTCCGGAATAAGCAGTTTACTATCCACTCTAATATATTATGTCCGTGAGCGTGACTAAGCAACAAACATACAAACTTTCATCTTTAAAAATATGTTTGCATTACAATTACACACCATGTACATAGTATTATAGTTGCTGTCCTGATATTGATCTAAGGCAGTGTCTTGATATTTGAATTTACGAGTATAATTTACACGTAGGTACATTTATTTGCAAACCGCAAACGTAACTTTTATTTTGGCACTTTATTGTTATTATAAAAAAATGTATATGTACTAGTAAGAGAATTGATTTGACTTTTCCTGTAAAATATATGCTGCATAAACGGCAATGCGGGTAGTCACGGGTAATTACGCGTTGCTCTCAATACAGTTAAGCATAATTTAAATTCACACGTGGTCCTTTTTAATTGAATTGCAAGTACACTAGACGAACGTACGAACAAAATAATGTAATTTGAATATTGGATAGAAGCAGGCGTTACTTTGCGGAAGTTCATGATTAAAGCTAAAGTTACATTACGAAATTAGTGGCGTGAAATTACTTTCACGAGACTAGTTTCATCAACAATTTCACGTGTAAACATCAAGTTTTACTGTTCATGTATTAATTTCATAACACTGATTTAGTTTTGTGCTGTGCGCATTTATTTGGTAAAACTAATGTCATGCAACTAATTTCAACGCGAAACTGCGATGAAACTAGTGTCGCGAAAGCGTTTGCGTAGAGAGGACGTGCGGGTGCGAGCGGCGCGGCTTTAGATCGCATCCAAAATGATGAATATTTTACCCAATAAGGGTTTCATTCATTCGAAAATAGTTTTTAGGTATAGCTTTCAGGATCTTTATCTGTTAATTCAGAGATTAACTGCGTTGCACCTAGATGATTACTTGATATCCACTCTCGAATCCACCATCGTCTTTTCCTTCGAGAAAGCCTTTTCTTTATTTCGTACAAAATCATATTATGTTTCACAACATTATGCATTGCGGAAACAAGCTTTGATGCCGATGGTGCCATGGTTACTGTGTTACTGAAAGTTTCATGACACTATTATTTTAACGAAATAAGTTTCACAAGTCCTACAACTATATTCACGAAATTAAATTTATCATGCATGCCACTAATTTCCTAATGTAAATTCTGCTCAAGAAAAGAAAAAATTATTTGCTATAATCCGCCAACAGAGAAAAATTCTGTATGGTCAAACATGCAGGTACAAGCTAAGCACCGCTTACCCTCCCACCAAAGCAAGAAAGCCAAGTTACCCAGCAAGCAATGGCACCACCACCACTTACATGCACCACCACACTAAACTTTTATACAACTTTCGACGCACGTTTCGCCCCGAAACCGGAGCATCATCAGGAGATTTCGACTAGAGTAGTCGAGTAAAAACGAACGCGGCAGAAGACATGTCACATCGCGTTATTAAGATAGACTAACTCAGTGCTACCATCATTTTACAACAAATTATTCTAATTTAGATTAAATTCTTAATGACAATACGGTTTTGCCCCGACATACTCGGTTATTCTTATTGACCGTAACTATTTCAGATTTTTTGAACGACAAACTTTGGAGATAAGGGGGACGGGGGGTTGGAGAAACGGTATTTTCTTGACAGTTTGCCCAATAAATCAAAAACTATCAAACTTAAGTTTAAAATAAGTTTAAAAAAATAGAACAGTCCCGCGTGGATTAAAAATTTAAATTTAAATTAGAGCGAATGGCTATAATTTATAGTAAACTAGCTAATACCCGCGGCTTCGCCCGCGGCGTATAAGGAAATGATAAATATTGAAAAAATAAACTGCGCTGGATTAAACACGACGTTTAAGACCCTGGCAATTTATAAGTACCATTTAATATGGCAAGCAACCTGTGAACGCAAAATAAGGAGTAGTCTTTTACAGATACAGAATACTTGCTAATAATCTGTCGCAAAATATGAGAATTTTATGACCCCTTTACAATTATTTCCTCGCAAATATTAAAATACGGAGAAACGTATTACGTCAAATAGATAAAAGTATTAAGTTGGGGTCAAAATAAAAATATAATATTAGTAGTTATAAATACCATGAATTCAGACTACACACGCACAGGAAAAAAAACAAAAAGAATATTGTCTATGGGCAAAAGGATTGCTTAATTCCGTTTGTCTATGATCAACTGATGCACTCTGTGAAAATAAAAATGAAACTTTGTTGAAAAATTATATTTATATTTCAGAGTTAATAATTTAAAAAGTTACATCCTAACTAGAATTAATAGTGTTTACGCTACAAAATAGTTATTTAATACAAACATTTTGTACTAAAAACTTTTTGATTCATCATGGATTCTTCATGGAGAACATACTCTATGATGCAGAAGGAAAACAAAAAGTACTAGTGCGTTAAAAAAGAACTTTGCGCACGTTAAACATACATGGAAAAGTCCACTACCTATTTGAGCAAATGCAAGCAAATGTAATAAAAACCTTTTATCTACGCTCATTGCTTAAAGTTCGAATTATAAAATCGAAATGTGTCAAATAATTACCTACTTTATTCACAGACTTCTATAATTATTAAAAAGTTATTCATAATAACATCGCTCTACTATGGAAATATTTAAAGAAAGTTGTATAATATCCATAACGATACACGGCTCTGGACTCCTGTATTTGTATCTGGGGTTTTGAAGGAATTGATTACAGTACCGCTATCGGCAATACAACGGTTAACGGTTACAATTATTATCTGGGGTAGGTAATATTTTTTATGTAATATTATATTTTTTTAAGTGAATCCACAGACAACATATAGTTGGTAGTCATTGCCGAGAGTATAGATGGGCCATGATTGACTATAGACAACAACACAATGTCTAACGTTCCGCGTAACGTTCCACCTGGGCCTGTGATTATGATTATGATTACGATTACGATTACGACTACGATTACGATAACGATTACGATTATGACGTTATCTCGTAAATCTATCGTCCGTAAACCGACTTTACAGACAACTATTTTTTTTTGTTACTTAGTAAAAACTTTGCGCTGAAAAATGTCTAGTAGTGAAACCTACTAAAGAAAATTTCACTCCACCTGACATCTTAGTAGTTGCAATGATTTACGACAAAAGTTAGCAAGATTTTATGATTTGGATTTATGATAATAATATGAGCGTAGATAAAGTAGTGTATGAAACTCTACATAATTAGGTATTAAAACACTCGTGTGATACTATTAAAAAACTCGCCTGCGGCTCGTTTTTTAAACTCACCCTCGTATTTTAATACCCCCCATTATGTAACCGTTACATAAACTACTATTAGACCTCTTCAAGATTAGAATGACTATTTCAGTGGGCTAATTCTGTATCGTTCAGTTTGTTAGTTGCTAACACTGGGTTGATAACAAACAAAATGGAGGCAAAAAATCTATCTTTACATTCTTTTTGTTCTAGTTCCCAACCTGGGTTTGTATGGTATCACGTCAACATACCATGCTATTGCAAATTTCTGCGAAAAGAATATAAAAAGAGGATTTTTGCCTCTGTTTTCTTATTTAATATCCCAGTCAGTGTTGCTAACTTACAAACTGAACGATACTGGATACAGAATCAGCCCACAGTACCTACAGGGTTCTTACCTATATTACCATAGATTATAATCTTAAAATCTATGCCTATTACTTAGTTCTAGGTTGACTATTACAATAGCGAATCGTGACTTATAAATATCTAAACAAAATAATGTTCAAGAAACTTGAATTTCCCGCGGCTCCGCTGGCGTGAATTTTGGGTTTTCACTCATTTCACAGGTACCTGGACTTTTACTTCATCTCGCAAAAAACTACTGAACCGATTTGGCCTAAGTGTAGCGTGAAGATAGATTATTAACAAATACGCTTTTTAAGAAATTTATGGTTTCTGCGGGATTTGTGAAAAATCTGAAGAAGGTCGCGGGTTCGATTCCCGCCACATCCCTCTAGAATAATATAATTTATAAATTGGTTCAGATCTTGAGGGCTACTGCCTAAAACGCTAATCTTAAACAAATTCTGCCCGCTGATTGGCTAAATCCGCTCTTTACATTTTTTCCAGCCAATCAGCGGGCACAATTTGTTTATTATTACGCTAGCGATGAGTACGTTTTCTGTACACAATCACCTAGCTCGTCTGGTGAGAGGCTTCGGCCGTGGCTAGTTACAGTCCTTCCAGCGAAGACGCAACCAGGATTTAGCGATCCGGCGCGATGCTGTGTAGAAACTAGATATGCAACGAATATTTGGCAAATATTCGGTACTCAGCCTATTCGGCCAAGGATCTGTCGAACGGTTTAGCTTTAGATAAACGCTTTCAAATAAAGTTCTAGGTATCTACTGACCCAAAGCCAATGGTGTCACCGCCACATGCACCCGGCACCGCACTAAAACATTTGGGTACTTATTCGCATAAAGTGTAAAGATAAATATAAAGTTAAATTTATTGGTAATCAAACAATGTGGGTAACTTAAATAACATTTTGAAGCCTTTACGTCTAAATATAGCTAATGAACTTAATAGAATTACAACAAAATATTATTGTGCACCTGTTTTCCGAACTAGTTAAAACTGTGTCTCGGAAAACAGGGCTTCCAACTCGGGGACAAGCAATACAAGAAAAGGCGCGTGCGTGTAGGCTTAATTTAGCAAGAAAATGTGTGAGTGTGTGTGTATGTGTGTGTGTGTGTGTGTGTGTGTGTGTGTGTGTGTGTGTGTGTGTGTGTGTGTGTGTGTGTGTGTGTGTGTGTGTGTGTGTGTGTGTGTGTGTGTGTGTGTGTGTGTGTGTGTGTGTAATGTAAGTAATCATGATTAGACTAGAATCTCCAAAAGTCCTTCAGAAGCCAAGTAAGTTTGTTTAAGAAGCCAATTCCTAAGGGTAACTTTATATTTATGATGATTTAAAGAGTGGAGTGAAAGAATTTTGTTTAACTTAATATAGAGATAAGGTCCAAGGAAGACAAAAAACCTACGACTAAAGGCTGTATTTAGTTTTGTATAGCTAGCAAGCTGAGGTCTACGACTCGTGCAATCACGAGTGAAATTCGTCAGAGAGTGTTGTTTAAGAGCAGTAGTCAAAATAAATAATTGCCGTACAGTTAGGACCTCACAATACTCGTAAAGCATATTTGTGGGATACAATCGGGGTTTAAAACAGCACACCTTCAGAACAGATCTTTGTGCGCGTTCAATTTGAATAAGATGGGTCTTTGCAGCGCCTCCCCACACGGTTATACAATAGCTAATGATAGATTGGCATAGTGCTAGGTAGACCATTTTCAAAATTTCAGGTTCAGCTGAATGTCGAAGTTGTTTGAATATATAGATAAGTTTCCGTACTCTATTTGTTAGATGTTCAATGTACAATTTAAAAGTTAAATTACAGTCAATCACTATGCCAAGATATTTTATAAAAGAGACATTTTCAATATATACTAGATTACTGTCAGGTGTGTGGCTGTACTGAGTTTGCGAGGCAACCAGCTTAGGTAAAGAGTTACTAGGTGGAAGTGAAGAATTACGTAGGGAAAAATTTATACATTTAGTTTTAGATATATTTAATGTTAATAGATTGTTGTTAAGCCATGCTCTAACATTGTCAAAGCCTTTTTGGGCAAGTTGATACGTATCAGACCAGGTGTTAGAACAAAAGACCAAAACTGTATCGTCAGCATAGGAGAATATTTTACCTTGATCAAGATGCATGTTACACAAATCATTCACATAGACCAGAAATAAGCTCGGGCCAAGAATACTGCCTTGAGGCACCCCATGAGTGATTGGTAATTCTGAGCTTATGTAGGAATCTATCTTTACATATTGGGTTCTATCTGTCAGGTAGCTCTGAAAGAGTGCAAGCTGGTTACCTCGAATTCCAAGAGACTGAAGCTTAGAAATTAATATAGGTACGGAGACCGTGTCGAATGCCTTGGCCAGATCTAGAAATAAACCAACACACTTTTGTCCTTTATCAAGATTATGCACTATGTGGTCAACGAGGCTGTGGACAGCATCCGCAGTAGACCGTTTCTTACGAAAACCAAATTGGTTAATTGATAAAAGGTTACGTGACTCTAGATAGGAAACAAGCCTGAAATTAATGATTTTCTCTAGAATTTTAGACATCGCTGGCAAGATCGAGATAGGCCTATAATTTTCGACACGGTCTCTGTCGCCAGACTTATAAATGGGATGCAAACGCGCTTTTTTAAACAGGTCAGGAAAAATACCTTTTTTAATACTGAGATTGCAAATATATGTGAGTGGAGGAACAATGACACTTTTATACTTTTTTAATAATCTAGACGAAATACCATCCCAACCGGCTGCACTGTCATATTTAAGAGAATCGATCAAGCGCTCAACTTCTGAGTCATCAGTCTCTAGCAAAACAAAAGATTCCCTGTGAGACATGGGTAATGGAGGAGTTAGAGGATTTATACTTATTCTATCGGCAAGTTGTCTTTCTATATTGGCAAAGTAGGTATTGATTTCATTTATGCAGACTTGTTTATTACTATTTGTGAGCAAAAGATCTCGCGCAGAGGACTGAGTTTTTGATATATTCGTTACGGACTGAACAACATTCCACAATAATTTAGGATTTTTACCAGCTTTAATAAATTCTTTTTTCTCAAAATCTCTTTTAACTTTACGTAGTAAGTTTGAGCAGTAATTACGATACCTTTTGTACGAAACCTGAAGTACTTCATTTAAAGGATCCTTTTTGAGCTTTAGATGTAACTTATCTCTATGGCGTATGCATTTCAGCAGTCCTGGTGTTATCCAGGGTTTGACAGGCCTACGTCTACGAGATAGGGGTACTTTAATGGTGTTTACTGACAAGGCATGTAAAATAGGGTCAATTAAATTTTTAGTTGCAGTGTTGGGGTCAAGGGTTGAGTAAACAGAATCAAAATTTATGTTAAGAATGTCATTAGTAAGCTGAACTTCATCGGTTTTAGTGGTAAAGATTTTATTTTGTTGACAATAATTTATCTTAGACATAGATACCAGCACTGCATAGTGATATGTAAGCGTGGATTCTAAAACCAAGATTTTCGGTAATACTACAGTCTTTAAGTTTGCATGGTCAAGACACGTGGAGCCATGAGTTGGCATTACATGCCCCGGGAAGAGACCATGGTGAGCAAGAAGATCTAAATAGTCAAGTCAGTGGTTGGCTTGATTGTTATTGGCAATATCGATGTTTATATCCCCAACAAAAACAATGTTATTATAAGATTTATAATCCGAGAGGACTCGATCCATCGACTGAATAAACTTTGATGGATCATTAAATGCGTAGGGCCTGTAAATAGAAATAATCACAAGATCGGAGCCAACAGTAGTTACTAGACAATTTGCATCGGCAACTACGGGCTCAATGGTTTTGGCATTGGAAAGGTTATCTTTAATATATACAACTAAACCATCATTTTGATTATAATTTCGACTCGTTTGGTGATAGTAGTAGCCGTTCAAAGTGGGGATAACGGGATTACAGGAAAGCCAGCATTCCGATAAAACAATAATATCGCAAGTTGTATGAATTCTTTCAAGTAAAGTCAGAAGTCCACTAAAGTTAGCTTTCAGACTACGAATATTTTGTGTTAAAATTGAAAGGCCTGTCTTTTGTCTAGGTAGTAAATTAAAGCATTCGTCGGGATTACATGTTATTGCGTCACAAAAAGATACTTTGTCCAGGTTAGACAGAACATCGTTTACCGCTGCGAATGTTTTGAAAGATTATTGCTTTTAAGTGGCAGGCAAAGGTGCGTTTATAAAACATACTTATATAAACAAAGATATGCATAAGCTATTCGACTCTTATTTCGTTTATCACATAAATTATTACGTTTGTAACGATAAGGGGGTAATATTATTAAATTAACTGTCTGCAAGTATAAAAACGGCGAGAGATTTGCGTGTAATATAAACTTGGATGACTGATAGATTCTAGTGCGTTTATTGTTTTGTGTAAGTGTTATTATATAGTGAGTTAAGAATGAAAAAATAGTAATTATCATGTAGATTGTAGTGTTAAAAAGGTAAATTGAGGGTAGTAATAATATCAGTTTAACGAGTGTACTTAGGTACGAGATACACTGAGAGAAATATGCTGATAAGCAAAAAATTACAACGGGATATTCTAAACCTATTAGTCACTTATTTTTAGAGAAACCAAGTCTGACTCGCTTCTTATCTCAATGCGAGCGCTGCCTTCTGCCTTCCTCAGATAGATTCGGCCTTGATTTTCCAGCAATATTTGTATTCAAGTGATTTTTGCGTCTCGCGTGCCATAGCAAATAATTTCCTGTCCTTATTTGTTAGACTCTCCGCTATATAAACAGGCATATTAGGGCCAGGTAAGCCGAGAGTAGTCGTCGTCAGTTTACTGTTCGGGTTACATTTGTTGTATTCTTTTGCCGCGCGTAATATTTTATTTCTAGACACAACAGTTGTCAACTCCGTGACAATGGTAGAACTACCGGATTTAGTTTTGATACTGTAGACATCTTTTATTTCGCCCGACTGGATGTCCACGCCTAAAACCGCGCATGTCTTTTGAATTAAGTTTGTGAGGTCTTGTTGTGTCTCGCGCTTTACGCTCTGGTGCGGTACTTTCTGATCTCAACAACTGTGAACTTCGATCTTTTTTGCAAGTCTTCGATTTTGAGCTCCAAGGAGGCTATATGACTGCGTCTTTCTTTGCGCTCATTCTCAAAAGAGATCAACTTCGCTCTCATATCCTCATATTGTGAGGACATAAAAGAAATAGTCTGTTCCTATTGAGCATTGGTTGCTTGGATCTTGGAGTTCTGTGTTTTTAATTCTGCAATATCGCGGCTCAGTCTAGTGAGAGCGGCATCTTGATCCTTCTTCCAGTTTGTCAGCATCTCCAGTAGTTCTTCTTTTAGAGAAGGTCCAACTATGTCCTCATCAGAATTAACACGGATCTCATTGCGAGGCCGTTTTTGTCTCCTTGTTAAAATGAGTAGAGGGTTTTCAGGATCGAGTTTAGAGATGTCACCTTCAGAAGCTCCATGTTGTACTTTCAGAGTATTTTTCTTTTGGGATGTCGACATTATTTAAATAGGATATTTAAGTCCAAAGTTTTTGTGGTTAAACTTTTGGTAGACGAGGGACGAGTCTGCGCGAGCGCAAATGGTGTGAAGCGCGCGGTGAAAAATATATGTGTCGCCTTCGTTCCTTTTCACTCGCACATAGGCGCTGACACTCACTGAGAACTTTGAACACTTGGATTTGAATAAATTTAAAGCAAAATATGGAGTGCGCACGTCCGATTACTGACGCGGTCCGAGTGGAACTCCATCATCCAAAACTGTCTTACTCTTTGTATTTTTGATTGGTTTAATATTGTGCATTTAGTGGCGGAGTACGTGAAGGAGCCTCTGAAGGCGGCAGTGCGGTGCAGGGAGACTCGGAGCTGCTTGCGACAGCTCCGGCTACTCCTATCGCTGTCACTCACGCAGTTCAATTTGTTGATTAGGTACAAAGGCTTACCAAGCTTAAATAAACTGAGCAGCAGACCAGCGAGGTGAAGTTTTCTCCGAGATCTCATTTTTAACAGTCGATGATCATTTAGGAAAGGAGTAATATGGGCTCTGGGAGGATTGTCGAAGCAAAACCTCACACAAGCATTTTGAACACGCTGTATGAGGCGCTTGGTTCAACACAGCAACCGAGGTCCAAAAACGACATCCGCGTAATTAAGTTTAGACAGCACTAGAGCCTCGACCAACTGCGAACGCACCTCTAAAGAAAGATATTGTTACAAATGAAAGTTTTTATCTACACTAATCTACACTAATCTACACTAATATTATAAAGAGGAAATATTTGTATTTTTGAATATTATAAAGAGGAAATATTTGTATTTTTGGATTTTTGGATTTTTGTATTTTTGTATGTAACGAATAAACTCAAAAAGTACTGGACCGATTTTAATAATTCTTTTTTCATTAGAAAGCTACATTATCACTGAGTAACATAGGCTATATTTAGTACTAGACTACTATAGAAATCTTTAGAAATTCCTATTAAAACCAAGCGAAGGTGTAAAAAAATTAGCCATAAAATGTCTTTCATCGCATACGCTGCGAAGAGTATTAATGATAGGACAAAAAAATATTCGACAATATTATAGAATATATCAATATCTACAAAAAACTTCGCGAGACTATGTGTCTAACTATTGTAGTTACGACACTATAACAACTTTTTAACATTTAACAAATTGATAGAAATGCCGATCAAAATCAGACCGTTTTATCCATACCATTTATAAATTTTTATCCAAATAAATAATTTAATATTCAAGACTGTCTCAATACCTGATGATTACTTTTTGAATTATTGAAATCGGACATTCCATTCAAAAGATATCATGAAGTTAAAATAAAAATACGGGTCCCGCGGCCGGTCAGCTCGCACATGTTCCGCGGATCCCGATGATACCAACTGGGGCCCTACCACCAAGGCTTATGGCAGTATTATTGTAATATTGTTTTAAAATTTTCATACTGACATTGTATGAAAATGTCAAAACAATATTACAATAATACTGCTATAAGCCTTGGTGGTAGGGCCCCTGATTTGCTATCTTTTAAAAGGTTACAGTTCCCTTTAAAAATATCCTTTGCCCTAACAATAAATAAATCCCAGGGACAAACTTTTTCCATAGTTGGTATCGACTTAAGGAAAGAGTGCTTTTCCCACGGGCAATTAATTGAATGTGGCACTTTCTCGAGTAGGATCTCCTGAAAATCAATACGTTTTGTTGCCACCTACAAATACCACAGCCAACGTTGTGTACATACAGGGAGGCTTTAAAATAAGCATACAATTTTTTTCTAATTTAGTGATTCATGGTCGTTTTAATTAGCATGCTTATAACTTAAGGCGACTATATCCCAGCACTTTAGGCATTTATCGCTCACTCAGACCTACGCTACGATACCTAGCGAACATCGCCGTGAGTCGCGCAGTTCAAATGAACTCCGTGACCCTATATCATAAATATTTGCGTCACAGTTAATTGTTGCAGTTGGACTATTTACATTATAATTCGCTTCACGAAATATATGTTGGAAGTTGCGTATTTAAAGATGGAAGAACGGTTTCTTGACAAGAAGTGATCAGGACTCGAAGGTCTATTCGATGGATAGAAAAAAAATTAAAAATTTCGGAATTTATTTTTCCATAGAAAATGTATGGGGAATATTGAAGAGACTATTGAAAAGTTGTGAAACATGTAGTACTTTGATGCGGTTTTTTGGAGGATTCTCAGAGAAAAATATGGAATGAGATGATGATTCAGGGTTCTGAAGTCTGTCGAGGTGATCAATCAGTCAGTCAGTGAATCAACACAAGCAGCTATATATATATTGACTATTCTCCACGCGGCGAACCATGATCCTTATGACAGTTCGTTTAGTGATGGGTCGTGTCTTTGGTCGTGTCGATAATTTTTTTTTAGACAAAGGCGTGGCCTTAAGCCACGTTGGTAAACATGTTTTAAAAAATATTACAATGTGCATTTTTAATGTCCATTTTGTTGTTGTTGTATTAATTTAAGATTTTTGGCATAGATTAAGTAGGTAAGTAAAACGAAAGTTTCCAACCTTGTTATTTTCCAATAATGCTTAACCCGATAAACACGTTTTTGCTATATAAGTATGTATATATTTTATCATGTAAATGAATGCTCCCCATTTATTTATTTTGTCTGAAAAATTTTGCACTCGTTTCCATTACCGACATTTTTTTTATCGATACTTGCCGCCCTAGTCGATAAACGTCACACGACTTAAGTTTTGCAGGACGTAAACATAAATTCAGATTGACATAACTTCTTGTAAATGTTAAGAATTGTTAAAAATATCAACGGAATATCATTACTAATGGTATAAAGCTACGTAAAATTTATAAATGGCATTTTTAGACGCCCCCAATATGATCCCGATTTAATGGTGACGCCACTACAATGTTATATGGTGACATTAGCTGTCAGTGTCATAGGGATCACGGTTCGCTGCGTCGAGTATAGTAGGGCGCGTGGTGGCGCGGGCAACATGTGGCCCGCGTGTTGTCTTCCCCCCTATTTGCCTTAAAACTTAAGTCTCAACATTCCCCATACATTTTTTATGAAAAAAATAAATACCGCCATTTTGAATTTTTTTCTGTCCTTTGAATAGGCCTTTGGGTCCTAATCACTTCTTGTCAAGAAACCGTTCTTCCGTCTTTTATACTCTTCGAGATATTGGCGACATTCGTTGAGTTCGTCGAGATTGGCCATTTCGAATCCGCAATTTTGAAAATGTTTCAGCTCACTGCCAATTGGATGACGTTTCAAATGACATTTGGCTTGTATATGACAGTAGGTATACGTCAAAAAATTTTGTTTCATACAAAATTGTTCAGGAGAGGTGATCAATGAGTCAGTGAATCAGCATGACCAGCTATATATAAATGTACTAGTAGGTCGCGTGGATGCGCGGGCCACATGTGGCCAAACAAATTCCGCCATTTTTAATTTTTTTTCTCTCCATCGAATAGACTTTCGGGTCTTGATCACCTCTTGTCAAGAAACCGTTCTTCCATCTTTTATACTTTCTGAGATACCGACGAAATTCATTTGGCGGCCATTTTGAATCCCCCATTTTGAAGTTTTTTTCAGCTGACTGCCAATTGGATGACGTTTCGAATGATATTTGGTCGAGCATCCTCAATCATCAGCTCTCTCCGTATTTTTCCTCCGAATGAATTTTTTCTTATATACGACCCCATCCGTGAAAAAAGTTTTTTTTCATTCAAAATTGTTCAGGAGAGGTGATCAATGAGTCAGTCAGTCAGTGAATCAGCACAAGCAGCTATTATATATTAACTAGTAGGGCGCGCGGAGGCGCAGGCCACATGTGGCTCGCGTGCTGTCTTCCCCCCTATTTGCCTTCCAACTTTTAGTCTCTTCAATATTCGCCACACATTTTCTATGGAAAAAATATATTACAAAAACAATCAAAATTCATCGTAAAAAAAGACGCTTGAGCTTGGACCTGGTTGCTGCAAATCTGGTTGCAAATCAGAGCGTGTACTAGATGAACGTTTTTTAATTTTTTTTTTATTATTACGTTTTTAATTATTATTTTGATAGTACAAAATCGGTTACAGAGTCTCGTTGGTTTTATGGTAACTACTATCTTCGACTGCAGGTCTCGGCCGGGTTCCCCGGGTTTGTGCTCCGTAATATTATTATATTTGTATTTTTCTAAAAAGTAATTAGTAGGTAGGTGAGGTATTTCTATTTAGTAGGAACCAATATAGGGGTTGGAAGTTCAGAAATATCTCCCGCGCAGTTGGTAAATTTCTATTGACCGCCATGGCCAAAATAAAGTCGAGAGGATATTATTATATTATGTATTCATGAGAAACTCAGTATAGCCAAACAAAAAAATCTCGTCTCCCTTACTGACTGTATATAGGTCTAAACTGTGGTTACGCGTGATGGTATTTGCACGTGGTGGAATTTACTCTACCTACCTAATTTTCTTAGTTCGTATCAGATTTTCTTTGGAGCTTTTGAGGACTAGGTATTTTGAAAAACTCAGGAAACACTTACCATATTTTAATTTTATTACTAAATGTAGCAAGAGAATTTATTTACAAATAATTAAAAAATAAATAATTTTAGCGCGAAAGGAGCGTGAGTCGTGAGGAGGCGTCGGGAGGCGGCGCCACCGCTGCGCAGTGAACACATTATTCCGTATTTTGTTTTAAATTAAATAGTAAAACGTGAAGAATAAGAAGAAAAACATTAAATAACAGTGCAATAAATAGTTTTAAAAGACATATTACGTTATCTCGACAGAATACTATGTGGATTTGCATAAAATTTGAATTTAAAAGTGCACCTGCAACGGCTCCGTAATTTGAATCTCTTTTACTTTTACATCGAATTACTGTAGAAAAATCACTTCCACAACGTTTACTAGGAGAATAGTGCATTGTAAATCAGGAAAAAATGGTAAATTGTTCAGCTTGTGACGGAAAAATTCAAAACAACGACGCTCTGGTATGTACAAGTTGTTTACAAAAATTTCATATAGCATGCCTAAATCTAACAAAAGAGGATTACCTACAAAACAAGCACCACTTTGACACGACCTGGCAATGTCCTACTTGTTGTAACATAACACGCCGTAGAAAAAACGATGATACGCCAGTAAGAAGCCGAACTTCACATACGTTAAATGATACAATAATGTCAACAGACGACGCCATAGAACATGAAAACTCCCACTCGCTGAACACTAATATACCAACACCCAGCATGTTACACAGAAGTATCTCATTAGAAGCTATAAGCAAATTATTTGACACCAAACTAAAAGAAAACAATGATACAATATTTACAGGGTTAAAATCATTTATTCAAACAGAAATAAACAAAGCAATCAGTAAGATCTACGATGAAAACACAAAAAACACTGAGAAAATCCAAAATCAACAACTACAGCATGAAAACGAAATAATGACAATTAACAAAAAGCTACAAAACTTAGAAAAAGAACAGCAAAAACTATCACAAGACATACAGCAACTCCATAAATTAATGTCTGCTACAACACAAAAATTTACAACTAATCATGACGGAAACTCTAAGAAAATAGTAATTCATGGATTAATTGAATATCCCCAGGAAACACAGGATGACTTACTTAATCGTGTAACAAACCTGTTTAGTGAAATTCTAAACATTGACCTATATGACTACATAGACAGTATCCAAAGAATAGGAAGACGGAACTCAAAGAGACCTCTTGTCATTGAGCTTTTATCAAAAAGAATGACTAATTATATTCTAAGAAATACATCTTACTTCAAACAGACTGGCATATCGGTTACGGAATATTTAACGGAACAGTGCCTTAAAGATAGAAAAATCATGCATGAACAACTTCGTATAGCACGCGAAAATGGCAAATACGCTATTATCAAGAACAATAAACTAATAGTTGAAGGCAAAGTTATAGGCCCACCATTTGAACACCAGCGCTCCACCGAACAGCAACCCAAAACAAACTCACCTCAGCGCTTATCCACGGCAAACACATCTCAACCGCACACACTCACAGACAACAAGAGAGATACACGGCCATTTCGGAACCACTGAGAAAAAACTGAATATTATTTTTCAAAACATGCAAAGCCTTTATAATAAACAACATTTAGTTGACGCGTTCCTTCAAGATCAAACCTTCCATGTACTAGGCATAACTGAATCATGGCTAACACCCGAAAAGTCTGATCTAATTAGCTTTAGTAACTATCACATCGCATCATCTTTCTGTCGACAACGTCATTCTGGCGGCGGTGCATGCATGATACTGAAAAACGACATTGAATATATGGAAAGAAAGGATATTATGGATAAGTCTTTAGAATACATAATAGAAGTTTGTGCTATTGAATTGACGAAATTGAATTTGATTATTATTGTAATTTACTGGAACAGTAGGGAGGCGGACTTATTTTATCAACAATTAAATGAAATCTTAAACCTATTGCAAACAAAAGACGTTAAAAAAGACATAATAATCGGCGGTGATTTTAACATTAACGTGATGCAAAAAAATACTAATTCAATGACATTACTTGACCTAATGCTAGAACATAATTTTTCTCAACATGTTCACGAACCTACCAGAGAAACAAGAACCAGTTCGACATGTCTGGATCTCATTTTCACTAATTTATCTAAAAACCTTTTTGAGATATGTGTAAATGATTTTGGCTTCTCAGATCATAAAAGTACGATAATAAAAATAGAAAAAATACAAAATATCATCAACATGTGGAAAACGGAAAAAAGAATATTTAATGTTAAAAATACTAATAAATTCAAAATTGAACTAAAAAATATTCAGTGGCATGAAATAATAAAACCAAATAAAACGACAAATGAAAACTACAACTCATTTAATGAAATAATAGAATCATGTATGAATCGTTGTATACCTAAAAAGGTAATTAAAATTAACTCTAAAACTAAAAATTATTGGTTAAGTAAAGGTCTAAAAATATCTTGCAAACACAAAAGATCATTAAAAATCCTAGCAAGTTACACTAAAAGCTCAATATTAAAAATACACTATAGATTATACGAAAAAACTCTTAAAATATTAGTTAACACATCTAAAAAACTCCAAGATAGCAAACGTATAAAAAAATCGAATAATATAATGAAATGCACTTGGAACATAATTAAAGAACGAACCAATAAAAAAACAACCAAACTATATAACAATATTGAACTATTGATCCACAACAATCTAACGTCTAATCCAACGCTAGTTGCAAACACGTTCAACGAGTTTTTTGCATCGGTAGGTCGACTAGATAGTAGGGACGGCCGGCCGCTCCTACGCGGCCGCCCAGTGCTACACCCGACGCCGAACACCATGTTCCTGCGGCCGGTAGACGCGCGGGAAGTAAGAAGTCTCCTGCGGACTCTAAAGAATAAAAACAGCTATGGCGTAGATGAGCTACCACCCTCCCTATTAAGAAAATGCGCTGACGAACTTACGGAACCTCTGACTAAATTAATTAATCAATCCTTTTCTGAAGGCGTATTTCCTGACGCACTTAAAACTTCATTAATTAAACCTATCCATAAGAAAAATAAAAAAACAGACCCAAGCAACTACCGCCCTATCGCCCTGCTACCTTCAATATCTAAAATATTTGAGAAAGCTATGTGTAATCGAGTGTACGGTTTTTGCGAAAAATATAACATTTTCGATGACTGCCAAAATGGCTTTAGGAAAAATAGATCAACCATACTCGCTACATACAAATACATTAACAAAGTACTGAACACACTAAATAACAGAGAATACGCGATAGGTATATTGTTAGACATGACTAAAGCATATGATAAAGTAATTTATAACATACTTTTAAATAAACTGTACGACGTGGGGATTCGTGGTTTCGCACATAAGTGGTTCGAGTCATACCTAAGCAACCGAAGACAATACGTGGAAATCACACACTACAACTATAAATCGGGCGAAATTAAAAATATTCGGTCAGATGTTGAATACATTAATAATTCGATACCGCAAGGCAGCGTGCTCGGATGTCTCCTATTCCTGGTTTATATTAATGATCTTCCAAAAATACTGCAGGACCCTTGCGTGTTGTTTGCAGATGATATTTCCATCCAAACAACATGTAAGAGCGCCGACGGTTTAGATCTTAAACTAAAAGAAATCCTCACTAGTGTCAATGGTTGGCTGAGTGAGCATAATTTAGAAATAAATTTTCAAAAAACGAAATTAATGCAATTTAGGCCATATCAAAAATTACCATTAAACATAAACTTTGCATTTGACAATTACACACTAGAATGTGTCGAATCATTTAGTTTGCTCGGAATAGACATCGACTGCCACTTAAACTGGAAAACACACATCCAAAAAATAAAAACAAAATTATCGCGGTTCACATATGCGTTGAGAGAACTAAAAAAATCCACCGACACGGAAGCGGCACTGTTAGCCTATTTTGCGTATGCGAATGCATGGCTGAGTTATGGGGTCATATTGTGGGGTAACAGCACAGAGGCACATCAACTTTTTGTGCAACAAAAGAAATGCGTAAGGATTATTTATAACCTAAAAAACAGGCAAAGCTGCGCACCACACTTTAAAACATCAAAAATCCTGACTCTGCCAAGCATATACATATTAGAATCATGCAAATTTGTTAGGAAATATCCAGAACTTTTTAAAAAACTACAAGACATGCCACGATCAGATAAATTACGACGTGAGCGAAAATATAATTTAGTTCAGCCTAAATCAAATTTAACTATTCACAGTACCGGTCCAAACCCCATGTGTACTAAAGTCTATAATGGGCTCCCAGAAAAATTAAAAGCAGAGCAAAATACAAATAAATTCATAAACAATTTAAAAGAATTCCTGCAAAAAAATGCGTTTTATCATATTAACGAATTTTTGAACCAAAAATGGAACTAGCTAACTAATATATTCGCCACAATAGGTCCGCCTCTCTGGTTACAGCGCCCTTACAGGGTTCCGTTGTTTGTATTTATAAATTATTGACATGTAACTTATAACTATGTTGACATCTTACAAATAATGGACATTGTAACCGAATAAATGAATAAATAAATAAATAAATAAACTTGCGCAGGTCCTTCTCGTATAGAGGCTCGTGAGCCACTGAAGTACATCGCTTATTCGATGCGTTAGATCATTTTATGACTTCTGTTAGGCGAAATTTTGCAGCAATTTTTTTATTTAACATCTGTCTTTCCAATAAATAGGTAATACAATGAGCTTACTTTACGTATAATTTTTATGAAATTTAGTCTAAAGCTTTGGAAATGCCATTAGAAAAATGAACAAAAACGACCTGTTTTCAAAAATTTTTATGATCGAGGCAAGTTTAACTCATCGTGTTTTCATGAGTACATTAAAGAGATAAGGCATGTATCTTTAATATTTATTTTTAACAGTGAAAAAAAACTATTTTTTCATGACTTTGAATTGGTTTGAAAAGTGGCGTAGTCGTTAAAAACCGGGATAATGGGCCGTTAAATATCTGTACCTATTTATGTCTACCCGTGCGAAGCCGGGACGGGCCGCTAGTTTATTTAATAAACAAGGTTACAACTTGTCGCTTTCATTGAGGCGACACTTAACTCCAAAACAAAAGTGTAGTAACATTAATATTGTAGAATATCTAATGACAAATATCGTAAATTTCACCATCAAAGCGTCAATAATTTTTATGCCTAGATTGTTATAAAACTTTTATTTTCTTTTTCTTTTTTTTTCATACATATAATTATTACATTTTTTAATTATTCATTTATAAGTCGTATAAAAATTAAAATTAATAAGATTGATTAATAAAAGTGTTAATAAAATTTATAATAAAAGTAATAACATGCATTAAATAACCAATAATAATAAAAGATATTACAAAATTACAGATCTTAAATCGCAGTGTAAAAATTTAAATGAACCCTATGATAAGCGCAATAAGGTTTATAATCGCACTGGCGAAATACCACTCGTAAGTTGTAAATAACTTGAGGGGTCAATGACCTCTCTCAACAATGGATTTCTGGTAGTTCCGACTTCTCGAACGATCTACCATTTTGATAAATAATGAGGGTGGAAATTTCGAGACTCGTTCAGATGTATATAAAAAGCGGGCATCGCGCCGACCGAGTCAGTCTGAGGGACGAGAAAGGTGAACAAGCGAACCAAGTGATCAAGAGCGAAGAGGAAGTGAACTACGAGGAAGACCAGGGATATTGGATGCTGGAAGTACCTAATAAAGTCTCATCGAGGATCAGCAGGTGTTTTATTCCAAATCGTCGAACCCAGCACGTAACAATATTTACGAACCTTGTAGAGGATCTTTAGTCTGTAATAGTACATTGTTACCCTAGGGATGAAAGTAACTTATTTAGTCCCGAGACGGGGTTTGGCGCCCGAGCGTAGCGAGGGGGTCTATAGTTCGAGGGACTAAATAAGTCTTTATCCCGAGGTAAACACTGTGCTTTTCATTACGAATATAAGGAAAGTCAAAATAAAAATAGAAATTAGCTAAAGAAAATTGAACAATTGTGTCAATAAAAATCACTGTTAAACAGAAGCCTAAACAAAACTCTACAACTCGAAAAACAAATGAAGATCGGATTGCCGCTTGCCACTTTCCCGCCTTTTTTTTTTCTTTGGCCTAGCCGGCGGGCTATGCATTTAGCTTTTTAATAGTCAAGTAATGTCTATGATTGTCTATGAATGTCTATGAATCAGTTGTCTTTACTTTATGAATACAGTCTATCTTTCTTCTTGTCTATGGATGCACTCGGGTATGTCGTGTTTCATTTGAACTCCAATAAAAATGTGACAACTAGTTTTTTTTAATTATTTGACAGCTGTCAGTTGAAAACGATTCTCCCTAGGGCTGCAAAGTATTACTTTCAACCCGCTTCTCAGGCAACTTCAGACCTACTTTCCGTGTATGAGTAATGAAATAGTACATTGTTACCCTAGGGATGAAAGTAACTTATTTAGTCCCGAGACGGGGTTTGGCGCCCGAGCGTAGCGAGGGGGTCTATAGTTCGAGGGACTAAATAAGTCTTTATCCCGAGGTAAACACTGTGCTTTTCATTACGAATATAAGGAAAGTCAAAATAAAAATAGAAATTAGCTAAAGAAAATTGAATAATTGTGTCAATAAAAATCACTGTTAAACAGAAGCCTAAACAAAACTCTACAACTCGAAAAACAAATGAAGATCGGATTGCCGCTTGCCACTTTCCCGCCTTTTTTTTTTCTTTGGCCTAGCCGGCGGGCTATGCATTTAGCTTTTTAATAGTCAAGTAATGTCTATGATTGTCTATGAATGTCTATGAATCAGTTGTCTTTACTTTATGAATACAGTCTATCTTTCTTCTTGTCTATGGATGCACTCGGGTATGTCGTGTTTCATTTGAACTCCAATAAAAATGTGACAACTAGTTTTTTTTAATTATTTGACAGCTGTCAGTTGAAAACGATTCTCCCTAGGGCTGCAAAGTATTACTTTCAACCCGCTTCTCAGGCAACTTCAGACCTACTTTCCGTGTATGAGTAATGAAAAAAACAATTACGCACCACTTCTGCTACGTGGTCCTCAAACCTCAAACCTGAGTCCATAAGAAGCCCCAAATTACGAGCGCGTGCAACACTTTCCAAGCCTTTACCCCTAATATTGACACTTGCATGAAGACCCAACCCACCTAGCTGCTTGGTAGTACCGAAAAACATATATTTTTACTTGGTAGGATTGAGCACGAGAGAGTGTCGATCTGCCCAGTCAGCGATCCGACCGAGGTACTCATTGATTAGGCGTTCAGCTTCCTGAATGTATTCTGGCTTGAAGTGCAAGTAAAGTTGCAGGTCGTCTGCATAAATATGATATTTACAGTGAATAATCTGGTCTGCAACATCGGCACAATATAAAATAAATAAGAGAGGGCCCAGGACTGAACCCTGTGGCACTCCTCTACTGGCAGGAGCAGAAGCCAAACGATACCTCTTCCCATCCTCGTGCACAATCTCAAAAAATTGCGTACGATTATATTCAGATAAGAATCGAACTACTTGACAGCATCAACACTGAAGCCGTAGTATGATAACTTTGACAATAATATCGCTCATATCGCTATATTAATGCTGTCAAATGCTCGAGAAAAATCCAGAAGCACCAACAAAGTGCACATCCCGCTATCCTGTGCTCTAAGAATATTATCTGTTACATCCAATAGCGCCGTCACAGTACCACGGCACGTCACCGGGTGCATGCCCTATTTCAAATGACACAGTCAAATGCCATGACAAATTATTTGATTGGCGTTATAATATGTTTATGAAACAATAACAATGATAAATTATGCAAGTAAAATATTAATGTAGGACAAAATTATAGTTCTGTAATAAGCAAACACGTTGCAATGGCGAAATGGTAAGTAGTTTTAAAAAGTAAACTCATGGCGGAATTGGTTGAAACAAGTTGAAAGCTTCCTGCGACTTTAGTGTAACTGGAATAACTTAGATTAAAGTTGTACGTATCGTCTGTTACTAATTGATCGGTTTTCCTTGTCTAACTTTTTGTATCTTAAACCACAAATTTTGGATTTCAGATGATAGCCACAACGAAACATTTTATAAAAGCCTGCTGGCCACTTGCAACGCGATGTGCATTCAAAGAATCTTCAAATTATCATCATTTTTGTAGTCATTCTATCATCCCAAGACTTTTGACATGCCAAATTATTTGTAAACGAAGTATATCATCGATCCAACAAGAATTTTCTTCCAATTTTCGGGCGCTTGAACCAAAGGGAACTTTAAATGAAGCCCATAAACGCTTTGATTTTCGTAACACCTTTTCAAGAAACTTCTTCTGGCGTCACAACGATGATTCGCCTAAAAAACGAAAGAAACGAATCCCGAAACTAATATTAGTACAGAACCCTTTAACTTGGTTGATGATCAAGATTGACTTCAGTGTACTGAGGCATCTTTGGGACCCTTCGTTTGAAGAAAAAGAATTCAAATTTGGCACTAAGCAGGTAAAAACTTAGTGCTTAACTTTTAAAAAAGAAATCTTGAATCCTTGAATGACCATCATAGAATAAACTTCTTATAGGTAATTGACATCTACCATGGACAGGGCGGACGGCGTAAAAATGTGGCCAGTTTATCGGTTCCAATAATACCAACTCAGCTCAGTTCGCTCAGCAGCCACCTATAGAATTTTGACACGTACGAAAAAGGTTTACGTAAACTGTTCGCCCATATCCAGAGTTTTCCAGAGTGGGTAATAGACGATTAGTCATTACGAAACGGTAGAGTGTAATTTTATGATTTGAATATTTTAGGCAATCGCTCGAGTGACTGAAGTCATCAGTAAAGGACAGTTAAATGAATTAAACGGCCTTCTCACTAAACCAGCTCGTCAGAGCCTAATCCGCGAACTAGATCGAAACTGGAGTCATAAACAACGAGTGTTACTAGCCTTCAATCGCGACGACATACAAATATCATCGCCACGAAAAGTCTATTTTATTCGGATAGCTGGTATGTTGCTTGGTATCGTGTACATAAAAAATAATTAAACTTATATAACTATAAAAGGCTTTGTCCTGAGTGACTGACTGACAGACAAGCTACAGCCCAAACGGCTGAACGTAGGAACTTGAAATTTTCAGAGATGATTCTTTGTGAACCCAAACCGCTCGCTAAGAAAGGATTTTTTGAAATTCTACCCCTAAGGGGGTTAAATAAGAGATTTAGGTTTGTATGAAAGTCCCTCATTTTTTGAGTTAGATTCTTGAAAATTGGTATATAGACTTCCGGATAAAAATAAGAGAATGGGTGTCCCAGAGACTTTGGAAATTTTACCCCTAACTCTCTAAAAATGGGGTTGAAACCAGAAAACTTGTGGTCCCGGCTGGATGGCTTTTGGATCAGCTACTGACCAAACGGTTGAACGTAGGAACAAGAAATTTTCAGGGAATACTCTTTAAACACCCTAAATGTGTACTAAGAAAGGATTTTTTGAAATTCTACCAGTAAGGGGGTTATATAAGGAATTGAATTTTACATACATGGAAATCCGTCTATTTTCAATTTATGTTCATTAAAATCAGTGAGTAGGCTTCTGGATAAAAGTAACAAAGTTCCTCGATTTTTTATTTCCACCCCTACTAACGAGACTACCTCCTAGGGGGGTGAAACGGGGGTCCAAATATATTACGAAGAAATGTTCCTTCACGCCGCAGTTATTGATCGGAACTGGCTGAAATTTGAACAAGTCGAGTTAAATTATATTCTGGATTAATAAATAGACTACTTTATATCCCACAAAAATCTATGGTTCCCGCGAAATTTGTAAAAAATTGAAATACGCGCGGGGGAAATACTCCTTCACATCGCAATTTCTGAATCGATTAGTCTGAAATTTGGGATAGAGGTAGATTATATCCCGGTTTAATACATAGGCTACTTTTGATCCCGAAAAAATCCATGATTTCCGCGGGATGTGTGAAAAACCAAAATTCCTGCGGGAGAAAAACTCCCTTACGCCGCAACTACTGAAACGATTAGGCTAAAATTTGAATAAGAGGTACATTATATAATGATCTAGCACTTAGGTTACTTTTTATCTAGGAAAATTACACGGTTTTTGCGGGATATTTGAAAAATCGAATTCCACGCCAGATTAAAATCGTTCACGCCGTAATTACTGAACCGACTTGACTGAAATTTGCAAAGGATATAGATTATATCCTGGATTAATGAATAGGCTACTTTTTATCACGAAAAAATCAATGGTTTCCGCGAGATGTGTGAAAAACCAAAATTCACGCGGGAGAAAAACTCTTTTACGCCGTAACTACTGAAGCGATTTGACAAAAATTTGGATCAGAGGTAAATTATGTAATGATTTAGAAGTAAGGTTACTTTTCATCCCGGAAAATCCATGGTTTCACGGGATTTTTTAAAAATCGATTTCCACGCAGGAGAAAAATCCTTTACGCTGCGATTACTGAACCGACTTGGCTGAAATTTGGAATGGGGATAGATTACATCGTGCATTTATACATAGGCTACTTTTATCCCGGAAATATCCATAGATTCTGAGAAATATGTGAAAAACCGTAATTTTCGCGGTAGAAATATCTTTATGCTGTAACTACAGAAACGATTTAGTTGAAATATGAAGAGAAGATAGACGATATCCTGGATTATTATACAGCTTATCTTTTATTCTGGAAAATCCGGGATTACCGCAAAATTTGTGTAAAAACGAAGTTCACGCGAGAAAGTACTACTCATCCTCGCCATAACTACTGAACCGATTTGGCTGGAAATTTAGGTGGTGAAAGATCGTTACTTGGATTAATACAAAGGCTACTTTTTGTCCCGGAAATGATTGGCTGAAATTGGGAATGGAGATAGACGATATCCTATAATTACCACATAAGCTACTTTCTAGAAAGTAAGTATAAAGGTTAAGGTTGATAAGGAAATTTAGGTTTTTGAAAAATCTGAATTTCTGGGTTTGTGAAAAATTTAAATTAACGCGGGCGAAGCCGCGTGCAAAAGCTAGTGTATTATATATTTTAATATTATTTATGAAAATCTTTACTTAGATTAAATGCAGTATGTAAATTAGATACCGAAGATATGATTAGGAATTCTTAACTCCAATCGAATTTTGATCGCAGCAGTCGCGTAGTCCGCGTGAATTTAGTTTTGTTTTACATATCTTTTACGATCTTTTTCCCAAAAGATCAATGGTTTCCGTGATAATATTGGGTACACCCAAGCTAGATAGCCAAACTTATTTAATATGTAAAAGTTTGTGAATTCGGATGTTTGTCATTTAATTAAACCGACTACTATACCGAGAGGCTGAAATTAGAAATCTAGATAGCTCATAACCTGGACAAACATAAATCTACATTTCGTCCTCGAAAATTGACAGCGTACCAGCGGGATTTTGAGAAAAACTGAAAGCTATGAAAATTTTGAAGGAAAGAGTTATAAAGGTCGGGAAAGGGAGTGGGAACTGGATATCTACAATTCGAAAAACCGAAATTAACGCTGTCGGAATCGCGGGCAAAACTTCCAAATATTTATTACGTTATCACTATACATACTACCAATGTTTCATTGTTTTATGCAACGAATTATAAATTTATTAATTTTATTTTAAATTTAAACCTTTTTGATTATGTTACTCTTAGAATTATGTTTGTGTAATCTTTTTGGCCTTATTCTTCAACTACTTATAATTGTAAAATAAATTTATGTAACACTGTTGATTACTTTTCAAATAAATAAAATAAAAATAAAATAAACGGTATCCATTCATACTCGTAGGTCCGTGAGTTTGAATAAGTAGTTCAGTAATATGCTTTTCTGAAATATTGATCTTCTCTTAGGTAACAGTTTCATTTTTCACCGATGCGATGTCCCTTAGGCTCAATTCGGACCACGGCGGAATGGAATGGAACCGTCAATTTCGCCTCATGACGCGACAATTTGCTGGAATGCTCGAGTATTCCAGCGAATTGTTTCGTAGACGCTTGGCACTGCACTGCACGGATTCCACAGATGGCAGTAGTTAGGGGAATTCTCGAGAATGCGCTAGTATACCCCTGAAGACGCGCGAGTTTTTTTTGCTCTTATTTAATTTGTTATACAATTGACATAAAGTTAATTTTGCTATGTACAATTCCGTTGCTAAAAGTTGCTTCCATTCCATTCTGCGGTTGTGTAAATTGATCCTTATTTTTAAAGGTTCAGATCGAATGTCGCATGTAATTTCAGATAAAAAATTCTGCGACGTGGATATGGCATTCCTGGCTTTAAAATGGACTCCAATAAATAATAACATCGATGCCCTACTGTTCGCCGAGATATTTGCGCGCTTCCATCGCGAGTACACGCCACACTGCATACCGGAATGGACTATCGCTTATTTCAAAGTTACTCGTTTTGAAGTTTTGCGACGACAATAGGTATAGTTTCCATATAAAAATAAAAATAAAAATTTTAAACTTTGTAAAATATAATTTAATTTTTCAACAAAAAACATTTTGTAAAAAACACTTCAAGTGCGAGCAGGGCTCGTGCATTGAGGGTTCCATACCGAGACCTTTCAATACCAGTTCCAATCAAAACATTTCTGCCCACCAAATTCAAGAAACTCACGTTTGTTGTATGGGATATATTTGAATGGAAGCAGGCGTTATTTTGCGGAAATCCATAATTAGCATAATAAGCATCCATAAGTAGAGTCTCTACGATTTCGCATTGTGAAGTCAACATCTCCTGAGGATGTCCCGGTTCGGGACGAAACGTGCGTCGAAGAAAGTGTTGGAAAATTGTGTGTGGTGTTTCATGTGGGCAGTGTTCCTGCATATTGAACCATACAGAATCTTTCCAAGTAGCGGATTACAGCAAAACAAATTAATCTGTCCTGCTGGGATATATTTATTAAAAAAGATTCCGACGAATTGAGAACCTCGTCGGTTAAAAATAAAACAATGTTTTTGACTAATTATTTTTAAGTGAATATAAAACTAAGTAATCTGTGAATATTTTAAGCATCTAACAGTTGCCCTTATCAATATCGAACAAGAACAAGCGTAAAATCACTTTTGTTATATGGGAGCCCCCATTAAATATTTATTTTATTCTATTTTTTAGTATCTGTCGTTATAGCGGCAACATAAATACGTCATCTGTGAAAATTTCAAGTGTCCAACGAATCTAATGACGGTTCAAGAGATACAGCCTGGTGACAGGCGGACGGACGGACGGTGAAGTCTTAGTAATAGGGTCCCGTTTTTACGCTTTGGGTACGGATTACGGAACTCAAAAAAGCATTTAGATTACAGATCTAAAATTAGCTTGTGTGGATCTTCGAGATAGTCCTTAAGCTGGTTTGAGAATCGAGCCATGGTGACGCCGTCGATGACTCTGTGGTCCGCTGACCAACTGACTGACAGAATATGAGCTTTTACCACGTTGCCTTCTGAGTCAAACCTCGGCAAAACCTGTAAAAGACAATCAGAATGGATTCAGGTTAAGATTAAAAACAGGAATAAAGTATACAGTAAGGTTGGAAAATAAAGGCTGTAATTATAATACATTCTGCATGTATGGAAACTTTAGATTTAGAAGTAGTAGATCTTCGCATGGTGGCAGTCCTTCCGGTGTTTAATAAACATGACTGGTATTATGGAATTAGGTACACATTCCCTTAAATATTATAAGTAACTGAATTATTACAATAGAACATTAACTATACGTTACATGTAGTTAAAAGCGCACCAGATTGTGTCACTGTATCCATATCCAAATAACCGGACAAGTGCGAGTCGGACTCGCGCACTGAGGGTTCCGTACCTACGGAGGAATAAAACCCACTTTTCTTGAACCGAATAACCAACTTATTCAACATTAAACAACTTCACCGCGAGTTAAATACGTGCAACGCCATCTGTCGTCATCAA
The DNA here is from genome assembly GCA_036785405.1 of Coenonympha arcania. Taxonomy (NCBI): domain Eukaryota; kingdom Metazoa; phylum Arthropoda; class Insecta; order Lepidoptera; family Nymphalidae; genus Coenonympha; species Coenonympha arcania. The sequence continues at coordinate 8,609,164 of CM072061.1, forward strand.
AGTTTAACAAAATATTATACTTGTTGTATATCAATTCAACACGTATTAAAAAAAACTACTCACTAGATCTCGTTCAAACCAATTTTCGGTGGATGTTTGCATAGTAATGTACATCATATATTTTTTTTAGTTTTATCATACTCTTATTTTAGAAGTTACAGGGGGGGGGACACACATTTTACCACTTTGGAAGTGTCTCTCGCGCAAGCTATTCATTTAAGAAAAAAATGATATTAGAAACATTAGTATAATTTTTGAAGACCTATCCATAGATACCCCCACATATGGGTTTGATGAAAAAAAAATTTTTGAGTTTCAGTTCTAAGAATAGGGCACCCCCAAAATTTATTACTTTTTTAAAATTTTGTGTGAACACCTTAATGCGGTTTACAGAATACATCTACTTACCAAGTTTCAACAGTATAGCTCTTATAGTTTCGGAAAAAAGTGGCTGTGACATACGGACGGACGGACAGACGGACAGACAGACATGACGAATTTATAAGGGTTCCGTTTTTTGCCATTCGGCTACGGAACCCTAAAAAAAAGAGAATTATTATTATTAACGTTAGGTTAAAAGCATAGAAATATTTATTACCTGTATTTTCCCTAAAGCACCAATTGCAACTTGTGGAGGGAATATAATTGGTTTCGTATAAGTACCTCCAATCTGAAATATAATATTTAAAATTAACCAAATAACCAAACCGTGTAAAAATAAAAATGTGCGCACAAATCCGACAAAATCGCTAAGCCGTTAAAATACGTACAATGCCAATATTGGAAATTGTGAACGTTCCACCGCTTAAGTCGTTGAGTCCAAGTTGGCCTTTCAATCCTTTTTCTTGCAAAGAATTCAGTTCAATTGCTATTTCAAATATACTCTTATTTTGTACGTCCTGGAATAAAAATAAAAATATATTAGGTATTGTTGTTTACAGAGTCATATGGATGCTGTATTATGAATAGTATTGTAACTAACCTATACCTACCTATGTTCATGAAAAAGAACCGCTCTTGACTCTTGATATGTAAGAACAATACAAACATATAGCTTGTCAAACTGTCTGAGTAACGAGGGTGATAACCCGAAGCAATACAAAGATAAATAATCAAACTTAGACAAAGTCATAATTTGACTACTTGTTCGTGTATAGGAGTAGAGCGTGTTCGTGTATTGGAAAATTCTAATGACCTATGGAAATGGGCTTAATCGATAAGGTAAACGAAGTATTATCGCATGGCAATATTCATTCAATGATGTAGAGATACATGGTTTTCACCATATGCGCGCAGTCGATCAAGATCGCCGCGCGACATATATGAGGGGACGCGGGTCGCCGAAAGCGCCTGTGTCCGAGATGATATTGGAGCGAAAGACATAATAGACTTCTGATGGCTAGTGCGTCATGTTGGTGGTCAAGACGAATCTTATAAATAATAAATATGAATATTAACAGAGTCTAGTAGGACCCTTCTGAGATGGCTAACACAGCGAATGCCCGTGATATGGGAAGACGTCCTAAGTGGCGCATATTGTCTGTATGACGTCGAGTGTATTTGATGCGTCGCAGCTGGCTGTTGCACTATAAGTTAATACGGTAGGCTGCGCCTTCAGGCCTCGATGTTTGCAGATTGTCTCTTGGTCTCTAGTATGCGTAACACCACGCTTAAGGTGCTGATCTCTTATCCTCACCGGGATAAGAATATAACACAATATATCTGGGGCGGTACAACCGTTAGGCGCTCTTGTAAGAGAGTGCCCCACCTTATCACATAGGTGTAACCTCCACCTTAATGAGGCTCTTTATCTCATATCCTTACGGGGATGTGAACATAGGTGAAAACCGCCACCTTAATGCGGCCGGACTTACATCTCTTATGAGAGATGAGGGGGAGAGCTCACCCTTCGGGGCGCCTTTGGGTTCGGGGCGGATGCGGGAGCTCACCATCCTGGGCGAGTGTGGGGCCTTGGATCATCTTTTTCATAAAGATGCCACTATCGAACGCTTACCGAACGCAGTGCTAGGTGTATGGAGGCATATAGTCGAAGTATGCCGGGCTGTTAGTAGGGTCCTATCGAACGCTTACCGAACGCAGTGCTTGGTGTATGGAAGCTTATAATAGTTGAAGTACGCCGGGCTGCTAGTAGGGCCATACATCATAATAACATTATTATAAAGCAAGAACCTGTTATAAGGATCAGACATTGCGTCTGGTCCTATTTTTATCACTTAACAAATTATGGTCTTGGGTTTGGCAGTAGCCGGGTCCAGGACCTATATTTATCACTTGATAAATTATGATGGCTTTGGGACTAGTGGACTCATGACTTCTGACGCTCTAAAAGAATTTGGGATACTACTATGAACACAACGTATAAAAGGGTCCTACCGTTAAATAATCACGTGCCAACCTGAGAAAGATCAATATTTTGATGAATTAAGGAAGTATAGGGTATTTTATAAGTAGGACCTAGTGGAAACAGTTACAATTTGGTGCCGTGACCAGGATGCTGGTCAAACGGCAAGTTAGGGGTTAGGAAAGTAGGCGAAAGCCTACAATTTGTTGTCCGTGAAATGGAAAGAGACTGAAGAGGTCTACGAGTTCATGATGTCCTAAAAGTCATACTGTCAGGGGGTTGAAGGAAGAAAGAGTGATATCAAAGCCGTTGGAACGAAGTGTGGTTTGGAGTTGTTGAAGGACAGAAATCGTTATCATAGTAAGGCTTAGGCCTGAAATGAATAACGAGTTGTGGAAAGAGAAAAGTAATTATCATAGTAAGGCTTGCAAAGGCCTGAATTGAATAATAAGTTATGAGAATTATCATATAAAAGTTGACGTGTCGCGTTAACTTACAAAGTGCAATATTGCAACACCTGTTGAGCGCTATCGAAGTAATTGGAAAGACATTTTTATACAGGCTTTTGCCTGACGGCTCATTTTGGATGTGAAGGCAGATTATACGATGAGCCTATTCTTGATGATACATTTGGTTTTACTCATATATACATATTTAAATGACTTGTAAAATACTGCAAATTTGAAAGGCAAACAAGTCAAAGTGGTCTTAAATATTTATTAATGGCATGAAATGGCGAGTGTGATGCATTCATGGTGAAATATAAAAGGTTTGGGTATGGCCTTAAGATGTCAGATATAAGCAATCAGTGTGACTGAGAAGTGGTCAAGTTTATAATGATAAAAATAAATGAGATATGAAATTGCAAATATAAGTAAGTCGTACAACCCTTGAGGTCTGGGGGTTGTTATAAATACAAAAGATAACAAAATTGAGAGGTGGATGGTTATTAATGTTATAAGTTATGTGCAAGAAATACAACCTTTGAGGTCTGGGGGTTATATTACACTAATTATGTGAATTGAGAATGCCGTGACAGGCATCTGATGTCAAAACATGTTTAGCTAATTGTCTTCTATCTGTAGAGGCGTCATCTCTACTCGAGACATAAAGTGGAAGTGGAAGGAAGGTGATTACGACTTGTATAAAGTTGTAAAAAAAAAAAAAATTAAGAAACCCTTAAGGTCTGGGGGTTGCTATGGTTATAAATGGACATTGAATCTTAATGATGCTTAACGCCTGGTGACTATAGGAGATGGAGTTTGATGGTGTGTACATTGAATACGTCGATAAGGCAGCATTGATGTATGATACGAATAACTAATGTGAGGATGCGAAGCTTGTGGGTGACGAGGTCCGAAGGTAAAGTGAAGTTGTGGTATTCGGACCGAAGTTGTTGAATACCACACAAAGTTGATAATGACATGTAATATTATTACATGATTTACAAAAATGAGTTGTGTTGGTCGCACGCAAAGGCCGTAAAGAGCGATGCCCAAGAGGGCGGTGCGCTGAAGCGGCTTAGATGTATTAGTAACCTAGGAGGATGTGTAAAGATATAGATGTGTTGACTGTGTATTGAGTCGCAAAAAGCAATGCTCTAGGGAGCGGTGCGCTGAAGCAATTATGGTTGACTTACTGATAAAGCAAGTTATTTGACACAGCAACACAAGGTTGTCAAATAGAGTTGAGAGGTGGTGATGACACAGCACATTGTGCTAAGACGTGATGTAATGAGTATGGTTCGCTAAGAGTGATGCCCAAGAGGGCGGTGCACTAAAGCGACTAAGTGATAAAGAAGTAATGTGGAGATACATGGAGAGCACATGATGGTTGTGTATTTTGTCACTAAGATGGCTCGCTAAGAGTGATGCCCAAGAGGGCGGTGCACTTAAGCGTTGGTGAAGAAGATGTGTGGTGATCGACACATCACACACATTGTGTGGTAGTATATTTAGTCACAAATAGTGATGCTCGAGAGAGCGGGGCACTGAAGTGACTATTGGTGAAGAAGTTGTGTCGAGATCGTCACATCACACACATTGTGGTAGTATATTGAGTCACTAATAGTGATGCTCGAGAGAGCGGGGCACTGAAGTGACTATTTGGAAATACAATTGGTTATCTTTTGTTGCTTGGTGATGCTACATCTAACAGAAATAAGCGATTAAGGAGAGTGAAGGCGTATGTAATAAGATGGATCGCCGGTGGCGATGCTCGATGCGCAGTGCGCCAGAGCGATTGATATATTAAAATATTGATGAGTGGCGAGTGGAGATTACTTGTAAGACAAGTAAAGAAACGCTCAGAGCGCTGTTCAAGCGAGCGGTGCGCCAGAGCGATTGAAATATTACAATATTGATTAATAGGGAATACTTGCAAAACAAGCAAAGGAACACTCGGAGCAATGCTCAAGCGAGTATTGCACTAAAGCGGCTGTTTATGGCAGCTTTATGGAATGAAGACAAATTGTGTGTGGAGGAGAAACGTAATAATAGTATTATCGATGCAATCGAAGAATTATGTGTAACTTGTCATGACAATATTTAATATCGTCGTATGAAAAATGAAATTGTTTATTAAGTGTGTGGAGAGTTGAGCAGTACTAATAGTACTCGAATTGCCCAAATGGAATATGGGTTAAAACATTAAAAGAAAAAAAAAAAGAAAACCTTGCATAATTTTATGCATAGACTTACACAGCGCCGACCGATGGGACTTTGATCTCATTAGTGTTCCTAAGGGAACCAAGCGGTCGTACCAAAAATCTTGTATTTATTGGCAAAGTATCACAATGGTGCAACGCCTGAGTCTGACTCTCTAGTACCAATGACCTATGAAAATCATTTACAAGTTATTGTATGGGTCTCACACACAATATATTAATAGATAATGATTCACGGAGCGAAACAAATTAAAACTATTGAAGGAGTATAGCTCAAGTAATGTTTGAGCAAGCACTATAAATTACGTGAAGGAACGGCACGTAGTCATGATTTCAAGTGAAATAACAAATATTACTAATAAATAGGTCGCTTTTGAAAGCACCTTAATTAACGGAGGATACCAGACCAAGGTATAATGTTATAATGCATAAGAGTTTTCGAACTCAAAAGAAATGATTAATAGGGACACCTGGGGGCATTCGTATTGCGACGGTAGAGGTGAAATTCTTGGATCGTTGCAAGATGTATGACAGCGAAAGCATTTGCCAAAGGTGTTTTCATCAATCAAATAATATATGAGAAATGGCAAATAGGGACATTTGGGGGCATTCGTATTGCGACGGTAGAGGTGAAATTCTTGGATCGTTGCAAGACGAACAACAGCGAAGGCATTTGCCAAAAATGTTTTCATTAATCAAAATATAAACTTCATCTCTTAACTGAGATTTTGATGAACACAGTATCGAAAGCAGTTCCACTGTGAGTAGATCAGTAAACATTTATGTATTTTGGCTCTCGCAAGAGGGTACAGTATCGAAAGCAGTTCCACTGTGAGTAGATCAGTAAACACTTATGTGTCTTGGCTCTCGCAAGAGGGTACAGTATCGAAAGCAGTTTAACTGCGAGTAGATCAGTAAACAATTATGTGTATAAAGCCGATAAGCCGATGGTGCAAAGATGAGATGTATAAGCGAAAGGGTTAATTCCCTAGAGTAAATTCTATTCCACAGGTTACATAGAATTTAGGGGGTTGGATGTAACTAACCTATACCTACCTATGTTCATGAAAAAGAACCGCTCTTGACTCTTGATATGTAAGAACAATACAAACATATAGCTTGTCAAACTGTCTGAGTAACGAGGGTGATAACCCGAAGCAATACAAAGATAAATAATCAAACTTAGACAAAGTCATAATTTGACTACTTGTTCGTGTATAGGAGTAGAGCGTGTTCGTGTATTGGAAAATTCTAATGACCTATGGAAATGGGCTTAATCGATAAGGTAAACGAAGTATTATCGCATGGCAATATTCATTCAATGATGTAGAGATACATGGTTTTCACCATATGCGCGCAGTCGATCAAGATCGCCGCGCGACATATATGAGGGGACGCGGGTCGCCGAAAGCGCCTGTGTCCGAGATGATATTGGAGCGAAAGACATAATAGACTTCTGATGGCTAGTGCGTCATGTTGGTGGTCAAGACGAATCTTATAAATAATAAATATGAATATTAACAGAGTCTAGTAGGACCCTTCTGAGATGGCTAACACAGCGAATGCCCGTGATATGGGAAGACGTCCTAAGTGGCGCATATTGTCTGTATGACGTCGAGTGTATTTGATGCGTCGCAGCTGGCTGTTGCACTATAAGTTAATACGGTAGGCTGCGCCTTCAGGCCTCGATGTTTGCAGATTGTCTCTTGGTCTCTAGTATGCGTAACACCACGCTTAAGGTGCTGATCTCTTATCCTCACCGGGATAAGAATATAACACAATATATCTGGGGCGGTACAACCGTTAGGCGCTCTTGTAAGAGAGTGCCCCACCTTATCACATAGGTGTAACCTCCACCTTAATGAGGCTCTTTATCTCATATCCTTACGGGGATGTGAACATAGGTGAAAACCGCCACCTTAATGCGGCCGGACTTACATCTCTTATGAGAGATGAGGGGGAGAGCTCACCCTTCGGGGCGCCTTTGGGTTCGGGGCGGATGCGGGAGCTCACCATCCTGGGCGAGTGTGGGGCCTTGGATCATCTTTTTCATAAAGATGCCACTATCGAACGCTTACCGAACGCAGTGCTAGGTGTATGGAGGCATATAGTCGAAGTATGCCGGGCTGTTAGTAGGGTCCTATCGAACGCTTACCGAACGCAGTGCTTGGTGTATGGAAGCTTATAATAGTTGAAGTACGCCGGGCTGCTAGTAGGGCCATACATCATAATAACATTATTATAAAGCAAGAACCTGTTATAAGGATCAGACATTGCGTCTGGTCCTATTTTTATCACTTAACAAATTATGGTCTTGGGTTTGGCAGTAGCCGGGTCCAGGACCTATATTTATCACTTGATAAATTATGATGGCTTTGGGACTAGTGGACTCATGACTTCTGACGCTCTAAAAGAATTTGGGATACTACTATGAACACAACGTATAAAAGGGTCCTACCGTTAAATAATCACGTGCCAACCTGAGAAAGATCAATATTTTGATGAATTAAGGAAGTATAGGGTATTTTATAAGTAGGACCTAGTGGAAACAGTTACAGTATTAACATTCTTTCCAAAATTATTCTAAATAAACAAAATTTGGTAAGCTAGGCAATTGAGTACGAGAACTTCTGCCCTCACAAACAAATTCTGTCCTCTGATTGGTTCCCTGATTTACGTCAGCCAATCGGGGCGCAGAATTTGTTTACGGTTACGATAACGATGAATACCTTTTTCTTACGCAATCACACTCTTATATAACTTTTAGGTACGAAACTCACCCGGATCACTGGTACGACTAATCCATGTGGCGTGTCCATAGCTACACCAATATTATGGCTCGCTTTATAGATCAGATTTTCATTGGAACTGTCCAGGCTGCTGTTAAGCACTGGGTAGGATAAGAGACTCTGAGATGCGGCTTTAATAATGATAGGCATGTAAGTCAGCTTTACACCTCTTTTTTGGGCCACATTTTTAAGCCCTTCCCTTGATTTTACCAGTTTCGTTACATCATATTCGTCACTAAATACGAAATGTGGTATTTTCTGAAATAAAAGTGAAATATTTGTCAATAAAGATAATTTAAATATCTTTTATTTTTCATTCCATACATACCATTGATTCAGTCATAGATTTGACCATAGCTTTTACAAAGCCTGTTATAGGAACTATTTTATTTTCTAAAGCCACTTCTGTTTTTGCTGTAGCTGTAGTCATAGGAATAGAAATTGCTTCTATCGATAACTCTTTGTCTGGTACATCATTAGATTTATCTGAAGTCATGTTCAAATGAGATAAAACGTCTTCCTTAAGTACTCTGCCATTTCTACCTGTAGCATTTACATTCCCAAGGTCAACCTTAAAATGACAATAAAATATTAACATATCTACTATTTAAAAAATGAAATCAATAATTTTGAGTTATTTTTGTGTTCAATGACTAACTTTAAATTGTGCAGCAATTCTTCTCACAGCTGGCGTTGTCAATACTTTTCTATGTTGTGTGCTGTTGCCTACTTTTTTCGGCATATCTTTTGCAGTATCTGGATCAGAATCTGATTCTGTTACCGAGCTTCCTCCATCTTCTGTATCTTCAACGTCGATATCGATGAGTGCTTCTCCAACGAACGCGGTTTGATCAATTTTGTGATAGAGCTTTGTGATCACCCCATCATAGCGGCTAGTTATTGTCACTGCTGCTTTATCACTTTGAACTTCGCATATGTTATCAAATTGTTGAACTTTATCGCCTACTTTAACAAACCTGTAACAGTAAAACACAATTAAATAATGTTAACCTCATTTTTGAAGGTCATGACACGTAGCTTGGAAAAAACTAAGAACATGTCCTTATGTCAATTTTTGTTATAGTTTACACCCTCTCTTCGTCAAAGGTACCCTAGTAGCTTGTTTATATTTTTAGTTGATATAGGGTAGAATTTGCTTATAGCTGAGCTAAACAGGTAGGTATATGTACTTAAAAGTAGGTGAAACCTTACCATTCTTTAATAACAACTTCACGTATACCCTCTCCAATATCAGACAGTTTGAATGCAACTATTTTTTTGACTGTGCTTGTAGTGTGAAAACATCGGGGTTTTATATGTTTTTCTATCCTATGACTAAATTTCGGATAGTTATGCGAATTTAATATGGAGCTAGCCTGAAAAAAAAAATTAAATTAAATTTTAATTTTGGTAGAGGTTACCTAACCTAAATTTGATTTAGTTAATTTATTCTATTTTATTTCGATATTTTTAAATTGGATATTTATCAAATAATAAATAGAAAAAACGTGCTTAGGTGCTCTACGCAGACTTCTTGCGAACCTATTATACCTAATCAATGGGAAAAGTAGTATAAAATTAGGTAGGTAGTAGGTACCTACAATGACATTACTGAATAGTGACGTCACAGTTCAATATAGCTATCTCTGTCTAATCGTATTTTAAATAAATATATATAATTCTAAGTAGAAATAGTATTACTCTTGTTGAGTAAACCTACTTATTAATTAATATTTGATAAGATTAGGCCCAGTTGTTTCTTATCTATCAGTCACCGCGAGTCGTGTAAAGAATACCTAGTAGTTGTTATTTTCTTAACAAGCTTAAGTTTCATCAAATTATTACCTACATAGGGTAGGGTACATGTGGTATCTACCTATAAGTTTTTGTATTTATTTTCATAGCATAATATGTAAATGTATGTATTTGTGATACACAATCCTAAAGCACTTTGCTAAACATAGAAACGTGTTGTGAGAAGCCGTAAAATAAATTCTAAAATAATCCGTCTTCTATAATATTATTATCTACTTATTTACTCGAGTAGGTACTTACGTAACAATACTTGATGCATTTATTTATATTCCTTAAATTCGATAACCACTTTCTTGCTGCAAAAGCCATTACGCTAAATCACCACATACCATTTAATTTATACGTTTACTGTTAAAACAAACATTTCTACTGAATAAGTAACAGTTGGCGACGCACGAACACAACTGAATGTTATGAGGCCACATTATCAGTGACCGCGGCGTTGATTAGCATTTTTAAAACAAATTATACATTCAATTATGATACGTTTAAAGGCAAATGTTTCGTGAGCTCATACGTCAGTTTCTCCTGCATACACAGGGGTCAGAGATCAGAAGTGATGTATCTATACAAGTCTCTCTGATACGTCGTATATGCGTAACAAAATTCTTAGATAAAATCTAGATAGGTAGGACTTATTTTCCGGCTTAAATAAACTGATATAATGATTACAATTATTACCTACTTGATTGTATATAATTCTATATCTGTAATTTGGCAGATATCTGTTATACATATCTAAACATAGTAACTGTTTCAGATTTATAATATAATGTGTATTTTTAGGGTTCCGTAGCCAAATGGCAAAAAACAGAAACCTTATAGATTCGTCATATCTGTCTGTCTGTCCGTCCGTAGGTCACAGCCACTTTTTTAAGTAGTAGGTAAGCTATAGGTACTTTTTTAAAAACAAGTTTTTATATATCTTAATGTTTTAATATTATCCATCTTCGGTTCAAAACATGGAACTGAATTTTAAAACAAATATATATTGCCTGGCTAAAACTGAGGTTGCCTAGTTGAGTAACAATATTATTTAGTTGGTGGCTAAGTGAAATCTTTCTTACTCCAATATGGCAAACTAAACTAGATGAAATAGTAACTTTTAACAATTAAAAGGGTTTGCTGACAAGGATACGAATGAATTGAAGTAGATATAAGAGCTTGCTTTTAAACTTTTTTTAAATGATAATATTACTGTAGAGGTCCGTTGCGGCAACGCTGGAATTCGAAGGACTAAACGGATCATGAAATAATATCACGTTGTAAGCAATTCTTTTTATTAAAGACATAATAAACATGTTAATAAAGTGAATAAATACAATAATATGTAATTGGTAGCTGTAATGTAATGAACGAGACGCGGGAGCAACCCATAATAAATCAGAACAACACTTTTGCGATTACACTTATTTCAACTGACGACTTCTAAGTATTCTAAATAGCTATCGTGTATCACAGAGGCGCTCTGCCAATATCTGGGCGGTGGTCTGTAACAGACGTGTTAGGTCGCGCCCGACGTGACGCTGTACGCAGCCTATGAATGCTTACTATAAAAATCTACTAGAGTGGTCTCGTCGTTCGTGCACCGCGTCAGGCGTGTCAGAGAGACCACACTAGTACATTTCCATAGTAAGCATTCATAGGCCGCGTACAGCGCCACGTCGGACGCAGCCTAACGCTCTGTTAGGCGGTGGTCTATAACAAACGCCGTAGGTCGCGTTCGACGTGACGCTATACGCGGCCTAAGAATGCTCACTATGGAAATGCACTATAATGGTCTCTCTCAAACGCCTGACGTGGCGCACGAGCGCCGTGCGCCGCGTCCATCGGTCATACGCCGCCTACGCAGTCATTTCGGAGCATTCTGGCGTACGGACGTCGCGTTTTTTTCATGGAAAATGGTGAAAATCTGTTGCACGATGCTGTTGTCAACTCATCCTCGATTAAATCCAACACAGTCGTAAACTGATCCTTTGAAATACGAAAGTATTCTTTAAACTTGACATCGTTACTATATAAATGTTTTTTTATCAATGTATTAAACAACCCTCGACCTCTCTCTTCACGAAAAGATCGTGACGCCTTTTTCTTCTATCCTGTTTCAGTAACGTCTTTAGAACGAAATCATCATCTTCTTCCTCTTCGAGAAGAACTCTTAAAATTGTTTGCTCCTCCATATTTTGATCGCTCACGTCCATAGAAAGTAAAACATTTCCGAGTGACCATCGCAAACAACGCTGCGCCGCGTTCAGCGTCAGCAGACGCTGGACGCGACTTTCGGCGTTTGTTACACCTTTGTTACAGACCACCGCCTTAGGCGGTGGTAAGTTCAACAGACGCTGACGCTCGCGGAGTTGACGTCGGGAGCCGCGTCCGGCGTCTGCTGACGCTCTGCTCCCGACGTCAACTCCGATGGTCACTCGGAAATTTCCCTCGCATGCGCTCAGTGTGAACGTACGTGAGTGATAAATATCGATGAACGTACAATTTTAATTTTCTCTTCTCGAAGAAGGGGAGGAAATCTCACCTTACAATTTTTATTAAAACAGAATAGGAAAAAAAGGCCTCTTCTTCCGAAGGCGTAAAATCTTTTTGTGAAGAGAGAGATTGAGTGTTTTTATAGTATTTATCGCTGCCTTCAAATACAATCCAATTGTATAAGTAATTCGTCCTATTTGTTCTTTCATAAATTTTACCATCTCGATGACAAGACGCGGCGTCCGAGACGCTGGAATGCTCTGAAATGACTGCGTAGGTTGCGTACGACCTACGGACGCTGCGCATGTCGTTCGTGCGCCACGTCAGGTGTGTCAGAGATACCACACTAGTACATTTCCATAGTGCCAGACGTGACCTACGACGTCTGATACGGACCACCGCCTTTACAGATCACCGCCTTAAATATAGATATTTCAATCCACGAAGACACGCCTTACTCTGTCCAAATCGCTTATGTTTCATTCCATTCGTATGGAGTTTGACAGAGTGAAGCGCTCATTGTGGATTGAAATATCTATAATTTACACTGTTTATCTGTAGATGATGATATTTTAAGCTAAACAGTGTGATATAGGTCATAGGTATATTGAAGAAGGTAAGGTAGTGGAGTATGTGTCAACACATTCATGTCAGTCACTGATCTCTATCATATGGATCAAACATTCTATACAACTGACAGTTTATTTTTGTGCCGATTTGAAGCGCCCCCCTCGAAGGTCCACAGTATTAAATTGACATTTGTTGCTAGTAAACCGTCGTTTCGAATGTCATTTTATTTTAGTTCCATGGACCCTCACGCCAGGTTACGCAAAAATCAGCGCCAAAACGGCGAAAATCAAGTGTCTTCATTTTTACGGTGACAGTCTGTGATCTAGCGTGCTAGTATCAGGGGAGCCCAAGCGGGGATTTTTGAGGTGACTCGAGCGTGTCAGAAAATTGTATAGGGAGAATCCTTGCACCCTTTAAAGTACCTCTACCAAGTATGAACCCTCCGTATGGTGGGGTGTGTTGAGGGGAACCCGAAAGGGGAGGGGGTCCACGATTCTACTAACATCGCCCCATGAAAACTGTCAGATTATTAGTTCTTTGTAATTCTAATAGTGATTCCTTCAAAATAAAAAAAAAATTGAAACACGCTCGAGTATTTCAACGTGACGTTTTTTTATTACAACTTCGAGACTCGCTTGTTTCTTAAATATGTCACGCTCAAATTGTCAAATTATTGAGATATACAATCTTCTCAATTTAATTAATTAATCGATTTTTTTTACTAATCAGACGGGTTCCCCTCAACATATGGAGGGTTCATACTTGGTAGAGGTACATTAAAGGGTGCAAGGATTCTCCCTATATAATTTTCTGACACGCTCGAGTCACTTCAAAAATCCCCGCTTGGCCTCCCCTACCATAGTATAATAGAGATAAGTGGTGTCAGTACCTAAGCACAGACACAGAGTAATTAATGTCATTTCAGCCATCTATACAAAAATAATAAAGAAATCGTATAAAATTAACGTGCACTAAACATCTGCTTTAAATTCGCTACGCAGATTCTATGAGTACATGGATATTAATAATTATCACATCGCAATTGCCTATAACACATAATATCTAACTATAATGAAGAATTTACATAATTTACATTTCATCTTGTGTTCAAAATTAATAAGGGTTTATAAATAAACACTAGCTACTTAGTAAGTTGAAAATAAATAGGTGCTCTTTGGAAGTTTGGATGAAAATGGGTGAATAATTATGGTTGTTCTGTACAGAACACATAATAATTCGTACAAGTTTTCGTTTTCATTTTGTACAGTACAAGTCTTGATGAAATGCACATAATCCGGAGCCAGTTTTATATCGACTGCGAAGAAAAAAATAATAGTATTTCATGTGAGCGTTGTTTTGTTAACTTATAACTGGGTAATCTTATATTGTGTGCAAATTATGAAGACTCCCACTGTTCATTTCCACGTTGTTAAATTGTCATTGTTCTTCAGTAAATAAATTTAAAAAACTGTGACAATTTCCACACAATTCTACTAATATTTATATATGAGATTGTTTTTTCTTTTGCCTTATGATTTTGTGCTAAATCTTAGCCCCTTCGCACACGGTGTTGTAGCGTAAGCGTATCGTACTCCACTCGTACGACGAGATCAGTACAAGCACAAACATGTTCTAACAAGCCTGCATACGAAGAGGTGTTGAAGCTGGCGTAAAACACAGTGGTAAAAGTTATTTTTACATTTTTTTTTCAAAACCTGTATTTAACTGAACTTCAATATAACTGAAGATATAGTTGAATTCGTCCAACTGGTTTTAGTCTTCAACTAGTTCGAATCTGAATCAATACGTCTACGCGACGATTCGTTATTAAAGCAATATTGCACGCGAATAAGGTCTCGTACGCGAAGCGTTGTAACGATACGCTTATGATACGACTACGCTTATGACCCGTGTGCGAAGGATCTAAGTCAGCGATGGGCGTTTATAAATGACAATAATAAATGATGACAAATGGGTTACTTATATCTGAATGGAAAAACTCAATAATCACAATACGTTTCAAATACTTATAGAAGATAGAAGACGAATTAAGTTTTAACAATAATGTAATTGATATAAGTGGAAGACCTTGTTAAAAAATCAAATTGTGAAGAAAGTTTTATAATATTTGATGTGTAAATCCATCAGATTTGGCAAAATATTTGATATGAAAACGCTTTTTTGTTAACTGATTATAAAAAACTTTTTATCATTATAATTGTTTACGCGAGAGTAGCTGGCGCGAGCGCCGAGCCTATTGTATTGTGTTGAATCGTGTTCTCTCTCTCTAACCCGCGGAAGCCCTCATCGGCGCGTCTCGCTCACGCTTTGGTTACGGCGAGTTTTTTGCTGCATGCGTTTTGTATCGAATCGTGCGCTCCCGCTCCAACTCGCGGAAACGCCAATCTTCCTATCCCGCTCGCGCATCGGTCGCCGAGATTTTTTTTATGCCTGCAATGACGCGGCGACTTCGGTGCGCGCCAGTATTAAGCACCTTTCAGTCTGCTGTCGACCGACGAACTTAGCGGTCCCCCGCGCGTGGCTGACGTAATTTTGATCACGTGTCGTCCTTGAAACGCGTAGTCGCGAGACGCAAATTACTACGTTTGAGTAGCCACGTTTCTATTTGCGCGGGTGTTTAGTCATCGAATAACATCGCAACGGGACGTCCGTTTTTTGATGCGCCTGACTTGTTTTTCGCACTGCGTTTTTTGTCTGTTGCCGCGCCCCCTCTCTCGCGCGCTGGGGCGCTGGTGCGGTCCCTTTCGCACTTCGAACCGGTAGCCGACGGAAAGTGGGTTCCTGCGCGTGTGGTCTTCGTGTTTGGAGGCTGATTTGAAGCGGAGGTCAGACGGCTCTGCCAGTCCCATACACACACGCACCCTTGTACATACCCTTAACACTTTCACGTCACACACTGTCACACATCTACTACAGAGGACTCCGTATCAAGGCCGACGCTTCGGGATCAAGGTCAGTCAATAAGCACCTACTAATTTTAAACTATTTTTATAGTTGGCCGCGTCCGGTGGCGTATTGTATCAGCCGTAGTGGCCGACCTGTTGTCTAGTAAAAGTCGCTGATTACTATTTCCACTGATCGACTAGTGAGACTCGATTGCTATCCGACTCGGATTGGATGCCGTCATCTGACCCGAGACTGATCGTACACTAGTGATCCCGCGTAGTCTCACTAGTCGGTCCCCCCTCGACCTGTCCGGGCTCGTTCCTCTATGGGCCCGGGAACTGAGCCCTCATCTGGACAGGCAAGGGGCCGTAACAATTGGTAGCAGAGCGTGGTTTCGCGCCTTTTGGTTAAGCGGCTTTTACACGTTCGGCGCGTCGATATCGATATTTGTTGCGCGTATTTAATTCGTCGCGTATCTCTGTCGGTCACACGTTTGTAGGCGCGGTACGCCACGTGTCGGACCGATACGCCGCGTTAACGGCCACAGATTATTGTACCGCTACACCACGCGTTTTTGTAGCAACGCCGCGTTATTTACCGCGTGCCGCGCGTTTGTTAACCGCGACCTTGATTAGCGTTCTGCACGTGTTGGTGTTTGCATCTGTGCTTGTTCTACGTCCTTGTTGTTTTATTTTTCGGTTTCGTGCTTCCTTGTAATTATCTTCGCGCAGTCTCGCCATGCCTTCGCATAAGCCTCCGGTGCGCCGTATGCAGGATGAGCTGCGGTGGGCAGCTAGCGCGCATGCGCTTATTACTCGTCCAGACAGGACGGCTAGCTTGCTCCACCGCCTTGAGCAGCTCCCAGCCAGACGAGCCCATCTTGAAGAGGCCTATTCGGAATTCCTTGCTACAGTGGAGGACGACGAGGCGCGAGAATCGGCCCAGAAGGACTACGAGCAGTTCTTCGAGTTCACAGACGATGTGCTCGAGGCTGGGGCCAAAATGAATCGTGAGGCTCGAAAGAGCATTCTGTGCGAGTCGCCTCGCCCGCAGCAGCAGCCCGCCCTATTGGGTCGGCTGCCTACTTTGGACCTTCCACACTTTGGTGGGCGGCTTCAAGACTGGATGGGGTTCATCTCCATCTTCGACAGTCTAGTCCATACCCGCCGCGACCTATCCCCAGGCCAAAAAATGGCCTATTTGCGGACCTCCCTTCAAGGGGAGGCACTTGGGGTAGTCTGCCATTTGAAGTTGTCTGACGCCAGCTACTCCACGGCCAGAGAACTCCTCGAGAGGCGCTACGCCAATGTGCGCCGCCTTGCTGACGCGCACATGATGGAGTTAATATCCCTCCCGGTTTTGAAAGACCTAGCGCGTCTCCGGGAGGTGATCATTGACCCAGTCGTGGTTGCTTGCAACGCCCTTCGACAACTTGACTTACCGGTGGATCAGTGGTCCTTCTGGCTTCTTCACCTGGTTCTGTCCCGCCTGCCTCTCGATCTGCGGATCCGATTTGAAGAGAGGTACGGCGGGGACGGGGCTAATTATATACCCCCGTTCAGTGACCTCTTAAAGTTCCTTGAGGAACAGAGCCGCCAGGTGGAGAATGCCGTGGCCTCGGGAACACCGGCAAAGGAGCCGGCGCGACCGACGCCCGCTTCTAAACCCACGACTTCCACCAGGGGTTTCAAGCAGCCAGTAGTGGCGCAGCAGACTGGTCGCCGCACAATCCCCAACTTTAGTAGCCTTGCTGCGACCGAGGCAACCCCCTGCAACTATTGCCGTGCTTCCACGCACACAACGGCCGATTGCCCTAAATTTTTGGAGAGACCGCCCAAGTACCGTAGGGCCATCGCGAGGGAGCGCCGTTGGTGCTACTCTTGCTTAGGTCGGCACTTGCAACGCAATTGCCAGCACCAACGGCCTTGCACACACTGTCAGGGCAACCACCTTCCTATTCTTTGTCTCGACCGCAATGGTGCCGGCAGGCAGGAGGTGGTTGAACAGACACCCGGCAGGAGTGGAGGCTCCTCCTCGGTCACGTGCCCAGCCGATGGACGGCGTGGGGCGAACACTGTTCGTCCGGCCCCTGGTTTTGATAGGGCTTCACCCCCCCCTCGGGCGGGGGTGCAGCCCTCCAGGGGCGGGGGCGTTCCGCCCTCTGTCAACCCTGAGGGAGGTTTTGCCGTCGCTCAGTCTGAACCAAGGAGGTACTCCCCTCCTCTGGCTGAATACCCCAGGCTGGAGCGATACCCCCCTCGATGGTCTGGACACCCCCCTCCGCACTACGTCGTCCCGCGGCTGTCGTACGTGACCAGACCCCCTCAGCCCATGAGGGACGCTTGGGTGTACCCTGGGGGAACCCCACCTATTGGTGTGGTAGAAGTTCCGCAAGCTGGCCCCTACGAGCGCCCGAGGCTGGAGGAGTCGCCCGAAAGGGGCAACTCCCGTTGACTAGTTGCTGCCCTGGCTCCCACCACCGCCACCTCACCTGACAATTTGAGCGAGCATAAGACGGTCTGCCAGACCGTACTTTTGCCCACGGCTTTGGTCAGGGTGTTTAACCCGAACGGTGAGTGGCTAATGGTACGCGCGCTGCTAGATCTCGGTTCACAGCGCTGCATTGCATCGTCGTGGTTGGTGAGGACGCTGGGGCTCCCCTGGAGTCCGGACAATCGTCCAATGTTAGGAATAGGAGGATCGGTTCCTCCGACTCCCAGGGGTCGGGCAGAACTTATGTTTGGTCCAGCCGAAGGTCCCCTTCGTATCCTAGTCGATGTGAACGTTCTTGACGATATTGTGGGACACCTCCCGAACGTTCCTATCCATAACTCGGCGGTTCATTGCGCGTCGGGTTTAACCCCGGCGGACCCTTCATGGTCTGAACCTGGCCCCACTGATTTGCTCTTGGGCGCCGATGTGCTGGGCTTGATCATGTCAGGAGAGATTAGGACATTGCAGAAAAATGGTTTGTCGGCCATGCCCACTATCTTTGGGTTTAGTTTTTTCGGTCCGGTTTTATGGACCAACCTGCCTCCTGACGTGGACCATCTCCAAACTATTGGAGTGGCACTTTCCGATGTAGTCCAAAAATTTTGGGAAATTGAAGAGCCCCCTCAAGCGGCTCGGGTAGACCCCCTCCATCAGGAATGCGAGTTATTCTACCAGAATAACACAGGTCGTCGCGTCGATGGCAGGTTTGTAACTCGGCTACCCTTCCTTGCCTCACGCCCCCCCCTTGGTCATTCAAGGGCGTTAGCTGAAAAAAGACTTCTGTCCATGGAACGCCGCATGAAGCGAGACCCTGCATTTCGAGAGAAATATATTGAGTTCATGAGGGAGTACGAGGCGTTGGGGCACATGTCCCCTTCCTCATTTGACTGGCGCTCTCACGAGCACTATTTTCTCCCTCACCACGCGGTCTTGAAGTCTCCAGGCGGTAAAATTCGTGTGGTCTTCGACGGGTCAGCGGCCACGTCTAATGGGGTTTCCTTGAACCAGTGTCTCCACACTGGCCCCAAACTTCTTAAGGATCTATCTGACATCCTCACCAACTTCCGTAGGCACCAGGTGGTTTTTGTGGCCGACATACGAATGATGTTCAGGCAATCGGTAGTGCATCGCGATGATCGTCGTTACCAGCTGATTTTGTGGCGCGAGAATCCCAGTGATCCTGTGCGCGTGTTCGAGCTGAACACTACAACTTATGGCCTTAGGTCTAGTCCTTATATTGCAATGAGGACGCTCTTGGAGCTGGCCAACCGGGAACGACTGAATTATTCGCGAGCAGCGGATGTCCTAGAAACTTCTGTCTATATGGACGACATCTGCGCCGGAGCATCCAGTGTTGAGGAAGCTCGCATCCTGAGGGACGAGTTGATCGCCATCTTGAAATCCGGAGGGTACGAGTTACGTAAATGGCTATCCAACTCACCTCAGGTTTTGCAGGACTTACCTGGAGAGGATCAACAGGATCCTCACCTGTTTGAACACCCGGAGAATCCCAATTTGCTGACGGTGCTTGGTATCCAGTATCAGCCCGTTCAGGATTCTTTTACGTACCGGGTCAAGTTAGATGATCCTCCGAAGTCTTGGACCAAACGACTGGTCCTGTCCACTGTGGCGCGCACCTTTGATCCAAACGGTTGGATAACTCCGGTTGTTTTTCTGGCCAAGTGCTTTCTTCAAAAGCTTTGGGTGTCTGGGTTAGGCTGGGATGAGCCTCTTCTTGGTGCTCTCTTAAGAGAGTGGCTCTCTTTGGTGTCCTCCCTTCCCGACATCAACCAAATCTCTTTACCCAGATGCTTCTTGCCTCCGGGCAAATGTCGTGCAAGCTTACACGGGTTCTGCGATGCCTCTGAGAAGGGATATGCAGCTGTGGTATATCTGCGAACCGTGAGTGCTTCTGGGCAAGTCTCGTTGCACCTTGTCCTAGCTAAGAGCAAGGTTGCACCTATTAGGTCTCGTCTAACAATTCCTAAGTTAGAACTTTCGGGAGCCGCACTCTTGAACCGGTTATTAAACCACGTCCACGCTTCTTTGAAGCCCTTCGTAAACATTTTGGACGTTTTTGCATGGTCGGACAGCGAGATTGTCCTGTGTTGGCTTCGGGCTTCGGTCCATAATCTTGAAGTTTTCGTGGCGAATAGAGTGTCACAAATACAAAGTTCTGTCACACCCTTGAAATGGAGACATGTACCCGGGGAACTAAACCCAGCTGACTGCGCTTCTCGCGGTTGCGAGGCTTCTTTGCTAGTCTACCACCCACTCTGGTGGGGACCGGGCTGGCTATCTGGCCCAGAATCCTCCTGGCCCCCGGACAAATTTGAGGCTCCAGCCGAATTACCCGGCTTGCGATTGAGGGTTGGCGTGGTCAACGATAGGCCCATTTATGACCGCGCCCTCTTGGAGCGGTATAGCTCGTTTGACAAGCTGATCGGCGTAACCGCTTGGCTGCGTCGATTCATGCATAATGTCAGGGATCCCCTCAATAAAAACTTAGACTCGGCGCTCTCGCCCTTGGAACGGCGAGAGGCGTTGATGTACTGGATACGTGTGATCCAAGTGGAACACTTTGAGTCAGCGATTGAGTCTTTGAAACGAGGCTCGCCACTGAAGGGCCACCTTGCTCGCCTGAGTCTATTCTTGGACAGTTCCGGATTACTACGTGTTGGGGGACGCCTTAAAAACTCCAACCTCCCTTATGGAGCGCGACATCCTTTGCTGCTCCCAAAGGATGGCACCTTTGTCAATCTGTTGATAACTCATTATCATATTAAAAATGCTCATGCGGGTTGCAATACCCTCTCAGCCATTTTGCAGCGTGAGTTTTGGATTTTGGCAGGCCGACGAACCATTCGAAGCGTGATCTTCAAATGTATTCCTTGCTATCGTTTGAAGGCATCCATTGCACAGCCTGTGATGGGTGACCTGCCTGCGGACCGCGTAAGGGCTGCTCGACCTTTCGCCGGTGTTGGAACCGATTTTGCCGGTCCTTTTCTAGTTAAGAGCTCTAACCTTAAGAATGCTCGGTCTTTTAAGGCCTACTTGTGCGTCTTTGTTTGCCTCGCAACCAAGGCAGTTCACTTGGAGCTTGTCAGTGCCCTCAGCACGGAGGCGTTCGTGGCCACTCTGGGCCGCTTCGTGAGCCGTCGCGGCCTACCCGACTTGGTTCGGACATACTGCGGGACTAATTATAAGGGAACCGATCGTTATTTGAAGGAGGTCGTTGACTTCCTTGTTAAGAACAGGCACTGTGTAGGCACCGCCATGTCTAGAATGGGAGTTACTTGGAAATTTGACCCTCCGGCGTGTCCTCACTGGGGCGGAATCTTCGAAGCTGTTGTTAAGGTCGCTAAAACGCATTTGCGTCGCGTTATTGGGGAAACCATCTTAACCTTCGAGGAACTGTCCACGGTATTTTGCAAGATTGAGGCGGTTCTTAACTCTCGGCCTCTCGGTCCCGTCTCCTCCGATCCAAATGATTTGGAGGCTTTAACGCCGGGTCACTTCTTGATTGGTCAGCCTCTTAACGCGCTGCCCGAGTATCCCTATCGGGAGGTCAAGACCTCACGGTTGTCTCGGTTTGAAATGTTGCAGCAAATGACTCAAAATTTTTGGCACCGTTGGTCTCTTGAGTATTTGCACTTGCTGCAGCAGCGCGTCAAGTGGACTGACAAAACTAACCCTCCCCAGGTGGGAGATCTTGTTCTGCTTAAAGAACCTAATCTACTCCCACTATTTTGGCGTCGTGGACGCATTGTTAAACTGCTATTTGGATCGGATGGCGTTCCCCGGGTGGCCGAGGTATTTGTGGGGGACTCAGTATTGCAACGTGCCGTGGCCACGTTGTCCCGACTGCCTATTGATTAGCGAATCTACATTCTTAGATTCGGAGCGGGGGATTGTTTACGCGAGAGTAGCTGGCGCGAGCGCCGAGCCTATTGTATTGTGTTGAATCGTGTTCTCTCTCTCTAACCCGCGGAAGCCCTCATCGGCGCGTCTCGCTCACGCTTTGGTTACGGCGAGTTTTTTGCTGCATGCGTTTTGTATCGAATCGTGCGCTCCCGCTCCAACTCGCGGAAACGCCAATCTTCCTATCCCGCTCGCGCATCGGTCGCCGAGATTTTTTTTATGCCTGCAATGACGCGGCGACTTCGGTGCGCGCCAGTATTAAGCACCTTTCAGTCTGCTGTCGACCGACGAACTTAGCGGTCCCCCGCGCGTGGCTGACGTAATTTTGATCACGTGTCGTCCTTGAAACGCGTAGTCGCGAGACGCAAATTACTACGTTTGAGTAGCCACGTTTCTATTTGCGCGGGTGTTTAGTCATCGAATAACATCGCAACGGGACGTCCGTTTTTTGATGCGCCTGACTTGTTTTTCGCACTGCGTTTTTTGTCTGTTGCCGCGCCCCCTCTCTCGCGCGCTGGGGCGCTGGTGCGGTCCCTTTCGCACTTCGAACCGGTAGCCGACGGAAAGTGGGTTCCTGCGCGTGTGGTCTTCGTGTTTGGAGGCTGATTTGAAGCGGAGGTCAGACGGCTCTGCCAGTCCCATACACACACGCACCCTTGTACATACCCTTAACACTTTCACGTCACACACTGTCACACATCTACTACAGAGGACTCCGTATCAAGGCCGACGCTTCGGGATCAAGGTCAGTCAATAAGCACCTACTAATTTTAAACTATTTTTATAGTTGGCCGCGTCCGGTGGCGTATTGTATCAGCCGTAGTGGCCGACCTGTTGTCTAGTAAAAGTCGCTGATTACTATTTCCACTGATCGACTAGTGAGACTCGATTGCTATCCGACTCGGATTGGATGCCGTCATCTGACCCGAGACTGATCGTACACTAGTGATCCCGCGTAGTCTCACTAGTCGGTCCCCCCTCGACCTGTCCGGGCTCGTTCCTCTATGGGCCCGGGAACTGAGCCCTCATCTGGACAGGCAAGGGGCCGTAACAATAATATATATTTAGATTTTGTAATTAAATATCGTCGCAACTCGGAATCGTCGCGGAGTCGCAATTCTTTACAAAAATATTTGGCATGGTATAATTATTAATTGTGTCTTATACAGGCTTAAATAAAAAATACCAGAAACCTCTCGAACCATAGTTCCTAACATTAAAACTAACACTTTTTTTTCTATTATAAAATCAATATATTTCGCCTATGTACATTGTACCTGCAGTGCGTTATCCTGTAGCTCTTATCCTCAGACTCATTTTAAGGTACTACTATATGGTATTCTGTGGTACTGCCTATAGCATTTAAAGATCACTTATCCTGCGCTTGTATGTATTTTGAACAGGATAGTGTCACATTAGAGATTTCGAATTATTTTATACGAATGAAATTAAATACTAAAATTTGAAAAGTTGTTGGTTTTAATCATCGATATAATTGGTATATCGATGGTATTAATGAAACGAATTACGCGATGGAATTACGGCCCGAAAGTGTTTTGGTATTTTTCATTTAACCCTTGTATATTTAAACGAGCAATATACCTATTAATTTTGCGTAGGTATATCGGAAACGGCTCTAACGATTTGTATAAAATTTTGCAATTTGAAAGGTTTTTCTCGTTCCACATTCCCTATCCTTATAATACCTATGTCGAATACTTTTGTATGAAAATGTGAATTGTAAGCTGTTTACACCATTATTGCTAGGACAACGATGCTATTAACAACGATGATAGTAAGCTTAAAACTTCGGTTTCAATTGAAAATAATAATATTCCTGTATATTTTTTGTGTATTTTACACACAAACAAATTTGTGGACAAATGTTTTTGTTGCAATAATCTTGTGCCTTCATTTTGCATTATCACTTTTGTCTTGTAGGCGCAAAGGTATAATAGATATTTTAATAGGTATTATAGATATTTAAACAAAATTATCCAAAAAATAAAGTATGCAGAAATAAATAACATGAGACAGCAGTAGCTAAGTAATCAATATGATAAGATACAACATAATTTTATTCACAATTTATAAACAGTATATTATGCAAAGATATCTAATAGATAAATATTTCACAATAGGTCATGTTCATGTGTTAAGAACTGTTAACAAAAAACGTAATATGTCACATTTCTATCTTATCAATTTTAATTTCAAATCTAGGTGTTTTATTTATCAAAATTTCACTAGCCTTTTCCAATGTCATGTTCATATCATAAAAGCAAGGCCCACAAATGTATTAATACAAAAGGTCATAACCAGAACAGTGCGATTCCAGCCTTATACATATAATTTAGAAGCCAATAACATCGTTTACAAAGAGTTTATAAATGCATGAATAACTTGTAAGAGTATCACAATACTGTACCTACGAGTACTCTCTCTCTCTTGTTCTGTGACATCAGTTACCTACATTGACAGCAGATTGTGTTTTACTAAGTTAGGGCGCCTTCAAATTTGCCGCAAAGTGCCGCGCGGTGACAGGCGTCTGCAGCGCTGCAGCCGCACTGCTGTCGCTAGGTTTGAGAATCGTAGTGTAGCACATACTCAGATCACTTTGAAGTGATCTGAGAGTGCATAGCTTACGATGGACTCGATCTTTAGACTTGTACACAAAAATACGTCACAGTCACTATAGTCGATCAATAAACTGATGCGTGGCTGCAGCGCGGGTGTAGCGCTGCAACAGCGCGTTGTTTATTTACATAGATTTACAAAGTAGCGCGGCCGCAGCGCTGCAGACGCGCTTTGCGGCTAATTTGAAGGCGCCTTTCAAGTCATGTTTAAGTATTATGTATAGTTCATCACGTAGGATGGTGAAACGGAAAATTTATTCTTACAGTGTTTCCTACATTATTAAACGATTCTAAGACGAGACAAGTGAAGACATAGAACGATATGTAATTGCCAAATACATCGTGGAATAAGGACACAATCCGATATCCGAAGACAAAACACAAACCAGTTTGTGGCTTTGGTCCATTGTAATTTGCTCAACCAGGCACTAGGTGGCTTCGATTTATCTACATTTCAATAAATCATATCTACGCTAAGCAGATACGTACATCATTTTAAATATCGCGAATGCCTGAGTTTTTCGAGAGGTGTAAAAGTAGCCTAAGTAGCCTAAGTAACTCAGGAAAATCTCTGTTACAACAGTCGAATCGGCTTAGTAGTTGTTGAATGATTACAAAACTTTCACACTTACAATACGTTTACTACTAAATATTACTAATAGTATAGTGGGATGTAGTATCTACTTTAATTTTAGTTTAACTGCTCGTAAGCTAATAGTTACTTCGTTATGTCCTTATTGCACGCTGCCTGCATAATGCATTACGTATTGAAAGTCGAAACGTGGTTCGTACATTTGTACAATAAATATAATTACGGACACTAATTGTCTATCTAGTCTCGACACAGGACAGTCACGAAGCGACAACAACAACTAAACACCGACGTGATCACCGTGATATACTCGTATTTTAAAGTGAAGTTAAAGTGAAATGACATCTAATTAGAAGAAAAAAAAACAACGTGAAATGTTACGTTTGGTGGTATCAGACAGTTTACCCGGGTGAATGGAGAACTTTTTTTATTTATTATTTTTAGAAAATACGTGTGCTGCACACGTATTCTGTAACTCGGCTGTCTCAGTGCCTACGAGTAGGTCTTATTGCGTAGGAAAAACGTATTTATTCATCGTTATCGTAATTGTAAGTAGATTCTGCCCCGCGATTGGCTGACGTAAATCAGTGAACAAATCAGTGGGCAGAATTCGCTTACGATTACGATAACGATGAATATGTTTTTCTTACACAATCCGAGTTACAGAATACGTGTGCTGAGGGTGCCCGCGGCTTTACTCGCATGAACTCTATTTTACCATTTTAAGACTATCGTCTAGTGACAAAGCACGACGCGATTAGGTGTTTTCAAAAATGATATCTCTGCCCGTTTTGAGAGTTCCTAGTTCCTATCTAGGCCTACATTTTGTTCCTGAAATATTGCTTCGGGTGATAACGTTTTACCGAATTGGACAATTTTAGTCTCATTAGATTCTTACATTAGAGTACACCTTAATTTAGGCTCGTAAGATTGTTTGTATTTTAATATAGTTTAATTAATAAAGAAGCACCCGAGGAAGTTTTTAGATCAATAATATGGATATATAGACGCATATAACTTTTGAGATAAGAAATACTTATTTCTTAAAAATCTCTCTCATTGCATCTGCAACATTTCTATGAATTATGAAAATCGGCTTTATGTATGAAAACTTCCAGTTAGACGATCCTCAAAGCTCATCGAATTCCTGACATTGAAGACGGGAGGCGCAGCGTCCCAAATAGGCCTCTCTATTAGAAGGTTACATATTTGTCCCGTTTTCCGTGGAGACCTTAGGGCCATCTAGTTATAGTGCCATTCTTGGAATTTCTATCCCTTCGAGAGCTTTCCCCGCGGTTAATAGCCTCAACTGGTGATAGAAGGGCTGGCTCATTTTTTGCGCAACGTATCAGCATAGCTGTTCAACGCGGAAAGGCAGCCAGTACTCTTGGCACCATTCCACGCGGGAAAGACTTGTATAGTAATTAGAATAAGCTAGTGATAAGTTTTATTGTACCTATAATTTCAATTCAAACGCCTAACTTTGTGAGGTTTTGGGGAGCACGTAAAATTTTAAAATAAATGAAATGATGATTGATTAATGTTGTAAATGAAGTAAACTGTCTGATTTGCGTTAATTCTGATTAGTAAATGAAGATAATACGTAAAGTGAATATTAAACGCTGTTGTAATGTTAGTTGTTTAAGCAAATGTGAGATATTTTCTTAAAAATGTGCATTTCTGTCGATGGGTTAAAATTTGTAAACAGTAATAATGCTTTTGTCATTAGATATATCTTTGAAACCCCGTATCATTCGGGTAACTTAGTTATATTTTAAGTTGTTTGTTTGTTTGCTTAATATATTATACACTATTAAATTATAATAATGTATTTCATAAAGATCTATGTAGCTTATGCATACCACCTATCTTAAAAACGATGATCTTTATGAAAACGGGCTATCTAATATAACATCCAGAAAAATATTATTAGGTACATGCCCATTATCAACATTTAATATTTATATATTATTTAATGACTGTTTTTTGTTCCTAAGATACTTATAAAAACAGTTCAGTCTGATTTTATTATTATTTCCTACCATAATGGTAGGACACATAGAATTTATTCTTTAATATTAGACGCTTTTCGTTGTAAGTATACGTCGAGCTTTAATACAGAAAAAGCATTGCAGGTTCAAACATCTCAGGAACTATACTTTTTTAAAGTAGAACCTATTGTTGGTATGTTTTATTTTCATCAACCGATTTTAATGTAACTTTTATTGACGGAAAAATATTTCTTGGAATCTTTCAATCGTTGAATTGCATCTGACAATAAAAATTAATGTTTATGTATATTATGTTACAGGACGAAAATAAATGTTTTGTACTAAATAGTCCGAATATCAAGTATATTATTTAAATTATTGTCTATAAACTGAAGTAGGTTGAATTTAAATTTCTCACTCAACTTGGTTTCATATATAGGCTGTTTCTATATTTCGCAAACTAAGTGGTCTATCAGTCACTTCTATAGCGAATTACTTTTAACAGTGTAACAAAATTAGAGCATTGAGCGGTACACATATTTATGCAAAATAAAATGTAATAAAATATTATCTAACTAGTTATATTAGTCTACTTGTCACACGTTAATTACATTTCTATAAATAATTTAATACTGTCATTTTACAGTCAGGTGGTATCACTATATCTCACTAGATACTTTTTCTTTCATCGATGAAATGGTGAGCACTTTTCAGTGTTTCACAATGTTCACAATATTCAGTTTCGAGCGAACGAAACTACTCACTGAACTCATATTCATAACGGGAAGCTCGTATTTTTTCTATAAAATATAACACTTTATAACTTATTAGTTACATGCGAAATAAACTTTGACAACGTTCGATCTTCAATTTCGGTTCGGTACAAATAGAGATCCGCAAAAAAAGTATCGATTCAGGTGACGATTCTTTCTGGGGATGCTGTCTGTTATCAGTTTGAGATGAAATCAAAAGTTTGCGGGTTGCGGTCGTCACACTAAAAGTCAGTGGTGTGGGGCGTCATCGTTCGCTCGTCGCGGGGTCAGGGGGCGCGCTCGGGCGGCGGGCGGGGCGCGACCAGCGGCACCAGCTCGGGCTGGGGCCGCGGCCCGCGTCACACGGCCGGCGCCGGCTCCGCCGCGGCCACCTCCGCGAACTTCACCTCGCGGCCGCGCCGGAGCGACGCCGCGCGGCGCGGCGGGCTGCTGCGCGCCGGCTGCAGGCTCGCCGACGACGTCTGCGTCAGCAGCCGCGGAGCCGGCGCCGCGCTGCGCCCGAACGGCGACTGCCGGAGGAACTGGCGCGCCACCATCGGCTGCCAGTACGAACTGCCTGTGGGCGATGCAGATTTATTTCATCGTCTTTGAAATAGCTTCTACATTCAAACATTATAAATTACTGGCCGGCATTAAATATATCGATTTTTAATGCAGGTATAGATTGTAGAGCTAATTCTCCATATAATTTAACCATTCTAGGTAATTTGAGTTAGTTGGCACAGAACAGTAGTCACCTCTGGCGGCGGAGGACTTGGCGCGCCAGGCGGCGCTGCGCAGGCGGCCGCGCGCGCCCTCGTGCACGGCGTCCACGCTGGCGGAACGCGTGAGGTGCGCCGGCGGGCCCTCGTGCTGCGCGCTCACGCCCGCGCCCAGCCCCTCGCTCACCGAGTACAGCTTGTGCCACAGAACAGTAGTCACCTCTGGCGGCGGAGGACTTGGCGCGCCAGGCGGCGCTGCGCAGGCGGCCGCGCGCGCCCTCGTGCACGGCGTCCACGCTGGCGGAGCGCGTGAGGTGCGCCGGCGGGCCCTCGTGCTGCGCGCTCACGCCCGCGCCCAGCCCCTCGCTCACCGAGTACAGCTTGTGCCACAGAACAGTAGTCACCTCTGGCGGCGGAGGACTTGGCGCGCCAGGCGGCGCTGCGCAGGCGGCCGCGCGCGCCCTCGTGCACGGCGTCCACGCTGGCGGAGCGCGTGAGGTGCGCCGGCGGGCCCTCGTGCTGCGCGCTCACGCCCGCGCCCAGCCCCTCGCTCACCGAGTACAGCTTGTGCCACAGAACAGTAGTCACCTCTGGTGGCGGAGGACTTGGCGCGCCAGGCGGCACTGCGCAGGCGGCCGCGCGCGCCCTCGTGCACGGCGTCCACGCTGGCGGAGCGCGTGAGGTGCGCCGGCGGGCCCTCGTGCTGCACGCTCACGCCCGCGCCCAGCCCCTCGCTCACCGAGTACAACTTGTGTGTGATATCTTTGCCTGGAACAGAGATGTTAAAGCATCATCACCAGCTATCACAAATGCATACGTGTCTTCGCTGGCTTGCGAGCCTGTTATCATATTTCGACGCCGTAATTTTTCAGCGTTGCTGGTGGTTAAGGAACCCGCAACTAAGACTTATTTCCACTTACGTCACAGTCATTACTAAATAGCAAAAAACTTTCTAATAGGCCTAAGAACGTCAATTACGTCAGTTACTTCGATTAGTAAGATTTATTTTTTTCAAATGTGGCGTATACGCCATACCGCTACAACTCCTAAACGCTAGAAGATGTAGCTACGTGGGTAAGAAGGATCGATAGAGCGTGAAAAATACATTATTGTGATATTTTTAGTGCAGTTACGTCAAAACTGTCAGATAGATCACTTCGTAAGAAACAATATAAAGTCATTCCTTGCTCTGTGGTAAGAAAAGCGACGAATTGATATTATTATTGAGAGAATTGGTCTCGATACATAAGTACGAAATCGCGAGCGCGAGCCCGACCGCACTTGATTAGTATTTTTTTTTAACTCTATATTATAGCACCCATTTCTCATTAACATGTTTCAGCGTAGGTTTACATATCGATCGGTATCAGAGAGCCCCCACTGAACAACGAACCCTCTCTAATTTCGATATTGATTTTCCCCAAGCATAAAAAATACTGAGCGAGCTTACTGAACTTTATGGGCATTAGTCACTTTACCTTTCAACCGTACCTTCAATATCGTCTACTCTGGAAACGGCCCAAGTCTCTACACAAAAAGTTTTCTATTGCATAACTTGTGCCTACGACCTGCTACGACTGCTACGGCTGCTACGAGTATAGAAAACACAATCCTTTGAACCGGTAATTACTTTCGCTCGAGTAATCTATCGTTGTACAAAGAATGAATTTGATCGGATCGGTAAAAAGGCTGTTTTGGGACACTCATACTGAATTAACGAAAATACTTTGTAATAATACTACGTCCCAAAGTGATACTTAACTTTTTTATTTACTTTTTTAATTAGAAGTAGTTACTTAAATAATTAAATTGTCGCATTATTAAGTAGTTACTTAAATAATTCGAATTGGGACCTTTGTTAGTATTAGATGATATAACATACCAGTGACTCGTTTACTGTTTTTTTTTTTTCATTAATACTGTAATTAAATAAAATCTAATCAAAGGTACAGTTTTAGTTTGTGTGATTCTACTAGGGATTGAATTTGTCGTGCATAAATTTATGTGCGTTATCGAGTCAAGTATGAATTGATCGAGCTTTGATGCGCTTCTATCATTAAACATCACGAATTTTGCGCAATATAAATAATGTTATTACTAAAGTATATAACTATAAGACATTCATTAATGTTATTATTGAATATTTTTTAGTGCAAAAGACATTTCATGTTAACCGAAATATTAAGTAAATATAGGTACGAAATACAATAGCGAGAATAAATTCAGAGCTTTTGTTTCTTGGAAACTTGAATACATAGCAATTTCCTGACACAATTAAAGCGTTCTCTTTTGCTGATTGCTACTCGAATAACATACTCGGTATGAAATAAAACGATTAATAATTTAAGCGGTTTCTATAAAATTACTCAGAAAAGCAAGACTTTATTGTAGGTACTTAACGCTGTTTTTTTAACACATAAAATTTTATAAAATAATACTAAAGGAACAATGAAGAAATAAATGTTATAAAGAAGGCTTACGCACTTCGAGGAATTTTTAAAATCTATATTAGTGCAAAACGATGCAGACGGCGTATTTAAACGATTTTATGTGACCGGCGGTTTAAAATGTAAATAGACAATTACTTTCAAAATTAAACCTTAAAGACCGAAAATTTATGACGTTATTAAGCCTTGGAAGAAACAATGAAGTAACATTCGGTATCAATAATTTCAACTCGATTTCTTTCTGTTCTTATAAAAAGGGACGTCTTAGGTACGTCTGTACGTCGCGAACAGAGGGAAAAAAGGATGAAAAAGTGACCCTATAAGAGTTACTTTTCCTTAGTTTAAGTACGGAACCCTAGAAACAGCAGACGTCGTGAGCCTTGTGTATATGTAGAGAAAATGCCGATCTCTAGCCTTAGGCATTTGACTTATCTATTCTATTTCTAAGATTGTTTTTGTGCACGCTAGTAAAAAGAAAAAACGAAATAGCTGATTGACAAGTTGATCTCATAACTTATCGATGACAACTGTCATTCTCATACATGTTATAGGTTATCTACTTTGTAGAATAGATAAGTTTAATGGCTATGGCTGCTCATACACAAAAACAGCTCTTCAAATAGGCACAACGTAAAAAACTCATAAATAAAGCTTACTATTACTAGCGTATTAAGGATTATTTACATGATTCAAATCCTTGGGAGTGAATAAACTGCTGTAATTATAATTGCTCAGTTAGTTTTTAAGTGCCTTTGTGAAGTGGTGATAACAGAAAACAAAATCCGGCTGAGTTTTTTGTGGGCTTCTTCTCAGTGCAGGACGCGTCGTTGGAACTTTCGTAAACTTAGTTTTAAGTCGACTTGTATAATTAGCAAGATAGCAACACGTACCTATGCGACAAAAATCATATTGACGTTTTACAAGCGTCTGTACGTTAGGCATATGTAAAATAAAGATATTTTGACTTTGACTTTGAAACAAAAACCAGATATCGATTGGCCGATGTGGATCGGATCATCAAGGAGGGATGTCCTTTCTCCCTGAGGGGACTGACCTATGAGGCAGTCGAGCACGACCTTGAGTGCAGGGCGGTGGCGCAGCACGCACTCGAGGCGCATGCGCGGCCAGCACAGACACGTGCACAGCTCCTCCGCGACCACTGTCACCTGCAACAAGGAGGGATGTCCTTGCTCCATGAGGGGACTGACCTATGAGGCAGTCGAGCACGACCTTGAGTGCAGGGCGGTGGCGCAGCACGCGCTCCAGGCGCATGCGCGGCCAGCACAGACACGTGCACAGCTCCTCCGCCACCACTGTCACCTGCAACAAGGAGGGATGTCCTTGCTCCCTGAGGGGACTGACCTATGAGGCAGTCGAGCACGACCTTGAGTGCAGGGCGGTGGCGCAGCACGCGCTCCAGGCGCATGCGCGGCCAGCACAGACACGTGCACAGCTCCTCCGTCACCACTGTCACCTGCAACAAGGAGGAATGTCCTTGCTCCCTGAGGGGACTGACCTATGAGGCAGTCGAGCACGACCTTGAGTGCAGGGCGGTGGCGCAGCACGCGCTCCAGGCGCATGCGCGGCCAGCACAGACACGTGCACAGCTCCTCCGCGACCAACTGTCACCTGCAACAAGGAGGGATGTCCTTGCTCCCTGAGGGGACTGACCTATGAGGCAGTCGAGCACGACCTTGAGTGCAGGGCGGTGGCGCAGCACGCGCTCCAGGCGCATGCGCGGCCAGCACAGACACGTGCACAGCTCCTCCGCGACCACTGTCACCTGCAACAAGGAGGGATGTCCTTGCTCCCTGAGGGGACTGACCTATGAGGCAGTCGAGCACGACCTTGAGTGCAGGGCGGTGGCGCAGCACGCGCTCCAGGCGCATGCGCGGCCAGCACAGACACGTGCACAGCTCCTCCGCGACCACTGTCACCTGCAACAAGGAGGGATGTCCTTGCTCCCTGAGGGGACTGACCTATGAGGCAGTCGAGCACGACCTTGAGTGCAGGGCGGTGGCGCAGCACGCGCTCCAGGCGCATGCGCGGCCAGCACAGACACGTGCACAGCTCCTCCGCGACCACTGTCACCTGCAACAAGGAGGGATGTCCTTGCTCCCTGAGGGGACTGACCTATGAGGCAGTCGAGCACGACCTTGAGTGCAGGGCGGTGGCGCAGCACGCGCTCCAGGCGCATGCGCGGCCAGCACAGACACGTGCACAACTCCTCCGCCACTACTGTCACCTGCAACCAATTACAACTGTTCACAGCCTTCCAGTGTGACTGTTTGTGGCAGATTTCTGCCATTTGGCCAGATTTGACTCCTAAATTTTAAATTTTTAACTCTGGCGGAATAAGCTGATGATTTAAGAAAGTGGTAGAATGTCGCGGGTTTCCAGGAAATCTTCATTATCTTTGAAATAAAATGAAAAAACTTGAAATAATGTTATGTCTATTTACTTATTTTTGTATGACTAAGGGCTGATTTTTCAATCGCCAGATAAACGTGTCAAGGATTTATAAATATTTCGTTTTAACAGATTTTGTATGGCATATGTTTCAAATTAATTCCTCAGATAGTTTATCTGACGATTAAAAATCAGCCCTAAATTTTATAAATTAAGTAGCTGACCCGGCAAACGTTGTTTTGCCACTAGAGATATTTAAAAAAAAAAGCTTACGACCTACTCCCAAACCTACCAAACACACAGAAAATTTCATAACAATTGGTCGAGCTATTTCGGTAGTAATGATAGGTAACAAACACGAGACACGACAATTTTATAAATGAGAAAGAGATGAGAATTATTACACGAAATTTGACATTTAGTATTTCAAAATTCCAGAACCACTTTAGATCGGATCCTCAAACGGAAACTAAACAACATTTAAAACATATAAGTAGGTACGGTTTCTCCTATATTACCTATTTAAATTGCAACCCAAGATATTTAGCTAATTCGACACTAGGTATCCCAATTATTCCCCTTTGATAAATCGACCGTCGCCGCCAGCATGAATTATTCATGGCTCGCTGCGGAATTATTTAACTTAATCGTGTGCAGATTCACAATGAGGTTTCTCATTATCTGAGTGTTACTCATATTGCTCTTTTATTTACATTCTTTTATTGTATAAATTTAATTTATATAAAATTTAAATAAATTTTATTTATATAAAGGCTTGAAGAGATGGCAAACTGTCACGATTTTATGATGTTTAAGTCAAATTGTTTATATCATCGATTCCTTACAGAAAAAATATGAAACGGAAAACAAGGGTTTAATGAACAATCATTATTGACAAGAAAATGAATTTTCTTAAACCCTCTTTCAGAAAAAAAATCCAAAAAGCATCTAATTTTGTCACACTTTCAAAATTGTCTGCTAAACGGCGCAAGTTTTTTAATGAATTCTTGCACACAAAGAAGTTAAAATTACAATAACTATGACTAAGAGTTTTATTTTTAGGCCTACTAACTATCGTGTAAAGTAATAATTCCCGAAATTTCAGTAAATCAGCGTGAAGGCGGCTGCTCCGTCCCCCTGTAAACTGTCATTCGGCCTTCTTAAAGCCTTAATTCTGAAAGGTCACAGTTGTTAAACAGCCATATCTTCAGTCACTACAGGATCTATAAAGTGATTCTCGTAGTATAGAACCATCAGTTATACCTAGTACATTATTGCGGCGCCTAGCAAAAGAAGCATTGATGGACGAACGTGTAATTTTGGGCCGAGGCTGCGCCGAGGCACACATACGTGAGTCCATCTATGCCTAGTTGTGGCCAAGGCTTGTATATGACTTTTCTCCAACAATGTGCGGGAATTAAAACTAAGTACTAGCTAGGTAGAAATTTTCAAAATCACGAACAAAGAACGACTACAATTTTTTCCGAGTTAAAGTGTTCGTTTTTTTGCCAGTTTATAAGTTTGTTATGTAATTTATTCGGTCGCTAAACCACGACGGAAATGGATTTTCGTACAATTTTTCCCGATCGCTGCTTGGTTAGTAAAGCAATTTCGATTTATCCCGAAGAAGGTTTTCAAAATTCTAAGCATGTTTGAGAAAATGGTTTTTTTTATATACCTGAGAAATACTCGTCTTCTACAGTAGTACTTCACAGATCAAGAAATACGGTCTTCTCAAAGGATTTTAAACCAATTTGCTAAGAAATATTATGTAGGTACTTATTTGCTATATTATTTAGTTCGAGTCCATTCGAGTATAGCTTTTGAATACCTAATTCAAAAGCTATACTCGAATGGGCCTGAATTGATGCTAAAAGCATAGGCTAAAAGAACTTTCATCGTAGCGGTAAAGAATCTAGCAAATTTTGAAACTTGAGCCTTGGCTTCTTAAGAACCGATTTTACTAGTGAGTTTAAATTTCTTTTAAATCCATTTTATTTTAATAATAATTATTGTATGCAATATCTTAGGAAGAAAATGTCTCACTATGTTGCCTTTAGTTATGATAGTTGTATTGTTGTATGATGTAGGTACGATATATGCTCTTTGGGCACAACCTCAACATAATGATGATAAAGTATGACAAAGAGGGGAAAACGGGGGAAAATATCAAAATCGCGTGACACAGCGGAGGCTCTTTAATACCACCAATAACCTTGTATTGGTCTATATACTTACGTATAATAAAGAGGGGTAATTTTTTGTTGTTGTACGGAGCACTCTTAATATTTGGTATTATCATTATAGTATTAAATATATTATGTGAATAATAATAGGTATAGAGTTATACCGTCGAGCATAAGCTTTTTCCTCCAGAGAAACAAAGGTTTCCACGTTATTTATTGAAGTCAGAAATAATTTGAAAAGTTGTAAATAAAAATGATTATTGCGTTAAACATATGCTTTGAGATATTATCTAACATTTTACCTGGAAGACGTCGTCCGACTGTTCCCGGTTCGCTTCCCACTCCGGCGAGTCAACGAACTGATAAGGCTGTATATAATGAAGTACCGTTTCATCACAACTAACTCGCATCCTGTCGGAAGAGAAAATATTTATATTATTAACACTCTATGGCTTTACATACTTATAAATGGAAGTACGTTGGTACTCAAACTATGCTTGAAACTTCGGATTTTCCGAGCAAGCTAGGTTTTAACACCCCGAATGGAAGGCACGTCCCGTTGTCTAGGTTTATTAAACCACAGAACGTGTAACTTCTCTAATGATCACATTTATTTAGGTGTATCATTTTATTAGCTCTGATTAAGACCGATAGAAGTTGAAGACTGTAAGAATAAATGTAAATACTAAATTGTAGAAGAATGTGCGAAAAAATATTTTAGAATAACAATAATTAAAGTATTAGGCTTAAGCCTAAGTATGACCCTATACTACTAGAGACTCCTAGGCAGTTTTTATTGTATAATATGTAGTAGTTAGGTAGGTAAATAGGTACGCTACACGCATATTTCAGTATGTACCTAACAATAAGTTTAAATAATATTTGTATGGGGCTTTAAATAGGCAATAAATTGCGTTTCATTGTTGCGAGTTACAGTTCTTTGGCAAGCATGCACAATGCACATTGAACAATGTACTTAAGTTGTACATTCTCTAACCTACTGGTTTCAAATGGCTGGCGCGCAAGCTACGGCGTCAAGACACAGACAGCGTCGAACGAACTTATAGCGAAATGGAGTTTGACCGCGAGCTGACTTGCGTGGGTGAAGCAAATTGCTTGCTTCGCCTATTCGCTGCACGTTACTTATAAGTAACGTGCACTGAAATGCCATCGCTGCGATGTAGGTAGTAGGTACTTCGACTACCTACAATATCTTCGCGAACGTTACATAATTCTTAACTGTTCTTTATGCTTTCGAAGTGCTTCAGACAACAGTACCTATCTATCTTTTCGGCTGAATATAGTTTGACAACAAAATTGGTACACTGTTTAGCATTGCAACTTTATATTTTTAGGTAGCTTACATAATGGGTAGATAAGTAGGTACATTATTCTACTTATTTACACACTTTTTATCTTCACGTTCATTCTGTAAATTATTCGAATCATGTCGATAGTAGCCGAAATAGTTACTAAAATAATATGGACGCAGATAGACAGACAGCCAGATGGACGGACGGACGAATGAAGTCCGGGTTTACTCTATACAAGTTAGTACTTGACTGCGATCTCACCTGATAGTAAGTGATGATGCAGCTTAAGATGTTATCGTACTAACTTGAAAGGGTAAGTAAGTTTACCCTAACGGTTTCTACAAGCATCGCACCGGAATGCTTGGCGGCGCGTCTTTGCTGGTAGGGTGATAACTAGCCATGGCTAAAGCCTCCCCAGACCAGACCTGAGCCAATTTAGAAATTATAAAACTCCAAAGTGGCCCGTGGCGGGAATCGAACCCGCGACCTCCCACTTGCGCGCCGCCACTGCGCCATCATTATTAAAAAATTAACGTCATTATTTAAAAATTGGTAAGGAACCCTAAAAATGTTACTTGTAAGGACACCGGTTGGGTTTCATACCGTAAGTAACGGTATTCCCTAAAGGCGAGGTCGGAAAATTGATGTCAGTGGACTCACCTAACTACATTAAAGGTATTGACCCCGCCTTGCTTAAAAAGTTAGGTGTGCTCTATTAAATCATCCAAGTTAGTCTCTATATATGCAAATCTATGTCTAAAATTAAAAGAAAGTACTATATCTAAGCTAATTAAATAATAAAGTTTTATTCTAAGAAATGTAATGCAGCTTGCAAGAAAATCGTTCTAAAGCTCCAGTAGTACCTAAGTAAGTAAGTAGTAATTTATCAACTGAGTTACATGTTGGATTTGCAAATATATGGAAGTTTTTAATATATTAATTAAATATTATACTTA
The DNA here is from genome assembly GCA_036785405.1 of Coenonympha arcania. NCBI lineage: Eukaryota > Metazoa > Arthropoda > Insecta > Lepidoptera > Nymphalidae > Coenonympha > Coenonympha arcania. The sequence goes on from CM072061.1 coordinate 8,647,171, forward strand.
TATTACTATAATATATATTTACACTATTGTTTATGTAATGTAACAAAGTTTACGCTTTTTAAATTACTGGGTTTTGCCCGGGGCTTTGCTCGCGTGAAATTCAGCTTTTACCAATCCCACGGGATTGGAGATCATCCCATTCTAAGAAAGTTTGCTAAATAAATGTACTTCTAGAACCATAATTAATAGTTATAAATTGTTCTAATACTCCAGTAGTCAAAAAAATGGTAGTCCAGTCTATAAGCTGTCTACATTCCAAACAGCCAAATCGGTTGAGTCGTTATGGTATGATTTAGTAACAAATATCCAAACGTGTAAACTCAGAAACTTTTACAATTATAATATTAATACCCGTTCGCTGAAGCTGTGCCGATGACTTTCTCTCCCACTTCATACTACCGCGACAGGTGCTCGTCCTTTATCCGAGGAACAACGTCTTCTTCTGCGAATGGGTTATACAATAGGATGACAAAGCAAAACTGAATAGGTAGGTACATACTTTCCCTTAAGTATAATAGATAATCGTTCGTCCGCAGGCGTCACTTCCTCGAGCGCGTAGGCCTCGCCCGGCTCAAGTCTGACGAGCGTCGCTTCTCGCGTCAACTCCTGAAAGTGCTTCTTATTCACTTTCAGAGGCTTGAATTGTTTCAGGTACAAATCTGTCAGCTCTAATGACAGAGCCGGCGGAAGAAACCTGAGGAAATGTAGCTTAAAACAGATCACGAAACTAAAGATGCTTACAAACTACGTCCTGTCATCTACGAAACACTGTTGTCTTATTTGCATGACTAAGTGTAACATCATCTAAACTTCTAAAGGATTGAAAATGGAAAAATCTAAATGGCACGTAGGTAGTTCTAGGCTATACCAAACGCTAAAGAAAACTAGAGCATAAAATCTGAAGTTCTATAAAAATTTAAAAGAAAACTATAACAATGTGTAGGAAGTTTACTCCACGAAGACTCTTCTGACTCCTTCTTAACTCCTTACGTATGAAAATAAGCAACTGTGAAGGAGTGGAGCTCCCGGCGTCTTCGTGGATTGAGCTACCTTTACCGATCTTATTTGTTTGAAGTTCTATTTGGAGTAGAATGGTAATAATAGCGATATGTTTTTACCTTATAATTAAGAAAACAGTGTGTATGGAGTTGACGAGGACGAGCGCGAGGCTCCAGGCCAGCACGTCGGGCGCGCACACCTCGGCGCCCGCCCACATGCCCATGAGCACGGCGCCCGCCGCCACCAGCGCACGCAGCACTAAGATGCTCTGCTTGAAGCTCTTGGGCGCCAGAAACGCTATCGCGAAGCAAAGGTTTGCAGCCTAGAGGAGCAACCAAATCAAATCGTTTTTATACTAACTAGGTACTTACTATAAATTTTTATAAAAAAAAAAACTAGGAGTTGCCCGCGGCTTCATCCTTTCAAAAAGGCTTTCATAAATAGCGTGGGAGCTATTGATTTTTCCGGGAAAAAAATTGGTTGTGTGTAAAGTGTGGTTTACTGACGATAGTTGAACGTGACAACTCTCGCTTGCACTTCAAGCCTTACATGGAACGCCTCAGAGCGAGGTAACGCCGCATGAGCGAGGTAACGCCGGATGAGTCATGTTTTTTTGTGCGTGCAGCCGGCTCTATCGATTTATAAGACGTTGTCACGTCAAAAAGGTGGCCTATGTGTTAACCAAGGATAGAATCAAGCTCCATTCCAACTTCCAATCGAATTAGTTCAGCAGTTGCGGCGTGAAGAATTAAGAAACAAACACACATACGTACACATATTTATGCACTTACATAATACAAACTGTCGACTTTAAAATAATTATTAGTGGGACCACTCGTAGCAATTCCATAGATTTTTTCGGGATAGAAAGTAGTTTATTCTTCAATCCTTTCTATTAAATTAAATCATAATAATATGAAATCTTTCTCTGTTCCTTCAGCAAATCAGTTCAGTAGTTGTGGCGTGAAGGAGTAACAAACTTACACACATTGATGAATACTATTTAATTCATATGATTTTATCTATCTCCTATATAATATTAGTTTAATCTGATTCTAAGAAACTGTATCAATTTACTGACGTAAAAAGGTCAGAGAGAGGATTTTCATACAGAAATCACAGGGTAGCTCAGAGCTGAGCAAGGTATTAGATTCGACAAGATATACCTACTTCTTATTACTCACAGCGTTTGCGAAATGTACGTGTGCTGTGCCAATTTGCAGCCTGTATCGTTTTATTAATATGATAGGATAAATTAAACCTTATATCCTTTTAGGTTTAATTTACAATCGTCTTGCTACAGGCTCTTCGCGGCTTCTTTATGTGTAGGTGTAGCTACGAAGGAGTAGCGAAGTGTAATCTTCTTACAGTGAAAAATTGCTTTTCCGTAGCAAGAAGAGTTATTTTAAAGAGTATCTGGACTATAAGTTGTTAAGTTTCTTCTCGGACTTTAAAAAGTTTTACAAAGTAGTTAGATTAGTTTAAGGTGCTATACTCTTGTAGGCAATTAATTGCTACTGTAGGTACTTCGCCATTTGTCTAGAAAAGTATCGTCTTTTTTATTTATTTGGAAAGGAAAAGCTTCTGTTAGTAAATAAATAAAGGTTTCCGGTTTAGTGTATTTGGCGTGTATTTTACAAAATTTTGTTTCCATAAATGAAACGAGAACGTGTAAGTACCTACAGAATCTGTGCAAGCCAGAGGAGAATATGTAGAAAAGCTATAGTTTTGAAAAGCTTTCCATGAAAAACTTAATTTCTGTCTGTGCCAGTTCAATGACAAGTAAGACTTCATATACTGGCTTCATATGCAAATATGCCTTTAAGTGATTGTACTCTATTATAATTTGTTTGTTACTCGATCACACAATAAGTGCAGCGCATTTATACTTTTTGCAATGTACATTGTTTTAACAGTCTGAATTAACACATAGCTACTAGTATATATCCAGGAAAAATTTAAGTTTTATGTGGGGTGCGTAGGCTTTGATAGTGAGTATTTGGTAATTCCTTAATTTTCGTACTTATCTAGGTTTTTGTTGTTTTTAACTTATAACTTTTATAACCTAAGAAACAAATAAAAAGAAAAACATCAGCTCTAGCCATATGGCATTTTGCGATACGCTAAAAAGATGGAATGGAATAAAATCAATCATGTATGAAAATGATCGCTAAAAAATGTAAATATTTTTTGAATTTCATCCGAAAGCGATGAAAAATAATGCATGGGAGGGGCTGCATGTGCGTGGAAGTCCTAGTAGACGCGGTGGATGTGATGCTAAAGCACGGTCGCGGAGCACGAAGAATTTCGTACATTAACCTGTTACTACCTGTCTCTGTCACTCCCGCGTCAAAATACTGCGGTCACGCTCGCACAGGACGGGGTCATTGCACCTGTGCGAGCGAGAGGCATTATTTTGACGCAGGAGTGACAGAGACATGTAGTAACAGGTTAATGTACGAAATTGTTTCTATTCGGCGACCGGACTGTACCTGGAAGAGGTCCTGCTGCGCGCTGGTCCACTTGGCGCAGAACCAGTGGTCGTCGTGCTCGTCGCCGGCGCTGCCGTTGAGCAGCGCGTAGTCCGTGTCCAGCGTGGAGTTGATGCGCGCCAGCGACAGGTTGTAGGCCAGCGTGGCGTTGAGCCAGGGCGCGGGGGTGGGGGGCGCGGGGCGGGCGGGCGCCATGCCACGCTCGCGCGCCGCCGCCCGCGCCGCGCGCTCCTTGTCCGCGCTCGCGGGTCGCGCCGACACGAGACGGTTCAGTTGGGCTCGCGCTCTCAGTATTACCAGCTCCATTACCACCGACCGCCCCTCCGGCTGCCCTAGCGCCCGTCGGGTGCCACCTGCGACTTGCGACCCCGTCCTGGCTGCAACAAAATATTACTTTGCTTACTGACTCCAGTCCGGTAGGGTTAGACAGTACAGGTTTTATAAATGTATAGAGAAGCAAGTTGACTCGAAATTTGCACAAAATCCTACGGAACATTATTCCCAAAAATGGAAAAGTATTATCTGAAAAGGAGGAGCTTTGTTATCCGTCCGCCGTTCTATGCATCCTTAAAAGGTGTATATTTCATTTTTGTACATTTTATTTGCATACCTAAGTAGGTATTGAATGCAAGGTTCAATTACGTGGAAACAACGCAGCGCTAAAACTCATGTTGCAAGCTACTCCTCCTAAAAAGTATTTAGGAGGCATTTCATTATTGTAAAGAGGCAGTTCATACATATCCTTGCTACACTTACAGCTTAAGCCAAGACGTATAGCAAGTTAGTCTGAAATACAATTATTATCCACCTCATAAATCGAATTATCATTTCAATATGAGATAAACTTATTTAATCTTATGTTAAACACAGCTAGACTTTGATGCAGAGCAATTAATTCAGTGAAAATGCAAAGCCGGCATGATCAGAGTGGCCTAGTGTGCCTACCTTTACATAGCCAACTTTTATGAACCAATATCGGAAGTATCTAAAGTTATTCAGAGGTCAAATTTATTGCAACTTAAAACCATCAGTTCAAATTGCCGCTATCCAAGCGAACGTATATCAAAGTGGCCACTCATGAAGGCGATTAAAAGTCACGAATACCTGCCGTACCATTTTCATATGCATTTTCGTTTTATTATAAAGGAAGTCTGTGACACCACACTTGGTGCTTTAAATGATTTGAAAAGGTCAGCGAAACGTAAAATTTAATGTAGAGTCGAAAGTCAGTGAGCAGCCGGAAAACTTCAGAAAACTTCGATAACACTCTTGCAATTTCTAGCCTACTGACATCTACGTAATACCTACATGCATTTTATTATTTTCGTATTGGGAGGTTCACGTACAGTAAAATAAGTTTGGTATAAGGTACCTACTTGAACTCTTTTTACAACAATTTTGCCTATTTGCGGTGAACGGTGATTACATACTGAATGAAATAAGAATTCCGATACCTATTTTTGGTTTCCTTCTTTTTTTGTTCTTTAAACATGCTTGAAAGTCAAAAATCAAAAGAATAAAAGAAGAGAAGATAATTCAGTTTGTCAAAGAAATTTTCACTTGTTGGACGATTTTAAGTATACCATTGCCTGAAATCCTTTACCTATACCTAATAACATAGGTTTTTTTTGCTAAATCTTACATAATTATTTGTTCTACTCTATAAAGAACGGAAATCAATTCCGTTCTTTATAGAGTTCACAATCTACGTACACATATCTGAATCGTAAAATTAGTTTAGTTCTTTAATTGGGGAGTAATCGAAACTGCAATCTCGTCACAGACCCAGACTCTATTACTGAAGTGCAATGTTTCCATGTGGGAACTGAGAATCAAAGCTCGATGCTGGAAACTTAATCCATTTGTCCGCTCTTTATTATCTGATACGTAGTAATAAGTTTTGAGCAGACATAAATAATGGATTTCTTGGCCACAGAATTTTCTATTGGAGTTCTTATGGTTCCTTCGCGGATCTAAATTGCGTTTTGCTGGCACACCTGCATGCTATTATTATCTAAATGCCCGTGGTTCCCCAGAGTTACCTCCAGTCACTTAGATTCTCAAAAAAAAACACGCTCATTAACCTAGAATTGCTACCCTCTATTCACTATATCCACTAAAGATGCAGCTGAAGATGCAAGCGATAGGTACTTTCCTTGGAATGGGTAAACAGGAAGGCTACATCGCTTTTGTGGAACCTATCTCGTAGGTACATAGATAAAGGCCAGCCGCGCCCCCCAACCACGCTAGACCCAAGCTAATTAAGTTTTATTCTAACGACAATCTCAATGCTATAATGTTATAAACTCAACCCATTTTTTCTGAAGATAAATGTATGTGATCTTACACTCAGACATTACTGAACTGATTCGGCTATCAGTTTTTATCTAAAAAATCTCTTGCCATAATTTTTTAAAAACTTAAATCCATGCTACTGAATAGAGTGCAAACGTTAGTGCTTTATAGGGTATACAAATATTTATTTACAAGGTCTTCCATTCGTCAGTCAGTCACAAAACGCTTAACAGATAGTAGGTAAAGCATTAAGCCTCTCCCACACAGGCGCGTTATTATCGCGCGATAATATCGCAAGCGTTATTGCGATAATGCGTCCCGATTCCTTGCACACAGCTGCGTTTTTATCGCGCGATAAAAACGCAGCTGTGTGCAAGGAATCGCAGACGGACGCAGCGTCCCGCGTTATTATCGCGCGATAATATCGCAAGCGTTATTGCGATAACTGTTTTCAGTACATTTTTTACGCCGCAATGGAAGTAGGACGCTGCGTCCGTCGTCCCACACAGGCGCGTTATTATCGCAGCAGTGTGTAACTACTTGATCATCCTAATACAAAATGTACTGAAAACAGATATCGCAATAACGCTTGCGATAATATCGACCGATATACGTCCATTGAGGCGTTATTATCGCAGCAGTGTGTAACTACAAGACCATCCTAATACAAAATGTACTGAAAACAGATATCGCAAGAACGCTTGCGATTTTATCGCGCGATAATAACGCGCCTGTGGAGGCTTTATTCTCTAGTACATTTCTGAAGTTAATAATAGTAGTGCTGTGGTTCAAGCGACGTTTACGACAACAATGGAGGTTAAATTAAAAGTTTGACCACTATTTCAAGCAGCCAAAAGGTTTTTTACATTCGGCAAAAAGATTTGGATAATACGAGCCACTGGTGGCCTGCAACAAACGATAAAAGGAAAGAATGAATCATTCATGAAAGCACAATGCAAAAATAGTTTTTGAGGTGAAGTAGAATTCTCTTTTAGACTGCTTTCTTTGCTATAATTATTGTTCTAAAATAATCGCTTTGATGTAAACTGTATCTACTCTTGTCTGTATTAAAATATCTTTGAAATCATATTATCATGTTGCCACTAATTCATATCGCACATAGGTATTGTAATATGCTTCCTCTATACTTCCTATTCCAATGCTTGAGATTTGAGAACCTTCAATTAATAGCTCATTGATTATTGTTTCCAATTGCCTCTCAATAAACGTAAATATTAGTAAAATATATTATTTGTTATATTTACGTATAACTATTTAAAAGTATATATATAACCTATATAAATCAACATAGAGACGCTTTGTATTTACACCACGATCTCGGCTCTTGACGTTTATTTATTGCCGTTACGTTCCACGTTTTTTACTTTATTCAGAAAGTTTATCTCAACGTTTTGCTGAGATCACGCTGAGATCATCATGCACTAATTTAAAAATACCGAGAAGATTGCTCGATGGTTTTGTAACTTTTTTATGAACATGTAAAACGGCTTTTGCTCTGTGGTAAAACGATTTTCCAAAACAATATAGCATATGTTACTCGGCATGAGGTAAGGAATCTAATGCAACCCCATATTATGGCCAAATGTCGTCAGTCGTTGACAACCCTAAAAACTTTACATTCCATTTTTTGGTCAGTCGTGTAAAAATGAGGCGACCAAGTCGCAGATTTTTGTTGTTATGTCGTAGTTTGAATGATATGCGGTCATGTTAGTTGCAGTGCGTCCTAACTTTGAATGCAATATTTTATGACGCGCACGATCTTGAGAAATCAGTTCTGAAAATCTCATTTTGTCCAGTATACTCAATGAATCTCAATCTCGTCGAGCACAATGCCTTTTAAACGAGATACAGCAATACAATTATGTAGAACTGACACTGCAATGGAATCTACCTGGACGGACTCCGCAAGAACAACAACACTAATTGATTTGTCACTTCTTGATTTGTGACTACTTCGGCAGAGAAACAAATTGGTCTGATCTATTACCGAATTATATTTTTTCGTGATTAAACCTGGATTATAAAATCTACAAGATAAGTAGGTACCTATTAATTATCTACGTATATTATAAGGTACAGATAAAATAATTATTGTTGACTTTAATGTTACTTGGCGAACAATAACAGCTAAAAAATCTACTTATCCCAACGCGATGAAATTAGGCTACGAAAATGTCACTAGACATTTTCCAAACGTGCTTTGAAAGTGGACGATGTAGAAAGAAACTTGATTATTGTGTAAGTCCCTACATCTTTACTGTCCCTGTCCATACCCAAAGGTGGATTAAGTGGGGAGGGAGAGGGGGCATGTCTCTTCGCTAGACGGTATAAAAATATATGTATTTCTCTTCTGTATAAAAATCGGTCACCTTTACCTCAAAGCCCGTTGCAAGACCCTATATTTGCAAGACCCATGTTCAAAACTATTCTAAGTAGGTATAACTTGCTACAAGTACGAGTACCTAATAAACTACAAAATAACTAATAACTGTGGTAAACAACTTTGTTGGAAAAAGTTGTTTTACCACAGAGCAATCGTGTTTTGTAAATTTTTTAATTATTACAAATTTTACTTCAACCTGTAATTTTTTTATTACAAGCTTTTATTTACCTACCTTCCAACGTTTTTCGAGTGGAATCTTGCAACTCATTTCGAAGCAGATATCCTTAAGCCATTGAGCTGAAAATTTGTATACGCGTTCAGTTTTGCACTAATTATGTGAATACTTTCTATACACGTATATATAAGTTCTATATACGTTGAAACATCTAAGATAGCGGACTAGTTGTTTTTAATGTACTCCTATAATGGGTATCAAATTAAAGGGTTGATGAGAAAAAATATAAAAGCTTGTTCTTAGAAATATTTTTAAATACTGACTTATTTCATTTGCGTTCACATTGTTTTGTTGACTTTTATCCCATGAGATCCCAATGCACATCAAAACGTCTTATCAAAAAGATAAGTGAATCTACGATAACTTCGTACAGCTATGTAGAGCAATAGAGGCGAGGAAATTTATTCACGTCTATAATAAATCCAAGATAAGCCTCGCGCTGCGGTCAAGTGTTATATAATAATTGCATGGAGTGTTACTTGGCAATTCGAAGAAAATTCAATACACATTCTGTTACTCAGCTACATTATTATGTGATGTATTGTGTTAAGAGCTCAGACTACATTAATAAATGGTTAAGAGTGCCTACGTGTGCACATGTCTGTGGGCAACACTAATGGACTTTTGTTCATAGAGGTCACATAACGTTTACGAATAACAGTTCTCCAGGCTCTATCTGAGAAAAAAACTAGATACACCTTTAGAATCTAGGTTGTGATGTATCTTGCCGCAAGCATGAGCGAACTCTAAAATCGAAGTATAAAATTGCAGTAAGAATCAGATCAATGATGCCATAATTTTCAGACCTGTCCTATAAGGTATGGATTTGTGAGCAACCTATATAACAAACCTTTTATCAACACCAGCAAGTCCAACTCAAACTCACGTGGCATGCAAGAGTTCCGTATCTCTAGCACTGGAAAAGTTACGAAGCCATAAAAAAAGAGCGATTCAAAAGCTTTTTTATTTTATCGAATTTTAAAAAGCGTGATATACTAAGTTAATGCTACATTTCTGAAGACACGTCCCTTTGATAAATAAGCAACCAATGTGGGCTAGCGCGAGCACTCGGGCACAATCTAAACAATATCAGCTATCCATCCGTGCGCAGGCAGAGTTAAATTACATTTCGGCGCTGTCCATCCCTCAGATAAAGGAGATAGATGACCCTCTGTGTTCCACTTTAGCTGTATATGTTGAATAATTTAAACACGCCTAAAAATATTACGTCACGTTAAACTGTACAGAACTTTAAAGTATCCTATATTATGCTTTAATAAACTGAGGTTACCAGACTCTGTTCTTAATCTGGGAATGCTTAGAAGACTTGGATACATCATTAATTAATAAAAATTTATCAAAAATCTGTAAATAAATAAAAAAGACGTGGGTATCGTGGAACACTCGGAAGCAAGAAAATCAAGTTTTGAACAACACGTTGAAACCAAGTTTGGAATAACATCTAAAATAAAACCCCATTTTATATTTTCATGTTTGATTTCACCCATCGCTCGATAGATCTGAAATTGCACTGCAAAATGTAAAAAAGATATGAAAAAGATTTTTTGAAATCATCATCCGAGTGAAGCAGCCATTGGCTATACTATTAAATAATCACATTGATTATTTAATATAGTAGTATTTATTATACTATTAAATTTCAAGTAAGACTTAAATCAAGTTCATTTTAAATTTAAATATTTCTGCAACGGAAATTTTTAAAAAGATAGACGAAGCCGCGGTCTCCGGCCAGTTCTAAATTGGACGAACCCCTGCGGCTGCGGGCTCATATCAGATGGAAATACCTATTGAAACAAATTTTTATTCCATTGCCTTTTTAGTGAAATTTATTTTCCAATACGGTCTGTTCTGTTGTTAAACTCGTAGGCTAATATGAACTACGATTACGTACAGTACCGAGTGTTTTGTATGCGTTCCTGTACTTGAATACATATTGATCCCAGATAATGGAGCAATTATTTTGCTCATATTGTTTAATTTTGAAAAAACTTTATTGTTAAGCCACATTAAGGGTACTTTTCCACTTTTACTCTTGCAATTTGTTTTGTTTGACCTCGTAATTGCAGTATGTTTTCCAGGGTAGATATTTATATTAATAGCTTTCCAAACATCACGTCGATTCTCAGATCAATATAATTTAAAAAACTTTTCATCATTTTCATGCGATAATTAGTTAAATCTTGCAACCTTTACTCTTAATTTTTACTTTAGTAAAAAGTTTTTACATGTGTACTAGTACTATGTTATTCAAAATAATTAGGATGATTAAAATTCATTCGCCATTATATTTCATTATTTATCTGCAGATAAACAGCTATCTGAGGAATACATTTGGAACATGCCATACATAATCTGTTAAATCATCAAATTTATTCCTTAGTTCACGATTATCTGGCGATTGAAAAATCAGCCCTTAAACTAATTTATTCACTGATCATTATGCAAATAATATTAGTATTACCATGTGAGTTTAGTTTTTCCTAACTACGCGGAACTTATTTAAGCACCTAATTGATAAAAATGCGTTCAGCTATTATACATGTGTTTAAAGCCTAGTTAGTTTAAATTGTAGCTAGTATATTACACGACAAGCCTGGCAGGCTTGAGCATTCATTCCAGCTTAGTCATATAGGGGTGAGTTGCTGGCACTGCCGCGAGGCGACAGATTGTCGCGCCTGTCTGTGACCCCCCATATCGTCTTACTCGTACATATCAACGTAATGTGCTCAATCACATGCTCGGCTATGTGTTCAGCCGAAAGAGTTACCCAATAATATAATAGTGCCATCTTCAAATTGGAGTTTGGAGGTCAGTTGAATAGCAGTTTTGATGTTAAGTGACCTGTTTTATTTTAGTTTTTCTTTTTTGTAGGACTGACACAAATAAGTTTTTTTTAACTCTTTACAAGTTAGTATTTGACTGCGATCTCACCTGATGGTAAGTGCTGATGCAGCCTAAGATGTTATCGTACTAACTTGGAAGGGTATAAGTAAATTTACTCCAACGGTTTCTACAAGCATCGCACCGGAACGTTAAATCGCTTGGCGGTGCGTCTTTGCTGGTAGAGTGGTAACTAGCCACGGACGAAGCCTCCCACCAGACCAGACCTGAGCCAATTTAAAAATTACAATATTTCCAAAGTGGCCCGTGGCGGGAATCGAACCCGCGACCTCCTACTCAAATCCGAGCGCGCCGCCACTGCGCAGGGAGGTCGTCAAATAAGTATCTTAATCCAGTTGTTTGTTTCTATGGACTAATTCTAAAAATAGGTACATTATTATTGTACATGGAATATTAGCGAAAAGTAGATTTATATAACACAGGATTTAAGTCCGAAATATGTATCCAGAGAGACGTAGTTTTAATTAACAAACAAAATCAGTAAAACACAGCATAAAAATCCATAAAAATTGAGCGAGAAGCATAAGAATTAAGTGCTATCTGCATATCGTATTCTGGTTGACAAATCTGTATAATAATGAAACTTTAATAAAGTCATACCCAGTAATAATTCTAGTTCTACCACATCAAGGAATATAAAGAATATAAGACTGGAGATAAAACAACATTCCTCTTCCGTTTCTCATATTTTATTGAAACTTGAAACTTAATATTTTCTTTTTTATTATTGACTGTTATACTCTTAACCAAATTCAGTTCAATACCAGCTTCGATCACTGCCGAGTTATAATTTGTCTCTGGTGCATCTACCTCCAAAATGCATAGCGCCAACTTAGCAGTTTAAACATATTCAGGAGGGTTATATCCAGCTGAAAAATTCTAATTTTAATGACTAGGGCGATGAAATACTCTTGTTTAAATGAACCGTAGGATATACAAAAAATATTCCAAATATTCAGTATGCTCTACAAAGCACAACAGTACAAATCAATGGCTTTAACTAACACAGGTGCCTATTTTTAAACTGTACGAAATGTTTCCTTTTGGTACAAGCCAGAATGTCATTTAGTAGGCAAAGCATTATGCAAACGACGCAAACGGTCGTTGTTCGTATTTCCGTTTAGGAATGTTTAAAAAATGCCTGCCAAGGACTTACTTGCATACAAAACCTACTTGCATGTAACGGCATTTTTGTATAGTAAGTTATACTGTATTTACAAGAACATTTTTTCAAAACCAAACTGTGCCTTAGTACTTAAATATAATATTTATGACTATCCCAGTTAGTTTTACAGTCGTATATATACTTTGCCTACTTAGGGCTGATTTTTCAATCGCCAGATAAACTATATGAGGAATAAATTTAAAACATATGCCATACAAAATCTATCAGAACGCCATATTTATTCCTTAGTTATCTGGCGATTGAAAAATTCTCTAACTTAAAAAAAAAACGTATTTTAATAAAGTCCACGATGTATAACAATAAATTATATATTTTTTCTTTTTGGAAGAAAACTAAATAAGTATAGTAGATTAAACCTCAGCCTTATCTTAGCCCTCCAGCTAGTGAAACCCGAGATACGAGTGGGTACTATACGAATTGTAATCGAGAGAACTATTTGCGAGGGCCTATGAGCGTTTGAGACGCGGGGAGTGGGAACAGTTTAGTTTAGTGTGGGTTATACGTCTTAGGGGGGTTATTTGTTTGCCTTCCCTTCAACGATGTGCCAGGATGCGTTGATAGGGATGTCACTTTTGTCACAGTCACTTTTTTATAGCTTATTACATTATTTGATAGCTTTTAGCATATATTTTGTTCTATGTATCATTTTTGTATTGTTTGAGTCGTTTGTTGAACATTTTTCACTACAATCTTGTGTCTCTTCATTCAGTAATATGTGAAGTTCGGGTTATTATAAGGGGTGGCCGGATTTAAATAATGGTCTAAGAGCCGAACTTCACCGAACTGTTAACTTGATGAAACATATTTATTATGAAATTTTACAGATAAACACGCCTATAAAATTCTGACCAGGCTATTTTAACCAAGCTAGACCAGGCTGTTTATACCCCCTTTACACCCCCAAGTGTACCGTGGCATATTCTTTATGTAATTTACTTTCGGTTAGGAAAAAATTCGATGAGTTAACAGAAAGGTGAAAAGTTGATTTTTTCTTTGTTGATTAATTTGAAATAGCCTGGTCAGGATTTTAATAAGCAAGCCATTATAGGCGTGTTTATCGTTTAATAAAATTTCATAATAAATATAGTTTACAGCTCGGTGAAGTTCGATGTAGGTCAGCTCTCCTACTATAAGTGTGAGATCAATTATTATAAAAGCAAAAGACCGTGGCGTGTGCATTTGTTTGTCACTCTTGCATGCTGCAAGTAGGTACCTAATACAATCGAATCGATTTCGATTTGGAATGCTAGATTTTTAATATCGATGTTTGTGTTGATCATGCCACTAGAATTTTCTCCACTTGATTGTAATAAATTACAAAAGTTACATAACTTAAGCATTTCAGAACTTTTAAAGCAAACAATTCTCTCATACACTATTTTTGCGTAACTTTAACCTTTTACGCAGCGCACACAAAAAAAGCTCTCCAAAAGGAACTGTTTTTTTCCGGTTTTCCATAGATGCTCCGCTCCTATTGGTCTTATAGCGTGATGTTTTATAGCTTAGCCTTTCTCGATCAATGGACTATCCAACACAAAACGAATTCGAATAAGTAGTTCCTGAGATTAGCGCGTTCAAACATATAAACTCTAAAGCTCTATAATATCACTATAGATATCCTTTTACGTATTGAATGTAGGTAGGTATAGCTAACGTGACCATACTAGCTGGGCGGGATTGTCCCGCTGTTGGGCTGTCTGTCTCCCTGTCCCTAGCGAGAGCAAAAAAGTCTTGCTTTACCAAACTTGAACCTTTATCTACTTTTTTTTTAATTTAAGGAAGAGGTAAGACTGCCCATATATTTGAAAAATATTTAAGTCGGTCGCTTCTTTTTATATAATATACTTATCCATTATGTATGTATGTATTTATTTAGGAATACTTTTTTCGAGAAGTCATTTATTAATTTTATATGTATACCTATACATATACACATAGGTACTTACACAAAAATTTCGTAAGCGTCTCGCTTTGCAACGGAAAAATATGATCACGTTAGGCAATAGGTAGATACAGCTGACGACATGAGATTGATGTCGACAGCTCAAACTTATCGACTGGAAGATACTCGTCACAGTGTGTCCCCCAATATCGCGTGACGAGCGGAGTGGGGGAACGCACCGACGCACCGTGTGTTTCCTTATACATATTTATGCGATTTACGATAAGTCAAGTTTGCTTACCCACGATTATGTTAAAATCAACGTTAGCGATGTACTACGGATTAGGCAGAACCGAGATGCTCGATTTTAGGGTTCCTTATCAGTGTTAAAATGAACACTTATAGTGCGACTCCTCCGTCCGTTCGTTTATTTGTCACAGCCGACTATTTCAGTATCAATCAAAAATCTGAAATATTACAATCAATCAATAAAATTTTATGTACATTTCATAATTTACTGGCAAAATAAAACTTACACTCTAACTATAATAAAAGATCGTAGGATATCTTTAAACTGTGCCTTTAGCATATTTTTATATAACAATAAACACCTACAGAAAAAACTTTGTATTGCGGTTCGTTAACAAAAATGAGTAGGTACTAGGTACAATACCTATTCTCATTTTACATTTCTGTAGAATGCAATCTTCTTTTTCTGTTGGAGTATGCGAGATCGACTCCGTGCCCGTAGATTTTTAAATAATACCTAGCGTGTCATAAAATGTAAAAATTTAAAGATTACATTACATACATTGCTCAAAATTTTAAAGCTCGTAATTGGTGATAAACACTTCAAATGGAGTTAGCCTTAAAACAGGTAGTATACAAAATAACTCAATTCATAATTTCCCATGACAAACGTAAGTATGTAATTGAGTAAAGTTGTTACAAGATAATGTAATAAGATTTTACTTATTAAAATGGGACCCTAGTAATAGGGGATTATATGTTACAAATCTTTTAAATACCTTCTTACTTACGTACCTACTCATTAACGTGGGATTTGTAAAAGGTTGCCTCGTTACCTTATTAAGGTACATCCAAATACAACCTTAATTAAATCACGTTTATATTTAGGACCAAAATACGTACACAGCATCCCACTCACCGCCTACGCAACTTAATAAATAAATTGCTTTGATGAAAATACTAAATACATTTTCCACGTATACTTAAAGCATCCTCATAACTTATGATTAAAGGACTGTTAACAAACTGAACCTCGATGACACAGAGTGTTGAAAAAAGACACTCGCTTCGAACATAATTTATGCTATTCATGATAATTTATCTAATTTGTCTAGCAAAAAGTAAATAATATGTTAAACCCTTGTAAAGTAACAAACGTGGAATCCGTCAGCCGTCTCTACATGCGTATGGTGGGTTTACCGTAGCACGTCTACGCGCTCTACGCGGCGTAGCACATGTCGAATCGGCGGTAAAAGGTCATGTCTTTAGTAAGTCATTTTTATCGACCCCGAGATGGCAGCGTCTTTCCAACGCCGAGATATGAGAGACCGCTCACCTGAGCAGCCGAGAAAGAGTCCCGTGTCCCCGCGGTCCGCCCACTTGTGGCGGTGGCGAAGCTAGCAGGGCGTCGCTCACGGAACGTCCGCATATCTTGCACTTTCATGCCGTACCATCATAAAGCACCACAACACGAGCACGCGCAACTCGCGAGTCGCATAGTAGTCGCGGCACAGCGCACGACACAGCGCGGGGCTCGGCTCGGGGCCAGCGCCGCGCGACAGACTGCTCCGCGACGCGGCGCTCCGCCGACGGGCGCGGCCGCGGCACGCACGCGCGCAGCTCCCCCGCGCGCCTCGCCTCGCGCCCGTACATCTCCTCGCAGTACTGCCTACTTCAGATATTATCAATAAAATTATTGTACAACACCGGCTCTTCCACAGGCCGCAG
Source organism: Coenonympha arcania (assembly GCA_036785405.1). Taxonomy (NCBI): domain Eukaryota; kingdom Metazoa; phylum Arthropoda; class Insecta; order Lepidoptera; family Nymphalidae; genus Coenonympha; species Coenonympha arcania. The sequence goes on from CM072061.1 coordinate 8,663,563, forward strand.
TACCTCTCTGATTTCTATGTCGTTTCCATTCAAACGTTTTGTGCCGTCCCTGAAAGCAGTCGCTCGGTCACGCTTACTTACCTTTTCACGCATCGACAAGTCGCTTTGCTCTGTAATCGAACCGCTCGGATAGAACTTAATAAACAAACGTAGGTAGATGAACAAAACGAGATTCAATCTGAAGCTACCATATAAGTAAATTGAATCATTCGTGTAGATATATCAATGACTGACCAGTATTGACACGTTTATAGAACTCGGCACTAAGCCAGAAATGTAGAGGTAATAGATTGAGTATTTGAGTTCTCTACATGATTCCGAATCATTGATTTAGGTTTTCCCGTCTTTTGGTCAATCTTAGTATCTGGAAGAACCTTTTACAATTATGAGGGACGTAATTCTGAATTGAGTAGTAATACATTTTTACGGAAAATAACAAAAAGCATTGTATGTCCGGACAGATTTTACGTGATATATATCATCATTGTCCAGTATAACAAGAAAAAACTTAAGAAAATCAACAAATTCTACGAATATAAATTATATCATATAACAAATTGTTGTAATAGATAAGGTACCAACAGTGTCTAAGTTAAATCGTAGACCGATGGACGGACACTCCGACCTGGCGAAGCTTTATGGGTATCAATGTTATTTTACCTAAAATATATACGATAACAGCAGTTCTTTACTGAATACTATCCAGGTTAACTAGTAATTTATGTGACATTTGTTAGCGCAGAATTTAAGGCTGTGTCATGGGCCATGAATTATTATATTTATGAGCGCCTCAAGCACTGGCCTCCGCGATTGAATGTATAACTGCGTGACGATTAGCGGTTGGCAGGGGTCCAGCTGTTAACGGGACCTTGCATTGATGCAGCCTTACCGTCTCCACGCTGACTATTAAATGATACACACGATTGAAATCATAACTTTTTTATTATTGAAATGTTTCAATAAAACTTATCACTATAGCTTATTCTAATTACTATACAAGTCTTGCCCGCGTGGAATGGTGGCAAGAATACTGGCTGCATTTCCACGTTGAACAGCTAGGCTGATACGTTGCGCGGAAAATGAGGCAGCCATAAATCATAACTTAAGACTAATTATCTTTTTGATTTGTGTTTTACACACTTAGGATATAATTCCAATATTTCACTCGCAGCGGGATTTGAACCCGCGTCCCCCAGCAGGTTCTGCCTAAGGACCTCAATATTACGAATCTAAATTTCATCGCAGGGCTCGTATAGCTCAGTGGTTAGAGCACCCAGCCGCGATAGCTGGGGGACGCGGGTTCAAATCCCACTGCGAGTGAAATTGTGATTCGTATATTTATAATAGTTTTATAGGCAATACCTTAAGAGTATTTCAATTTTTAACCGGATACACTAATTTGCAAGTACAAATCTTTCTCTACATTTCCATGCAATCCAATTCACCCTTGATAAAATTCTAATGAGGTGGTCAGCCGCAATAAAACTGAGCTTTACATACTCGTTAGTATAGTTGTGTACTGTCTGTGCACATTCGAATATACTTGTCTTTAAACAATGTAACATTCTATGTTAAACTAGCTGAACCAGCAAATGTGTTTTCGCCGTTAAGGATATAAACAGTTTTTTTAAGTGACATAAATAAGTAAGTTAAGTTTAATTAGGGTATGACTTATTTCTATCGTATTGGGGTAACCTGTCAGATAGATTTAAGGTGTATAAATAAATAAAAAATAGCTACTCTCAGACCTACCGAACATACTCGGAAAATAAGCGGATATAGACAGTTCACATCCAAGGGACGCGGACGAAATCGCGGGCAGCTGCTTGTAAATTACGAGACTGCAGAAAAAAACCCGTCTTTCATCAATTCTTAAACAAATAAGGACTCGCAATATTGGTAAACATACGAGAATAACATGGAAACCTCAGATCACTCAAACACATGGAAACTTTAGCAATTTGATACAATTAAGTTTTTAAACTGTCTATATGCTATTAGATTTATACAGGGCTTACACTGTTTGCCTAATTATAAACTACGTCGGTAACTACTCCCTCGTAAGCTTTAAGAGCCTGAACGTTATCGATTAACTTAAACGTTTTAAAGGCACTTTTGTGGCTTAGGCGATCTGATAAGACGTACAACGTTAAATCACACAACGCCCAAGAATAGCGAGTGTGGATAAGAGTGCCTCGCTGCCATCGCGGTCAGCCTAGCACGAGCCAGCCTTGGCCAACTTTGTTGATCCGATTCTTATCTAAATGTCTTGCAACGACCCATATGGACGTAAGCCATTGAGTTATACTATATTATGTAGCTATGCTCGGAGTGTCTTTGCGCGATCTGTGCGACAGAAATGAAGAGATCCGCAAAAGAACCAAAGTAACCGACATAGCTCAACGTGTCGCAAAGCTGAAGTGGCAATGGGCGGGGCACATAGCTCGCAGGACCGATGGACGTTGGGGACCCAAGGTGCTGGAATGGCGCCACGCACCGGGAAGCGCAGTGTCGGTCGACCCCCCACCAGGTGGACGGACGACATCAAGAGGGTCGCGGGGAGTCGCTGGCGCCAGGCGGCGCAAGATCGTGGTGTTTGGCGGTCATTTCAGGAGGCCTATGTCCAGCGGTGGACGTCCATCGGCTGAAACGACGACGACGACGACGATATTATGTATACTTACGTACTCCTTAAAACAAGTTTGAACTTCACATCTTTGACATTGGAAAAACCCTCGAAAACCCTGCTTTATTTGACAGCTTACGAAATATTTTTTCTCAAACATGCTTGGAAAATTGAGCATTATTTTGACAACCTTCTTCAAGATAAATTGAAGTTGCTGTACCGGCCACGCAGCGGCTGGCAAAAGTTGTATGAAAATCCATATATCTGTCGTGGTTTAGCGACCAAATAAATTTCATACTAAACTCATATTTGTTGTGTAATTTAAACATGTGACGATCTCTTAACACATGGCAACCAAGGAGCTAAATTATCAAAGGTTATATTTCGAACTGGCTTGCAAATATAAAGCTGTTTGTTGGTAAAACAAATTAACACTTTGAAAAAAATATTGTTGTTCGTTATTCGTGAGTGATTTAAAAAAATTCTGCCCAGGTACTTAAGTACTACCTAATTTAAATTTCCGCGCATTGTCAATGTCAAGATATCTTTATTTCACATAGGCCTAACGTACGGCTCTTGTAAAATGTCAATATGATATTTGTTCCATATGTATGGTGATAACTACAAGACGACTTAAAACTAAGGTTACGAGGAGTTTGAGAAAACTAAGTACTATACAAGCCTTGCCCAAATGCCCACAACTATAGGCATTCATGGTCTCGGCTCCCCCTCAGACCATATTTACACCTTCGTACATCAATGCATCTTTTGCAGGCCGCTGCAGTAATATTCTAAGTAACGATACCGAATTCATCGTATCGTTTGGATACAGTATGACAGTTTTTATAAATATACAAATTGCATGGCGGTATCACTTTGTCGCAATAGCCTGGGAGATAATTTATTTTTCAAAGTAAATTACCCATTTTGGGTAATTTTAGGAACACAAATAACCGTAAATGCAGCAAAGTTCTCGTTAGAAGGCAATCCAACACAATTACAAAGTAACTGAAAAGTACAACAACTTTGGAAGTAGTTTCATGATTGGAAAACTTTCGATTTACGAGTAGGTATAAGCTGTTATATTTAGTAAGGAAAAAATCCAATTTGATAGTATGTTGCGGTTTACTCTATACAAGGTTTAGGTATTATTTAATGTGAAAATTATTTTTTAAGTCCCGTTGGAACCGTGGATTATACCATAATAAAACGTGTTCTCTTTCCCCACTATATCTTTTTAGGGGCGAGTTTACTTACCTTACCCTTCCAAGTCAGTACGATAACATCTTCGGCTGCATCATGACTTACCATCAGGTGAGATCGCAGTCAAGTAAAGAGAATGTATAAAAACTTGTGTAAGTACCTACTTTCATTATTCTAAATTTTAGCGAAACCAATTCAGCAAAAGACGACACAAACTTACGGATTATTATCAAATCATAAGGATTCACAACTTCTGACGGTACGCCAACTCTTTATAATGAACTAGTAGGGCGCGTGGGTGCGCGGGCCACATGTGGCCCGCGTGCAGTCTTCCCGCCCATAAAACTATCGCCGTCATCTCCATCGCCAAATGGAATCCGTTTGACAGTGGGCTGAAAAACTTACCTAGGAGCACGGTCATGGTTTTAAAGATAGTTAAGGGCTGTTCCAACAAAAAATACCGCTGAACCTCATCGGATGAGGTTCAGCGAATTTTTGTTCGAGCAGCCCTTAACTATCTTTAAAACCACGACCGTGCTCCTCAATCATCATCCAAATCCTAGATCATCATCTCTTCTCATATTTTACTCTGGCGGTTCTCCGTAGAACTGCGTCAAGGACTTGCATAGTTCCCTACTTATTGAGGCATGTACATTTTCCATTGAAAAATAAATTCCGCCACTTTGAATTTTTTTTCCATTCATCCCGTAAGCCTTGAGATCCTGATCACCTCTTGCTAAGAAACCACTCTCTTATCTTTTATACTTTCCGAGATAGAACAACACGAAATTTGTATGGCGGCCATCTTGAATCCGCCATTTTGGATGTTTTTTCAGCTCACTGCCAATTGCATGAGGTTCCGAGTATTTTTTGTTTGAGCAGTCCCCACCTAACTATAATACCTTGCCCGTGCTCCTCGACAGTCTTCAAAACCCTCAATCATCATCTCATTCCATATTTTTCTCTGAGAGTCCTCCAAAAAACCGCATCAAAGTACTACATGTTTCACAACTTTTCAATAGTCTCTTCAACATTCGTCATACTTTTTCTATGAAAAAAAATAAAGTCCGCCATTTTGAATTTTTTTTCTATCCATCGTATAGACCTTCGGATCCTGATCAACTCTTGTTAAGTAACCGTTCTTCCATCTTTCATACTTTCCGAGATATCGACGAAATTCGAATGGCGGCCATTTTGAATCCGCCATTTTGAATTTTTTTCCAGCTCACTGCCAATTGGATGACGTTTCAAATGACATTTGGTCGAGCACCCCCCACCTATCTTCGATACCCTGGCCGTGCTCTTCACCCGTCTCCGAAATCTTCAATCATCAGCTCTCTCCGTATTTTTCCTCCGAATGAATTTTTTTCTACTATACGACCTCATCCGTGAAAAAAAAATTTTTCATACAAAATTGTTCAGGAGAGGTGATCAATCAGTGAGTGAGTGGCCAATCAGCACGAGTAGCTATATATATATTAATGCTGTGCTTCGACATCACCGTACATGCCCAATTTTACAGGAAAGAGGAAGGTGTCGGAGAACTTACATTGCCATATCCAGAACAAAAACAACTTTTGCTAGGCGTCAATTTTACCACTTAGGGTCTTTCCTGTATAGACACTTTAACAGAATAGCCAACATTAATAAACTTAACAGGCATGGACTCAAAAAGTTCCGAAATATTGCCTGACCATAATTATGAGGATACAGAAAAATTGTTGAGACATATTTTATAACATATTATATTGCTCACACACAAACACACAATCACACGCACACACACACACACACACATGCACACACGCACACACACACACAAATACACACGCACACGCTCACACACGCATACACACGCACTCATACACACACACACATGTAATCCATGAAATACGTAAAATGCTGCATGCAATGCTATTGTTGTTAATTTTGTACTTACTCTTCATACTATTTGATCTTTCATTTTGTAAAGCGTTAAACTTAACCAAAAAAAAAAAAAAAAGATTTAATTGTAAAATTTTAGTTGTTAGCCTAAGTATTAATAATAATTTGATATGTTTTCAACTTATGGGAAGGCACTGGCCCCTTAAGACACGGGCTTTCCTAGTTTAGGGGTCAGGAGTCCAAAGAAGATTGTATATGGAGTTTTTCAAATAAACGCTTTATTTATTATTTATTTATTTATTATTATTAAATTCACTATGACTTCTATCCAATTTCGTTCACTTTACTTTTAAAGGTAGGTATTAAATTTTACTTATATTCGTACATATAGGTGACTTGCCTTTATCGATAGAAGTTGCACTATAAATTAATATCTTACAAAGTAATAGAGTTGATAAAGATAACATTCACTCGTAATTTGAACAGAAAAATAAACATGTTAGCTTAATGAAACGATCAGTTAATTTCTTTGCGCTTTTACTGTTTTTCCTTAGATTCTTTTAGCAAAGTTGGTCTTAAGGAAATTGCTTCTAGTGATAGCATCGTTCTGCGCGCTATTTCAGTATTATCCTAAAATGTGTAAACTTTAATAGTGTTTCTTTTGGTCGTATTTAGTTTAGGTATGTCTTGGTGTTCAGGGTTTACGTCTTGAAAACAGATTTTAACCAACAGCTTACGTAAATTAATAAGATAGTAACAATAATACATATGGCTGATAAGTACGGCCTATATCGAAGCTGTAATCGTTCCAACTTTCAAGGTATGGCCTATCGGTATCTACACAGCTTCTCACTATAATTATTATACAATGAATGATTTGACGATACGTCTTTGCTGGATCTAAAGCCACAATACATGCTTTCCTAGCATGGGCAGGCGATAAGACATTTTATTCCCCAATTTAATTATTTTTACAAATATAAATTTTAAGGAAAGGAGAATTATTTCTTTTAATCACAGGGAGTATAAGCTCTGCTCGTGCGCCCGTTCTCAGGGAGTTGATAAAATTGTAGGAGGTAAAACAGTTTATCCTCTCCCAGGGCAGCAATATTTTTCAGAACCCATGCTAGTCGGGTAGACTGGAGTCAATTTGAAAATTCTTTAATAATTCAAACAGGTCCATGACGGATATTGAACCCGGTATCCACGATTTTTATAGGCCGGCTATAGTGCGCCAACTGCAGAGAAGTCTATGTTTCAAAAAGCTTTTGCGCCGATGGATTTATCTAAATATATAAAAGAAGACACTGACTGACTGACTGACTGACTGACTGACATATCAACGCACAGCCCAAACCGCTGGGTCTAGAGACTTCAAATTTGGCACACAGGTTCCTTATGAGGTCTAGGGGTGCACTAAGAAAGGATTTTTCAAAATTCCCCCCCTAAAGGGGCGAAACTGGGCTCCAAAGTTCGTATTTTACCAAGCTTCAATACTACTTCACGCCGCAACTACTGAACCGATTTGGCTCAAATTTGGAATGGAGATAAATTGCATCTTGGGTTAACACATAAGCTACTTTTCATCCCGGGAAAATCCATGGTTCCCGTGGGATTAGTTAAAAACTGAAATTCACGCGGAAAAAAATCTTCACGCCGGAAGTACAAGACCGATTTAGCTGAAATTTGGAATGGACATAGATGATATCCTGGGTTAATAAGAAGGCTACTTTTCATCCCGGAAAAATCCATGGTTTTTGCGGGAAAACTGAAAAATTGATATTCACGCGTGAAAAATACTACTTTACGCTGCACTTACTGACCTGATATAACTGAAATTCGGAAAGGAGATAGATTTTATCCTGGATTGATACTGTTACGGCCCCTTGCCTGTCCAGACGAGGGCTGAGTTCCCGGGCCCATAGAGGAACGAGCCCGGACAGGTCGAGGGGGGACCGACGTTTGAGTAGCCACGTTTATATTTGCGCGGGTGTGTAGTCATGGAATATTTGCGCAACGGGACGTCCGTTTTTTGAGGCGCCTGAGTTGTTTTTTCGCGCCGCGGTTTTGTTTGCCCAGACCTGATTGTTTTGGGACCGCCTCGCCCTGCACTGTGATATCGCTGGGTTTTTGGACTTTGCACGCGTGTTTGTGACATTGAGTGTTGATAGTGCATTGTTGCGAATGATTGGAACACTTTCTGAGCGGCGATAAAGTTCGCGGTAGTTAAATAATTGTAGACCGCGCGGTTATTAACCGTTGACCTTGTGGTTTCGTGAATCACGTACTTTTATCGATTCGCTTGAGTGTTGTTGGAGTTTGAAGCCAGCCTGAACGTTCGACATATTTTGACCGTCGCGTTTATTGTTGCGTGTTGTGACCCACTGGGCTGACGCATTGAGCACTCCACTCATAGGAGGCGAACGAACGATTGGAGCTGTGTTCGTGTTTGACGTGTCTGGGAGCTGAGGGGTGCAGAGGCCCTACGGTTGCAAGCCCCACACACACACCTACACACACATTTACACTTTCACGTCTCATACTGTCCCACATCCACTACAGGGGGCGTCGCATCGAGTATCGTCGCATGCATCAACCAGGTTAGTGGCCTTCTATTTTCCTTGTCTATGTCGAAGGCTGTCGCTGCCCGAGTTGACGATTGCCGTAGGAGTCTAGTAAAAGCCGCCTGTTATTCCACTGATCGGCTAGTGAGACTCGGATATTACTATCCGACTCGGATTGGATACCGTCATCCGTACTGATCACTTGTAGTCTCACTAGTCGGTCCCCCCTCGACCTGTCCGGGCTCGTTCCTCTATGGGCCCGGGAATTCAGCCCTCGTCTGGACAGGCAAGGGGCCGTAACACTTGGTAGCACAGAGCGTGGTTTCGCGCCTTTTGGTTAAGCGGCTTTTACACGTTCGGCGCGTCGATATCGATATTTGTTGCGCGTATTTAATTCGTCGCGTATCTCTGTCGGTCACACGTTTGTAGGCGCGGTACGCCACGTGTCGGACCGATACGCCGCGTTAACGGCCACAGATTATTGTACCGCTACACCACGCGTTTTTGTAGCAACGCCGCGTTTATTTACCGCGTGCCGCGCGTTTGTCAACCGCGACCTTGATTAGCGTTCTGCACGTGTTGGTGTTTGCATCTGTGCTTGTTCTACTTCCTTGTTGTTTTATTTTTTGGTTTCGTGCTTCCTTGTAATTATTCTCGCGCAGTCTCGCCATGCCTTCGCATAAGCCTCCGGTGCGCCGTATGCAGGATGAGCTGCGGTGGGCAGCTAGCGCGCATGCGCTTATTACTCGTCCAGACAGGACGGCTAGCTTGCTCCACCGCCTTGAGCAGCTCCCAGCCAGACGAGCCCATTTTGAAGAGGCCTATTCGGAATTCCTTGCTACAGTGGAGGACGACGAGGCGCGAGAATCGGCCCAGAAGGACTACGAGCAGTTCTTCGAGTTCACAGACGATGTGCTCGAGGCTGGGGCCAAAATGAAGCGCGAGGCTCGACAGAGCATGCTGTGCGAGTCGCCTCGCCCGCAGCCGCAGCCCGCCCTATTGGGTCGGCTGCCTACTTTGGACCTTCCACACTTTGGTGGGCGGCTTCAAGACTGGATGGGGTTCATCTCCATCTTCGACAGTCTAGTCCATACCCGCCGCGACCTATCCCCAGGCCAAAAAATGGCCTATTTGCGGACCTCCCTTCAAGGGGAGGCACTTGGGGTAGTCTGCCATTTGAAGTTGTCTGACGCCAGCTACTCCACGGCCAGAGAACTCCTCGAGAGGCGCTACGCCAATGTGCGCCGCCTTGCTGACGCGCACATGATGGAGTTAATATCCCTCCCGGTTTTGAAAGACCTAGCACGTCTCCGGGAGGTGATCATTGACCCAGTCGTGGTTGCTTGCAACGCCCTTCGACAACTTGACTTACCGGTGGATCAGTGGTCCTTCTGGCTTCTTCACCTGGTTCTGTCCCGCCTGCCTCTCGATCTGCGGATCCGATTTGAAGAGAGGTACGGCGGGGACGGGGCTAATTATATACCCCCGTTCAGTGACCTCTTAAAGTTCCTTGAGGAACAGAGCCGCCAGGTGGAGAATGCCGTGGCCTCGGGAACACCGGCAAAGGAGCCGGCGCGACCGACGCCACCTTCTAAACCCACGACTTCCACCAGGGGTTCCAAGCAGCCAGAATTAGCGCAGGAGACTGGACGCCGCCCAATTCTAAACTTAAGTGGTCTTGCTGCGACCGAGGTGACCCCCTGTCACTATTGCCGTGCTTCCACGCACTCGACGACCGACTGCCCTAAATTCTTGGAGAGACCGCCCAAGTCCCGTAGGGCCATCGCTAGGGAGCGCCGTTGGTGCTACTCTTGCTTAGGTCGGCACTTACAACGAAATTGCCAGCACCAACGGCCTTGTCCCCATTGTCAGGGCAACCACCTTCCTATTCTTTGCCTCGACCGCAATGGCGTCGGTAGGCAGGAGGTGGTTGAGCGGACACCCGGCAGGAGTGGAGTCTCCTCACCGGTCACAGGCCCAGCCGATAGAAGGCGTGGTGACACTGTTAGTGCGGCCCCTGGTTTTGATAGGGCTTCACCCCCCCCTCGGGCGGGGGTGCAGCCCTCCAGGGGCGGGGGCGTTCCGCCCTCTGTCAACCCTGAGGGAGGTTTTGCCGTCGCTCAGCCTGATCCAAGGAGATACTCCCCTCCTCTGGCTGAATACCCCAGGTTGCAGCGACACCTTCCTCGATGGCCTGGACACCCCCTTCCGCACTACGTCGCCCCGCGGCTGTCGTACATGGCCAGACCCCCTCAGACCGGGAGAGACGCTTGGGTGTACCCTGGGGGAACCCCACCTCTTGGTGTGGTCGAAGTTCCCCAAGAAGGCCCTTACGAGCGCCCAAGGCTAGAGGAGTTGCCCGAAAGGGGCAACTCCCGTTGACTTGCTGCTGCCTTGGCTCCCACCACCGCCACCTCACCTGACAATTTGAACGACCATAAGCCGGTCTGCCAGACTGTACTTTTACCAACGGCTTTGGTCAGGGTGTACAACCCGAAGGGTGAGTGGCTTATGGTACGCGCGCTGCTAGATCTCGGATCACAGCGCTGGATTGCGTCGTTGTGGTGGGTGAGCGCTTCGGGGCAAGTCTCATTGCACCTTGTCCTAGCTAAGTGCAAGGTTGCATCTATCAGGTCTCGTCTAACAATTCCTAAGTTGCACTTGTGGAGCCGAACTATTGACCCGGTTACTAAACCACGTCCACGCTTCTTGGAAGTCTCTGGTAAACATGGTGGACGTTTTTGCGTGGTCGGACAGTGAGATTGTCCTGTGTTGGCTTCGGACTTCGGTCCATAATCTTGACTTTTTTAAATACTCATGCGGGTTGCAATACCCTCTCAGCCATTTTGCAGCGTGAGTTTGGATTTTGGCAGGCCGACGAACCATTCGAAGCGTGATCTTCAACTGTATTGCTTGCTATCGTTTGGAGGCATCCATTGCACAGCTTGTGATGGGTGACCTGCCTGCGGACCGCGTAAAGGCTGCTCGACCTTTCGCCGGTGTTGGAACCAATTTGCCGGTCCTTTCTTAGTGAAGAGCTCTAACCTTAAGAATGCTCGGTCTTTTGAGGCCTACTTGTGCGTCTTTGTTTGCCTTGCAACCAAGGCAGTCCACTTGGGACTTGTCAGTGCCCTTAGCACGGAGGCGTTCGTGGCCAATCTGGGCCGCCTCGTGAGCCGTCGCGGCCTACCCGATTTGGTTCGGACCGACTGCGGGACTAGTTATAAGGGAACCAATCGTTATTTGAAGGAGGTCGTCGACTTCCTTGTTGAGAGCAAGCACTGTGTAGGCACCGCCATGTCTAGAATGGGAGATCTTGTTATGCTTAAAGAATCTAATCTACTCCCACTATTTTGCGTCGTGGACGCATTGTTAAACTGTTATTTGGATGGCGTTCCCCGGGTGGCCGAGGTATTTGTAGGGGACTCAGTATTGCAACGTGCCGTGGTCACGTTGTCCCAACGGCCTATTGATTAGCGAATCTACATTCTTAGATTCGGAGCGGGGGATTGTTTACGCGATATTCATGGACGCGGTTAGCAACAGGGGCACTGCGTTTCTTATCTGTTACCGCGCCCCCTCTCTCGCACGCGGGAGCGCTGGTGCTGTCCCTTTCGCACTTCGGTTAACCGGTTTGTTTGCGAAAGCGCCCGCGCCGTGCAATAGCACCATACCAGTCTGCTGTCGACCGACAAACTTAGCGGTTCCCCGCGCGTGGCTGACGTAATTTTGATCACGTGTCGTCTTTGAAACGCGTAGTCGCGAGACGTAAATTACTACGTTTGAGTAGCCACGTTTATATTTGCGCGGGTGTGTAGTCATGGAATATTTGCGCAACGGGACGTCCGTTTTTTGAGGCGCCTGAGTTGTTTTTTCGCGCCGCGGTTTTGTTTGCCCAGACCTGATTGTTTTGGGACCGCCTCGCCCTGCACTGTGATATCGCTGGGTTTTTGGACTTTGCACGCGTGTTTGTGACATTGAGTGTTGATAGTGCATTGTTGCGAATGATTGGAACACTTTCTGAGCGGCGATAAAGTTCGCGGTAGTTAAATAATTGTAGACCGCGCGGTTATTAACCGTTGACCTTGTGGTTTCGTGAATCACGTACTTTTATCGATTCGCTTGAGTGTTGTTGGAGTTTGAAGCCAGCCTGAACGTTCGACATATTTTGACCGTCGCGTTTATTGTTGCGTGTTGTGACCCACTGGGCTGACGCATTGAGCACTCCACTCATAGGAGGCGAACGAACGATTGGAGCTGTGTTCGTGTTTGACGTGTCTGGGAGCTGAGGGGTGCAGAGGCCCTACGGTTGCAAGCCCCACACACACACCTACACACACATTTACACTTTCACGTCTCATACTGTCCCACATCCACTACAGGGGGCGTCGCATCGAGTATCGTCGCATGCATCAACCAGGTTAGTGGCCTTCTATTTTCCTTGTCTATGTCGAAGGCTGTCGCTGCCCGAGTTGACGATTGCCGTAGGAGTCTAGTAAAAGCCGCCTGTTATTCCACTGATCGGCTAGTGAGACTCGGATATTACTATCCGACTCGGATTGGATACCGTCATCCGTACTGATCACTTGTAGTCTCACTAGTCGGTCCCCCCTCGACCTGTCCGGGCTCGTTCCTCTATGGGCCCGGGAATTCAGCCCTCGTCTGGACAGGCAAGGGGCCGTAACAGATACATAGGCTACTTTTCATCCCGGAAAATTTCATGGTATATGAAAGAAGATACTGACTCACTCACTCACTGACATATCAACGCACAGCTCAAACCGCTGGGTCTAGAGACTTCAAATTTGGCACACAGGTTCCTTATGAGGTCTAGGGGTGCATTAAGAAAGGAGTTTTCAAAATTCCCCCCCTAAAGGGGTGAAACGGGGCTCCAAAGTTCGTATTTTACCAAGCTTCAATACTCCTTCACGCCGCAACTACTGATCCGATTTGGCTCAAATTTGGAATGGAGATAAATTGCATCTTGGATTAACACATAAGCTACTTTCCATTCCGGGAAAATACATGGTTCCCGTGGGATTAGTTAAAAATTGAAATTCACGCGGAAAAAATCTTCACGCCGCAAGTACAAGACCGATTTGGCTGAAATTTGGAATGGAGATAGATGATATCCTGGGTTAGTAAAAAGGCTACGTATTACCCCGGAAAAATCCATGGTTTTTGCAGGAAAACTGAAAAATTGATATTCACGCGCGAAAAATACTACTTTACGCTGCACTTACTGACCTGATATGACTGAAATTCGGAAAGGAGATGGATTTTATCCTGGATTAATGTATAGGCTACTTTTCATCCCGGAAAATTTCATGGTTTCCATGATAATAGTGATAGATAATATGCCTTCATGCCGTAATTACTGAACTGATTTGGAATAGAGATTTATATCCTGGATTAATACTAAGGCTACTTTTTATCCCGGAAAAATCCATGGTTCCTTCGGGAACAGCGAAAAACAGATATTCACGCGGGAAAAATATTCCTTCACGCCGTAATTGCTGAACTGATTTGGCTGAAAATTAGAATACAGAGGGCTATTTTTTATCCCGGGAAAATCAATGGTTATTTCTCCCGCGTGAATATTTTTTTTTTCACTATTCCAGCGGGAGAAATACTCATTCACGCTGCAACTATTGAAAATTTTTGGCTGAAAGTTAAAATGGAGATAGATTTCGCTCTAAATTAACACAAAGGTTACTTTTTATTCCGGAAGAAACGATGGTTTCCGTGAGAATAGGGAAAACTAAAATTTACGCGGGCGAAGCCGCGGGTATCTGCTAGTGATCTATAAAATAGAAATGTACTTTGGAGTTTCTTTGATTGACTTCCGTGTGCCAAGTTACTCCGGATTTAAGCCAAAATGGGAAATATCTTGTTCACTTATAATAAATCGATGGTAATGTAGGCTTACGGAATATATTTATTTATTTCGTGTTATATAAACTGTGGAAATGTAATCTTTCTTTTTAATATATAAAATCCTTGCGCAATTTTTCTTACCAAACTCCACCGAAACGGCTCAATTTCGGTAGGTCTGAGAGTAGGCCGTAAGCTTTTTTTATATTATATCCATATTGGCAAAACAACGTTTGCCGGGTCAGCTAGTATTATTACTTTTTCATCAATATGACATTTTATTGCGTTTTAGTGCAGCTTTTCTAGACCTCAAGGCTTGCTTCGCGGCGGTCTGGGGATGTTTCGATCCTCTAGCCCTAGCAAGGGGCCAAGGTCCTGGCTTGGGGCTACATGATCAGGTGCGGTAGGTCGCTCTGCGCGGATATTGGGATCCTGTTGTAGAAACCTCGTCATCTTCCTTTCCGTCGCCACTTGCAAGCAAACGCTCAGGGATGTAACTCTCGAAAATATAAAATTGTAAAAAAACTAACCTTCGACGGTAACCATAACAACGCAGCCATCAGTAGCCAATTGTCACCTTGGCTGCATAACTGACGTAAGCATTAACCAATCAGCGCATAGATATTAGCTTATCGCTGCTATAAGTATTTTTGCAGAATGAAGAGGCGTGGAGGGATACAGGCCGTAGCAGTTCGCAAGGTATCCGAAGGAACGCTCTTCTAGTAGTCCATTCTAGACGTCTCTTACGTCATTCCCAATGTAACTTAGACCTCTACGATCAGACAAAAGCACTTGTATTACTACACCAGTGGCTTTTGGTTCGCGAGAATGGGTGTAATATTAGATAGACATAGATGATTCGAGGTACATCATCGGGACATCCCAATTTAGTCCAAATTCGAATGAAACTGTGTACTTGTGGGCAATGGTGAATGAGTGTATAACTGCATCGGTTCCAATTGATTGATTACTTAGTTCTACGCCAGAGCAACGTGTGGTTACCTGTTCAGTAACTTGTTTGATTACGTAAAAGGTTTATTTACGTAATGCTGTAGGTACTTCACTACTTACATGAAACATGATGGTAAGCGATGGCAGCCTTAGATGTTATCGTACTAACTTGGAAGGGTAAGTAAATTTACCCCAACGGTTTCTACAAGCATCGCACCGGAACGCGAAATCGCTTGGCGGTGCGTCTTTGCTGGTAGGGTGGTAACTAGCTACGGCCGAAGCCTCCCACCAGACCAGACCTGAGCCACTTTAGAAACTGCGGGCAACGGTTAGTCTTTTATAAGATTTGATTTGAATCGTGTGGCAAAGCGATCGCACCTACCTTTTACTGGAAGGAACAATTTTTTTAATATAAAATTCTCGTGCTAATTTTTGTTACCAAACTCATTCGTAAGGGCTTGACCGATTGTTATGAAATTTTTTGTGTATGTTCGGTAGGTCGTAAGGTATTTTTTTATATCCCTAATGGCAAAACCGCATTTGCCGGGTCATGCCAGGTTATATATAAAACTCCTCGTGCCGTTTTTTTTTACCAAACTCCTCCAAAACGGTTCGAACGATTGTTACAAAATTTTCTGTGTATGTTCGGTAGGTCGCTTTTTTTTTATATACTAAATGGCAAAATAATGCTTGCCGGGTCAGTTAGTGATATATAAATTGTATCATTTTGGGCTTGATAGTTAATTAAAAGCGCTCGCTCCGCTCGGATTATTGCTATTTCGTATGTTGTTTGTCCGAGGGCCCTTTGATTTTGAGGGCCTCGGGCAAAGCCCCGTTCTGTTCCCGCACATATACGCCACTGAGTGTATCTACATAATAACCTGGGTCTGAGAACTTTACGAGAGGAAATAAAACTGCAACGTTGAAGTTAGAATGTAGTATAATATTCTAAATTGCCAAGTTTACAATCCAGATTCATCATGGTAATGGAGATAAAGAAAGTTATATTATGTTAAACATTTGCATGATTACGCTTATGGTTATGCTGGAACTTATATTAACTTACAACAATTAACTATTTACAACAAATTATAGGCCTAGTGAGCACTTAAAATTACACACAAATTATTCTCCGCGCGGCGAACCATGAGCCCTATGACAGTTCGTTTAGTGATGGGTCGTGTCTTTGGTCGTGTCGATAATTTTTTTTTTTAGACAAAGCCACGTTGGTAAACATGTTTTAAAAAATATTACAATGTGCATTTTTAATGTCCATTTTGTTGTTGTTGTATTAATTTAAGATTTTTGGCATAGATTATGTAGGTAAGTAAAACGAAAGTTTCCAACCTTGTTATTTTCTAATAATGCTTAACCCGGTAAACACGTTTTTGCTATCTAAGTATATATTTTATCATGAAAATGAATGCTCCCCATTTATTTATTTTGTCTGAAAAAGTGTGCACTCGTTTCCATTACCGACATTTTTTTATCGATACTTGCCGCCCTAGTCGATAAACGTCACACGACGTAAGTTTTGCAGGACGTAAACATAAATTCAGATTGACATAACTTCTTGTAAATGTTAAGAATTGTTAAAAATATCAACGGAATATCATGACTAATGGTATAAAGCTACGTAAAAATTATAAATGGCATTTTTAGACGCCCCCATTATGATCCCGATTTAATGGTGACGCTACTACAATGTTATATGGTGGCATTAGCTGTCAGTGTCATAGGGATCACGGTTCGCTGCGCCGAGTATAATATACCTACATAATTACATTTATAACAAAAACGTTCATGATGTAAGCAACTAATGATCTGTCACCGCTTTCGGATCCACTAATGCGAACAAGCTTTCGGAGGAAACTGTCTTAGTGTTGCAAGCCGTGAGCGACGTCTCCTGTTCCTCCAGACTGTCGGGAGACAGCGATGACAAATCATCGTCTATTCGTCAATGGCGCAGCTCGTCGTCGGTCTCCACGGCCTCGCAGCTGTGGTACTTGGAGGAGGTGTCGGGGCAGCTGTCGGCGACCGACAAGTCGTCGGAGGAGGCGGCGGGCGCCTCGTGCTCCGCCAGCGGGATCAGTTCCTCGTCCTCCTCCACGTAGCTGGATGCCGCTCCGTTGCGTTTGGCGAGGCTCGGCCCTGTCTCCGCGTCTCTTGACCAGTAATCTATAAACAATGTCTGTCGTTACTGGATTGAACTAACTTTAGCTGGTTTTGGTTGGCCGCGGAATAAATGGTTAGCGCCGGAAGTATTTTAGGTAGGTGCATACAAAATACCTAAATTGAATTTG
Source organism: Coenonympha arcania (assembly GCA_036785405.1). Lineage (NCBI taxonomy): Eukaryota > Metazoa > Arthropoda > Insecta > Lepidoptera > Nymphalidae > Coenonympha > Coenonympha arcania. The sequence continues at coordinate 8,680,968 of CM072061.1, forward strand.
TGTTATTGCTCACGGCGATTCTCCGAAGATGTCGCATATATTGACGCTGGCCTTAAATAAAACCTTACTCTTTCGACGTGTTATATAAACTTATAACTTAAAAGCTTTGGATATCTGAGCAGAAGATCATTCTATTTACTTACTGTGATTACCTTCATGTGCCGTTTGATTTAAATAGGTATCACACTCATTCAATTCTATCGACCATTATCAGTGGTTCAGTCCCTACCCTCTAGGTATCCGAGGTTCGAATTCCAGAGACGCAAATCTCTGACTTTTCGCGCAGTGCGCTTGTATCAACTACAAATCACTTGAGATAAAAGAAAACATCGTGCGCAGATCTCTTGAAACTTTTTAAAGTGAGTGAAACCTGCCACTTACTCAGTTTGATGGACTATAGCTAAGCTCTAGTTAAAGGAATAAGGCGTTAAAACAACAACACTATACCTATGTATGTTGAGGCAACACTCATGCTAGCCTTTAGGTGTCCCAAACTAGGTATATATAGAAGTCAGTGAAGACTGTCACATATGGGCTAACCAGCTAAGCCTTTCAAGTGTTCCTTAAAATTTAGGGATTATTGGTGAAAACGAGCATGAATTTCCCACCTTAGTTTTGTTAATAAATGGCGCGGCGAAGCGCGTCCAGGTTTAAAAAAACTTCACAGAAGGTATCGTTACATATCATTACTATAGCAGAATAATTCGCTTCTAATATTTTATCTGGTTAAATAAAAAATGTGTAGAGTTGTATCCTATTGGCGGCTTAGTACATTACCTAAACTCGTATAGAAGCTCATCTGGGCTTGGAATCCTTCATATTTAATGAACATCTAAAAGCTTGTCGTGCCATCTTCTTAATTTAGGTCAGTTTGGAACAAAAAGTATGTCAAGCGAATGTCCTCTTAAGTTTCCTCAAATTAACGGTTCGGCACAGTATACTTGGAGGGAACATAAATTAGACCTATTTACGCAAATTTTTGCCATGGCTCTTCGCCAACAGGCAAATGAATGGGGTTCAATTTAATGGAAATTCATGGCTTGGTTTTCAATTTCTGAATTAAGTATTTTAGCTGTTACGAAATCAGACAAGAACATTTGTTTTTATTTAGTATCGTGTTATTTAAAGATATATATGTAAGTACTTTATCATCTACTTGAAAATAGAAACTTATATATCTTTGAGCAATAAAACATTACATTTCACAATGAAAAGAAAATTATAACTAATACTTAAATATAGTATGTACATAAAAAGATTTAAAATAAAAATAACGGACTCTAAACTAGGTTATAAATTTAAAACCTCATCGAATCCATCGCAACGAGGCATGGTACCCAAGATACTGGCAGCATTGCCTCTTTGGATGGCCAAACTAATACGTTGGCCAAGGTAGCTGCCAGCTCTTGGATCCCCAGTAGACTCGATAACTCTCTTTGAAATTTCTTCAAAAAGGGCCCCACGGCCCCAGAGTCTCCACACCAAAAGGCGCAAATATGAAAATCTTGTCAAGAGATTCATATTTGCGTCCCTTGGCCCGTTCGGCACTAGTAGCTGCAGCCCCCGCCATAGAGGAGGTCGCCTCAATGTGGGACGCAGCCAGGGTGTCAGCACAAGTTGCGTCCCAAACAAGCGACCTCCCTAAACGCCAGGGAACAAGCGTAAATAAATAATTATTCACTTGAAAATAAATAATTATCATTTAAACCTATGTGCGTTTCTTAATTAATCACAATCGCTTGTGATTAATAAATCGCAGAATCTCTACGAGTGCGGATTATAGCAAAATGTGTTCTGCTAATTATGGATTTCCGCAAAATAACGTCTTCAGTACTCACTGGATCGTTTCTGCGGCGGCACGGGCTGCACGGTGGTGGGCGGACGCGGCTTGGCGGGGCGCAGTCGTCGCGGGCTGCGCGCCAGCGCGTGCGAGATGCTCGGCAGGCGGATGTCGAGGTGCGAGCCGCGTTCCGTCACGATCTTGTTTGCTTCCATTCAATACTCACTGGATCGTTTCTGCGGCGGCACGGACTGCACGGTGGTGGGCGGCGGCGGCTTGGCGGGGCGCAGTCGTAGCGGGCTGCGTGCCAGCGCGTGCGAGATGCTCGGCAGACGGATGTCGAGGTGCGAGCCGCGCTCCGTCACGATCTTGTTTGCTTCCATTCTATACTCACTGGATCGTTTCTGCGGCGGCACGGGCTGCACGGTGGTGGGCGGCGGCGGCTTGGCGGGGCGCAGTCGTCGCGGGCTGCGCGCCAGCGCGTGCGAGATGCTCGGCAGGCGGATGTCGAGGTGCGAGCCGCGCTCCGTCACGATCTTGTTTGCTTCCATTCTATACTCACTGGATCGTTTCTGCGGCGGCACGGGCTGCACGGTGGTGGGCGGCGGCGGCTTGGCGGGGCGCATTTGTCGCGGGCTTGCCGCCAGCGCGTGCGAGATGCTCGGCAGACGGATGTCGAGGTGCGAGCCGCGCTCCGTCACGATCTTGTTTGCTTCCATTCTATACTCACTGGATCGTTTCTGCGGCGGCACGGGCTGCACGGTGGTGGGCGGCGGCGGCTTGGCGGGGCGCAGTCGTCGCGGGCTGCGCGCCAGCGCGTGCGAGATGCTCGGCAGGCGGATGTCGAGGTGCGAGCCGCGCTCCGTCACGATCTTGTTTGCTTCCATTCTATACTCACTGGATCGTTTCTGCGGCGGCACGGGCTGCACGGTGGTGGGCGGCGGCGGCTTGGCGGGGCGCAGTCGTCGCGGGCTGCGCGCCAGCGCGTGCGAGATGCTCGGCAGGCGGATGTCGAGGTGCGAGCCGCGCTCCGTCACGATCTTGTTTGCTTCCATTCAATACTCACTGGATCGTTTCTGCGGCGGCACGGGCTGCACGGTGGTGGGCGGCGGCGGCTTGGCGGGGCGCAGTCGTCGCGGGCTGCGCGCCAGCGCGTGCGAGATGCTCGGCAGGCGGATGTCGAGGTGCGAGCCGCGCTCCGTCACGATCTTGTTTGCTTCCATTCAATACTCACTGGATCGTTTCTGCGGCGGCACGGGCTGCACGGTGGTGGGCGGCGGCGGCTTGGCGGGGCGCATTTGTCGCGGGCTTGCCGCCAGCGCGTGCGAGATGCTCGGCAGACGGATGTCGAGGTGCGAGCCGCGCTCCGTCACGATCTTGTTTGCTTCCATTCTATACTCACTGGATCGTTTCTGCGGCGGCACGGGCTGCACGGTGGTGGGCGGCGGCGGCTTGGCGGGGCGCAGTCGTCGCGGGCTGCGCGCCAGCGCGTGCGAGATGCTCGGCAGACGGATGTCGAGGTGCGAGCCGCGCTCCGTCACGATCTTGTTGTTCATCGCGTACACCTTCGTGGTGATGTCGCGCGCGATGAGCGTCGTCACCACGCACGCGAGGTACGGCTCCTTCACGAACAGGTACTCGAGCGAGCTGCGCTGCCAGTACACGTAGCGACACGACGACGCTGCCACTATGGAGACCTAAGGAATTATTTAGAGCTATAATGTACAATCCTTTTAGGATTCCGTACCCAAAGGATAAAACGGGATCCTATTACTGAGACTTCGTCGTGCGTCTTTCCGTTTGTTAACAGGCTGTACCTTTTATGCGAATAAAAATTTCAAAAAACGCCCTAGGCCGCACACAAGAGGAGGAAGAGCAAGGCCCAGCTTTCAAACAGTACATATAGCAACTTACACCTATTATTATAAGTATATACTACCTACATACTAATCAATATCGAACCGGGTCAGTAATTCTGAAGAAATATGATGCAACCTTTTAGTCCCTGCTCCCTTCCCTTCAACGTGAGTAAAAAATAATCCAATCTTTATTATACAATAGCGCCTATGATGTTACGGACACTCCTCCACTTTACGTCAACGTCTACGAAGGATTAGTGTCCCACTGTCCACGCCAAGTGATTGCGCCACACCTATTAATCATGTTACAGAAAAAATAGTAGCCCTTTGTAAAAAATCTTTTCTTTTTAAATCCCTTTTCGCTATAAGCAGTGACTACAAAACGATGCTTGCAGCAAATTGCTCGTGCTATACATGGTTCATGCTAAGCAATTTAACGGTCTACAGCATGTGTCGGAGCGTTGACGAAATATGATAGGAGGTTGTGGACAATACGAGCGGGTGTCTGATTAGCACCGAAATATCAAACTTGACAAATACATAAAAACACACTTAAGGGGTTACCAAAAATTAAAAATCCGTGGAAAAGGCCTGATTTCTATTGAAAAATTCTGATTTGAGATTTTTTCACAGTCTGAGAAATTTCTTTCAAACGTATATTGTTCCCTGACCAGACCAGAAATGATTTTAATATTTTATTTGGGTGATTTAACAGACCCTAAATATAGAATTATTTTACTATGAATCGTGGGACTTCCATTAAAGTGCTGACGAAATAATATTATTTAGTATTGAATATTCTGCTGCTGATATAGACCGGATTTATCTAGATATTTCAATCCACGATGACGCGCACACTTGACAGAGTGTCAAACTCCATACGAATCAAATGAAGCGTAAGCGATTTTGACAGGGCGTCTTCGTGAATTGAAATATCTATACTAGAAGCTAAGTATAGTTAAGAAATGCTTAGTTGATTAAACACCCCCCGAAAAATGCTTACGATCTCTAGATCCAAAAGTGTTTAGAGTTAAGATCATCGATATTTAACCTAGTTTCTTGCATTTATAGCCACTTTAGCTTTTATACAGCCATATCAGACAACAATTAGGTCACCGAAATGGGGTAGATGATGCGAAGCTCGCTATGACGTATGCTCAAATGTAGTGTGACCATAAAACCTACTTGTAATGCAGATTATGGCGTAGGTTTAGTAATTACACTATTTTATACAAATTGTATCTATCGTTCTCGTAGTTTTATTAAGTCAGTGAAAAATAGGAACAACTGCATTCAAATATTTCGGAATTCATACAATCGTGATTCATCCAGATATTTAATAAAAAATTGGTTGTCTGTAAAGTCGGTTTACGGACGATAGATTTACGTGATAACGTCATAATCTCTATCTCTCTATCGCTTGTTGCGCGCTCTCGCTTGCAGGCACAGGCTCAGGTGGAAAGTTACGCGGAACGTTACTATTTTTCATGCGTGTTGCTGGTGTTCATCAATTTATTAAACGTTATCACGTCAAAAACTGAGACGTTAATAGACGCAACGTATGGTGAAAATAGATGTCGGTTGATAATTTTATTGAACAAATCGAAAGGGCATATCATAATAAGGTTTGTCCGCCAAATTAAATTTAAAACCAAGAATGTCTGGTTTATAGACATAAGTCGATACAGTTTTCTCACCAAATGGCTTGACTATTTTTAAGACTTCCATTTAGATTTAATAATAGCTTTCGAAATCTTTATTTTAAATACAATGAAACCACTTTTCTTTTAATAATTACAAGTAGTTCATATAGGGTTTGATTCCCGGTCGGTCACTTGTATGGCTAATGGCAGGGGGAGAAATAAAAGTCCACCTGGCTTAATGTACAATGCAATCACTTATAATAGCGTCGAGTCTCTCCTTGTGGAGTCATAATACTAGAGTTTGCCATTCTTTGATTCCCTAGAGCACCTACTTCAGTATGGAAAACTTGGGTAGGTATTACATTATGAAAAGTTATTTCCCTCAGGTTATACTTATTATACTTAGACGCGACCATAAATTTTTGTCTATTCAGTTTAGCTTTTGGTATTTTTGATTGCATTGACAGAGAATCCTAATGTTCAATGTGGACTCGAACGAGTCTAGTGAAGCACAGTATAATAAACTAGTAGGGTGCGTGGAGGCGCGGGCCACATGTGGCCCGCGTGCTGTCTTCCCGCCTATAAAAAATCCCTTTAAAAATCCCTTTTCATTTTCTATGGAAAAATAAATTCCGCCATTTTGAATTTTTTTTCTGTCCATCGAATAGACCTTCGGGTCCTGATCACTTCTTATCAAGAAACCGTTCTTCCACCTTTTTTACTTTCCGAGATATTGGCGAAATTCGTTTGGCGGCCATTTTGAATCCGCCATTTTGAAATTTTTTTTAGCTCGCTGCCAATTGGATGACGTTTCGAATGACATTTGGTCGAGCACCCCCCACCTATCTGCAATATCCTTGGCTATGCTCTTCACCCGTCTCCGAAATCCTCAATCATCAGCTCTCTCCGTATTTTTCCTCCGAATTAATTTTTTTCTTTTATACGACACCATCCTTGAAAAAATTTTTTTTCATACAAAATTGTTCAGGAGAGGTGATCAATCAGTGAGTCAGTCAGTGAATCAGCACGAGTAGCTATATATATAGTAACTAGTAGGGTGTGTGGGGGCGCGGGCCACATGTGGCCCGCGGGCTGTCTTCCTGCCTATAAAAGAATCGCCGCCATCTCGAATTCATATTCGCCATACATTTTCTATGAAAAAAATAAATTCCGCCATTTTGAATTTTTTTTAATTCCATTCGATAGACCTCCGGGTCCTGATCACCTCTTGTCAAGAAACCGTTCTTCCATGTTTTATACTTTCCGAGATATCGGCGAAATTCTTTTGGCGGCCATTTTGAATCCGCCATTTTGAAATTTTTTCCAGCTCACTGCCAATTGGATGACGTTTCCAATGACATTTGGTCGAGCACCCCCCACCTATCTGTGATACCCTTGGCTGTGCTCTTCATCCGTCTTCGAAATCCTCAATCATCAGCTCTTTCCGTATTTTTCCTCCGAATGAATTTTTTTCTTCTGTACGACCCCATCCGTGAAAAAAAAATTTTTCATACAAAATTGTTCAGGAGAGGTGATCAATCAGTGAGTCAGTCAGTGAATCAGCACGAGTAGCTATATATATAGTAACTAGTAGGGTGCGTGGGGGCGCGGGCCACATGTGGCCCGCGTGCTGTCTTCCCGCCCATAAAAAACCCCTTCAAAATTTCCCATACATTTTCTATGAAAAAAATAAAGTCCGCCATTTTGAATTTTTTTTCTATTCATCGTATAGACCTTCGGATCCTGATCAACTCTTGTCAAGAAACCGTTCTTCCATCTTTTATACTTTCCGAGATATCGACGAAATTCGAATGGCGGCCATTTTGAATCCGCCATTTTGAATTTTTTTTCAGCTCACTGCCAATTGGATGACGTTTCGAATGACATTTGGTCGCGCACCCCCCACATATCTTTGATATCCTGGCTGTGCTCTTCACCCGTCTCCGAAATCCTCACTCATCAGCTCTCTCCGTATTTTTCCTCCGAATGAATTTTTTTCTTTTATACGACACCATATTTGAAAAAATTTTTTTTCATACAAAATTGTTCAGGAGAGGTGATCAATCAGTGAGTGGCCAATCAGCACGAGTAGCTATATATATATTAATAGCTATATATATATTAATATAACACATTGTTCCAACTCGGCTCTAATCAAGACTGGAAAGAGATCAAGCACAAGGCCTTAGTTATTACGTTGTACAATCTAGGAAGGAATATAGATATAATATTTCATTCCGCGATGACGCGCTCCACTCTGTCAAACTCCATACGAATCGAATAAAACATAACCGATTTTGACAGAGTGGGGCGCGTCTTTGTGTATTGAAATATCTAATGATTTCTGAAAACAAAAATTCTGGATGTTACTGAGATTTCTTTTAAGAAACATGACTTTGTTTTTGACAGAAAAAAAAGCGATTGACCACTGGATTTTTTACACGACTGCCCATAAAAAGCAGTGGACCTCTAAGAATAAAAGGTGTACTACAGAACGGCCTCGCGACTGCCATATGATTTTATCTGATAAGAAATTTGAACACTTTACACTTTGTCAAGCAAATCAACTAAAGTAACTTATTTTTTATTTTTAGTTCGTTTTTAGCAGGGCAGTCGTGTTTTTAAATTTTTATTTTAAAATTTGCCCCAACCGTTACCTACCTGCTTTATCTGCAACGTGTACATTAATAAGTGGCTAGTAGAATAATGAATCACTTATGGGCACAATATGTAAACAATTTACGAGTATATAGAAACTTTTAACCTTTACAGTAATGCTCGTAAGTCGTAACATTTCGTTCTCAAAGGTCGGGGGAGAAGGCAAGGCGGCGTCGGTTGAGCGGCGACTGGTGACTGGCGAGCCCCAAATAATGAAGTCATCAAAGACGCGTTAGCCCCATTGCGTTGTTTAACGAGCTTAAGATGACAGTGAGACACTATTACAATTATTATTGGCCCCTACTTACTAAAGGCTCATTTAGATGGAATCATTTTCTTGTATAAATGTGATAAATTTATTCCCTCAAGAAATGCATGAAACTTTACATTCGCGATTTGACAGTAAGTAGCTAACTGTTGTTTAGATGATGCTGCTGTTTTAAAAGTTATTAATCGCTTCGATTTTATTGAAAGCATTAGAAAAGAAAAAGCTACCGACTAAGGCAGAATCATTCTGAATATAATATGTAGTAAGAAAATTAGATCTTAATTTTGCTTTCAAAACTCAAGCATTTAAAAAATTCCTATAGATTTGTTTCGTGACAGATAATTATATTTAAAAATTAAATTTTTTTTAAATATAATTAATTTTTACATAATAAAGTATTAATTCTATACTATACAAAAAAAAATAAAAAAATTAAAGCACAGGAATAAAATGAAAAATAATTCCACACGGAGAAGCGGATAATTACTGTTTTACACCACCGGTAAACCTCACCCCATGTCATAGTCTGCATTTTTCGTGTCATTGCGGGAAAACTCAAGCCCCTCGGGAATCACCCGTACGAAGTTACGTACGGGTAACAGCTAGACATGAAATATTCAGGGTTAAATTTTTAAAATTAAATAAGGTTACTTACCTTAAATTTTTCGTCAATCGTCGCTCGACTGGACTCAAATTCTGGTGAGTCCAGGAACTCACAGGGCAATATTGGATGCAGGAACTGATGGCCACTCATTACATTTACCTAATTGATTGAAAAGTGTTATTATAGGCGCGGTTTGAGTTAAGGTGGATAGGTATCTTCCGAGCACGAAAATCCAAATTTTATCTAGTTTTTCGCAAATAGTGGACTAATAAATTCGTAGTAAAACATCGTAGGCTTTTATAGTAATGAGTTTTGCGAGCATAACGTTTATGCATGTTTTTCATAAAAACTTTTGTCTACAATACTCATTTACGTCGTCATTCGCTTTTGTTGTTCTTTGTTGAGTCTGCAGCGAGATAATAACTACTACTATAGTAATAAAATTTAGTTAGGCATTTTTTTATACACGTAGATGCATCATCTTTATGCTCGCAAAACTCATTGCCATAAACTAAATAAAATTTAAATTTTGCGGGATACTTGGGCCGAACCCCTGAATAGTTAGTCGTTAGCTAATTCCGTAGTTCTAAAAGATGAACCATCTTTTTTCAAGCAAAGATGGTTCATATTACATTTAGGCTAATTAACACCGCAGACCACTACTAAAACTACGTCCTACACAAAATTGTTTTAACCACAGTTATAAATATGACCTCAAACCGCATTTGAACGCATGTGTCGACGAGTACTAATTCGTTTTTTTCCACAATTGTAATCTAAAATGGAGTGAAACATTGTCAAAACTCGCCGCCCTGTCGTTAGGCAGCCTCATATCATCGAGGTGCATCGAAAACATTGGCACGTGCACCCACAAAAATTGTTTTAAACTCGCCCGCTGTGTAACGATCCACGAAACAAGCCTGCAATTTGCATAATTTGTAACCGCCGAGGATAGCGGTTCCCCTGTGATTCTTGCAAGATAAGCTATGAGATACGGTTATGGTGGAATTGCATCTCTCATAAATACTTGATCAACAAGTTAAGCGTTTAGCTCTTACCTAACTAGCCCCGATTGTTTCAAACCATTGGTTCTTGTTCGTCTGTTTAATAGACATATTATACCCTGGACAGGGCGGATGTCGCAAAAAAATCTCGTCAGCTTATCGGTGTTAAAAGTGCTCGTTTCGTCACAAGCATTAAGGCCGTGCTGTAATTAACTCAGCAGCCACCTATAGAATTTTGACAGATAGATGTTTGTTTGTACGAAATAGGTTTGTTTGTACGTAAATCGTTCGGATGCCCATATCCTCAGGTTTCCTATCGGTGGTCTGTTTGTACGTTGTCTTAACGAGTCAAACTTTAAAACTGTAAATATTTTGTTAACGCAAAGTTTACATGCTCAGAAAACTACTACTTCCTAAGATGTCTTTACGAGTATATTTCCTAGACAAAATATTACACGTTACAGATATTTCAATCCACGACGCCGCGCCCCACTCTGTCAAAATCGCTTTTGTTTTATTCGATTAGTATGAAGTTTGACAGAGTGGGGCGCGCCGTCGTGGATTGAAATATCTATATATATGAGGTGAGGAGGAGCTGCGCAAGGTTATCAAAGTTAAAGCATCAAGCTATCAAATAAAAAAACATCATATTTAATCGTGGTATGTACCCGTAAAATATTATAATATTACGAAGGAAGAAAGGAGGGAAGTTTTAAATCATCAAGCTATATTGACTATTTAATTAATAGTTTTAAATTGACTTTTAATTGTAACAAAATATCAATCCACATGGAAGACAAAAATTCCACGTGCGAAAATCACAATCGACTAGATTTTGTAACTTCGGCCCTGTTATTTTACAGGAAATTTTATAAAAGCGCCAACACTGACGTCCAAGTTTGCTGAGTAAATAGTTTACTTTAGAAATAGTAGGTATTTTAAGTGTCTGCTTTCAAGATTGCTTCTTATCCAAACATTTGAATGAGCACGCGATTGTTACAGTAAAAATACAAAAATCGTCTATTTAAGTACGTTGCATTTTAGACATTAAACTATTAATTTTAGGTATTTTATTATTTCTACGTTATATGTCGTCGGCAATTAAAACAAGTTTATAAAGACTCGGCTAGAAATTAAAAAAAAAACTGGCTCTACAAAAATTAGACTTATTGAACTTAAAAACGAAACCAGTATACGAATTAAATACATACATAAGGATCATAATATTTATGACTATCATCTCTTTTAACAATACAGCAATATTTTTTTTCTACATAGCTAAATAAAAAAGAAATAGAAAAAAGTTATGACGACCTATAATCGTTTTAGCTTTATTGGAAGTCTTAACTTTTTAACAACGTTGAGTAGATAAAAATTCCTGAACATGTTATAAGTACTTGCCGTTACATCTTGCTTAACGGCGTAACGTTTTAAGCGATTTTTAGTGACCTGCAGTATGAAAACTATAAAGACAGGCTTTCAAACATCATGATTTTGGGTGTTTAATCTAAATTACCTCTGAAGCAGAAACACGATTGGATGAATTTTTTTAAAGTTGCTCCATTATCACCATTTTTCTAATTTTTATGGAAAACGACAATGGATGTAACTGTAATTTTTGTTTTATGTGTCGGTAATAATAATATCCAAAAACGCTCTGAAACGGATTTTAAATAACAGGCTTAGTTTTTTAGTAATTAGGTAAAAGTCGTTTTTTTGTTATATTCTTCCGCGACGCTGCATGTCGCACCTACCCACGTATTCGTGAGAGTGACAAAAACAAAAATAAATTCAATAAATCCCTTGAAACAGAGCCCGAAAAGATTTGCGTTACCTTTCCAGAGAGCAAGAGACCCAGGCGGTCGGTCTTGGTGAGGTTCTGCATAGCATAAGCCTCCCCGGCGTGCAGTGACATCACGTGAGCGAAGTCTGGCGACACCATCCTCTTAAATTGAAGCCTCGACACCTAGGAGCAAGGGGTAACTTGAACTCTAATAAAAGGTCTACGTGCCAAGAAGGCCTGTCAGCCTACGGAGCCTACGATGCTACGATGTGCTACGGTATGTCGTAGCACGTTGTTGGTCGTGATGTGCTACGAAGTAGACGAGCTACGAAATTATTTTTCAACTATTTTAATATACTACTAGATTTGCATGGCGCCTACATTCGTCCCAATACCGTAGCATCGTCAGAAGATATTGAATCGACAAAATGTCTGGTTTACTGCAGTACACACGGTAAAATCAGAATGTGCATGCAATTCTTGATACAATTGAGTACATTAAAACAGTTATTTAGTTATTCATTAATAAACATAAGTTTCAACAAAGTATTCTGCTTATAAACAAAAGTGGTTTTAGTGGGTATAGTACACACCTTAAAAGGTTCGAACAGAGTATGGTAGACCTCTTCAAGCTCTGGATCGAACTTGACGGGTCTCATCTCGTATACCAAGTAGACGACCTGCGCAAGGTTCAGGAACACGAAGCCGAAGTTCCACGAGAACGCGTCGGGGGAACATATCACGTGCCATGCCCACACCGAGTACAGCATGAACCCTGTTTGGAACGCCACGACAGATTCAAGTCTCAGCCAACAAAGTGGAAATATATCCTTACCTCTTATGCTAGGCATTGACTGGTAGGTCGTTGTTCAAGTAGGTAAGTTCTGCTTAGGCCTAACAAAGAGGCACTTTCAAATTTAATTTTTTATCTTTTGTAACACTTAGGAAAAAATCCAACAAGGTGGACATTATCTGCCAGTCGACCTTAGGACGAAATTTTATGTAAGCTCTATAAGCTGGAATGCGTAAGCTCATTCCAAAGCGGCATCAATAAAACTTACATGAAACTACTTTTTTTATTACTTTTAACTCACTCCTAATCAGTGGCAGGGCGCGTTGAAAATATGCCATGACTTAAAAGGAATAGTTGTCACCGTTATACAATAATTGAAAAATTAAATAACTCGTCAAAAGTATGCATGTTTACGTAAGTTTGCATATTATACAAATAAAATGTTTGAATCTTGACTCCGACGTAGTGGAATGACTAAACTCTTTTCATTCCAAAGAGATAAGACCCGTTGACTGCGACTCTTGACTTGAAACGTCGCTGAACGCATATCGCTAGACAGTTACCTACGTATTTTGGTCTTGAAAGCATTGAAAAAATTTAGTAATAACTTAAATAAAACAGCAAAATGGTATTAATATTTCAACTCAAATAACGATTGTTTCATGAACGAGACTCACCAAAAATTAATATTGTATGCATCCAGAGTTGTCCCTTCTTTGTGCTTGGAGCACAATAGGCAGCCACGAATAGCACGTTTGAGAGCTAAATTCAAACAACAGATATTTACTTGTAACGAGAACTGAATATACAGCAATACAGCATTATGTTTTGTTTTAACTAGAATGTTAATTAATGGTATGGTTATACTATTAATACCGTAGATGCAAAAATTACGTGTTTGTTTGGATGTTGCTCTTTTAGGACAGAAACAAATTGGCTATTTGAAATGAAACTGGTAAAGCGAGATCTCTGAGTTATTCGGCTGGCTGTCCGTCTGTTTGTCAGAGTCTTATAACTTCTGAATAACTGAACAGAATTCGTTCAAGTACCATCTATAACTGTATGTAAAATGGCGGCCCACAGCCAGTGCAATTTGAGGGCAAATGCCACGTATGCAAATGTAGGCTGTTTAGATTTACTTCGGTTGTGGAATATTGTTGTAATAATATTTTTTAGCGCAATACAAGAATATTTATACATTGGGGTGCACTTAAAGTGTCTGTTTTTAAATTTTTATTTAGAGTTTAGTCATAAGGTTGATTTTACTACTCTGTAATTTTTACAATTCTGAACCAGATCCCATTTTAAATAATTAACTTATATAAAGAAAAAGGGATTAAGGCTGAAATCGAACGTGAGGGAAGAATTATCTTCTCTCAAGCCCAATCCCAACCAACCGTAAAGTTTGATAAGCCGCGGTTGAGTGTGGATAGGCCAACACGAAGCGAAACATTCCTAATGTTTTAGTCGGAATGCCTCATTCCGAGCATAATATTCCATTAAAACCTGGATTACAGCCTTAGAGGATGTAATCCAGGTTTGAATGGAATGTGCTCGGAATGGATTATACTTTATATGGGTGAGGCCGCCTTTTTTTGCTGATTTCGCAAACTTTTTTCTCCGCGATTCATATTTTGAAAAGTATTTAGGATTGAGCAACAAAAGGGCTCAAGTGAACATTATAATTGTTAAAGTTCAGTGAGTAAATTAAAAATATATTTCGAATGAAACTTGAAAAAAGTGACGGAAATTACACAAAAACTCCTATCCGCCGAGGCAGAGGTGCACTTTAACCTTTGCTGTAGCAAAAGGATAGAGGATTCTCGAGATACAACTGATGTTTTAAGAATACTTAGGTATATAACTAGTTATCTATGCTTTTAATTTCGCAAGGGGTATCCTAAGACTTTCTTTAAATTTTTGTCCAAAACAGTTATTGCGTTAAAAATTGAAATTCAACGCCACTTTGTCAACGCCACCAATTTTTTCCATACTTATTGAAGTTTGGAGTCAGGGAGGTTTAAATCGGGAAGTGGCAACATAGAGTTGCTATAGATTAAGGACAGCGGCTCGATAGCGGTTATTATTTTGACGGTTGACATGTGAATGTAAGATCCGGATTGTGTACACACTTTTTTCGAAAGAGGATTTTTGCGCATAAAAATGTAAATTTAACTGTTTCACTTAAAACTATCAGTGCACCATGTGATTAGAAGTGAAAGCTATATTTTGTGCTATAATGCAAGTCTAAGCGTACGTTATTTACAGAGATTTATGTAATTTTCTCAACGCGTCGGTAGCGTAGAAGTAAAAATTCGCCACCATTTTGGCTCTTCAACGCCACTGTTAGCGTAGATATTCGCTACTTCCCCTACGCCACCAAATATATTCACTCGCAAATAGAGAAAATACCGAGCAAAGCTCGGTCACCCAGATATGGCAGTTAAAATGGCGAGTGAGTTCTCATTTTGTTCGGACTATACAGCAGGTATACTCATGGACATGAGTGATAGGATAACCGAAATTATACGTACCTGCGTATATTTTGTATCACATAAAAATAATGTAAGATAAATAAAGTTGATTTTATTCATTCAATGTGTTTCCTTGTGCATTTTCATGTACATATTATTATGGCTACTATTTATAAAATACATCAATATAATTTTACATATGTATGCGAGCCTTTACATTTAACCGTCACTATTATACGCCACTCAACGTCACCGACGCGTAGAAGTTTCTACGCCACTATCGCAATACTTCTGCGCCATATCAGCAAAAAACGGCGGCCTCACCCATATGACGACATGAATATAGTTGTACGCGCTAGAGTATACTCCCGAACGGTTAATAATATCAAACTTAGCAAATACGATAAAAAAGCTTCTTTACATTTTTTGTCTCGGGTAAGACGATTGTGGGGTCCTCAGTTGAGACCCCTAATGTTTTAAGTAGGTAACAAAAACTAACCTGAAACAATGGATGCTGTGGAATTCTCCATAGGGGGCACCACGGCCAGTACCAAGGTCCTGCGGGGAGCAAGTGAAAATACTCAAAAGTATCATGAAATTAAAACATCATTGTGTTCTTTTCAACTCCTTCGCCCTAATACTACTGAACCAATTTGGCTGAAATTTATAAAGCAGATAGATTATACCCTGAATGTTTATGAATGTGCTACACATGGGCTACTTGATCACAGAAAAATCTGTACAGCAAAAAGATTTTAGCTATGTCAAATCTACTACTGGAATCAAGCAGCTTAATACGTTCTACAAAACATATTTCTTGTGAAAGTTTCAGGTCTCTTAGTACTTAGTAGTTTTAGTACTCTTGGTGTGTAACTTCAAAGAAGGATAAGTCAAGCCGGAATGTCCGTACCGATACCTATTTGTGAATAAGTGGTAAATAATAACATTATTAACTTTGTTGTGCTATCTACCTACATATGGTTAATTTCATCAAAACAGCTGTTTTACCTACATGAAAGAATCTACTTTACTCATTTATGGTAAAAAAATAATTTATATAAAAACACATCCTTACCTGATGGCATTGTATAATTCATAGACCCAAAATCTTGGAAAGTTCCATTTGCACCGGGCCATGAAAAATTATATTCGCCAATTTCTAAATATTCACTTTTGGCATCAGATAGGCCACGATGAGACATTTTAACTTTCCGTATTACTTGCAACAAATTTAAATATTTCAAGATACGCTGTGTTGTTTATATACATTTAAAAAGATACATAATATTCAATCACCCGTTTTCATTCATTCATTTGCGGCTCGCGCCAAAATCAATAATCTCGAAGTCCGTTGCCATGTTCCGTATTTCCGCTTTTCCTTTTTTTTACATCGCAACATTCAAAATTACCAACGCCATCTATGAATGAGTAGATGAACTAAACCCATAGACCTTTTTTCAACCTTTTTTATATTTTTTTCTTGCATTTAAGCTCCCATTATACTTTACAACTTCGTGTCATACAAGTCCAACTTCCTGAATCCCATTTCATTATCGCTTGATTTGTACGTCTCACGATGATCTCACGCATTGAGGTTTATATTAAATAATATAACAAAATTATAGTGTTGCGTCAATTTATAATAACCTTTGATATCTTATATTAACAGCTTAATAATCCCACAGACATATCGATAATTTTTGACACACATAACATTAGGTACATCATTAAGTAATCTGTGCATTCCTTGCTCTACATCACTTTAGATGTCTATTGTTATCTTTATATGTCTTGTAAATGTCATTCCATAGAGTATATTGAATTGTCATTCTTTCACAGAAAGGTGTGATGTGCGAGCGCGATCTTATTAACTTGTTGGGATCGCATATAAATTATAGCAATATGCGGTAGCAGTAGCCAATACTGAAATAATTTGTGTGTTGTAACTATTATGCCCTAAGTTTAATTGTAAGGAGTAACATAACAGGGATGTTGAACATGAATAATGCCACCGTTGCCAATGGTAAGTGAAGAACTAATTCTTCGAAAGTATCCACTATTTACCATATGACTCATTTAATTTTAACTCACACTGTTAGTTTTTAAATGGATATTAAACAAAATCCAAAAGAAAGTCATTTTGATTCAATAAGCACAAGTTGGCGATGAAATCTAATTGGGTATACCTACCAAGAAGAACACGAGATCTCCGAGATCTTGTGTAATACTGAATAACACATAAATTCTAGTATCTAGAGAATTCATCAAAATGTAGTAGTTTTATTTACCTATTACATGTTCAAAATGGCAATTGAAACAAATGTTTATTCAGATAGAGCAATATTAAGTAAATAACTAAATTTTTACCTTTATATTAAAATAACCATAAATTTTAACTATGCATACTTTTATCTGTTGACTATGCTATTTGTTTCCGTACATTTTTCTGCAGGCTATATTTTGTACTTATCTAAATTTTTCCCTTTATAAAATAACCATAAATTTTAACTATGCATACTTTTATCTCTTGACTATGCTATTTGTTTCCGTACGTTTTTCTGCAGTTTTATATTTTTTAATTGTTGCGGGAGTCATTTGTCTTTGGTAGTTAAATATCTCATTTTTGCTTGCATAGGCGATATATGATTTATGACCATATTGTTAGCAATTTATTATTTTCCGGTTTACAATCCAAGAAACAAAACATCACAACTGATTTATTGTAAGACACTATAACCTACTCTTTTTCAGACGACTATGAAGTTATTGGGGAAACCCAATGGCAAATTCTGGAGAACAATGCAGAAGATCATGTCATCAAAATATATGGCTACAAGTATTCAAAATTACGTGCAGTAATTTTCCATGCTATTTGCATACTGCTATGTGGACTACCATATTTTGCTCTGGCCTACTATCCCACCTTAAATCGATTTAAGTACTTAAAATGCAGTTTGAAAATGGCTGAGGAAGTGTGCGGTAAAACAAATTTTATTATTGAATTATCTAATATACTAGAATATGGCCGTTGTTGAATTAGGTTTTTATCATCTTTTATGAGTATTTTTTTAACTAACTCATGGAAAGAGTGAGAGTTTGAATGATAAAAATTAGTCTATGTGATTATCCATTCAAGTTATCATCTAACCCCATTTCATATCATCAAAATAGTCTAGTACCTGTAATTAATGCTTGAAATGTACAGCGGCAGAATGGAATGGAAGCGTAAGCTTCGCCTCATGGGAAGTGTTTGTATGATAAGTGAGTAAAATGCAATATCTTATTTGTAGTAATGGATGGTGCGGGCTCCTTTAACATAGTAAAAGTCCAGGATATTGATCTGAGCATCTCAAGCCATCGGGACAATATACTGCGCTACTTCATTTACCAACACAGCCGCTACATCTGGCTCAACGACCAGGGAGTCTTCATTAATGTCCTGGCGCTTAATGAAAAAGTGACGATTAGTTTGTTGATGGAAAATATGTCTGGCATCAACAAAAGGCAACAAAACGAACTGTGAGTAAAGCCCTGATCAAAAAAAAAAGCCATGTCCTTGGGATATCTAGTCATTATAAAATCCCAAATGAAACCCTTTAAGAAAAGCTTTCATTGTAATCATTATAAGCTGCAAATTAGCTGAATTCGTTGATTAATTTTTTTTCAATCAGTCAATCAAAGTTTGCAGCCAATCATAATTACAATGACTTTTTTTCTTATACAGGCAGGCCTCAAATTGTTCTATTTCCTTGTTCAATGTAATTGACAAAACGTTGCAGGATTTTTAAAAAATACCTAAATGCTCTCTGGCTGTACAACTATGTTCTTCAACTTTTCAAAATTCTGTTTTATGTTAATAATAAATAATTTGATTTCTCTGACATGTTATAATCTTAACATTTTTTCATTGTTCAATTAACAAAAGTTCATTGACCCAAGCAGCATTACAGACTAATTAACATGCATACATTTTTGAACACTTGTTTTGAATATTGAACATTTAATATTGGTCAGTTTGTTGTAATGTAATGAGCTAAGAGTGTCTAGGTATTTTTTGAAAACCCTGTATAAAGCAAACAAATATATACCTATACATTGACAAGTTTAATAGGAAATTATGATCCAATATTATTTGATCATGCATGTGTTGTAGTTGTATAAAACATGACATTGTTCTATATTTATGTACTTATCTTGCAGGATTAAACTGTATGGGACAAATTCAGTGGAAGTTGAAGTAAAAAGTTACTGGACGCTATTTGTAAATGAAGTATTCAATCCGTTTTATCTGTTCCAAGTGTTCTCTATAATTCTTTGGTCGTTGGACGAATACTATACGTATGCAACGTGTGTTTTCCTTCTATCTACTGGATCTTGTATGATGGCGTTGTACCAAACTAAACAGGTAAATGTCTTATAATGAAGATACTATTGGATAAAGGACTTACCCAACATAAGGCTTTTGAGGAAAACTCAATAAATTACTTTTGTCATGATAATATCTAATTGTATAATAAGTACACAATATACCAGTTTGTACATGCACTTAATATTTTTGTAGAATTTTGTGTAACAGTGAAATTTTAAAGTATTCAGATGCATTGATATTAATTTTCATGTATTGGTTACATACAGCAAACCAGAGAAATTAAAAATAAACATTGTATGGTCGGAAGAAAAGTGCACATAGAATTTGCAAACAAAATCCCTTGCATGCCAGAAATATAATCCTGACAGAAATTATCCTTTTCGCCCAAAGTAAAATTAATTTTACGATTCTCGACCATGTTGCTTCCTAAACTACCAACCAATTTTACGCTGTATGTAAATTGTCGTAAAATAAATTTTTCAGTGTTCGCAAAAAATGTTTTGATTTCAATATCGTCTGCTTACAATATACGTAAATGCCATGACCTATTTAAATATTTCCCTTCATGAAATGTAGCCAACGCGGTATGAATCGCCTTACCTGGGAATAGTAATAATACAAGAAATAGAGTGTTTATAAAGAGCTTATTCATGGGCTATACGTAATTCTTAAGGGGATTTACCGAATTTATTTTTGTCTTTCTCACTCTCACGGATACGTTGGTAGGTGCGACATGCATCGTCGCGGAAGATTAATATAACAGAAAAATCACCTTTTACCTAATTACTCAAACACTAAGCCAGTTATCAAAAATCGGTTTCTAAGCGTTTTTGGATATTGTTATTACCGACACATTAAAACAAAAATTAAAATTACATCTATTGTAGTTTCCGATAAAAAGCAGGAAAACTGAGATTTTGGAGCAACTTTTGGGAGAACTTTCTATCGAGAAAATTTTATCCAGTCGTGTTTCTGCTCCTAAGCGATTTTAGATTAAAGACCCAAAATACATGACGTTCAAAAATCTTAAATAATAAAAAATATTCTTTAATATACATAAATTACGTGTCACGTTGTTTGTCCGCGATGGACTCCTAAACTACTGAACCGATTTAGTTCAAACTTCGTGAATATCTGTCATTTGGTCCAACTTAAAAGATAGAATAGTTTTTATCCCACGTGGACGAAGTCGCGGGCATCAGCTAGTTGTCTTTATAGTTTTTACATAAAACTGCATTCAAAATCACTTAAATACGTCTTGTACGCCGTTAAAATTGTTCCACAGATGAGCATTAACATCCACAAAATGGCGGGCTCCACGAGCGTGTTCACGGTGACGGTGCTGCGGCCGACGCGCTCGGGCCGCGAGCAGTACGTGGTGAACGCCAGCCGCCTGGTGCCGGGCGACGTGCTGGTGCTGCCGCCGGACGGCTGCGTGATGCCCTGCGACGCCATGCTGCTCACCGGCACGTGCATCGTCAACGAGTCCATGCTCACCGGTGAGTCGGTGCCACTTACTACCGCTATTTCCGTCACGGAATACATAATAGTGCCTAAGTTTCACTCCGCAAGATGAGTCGATAAAAATATATAACAACCTGCCTAACTACATCAGGAACGAAAATGATGAAAAAATATTTTTAAAATCGCTAAAAGACTACCTTATAAAAAAAAGTTACTATCCAATTGATGACTATATGAAAGATGAAAAAATCGGTCCCCCGACCAATATTAAACACAGCAACGCCCTAACAGGGTCTCATGTATCTATAATGAAATAACCAAATATTGTACATGAAAGCTGAAATAAATGAAATGAAATGATTTAAAGAAATAGCGACTCTAGCGCTGACACAAAAAGTGCAATTCAGTTCGCAATAGCGCCTGGCTCCGTCTCCGCAAAAAACACACCACAAACGCAAAGTTGTGGTATCTTTCTATGGCGTAGCTTTATCTCTTCCGACGTACTAAGGTTGCCTCGCAATCTGGCGCACGCAGTGAAATAGACCGTACAAGAACTAACGCTTACAACCTCGCCGGGGTACGGCTGCCATCTGAAATTAGTACGTCGAGACGGTTACCTGTAGTTATTTCGATCATATGACAAGTAAACCTGGCCTGCTTCAGTCTGTATACCGCTTTAAAACTCAAGTTTTTCGCACAATTCTAAACGCTCCATGGTTTACCAAAACATCAGAAATGCATGAATATCTATCAATATCTTCTGTAAAGGAAGAAAAAGCTATACTATTTCCATTCGTTTATTTTCTCTTTGACACATGCAATCACATGAAACAGATATAGCAGTTGCGAGAGACCAGAGAGAGATAAAGGTAAAGTGGTCTCTTTCTGGTCCCTAGCTTTTGCTATTCTGTTTCTGAGGTTTCATGTGTCAAAGAGAAAATAAAGGAATGGAAATAGTATAACTTTGCCAAAAGACAAGACTAGACACGTCTCACGGTCTCTCCAGGGACAACAGTCCAAAAAGACTAAAAATTGATGAATAGTCGTTTTCATAACATTGCACAACATTAATAGTGATGCGAAAGGCTTGTGTGATTGACATGTCTAATGAGTCATGCAGCACTTCACACAAATCTAATTGAGTATTACACTACTTCTGAATTTGATAAAAAATATTACTTTATTATAAACTAGGATAAAAACAGTGACGTACACTGAAAAAAATATTAAAATCCACCGAAGATTTACAAAGTTACAGGCATTTTAATTTTGGAGTGGGAGGGTCTTCTGTCCCTTTCTCGTAAAACGGAAATTTGTATGAAGCCGCATGAAGCTACTATGGCATTTGTAAGGTGTGACGTCACAATTTAATATTGCTATCTCTGTCTAATCAAAAATATTTAATGCTTATAACTTTTTTGTTATTTGATCGATTAAGGGCCGATTTTTCAATCGTCAGATAGCCTATCTGAAGAATAAATTTGAAACACATGCCATACAAAATCTGTCAAAACGTCATATTTATTCCTTAGTTAACGTTTATCGGGCGATTGAAAAATCGGCTATTAATTTTTTTTATTGTACGTCTTTATTTTTATCCTAGTTTATAATTGAGTAATAAAAAAATTGTAGTCAAATACCCAATTGGCTAATAACATATATCACTTGGAAAGTAATGTAAACTTGAGTTTTCCTTTATCTTATGAGATAGTGATGATAATATTATAAGTTTTGGTTTGGCTATACAAATTGCTCAAATACAGATCTATCATACTACCAAATAAACAGAAATTAAATCAAATCAAATCAAATCAAATCAAAATATATTTATTTCACATAGGCCTAACTTACAAGGCACTTGTAAAACGTCAACATATTTGTTACATAATATTATGTAATGTACGGTGATAACTACAAGTCGACTTAAAACTAAGTTTACGAGGGTTCCAACGCGCCCTGCACTGAGAAGAAGCCCACAACAAACTCAGCCGGGTTTTGTTTTCGGTTATCACCACGTTACAAAAGCTCTTAAAAACTAGTTGAGCTAGTAATTATAATACATTTACTCCCAAGGATTTGATTCATGTAAATAATCCTTAATACTATAGTAAGCTTTATTAACGAGCTTTCGTTTTACAGCGACTTTGAACTTATTGAGGGATAAGTTTAACATTTCAATAGGAAGTTTGTTGTAAAAGCGTATCCCATTGCCTTTAAATGATTTATTTATTTTCTCAAGTCTTGTTTTATTCACTACTAGTTTGTTTTTACTTCTAAGGTTAATAGCATGGAGATCGCTTTTTTTAACAAAATTATTAATATTTTTATGCACATATATCAAGTTATCAAATATATACTGTGCATGCACCGTCATTATATTAAATTCTTTGAATTTTTCTCTTAAAGATTCTCTTGGGCCCATTTTGTAAATGGCACGAACAGCCAATTCTTCTGCAGCACGAAAATTGTATTAATGTTAGCAGCATTACCCCATAGCAAGAGACCATAGGACATAATGCTGTGAAAATAACTAAAATATACGAGTCGAGCAGTCTGGACGTCTGTCAGCTGCCTAATTTTCTTAACCGCGTACGCAGCAGAACTAAGCCTGTTCGATAGATTATTTATTTATATATTTATATATTTATATCATTTTATTATTATTTATTTATATGAGGGTCCCACTGTAGTGTAGCATCTAACGTTATTCCTAAAAATACGGTTGTATCTACGAGATCCAATTCCTCAACACCTAGTTTTACATTCGTTTGAACTTGTCTAACATTAGGTAAAGTGAATTTAATACATTTTGTTTTTTTGCTATTAAGAAGCAAATTATTAGATGGTGGGATAGTTAAACGCTGTTTTGTCTTTATCCTTCTAATGCAAAATTATTGATGATCGAGAAGAACAAAACACAGTGTAACTATTCCACGTGTATTTGTTAGTAAAAATAACTGTTAATTTCGGTTAATATTCTTAAATCTAAAAATTAGAAAATATATTAAAATAATCCAGGGTCAGTTTAGTAACGTTACCAATCAAAACATTCACCCATGAATTATAATAGAATACAAGTCCATTAACTATCTCAAAAGAAATGCGGAGCGTAGATTGAAGATTCAAGATACAATTCAATAAACGACGTCGCCGGTCGTTAACTAGAGTTAATTCACGGTTAGTTGCATGACTCGTATCAAGTGGTTGTAAATATGTCCATACAGTTTAAGGTCCAATTCATTGAGAGTGAAATGTTTTGAAATTACAGTAACATTCCAGAACGTTAAGCGATTACTAATAAATATAATTAGTGATCCAAAGTTTTGGAAGAAATCCTTATAGTAACATGATAAGCTATGGTCAATAATAATCACTTTTGACATAATGTCTCACTAGTTGGGTGACCGAGCTTTGCTCGCTAGTATTACATCTAAGTTTACCAATAGATGGCAGCAGGAGTTTACTGTAGGTAATAGTTTTACTTTATCGCCAATAGATGTCAGGTATAGATTTATATATATTTTTTTATTAAATACCATATTTTCTAAAAATGAATCCTAGCTAGATCAATTTATCGCCCCCAAACCCCTTGTATACTAAATTTCATGAAAATCGTTCGAACCGTTTCCGAGATTCAGATTATATAGAAATATATATACAAGAATTGCTCGTTTAAAGGTATAGGAGTACTAGGCATGGATGAATCATCTCTCAGGCTTAGCCATAGCCTACCACGCCGCACTGTATTGACATATATGACATTGGCGGCCTACGCATACCTTAGAGAATATTATGGCGAACGCTCAGTCTTTCGTTTAGGAACGGGTTTCCTTATCATGTTTTCGTTCCGTAACCAAAGGGTAAAAGACGGGACCCTATTACTGAGACTTCGCCGTCCGTCCGTGTATCTCTTGAACCGTGACAATTGAAATTTTACTTGTCGCAGATGATATGTTTTTGCTGCCGCTATAACGACAGAATACTAAAAAATAGAATAAAACGAAGATTTAACGGAGCTCCCATGCAACAAACGTGATTTTTGCTCGTTTTTGGTCATTAATCCAGTAGACCCAGTATTACTCTACTTGTATAGTAGTAGTAGTAGCTTGGTTGGTCATCAAAAATGTACATAATGTTATTGTTTACTATAAGGAAA
The DNA here is from genome assembly GCA_036785405.1 of Coenonympha arcania. NCBI lineage: Eukaryota > Metazoa > Arthropoda > Insecta > Lepidoptera > Nymphalidae > Coenonympha > Coenonympha arcania. The sequence goes on from CM072061.1 coordinate 8,705,823, forward strand.
TATTTGGTATTATGTGAGATATCTGCTCACGCAGTTATCCTGATATCACGATATCAAAAACCCAACGCTAACTGGTACGAGATCAGAATATAAAATAGGCTCCGACGGGTAATACCCGCGGCCGTTTCCTCGTTTCATAGGAATGAAGTAACCAATAAATGTTCTCTCATTGTAGTTCTAGACATATCGATTAATAATCACATAAAACGTAGTAAGTATGTCGAAAAAAAAACATTATGACTCTGTACTTTCCCTTTTATTTTTTTATTATCAGGTTCTTATAAACCTAAATGACTCGTCACAAGAGCCTCTGTATGCTAGGCCAACATGAAATAAAAGATGTTGTATTCTATTCTAAACTTAATGTGGCCCTTACAGTTATAGTTTTCACGATTTTTTTACCTTTTTAAGAAAATATTCACAGTTGGAATTCTTTTCGTAACTAGCCGCCGGCCCCGCTAATGCAAGAGTCGCCCATCAAAATTATTTAAATTTTTGCTCTTAAGTTTTAGTTTATGAAATTCATCCAAGAGTCGATAATTTTGTGAGTTAGTCACGTGAAATTTGACGCGGACTTATTGCACTTTTAGGAGTGTTCGAGATCCTATAGATTAGGCCTATGTGAAAACAAAGATTTTATTTCCATTTCATGTTTAGTTAGCCACTATGTAATTAACATGAGCATAATTGTCTAGGTGAGAGTGTACCAGTCATGAAAGGCCCGCCCTGCATTTCACCAGAAGTGTATTCCACCGAAACGCACAAGAGACACACTCTGTTTGCCGGCACTCACGTCATTCAAACGAGATTCTACGGAAACAACCAGGTATCGATATAAAACTCCTACAGAACAATAAGTTTTCGTAAAGCACGTTAATTTAATGAGGCCATTATAAGTGACATTATTTGCAGGTACTGGCTAAAGTAGTGCGCACCGGTTTCTACACTGCCAAAGGAGAGCTGATCAAAAGTATTTTGTTCCCCAAGAAGTTTGATTTCCAATTCTACAAGGACGCCGTCAAGTTTGTCATATTCATGTTCTGCATCGCTGCTATCGGAATGGGATATTCGATATGGCTCTATGTTGTTAGAGGCGTAAGTACACTATACGATATTAACGATAAATTTAGCCTCCCCCACACAGGCGCGTTATTATCGCAAGCGTTATTGCGATATTGCGTCCCGATTCCTTGCACACAGCTGCGTTTTTATCGCGCGATAATATCGCAAGCGTTTGCGATATTGCGTCCCGATTCCTTGCACACAGCTGCGTTTTTATCGCGCGATAATAACGCGCTTGTGTGGCTTTTAACAGAAAGGCATTTTATTCGACATTTTGCCCGATAAATCAACCTGTCCGTCTGTCGGAGCCTTACAACTTACTGAATTACCAGAAAGTTCTATGTAAAGCCGGTTACTCAAAAAATGTAAAAAAGAATGTATAAGGCGGTAGCCTATCGAAGAAAATGGTGCGGAGTGTTTTTTTATCGTAATACACATCAGTTTATTTAAATGTGTATACAATAATCGACTCTACTCGAATTTTTTCATATCTATCGGAATTGTAAATGCATGTTTTGAAGTGAAAACTTTGAAGAAGGGCAGCCAAGTACAATCTAGGTGCCTTCAAGAGAAGAGTGAATAGGCATTTTCTAGGCAAGCGCGCTCCATCCTAGACCTCATCATTGCTTTCCGTCAGGCATGATTGTCGTCAAGCGCAAGCCTATATTCAGTAAAAAAAAGACCATTAAACTCGCGACACTTTTACCGTTACCGACACGTCCGTACATTAAAGTTTTCACTCCTGTCAACAATGGGAGTGCTGACAGATGTAAAAACTTGTAAATACCGCTGACCTTTTTTTAAAAAGACTTTTGCTTTATCTTTTTGTCCAGAGCCTGGTGAGAAAAATAATGCTGCGAACGCTGGATATAATCACGATCGTTGTGCCGCCGGCGCTGCCCGCCGCCATGACCGCCGGCATCGTGTACAGCCAGCAGCGTCTCAAGCGCAACAAGATCTTCTGTGTGTCGCCGCCGCGCATCATCATCTGCGGCAAGCTGCAGGTCATGTGCTTCGACAAGGTCAGACAATCTACCATTATTTAAAAGATTTAAAGTTACTTTTTTCAAAAAAATATTTAAACTTTTATACTTCAATTTATTCGTATTCTTCTCAGAAAACCCTTTAAATATGGGTAATATTGTAGGAATGCATAAAAATAACTAGTCCGCCATCTTGGGCGTTCCGCCATCTTGGGCTTTCCGCCATCTTGGGCTTTCCGCCATCCTGGGCTTTCCGCCATCTTGGGCTTTCCGCCATCCTGGGCTTTCCGCCATCTTGGGCTTTCCGCCATCCTGGGCTTTCCGCCATCTTGGGCTTTCCGCCATCCTGGGCTTTCCGCCATCTTGGGCTTTCCGCCATCCTGGGCTTTCCGCCATCTTGGGCTTTCCGCCATGTTGGATTTAGAATGACGTCATATAGTTAACCAAGCATTATCATCCAAACTAAATGTGTATAAAGCTCGATCGGTTGAAGATATCTGCTTCAAAATTTAGTTACAAAATTATACTTAAGTAAAAACTTGTAAAAAAACGTTAAATGATAAAAATCCACACCAATAACTGTACTAGTGGTTGGATTTCATTCGACTAAATACTAAAAGCAGCAACAAAACATGATATTTTTTATATAGAGATATCGACGGAAAATGTGTTTCAAAATCATTGCTTGAGAGTGCCTAATAAGTCAAGAACATTATGCTGTACAGGATGTTCTAACACTTCACTTGCTTATATTATAATTTTTTTTTATAATTGTCTCCATTTTTTATTTCTGGAGACGTCAGTGTTATTCTCCGACATGTATCGGAGGTTTGTATGTGTTCACAATTCCATTTTTTACCCTAGTGAATACAGGTGTTCAATATAATAAATGTAGCACTTAGGGTCTCTATTGACCCTATACAGAATGGGCGCAATTACTATATATGCTTGTGCTGATTCACTCACTGATTATGTGTGTATTATCTAAATTGCCTTATTTAAGGAATTCCTGTCCTACTTACTAAATTCCGACTTCGTCATATCTTGCGTTTGGAGTGTATACAAAATCAATCATGTTCTCATTTTTTTGTGCAGACTGGAACTTTAACCGAGGATGGGTTAGACCTGTATGCCGTGATTCCTGCCAACTCTGATGAAAAGTTTGGTCGCTGCGTCGATGATATAGCCGCTCTACCGGCCAAGAGCCCCCTCGTGCAGGCCTTAGCGTCCTGCCATTCACTCACCAGTATACAGGGACAACTGAAGGGCGATCCACTGGACTTGAAGATGTTTGAGTTCACTCAGTGGGTGAGTGGATTTTTCTCTGAGTAAAGCCTCCCCCACACAGGCGCGTTATTATCGCGCGATAATATCGCAAGCGTTATTGCGATAATGCGTCCCGATTTCTTGCACACAGCTGCATTTTTATCGCGCGATAATAACGCGCAGACGGACGCAGCGTCCCGCGTTATTATCGGTCGTTATTATCGCAGCAGTGTGTAACTACTTGATCATCCTTAATAACTAGCAATTGCCCTACGGCTTCGCCTACTTGATCGTCCTAATACAAAATGTACTAAAAACAGATATCGCAATAACGTTTGCGATAATATCGACCGATATACTTCCATTGCGGCGTTATTATCGCAGCAGTGTGTAACTTCTTGATCATCCTAATACAAAATGTACTGAAAACAGATATCGCAATAACGCTTGCGATAATATCGACCGATATACTTCAATTGCGACGTTATTATTCCAGCAGTGTGTAACTACTTGATCATCCCAATACAAAATGTACTGAAAACAGATATCGGAATAACGCTTGCGATATTATCGCGCGATAATAACGCGCCTGTGTGGGGAAGGCTTAAAGATGAAACATTATTTACCTCAATTTTCTTCAAAAAATAAAAATATTTATGCCCTAATTGATTCACCTGATCACTTTTTGGCTAACTTGTATGGGCTTTGATCGCTATTATAGGTATTAACAAGTGGAAAATTAAAAAAATTTAAAACACCCACGACTTTTGCAGACTTGTAATTGAAAAAGGATTAAATAATTTTTTTGAAACTCCCCGACTAAAGGAAAGTAAGAACTAAGAACCTATCAGTATAATTACAAATGCAAGAAAATCCGCCGGAGCTGCTGTGTTTTGCCTATGACGGTGTTGATGGTGCTGTTTACCAGTTGATGACTAATTCAATTTCTTGATACTTCTCATATACCGGCAGTTTATCAATACTTACTAATTACATTAATTGATATTGGAAACGAAAATAGCAATGGCAGCTCCGACGGATTTTCTTAGATTTGTAATTATACTGATAGGTTCTTAGTTCTTACTTTCCTTTAGTCGGGGAGTTTCAAAAAAATTATTTAATCCTTTTTCAATTACAAGTCTGCAAAAGTCGTGGGTGTTTTAAATTTTTTTAATTTTCCACTTGTTTTATAGTTTTTCGATTAATATATGAATGTAATTTCAATTATATTATTATTAAAAAATGAAAATTAATCTTCAAACTAGCCATTAGCTCCTCTAGCAGCGTTTGAAGGCATCATCCCTTCCAAGTCATAAAGAGACGTTTATTGTGGCGCCCCCTGCTGTTCAATCACAAGAACAATTATCTACGAACCTTTGCCAATGACTCACTAATATTTTATACAAAACTGTATCCAAATCGGTTCTGTCGTTTTTGTAATAATTGAGAACATTCACTGCACACTTCGTTTGCACTGTAAATGTTTTTATGGCGCCCCCTGGTGATCGATGTTCGTAACAACTATCAAAGAACCATCGCCAATGAATACCAAACATTATACAGGAAACGGCATCTAAATCGGTCAAACCGTTTTTGAAATAAATGGGAACATTCGTTTGCAATATAAATGTATTTTATGGCGCCCCCTGGTGATCGATGTTCGTAACAACTATCTAAGAACCATTGCCGCTGAACACCAAACATTATACAGAAAACTGCATCTAAATCGGTCAAGCCGTTTTTGAAATAAATGGGAACATCGATGTGCACAAACAAACAAACAAACAAACAAACAAAAATATTTTTGCATTATTGGTTTTTGTGAACAATTTAACATACAAACAAACATAAAATCTTTTTTATAGAGTAATGTACAAACGGTCTCTCACCCTAAACGCATATACCCGTACTCCGTTCCGTCGTGGGTAAAAATAAATAGAATGTAACAAAAAAAATATACGAAATAAAAATAAAGTTAAATGAAAGAAAATCTCCATAAATTAAGCTTTCCACTTGCTCGATAGTACGGAATCCTTCATGTATGTCTGAGTCTGATTCACACGGCTGGTTTTTTATGTTAGGTTAATGGATGGCCAATCTTGCTTATTGTAAAAAAAAATTACGAGTTACGATGAATATAAAGCTTATCAAACGACTAGCTTTTGCGCGCGGCTTCGCCCGCGTTAATTTCGATTTTTCACAAACCCAGAGATTCAGATTTTTCAAAAACCTAAATTTCCTTATCAACCTTAGCCTTTATATTTAATTTGTAGAAAATAGCTTATGTGGTAATTATAGGATATCGTCTATCTACATTCCAAATTTCAGCCAATCGTTTCGGGCAAAAAGTAGCTTTTGTATTAATCCAAGTAACAATCTTCACCACTTAAATTTCCAGCCAAATCGGTTCAGTAGTTATGGCGTGGAGGAGTAGTACTTCCCTCGCGTGAACTTCGTTTTTACACAAATTTTGCGGTAAACACGGATTTTCCAGAATAAAAGATAAGCTGTATAATAATCCAGGATATCGTCTATCTTCTCTCCATATTACTTAATCATTTCTGTAGTTACAGCATAAAGGTATTTCTACCGCGAAAATTACGGGTTTTCACAAATTTCTCGGAATCTATGGATATATCCGGGATAAAAGTAGCCTATGTATCAATGCACGATGTAATCTATCTCCATTCCAAATTTCAGCCAAGTCGGTTCAGAAATCTGCGTGGAAATCGATTTTTCAAAAATCCCGTTAAACCATAGATTTTTCCGGGATGAAAAGTAACCTTAGTTCCAAATCATTACATAATTTACCTCTGATCCAAATTTTTGTCAAATCGCTTCAGTAGTTACGGCGTAAAAGAGTTTTTCTCCCGCGTGAATTTTGGTTTTTCACACATCTCGCGGAAACCATTGATTTTTTCGGGATAAAAAGTAGCCTATTCATTAATCCAGGATATAATCTATATACTTTCTAAATTTCAGTCAAGTCGGTTCAGTAATTACGGCGTGAACGATTTTAATCTGGCGTGGAATTCGATTTTTCCAATATCCCGCAAAAACCGTGTAATTTTCCGAGATAAAAAGTAACCTAAGTGCTAGATCATTATATAATGGACCTCTAATTCAAATTTTAGCCTAATCGTTTCAGTAGTTGCGGCGTAAGGGAGTTTTTCTCCCGCAGGAATTTTGGTTTTTCACACATCCCGCGGAAATCATGGATTTTTTCGGGTTAAAAAGTAGCCTATGTATTAAACCGGGATATAATCTACATCTATCCGGGATATAATCTATATCGTGAAGGAGTATTTCCCCCGCGCGTATTTCTATTTTTTACAAATTTCGCGGGAACCATAGATTTTTGTGGGATAAAAAGTAGTCTATTTATTAATCCAGAATATAATTTAACACTTGTTCAAATTTCAGCCAGTTCCGATCAGTAACTGCGGCGTGAAGGAGCATTTCTTCGTAATATCTTTGGACCCCCGTTTCACCCCCCTAGGAGGTAGTCTCGTTAGTAGGGGTGGAATTAAAAAATCAAGGAACTTTGTTATTTTTATCCAAAAGCCTACTTACCGATTTTAATGAACATAACTTAAAATTTGACGGATTTCCATATATGTAATATAAAATTCCTTATTAAACACCCTTAGCGGTAGAATTTCATAAAATCCTTTCTTAGTACACATCTAGGGTGTTAAGAGAATATTCCCTGAAAATTTCATGTTTCTACGTTCAACCGTTTGGGCAGTAGCTTGTCCAAAAGCCAGCCAGCCGGGACCAAGCGTTTTCTAGTTTCAACCCCCTTTTTAGAGAGTTAGGGGTGAAATTTCCAAAATCCCTCGGACACCCATTCTCTTATTTTTATTCAGAAGTCTATATACCAATTTTCATAAATCTAACTTGAAAAATGAAGGACTTTCATACAAACCTAAATCCCGTATTTAACCCCCTTAGGGGTAGAATTTCAAAAAATCCTTTCTTAGCGAGCGGTTTGGGTTCACAAAAAATCTTCCCTGAAATTTTCAAGTCACTACGTTCAGACGTTTGGGCTGTAGCTTGTCTGTCAGTCAGTCACTCAGGACAAAGCCTTTTATAGTTATAGATTTGTCGGTTATTAACTTCTGTTTATTTGTGCATAAAATATTAATTTCTGTTAATTTAAGTACCCTGTAGCTATAAAATGAATACTGACTGAGACTTAATTTGTATGCAAAAACTTTTATTAGGAGTGACCATTAACAGGTCAGTCTCACTTATCACGTGGCCGTCCCGGCTACAAGTACGGGTCCGGACCTCATGGTTGCCGCTCGCGGGCCGAGTTGCACGCGCTAGTTCTGTACGGTCTATTTTACGCGCCGTTTGACTACGGCAGCCCTAGTACGTCATAAGAGATAAAGTTAGGCGATAGAAAGAGACCGCAACATTGCGTTTGTTGCGTGTCGATTTTGAGGGCGGGGCCAGACGCTATTGCGAACTGAATTGCACTTTTTGTGTCAGCGCTAGAGTCGCTATTTCTTTAGATAATCGTGCGGAGTGAACCTTCTTTTAGTGTTCTGTGCCATTATGGACATAAGTAGATATAGAAAACATTATACGTAAAGACTATCGAGATATGAGCAAAAATCTGAAAACAGGAACCTTCAATAGGAATTCGTATTTTTGTTTTCAGGTTCTAGAAGAACCAGGCCCTGAAAATACGAGATATGATAATTTAACGCCAGCCATCGTCAAGCCAGTCACTACCGGTAATGGAGATTTGCAAAATCTAGACGACTACGACCCTTTTACCATGGAAATGCCTTATGAGGTGAGATTTTAATTGAATATAATATATAAATAAAATAAAATAAACATAATATTAGTTTATGAAACGGTTGCATAATACCTAATTATGTAGAGTTTCATACACTACTTTATCTACGCTCATATTATTATCATAAATTCAAACCATAAAATCTTGCTAACGTTTGTCGTAAAATCATTCACTTTGTTTCATTTTTGTTGCAACTACTAAAATGTCAGGTGGAGTTAAATTTTCTTTAGTAGGTTTCACTGCTAGACATATTTCAGCGCAAAGTTTTGACTAAGTAACAAAAATAACACATTAAAATGTTAAAAATTAGTATGTATGGCGCTAAAATTCTGCAAATGTGGCGCAGAACCATAGACAATAGACATTGTTGTTGTTGTCTATGGTCAATCATGGCCCATCCATACTCTCTGCAATGACTACCAACTATATGTTGTCTGTGGATTCACTTAAAAAAATATTACCCCAGATAAAAATACAGGAACCCAGAGCCGCGTATCGTAATGGAAATTATACAACTTTCTTAAAATATTTCCATAGTAGATCGATGTTATAATGAATAACTTTTTAATAATAATAGAAGTCTGTGAATAAAGTAGGTCATTATGTGACACATTTTGATTTCATAATTCGAACTTTAAGCAATGAGCGTAGATAGATCTAATTTATAAAATTCTCTCGATTTTCTTTGTTACCAAACTCCTCCGAAACGGCAGTACTTAATATATAATTAATACATAACAATATTTTATTGTGTAGTGTACTCAAAGTAGTTTTTATTTTGTAGATTGGTTTACTGCGTAGATTCCATTTCTCGTCGTCCCAACAGTCGATGGGCGTCATCGCAAGAGTGCTCGGACAGCCGCAAATGGTATACTTCGTAAAGGGAGCTCCTGAAAAGGTATGAATTTTTACTCATTTATTTTTTAGCCAATGACCTATGATAGTAAAAGTCTACTGACTTTTTGGAAAACGCAGCAACCCTAGTATAAGCACTGAAAGACAAAATAGTCGATTCTCGGATTAATTTTCTACAATAGATACATTTATACAAACAATTGAAAAATACTGCGATACGCACAATTTTACTACTCTTATGGCGAGAAATCGAATAAAATTTGAATTATAATACCCCTGTGTGAGGTGACTGAAAAAATTGCTGCCTAAACCTGCTTGACAATGTTCTCAAAGAAGTGTGCAGGAGGTCAACTCGTACTTGGCCAAACGCTTTTTTTCATCCTGACTTGACTCGTACCAATAGTAGGGTGCAATTAGACACAGACCTGGACATCCAAAGTAAAAATATTATTATGGCTACAAATTGTTACTCCACATATTTTTTGGAAAAAGTATCTTTAATATGTCAAAAACTATGTGGCTCAGCGCAAAAGTGCAAAGAACTAAAGTAATCTACATTAAATTGCAAACTATGCTAAAGCCACAGATTACTAGCTAAAGCGAACCATTCCAGAGTTACGGAGGGTGTAAAATAGCTTTTTACCAAACAATATGTGGACTGCATGGAACAATTTGGAGCCAGAATAACACTCTTAACTTTAGATGCCCAGGTTAGGTCGTTTTTTGAGCTAATTGCGCCGTACATCAAGCAGTGTACCTTAAAAATGCACATAGTGAAATTGAGTTCCAAAAAAAAAATTATTCAAAAATAAGCCTTAAATATAACAAAAGGTTGCAGGTATGTGCGCGCCGGCGAGCCTGCCGGACAACTTCAGCACCGTGCTCAACGAGTACACGTCCAACGGGTTCCGCGTGATCGGGCTCGCGCACCGCCGCCTGGACCGCAAGATGAAGTGGGTCGACGCGCAGCGCCTCAAGCGCGACTCCATCGAGTGCGACATGACCTTCCTTGGCTTCCTGGTCATGCAGAACAGCCTCAAGCCGGAGACCACGCAGGTCATCAAGGAGCTGCACGACGCGAACATGCGCCAGATCATGGTCACTGGTGAGTTGTGACTTGCGACTAATTTCATGGACGTATTAACCAGCTTACCCGCCTTCCTTCGCTCGAGTGACCCAGCAAGAGTCCATCGAGTGCGACATGACCTTCCTGGGCTTCCTGGTCATGCAGAACAGCCTCAAGCCGGAGACCACGCAGGTCATCAAGGAGCTGCACGACGCGAACATGCGCCAGATCATGGTCACTGGTGAGTTGTGACTTGCGACTAATTTCATGGACGTATTAACCAGCTTACCCGCCTTCCTTCGCTCGAGTGACCCAGCAAGAGTCCATCGAGTGCGACATGACCTTCCTGGGCTTCCTGGTCATGCAGAACAGCCTCAAGCCGGAGACCACGCAGGTCATCAAGGAGCTGCACGACGCGAACATGCGCCAGATCATGGTCACTGGTGAGTTGTGACTTGCGACTAATTTCATGGACGTATTAACTAGCTTACCATCCTTTCTTCGCTCGAGTGACCTAACAAGAGTCCATCGAGTGCGACATGACCTTCCTAGGGCTTCCTGGTCATGCAGAACAGCCTCAAGCCGGAGACCACGCAGGTCATCAAGGAGCTGCACGACGCGAACATGCGCCAGATCATGGTCACTGGTGAGTTGTGACTTGCGCCTTACTTATGGAACGTATTAACTAGCTTACCCTCCTTTCTTCGCTGGAGTGACCTAACAAGAGTCCATCGAGTGCGACATGACCTTCCTGCGCTTCCTGGTCATGCAGAACAGCCTCAAGCCGGAGACCACGCAGGTCATCAAGGAGCTGCACGCCGCGAACATGCGCCAGATCATGGTCACTGGTGAGTTGCGACTTGCGCCTTTCTTATGGAACGTATTAACTAGCTTACCCTCCTTTCTTCTCTGGAGTGACGTAACAAGAGTCCATCGAGTGCGACATGACATGACCTGGGCTTCCTGGTCATGCAGAACAGCCTCAAGCTGGAGACCACGCAGGTCATCAAGGAGCTGCATGACGCGAACATGCGCCAGATCATGGTCACTGGTGAGTTGCGACTTGCGACTAATTTCATGGACGTATTAACCAGCTTACCCGCCTTCCTTCGCTCGAGTGACCCAGCAAGAGTCCATCGAGTGTGATAGACCTTTCTGCGCTTCCTGGTCATGCAGAACAGCCTCAAGCCGGAGACCACGCAGGTCATCAAGGAGCTGCACGACGCGAACATGCGCCAGATCATGGTCACTGGTGAGTTGCGACTTGCGACTAATTTCATGGACGTATTAACCAGCTTACCCGCCTTCCTTCGCTCGAGTGACCCAGCAAGAGTCCATCGAGTGTGATAGACCTTTCTGCGCTTCCTGGTCATGCAGAACAGCCTCAAGCCGGAGACCACGCAGGTCATCAAGGAGCTGCACGACGCGAACATGCGCCAGATCATGGTCACTGGTGAGTTGCGACTTGCGACTAATTTCATGGACGTATTAACCAGCTTACCCGCCTTCCTTCGCTCGAGTGACCCAGCAAGAGTCCATCGAGTGTGATAGACCTTTCTGCGCTTCCTGGTCATGCAGAACAGCCTCAAGCCGGAGACCACGCAGGTCATCAAGGAGCTGCACGACGCGAACATGCGCCAGATCATGGTCACTGGTGAGTGGCAACTCGCTTTGAATTTTTATATCGGGACATTTCATCGCAATCTAGCGTCATAGTAAGCGATAGTTTGTGGTATGGGAACTTACTAGAAAACTGAGAAGTATACGTAAAATTTTATGTGTATTGAATTAATTAAAATATGTTTATGGGACAACAACTTAAGATTGATTTACTCGGAAACATTATCTTGTCTGTTGCATTCGACAAGTAATAAATTACTTGCATTGTCTAAATAAAAGTAACTGTCAAATTCTTGAAGGAAAATTAGTATTCCTTCTGCATTATGAACGGAACCCCTGAACAATTTTTTCAGCTTTTTACATACATGGCTATGGACTGGAAAATGACTTGTCGCTTTGTGTATTAATGAGTCAGGATTCTAAAATCTTTGTTTCATTAATCGAGCATATTTGTTTTTGTCAGGTGACAATATAATGACAGCGATGTCAGTTGCGCGCGGCTGCTCTATGGTCCAACCTCACCAGCGACTGGTGCTCATCACCGTCGGCCAACAGCAGACGCCTGACCAGCGGCCGGCGTTGTGCATGGAGGTGAGAAGCAACTTATCACATTCAGCTCCATTTTCCATTATTTATTGGATCCAGATGGAATGGCATACACACATTTTTCCACATTAATAAAATAAAAAACAAGTCCTACCACGTGGTAAATAATGATAGAATTCGTTTTTATACGTTTTTGTGTGTCTATATTAGTCGGGAGTTTGCTATGTTTTAGCTATGTTTGATAAAAACCGGTTCAAAATGGCTGCCACCACAAAATGGCGGATTACACATTTTTTTCACACCTCCCTCACTACTACAGGTATGAAATGAAAGGGCTCCTTGATAGTAGAGTATGATAGATTTCAAATCCAAGATGGCTGCCACTACAAAATGGCATATTACATTTTTTTACAAGTCCCTCAATATGGGTATCAAATGAAAGGGCTTGACTGTTATAGCACGGTCGCGGAGCACAAAGAATTTCGTACATTAACCTGTTACCGCGTCAAAATAATGCGGTCACGCTCGCACAGATGCAATGACCCCGTCCTGTGCGAGCGTGACCGCATTATTGTGATGCGGGAGTGACAGAGACAGGTAGTAACAGGTTAATGTACGAAATTCTTCGTGCTCCGCGACCGTGCTTTAGAATACCCGCCTCTGATGACTCATATCCTAGATGGCAGCCTCCACAAAAAATGTTTAATTAATTATTCTGGTTATTACCATATATAATGGTTATTACCATTAGGTAAATCTATCTTTTTTTGTAGGTAGTTGGCGAAGGCGGTCCACCGAAGTTGGCGATAGACGCGTACGTGTTGGCGATGGAAGGCAAAACCTGGGCCGTGGTGCGGACGCACTACCCTGAACTGATGTCCACTGTTGTTAACAAAGGTGGGGAGACAGCTTCTTTGTATACACTTGTTTAGGATGTCAAATTAAATCAAAACGTTAATTCTGCAACGACCTAGGAAACAATATAGACCAGTCCATATTGTTCTCGTCTACAAAATAGCGTGACTATTTTTAATCTGTCAAGTGGCGTATAAGATGGCGTCACCGGGGATAGTAACTCAGTATGTGAACTTTTGACAACAAATCTTGGCGCTCAAAATGGTGCCGTACGTCACGCGAGCCTAGGCTAGAATGAATGTATGAATGCATTCTGCCACCAAGGCCTAACTTACAAGACTTATACTCAACCGCCACATTCGGAAAGCGGTTTTGCACCGAAAAAACGGGCAAGAAACTTGGCATTTGCTCTTTTATCAAAAACAATTGTTTACAATTTTGTTTGAAATGTAGTAAATGTTGAAATAATGTTTGGATTGAGAAACACTTCCGTTTGAACTGTAAAGTTTATGAATAATGTATGTCCATGTAAAGCATGTCCATCGTACATGTAGGTATTTGTTACTATGAAAAAAAAAAAACATTTTATTCGGTACAAGCAAACAGAAGCGCCATCTGTCAAAATTCTATAGGTGGCTGCTTAGCGAACTACAGCGTGGCCTTACAAAACAAAAAAATACGTGGTGGCAAAACGTGCATTCTTGGCACTGATAAACTGGCGACATTATTTCGCGCCGTCCGCCATGTCCTGGGTTATATGTCTATTGTTTTATTTGCTTAGGCATGATCTTCGGTCGGTTCGGGCCCGACCAAAAGACGCAGTTGGTGACCGCGCTCCAAGGCGAGGGGTTGGTCGTGGGCATGTGCGGCGACGGCGCCAACGACTGCGGCGCTCTGAAGGCCGCCCACGTGGGCATCTCGCTCTCCGAGGCAGATGCATCAGGTAACATCATCGTCTGACAGTGATAGTGAAAGTGAAGTGCAAAGTTTACGGTATTACTAATTACTAATGAGTAGTAGGAAGCGGGAAGGCGCTGGATACAAATGGCGCAGGACCGTGCGGGCTGGAAAGCATTGCAGGAGGCAATGACTTCTATGTATACTAGACGCGCTGTGTGGTACTAAATAATTGCTCACTGAACAGTGGTGCATGCTCAGAAGTTCGTTTAGTCCACTGCGAGCTATCGAGGCGATCAGTGTTGGTGCACTGTTATGTGAGCCGTGAACGTGGTTTTTACAGGGAGTGACCAATAAAACAGTGAATATTATTTATGTAAGTAGTTTTTCTACGTATTTTGAAGTTTATTTCAGTTAAGTCAGTATAATTTATTTCGTTTTTGTCTAAAAACAAATATTATCGTAAATAAATACACAACTCCCATCATGATTATCCATCACGCTTACTCGTTAGTAGAAATACGCGAGAGCGAACAGTACTACCGACACGTTGACAAAGATTATGAGAATTATTTGAACAGATATGAGTGACAAAGGGTATATACCAGTAGGAAAATAATTTCGATTGGTATATAATTAAGTACTTAATTATAATTTTTGTGTTTTAGATACATATTTGATGGACTTAAGTTCATAATAACTATAACATTCACAATAAAAACTAAGCAAACTCTGAGAAGTTATTGTCTAAATCGTAAAGACTCAGAAATAAAACAGTTTTTAATTTATTATTTAAGTTTCATTATGTCAAATATTAAAAACTATTTTAATTCTGGTAATTTATCCGTAAAATGTTATTTATCATAACTTTAAATTAATGTTAAACGATGTGTAGGTATTGCAAGCGATTGCAATGATTGCAATATCAATTTTTTAATCTTTGACCATAAGACCATTCATCGACGTGACGTCATACGTTTGCAAGCAAGTTCCCGCTCATCAGACTAGATGGCGTTATATAGGTTTGGAGCACATTTTTTTTCCACATAGCTTGTCTAGTAGGATACATAGAAGTCATTGGCAGGAGGTCTTTGTCCAGCAGTGGACGTCCGTCGGCTGAAACGAACCAACGAATAAGGTAGCGATTCGGGTTTAGTCTACATCTGGCGCGTTTAAAAAAGCATCACAACGGTTTTTATGTTACATTTTTAGACTCGCTGAAAGGACCCGAATCACTATTGCATTATAAACTACTCATTATTAAAAGTATAAAAGTATTAGCTCAAGGGCTTACTTCTACACAGCATGTGCCCTCTCTAGGTCCACTGCTTTCTGTATCAACAGCCAAGCGAAAGCTTCTTGAGATGTTGGTCGATGCTTTTCACCGTTAATTGAAACCGAAACCGTTAATTGAAACGACTATCGGGATTTGTCCCGACACCGGGACATGCTCTGGAGATGTTGACTTCACAATACGAAATCGTAGACAATATATGCGTCAACATTTCCTGACAATGCCCCGCTGTCGGGACGAAACGTGCGTCGAAGAAAGTGTTGGAAGAATTGTGTGTGGTGTTTCATGTGGGCGGAGTTCCTGTATATTGTAACATACAGATTCTTTTCAAGTAGAGGATTAATTATCAAAGCGAATTAATCTCTCCTGCTGTTCATTATTAGTAATAACTTACCATGTCCACAGTCGCCGCTCCATTCACCTCGCAAGAGCAGAACATCCGCTGCGTGAAACTGCTCGCGCTCGAGGGCCGCTGCGCGCTGAGCACCTCCTTCGCGATCTTCAAGTACATGGCTCTCTACTCGCTCATACAGTTCTTCTCTATCCTCATCCTTTATAACGTGAGTACCTCTACCAGGTAGAGTCTACCTGAATACCTGTACCTTTATCGTAGCCTATACTCGGCGCGGCGAACCTTGATCCCTATGACAGTTCGTGTTAGTGATGGGTCGTGTCTTTGGTCGTGTCGATAATTTTTTTTTTAGACAGGCGTGGCTTCCATTCAGCCACGTTGGTAAACATGTTTTAAAATAGTAGTTTATGTAACGGTTACATAATGGGGGGTATTAAAACACGAGTGTGAGTTTAAAAAACGAGCCGCAGGCGAGTTTTTTAATAGTATCACACGAGTGTTTTAATACCTAATTATGTAGAGTTTCATACACTACTTTATCTACGCTCATATTATTACCCAAATCATAAAATCTTGCTAACGTTTGTCGTAAATCATTGCAACTACTAAGATGTCAGGTGGAGTGAAATTTTCTTTAGTAGGTTTCACTGCTAGACATTTTTCAGCGCAAAGTTTTGACTAAGTAACAAAAAAAATTGGTTGTCTGTAAAGTCGGTTTACGGACGATAGATTTACGAGATAACGTCATAATCGTAATCGTTATCGTAATCGTAATCATAATCGTTATCGTAATCGTAATCGTTATCGTAATCATAATCACAGGCCCAGGTGGAACGTTACGCGGAACGTTAGACATTGTGTTGTTGTCTATGGTCAATCATGGCCCATCCATACTCTCGGCAATGACTACCAACTATACGTTGTCTGTGGATTCACTTAAAAAAATATTACCTAAAAAATACTACCCCATAGACATTGTGTTGTTGTCTATGGTCAATCATGGCCCATCCATACTCTCGGCAATGACTACCAACTATAAGTTGTCTGTGGATTCACAAAAATATTACATAAAAAATATTACCCCATAGACATTGTGTTGTTGTCTATGGTCAATCATAGCCCATCCATACTCTCGGCAATGACTACCAACTATAAGTTGTCTGTGGATTCACTTAAAAAATATTACATAAAAAATATTACCCCAGATACAAATACAGGAGTCCAGAGCCGTGTATCGTTATAGATTTTATCTACGCTCATTGCTTAAAGTTCGAATTATGAAATCGAAATGTGTCAAATAATTACCTACTTTATTCACGGACTTCTATAATTATTAAAAAGTTATTCATAATAACATCGCTCTACTATGGAAATATTTAAAGAAAGTTGTATAAAATCCATAACGATGCACGGCTCTGGACTCCTGTATTTGTATCTGGGGTAATATTTTTTATGTAATATTTTTTTAAGTGAATCCACAGACAACTTATAGTTGGTAGTCATTGCCGAGAGTATGGATGGGCCATGATTGACCATAGACAACAACACAATGTCTATGGGGTAATATTTTTTATGTAATATTTTTTTAAGTGAATCCACAGACAACTTATAGTAGGTAGTTATTGCCGAGAGTATGGATGGGCCATGATTGACCATAGACAACAACACAATGTCTATGGGGTAATATTTTTTATGTAATATATTTTATCTACGCTCATTGCTTAAAGTTCGAATTATGAAATCGAAATGTGTCAAATAATTACCTACTTTATTCACAGACTTCTATAATTATTAAAAAGTTATTCATAATAACATCGCTCTACTATGGAAATATTTAAAGAAAGTTGTATAAAATCTATAACGATACACGGCTCTGGACTCCCTGTATTTGTATCTGGGGTAATATTTTTTATATAATATTTTTTAAGTGAATCCACAGACAACTTATAGTTGGTAGTCATTGCCGAGAGTATGGATGGGCCATGATTGACCATAGACAATAACACAATGTCTATGGGGTAATATTTTTATGTAATATTTTTTTAAGTGAATCCACAGACAACTTATAGTTGGTAGTCATTGCCGAGAGTATGGATGGGCCATGATTGACCATAGACAACAACACAATGTCTATGGGGTAATATTTTTTATGTAATATTTTTTTAAGTGAATCCACAGACAACTTATAGTTGGTAGTCATTGCCGAGAGTATGGATGGGCCATGATTGACCATAGACAACAACACAATGTCTATGGGGTAATATTTTTATGTAATATTTTTTAAGTGAATCCACAGACAACTTATAGTTGGTAGTCATTGCCGAGAGTATGGATGGGCCATGAATCATGATTGACCATAGACAACAACACAATGTCTAACGTTCCGCGTAACGTTCCACCTGGGCCTGTGATTATGATTACGATTACGATTACGATTACGACTACGATTACGATTACGATTACGACTACGATTACGATTACGATAACGATTATGATTACGATTACGATTACGATAACGATTACGATTATGACGTTATCTCGTAAATCTATCGTCCGTAAACCGACTTTACAGACAACCAATTTTTTTTGTTACTTAGTCAAAACTTTGCGCTGAAAAATGTCTAGCAGTGAAACCTACTAAAGAAAATTTCACTCCACCTGACATCTTAGTAGTTGCAATGATTTACGACAAACGTTAGCAAGATTTTATGATTTGGGTAATAATATGAGCGTAGATAAAGTAGTGTATGAAACTCTACATAATTAGGTATTAAAACACTCGTGTGATACTATTAAAAAACTCGCCTGCGGCTCGTTTTTTAAACTCACACTCGTGTTTTAATACCCCCCCATTATGTAACCGTTACATAAACTACTATTAAAGTGAATCCACAGTCAACTTATAGTTGGTAGTCATTGCCGAGAGTATGGATGGGCCATGATTGACCATAGACAACAACACAATGTCTAACGTTCCGCGTAACGTTCCACCTGGGCCTGTGATTATGATTACGATTACGATTACGACTACGATTACGATTACGATTACGATAAAGATTACGATTATGACGTTATCTCGTAAATCTATCGTCCGTAAACCGACTTTACAGACAGCCAATTTTTTTTGTTAATTAGTCAAAACTTTGCGCTGAAAAATGTATAGCAGTGAAACCTACTAAAGAAAATTTCACTCCACCTGACATCTTAGTAGTTGCAATGATTTACGACAAACGTTAGCAAGATTTTATGATTTGGGTAATAATATGAGCGTAGATAAAGTAGTGTATGAAACTCTACATAATTAGGTATTAAAACACTCGTGTGATACTATTAAAAAACTCGCCTGCGGCTCGTTTTTTAAACTCACACTCGTGTTTTAATACCCCCCATTATGTAACCGTTACATAAACTACTATTATACAACTTTCTTTAAATATTTCCATAGTAGAGCGATGTTATTATGAATAACTTTTTAATAATTATAGAAGTCTGTGAATAAAGTAGGTAATTATTTGACACATTTCGATTTCATAATTCGAACTTTAAGCAATGAGCGTAGATAAAATATTATAATGTGCATTTTTAATGTCCATTATGTTGTTGTTGTATTAATTAAAGATTTTTGGCATAGATTAAGTAGGCAAGTAAAACGAAAGTTTCCAACCTTGTTATTTTCCATAACCATAATATATGAACTAAAACCATAATAATATATGAACCATAACCATAATATATGAACTAAAATGTGAGTATGAAATAAAATTGTGCACTCGTTTCCATTACCGACATTTTTTTATCAATACTTGCCGCCCTAGTCGATAAACGTCACACGACGTAAGTTTTGCAGGACGTAAACATAAATTCAGATTGAGATAACATCTTGTAAATGTTAAGAATTGTTAAAAATATCAACGGAATATCATTACTAATGGTATAAAGCTACGTAAAATTTATAAATGGCATTTTTAGACGCCCCCAATATGATCCCAATTTAATGGTGACGCCACTACAATGTTATATGGTGACATTAGCTGTCAGTGTCATAGGGATCAACGTTCGCCGCGCCGAGTATAGTCTAGAAGCAACGAGTGATAAAAACTTTATACTGCTGAATAAATAGACTTAAGTACGGACTTTTAAATCTACCGAAAGTCACAAGCTCACTAGTGGTCATCTTCGAAGCCTTACGGTAATATTTTTCTTATTTTGACTTCATATGATTTATAGTAGACGGCGTACATCCTGGTAATAACGTTTATGTATCAGACTAGCCTATATATAGCATATATAGGCTTGCTACAATGACGAAACACGCTACGCTACGAGGACGAGAAATATGTGATATATGAAGCCAAAAATTTCTCAAATATGGTGTCGTTACCGCCCGCAACATTTCGGTACCGCTGACAGCACAATATGATGTTCTCGCTTACATTAGCGCCATTTTACAGTTTTGACAAATTAAAAAGGATGCTTTTAAAAGGAGCCTGAAATACATGCTCATCACTGTCACTAATTATTGAAATTGTGACTGACACATTGACACTTATTTTCTATTTTGTTGCTTTTCAGTTCTATTCTATACTCGGCAACAATCAGTTCCTGTACATCGACTTGGTGCTAACCACAATCCTGGCTCTGTCGCTGGGCCGCGCCTCCCCCGGGCCCGTGCTGACGAAGCAGACCCCGCCGGTGTCGCTGGTCGCCGCGGCCAGCATCCTGCCGCTCATCATGCAGGTGCTGCTGGTGCTGACCATGCAGCTGGCTTCCATCTACCTCTTGCAGTCGCAGCTGTGGTGAGTCGTTTGTGCTCACCACGAGCCTGGCTCTGTCGCTGGGCCGCGCCTCCCCCGGGCCCGTGCTGACGAAGCAGACCCCGCCGGTGTCGCTGGTCGCCGCGGCCAGCATCCTGCCGCTCATCATGCAGGTGCTGCTGGTGCTGACCATGCAGCTGGCTTCCATCTACCTCTTGCAGTCGCAGCTGTGGTGAGTCGTTTGTGCTCACCACGAGCCTGGCTCTGTCGCTGGGCCGCGCCTCCCCCGGGCCCGTGCTGACGAAGCAGACCCCGCCGGTGTCGCTGGTCGCCGCGGCCAGCATCCTGCCGCTCATCATGCAGGTGCTGCTGGTGCTGACCATGCAGCTGGCTTCCATCTACCTCTTGCAGTCGCAGCTGTGGTGAGTCGTTTGTGCTCACCACGAGCCTGGCTCTGTCGCTGGGCCGCGCCTCCCCCGGGCCCGTGCTGACGAAGCAGACCCCGCCGGTGTCGCTGGTCGCCGCGGCCAGCATCCTGCCGCTCATCATGCAGGTGCTGCTGGTGCTGACCATGCAGCTGGCTTCCATCTACCTCTTGCAGTCGCAGCTGTGGTGAGTCGTTTGTGCTCACCACGAGCCTGGCTCTGTCGCTGGGCCGCGCCTCCCCCGGGCCCGTGCTGACGAAGCAGACCCCGCCGGTGTCGCTGGTCGCCGCGGCCAGCATCCTGCCGCTCATCATGCAGGTGCTGCTGGTGCTGACCATGCAGCTGGCTTCCATCTACCTCTTGCAGTCGCAGCTGTGGTGAGTCGTTTGTGCTCACCACGAGCCTGGCTCTGTCGCTGGGCCGCGCCTCCCCCGGGCCCGTGCTGACGAAGCAGACCCCGCCGGTGTCGCTGGTCGCCGCGGCCAGCATCCTGCCGCTCATCATGCAGGTGCTGCTGGTGCTGACCATGCAGCTGGCTTCCATCTACCTCTTGCAGTCGCAGCTGTGGTGAGTCGTTTGTGCTCACCACGAGCCTGGCTCTGTCGCTGGGCCGCGCCTCCCCCGGGCCCGTGCTGACGAAGCAGACCCCGCCGGTGTCGCTGGTCGCCGCGGCCAGCATCCTGCCGCTCATCATGCAGGTGCTGCTGGTGCTGACCATGCAGCTGGCTTCCATCTACCTCTTGCAGTCGCAGCTGTGGTGAGTCGTTTGTGCTCACCACGAGCCTGGCTCTGTCGCTGGGCCGCGCCTCCCCCGGGCCCGTGCTGACGAAGCAGACCCCGCCGGTGTCGCTGGTCGCCGCGGCCAGCATCCTGCCGCTCATCATGCAGGTGCTGCTGGTGCTGACCATGCAGCTGGCTTCCATCTACCTCTTGCAGTCGCAGCTGTGGTGAGTCGTTTGTGCTCACCACGAGCCTGGCTCTGTCGCTGGGCCGCGCCTCCCCCGGGCCCGTGCTGACGAAGCAGACCCCGCCGGTGTCGCTGGTCGCCGCGGCCAGCATCCTGCCGCTCATCATGCAGGTGCTGCTGGTGCTGACCATGCAGCTGGCTTCCATCTACCTCTTGCAGTCGCAGCTGTGGTGAGTCGTTTGTGCTCACCACGAGCCTGGCTCTGTCGCTGGGCCGCGCCTCCCCCGGGCCCGTGCTGACGAAGCAGACCCCGCCGGTGTCGCTGGTCGCCGCGGCCAGCATCCTGCCGCTCATCATGCAGGTGCTGCTGGTGCTGACCATGCAGCTGGCTTCCATCTACCTCTTGCAGTCGCAGCTGTGGTGAGTCGTTTGTGCTCACCACGAGCCTGGCTCTGTCGCTGGGCCGCGCCTCCCCCGGGCCCGTGCTGACGAAGCAGACCCCGCCGGTGTCGCTGGTCGCCGCGGCCAGCATCCTGCCGCTCATCATGCAGGTGCTGCTGGTGCTGACCATGCAGCTGGCTTCCATCTACCTCTTGCAGTCGCAGCTGTGGTGAGTCGTTTGTGCTCACCACGAGCCTGGCTCTGTCGCTGGGCCGCGCCTCCCCCGGGCCCGTGCTGACGAAGCAGACCCCGCCGGTGTCGCTGGTCGCCGCGGCCAGCATCCTGCCGCTCATCATGCAGGTGCTGCTGGTGCTGACCATGCAGCTGGCTTCCATCTACCTCTTGCAGTCGCAGCTGTGGTGAGTCGTTTGTGCTCACCACGAGCCTGGCTCTGTCGCTGGGCCGCGCCTCCCCCGGGCCCGTGCTGACGAAGCAGACCCCGCCGGTGTCGCTGGTCGCCGCGGCCAGCATCCTGCCGCTCATCATGCAGGTGCTGCTGGTGCTGACCATGCAGCTGGCTTCCATCTACCTCTTGCAGTCGCAGCTGTGGTGAGTCGTTTGTGCTCACCACGAGCCTGGCTCTGTCGCTGGGCCGCGCCTCCCCCGGGCCCGTGCTGACGAAGCAGACCCCGCCGGTGTCGCTGGTCGCCGCGGCCAGCATCCTGCCGCTCATCATGCAGGTGCTGCTGGTGCTGACCATGCAGCTGGCTTCCATCTACCTCTTGCAGTCGCAGCTGTGGTGAGTCGTTTGTGCTCACCACGAGCCTGGCTCTGTCGCTGGGCCGCGCCTCCCCCGGGCCCGTGCTGACGAAGCAGACCCCGCCGGTGTCGCTGGTCGCCGCGGCCAGCATCCTGCCGCTCATCATGCAGGTGCTGCTGGTGCTGACCATGCAGCTGGCTTCCATCTACCTCTTGCAGTCGCAGCTGTGGTGAGTCGTTTGTGCTCACCACGAGCCTGGCTCTGTCGCTGGGCCGCGCCTCCCCCGGGCCCGTGCTGACGAAGCAGACCCCGCCGGTGTCGCTGGTCGCCGCGGCCAGCATCCTGCCGCTCATCATGCAGGTGCTGCTGGTGCTGACCATGCAGCTGGCTTCCATCTACCTCTTGCAGTCGCAGCTGTGGTGAGTCGTTTGTGCTCACCACGAGCCTGGCTCTGTCGCTGGGCCGCGCCTCCCCCGGGCCCGTGCTGACGAAGCAGACCCCGCCGGTGTCGCTGGTCGCCGCGGCCAGCATCCTGCCGCTCATCATGCAGGTGCTGCTGGTGCTGACCATGCAGCTGGCTTCCATCTACCTCTTGCAGTCGCAGCTGTGGTGAGTCGTTTGTGCTCACCACGAGCCTGGCTCTGTCGCTGGGCCGCGCCTCCCCCGGGCCCGTGCTGACGAAGCAGACCCCGCCGGTGTCGCTGGTCGCCGCGGCCAGCATCCTGCCGCTCATCATGCAGGTGCTGCTGGTGCTGACCATGCAGCTGGCTTCCATCTACCTCTTGCAGTCGCAGCTGTGGTGAGTCGTTTGTGCTCACCACGAGCCTGGCTCTGTCGCTGGGCCGCGCCTCCCCCGGGCCCGTGCTGACGAAGCAGACCCCGCCGGTGTCGCTGGTCGCCGCGGCCAGCATCCTGCCGCTCATCATGCAGGTGCTGCTGGTGCTGACCATGCAGCTGGCTTCCATCTACCTCTTGCAGTCGCAGCTGTGGTGAGTCGTTTGTGCTCACCACGAGCCTGGCTCTGTCGCTGGGCCGCGCCTCCCCCGGGCCCGTGCTGACGAAGCAGACCCCGCCGGTGTCGCTGGTCGCCGCGGCCAGCATCCTGCCGCTCATCATGCAGGTGCTGCTGGTGCTGACCATGCAGCTGGCTTCCATCTACCTCTTGCAGTCGCAGCTGTGGTGAGTCGTTTGTGCTCACCACGAGCCTGGCTCTGTCGCTGGGCCGCGCCTCCCCCGGGCCCGTGCTGACGAAGCAGACCCCGCCGGTGTCGCTGGTCGCCGCGGCCAGCATCCTGCCGCTCATCATGCAGGTGCTGCTGGTGCTGACCATGCAGCTGGCTTCCATCTACCTCTTGCAGTCGCAGCTGTGGTGAGTCGTTTGTGCTCACCACGAGCCTGGCTCTGTCGCTGGGCCGCGCCTCCCCCGGGCCCGTGCTGACGAAGCAGACCCCGCCGGTGTCGCTGGTCGCCGCGGCCAGCATCCTGCCGCTCATCATGCAGGTGCTGCTGGTGCTGACCATGCAGCTGGCTTCCATCTACCTCTTGCAGTCGCAGCTGTGGTGAGTCGTTTGTGCTCACCACGAGCCTGGCTCTGTCGCTGGGCCGCGCCTCCCCCGGGCCCGTGCTGACGAAGCAGACCCCGCCGGTGTCGCTGGTCGCCGCGGCCAGCATCCTGCCGCTCATCATGCAGGTGCTGCTGGTGCTGACCATGCAGCTGGCTTCCATCTACCTCTTGCAGTCGCAGCTGTGGTGAGTCGTTTGTGCTCACCACGAGCCTGGCTCTGTCGCTGGGCCGCGCCTCCCCCGGGCCCGTGCTGACGAAGCAGACCCCGCCGGTGTCGCTGGTCGCCGCGGCCAGCATCCTGCCGCTCATCATGCAGGTGCTGCTGGTGCTGACCATGCAGCTGGCTTCCATCTACCTCTTGCAGTCGCAGCTGTGGTGAGTCGTTTGTGCTCACCACGAGCCTGGCTCTGTCGCTGGGCCGCGCCTCCCCCGGGCCCGTGCTGACGAAGCAGACCCCGCCGGTGTCGCTGGTCGCCGCGGCCAGCATCCTGCCGCTCATCATGCAGGTGCTGCTGGTGCTGACCATGCAGCTGGCTTCCATCTACCTCTTGCAGTCGCAGCTGTGGTGAGTCGTTTGTGCTCACCACGAGCCTGGCTCTGTCGCTGGGCCGCGCCTCCCCCGGGCCCGTGCTGACGAAGCAGACCCCGCCGGTGTCGCTGGTCGCCGCGGCCAGCATCCTGCCGCTCATCATGCAGGTGCTGCTGGTGCTGACCATGCAGCTGGCTTCCATCTACCTCTTGCAGTCGCAGCTGTGGTGAGTCGTTTGTGCTCACCACGAGCCTGGCTCTGTCGCTGGGCCGCGCCTCCCCCGGGCCCGTGCTGACGAAGCAGACCCCGCCGGTGTCGCTGGTCGCCGCGGCCAGCATCCTGCCGCTCATCATGCAGGTGCTGCTGGTGCTGACCATGCAGCTGGCTTCCATCTACCTCTTGCAGTCGCAGCTGTGGTGAGTCGTTTGTGCTCACCACGAGCCTGGCTCTGTCGCTGGGCCGCGCCTCCCCCGGGCCCGTGCTGACGAAGCAGACCCCGCCGGTGTCGCTGGTCGCCGCGGCCAGCATCCTGCCGCTCATCATGCAGGTGCTGCTGGTGCTGACCATGCAGCTGGCTTCCATCTACCTCTTGCAGTCGCAGCTGTGGTGAGTCGTTTGTGCTCACCACGAGCCTGGCTCTGTCGCTGGGCCGCGCCTCCCCCGGGCCCGTGCTGACGAAGCAGACCCCGCCGGTGTCGCTGGTCGCCGCGGCCAGCATCCTGCCGCTCATCATGCAGGTGCTGCTGGTGCTGACCATGCAGCTGGCTTCCATCTACCTCTTGCAGTCGCAGCTGTGGTGAGTCGTTTGTGCTCACCACGAGCCTGGCTCTGTCGCTGGGCCGCGCCTCCCCCGGGCCCGTGCTGACGAAGCAGACCCCGCCGGTGTCGCTGGTCGCCGCGGCCAGCATCCTGCCGCTCATCATGCAGGTGCTGCTGGTGCTGACCATGCAGCTGGCTTCCATCTACCTCTTGCAGTCGCAGCTGTGGTGAGTCGTTTGTGCTCACCACGAGCCTGGCTCTGTCGCTGGGCCGCGCCTCCCCCGGGCCCGTGCTGACGAAGCAGACCCCGCCGGTGTCGCTGGTCGCCGCGGCCAGCATCCTGCCGCTCATCATGCAGGTGCTGCTGGTGCTGACCATGCAGCTGGCTTCCATCTACCTCTTGCAGTCGCAGCTGTGGTGAGTCGTTTGTGCTCACCACGAGCCTGGCTCTGTCGCTGGGCCGCGCCTCCCCCGGGCCCGTGCTGACGAAGCAGACCCCGCCGGTGTCGCTGGTCGCCGCGGCCAGCATCCTGCCGCTCATCATGCAGGTGCTGCTGGTGCTGACCATGCAGCTGGCTTCCATCTACCTCTTGCAGTCGCAGCTGTGGTGAGTCGTTTGTGCTCACCACGAGCCTGGCTCTGTCGCTGGGCCGCGCCTCCCCCGGGCCCGTGCTGACGAAGCAGACCCCGCCGGTGTCGCTGGTCGCCGCGGCCAGCATCCTGCCGCTCATCATGCAGGTGCTGCTGGTGCTGACCATGCAGCTGGCTTCCATCTACCTCTTGCAGTCGCAGCTGTGGTGAGTCGTTTGTGCTCACCACGAGCCTGGCTCTGTCGCTGGGCCGCGCCTCCCCCGGGCCCGTGCTGACGAAGCAGACCCCGCCGGTGTCGCTGGTCGCCGCGGCCAGCATCCTGCCGCTCATCATGCAGGTGCTGCTGGTGCTGACCATGCAGCTGGCTTCCATCTACCTCTTGCAGTCGCAGCTGTGGTGAGTCGTTTGTGCTCACCACGAGCCTGGCTCTGTCGCTGGGCCGCGCCTCCCCCGGGCCCGTGCTGACGAAGCAGACCCCGCCGGTGTCGCTGGTCGCCGCGGCCAGCATCCTGCCGCTCATCATGCAGGTGCTGCTGGTGCTGACCATGCAGCTGGCTTCCATCTACCTCTTGCAGTCGCAGCTGTGGTGAGTCGTTTGTGCTCACCACGAGCCTGGCTCTGTCGCTGGGCCGCGCCTCCCCCGGGCCCGTGCTGACGAAGCAGACCCCGCCGGTGTCGCTGGTCGCCGCGGCCAGCATCCTGCCGCTCATCATGCAGGTGCTGCTGGTGCTGACCATGCAGCTGGCTTCCATCTACCTCTTGCAGTCGCAGCTGTGGTGAGTCGTTTGTGCTCACCACGAGCCTGGCTCTGTCGCTGGGCCGCGCCTCCCCCGTCCTAAACAGACCGAGCAGTTCCCTACAAAAGCAATAAAAATAATGAAAGCTTTAAAAAACAGTTATAACTGTTTCAAAGGGGTACCAGTATGTGTAAATGTTTTCCCATTTCCAGAGAATGTTGTACATCTACTTGGCTCTGGTTCAAATTTGTTCATGTCATGTTATGATAATTAATGCAACAAATATATTGAGTAACGTTTATATTTGTTCAAGGTACAAACCCGTGGAGGGACCTGCTCCACATGAGGAGCAGATACTGTGTTGGGAGAACACAGTGATATTTATAGTTACATCATTCCAGTACTTAATTATGGCTTGTGTGTATGCCAAGGGCTGGCCCTTCCGCCAACCGTTCTGTGCCAATTGTGAGTATAAACACGATACGTACATTTTACCAGTTTATATCCAACAGATATTCTCCTGCCAATTCCCATGGAAACTATGTAATAGCTACGAGTATAGTGCATCCAGAAAATATCCAAATCGGTTGAATCGCGTACATTTTTTAGGGAAATTACAAATAATTTTGACACGACTCTCTTTAATTGAGCTCGCAAATTGGAACAAAAATTGCCAAAAAAGATTCCAACTGCTGACTCTTGTATTGGTAGGGGACTATAACTATGAAGAGTGACCTTCGAAATTTGGATACGGGGAAGTAAGATACGGGGATTCTCGTGAGAGATCCCAGTAAGCTGGCAGGAGCACTGTATCCTTGCAAAAGATGGAAGTCAATTTAATGCTTGAAATTAACCATGGGCCATGGTCTTTCGTTTTCAGCTATATAATTATTCATGGATATACAATTTGCTTTACAGATTGCATGGTAATAACTCTGGTGACGCAATGCGTGTTCGTAACGCTACTGCTGCTGTGCCCGTGGCACTGGCTCGCGGACTACATGGAGATCGAAGTGTTGAATGTGGCGGACGCGGAGCAGTCTGTGTTCAGAGTGTACTTGCTGATCATACCCGTGCTGCATCTCATCCTGGCTATTGCTATTGAGGTATTGTACTAAACAATTACGCCGGTGACGCAATTCGTGTTCGTGACGCTTCTGCCGCTAGGGCTGAAGCAGTAGCTAGCAGACTACTTGGATATTGAAGTGGAGCAGTCTAAATTCAGGATGTACTTGCTGATCATACCTGTGCTGCATCCCTGGCGATTGCTATTGAGGTATTGTATCAAACAATGACGCTGGTGACGCAATTCGTGCTCATGACGCTTCTGCCACTGTGGCTGAGGCAGTACCTAGCAGACTACTTGGATATTGAAGTGGAACAGTCTATGTTCAGGGTGTATTTGCTGATCATGTCCTTGCTGCATCTCATCCTGGCTATTGCTATTGAGGTATTGTATCAAACAATGACGCTGGTCTCGCTATCCGTGTTTGTGACGCTACTGTCGCTGTGGCTGAGGTAGTGGGCTAGCTGACTACTTGGATATTGAAGTGGAGCAGTCTATGTTCAGGGTGTACTTGCTGATCATACACGTGCTGCATCTCATCCTGACTATTGCCATTGGTATTATACTAAACCATGTCGCTGGTCGTCACCAATTTGTGTTCGTGACAGTACTGTGCCGGTTGTAGATAGAAATTTAACCCCCCGTGGTCGAAGCGTCGTGGCCTATTTAGGAATTCCCAAATTAACCCAATTAATCTGTTAACGCGCAATCTGCCCCAGGTCGTCAAGTATTTGACTAACTTCAAGGCCATATGCTACGAGAATTTACGTTCATAACAATCATAACGATCTACTATTTCGTGTTGCAGGCAACCCTGTCAGACCAGGACCGTTTCTCGTCCCTGTTCCAACTGCTGCGGCGGCGCTGCTCCGACAAGGAGGAGGCGGCGGCGGAGGCGGCGTGCCCGCTGTGGCCGCCGCGCTCGCCCTCGCACATCTGCTGACGGAGCCCCCTCCAGTACACACCCTGCGTAGTGTTTGTGTTGGTTCGGTAGTGACTACAAGTGCGTTGTGACGTGAAGTGATATCGCCGAAAGACACTTGTCCTAATAGTAGGGGAGCCCAAGAGGGGATTTTTGAAGTGACTCGAGCGTGTCAGAAAATTATATAGGGAGAATCCTTGCACCCTTTAGTGTACCTCTACCAAGTATGAACCCTCCATATGGTGGGGTGTGTTGAGGGTCCACGATTGTACTAACATCGCTCCATGAAAACTGTCAGATTATGAGTTCTTTGTAATTCTAATAGTGTTTCCTTCAAAAAAAAAAAATTGAAACGCGCTCGAGTATTTCAAAGTGACTTTTTTTTACACTCGCTTGTTTCTCAATGTCACGCTCAAATTGTCAAATTATTGAGATATACAATCTTCTCAATGTAATCAATCAACTTCCTCTTAATCTGACGCGCTCGAGTTTTTCTAAGAATCGATTTTTTGTTTTTACTAATCAGACGGGTTCCCCTCAACACACCACCATATGGAGGGTTCATACTTGGTAGAGGTACATTAAAGGGTGCAAGGATTCTCCCTATATAATTTTCTGACACGCTCAAGTCACTTCAAAAATCCCCTCTTGAGCTCCCTTACTATAAGTTATGATGCCCGCGTCAAATTGCGTTCTTCACCAATCCCGCGGGAATCGTGGATTCTTCCGGGATAAATTATGGAATGTCTAATTTATCTTTATTGCAAATTTCAAATTCATCTTAATATCAAATTGGCTGTTTGTTAGTTAAACTACATCATCTTCTTTCTAAAGTCGAAAGTTCTGATGATAGATGAATAATAAGTCCTGCTTAGACGGCTCAATGTTAGGGTCTGCCCGCCAGAGGGTCTTCTATCCCTTTCTCGCAAAACGGAAATTTTTATGAAGCCGCACGAAGCTACTATGGCATGTGTAAGGTGTGACGTCACAATTTAATATTGCTATCTCTGTCTGTCTAATCAGAAATATTTAAATGCTTATAACTTTTTTGTTATTTAATCGATTTAATTAGTTTTTTAGCGTACGTCACTATATTTATCCTATTTTGTAATGACGTAATAAAAAAATTGAGTCAAACACCCAATTGCGAAAATCACAAAAATTAAATTTTGCGGGCACACCCGTTGAATTCGCCTTAACTAAACAGTTGTTGAATAACGTTTTTATTGTAACGTAACTAGTCTGCTATTTGCGAAAAACTACATAATATTGAAATTGGGTGGGCAAAATTTACCCATACACCTTAATGAAACACTGTGAAGTCAAATGTAAGAAATAAGAATCATTTACTAAAATGTATTAATTATAATATGTACGGTTAGAAACTTTAAAGATTCTACGTGTATTTTGTATTGTATATTGTACTCTTTCCATTCGTTTTTTTCTGTTTGTCACATGAAACAGATATAGCAATAGCGAGGGACCATAAAGACACCACTTTACCTTTATCTCTCTCTGGCCTCACGCTATTGCTATATCTGTTTCATGTGATTTCATGTGTCAAAGAGAAAACAAACGAATGGGAAGCGTATATATTGTGTAGCGGCTACAAGCCATGCATTTGATATAAGTGCACAAGTGACAATGGATGTGACTTTATAGTCATTTAGCTAAAGAGATTTCTAGAATTTTGGAATACCATAATATTATGTAAGTAAATTAATTAAAATTCCTGAATGTTGTGTGTAGAGTAAGTGTTACATATCTGTTAAATATTTTAAGGTTGCTTTTATTTCCCATAATTTATATAAATCTATTGCCCACGGCTCCGCCCACGTAAATTTCAGATTTCCACTAATCCCGTTGGAACCATGGATTTTTTCGTGATGAAAAGTAGCCTGTATATTAAACCTTCCATAAAATCAAATTCTCTGCCAAATTTCAGCCAAAATCTTTACAGTAGTTACGACGTCAAGGAGTTTCAAAGAAACAGTACTTACATACAAACTTTCACCTTCATAATATTAAGTGTGATAAACACCGGTAATTTAATAGCAAATGAATTATTTTGTATATTATGACTTGGGGCTAGACGTCGTCGTCGAAATATACAGAAATGTGGCAATAACTTACTCAAACAAGTACTTATTTTGTACTTATCTTAATTATTATTTTAGTATAATTTTATGGTGTGCAAATCTCTAAACTAAATTAATAGGAGACATCTAGAATCATCATCTTTTTCAAGTGCTCCCCATGGAAAAGGATAGCTCTATTTATAGACGCGTAAAATTAGTTTTGTTTAGAGATTTTGCACTACAGAATTGGTATCATTATTTATTTTACGACTGCTATTTTTAATTAATTTGTGGTTGGCATTTCTTTACGATATGCAAGATGCCAGATAGATAGAGATTTGTAATTGTAAATTACAACTTGTACATAACAAGATGTACGGTCAAAAAGGAATGCATAGCTTAAAGGCTAAAACGGTGTGCAATTAGTATCATAAACTGTTAGCAATTTCAACCTTCCGTCAATGACCATTAGGTTCAATTTTTTTATGTAATACGTGCATGCAAGGGATCTTGTTTGCAAATTCTGTATCGACTTTTGACCCTCACTGTACATTGTACAAGTTTTAACTTATAAATTACTATCCCTTTGCAAAAATACTGAAATGAAAAATTCTACTTAGCAAATCATTCAAAATATGATCTTACCACCTATTTGGGTTTCTAAATCCAAAGAAATTCTGGCTACTTATTACACTATATTTTAGATTAAATTATAAAAAAACAAGTAATTGTTAGGAAATTACTATGTTTAGAAATAATAAATTATGTATTTTAATGGTAAAAATTTGATGCCAAATTACAGAATTAATCTACTTCGAACGTCTATAAGACGTATAATGTTTTTACGGCATCTATTGAATAAGTGTATGAAATTGTTTTCTTTTATTAGGAAAATCAAATAAATTTATAGACCGCAAAAAGAGTTTATCAATTTAATGCGTGTTTTCTACTTTGTTAATTCGTGGCTTATTGCGACTATACAATTTTCACTAGGTAATCCGCCCTTATAAGATATTTCAATCCACGATGACGCGCCCCACTCTGTCAAACTCCATACGAATCGAATGTAACATAAGCGATTTTGACAGACTGGGGCGCATCTTCGTGGATTGAAAAATCTATACTTCGCTTGAATCAATCCGTGGTTAATTTCTTCCTTGTCTTTATAGAAGAGGAACCTTTGTACAAAATTTCAACTTCCAAGGTACAATGGTTTGGGCTGGGCTATGATTTTAGATTGATTAAAGACTATGATTTAAATTTTAAAAAGATACAATGATGATTTGTTCCTATTAAAATGTGGGTAAGATTTGATCGGGCAAGAGTAAATTCCTCACCAATTGGTGCAATAATTTTGTATAGATATTTCAATCCACGAAAACGCGCCCCACTCTGTCAAGACCGCTATGTTTCATTCGATTCGCATGTAGTTTGACAGTTTTTTTTTTTATAGACAGATAACGTCTAACGCATACCCCTCCGGCAGGGGAAACTGAAGGGTTATGTGGGGGGCTTGCACCCACTAAAAATTGTCTGTTTCCACGACGGACCCGCTGGCGGAAGTACGGGAATCACTGTCGTATTCACCGCGCTTCCGCCAGGAAGTTTGACAGAGTGGGGATCGTCATCGTGGATTGAAATATGTATACTTAATTGTTTTGATATGTTGTATTTTTTTTATTTCATTATTATCTGTATTTTACCCTGAGGCTGTGCTTTCATTTTTGCTTACTTATTGAATGGTTCTTTTATATAAATGCGTTTACGAAATCTCTCAACTAATCTATATCTGACCAGACCTAGACTTGTTAAATTTGCAGAATTTTTAAGCTTTCAAGTGTCTGCGTATTTTTAATATGTATATCAGTTATCTAGTACCCATAAACACAAGCTGTCGCTTACTTTGGGGCTAGTTTGCGATGCGTGTAATGTTCTGATATATTTATTTATTTATTTGTGTGTATAAAGTTGCAACTAGCAGACAGTTCTTGAAAGAAAAAATGATTTTTTTTTTCGTTTATTCAATAAAATGGTTTTGCATGCAAATAAATGACCATGAAAATGGCCCCAAAAAGCACAGGCCAATAAGACTCGCATAAGTTTAGTTTAAGATTTTGTGAACTCAACTAGGCACCCTTGCACTATGAAACCCTTATTTTTTATCTTTTTTATTGCTTTAATTATTTTAATAAAGCCGCTTATAATAATAGATGCTTTTGCAAACGTCTTTAAATACATCCTATCACTTCTCACTGAGGATACCATTCCAAGAAGTGCATTGAAATTTTCAGAGTATTTATTATAAAGTTTTACTTATTTATCTTCTTTTATTTAATAATTTATTTTAATAATAAATTATAAATCTAATTATTTATATCTTAGAAATCGAAAATGGTTGTTACCCTTTATAGTATTAGATATTTCATTATAATATTGTCTATAGTTTTGATGGTTTCATTCATTTTAAATCGCCTCTTTTAAACAATAATGTACGCTGGACCTCAGACTGAAGACACTTAATTTTCTCCATTTTGGCGCTGATTGTTACGTAAGCTGGTGTGAGCGTCCTTGAAACTAAAATAAAATGACACTCAAAACTACGGTGAATGACAATTTTAGTACCGCGGACCTTCGACGTGGGCGCTTTAAATCTGCACAAAAAGGGAAGGTCTCAATTGTATAGAATAGTAAGTCCATTGCACTAGTATAATAGAGGTTAGTGTTTAAAATTTTTGTTTTCTCTTGTTGGCTCAGGCGGCACGTGACAATGAGTCATGCTTTTTCGAGTGTGTAGCCGTTCATCGATTTATAAGACATTATACTATTTCCATTCGTTTATTGTCTCTTTGACACATGAAACAGATTTAACAATAGCGAGACCAGAAGGAGACCACTTTACCTTTATCTCTTTCTGGTCCCTCGCTATTGCTATATCTGTTTCATGTGATTTATGTGTCAAAGAGAAAATAAACGAATGGAAAGAGTATAATCATCACGTCAATAAAAATGTTAGTCCAATTAGGCCAATTAAATTCTCAAAACGCATCAAGGTTTTGAGAATTTTTGATTTTTATCATAAACGGTTTAGAGTTAAGTCCTTAACCTTATACGCAGTGTTACGAAGAATCTTATTTGATAAACTAAGCACAACTGCACATAGAAAATACTTTGCCGTTATTACGTAAACGCAATAATTTAGCAATTCCCTTAGTTTAATTAGCATTTATAAGAGTTATGGTTTAATTAATTCCTAAAAATGATTTATTTTATTACTTTCTTTGTCAATTACTAATTTTAACAGCATATAGGACTTACTCGTAAACCGTAAGCAATCCACTGCATAAGGTTGTTTTCTATGTTGGTCAGAAGTTCGTTTTTCTTGTTATAAAGTACGATGATAATGCTACAATCTGTTTTCATCAGTGATAAATAAAGAGAATGACTGCCATGGTCAAATGATCGAAACGATTGAGTCTAACTTGTTCATATCACGATGAGATTCTACTGATGAAACGTTTAAATCATGATTATTATATTACACATTAACAGTTTTGAACACTAACAGAATTCAGGATTAAGGCCCCCATACCCACTGGCAATACGCGAGCGTCAACGTTTCTCCAACGTGTTTCTCAACGCCATTATTAGATATTCTCAACGTTGACGTCAACATCAAAGTAAACGCGTTATTCCTTAGTTAACGTTTATCTGGCGATTGAAAAATCGGCCCTTAATTGAACTGCATTATTGTGATCGCTTTAGACACTGGTTGTTCATGTGTAGATGTATTTCTCGAATATTTCTGAACTTGTTGACTGTTCATCAGTCATGATATTGTAGTTCGATATGAACTTTATTTATCGCAACCTTTCTAAAAGGATGTGTCCGAAAATATGCAAATAAAAGTTACTTAATTAAGATTTTTGTTTTTTTATTTTATTTTAAGTAGTAAGTCTTGTGCTATTATTAGGTGACGTTTTCACCGAAAATCCCTATAGTTTAAGGGGATACCTAATAGGTGATATTCACTTCAACCTCTCTCCTAAGGGCTTAGGAGTCTCTTAAACTCGTAGACTTAGGAAACAAATAAGGACAGGCCCAGTCTACAAAATTAGCGTGACTATTTTAAATCTGTCAAGTGGAGCATAAGATGGCGTTACCTAATACATGTACGTCACTCAGTACATGAACATTTGACATCAAATCTTGGCGCTCATTATGGCGCCGCATGTCATGCAAGGCTAGGCTAGAACGAATGAATGGGGCGTCTGCTTAGTTTTGTTTATCTCTTTGCTTAAACTATAGGGGTTGTCGGTAAAAATCAATGAGACAATATAAACTGACAGTTAAGGTAAGTAGGTCGTGTAGCCAGGTGGCGGCGAATACTGCGGTGGCTGGGTATCCTTCACTTGCACTTTTATAGGACGTTTGTTGACTGGCACCGGAGGTTGCTTCCACCTATCAACAATAATGGGTATTGGTTATAATTCACGAAAGATTTTAAAAATTTAGTCTTAGGTCGTTTTTCCACCGCAGTCGTCGAAGGGAAGTTACCGACAGAATAAGATTATTTCTGGTCCGCGTCGCGCACCACGGCGCAGCAGCGTGAAGTAGTAGATCAACTCCACGCCCGCAAGTTATATTACAGCCTTACCACGGCACAAGGCTCAAGTCGTGCGGCGGCTTGGGGCGGGCGCGGCGCTCGGCGCGCTCGCGGCGCAGCGTGTCCGCGTCGCGCACCACGGCGCAGCACGCGCGCAGCGTGAAGTAGTAGATCAACTCCACGCCCGCAAGTTATATTACAGCCTTACCACGGCACAAGGCTCAAGTCGTGCGGCGGCTTGGGGCGGGCGCGGCGCTCGGCGCGCTCGCGGCGCAGCGTGTCCGCGTCGCGCACCACGGCGCAGCACGCGCGCAGCGTGAAGTAGTAGATCAACTCCACGCCCGCAAGTTATATTACAGCCTTACCACGGCACAAGGCTCAAGTCGTGCGGCGGCTTGGGGCGGGCGCGGCGCTCGGCGCGCTCGCGGCGCAGCGTGTCCGCGTCGCGCACCACGGCGCAGCACGCGCGCAGCGTGAAGTAGTAGATCAACTCCACGCCCGCAAGTTATATTACAGCCTTACCACGGCACAAGGCTCAAGTCGTGCGGCGGCTTGGGGCGGGCGCGGCGCTCGGCGCGCTCGCGGCGCAGCGTGTCCGCGTCGCGCACCACGGCGCAGCACGCGCGCAGCGTGAAGTAGTAGATCAACTCCACGCCCGCAAGTTATATTACAGCCTTACCACGGCACAAGGCTCAAGTCGTGCGGCGGCTTGGGGCGGGCGCGGCGCTCGGCGCGCTCGCGGCGCAGCGTGTCCGCGTCGCGCACCACGGCGCAGCACGCGCGCAGCGTGAAGTAGTAGATCAACTCCACGCCCGCAAGTTATATTACAGCCTTACCACGGCACAAGGCTCAAGTCGTGCGGCGGCTTGGGGCGGGCGCGGCGCTCGGCGCGCTCGCGGCGCAGCGTGTCCGCGTCGCGCACCACGGCGCAGCACGCGCGCAGCGTGAAGTAGTAGATCAACTCCACGCCCGCAAGTTATATTACAGCCTTACCACGGCACAAGGCTCAAGTCGTGCGGCGGCTTGGGGCGGGCGCGGCGCTCGGCGCGCTCGCGGCGCAGCGTGTCCGCGTCGCGCACCACGGCGCAGCACGCGCGCAGCGTGAAGTAGTAGATCAACTCCACGCCCGCAAGTTATATTACAGCCTTACCACGGCACAAGGCTCAAGTCGTGCGGCGGCTTGGGGCGGGCGCGGCGCTCGGCGCGCTCGCGGCGCAGCGTGTCCGCGTCGCGCACCACGGCGCAGCACGCGCGCAGCGTGAAGTAGTAGATCAACTCCACGCCCGAAAGAAGCGAGAACCCCAGGAACAGGCCCGCGATCCCGCCAAACGACACTGCAATAGTAACATGTGGAACAAATTCATTTCTAGTCCCCCGATTCAGAAAGCCCGATAACGGACGAGCGCGGGTCTGGGGATACAAATGGTCCGATAACAATTCTGGAAGGCTGCGAGGAGAAAGTAATGTATGTTCACTGTTCAATTATGTCCTTTCCTACTGCCTTGAAAATAGGTAGATAAATCCTAAGGTGCATACTCGTACGTACCTAATAGGTCAACCCAACCGAATAGCACTTCGCGTTTGTACCTCACCATAGGCCAAGAAACAAATTCTGTTTCAAGTGAGTTGGTTTGTGTAGGTCCCTTGTTAGTACTGCAAAATAAATCTCATTATAATAGGTAACTACTGCATTGATAATAATTCCTTAAAATTTCAATTCATAAGAATTATTTGGATACATGTATGAGCTATAGTAGGTTGACGTTACGACTGTTTTACTAACTCGATGTCTGTTAGTTTTTCCACTTCATACACAGTGTGGGAACATCCCAATTCACACGAACACCGAGTCACGTCAATAATGTCGGCAGCGTGTTTGGCTATACACTCCAGTTCTTTTACCGTGCAATGCTTGTAGCCATCTACAAAATTAAAAACAAATGGTAAGTAAATCAGTAAGTACGACTTACGAGTAGTTACTTTATGTAGGATAAGTAAGGCAAATTATTATTAAAGAAAAATAATGGTAGGTGCCTAAAAGGTTAAGCATATACAAATAAAAATCTAATAGGTACAAACAAAATTTACGAAACAATGCAATGCTTTGGTAAACAGCTATTGTTCTGAAGTTCTTGGTAAGGTTGATGAAATACCTACTCGTAAATCAAAGTAAAGACACTGCTCAATAACAAATTACCTGCAGCATTACTGGAATCCATAGATAATTTGAATTTAGGGGTTTTGGACCAAGTAGCCCGCGAAATTACAATTATTTTGAGTTTTTGACAAATAAGTAGTAATCTGATTAGATAGGCCTATCATTTTGGTTCCCGATAGCTCCAAATCTGGAAAACTACAGAAAATAATTTTTCGGGAACCAATATAATTAGTCCACGAATTGTAAACTAAAAAACCAAGTACTTAAAGCTTGAATTTTCGCGCCCTAACCTTAAGCGATGAAACAGTTTCTCAAAGTACCCTATTTAGATGAACGTATCTACTTACTTATGAGAGGATAAAAATGTGGAACACACTTGCAAAAAGTTCGACACCGCTGCATCCTACACTGTCGCATGCACGCGGTGTACGTGTAAATCTTAGAAGTTTCCAATTTCACTTCATCAGCGAAGACGCAACGTCGCTGACGGATCGAGAGTTGACGAGCATCTTCCGTGGTGTACGTGTGCTTCACCGAAAAGGACACCTTCTCCACTCGACGGTCCCAAGAATGTTGGGCATTTTGTTCCAAACCTGCCATCTCTTCTGTAGAATGGATGTATACCTAGAAACGATGCGAATATAATCACAGCAATAAATAGACACGTACAGAGCGGACGGCGCAAAAAATGGCACCAGTTTGTCGGTGCCAAAAATGCTTGTTTTGCCAACAGTAAGACCACGCTGTAGTTCGCTCAGCGGCCACCTGTAGATACCACTTATTTTGACAGATGACGCTACTGCTTGCTTGTACAAAAAAGGTTTACGTAAATCGTTCGGATGCAATCGGATGCCCATATCCTAAGGTTTCTTATCAGTGCACTAATATTAAAAGGCTAAAGTTAAACGGCCTTCACGCCGCAACTACCAACTAAACCGATTTAGCTGAAATCTGGAATGGAGATAAATTATAGGTACCATGGATTAGGTAGGTACATAAATTACACCCTCGATCACTACACTATTACTGAATTACATAGGCTACTTTTTATCCAACAAAAAACGGGATGGTTCTCGCGGGATCAGTGAAAAACCAAAATTCACGCGGGCTGAGCCGTTAGCGTTCGCCAAGTTAAGTATTTCTCGTACTTTAGTGCAAGCGATTCTCGTGGTAATTGTTTACCTCATATCACTCAATTATCAAAAGTATACCTATAGTGGAAAACTTACATCGATGATTGTATCGTTACGTAGTGAATTAAACATGAAGGACCACTTTGCGTCGGTTTCTTGAATAAATGCTTCCGTAAAGAGATCTGTTTGTGTTTGCCTGCAAAAGTTTACTCCTAGGTATATTGTTCTTCTGGTGAATCACAAAATATACCTACCAGCTGACAAATATGGCGATTGTGTAAGAAAAAACGTATTAATCGCTGTAATAATCGTAAACAAATTCTGCCCGCCGATTGGCTGGAAAAAATGTAAACAGAGAATTCTGCTATACAGCGGCCACATATTTTTTACAATTATACAAATGCGATAAATTATTTTTTCTCCTACAATTGGTGAGCTACATAATATTTCTAATTTCCTCTCACCAAGGCCATGAACGTTCAGCGTGTCGCGAATTGAAAGCGTAACAAAACCCCATCTCCGTAAACACGGGTACGAGAAGGGCACAGCACTCTTCTGGATCTCCTTTCCATTCACAATCGTTGAATAAGGATTCGCAGTGCCTTACGATCTTAAACGTGAACACGTAAAGAAAACAATTCAATATTTACTTACGTAAAGTTCAGTTAGGTACTGAAAACAAAAGAGGTATAGGGCCGAAAGATTCTAAAAAACACAACACGATAAGCAGTAGGTATAGGTATAGTCACGGAATGAAAAGGTTCGTCACCTTAGTGTCAGTTTTCGCTAGCACTAGTAAGTACTGCAAGAATCCATTATGCCAACATAACAGTGCAAATCGACCAGTGCAAACGAGTCAACGTGAAAATCGACGAACCTTTTCATTACGTGACTGTACAATAGTTTTACTATAGTAGACAATACATCCAAAGTAATATTTTTAAAGCACTCACACTGAAAACCGCATCTTTAGGACGTAGAAATGGTTCAATTTGGACGTCTTCCAATAACCCGTGATCACTTAAAAATTCAGTTGCTCGGCTGGAAATCGACTGATAGCTGAGGGTTGCTAGCCAACGCAGCATATCTGGAGCTTTTGTGGGCGCGTTAGATCCCCATGTTCTAGACAAGAATAAAATAACCCGTATATACGGGCCACGGAAAAAGCTAATATCGCGCCTGATACGCCTTTTACGGCTAAGTACTCTGAGCTTAGTCTAGTATAATTCTTCTACGGATCTCTTTACTGCCGTAAATAGCTCACTGAGTCGCCCAGTTGAAGACGCCATGTGTGAGCGAGCGAATATCTTTAAGCGATAATAGCAGACGTAACTACCAAAATGTAGCTCCGTGCGGTGGTGTGTTGGTTGACCATTGCCACTTACTTGTTAATGTACTCTTGAAGCAATTCTTCGTCTACTGGATTATGATCGCATAGCGTAACAGCAGGAAAAGGAACGTCCCAGTTATGAAAATCTGTATCTAGACCTATAAAAAATACATAAATCGTTACCAGGTCAGACAAATCCCAAAAGCAGAATCTACCTCAACTTTGGCAAAATTTTAAATCATATAAATTTGTGTAAATATAAAGATCAATTCATACATACCTGTGATAGTTGGGTTAGTCTGAAATTTCTCCCACAAACTGACAATAATGATACACGTAGCCACAGCCCCTATAGCCACAAAACTGAACCACATAAACCTGCGATTGAAAACAATG
The DNA here is from genome assembly GCA_036785405.1 of Coenonympha arcania. Classification (NCBI taxonomy): domain Eukaryota; kingdom Metazoa; phylum Arthropoda; class Insecta; order Lepidoptera; family Nymphalidae; genus Coenonympha; species Coenonympha arcania. The sequence continues at coordinate 8,746,525 of CM072061.1, forward strand.
TACGCATGAATAACTTTTATTTCGCAAAACTTACAATTATTGAAAGACTTGAAATAAATGCTGACAGGCTCTGCCTCTGTGATGCTGAAGTTAAGTAGAGAATGATCACTAACCGTCTTTAATGGATACTTTAAGAACATAGAGAAGTAATATTAAAAATTAAAATCCACACACTTCTCACAGAACGGGCGTTCTTTTTCCGCAATATATCGTACACCATGCAAAGTGGAATTATTAAAAAATTCCGTCGTCTGATGCCGTAGACTGGTTGCAAACAACGATATCGGTCCATCTTCGGAATTCACTTTTGCACTTTGCTTTTCCGCAATCCAGGTCTTCCTATTTCTGGGACCCGGGCCGTATTTAGAGACATCTTGAGGATGCACCTTCATTATACTCCCACGAATGATATTATGTTCATTACTGTCAGGAGTCAGGAGAGTGAATATAGAGTTGTCGACCAGCAATACCAACAGTGATCGATACTCTTCGTAAATCACGCAAAGTAGATAGCATCAGTACTATCGACCATGTAATTGTCCAATTATCAAAATAAAGACCGTTTTTCTATGTAACATTTTAAACACGCACATAATCAACATAGTTTTTAAACGTAAGTATATACTTTTATTTTCTAGAATAAAATAATGGTAATAAATGATAATGCCACCTGAAGACAAAGTTTAATAAAGTCATCAGATTTCATTTTCAATGTTATATTTAAAATAGACTGAAAAAATAAAACTAATCAATCGTTTCCCAGTTCACAAGGCACTCATTTGATTGATTTTCTTTTTAGAAGTGGTAGGATCACCGAATTCGACATCACATGGCAATAATGGATCTATCTTGATGTCCAAGTCCTTAAGAGCATCATCAAGGATCTTGATTTTGCCTAACAGTTTTTCAGCTTGCAAATTATATCCTGGCTCTAACATTTTCCCACTTGGATTCAACTTGAACAAGTATTCTGCCTTTAAGTGAATAATAAAAAAAATCATAAAGTAAAACCATAAGAATAGCAAAACCATATTCGAAGCGACGTAGAGAGAACTTACTAGAAAATCAATAGGATCTTTTGGACGTAGTTTCGCTACCTCTAGTAGGGCCGTGGTCAATGTTGGAAATATATTGTTTACTAGGTAGTTCCTCATAGGTTCTCCAGCAGCAGCTAGAGCCGCCTCTTCTTCATCGCGCATAATCGAGTATAACTCAGACTAGTATTAAAACAGTACGTATAACGTTAACGTTAAATTAGATCTATTTGAAAACATTTTATCAATCCCATTGCATAGATTCTACCCTCTAGATGTTAGAATAGTATCTTACCCAGTATTCCATTTTCTCTTCAAGTTCTTCTTTCATTTTCTCCTCTAACTCTTTCTCTGCTTTGTGTGCTTTGGCACGAAGTGTTTCAAATTCTTTCTTTTCTTTTCTTTCTGCTGCTTCAATCAGAGCTAATTTGATAATAGAAAATCTTAAACATGGTTTCCACAAATATGTACAGTCGCGGAATGAAAAGGTTCGTCACCTTAGTGTCGATATTCGTTTGCACTAGTATTCTAGTACTGCTAAGAGTCCATTATGCCAACATTCCAGTGCAAGAAACAGCGCTGCTAACATTTGAATGAATATGACGTTTGCTATCGAATAAGGTTTTGCTTGTTTTTTCTATCCCGTCAATGTGTTACCAAAATGTATTAAAAAAATAAAAATAAAAATAAAAAAAATAAAAAAGCCTTTATTTCCGAAACAGCGATTACTTTACATGTCATGATAAAACTTTGTCTAAATGTATGTGAAATAAAGTCAAAATTACATTGTTGTCAATATAGTTTTCGAAGAAGTCAAAGAATTAATAATTTTTTTTTCATCAAAAATAATGTTACAAGAAATCAAAGAATGTCGCGCGTTTCAGATTGCCTTTTGGCAAAGGCCTCCTCTAGCTGTCGCCATTGTGACCGGTCTTGTGCAACTCTTCTCCAATTGGGACCCGCGGTCTGTCTTATTTCGTCTTCCCATCGTCTGTAGGGTCTACCTCTCTTTCTTTCTCCATCGCGTGGGTACCAATTCGTCACCCTTCTGCTCCACTTCTCCTGCTTGTCTCTCTGGGAATGACCTGCCCATCTCCATTTCTGTGAGTCAATTTTAGTTAATATGTCAATAACCTTAGTCTGATTTCTAATGTCGTTAATACTTACACGATCTTTGATTTTTACACCAATCATGCTCCTTTCCATTGCCCTCTGACACTTAGCTAATTTCATTCTGTGGTTAACATTTAGAGCCCAAGTTTCGCAACCATAGGTCAGGCAGGGTAAAACGCATGTGTTAAAAACTCTACTTTTTACTGATATTGCAAGATCTTTACTTTTCATAATTTCCTTCATCGACCAGTATTTTTTCCATCCATTGGCTATCCTTCTGTCAATTTCTTTCGTTGTCAAGTCTGAGGGAGATATTATTTGTCCTAGATATATGTATTCGTCTACGTACTCTATATTTTTTCCGTCAACAAAGATGTTTATTTTCGTGTGGGTGGTCATGACTTTCGTTTTTTCGACGTTCATTGATAAACCCACTTTTGCACTTTCTTGTGAGAGCTCTTGCACCATAATTTCTAGTTTTTCGGGGCTCTCCTCAAAAAGCACAAGATCGTCCGCAAACCTGAGGTGGTTAAGTTTCACCCCATCGATATTTAGACCGAAAGTGTCCCAATTTAGTTGGCTGAAGACTTCCTCAAGGACTGCAGAAAACATCTTTGGTGAGACTGGGTCTCCTTGTCTTAAGCCTCTTCTTATTGGGAATTCGTCTCCTAAACTCTCTACTTGTATTTTGGCTCTACTGTTTTCATATATTTTCCTCAAAATGTTTGTATAAATCTTGTTGATTCCCTGTTTTTCTAGTGCTAGCCATATTTTACTATGCTCCAATGAATCAAAAGCTTTGCTGTAGTCTATAAAAGCCAGATAGAGTGGCTTATTATATTCTCTATATTTCTCTATTACCTGTTTCACAGTGTGAATGTGGTCCACGGTTGAAAAATTTTTTCTGAAGCCAGCTTGTTCTCTAGGTTGGCTCTCGTCCAGCTGCTTAGTAATTCTTTGGAGTATAACTTTTGAAAATATCTTGTACATGTTGGACATTAGACTTATAGGCCTATAGTTGCCTATATCATCCTTGTCGCCTTTTTTATGCAGCAGAATAATATGAGACATAGTCCATTGTTCCGGGATCTCTCCTAGTGTAAGAATTTTGTTAAAGATCGTAACTAATAAAGGGCTCAGACTATCTATACAGCCGAGTAGCAGCTCATTTCTTATTCCGTCAGGTCCAGGTGCTTTCCCTAACTTTTGGCTTTTTATGGCATTTCTTACTTCCATTTCTAATATCACCGGCTCTGTTTCACCTCGAACTTCGTCTGAACCATGTGAAGGATTATAGGCGTGATCGGTTGGAATGTATTGAGAGCTTGTGGCACTACTGTAGAGTTCTTGATAATATTGGGTTTTTGATATCTGCCCTTTTGGTGAAGTTTATGGATTTTTTCTTTAATTTTGGAATCCATTCCTTTTTAGCTTCTTTAAGTTCCATCAGTGCTTTTCGGACCCCTCCAGTTTTCATGATGTGACGCTCTATAGCTTTCAACCTAAAAATTCTTCTGTCTTTTCTTATACTGGTGTTGATTTTCTTACTCAGTTCTGTGATCTTTTTGTGATGTTCTTTTTTGTTCCGACTCAGGAGATGACGTCTGTCTTGTATTAATTGTATAGTTGTATCGGTCAATGTATAGTTTTTCTTGTCAGCTTTAAGGTTTTTCAATGATTGTGTCAGAATACATTCCAAATTCTGGTACGTTACGCGTGTATTTCTTCTATCCGTAAATGTCGATGATAGAGCAGCATTTATCTTGCTTAACCCTGCGTCGTTTATAAATATGGGTTCGTGTGGCTTAATATGCCTTCGTGATCTATTTGTTTCACCGAGACTTATGCAACTGCGGACCATGCGATGGTTGGTATTGAAGTTTAAATTTTGGATTACACCGGTATCAGTGAATGCTTTAGGTTGGTTAGTGGTTATGTAATCAATTTCATTCTTGTACCTGCCATCTGGGGAAATCCAAGTCCACTTGGATTTTGGATTCTTTTCAAAATAGGTATTGAGTGCATAGAGGTTGTTTTCAAGGAGAAAATGTAGGAGTTTTTGGCCGTTATTACTTCTCTTGCCATGTCCAAATTTGCCTATAGGTTTTTCGTCGTTGTTTAGCTTTGTCCCTAGTTGAGCATTAAAATCTCCCATAACTATGATGTTTTTAGATGACACACGAGGTATTTCTTGTTTTGAATTTGGAATAAATAAAAATTGCTAAATATTGCAAACCCAAAAAGATTTGCTCTGGATTATTAGCAAATAACCATAAAATATTTCAGATTTTATTCTATGTAATTTATTGTGTCGTTTAAATAGTTTTGCACGACCAATACCGGGCGCATGCCATAGAATAATATTGTTCTCTTCGTAAAACCTTGAAAATTTTATATTTTAAATTACAGCAAGCAGCAAACGAATAATATGAAGTGAATAATCTTATAGGATTATTCAATCGATTAAGTGGAGGGCGCCACAGTCCTAGTGTCAACATCAGCTCCGTATATTTTATTGTTTTCAAAATACAAAAAGCTATCAAAACTGCATTTAAAAGTGATAGTCAAGTGAATTTCAAACGCAAAATCAAGAATTATATAAAGTTCAAAGTGCACGAAACTGTTAAAGATCAAATTCAAGCGAAATTGCATAGCGGTTCCGGACAAGTACCTAACTGCAAAATTGTGTTGAAAAAACGAAACAGAAGCACAAAACATTATAATGAATGGATTGAATAACATATTTGGAAGGACAGCAACCTAAAAAATGTAACTGTAAGTCATTATTTGGGAATTTCTCACAACAAAATTTAAATACCAATGTATAAAAACCGTTAAAGAAAAAAGATATTGCAAATTGTAAACATAGCAGAAGAATTGATTTGACACATTCATTGATTGATTGATTTGACATATTATGCAAAACAACAGCTGACTATCAAATTAAGACAAGTGACTACTGACATACAGGAATACCAACCTTCAACATCCTACTTTGACATCTATCGACAAGGACCTGACGAGTCTGATTTTTTAATAACTGGCTTTACGGCTCTGGGTTCCAGCCCTTCTGAGCCTTGACGAGTCTGAGTAACGAGTCAACGACAAAGACAGACACAATATTATATTCATCGAAAAACACCTAACGCCATCTATGGCACTGAGTTGACAGTTTTCAACGCCATCCATGAAAGGTTGAATTTGATCTATCAACGGTTTACTTTAGCGTTCAGTAGAGGGCAGCTATAGTGAAAAATAAACAAAACTAATAATTTACTATGGATGAACTAAAAGAAATGTTCAAACAAATTCAAAAGGATATGGCTGCACAAAGACAGGATATGGATAAAATGAAGGATAATATTATACAGGAAATTCAACAAATCAGCAATAACATCAATGAAAAATTCAATTGCTTGGAAAAAAAAACATTAGAAATGGAAAATAGACTGGAAGAACAGCAGAATTTGATAGAAAAATTAGACCAACAATTTAGACGCAAAAACGTAGTCTTTTTTGGAGTACCAGAGACAGAGAGAAATTATAGGGAGTTGGAAAAAATAATTTTGAGCATAATAAACGAAAATATGAATCTTTCTTATGGCGATATTCAGATAGAGTCAGTACGAAGAATGGGGAAAAAGGGAACTACAGTTAGGCCTGTATCTGTGACCATGTCCACGCAGGGTCATAAAATAGAGCTCCTCAAAAATAAACATAAACTGTCAAAAACCACGGTTTATGTTAAAGAAGAATTTTCACAAAAAATACTACAGAAAAGAAAAGCACTGCAAGAAGAAATTAGGATTAGAAAAGATCAAGGCGAAAAAGTTGTACTAAGATACGACAAAATAATAACGTTGAATTCAAATAATAATAATAAAAACATAATTTCCCCAAGGAAAAGACATGAAGATGGCGACCGCGAAAACGAGTGTACAAAGGATTCTTATATCCGCGGAAGCAAGAGAAAACCAGAGTCACCTCCAATGACTCTACAATCGCCGCAAGCTAGACAAACAGTTGGTACTTCCCAACTTGCAAAGAAAAATAAAACTACATATCTAGATTCATATTATAGTAAGAAGCAGACGGATCACACCCGCAATTCAGAAGACTCAGTAGAAAATAAATAGGAAATGCCGCCTTCTCTATCTGTCCCACCACGGCTGGTCCCCGCGGGACATAATATTGACTGCTACCCTCTAGCTAAAACCAATTTAGACGATTTAGACGATTCAGAATGTAAATTAAAAAATAAATTTGACAATAAATGCAAAAAAATTTATATAGCTACTCTAAACACACGAACTCTACGTACGGAAGAGAGCCTGACTGAATTAGAACTAGCTTTACAAACACTCAAGTGGGATATACTAGGCATTAGTGAGATGCGCCGGTTGGGAGAAGCAATAGAAGATCGCCACGACTACATTTTATACTACAAAGGGGAAATTTCTGGGCATAGAGGAGTGGGATTCTTGGTAAAAGCGTACTTAAAGAGATACATCCTGGAATTTATAGGTATATCAGATAGAATCGCGGTACTAAATATCAAATTGCCTGAATGTAAAAGGGATTGGACCATAATTCAAGTTTATGCACCAACTGAGCAAGCGGCACTAGAAGATGTAGAGTCCTTTTATTGCTATTTGTCGGAGACCATAGAAATGTATGCATCTAAAAACATCATAGTTATGGGAGATTTTAAAATGTATTAAAACCTCATTAAAACCTTAGTTATTTAGGAGAAATTGTGATATTTTGAAATTATGACATTGACCGATTGACAATAGTTTTAACGTCAGGTTGAATTAACAAGAAGGTTGCAGTTTATCCATAATAATCTTGTTGACAAGATAAATAGTCAAACTACCTTGATCTGAACAATTTTGAACTTTACTAACGAACAGTTAAGCTTTATTTTCTCTAACTCGCGTCTATTCTGTAACATAGTTTCAAAACGTAATATGTGCTCGTGATACGTTAAACGAATCAATTTGAAAATCGACGAACCTTTTCGTTCCGCGACTGTACATGTATAATATGTATTACGTATTCTCAAATTGCCTTACCCACAAGTTTTCTGTAACGACATGGTCTGCCCATTCGCAAAGTGACAGCTGCATAAGCACCTTTCATGGCATAATCAGAGTGTTCCTTCACCGGCACGACTAGTGGGTGAATATCGAGCTCATCAAAGAAGTTTAGAGGTGTTACATCTCGCGCATCACCAGCTCTGAACTCACTGAGGCGCTTTAACACCGTTTCTTCGTCTAAACGAGAATCATCCTCGGGTTGACGCATGGCTTTCTCACAAACAAAATCATCCGTAGCTTCCAACGATACAACAATATCTAAAAATAAGGATGTAAATCTTGTTTAAAATCTTTTAGTATGTGTATGGTCTACATACGTTATTTACTGAAGTAAAAATAGAAAGCAACCTGGCAATATTTTCTTTAACACAGTGCTGTAAAGATCGGCATCTTCGTCGAATTCTTCTTCATCCTTTTCATCTTCCGCATCTGGATCCTGTTCTTCTCCTTTGTCGAATACTAGTGAAATAAAGTAACTTAATTAGTTTAAGTTTATTTGTAAATAAAAGACTGCACTCATAACAACAACAGACATTCAAGAGAGTAAAAAATCTTACATAGAGAACATTGTGTCAGATTCGTAGGAAACCCGTCAAGCACCCACCCCTTGTTTAAAGCTTCTCGACATAAAAGCCTTTGACGTAGATATCTGTAATAAATAATGATTTATTTTTAGAACGAATTTAGACTTTTACCCAGCAAGTAGACTTTTACCCCAAAATCTCATCATCTCCAAGCGGCCGTCCAGATTGTAACAAAGCGAGGGTTTGTTTAGCAGCTTCCTGGACACCTTCATCTTCAGCGGCATCATCATCAACATCGGCCCCAGGGTCTTCTTCCTCGCCAGTCGGCGCGGGCAAGTCAGCAGCTTCACCTTTCTCCCAGTGTTGTACACGCCAAGTCTGTTAATATAACGTCGTCTTATAAGATAACTGAGACTTTGAACTCGAAACCAAAACAACTCATCGCATATACCAAGTCTTCCATAATGTCATTCGCGACGGTTTCCGGGGAAACGTAAAGAAGACCGTAAGCCTCGCAAATAAGCTTGGACAATGTAGTTTTGCCTACTAGTGGAGGACCATAGACAACCACCTGCAAAACATAATTGACGGAAATAAAAACTTCAATAAATAATTTCGCAAAATCGAGTAAGTACCTACTTAATAAGTTCTCGTACGACTCATGGTATAGGTAATAGGTATATAGGCACCTTAAAAGATTTTAATCCTCTCTCTTTTTTAAACTGCTTTATAAGAGCAGGGACATTTTCAGCAAACGTCAATTCGGAAACCCATTGTAGCGCCATCGTTTCAACGATAAATGTCGGTTCCATATTCAGGTGCAAGGTCATCAAATCAAAAATCCTTTGCTGCAAAAATGGTTGCATTATACTTGGCCATCTGTAGGCAATGCATGAACTGTTTACGTCATCTAAGCACTAAATAACTTACATCAATTTCTGGAATAAGGAAAGCATCTTCCGGAGGAATACATTTAAACATTCCAGAACCACAAAGCCGACCTAAAGGTTTTATAATCTGCAAAAGAGAAATTCAAAGTAGGTAACAGGCGTTGGAAAATATTAACTAAGTAGGTTATTACTTATCCAAATTGGTACAACATTAGATGAATATGATCAAATTGATAAACCTCTCTTTGCTTAGTAACATTTTGCTCCACTGCAAGTATGTAGAGTTTCCTTGGAAAGTCAACCACCAAGTTGTACACTATTCTGAAAATATCGACAACTATCTTCATACAAAAAGGATCTTCTTACTTTTATTTTTACAACAATTATTTTGAATGAATTTCCTAATTTCAATTATTGCTTTGTATAATTATTTTGGTAGAAACATACTGCGCAAGATCCCGAACATTGATGAGCGGGACAGCGTTTATTCCGCGACCAAGAATTGGCAGAAGTTTTTCGCATTCCCATGCCTTTTGGAACCAGTAGAACAACACGTCTTCCCGTCCGCCGTAGGTAACTCCCGGTGCGATAACCGTAGCTCTGTCATGACAGTCACAATTCCATTAAGGATATACGACACTTAGAAAGGTAGGCTATAAAAAAAACACCTTTCGTGATTCCACTAACCCGATTTGTGCTCTATACTTCCTAGCAATAGCGATAACCTCGTTTTCGACGTCATAATGCATTTTGTAGTTTGGGTGTGGCTTTCTTTTACGAAAATCCGTCTCGATAACAGGCATATCTGGCGTATCCTTGATAAAAGCAGATAACATTACAATACAAGTTACAACTATCACAAAGCTTAAATACATCTCACTGCACATTCTATGTACCTACTTGTTTTCATATAAGTATTCAACATAAAACGTCAATCTTAATGGCACAGGGGAAGAGCTCTTGTGCTTCAAAAAAATGAATATCCTGAACCCGTTTTAGTTACTACTAATCACATACAAACCTAGACCTATTGAAATATATTTGTTAGTAGACTAAACTAGATTAGATAAGAACTGAAAAATTCGTTCAAACACGTTTAAAGCCTAGAGCATCCTGCATGAGAGTGATTGATGCATCCGGCTTTACCAAAGTTACAAAAAGTCTTTGATCTCTAGAATTTGCAGACTATGAAAGTAGAAAGACATTTACACAACTCGTGTTCAGTTGCTTTTTTAAGAGTTACAAGGCAAAAATATGAATAGAACAAATCTTTGAAGTATCCAAACAAGCATTTGTCACCAACTATAGAGCTAGTCATAGTGATGATGTGCAAACAAAACGTAATCGCCTGTAAAAAGTTTTACCGGGTCTAATGGTTTAGTAACGGCCCAAGTCATTACGGTCGATATCAGAATCAAGTAACGCTTTTTAGCGTCGCCCGAGGCTCCATCGTCTGGAAGGTCTGGTGCCTGCTTTTGTAACAGCTCTTTTAGTACTGTAAACAGGATTTTTAAAAATTAATTTATCTTAAAACTAGCCAGCTAATTCGCCCGCATGAATTTCGATTTTTTTCATATCCCGTTATAATGAGTCAACCTTAAAAGATAGATATGTATAGACATAGAGATTGTTTTTAGAACTCTTCAAGGAGAGCAATTCCTTCATGCATTTTTTATATAATTTTTGCGTAACTTTAATCTTACGCAGCGCACGCAACGCAAGCTCTCCAATAGGAATAATTTCTCCCACTTTTGCAACATTGCAAGGACAAATTCTATGGAGAAAGATCGTCATTGTGATGATTAAAGTTTTGCACTCTTAACAAGCACTCACAAGCAGGTATATCTACCCACATTTTATGCTGCCTTGCCGATGCCTAGAACCTAGAGGTCTTCGTTAAAACGACTGACTAACGGATAAATAATAACTAATAATAATAATTCACAACTGAATGTGACTGAAGTCTAAAACTGCAAACTTTTGAAGTCATGTGTTTTTTCGTTCATTTACTTTTTGGTAAATCTGCCGATATTGTACCCTTATAAACAAAATTCATGCTTGTACCTACATAATTGTAATCAATCAATAAGTTTGAAATGAAATGTCGATATAAAATTATAATTTGAAATGAATTTTGAAATAAATTATCATAACTAATAGGTATTATAAATGCGCGTGTGCGCCGCAGTACTGAACCGGATCGGCTGAAATACTTAAATGGAGATAGACCTGGTTACCTGAATATCGTCGAACAAGGAGCAAATAGGCACCTAACTTGAAATTAGCAGCCTCATAGAAAATTCTTAAAATTTAACTAACACTTCAAGTAATCCATAGCTAGTTGTAGTTCTCCTCTATCGCAGCCGATATCAAAGATGACAGTCCCGCACGTTAACATCTGAGGCAAGCAGTCGACGGCTTTTACAATCCGAGCGACGTTATCCAAAGATTTAACCTTGGGGTCCACAACGGTACCTAATCGGAACAGGTTTATGCAACATTAACATAAAACGAATTGATTTGCTATCTTTCGAGAGAGTCTAGAGACCAAATGGTTACTCTAACAATAATAATAACAGTAGAAAATTCAATCTTTAACCTTTTGTTTAGCCCACATTCCTCGCTCCAAGTGGACAGTCAGGTTACTTATACGTTTCGGTACATTTTAAATTAGCTGGATTAGGCCATAGCTTTATACCACCCTACAGTTAAATCGGTGCCCTATTACAAGACTTATCATGATGCTTGTTAGATTTAGTTTAGCTCACAAATACACCAGCATCGTTTAACATACCAATGATTTCATACGGCTGTTCTGGCGGCGGCGGAGTCGCTGGCTCCATGTCTTCCCCCATAACGGTCTGCGAAGCCTGTTTCATGGATTCCAGTGCATTTCGTAACAGCACTTTGGATACCTCTCTTAAATAATACTCTCCATGGTACGAGTCCAAATTGTTAATAAAATACCGCTTATGTGAGTACAGGAGGTCACATTTGGATGAAGATTTATCTGATGATACTTTATCCATTGATTTTTTCATTATTGGAGCTTTATAAATTATAATTCAGTAACAAAAATTCAGCGCAATTACTTTATATTCCTTAATCTTATCTTATTATTGGAATTGACAGAATTGTTGTTTTAAATATTATGACAAGTTAATGACAAGTAATTAGATTTAAAAAGTAAAACGGATACAGTCGAAATTTTAGGTAGGTAGGTAAGAACGTTTTCAAAAGAAATCACGCTGAGCTATCTTACCCAGCCATCAAAAACACCCCAGGCCTCAACAAAACCAGGTTTTCAAGACCAGTTTTTGTTTGTTCTGCTATCAGTTTTTAAGCCTTACCTATATATTACTAATTATGAAAAAACAACAAATACTTTAGGAATTCTCAAAGCTAATAAAACAAAGTTATTGGAATGAGTATCAGATATACTTTATTTAGGTATATGTAAGTAATACTTAACAATAAAGCGATATAATTTTATTAACTTAATTAATAATAAAAATAATTAAGTACCACTTAAAGGTTGTTAAATATTAAAACTGAAACTAACTACCACTTCTGGCAGTCTCGGCCAAATTCGAGCTCTCGTATGCTCTTACAATGGTACTGATTTTGTTTAGAATCCCTAAATTTAGCACGTCTAAAAATCTACTATCCCTTTCACTACAGTATAACTGCAAAGGACTAGTCTTCAGTTCTATCCACTACAACCATACCATAGTGAAACACATTTAGTAGATTTTTAGACGTGGCAAATTTAGAGAATCTAAAGCAGAATAGGTAGGTTTTGTTGGTCATATAGATACCATCTTATGATAATTATGTAGCGCGACTTTTTTGGCCATGACTTCCACAAAGCTGTAGTAATAAACTCGATTTATTTATAAAGTACAGTCAAACCTGAGTAAGTGAGAACTGGGTAAGCGAGAAAACTCTATTAGTGAGAGCATTTGCCAGGTTCCGTCATTTTATCCTTCTAACTCGGTTTAATGAGAAACCTCTACTTATAAGAGAAAAAGAGATCTCGGTCCCTTGAATTCTCACTTAACCAGGTTTGACCAGCGCCATACTTTTTTAACAGGAAGTATTGGGTAAAGGATGGCTCTACTATAAGACATGTCTGCTACTATATGAATAGTACAATATCTGGGTGACCGAGCTTTGCTCGGTTGTCAATAGATGGCAGCAGGGTTCATATTTTTTTTTTGGTAAATTCGACATTTTCTAAAAGTGAATCCTAGCTAGATCGATTTATCGCCCCCAAAAACCCCTGTATACTAAATTTCATGAAAATCGTTCGAGCCGTTTCCGAGATTCAGATTATATAGAAATATATATATATACAAGAATTGCTCGTTTAAAGGTATAGGATATTGTGTATCTTCCACCCATTGACTTACAATCTAAGGACCACGGGTGTAATACAAAATTCACGAAAAAAGTGTCCCTAGAAATCCTATATATAAACGAGGGTATACGAACGGTAACGATTTTTATAAACAAACTAAAACATTGTAATTTATGTCTTGAACCATTATTATACAGCCTAATTTTACTTGCAACTAGCTATAGTGCGATTGTCTCCCTTTTCGCGTTTTATCTCTCTTTCGGTTCGGACACTTTTTAGTGCTGACCCGTCATCCTTAGCTTATATATCTATGCTTCCACCTAATAAAGGTCAGTACGTAATTAAACTAACTAACACTTGGACATAGAGTTCAGACTAAACTTTAAAATCATTATCATAATTAATAAATATTCAAGAACAATAATAACTAATAAAAAAAAATAATAACACCAAGTCAATTTCAAAGGCACAAATATTTAAGTTCTAAAAAAAACAATAGACGTATTCGGTGCCTAAAACATCTCTATATTATGTAGTATTTTATTGCATTTAGTTTATCATCAAGCATGTAATCATAAAATATAAAATTATAATTGTGTAACTTTCAGGTAAAAATTGAGCCTGACTTTGTAAAAATCCGCTTAATCATATTAATATGTTTACAAAAACTACAATTGAAACAAATTGTAATTTTTAATTTCGTATGTATATTAATCAATAAATTAATACTTTTATAACAAGATTTTACTCGATTCATTCTTTGTCTTAGGTTGTCAATGGGCAAATATATTCATTTTCGTTATAAAATATAATGATGAAATAATAGGCACCTAAAACGAATTGGGACGGACATTTTTAATTGCGAGTACACTACCGTATCATTTAATTTAAATTACAATCCTTTGAACGATCGAATTGCAATAGGTATTTAAAATACGTGCCACGTTATTCAACTTTTGGAATAGATTTATTTACTGAATATATTAATTTTATTATTGTTTAGTCAATTCAAGGGTCATTATCAGTGAAATGTATTATGTTTATTATCATAAGTATCTTCAAAAAATAGCTTTATCAATGACATTCATAAGTTACCTAATGCACATTTACATTTTCACAAAAATAATTCCAAAAGTTTGAATAAGTATAGGTATATAATTATGGCACCTGTTTAATTTGAATATTTTTAATACTGATTATAAGATTATTTTCTTGTACTGCTAACTGTTTATAATTTAATTTTATTACTTACTGTTAAAACTGTTAAAATATTCGATTAATTGATTTATGGACGGTCAATTGTTTTATTATACATAACTACGACAATACGCTACCATTAAGTACTACGGCAGCCCCCTTAGATTACTTTATTTTCATTATTTATACCTATCTCATTACAGCCTTTCAAGTTACAACAATTACTTCTTCAGCTGCATCATTTTCATCATGTCAGAGAACAAACCTCATAAGCATTATACCAGTTCTGTCGCGCTCCTTACGAAAAGATCAAGGGGGCTAAAAATACCAAAGACTCATTTACACGATAACATTTTCTTGGTCAATTATAAAAATCGCGTGTATAAAATTGACCAGATTTCTCGGAGGGAAAAATTGATCACTTACAAGAAAACGCCATCGTCTAAACGGACCTTTATTTTTTGTCATGATTGATTAACATTTACCACCACCACAGGTTTAGATTTTTAATGTTGATTAAACACATGTTTAAATTGTCATTTATTAGAAAAAATATAATTAATTAATTAATTAATTAAATATCATGTATATAATTTTTGTAGCTATTTAGAATTTGTCTTAAAATAATACTTCAGAGTTCAGAATATACTCCTAATTCTACTCCAATAAGTACTGAATAAATTCAAGTAAGTATAATACTTTATTAATACTAATAAGGAATTACAAATTTTATTAAGCTTGGAATGTTAACATAGAATGTTGTAGTTCAAGCAAGTATAATATAATATGCAAAGTGAAGCATCTCGCTTTAGGTTTCTCTCGAAACTTAAAAGTGAAATGGAAAATGAGTCTATTATAGGTAAATGTTTAAAAACATTAAAAACTGTATTTTATAAGGCACAATATCATTTCACATTTCGATCACTGACTTCTGAAATTACTTCGTAATTTCGGAGCACGTCACGCTTTACTTTTATAATGGGTTTCCAATTTCCAATAAAAAATATTCATTTTATAAAGTTCGTATTTTCTTCTTAATTAATTGGCTAAATTTCTATTGTCAGCTCGGTTTCTTCTCTTAGAATATCCATTACTTAGAGTTCCATTATCTACAGTTGAGTTGTAATAACAGATTTACGGTGGATTATCGTAATTTCCTTCTCTCCTATACCCGATGGCGAGCTCGGTTCCGAGGTGACGAGCCACGGCGAAAGAGATGAAATGGGCTGAGACTTGGGAATCAAATCCTCATTTCTTTCAACAGGTTTCGGAGACGCCAGTTTGGCTTGCGTCCGCGGCGGCTCAACGACGACTATAGAAACGTATTGCGAATTATTTGGATTCGTTTCATTTAATATCTTCGGGGAAGGTGTTGATGGGATCGATAAATTAATGTTATTTGATTCGTTGATAATTTTCACTTCATTCTCTCTAGCTTTCAGTATATTATTGCATTTGAGCTGGCCCGGCGGTAGGTTTTTAGTAGATGGCAGGTAGCATTTCGTTTGATTGTTAGGCACTTCGCTATCGGGCGAATCCAACTGATCTTTCTTGACTTCGTTTTTAGAATCGTCACTGTTAAGTTTTTCTTTCACTAAACTCATTAGGAGATCATTCAGTGGGTTGAACTCGGCAACGGGCGAACAGTTGCACGATGGCTTGTTAATCACTAACTGAGTCAAATTACTCTTCTTTTCTTCCATATTGGTTTTATCCATCTTGAACAGAATCTTGTTACTGATGGCATCATCTTTTGAAATTAGTATCTCTTCTGGAACTTCATCGCTGACAAATTTCTTTGTAGAAGGCTCGCCTACGTCAAGAGCTCTAGTTTCAGTATCGACTAAAGTAGATTTCTGTGATTTCGCGCTACTCTTTCTCGACAAGGTATCAAGATTAGTATCAGGAACTGGGACAGTAGGTTCCGCTGATGTGCTTGGTTCCGGTTGCAAGGAAACATCAGGTTTTGTGGTCGTATTCTGTTTTTCGCGTTCGCGTAAAACATGACTCTGTCGTCTAGCGAATCGTTGACTAGGGCGTCTTTCAAATTGAACTGTGCGACGTGCACGATTTTGTATCGTAGTTTGATACTCAGTTTTACCTGAATATTGGAACCTTGATCCCATACGGAAGAAGTTTTGTCTTGCAGAAGGCCCTTTGACTGGCGCTCGTAGGCGGAAGAAAGTGTGATGTTCTACAGCACATTTCCAAAGATGTTTACAGGCTTTTTCGTTGTGAAGCCTAAAGACGAACGTATGCTCTTGCTCCCGACCTTGATCATCGTCTTCAACAACGACTAAAGTTAACTTTTTCTTTTTAAAATCTAGCTTACTGATTTTAGGCCAGAAAAATAAGCCTATTTTCTGAGGTCCTTCGAACACAAGAATGCCTGTAGGTGTCAATCCCAAGTGATACTCACACCCATCTTTGCCGAGAACAATGTGCATATCAACACCATACATTTCAAGCCACTTTGCCTTATTGAGATAGTTCACTTCAGCTTGAGCGGGAGAGAGGCCCTTACATTTCTTATATTCTTCCAATATTTCAATCTCCATTTCTTCACTTTGATTAGGGACAAATCGGAATTCAGACACAGTGGCCGGTGTGTGTACCGACTCGTCAAAGTCACCAAGTTCCGATTGCAAGGCCAAAGCTGCTAATTCTACTGCTGTAGAGTGCGGGCATTCTAATTTGCTCTCCAAAATGTCTTTTTTTAATTGTAAAAAGAATTGATATCTAGTCAGTTCCTCTCGCAAGTTGTTAGGTTCTGATGAATAAAACTTCACCTTCAATCTTAAAGTGTAAGGTGGTCCAATCTTTACTTGTTTTTTGATTGTTTTTGTTGGGTCAAGCCAATGTTTAACATTGTTAGTATCCGTAAATTGTAATCCAAAATAATCTTTCTCAATCAAATCTAAAGAATAAAATACTTGTTCATAGAGATCGCCAGCGCTAGCTTTTTTAGAGAGATTGATGGACAAATCAGTATCATCAAGAAGCATTACCTTGCATTGTATCAGGTTCTTGTTGTTTGAGGCTTTTTGGTTTTGTTTGTTGCGAGTCTGGCTCGAAGAACGACCCCTTCGACTGAGGAACCGTAGCATGGTTGTGGATGCTCAGATCTACCAACAAACAAAAAAACATTTGTTATTTACTGTGCAGCTTAAATCACATTGTCGGCGGGTTAGGTTAGATCTCATTTCTGTGGGAATGAGTCTGAGGAAGAGAAGATGAACCAAAATAAAGACACTTTTATGACAGAGGATGGGTCCACTTTTTCTGAGTGATTAAAAAAGAAATTACAACAATAATGATGGTCATATACATATCCACTGCTTTGTTTCTAAACCAAAGTTTTAGTTAGAAACTTCATCAAAAATAAATTTACAATTTTTTTTTTTGTCAATTAACAAGTTAATGAAACAAATTGTTTGTGAAATGAAATTTATCCATTGTTCCTTTTGATAAGGTTTTCAAATGAATGGTTTCTAAACATTTGTTTCAAAAGCTTGTTAGGGTTTTATCTGTATATTTTGCTGAAAAAGAAACAAACACACAACACAAATAACATGTCATAAAGGCAAATTTAATAACTATTGAGAAAGGTCTGTGAGTCATTGTGAATTTAATTACCTGTTCTATAATGACCTGCCTTATCTTTACAAACAAAACAAACTTATGTGTGAGCTTTTAAAATATCTGAATAGATTGAGCTTATATGATTATTTGAGCAACAATACTCATGTGTTTAACTATAGGTTTAAATAAACTGCTAGGCAAATAATTGTGTAAGAAAATCATAATCAGCAACAAACCTTGATTTAATTTTCTGGTAAAAAAAGTTTTCCACCCAAGCAAAACGAATGTGTTTTTCATACACAATTGCATGGCTGAAGTTAAGCAAGACTTTCACAAGTATATTGAAGATAACACAAAGAGTAGTTTGGGTTAAGTTATCCCAAACATATGGCTTACATTATATATTTCCATAATGTAAGCCAACTTTAAGAAGCTAAGCCGCTTAACCATGGGAAAACCCAAGCACTATACACCTTCACCATGTCTTAGGGGCGCTCCTGCTAGTTATAGATATTATATATTATTTCTCAATTTGAGGTTTAGAATATATTGTTTGGGTCCCAATCTCAGACCACACAGGAATATTAGACACATATATATAAAAAAACGGTCAAGCCATTTTGGAGGATTTTTTTGTAATAAACACTATGATAATAAAACTTAACAAAATATACTCGTATAATGCTTTTGCCCTGACAGGTCTTATCACATTCTTATTTAATTTACATTGCAATGTTCATATGTGATTCAATTGTGTTATTTTTTATCTAGTAACACATGCCTGTAATTTAATATTAAGGGTCTTCATTTATCTACAGAGGGTGTTTGATAACACTGTTTTGAACATGATAAATTACAACACAGTGGAATAATTTCCTCATAGAAAACTGAATTTCTAACTCATTAATTTAAATTATTTGGTTTAAGAGTAAGTCATGGGTTTTTACATTAGATCATTTATATTCAAGCAGTGTCCGGAAGACACGAGATAAATACAAAAATTACTGTAACTATTTATAAGTATTAACCTTATTAAATCATGCCCAAATTCGTAGTTAATATGTTAAATCTAATTTCTAACAAACAGATGTAAAATCTATGAGCAAATACAGTTATTAATAATACATACCAACGTAAGCGACCCTGGTATTTGCAACTTTAATCCACAATCGATCACAGGCTAATCATGAATTCATGTAGCTAGCTTTCGAAGATTTAATATTCACAAGCACATTTTCAGTCACAATAATTCTACACAACACGATATATTTGTAGAGTTTTATTTATCCTCAAAAAAAGATTTCATTTCAAATTGAATTAAATTGATCGTGGGCCATTCACTTTTCGACACAGCCATAGACAGTGTGACCGTTACGAAATTGGCGAACCTGCCAAACACTGGCCAAAAAAATATGCCAACTCGATTCGTGAACAGTTTAAGAAAGAACTATACAAGGACAATTATTGTACAAGTAATGATAGCCTAGTGGTTTTGATATCGAAATTTTTCCGTTTTCGACTATTTAAGTCATACAAGAGTAAGTAAATAGACATAAAATCATGAATATTTCCATTTTATTTCAGAGATTTTATGGATTTCCTTGAAATCTGCCACAACCTGCCCGTTTCTTAAATCGTCAGCTTATTCTACCAGAGTTAAAATTTATGATCCAAATCTGCCTAAATGGCAGAAATCTGCCACAAACTGTCACACTAGGCCCATAAATTAAGTCTAATAAGTTATAGCCAAACCCACAGACCATAAAACTAGGCCAAGCCACAGAATGAAGTAAATCATGAGTAAATCTGACATGAATCTGACATCTTTGTCAACTGATAAATACATTGCTCTTTTTAGTCCTTGCCTTGGTTTCCCAAGACGTATTTAGGTATTATCTATGCCTTGGTCTCGTTAGAGAGTATATGTGTTCTGTGGTGATGAGTCGGGTTTCGTATTTTGGTATTTTGTAGAATAAATTTTGTAGATTTGTGGTAATTTTCCATAAATTGTTTCTCATACGTTACGATAACTGTAAGTTTTGGAAACTCATTATTTGTAACTCAAAAGTATTTGTCATATTTTAAGTGAAACAATAGTTTTCACGAAAGTGTGGTTTAGGGTTATTTGTAATTTCTGTCATGTCGACACCTTTTTGAATAATGTATATTGTTAGGCTCTAGAGCATGCCCTTTAAATACGGTTGTTTGTAGATGCCTGTTGCTGATGAAATCCAGTCCTCATGGGCTGATGAAGTAGAAATAGATCAGGGAGCACTGCCACCACCGTCAGAAGTTGTCGAAAATGGACTCAAGATTGTAACGGAATACAAATATGACAATGATAATAAAAAAGTGAAAATTGTCCGTACATACAAGATTGAAAAGCGTGTTGTTTCAAAGGTAACTACTTTTATTTAGTGTTGTGAAAATTATGTTCACATCTTTGTGGTTAGCACTTACTTCCTTGTGATGCCAAAAAATTGAGTAACCTGACAGACAGTTTAGTCAGATAGGGATTAGGTGTGTGGGTCAATGACCACATAGAAGCCCATACACTACTGAGTAACAAACTCAGTTTGGATTTGAAGCACCCTGGTCTATAGGATTCTGTTGGAATGTACTTTCCAATTAACTCTTAAAATTGTTGCTTTTCCAACAAAATTTGGCTATCTGAAGTATTCTGCAACAAGCAGAACTTTGCTACATAAAATTTAATTCCAGCTTCAAAATAATACTAGGTACTATTTCCAAGTAAAGAAAGTATACATATAATTTTTTTATAGTATTTGGATAAGTTTGAGACTAGGCCTTTCTTCTTTTAGAGCATTGCAAAACGCAAGACGTGGGATAAATTTGGAGATTCAGCCAACGACAAGCCTGGTCCAAATCCAGCCACCACCAATGTATCTGAAGATGTGTTTATGCAGTTTATTACTAGTAAAGAAGAGGCGCAGCGTCCTGATGAAGGCGATTTAGAGGCTTTGAAGGTGAACCAACTTTTCAGTAACCAATTACACAAGAAAGTATCTTAATAATTATGGATAACATTAGTCATAGATTTAACATTGGCCATTCAGCCAGTTCAAGGTTTGAACCTAAGGATGGCTCCTATCGCTTATTGAGTTGGAATTATGAAACAAGATACATCTCTGTTTTTAACAGTAATCATGTTAAGGCAATATTTCACTTGCTATAATTGTGAAGGAAAACATTTAGTTAGCCTGCATGCCTGAGAGAATTTCATATATTTCATATGACATAGTGATGCAAGTTCCTGGGATGAATTCTTTCTGCCATAGGTAGGAATCACTTAAGATCAGGTAATGTCTTGCTTATCTCATCATTATTTACTACATAAAATAACTTTTTAAGAAGAAATGCATTTTTTTTCTTCTATATTTTAGGCAAGACCAACTAAAGTGCTCTTCAAATGTCGTACCTGTCAAGGTGAACATTGGACCTCAAGCTGTCCATTCCAGCACACACAGGTGGCTCAGGCTAAAGCGAGTGAAGCAGCTAAAGCAGCTGGTAAGTTTATGAATTAATTTGTTTTTTTTTTTGTAATTTTTTTTTCTCCTGATCATAGAATCAAAGACAGTAAATGTTTCTTACTGTTGGAATGATATTATGGCAATATGCAAAATAAATGAATATTAGTCCAGAGTTTCTTGCCAGTTCTTCTCGGTGCAAACCTGCTCTTTGAACCTGGCAGTAGTTTTGACTTTTCATAAATCATAAGAGCCTTTTATTTAGGCCTATGTGAAAATAAATATTTTCATTTTCATTTTCATTACAAATATGTCTTGCCAATTTCCATGTGTGATGAGCTTCAATCTTAAAAATAACAAACCATAGCCATAGGTTTTTACTGTAAGGCCATCACAGATGACTTTTATTTAAATTCCAATTAGATTAATATATCAATGTTTTTTGCTTAAACAGAAGCTAAAGCCTCCTCTACTAACAAGTATGTTGCACCAAACATGCGTGAGGGCGCAGTTCGAGGCACTGGACGCGAGATGCCCGGAGCACGGCGAGATGACCTGGCCGCTATCCGTATCTCTAACCTGAGCAACTTCGCTGTGGAAGCTGATTTGGATGACCTGGTCAAAGGCTTTGGACCAGTGCAGAAGTTGTACCTTGCCAAGGAAAAGGTATAGAAATAGTACATTTCAATATAAGTGCGGAAAGTTTGCCATTTCTTTACGAGTCCTGGTTTGTTGACCCGAGCCGAAGGCGCGAGTCAACTATAGGGACGATTAGAAATGACAATTCCGCACGTGCATTGAACGTTTTTAATACATTTGCGAAACAAAAATATTGGTTTTACGTGTTTGCCTGCTCCGTGTTTGCGTGCCGTGCTCGTATTTGTGCGCGTCTTGGTGCGCCCGCTCTGAAGAAGGAAAACAAAAAAGCACTAGTGTGGAAAAGAATTACTTTCCGCACGCAAAACACACATAGAAATGTCTACTTTTTGAGCAAATGTATTAATAAAAATACTTTGCATTATAATAGTAGATCTTTGACACATTAGAATTATGTACTGCTTTTTATTAATTATAAATAAGATCTATTTACAATCTATAGGTAGATAATATTCACAAGAAAGATTAAGAAAACATTTCAGTGGGATACAATATTTTTAAGCTTAAAACACTTCTAACAAAAAAATTTGGTTTCACTATAAAATTAAAAAATGCCAATATTTTCTGTTACAGAGTACCGGCCAATGCAAAGGGTTTGCATACGTGCATTTCAAGTTCAGAGCTGATGCCGCTAAAGCGATTCAAACTTTGAATGGTTATGGTTATGACCATCTTATATTAAACGTTGAATGGTCCAAACCCCCTCAGAACAACTAAAATAATTTTGTCATTTATTGTTTCAAATTTACAAATAAATCTGAGCACATAAACCAGCTGTTTTCTTTAAATTTTAGTGCACGAAAAATAAAAATAATTTGGTTTAACTTATTATAATGTCCGTTTAAAAGTGGTACTTAAACTAATTTAATGGCAATCAATGTCAAAAAATGTATGAAATTTTGGAATTTCTCGTGATTAAATTAGTTAAAGTAGCACTTAAATTTTTGAATTTGTTTCGTGCAACTCACCCAGAGTTACCCCGCTTATAGTTATAAGAGTTACCCCGAGTTAAAGTCTTCTTTAGATAGCAAAATTTTTATTTTTATTTTATTTATTTTATATACAGCAATTCAACCATAGGTGTAAAGTGCTAAAACAAAGATTCACCAAGGTTTCATCAGAAAGGATGAAACCTTGGTGAATAAATGGTAAAGGTTTATATTTGATGTAAATTTTAAAAGACAAAAGGCAATATATAGAGTATTAATTTAATTTGCACAAATAAATAATCACAATATCAATACAAATCCAATCACAATCACACTGGTTGATACAACAATAATAAAATTATTATCATTATCTAAATGCTAGAAATAATTATGTACACCATAAATACACTACACTCCTAATGTCACTTGATATAATAGAACAATAATTGTGGGTGTAAATATATTTTTATGCAAAAAGGTGATAAAAATAAACAGCTCATATTTGTGTTTAGAGGTCAATATCGTACTTTTCATCATCACTGTTTGGGCTATACGTATCATCTGGTAAGCGGACTTCACCACAGAACATCAGTTCAACATAGTTGAAGTAATCTAGAGCAATATTCGTAAGCATTGCACCGGTGGTAACACCAAGTATTGTACCGAGGACAGGCCTTTGGCCAATCGAACTTCTTAATATTGCCCATAGGAATATCGAACCTAGGGGCCAAAGGCAGCCTCCTAGGAATGCCCATGAGAATCTTCTAGCAGGTGCTGCTGCGGCTAGGTGTGGACGTGCCCACAGCCACAAGCCAGCGCCACCTCCAGCAGACAGGAATAACACATCCGTTATATCTCTACGTGGAAACAACCTGAAAATAAAACTTCTATGAGAAAAGAGCAGTTGAGTATTGTAATACTGATTACAGTAGAACAATCACAACATAATTTGGTATAGGCAATTGGGAATAAATAGTTTGCCTTGGCAGACATAGGTACTTTTTGTATTAGAGAAATAAACATAATTAAAACGAACTCAATAGGTGTAACCAAATATTTGGATTTCACAGGCAAGATCCCTGTGTAGAGCCTCAAAGTACAAATTATAAATTTATAGCCAAAGCTGCTGACATTAACACTTAATACCTTTTACTAAGGTAAAGTTACAAAGTTTACTCATTAGTAATTAAGATTTGATTGTCTGATTTCACATACCTCACCATGAGATGGGGGTTCATAACACCTACTGACAAAGTTGTGTAACTCACAAGTCCTTGTATTGGCAAATAATAATACAGCACATTTTCTTTCGTCAACGGTGGTACTCTCACTTGATTAAACGATTTATTTACAGTGTCCATCGTTCTATTGACGGTCGCCGGCAAAGTGTTAAACTGCCTTCTCACAATATCATAAATTCTTTCTAAAATTTCCATTTTGTGGGAGCGTTTGCAGTGTCTAAAGTTTATTGTAGACTAGACCTGAGCTGGTATTTGCACGTAGGTACTACGTAGCTACACATACAACATTATTTGGCAATGGTTGGATATGTGACGCTCTAATTTATAATTTGCATTTTGCATCAATACAATTATAAAATTTCTACCCAAATGTGAAATTAGGACGCTGTGGGTTGTCTATGATTAGGAGTTGACCAAGGAATATACTACTCTTGACATAGCCAGTTCTGTTCTGTTAATCCATTCGTCCCTTTTAGGACAGGCAAAGGTCGGAGACCATACAGCCTATTCATTCGTGTGTATTTGTTGACATAGCCAATTTAAAGTCATTCCTTGCTCTGTGAGTTGACAAATCAGAATCATCACAGATTACTTATTTTAATCCATAGACCAACACAGCAGAGATTTAATCATATAACCACAGATCAAAAATACTGTATCTTTTAAACACAGAACACTAGTCACAGATTACGTATTTTAAACACAGACAGAATACTACCTATACTCTGATTGGACGAATAATTAATAATCACACATACCAGTATATTCAATGTACCTACTGTAAGATGACACATTTCATCCAAGATACTCTGGACTCCCCGACTAATATAATAGTGATCTGTGCTCTGGACCACCGTTGCCTGAGTACTCTGTAAATAATTGTACTCAGTAAATAATGTTTGTGACCAGTGTAATCAAAACGTGGAATTTATATTAGGAATGTCACAAATACTTGGAGAACAGGTACCTATATTATAATATCCAAATCGCTTCAAGTGTGCGTATAACTATAAAATTTGAAGAGTTCCCTCGATTTCTCCAGGATCCCATCATCAGAACCTGACTTGATGACTATTGAACCATCTGGGAAATATACCCTTTCAAACAAAAAAAGAATTTTTCCGAATCGGTTCAAGCGTCTTCGAGAAATCGGAGAACACACATAAAAAAAAAATCTGACAAATTGAGAACCTCCTCCTTTTTTTGAAGTCTGTTAAAAAGGAATTTGATTTACCGGACCGCTGTGGCCCGTCCTGTCATTCAAAGCTGGCTACGAGGCTATTACATTATTCTGATTCGCTTTCTCTTTCTATTTTACCGTACTGCCGTAAGAGGTGTTCTCAAGGTTCATCTACTCATAGATCGTAATAGATAGTAGCATCTACTTCATCGCACTCTATGTGAGTCTGCATTATCCTTGGTCTGCGGTTTGTGGGTTTGACCCAAAGACGTTGTACTTTAACAAGACTGAGCACTATGATGAAAAAAACGGTCCGCGTGAGAGGGCACCTCAGGTAGGGCGTCCCTTTCTAATTTAAGGTGACCATGATGAAAAAAAAATTCACAGGACAAATTATTTTTAAAAACGATTGTGTATATATTAATATAACATGTATCTAGATGCTTGTGCTGATTTACCCACTGATTGACTGCTGACTCATTTATCACTTCGCCCGGGAATTTCGAATAATATTTTTTACACAATATCACCTGACAATATCATACACAATAAAAAAATGAAATATCTAATTTGGTGCAGTCGATCGGAAGATAAACATGGGAGATTTATTTTTATTATATTAGTAGACTATTATTATACATCTGCAATTAAAGTCCTACTACAAGAAAAATCTTTGATCTACGTGATTCATGGTTACCCTACAGAATAGCAGTAACAAACCGCCATCTTACTTTTAGTAATACCAGTCCCAAGGGCATAAATACTACTTTAACTCAATAATAAAATTTTTTTAATACAACGAAATAATTATCATTTAAAATAATTATAATAACTGTACAAACTTATTAAAATAAGTTTCAGAGTTTATAGATGTTTCGTTTTGGTATATTATAAAAAAAAAAAAAAAACTAAAAAAAAAATCTACCGTTTCTACCAAACCTAATATTTAGTTGAGATGGCAAGATGTCAGACAAGGACACGACGACCAAACCTATCCGTCTCGCTCAGGACCGCTTTTAGCTAGCTACTGCTTGTAAGATAATAGCTCCTCTAACTTGGTAGCAATAAGTGTCAATTTAGCGTAGCAAGAATGGTTAGTACTCAATCTTGTTATTGTGTAATATCTTTGGTTTGACCTGAGGGTTTGACACTACTCTTCTCATGTTATCTGTGACTTGTCGAACATGCATGCATGTCAAATGTCAATGTCAAAACATCCCACAGGCCACAACTGCAAACAACAAAACAAGTTGTTATTACTTAACATTAAACAAACAATAAAAAGTACATTTAATGGGCACAAAATTAAAAGGAAAAATAATTAATGATTTACAATTTTGTAAGATTTAAAAATGTCTTGGTTAAAACATGGTGTGCTAAGGAATTTTTCAAGTTTCAAACTAACCTCTAAGTCTAGAAATTATGCTAATATCCTTGGGATTGAAACGTCCTGTGATGATACAGGATGTGCCGTCATCAACGAACACGGAGAATTACTGGGAGAAACTTTACATTCACAGAATTTGACGCACTTACGTAATGGAGGCATTATTCCAGACGTCGCACAAGACTTGCATAGGAAGTATATTGAACCGACTGTACATAAGACCTTAGAGGCGGCAGAATCACGATTTGCTGATATTTCAGCTATAGCTGTGACTTTAGAGCCGGGTCTTCCACTCAGTCTCGCTATAGGTATGAAATATGCTAAGCATCTGTCAAGGCAGCATAACAAACCCATTATACCCATTCACCACATGGAGGCACATGCACTAGTAGGAAGAATGCAACATAATATATCATTCCCATTTCTGACTCTCCTCATATCAGGGGGCCATTGTTTGCTAGCTGTAGTACAAGATGTAGATAAATTTCAGCTTCTTGGCGAAAGCATGGACTGTGCTCCGGGAGAAGTCTTCGACAAAGTAGCAAGGAGAATGAAGCTGCGCAATATAGCTGAGTATTCGCAGATGTGTGGCGGCCGAGCTGTGGAAATGGCTGCATCAAAAGCAACTAATTCACACTTATTTCAACTACCGCTTCCCTTAGCTGATTACAGGGATTGTAATTTTAGTTTCAATGGCTTAAAAACGTCTGTGATGTATCAACTTTTTCGGAAGGAAAAGGAGCATGCAATAGAAGCTGATGAGCTAATACCAGAAGTGAATGACTTGTGCGCTGCTTTACTGATGACCACATCTAGACATTTACTGCATCGGACACAAAGGGCTATGGAGTTTTGCCATAGATATCAATTAATACCAGATGATAAAAAACAATTGGTTGTGTCTGGTGGTGTTGCATGTAATAATTATATTTTCAAAACTCTGTCAGAGCTGTGTTATGAGTTTGATTATCAAATATATAGACCAGAACCAAGATTATGTACAGACAATGGTGTGATGATTGCATGGAATGGTTTAGAGAAATGGCAAAGAAAAATTGACATAGTCACAAATATAAATAGCTTAGATATTAAAGCTGTTAGTCCTTTAGGTGAAAGTCTAGTTTCCAGGGTTATTGAAGCAAAAATACCTACAAAATTACTAAAAATAAAGGTCAAGTTATGATAAATAATTTGTATTATTTAATCTACAAGTATTTTTTATTTATATTTTTATGCTTATTAAAAAAGTGGGATCAGGGATGATCAGTTCATTAGTGTGATCATGCCTCTATTTAAGGCTCAATGCAAGGGTTTGCCTGCCAAATTAAAAATATGATTTTTCTTATGTCCAAATACTGCCATTCCCGCAATTTTAATGTCATAGCTACAAAATTTATTCATTCTATTATGCTACAAAAATTTTGTATCATAAAATCTCCCTACACGTTTTCAAAATACTTGTTTGTAAGTTATACATTATCGAAAATAATATAAAAAAAATCAGTCTGTTTGTGAAAGCGATTAGTACCTATTAATTTTGATAGGACTTTCACTTGTATGCCGGTAAGGAGGTGCCAAAGATACCTTAAAAATCTCAGTGAGTAAGGGATTCCCGCGGAAAGAAAAACCTTAAATCTTCGAATGCCTGAATCAATTTTGATAAGACGTTCATCGACTAGATAATTACAAAATATACGAGCCTCCCGCAGGAAATGAATAATTTAAATCCATGCCACGCGACCGAAGCCGCGGGGGAAAGCGAGTTTGATAATAATATCTACTATCGTTTATTTTCCAGCCGAGGTACCAAAATAGAATATTAATATTGTGATCCTGATCAACAAATGGTCTCATATATATGCAATTTATTCCTAGATTATTCCACTGTGTCCAAGAGTTTTTCAGTCTACATTTTGCTTATAACATATTCGTATGCACATCTCATTTTACAGCGACGATATTTTGAAATACGAAGCTCAGTTCGGACTTAGAGTCAACGCGGGAACGTACCTATTTATACGCATTTTTCCAACTTATATGAAATGTTTGTAACATTGAAAAAAACTAGATGTTGCCTGTATTATTTTAAATGTAGGCTGAGCTCGACTACTAAAGATAGTAGCTTGAACGATAACGCCGTTAATCCAAGTGTTTTAAGCTTCAATGAAATTCCGGGTCCTAAAAGTTATCCAGTCATCGGAACGTTATACAAATACTGGCCTTTACTTGGTAAGTTTGAGTTATTTGTGTTTTTACTTTTTACCACTCAATTCTCCACTCTAAACCACTCAAATGAAAAACTTACCTATGACCGAAACGGCTCGACCGATTTTTATGAACTTTTGTGTGTATTTCGAAAGGTTTGAGAATAGGACGTTTCATAACCCGAAGCATTTTAATTTTGTAGTGGGAGAATCTTCTATCCCTTTCTCGCAAAACGGAAATTTGTATGAAGCCGCACCAAGCTACAATGGCAGTGGTGTGACTGCACAATACAATGTCACTATCTCTGTTTAATAATGTGAGAAATATTTAAATGCTTGTTACTTTTTTGTTATAATATGATCGATTTAATTAGTCTTTTCAACGTTCGTTGTAATTTTTATAGTTTATAACACAGTAATAAAAAAATTGGAGTCAAATACCCAAAGGCAGGCCAGGTTCACTTATTACTTGACCGAAGAAAGAACCACTAATTAATTTCAGACGGCCGCCGCGCGCCGGCTAGGTCGCACGCGTTCTTGTACAGTCTGACGACCTCCCTGGCGCAATGGCGGCGCGCTCGGAATTCGAGTGGGAGGTCGCGGGTTCGATTCCCGCCGCGGGTAACTTTGGAATTTTATAATTTCTAAATTGGCTTAGGTCTGGTCTGGTGGGAGGCTTCGGCCGTGGCTAGTTACCACCCTACCAGCAAAGACGCACCGCCAAGCGATTAAGCGTTCCGGTGCGATGCTGTTAGAAACCGTTGGGGTTTATTTACGTACCTACCCATCCAAGTTAGTACGATAACATCTTAGGCTGCATCATCACTTACCATCAGGTGAGATCGCAGTCAAGTACTAACTTGTATAGAGTAAAAAAAAAATCTATTTCACGCGCTGCGTGCGCCTGATTAGGAGGCAACCTTAGTACGTCGAAAGAGTTACGTGATAGAAAGAGACCACAACTTTAGATGCATTAGAGTCGCTATTTCTTTAAATCATCTTGCGGTGTGACCTTCTGTACCGTTAGTTACTATTGTGTATTCCGTGGTACAGGTGACTACAACACTGAGGCAATAGACAAAGCGGCGTGGCTGAACTGGCGCAAGTACGGAGGGCTGGTAAGGGAGGAGCCAGGTGTGAGGTTGCTGCACGTGTACGAGCCCGACCTGATAGAGAGCGTGTTGCGTCAGAAGGATCGGTACCCAGCCAGGAGGAGCCACGTCGCCATGCACCATTACCGTCTCAGCAAACCGCACGTGTATAACACTGGCGGCCTTCTTTCAACGTCAGTGGAATTTTTCTTCTTTTATTTTTCGAATTTCAGACTTTACTCTTCTGTTATTTTATTTTCACGCAAATATTAACACTAACTACACGTTGTAGGTTTATGGTAAAAGTTTTGCGTCCATAGTATTTTAAATTTTCGCTCCCGGATGGTACACACATCCCCCCTATGCTCCCATGGTATGGTTGAAGTAGAATTTTTAGGGAGGTATAGATCGTCTAATCTAAGAATGAACGTCCACCGACCATGTGTTTAATTACGCTTTCACGTTGAAAGAATAATGTAGTGGAGGGACGTTCATTTTAAATAAACTAATACCTTCCAATTTATCTGTGCTTACGTTATACGATCGAATATTTTATTTTTATGAGTAGATAGGTAGGTACTTGGTACGTAGTTTTTTAGCATTTGCATAAGTTTTGTCAAAATCAATTCAGTAGTTTAGAAGCTGGCCCAGAATTCAATGCTTTCATTTTGTATTTGGATTATTTTATTCTAATGTCCAAGATTTTTAGTAAATATATCTATATACTTAGATCGAAATCCCATCGACGTGCTTACGCTCACACGTTGAAAGTAAAATGTAGTGGAGAGGCGTTCATTTTTAAAATAAACTATCTATACTAATCTTGTATTAATCTGTGCTTATACTCCGGCACTTAACCACCTTTTCACATATTGCTTATTTGTTTGTTTAGAAACGGACCTGACTGGTGGAGGTTGAGAAGTGCTTACCAAAAAAACCTCTCAAGCCCTCAAAACGCTAAGCATTATGTTGGAGAAGTTGATAAAATTGCCAAGAGATTTGTTCAGTGGATACAACGTGACAAAATTACGCATCGTGACGATTTTTTACGATATTTGAACCGTTTGTATTTAGAAAGTTAGTATCTACATATTTAATTTTCTATTGAATAAAAGAAAGTTCGTAATTAGCAAAAAAGATTAAATTCTATTAATATCTATATTTATAATAAAAAGATTAATATCTATATTTCTAAAATCCGCTAAGCTGAAAAAAATCTGTATAACATGCAGTAACAAAGCAAAGAAAAGCACATGCAACTCCACGCGAAACTTTTATACCACCCGACCCCGACACATCCTCAGGAGATAGTAACTTCACATATAGTAACTTACATATTTTGACAATATGAAATAGTGGTATAGTATAAACTACCTATACCTACTAGCCTACTATATGTACGGAACCTCTTCTATGAAGAGAGCCCTTGATAGACGTTTGATTAATTATACGCATTAAAATTCTACTTTTTCAGTAATAGGCAAAATTGCTTTCAACGAAGACTTCCAGAGTTTCTCAACACAGGAAAGGAGTCCCAAATCGCGAAGCAGTCAAGTTATTGCAGCAGCTTTCGGCTCCAACAGTGGCATCATGAAACTCGACAGCGGGGTCATGTGGAGACTCTTCAAAACGCCACTGTACAGAAAACTTGTGAAATCTCAGGAATATTTAGAAAAGTAATGGCATTTTATTAAATATACATTTGACCCTTTTGAAATGATATCCAAGACAGTCGTTGCTTCGGTGTATCCACTGTCTTTCATTTAGAGAATATACACTGAAAATTTCATAACAATCGGTCCAGCCGTTTCGGAGGAGTTTGGCAACAAAGAAAATCGAGAGAATTTTATTTAAATTAGATTTTATATGTCTAAATGAAAATTTATGGCACAACCCTGAATTATAAGCCAATCGGGAGGCAGAATTCGCTAACGATTACGATACCAATGAATACGTTTTTCTTACACAATCAGACCCTTGGGTCTGGTGCTGAGAAGATCTTCGGATAAAACGTATAACAGCTTGTTTCTAACAATATTCTTTTAATCATATAATTTATTTAAATACGTAGGCATTTTGTTACAGAGTGTGCACGGAAATTCTTATAAACAGAATAACTTTTTACGAGCATGAAAATGATGGTACTGATAAATCACTGTTGGGTTCATTTATTCGATTGCCCAACATAGACTTGAAAGATTTAACTGGAGTAATGGTGGATATTTTAATGGCGGCAATAGATACGGTAATACAAAGTTATAGTTATATTATGAACTATTTGCCGTCCCAGAAAGCTGTCGACGGAACGAAATGCGAAATGCAAGCTAAATTGATTACGTCACTTCCGCTCAAACAACTATCATTTCCATATATTTTTTTAAATTTCGTTCCATTTGGGATATCGACACCTTTCTGCTCGGAGCATGGAGCCTTTCTGTGACAATCGCAAATATCATGTCATATTGCTAGGCTTAGCTATAGGTAGCTACAGGTGGCCTGAAAACCATAATATTTTTTTGTGTTAGTGAAAAGCTGGAATTAAGTACCTAAGTTGTTTTAGAATACGACCATTATATTATTACCTATCGATCAAAAAATTATAGTCTTTTTATGATTCCGTTCATAATTGTGGATTTTATCCAAATCGTTCACGCTCTTTCGGCGTTGAAACTATGAATTTAATTTTACAATTTACAATTTTTATGACCTGCCGCAGTGGCGGCGCGCTCGGATTCGAGTGGGAGGTCGCAGGTTCGATTCCCGCCATGGGCCACTTTGGAATTTTATAATATCGAAATTGGCACAGGTCTAGTCTGGTGGGAGGCTTTGGCCGTGGCTAGTTACCACCCTACCAGTAAAGACGCACCGCCAAGCGATTTAGAGTTCCGGTGCGATGCTGGTAGAAACCGTTGGCGTTAATTTACTTAGGTACCCTTCCAAGTTAGTACGATAACATCTTAGGCTGCATCATCACTTACCATCAGGTGAGATCGCAGTCAAGTACTAACTTGTATAGAGTAAAAAAAAAATGATTATGGGTTTATTTCAGACTTCTTACTCAACGAGTTTTGCTTTATATCATCTAGCGCAAAACCAAAAATTTCAAGACATTTGTTTTAATGAAGTGTCCACACTTCTCCCTGAAGAAGATACGGAACTGACTCCCGAGTTGGTATCAAAGGCCGTCTACGTTAGGAGCTGCCTCAAAGAAAGCCTTCGATTGAACCCTGTGTCCATTGGCGTAGGACGGGTGCTGCAAAACGACTTGCTGTTGAAGGGGTTCATGATACCTAGAGGCGTATGTATAATAACTGTTATAGATACATTATAATACCATAATACCATTTAGGTATTGATTTTATGTACCTATGTCTGCACCTTGGTTTGCATTCAGATACATGTAAAACGAAAGCTCATTAATTAAAGCTTACTAGGTTACTTACATGATTCAAATCCTTGAGAGAGAATGAACTGCTGTAATTTGCTCGTTCGTTCGTTCGTTTCAGTCGACGGACGTCCACTGCTGGATAAAGGCCTCCTGCAATGCTTTCCAGCCCGCACGGTACTGCGCCATTTGTATCCAGCGCCTATTCCCGCGATTCTTTTAATGTCGTCAGTCCATCTGGTCGGAGGTCTGCCACTGCGCTTTCCCGTGCGGGGTCGCCATTCCAGCACTTTGGGTCCCCAACGTCCGTCGGTTCTACAAGCTATGTGCCACGCCCATTGCCACTTCAGCTTCGCGATACGTTGATCTATGTCGGTGACTCTGGTTCGTCTACGGATCTCCTCATTTCTGATTTGATCACGTAGAGAAACTCCGAGCATAGCTCTCTCCATCGCTTGCTGAGTGACTCTGAGTCTTCTTATGAGGCCCATAGTAAAAGACCAAGTCTCGGATCCATATAAAGTCACTGGTAACACGCACTGTTCGAAGACCTTAGTCTTCAGGCACTGAGGGATATTGGACGAGAAAACATCACGAAGCTTCCCTGCTGTAATTATACTAGCTCAATTAGTTTTTAAGACCCTTTGTGAAGTGGTGATAACAGAAAATAAAACCGGGCTGAGTTTGTTGTGGGCTTCTTTTCAGTGCAGGGCGCGCTTAACCCTCATAAACTTAGTATTAAGTCGACTTGTAGTTATCACCATACATATGCGACAAATATAATATTGGCGTTTTACAAGAGCCGTTAGGCCTATGTGAAATAAAGATATTTTGGATTTGAATTGAATTTTGATATTTTTCAATACATACTTTCTTTAAAGTGTAGTTATGATATTTTCTTATCGTTGGTAATTCAGTATGGTACTTGAATGGACACCTGTTGGTAAATGATGATGCAACCCCAGACTACTGTTCTAACGTGGCTGGTATAAATAAGCCCTAGCGGTTGCTACGCAGCATCGCACCGGAACGCTCAATCACTTTGCGATATAACTTTGCTGGTAGCTTGTTAGTAGGATGGTAACGAGCCGCGGCCGAAGCCAGAACTGGTAGGCGATTCACGTAAAGCGTCGTCTACATTTCGTGAAGTGATATTTAAAAAGGTTATGGTATTTACGTATATAAGCAGCCGATATTCGAACCAAAACATTTTTTGCGGACACTGAAAAATTAATTTTACGATTATTGTCATAGAGCATAAAATTGGATGTAGGCAGTTCAAAAAGCAACCTGATCGAGAATCGTGAAATTAAATTTACTTTTCGCGATAAGTTTGAAGGATTGTATTTACTATGTTGAAATACATTCAATTCTACACTCTAAACCAATGGACGTATAGTTATTTTTTCAGTGTAAATTTATTTTATTTCTGGATTCACATCACTCAGTGTGTGAAAACGTTACGTGAATCGCCCCCCTGAACCGACATTATAAAATTCCAAAGTGACCCGTGCCGGGAAGTGAACCCTTGAGATCGCTAGGTTAATTGATGTAGAACTTTCATCCATTTTAGACGGTCATAGTGACTCAAAATATGGTCGCATCTCGCCTGCCGCAGTTTTTGAAGGATCCGTCGCGCTTCAAGCCTGAAAGATGGATTCGTGATTCCGAACACTATGAAAACATTCACCCTTTTCTGAGCCTACCGTTTGGTTTTGGACCCCGCTCCTGTATAGCGAGACATTTGGCAGAGCAAAATATGTGCATTACTTTAATACGGGTATGGTATACATATCTTTAGTTTTTTAGGGTATCGTACCTCAAGGAGCCAGTGGGCCCTATTTCTTCATTGTTCATACACGGTGAATTTTTTATAGTCTTACAAAATCAAGCCAGTTAAAGTACACACCACTGTTAAAGAATAAAAAAAATTAAGAACATATAAATGAGTAAGACTTTTGAGGCAACTCTTGGGTTCGTTTCTTAAAATTTGTCAAGACTTGTGACAGAGTTTACCTCCCGTGCAATTTCGTGCAGTTTTACAGGATGTTCCATAATTTTTTCAAAACTGTCATTTTTTTCACTTGGTAATGTGTGAATTGGCTTGGCGTCATTTTTAATAGTGCTCAGAGCTTTCTTACATCGGATTCATACATAGGACCGCTTTTATAAGACGATAAAAAAGTCACCATGTATATACGTCGGTCCATCTGTCTGCCAGTAGTATCTCTTGTCCTAATAGTAAGATGGCTACGTAATCAGTTTCAAAAGAGTACGTATACATTAACCTCTGTAATGAAAATAAATCAATCTTTCTTTAGCTCGATGATACACTTCATATACATTCTATGCGCAAAGCCGATTTAGACAAAGAAATGTCTGCTAAAAATTGAATTATAATCCTAGATAAGTAATATAAGCTACTACTGAATGCTTCCTATGCTTTATGTTTCAGCTGATGCGGAAATATAAAATTACCTGGATGGGAGGTGAACTGGGTGTAAAAACTCTTCTGATTAACCAGCCGGATCAGCCGATCGCATTTTCTTTTACTCCTAGAGTTAAGACGTAGTTTTTTGATGATTTATAGTACTCATATTTGTAGTTTATTATCTTCATTTCATTACAATGATTTTTTGAATTGTATAATTTCATAAGGGCCGATTTTTCAATCGCCAGATAAACGTTAACTAAGGAGTAAATATGACGTTTTGACAGATTATATGTATGGCATATGTTTCAAATTTATTACTCAGATAGTCTATCTGGCGTTTGAAAAATCGGCCCTAAAATAAATGAATTAGATATAATACGCCCGAATATAAAAAGAACCAAATTGCTCTCGGCATGTAGTCGTTTACATTAAAACTAACAACTTTTTGTTCTACGGCTTTTCACAATTCAGTATTAATTTATTTCATACAAAAAAAAAATATATAAAATATCATGTCATTTCTCTAAAGTGATGTTACACTGTGAAACCAACTGCCGCCGTTGCCGATGTTATGTTACAGACTTACAGAGTAGGAACAAGTAGAGTACCTACTCGTATATATCGATCTCTGTAAAATATGTATTGAATATATATATAATTTGATATTTCTCAAAATATCGAGTAAAAACAAACCGTAGAACAGTTTTGCGTTTTTGTTTTGTTGTTAGTTTTAATGATAACAAATACCTACAGGCCGCGAGCGATTTGGTATTTTTATATACTTAACCCTGTAGGTATAATCTTGTATAATGTTCATTAACGAATTAAATAGGTAAGTACAACGATAAGTCACGTGATCAATTTGTCGATGATATCAGTTAGGGTCAGAAAAAGCTAAACTTTCGTAGGAATAGGCAATAAGAATACTAGAGATTTCTTTTAGCTCGACGCAGATGAAAGAAATAGGTCAATTGTAACCGATCAATAATGGGTTAGTTAATAATATTCATAAGCAAACATCTCAAATATCTTTGTCGATTAAAATTTAATTTTCCTAACGTTTAAACATATAAAAGGCAACATTTACGAGGAGCGTGAATCACTGCGACAAAATTTGGACATCTAACCGGTAAAAAGGTAAGGTGCTTTAAATTTTCATTTGATATTGTACGAAGTTTTTAATTATTAATTAATAAAAGGACATACAATTCCAAAAACATTTAATTGAATGCCCATAAAATAAAATGTTTATTGTTAAATTTTCCCTAATAAATCTCTAAATTAAATTAAATTCTTGTACCAATTATACTCGTAGGTACGTACCAAATTCCTCCGAAACGGCTCGACCGAGCGTTATAAAATTTTCTGTCTATGTTTGGTAGGTCTGCGAGTACTTTTTATATCTTTAATGGCAAAACAACGTTCGCCGGGTCAGCTTATTTTCGGGAACCAATATAAGGTTTGTAAGAATTTTCGAGCCAAGTTTTTATTAAAAACATTTAGATTTTAGATTCATGAATATTATGCTCGCAAAACTCATTTCCATAATCTATCTATACTTATAATAAATCTGTAACAGGTCAAATTCTGTACATTAAAGATATTTTGAAAATTTTTTTTCGAGGGCACTCTAAAATCGGTTCTGAACCCAAAACTGTATTTTTTTTCATTTTTGTCTGTCTGTCTGTCTGTCTGTCTTTCTGTATCACGGCCGCGCATCACGCCGAAACTACTGAATGAATTCCAATGAAACTTGGTATGACTTGAGTTCATACTACGAGGAAGGACATAGGATACTTTTTATCCCGAAATTCAGTATGGTTCCCTTAGGAGAGGGGATAAAAGTTAAAATGTATACTGAGTTGTAACTCATTAACGCGTGGTCCGATTTCATTCATTCTTTTTTTATTAGAAAGGGGATACATTAAAGATTGTTCTGTAAATATTTCAAAGTCATCGGTTTTTTAGTTCAGAAAAAATAGACATAATAACCCTCAGTATTTGTCCAAATAGCTTGAAACACGGAATATGCAGAAAACTTTGAATGTACAGCTCATCTTAAGCTGGCGTACCCTGTTGTGAAAATTTGACCCTTGAGCCAGGAAACGGCTATGGGATACATTTGATTTCCCTAAAAGTAGAGGAACGATTGCCCTGGCCGATTTAAGGTCGTACCGCTGTATGGTGGAATCAAACGAATCACACATCAAATGAAAGAGCGTAAAAAAATACTCGATCCGAGTCGACGACTTATATGTGGAGAATTAGGATTACCGAGTATTTTCAAAATAAAAATAAAATTAATAAATTGATTTAATGGCGTTGCTAAGTAAACATTTCATTGCTGTCAAATTTTTTTCACGTTCAATTATACGTCAGGTTTTTCCATAGATTTGCTGTAGTGTCCGACCTCTTTGGTCTATTTAATTTATTAGCCCAAAGTTTATTTGATATGCAAATAACGTTATAAGATGCGATCAGTATCCGATTGTAGGTTTCGGAGAAAATCGAACATTACGTCGATGTATTTGTTAAGGAAAGGGTTAACGCTGAAACAGATTAATAAAGTAGATTTTCTGTATTCTGAGATAGATAGATAGATAGATAAACACTCTATTGCACACCATAGAATAAAAATATAAAAAAGAAGAAATAATAAAGTAGGACCTCTCCATCGTATACAATCGTTGAAAAATGGTCAGAAGAATTGACGCACTGAAGATCAGAGAAGCTAAACATATAGCATTGAAGATGAGCCACAAGCTGGACGGCCATCAGCTTCGACTACTGAAAATAGCGTCGGAAATATTTGGGATTTGATACTGGGGGCCGTTGAGACAGCTGAAATCATAGGTATATCCTATCAACAAACTCGAAATATAATTGTCGTAATGAATTGGGTCTTCGCAGAAAGCTTAATAATTAGTAAGATATAATTAATAAGGCAAAACAACGTTTGCCGGGTCAGCTAGTATATAATAAACCTATGTGTAGTTAGTCTAATATTTGCGAAAAACTAAATAAAATTTGAATTTCGCGGGCTAATAATTAGGGCCGAAATATCTTAAGTCGTGAAATACTACATAGGTGAACCGCTATAAACTTTACCCTCCTGATGATCTGCGGGACGCGGGCGGATGATGCGATTGGCTATTTAACACAGGATTGACAGCGACAGGCTTGCTGATTAGTTGAACGGCACCCGCCCCGCGTCCCGCAAGACCATCAGGAGGGTCAAGTTTATATCGGTTTACCTATAATCACCACTACATGTATAACTTTATGAAATAAATCTCACTATGGGTATTTAATAATCATGAAAACCTTGTTACAGATGTATTTACTAGGTGTGCTCTGCTTGGTTTCATTCACGGCCGCATTACCATTCTCTGAACCGCATGTTGAGGATGTCGCAGCTAATGAACCCGCTCTTCACACCGACGAGGCCGCGTTAGAGATTGACGCACAGAAGGGTGAACAAGAAGAAAAGAACGACGAGGACAGAGCAGAACAACCCGCTGAGCTCACGATTACTCCACCACATCCTATTAAGCCACCGCATCGCGAGGTTATAATAGAATTGCATAAAGTCGATAGATACTCTGAAAGGGAAAATGATCTTACAGACAAACTGATCCCAAGAGATTTAAATTTATCTCCCTTGATAGGTGCTGTCGTTTCTGCGCTCAGCAATGCTGTTATGTATGGACTGCCTGCTCTCTTAGCTATCGTCCAAAAAATACCGCTACTGAATCTTATAACCCGCAGCTCTCCCTCTAGGATTGTAGTAGTTGATGATGTTCAATAGAAAAAAAACATTGAAGATTCGTATGTTAACAATATTTTTAATATTTTCTACATAAATGAAGTGTTACATTATTTTATTGGCTGTTTTATTAATCCTTCATGTTTTCTATGAGTGGAAAATTGAAAAATATTATGTATGTTAGAAGAAAATTGTTATGGGCTTTCAAGAAGTCTATGACTTCCGATTTTATGTATTGCAGGATGATCATCAACAATCACCATCAACAATATCACAAACAACGACCTAATTATGATAAAAAAGATTTCTATCAACTTCTGTATCTCAACTATGTACAGTCGCGGAATGAAAAGGTTCGTCACCTTAGTGTCGATATTCGTTTGCACTAGTACTGCAAGAGTCCATTATGCCAACATTCCAGTGCAAGAAACAGCGCTGCTAACATTTGAATAAATATGACGTTTGCTATCGAATAAGGTTTTGCTTGTTTTTCTATCCCGTCAATGTGTTACCAAAATGTATTAAAACCACATAAAACCTCATTAAAACCTTAGTTATTTAGGAGAAATTATGATGAAATTATGACATTGACCGATTGACAATAGTTTTAACCTGAGGTTTTAACAGAAATAATAATGTCAGGTTGAATTAACAAGAAGGTTGCAGTTTATCCATAATAATCTTGTTGACAAGATAAATAGTCAAACTACCTTGATCTGAACAATTTTGAACTTTACTAACGAACAGTTAAACTTTATTTTCTCTAACTCGAGTCTATTCTGTAACATAGTTTCAAAACGTAATATGTGCTCGTGATACGTTGAACGAATCAATTTGAAAATCGACGAACCTTTTCGTTCCGCGACTGTATATCTATATATCTTTTTTATCTCAACTTGTTTTTTTATTATTTAGTGTATAATATCCAACAAAGAGTTAAACTACCATAAACTTAACAAAATATAGACAAATGACCCAAAATAAAACATTTTACTAATAATATTAAACCTTAGTATCACGGTTTTTATTAAATAAAAAAAAACAATATTGCACAAACTTATTTTTATTTTATTGGCGTTGTTATGGTAGTCTTCATTTACCAAAATTGTCATACCAGGGTGACAGAGTCGGTACGGGTGGCGGAGCCTTTTTTTGAATAGATTGTGGCGTACTGGATATCTGCGGATCTAGGTCAAACGCCAACTACTGGGTTATTTTGTTTTGTCCTCTCACCCCAGCGGAACCTAGGACGTCCCCGATGTGCGGGTGGATGGGTCGCAACATTACTGGAAATTGAATCTGAAACGTATGAGGCAGACGGAGAAAACTGAATAACGTCAGGTTTGTTTGGATGGCGGGAAGC
Organism: Coenonympha arcania; assembly: GCA_036785405.1. Taxonomy (NCBI): domain Eukaryota; kingdom Metazoa; phylum Arthropoda; class Insecta; order Lepidoptera; family Nymphalidae; genus Coenonympha; species Coenonympha arcania. The sequence continues at coordinate 8,787,449 of CM072061.1, forward strand.
AAAATTAGGCCGACGAGTGCTTTGGATTTTTGGAGGTTCCGTTCGGAGAGTTGGTTGTGAAGGCGTTGGAATACTAGGTACATTAGGAGTAACACTATTGGAAATTATTGGATTTGTAGATGGCGAAGATTGAATGCTTTCGGGTTCATTTGAATGCCCTGATTGTGGGGTACTGGATATCTGCGGATCTTGGTCCAACGCAACTACTGGGTTATTTTGTTTCGTTCTTTCGCCCCAGCGGAACCTAGTACGTCCCCGATGTGTGGGTGGATGAGGCACAACGTTACTGGAAATTGTATCCGAAACGTATGAGGCAGACGGAGAAAACTGAATACCATCGGGTTTGTTTGGATGACGTGAAGCGAAATTAGGCGGACGAGTACTTTGAGATTCTATTCGGGGAGTCCGTTGGGAAGGTGTTGGAATACTAGGTATATTAGGAGTAACACTATTAGCGTTTATCGGATTGGTAGATGGCGAAGATTGAATGCTATCGAGTTCATTTGAATGCCCTAAAGGAAAGTCAGTTTTTGGAGGTTCTGTTTGCTGCAAGGGCTGCGAGTTCATAGGGTTTCGGTATACAGAAGGAGTGTTTGAGGTTGCTTCTGAATTCTTCAAAATGGTTAGATGAGGTGGTCTTGGCGAAATTGACGGCGGGCGTGGCACGATTGGTTTTGGGCGCTGGATCCAACGTCCTTTTGGTGGATGATGATTTGTAACGGAAACTTTAGTTGGGTAGACGTGCTGCGACTCTTTATCGGCTTTCATGGAGAATATAGACGCAGGTGTCGTGGTTTGCGCTTTGGTTTGGAAATATCTACCGATGTTCTCTTCTCTCATTTCGATTTGCGATGGTTTATCGCGCTGTTTTTGTTCAAATTGGTAAGTGAAGGTTGAATGAGGACCAATCTCATCGAAGTAATCCATCGGCAACTCATCGTAATTTTTGTTGTCAGTGGCGAGAGTTGTCGCCACGAATGCCAATATTACTACTGGTAAGCAGCGCATTATCCTGCAAAAGTAAAAACACGTTAGATGACGAAAAAATTTAAAATAAAAATACATATGTACCTTTAAAAATAACAATACCTATAGGTAGGTTAGTATAACAAAACATACCTTATAGGTAGTTTTATCCACCAAAACGCTCCCCACTCCTTCCTAAATCCTTATGAATCGCATGAAACATAACATGACGTGAAGGAGTCATGTGAGTGATACATGATTGTGATTGTGAAGTAGTGGGGTGCTTTTTCGTGGATTAAACTTCCCGTAAAGTGCATTAGACCCTAGATACGACCTTTATTACCTATACTTGGTAGCTATTTTAATAGCTAAACTAAAGTATAATTAAGTCATGGGGAATATTTTTAAGTTATACCACAGAATACCAATACTACCTAGTACCTTACTGTTATAGTTATTCTTATTAGCAATAAAAAAATTAAGGCCTATAATTACACTATAGATCCGCTGGATCTAAATGAAATGGTACGAAATTAAAAAAAAAACATGAGAATGACAGTTATCTGCACGGAAGTCACGTGATCAATTTAGCGATCCGATATGTCATTCTCATACATTTTTTTAATTTCACTCGATTTCGTATTCATTGAGCGAATCGAAGTAAGCATAATATTATGACAAGACAGCTTACCTTGAAAGTATATGTTCCATTTGACGGATATCTATCATAGTTCAACTTTTTATAAAATATGTTATAATTAAATAACAGGTTTTTAGTGAGAAGGCATTTAATGGTGCAATTAAATGTAGATCTATAATTACTTAAAACAAAAGATAACGTTGTCTAATCAGTAATCGCCGAAGTCCGAACACAGTTTACTTATTGAAGTAGGTATTGAAGAATAAAAATATTTGTTGTACCTACACACAAAATTGATTAAAAAAATTATTTTATTTGGCATTCCAGTATTCCCGAGCTTTTACCGAGCCGACTTTACACGATCTTGTGCAATGTCTAATACAGGCATGTCAAAGATAGGGCCCATGGGCCACGTCCGGCCCTTTGGCCATTTCAGTACAGCCCGCCCGCCCGTGCCATTACAATCTATGGCTAACAGCTGTAACCGATGAACATCTACAATCGATTCTGAAAACAACTACCACGAATATAACACCTGACAACAATGAGCTTATCAAAAACAAGACAACTCAGGTGTCCGGTCCGGAGCTAGAAGAGCTCAAAATAATCTAGCTATTTAGTTAGCTATCGAACAAAACAAAGATATTTCTAATAATTAGGTACCTATCCTACTTTACCTACCTAAACACGTCCTTAACACGTTAATCTTAAAGATGGTCCTTTAGGAAATTCAGATTGACACCTCTGATTTATAATAATGCATCGATGGAGACCACCCTATATAGTGCAATGGCGCGCGCTCGGATTCGAGAGGTCGTGGTTTCGATTCTCTACGAGCCATGGAGAACTTTATAAATTATTAATTGGTTCTGGTCCAATGTGGATGTGCCTCGGCCGTGGCTAGCAAAGATGCAAAGACGCACCGCAAAAAATTCAAGATCCCTTATTGTAGGTAGTTCAATCCATGAGACGCGCGAAGAAAGGAGTGGGGCGCATCTTTGTGGATTGAACTCACTATGGTCTATGGGTAGAGAGTAGGTATTAATATCATAATAATATGATATTTATAGCGTTCTTTGGAGCATCACAACCACAGATTGATATAAATATAATATGATGATGCCCGTGCACACAAGTTCTATTGTAATTGGGTTTTAGGAAATAATTTATTGCAATGAAATTACAAAGGAGATTAATATTTTTTTAATAATAATAATAAACAATATTATACATAACTTAGGCTTATAATTTTCGTACAATGTGTTTTTTCATTAATTTAATAAGTATGTTTTCGTGTTAATTACAATTAATATAAATAGTAGGTACTGTCTTAGTACGTGCAGGATTTTTAGGTAAAAAAATAAAGGTCGCTAAATTGTAGAACTAACAAAATAATTTAATAATTTTAATATACAAAGCGCTCAAGTTATACAATAATACCCACTGGAAAGTTATAGGAACGAGATGACATTAAATTTTACGACAAATATAGCAGATTGATATAGTAAAAAATGTCAAATTATTCACTATAACTACAAATCTTCTTTCACCACTCTATTTACATAAATAATTATGTATCCAATATATTATTAAATTTAATTAACATTACGAAGATTCAAGCACTGTTACAGAATGTAAAGCATAATACAAAAAATTAACAAAAAAAACCAACTTCAATTTCACTCGTATCAAACTATTTATGAATTAGATCTTTTCCAATAAAAATCGGTTGGCGTGATATTGAGTTATTCATCCATTTGTCGCGCATATACTTAATGCAAATTTAAAAGACTTACTTAATATGGTTTTCTCATTGAGTCAGAACTGGACCAAATGAAAATGGGACCATGCGGGAAGCACCAGCTTTTAAATTATAAAATAATCATCAAAATCAGTTCACCCTCTCAAAAGTTCTGAGGTAATAAACATAGAAAAAGATAGTAGAATTGAGAATCTCCACCTTTTTTTGAAGTCGGTTGAAAAGGCACAATTATGTAGGGAATTGATGAGATGGCATGAGGCATCGTGAGGATCAACAAATATTCAGTACTTAAGTACCTATTTACTTTAGTATTTACGCTAACTATGCGATAAGCAGATAAATTTAATCCAGTGTTATGAAAAATAAAATTATGTATCTATTGTGTGTCAGCTACAAAAAATAAGGCACGTAAGATATTTTCGCTCTATTTGTAAGTTTTCCTAATAAGGGTGCACAAACAAGAACACGAGGCGCCTACGCGGCATCATTAGCAAGAAAATCGCTTTGTGACAAATTAAGTCAAGTTCAATGCCCCTCTAATAAATAGCGCATTATTGACGTTATAAATGGTAGAGTAAAATATAAGTACCTAAGTGATAAGTAAACATTTTAATACATTTAAGTTATAAGTTAGTGATATCTATATTAAAATTAGATTAGGTAGGTAGGTACTAGGGATGTTATGGATATATAATTTCGGATCCGGATATGGATATTGGTAAAAAATAATATCGGTTTCGGTTACGGTTATGGATATTAAATTATTTCGGATTATCCGATAGTTTCGGTTACGGATATTAATTTTTTAAGGAACTGTAAAATGAAATCAGCGGAGTGCACACTTAGACTCCGCCCTATCCGAAACTATCCAAAACTTTTATTACGGATTCAGTTACGGTTACGGATATTTTTTTATTTCGGATATCCGATAGTTTCGGTTACGGATATGGATATCCATAACAACACTAGTAGGTACCTGCAATAAATTTTACTAATGCTAATTTCTTATTAAATATGCAAATTATAATTAGATATCTTTATTTAACTTCATTTTCAATTACTACTTACATATTTTATTGAATTTTTACTTCACAGAAAAATGTTATACACACAGTACTTACCTATAGGTACGTTGAGTTTATGGCATTATTGTCGAAAGATGAAAATATTTAAGTTTTGTTTATTGCCCAAATTGAAAACAAAACATCAAAATTTATACCTACCAAGATTTATATATTTAAATTAAATAAATTATTTTTAGATTAATTTAGAAAATAAAAATATATCTACAATATTTCCTTCTATGCTAATTACATATGGCTAAGGATTTTCGTTCGAAGATCAATCGTTTTGTCTCTACCAATCAGTTCGTATAATTATTTTAATTAGAAATACTGATGATACACAGGTGGTAACTTCAACACACATACCTAACCAAATAATGACTTAGTTCATTTCACAGGTCTCGGATCATACGGAGTGGCGTTATGACCGACGTATCTGTTGTTTTTCCGAATTTGGAATCCTTGGCCCGGCGATGTGTTATAATAAATCACTCGCCGGATTCCAAATGGATCAATATATCCAAAACTGCCTGTTCGTTCGTCAGCGTCCTGCGTTACTTCCTCGTGGTATTGTTTAGGAAGGTAGTATCGAAACCCATTCCGCTTGAAGGCGACTCCGTCGTAGCCCGGGAACTGTGGCGTATAGCCATCACCGACTTTTATACCGGGTTGTCTCCTGGTCCAATCATCGGCATGACGGTAAGAGTTCGGGTTGTACACATCGAAACGTCCTTGAGGCGTGCTGTCGCTCGCGTAGTAGCCATCCAGGCTGTTAGTGTTTGATGAATCGTAGTCATAAGGATTCGGTCGCGGCGTAGCTTCATCTGCAGTGATAGGTGGTACCGTTGGCCTAGGGTCATATGTGGGAGAGGAGTCGATAGAGTTGGGTGATACTTCCACTCTGGGTGTGGAGCTAGGATACGACGGGGAGGGTGTGATGGCGACTACTGACGGGTAAGGATTTGGTGGGTGCAATGTAGAAGATGGCCGCGGAGCTCGGGTAGTGGTCGTGAACAGCGGGGTCCCTCTCGGAGGATATCGCGCTGGTGCTGGAGTGATATTGAATCCGGAATCGGTCGGCGCAGTTTTTGCTATTTTCAGGGATTCCTGTAAACAAGAATAGTTTGAAATAAGAAACGAGAGTTCGCACACGGTTGGCATAAGAGGCGGAGGGGCTTGGGTGACACAAAATCTTTGCTATGGACAGCTACGGCGCGAGGCGAGTCGGGTCCGTTTTTGTATCGCCTGCCGCTGTAGAGAGTGTGAGCATATAGGGACAAGGAGCGAGAGGAAACAATTTTTAGGGAGTCAAGAAAGGAAACAATTTTTAGGGAGTCAAGAAGGAACACGCCAAGAGCAAGTACCGAATGAGCGCGCGATTCGGCCACCATAACCACGAGGTTGATTGGGCCATGGGTGGTGGAGGGTTGTAAAAAATTTAGTAATAATAAAACTTTTTAATCTACTTACGCCTATTGGTCGATTTTCTCCCACGTAGACAGTTTTGGACTTATAGATTCTATATCCTTGGTCATCAGCGATGTAATCTTGCAGCCTTAAATATCCATCGGCACCCACCCAACCTGTGGTTCCTGGAAATAATAGAATTGTGTCAACATCACAATGAGTCACGGATTACATATTCATTTGTATGATTTTCGTAAGCTGATTTGGATATGGTTATAAGATTAACAGATTTTATCGACCCTTATTTATTATTCCATTTTAGCCGGACCTCGTGAGAAGTTACACTATCAATATTAATTAATATACGAGTAAGTAATAATAATACATGAACAGATTTATTATTCACTCTGTGATCATTCCATTATACGTTGCTCTTGTGTTATTATATACCAATGCTACTTATTGTCTTATGGATCCGTTGAAATGTTTTGTGTATTTTAATCATAGACCCGCATATACAGAACCTGGCCAGCCATGTGATAAAATGACAACCTTGCACTGGCCCCAAAAATGTTTGTTTAGGGCCTACTGTGACTCAGGATTTTGACAGATGCCGCTAATTTTTAATGTAATATTTAGTTTATTTATTTTATTTCTCATCCTCCCCTTTTAAAAATTTTCATTTTAATGATAAAATTGGTGTGCAAAAATGGATTTATTAGATACCTAAGTATTTCCTTTTATGTGTTTATGTTTTGCTTACCAACGACAGAGCCATCTTTTAGACGCCTTTCTTTCCTATATTGGCCGTTGTGTGTTTGATAGAGGAAGTATCTCTCGTCGTCCTCGTCGGTTTGTATGTGGAACTGGTCTGGGTCCTGCTGCGCACTGTACCCGTCCAACGCGGCCAAAGTGCTGCACGCGCACATCTGTCGGACAAAACACAAAGTTACCAAAAATACAACACAACTTTGATTGGGTTGGCTTTACACTATAACTGTAACTTTGCAATAATTATTAACTTAAAATATTAACTTTTAATTTCTATATTCTATTTTAATTTTTGCCATTCCTATCTAAAGTGGAAGCGACCATTGTAAAATAATTATGTTGACATAGAAATCGTTTTTGATGCCGGTCCTTTGCTACAGTCTGCGTATTTTTTTTTTATAATTTTATATTGTAGTTAGTTCTTCTAGGATCAGGGCGCGTTTGGACCCTCGTAAACTTAGTTAATAGTTATACTTATAACTATTCTATAAAATGAACCTAAAATGCTTGTAAAATCAGCCTATGAAATAAATCATTTGAATCTTTTGAAACTTTTTAATAGTTATAACTATTCTATAAAATGAACCTAATAGTATTGTAAAATCAGCCTATGAAATAAATCATTTGAATCTTTTGAAACTTTTTAATAGTTATAACTATTCTATAAAATGAACCTAATATGCTTGTAAAATCAGCCTATGAAATAAATCTTTTGAATCTATATTTACTTATAATTTTAATTTTACAAGAAATATCTAAGTCATGGTAGGTACTTACAGCCATAAACTTTAATTTAATTAATAATATCTCAGTTTTACGAGTTTCGTTTTTGGCGAACGTGGGACTTATAACCGACGATTGTTAAACAGTCATCGTGTCAAGGATAATAAATTCCAGTAGCTTTAATAACGTTAAGAAATTAGTTATAACCTAATCACTAGGTAATGGTGTCTAGTGAAACATGCAAAGTTTTTGTTGTAGTAATTACAGCTTTTTGTGGGTGCAGTCTTCCCGCGTTGTGCATTAGCCGTAAAATCGGGCATTACTCGGGTAGGTATGTGAAAAAACAATGGCAAAGTCACGAATCAGTGACGCACGGAACCAACACTTTGTCGAACAATAGTTGGATGCTAAGTAGGCCACGAAGGTCGCGATGAAGTAATGAAACTGTTTTTAATTTCAGAACGTACCTACGTCCATCTAGATGCGTATAGATATAGGTATACTTTTACATCTGGTCCCAAAAAGGGGCTTTTTTGACGTGACAACGTCTTATAAATCGATAGAGCCGGTTGCACGCACGAAAAAACATGACTCATCCGGAGTTACCTCGCTCATGCGGCGTTACCGGCGTTACCTCGCGAGCGCGGAACGAGTGACAAAGAAGACGTTGTCACGTTCAACTATCGTCAGTAAACCGACTTTACAGGCAACCAATTTTTGACGTGACAACGTCTTATAAATCGATAGAGCCGGTTGCACGCACGAAAAAACATGACTCATCCGGCGTTACCTCGCTCATGCGGCGTTACCTCGCGAGTGCGGCGTTACCTCGCGAGTGCGGAACGAGCGACAAAGAAAACGTTGTCACGTTCAACTATCGTCAGTAGGTAAACCGACTTTACAGGCAACCAATTTTTTTTTGTTTTGTTTTATATTTCATTTTAATTAAAATTTAAATTTTTGAATACTTATTTTTGGCTCACTTCTGAATTCTGATCTATTGCCGGGCTTCACAGGGTTAAGTCCGGCTACCTATCGGCTCACAATTCCCACATATAACGGCATATCCCATTCCTGCACTGACCGGAGTTAAAAAAAACCTGTCAAGTGCGAGTCGGACTCGCGCACTGAGGGTTCCGTACTTCAACCGGAGGAATAAAACCATAAAAACCACTTTTCTTATCGAACCGCAAAACTAACTTTGTTTTTAGAGGTTTTATTTTAAATATCAAAAAACTACTTATTAGATCTCGTTCAAACCAATTTTCGGTGGAAGTTTGCATGGTAATGTAAATCATATATTTTTTTTTAGTTTTATCATACTCTTATTTTAGAAGTTACAGGGGGGGGACACACATTTTACCACTTTGGAAGTGTCTCTCGCGCAAGCTATTCATTTTAGAAAAAAATGATATAAGAAACCTTAGTATCATTTTTGAAGACCTATCCATAGATATCCCACACATTGATGAAATTTGATGAAAAAAAATTTTTGAGTTTCAGTTCTAAGTATGGGGCACCCCCAAAATTTATTACTTTTTTTAAAGTTTTGTGTGAAAACCTTAATGCGGTTCACAGAATACATCTACTTACCAAGTTTCAACAGTATAGCTCTTATAGTTTCGGAAAAAAGTGGCTGTGACATACGGACGGACAGACGGACAGACGGACAGACGGACAGACGGACAGACAGACATGACGAATTTATAAGGGTTCCGTTTTTTGCCATTCGGCTACGGAACCCTAAAAAGAAGTCCGACCGATTGTAGCGTCCACAGTTTTAGCGTTCCGATACGAAGCTTGGTAGCAACCGATATGGATTATAGGTACTAAGGTGTACTCCGGTTTAGGTTATCTTCTTTAGGAACCTTCATTCATCCATTGTTGGACATAGGCCTCCTCATAAGCACGCCATTTTTTGCGGTGTTTAGGTTATAAAGTTACTTAATTGATATAATTACATCTTCGGAATGTCATACATCATTACATAACATTCATTACTTTTAATGAAATTAATATGATTTCGTTGTCAATTGTCATCAGTTTTCTGAATTACTTTTCCACTATAAAAGTAAATGATACACGTCATTTGCTTTTGAAGACCAGACCATTTTTTATATCAGCCCCGAGACTTACAAATATACGTTGATTTTATGGTTACGAGTCATTGAGTAACTACGAATGAATCTAGGTAAACTACTACATTTGAAAATCAGTCACTTAGTAGGAAGACTACTGGATTGATGTTGATAGATGCGCATACTTGTAATATAGCCTTACGAATGACTCGGCTCATAGAATAATAATACGTATGGAGTACCTATTCATCAGCATACGAGGCTGATGGCGTAACCTCGGGAACATAACGTGGGCCGCTAACTAAGGACCTACGCGGAAACTCAGGCGCATGGCAAAACAGGTGACAGTTTGCAGCAACAGTCTGAATGTTAGAAAATTATGTAATAAACAAATCATCATCATCATTGAGCTCTCAATAGCTCAGTGGCAGATTGAAATGAAAACAGCATTGATGGTGGTTCAATTCTCGCCTGCTGAGATATTTTATTATACCTAAACCGTATGTTTAGTTTGCTTGAAAGGAATTATTTCAAATGCACGTCACTAAAGTCAAAGAGTGTATCTATACTTATAATAAATCTGTAACAGGTCAAATTCTGTACATTAAAGATATTTTGAAAATTTTTTTTCGAGGGCACTCTAAAATCGGTTCTGAACCCAAAACTGTAATTTTTTTCATTTTTGTCTGTCTGTCTGTCTGTCTGTCTTTCTGTATCACGGCCGCGCATCACGCCGAAACTACTGAATGAATTCCAATGAAACTTGGTATGACTTGAGATCATACTACGAGGAAGGACATAGGATACTTTTTATCCCGAAATTCAGCATGGTTCCCTTAGGAGAGGGGATAAAAGTTAAAATATATTTGTAGCCAAACTCCTCAGAGACGGCTGGACCGATCGTTATGAAATTTTCAGGGAATGATCTCTGGGTGCGGGACCGGGTTGTTATCTATATTTGATGTCCCAAAATGCTGAAAGAACCCTGGCCCTGGCCGATTTAATTTTCCCATACAAAAACCAAGGGCGGTACCGGTGTACGGTGGAATCGAACGAATCGCACATCAAATGAAAGAGCGTAAAAAAATAATCGATCCGAGTCGAGGACTTATATGTGGAGACTTAGGATTATCGAGTATTTTCGAAAATAAAATTAATAAATTGATTTAATGGCGTTGCTAAGTAAACATTTCATTGCTGTCATGTCAGCACCTCTGACAGGTTTGTTTCGAAATTTGTAGCCGGAGTATGATGTCCGACCTCTTTGGTCTATTTAATTTATTTGATATGCAAATAACGTTATAATACCGATTGTGGTTTCGGAGAATATCGAACATTACCTACGTCGATGCCAAGTATTTATTTGTTCAAGAAAGGGTTAACGCTGAAACAGATTGACAAATTAGGACCTGCTCCAGTGTATATATTAGGTCCTTACATATGAAATTGGCGTTTTGTCGTACTGGCCACTTTGATCTCAAATATCTCTTCTTTGGTTAGAAATTCCAATTTCAAATTTATACAACTATTTACTCATGCTTTTGTGTTTTGAAAATCGCAATTCATTTGTTTTTTTCTCTTTTGGTTTTTTTTTTGCGCCACTCTGTTTACAAAATGGAAAACTTGAAATATCGCGTTATTTACGAGTACGAGTTCCATCGTGGTACCAGTGCTGCAGAAACGGCTCGAAGGATTAATGATGTGTACGGCGAGGGTGTCGCAAAAGAAAACACAGTGCGTTTTTGGTTCCAACGTTTTCGTTCTGGAAATTTCGACCTGCAAAACAAGCCCCGTGGACGGCCGGAGACCAAAGTTGACAATGAAGAATTGAAGGTTATTGTGGAAGCGGATCCATCGCAAACCACGTCCGAGCTAGCTGCAGGCTGCGGTGTTAGTGATAAAACTGTTTTAGTTCACTTGAAGCAAATTGGGAAGGTGAAAAAGCTTGAAAGGTGGGTACCTCATGAATTGAGTGCAGCAAACCGACAAACGCGCGTAGACTGCTGTGTTACATTACTCAACCGGCACAGTAATTAAGGGATTTTAAATCGAATCATTACCTGTGATGAAAAATGGATCCTGTATGATAATCGGAAACGCTCATCGCAATGGTTGAACCCTGGCGAACCAGCCAAATCCTGCCCCAAACGAAAATTGACTCAAAAAAAATTACTTGTGAGCGTTTGGTGGACTAGCGCCGGCGTCGTTCACTACAGCTTTCTTAAATCTGGCCAGATGATTACGGCGGATATCTATTGTCAGCAACTGCAATCCATGATGGAAAAGCTAGCTGCTAAACAACCGAGGCTGGTCAATCGTTCTAGGCCACTGCTGCTTCAGGACAACGCTAGACCACACACTGCACAACAGACGGCTACCAAATTAGAGGAGCTTCAATTGGAATGCCTAAGACATCCACCTTACTCCCCGGACCTTGCTCCAACAGATTACCATTTTTTTCGAAATTTGGATAACTTCTTACAAGGGAAAAAATTTAACTCCGATGAGGCAGTCCAAAGCGCTTTCAAAGATTTTATTGATTCCCGTCCGAATGGCTTTTTTAATAAAGGGATCAATGAACTACCTATAAGGTGGCAAAAGTGCATAGATAGCAATGGTACATACTTTGATTAAATATATAAATTATATTTAAAAAAAATCGACTTTATGTTCCTCCCATACAAAACGCCAATTTCATATGTAAGGACCTAATACAATCGTTAAAAAATGGTCAGAAGAATTGATGACCCACGAGCTGGACGGCCATCAGCTTCGAGTACTGAGAATAACGTCGGAAATATTTGGGATTTCATACTCGGGGCCGTTGATCGAAAATCAGAATCAGGGCTTCGAAGCTTTCTGCGAGATGGGTACCGAGGCTTCTTTCAGCTGAACATAAATGCAACCGACTAACGATTTAGCGCAATTGTTTGGAGTTGTTTAAAGCCGATTCACCAAACTTCTTACAGATATTTGTTAGTAGGTACTGATGAAACGTGGTAAATCAGGGTTGGATTTACTTTCCTTTGGCAGGAGTTCCGGGGAGAAAGGTGTTGTATTTGGTAGAGGTTTGGTCCCTGATTATAACAATACTATTCGCATTACGAGGTAACGCACTGTTTTCGAGCTTTTCAAAAAAACAATTATTCAATCTATGTGGCGGTCAGTATAAATCGGGAGGTCTTTTTTCGAAGTTAGGATGATTTTTAGGAGATACAGTAGGACGAGATGGAACACCACACATATATTTTGTCGTACCGACAAAAAAATAGGCCACAGAACTTTTTAAATATGTTATTTGTAGTATTACAGATTCAATTTTTGACACAAACCACTTAGGATGTAGAGCGAGCGAAGCGAGCTCGGGACTTGGGTCACCCCGACTCGGATAACGGATAGGTGACGAAGAGGATCCTTCTGAGTGGTTATTTTCTTTTATGACCACCCAGAAATGGGAGCCCGTCCGTCGACCGAGCCTTAAAAAGGGTAAGAGAAAGACTGAAGACTTAGGATGTAGAGCGAGCGAAGCGAGCTCGGGACTTGGGGCACCTCGACTCGGATAACGGATAGGTGACGAAGAGGATGGCGGGGCCTGCAAGGCCCCACCATCCTTCTGAGTGCTTATTTTCTTTTATAACCACCCAGAAATAGGAGCCCCGCAAAGCGGGGCTCCGTCGACCGAGCCTTAAAAAGGGTAAGGGAAAGACTGAAGGCTAAAAAAGAGTCTTAACCTCAAGACTTTAAAGCTCTGTCGACTGACCCTTAGGGGGGGTGAGGGGTAGATGGTGATGGATAAAGGGTTTTCCTAACTCCTTTACTTCTTCTTGAGGCTACAATTCCCATTCCAAAACATGTATTTCAGTAATTATAACAGCAAAATTGAATTCAAAACTTCATAATTAGAAAAAAATATTTCTTAAAAACTACTTCGTGTCGAAAGTTTTAGCTTGGGAGGGGGGAAAAATCCCATTTTTTTTCTTCCCACCCCTTTCCCTTTCGCTTCTCTCCGCGACGAAGCGACTCCATCATCGTCATTTTAATTATTTCATCTTTTTAAATTTGCTCAAGAATGGTGCAATACCTTTTCAGGGAGTGGTATCGGGGGTTAGAGGACACTTCCTCTCCCTCCTTTCCCCCTTCCCGTCCCGCTACTCCTGCCAAAGGATTCTAAATTTTTACCATGGAGTCTTCTTACATTCTCTCCTATCTGCTGTCAACGTGCAATACTCTTCCATACGATCCATCAATTTCTTTTTTGGTCTTCATCTAAGTACTTACTAAACAAACCTCTCTTATTCTGAGAGGAAACCCTAACCCAGCTATTGTGGGGTTGAGATGAAATTCAATTATGATCCAGCGAGAGGCTTCGGCCGCGTTCAATTAAATGTTGACAGAAGTGAAAACCTCAGGTGCCATCTCGAAACAAAGTGAGACAACGATAGATAGATACACCATGACATAACTAAAATTCGGTAATGCGAGAAAAAATTACTTTCAAGAAGGTACCACATTAATTTTAGAGATGGCGCTAAAAGAAATATCGTGGCATGACTTGGCTATACGGTTTGACTTACACTGAGGGTTTGTAGGTCTGTAATTTCTGAACTACAAAACTGATAAACTTTAAATATTTCAGAGACAATCTATGAAGTAGGGTCAGTTAGGGTAAGAGGAACACAGGGGAAAGAGGAACGTAGTAAAGCTATAGTTAATAAGTTATATGTTAGTGTTCCTCTTTCCCCTGTGTTCCTCTTACCCTAACTGACCCTACCTCCTTTCGAACAAAAAAGAATGAATGAAATCTGACCGCGAGTTAATGAATTATAACTTAATACATACACATTTTGACTTTGATGTCGTCTTCCAGGGAAACCATGCTGAATTTCGGAATAAAAAGTATCCTATGTCCTACTTCGGTATATAAACTCACATCATGCCAAGTGTAATTTTAATCCATCCAGCGGATTAGCCGTGATGCGTGGCCGTGAAATAGAGAGACAGACAGACAAACAGACAAAAATTAAACAAATTACAGTTTTGGCTTCAGTATCGACTAAAGAGTGCTCTGCAACAAAAAATTTCGAAATATCTTCAATGTACGGAACGTGACCCGTTACAGTTGTACCTATTAATAAATAAATAAAATTATTATTATTGTATTATTAATATTTGTATTATTAATAAAATTATTATTATTGTATTATTAATATTATGAGAAAAAAATAACAGGCAAAACGAAGTTTGCCGGGTCAGCTAGTAATACAATATGTAGAAAAGGAAAACATTTTATCAGTGGAGAAATTGTCCCAGGCATTTACATTACACTCGTTTTTTGAGTTATCGTGTAAAAATGCGGTATTTCTAGGATGACTTGGAAACTCAATAGGCACCTATTAATCTATTAGGATTAGGTGACAGATCAGAAAATTGTTTTTAACAACAGAACACGTAATTCGTTAGCGCTTGATCTTGAGGCGTAGGTTTAGGAAAAACAATGCAATGAGTCATTATAAAGTTTGCTTTTATAAATCTTGTCAATAACGCGTGCGGATATTTATTTACCATGCAAATATTTTAAACGCATTTAAAATGAGATCACGCATAATTTGTTTACCTCCATAACTAGAGTCGATATTTAGATTGCAAATAGCAAATACCTAGGTCCTAGGTACTTACTTGTACGTAATGAAACTACTTAGTGCTTCATTAATTTTTGCAGGTTATCTAACGATGCATATTCCTTACAATGACGTATTTCTAAATCCTTGATCTTAGGTCTTTGGTTATGTCGCTGTAAACCCATAATCCATATGTATGTTCCAAGCTCTATACTTACTACTAGCTTTAATACTTAAGTAAAATGCTCATGCACAGTATTTGTAACTAAATTCCTCCGAAAACGTCTTTGACCCATTTTTTGTTTTTTGTCGGTATAAGAAGCTATTTTTTATACCCCCATATGGCAAAACTACGATTGACGGTCAGTAAGTGGTTTTTTTTTATAATTTCACAGAAGTAAAAGAGTGTGTAACAGAAAATTTTAGTAAACAAAATATGTATACTACACAAAACTTCATCATAATAAATAAGTAAATATAGGTATAGGTTGTTTAATTTATGTCGTAACTGACAGATATATTAAATGCATTAAATGTTCACGGTGCAGTTGTTAGTTTATAATTTCATAATACGTACATAGTAGATTGATACTAGGTATCCATGGAATAATTAACAGAGAAATTCGGACCGGAAATCATATTATGTCACATGGTTGCAAGTTATTGTGTTTCGAAACTAATGTAACGGACACGAACTTTGTGTTTGTTAATTAGCGTTCCTTTTAAGGATCTTATACCTACCTACCAGCTGGTATTGCGTAATGCTTCTATAATTGATCATGTAGCGATAAATTGTAATGTAGATGGCATCTTATCTGTGATACAGGCACGCCAATTGTCACAGCATGTAGCGAAAAAGTATTTCCTTAGTTTCTGATATTTTTTATTCTGAAATTGATTACTGGCTTAGTTTTCAGTAATCAGGTAAAACGTAGTTTTTCTGTTATATTCTTCCGCGATGCTGCCTTTTACACCCACCAAAATAGCTATAAGAGTAAGGAGATCAAAAATAAATAATGGTTATATTTTAACCATTTTGGTATGGAGCCCTAAAACCGCATACGGCCTTTAGTAACATAACCTAATAAATACTTATAAATATATTAAGAAGAAAAATGTATTATTTATTAATGGCAGTAATTTATTAATATAATTTCACTTTCAAATTAATTTCCCAATTTTGTGCTTAAGAACTACTGGTATACTAATTAACAATTACACTAATTGTTCAAAGGGTCTTTAAAAGCAATTGATTTTGGTGGTTCAACAGCAGTGTCGTAGGTGCAAGTATTCAAAGTAAACCTTCCTCCCAATTGCAAGCAACGCACCTTTAAATATGAATCTGGTAAGTGTATAAAATTACTTAAAGCCAAATAATAAATTGTATATTTGACTGGAACATTTGTAGTTAAGTACTAACTAGAGTCGCCCATATTCAGGCTCTTAAATTATTTTCTAACATGTTAATTGTTACCAGCAACATGGTATATATTTCCTTACGAAGTTGATGTCGCTATGGCAACCTGTGATGTGCGATTCATGTATAAATAAGTTTTTTCAAGAGAACCCGCCCCCTTATCCCCGCCGTTCGCGTAGGTGGCTATGAAATATTAGATTCACTCTTACACGCCAAATTGTGCATGGACAAAGGTGCAAATATGACACTCTATCGAGAAGGTTCCCTGGCTCTAGATCTATGTTACTTTTGGAGTTGGGATCCAAATACAAAAGTTATATTATGTACCAACTCAACTCAAATTCAAGAGACCCAAAAAATGGAATACGTGGAGCCTGGGGACTCGTCACTTTTTTATGAAATTTCTAGAAGGGCTCGATAATGATGGGGATCCAAGACATGGCAACCTTGGATGGAATATAAGTTCAGCCCATTTGGATGGGTAAACCTATATTCTATATATGGTATAGGTAATGGTGCCAGTATCTTATGTGCCTTGCTGCGTTTGCTTCGATCGGGCTATAGGATAAATAAGTTATTTGCTTAATTTTGTTTATTTTCATAGGTTTTTTTTATTTGAAAATTCGGTGTCCCCTTTCATAGAAAGAGATCTTTCCTATCACAATAATTTATCAATAAATATTCAATAATATAAAACAATAATGTACAAACAATATATACATACAATTAAATACTAAGTAATTAAACTGTCGAACATGACGCAATGCCTGGAGTACACAGGACAGCCAAATGCTTTAGCTTTTGTGAGGACCAGAACAATTCGATTTCTATGCGAGTCAATTCTGATAGGTTCAATGGTGTACTTATTCCTTATTTATATATTTCCTTATTTTCAGCTTTTGGTAAGCCTTTGCTTAATCGCCGCAGCATCAGCCGCCCCGCCGAATAGCAAAGGCAAATTAGCAGCGCTTCGTGCTCAACCAGCTGTAGAACACGTGGACGTTCGCGATGAGTTCGGGCAGTATTCGTTACGGTACGTCACCGCGGAAGGGACCGTCGTAACGGAGACGGGACGGCTAGTACCCACAGCAGATGGCACTGACTATGTCCTAGTGACTGACAAAGAAGTGTCTTACGTCGGCGAAGACGGTAAGACCTATACCACCAAGTACACTGCGGGGGTAGATGGCGTTAAAATCGAAGGATCGCATATTCCCGTCGTCCCTGAACCTGAAGCCGCTGAAAACCCTGATGTTGCTGACGCTGAATTTACTGAGAGCAATTGAAATAAAATCATAACCCACTAAACCACCTTTTATTTTTTTCTTTCAATAATTGGATGTAAATCTATTGTGGCACCTATAATAATCATATTCATTCTTTAAGGAGTAGAACATCTGAACTTTATTAAAACCAAATGAAATTACATTGAACAATCTTAAATGATTAATCCTACTAAGATTGTCCTTTGTATTGCTTTTTTTTTAATTGTGTACCTTATCAGACATGATCTTACAGAGATAATTCGAGTTTGTCATTAGAGTGTACAAGTATATACTTATCTTTACAAAAGATAAATAACCCTTAATTGTGGAAGAGGTGCACCAGTGAAAAATAAATTGTTGAAAAATAAAAACCCTTCAGTCGTTCAGAAGTTATGGTGGAATAAGAAACTCACATACATACATAGGTACATAAACCCTAAAACATTACACTCCTTTTTTGGTCAGTCGTGTGAAAACCCTGTCTCTTTTCGTCCTCGCACAAAAGTATCATCAGATGATATTTACTTACAATACCTATATTAAATTTTCTAAAGTCATTTAGTTTGATGAGAAAGACAAAACGACATACTCACATAAGAGTAGGTACTAGTTACGTATCACAAAGAAGACAAGAATACGAATCTCTATTGTAAAACGTATCTACAAATTCATCAAATAATACTTACATCTTGTAAATTCATGATGACAGTAAGAAATTGTTATCGATCTCGGAAATCAGTGGGGAAAACGCTGTTACTTAATTTGCGTCTAGTTCCTGAATGGTAACGCAATGAAATTCTCAAACGGAACTTTATTTCAACACTTAGGTACCTAGGTTGCTTTGTCTTTTTTGACCATTCACAAGAATCACTAACTATGACGACGTCGGCAATGTCCCGTGATTCATAGACCCAGCTTGGCGCCGATAACCGTAAATGGACTTGAAATGGTCCGGTGTTTGAATTAGCCGATATAGGCGCAGCGTAGTGGGTTTCTATGCAATTTGCGTCACACAGTTCACATACGAGTAGGTTGTCTTCCTTTACTGCATTCCGCAGATGCACCAACTATACCTAATGCAAATAGTGATGTCCTACATATCTAGTACGAGAAGCACGAGCATCTGATAAGAATACAGTTATCTGTTTAAGAGCAACTTGGGTCACCTGTTCTCAGGATTTTATAGATTTTTTACTCTGTGCAAGTTAGTAGGTATTTGACTGCGATCTTACTTATGGTAAGTGATGACTGATGATGCAGCCGAAGATGTTATCGTACTAACTTGGAAGCGGTAAGTAAATTCACAACAACGGTTTCTACACAGCATCGCACCGGAACGCTATATTGCTTGGCGGTGCGTCTTTGCTGGTAAGGTGGTGACTAGCCACGGTCGAAGCCTTCAACCAGACCAGACCTGAGCCAATTTAGAAATTAATAAATTCCAAAGTGGCCCGTGGCGGGAATCGAACCTACGACCTCCCATATTGAGGATTCGCCACTGCGCCAAGGAGGTCATCAAAGGTTTATTGTCGATATAAATTTTGTATTAAAAAACTAGATGCTTATTATATTACTTTTGGTCGAGGTCCGCTCGTGTGAATTTCGGATTTATACCAATCAAAAAAAATTATTGATTTTTCCCGGGACTAAAAGTGTTCACGTTTCCAATCCTTTTCCTAATCTATCTCTGATTACTAAAGCGTGTTTTAGTTTCTCTAAAATCTCACAGGAAGCAAAGAATTTTCTATTATGAATAAATAATGTTAATGCGTTTATCATGGGTAATCTTCTACATTTAAAATTTCAGCCCAATTGGTTCATCAGTAATTCATAGCAGTTCATTAGTAAAAATCATTTAAACTCAAGAACTGACGAGCTTTTACATGTTTAATACGCGTACTTGAAGAAATTCAGTGACCAATTTTTAAAAATATATCCGAATCGAGGAAAACGACAACAGTTATCTACAAAAAATACCCTTCCGCGTTGGTGTGACTGTTTCTTGGGCGTTTTTTTCTCCGTATGGTCCCACACAGACGTAATTGTGTTGTCCCAATTAAAATTTTGTTCTCATGACTAATTACTTAGACCGTGACGGGGACATCAAGATATGAGATCACTAGCATTGGGTAGGCGTGTAATAACTCAAGCAGTCGAAATGTGTTTTGCATTGAGTCCGTACAGCGTTCTACAGGTAGGTGAGTCTGCAGTAGGTATCGGTGGACCATGTCATGTCCTTGGTGTTTGTGGGCGCCGCTACCCACACCTTTGTGTGGGCTGAAAATGCGCAAATCCGCATTGCACGCACTATTATATCCTTGTAAGTCATGTTTATCGAGCACTCGGGGACAATTTATCAAAGGCCGAGAAAGCTGCCGAGACCAATGAGCGTACTTATAGAACATAATTTAAAATATTTTTAGTAAGTGTGAGTAATGATTCTATAATGTCGCGTCGTCAGTGTGGTAGATTAGGTGGTTTTGCTGGCTACGAAACCAAAATAAGATAGTTTTTGCTTAAATAAGCGATATAATCTACGACGTACCTAACAGCCATCAGGATTAAAGTGTTGTTGTGGTGGGACGTAGTAATTAATGAAAACAAGTATAAAATAAATCAGTATAATTAATACTTGGCAATTTTAAAATCTTCGTTTCTTACTCTATACCTACTAGGAAAAACTCTCTCCAAGAAATAAATCTAAAGCTGACCCTAGATAACCTTTAACCGGAGCCTTCAGAATCAGAAGATACCCGGTGTATTAGTAAAGATAGGAAATATTATTATGGAAAGGCGGAAGTAAAGACAATGAGATATCTTAAATGTGTTTGCCATTTGTATGCAAGTTCGTACAAATGCACGGTTACCGCTACATTCCCTGGTTTGAATTAATGACAAAATTACAAATGTGCCAACTGTTCCTAGATCTCGTAATTGAAACGTGAAAGTATTCCTAAGAAAATGGGAACCCTAAAAATATAAAATTTAACTCAAGAAATTTAATTAAGTAAGTACAACTAAAGCTATTTGAATCCACCAAGACGCGCCCACTCTGTCAAAATCGTTTATGTTATGGAGTTTCACAGAGTAGGGCGCGTCCTCGGCTGAAACGACAATGTCCATATTAATAATGGTGTTTTAATTAATAAGAAATAATTTGTAATAATAATAATAGTTGCTCCAGTTAGGTAAAAGAAGTTTTCCGGAAACGACGAAAGTGATGCGCGAACGGCACAAAGGCTAAGGTTCTCACGCGAATCGCGATGAAAGCATGTGACGTAAGTAATTTAAGTAACCGTGTGCACCGCTGCCAACTTTGCAGATATAACCTAAATGAATACATTTAGGTTATGTATACTTACGTGATTTTAAAATGTATCGTTATCAATTTTATGGATGTTTTTTATAATTTTTAATTCAAGATTCTGTAAATTATCAGTCATGCTGTAACAGTTACTTGTGGCTATAAAATATCACTTGTTAGTGATGTAGGAAAATTAACCACAGGGAAAAATCTTGCAAGCATACCTGTGCCTAACTTATACCATAAATATTATTATATGTATAAATAATCGAATCAGAAGTGGGATGAAAAGGGGTCACTTTTTATTAAGTATAAATCAAAAGTAGAGAGAAAATAATCGTATTTCTTACTAAGTTCTTTTAACACCGCACTAACTTTTTTAACATTTTTTTATACACATACTTAATAGTCGCAGCGCCGATCGTACCGTGTCCACGTGAGATCCATATCTTATGAATTTAAATATTATCATGTTAGGCATTACAAATAGAAAATAGGAATTATCACTGACCAAAGAGTAACTTTGTTATGGAATTATGTAAGTATACTTAAGCACAAATAATGATTAGTGAGTAGATTTATTGAAAGAATTTTAGACGTTTATAGGTGACTGCATTTTTGAAATAAATAGTTTTTGTCACAAAATATAAATACTAAATAATCACTACTCAATAAGTAGCAAAGTTACATTGTTTTTTTTTCAATAGATAAAATATTTGTTACACATTGGCAGACTTAAAGTGCAATCAATGAATTAAACAAGAGTGCAGCTGCACTGGTTTGGTCTTAGGTTGCGTGATTTTTGAGAACCTTTGAGATATAAATCACTTGAATTGCATCATGAGAAAATACAGCGCACGTGCAATGTTTTAAACTAACTTAAGGGTGTTGGGTACCATCCGGACGCGAAAATTCGAATTTTATTTAATTTTTCGCTAATATTAGGCTAATTATACATTGTATTAAGGCAATGATTTTTGCGATCATAACGTTTATGCATCTATAGGTTTTTAATAAAAACTTTGCTTAAAATACGCATTAACATGATATAGATTCCCGATTGCTCCAAATCTGGGAAACTGCAAAAATAATCTTTCGGGAACCATTATGAGGTGCATGGGAATTTTTGAGCAAAGTTTTTATTAAAAACGTGTAAGTAGCTGTGTAAATATTGTGTTCGCAAAACTCTCTATCATAAGCCTACTATGTATAGTTGTTTCATATTTGCGAAAAACTAAATAATATTTTAATTTCGCGGGCTAGTTGGGCCGAAACACCTTAAGAAGTCCGATCGGAAGTCCATACAAAAACACTCGTGCGTAAGTAAGTAGGTATATTGTTATTTGTTACACAATTTTTGCACAACAATTTACTCTTTGATAGCGTACGAACTTCACTTTCTATTTAAGTGAGCATACCAATGATTCAGACGTGGATATTGCATTATATGTATTTTATTGTCATTATAATAAAATCATTAAGTAATATGTTCATGTAAGAGGCACTACTACGAAATATTTTACTAGTTATGTCCGCGGTTTTATTAAATCCTATATACAATATCAATGAACTGTGAGTATAAATATTTTCACTACCAACTTAACTTACATTAAAAAGTTATGATGTAGGAGTGATAATCATCCAAACCAAAGTAACTTAAACTTCCAAACTTAATTAAATTTTCAGCTTTGTATAGTCTCCAATTCTAAACTTAGTATCGACATTTTTCTTAGAATTCACACTACACGAAAAGCCACACTATTAATTATTATTATTAATGTAAAAACCTTTTTCTTTCAGTCAATTTTATTCTAATTGCTGCTCTACTTGAGACCAACCAGGATGTCTCTCTAAAATTATCTTTTAAGGGCTGATTTTTCAATCGCCAGATAATCGTTAACTAAGGAATAAATATGAAATTTTGACAGATTTTGTATCGCATAATTATGTTTCAAATTAATTCCTCAGATAGTTTATCTGGTGATTGAAAAATCAGCCCTAAATGTAAAAACTCATATATAGCTTATTTGTTTTATAAAACCAGTATGAGTAAATATATACTACAACTACTGCATTTACTTACTAAATATACCTAACATATAAAAACATCACTTTTTAAATAAATGTGGACAAGGTACTTATAAAAAAATTAATATTCAAAACTGCCCAATAGCATTTTGATTGCGAAATGCGAATGAAAATATATTCGTTAAGAAGGACGAGTCTGCGAATCAGATGCTTTTATGGTCAATTACCAGTACTTGTGAATTTCCTGTCAACTGCGCCGAGTTCCTTGCTTATTTCACCTGAGACGTTTGAATTAGCAATTAAATGATTGAGGAATGTGAAATCTTGCATCCCGCGATGTTTGCGGAAACGTATAGGCAGGTACATCAACCTGGCCGTGCCAAGATTCAAGAAGGATACTAAATGGTCGCTTTCACCCACGGAGTTTGACGATACTTGATTCTAAGGTGAGTCAGACCTTCTTGTCAGTTTACGTAAACTTCGTGACCCGCTTAGGTTGGTATAGATTTGGGCGTAGTAAAATAAAAAGAGCAATATGTAAATGCACAAAAAAGTTTAGCTAAAGGATAGGGTACGATGTATGGTGTTTACGAATTTAGAATGCACATATTTTGTCAAATTTCAATTATGATTCGCTAATGTATTATTTCAATAGATTTCTTCGAAAACATTAATTCCATCCGTATCATTAAGTTTGAGTAAGTATTGAGCAAATATATTGCACAGTTTTGTCATAAAATATTGGCAATACCCAGATTTATTGGATTTATTTCGCTCTTATTATACTATATAGAAATTATACACGGATTTATAAGGATGTTTTCGAAATGATAAGTGTCTCTGCTCCGATTTTGAATTACCCACATATCTATGCACATGCTAATCACAATCGACCACACCAGATCCGTCATAAGATGATAAGCAAACCTTATAACTTGGCACATTTTATTTATTTAATTTAGGTATATTATCAAATATCAAGTACTGAATTACGAAATTCTATTTGTCGTTTGTTCAAAACTTTAAGGTCAATAAATATAAAAAATAATAATTCGCGAAAATAAAAATTCAAAAAATAGAATTCCGAAAGATTTTTATTTGAATATCTTGAATATAATAATGTTTTAGTTTTACTTATTAATAACTTTGAATATCTTGAATTAATTTTTTATTAGTAAACACATTTATTAGTAGTTACAGCATTAATTATTTGCTTATTACAGTTACAAACTTTGATATTTTTTTTATTAAGCGGTCATGTACAGCTGCAAACATGCCTGCAAAGTTTTTAGTAGCTAATGTTAAATGTATAAAGCAGCAATGCAGGGCTGTTTTATTTTTCCACAGTTGTAATACAATTATTATGGTTGCTATAAAATATGCTGTTCTTTTGAATAATAAATGTGAGTTCTCATTCTCTGGTTAGTATGACACACTGTATACGTGTACAACCCACGCTAGTTATTTTGTAACTTGAATCAGATGTTTTTTTAAAGTTTTTTTTAAAAAAAATTGGCCTTTCTATTACACAACGCTGTACCTTTATTTACTAGTTAGTATACATAAATATTGTTTTCAATAAAAGAAAATTATCACAGTTATTTTCAGGTTTGGAAACAAAAACGATTTAAATGGTAAGAAACTTTGAATTTTTCAGTAATAAGGATTGTCTATTATGAAATATATCTAATGAAACTGTAACTACCGTCTTAACGATGGCTTAGCGATGGATTGAGCACACCATAATGTGGTGTGGGGATTTTATCTGCCTAATGCATATCCATGACATACCATCGATAACATTGTTGATGCTATATAGGGACTGTAATAGAATATCCCCAGAATAATGAAAGAATATCAATTTTCCAATTTGTGAATGTCAAGTTTCAAATATAAAATCTTTGAAGTTCAAAATTATCGTTATATTATTTAAATCTGCGTTAACACGAAATTTGGTTGATATACATTTTATTACATTATATTTACACTTTTATACTTTCATCATAGATTCTACATACTCGTACAATACAAGTATGTGTGTTTTATCTCTATGTAGGTACGCAGATTTCTGGCTGGGTTTCAAATTACACATACATGATAATAGCTAGTATGGGCACATGTTTTTATTGCAATATTTTTATTGGCTTTTGTAATTTAATATAGACATTGATCTAGTAAACAAATAAATTACAAAAAACATAGATAATTAATTTACATGTATCTTTTGTTTGCATGCTGACTTCTACAATTTCGTTGTAACTTGCAATCTATTTGAGCAGCAACTTATATTAACGGCGTAGAAGCCGTATTTAAGCGATTTTGAATGAAGTTTTATTTGAAAACTATAAAGACTTTTATAGTGCTATACTTTCACATATAAACGTCATGTAATCGCTTAGAAGCAAAAACACGATTGATAAAATTTTCTCGATAGAATGTCCTTCCAAAAGTTGCTCCAAAATCTCAGTTTATCTAATTTTTATCGGAAACTACAATGGATGTAATTGTAATTTTTGTTTTAATGAGTCGGTATTAATAATATCGTAAAACGCTTAGAAACAGATTTTTGATTTTTGAATAATTAGGTAAAAGGTCGTTTTTCTGTTATATTCTTCCACGACGTTGCATGTCGCATCTACCTACGTATACATGAGAGTGAGAAAGACAAAAATAAATTCAATAAATCCCCTTAATGTTAATGATAATATATCGGGTGTCGTGGGCGCATCTACGAGTAAATTGCGATTGTCTATCTACCAATTGAACGTGGGTAATTTTGGGTAAGACCTCGTATTATTAATTTAATCTTAATATATATAAATCTCGTGTCACGATGTTTGTCCGCGATGGACTCCTAAACTACTGAACCGATTATAATAAAATTCGCACACCATGTGCAGTTCGATCCAACTTGAGAGATAGGATAGTTTAAATCTCAAATTATAGTCGCAATTTTAATTTATTAATATAACAAAAACTTTAGCCACAGCAACGCGTGGCCGAGTCAGCTAGTCTATTGTATGTAGTATTGTGGATTTTGTTGAAACATTGTTTATCCAAGGTCTACGAACAAAAGTTCGGGTTTTATTAGAAATACAAAAAAAAATAGTAAGTACAGATAATATTTGACCCCAAAACTTGAAAACGTATTAGCTCGGTATTAATAATTTTCTCTTAATTTTTGTACATCTTGGCAATAACTTCTTGAAACGCAACAATTTTTTTATTTTTTAATCCAAATTGCATTTACAAATACTGTCGCTCTATGTTCAATTAAATATTTGTTATTTGTTTGTATTAGATTTCTGCGTTTAATTACCCCATACTGGTCCACCATTATTTCTACTCTTTTTTTGGAAAACTATAGTTATGCCTTATATTTACAAACTTTAGAAATGTTTGTATGCTTTCGATATCACAGTACTTTAGAGGGCGAGTCTGATCGGTTATTTACTTATATTAAACTTCTTACTTGATTTTTCATAAAATATGTTGCCCAATGTTACAATATTCATGGGACGATTGGCACGTAATAGCAAACAAGTTTACTATCAACTATCTCGCAGCATTTAAACTAAAGCACTATGGGCTGCAAAGAACCAGTAAGGTGGTGGATATTACATTATTTCACGGATGTAGATCAGTTATATCATGCAAAATAACTACCTCTATTACTACATCTACATGTACCAATTAAGAACCAGCTTTTAATAAGGTCACTTTAATTACGGTTTGCATAATGTGTTTTATAAAAGTAAGGGATAAAAAAGATCATATTTATTTCGTGAAAAAGTAAATAGATAAACAGAATGGACGGGGTGCCTACTTCCGATGACAGCATTGCTCCAAATAATTGGAGCATTACAAATGAGGCACGTTTGCATTAGGAAATCCACCTTAAATTTGTGTAAGATGTTACGACGAACTACAAAAAAGTTAGAATATTTGATAATATTATAATTAAAGATATCACACAGTGAAAATACATACTATTAGTTCAGTATAAATGTAGCTTATTTGTGAGTCATTCGCCTGTTTTATTACGTGAATAATTATTGAAATTCGATGTCAACGACTTACAAAACTGGCGGCCTTCGCCTTGATTTACAATTTTTTTGGTTTATACGAGCACTAATGTCTAAATGGTAAACTGAATTCGACTTTGTTCGAATCCCATAAATATAATTAATTGTCTTAACAGAGGTGTTTAGGTATATTTTGTAAATATTAAAATTTAACATAATTATTGTTAATTTATTTTTGATTTTCTATTAACTTTCTTTTAAGGTTAATTCATTTATCTTAACAAATGTTAAAATTTAGGGTTTCTGTCCTATTTTTTTTAGTTTATTGTTCAAATTGTTAAACTTTACATTAATATACTTTGCCATCCTGTTCAAACTCAATGAGTTTACGCGAGGAGTTCACAGTACACTGATGTAACAAAGAGACTTAAATGAAAATAAATAATGCCAAATAATTAGTAATTATTAGTATGTACCTAGGTGGCCATAAAAGAGAGGTTAACATAGAGTTCGGATATGACCTAGCGTCACATCGAACCAAATCTTTTAATATATATTTTAATCCAAATTTTGCTTTTCAGAATTCGTTACTTAATTAACAGAGAATCACTTACCAACCTAAATGTGATAAAAAGCCCTAAATTCACAATCGACAGTAGAGCTATAATAATAAAGCTTCTTACCTTTGTAGGGATACTAGTAACACCCATTACATAAATCTATGTTTTCGAAAGCGGGTCATATCTATACCTACTACCATAGATTCAGGTTTCGTATAAAATTAGTAGGTGTATCCTAATGGTCAACCGTGAGAGCGGAGGCTGGAGGCGCAGCTTACGTCTAGGTCGGGCTTAGGGTTGCTAAATAGAGGGTTTTAGGCGTTATTTAATAATAATTAATAATAGTTGTATTAGCGCCAGCGTAGTATTTTACGTGCATGTAAGTTAGGCCTTATTAAAATAAAATAAATTTTGATTTTAAATGTTTTTGCGTCTTTGGAACCATGCACTGTGATGATAAGTTGGATGCTGTATTTTTTTTTCAATGTTATTAATAATTTATTTTTGTATTGACTTATTGATTTTGATTTATTTGTAAATAAATTAGGTAAGTTAAAAAATATACGTGAAGGAGGTATCTAAATAGCATATTACTAACTATAAAATATTACTAATTCTAATGCTACCTGATGCTACCTGTATCTTTTTTTTGTAGAAGATAGCGTAAGTACGGTAGAAAAGGTGAAAATCTTTAATTAAATTAATGATTACGTAAATAACTCTTGAAATACAATTTTTAATTTAATTATTATTCTTAGTTGTAGTTATTGCTGTTTTTGATTAATAAATAGTTAATTAAGTTAGTTTCTATTGTTTTGAAACGATTTATTTTAACGTTATTGTGGGTAGCCCTACATAAAACGGTCGTGGGTTACGCAATTCGCAGGCTAGCGAGCAGCGGCTCGATAACTTGCTCTACATTCGTTTTGTCTTGCTGCAGCCCGTTTGCAACGTACCACTTTATTATCCCATAACAAGTCTTGAATATTTCATTACTGTACGAATTCCAGTAAGTTTTATTGCGCTTTAAGCTACTCGTAATATTACAGTGTCGCAATATCTATGATATACTTTTTCAATTCTTGCTGAAAATGCGAATAGAATCAAATTCCTTGGGTGTTTTTAAGATAATATTTTACAAGTTGGTATTTATTAAATTAGTTATATTGCCAACACACTATATTGCCCTTATTTAATTCATCAAGCTAAACCTAATCATATCGGAGTTTTCACTGTCAATGCGTAGGTATGTGAAATGTATCGGAAACATGCTTTTGTGAAAATTTGTATGGAGAAGTGATTTTCAGTGGGATCGAAGAAGTCATCATCAATTATTTATTTAAAGCACAAAAACACCTAAGGTATACTTAATAAATAACCGTTAATTTTTTTCTTCCTGTCTATGTCAGATATAATTAACAATTTTTAAATTTGAATTATTCGTTCAACAATATCATCAGGTACCATTACTTCATATTCGTTATGTTAACAATCTCAGAAGAATGCGCATTGTGTGCCAAGTTTCGACTTCCGAACGATCGCGTTGCTGAGAGCATTCAGTGCAAGGTTCCTGTCACGCTATTGTTTAAACCCGTTCAATGATATATTACGACTATAGATTACTGAACAGCTGAGGTTGGTTTAGCATAGATTGATGTTTACCAAAGGAACTGCTGATTCTACGTTCAATTTTCATCTTCAATGGATGATGTGCAACATTTTAGTTTCTGACTGTATTCCAAAGGCATTGTTTGTGTTATCTATTCGAGGCTTAAAAGTTAGCGAGATTTCTACCAGGTGTAACTGAAGTCATTGTCTTAATGAACACACTTTTAGAAATATAAATTTATTTTTAACAAGTACCTACTTAGTAAATGGTTTTAATTTAAATATTTTCATTATCTTAATTCTTAACTCTTATGATGAGATATTTATATGACTAATGTGAAAATTATTTACAGGAATTAGATATATTGGAATTATTTTTCAGGCAGTATATTCATGGTTAATGTTGCATACCTTTGGGTAATTAATTACCTCTTTACTACGTGATGAAATAACACTTGATTTCATTGTGATATGACTTACTGTGTTCAAGTTACTTTAGGAGATATTAATTACTGTAAAACATGCGATTTGCCGGATTTCCCAAATAAATTTTTAACCGCTTTAATATCTGTATGTCTTGCAAGCTTGACATTTGCTAATCTTTTATGAAGCAATTTCACAGCTAGAATTTCTTAAACGATTTCTGTAATAGATTGCATTATAAGGATCGTATATCTGATACAAATAAAATTTACATTACTTTTGTGAAGGCAGGGCACTGCGTCACATTACGGAAAGTAGATTGTGATTTGTTACTGCACATACAAAAGATGCATAAGCAAATATTTTCAAACTTTTAATTTTGAAATCTTATGTTATAGCTTTGGGACCGATAGAGTTTTACACACCACAAATTAGTACTTGACTGCAATCTTACCTGATGTTAATTGACGTTGCAGCCATTGATCATTACTAAGGATAGGCATGTTCGAACATTTTGCCAAAGCCTTTTTCATACAAGGAAATTTAGCGCCATCTATCAAACATCCTGCGAAATACTTGTTTTTTTAATGTAATATTTCTTGATGTTACTTACCGATGATACGTTATCCCATGCTTCTTTTTAAATTTCTTGGTGTAATTTTTGCAGTCTTTTATCGCACAATTAGGCATTTTTATCTTTTAGAGTTAAATTTTCCACTATTCTCTCGCCTCTAAGCGTACTTACTAAAATGGCGGGAACCGTCTCCATGGAAACGTGCGTGCGGAGCGTCGTGAGCTGAGGCGGGGACCGCGGCATAGACAATAGTGCGCGTACAATGGGGACATTTCCCCATTGAACTGGCGACATTTTTTCGCGCGGTTCGCCCTGTCTCTATATAGAGGTCAATGGTTGCAGCTGATATTGTTATGTTACTAACTTGGACCTCTAACGTTTAACATCGCAAAGCATCGCACAGGAACGCTTAGTCTCTTGGCAGTGCCGAAGCCTCCCACCAGACCAGACCAAAGCTAATTTTGAAATTATGGAGAATATATAATATGCAAGTCTAAGTTTAGAGCACAAAGTGAAAGATATCGGTAAAGAAGCAAATAATGTCACATATTTATTTATTTATTTTGTTGAAGATAGCCTTGCGCTTGACGACAATCATGCCTGATGGAAAGCAATGGTGAGGTCGAGGTTGGAGCTTGCCTAGAAAATGCCTATTCACTCTTCTTGAAGGCACAAATTTGTATCTCTCTTCTATACCTAATATTGTTATAACCATAAGTCGAATAACATTCTTGCAATACTTTTGGAGCGGACAGAGTTCTGATTATTGAAATAAGACGTGACTTGTTGTAAAAGTAAAAAAAATATTATTGTTACCTTAATTGATTATTTATTGTTCAAATCTAAATTAAAGAAGATAGTTCATGTAAGCTGTTTATTCTTTCATTAGTGTAACTGCCTTTATAGAAGCTTACAAAAGTCAGTATAGGAGTGAAATATAATATCTACGAGTATCTGCCATTGAGACTATCAAAGCCTCGGGAGAGTATGGTGTCCGGATCTTTCATTTACTGTGTAACAAGGTGTGGCAAACAGGTAAATGGCCGCAAGAATGGGCTCATAGTGTCTTCATACCATTACACAAAAAGGGCTCTACAAGAATTTGCAATAATTATCGCCTCATTGCACTCATTCCGCATGCGAGCAAAATTTTACTGCACATCATAAACGAGCGTCTAAAGTCTTACCTATCCAAAGAGATTGCACCTGAGCAAGCAGGCTTCGCCAAGGGCAAAGGTACCAGGGAGCAAATACTCATTGTGCGCCAAATTATTGAGAAATCCCGTGAGTTCAACAAAGCGGTATATATCTGTTTCGTGGACTTCTCGAAGGCGTTTGACTCTGTCAAATGGCCGGTACTTTGGAGGACTCTACTGGACATGGGCACACCAAAGCACCTTGTTCATTTGCTGCGGCGGTTATATGAGGATGGTACTGCATCTGTAAAGACAGACGACAAGCTTTCGGCTAACTTTCATCCTAATGCCGGTGTTCGACAAGGGTGCATTATTTCCCCTATTCTGTTTAACATCTACACAGAAATGATAATGAGACGAACTCTTGAGAACTGGACAGACGGAGCAGCAATCGGAGGTTTAAAAATCTCCAACCTACGTTATGCGGATGATACCACCTTATTCGCTACTAGTATCTGCCATATGGAAGAACTTCTACAAAAGATGGAAGCCATAAGTCTTGAATTCGGCCTCAATATCAACCGCAGTAAGACTAAAGTCATGATTGTCGACCGCATTAACAACAACTCGCCAGAAGTGACACAAATAGCGAACTGTGAAGTGGTGCAATCTTATGTCTATTTAGGTGCGCTGATCTCGAACAACGGAGGCTGTATAGACGAAATTAAACGGCGCATGGCGATATCCAGATCAGCAATGGATAAGCTGCAAAAAATATGGAGGAATCGTAAAATCACCAAGGCCACTAAGATCCGGCTAGTCAGAGCACTGGTATTCTCCATATTCCTCTACGCTTCGGAGACGTGGACCCTGCGAGAAAGTGAGAAAAAGAAAATAGACGCTCTTGAAATGTGGTGCTGGAGAAGAATGTTAAGAGTGTCCTGGAACCAATTCCGGACCAACAAGTCCATTCTGGAAGAACTCGGCATCAAGCAGCGTCTGTCTTCCATCGTTCAGGCTCGAATTCTCACTTTCTTTGGTCACGTGACTAG
The DNA here is from genome assembly GCA_036785405.1 of Coenonympha arcania. NCBI lineage: Eukaryota > Metazoa > Arthropoda > Insecta > Lepidoptera > Nymphalidae > Coenonympha > Coenonympha arcania. The sequence goes on from CM072061.1 coordinate 8,819,870, forward strand.
ACGTGACAATATCTCCATCGAACGTCTAGTCGTTCAAGGAAAAGTAGATGGAACCAGACCTCGCGGCAGATCGCCTATGAGATGGACGGACCAAGTAAAGGCTGCAGTGGACGTCCCCTTACATGTGTGCACCAGGAAAGCAGCTGTCCGGGATGAATGGAGACGAATTGTCAAGCGTGTCACTGAAAAGTGATGACCACGACCGCTCTGACAAGAGCTTTACGAAAGAGATGATGATGATCTGCCCAAAAGATGATGACGTCTGTCTTTCAAAAAAGTGTACTAAATATGTGCCCATATAAGTTTGTAATGACCACGTAATAATCCGTAATATAACGCTTACTTAATTAAACATTGCAATCTGGTTTTGTATGTAGGTGAGTGTGCGGCTGAGGTAGGAACCCGACCTGCATCCACTTTCACTCACTGTGGTAGGACGATTGAAAGTGATGTGTATCTGGATGATACGGTGATTCGAAAAATCGTGACGGATATTACTACCGAAGATTTGATTGAGTGCAATATTGATTGTTTCGATGAGCTATCTCGTGTTATCGTCCAATTATGTATTACTGATTCAGTGCATTCACTTGATTGACTGATTTATCAACTCAAAAAATTACATCCACTTTCATTTACTGTGGTAGGACGATTGAAAGTGATGTGTATCTGGGTGATACGGTGATTCGAAAAATCGTGACGGATAATATTACTACCGAAGATTTGTTAGAGTGCAATATTGATTGTTTTGATGAGCTCTCTCGTGTTAACGTCCAATTAAGTCTTATTGATTCAGTGCATTCGCTGTATCTAGATTATCAATAGTTTTAATATCGATGTATTCAAGGAAAATTGATTGACTGATTTATCAACTCAAAAAGTTACAATAATCGGGCTGAGATCTGGCACACATACCTAATTATAATTGTAACGTTGCCATCCGTTATGAATGGTTTGGGAAATTTCAACCCTTGTAGGGCTAAAAATTACAATAAAGGCTACTCGACCCAAACTTCGGGTGTTGAAAAATAAAATAATAGGTAATTCACCTTCCGAATAAAGAACAATGATTCTTATTACAATGCAGCCTCCTTTATAGCAACTGCATTCGAAATATGACTGCCTGTATTATTTCTTTTGTTTTCATCTAGAATCCAAGTAGGGAATACAATAGTTTTTAGGTCAGTGGATATAAATAAATGATTATTGAGACATATCAACTTTTTCATTGCGTATTTATTCTTATCAAGAGCTTAGCCAATCTCGTTGATTGTAAACATTCAATGAGCTGCTGTGTATTTCCTTGCATATTTGTTGTTTATTGGCATAGTAACATCGGTACATTTTGCCACCTGGTGGCTCGTACCTAGCTCTACGCGTAGGTTGTAACCAACCGCTGTATCCGCACCATGACTCTATACAATTATAATTTAACGTCACAACATTTCCTTCTGTTTTTAATAATATTTTAGTATCGGTTTTAATCAATTCCTTCATTTTCAGTCCATCGGAATACGGCACGTATACATCGAGATCGCAATTGATTGTTTTGTCTTCACCCTGTTCGCATATAAATTCCTCCTGTGACAATACGTTTGTTTCGTTCGGCCTCACAACGTTCCCGATGTCTACCAATTTGGAATGTGATTCAACATCGTCCTTCTTATGGCATACTCGCCCACCGTCTGAGTACGCTAAGCAATCGATCAAATAGAATATTTTATTCGGAATGTTGTTCCACAAGAACAGCAGCTTATCAATGTTTTTGTAATAATAATATTTAACAGAATCACAATGATACACTTCAGGTAATTGTAGGTAGCAGTATTTAAGAGTGGATTCTGGTGAAGCTACTTGAGTGATGGAGTGTATTTTTACGGCTCTGCAGTCCAGTGAGGAACAGTTGTAAAATAATCCACTTTTTGCCGTCGGCAAATAAGGTTCGTGGAATGGAATTCCGTCATCGTTGTTCATTCTTCTTCGGCCTGAATTAATAACTTTTTCGCAAGACACCATATTATCCTGTAAAATTGGATGTTGGAAATATGTATTATTACGATAGTCTTAATATTGTTTATGATAATCGTTTACTTATTTTATCGTATTAGGTTAAATAACCGTAAAGTCAGGGTTAAGTGTTGAGTAAATAAATAAATAAATTTTTAAGACTATTAAATAGGTATTTGATTGGCCAAAAGTATGTGGTCATGTCAGACTAGACGGACTGATAAATTAAAGAAATTGGTTGTAGTTTTAGGAAGTTAGGAAGAGCTCCTTAGAAAGCATGTGTCCAACCTCAAAATGAAAAATAGTACAAATTGTAGAATGTTACAACAAGGTTCATTTTAGCTATATTATAAGGTTACACGTTTCAAATTAAAATGAAATAAATAATATAATAATTATGAAACGTTTCCTGCCTACATCGAGGCCCACACGTTTTTTGTGAAACATTTCGTTTAATCCTATTCTCAATTTAAAGTGTTATTGTTTATACACAAATCTTTTAAGCAATTTGCATAGTAATTTGTTACGCTAAATTACTAACTAGTTTTATGAATGCATTTAGTTTTTATTTGTAGGTATTACATAAACAAAAAAGGAAACGCTTTAAATACATATTAATGTAGTCAAATTGAACAATAACTCTATTTTATATACATTTTTTGAGCTATTAATATTAATTAAACCTACCAATTTTTTTAAACAATAAAGAGTTTTATTTACCTTTTCGATGTTACATATAACATCCGTACTATATCGCTGAAATATTTGAAATTAATTGATTTATTTTTATAGAATAAAAACCTTACACAAAGCCATAACAATTAGAAGTCTTAAAACTCACAACTACTATAAAACCACAGATTTTACTTCTCTAATTTATGTAGTAAAACATTATTCCTAATACCTACATAGTACCTAACCTTCTATAAAAACTAAATTCCTAATCTATGAAGGAAATGACTTTGCATTGATGATTCTTCGTTTACTTAACCATTAACAATTACATAACTGTGCTTAGAATACCATAATGAATTAACTGGCATTACCGCTTGAACTTTTAACAATAACAGACACTGGCAGATAACTAAATATGAAAAAGTGAAATTCATTTCTCTAACATCAATCTCCGTGTGCAAAACGAATTGCGTGTAGAGAACTTATGCGTTTTACATACCAATAAAAAATTAACTATTGATCGCTTCGTTGCGAAGTTACAGAGAGTTAAATTATTAATTTTATCGATAGTAAGAACTCAACTTACCAGAAGAAGAAACTCCTGTTTATACATTGTTCATCACAGCTACGGTTGCTGACGTTGACTCTGAAAATAATATATTATAAGTAATTAAAATTTTAATTTTAAATGTGTCGTATATACCTAATATGGTTCGTATGTTCTGATATTGATACTAGATGCCTAATACGCTAAAATTTAAACACACAGTTTAGTTCATATTCTAGTATAAGATAATTTGTGAATATAACATGGGATTATAGCAGGAATTTTTACTGAATTGAACAGCTAGGCTGATTCGTTGCGCAAAAAATGCGCCAGCCCTTCAGTCACAGCTCACAAGATGTCTCGAAGGATTTTTTGGCGCTATAACTCCATAGTACCTACATAAAGTGTAAGTATTAATGTGATATTAAAAATAAAGGGAGGTAATAGGTAAGTAGTAGAAATCTATTATTATTACTCGAATACTAAATTATTATTTAGTAGTATCTTGATTAAGTATTATAAAGTCATGGCTAGGCAATGAGTTATATTATTAGAGGATTAGCTATGGTATTAGGCACTGATTAGGTCTATGGATTACATAGACGTTAACAACGCCAATACAAAAATAAGTAGGTGGTAGGTATATATAATATTGTGTGGTGAGAATAATGAAATCAGAAAAATGTATCATGATTTCAATTTATACATACTTATTTTATTATTCTGTATCACAAACACTGAATACGTGCTAAGGTCATGAATAGAAATAACGTCATTGTAGTTGATGATGTATTGTACCTGCATAGGTATCTATTATAGAAGAAATGACTGTATAGTTTGTTATTCAGCTAAATTCTTTTGCTTTAGATTCTACAAGGCTGCAAGTGGGCGTTCACAGCCTGATCATTTTCATTGTTCAGTTATATACTTACTCGTAGTACAAAAGTACCGATTAAGTGTTCGAGACCTCGCTTTAGTGTACTCAGTGACATTGAAAAATAAACAAGTATGCACTTATTAGTACGAATTTTCGGTTACCTACTCGTGTGCATCTATTGCTAAGTTATCCTGTCAGGCGTCAGATCCCATGATATCTAAAGAATTTACTCGTATATTGAATTACTCGCTGTTGCCCGCGGCTCCGCTCGCGTGAATTTAGGTTTTTCACTACTTCTGCGGGAACCATCGCTTTTTCCGGGATAAAAAGTACCAAAATGTGTTAATCCAGGTAATAATCCATCTCCATTCCAAATTTCAGCTAAATCGGATTCGTAGTTGCAGCGTGAAGGAGTAACAGACAAACACACACATATATACAAACTTTCACCTTTATTATATTATAGTGTAATGTGCACATATAAACTTTCGTACTTTAAATACGCCGCTCCCAAAATAGGTTCAGTGCTAATGCCGAGTTTCACGACTCTTTAAACTTCAAAAACACGGGACTTTCATACAAACTCCCAACCCCTATTTCACCCCCTTAGGGAAGGATTTTCTCAAAACCGTTTCTTAACTGACAACTACCCATTAGAAAGAACCTACTTTCCAAATTTCAAGTCAACAGTAACAATATTAAAATTTTCACATAAAAACTTTCATCCCCTATTTTACCACCCTTAAAGGGGAATTTTCCAAAACGACTTATACAAATTTTTAATATCTGAAGCTGATAACCTAAATGACGATTTTCACGTCTCTAACTTCAAAAACACGGGACTTTCATATAAACTTCCAACCCCTATTTCACCCCCTTAGAGGGGTAGTTTCTCAAAATCGTTTCTTAGCTGACAACTACCCATTAGAAAGAACCTACTTTCCAAATTTCAAGTCAACGGTAACAATATTAAAATTTTCACATAAAAACTTTCATCCCCTATTTTACCACCCTTAAAGGGGAATTTTCCAAAACGACTTATACAAATTTTTAATATCTGAAGCTGATAACCTAAATGACGATTTTCACGTCTCTAACTTCAAAAACACGGGACTTTCATATAAACTTCCAACCCCTATTTCACCCCCTTAGAGGGGTAGTTTCTCAAAATCGTTTCTTAGCTGACACCTACCCATTACAAAGAACCTACCTTTCAAATTTCTAGTTTGTAGGCTTTATACTTCCTGAGATATCGTGATTAGTCAGTGAGTGAGTGAGTGAGTGAGTGCTAACTCTCTTTTATATATATAGATTGGTGTAAGGCGCTACTTCTACTCATGGAAGCGGTACAGATGGAGCCATATAGAAAGTATACAAAAAATAATAGATAGTACAGCTGCTACTTAGTAAAAATATCTCGGATTTAAGTTCTAAATTGTAAAAATACCTACCTTCTGTAACGAATAATAAAAGTTAATAAAACGTATTACTCAACGTGCTTTTGCTCAAGTTCTCACAAGGTTGCACGTAGGTGGATACACCTATTACTACTGAACGATGTCAAAATGATAATATTATGTAAGATCCAAATTTGGTATGCTTAATAAGTCAAAAAAGGACTGCTTTTTGGATTTTGTCAATATAATTAACTATACGAGTTGGTATAGTTACTATATCTTACCAAAATGATTTAACTGAAATAATGAAAGTCCTCGCTCTTATTGAAAGATTTAACAATTAGATGGAGAAGGTCTACCGATCTAGAAGGCGCGATTCGAAGGGGGGCGCCACAGAAGACATGGAAATCCCTCCAAAATATCTTATTAAATATAAATCTCGTGTCACGATGTTTGTCCGGGATGGACTCCTAAACTACTGAACCGATTTAGTTCAAACTTCGTGAATATCTGTCATTTGGTCCAACTTGAGAGATAGGATAGTTTAAATCTCAAATTGTAGTCGCAATTTTAATTTATTAATATAACAAAAACTTTAGCCACAGCAACGCGTGGCCGGGTCAGCTAGTACAACTATATTTTTTACGAAAATTAACAGGCGCTTCAAACATTATCTCTCAATTTTCTTATTGCGATTGAAGATTCCTATTACAAGGGATTCTTATTAGTATTCCTTCTATGGTATTCCTACATACATAACAATAATGTTATGTCTGTAAACTTAATTTAAATAAAATTTGAGGCTGCGTCTGCGCCTCTCTAGGATAGTTGCACGAATAGAATTAGGTTCAATGCCTACGAAGTAACTAAAATAGTATAATACCTACGAAGTGGCAAAATTCTAATTAATTTGCATTGATATACACTATAGGTACCTGTTATCTATCTACCTATACTTACCTTCCAAGAACTTTAAACACCCAAATCTCTTTGTGACGTGGAGAAGAAACAAACATCTAAAGAACTTTTAAAGAGTGCTTGCTTACGCTCTAGTTTTGGCAAGGTTGTATTACCTCAGCATTCTGCAACTGGACACAACAATGCGACATGTGTATCGTCATCATACGAAATATGTGACATTGAAAATGTAGGCGAGTATGACGGCCATTTTGTTATGACCGTAATTCTCTCAGCAGAATGATAATTCACTTACGAGAGGTAATACCTGAGTATATTTATTCTTATACTATTTCATCCTAAGTTTCACCTGACCCGAAGTTTATTTGTTTGTTTGTCCGTAATCTAATCTTGCAAGTTAAATTTGATCCACTTCTCGGTTACCGATTGAGCTGAAATTTTGGATGCATGAACTTGGGGTGGCCGTGGTATATCTATGGGTATAGGTATTGGTAAATATGTGTTTTACCCGATTGCTCAAGAAGGAGGGTTATATTTTTCGAGTGTATGTTTGTATGAGGTTTCTTTGTAAAGTCCTAGTTTATATGCTTTTCATTAGGATACCATAGTTTCTATTCCTTTAGCAGTATGCTTTTACATTTTCTTGAATATTATTCAATATTTGTTAATTGAATAAAAACCATAAGACATAGATGCACCCAGGTTATAGGATTTTTGCAATTATTTGTTGCTAGAAAATAATAATTAATCAATGTTGCAATGTTATAGTCGAACAGGCACTTCAGTCCCAATATTTCCCTAACAATGAATAACGTGGTGGTAGACCACGGGAAAATTGCTGCAGAGATAAATCGCGGCGACGCGTCGTGCGATTTAAGCAGATGTAGGAAGTATTGTATGGAAAACTGAGCGTGACATACATTTGGTTGAGTTGCATGGTATGTTGCAGAAATTTTCCCGCTGTTGGACGGTCGCATCGCCCGTCGCCTATCCCGTCAAACCGCCCCATTCCCAATGCCAGGCATGGCAGGCAGTGGGAATGATTTCTATTTCAACAAGCTTTTATTTAGTTTCGCCTGTCGCGTTGTTTATATATTTATTTGTTTGTTTGTCTGTAATCAAATCTTGCAAGTTAAGTTTGATCCACTTCCCGGAAACCGAATGAGCTAAAATTTGTGCGTGCCCGGGATTGAAACCTCCGACCCCCTGACGATAAGCAGAAGTTTGAACCAATGGGAATGTGCTATACGCTCACTACTTCCAATGGAGCCTCGTTAAGCAGAAAGCAATCATCGACCATCTTTGTTAAAATTAGTTAATATAATTATAGTATGCCCACGATTTATTCTTCTCCACCGTATGCAGAGACAAGTAAAGTCATAGTATTTCCCAAACTCGAAACATTGCCATAAAGCTGGTAGTAGCATTAACGAAAAATTTAATGGTTTTAAGGTAAATAATTGCATTTAGAAAAAGACCAAAAATATATATTCATAACGTATTTTGACTCGACCTTAGTAATATTTTTTGATAATTCAATAATGAACAAAATCCACGTTAGTATAAAATACTGTAGGTACAGTATTGAAAATGTTATGATTCTTTGACGTATTACAGCATATTTGAAGAAAGTGTCGCATAGGTGTAATGGGACATTGAATGATAGTGAAAATGGAGTCGTCCTAAGCATACCAATTAGATCGAACGTGGTACTTATTGGTAACATACGAGTACTGGTAGACAACATCCTATCTTTATGAATGTTTTTTATTACTGTACAAATAATCCAAATTCATTTCGCTTAATTCGTTTTTCCAACATTTTTATTATATTTTACAGATTTGTATTCAAGTATCTATACCTATATTCTTAAGTAACATAATATTATCTAATTAATATTTTGTCTAGACTATCAATATAAGAAATGCGGATACGTAATTCAATAGTAATAAAAGCGACAGTTGCGGTTACTAATAACATGTATGTACCTAATAGGTACGTTATGTGTTCTATTGAATCGTGTTGATTAAGTACTTAAGCCTCACATAAATAATTTTATGTGTATTTCCTATAGAACTAAGAAAGAAAGAACTAGAAGAATATTAACTTATTTAAAAGAAAAAGTTATTTTTAACTAAACTTTATATTCGCTATTCTTCTTATCTATACTTATAATAAATCTGTAACAGGTCAAATTCTGTACATTAAAGATATTTTGAAAATTTTTTTTCGAGGGCACTCTAAAATCGGTTCTGAACCCAAAACTGTATTTTTTTTCATTTTTGTCTGTCTGTCTGTCTGTCTGTCTGTCTGTCTGTCTTTCTGTATCACGGCCGCGCATCACGCCGAAACTACTGAATGAATTCCAATGAAACTTGGTATGACTTGAGTTCATACTACGAGGAAGGACATAGGATACTTTTTATCCTGAAATTCAGCATGGTTCCCTTAGGAGAGGGGATAAAAGTTAAATTCTCTCGATTTTCTTTGTAGCCAAACTCCTCCTAAACGGCTGGATCGATCGTTGTGAAACTTTCGGGGTGTGATCTCTGGGTCGGGGAGCGGGTTGTTATCTATATTTGATCTCCCAAAATGCTGAAGAACCCTGGCCCTGGCCGATTTAATTTTCCCATACAAAAACCAAGGGTGGTACCGGTGTATGGTGGAATCGAACGAATCGCACATCAAATGAAAGAGCGTAAAAAAATAATCGATCCGAGTCGAGGACTTATACGTGGAGACTTAGGATTATCGAGTATTTTCTAATTGAAAATAAAATTAATAAATTGATTTAATGGCGTTGCTATGTAAACATTTCATTGCTGTCACGTCAGCACCTCTGACAAGTTTGTTTCGAAATTTGTAGCCGGAGTATGATGTCCGACCTTTTTGGTCTATTTAATTTATTTGATATGCAAATAACGTTATAATACCGATTGTTAGTTTGGGAGAAAATCGTCGAATTACGTCGATGCCAAGTATTTGTTCAAGAAAGGATTAACGCTGAAACAGAATGACAAAGAAGTAGGATCTGCTCCATCGTATACAATCGTTAAAAAATGGTCAGAAGAATTGATGACCCACGAGCTGGACGGCCATCAGCTTCGAGTACTGAGAATAACGTCGGAAATATTTGGGATTTCATACTCGGGGCCGTTGATCGAAAATCAGATAAATAGCTGAAATCATAGGTGTATCCTATGAACGAACTTGAAATATAATTCATAATGAATTGTGGCTTCGAAGCTTTCTGCGAGATGGGTACCGAGGCTTCTTTCAGCTGAACATAAATGCAACCGACTAACGATTTAGCGCAATTGTTTGGAGTTGTTTAAAGCCGATTCACCAAACTTCTTACAGATATTTGTTAGTACTGATGAAACTTGGTAAATCGCGGTTGGATTTACTTTCCTTTGGCAGGAGTTCGGGGGAGAAAGGTGTTGTATTTGGTAGAGGTTTGGTCCCTGATTACAACAATACTATTCGCATTACGAGGTAACGCAGTGTTTTCGAGCTTTTCAAAAATCAATCTATATGGCGGTCAGTATAAATCGGGAAGTCTTTTATCGGAGTAAGGATGACTTTCGGGAGATACAGTAGGACGAGATGGAACATGTGTATTTTGTTGTACCGACAAAAAAAAATAGGCCACAGAACTTTTTAAATATGTTATTTGTAGTATTAAATTTTTGACACAAACCACTTAGGATCTTGAGCGAGCGAAGCGAGCTCGGGACTTGGGGCACCCCGACTCGGTTAACGGATAGGTGACGAAGAGGATTGCATTGGCCTTGCAGGCCCCACCATCCTTCTGAGTGGTTATTTTCTTTTATGACCACCCAGAAATAGGAGCTCCTTCGACCGAGCCAAAAAAGGGTAAGGGAAAGACAGAAGGCTAAAAGAGTCTTAACCTCAAGATTTTAAAGCTCTGTCGACTGACCCTTAGGGGCGGTGAGGGGTAGATGGTGATGGATAAAGGGTTTTCCTAGCTCCTTTACTTCTTCTTGAGGCTAGAATTCCCATTTCAAAACATGTATTTCAGTAATTATAACAGCAAAATCGAATTCAAAACTTCATAATTAAAAAAAAATATTTCTTAAAAACTACTACGTGTCGAAAGTTTTAGCTTGGGAGGGGGGAAAAAATCCCATTTTTTTTCTTCCCACCCCTTCCCCTTTCGCTTCTCTCCGCGACGAAGCGACTCCATCATCGTCATTTTAATTATTTTCATCTTTTTAAATTTGTTCAAGAATGGTGCAATACCTTTTCAGGGAGTGGTATCGGGGGTTAGGGGACACCCCCCTCTCCCCCCCTTCCCCCTTCCCGTCCCCTACTCCTGCCAAACGATTCTAAATTTTTACCATGGAGTCTTCTTCCATTCTCTTCTTCTGCTGTCAACGTGCAATACTCTTCCATACGATCCATCCATTTCTTTTTTGGTCTTCATCTAAGTACTTACTAAACAAACCTCTCTTATTCTGGGAGGAAACCCTAACCCAGCTATTGTGGGGTTGAGATGAAATTCAATTAACTATATTTGAACCAGCGAGAGGCTTCGGCCGCGTTCAATTAAATGTTGACAAAAAATAACACGCAAAACGAAGTTTGCCGGGTCAGCTAGTACCTAATAAATGAACTTCTAGAAAATTAACTAGCCTGCAACAATTTCATACTTATTTTGCTTGATTTTCAAAGTTAGATAACAATAATATAGTAATTATGTATGTTATAAACTTTGTGCTTTGCTTTGTCATGTGCTTTTTCAACCGTACGGACGAATCTATCTTGGTACGGGATCTTGGTTTGGGTATATAGGAAACCAAGATTAAACTTTACATGTTTCGTTTGAACTCCTTTTTTATCTACCACAGCTAGAAAAGGGTCTCCTCTTAGAATCCGATTAGATTAGGGTTGGGGTTTCGCATATCTTTGAGAACATTGTGGTGAACTCTTAGGTATATATGTTTTCCTTCACACATTACTCCGAGTTAGAGGAACTTGCCTGGATTTCGAACTCACGTCCCCTGATTGATACAGTCAAGTATTTAGTGAAATTTTTAACAAGGCGCACTCTTACTAAACCAATTTAATAATACATGAATTAGGTATATAAAGGAACGATATACCCCAGTCGTTGTTTAAAAAATTGTTTCTATCCACAGGTCAGAGAGTAAGTTTACATTGGTTTTTCTTTTCTGTGTTTTTTGCGGTGAACAGCAAAATAGGATTTTGCAAACATTTAAATTATTAAATTCCTTTTTTTATTTATTTTATAAAAGCTCGTAACCTTGCACGTTTCTCACGTACAAGATCAAGGTGATTGAATAAATTTTGCTACACGCATCTTATTATAAATATTATTTAGGAAGTATTCATGGCACTGAACTGTTTTATGAATATGATGATCTGGTTTTGCCTTATTTAATGTAATCGGTTCGTTGACTTTTCGTATTTGGCTTACAAGAGACTAAATGTTTAGATATGGAATACGCTAGTGCCGTGAATCATGAAGGTATGACTGAGATACCGCTCATGTGGTTTTCCTCAGCATCTAAATAAAATTTTAGAGTCTTTAACTGGAATAACTAATTCGAAATTGGTTTCTGTTTAGTGTGAATCATCTAAGACTTCCCGTACTTTATTCATATAAGTATCGGAATTACAAATGTTAGTAATTGAGGACAATCGAGGACATATCTATTTTTGACAGATCTTGGGACTTGAACCCGTATCCCCCAGCTATCTCGGCTGGGTGCGCAACTACCGCTGACACGATAATTTCAATATAGGTACGTTGTTTCAGTCTGGCAGACTGCGAGAAACTAGGGTTTCAATACAATTTCAAATTCCCATCATTTAGAATGGAGCTAGCTTTCAACGAGAGAAGACCACCTTGCCATTTTTACTAATTTATATTTTTGTTATAGTGTTAATTACGTTTAAACGTATTTAATTACGTAATTAAATAGGTTTTACTTGATTTTTTTGTGACACCATATGGCACTGAAAGTAAATGCATGTTATACATATTGGCAGTAATAAAGTAGGTATATGATACACACCTACGTTATTTAAATTAAATCACTTACGATCATTTGCGCTGTTTGGTAGTTATGTGGAGCGAAAATGTATGTATAGTTTCCTTGTATTACATACTTAGTTAACTAATAATCGATCAGACAACAAAATCTATGCCTTACGAGCGGATGTGAAGTGTTATTATGCGGCAAGTTTTTGTCTACCATACGTTTTGGTTGCAAGAGGATTGTCTTGATTTCCCAAATTTTCTTATGCGTTTTGAAGATTGTCTGAGCTGTGGGCATTTACTTTCATTACCGTTTAGCTAACGTTTTATAATATTTCAGGTAATAAAAGAATGGTACTCAGGGGCTAGACTATTACGGCTTTCTTAAGGTTTCGGAGAGATAATTGCTTAATTAGAACTTAGATTTCACGATACAGTAACAAACAGGAACGATAATCCTGTAGCAGTTTGAACTGTGTTTGAACAGAAGCAGAAGTATAAACTATTAAATATTTATTAATTAGTATTCAGTGTCTCAAGGTTATTTTCAATAAACAATTTATCCACGATTTTGTCAACTAAAGATAACAATTTGACATAACAAGTATTAAACCTATAGTCCAGTCAATAAAGGAGTTGTAGAATGCATGAGAGGGGACCTAGGGTACTTAGGAAGTTAACATACTAAAAGTCCTGACGTCTCGGAGGTGAGCCGGAGTGGGGAGGGGGGGAAAGGTACCACTTTTGGGCTTTTCACTAATATCTCAGAAACGGTGCGTCATAGAAAAAAAAAATCTTACAATAAATTAAAGCTCACAAAATTATCTAAAACTTTGGTCTTATTCAATTATGCCGTATTCCTAACCGTTTCCGAGCCACACGCTCCGGAAAAGTTAATACTACAAAAAAAACCTTATCATATAACTATTTATTAATTTTAGATCAACTTAAATTACAAAAAATTAGAAATTTATCTAGACTATTTAAGTTTTCATCCTCTTAGGTCGTGAGGGACCTGGCAAGGGTTCTTTTCCATGGTTGACGGCATCCTCATCCTCAGTGGTGGCATCTTCATCCTCATTGTTGGAAACCTCATCTTCAGTGGGGGGTAGTTCTTTACGCTCAAACGGCTGGACAAATCTTGATAAAATTTGGTATGGAGGTAGCCTGACACCCTGGATTAACACATAGGCTACATTATTAAAAATCAAACGAACTTACCAAGTGAAGTTCGATGATAATTATGCGAGCAGCTTCTTTCGACGCGATTTAGGTTTACTTATTGTATATGCGTCCCACGCATCAGCCTATCACACGGAATTTTAAATTAATTTTTTTTTTTTTTTTTTTGTGTTGCTGGCAACACTATCTCCCCACCGTTAACTCCCACTATTCCTACTCCGATCGCCGACCCGAGCCGCGGGCGCCCGAACCAAAGACTATAAATACTGGCCCGAACGTTAACTCGTCATTTTGTTGATAGTTTATTCAAATTTTATATTTGTTTTGTGTATATATACATATATTATGTGTTTATATTTTAGGGTAGGGCATAATATTTAAATTTTATAATGAAAGTTTAATAGGGAGGGTGTGTATAAATCGCGTCGAAAGAAGCTGCTCGCATAATTATCATCGAACTTCACTTGGTAAGTTCGTTTGATTTTTAATTATGCTGCGCAGCTTCTTTCTAGCGATTTAGGTTTACTTATTGTATGATGTTTAGAGGTAACAAATATAAAATTTGTGACACTCGTTTGTTACATAAGACAAGCTGATTTTTAAATCAATAATTTTTATTGAATTAATGAGAGAATATTATTAGGTAAATTACACATAAGCTATTTAAATGGTTAATTAACTTGTCATCTTATTATTTTGAACATTCTAGAATGGATTTCGTAAAGTTTATTTAGAATTTAGCAAAAGTTGATGGAGTTTGGCTCCAACCTGTAGTATTAAATCACATCATTTTATGGCCGTGATAATATTAAAATAACGAAAGGAACTTTGAGACATGAGACTTCAAATATATACCTATATATATATATATATATATATATATATATTATATATGAGTATGTCGACAACGGACGCCATAACAAGAAAAAGTTCGTAGAGAGACCACAGACTATAAGGAATATGAACAAATTCTATAACCGACACAATAATACATTTTGACAACAATATTATTGGCTTTAATTGTTGCATCGCGTTTACTATCAGCTTTGAATATAATTTTATCAAAAAACTGCTTCATTGTAAAAATTTCTAAATCTAATGGCTCAATAGTTGAGATGATAACTTTGTAACAGTTCTTCATTTAATCAAATCTAAAAAATGAATAATAGTTGTTAGTTTTATGAATGGAATTGGTATATCTTTAAGATATGTAACAGGACATACATGTTTGGAGGATAACAATTTCAGAAAGTGTTATCAGTATTTATCACCATACACATATATGTCTTTCACAACTATCGTATGGACCCTTCACAAAAGCCTGCATGTCAGGTCGATGTGAAATTAAGACACTTGAATTTAAACTTGAATTTAGTTGAAACATGTCAGGACGTAAATTCCATTATATCTTGAACTTTAACGCCGTAAACTGTCGTTTTAAGTGAATTTTATTAACCTGCAGTTCAAGAACTATAAAGAATATCACTTCCAAATCCAAACGTCATGCGCTTCGGATCCCCAATCCCAACTCGCTGAAAAGCAAAAACACGATTAGTAATTGGATTGAAATTATTGACATTGTTTAATTGTTTTATCTGTGAAAGGTTTGCACTTTATGAGCAGTTACAGAGTAATAGTCTCCTTCGAAAGAGTTTCCGGGTTGAGGTTCTCATGTGGCCATTGTTCAGAAAAGTAACCTGGAACAATATCAATATCCCCAGCTCATAGTGTATTTCGGTTGAGTAGGCCTCAACTTAAAAACTCAATTATGAAAAAAAACCCCTTAATTCAAAAAACATTATCATATTATTATGAAAATAATAGCAATACTGCAGATTTGTGTGAATCAATTCTCACACATTTTATACCTTAATCAATTAAATACTTGTGTAAGAAAGTTTAAGATCACAGTGACATTTTTATCAATTAAGTACCTACTCATAATTATTTTGTTTTCAAAATTGTAACTAGATCTTAATACAAATAGCAAGACAGCGGAATATTTATCAACAGTTCTGTCTGATATAGGCATTTTTAAAAGCAAGTAACCTTTCAAGAAAGCTGAGTGTCTTGTGGTTACGAGGAACCCTAAAAAGAAATGTAAACAAATTACTTTCAAGATCAAAGTATATCAAATATATATGAGCAGGTAAATTTTTTAAACAATGCAAATCACGTCTGTGAGGACTAATATGGTACAACATTAAGCTATTTGCTTTAAATACTTTTTTCAAATCATTTTTTAAAATCAATATAAATAGCGGAAACGCACAAAGGTTTAAACTTTTTCCAGGATACCGTTAAGGTATCAACGTTCCATACATCAAGACCAATCATTCATATGTATTAAAGTATTAGATTAAAATTTTTTACTTCGCTAATACTTTACCAAGAAAAGACTTTCTTGGTAAAATAATAGCTTTTGTATTTCCTGACTATCAATGATTGTAAGATTTAAAGGAATGTTTTAAGTTTTATACCATTGCCGGATTTCTCTATTTATTTTAATAAAATGAGGGTACTTCATGCTTCATTCGATGAGTATAAGAAATTGTATAGTGAAAATCCTTATGGAATGTTTATCCAATAAGGATGTTTTACAAATATGTATTTAAGGCTAGAAAAGTAGTCTTTCATTCTAACTCGCAAGACGCAAGATTAATTTTTATGTAAACAAAGGTATTTTTTGTGACGTACAAATACTTTTGTTTATAACAACGAATATTGAACAGCAGAGTAAGCAGAAATTATTAGTTCGATCTATCTAATGCAATAGCGTAGTTTACATTTTTGTTTTTGTTAATTTAAGTATGTTTCTAAATAGCTTTTTAATTTTTAGTTACTTAATTTTATTGCAATCACAGATATGGATTGCAATAAATATATTCTTCAAAGGATTGTCCAAAACATAATATAGAAGTATGAATATCATATCTTACTTATATTGGTATTCTATTACAAAATAACGTAATTTAGTATTTATAAGTAAGGTGCTGTCCATAAATGCAAATGAGGCAAGTAAATTGGTAAATATTCGTTAATATTTAGAGTAATGGCAATGTTGGATGACAATTTGATATTAAAACGTAGTATATCCTTTGCGATTCAATGACGATCACTAGACGCTGAGAATAGACGCCACGTCAGAACATATATTTGGTGTAAATAATTTACTTAAAGCTGCTTACAATTACTTAATTAATTATTTACTTAAAGATGCTTTACTTAAAGTAAGCCTCCATTTTAAATTATTAGGTTCAATAAATTTAAATCTTCTGATGCCATTAGGCCTAGGTTGTATAAAATATATACTAGATGGAAATTAAGAGAAGTAATGCTCGCTTGAAACGAATCGCTTTATTTTCAAGTACTTAGTACTTAGTTCTGGAAACCGAGCACTTCTTGTGGTGATTTTGGACAAAAATTTGCATTTAAACAGGCGTGTTGTCTCAAGGAATATTCCGTTGATCTGAAATAATATAGTGGAACCATTCGTAATAGAAGACCAAAACTTTTGAGAAAGAAACGTAATCGTCATGTGTACGATACCTCGTTTCGCGGTCTGGGTGGCACGGGCGTGTGGTTCTTCAGTGCCACGCGGCGGCGACGGTGGTGGCGAGCGGTCGCGCGCCGTCGACGCGGTGCGAAGCAGCTCGACTGTTGCAGGTAGCGGAGCGAAACAGACTGGCTCGCCGTTTCCCTTGTTTGACCATCATCTTCGGATGCAGTTGTTTGAAGATTAATCAATCTTAATAACCGTTAAATTTTGTAAAACCCTTTTTGTTGTGGGTTTTGACAGATTCTTATAGCTTCTCCTGATCTTTGTACAGGGCTTCCATTTTCTGACTTATTTCATGACACCAAGTTCTTATCGGTATTCATCGGTATACGTGCTAGAAAAAGTGTCTTTAAAGACAATAATTATTGATCTACGGCCCTTGTTATTTAGGTTATAGCGTGGTGCATGTAGCAAAAAATTGCACGTGTTGTGCACCCTTACTTAATTATATATAGCCATTTTTTACGTAGCTGCGAAGTTCTTGTGCAATCTGGTTCTGGGCCGAATAGTCTCACAATATCGGTGTCAAATTGATCGGCTATCCGCGGTGACTCGGTAGCAGGTTATGGATGATCAATGTCGAACGTGGCTTCTTGAGATCTTTGAAGTATACTCAGACACTGTTCAAAAACGTTTCGACATTATGATTTCTAATGCTGGTGCTAACGCAGCTAAGGAGTTACCGAGTTGTTTCTGGCCCTGGGTTTAGCGGTACAGAATTGTGAAGGTAAGAGCCCAGATGTTTGGCAATTACGCATCAACTTTAGTGATGGATACAACCCAGGTTAATTAGTTGTTCGCATCGAGATTATAGTGATGGATACAACCCAGGTCCTTAGTTGTTCGCATCGCGATTTTAGGGATTGATACAACTCAGGTTGGCCAGCCGATGATAGTGTTACGCAGGTATTGTCATACAGAATTGTGAAGGTAAGAGCCCAGAATTTGGCAATTACGCATCAAATTTAGTGATGGATACAACCCAGGTTATTAGTTGTTCGCATCGAGATTATAGTGATGGATACAACCCAGGTTATTAGTTGTTCGCATCGCGATTTTTACGCAGGTATTGTCATATAGAATTGTGAAGGTAAGAGCCCAGAATTTGGCAATTACGCATCAAATTTAGGGATGGATACAACCCAGGTTATTAGTTGTTCGCATCCAAATGACAGCCGTCGAGACGTCTTTAGTAAAGTAAATTTTTACTTACGATTTTATTCAATTTCCTTAACTTTCTCCTGATCCTTTCCGTTTTTCCTCTTCTTCCCCATGTTCGTAGCGATGATTAAGATTTGAGCGGGTTTCTGTGATGTGCGTAGGCTTCAGCACGGAAACACGTAATGACGAGTTAACGTTCGGGCCAGTATTTATAGTCTTTGGTTCGGGCGCCCGCGGCTCGGGTCGGCGATCGGAGTAGGAATAGTGGGAGTTAACGGTGGGGAGATAGTGTTGCCAGCAACACAAAAAAAAAAAATATATATTATAAAATAAAAAAAAATATTAATTTAAAATTCCGTGTGATAGGCTGATGCGTGGGACGCATATACAATAAGTAAACCTAAATCGCTAGAAAGAAGCTGCGCAGCATAATATCCCGAATTAATGTTCGCGACATAATCAAATTCGACGCAGGCCAAGCCGCGGGTGGATGTCTAGTGCTGAATAACTATTATTTTGTTTTATCTGGAGCGTGTGGCTCGGAAACGGTTAGGAATACGGCAAAATTGAATAAGACCAAAGTTTTAGATACTTTTGTGAGCTTTAATTTATTACAAGAATTTTTTTTTCTATGACGCACCGTTTCTGAGATATTAGTGAAAAACCCAAAAGTGGTACCTTTCCCCCCCCCCCCCCCCTCCCCACTCCGGCTCACCTCCGAGACGTCAGGACTTTTAGTATGTTAACTTCCTAAGTACCCTGAACAAGTTTCAGAAGAAATTGCTTAGGTCCTTTTCATGCACTCTACACCCCCTTTTAGGTTATTCATTGACTGGACTACTACCCATGCAAAATTTTAATCTTTAGTAGGCAAAATTGTGAATAGTTGATATTGAAAACAATCGTCAATGAGCCTCGATGTCTCGGCTTAAGTCTCAACGTGATGGTGCACCTAGTGATGTTGTTAATTAGCTCATTAGCTTTTTCTAAAGATGCTTGACGAAGCAAAACGATAAAGCGTGTTTCACGTCGACCGTGTACTTATAGGAAGGAGTTGAGTACACAACTTAAACAAGATAATGAATGGAGTGACCTACAAAGACGTCAATTGGCATTGAAACACAGCTTTATTTAGATGACATTTTAGATGACTTTAAAAATAAAATCTAGGTACAAAAACTAACACCAGCAATGAGAAATTTATTCTATAACCACCATACGGGTGTTCATTATTGTAGAGTCGCGGTCTCAAAAAATAAATGGTCAACATGAAAATTTATACACTAAAGAATAATAAAACTTGAGGGATAGACTTACAATACAAACTACGTCTGCAAAAGGCAACCATAATTTATCGTGATAGCAGCTAGAAATGGTAACATTTGTGTTTATTGTCCCGTTTCCGCGGATGGAGGATAAAACTTCATTTTTCGCTTCTTCCACTCTTTTTCCATGGATAAAATGAACAAGAAGACTTCTCCTTTCTTCTTCGAGAAAATAATTTTATTCCCTGTCAGAGGACAAATTTGGGAGATACAATTTTTATCCCTTGCCCATGCTAAGAAGGCTGTAAGAAATGAAAGTAGTTATAATGAAACTAGAAAAGTACTACTACTAAGTACTCTACAGTACCTACGTAAAGTAACCGAATTAATTTCTTACGTTTTTAAATCAATGCTTTTGATTTTTAATTCATAATTATTCAATTGAAACAGCCTTCAGTGTATAAAGTATATTCGATGTTGTTGTTACAAAAACGCCGTTTTTTCGACAGCTCGTGTGTCCTTGTTGCTCGAATTTCAGTGAATATAAAAAATCGACAACGTCTAATGATTTTGTTAATTAAGTATTTTTTTGTGTCTTCATTATAATAAATGTGTAAGAATTTTGCCATCCATAAGGAAAAATATTATTTAAAAATATTAAATTTAGTTTTATCGGATACTAGCTTTTGCCATCGTGAATGTCGGCTTCTTCACAAATCCCGCGGGAACAAACAGAAAAAAGTTTATAATGAGCCCATCTTTAAAGATACACATGTGATGTCACGGACTTTTTTTAGAACTTTTAAAGCAGAACAATTTTGGCATACCTATATGATTTTTGCGTAACTAGCGCTCGCAACGGAAGCTCTCCAAAAGGTTCTCTATTATTTCCCGTTTTTACAACATTTTGTCACGCTCCTATTGGTCATTGCGTGATGTTATGTAGCCTATTGCCTTCCTCGATAAATGGACTATCCACACATAAATAATTTTTTGATTCGGTAGTTCAGTAGTTCTTGAGATTAGCGCGTTCAAACCAACAACCTCTTCAGCTTATAATATTATCTAGAAGGCTAGCAGTTGCCCGTTACCACAGCCGTAGATTAAAAAAAAATCTACGAAACTTGTCCTGACAAATACTCATTGACAATATTAGCTAAATTAGGTATATTATGGAATTGATTTTGAGTTAAAAAAACTACTTAAATGGTAAATTTCTTATTTCAGAGAAAATAAGATTAAATTATGTATTTATATTAGTAAAGACAGATATTAATAAGGAACAGACAAATTTAAGTTACAATTTTTTATCATTTCGAAGTATTTGATCCGAAGAGTTTTGAAGTTATCATTATTGATAGGTAGCCTACTTCTCTAAAATTTTGGTAATGATATTATTTACTCAAAGATACAACAAGAATATTAAAATAAACAAATGTGGGTTTATGAATGCATGTTGTTGATGTATACCCAATTTTGGAAGACCTTGAAACAATTATAAGCGTATTTTGTTGCGAAAAATCGTAAGATTTCTAATTAATAAATTATACTGTTAATGTGAGGTAAAGAAATACAAAGCTTATTTCAACACTTTTTAAAACATATTTCAATACATTTCCTTATAAAGTGGTTTGCAAGTATTATTCTCTATATCTATTTATTATAGATAGGTATCCGGAAATATTTATTTTTTGTTCACAATTAATGTACTGAAATATGGTGTTTAAACCACGTGCACTAAGCCTTGGATAAAAATTACAGTAAGTAAGTATTTTGTTGTCTCTACTAACTGCATTTTTTATTGCTTCTTTGAAATAGTCAGACGTCATTGGGCGTATTCCTGCTGAGAATCTGGGATAAGAACTAAGCTGTCAATCAGTGTTTACACTATACATAACTATCCAGGACTGGTTCGCTTCAACCTAAAATTAATTAAGTATAGGTTTCGTTTCTTCGAAGTGACTTCTTTGCCTGTCTTGTTAAATTAGATGTCATAAAATGTGTAAACTTAATTCTCTTTATGGCTTCTGATGTTGTAAAGCTACCATATTTTAGTTTATGGTTTCAAAATATTTTCTATAGTTATTCGTTGTTGTGATATTTTGGTTGATTTGAAAGAATATACCTACCTGCCTACGCGTATAAATGTAAACAATACATATACACGATGTCATCGGAAATGTTTAATTTTCTGGTGCAGTGACGGCGTGCTCGGATTCGAGTGGGAGGTCGCGGGTTCGATTCCCGCCACGGGCCACTTTGGAATTTTATAATTTCTAAATTGGCTCAGGTCTGGTCTGGTGGGAGGCTTTGGCCGTGGCTAGTTACCACGCTGCCAGCAAAGACGCCGCCAAGCGATTTAGCGTTCCGGTGCGATGCTTGTAGAAACCGTTGGAGTAAATTTACTTACCCTTTCAAGTTAGTACGATGACATCTGAGGCTGCATCATTACTTACCATCAGGTGAGATCGCAGTCAAGTACTAACTTGTATACAGTGGGGAAAAAAAGCAGTAATTCCTGAGACTAGCGCGTTTAAACAAACAAATAAACTCTCCAGCTTTATAATATTAGTAGGTATAGATGCATCGGATAACTTATCATAGTAACTAGGATAAAAGGATTAGGCGAAATAATGTAGGTATAGTAGGTAGGTACTTATTTAAATTAGAGTAGGTTTTAGGTACCTACTTGTGTTTCTTTTGAAAAATGGAGAAAGTAATTTGGACTGTAGGTTTTTAATTATGTATTAGGACTAAATACTAAATAATATTTTAATGAAATACCAACCTTACGAAGCTTGTTGATATAATATGATAAATTGTTTATGGTACGTTTAAGGTAGGTATATGTAGAGATATAAATTTATATTCACAGGGGGTATGTTTTATTTAAATTTTACGAAAGTAGAGCTAACACTGCAATTGTAAACCAACAAAGAATATTCACAGCATGTTAAAGAGAATAGCAACAAAAGGAAATGAGGTGTGTCCTCAATACTTCCTTTTAAACCGAATTGTTTCAACAAAAAGATTAGGAGACAATACGTCGCGGCCGCGATCGCATCGGGTTCGGTCGTATAGCGCGTGTTGCACACGCGACTCGCTTTTGACTACTAACCCGTTGTTTGCCGCCAAAACCACGCGGAGATAGTTATCTTGCGAATCGAATTCATTCACGATATTATGCAATGCACTACTTATTGGTTATACCTACTATCACTGCGACCGGGTTAATTTTCGCGGGTGACCCGGTAATAATTATTGTAGAGCAGCACAAAAGCTTTACCTGGCTTATGTATTATCAGTTATCAGTGATCTCATATCGCAAAGATTGTTGGTGA
Organism: Coenonympha arcania; assembly: GCA_036785405.1. NCBI lineage: Eukaryota > Metazoa > Arthropoda > Insecta > Lepidoptera > Nymphalidae > Coenonympha > Coenonympha arcania. Next base: position 8,842,824 of record CM072061.1, read on the forward strand.
TATGAATAGGTTCAAATTACGCTAAATTAAAAAAAAATATCAATGACGATTGAATCATGTCAATGTGAAGGTCTAATTGAAAATTGTTTGGAGGTTTCAATTATTTGAAAAAAGTTAAGCCATTACCATTAAAAAAAATTGGATACAATACATTAAAATTGCAGTAGGTACCTAGAGTCCGTTTATTATGTCGCCCGTTTATTATTGTTTTTGCAGCGTAGGTTGGATTTCATACAAAAATATTTTTAGCAAAATTGGATTGACTTTTATTATTAGTGATATCTCGTAGTCCCTAATTAAGCTTTCTGACCCATTTTTAATGGACTTTTAATAAATATAGCGACCGACATGATTCCTACCTATTTTAGGCGTCTAAACACAATAAAAACTTGAAAAAGACTCAGTTGGACTTATATCTTATAGGAAAAAATCTGGAATTGTAAGGAAAATATTGACATTACTTAGTTACTAGTAAGGTAAGTACTTACATACAAATTTTTGATGCGATTTAAAACTTAAACTGCGTCCAAAAACGGAATCCATTAATTGATTCTGATACCTAAACGACATATTATAACTTAATCTCAAAGTTAATAATTGTACAAACTAACTTTCAAACATTAAAAAAGGTGTTAAATTGAGAACCACTTTGTTTTTCTATGTCAGTTAAAAAGTATGCTTTCTTATGAGCCATCTGTTTATTAAGCTGGGAACCAAAAGTTATGCCACCTATGGTTATGCGATCCAATGATGTCACCGCAACCTCAGTTTAACTTAACAAAGTAACAACGTCATCACGACTAAGTTATCAACACCGGCGTAACCACGTAACACATTGTTGTTTACAGAGAATAAAACAGATGGCGGAGGTTTGTATAAAAACTTTAATAAATAATGCAAGCGCAATTTCAAATTTTTTCATGAGACTTGCAAACTGATCATGTCAACAAATAATATAAAAAAATCTTTGACAGTGTATCAGTAACATAAAGATTGTAACGTAGATGGCAGCTTAGATGGCAGTGTAGAGTAAATTAAGTCACTGGTCTTGTTTTTTTATCTCACTTTGATTCAACTGGATAATAAAGCCATTTGAATTCGTACCCTTTAAGTCCATACTTTTCATCCTTTTCAGTTTCGAGCTTTGGTACTTCATCGGATTGTATATCTAAAACTTCCTGAGAAATTCGTGGATGGAATCCTGTTTCATCAGCAACGTAGTCTACTCTAGTTCTTACGCCATTTCTTCCCGTGACATAATAGTATCCAGTTTTCGCCCCGGTCCTATATCCTTCTTCGTGGTGGCCGTGAAAACCTACTGTATAATTAAAAGTGTATAGAAGTTCTGATATATCACCCGTCGTTACACCTTTTGGCAATCCTTCATTTTCACCTGGATTTTTTTGATAAATATTTGTATTTTTGTCCACTATTTGCATTTGAGCTGCAATAAGCCGCGGTTTTCCGATATTTTGTTGAGGTGAATTTTGATACTGTTGTTCTTGGTTATGAACCGTTTGTAATATGTCCATAAAGGTTTTTGGTTGCCTATCTCCTTGCCCTGATCTAATGTCTAATTCTGTATCTATTGCCTGACTAGGAGTTTTGGGTCCATTCTGAATATAATTATTCAAATTTTTGTTTGATCTTCGATCATAGTCAGGTTGCGTTATAGGAGGCGGATAACTATGTTCTAACGTAGGTGCGTTAAAGTCTTGAACATCAGCGCCTGCTTGCTTAGGATAACTTTGAGGCGAATTTAAAGTTTGCTGATAATTTTTATTTTCGAATGGAGGTTGTAAGTTATATTGCCCGTCGATAATGCCTTGCTCTTGTTGTAGACCTGAATTTTGTACTTGTTGATTATTAGTCAATCCCATATTAGATTGCAATATTGAATTTGGCTCTACATTAGATGTCTGTTGGTAACCTTGTTGACCTTTTGCCTTTTGCAAATATTTTCGTCCTACGTTAAAATCATCTTGTGGATATTTTTGTTGACTTAGTCCATTTTGGGAATATGCCTCTTGATTGATAGCATTGACTGCTTGATTTGGATAACTCTGAACAGGTCTAAGAATATTTGATAGTGGTTGATTTGAAATTGAATTTTGTTGATAACTATTTTGATAATTTGATTGTGTTGACTGTTGGTTCACGAATGAATTTTCATTTTGTGAATTTACTGGACGATAATTGTTGTTTTGTGATGATGTCTGCAAATTGCCTGCTGTATTTAACTGTTCATTGTTATTATTATAATTAGAAGATAACACTGCTGAACTTGATGTCTTTGGTGGAGATATAGTAGTTGTAGTTGTAGTAAGTAGTTTGCAATGAGAGCAGGATCTTAAAGGCAAACTACTTTCTTGCTTAACTTGCTGAGTTTTAGCAGCGACCTGTGATGTCGCAAATTGTGGAGTAGGTGACGGTGATAAAGAAAGTGAGTGACCCTTTCTTTCTCCTGTTTGTGGAGCAGTTGGATCTGAAAGTATCAATTTAAGAATATTAAACATAGTTAGTATTTTCAAATATACATATCGGACTAGTTGATTATTAAGGCAAAATTTGGTGTGTGTGTTTGTTACTCTTTCATACCACGACGCCTGAAGTGCTCTGGCTGAAATTTGGAATTGGAAAAGATTTCAACTTGGATTAAAGAATAGACTTTTTACTTATTTTTATCCTGAAATGCATGTCACCCGTGGCCCGTGGGAGTAATGAAAAAAAATTCATAAAATTTGATGAGGGTAAAGGAGCGGCTCAAAAATAAGATACTACGTAGGTAGTATTATGTGGCTTGGATTTTACCATTTGGTGTGTAAGCTATCCTATCAGACTGATGTATTTTATACTTACAAGGTTTGACTCGAATATTTTTCATGGATATGATTTTGAAGTTTCCGTTTTCATCGGTTGCGTAAACTGTTACGTGATAAACGCCGTCAGCGGTAATGAAACCGAATTCGCCCATAATAATGCCATTTTCATCTGAAAACAGTTTGTTTTTAAATTAACTTCTTCAATTGATACTTAGGTATACCTGTGTTATATCGTCTAAATACGTGCATCGATTTTTCTAAATATAAAAAGGTATAATACTATTTTAATGAAGACATTTGAGGAGCTAACAGTTATTCATATTGAACGACAGAAAAGATATCAAATTCAAACAAAAAGAGAGACTATTATTTCTTAGACACCAATTTCTATTTGTCTTTCAACTACGCACGAGGGATAAGCATTAGAAGAATTACTATTGAATGGTTTTCTATTTATTTTTGTAATTGAATTGATTCTTGAATCTCTCATTCAAAACCGACTTTACTATCCTGTCCTTTATTTTTCATTGAGTAAAATGTGCAAATTGAAGTAGCACGATATTCAAGAATGTAAATGAAAAATGCCTTGGGTGTGAAATATTGTTGCGCCTTTAATAAATGTAGTAGTAGGAATATGATCTTGATCCGATTTGCACATAAAGTGTGATCATAGATAATTTCATAAAAATAATATCGTACTAGTGCCTTTTATATTTATTGGTAACGATAAAGGAGTATCTCATTCAGTTACTATTATTTTTGTATAATAGGAACATTGATTATTTATTTTATGCTAAAATTCATTGACGCCGTTAAGTCTGTATATATTTTTTTTAAATTCCTGTTTTGTACCTAATATTTGCCAATATATTTATTAAATACTAGTTTTTTGATTTAGTAACAATATTTTATCAATTAGCTTCTGAGGTTTGCTCATCGTTACCATCAACTTTATTCACTTTTCTCCGTTTCTACCTAATGGGGTAGGTACCCACCCACCTAGCAGGACAGATCAATTTATTTTGCTATAATCCGCTTATTGAAAAGATTCTGTATGATAGGTGCAATATGCAGGAACACTGCCCACATGAAACACCACACACAATTTTCCAACACTTTCTTCGACGCACGTTTCGTCCCGACACCGAGACATCCTCAGGAGATGTTGAATTCACAATGCGAATCGTAGTGCATTCTAATCCAAATTCTAATTATGGATTTCCGCAAAATAACGCCTGCTTCCATTCAATACCACCCACCTATCTACCTACCTATTATCCTCATTATTCCAAATGAATTGGCTCTTATAATTTTTTTCTGACATATTTAAGAAGTTAAGGTTACTAAATTACCTTTCTTTTCATGTCGATGCTGCTCTCCGTCGATTGTGAACCCAAATTCATACGGCCGGTTCTCATCAGTATATTTGTCTGCTCCTTGTGCTTGAAAATAGCAAAGCACCACGTAGATGACAAAGCAAACAGTTTTTAGTTGGCCCATCTATAAAGAACAAGACAATCCATGATTATTATTATTATACCTAGTATATTGTAATATATTAGGATGTTCTATCCTCCTAGATTATACAATAGGAACCTTATTGCATAATCTAAGAGGGTAGAACATCCAAAGAACACAATATTCATTTTGTACTGGATTAAAACCTATTTTTTTATATATAATTTAACTTATAATTTAAATTAGTTATGTTAGTACGAAATTTAATGTAATTAATTTTTTATTACATCTAATAAATTAATCTGCAAGACTACAATCAACACTTCAACACTAATATTATAAAGGCGAAAGTTTGTGTGTAAGTGTGTGTGTGTGTGTGTGTAAGTGTGTATGTTTGTTACTCCTTCACGCCGCAACTACTGAACCGATTTGGCTCAAATTTGGAACATAGATAGCTTATAACTCGGATTAAAACATAGGCTACTTTTTGTCCCGGGAAAATCCATAGTTCCCATGGGATATTTAAAAAACCCTAATTTTCAACAGTAATCTATAGCTACAGCTATAGGTAGATTAAAGTAGGTGTATCACACTATCACACTAATTATATAAAGGCGAAAGTTTGTGTGTAAGCACAGACCACGGAAAGAGCGTAAGTGTGTGTGTGTGTGCGTGTGTGTGTAAGTGTGTATGTTTGTTACTCCTTCACGCCGCAACTACTGAACCGATTTGGCTGAAATTTGGAACATAGATAGCTTATAACCCGGATTAAAACATAGGCTACTTTTTGTCCCGAGAAAATCCATAGTTCCCATGGGATATTTAAAAAACCCTAATTTTCAACAGTAATCTATAGCTACAGCTATAGGTAGATTACTTTGACAATCTGTCCTGAAAGTAGGTGTATCACACTATCACACTAATTACACTTAACACTAATATTATAAAGGCGAAAGTTTGTGTGTAAGTGTGTGTGTGTGTGTGTAAGTGTGTATGTTTGTTACTCCTTCACGCCGCAACTACTGAACCGATTTGGCTGAAATTTGGAACATAGATAGCTTATAACCCAGATTAAAACATAGGCTACTTTTTGTCCCGAGAAAATCCATAGTTCCCATGGGATATTTAAAAAACCCTAATTTTCAACAGTAATCTATAGCTACAGCTATAGTAGATTTCTTTGACAATCTGTCCTGAAAGTAGGTGTATCACACTATCACACTAATCACACTTCACATCACACTAACATTATAAAGGCGAAAGTTTGTGTGTAAGTATGTGTGTGTGTGTGTGTGTAAGTGTGTATGTTTGTTACTCCTTCACGCCGCAACTACTGAACCGATTTGGCTGAAATTTGGAACATAGATAGCTTATAACCCGGATTAAAACATAGGCTACTTTTTGTCCCGGAAAAATCCATAGTTCCCATGGGATATTTAAAAAACCCTAATTTTCAAAAGTAATCTATAGCTACAGCTATAGGTAGATTACTTTGACAATCTGTCCTAAAAGTAGGTGTAAAGGTCATTGAAAAGGAAATTCAATTTTTTCTCAAGATTAGTAAAAAATCGCATTTAACGCGGGCGGAGCCGCGGGCAAAAGCTAGTTTATAATATAACAAGCATACCATATTAGGTATTATTAGTTTGCTTGTTATATTATAAATTGTAGTCTTGCAGATATCAAAACTGTCGTAAAAGTATATTTTCAAGGAGAAACTATTAATAAAAAAAATTAATTACATTTCGTACTAACATAACTAATTTAAATTATAAGTTAAGTTCCCCTGACGGAGGGGTATGCGTCAGGCATTTCCTGTGGGTAAAAAAAAGGTATTATTGGTTTGGCTTTTTTGTTTAAATCTTATTCTTATAAGATAAATCGATTAAAATGTAGGTATGTTGTATGTACACAACACACGTCATGTTAAAAAAAATTCAAGAATCTGCGTATGACACGTTTTTTTGTTTCTTAAAAAATGCTACAACACTATTATTATTACCTATGTAGGTATAATTTTAAACTCAACCCATAATACTCAAATGTTTTCTATACTAGGTATGCAATTTTAGCAAATACACTGGTGACATACTGAACGATTGTATTAGACCTACTACGACCGTAAGTTCAAGGTTTTTTTCTTACAAGCGAAGAGGATTGCATTGCATCGATAATCTATATATATAAAAGAATGAGGCATTTTGGTGATTTTGGTTGTTCCACGGATTCCGCCAAAACTAAAGGTCGTAGAGATCTGAAATTTGGTACCTAGGTAGATATTAGGTCATAAATTCGTACTAAGACGGGGATTCCAGAAATTCAAATTTTAAGTGGTAAAAACCGTTGGTTTTATGGATTTCCCCATACAAAAGTGACATTTTTTTCGTTGTTCCAGGAATTCCCAAAAAAGCTACAAGTCGTAGGGATCTGAAATTTGGTACCTAGGTTGATATTAGGTCATGGATTCGTACTAAGACGGGGATTCCAGATATTCAAATTTTAAGGGGTAAAAACCGTTGGTTTTTTGGATTTCCCCATACAAAAGTGAAATTTTTTTCGTTGTTCCAGGAATTCCCAAAAAGCTACAAGTCGTAGGGATCTGAAATTTGATACCTAGGTTGATATTAGGTCATGAATTCGTACTAAGACGGGGATTCCAGATATTCAAATTTTAAGGGGTAAAAACCGTTGGCTTTTTGGATTTCCCCATACAAAAGTGAAATTTTTTTCGTTGTTCCAGGAATTCCCGAAAAGCTACAAGTCGTAGAGATCTGAAATTTGGTACCTAGGTAGATATTAGGTCATGAATTCGTACTAAGACGGGGATTCCAGAAATTCAAATTTTAAGGGGTAAAAACCGTTGGTTTTATGGATTTCCCCATACAAAAGTGAAATTTTTTTCGTTGTTCCAGGAATTCCCGAAAAGCTACAAGTCGTAGAGATCTGAAATTTAGTACCTAGGTTGATATTAGGTCATGAATTCGTACTAAGACGGGGATTCCAGAAATTCAAATTTTAAGGGGTGAAAACCGTTGGTTTTATGGATTTCTCCATACAAAAGTGTAATTTTTTTCGTTGTTCCAGGAATTCCCGAAAAGCTACAAGTCGTAGAGATCTGAAATTTAGTACCTAGGTCGATATTAGGTCATGAATTCGTACTAAGACGGGGATTCCAGAAATTCAAATTTTAAGGGGTGAAAACCGTTGGTTTTATGGATTTCTCCATACAAAAGTGTAATTTTTTTCGTTGTTCCAGGAATTCCCGAAAAGCTACAAGTCGTAGAGATCTGAAATTTAGTACCTAGGTTGATATTAGGTCATGAATTCGTACTGAGACGGGGATTCCAGAAATTCAAATTTTAAGGTGTGAAAACCGTTGGTTTTATGGATTTCTCCATACAAAAGTGTAATTTTTTTCGTTGTTCCAGGAATTCCCGAAAAGCTACAAGTCGTAGAGATCTGAAATTTGGTACCTAGGTTGGAATTATATCATGAATTCGTATTCAGAAAGGGATTTTCGAGATCCAAATTTTGAGGAGGAAAAATTTTGAACTTTTTGGCCGCCATTTTGAACTTTTTTGTTACTGGGCCGATTGCTTTGAAAATCGACTTTTGACTATGGCGATAAGCGTAGAGAAGGAATTTGTGGTCAAAATTTAAAAAAGTGGCCGCCATTTTGAACTTTTTTGTTACTGGACCGATCGCTTTGAAAATCGATATTTGACTATGGCAGCAAGCATAGAGAAGGAATTTGTGGTCAAAATTTAAAAAAAAGTGGCCGCCATTTTGAACTTTTTTGTTACTGGACCGATTGCTTTGGAAATCGATATCTGACTATGGCAGCAAGCATAGAGAAGGAATTTTTGGTCAAAATTTAAAAAAAGTGGCCGCCATTTTGAACTTTTTTGTTACTGGACCGATTGCTTTGGAAATCGATATCTGACTATGGCAGCAAGCATAGAGAAGGAATTTTTGGTCAAAATTTAAAAAAGTGACCGCCATTTTGAACTTTTTTGTTACTGGACCGATCGCTTTGAAAATCGATATTTGACTATGGCAGCAAGCATAGAGAAGGAATTTGTGGTCAAAATTTAAAAAAGTGGCCGCCATTTTGAACTTTTTTGTTACTGGGCCGATTGCTTTGGAAATCGATATTTGACTATGGCAGCTGGCATAGAGAAGGAATTTGTGGTCAAAATTTAAAAAAGTGGCCGCCATTTTGAACTTTTTTGTTACTGGACTGATTGCTTTGAAAATCGATATTTGACTATGACAGCAAGCATAAAAAAGGAATTTGTGGTCAAAATTAAAAAAAAGTGGCCGCCATTTTGAACTTTTTTGTTACTGGACCGATCGCTTTGAAAATCGATATTTGACAATGGCAGCTGGCATAGAGAAGGAATTTGTGGTCAAAATTTAAAAAAGTGGCCGCCATTTTGAACTTTTTTGTTACTGGACCGATTGCTTTGAAAATCAATATTTGACTATGGCAATAAGCATAGAGAAGGAAGTTGTGGTCAAAATTTAAAAAAGTGGCCGCCATTTTGATGTTTTTTGTTACTGGACCGATCGCTTTGAAAATCGATATCTGACTATGGCAGCAAGCATAGAGAAGGAATTTTTGGTCAAAATTTAAAAAATAGGCCGCCATTTTGAACTTTTTTGTTACTGGGCCGATTGCTTTGAAAATCGATATTTGACTATGGCAGCAAGCATAAAGAAGGAATTTGTGGTCAAAATTTAAAAAAGTGGCCGCCATTTTGAACTTTTTTTGTTACTGGACCGATCGCTTTGAAAATCAATATTTGACTATGGCAGCAAGCATAGAGAAGGAATTTGTGGTCAAAATTTAAAAAAGTGGCCGCCATTTTGAACTTTTTTGTTACTGGGCCGATTGCTTTGGAAATCGATATTTGACTATGGCAGCTGGCATAGAGAAGGAATTCGTGGTCAAAATTTTGAAAAAGTGGCCGCCATTTTGAACTTTTTTGTTACTGGACTGATTGCTTTGAAAATCGATATTTGACTATGACAGCAAGCATAGAAAAGGAATTTGTGGTCAAAATTTAAATAAGTGGCCGCCATTTTGAACTTTTTTGTTACTGGACCGATCGCTTTGAAAATCGATATTTGACTATGGCAGCTGGCATAGAGAAGGAATTTGTGGTCAAAATTTAAAAAAGTGGCCGCCATTTTGAACTTTTTTTGTTAGTGGACCGATTGCTTTGAAAATCGATATTTGACTATGGCAGCTGGCATAGAGAAGGAATTTGTGGTCAAAATTTATAAAAGTGGCCGCCATTTTGAACTTTTTTGTTACTGGGCCGATTGCTTTGAAAATAGTTATCTGACTATCGCAGCAAGCATAGAGAAGGAATTTGTGGTCAAGATAAAAAAATTATGATCTTTTTGGCCGCCATTTTGAACTTTTTTGTTACTGGGCAGATTGCTTTGAAAATCGACGTCTGACTATAACCAGCAAGCATTAGGAAATATTTAGTGGTCAAAATTAAATTAAATGACGGTTAATACAAGAATTTTGGAAACTTAACGCCTGAGGGAGTAAAGCAGAAGATCAACGTGAGCGAAGCCGCGGGCGTTTGCTAGTTTTTGTATATTTTTACGTAATTGCCAACAAATGGTAATCTTGTCGGCTGACTACCTACCTACCTATACATTGATCATTTTGGTATAATACCTACAGAGTAATATAATAATTAACAATTTTCAGAAAGACAAGCTTTTATATTGCTAAGTGTTTACGGAGGATGATTTTCTAATTTCCATCGTTTGTTATAATTTGATCGTTATTTTTTTCGCATGATTTAATAATATTTCAAGTAGTTTTTAGGATGTCAAAGAGATGTCAAAGAGGAAAATTCGCTCCTTTCAAAATTTTTATTTATAATTATTAGACTCGGTTATTTTTGGATTAATTTGGCATCAAATTGGCGCTTACAAACGAAATACCCCGTGGTATTGGTTTTAGCCCTGAAATGCGATATTAACCGGTGCGTTTTGTTTCAGATCGCGAGGCGCTGCTACGCGGTGTCGCGGCTGCCAGGGGCCACTGCGCCAGCGGCCTGCTCTGCAGGCCATCCAGCAGCCGCCGCCAGCGCTTCGTGCTCGCATAAAGACGCTATTCGCGTAGTGTTTAAGTGCTTGTGTATTGTGAAGTATGAACCCCAGTGCTTCTCAACCCGAGTTCTTATCATGCTCACACTGCAGTGATGGCAGGAGATACAAAGGTCGTAGAGGCCTAAATATTCACATCGCACGATGTCACGGTCCGCCAACACGGCCTCTCACTTGCCCAAATTTTGTGTGCGATCAAACACAAACGGATAACCAGGTTCCATTTGAAATTCTTTTACAAAAGTATAATGAGAGTATTCCGATATTAAAACGCATTCCGCGTGGAGCGCGGATATCATTAGCTAGATCCTTATCACATGTCATCCAAAATGTTCATTCAAACTCACTTTTGGCTTGGCAAAACCTCTTTCTTTTTGCATATAAGCATTTCAATGTCAACAAAGCAGAAAACGGGTCGTTATGTTCAAAGTTAAAACGTAATTGTTCGGCAAATCGCGTTTTTCAAATTCCAGATTATCCAACTACTTAGACCTAAAAATTTTAATTTAAAAAAGATTGTGGAAAATAAGGTGATGGATGGGGATCTTAAAAACGCCGCCCGCATCTTGTTTTCTAATGATACCCTCGCTCCTTTCAATGACGTAACGCTAGAGGCCTTGCGAGAAAAGCACCCTTTACCTAATTCCAGCTCTTCGCTTCCGGATCCACCTTCCAATATTACTTGTTTTCAGATAAAGGATGAAGAGACTTACGCTGCGATAATGTCATTTTCTAGTGGCTCTGCCGGTGGCATGGACGGCATAACCCCGCAACATCTTAAGGATCTTGTGAGCGTTACTGCTGGCGACGCCGGCAGGGCGCTTTTGAGTGACATTACCAGACTTTGTAATCTCATGTTATCTGGCGAGGTAAATTCATCCTTTTTGCCATTCCTTTATGGTGCCAGACTTTGTGCTTTTAATAAAAAAGATGGTGGCATTCGCCCCATCGCAGTTGGTTGTACCTTTCGTCGTTTGGCATCAAAATTAGCTTGTAGACACATAGTATCTGCCCTAAAGGAAAAGTTCCAACCTATTCAAGTTGGTTTCGGCAGTAAAGGCGGCTGTGAGGCAGCGGTGCATTCTGCTCGTACATTCTTATCGGATGACGAGGTTGAAGTACTGCTGAAAGTAGATGTAAAGAATGCTTTCAATTCAATGGATAGGGCAACTCTACTGGCCGAAGTTTCAACCCAACTACCAGAAATTTATCCTTACGTTTGGCAATGTTATAGTTCTCCTTCAAAATTATTTTTTGGTGATAGTGACATTAAGTCCAGTGTTGGTGTCCAGCAGGGGGATCCTTTAGGTCCAGCCCTTTTCAGTTTAGGGATACATAAACATATATCAAATTTAAAATCTAAGTTTAATATATGGTATCTTGATGATGGAACCATTGGAGGTAACGTGGATGATGTCCTAGAAGATCTTAAACAGATTAAGCAAAAATTTGGCGAAATTGGTTTGGAACTAAATTTTTCTAAATGCGAACTATTTTTTACGGAAAAACTGTCACAAGAACAGATATTTTTGGCCTCCCAACTATTTAATGAAATTACCCCTGACATTAAAATAGTACATAAGCATGCACTTTGCCTCCTAGGCGCTCCACTTTTTAGCGAAGCCATACAACCACTCTTGGATAGTAAAATTAAACTATTTTCAGATAATGTTAACAAATTGGGCACACTAAATTCTCACATAGCATTTTCGATTCTAAAATTTTGCCTTTTTGTTCCTAAATTAATGTACATACTGCGCGCGAGCCCAATTTGGAAATTTCCTGGACTACTCGAAAATATGGATGCCAGCTTGAAAATCGCACTAGAAAAAATTCTAAATTTATCTTTTGATGAACGTTCCTGGACCCAAGCTACTTTACCGGTCAAATATGGTGGCATCGGCGTGAGAAAAATTTCCAGTGTTGCTCTTCCGGCTTTTCTGTCCTCTGTGCATAGTATACGTGAGCTCAGTTCTCAAATTCTCGGTTCCAATTCGGTTTCATTGACCTATGCCACAGAGGCCTTAGAGAGTTGGAAGGTCAGGTGTCCCAATGCCCACGTCCCAGAGGAACGTACTACACAAAAACTTTGGGATGTGCCGTTGGTTCAGCTGACACACACAACTTTAGAACAAAATCTTACAAGTGCTCGAGATCGTGCAAGGTTTTTAGCTTTGTCTGAAAAAGAATCTGGCTATTGGCTCCACGCCCTGCCATCCAGGAATCTCGGCACTCTTCTCGAAAATGAAACTTTTCGTGTAGCTGTAGGACTCAGGTTGGGTGCACCACTGTGCCACGAGCACAGATGTCCGTGTGGAAAAGAGGTAGACAAGTTTGGAATTCACGGACTCTCTTGCCACAGGAGCGCCGGTAGGCTTTTTCGGCATGGTTCCCTCAATGATGTTATAAAAAGAGCTCTTGCCACCATTGATATTCCTGCCCTATTGGAGCCAGCAGGAATTAGTCGTGATGATGGCAAGAGACCTGATGGATTGACGCTGGTTCCCTGGGAACGGGGTCGGGCGCTGATGTGGGACGCAACATGCGTTGACACATTGGCTTCGATTCATATCAGGGAGACAGAATCAAAGCCGGGAGCCGCAGCTGAAACTGCTGAATCAGGTAAGCGTCGCAAATATGCCTCTCTATTAGAGAGTTACATATTTGTCCCGTTTGCCGTGGAGACCCTGGGGCCATGGAGTCATAGTGCCAAAAAATTCATTCGAGAGCTTTCCCCGCGTTTAATAACCTCAACTGGTGACAGAAGGGCTGGCTCATTTTTTGCGCAACGTATCAGCCTAGCTGTTCAACGCGGAAATGCAGCCAGTATTCTTGCCACCATTCCACGCGGGCAAGACTTGTATAGTAATTAGAATAAGCTAGTGATAAGTTTTATTGTAAACTAGCTGACCCGGCAAACTTCGTTTTGCCTGTTATTTTTTTCTCATAATAGTAGTTTATTGTACAGAATTATACTAGGTATAAGAATTTCGTGATGACTAAGGACATAAATTGATCCGAAACATGGTCATTTGGGCCTCATAAGAAGGACCGCTGCTCAGCCTTACTCAAAAGGCAACGAATGGAACTATGCTCGGAGTACGCCAGAGTATACACGCAATCAAATCAGAAACGAGATCAGAGGGCTGATTCTGTAGTTCAGTTTGTTATTTAGCAATCCTCGCTGGGTTAGTTAACTTGACCAAAGAGCTGGCGCTTACTTCGCCCAACGGCTAAGCCTAGCTTTACAGCGAGGCAATAGCGCCAGTGTTTTGGGCACCATGCTATTAAGCCAGCATTTGGACGGTGTGTAGGTACATTTTGTAAATATTTTTAAACTAACAAAACTAAGGCAAAACTCCTATTTTTGTACAAGTTACCAACCTAGGTTGGTGTGGTATCATGTCAACATATCATGCTAAGCGCTAACTTGTGCAAAAAGAATACAAAGATATAGATATTTTTGCCTTTGTTTCTTAGTTTTAATAACCCAGTGAGGGTTACTAACAAACTGAACGATACAGAATCAACCCACTGTAGAGACGAAACAAAATCACTGATGTTTAATAGCTCTACATGTAGACGAACCAAAGTCACTGATATAGCTCTACGTATAGCGATCTTGAAGTGGCAATGGGTAGGGCTTATAGCTCGCAGAACGGATGGATGTTGGAGACTCACAGTACTGGAATGGCCACCCCGCATGGGAAACCTTCTGAGCTGATGACAATTAAGTTGCAGGTTGGAAAACCACATCGGTTGAACAGGAAGCCTATGTCCATCCGGAGTGGAGCCAGCGGGGATTCGAGGATACATTAACTTTTACAAATACCTACCAGCCTTAATAAAAAAAATCTCAATTAATGTAAATATTCAAAAATACGTTGAGATAAGAGATTTTTATTGGTTATTGTTTTCCGTATAAAATAATATTAACTATTAAGTTTACGATGGCCACTGACAGAGAATGGCACTTAAAAACAATAATTTTGTACAATTTAGTATCTACAATCTATTAAACCTGTTTCAAGTATTGTTTATGGGAAAATTATAATATTTTAACCAAGTGTATAAAATCATAAAAATAATCTAGAATTTAATACGTTTTTTTAGAATTCCTATAGATAATTGAGCAAATTTTCATTACCTACCTGCCACTGTCTGTGTTTCCTCATCGCTATCATTCTATTTCTATTCCTACGATTGCTCATAGCACGTAATTTAAAAACTCCGAATACCTGTCCGAGGAAATATACCTTCGACAAATTGAGCACATGACTTTTTTTTACTCTATACAAGTTAGTACTTGACTGCGATCTCACCTGATGGTTAGTGATGATGCAGCTTAAGATGTGATCGTTCTAACTTAGAATGGTAAGTAAATACCTCAACGGTTTCTACAAGCATCACACCGGAGTGCTAAATCGCTTAGCGGTGCGTCTTTGCTGGTAGGGTGGTAACTAGCCACGGCCAAAGCCTCTTACCAGACCAGACCTGAGCCAATTTAGAAATTAGAAAATTCCAAAGTGGCTCGTGGCGGGAATCCAACCCGCGACATCCCACTTGAATCCAAGCGCGCCGCCACTGCGCCAGGGAGGTAGTCGAAACTTATGGATGACAAGTGTCATTCTGATATCTTTTTTTTGAATTTCGTTGCATTAGCAACCGTAGAAAAGAATATAGATAATTCAATAAGTGAGAAGAATGGCTGCTAATTGTAATAAATAAACTAGTTATGAATTTGACGACCGAATGGCGTAGTGGTAGCGAACCTGCTGTCTGCGCCGGAGGTCGTGGGTTCGATTCCCACTACTGGTAAATGTTTGTGTGATGAGCATGAATGTTTTCCAGTGTCTGGGTGTTTTTCAATACATTACATTTATGTATATTAGTATGTATGTATATTTATCAGTTATCTAGTACCCATAACACAAGCTATCGCTTACTTTGGGGCTAGATTGCGATGTGTAAAATGTCCAGTATTTATTTAAAAAAAAAATGAAGTTTACCTAAGTATTCGAATACCCTACTCTCCTGCAAAGAGACAGAGGTCTGAACCACTGAGCTCTCCCTGCTTTCTCCGTAATAATAAGCTATGTAATCAATTAATATACCCACTAATGGAACCGAATCATAACTGCTTACAGTAGTAATATAATAGGTTTTTAGATTGTGCACACAGAGTACGCCGCAAGTTTGTGCAAATTGATCTCGCACAGGATGTTTGCTAGTCCAATTGATTCAGGTAAATAGGTAACTGCTAACTGCCAATATATAGGTAATTGCTATTAAAAGAAAATGATATAAGCCACATAAATATGTTTGTAGCTCCGAAGATATTTTAACTTTACTATGACTCCATGGCCCCAGGGTCTCCACGGCAAACGGGACAAATATGTAACTCTCTAAGGCATATTTGCGACGCTTACCTGATTCAGCAGTTTCAGCTACGGCTCCCGGCTTTGATTCTGTCTCCCTGATATGAATCGAAGCCGTTGTCAATTGTCAACGCATGTTGCGTCCCACATCAGCGCCCGACCCCGTTTCCAGGGAACCAGTGTCAATCCATCAGTTCTCTTGCCATCATCACTTTAACTTTAATTTTAAATACTATTGTTTAAAAAGTAGATTGTCAAATAAGTGCATAAAACAAGTCACTTTATCCGACACGCTTACGCTTCGAGTTGAAAAATAACTGCTGTTGTCTACTTCCTCGTTGCCTCTACACTCGTTGGTCTAGAAGTGAGAAAATTCTACTGTAGATCACCAGGCTCTAGGTTCAATTCCCGGGTCAGGCCAATAAAATATAGCATGTTTTTTTTTATCAGGAAATTCCCAAATACTACCTCGGAGTTTCAAAAGAAGTGGTGTTTCAACCCCGTGCGACGGAGAGCACAAAGCTCCGGATCATGAGAGAGGGGAATAGAGAGTGCACCTGTGCGAGCACACACTGTTGTGCATTATAACCATAACATGTCATGCGCTGATGTATAATCTCGGCAGAGATTGATTACTATTATTGAAAGGGGATGCTGATAAGCTTTCGGGTTCACCAGGACATTATATATTTTTTATATTATTATTTTTTCAATTCGATTGTGATGCGTATTTTATGAGCAATTCTCGATTTGGTTAAAAAAAACCGGCCAAGTGCGAGTCGGACTCGCGCACCGAGGGTTCCGTACTCAAGAAGTACTGAAGCAAAACAATCAGGCATACTAATGTAGATGTAACACGAACAAAACTGTAACGACCAAAGATGTAAAACGGTAATAATTACCTTTGTTAATGAACCGCAAAACTAACTTTGTTTGTAGAGGTATATTGTTAATATAAAAAAAACTATGATAGTTAGAGCATTGGCTATAGTTTTCCTGTAAAATATACGTAAATTCCTATTGATCATAATTATTTGAGATTTTTCGATTGGTAAACTCCGGAGATAAGGGGGGGGGAACGGTATTTTTTTAGACATTTTTTCCGATAAATCAAAAACTATCATGAATAAAAATAATTAAAAATCGGTTTTAGAATGTACAAAGTAAACCC
Source organism: Coenonympha arcania (assembly GCA_036785405.1). Classification (NCBI taxonomy): domain Eukaryota; kingdom Metazoa; phylum Arthropoda; class Insecta; order Lepidoptera; family Nymphalidae; genus Coenonympha; species Coenonympha arcania. The sequence continues at coordinate 8,859,788 of CM072061.1, forward strand.
TTTCATATGATACCTCACACAGTACAGTTATCTCACTTTTAAATTTCAACCCTCCGATTTTCCCCCCTTTTTTAAATAAGAACAAAAATAATTTCCATTTTTTTTTATTCCAGTGTCATTGGGCCACTAATATACACAACTGTTCCAAATTTCATATCGATAGCTCCGGTAGTTACTGAAATAATCGAGTGTGACGGACAGACAGACAGACGGACAGACAGACGGAGAAAGTCGCACCATAAGGGTTCCATTTTACCATTTTGGTACGGAACCCTAAAAAGGAAAACATCGCTCTCATGACACAGTTGCTCCGAATATACCTACATGCCACACCACAGAGCAAGGAATGACTTTTATATTGCCAAACCCACGAACTGTTTTTCACTGTAGTGAGGAAACGAACGACTAGTGAGAAAAATTCGACGTTCGATTCTTGAATACTAAAGTCAAAAAAGTATACCACTTGAAAAAGGGTTTTATGACCGATTTATACATACTGCTTTACTCTTCGAAAAATATCCAGGAAATATTATGTTCGTGATTTTAGGTTCATTTTCCAAAGATGGGTCGCTCACTTATGGTTACACTTAGTTATTCGTATACATAATACAGTTAACTTCAACTGTTGTCGATCGTGTAAGACAAAACGTATAAATCGCTAACGCTAAAAAATCGTAAATAAATTCGGACACCTGATGGGCTGGAAAAAATTTAAACAATGGATTCTGCTAGTCAACACGCAATCGACCAGCAGGTGTTTTGATTAGGGTTTCTTCAGAGGTAGGTTTATTAAGAGGTTCTTCAAATATTCGTCTCAGGCCTCCTCTTTCATACGCGGGAAAGGTTTAGGACTGTTCCAATGCAGCTTGGCGGCTTTTGACGATCATAATATTCGTAACACTGATAATGTCTTCGCGGAATCAAAGCATTACCAAGTAAACACCGCTAATATTCTAACTTCCGGTATCTATGCTGAGAAATTTATAACAGAAAAAACCAATAAATACTGCTTTCCTTAACCCAATGTCGTTGGTCACTGGACCTTGGTTAATGGTTAGTCTTGACGAACCAAAGCCCAGTGTTGAATCTTGCCTACTCTATGAACGTTATAAGTTCCTTCAGGAACTTATTATTTCAGTCAGATATAAATTACCCATGAAATACGTCTAGGTTGGCAAACATTTCCTATTCACAAATAAAAAAAATATAATGAGTATGTATTTTTAAATTGTGGATTGGATTTTTAAAATTTGTTCTATCGTATTAATAGTACCTAATAACTCAATCAACGGCTATGAATAAAGTTAACGAGATTGGTTAACGATTTTTAGTAAAAAAAATAGGTACATATCTTTGATGAAGTTGTTAATTTAAAGTTGGAGCGACTAACAAATGAGTCTCCGCTAACGTACACACTAAACTAACGTTATGAACATTCTAAAATGTTGTTAAAAGGACAACGTATGGAATCCCGTACCAAACTGATTCAAAACCAAACTTTATTTTTTGTATCCTACGGTCTCCACATTAATTCCTACAATTTTTTTTTAATAAACATCTGGATTCTCAAGTTACAGGCAAATAAACAAGTTGTATTTCTCAGTAAAATCAGTATGATAAGTAACATGCATTGAAAAGAAAGTAGCTTTTTGTATGCAAAATTAAATTCCGGATATGAAAAACCAATTCCTACTGCCTATGGTTCTTAAAAAAACACTTTTATTACCCTAGAATAATATGTAGGTTTTGGTACACGAGAAAACTTGACATGTTTAGTCATCCTTCTTTCAGATAGGTACCTAAACTTTCAAGTTATTAAAACCTGAAAATAGTTATTTATTAATATGGCTATATTATCACTGATTTTTGTAGGTTTTATCACAAAACCTTTTGTTAGAATTAGTGTATTAATTAAACTAGTGTAATTAGTTATTAGGTTAATTAAAGTTACTTACTTTTATTTGTATCCATGCATTAGTTCTGTACTCATGCGGCACGTTGCGCAATGGCTCTCACGAGACTGTCGATTCTTTAAACAACGTAACTTATTAATACGTTTACATACTCGAAGTATAATCGCAGAAGAGGCACATACACAGTTCTTTATTTTCGACTAAAGGCTATTTCATGCCTACTTATTTATATAGCAATTTATTTAACTTTGCTATTAGATGGGCAGATGGGTTTTTGACAAGTTCAGCAAATTTCGGATCTACTAAATCCGCATCGCGTAGCGTGCGAAATCATGTAATACCTACCTAATTGAACATTCATACAAAGAAGTTATACGCTTACAGTATCTTCGTAAAAATACTAAAGCTACTTAATAATTGATTGCAATGGTACCTCCTGAAAAGTGAATATTGTCAACTCAGACTACATTAATGTCAATTTTCGTAATACACAAAAATTAGAAATTATCGAATGAGAAGTAAATGATATATCCAGAGTAAAGACAAAATTACTGATTACCGGACAGGCAAAACTGAAGATTTTTGGATGTGAAAATTCATTTACTGTTTTAGACCGCAACCTGTGATAAGGAGGTCGGGGGTTGAAATCCCGGGCACGCACCGCTACTTAAATATCAATTGCTTAGCGCCAAAGGAAAATATGGTGGGGAAACCTGCTTACCACAGAGTTCACCACAATCACTCTAAGGTGTGTGAAGCCCACCAACCCGCACTTGTCCAACATGGCGGGCTTGACCAAACCATCTCATCTTAAAAGCAGACCCGTGAAAGAAGACCAGGCAGTAAGACAAAAGAGAGATGATACACTAGCGCTGGTAAAAGATGGTGTCAAGAAATAAGCTGACGAGGAAAGCTGCTGGGAAATTAAGATTTAGTATATTAGATTTAAGATTTAGTAGTTAGATAAGTTTACTGACTGTCGAACTAATTTTAGAGACAATTGTCATATCACGTACCTAATAATCGCTATTCGCAATGCGAATCGAGCTTCGGTTGAACTTGAAAATTTTTAAATGAAATAACAAGGCTTAGAAATAAACAACACTTTTTGTGCTCTCTGATAGTCATTTTCATGAATCCTCAAAACGATATGAAGCATGATACACTAGCTCGTGACTATGTTTAGTTACCTACTAGGAAAATAATTATATAGTCACGAGATTCAATCTCATCAATCAAGAGTCTTAATGACTACAAACCTTCTAACATACTAAAGATTTAGCCTATTTCAACTTACTTCCTAACTTATTTTCACCTGTTTTTGATTTCCTGCTATTAATTTTATTACAAATTGGGTATTGGATATTTACTTGTCAGCGCTCTTTTTCCGTGACATTACGTAATTTATGCTTATTTCTAACATCATAATAATTTATTTACGAACGTGTTAAACACTCAAGTTCTCGCAAGGTAACTTTAATAAGTGAATAAAAAATAAATACGATTGCCTTTAGTACAAGTGCATACACCGGTTTGCGGACTCAAATTGGGAAACCGAACTCTTAGGCGTGAGGTATTTATAAGTATTTAACCATCAGTGATCTCCACAGACACACCGTATATTGCAGGAAGAGTCCTAACACATAGCCATCATACTGGGACAATTTAACTGTTCGGTAATCGCTTCTGCTAGCGAATACCTGGCACATAGGTTGAAAAGACTTGCAAGGAGATAAGTGGCCAACACTATAGTGTGTTATAGTATACAAGAAAGTCACACCATATTATTTTCTTTTAATTTTCATGTTTTACTGTCAAGCCAAACTCATAACGCGTATAATATTGAATCTATTTCAATATTAATATGAAGAAGATCTTTGAAGATAGATAGACTATAGACTGACGGCAGCAGGCTAGTTTAGTAGGCTCAATCATGCACTTTTTTTCCTTTAAAAGATCCTGGACTCCTGGTAAGGAAGCATACGTCTATAGTAGTGTTATTATCTCGCTGCAGACTCCGTCGTAAATCATTCGAGTGTTTCGCTTTTGTTGTTCTTTGTTGAGTTGTGCATGCACATGGCCGAGTCTGCAGCGAGATTATAACACTACTTTATTCACTGAGCCACTGGACACTACAAATAAAGGTACTGCCTACCAGTAAGTAGGTAGGTACGCAGGCCTAATTTTTACGCCGTTGATGTCGGTGATCAAATTTACCGAATATTATATTCTAATTTACAAAGGTCAGTGTTTAAGTGTTCAATGTTTATTTTACAATTACCACAACAATCAAGGTTGTTCGTCATCAATTGATGGTACCAAAACCGTATGTTTTATTATAAGCGCATTCAGTTCCTATTTACACATTTTAAGAAGGTTAGTTCATTGTATATGAACCAAATCAAATGAATTATAAATACTCACTAATATCATTATAGACCTTAAAGGTTTCCTACTTTGAAGATATTCAACTTCATCACTTGTGTTACCCAAAATTATGTCTTTTTTATGTTATGTAGTATGTATATTGTACTTATATGTTAGTCTACATATTATCATTTATTTATTAATTAATATCACTGTTTTATTTGTTTAGGATCGTTTATTATGTAGTTATTTGGATGTATGTTTAATAATTTCACCACCTGCAGTTTTGTGTTTTCTCTGTTTTCCTGATCTTAAGGTTGCCTGGCACAGATCGCTGCTTAGCGATAAGGCCGCCTTTTGGAGCTATACCTACTTTAATATAATATGTTTCTGTCCTTTGTTACGTTTCTTGAGTGGTGCAAATAAAGAGTTTTAATAATAATCATTAGTAGTAGTAGGAATTGTTTATAAGTAACAATAAAACATGCGTGATTTAATATATTGTACTGTTATTTACACATAAGGATTTACGATGCAGTCTCACACGACGGCATTTAGACGTTTCCTAGTGCAATCGTTTTATACTAATTAATAATAATAATTGAAAGGTCACGTCAAGTGCTGCATCTTCTCAAAGATCGATTGGTCCTCAGAGTACACATTAGGTACTCTGCACCAAAAAGTAGTTAAAATAAGAAGAAACCAATTAATTTGTGTAAACTATACGTTATGGAACAAAAAAAATGTATTAAAAAGTTTATGTGACTATGATATGATATTTTTTTTTGTTTCCAACTTACTGGTTAACGGAATTTCAGTGCTGTTTAGTCTCACAGAACTTCAGAGAATGCTTATCTGTTTTACTGGCCACAAGATTTTCCTGATATGCTCAAGAAAAAAAAAGAATTTTAAATACATTATAATAAAATTATATTATAATTATATTATAATTATATAATAATTATGTTATAAAGTGTATTTATAGTTAAATGGTTAACACAAATGATGCTGGTAGGTACTAAAATAATAGATAACTGTAGAGTTCAGGCTATACCTAGTTATGATATAGATACTAAAATATCTGGGTGACCGAGCTTTGCTCGGTTGCCAATAGATGGCAGCAGGGTTTATATTTTTTTTGGTAAATTCGACATTTTCTAAAAGTAAATCCTAGCTAGATCGATTTATCGCCCCCAAAACCCCATGTATACTAAATTTCATGAAAATCGTTCGAGCCGTTTCCGAGATTCAGATTATATAGAAATATATATATATACAAGAATTGCTCGTTTTAAGGTATAGGATAATACCTACTAAACGCTATTACTGCGACAACATAAATCTTATACCTCTGAGCTCTGGTAACTCTTCATATTGAAGGTCATTCATAATTTTATTAGTACTTTGACATACGTACTTGTAAGTATAGTGTAGGCAGGTGTAGAGTAATTAATAAGTTGTATCAATAATCTTTGGTGTAGGTATACTTAGGTCTATTACTATGTGCAATTGCCCTCACGAGCATGGCTGCTGTCATCACGATTTGAATAATAAGTAATAACAATTAACCCAAAACAATGTTAAATACTTATGCCATTAATATTTGTACACCTGATAATATAGGCAAAAATAAGTATCGCAACATTGATTCATTTAATTTATCTTGATTTAGAAAAGGAAAATCTTAATTCAATGCAATTTTTAATTCCATGGCTCTTTTAGATTAAAATATTGATGACCCCGTTTTATTCGAGAGAGTAAAATGTTTGAGGGCTACATACCATAATCCATCTACCTAATTTTTTCTTAGGTATCCTGTCGTTAATTAAAAATTTATATAATAACATAACTGTGTGCAGTTAAATTTCACTAGTTGAGTGACCGAGCTTTGCTCGGTAGTATTACAGCTACTTACCAATAGATGGCAGCAGGAGTTTACTGTTATAGTTTTACTTTAGCGACAATAGATGTCAGGTATAGATTTATATATATATTTTTTGGTAAATACGACATTTTCTAAAAATGAATCCTAGCTAGATCAATTTATCGCCCCCAAAACCCCTTGTATACTAAATTTAATAAAAATCGTTCGAGCCGTTTCCGAGATTCAGATTATATAGAAATATATATATTTATATATATATACAAGAATTGCTCGTTTAAAGGTATAGGATATGATGGTCTCTGAAATTAGTAGTTGTTGAATTAAATTTTCGAGATTTACTTATCATAACATTATAGCAAAGAAGTTTCATATCGCACTTGCGGAGCTAAAATATTTATCGTTGCTATGAGATAGATGAGAATAATATAATTGAATGTTTCTAATGGGAATCACTTTGTAACGTGTCACACAAACGTAAAATATTTATTGTAATAGGAAAGTTTGACACTCCTTTACATTAGGTATCCTTCACAATTATGGGTAGCCTGAGCTTTTATCCTGGTGTAGGTTATATTTTTTATTTCGAAAGATTTCGTTACGAATTTCGTTAGACTTTTAAAAACCAAAATCAACGCAAACGAAGCATACTTAGTAATAAATGTTATTTAAAATTGTCTCGTTTGAATACACAAACTATGTGAAATGAGTTAAAACGTTCTAAGTTATATATTTCCAAGCACAGCGCCCTAGTTTCTCTAATATACATATATCACAGATGCACACTTGTTATTTAATTTGTTCTATAGTCAAAAGTTAAATCAATGATGGCTAGGTATCATTAGTTCAAATTCTGCCGCTCGTCAAGGGGTCAGAGGTTTAAATCCCGGGCATACAGTTGTAACTTTTCGGAAATATGTGCATTTGTGGAATAACTGCTATTTCACTATTCACAGATACGTGTCTTCTTACATACAGAGACGTACTTCAGATTTCAGAGTTCACCATAATGTTAGCAGGATAGATTAATTTGTTTTGCTATAATCCGCTACTTGAAAGGATTCTGTATGGTACAATATACAGGAACACTGCCCACATGAAACACCACACACAATTTTCCAACACTTTCTTCGACGCACGTTTCGTTCACCATAATGTTGTCAAAGATGTGTGAAACCCGCCAAGCTGCACTTGGCCAGCTTAAAAAAATTATAATGACGTTGGGCTACTATTACCAATAACTATTCCAAATTTAATGCCGATAACTTTAATAGTTACTGAAATAATCGAGTGTGATAGAAGGACGGACGGAGAAAGTCCACTATAAGGGTTTCATTTTTACCATTTGGTATGTACCTAACACTAAAAAAAAGGTTGAGAGAGAGAGAAAGAAGCAACTGTTATTTCAATTATACAATACAAATATGCTTGAACAAGTTGCAAGATTTATTTAATGGATTCTAAGATGTCGGTTCATCTGCGTCAAAGTAACATAATAGGTTAACGAAAATAGGAAAGTATAGTAGTATACCTAAGTGTTTTTGTGAAGTGAAGCAAAATAGACTTATCTATTATTTGAAGTAGATACACATATGTACCGTCCGTCGTACCTATTCGTAAAGATGAAGACGTGCGACATCTTGTCTGTGAAACGAAAGAAAAGTTATGACATTATTGAAACCCTTGAGATATCTTTTTTTTAATTATTATAAAATTACTCCTAAAATCTGTGATGATGAGTAGGTACTCCAAATCACTGGATTATAAAATTTTGCTAATGTAATGAATTAGGTAGTACCTGTTGCCATTAGTGATTAATGGCATATTTCACTAATGGCACGATTAAAATTACTATAAATTGTACTTTTTGCATACAACTGTATCATTGTCTTTTCGGGCATCTTAACATCAAGTAAATCAACGTCACCATGAAAACTGTAAGTAATACCCTGAGTACTCTACACCTGTGTTTTTCCCTATTTTGATATCTGCATTTGAGTTGTCGCGACAAATATTTAGAAAGGCAGATTTACAACCATTAAAAGTTACGGTTAGGCTTTGTATAAATAGGACTTTTTATTTTATTTGCATTAATCTTGATTGCACTTGAATTGCTCATATATTTATCACCAATATTTTTATGGTTATTCACCAAACTGGTGATTAAACGGAAAACACATCTCTTCCATTCAAATACTTTGTGGGAACAAGATGTATATCTCAGTCTTGTTTTGCTGAAGGAGTGTTTGTTAAATTGTCGGAATAAATTCTCAAAACGGTCATCAGTCTTGGTATTACCTAATTATTATATTACCTATTTCAGTTCATCGTCCTGTCTGTTTGCGTGGCTGCGGCGCTATGCGCGGTGATCCAGCCCTCAGGCAAAGCCGCCCTGAGGCTGCAGCCAGCCATAGAGCACCAGGAGGAGCACGACGAGTTCGGCCAGTACACGCTGCGCTACGTAACAGCAGAAGGCACCGTCGTGTCGGCGCACGGCCGCCTCGTGCCCAACAACAACGGCACCGGCCACGTGCTTATCACCGACGGAGAGTACTCCTACGTCGCAGACGACGGCAAGACGTACGTCACCAAGTACAGCGCCGGTCTCGATGGTTTCCAAGTCGAGGGAGATCATCTCCCCAAAGCGCCTGAGCCGGAACCTGCCCTGTCTGCTTAAGTTATAACAAGCTTGTTTAATACAAAATACAGTGAATAAGAACAATAATTTTATCTTTCTTTTTTGTTCACTCAAATCTTTTTTGTACATTACCTTTCCACGGCTTACTTATGGTTGGACTCTTTTGAGGTTTTATCGAATTCGTCGACGTGGATTCCGATTTCGACCCGTGGCACAGTTGGTTTGGTATTCTAAATTGAATCAGATCTAGGAACTTTCTAGCTGTAGCTACCATCCTACCACACTATCGGCAAATACTAACTGGTGTGACGCTGTGCAGCAAACAATAAGGGCATCAGAGCATTCAGGGCATCTGGAAGAGATCCTCATTTGATAAGATGTCCTTGTTCATGTCGTCTCTATAATTGTGTTTTTATCTATCTATATGTATATGTACAGAATTAATAAATAAATAAGGCCGTTTGTTCACCGCGCGGAACGTCACCCAAGTATTTCTGTGAGATAAATATGAACCACTGCCCATACGTAGTAATACTAAATGTGTGACTGTAACCCCCTTTTAACGGCTATATTCTAGTCGGCACAATGAGTCTCTGCCTATCTTTTCTTCAGGGAAACGGGCGCCATCCCGTTCAAAATCTATGAGCAAAGTACTTGAAGTATAAAGATCAAAACATAAAATATGTGAAAGGAGAGCCAAGAACATACCATAGAATGTTATGATAATATATGCCTTGGTCGTTGACTTCAAAGACAAAAGAAGTGATATCTTAATGGGTGCAAAGTTCAATGGTCAATCCTGAAATTTAGTTATAACAACATAATATCTTATAAATTAGGCTAATATATTGAAGCCTCAGGTCTGACTAGGCTAGTTCTTATATACGAATTATTATGTTCGATGGCTATAGTTTCTACCAGCGGGCCAAATATTCGGAAAAATAAAATAAAAACCGACAAGTAACAGGTTTAAAACTTGCGAAGCCTATAATTAATGATTGAACGAACTTACCTGTACGTGAAGTTCGATCATAATTATACGAGGGCTTCGTCCGAAGAGATTAGCATAGACACAATGTAGTAACACGTACGGTGTTGCCTTCACGCACTGAAAGTTGAAAGCCCTAAACTAAAAATAAGTTTTTTTTTTTTTTTTTGTTAGGTGAGGGTACCTCGGTAATAGGTATCTCTCCCCTCTTTGGCACTGCGTTCGATTGCTCATTTAGTTTAGAGCCTCGATTCTCCAGTCCTGATTTTTGATATTTCAGGAAATAGACAAGGGATTATTTTTTGGGGTAAACAAAAATATGGGAGGGTGGGTTGCTAATCTCTTCGGACGAAGCCCTCGTATAATTATGATCGAACTTCACGTACAGGTAAGTTCGTTTAATCATTAATTATACTCAAGCTTCGTCCTCGAGATTAGCATAGACACAATGTAGACTTTGAGAGTCACTGAAATATCAAAACACACATGTGTAAGGATAGAATTAGATTTAATAAATCAAAATGAATAAATCATTGTTGTTATTAACTGGACAATATAATATTACATTACTCAATAAGTAAATATTTGATTTGTAATAACTAAGAATTACCCATTTAAATCAGCTCGTCTTACAGTAGGAATAATTATTATGTGAACTGGTTTATGATAAATATCTAATTGGTATTTAATTACGATACAATATTTAGCTATAATATTATATTAGCTATTAACATTACTATTATTATTCAGAATTGATCTACCGAATGAATCGTCTTTATCGATTTGTACTTTTCTATTATAAAATTTGCCAAATACTTGCGAGGAACCGCTCCAGCCAGCGGTTTTTCTAATAATTTCTAAATTTATCGCTAATTTATGCTAATTTATGGTGGAGGCATGTCGGGTGCTGTGAGCTGTAAATATTGATATGTCTACTCCACACTCACCCAGCGTGAGTTTTACCCAGCGGGCCAATGTCTGTGCCGAGACTAATTTATGGGGTTTCCTTAAACTTATAAATAGGTTTTCGATGTTGCCCCGAAGTGAACTAGTCCGTTCTAGATAAGCCAGGAGGGCCAAGACTGCGCAAATTTCTGGTTTTTCGCGGTAGTAAGGTAAAATAAGATTTGGTTGGCAAGTATCAATCTTTGATGTTTTTATTATTTCAGGAATTTTAATGGTAATTTTGTCTGGAAAATTTTGAATATTATTAATGTTATTTTTTTTTTTTTCTCTAAGTTTGCATTCTGTGTGCTGTAACCAGTGATAATAAAGTGACTAACTTTCGTGAAAGCTTGTCTAACCCTAAACTATCATTAGGATACCAAGAGGCTAACCTATTTAAAACTACGAACGTATCCCAAGTTATGTTATACTTTGGTAAGGGCGGACGAAGTCTAAATACACCTTTAAAAAACCGTTTTACAACTTCGCTATCGCCAATTTTTTCGTACAGAATCAAGGCTAAAGCTGATCGACAGCTATTTAAAGTGCCATACTGAGCACCTGATTCAAACAAAGTTGTTAGAAATAGTATCACTTCACTGGCTGAAGCCCTAAACATATCAATACTTTTACATAAACAAAAATTAAAACATCTCTAGGCAGGTATCGTATTGTTTTATCGATGATTCGGAGAGTGAAGCCATTATAATGTCAAGGGCTGCTGAAGGGACACTTTTTCTCAGCATCGACTCCCGGCTAAGAGACCTGCAGCCAGAGTAAACCGAAGGCGTGCCTGGTTGTTGCTGGAAGGGGATAAAATTGTTTGTTTATTTGGATCAAAGTACAAAACTTTTGATATAAGAAGCTTTCTAATTAAGGGGTACTAAGGTTGGGTGGGCCATAGAGGAACCACTACAATACCTGTAGCCCTATCCTTTACAATCTTCCGAAGCGTTTTTAGGATTATAAAAAATGGAGGGAATGCATAAAAAAATGTTCTTGACCATGATATGGTAAAAGAATTAATAGACGAGGCGTCAGGGTCTCTAAACCAGGATATATAGTGAGAACATTTTTTGTTAACACGACTTGCGAACATATCTACATCAGGAGAACCAAACGTGCTTATAATTTGGTTGAAAACAGAATCACTCAATTTCCATTCTACGTCTGGATGAATTTTACGTGATTCCGCGTCAGCTACTGCATTATCCGCCGAGCGTATGTATGACGCATACACAATAATATTTCTGGATTGACACCATTCCCATAATTCTTTTGTTATGCGTGTTAGATGGGGATACTGTATGCCCCCCATCCGATTTATGTAGGATATGGCAGTAGTGTTATCAACGCGGAGAAGTATTTGACAGTTTTTCTTTGTTGCAGCGAAAACTTTTAGACCAAAGAATGCAGCAACGAGCTCTAAATAATTGATATGATAAGAGTGTTCCTCTACTGTCCAAGCTCCGCTAGCAGTTTCCTCCCCGCAAGCCGCGCTCCACCCCGTAGTCGAACTATCGCTAAAAATTTCTAAACAGTATTCGTCATATTTAATTTTACAAATAGGATTGTCTAATACATTAATCCACCAGTTGAAATTGGGTGATAAATAAGATGGTATATTCATAAAATTTTCATAATTTTCTGGGTTATTTTTTAAATTAAAAAATTTGCATCTCTCGAATTCTTTCGTATAAAGCCAACCATATTCAATGGCTGGACAGGCGGAACATAATAACCCTACCAAACTAGCAAAATCTCTAATTTTCGGTGAAAAATTAGAGATTTTGACTTATTTCGAAAGCTTTGTAATTTACTAAATTAATTTTTAATGCTTTTTCTGTATGTAGACTGATTTGAAATTTTTTAGTATCAATTATGAAACCTAAATGTTTACAAGATTTATGAGGTATCAAGTTGCATTTATCTTTCTTAATGATAAAACCTAAGGCTAGTAAAAGTTGTTGTGTTACTTCTATATTTTCTAAGCAACTATCGTAAGTATCGCCAATAAGTAATATATCATCTAAGTATATGCTAGACACATAGCCACAGTATCTAAGCAGCCTGACTACAGGTTTCATTATTTTTGTGAAAACAAATGGTGCCGTGTTTAAGCCGAACGGTAAAACATTAAATTATGCAAGTTACTATCGAATTCGAATCTTAAATATTTTTTGTAGTTATCATGAATTTTTACATTAAAAAGTAGGCGTCTTTTAAATCTATTGTTCCCATGAAATTTTTCTCTGAAATGAGTTTAATTGCAGTACGTAAATCCTCAAGTTTGAAATGTTTTTTAAGTTGAGTATGAATCTATGTTTACCGTTAGGCTTCGGTATCAAGAATATACTCGATATAAACTGCTCGTCACACGGATAACACTGAGAGATAGCTCCGGAGCATAGCAATTCATCAATACATTTTTGGAAATTATATTTCTCAGATGACGAGTACATTTTCTTATTAGGGATTGTGTCCTGTACAACGCGTGTAGAAAAGGGTATTTTATAGGCGGAAATCCACGATAAGATAGTAGGATCAGAGGTGAGTACTGTCCAGGTATCATAAAATAATGCTATTCTACCAGCGTTGTTGCTTACCATGCCGCCTATCGACGACTGCGGTGGCTGGTCCGTGGCGCGGGCGCTGTCGACTGCCGAGCTCGATATGACCCGCGTGAGTTGCTCGCGGGCGTGTTCCACGGCGCAGGCTTCCTCCTCCTCTGAGTCCCCGTTTGCCTGCGACCCAGGAGAGGAGCCCGCCAGTTTAAATTGTTCCTTTGTTGGAGTGTCGACTGCGACTGAAGAGGCGCAGTTTTTACTCTGGTGGTAGGTGGTTTGGATACTGTTGACTTTAATTCTGCTCCGGTCTTTGTTATTGTTTTCGCTATTTTTAGTGTTTCTGTTAAGTCTGACCCAAATAGATGTTTATCAATTATCGTTTTTTGCAATCGTTCTTTCATCTCTTTCTTTAAATTGCTTAGAATAAAGTTTCGCGAAGTATTGAATCGGAATGTTGATTGTCACACGAGGCCAATTGAATCCATCAACACTTTGATTATCTCTGTGTCCTTGTCCTCTTTAGCGAACATTAGGGTGATAGCACTTCCTAGACAGGAAATATCACGGCTCAGTTGTGAACTGTGAATGAGCAATCGAACGCAGTGCCAAAGAGGGGAGAGATACCTATTACCGAGGTACCCTCACCTAACAAAAAAAAAAAAAAAAAAACTTATTTTTAGTTTAGGGCTTTCAACTTTCAGTGCGTGAAGGCAACACCGTACGTGTTACTACATTGTGTCTATGCTAATCTCGAGGACGAAGCTTGAGTATAATATCATGTCGATTTTTGGACGTTAATATCTAAATAACCGCTTGAGATGTATTTATGAAATTTGGAGAATATATTATGTATCTTGCAAGTCTCAATATACGAGCCAAATTTGACACGTTTATGTCAAATAGTTTTTGAGATATGAGGGTGTCAAAAGTGGCTCCAAATGGTTCGTGTAAAATTACACACGGTGCGCTTGCAAGTACTTTATAGGTACTATGTACTTGGCTTGACACGCTACCGCGTGTCTAGATCTATTACAATGCATTAAAAGACAAAAACCAGCAGTTTATATTGAAATTTTAGCTAATTTCATAAATAATTTCCTCTATGGAAAGATTTAAACAGCAAATTATGTCGATTTTTTAAATCTTCCAACAGCTAATTCTTTGTGAGTTTTGTTTTAAGTTACATATTTATTTTTATACTAAATATTAGTTAGATACAGTTGCCGTTTTGTTAAGATATTTCAACTGAATATAATATACTGTATTGTTCACAAGATACAGACTTTTAGAGCTCATCATTATAATCATTTCTGTCGGGAGAGTTCAATATGTGCCTGCTGTCAATTTCAGCTGAAGCGGGAGTCGAACCCAAGAGCTCACTAGACCTACGAGTATGACTAGTTTGATTTGAACCCTAGTGACATAGGCAGAAAGAAAGACGAACAACGAAGGATCCTATTAAACCATATAGTTTTTCTTTCGGCACTTTTGATAAATAAAAGCTTAATTATTTAACGCGTTCTAAAATTATCGCTGCCAACGGGACTTAAACCCGTGTCCCCCAGTTATCAAAGTTGGGTGTCCTGCTAACTGAGCTATGTGAGAAAATCCCGAGAAAAATTTGAATTTCTCGTTCCCGTTTCCGCGTCCCATATACAACTTCATACCTACTTTGCTACCTTCGCAGTTTGTTGAACTGTGACATTTAAGCAGGAAGTCTCGGGTTTATTTCTAGGTATGGGCCAGTTTAGGATTCTTTACCCACGACGGAACGGAGTACGGGTATATGCGTTTAGGGTGAGAGACCGTTTGTACATTACTTTATTATTGAGATGTTATGTTTGTTTGTATGTTAAATTGTTCACAAAAACCAATAATGCAAACATATTTTTGTTTGTTTGTTTGTTTGTTGGTTTGTTTGTTTGTGTGTGCACATCAATGTTCCCATTTATTTCAAAAACGGCTTGACCGATTTAGATGCGGTTTTCTGTATAATGTTTGGTGTTCAGCGGCAATGGTTCTTAGATAGTTGTTACGAACATCGATCACCATGGGGCGCCATAAAATACATTTATATTGCAAACGAATGTTCCCATTTATTTCAAAAACGGCTTGACCGATTTAAATGCAGTTTTCTGCATAATGTTTGGTATTCATTGGCGATGGTCCTTAGATAGTTGTTACGAACATCGATCACCAGGGGGCGCCATAAAAAACATTTACAGTGGAAACGAATGTTCTCAATTATTACAAAAACGACTGAACCGATTTGGATACAGTTTTGTATAAAATATTAGTGAGTCATTGGCAATGGTTCGCAAATAATTGTTCTTGTGATTGAACAGCAGAGGGCGCCACAATAAACGTCTCTTTATGACTTGGAACGGATGATGCCTTCAAACGCTGTAGGGGAGCTAATGGCTAGTTTGAAGATTAATTTTCATTTTTTAATAATAATATATAATTTAAATTACATTAATATATTAATCGAAAAACTATAAAACAAGTGGAAAATTAAAAAATTTTAAAACACACACGACTTTTGCAGACTTGTAATTGAAAAAGGATTAAATAATTTTTTTGAAACTCCCCGACTAAAGGAAAGTAAGAACTAAGAACCTATCAGTATAATTACAAATCCAAGAAAATCCGTCGGAGCTGCCATTGCTATTTTCGTTTCCAATATCAATTAATGTAAATAGTAAGTATTGATAAACTACCGGTATATGAGAAGTATCAAGAAATTGAATCAGTCATCAACTGGTAAACAGCACCATCAACACCGTCATAGGCAAAACACAGCAGCTCCGACGGATATTCTTGGATTTGTAATTATACTGATAGGTTCTTAGTTCTTACTTTCCTTTAGTCGGGGAGTTTCAAAAAAATTATTTAATCCTTGTTCAATTACAAGTCTGCAAAAGTCGTGGGTGTTTTAAAATTTTTTAATTTTCCACTTGTTTTATTATGTAGTATAAAACCAAGGTATAAAGTCAACGACTGTCAAGCGATTTTACATACCTGTAAATATTTGGCTACGTTGTCACTAATACCTTCAGATAAGATTGCAGTCAAGTACTGTACATAATTGTAATTGTAAATAAGCAATTCCGTAATTGCAAATTATTTCAATAGGGGCTGAGTAGTGCTTATGGCCACCTGTGAGCTTTTATTGAAAGCGCTGCATAATCCCTTTGAGATTAGATATCAAGAACAAACATCTGCAAAAGAGGAATATTTCATGTACCTATGTAATATTTCACCATGCATAATGCATGGTGAAGTATTTACATAACTCTTATGTATATTTACAAAAAATTGGCATAGGTTTAATTTTTAATGATAAGTACTATACTCATTCTTTAAGCTAATCCTACGACACACAAAATATGTACGCATAATAAATATGATCTTCTACTCGTAAGAAACTGGGACAAACGATAGTATCAACGTAAATGATAGTAAAAAACGATTTCACCATACAATGACGCATAATATATTTTTATCCCGGGGCAGTGTAATATCATTGCATTGTACAATACACCATGCATTTCTCGCAGCCCTATAACACAGTTTAAACATATTCATCTTAACACTGTGCCTATAACAGCTTCATAGCTTATAAAGTGAGATGTTATTTCCTCTACCTAACTACTATAACTAATGCTACTACTGAGAGAGATTGTAATTATTCGCTATCAACCAATACTAAAAATAGAAGATTTTATAGATTGATTGTAAAATAGAAGATTGTTGAACAAGGACTTTTCTTTTCAAGACAAATCATTTTGTGACGAGTTAAAATGAATAAATACTGCTTTTTCCTACAACTGCGACTGATCTGGACATGGTTCTAGGTTCGATGATTCATGGATTTTCATATTAAGTATTGCGTATTAAATAACTGCAATAAAGAAAATAAAGAGCAACTTTCTAGATACCAATTGTAATTTCATCAAACCGATCACACATCAGTTTTTTAATTAAAGTAATTATGTGACGGTCAAGTTTATTAATGGTAAGTACTATGAATTGCATGTACCTATTATAACCAAAATAGTTTACTAATTAAGTACATCATTACTAACACTATAAATAACAAAGTTCGTATACTTCTCCATCATATTCTGCTTGTCACTTTGGCATCAAGGTCAACATCAGATATCAACAAAAACATCATCATGAAAACCGTAAGTATTTTTAAACCTTTTTATTTCTTCTTTTTAAGTCGTCATCAATCCTTTAATTTAAAATTCATTGTATCATGTAGAGAGAAATAAAATAAACAGTTTAAAATCTAATATCAATGATTATAACAGTTACTTTTGTTTAAAAGGCCTTCAAAACTTCAATACTTTTACCAATATAATTATTTATTCGTGATATCTGTTTCAGTTCATCGTCCTATCTGTTTGCGTGGCTGCGGCTCTATGCGCGGTGATCCAGCCCTCAGGCGAAGCTGCCCTGAGGCTGCAGCCAGCCGTAGAGCACCAGGAGGAGCACGACGAGTCCGGCCAGTACTCGCTGCGCTACGTAACAGCAGAAGGCACCGTGGTGTCGGCGCACGGCCGCCTCGTGCCCAACAACAACGGCACCGGCTACGTGCTCATCACCGACGGAGAGTACTCCTACGTCGCACCCGACGGCAAGACGTACGTCACCAAGTACAGCGCCGGTCTCGATGGTTTCCAAGTCGATGGAGATCATCTCCCCAAAGCGCCTGAGCCGGAACCTGCCCGAACTGCCTAAATTATAACAAGCTTACGTGTTTAATACAAAATACAGTGAATAAGAACAATAATTTTATCTTACTTTTTTTCATTCGAATCTTTTTTATACCTTACCTTTCCACGGCTTACTTATGGTTGGACTCTTTTGAGGTTTTGTAGAATTCGTTGACGTGGATTCCGGATTCGATTCGTGGCACAGTTGGTTTGGTATTCTAAATTGACTCAGATCTAGGAACTCTCTAGTAGCTACCATCCTATCACACTATCGGCAAATACTAGCTGGTGTGACGCTGTGCAGCAAACAATGAGGCCGTTTCTTCACCGCGCGGAACGTCACCCAAGTATTTCTGTGAGATAACTATGAACCACCCACTGCCCATAAATAGTTGTAGTAAATGTGTGACTGTAACCCCCCCGTTAACGGCTACTTTATAGCCGGCACAATGAGTCTCTGCCTATCTTTTCTGCTTAATATAATGGGGGAAACGGGCGCCATCCTGTTCAAAATCTATGAGCAAAGTACTTGAAATATTAAAGTCGATTACAATGCAATAAAAGACAAAAACCACCAGTTTGTATTGAAATTTTTGGCAATTTCCTAAAATAAACTCTAAGGAAAGATTTAAACAGCAAATTATGTCGATTTTTTAAATCCTCCAACAGCTTATTTTTTGTGAGTTTTGTTTTAATTTACATATTTTATTTTTATACTATTAGGTGCCGTTTTGTTAAGATATTTTAACTGAATATGTACTGTATTGTTCACAAGATACACCTTTAGCACTTTTAGAACTTTAGCACTTTCAGACTTTTAGAACTCATAAATTTTAGCTGACGCGGGTGTCGAACCCAAGAGCTCACTAGACCTACGAGTATGAGTAGTTTGATTTGAACCCTAGTGACATAGGCAGAAAGAAAGACGAACAACGAAGGATCCTATTAAACCATATAGTTTTTCTTTTGGCACAGAATTCAAAAAGGTTTTCTATTGATAAATAAAAGCTTAATTATTAATAGTTTTTCAAAGCTATCGCTGCCAACGGGATTTGAACCCGTGTCCCCCAGCTATCGCAGTTGGGTGTCCTACTAACTGAGCTATGTGAGAAAATCCCGAGAAAAATTTGCATTTCCTGTTCCCGTTTCCGCGTCCCATATCAATCTTCATACCTACTTTGCTACCTTCGCAGTTTGTTGAACTGTGATATTTAAGCAGGAAGTCCCGGGTTCATTTCTAGGCAAGGGCCAGTTTAGGATTCTACTATTTAGTATAAAAACAAGGTATAAGTCAACGACTGTCAAGCGATTTTACATACCTGTAAATATTTGGCTACGTCGTCACTAATACCATCAGATAAGATTGCAGTCAAGTACTAACTTAATTGTAATTGTAAATAGGCAATTCTATAATTGCAAATTACTTTAATAGGGGCTGGGTAGTGCTTATAGCCGCCTGTGAACTTTCATTGAAAGCGCTGCATAATCCTTTTGAGATTAGATATCAAGAACAAAAATCTTCAAAAGAGGAATATTCCGTGTATGTCACGTGTTTCATGCATAACGCATGGTGAAATATTTACATTACTCTATGTAGATTTACAAAAAAAATGGCATAGGTTTAATTTTTAATACTAGGTTACTATTCTCATTCTTTGAGCTAATCCTACGAAACACAAAATATTATGTATGCGCAATAAATATGATCTAATAAATACCCGTAAGAAACCCGGTATATTATATTATCAACGTAAAAAAAAACTATATCACCATACATTAACGCATAATATATTTTTCATCTCACCCGCTCGGAAAAGGGATTTTTAATGCCCAAAATGTGGGCGGAAAATGCTATTATATTCTCTAGGGCCTAAAAGAGTTTTCATTTTTCTAGGCAAGCGCGCTCCATCCTAGACTTCATCATTGCTTTCCATCAGCAATGATTGTCGTCAAGCGCAAGCCTATCTTCAATAAAAAAAAATAAAAAAAAGGGCGAGAAAGTAGTATGAAAATCCTTCCTCGCCCTAGGGCTGCAAAGCATTTCCAAATTCGAACATGACGTACTCTCGTATTGCGTCTGTAATGTCTAAAGCTGAAGACTTTTTTTAAATAACGCATACGGTCAGTAACGAAGTTCGACCTTAGAGTTTATATAGGTAGGTACATTACTTTTTTGTTTTTTCTATTTTCTAAGAATATCAATAAAAATAATAACTCAAGTTTAGTTTCATTAATTACTAGCAGATACCCGCGGCTTCGCCCGCGTAAATTTTAGTTTTCTTATTCTCACGGGAACCATCGATTTTTCTGGAATTAAAAGTAACCTTTGTGTTAATTTAGAGCGAAATCTATCTCCATTTTAACTTTCAGCCAAAAATTTTCAATAGTTGCAGCGTGAATGAGTATTTCTCCCGCTGGAATAGTGAAAAACAAATATTCACGAGGGAGAAATAACCATTGATTTTCCCGGGATAAAAAATAGCCTTCTCTATTCAAATTTTCAGCCAAATCAGTTCAGCAATTACGTGGTCGTGGTCGATGGTTCCCGTGAGAATAGGGAAAACTAAAATTTACGCGGGCGAAGCCGCGGGTATCTGCTAGTCTAAATATATAAAAGAAGATTTGAAGGAATATTTTTCCCGCGTGGATATCTGTTTTTCACTGTTCCCGAAGGATCCATGGATTTTTCCGTCGCCTTGGCTGCATAACTGACGCAAACATTAACCAATCAGCGCATAGATGTCAGCTCGTCGCTGTTTTAGGTATTTTTGCAGAATAGCACGGCAGTTCTGTAAGTGGAGCGTAAAGTAATATTTTTCGCGCGTGAATATCAATTTTTCAGTTTACCCGCAAAAATCATGGATTTTTCCGGGATAAAAAGTAGCCTTTTTATTAACCGAGGATATCATCTATCTTCATTCCAAATTTCAGCCAAATCCGTCTTGTACTTGCGGCGTGAAGATTTTTTCCGCGTGAATTTCGGTTTTTAACTAATCCCACGGGAACCATGAATTTTCCCGGGATGAAAAGCTTATGTGTTAACCCAAGATGCAATTTATCTCCATTCCAAATTTGAGCCAAATCGGTTCAGTAGTTGCGGCGTGAAGGAGTATTGAAGCTTGGTAAAATACGAACTTTGGAGCCCCGTTTCACCCCTTTAGGGGGGGAATTTTGAAAAATCCTTTCTTAGTGCACCCCTAGACCTCATAAGAAACCTGTGTGCCAAATTTGAAGTCTCTAGACCCAGCGGTTTGGGCTGTGCATTGATATGACAGTGAGTGAGCGAGTCAGTATCTTCTTTGATATACCATGAAATTTTCCGGGATGAAAAGTAGCCTGTGTATTAATCAAGGATAAAATCTATCTCCTTTCCGAATTTCAGTCATATCAGTTCAATATCAATTTTTCAGTTTTCCCGCGAATACCATTGATTTTTCCGGGATGAAAAGTAGCCTTTTTATTAACCCAGGATATCATATTATATCTCCATTCCAAATTTCAGCCAAATCGGTCTTGTACTTGCGGCGTGAATATTTTTTTCCGCGTGAATTTCGGTTTTTAACTAATCCCACGGGAACCATGGATTTTCCCGGGATGAAAAGTAGCTTACGTGTTAACCCAAGATGCAATTTATCTCCATTCCAAATTTGAGCCAAATCAGTTCAGTAGTTGTGGCGTGAAGGAGTATTGAAGCTTGGTAAAATACGAACTTTGGAGCCCCGTTTCACCCCTTTAGGGGGGGAATTTTGAAAAATCCTTTCTCAGTGCACCCCTAGACCTCATAAGAAACCTGTGTGCCAAATTTGAAGTCTCTAGACCCAGCGGTTTAGGCTGTGCGTTGATATGTCAGTGAATGAATGAATGAATGAATAAGTCAGTATCTTCTTTTATATATTTAGATAAAGGAAACCTAATTAAATCCATGATATTCACTTATTTTTTATCTAATTATTGTTATTTTTTTTTAAATTTTCTATTATCGTTGGTTCTTAGAAATTGATATTTCTGAACGCATTTAAAATAAAAGTAGAAAAAAGTTTCTAAATTTTTTTCTAATCATGATAAATGATAATAATAATATCCTGTTTTTATTCATTACTGTTTTGTAATAATATGAGTGATGATTTAAGGTGGATTTAATTAAGTGAGTGAAGTGGCCAGGAACGCGACGGCCAGGCAGTACTTCTCTGTCAGGCAGTCGTTGGTCTGGAGAATTGATATAGCTTAAATTACTGATTAAATTTGTATTTGAGTGAAAATGAAAATGAAAATGAAAAATCTTTATTTTCACATAGCCCCAATTAATAGGCTCTTATGAAAAGTCAAAACTCTACCACCAGGTTTGGAAAGCAGGTTTGCAGGTTTTTAAGGCAAATTACTTTGTAATATGTGTAAATGATTATTTATTTATTTTATTTAAGTTATTGCAGAATATTACTAAAGACGCAGATTTTGTGACTAAAGACAACATCTAACACACTCGCAATTGCTTCTAGAAATTTTCCTCGCTGTGGTGAGATGAAAAATTTTGTGTTACGTAAAGCCGCAATTTTTTTTGGGTCTCGTGTCTTTGAATAACTTGCCCTGCTCAGGATTCTATTTTTTGAATCAACCCTAGAATTCTTCGCCGCTCAGCATTCTGACGCTCGGCCCAAAAATCCATTTTGCGGCCTTGCATAACAAATAACTATTTATCCCGGAGCAGTGTAATATCATTACATTGTACAATACACCATGCATTTTTCGCAGGCCTATAACACAGTTTAAAGATATTCATCTGAACACTGTGCCTATAACAACTTAGTAGGTAGCTTATAAAGTGATATGTTATTTCCTCTACCTAACTACTATAACTAATGCTACTACTGAGAGAGATTGTAATTATTCGCTATCAACCAATACTGAAAATAGAAGATTGTTGAACAAGGACATTCATTTTCAAGACAAATCATTTTGTGACGAGTTAAAATTAATAAATAGGTACTGCTTTTTCCTACAATTGCGACTGGACATGGTTCTAGGTTCGATGATTTTCGGGTTTTCATATTAAGTATTGCGTATTAAATAACTGCATTTAAGAAAATAAAGAGCAACTTTCTAGATACCAAAATTGTAACTTCATCAAACCGATCACACATCAATTTTTTTCAAGTTTATTAATGGTAAGTACTATGAATTGCATGTACCTATTGATAATACACCAAAATGGTTTGCTAATTAAGTACATCATTACTAACACTATAAATAACAAAGTTCGTATACTTCTCCATCACATTCTGCTTGTCACTTTGCAATCAAGGTCAACATCAGATAGCAACAAAAACATCATCATGAAAACCGTAAGTATTTTTAAACCTTTTTAGTACTTCTTTTCTAGTCATTATCCATCGTTTAATTTAATTTGAAATTTAATTTAAAATTCATTATAAATGTAGAGAGAAATAAAATTTAAAATCTAATATCAATGATTTTATCAGTAACTTTTTTTATGGCCTTCTGAACTTAATACTTTTACCAATATAATTATTTATTCGTGATATCTGTTTCAGTTCATCGTCCTATCTGTTTGCGTGGCTGCGGCTCTATGCGCGGTGATCCAGCCCTCAGGCAAAGCTGCCCTGAGGCTGCAGCCAGCCGTAGAGCACCAGGAGGAGCACGACGAGTTCGGCCAGTACACGCTGCGCTACGTAACAGCAGAAGGCACCGTGGTGTCGGCGCACGGCCGCCTCGTGCCCAACAACAACGGCACCGGCCACGTGCTCATCACCGACGGAGAGTACTCCTACGTCGCACCCGACGGCAAGACGTACGTCACCAAGTACAGCGCCGGTCTCGATGGTTTCCAAGTCGAGGGAGATCATCTCCCCAAAGCGCCTGAGCCGGAACCTGCCCGAACTGCCTAAATTATAACAAGCTTACGTGTTTAATACAAAATACAGTGAATAAGAACAATAATTTTATCTTACTTTTTTTTCATTCGAATCTTTTTTATACCTTACCTTTCCACGGCTTACTTATGGTTGGACTCTTTTGAGGTTTTGTAGAATTCGTTGACGTGGATTCCGGTTTCGATTCGTGGCACAGTTGGTTTGGTATTCTAAATTGACTCAGATCTAGGAACTCTCTAGTAGCTACCATCCTATCACACTATCGGCAAATACTAGCTGGTGTGACGCTGTGCAGCAAACAATGAGGCCGTTTCTTCACCGCGCGGAACGTCACCCAAGTATTTCTGTGAGATAACTATGAACCACCCACTGCCCATAAATAGTTGTAGTAAATGTGTGACTGTAACCCCCCCGTTAACGGCTACTTTATAGCCGGCACAATGAGTCTCTGCCTATCTTTTCTGCTTAATATAATGGGGGAAACGGGCGCCATCCTGTTCAAAATCTATGAGCAAAGTACTTGAAATATTAAAGTCGATTACAATGCAATAAAAGACAAAAACCACCAGTTTGTATTGAAATTTTTGGCAATTTCCTAAAATAAACTCTAAGGAAAGATTTAAACAGCAAATTATGTCGATTTTTTAAATCCTCCAACAGCTTATTTTTTGTGAGTTTTGTTTTAATTTACATATTTTATTTTTATACTATTAGGTGCCGTTTTGTTAAGATATTTTAACTGAATATGTACTGAATTGTTCACAAGATACAGACTTTTAGAACTCATAAATTTTAGCTGACGCGGGTGTCGAACCCAAGAGCTCACTAGACCTACGAGTATGAGTAGTTTGATTTGAACCCTAGTGACATAGGCAGAAAGAAAGACGAACAACGAAGGATCCTATTAAACCATATAGTTTTTCTTTTGGCACAGAATTCAAAAAGGTTTTCTATTGATAAATAAAAGCTTAATTATTATTAGTTTTTCAAAGCTATCGCTGCCAACGGGATTTGAACCCGTGTCCCCCAGCTATCGCAGTTGGGTGTCCTACTAACTGAGCTATGTGAGAAAATCCCGAGAAAAATTTGCATTTCCTGTTCCCGTTTCCGCGTCCCATATCAATCTTCATACCTACTTTGCTACCTTCGCAGTTTGTTCAACTGTGATATTTAAGCAGGAAGTCCCGGGTTCATTTCTAGGCAAGGGCCAGTTTAGGATTCTACTATTTAGTATAAAAACAAGGTATAAGTCAACGACTGTCAAGCGATTTTACATACCTGTAAATATTTGGCTACGTCGTCACTAATACCATCAGATAAGATTGCAGTCAAGTACTAACTTAATTGTATTTGTAAATAGGCAATTCTATAATTGCAAATTACTTCAAAAGGGGCTGGGTAGTGCTTATAGCCGCCTGTGAACTTTCATTGAAAGCGCTGCATAATCCTTTTGAGATTAGATATCAAGAACAAAAATCTTCAAACGAGGAATATTCCGTGTATGTCACGTGTTTCATGCATAATGCATGGTGAAATATTTACATTACTCTATGTAGATTTACAAAAAAATGGCATAGGTTTAATTTTTAATACTAGGTTACTATTCTCATTCTTTGAGCTAATCCTACGAAACACAAAATATGTATGCATAATAAATACGATCTAATAAATACCCGTAACAAACCGGGTATATTATATTATCAACGTAAAAAAAAACTATATCACGCATAATATATTTTTCATCTCACCCGCTCGGAAAAGGGATTTTTAATGCCCAAAATGCGGGCGGAAAATGCTATTATATTCTCTAGGGCCTAAAAGAGTTTTCATTTTTCTAGGCAAGCGCGCTCCATCCTAGACTTCATCATTGCTTTCCATGAGCAATGATTGTCGTCAAGCGTAAGCCTATCTTCAATAAAAAAAAAAAAAAAGAAAAATTTCTCCCTAGGACGAGAAAGTAGTACGAAAATCCTTTCTCGCCCTAGGGCTGCAAAGCATTTCCAAATTCGAACATGACGTACTCTGGTATTGCGTCTATAATGTCTAACGCTGAAGACTTTTTTTAAATAACGCATACGGTCAGTAACGAAGTTCGACCTTAGAGTTTATATAGGTAGGTACATTACTTTTTTGTTTTTTCTATTTTCTAAGAATATCAATAAAAATAATAACTCATATTTAGTTTTATTAATTACTATCAGATACCCGCGGCTTCGCCCGCGTAAATTTTAGTTTTCCTTATTCTCACGGGAACCATTGATTTTTCTGGAATAAAAAGTAACCTTTGTGTTAATTTAGAGCGAAATCTATCTCCATTTTAACTTTCAGCCAAAATTTTAAATAGTTGCAGCGTGAATGAGTATTTCTCCCGCTGGAATAGTGAAAAACAAATATTCACACGGGAGAAATAACCATTGATTTTGCCATAAAAAATAGCCTTCTCTATTCTAATTTTCAGCCAAATCAGTTCAGCAATTACGTGGTCGTGGTCGATGGTTCCCGTGAGAATAGGGAAAACTAAAATTTACGCGGGCCAAGCCGCGGGTATCTGCTAGTCTAAATATATAAAAGATGATTTGAAGGAATATTTTTCCCGCGTGGATATCTGTTTTTCACTGTTCCCGAAGGAATCATAGATTTTTCCGGGATAAGAAGTAGCTTTAGTATTAATCCAGAATAAAATCTATATCCTTTCCGAATTTCAGTCATATCAGGGGTGTGATTCTTCTTCTTCTGTGAAATATAAAATTGTACAGCGGCCAACCATCGAAGGTAACCATAGCAACGCAGCCATCAGCAGCCAATTGTCGCCTTGGCTGCATAACTGACGCAAACATTAACCAATCAGCGCATAGATGTCAGCTCGTCGCTGTTTTAGGTATTTTTGCAGAAAAGCACGGCAGTTCTGTAAGTGCAGCGTAAAGTAGTATTTTTCGCGCGTGAATATCAATTTTTCAGTTTTCCCGCGAAAACCATGGACTTTTTCTGCATAAAAAGTAGCCTTTTGGGTTACCCAGGATATCATCTATCTCCGTTCCAAATTTCAGCCAAATCGGTCTTGTACTTGTGGCGTGAAGATTTTTTCCGCGTGAATTTCGGTTTTTAACTAATCCCACGGGAACCATGGATTTTCCCGGGATGAAAAGTAGCTTATGTGTTAACCCAAGATGCGATTTATCTCCATTCCAAATTTGAGCCAAATCGGTTCAGTAGTTGTGGCGTGAAGGAGTATTGAAGCTTGGTAAAATACGAACTTCGGAGCCCCGTTTCACCCGGGAGGGAATTTTGAAAAGTCCATTCTCAGTGCACCCCTAGACCTCATAAGGAACCTGTGTGCCAAATTTGAAGTCTCTAGACCCAGCGGTTTGGGCTGTGCGTTGATATGTCAGTGAATGAATGAATGAATGAATAAGTCAGTATCTTCTTTTATATATTTAGATAAAGGAAACCTAAGTAAATCCATGATATTCACTTATTTTTTATTTAATTATTATTATTTTTTTATAATTTTCTATTATCGTTGGTTCTTAGGAATTGATATTTCTGAACGCATTTAAAATTAAAGTAGAATAAAGTTTCTAAATTTTTTTTCTAATCATGATAAATGATGATAATAATATCCTGTTTTTATTCATTACTGTTTTGTAATAATATGAGTGATGATTTAAGGTGGATTTAATTAAGTGACTGAAGTGGCCAGGAACGCGACGGCCAGGCAGTACTTCTCTGTCAGGCAGTGGTTGGTCTGGAAAATTGATATAGGTTAAATTACTGATTAAATTTGTATTTGAATGAAAATAAAAATCCTTATTTTCACATAGCCCCAATTAATAGGCTCTTATGAAAAGTCAAAACTCTACCGCCAGGTTCGGAAAGCAGGTTTGCAGGTTTTTGTGACGAATTCCTTTGTAATATGTGTTAAAAAATGATTATTTATTTATTTTATTTAAGTTATTGCAGAATATTACGAAAGACGCAGATTCTGTGACTAAAGACAACATCTTACACACTCGCAATTCCTTCTAGTAATTTTCCTCGCTGTGGTGAGATGAAAAACTTTGTGTTACGTAAAGCCGCAATTTTTTTTTGGTCTCGTGTCTTTGAATGCCTCGCCCTGCTCAGGATTCTACTTTTTGAACCCCTCGCTGCGCTCAGGGTTTAACCCTAGAATTCTTCGCCGCTCAGCATTCAAATTTGACGCTCGGCCCAAAAATCCATTTTGCAGCCTTGCATAACAAATAACTATTTATCCCGGAGCAGTGTAAAATCATTGCATTGTACAATACACCATGCATTTCTCGCAGGCCTATAACACAGTTTAAATATATTCATCTGAACACTGTGCCTATAACAACTTAGTAGCTTATAAAGTGATATGTTATTTCCTCTAGCTAAACTACTATAACTAATGCTACTACTGAGAGAGATTGTAATTATTCGCTATCAACCAATACTGAAAAAAGAAGATTGTATTGATTGATTGTAAAATAGAAGATTGTTGAACAAGGACATTCATTTTCAAGACAAATCATTTTGTGACGAGTTAAAATTAATAAATAGGTACTGCTTTTTCCTACAATTGCGACTGGACATGGTTCTAGGTTCGATGATTTTCGGGTTTTCATATTAAGTATTGCGTATTAAATAACTGCATTTAAGAAAATAAAGAGCAACTTTCTAGATACCAAAATTGTTACTTCATCAAACCGATCACACATCAATTTATTAATTAAAGTAATTATGTGACGGTCAAGTTTATTAATGGTAAGTACTATGAATTGCATGTACCTATTAGTAATACAGCAAAATGGTGATGGTTTGCTAATTAAGTACATCATTACTAACACTATAAATAACAAAGTTCGTATGCTTCTCCATCACATTCTGCTTGTCACTTTGGAATCAAGGTCAACATCAGATAGCAACAAAAACATCATCATGAAAACCGTAAGTATTTTTAAACTTTTTTAGTACTTCTTTTCTAGTCATTATCCATCGTTTAATTTAATTTAAAATTCATTATAAATGTAGAGAGAAATAAAATTTAAAATCTAATATCAATGATTTTATCAGTAACTTTTGTTTAAATGGCCTTCTGAACTTAATATTTTTACCAGTATAATTAATTATTCGTGATATCTGTTCCAGTTCATTGTCCTGTCTGTTTGCGTGGCTGCGGCGCTATGCGCGGTGATCCAGCCCTCAGGCAAAGCCGCCCTGAGGCTGCAGCCAGCCGTAGAGCACCAGGAGGAGCACGACGAGTTCGGCCAGTACACGCTGCGCTACGTAACAGCAGAAGGCACCGTCGTGTCGGCGCACGGCCGCCTCGTGCCCAACAACAACGGCACCGGCCACGTGCTCATCACCGACGGAGAGTACTCCTACGTCGCACCCGACGGCAAGACGTACGTCACCAAGTACAGCGCCAGTCTCGATGGTTTCCAAGTCGAGGGAGATCATCTCCCCAAAGCGCCTGAGCCGGAACCTGCCCGATCTGCCTAAATTATAAAAAGCTTACGTGTTTAAAACAAAATACAGTGAATAAGAACAATAATTTTATCTTACTTTTTTTCATTCGAATCTTTTTTATACCTTACCTTTCCACGGCTTACTTATGGTTGGACTCTTTTGAGGTTTTGTAGAATTCGTTGACGTGGATTCCGGTTTCGATTCGTGGCACAGTTGGTTTGGTATTCTAAATTGACTCAGATCTAGGAACTCTCTAGCCGTAGCTTCCATCCTATCACACTATCGGCAAATACTAGCTGGTGTGACGCTGTGCAGCAAACAATGAGACCGTTTCTTCACCGCGCGGAACGTCACCCAAGTATTTCTGTGAGATAACTATGAACCACCCACTGCCCATAAATAGTTGTAGTAAATGTGTGACTGTAACCCCCCCGTTGACGGCTACATTACAGCCGGCACAATGAGTCTCTGCCTATCTTTTATGCTTAATATAATGGGGGAACGGGCGCCATTCTGTTCAAAATCTATGAGCAAAGTACTTGAAATATTAAAGTTGATTACAATGCAATAAAAGACAAAAACCACCAGTTTGTATTGAAATTTTTGGCAATTTCCTAAAATAAACTCTAAGGAAAGATTTAAACAGCAAATTATGTCGATTTTTTAAATCCTCCAACAGCTTATTTTTTGTGAGTTTTGTTTTAATTTACATATTTTATTTTTATACTATTAGGTAGGTACTATTGCCGTTTTGTTAAGATATTTTAACTGAATATGTACTGTATTTTTCACAAGATACAGACTTTTAGAACTCATCAATTTTAGCTGACGCGGGAGTCGAACCCAAGAGCTCACTAGACCTACGAGTATGAGTAATTTGAATTGAACCCTAGTGACATAGGCAGAAAGAAAGACGAACAGCAAAGGATCCTATTAAACCATATAGTTTGTCTTTTGGCACAGAATTCAAAAAGGTTTTCTATTGATAAATAAAAGCTTAATTATTTATAGTCTTTCAAAGCTATCGCTGCCAACGGGATTTGAACCCGTGTCCCCCAGCTATCGCAGTTGGGTGTCCTGCTAACTGAGCTATGTGAGAAAATCCCGAGAAAAATTTGCATTTCCTGTTCCCGTTTCCGCGTCCCATATCAATCTTGAGATGGCATAGGCTAGCCAAATTATTTTCTCACGGGATAAACAAATACAACTTTAAAAGGTAACCATAAACCATTCAAGCCGTCAAAATAAATTTCAATAACAAAAAAGGGACTTTGCCTATTTAAAAACAGCCATTTAAAATTACTGAGAATCTTTCTAAAATCAAACAAAAAATTAACGAAACCCGAAATGTGCATGTTGAGCCATAAAAACAAAAGAGCATTTTAACTCTCAAAACAATCACTTAAGGCGGAAAGGCAAAAGCCATAAATTGTCTTTATGCGAACGTTTCACTAAAAATATCCCACGTTGGTCTACGAATAATGCTAACCAGATGTTTTTTTCGATTTGCTAGGATCAAGTATAAAAAATTGACCATCCCTAAGAAACGTTTTGGCGGGAATTATGAATACCGCCGAAGGAAGCGCAGCTGGTGGGCGTGGCCATAAGTAATGATCCTGGCTGATTATTGGCCAACGGCTAATGAACCAAACCCATTAGCTAAGACAGTTGACTTCGGGGTGTGTTCATTTCTTGTTCCAGGAGAGGGGCGCATCTAGGAGACATGCTCGAGGAGGTGGACAGTTGGAAGAAGATTCATTCAGATTTCGGGCGCCGCGTGCGCAGGTTTCCTCCGAAATGGAATTCGCGCGTCATAATCTCGCGTCACATAAATCTAGAAATACCATAGAAGTGCGGTTTATTCTTAAATTGAATTTTAATTAAATTTAGAATTAAGTAAGTTAGAATCGTGTTAACAGTGAGTACGCAGGAAGACCGAGGGAGATATCTGGTAATGTACTCGCTTCTTGTAATCACTTTATAAAATTATAATTCGAGGAAAGTTCACAGCTGTAAAATTTAATAATAAAGTGTTGGATTATGATTGAGTATAACCAATCCCGATTCACGATTTCAGATCGTAATATAACCGGGGATAAATAAATTTAAAGCAGAGATGACCTGTGCTAGATTAGATATTTTGTTTAGCGTGCGCTATTATTTTAATGTTGTACTTTGATTGGCATTGTATGTTTTATAACACAAAGGGTTGGGGCAGAATAAATGTTTGCGAATCCGCACGTACTGTGCGAGATAATTGCATATGTAATACCGTACTATAGTAGGTACCGAAGAGTGTAATATAAAATTGAATTAAAATTAACCGAGAATAAAACCAGCTGTGAATTTAACTCTGCCCTTGTAATTAACTACCTATAAGTTATATTTTGTGAATAATATAATATGTGTGTTGTCTCTCTCTCTCTACGTCGACGTAGGTTTTTTGTAAAATTATTATGTACCGTGGTTTTATTACAAATATGTATGTGTAGGTTAAGTAAATATTGTATATAATTGAATACCTAGCAGTTTTTCTGTTCTGGATGCTTGTCTTTTCTGCTGGGTTAGCTAGGGAGCAAGTGTCCGGATTTGAATTACTAATGTAATTCAAATTCTAAATAATCACCCAAGTGTCTTTCGATTAATAATAATGAAACTTGAAATATATGAATTATCAGGTCACAATTAGCTATTTCATTTCTATGACTAAGACCCTCACGTAAATTAAAGTGAATTTTAAGTGAAGGATTATTTCTAAATTACATGTATTTATCAATATAAATAGCCTTTATCAGAATTGCCAGTTTATTTACCTTAATAGCATTCTGGGACTTCACTTTAGAAATTACTTTATATACCTAATCCGATAATTACAGAATCTTAATTAATATGCCTTAATAAATTGCCTTAATAAAATCTTAATATGCCTAATAAATTAAAGCTTAACCTACCGAAGGTTTTGAATTGATTTAAAACTAATTAACTTGGATACTTATCAAGGCAGAATAACTAAAGATAATTACTAAGCAGCTAGGGGTTCCGTCGGAACCCATCAAATAACAATAACGAAGTTTTAGAGCTCTTCAAGCTCTTAAATTACATCCGCACTCGACTACATATAGGTAACATTCACCGAGGAGCTGAAGCGAGGGGAAAGGAGCTGGAGAAATGGTGATTCTACTACGAGACCGATATGGGTAATTGTTCTGAGTATTTATGTATCAGTCACGCAACAGGATGAGAGACATTGAGGCCTGGCAAGAGAAATTTGAGTCACATATATTATTGCTCCCACAGGTTTTGGAGAACAGAGTACATGACTGAATTTGCCTCCTCCAGCAGCGGTTCTGGGCATTTTAAACACGTCCTCCCCATATAATCGCAACCTTTCGACCTTTTGATTTGGCCAAATCAATCAATCTAACTAATGATGACAAATATAAAAACCATGGTATACTGGGGCGAGCTAAGGCTCAATATAAAAAAGAATCCCTGGCCGTTTACGGCATGTGAGGAATAATTACTCGCTTCGCAGCGATTTTAGAAAGGTTGTGATTTGCCCCATAAAAAAAACGCGTAGAGCGGACCTGCTTTCAGGTTGTAGGGTTGTCTCAATGCCAGAGTGTAAACCGGTTGGTTGGTGGTTAACCCTCGATCCACACACGTGCCATCTATGCTTCTATTCTAGCCTGAATTAATTGAATTAATTACATGTACAACTTGTTCAAAACACGGGAGAAAATGAACCGTTACCAAAGTAATTCAGTAAAGTCGCTCTAAAGGTACCTTCTTATAACAATAGAAGGCAGGTAGAATGGGCTAGCAAGACCACGTCGTAGGCACAGTTTAATGTACTCTCTCAATACTTTAAGTTTCCGACGAACAAAGGAGGTATGCCAGATGTTTCTTTTCCAATGTCTTTTGCTCACGTTGCAGACTTAAATTTGTACAGTAAAATCTATCTTAAACTGCTCAGTTGCGATTCGAAATTAATTAGACGATCAAAACCGGCTCGAACCATCACAGAAATTGGTGCCGTGACCAGGATTTCAGTTACGTATTCGAAATATCGATACGACTGATCTATATATATAAAAAAAAAAAAAAAATACACAACGTAGGAATGTAAGAATTGCGATTGGGTATATAAAGGAAGAAATCAAATAAAGAAAAATACATAGGTATATAATTTTTAACTTTAAAAACAACACAGAGAGAGACAAAATACATTCTGCATGTTTTATACGTATATAATATGTTGTACATTTATAATTTGTTGTATATCTATCTTAGGTATAGGGGGAGCAGAAATAAGCAGTGTATTTTATAAATGTACAAATTTACAGGATTCCCAGGAGACTGCGAGGCTTATAATATTATGTTTTGCTTATTTCTTAGACTAAGTTTTTCCTTGAAACCTAGTAAATCGGATTACATCTGGAAATTTCAATAGCACCGGGTATTAACATTACGTTATTTTTCTTAATAACTAGCGAAAAGCGGCACAAGTGAAACAAAAATAAATTAACAATAGACGGATTTAGACGCTTAATGAGAGAAGTACAAAGGATGCGCCGGAACAGTTGGTTAGGATGGCTAGCAGAGATAAGAGCGATAAAGGACAGGTAAAATCGGGCCGCACCGACATCGCCGGGATGGAGGCAAGCGAACAAAATATGACCGTTAGAAATTCGATTTTAGAAAAAAATAATTAACGAAAAGAATGTTGCATCAACTAGGGTCGAACGTAGTGACGACTAGCGAAATTAATAAAGAAAGTACAGCTAGGTAGAAATCATTGAGCTTTGCTTAAGCGAGTTCTAGTAGAACACTTGCTGAGATTTAAAATGCATAAAGGTATGTGGTTCGGCCAGGTTAAAAAACCAAACTTTGATAGAAAACCGTTTATTAATCATATCGCGGTTTTTAAGCTAGTATAAGGTATGTTAAGGCTATAAATGGGTTAAACTGTAAGGTTTATATAGCATTAGGGCGTATTACTGAGAACACTCGCAAAATCATGGATTTATATTTCAAAATCGATTTTAAGGCGGATTTCAAGCGTAATTATTGGACAGAGCAAATTCAGGGGTCGGTTAGAGATAGGTAGATCAATTCAGTATATATGACTGATTTAGAGATGATGATGTTGA
Source organism: Coenonympha arcania (assembly GCA_036785405.1). Taxonomy (NCBI): domain Eukaryota; kingdom Metazoa; phylum Arthropoda; class Insecta; order Lepidoptera; family Nymphalidae; genus Coenonympha; species Coenonympha arcania. Next base: position 8,894,322 of record CM072061.1, read on the forward strand.
AGCATTTTGCGGAACATGCGGACTAAAAGGATAGTCGTTGAAAATTGTTTTAGCGGACGTGATTTAATGAATTAAATAATATGACACTATGCTACGGCTATACAAAGCCTATGGTTTACTCGAAAACAGGGGAAGCGGACATCATGAACGGAGTTAATTTTCTAAGAACCATAAAACTAAATACTGTTGAACAAAAGGAGCACTGCGAAGGATGCAGTAGGTAGAGGTCTTACAGAGGTACAAAGCCGACGCTACCCATTGTTGCAGCCATTACTGTAAACAGATGTAGAGATAAGGAGACGCGACGCGACGGTTAGGTATAAGGTTTATTTCAGCAGACGTGCATTACCTAAAACTGGGAGGATTAACACCAGACCGGCTATCTATTTGCGAAGGAGGGCAAAGGCTCTATAAGGCTGTAAAATGTGGGGGAGGGATCGCCAAGAAACTAGATTTCCTCACACAAGCGTGGTCCGATAGTTTAATTTTATGTTATATATACATTGAATGTTGTGTAACATTATATTTATTTTATTATAATATTTGATAATAGTATGATGTTGCGGAAAAGGTGATATAAGGAATGTGAGAGGGCGACTGAGGTTTACGAGGTTTAAATTAGCAGTGGTTGGAACCTGAGACTCAGTTTGAGAATTGGCAAAAGAGGTCTTAAACGTTTAGTAATATTTAGCGCGAACAGCAATAAATACAAGTGTCAATTAGAAATTACAGGCATATGAGTTTTATTCGAAGGACAGATAGACAACGTAGCGGAAAGCAGAGAGAGATGGCGTTACATGTGAGACAAGTATGAAAATAAACTTAAGCATTTATACAATTTCATGAGCTCAGTGACTCGGCTGATGTAGGAATAGATAATTCGTTACCTAAGTTACGTGTGTATGTATGTTTGAATGGTAGGTAAATGAAGGTTCTTATCGCGAGCATATTTAGTGGAATAACGAGGGAGTTTTACGACTCTATTCCAAGGAAAAAAAAAACGGAAACCCACCTGAGAATCGATATTCCAACAATTTAGGTATATGGGGCGCTCTTATCACGGAGCGAGAACACGAAGCAAATGGTCTTAATAGAGTTATAGTAAAGCAGTATTTCAGTCGAAGCAGCTGTGCTAATTATGAAGCGGTTACCTAGGTATTAATTAGGTTATGACTGACTAGAACGGGTAAGGGAAGTAGTGAACTGGGGTACTGAACGAACATTAACGAACGAGCATCTGAGAGTTAGGTCTTGCGGTAAACTAAATTCAGATTGCAAAATTGAGTGGTTTAGGGGGAGAGAATGCTGCTATGATTTAATTCGATATTAAACCTTAGTACTAGGTTGATAGAGCATACTAAGGCAAATAGAGAATCTCACAATAAAAGGGCTAAATAATACCGCTTAGACGTTTTGACCTAAGGTAGTAACAACGAGAATTATTATTAGCTTTACTGGACACTGCACAAGCATTGTAAAGTATTTACGGGCGAAGTAGAATTTACTAGCAGGTACGAACACGTCGTAGAGTGATAGACAAAAAAACCCTTTTGTGGAACTTATTTGCCGGGTTACTTTTGTTTTATAAGAAACAAGTTAAGATGGAATTAAACGAATCGGAAGACTTAGGCTAAATCAGACAGAAGTCGATTTCGCATTGTACAAGTAGCTTACTTACGTTCACTAAGTAGCGAGACGGTTTAGTAAGAAATCTTACTAGACGCACGCGAGCTAAATAAGGAAATGATAAGGAGATGATAGGCATCATCGCTCACGTCTGAGATTTTACAATCCTTTCATGGAGTAAACTATATCAGTTTATATGATTTGAGAAATGATTATTTCAGGCGCCTTGTATAAGCGTCAAAGGGAGTATATAGGATTCTCCATATGAGAAGTACCTAAACTTACTGTGATTAACTTTGCATATTGAGCCGAAGAATTATACAGAATTCTATTTTATGGTTTAGTATTTGGACTCGCTGTAGTTACCGTGCGTAATGGTGCGAGATACCGTTAGGGCAGGTAGTACAGAATCGATAGAAAGAGATAGTTAGTCATCGGAAACGTGTCAGGAATGCTATCGGACTTCGGAGTATCTAAGCGTAAAAGGACAATAGGCACACCTGAGTCAAGGCATTATGTGCTTTAGGAAGAGGTATTTTACGGGACGGACAAAAGGGGAACGCTTTCATACTATGTGTTCTCGGATCTTATGAAATGATATAATTATTAGCATACATGAAGAAGGAGTTAGCTTCGGACGTTTCGATTTATATGCTCGGATGAAAGTTCGTTGCTACTTTTCAAATATGCCTCGCATATAACAGTCATGTTGTAGAGAATTGCGATGTATGTATAAAGTCATAACGTGCGTTGAAACAATATGGGAGTATTTAGAACCATAATAACATCAACGATAGGGGAACTAGTCTTTTGCGACACTTACGTATCTTATTACTTAGGTATATTATATCGGCAGGACGGTTCGAATCCGAATCCATATTTATTTATGCAATATGCCTATAGTAAGCAAATTCGGATTGTAATCACTACGTTAAGCGAGCGGGAAAGCGACGTAAACATGTGTGTAGAGGTTCCAAGAACAAATCAAGGTTAAGGCACTATAATAAGAAATTACAAGCTAGTATAATTCAAAATAGGAGACAGCTGTTGTAATTTAAGAATTTTGCGAAGTCGGACGCTTAAAAGAATTAATAAATAAATTTATGCGATTACACAAATGGGACTTAAGTGCTAGGACAATCCCAAATAATAACGTGTACATCATAATTGACATGCATACGGGCATGTTCGAAATGCGATTCACCTGATGCCATCTTCAAAATGCAATACACCTGATGCTATGATCGAATGTAGTTCACCTGGTGCCATTATCAGAACACTTAGAGATTTATTATACAATTGAGAAGTTCTAGTTACACAAACATAGCGAAACCTGAAATATATAGGCTTATTGCCGTGTCTAAGAATATAATGAAGAGGAGTGAGAGGTCTAGTACTAGCGTGCGAAAATAAAGAGAGGGAAATAGATTTTTGAACGACCTAGTATAGAAGTAGGAGTATAGTAGACACTAGGATATTCAATAAATCTATTTGGGGGAGCGTGAGATGGCATAGGCTAGCCAAATTATTTTCTCACGGGATAAACAAATACAACTTTAAAAGGTAACCATAAACCATTCAAGCCGTCAAAATAAATTTCAATAACAAAAAAGGGACTTTGCCTATTTAAAAACAGCCATTTAAAATTACTGAGAATCTTTCTAAAATCAAACAAAAAATTAACGAAACCCGAAATGTGCATGTTGAGCCATAAAAACAAAAGAGCATTTTAACTCTCAAAACAATCACTTAAGGCGGAAAGGCAAAAGCCATAAATTGTCTTTATGCGAACGTTTCACTAAAAATATCCCACGTTGGTCTACGAATAATGCTAACCAGATGTTTTTTTCGATTTGCTAGGATCAAGTATAAAAAATTGACCATCCCTAAGAAACGTTTTGGCGGGAATTATGAATACCGCCGAAGGAAGCGCAGCTGGTGGGCGTGGCCATAAGTAATGATCCTGGCTGATTATTGGCCAACGGCTAATGAACCAAACCCATTAGCTAAGACAGTTGACTTCGGGGTGTGTTCATTTCTTGTTCCAGGAGAGGGGCGCATCTAGGAGACATGCTCGAGGAGGTGGACAGTTGGAAGAAGATTCATTCAGATTTCGGGCGCCGCGTGCGCAGGTTTCCTCCGAAATGGAATTCGCGCGTCATAATCTCGCGTCACATAAATCTAGAAATACCATAGAAGTGCGGTTTATTCTTAAATTGAATTTTAATTAAATTTAGAATTAAGTAAGTTAGAATCGTGTTAACAGTGAGTACGCAGGAAGACCGAGGGAGATATCTGGTAATGTACTCGCTTCTTGTAATCACTTTATAAAATTATAATTCGAGGAAAGTTCACAGCTGTAAAATTTAATAATAAAGTGTTGGATTATGATTGAGTATAACCAATCCCGATTCACGATTTCAGATCGTAATATAACCGGGGATAAATAAATATAAAGCAGAGATGACCTGTGCTAGATTAGATATTTTGTTTAGCGTGCGCTATTATTTTAATGTTGTACTTTGATTGGCATTGTATGTTTTATAACACAAAGGGTTGGGGCAGAATAAATGTTTGCGAATCCGCACGTACTGTGCGAGATAATTGCATATGTAATACCGTACTATAGTAGGTACCGAAGAGTGTAATATAAAATTGAATTAAAATTAACCGAGAATAAAACCAGCTGTGAATTTAACTCTGCCCTTGTAATTAACTACCTATAAGTTATATTTTGTGAATAATATAATATGTGTGTTGTCTCTCTCTCTCTACGTCGACGTAGGTTTTTTGTAAAATTATTATGTACCGTGGTTTTATTACAAATATGTATGTGTAGGTTAAGTAAATATTGTATATAATTGAATACCTAGCAGTTTTTCTGTTCTGGATGCTTGTCTTTTCTGCTGGGTTAGCTAGGGAGCAAGTGTCCGGATTTGAATTACTAATGTAATTCAAATTCTAAATAATCACCCAAGTGTCTTTCGATTAATAATAATGAAACTTGAAATATATGAATTATCAGGTCACAATTAGCTATTTCATTTCTATGACTAAGACTCTCACGTAAATTAAAGTGAATTTTAAGTGAAGGATTATTTCTAAATTACATGTATTTATCAATATAAATAGCCTTTATCAGAATTGCCAGTTTATTTACCTTAATAGCATTCTGGGACTTCACTTTAGAAATTACTTTATATACCTAATCCGATAATTACAGAATCTTAATTAATATGCCTTAATAAATTGCCTTAATAAAATCTTAATATGCCTAATAAATTAAAGCTTAACCTACCGAAGGTTTTGAATTGATTTAAAACTAATTAACTTGGATACTTATCAAGGCAGAATAACTAAAGATAATTACTAAGCAGCTAGGGGTTCCGTCGGAACCCATCAAATAACAATAACGAAGTTTTAGAGCTCTTCAAGCTCTTAAATTACATCCGCACTCGACTACATATAGGTAACATTCACCGAGGAGCTGAAGCGAGGGGAAAGGAGCTGGAGAAATGGTGATTCTACTACGAGACCGATATGGGTAATTGTTCTGAGTATTTATGTATCAGTCACGCAACAGGATGAGAGACATTGAGGCCTGGCAAGAGAAATTTGAGTCACATATATTATTGCTCCCACAGGTTTTGGAGAACAGAGTACATGACTGAATTTGCCTCCTCCAGCAGCGGTTCTGGGCATTTTAAACACGTCCTCCCCATATAATCGCAACCTTTCGACCTTTTGATTTGGCCAAATCAATCAATCTAACTAATGATGACAAATATAAAAACCATGGTATACTGGGGCGAGCTAAGGCTCAATATAAAAAAGAATCCCTGGCCGTTTACGGCATGTGAGGAATAATTACTCGCTTCGCAGCGATTTTAGAAAGGTTGTGATTTGCCCCATAAAAAAAACGCGTAGAGCGGACCTGCTTTCAGGTTGTAGGGTTGTCTCAATGCCAGAGTGTAAACCGGTTGGTTGGTGGTTAACCCTCGATCCACACACGTGCCATCTATGCTTCTATTCTAGCCTGAATTAATTGAATTAATTACATGTACAACTTGTTCAAAACACGGGAGAAAATGAACCGTTACCAAAGTAATTCAGTAAAGTCGCTCTAAAGGTACCTTCTTATAACAATAGAAGGCAGGTAGAATGGGCTAGCAAGACCACGTCGTAGGCACAGTTTAATGTACTCTCTCAATACTTTAAGTTTCCGACGAACAAAGGAGGTATGCCAGATGTTTCTTTTCCAATGTCTTTTGCTCACGTTGCAGACTTAAATTTGTACAGTAAAATCTATCTTAAACTGCTCAGTTGCGATTCGAAATTAATTAGACGATCAAAACCGGCTCGAACCATCACAATCTGTATACCTACTTTGTTACCTTCGCAGTTTGTTGAACTGTGATATTTAAGCAGGAAGTCCCGGGTTCATTTCTAGGCAAGGGCCAGTTTAGGATTCTACTATGTAGTATAAAAACAAGGTATAAGTCAACGACTGCCAAGCGATTTTACATACCTGTACATATTTGGCTACTTCGTCACTAATACCATCAGATAATATTGCAGTCAAGTACTAACTTAATTGTAATTGAATATAGGCAATTCTATAATTGCAAATTACTTCAATAGGGGCTGGGTAGTGCTTATAGCCGCCTTTGAACTTTCATTGAAAGCGCTGCATAATCCTTTTGAGATTAGATATCAAGAACAAAAATCTTCAAAAGAGGAATATTCCGCGTATGTCACGTGTTTCATGCATAATGCATGGTGAAATATTTACATTACTCTATGTAGATTTACAAAAAAATGGCATAGGTTTAATTTTTAATACTAGGTTACTATTCTCATTCTTTGAGCTAATCCTACGAAACACAAAATATGTATGCATAATAAATACGATCTAATAAATACCCGTAACAAACCGGGTATATTATATTATCAACGTAAAAAAAAACTATATCACGCATAATATATTTTTCATCTCACCCGCTCGGAAAAGGGATTTTTAATGCCCAAAATGCGGGCGGAAAATGCTATTATATTCTCTAGGGCCTAAAAGAGTTTTCATTTTTCTAGGCAAGCGCGCTCCATCCTAGACTTCATCATTGCTTTCCATCAGCAATGATTGTCGTCAAGCGAATAAAAAATAAAATAAAAAAAATTCTCCCCAGGGCGAGAAAGTAGTATGAAAATCCTTTCTTGCCCTAGGGCTGCAAAGCATTTCCAAATTCGAACATGACGTACTCTCGTATTGCGTCTATAATGTCTAAAGCTGAAGACTTTTTTTTAATAACGCATACGGTCAGTAACGAAGTTCGACCTAAGAGTTTATATGGGTAGGTACATTACTTTTTTGTTTTTTCTATTTTCTAAGAATATCAATAAAAATAATAACTCATATTTAGTTTTATTAATTATAAAGGAAACCTAATTAAATCCATGATATTCACTTATTTTTTTATCTAATTATTGTTATTTTTTTTTAATTTTTCTCTCATCGTTGGTTCTTAGAAATTGATATTTCTGAACGCATTTAAAATAAAAGTAGAAAAAAGATTCTAAATTTTTTTCTAATCATGATTAGATATTAAGTGTAGCTTATAAAGTTATATGTCCCTCTACCTAACTACTATAACTAATGCTACTACTGAGAGAGATTGTAATTATTCGCTATCAACCAATACTGGAAATAGAAGATTGTATTGATTGATTGTAAAATAGAAGATTGTTGAACAAGGACATTCATTTTCAAGACAAATCATTTTGTGGGGAGTTAAAATTAATAAATAGGTACTGCTTTTTCCTATAATTGCGACTGGACATGGTTCTAGGTTCGATGATTTTCGGGTTTTCATAGTAAGTATTGCGTATTAAATAACTGCATTTAAGAAAATAAAGAGCAACTTTCTAGAGACCAAAATTGTTACTTCATCAAACCGATCACACATCAGTTTTTTAATTAAAGTAATTATGTGACGTTCAAGTTTATTAATGGTAAGTACTATGAATTGCATGTACCTATTGGTAATACACCAAAATGGTTTACTAATTAAGTACATCATTACTAACACTATAAATAACAAAGTTCGTATACTTCTCCATCACATTCTGCTTGTCACTTTGGAATCAAGGTCAACATCAGATAGCAACAAAAACATCATCATGAAAACCGTAAGTATTTTTAAACCTTTTAAATTCTGCTTTTCTAGTCATCATCAATCCTTTAATTTTAAATTCATTATAAATGTAGAGAAAATAAAATATACAATTTAAAATCTAATATCAATGATTTTCTAGTCATTATCCATCGTTTAATTTAATTTGAAATTTAATTTAAAATTCACTATAAATGAAGAGAGAAATAAAATTTAAAATCTAATATCAATGATTTTATCAGTAACTTTTGTTTAAATGGCCTTCTGAACTTAATATTTTTACCAGTATAATTAATTATTCGTGATATCTGTTTCAGTTCATTGTCCTGTCTGTTTGCGTGGCTGTGGCGCTATGCGCGGTGATCCAGCCCTCAGGCAAAGCTGCCCTGAGGCTGCAGCCAGCCGTAGAGCACCAGGAGGAGCACGACGAGTTCGGCCAGTACACGCTGCGCTACGTAACAGCAGAAGGCACCGTGGTGTCGGCGCACGGCCGCCTCGTGCCCAACAACAACGGCACCGGCCACGTGCTCATCACCGACGGAGAGTACTCCTACGTCGCACCCGACGGCAAGACGTACGTCACCAAGTACAGCGCCGGTCTCGATGGTTTCCAAGTCGAGGGAGATCATCTCCCCAAAGCGCCTGAGCCGGAACCTGCCCGATCTGCCTAAATTATAACAAATTACGTGTTTAATACAAAATACATTTAATAAGAACAATAATTTTATCTTACTTTTTTTTCATTCAAATCTTTTTTGTAACCTTTCCACGGCTTACTTATGGTTGGACTCTTTTGAGGTTTTGTCGAATTCGTCGACGTGGATTCCGATTGCGATTCGTGGCACAGTTGGTTGGATATTCTAAATTGACTCAGATCTAGGAACGCTCTAGCTGTAGCTAGCTAGGGTGATACCCTATCGTAAACAGGCTCCGTCCTGTTCAATTTATAAGCTAATTTATGAGCAAGCTACATTATAAGATAAAAAATCTGAAGAGTTCCCTCAATTTCTACAAGATTCCATCATCAGATCCTGACTTGATGAATACAGTCATTACTTGATAACTGCAAGGAAATGCAATAGTAACTATAAACAATACCTAAATCGCTTCAAGCATACTAGCAAACTTTGAAGAGTTCCCTCGATTTTACCACGATCACATCATCTGATCCCGACCTGATGACCATAAAACAACCTGGAAAAAATTACTCTTTCAAACAATACCCAAATCACTTCAAGTGTGCTTATAAAATTTGAAGAGTTCCCTCGATTTCTCCAGGATCCCATCATCAGATCCTGACTTGATGACTATGGAACAATCTGTGAACTATATTAAACTAAAAAAGAATTTTCTAAATTGGTCCACGCATCATCGAGTAATCGGGGAACATACATAAAAAAAAAGATTCCGACGAATTGAGAACCTCCTCGTTTTTTTGAAGTCGGTTAAAAATGAGGGACTTTCATTTAAACCTAAATCCCTTAATTAACCCCCTGATTAATTTCAAATAAACTTTTCTTAGCACGCGGTTAGGGTTCACAAAGAATCTTCCCTGAAAATTTCAAGTTCCTTCGTTCAGCCGTTTGGGCTGTAGCTTGTCTGTCAGTCAGTCACTCAGGACAAAGCCTTTTATAGTTATTATAGATTAGGGTTAGTACAGGTTTGTGTAACAATTTCGATTCGACTCGCATCGCACAAACCAATCGAATTCGTCCATACATTTACAGCCAGCAACATCTATTGAGAGGCGTATGTCAGACATAGACGGCGTTGGCTGTAAATGTACGGAGGAATTATAATCCATTGTGCGATATGAGTCGACTCGAAATTCTTACAAAACCTACTCTAATCCCTCTGAGGTTAAAGGTGGTTTCAACGTAATATTTTATGAGTTGAGGTATACAACCTAACCTATAGCATATTGTTACTCCTAGTAAGAAGTTGCTACAACCTATTTCCGTATTATAATAATAAAGTAAGCGCATATATGAATCTTTATTTACCTAATACCCAAGTCATATGCTGTGTATTCGTTGACGTCGCGGTATTTATACAATATTTGTCATAACAGTGACGAAGATAAAAATGTAGACGGTGGTGAGGTATGGGATAAAATGTTATCTGAATTTAACAAATTTATTTCTTAGGAGTATTGCATGATAGGCCGCGAACTAAATAAAAATGTAGAATATACAAATTAAATTTTATAAAAAAATCTGCTTTATAATTGATGAATAACCTTCTGTATATGGAAACCAGGATCATCTGAGAAGTAGGTACAAAGCTCGTTAGACAGAAGTATTATACGTAGGTGCCTCTGTCAGTAATTAGGTACATGTTTTCGTATCGTATCGTAGATAGGAAATAAGTAATTAGGATTAAAACGGATTCTGAAAGATGGCATAGTTCTTGCTTGGAGCGAAATTTCCCTATTGTCTCCATAACTGGCAAGGTATAAATTTCTAGCGAATATAAAGTCTCTAACTTAAACTCTAAAAATCTACCATCCATTTTAGAACAGTGGGCACTTGTGGAGAGGGATAGCGCACTAGCACAGTTTAAAGATATCCTAAATATTTTAACACTGTGGCACTAGTCTTTAGAAATAATGTTATTCTTTCCACAGGTACCTACTTATATTTCTAGACGCGCTAAATTGCTTACCAATGACGAGCTACTTAATTAAGGAAATGCTTAAATTAATGATAGGCAAATGGCAGTTTAAGCCTCTTCAACCATTAGCATTTCGAAATTGTAATCAATACCTAGGAATTGTGTACTTTTTCTAGGAGATATGTGTTTTTAATAACCATTGCAAAATAATTTTACACATGTCCTAGGAATTATAGACAGCGACGGTTTGCACTTTGCATATATTTTTACGGTGATATTATACCGGTGCACAAATCAAGTCAATGGTGAAAAAATGAAACGGCAAATAACTTTAAATATTTATTTTTTATGAAAGCTTCGATACAAAACTGTAAAAAAAGTATCCTATGGCACAAGTAAGATACAGTATTTCTCATAGGCATAACGCAGTTGTAAGTGAGATCGAGAATTATATTCTGTTAGTAGGTATAGACTGTCATCGACCAAGGTTTTATTATTTACACGCGGTCAAAGATTAAGTAATTATGTTTGCATTTCACTACTTCTGTCCCAGAGAGGTTTTGGGTTGGAATCCGTTGGTGTCTGCGACGAAGGTGACCTGGTATTGTTTGCCGTCTGGAGCGACGTACGCGTACTGCCCGGTTACTGACAAAGCAGCGTTTTCTGACTGAGGATTGTCAATCTTGCCTGTTTCTTGCCTTGAAGTGCCGTCGCTGGTTTCATACCTGTTATAATCACCCAGTTATAGTACATTACTGCAGCGGCCAGCAAAAAAGACATGCACATGCCAAATTGATGGTCTAACTTGTAAATGTGTCCAAGGTGGAGCCGAGGCACACATACGTGAGCAATGCCTAGTTGTGGCCAAGGCTTGTATAGGCTTTTCTCAAACAATGCGCGGAATTTTAAAGCAACATAATACCTAGGTAAAAATTTTCAAAACCGACATGTATAGAGTCATTATTAAAGTGTTCATTAAATTTTTATTTCATAACAGCTTTCTATTTGCAAGCCAGTTCGAGATTTAAATAAAACTTTGATATGTTATCTCCTAGGTTGCCATGTCTCAGGTTGAAAGAAAGTCACATGTTTAATTACATGACACATAATATGAGTGTGGTATATAATTTATACGACCGCTAAACCAAGACAGAAATGGATTTTCGAACAACTTTTGCCAGCCGCTGATTGGCCGTACAGCAAGTTCGATTTATCTCGAAGAAGGATGTCAAAATTGCCAAGCATAATTGTGATATCGATGAAATACAATTATGTACTCGTTATAAATTTTTATGTTAGAAAAAAGTAGATTTTTTCAATCTCCATAAGTCTTTTGAATGTTTTTCTAATTACTATGGTGACAAATTATTAACTACAAGTAGCCGCTTGCAGTGGTATTATATTATAAACCTTTATTTTAAAGGTTGAATTTCCAAATATCCTTGGCTAATGGCATAATAATTAATTATAGCTCAACTCGATTCATCCAGTGTTTAGAGTAGTTTGTCAAGATCAAGTCAGATCAGCAAGTCAGTTTAAGTACTTGTATATTTACAGTTTCAGACAAAAAATATAAATAGCACGAGGCTAACTTTTAGTTTGAACATTACACCTACCTAAAACCTTTGTAAAAGACTTAGGTATATATACTGAAATAAATTTTTCATTTTCATTTTCATTTTCATTTTCATTACAGTAACTACAGCATAGTACACGTAAGGTAATTAAAGAATATAAAATTGGTAGAATTACACGTTTGATAGTTTTCACAAATAGCTTTCAAGCCTCAGCGAAACACGATAAACAATTAAACTTATATTGAAACCTGCAGATAAATCTAGAGGATCAGTTAGTAGTTAGGTCGTCCTCAATACAAATATGAGAGTTCAAACGTGATGTGTTCAAAGTTCAAAGAGAGCACCTTTGATTACGTGGAATCATTAGAATACCAGCCTTGGTTATTGACATACTTTACAATACTTTGTATTTGCAATCGTTCGAGTACCCATACTCGTAAAGGCATTTATTAAGTGACAAGCGAGTAACCAACGTTACTTTTAAGCTTTATGGTCATGCCAAAAATTGTTCAAATTAATTGAATGATTATATTAAAAAGTCTCATTTGCCAATAGCGACTTCATGCAAACCTCACTGATGATGACACTAAAAATACCTACAAAAAGCTTGTCTAGAAAAGTTTTAACCGTAAGAATCATAATACCTCTAATAGACCTACTTGTAAATTAAAGTTATTAGATTAGTTCAGAGCAGGAAAACTTACGCGAAACTGTATCCATCAGGCTGCACGTCGCTGTCGAACCTCAGGATTTGCACATCCTGGGGATTTTGGGGTGCTCCAGCGCATAGCGCGGCAAGGACGCAAACAACTGTCACCTATGGGAAAATATGACACAGATAATGCCAATTCTGTTTGCAAATTAGTTCTTTAAAACTAAACTAAACTAGACGCGTCTAATATAAGTCCTTTACTTTTCGATGGGGAGCATTTTGCGAACACTGTATTTAGTACCGCCCTTGAAATTTAGTAACGCCGAAACCATACAAGTTTCACGATATAATCGGGGCGCTACGTGTAATTTTCATAACACCACCGTATAAAGTTCTGTATAAGTGCGGATGGCGTAATTTTCAGTAGGTTCTGAAAATGTATTGCATGCAGCTCATAAAGACAACAGGCAACGTAGAGTATGGCAAAAATAATTTTGTTTAAAATCTCTACTAAGTTTGTGATGTTTCTGGAGATTGGCATGTGCATTGTGTGCATGCTCGGAGCTCGGAGTGCATGTCTGCTTGACATATCCGCTTAACATATTATAATAAAAAAATGGATCTTAATTACTGAATTTCATTGACTGCGCCTTAAATTACAATGAATGAATCCGCGCGTAATAATATTTATTCCTCTAGAACCTCGACACTTCAAAGTGAGATGATTGACTTAAATAACTATAGTAATAAAACAAACTACGCAGCTTCATCCATCTGCTCTCTATTATCTATTAGTAGTTATTAAATTAAAAAAATCCTTTCTTAGCGGATGGTTATGATATCTAGGAATAAATTGTACTCCGTCTCCATCCGTTGTATCGTCGGATGGGTACCATCCGGGTGCGAAAATCAAAATTTTATTTAGTTTTTCGCTATTTATAGTCCTGCAAGCACATCAATTATACATTTATCTACGCTCATTGCTTAAAGTTCGAATTATAAAATCGAAATGTGTCAAATAATTACCTACTTTATTCACAGACTTCTATAATTATTAAAAAGTTATTCATAATAACATCGCTCTACTATGGAAATATTTAAAGAAAGTTGTATAATATCCATAACGATACACGGCTCTGGACTCCTGTATTTGTATCTGGGGTTTTGAAGGAATTGATTACAGTACCGCTATCGGCAATACAACGGTTAACGGTTACAATTATTATCTGGGGTAGGTAATATTTTTGTAATATTTTTTTAAGTGAATCCACAGACAACATATAGTTGGTAGTCATTGCCGAGAGCTTTTAGATGGGCCATGATTGACCATAGACAACAACACAATGTCTAACGTTCCGCGTAACGTTCCACCTGGCCCTGTGATTATGATTATGATTAAGATTACGGTTACGACTACGATTACGATTACGATAACGATTACGATAACGATTACGATTATGACGTTATCTCGTAAATCTATCGTCCGTAAACCGACTTTACAGACAACTAATTTTTTTGTTACTTAGTCAAAACTTTGCGCTGAAAAATGTCTAGCAGTGAAACCTACTAAAGAAAATTTCACTCCACCTGACATCTTAGTACTTGCAATGATTTACGACAAAAGTTAGCAAGATTTTATGATTTGGATTTATGATAATAATATGAGCGTAGATAAAGTAGTGTATGAAACTCTACATAATTAGGTATTAAAACACTCGTGTGATACTATTAAAAAACTCGCCTGCGGCTCGTTTTTTAAACTCACACTCGTATTTTAATACCCCCCATTATGTAACCGTTACATAAACTACTATTATATGTTTTTACCGAAAGGTTATTTTTTGCAATTTCCCCGTTTTGGCGCTATCGGGAACCAATATGAACCAAATGCGTATTTTTGAGCATTGTTGTCATTAAAAACATGTAGATGCATAGTTATGCTCGCAAAACTCATTACAATAAGCCTACGATGTGTTGTTAGTCTAATGTTTGCAAAAAACTAAAAAGAAATTGTATTTCGCATTCTAGTAGGGCCGGAACACCTTAATGATATAGGATTACCGGCAGTCAACAAAGAATTCAATTCTACAGAGTCCAGACTGTAACCAACCGACTGATTGAAATGATAATGACTATGGATGCTATTATCGTTGGAGACCTTAAGTTACTTGTGTGAACTTTACACTATTTCAAAATAGTACTACGTAGGTACCTAACGTATGTTTCTACGCTTCTATGTTGTTACCTAATTTACAAATCAGTTATCTTCTAAAAGTCTGAGAGTCACAGTTAATTGCAAATCACGTTCGTATTCAATAGTTAATTAGCACTACTTTTTTATTTAAATGTCACACTTTTGAGGTGCTCTAACCACACAAAATATAACAAAAATCTTCAGCACCGTTGAAAGAAATTCAATTTATGTTCTAACCTTCAAAGTCTGAAGCTTATTAGTTATTATTTGGGTATCTACTAAGTAAGTATTAAAAATTAAACGAGACTCACGTATTTAAGCATGGTGTTCAGTATTGTATATTCCTCGTGAGCACAAACTAACGAATGAGTAGCCATTGTGGAATCGTTGATTTTATATGCAATCTGAGATGCAGCAGGAGGCTGACATCATATTATGATGGAGCGGTGTACACACCACCACTCTCCTTTGAAGATGTCTCATCTTTTTTTGTAAACTTTGCCTACCATTGCAAAGAACTGCTTACTTGACAATACACTCAATATTGATCTAAGTACTACAGTGCGTGCCCAATTAAGAAAAGTTTTACGTTTTATTTACTTAGGTACTCTGTGTTGACATCAAAACTTTTAGTTATATTTTTGATGCTTTTTATTTACTGTGCACTATAAAATAACTAATGTTATAAAATTAATAATATATCACTTTAATGTTGATATTAATTTCATTGCTTTAGTGTTTTGAGCATACCTAGATAATAATGTATTTTTCACTGTATCAAAACATTTCATACAAATACTTAAATAATAGTTCAATATAGAGCTCTTGCTGTTCTCTACTATGAGATGTTACCAGTAGGTATTATTTTACAGTATTTCATGCTAATTTTAGACGCTTGTTTAGCTTTTCTGAATGCGATTAAAAACGCATATCAAAATTCAAATAAGTTATACAGGATTTCAGGCCCTTTCATTTAAATTTTGACATTGTATTTATGCACTTAATTATTATTTATTAAAATTATTGTAGAAAACCGTTTGAAGAGCTTTACATTGGGCTTTCTAACTTTTAAATTTTAATAAATTTTGTAGGCCTTGTAAAATCAGGCAGGTTGGCATTTATTAAAAAAATAGGTTGGCTGCGACTCTATCCACAAGGGTAGAGAATTCTAAAAAATACTCCATATCTTTCAAAATCTAAATATCAAAACCATAACGTTTATTCTTTCACGTAGGCCTAATTTATAGGCACTTGATGCGAAATAACTTTACCCGTTTAGAATTTGGAAATGAGCACCAAAGAAGGTATCATTGTCTCTTGATATTATAATTAACAAAGCTCGTTTAAAATAAATGGTTTGCGGATTGTTAAACTGAGCCCTTCAGTTTTTAACCGTGGGAAAAGCTTCTTAACTGAACAGTGAGATATAACCTGCGCTGAAAAAAAATTGGAACTTTTTGTTTATAAACCGCTGGAGAAAAGCTGTTTAAGGGCCGATTTTTCAATAGCCAGATTAACTATCTGAGGAATAAATATGAAACATATACCATACAAAATCTGTCAAAACGTCATATTTATTCCTTAGATAATGTTTATCTGGTTTCATATAGGTGGGTACATTCAGTTGTTTCTATTAATTATTTTAATGCATTTGATTAAGGACTGATTTTTCAATCGCCAGATAAACGTTAACTAAGGAATAATTAATGTCGTTTTGACAGATTTTGTATGGCATGTTTCAAATTTATTCCTCAGATAGTTTACATATCGATTGAAAAATAGGCCCTACAAGATATCGTTTTTTTAACTCTATACACTGATTGACGGACTGACTGACTGACTGATCTTGACAACACAGGTCAAATCTTTATATCTGCATTTAAAAAACTCTTTGGTACTATTATGGTTCCGTGTCTCTTCTCCAATATAGAATCCACCATTAACATAAAGAAGGATTATTTTGTTAGATATCGCTAAAAATAAAAGGCGTCAGCTTTACTCATACTTACATATTTTGTTTGTACATTATAAAAACGTCTAAAAGACATGTGTACATTATTTGCACATGTGTCGCAATGTCACAACATTAGTTTGGCGTATGAAACTTTCGATTGGGCCATTGTGTTTTCACTCACGTACTATTTCTTAACATCGTCTTCTAATGCTAAAGTTTGAAATTTTCTGAGGACATCTAATAATAATAATTATGTTTCTATGTGTAGGTATAATATATGTATGTGTATTATGTTAATATGTTATAACAAATTAATTAAAACTCAACCAAAGCTCAGGCCAAAGCTTCGTGATATGGTTGAATGGTGTTGTGGCAAGACGCAAAAATAATTGACTACAAAACTGAAAAATTTGCTCTAGATAGATATGGATTATGAACAGGTTACAGCCTATGTATGCCAGCCATACATAGGCTGTACATAGTAAGTGGGGTTACTAGGCTTCGCCCCATTAAGAGCATTATGGACATTAAAATGCCTAATGTTTTTATTCATCGCTGATTAAGAGGATCGTCTAGCTGTAAGCTTTCATACATAAAGCGATATCATTTTTCTACCTGTAAATGTAGTCCGATTTTCATAATTTTAGAAATGTTGCAGATACAATAAAGTACTATGCTCGTACTTTTTATTTTTTAAGAATAGTTGCTTATGTTAAAAATTATTTTAGTCATATATATCAATACTCGAGCATATTTTTGGCCTAAAAACATGCTCGAGTATTTTTTTAAATTCAAATAAACTAAATTAGAGCCTAGATTAAGGTGTAATGAATCTAATGAGACCAAAATTGACCAATTTGGTAAACGTTTGGAGGGGTAAAATGGCTTTATGGCTTTAGGTGATAATGTATCACCTAAAGCCATATTTCAAGAATAGAATGTAGGCCTAGTTCTGGACTTGCAACTCTCTCTATAGGGGCATAGATAGCATTTTTGTAAACACCTATTAGCGTCACGCTAAGTCACTAGATGGTAACGATGATAAGCGGTGCGTGCCTGTGGTTGCGGGTTGGTGTCAGGAACTCCCACATAATATGAGGATGAAAACTAAACCCCTCAGCTGAACATTCATGATCAACACACAACTTTTCCAATTGTGGGAATCAAACCCACGACTAATGACGTAAAGGACAACACCGCAGGTGTCAAAGTTGCAAAGTTAAATTAAATTAAATTGAATTAAATATTAAATATATATGGGACATTTTACACGTCGCAATCTAGCCCCAAAGTAAGCGATAGCTTGTGTTATGGGTGCTAGATGACTGATAAATATACATACACACTAATATACATGAATATAATATATTGAAAAACACCCAGACACTGGAAAACATTCATGCTCATCACACAAACATTTACCAGTAGTGGGAATCGAACCCACGACCTCCAGCGCACACGGCAGGTTCGCTACCACTACGCCATTCGGTCGGTTGCAAGTTGCAACAGCTGTTGTCTAGCTCTGGAAGGTTCCTATTCATTTAACTGTTCCTAACCAAAAAGGTTTATAATCATATTTTTTGCGAGGTTAATCGAGTGCGGTCAAAGGTGCTTATAATTACGAGTACAGTAAAAAGTAGGTATCTGAGTAATATGTACTTATCCAAACACGCAAACAACCTTCACCTTTTTACAACTGTTAGCACATTATGGGTAATGATGTGCAGAATCAATTCATCGATTAGAAGATAAAAATATATGTGTTAGAAAATATTACTAACACTATTAAATGAATTAATTATTCAAAATATTATCACGTTTACATATATTTTATTTATTCGAAGTAATATTTTTTTGTAATTTTTAAACAACAATGAGCAGAAAACTTATCTGATTTTTTTCTACACAATTGCTACCTTCTGGTTGATATTATTCTTGCCAATCATTATGTTCAAGATATTATTTATTTATTTATGTAGCTTTATTGCACACACATACAGAAAAACACAAATAGAGAAACAAAATACAACGGAACACAGTGAGCGCAAAGGCGGCCTTATTGCTAGAGCAATCTCTTCCAGACAACGTTTGGTAGGAGTAGTAGAATGAAACGCGGGATGGTGCAATATAATTTAAAAAGAAAAAAATCAAAATAAAATATATAATATTCATTATCAAAACAAAATAGGTATATCTTATACCTATTCAATAAATAAAAATAATATACATACATACATAATACACCCATATAATACATATGTAGTACATGAGCATTTTCAGTAAAACACTATTTACATAATAATAGATAATACTAGTACAAGGGACTTTTTAAAAATTGAGATGAATTTGGAGTGACGCATTTCATGCGGCAGACTATTGCATTATTCTCTACACTGTTTTTTTTTTATTTATTTTTTCTATTTCTTTATTTCGGTCTTATAATGATTAATAACATATAATATATATATATCTAGTCTAGGTAAATATACGGCGGATTAGTAATATGCGGGTACCTAGGTACATTTTTTCTACATTTATATTTTTGCCGTTTATATTTTGCTTGTTCATCATAAACCGTCCATAGAAACTTAATACATAAACGCTAAAGTAAACTATGGAGATATAAAAGCTCTAGGACCGTAGCGTTAAATAAGTTAAATTTCGCCCCAACTCATGTATTTCTTGGCACAAAGTCAATTTTTGAACTTTTTCAATATCTAACTTTAATCGACCATCAGGTTACCAATTATACACTAGGTTATATAAAAGTCCGTCCATTAACTTCGACAAATCTTGACTTTATTGTCGATTATTTCAATTTAGTGGAAATCTAATCAATATCTTCGTACATCTGATCAATATAAAGATACATCGATATCGATTGTTTTTAAACATCACTACTGATGATTAGCTTATACTTTTGTGGCGTTAGAAGAGGATAAGAGTTTTTGTCAGCGGTAAATTAAAACTAATACAGTATTTAATTCGACACAGTAGATAACAAACTTAATATTTTTTGTTATAAAAACTCATGTGTAAGGATAATTACACAGCACGCGTAGTTTACACTTTCCACGCATTAATTCGATTTCACACAGAATCGGGCGTTTTAGATGTCATTTAATTTCTACCTACGAACTACATAAAATTAAAAAAAAAGCTAAAGGAAATCAAACACTAAGGTTCTATCAAGTTTTCTTACAAATTATTCTAGGACAAAAACTTTTTTTTGTGAACCATTACCAATGGAATTTGTTTTTTTTTTTTTTAATAATCGGCACAACGCACAAAAATTTACTATATTTTCAATTGCCAGCGAAAGTTCGAATTCGGAAAATAAAGTTCGGATTTGATTCAGTCTGGTAACGGATTAAATACGTCCTTATTGGTATAGGAGCTAGAAAGAATTTTAGGAGAGCTGATTTTGTGATATGTCGTCTTTTTTGCACTTTCGGTTAGAGTCTGGGCCATCTGGCTGCCAGAAGCCGTTGCGTTTATTAGTGCGCATCCTATGTGCACCTTACGCCTCCAAAATATTTATACCAATGTTGTCGGGGCTACTAATTAAATAATTAATAGGCGCACTTCTACCATTTATGTTGACGTTTCATTTTTGTTGTTTCATTGGTGTTGTTGGTGTTTCATTTACCCCATTATATGTCTAAACATATAAATTGTCCCAATTTATATGTTTTTATATGAAACGTCATCATAAATGGTACAACTGCGCCTAAGATAATTTAAGGGCAATTAGTAGCCCCAAAAACATTGGTATAAACATTATGGAGGCGTAAGCTGCAACACATGGACAGACGTAGGATGCGCATTAATGAACGCAACGGCTACCAGCAGCCAGATGGCCCAGACTCTAACCGAAAGTGCAAGAAGATCATATCACACATATCACAAAATCAGCTCTCCTAAAATTTTTACTTTTCAAACGTTGCTAGCTCCCGTACCATATACATGGTCTTTTTCACTGTATTGCTGTAGGAATTCAGAAGCTTCTCATTCGAATTGTCGCACCAGGCAAACAAAAGTTAAAGCCTTGCAAGTTTCGTAAAACCACAGCTGCTATAATGTGGTCCGCAGAAAACAGTTTTCGTTTCTAATTAACGTACAGACGACCCTTTTACTCTTTTGTCGTGTAACGTGATGTGTGAACACGATCTTGACAATGTTTACGCTCACGATGACACTTTGTACTTATTATAAAATAACTTATTACGCCTCGTCATTTATTAAGGTCAAATGAGTTGTCCATTGAGTGTGCTGTCGCAAAGCTGGAGGTAAATTTGGAGATATAGCACACTGAGAAAAAAGGAGATGGAAAATAACGTAATTAAATAATCAAGTGCGAGTCGGACTCGTGCACGAAGAGTTATAATTACCAATTCAAAGGCCTAACTTACACGCACTAATGAAAAGTCCGTAAAATTGAAATCCACGGCTAAAATTGTCCAATTTGGTAAACGTTTGGGAGGTTAAAACTTTATCACCCGAAGCAATATTTCCAGAACAATGAAAATGAAAAATGTAAGCCTAGCTCTGGACTTCCAACTCGCTCTATACGGGCATAGATAGTTTTGAAAGCAACTATTTGCGTAGCGCGTCGTCACTAGACGATAGTCTTAAATCTAAGTTTACGACAGTTCGAACCATAGAGTAAAAGTTTCGATTATTATCTTTGGTTCGAACGTAACATGCACTGAGAAAAGGCCAACAAAAAAAAGAGCAAAACGCGTTGTTTTATTAAATTTTTTCTGTTCTGTGAAAATTTCAGCTGTTTTCACATTTATGAAACATCAGGATATGGGCATTCGAATGATTTACGTAAACCAACGTAAACCTTTTTCTTACTAGAAAACATTACCGCCATCTGTCAAAATTCTATAGGTGGCTGATGAGCGAACCACAGCATGGCCTTACTCTTGTTGGTGGCAAAACAAGCATTTTTAGTCTGCCTGTCCAGGGTATATATGTCTATTGTTATCTTCCTATTTCACGGTTCATGATATAACAGCCTCTACTATTATAGTTTGAAACGCCAACAGCGAATACCAACTTGCTCGTAAGCACACGACAGTCGCTCGTGTATGAGAGCTCTAACCTACATGTACATTATGGTATTCATAGATGAGTACCTTACTTATGTAACCGTTATTGTTAGGAGTAGACCGCAAGATTAACCAATAGTAGTAGTGGGTAAATACCTACATACGAGTATGGGTAGCTAAAAATGGAATTCGTGTTTTATGTTCGTAAAGTCAATATTATGAGCATGACAAGTTTTGATTCGTAAAAATGGAACAAATTGAGTTCCGTCAAGGGCGTCAAGAAAGTTTCTAGCTATGAATGATCCTATCCTGAATCTTCGTGGCTTGAAGGCTTTATAATGCAGAAACATCTTCAGTGCTTCGTTCTTATCGTTCCTGGAAATTCATTTTGTTTCATTAATTACAGATTTTTTGGAAATGGCATCACTGCAAATGTCTAACTGTAACGGTTCAAGAGATACAAGCTTGGTGACAGACTAGACGGACAGCGGAGTCTTACTAATAGGGTCCCGATTTTTTGAGTTTTTGGGTTTTAGGTTTACCCTTTGGGTACGGAAACTGACGATGTCTGAATTGTTTTTAGATAATTCAGGAAATCGTTCTTGAGACAGTGTTTTCTGTTGGTCCAATAGTCTACAATTTTACTCTACTTAAGTAGTAGTAGTAGGTAAATGGGCGTTCTGGCTTCTACATCATCATCTCGCTGCTTTATATAAATAATGATACGGAATACGCACTTGACCTATTATTTAATATAGGTAGGGCTTGCGCTTGACGACATTCATGCCTGAAGAAATGCAATGATGACGTCTAGGGTAGAGCGCGCTTGACTAACAAATGCCCAGTCACTCGTCTCTTGAAGGCACAAATATTGTACTTGCCTGGGAACACGGAGGTTGGAATGGCGTTCCACACATTAGCGGTTCCGGGTCATACCAGAAACGTGGAGGAAAAACGTTTGCGAGTTTATTGGATGTCAACTACAACATGTTTAGTAACGCGGGTAGCTGGCAAACCTAGGGGAAAGCATGCTTTCGATCCCAGAACTGTTTTGTAGGTGCTAAAAATCGCTCGGAAGTTAGCAGTAAAGTATAAGGTTAGGTTTGTAGAGCGGAGAGCCACATATTAGGTTTAGGTTTAAAGATGTTTATTCTCAAAAGAAATACAATAATTTCACTTAATGAGAAACTAACAATGAAAACTTAGAGTAGGTAAACTATTTTATAAATTGTGTGAACATATTGTAAACATAGTTGAATATTAAGACAATGTTTCTTAAGTTTTTTTTAAAAGATACAAATGACTTGCCACATAGTATTACATCCTTCGGTAAACTATTGTATAGCAGTGCTCCCTCAACCTGTACTCCAATGTATGTAGGATTTAGTGCACGGGCAAGCATCAGAATTCAGTATGCAACGCAATTCACACAATTGACAAATCCCTGTAACATTTTTGTGGCTGTACTTAAATAAACTGTTTGCATGATTGTGATTAGCACCTCTGATGCCAACGGAACCTCGTAACATCGCATTGTCAATACAATGAAGATATTTATAGCTCGGGGTTTTTGTACAGACCATAGACGTTCAGGACTCGTCCGACCATCCATACTAGTTCCATTAGCCCCAAAATTTCATTCAAAATCATGAAAATTGTGAGTTTTTAATATAAATATTTAACTTATTAGATAAAGTTGGGAAAATTTATCCTGTAGACCAGAATTTCGTGCTATCTTCTAGTTCAATAAAACTTATTATAATATCTTTAACTGAATTAATAATACTAATACTAATTGAAATCCCTGTTTTATTTATTTCAGACGCTTTTGGCACTCGCCGCCGTTGCGCTGGTGTGCGCTTTGCCTCAAGACCCGTCGCAGGCGCAAGCACAGGCTCCTGTACAAATAGTCAAACAAGACTCGGAAGTCGATGTTAATGGATATAACTTTGAGTAAGTCTTTATCTTTACTTATAATAAAACCGTAACATGTTGAAATCTGTACATTGAAGATATTTTGAAAATTTTTGTTGGAGGGTACCTAGTCCTTAGTCGATACTGAAGCCAAAACTGAATTTTGTTTCATTTTGGTCTATCTGTCTGTATCATGGCCGCAAATCACGGGTAATCCGCTCGATGGATGTAAATGAAACTTGGAATTTTTTCGTTTCATATTCCGAGGTAGGACATGGGGTACTGTTTTTTCCGAAATTCAGCATGTTTTCCCTGGAAGACGGCATCAAAGTTAAAATGTGTATTTAGTGTAAAAGCAAGAATGACTTTAGGTATAATGTGTCCAGAGCTAGTATCGCTCAAGAGACGTATTTATTAACACCAGTGTGTAATAAAACAAATAGGCAACATGCAAATGTATAGGTTTTAAATTAAAAATGAGCACGTGAGACCTTGAGAAGCGGATGCACAACGTAGATGCACATATGAGGGATTGCATAAACTATACAATGTTATTGAATTGCTGCTAAATCTTAGACAATAATTACTTTTAAAGTTCAAATCAGATTTAGATTTCTCATGATTAATCTACATAGTATTAAGTACCCTTTTAAACAACTTACAATTGTATCATTTTTTTGGTTAAAATTATCCTTGATATGCTTTGAGAACTTTATGCAAAGTTTACTTTACGTATAATGAACTTATCTATCTCTATTCATTATTCTAAGAACTATTCTTTTTTAAAATAAATAAAAAATCTAGACTTGTCCAAATTCGTAGACAATGTAAGATTTTAATGTAAAGCCTTTGGTTCATGCAATGTTTTGGTCATTAAAGTTCTAAATAAATCTCCAGGTTCGAGACCAGTGATGGAACCTCCAGACAAGAGCAAGGCGAATACAAGAACGACACTGACCAGCAAGGATTGTCCGTGAAGGGCAGTTACAAATACATCGCCCCCGACGGCCAGCAGATATCCGTCTCTTTCATCGCCGATAAAAATGGATACCAACCCTCCGAAAGCACCAGTGACAACCAACCCGCTGCTGCAGCCCAAGCTTAATTCATAGGTATATCTGCTGACACCAAGTATTCCATAATTCAAATACTCCAAAGTTCGCTACACAAATTAATTTTCAGTACAGCGCAGCGGTCTTATCAACTAAAGTGTCCAAAACGGAAACAAGTATAACAGCAGGGCGATCGCGTGAAAATGTATCAATCTTAAAGAACTGTATCAATGTCAAAACGCTGAAAATCACGTTTTGCCTTTGATACAGTTATTTAATGATTGATTGATATAACGCGATAATTTTGAATATAATAAAAAACCTTTAGATACTTTTTAAATGCACATATATGCAAAGCTAGTACAAATGTGAGGTGTTTCCTCTCCCTGATTATCTGGGAAAAATGTAAACGTATTTATCGTAATGATCAACAAACTCTGCTCCTGAATGGCTGCAAAAATATTATCAGCCAGTTTCACTGATCTGAGGGAGAGGATTTTCAGTGTTTTTTGCCGATAACGATGAACATGTTCCTTATTTCTAACACATACAGCACGAAGTTCTAATGGTCGTCAGATAAGTAGGTACTCCCGAAAAGATAAGAAAAGTATAAACGTGATTGTATTTGAATGGTAAAGCAAATAAGAAGTAAATGTGAAATTTAAGTAAGACAACGCATTACTGTAGTATTTAAAGTAAGTAATCACACCTAATTAATAATATTATTCACAACTGACCGACCGGCCTGTTTTGGGAGTGGCATTTTTTTAATTCTTAATATTCCACCCACAGATTATTGTGAAATAGTCAAGCTTGTCTAGAAACGAATAAAAAACATATAAAGTTAATAATTTTGTTTTTATTGTACTACCTGTAAGGATGCCTTCATCAAAATGAGAAAAAAAACCGATTATGTTTTGCAGCAACATTCCACAATCAAATTCTTGTTATTTAACTAGAAGTAGGTATATCAAATAACGTCATCTATAAAGACAGAAGCGTATATTATAATGGCGATAGCGTGAAAACAAATAATGATATTTATTATATTATTTTTTAAATACTTTAAACTATTTAAGTTTATTTAAAAACTATAATTTTATTTAAATGTCAGTTTGTAAATCAAATTCAAAAATTATGTCATTTTCCATCGCCTTCGTCCAATCCATTGGTTGCCAAAGAGATCCAGTAGGACCCCCAGAGGACCACGATGGACTCGATAGAGGTCTACATTGACGGATTAAAAAATAGGGGTCCTAAAGTAATAAGTGAGGATGAACGACAATTCGGGTTTCGAAAACTTTAGACATATACTCTACAGGTGATATAGACCCTAAGTGATTTAAAAAGAAACAATTCCATTTAAGAAATTTTAAAATCCAACAGATATTTACAAAGTTACAGGCATTTGAATTTTAGAGTGGGAGGTTCTTCTATCCTTTTCTCGCAAAAAAATGTATGAAGCCGCACGAAGCTACTATGGCATTCTTGAGATGTGACGTCGTAATTTAATGTCTCTATCTCTGTCTAATCAAAAATATTTAAATGCTCATAACTTTTTTGTTATTCGTTCGATTTATTTAGTTTTTTTCAGTGTACGTCATTATTTTATCCTAGTTTATAATAAAATAATAAAAAATTGGAGTCCAATACCACATTGGAATTAAAAAAAATCAATAACATTATATACAAGAGCCTTGACAGCCTAAATTTGATAAAAAAAGGCTTAATTCTTCTTAAAAACCTTAGTCGGCATCAATTTGTCCAAACGTGGATGTTTCCAAACTTGTCACAAGCAGAATGTCTTAACAGACATATCTTTAACATTTAAATGCCCTGTATGATCACTTCCAACATTTATTTGAAGATATGATGTCGATAAAATCATGGATTATAAATCCACGTCATACTGAAACGGAAGTCGCGAATGTGATATTATTACAGTGTGGCAATAGGCAGAAATATTCGAAAAATATCCTGGGCTGTGAAAAAGCATGAGAAAACTTTCGATAGCATATATCTCGATATACTATACCTTATCGAAAAACGATTAAGTGAGTTCACAAATCTACTAAGTCTTTAGTATATTATTGAATTTTGATATATATAGAACGAAATTTCTTTAAAATTTTCATGTTCTTTATTGTTTTTATTCTAACTTTAGATTTGAATGTTGGATCTCAAAAATTTGCGTTTCAAAAATTCAAAATATTTACGTTTTTTTTCAAAAAGTAAATTTCCATCGTTCAGTCTAATTCACATTTTCTGACGAGTATTGGAAATATGGTAAAAATGTCTAGCAGCAAAGGGTCCACCGAAACTAGTAAAATTTGAAAAGGGGTCTACGGCAAAAATAAGTTTGAGAAACTCTGGTCTAAACGATCGCCTCTTTTTCCCTAAACCAAACGGGCTCGAACTAGCGCGAGCGGCGTCACTGTATGGGGAAGGACAACTTTGGGAAGACTCCAGAGAGCGGAATGCAATCCCTAGCCCTGAAACGATGCAATGCAAAATTTCGAGCACATAAGTAATGATTTTCATACGAAAATAATAAAAATGTGGGTTATATTTTTTTTCATCAATGGCCTAAAATAAAGTGCTCTGTAGCATTTTTAAAACTAAAAATATATTTTGTTACTTACAGCATTACATTTTTACAATTTAAATTTGTCAAAAATGTCACGAGTTTTTCTTGGAATTTCTCTTATATCGCAAGAAATTATTAAAATAATATTACTATAACAAAATTCTGACTTAGTCGTCGCCGACGAAAGCCAAGTCTTTTATCAGCGACCTTTGGCTAATGGCTTAACCAAACAGTCATAACGTAAATGTGTTGGAAAATGGGATGGAGTAGGGACCTGTATAATTATGCTGTAGGTTTTTTTAATCTATACAAGTAAGTACTTGACTTCACACCAGTGAAGTAAGGGATGATGCAGCCTAAGATGTTATGGTACTAACAAAATATTCTACAGAACGTATTCTGCATTAGACGACAGCATAAATAGCAACTACAACGTATACTTAGACGTACATACGTCTCAATGTGTATGTATGCAGTGCTTATGTATACTGTATAGGTATGTACTGCAAGTCAAATATTGATAGTCAATATAAAAAATCTGTTAAAACATCTAATAAGCTAAGGTAATGATGTAAACTATGAATTCCTAAATAACCAGAATTCTTTGAAGGGCATAGATTTCGTCTGCTCAAAATTAAACTTGATATTTTGAAAAAAAAAAACAAGGACCTTAAATTTATTTCCTTGTCGGTTCTTTAAAGTTTCAGAGGATGGTGATAGAGTATTTACCTTACATAAGTGCCTCTAAGTGAACGTAAGTCCCAATCTGGAAAAACAGGAATTTTCAAAACCTTCAAGAAAAACAGTATAGAGGAGGCGTACAGATGGCTAAGATAATTTTATAAATAACAAATAATTAACTAATCTTGAGAAAATTCAACAGCGTCATTGAGGAAAATGTTTTTACTTATTGAATTATTGAGTTAAGACTTCATCCGACCTTGTGATTAAAAATATCTTTTAAATAAATAAAATAGTTTTTAAGTTCATGTTTTCATTTCGGTCAAGTTCAATGCTGTTTTGTGTTTAAATTATCATAATTATTTTAAATTGGACTTGATAAGTTTTGTATATCTATGGAAATAAAAACGTATTGTTTATTTTTTGTTTCTATAAAATACACGTTATATTTTACTGTGATTATAACATTAACAATATGTAGATATACACATGAGGTGATATTCGACCTCCGTGATGTATACGATCTCCATAGTGTTGTGAAAACCAAACGTGTCAACTCATTGACTGTCATACTTTGTTATTACTCAATATTAATCAAACATATTTGTCTAGTGGAATTCTTTTAGTTAAATAAAACCAATATTTCTCTTGGTTTCTCGTTTATTATGCTACAATTTATTTAACTAAAAATGCCTGACGAAAAACTAGGCAAGTCTTCGCTCTCAAGATATCTACGACCAGATAAGTTTGACATCGAGCCTGATGTCGCGGACGCCGATGTAAAATGGCTACACTGGAAATCGACATTCGAAAGCTTCTTAGCAGATGAGACTACCGAAGATGTACCAGACTCCCTTAAGCGTAAGCTGCTAGTTAACCACTTATCGGCATCGATTTACAAGCATATAAAAACATGCTCCACTTACACAGATTCGATGAATGTTCTAGAAGACATCTATGTCAAACCGAAAAATACTATTCTAGCTAGACACATTCTCTTCAACCGCAAGCAACGAGCCGACGAAACGATCTCTGATTATGTTAGAGCTCTCCGACTTTCCGCGAAAGATTGCAAATTCGAAGACGTCCTAGCCCAAGAGCATGAAGACCAAGCAATTCGTAGTGCTCTCATATCCGGCTTACTATCGCGAAGGATTCGCGAGCGGTTACTAGAAAACTCCAAACTCACTCTCTTCGAAGCAATTAATCAAGCCGTAGCTCTGGAAACGGCAGATAAAGATGCAGTTGCTATTGGCATCAGCTCTCCACAACTTTCCGCCATGTCGCAACGTAGTTCACGGGACAAAGAATCTGAAAATCTAGCGGCAGCTCCATCTTCACGTACTTTTCAAACCGCTCCGACCACGCCACTTCCGGCTAAACCCTGCTTCTTTTGCGGCGGGAGTCTTCATCCAAGGTTCAGATGTCCAGCCAGCAATACCACCTGCAAAAAGTGCTTAAAGAAAGGACACTTCGCAAACGTCTGTAGATCGGGCAATATTAACTTGAACTCCACGACAGTTGAAGATCCTTCAACCCCAGACAACAACCAGTTCTACAGTGGAGCTATTTCTGCTGCCTCTCCTTCGAGCCTTAGGAGTGCGACAATTCCAATCACGGTCAACGAATACAAGGCTGATGCTCTCGTCGATACAGGCAGTTCAGTCAGCTTTATTAACAGTAAAGTTGCTCGTATAATGAAACTACGCAAAAAGCCCAGCAAGCAGACAGTCAATCTCGCTTCTCTCAATCAAGTTTCCTTTGTCGAAGGTGTCTGTTTTGCTACTATTACGATGAATAAGCATATTTACAAACACACACCTCTCCTAGTTGTCGACAACCTCTGTGCTGACGTCATCGTCGGCCATGACTTACTCAAACATCACTCGAGCATTCATTTCAATCTTGGTGGGCCTGGCGAACCTTTAGAGATATGCAACGTGTTACGAGCCTCGGTGCCGCCAGCCTCCGTATTTACAAATCTGTCGCCGAACATTCGACCGATCGCCGTGAGAAGCCGACGCTACAGTAAAGAAGATGAGGACTTCATAAAAAAGGAAGTGTCTAAATTACTTGAAGACGGAGTCATTGAAACAAGTATTTCTCCATGGAGAGCCCAAGTCCTCGTAGCGGGCGGAGGGCTTCATCGAAAACGACTTGTCATTGATTACTCCATGACTATAAATAAATTCACCGATCTGGATGCCTTCCCCTTGCCAAACATAGAATCAGTCGTGAACAACGTATCAAAGTTTAAAGTATTCAGTCAAATCGACTTAAAGAGCGCATATCATCAAGTACCCATCTTAGAAAATGAAAAGATTTATACAGCTTTCGAAGCATGCGGTAAATTGTACCAGTTTACACGCATTCCATTTGGCGTGACTAATGGCGTTGCAGCTTTTCAACGAACCCTGGACTTCATCATAACAGAAGAGAAACTAAAAGGAACGTTCGCCTACTTAGACGATGTAACCGTCTGCGGCAAAGATCAAAGGGATCATGACCACAATCTAAAACGCTTTATGGAAGCTGCTAATAAATATCATTTAACTCTAAACGAACAGAAGAGTATTTTCAATACGACTAAAATCAACTTGCTTGGATATACTATTGAAAATAATACGATCACTCCTGACACGGAAAGACTAAAACCTCTTCTAGAGCTTCCCGCTCCAACTAAGACTAGTGAACTAAAACGAGTTCTAGGGATGCTTGCTCACTACGCTAAATGGATTGCGCGTTTCTCCGAAAAAATAAAGCCACTTACATGCGTGACTACTTTCCCGTTGCAACCTGATGAGCTCAAGTGTTTTGAAGAACTCAAACAAGATATCAAAGCAGCCGCTCTAGTAGCCATTAACGACAATGAAATGTTTACAGTCGAAACAGACGCTTCGGAATTCGCACTAGGAGCTACGCTGACTCAACATGGAAGACCGGTTGCCTTTTTCTCCAGGACATTGAATAACTCAGAATGCAAACAATCTTCAATCGAAAAAGAGGCTTGCGCAATAGTAGAGAGCCTAAAGAAATGGAGACACTACCTAATTGGTAGATATTTTCTTCTTATAACAGACCAACAATCGATAGCTTTCATGTTCAATCAAAATCATAACAGTAAAATAAAAAATGAGAAGATCCAACGTTGGCGATTAGAACTGTCTTGCTTCAAATACGATATAGTTTATAGACCAGGCAGTGAAAACGCTGCTGCGGACGCTCTATCTCGCGTATGCGCCTACATGAATATAAACAAGTTGAAAGAACTACATAACGCACTCTGCCACCCGGGAGTTACTAGAATGTATCACTGGGTAAGATCTAAAAACTTGCCCTACTCAGCTAACGATGTCAAGGAAATGACTGCCTCGTGCCCTACCTGCGCCGAAATAAAACCGAGGTTTCTAAAGGCCAAGGGTCAATTGATAAAAGCTACTTCACCATTTGAACGGATCAACATAGATTTTAAAGGACCACTGCCTTCTAAAACAGCTAACAAGTATATACTTACGATTATTGATGAGTACAGTCGGTTTCCTTTTGCTTACCCATGTAAGGATATGACCTCAGCCACCGTCATTACCTGCTTAAAAGATCTTTTTTTGACATTTGGCCAACCTCTCTATATTCATAGTGATAGAGGGTCGTCATTCATGTCAGAAGAGTTTAAATCCTTCCTGCAACAGTCAAACATAGCTTCGTCCAGGACGACACCCTATAACCCCCAGGGTAATGGCCAAGTGGAGCGACTAAACGGAACGCTCTGGCGAACTATTCAACTCAGCCTCCGGTCAAAGGAATTATCAGTGGAAAATTGGGAAGTAGTACTGAAGGATGCATTGCATTGTGTCCGCTCCCTCCTGTGTACGGCAACAAACGCTACCCCGCATGAAAAACTTTTCACATACCCTAGAAGATCCCCGAACGGAGATTCACTGCCATCTTGGCTCACGCCGGGACCGATCTTAGTCAAGAAAAACGTCCGCTCTTCAAAAACGGACCCTCTTGTCGAGGAGGCCGAGCTCCTAGAGACCAATCCCTACTACTCTCTCATAAGACGGGATAATGGAGAAACCTCAACGGTATCA
This sequence comes from Coenonympha arcania, assembly GCA_036785405.1. Lineage (NCBI taxonomy): Eukaryota > Metazoa > Arthropoda > Insecta > Lepidoptera > Nymphalidae > Coenonympha > Coenonympha arcania. The sequence continues at coordinate 8,926,487 of CM072061.1, forward strand.
AACCGACAATTGGCTCCTTTCCCTAATGATAATAGCAGAGACGATAACTTTGAAACGGCCTCCGAAGATGATAGCCTCACGTTTCCATCTGAAAATAACTCCACACCTCCACCTGAAAATATCGCTCCTTCGTCGCCGCCTCGTGTAGAAGAGCCGTCGACGTCCTCGCCAGTTCTTCGGACTCGACTCCCCAGGAGATCTAATAGGACGCGAAAATTACCTTCCTACCTGGCGGACTTTGAGGTTGATGGGAGTGAGAGTGAAAACTGAACCGGGGGAGAATGAGGTGATATTCGACCTCCGTGATGTATACGATCTCCATAGTGTTGTGAAAACCAAACGTGTCAACTCATTGACTGTCATACTTTGTTATTACTCAATATTAATCAAACATATTTGTCTAGTGGAATTCTTTTAGTTAAATAAAACCAATATTTCTCTTGGTTTCTCGTTTATTATGCTACAACACATTAGACATTATGAATAATTTAATGCATTATTATAGTTAGATTTATATAAAAATATCAATATTTCAAACATTAAAGCTAGCAACCCTTTCTAAGCCTTTATTTATGAAAAAATTAAATGTATAAGTTTAACATTTAATTTTGCACAAAATGCTCAAAACACACGTTCAATGACTCAGTTAGGTATGTATTTGTGCGCTGTCGGGAAATCAAATTGATTTTATTCAATTTTAAGTCTTAGAAAAAAATTTTGTAAGTTTAGACGGTAGTAGCTGCGAATCGAGAGCATTTATGGGTATTTAATATTTTTTTATATTATAAACTAATTTTTGCTAGTTTACTATTTATTAACTATTGTCAGGAGCAATTCTTATCGTAGGCTTGAACCCCTTGTCATCAGCTGTGAACGTCACTAAGTACTCCTGTCCATCAGGACCCACATATGAATAGGATCCTTTAACTCCAATGCCCTGATGATCCCCAACCGTGATGAGTTGTCCTTCCTCTTTACGAGAAACTCCATCACTGGTTTTATACCTGAAATATATTTAAAACGTTAAAATATCTGGACAATTACGAGTTGATCTCAAGAGTAAAGGATTCCGCAGTACGTATTTTGAATATATTGTTGTCTAACATGTTATTAAAACGACAACGAGTAGGACCAATATAATTTACAATATTCCATAAACATATTAAAATTATAATAATTCTACAACGTAGTAATCAATATTATTATGAAAAGAAATATCTGAATTTGTTGAAATTGTCTCAGTAGGACAGATTAATTTGTTTTGCTATAATCCGCTACTCGAAAAGATTCTGTATGTATATGGTAAAATATGCAAGCCCACACACTATTTTCCAACACTAGTACAGTAGTTTTGAATTTGGGAGGATCGTGAAATTGGCCTGTTGAAATTTTTTTCTAGTTATTTTGCCCACAGAAATGACTCGCATGCGTTTTTAGGTTAGATTGTGTGTGCCGAAATTCAATCGACGGAGTATAGTACTTAGTAGATCCGGAGCAAATTAGTTATTTTATACAATATGGACATACATATGACCCATTAGGGGTTTTGAGGTATGCAACCCTAACAAACCTTTGTTTTTAGGTATTTCATAGTTATAATCAAAGTAACTAATTTATACATTTATATTTAATAAAAAATATGAAAAGTATTACTCAAAGTTATATCCGTTTTCATTGACAAATGTTTTTTCAGTGAGAATCTCAACTGGAACTTTAGCTTCCTGCGCCGACATGACTGCTGCTAAAAAACTAAACGCGGTTAACTTCTGGAAACATAAAAATGTAAGTAAATTAAGTTAAATTATTTACCCGAACAATTAAGATTCCGACGAATTGTTTACCTCCTACTTTTTTGAAGTCGATTAAAAATAGATGGAAAATGAACTGAAGTTGACTGCTAATTGAAGTAGGTAAGGGTATGACTGTAGTTATAAAAGGATTAAACCAGTTTTCCGTAAAAATTAGATGAATAAGTATTGTTAGATTAATAGGTAGGATTAATAGGCTGTTTATTTTTGGCTCTATTAAACTGGGTTCTGCTCGTAGATTAACTCGCGTGGTTTTCTGTTTGTTTATAAAACCCGCGAGAACCATGAACTTTTTCGTGATAAAAGTAGCATGTGTTTTAATTTGTTTAGTTTATTGCATTCAAAATTTCAGCCAAAACAGTTCAGTAGTTTTGGCGTTATTTAATTACGTGAGTAGCAATTAAAAATACATACACTGAGAAAAATTTCCTCTGCCGCACTACGTAAAATAAGGACAAAAATCGACCACAATGACGTGTGTAACCCGCTCCATAACGCGTACGTAGTCAGTCGTAGGTAGTCGGCATACTGACGCTCATCATGGAGCGGGTTACGTATTTACTCGTGGTCGATTTTTGTACGTACGTACGTAACCCGACATCCGGCTACGTATACGTAGTGCGCAAGTCGCACTGAATACTCCTGAAACTACGACTGCAACACCCGTATGCTATTGTTGCGGGCACAGTAGAACACGGTGAACCATACGTGTGTACCACGGCGCCTTACGTACAATACTGTAGCGGACACAATAAATAATGGTGAGCTATACGTATGCACCGCAGCGGCTTACATACGATACTGTAGCGGGCACAGTAAATAATGGTGAGCTATACGTATGCACCGCAGCGGCTTACAAACGATACTGTAGCGGGCACAGTAAATAATGGTGAGCTATACGTATGCACCGCAGCGGCTTACACTAGATCCGAGTCATTATGGTACTTGAGCTGCATATCTACATACGTAGGAAACACCATGTTGTACTAGATCGGAGTCATTATGGTACTTGAGTTACTTATGAGCTATACGTATGCACCGCAGCGGCTTACACTAGATCCGAGTCATTATGGTACTTGAACTGCATATCTACATACGTAGGAAACACCATGTTGTACTAGATCGGAGTCATTATGGTACTTAAGTTACTTATCTACATACATAGGAAGCACCATGCTGCACTAGATCTCACCCATTATGGTACTTGAGCTACACATCTACGTTACGTAGGAAGCACCATGTTGTACTAGATCTCACCCATTATGGTACTTGAGCTAATTATCTATATACGTAGGAAGCACCATGCTGTACTAGATCCGAGTCATTATGGTACTTGAGCTGCATATGTACTTACGTAGAAAGCACCATGCTGTACTAGATCCCAGCCATTATAGTACTTGAGCTACTTACCTACATACGTAGGAAACACCGTGTTGACTAGATCCCAGTCACTCGAACCACTGAGCCAATCGTACATTACTTTTAACCGTGAAAAATTTGTATCGTATGCACCATTTGTATGTGGGTTCGAATCCTGGTTGGGTTATTGTTTTTTTCTTTTTTTAAATTTATTATATTGTTTTATTTTTGTATTTTTTTTCTTTGCTTCGTCAGTTCGTTTCGTCGTCAGAATTAATGTTAAAAACTTTTTTTTAATAAGCAATGTGTGTATTTTGTTCGGGTCAGCATCTGTAATTTTTGTAAAAAAAATTGCTTTAATCACGGAAACTATTGAAGATGAACAAAACAATGTACAATATAAAGAAAATCATTGTTTTATAGTGTTTTATTTGCATGTGCAAAGTAGGTTAAATAATATGAACATATACAGTGCTCTGTTGCTTGCTTTCTACGTATGTACATATGCATCTCAAGTACCATAATGACGCGGTTCGAGTGCAGCATGGTGCTTCCTACGTATGTATACAGTGGCCAGGTATGTCCGGAAGGATAGTCAATAAGTACGTAAAATGACCCAGGATACGTATAGCTGATGAAGTAGGCGGAGACATTATTAATTAGCCAGTGTGCGTACGTAATGTATCGGCATATCCCCGACCTTGCTTGTACGTATGTACGTAACCGGGTACATTATTTAATGAGACGGAGTCAGTACGATGATTTGGAAAGCAAGCCTGGCAAGTTACTATTATAAATGTTAAGAATGCGCCACAGTAATTTAATGATGCGGCTGACGTCGTAAAGATGCTATGTACCGAACACAGTCTGTAAGTAAGCCGATTTCGTCTAATGTCCGAGGATACGTAAATGATTATGTAGGCGGAGACATTATTAACTATCCAGTGTCCGTAAAATGTTTCGGCATATCCCCGACCCTGCTCGTACATTATGTACGTAACCGGGTACATTATTTAATGAGACGGAGTCAGTACGATGATTTGGCAACCATTTACTGTTATAAAGAGCCTGGATACTGAAATAATGCGGCTGTATAACTTCGTACGTATAGCGCATACATATTTCATGTTACGGGTTAAATAAATTACGTAGCCTGCTCTGTTAATACATAAGCGGGATCATTAAACCGGATACGAAAATGTTACCAGTGCGGGCACAGCAATTTTTTGACGCGCTATACGTATTAAGGATACGGCCTAATTACAAGTAACTCGTTGACATTGTCTTTACAGAGCATTATGCCGCATACTTACCTAACATGGTGTCGTTCCATTATAAGGATGGCTCTTATAATTTACGTGTGAAAAGCACGTGCTACGTATCTGGCTGCCAGATCATTACAAATTTGCCCATCGTAAGTAGCCCGTTTTTCTCAGTGTATCTTAACATTTTTGATATAAGTTGGATTTATTCATATGTCCTAAATCTCATTTTACAATCAGGTTTACCTTTGCACTTAGATTTTGATTACATACTAAAACCATAGGTCATGAACTTACCAAAGCGATCATTTTGTTGGGATTTTCTTGATGATGCCTATTTCCTCTCCGAAACTGACTGAAGGTGTGTCAATATTGTTCTTAAATACAGAGATTGTTTGCTGAAGTTACAGCGAGCGAGCTGTTTGCAACTGAGGTGATAACGTAGATCAATGATGAAATGTGGTGTCAAGTGTAGATTGACACAGTGGCGTACGCGAGGACATCTCTACAAAAATTTTAGTGTGTCGCCGATTTCTACAAACGTGGTCAAATGATCATTTCATCATTCTATTTATTCTGCTTGCAATGGAACACTAGGTAAAAAAAATATTTTGTTTTTTTTTTAAATAATGACATACGTTGGCATGATCCAACATAATTGGTAAGCCTTATAAAATTTTTAGATTATATAGTTTTGTAAGCTATTAATTATTCCCAGCTTGGTGATTACCAACAAGACACATTTGTAAAAATCACTTACGGGTAGGAAATATCGTTAAAAGATGAATGTAGTTAATAACTTAAGTTTAATAAATAAATAATGGGCAGTAAAATAAATTATTACAATTATCACATCCAGTCTCGTTTGAGTTTTGTTTCGTATGATTCTTATGATAACATTTTTATTATTGTCCTATAGCCTCTTGTTCCCGCTTTGTACGTCATTTCGTAGAGGTGGCCATCGTCATCGTACCAGCGGACGGCGCCTAGCACGTCCAGCGCAGTTTGACCCTTGCCTGACTCCACCATGGCTCCGTGCTCTGTTCGCGAAGAACCGTCGCTTGCGTCGTAGCTGAAATTAAAATAAACATGGCTTTAGAAACTGACGTAATAAACAGAATAATTAATCTTTTTCTTCGATTACGGTCTGCTTTCGGAGGTTGGAAATCATCGTAGCAATTTGTATCTTAGGGTCCATTGACACCGCGGCGGAATGGGATGGAATGGAAGCGTCAATTTTGCGCCATGACGCGAGAATTCACTGGAATGGTCGATTATTCCAGAGAATTGTTTCTTTTACGAAATCGTCTGCTGTGATCGACCCAACCGATTCCCCGTTCGCGCCACTTCCCGTGGTTTCTTACAGATGGCGCCGACAGTATCTAGAGGGAATTGTCGAGAATGCGCGAGAATTCCCTGGAAGACGCGTAACCTTTTTTTTGCTCTCATTTAATTTGTATGTTACACAATTAATCAGTGTCTGAGGTTGTCTGGAAGAGATCGCTCACGAATTCTGGTTTTTCACGTATCCCGTGGGAAACATGGATTTATCCGGAATAAAAGTATTATCTGGTGCAAAATTAATGTATCTCAATACTCAAATTGCTGTAGTAATTTGGGCGTGAAGAATTGATAAGAATACATACATGCTTAAAATTCTACAAGCAGATAAACTCAATGTGAAGTATCCTCGTTTAACGTGTTACGAAATAACTTGGGTAAAATCCAAATCTAGGTACCTACATACATAACATACTTATTAGAAATCTTTTTGAAAAAAAGCACAAAATACTATTTTGTCGTTAATTAATTATAAGCGCCCTTTCTATTAAAACTAGCTATAATAATATAATATAATATAATATAGCCTTTTATTTCCAATATACAATCAATCAATTCAAATAATACAATTCAATTCCAATTTCAATCTTCAATTTCCAATAATACAGTTACATTATAATATAATTTACAAAATGTTAAAAAGTCAATTTTCATATTTATTGCATGCAACATATATATATCTAATTAAATAGTCAAAATGCATTTATTTTATTGGAACGCCCATTTTCGGGCAAAGGCCTCTTTCCATTTAAGTCTATCCCTTGCCAATCTCGTCCAGGTGAACCCTGCCGTCTCGTTTAGGTCGTCACGCCAGCGCCGCCGCGGTCGACCTCTCGGTCTGCGCTTGTCACGAGGATACCAATGAAGTAGCTTTTCGGTCCATCTTCCATCGGTACTTCTCGCAATATGTCCAGCCCAACGCCATTTAAGGAGGCATGCCAGCTTTGCCGCGTCAATTATTTTGGTTTTCGATCGAATGATCTCGTTTTTTATTTTATCCTTAAGTTTTAGGCCTAACATGCTCCTTTCCATCCAAAACTAGCTATAATTATCTTTAATTACCAACCAGAGAATTGGTTTATTACTATCTGAATTAACGACGGGGATTATAAAACAAAATGTTACCTGCATATCATTTAACCAACTCATTGAGCTGTATTAATGAAAATTGATAATACTTAATTGCTTCAAAACTGTTATGAAATTAATGAAAAAAATTACCTATTTATATGCGACTGTTACATTTTACTTTTGTTAGAGATTTTTAGCACACACGTACGGTATTTTCAACGGGAGTGGAAGAAAAAGAATTTGGCATATGGAAAAAATATAATAGCAATATATTTCGTGAACATGCTGAGCTATCAAGCTTATATTTTTATTCCAGCAAACACGAGCATTGAAGGAATTTGCAGGTATTTTATTCAGAATATACAGGGTGTTGCCTGGTTTAGATAATAGGCCAAAACATGTTAACTATAACATTTATAACAGAGACAATATTTTAGAAATATATTACGCGAATTACGTTGCGCGTTGACTGTTAGTGTAGTACCTACTTAGAGCACAGATTACTAAAATCTGAGAGCTTTGACATTACGAGCTTAATGTGTGATGTGCTGCCACTAATCATCAAACATTCATATTTCTCATCCTTTGCTTCGAGAAGTATAACACTATAAGCATCGTGTTTAGATACCTAATTGATAAATAAGCAAGTTTTATTATGTACTTCATTATTCTTCCTATACACTTTACACGTCACGTGTCTACATTACGTTAGAAATTTTTCCATAAATACAAGAAATAAATCGCGTTTTAATAAAATAGTCATTTACGTGAGTTAATAACATTAGTTATACAAAAACATGTCTCTTTAAGTTAAAATATTCATAAAATAATTATGATGTTAAAGGTGCACAAAATATAACTCTGGATAACTAATTTGCGAAAAGTTAATTTTACAAGTACTTATGTGGGCCCAAGTTTTCATACTCGTATTAGGTATAGTACCAGGGTGACCCAGATTTGCTAGTATTTTTGAAGGTAAAGCGAATATTTCTACATCTACGGTGCCATCTCAAAAAAATATGGCAACAGTTAATTGCTTGACAACAAATAATAGCAAAAAAAGTTGGTTTCACACAAATTAACATTCAAGTACCACAAACAATAAAGATAGCGCTGTAAAATTATACCTATTGGTATGAAAAATAGGTAAAGTTAAAAAAATAAACGTTAGAGGCGTTTCCGAGGTCTGCGAAATTTTATATACAAGAATTGTTCGTAGAAAAGTGTTATCACAAAAAGTTGAAATACATAGTTGCTAGTTAAACCCACCCTGGTTCGGAAGAATTATCCTGTGTTCATTTTGAGTAACCTTTCACTATCCTTTATTTATGTTATGAAAGGTACCTCTGTGCATACTCCCATTTTCCTCTAGGCTAACAGGTTCAAGCTGGGTGAAGATAAGCCCTTGAATGAAGGAATGAACGAGTGAGCACATTTTTAAACATGTGTGTCAATACGAGCATAATAAGCATTAAAATATCTGGGTGACCGAGCTTTGCACGGTCACCCAGATATTTTAAACAGCTACTCACCAATAGATGGCAGCAGGAGTTTACTGTAATAGTTTTACTTTATCTTTTACTTTATTTAGTTATAATACGACATTTTCTAAAAATGAATCCTAGCTAGATCAATTTATCGCCCCCAAAACCCCTTGTATACTAAATTTCATGAAAATCTTTCGAGCCGTTTCCGAGATTCAAATTATATAACTATAGAAATATATATACCTATATACAAGAATTGCTAGTTTAAAGGTATAGGATACAGTATAATATAGTACAGTACAATATAGTACAGTACAGTATAATACAGTGTAGGTGCATAAGTACCGCGAGTTCGATTACATCATTTGTAAAAACCATCGGGTGTGACCACCAAAATATCCGAGGTGTCCCAGATGGGAAGGTGTAAAACTCGCTTAAAATGATAAAAAAGAAAAAAGAAGATAAATCGCCGAGTGGCATAACAACCGACGGTTTTGTCAACTTTCGAGATACGCTAAGTAAGTTGACATCACCACTTCGAAATATATATTTTTTTATTTATATTATTATCACCCGTACTGACCATTATACTGAACAGCTGAAATGAGTCAAGAGGCTTTATCTCTCTTTAATACGATGTTTCAGGTACAATTTATTCTTCTTCATTTGTTTTTTCGACACATTATAAAAATAAAGCTGTATTTTATATTTGGACCTCGTACCTGATAATATATTATACTCTCAAGTATTACTATAATATGTTTCACACACTTCAAAAACCCCGATACTTACGTGTCCTATAATAAGTTTTTTAATATCTAGGAACATACACTTCCCTATTTCGAAATATTAATCTTCTTAAGTCTGTTGACAGATTTTGACCATTTCCAATAGACAATAAGAGCGTTTATGCAAAACGGCGCGCATCGCGTTTCTTGCCATACTAGAGCACGTTTTCGTTGGCACTGACGCAATTTTGCGCTGATAATGCTATTACAAAAAAAATTATAGTAAAATAAATATACTACTTATTAAAATAGTAAATAACCAGTGACATTGAATATTAATTGAATTAAATTACTATGATTCAGAAATAATAAAATATCTTAGATTTTATCCTAAAATAATACGTTTAATTTATCGAAAAATGCTAAAAATGGCACTTTTCGGTTTATGGTTTTTGAATGAAAATCTAGGAAAATCGTGTTTTTTTTTAGACACTTTTTAGTAAATGTTATTAATTTTCTAAATATGTCATTAACAAGATTAAGAAACATGGCAAATATCTTGCATCTGCGTAGAGCGTCGACCGCTATTTTAGCAAACAGCCTATACAAAAACTGTTCTAGTGAGAAAGTTATACACATATTTTAAAATATTTTTGAGACAAGTTCTAGATTATGAAATGCCAAATAATATGAATTCAATTATCTAATCTATAATATAACACATAACTATTTTATGTTCCTTCGGAAATCGTAAATTTTGACTCAAGCATAATACTAACGCATGAAGCGCCCGGCGTGAAAAATGTCGCCAGTTTATCGGTGAAAAAAATGCTTGTTTTGCCACCAACAGTAAGGCCATGCTGTAGTTCGCTCAGCAGCCACCTATAGAATTTTGACAGATGGCGCTACTGCTTGCTTGTGCGAAAAAGGTTTACGTAAATCGTTTGGATGCCCATACCCTGAGGTTTCTTATCGGCGCCATTTCCATTGATTTGATGCACCAATGGGACTTGGAGGGATTCGCTCACTCATAATAAACATAATGCGATAAAATCGGCCTAGAACGAGCCGGACTCGTACGCGAAGGGTTCCGTACCTTATCTATACAGGGTTATATAAAAAATACCAAAACGCTCTCGGCCTGTAGTTGTTTACATTAACACTAACAACTTTGGTTCTGCGACTTTTCAAAATTCAGTATTAATTTATATCATACAAAAAAATGTTATTTCTGTAAAGTGACATTACACTGTTGCGGTTTCGCGCCTCGAGCTCGCGCACCGGCCGCCGCGCCGATGTTATATTACAGAGTAGGAACGAGTAGAGTATCTCTGTAAAATATTGAGTATTGGATATTTCTTAAAATATCGAGTAAAAAGAAAAGTCGTAGAACAAAAGTTGTTAGTTTTAATGTAAACAAATACAGGCCGAGAGCGTTTTGGTATTTTTTATATAACCCTGTATAACATAGCGAGATGATGAAACAGAAGCTTGAAGGTCCATTTACCCAGTACCTACTACTACAATAATTATACAAGTAGAGGAATAATGGGTCTACTGGATTAATGACCAAAAACGAGCAAAAATCACGTTGGTTACATGGGATTGTTTTATTATATTTTTAGTAGGTATTTGTTGTTATAGCGGCAACGGAAATACATCATCTGTGAAAATTTCCAGCTTGGTGTCAGACGGACTGACGGACAGATGAACAGCGAAGTCTCAGTAATAGGGTTCCGTTTTTTTCCCTTTGGGTACGGAACACTTATATTTCGTATTCGGGTACTTAAATTGATACTTAAACCTTCCAGTATTAAACTGTGCTTCTATATAAGTACTTTTTACGGTACATAATATAAAGAATGTTATCAAGGCCTAAAAATAAATATTTTAACAGTGTAGGTACCTACCTACATTAAAAAAACGGGCATTTAACTTGGAGAAAAGGCGTAACACATTATTCAAGAACCAGGTTTTTTTCACTTGATGGCTCTGTTCTACTTTTTATATCGTCATTGTCGCATTCGAGTTCATTAAGCCTTTTAAGGTCGCAGTAACATTTAAAGATTTTAACATGACAGAAGAAGCAAGCTGTGTGGTGTAAGTTGGCTAATTTGTCCGCCAATTTTATTTTTAAATTAATTGCTCACTGCTCACCGTTATTTCGAAAGAATATTAAGTAGCCGTAAAGGAAACATATTGTTTCAAGTTGGGATTTTGATAGATCATTACGAAATAATTTTGGTAAAAACCTGTGTATATAACTATAAACACGAAGATATTGTGATGCGTTATTGTATCCTGGGGGCTATTCGCGTAACGTAACGTAATTCGCGTGCGTCGGCTATATTTCGTGAAGTGAAATGTTTAAAAAGGTCATGGCATTTACGTATACTATAAGCAGTCGATATTGTAATCAAAACATTTTTTGTAAACACTGAAAAAATATTTTACATCAATTTGAATGTAGTTCATAACGCAGAATGGTTGACCATCGTGAAATTAAATTTACTTTCCGCGATAAGGTTGAAAGAATCCTATGTTGAAATACATTCAATATTTCACTCTTAACCAACGGACGTAAAGTTAATTTTTTATTTTTTATTTTATTTCTTGATTCACATCTCTCATCGTGTGAAAACGTTAAGTGAATAGTTCCCCAGATTGCCATAACTCTCCTATTTAGAATTTATACACACTGTTTAGAATATCATTCTATTAATTGTGTTTTTTTCGATCTACAAAAAGCCACGGAAATCGGATGGTCTTTGATCGAATCAGTCAAACTTATAGCATAGCTCAAATTATTATAATTATTAAGGTTAAAAGATCAAATTTAAGTTTTTCTTGGTGTGTTTTTCATATTAATTGTATTGTGATTTTGCTTTTTATATTAGTTGCGGTGGTATTATTCAACAATAAACTGTTAATTTTTCATTACCGGCAAAAACATTCTGGTTTCGGTAGCTAAATGAGTTTTTGCACGTTGTAATATTCTACAATAAGTTATAGACTAGGTGCCTCCCTAGAGATTTAACTAAAAAAATACATCAGAGACACTGATATGGACCTAAGGATGAGCCCATCGGAACGTTATACATCGATCTTCTTCATACAAGAAGAAAGTAGCGCCATTTCAAGACCGAATGGCGTAGCGGTAGCGAACCTGCCGTCTGCGTCAGAGGTTTCGATTTCGACTACTGGCAAATGTTTGTGTGATGAGCATTAAAGTTTTCCAGTGTCTGGGTATGTATGTGTATTTATCAGTTATCTAGTATACAAGCTATCGCTTACTTTGGGGCTGGAATGCGATATGTGTAATGTCCTGATATTTATTTATTTACGCCGCAACATGGCGGAAATCATCTCTGCGGAAACTCGCGTGCAGAATAATAACAACTAACAAGTATTGTGATAAGATACTTACGTCTATTTATTAGAGATTGAATAGGTATTAGTCAGATGCGTACAATTTGTGAATTTATGATCAAGGATCAACGGTTTTCATTTTTTCAATAATATTTGCTTTCACCAAAAACAATGTGTACCAGATCACGTTTGCGGATAATGAGGCTATTACCAATTGTTCACGTAAGGACAACATTTAGCAAATAGCATTATTATACTTTACATTCCTGCACGTGCTCTGCGTAGCCTCTATCAACAGTTTCTTGAGATAATGACTCACAGAGCTTTCTTTATCATCTACAATCCATGAGCCCTCTCAAACAACAAAAAACCCAAATATTTTATGTTATAAGAATTACAAAAAGCTGCTTTAAAGCATATAAGGCTTTTTAATTTTCTTTTATTTATTAAAGAATTAATTAAATATACATTTTGAAATACTAGCTGACCTGGCAAACGATGTTTTGCCATAAAGGGATATAAAAAAAGCTTACGACCTACGTAAGACTATAGCCGCGTCTTCTTTGAAACATCAAACAATTATTATATGCCTTATATTTTGCGTCTATTTTGGTTTACCAAGATTGCTGTTTGAGTCTGACTCTGTAAAACTTTACTTCATAACCATATCATAATAATTTGCTTCATTATACGTAAAGCTTTTCGATTGAGGCAATAAATTTGATATCCTCCTTTAAGATGCATTTGGTGTAAAATATTTTGCAACTATTAAAAACTTACGCTTTACGTAACTTTAGATTTATCTATCACAGTTCCATTTATATAAAAAATTCAGTCATTATGTTAATTCTCACGCTTTTTGTGCTACAATAAGAGGTCGTACGGATATTATTTTAAAATTATGCATTTAATTACAAGATTAGTAAAATTTTATATTAGAGGTCAAAGACCCTAATGTTATGAATGTGAATAGAAGGATATCATGTTTTGAAATATAAATAGGTGCCACCATTTATATCATTTTCAAATGAAACCTTTGAAAATCATTAAGGCAAAATTTATTTGAATTTCAATGATTCAGATTTACAGCATTTTAAAACTGACCAAAAAATGAAAAAACCACTGAACTCTATCCTATGGATCAAACATTCTATACAATTGACAGTTCATTTTTTGTGCCGATTTGATGCGCCCCCTTCGAAAGTCCACGGTACTAAATTGACATTTGTTGGTAGAGATAATAGACATATACCCTGGCCAGGGCGGACGGCGCTAATAATGTCGCCAGTTTATCGGTGTCAAAAATGCTTGTTTTGCCACCAACAGTAAGGCCACGCTGTAGTTCGCTCAGTCACCTATAGAATTTTGACAGAGTGCGCTACTGTTTGCTCGTACGAAAAAGGTTTACGTAAGTAGGTAGTTCGGATGCCCATATCCTGAGTTTTCTTATCAGTGGTAGAGACCGCCATTTTGAATCAAAAAAGAAATCGAATTCTTACAGAAAAAAAAAGTAACGGAAAATAAGGGTTTAATAAATAATCGTTATTGACAAGAAAACGAATTATCTCAAACCCTCTTTCAAAAATCCCAAAATGCATCTAATAGTCATATTTTCAAAATTGTCTGCAAAACGGCGCAAGCTTTTTAATGAATAGCACACAAAAAAGTACATAAAAATTTCAATAACTTTGATTGAGAGTTTAATTTTTGGGCCTTCTAACAATCGTGTAAAGTAAAAGTTTCCCCGAAATTTAAGTAAATCAGTGTGAACGCGGCTGCTCCGTCCCCCTGTAAACGGTCATTCGGCCTTCTTAAAGCCTTAAGTAGCACAGTTACGACCAGTCATTATAGTTTAGTTTAGATAAATTATAAGCTCGGATAGGCATAGACATCGATGAGAATACTATTTATTGACATTAATACTCCTAAAAAGCATATACTGATAGACAGATGGTTCAGAAGTAGGGATCGGTATGCAATAGGTGAGAACTAAAAGTCAGAGCTTTTAGGAGCTAAGTGAGTTCGAGGCAACTATGGTAAATTAAAAAAAGTAATACCAAGGCTCTCCAAAACCGTGTTCTTATAACAAATCGAAAGAAATTATGAAGAGTTCGTTATTCTGTTAGTTCAAACTTCAAATATCCCAATTTTGAGTTTAATAAAACGATGTTGAAAAATGTACGCAGAAGTCATAAAAAGTGAGAAAGAAAGATATTTTTACGTCTACAAATTGCAAGTTATAAACGTACATACCTACTTCAGTACTTGAACGATGAGTGATGTTTTTCTCTATGGGCAATTGAAAGAAATTATTGCCCTATAAATAAATAATGCTTCATAGAAAGGTTTGAAGCCAGTACTGTTACAATTCTTAATAATGTTAAAAATATGATATCCGAACATGCAATTAAAATATTGTTAAAGGTAACTAGCAATGCTGGAATTTTTAAACGTGTCTCATGATGTAATCTAATCCAGGATGCCTGAGAGTTAATAAATTCCAAAACATTATAGTTTCTGACGACACCATTAATGCAAATGAGCAAAAACTTTCGATAGCTGACATACTCGTAGGTACTAAAAGCTTAGGACACCGATTTAAATAAGAATAGAAAAAAAAAGAGTATATATTATTAAAATTTTAATAAAAACCTTGTCCATAAATGTGTACATCCGTGACTAATTTTTTGTTTTTAATCTTGGCTGTATGTATATAAATGTTTTATTTTTACTTTATACTTTGCGAGTACAATCTTAGTTACATAATTATATGCATATAAAATTCTCGTGTCACAATGCAACAAAATTCCTCTGAAAGGCTTGATGATTTTTATGATTTTATTTGTATATATTCGGGTACATTTAAAAATAAGACGTAAACTACTTTTCATGCACCTAAGTGAGAAATTATTTATATGGAAAAACAATATTGGCCCAATTATTGGTCAGTAGGTAATAAATAAATTTAACTACCTGAAAGAAAAGTTTAACTTAAGAAAAGTTTATGGAATCTTTAAATCTGCTTTACTTGGCGTCAATTAATTATTAATAAAATAAAACATAAGATAAAAACCTGTCAAGTGCGAGTCGGACTCGCGCACTGAGGGTTCCGTACTACAACCGGAGGAATAAAACCTAAACCACTTTTCTTATCGAACCGCAAAACTAACTTTGTTTTTAGAGGTTTTATTGTAAATATCAAAAAACTACTTATTAGATCTCGTTCAAACTAATTTTCGGTGGAAGTTTGCATGGTAATGTACATCATGTATTTTTTTTAGTTTTATCATACTCTTATTTTAGAAGTTACAGGGGGGGGGACACACATTTTACCACTTTGGAAGTGTCTCTCGCGCAAGGTATTCATTTTAGAAAAAAATGATATTAGAAACCTTAGTATCATTTTTGAAGACCTATCCATAGATACCCCACACATATGGGTTTGATGAAAAAAAAATTTTTGAGTTTCAGTTCTAAGTATGGGGCACCCCCAAAATTTATTACTTTTTTTTAATTTTGTGTAAAAACCTTAATGCGGTTCACAGAATACATCTACTTACCAAGTTTCAACAGTATAGCTCTTATAGTTTCGGAAAAAAGTGGCTGTGACATACGGACGGACAGACGGACAGACGGACAGACGGACAGACGGACAGACGGACAGACGGACAGACGGACAGACGGACAGACGGACAGACGGACAGACAGACATGACGAATCTATAAGGGTTCCGTTTTTTGCCATTCGGCTACGGAACCCTAAAAATCGAAGGTCACATAAGAGAAGGACTGAGTCATCGTCATCACAAAACTAGATACAAAAGCCAAAAATTTGCATGGAATTTTGGTTTCCTTTAAAAAAGTTGGTACCTATATCGGCTAATGTTGGTATTTTTGTCATTTTATTATTAAAAAGCTGTATAAACTTTTTCGGAAAATAACCGTTTCACCGTGCTTAAATATGGAATGAAAGCTTTGTTAGGTAGTTACTATAAATACGAAAGTGTGTTACTATATTATTTTGTTCTTCAATGATGCATTTTATTTATACCCAACATAATAACTTTTCTTCTTTTTTTTTCTTTATAATATTCTTTTGTTATGAGCCTTCCGACCGATCCCACTTTTCTTTTCGCATGTCTCACACTTTAGGGTAGCTGGAAGAAATATCTTCTTTTAGTGATAAGCTATCCTATGCATATAAGTTTTTCTTTACATGTTTTTATATCTTTGTGTTTTTATGGTGCATAAATAATAAAAATAAAATAAATAAATACAACAGCAGACTATTGAATCGGTGTGATCGCATGGTTAGTGTAAAATGCCTGTGGGATGTGGAAACTTAAGTAATTAATAGTAATATTGATAATATATTTAGAATAATATTACACGTTTAATTTCAGAAAACAAAAAGTTTAAAAAAGCCGAAATTCACGCGGATGAAGTCGCAGGTAACAAGTAGTCAAAATAATTTATTATATACCGTGATAAAACCATTGTATTCGGGTAATAATAATAGCTAATAGCTCTAGCCATATTTAATTGTCCTTGATCGAAACAAACTTGTTTTTAAACATATACCTAATATAGGAAAAAATAGAAAGATTTACAAATAGGCAACTTACTGATATTTGTATGAATTCGGCATATTCCCTGTGTCTAGATCATATCGAATGACTTGAGGTCTAGTTTGATTCTCAATTGCAGGACTGGCACCTAAGATCTCTACCATGGCAGACACACCGATAACCTGAAATTTTGACATGATTACAGTTTAGGTTGAGGTTTATGAAAATTTATAATACATACATACAATTTTCGCATGATAAATCTAAAATTTAATTATCATGCACAAGTCAAATTCATTTATAAAACAAACAAAACAATTTTATGTGAAGATGTGGGATAATAATATGCCGTCATAATTATTTTTGTTCAAAACCAGTCATGATAGAAAAAAAAACAACATATTCGACCTTAACATCTTATAGTGTTTATAGATTTCAAATTATTTATCATTGTAGGTTACATTCATACTTATTCAAAAAAAGGTCTTAAATTTTGAATTCCATTTAAGTGACTAAATGCAAATACCGGCTTCGTAACATTAATGTACCTACTAATGACATTTACGCACCGGTACAAAGTGATTAAACAGTGTACTTGAGAAGTCTCGAGTTAAGTTTTTGCGACATGTCTTTGAAGACATAGCGCAATCAGCGGGAAGGTCGTAAGATGTAAAGTTCGTAGCACATGCACCTAAACATTTGTCACGTGATAGTTTCAGCGATTCTAGTATAAAATGCAACGAGTATAAACACGGGATAATTACCAGTAAGAGTAACATGTTGTGTCGTCCGTGAGAGAGGCTACAGGTGACTTCCTGGACAGGCTATAGTCCGAATGTGCTAACGGTTTCGTAAGATCTCTTTATATATTAAGAGTCCCCGATGGGCGCGCTGGTCGCCGCACACAGAACGCGTCGAGCTCGGCTTGCACTGGAAACTGAGCTAATTCTAGGCGACGATCAACCCGAGATTGACACTTCAATGGGTTGAGACTCTGAGAGGATTTACCGGCGCATTACGTCACAGTCCATCGCCTGAACTCCGTTTCTAGCAAACACGAAATATTACTGTCACCGCGAAGAGCGCGGCGGTTTCACAATATCCCAATTACATTCGGGAGAATCGTAAAATTATCGTATATCGTTAGTATCGTAATATGTACCTACATAAATTTTATATTCTCTTGGGATTTAAGTTTGTACTTATTTGTCAAACTGCAAGTAGACGTGTTTTGTAAGCTGGTTGCGTACGTTTTATGACTCCACTCTAGTAAAGCGGTACATCAAATCCGGATATGAACACTGTGTATATATGTCTAACAAAATATAGGTACAAGTAATTTTATTTTGATACTTATCCTTATACATAACATATATTTTGTCTATATATTGTTCAATTATTGATTATTTCTTTTGCTTTTTGACTTTAAATTTAACCCGTATAAATTGAAGACAAATTAAAATTTTAGCATCATAGAAATACTAATACCTAGTTTCTTTTTCGAATTGAATTCTTACACTTAAGATTCGTTCTAATCATATTATTATAGTACAAAGTATAATATGCATTTATTTATTGTTAAAATTTGCTTACAATAAAAATTGATTTACGTTAGAGCTTCTTTCGATGTCTCTATTTTGAGAGGTCTCTGCAAAATACTCAGTCAGGTGCTTTAGAAGTCATTTACCAGTAAGGGGTTAACGGCGTACAAGCCATATTTAAGTGATCTTGAATGAAATTTACGTAAAGACAGTTACTTTGTAATTGTAAATGTTAAAAGAGGAACTAGTCGATATGATCATATCACCTATCCTTACAAACAGCCCTATGTGAAGCTAGGCTAGTTTATGTTTTTTAACCTTAATAAATAATAACCATGTAGGTATAAACTCAACACATTTTCCTCACTCTGACCGATTTAGTACCTACTATAAATTTTAATTTATATACTTTTTGATGGTCTTATGGTTTCCCTTTCTCATAAAATGAATACGTGTTAGTAGGTAAAGATTTATCATCCTCCTCTAAAAGCAAAACTCATTATATGTTAATAGAGTTTTTTGTCACGCTGTTAAAAAAAAATATTTTCTTGGTTGTATATTAGCCTTGTCTCTGATTATGGGATCCTTTTACGTCACATTAGAATTTTACCATAATTTATTTTTTGGGTCAAAACTAACATGTTTATGTTTCGGCCCTACTAGCCCACGAAATTCAAATTTAATTTAGTTTTTTTGCAAATATTAGACTAACTACACGTAAGTTTTGCGAGCATGATGTATTTTATGCATCTACAAGCTTTTAATTAATAAAAACTTTGCTCGAAAATTCCCATTAACATGATATTGGTTCCTGAAAGATTATTTTTGGAAGTTTCTCAGATTTGGAGCTATCGGGAACCAATATGAACTAAACGCGTATATCGATTATATGTTATCATGTAAATAAAATAAAAATCATGTAAATAAATGTTATTTACTTTTATTATGCTATATTATAGCATAATATCTCGGTAAGGGGTTATTAATGGGAAAAATACGTGTTTTTACCATGTTCCTTTGCGATAAATTTGGAAAATATGTATTTTACTTTATTTTAACAGTCTCGAAGGACGATAGATGGTTTCTTATTTTACGAGACCGTGTGTAGAATTATAAGGACAACAGTACTTTCACGGAATGCTGTAATGTTTATTAGCACGCATGTGGTTCGTAACAAAATAAAATATGTAGGTAAATGTCACTTTCCTATATGACTCAGCCGCAAAGGTGTGCAAATTTCGGCTCTTTTAGCTCTGTCCTACATGGAACGTCCACTTCAATGCATTGTTGGAAAGTGTTGCACTGTTTAAGGTTAATTAACGTTTTATGTGAAAGAACCAAATTACATAAAGATTAAACACCTACGGCAAATCATAAAACTCAAGTGAGACCCACTATGTAATACATCAAGAGAAGGTCACACATCAGCCTTGAAGAGTACAGTGAACTTGCATAAATTACATAAATGAAGACATTTTTGTAGCTCTACATAATATCAAAATTTAGACGAAATAAAACAGTGTTTACATAAAACTCAGACTGAGTTTCATTAATGTGTGTTTCTATTTGTTAGAACATTACTTATTATACTGTCATAATATACAAATTGTGACCATTCTACTAATATTACGGTTTTATACTTTCCAACTAACTTTAGTAAAGTTAGTGTTGTCTATTAATGAAAATAAGTTTGTTAGTTTGTTTGCCTTTCAACTTTATTTTAGCATGGATTTGCATCATCACTATGTAAGAAGAGAGGAGTAATATTATATAAGGAGTAATCACAGACAAAGAGATATAGCCTACTTTGATCACGCCACAACTACTGCATCGATTTGGCTGGAAAAATAGTCATAGTACCTGAAAATTCGCGGTTACAGCGAGAAATATAATATTTTATATTCCAATCTATAGGCTCTGTAGGTAGGTAATATCTAGACTTGCCTACCGGACAGCCACTCAAGAAGTTTTCAAGGGAAAGGGAGCGGGGACGGGATTTTTTTTGATTCGGGAAATTCCACCATTCCCATGTTATTATTTGTTAAAAAAAAAAAACGAAAATAACGCGGGCGAATCTGCGAGCAAACCAAGTAGTACAGACAAGGAGTTTACCCACAAAATAAAAAAATACGAACCGACGATGATGATGCTTTTGAGGTCAAATCGAAATTTTTAAATCTTTTTGATTTGTATCTCGCAACGATTGACATGAGAGCTGAAACAGGAGGCCAATAAAGTAACTGAACCAATGCGTAACGTGTATAAGATTAAATCAGTTGTCGATCCTTTCGTTATTTTAAAATACTGTAGATGCTTAATGAACTAACTGGTTTTAACCCTTACTTACTTGATACGAATATGCAATGTGACATATTTGTTACCATGTAGGTACACTAACTTTAGAGATGAGAGAAAAAGATTGATTCTATGATAGGTACTAACTGTCCTAAATGTTTTTTCCGCTGCAATTATGTCCGCAAACTTTTAAATGGAACTTTAATTGGATAGTGACTGTTTATCCTTTTCGATGATTTTCGATAATATTTCACGAATTTAGAAAATCACAATCTATCAAATAAAAAAAAAAATAGGTATTTTACTATTTTTAATATTTTCAAAGTAACTAATGCGATATAAATATTTTACACTTCATCAAACATGCAGGTGCATTCATTTTAAAAAGTTCGCAGGTCATTTTAGTGTTTGGAAAAGAGAATAAAAAATATTTGTCGGCTGTTATGTGATATCATTATCATAATTTTACTATTTCAACTATTTATGATCATTTTTATTACTGCACTAAGTTTTACCCGTAGTGGCCAACTCGTATTTGACTTTTAAAAATAGCGGGAGAAAAGTAACCTTTAAGATAATTATAATCTCTTTATTATTTTAGTCTAATATCTTTTATTCCTTATTCAGAATTTCTGATATATCATTTCTAACTTTAATAACGTTTCCTACAATTTTAATTAAGTTTGAATTTAAAAAGTGAAAGTTTGGTATAGTTATTACGATAGAGATTGGATATTGTTTTGAGCCGTTAGGTAGGTTGTAGGTAGGTATCGATAAAATTTGTAGTTAATTTGCGTTTGACTGAAGTAAATAATAATGATGGGCAATCAGTTACCAATTATTATTCAAAAAATAAATTGCTCAATTAGTGAAATTTGGGTCAGATTAATTTTCGTACATCTGTTTTGTGTTTATTACCAATACTTGTATTATTTTTTTTTTAATTTGTATATATTTGAAGTTTGCATAAATCACGACTGGAGAAATTTTTAGATTAAGTATGTTTAAGGTTTGATGCTTGGAAAAATTCCCTGCTTGTAAAAGTTACCTGTTTAAGCATAAAACAGATTTTAAAGGTCTGTCCTTTTTTAACTTCATGCTTTCTTCACTAGTAGACCGCGCTTAGTAAATTAAAGGGTGCAATTATATTATACATCATGAAAACTTAAAATAATTAAATTATATTGTACATACTGAAAAAATAAGAATTACGCCTCGTGTTTGAGTTGAATTTTTATGAAAATATGGGAATGGGAATGGGAATATGGGAGGATTTAATAGATGCTTACACATACACAATATAAAGGATTCAGCTGGAAATTGAACGGTAATGCTCATGAAATAAACTAATTAGTAGGTAATAATATCTCTAATGGAATTATGAAATCATCAGGGCATCGAACCTTTTACAACATAAGAGGTTTTACAATTTAAGTAAAAAAAAGCTTTGATTATTTTAATGGATTTACACAGGCAAGGTTATCACGCAAAGGAATCAACTTGGAAAGTAAAGACCCATGTTCATCCTTGCGTAATACAGTAAGTAACTGAGTACCAACCAAAACAAATACATATTTAAAGATTTTTCTTACATCTCCTTACAAACCACACATCTAGTAAAAGGGAGGTTTATTGGTAGATACATAACTATACATTTTAAGTTCAAGGGTAATACTCGTAGATTTTACCCCTTTATGCCCTTTTCTACATCAAGCGTCAAGGTAGGTTACTGGCATACTAAAAGTCTCTAACACATAGTACTTGCAATATTTTATTTTACATGCAAATACTTTAAGAATTGATTGAATTACCTATACGACTCTACCAGCAGTATTATATTATCTATGCTACCAGCGTCAAATTCGAGTTTTCATTAGTTATTCGAGCACAACGGATTTTTTTTTCGTATTTACTTGAAGTGGTAAGTGACTGCTAATACAGAGCCTCACACCGTAACGTTTAATCTCTTAGCGGTACTTGTTTGCCGATAGCGTCTTAGCGTCAATATGGAGTCATTTGTGAAATTGACAGTGAAAAAGTGGCTTAAATTAAGTTGCGAGGCGGATGTACGAATATCTTATATTATCTCATAAGTATACTTTCCTGCAACTGTAGTGTACGTTTTAAACCATTTATTATTATGACCAGGATTTTTAGCATGCATACCTGTAAAACAGTTGTTGCAAAGTCTCTAAACTAAACTAATTTCCTCTTTGAAATGCTCCTCATGTAAAAGGATACTTGGTACTAGTTTTTGACGCGTCAAATTAGTTTATAGATTTGAGACAACATTTAATTAGCACCAGAGATGATCGGTATTTTAA
Source organism: Coenonympha arcania (assembly GCA_036785405.1). NCBI lineage: Eukaryota > Metazoa > Arthropoda > Insecta > Lepidoptera > Nymphalidae > Coenonympha > Coenonympha arcania. Next base: position 8,949,639 of record CM072061.1, read on the forward strand.
CAGAGATTATCTATCTCTAAACATTGACATATAATGTCTCCAAGGGCCTGTTTCACAACCGCCAGATAAACTTTAACTGACGAATAAACTTGACTCCCAATACAAAAATTGTCACAACATCAAATATATTCGCTCGATAAAGTTTATCTGGTGATTGTGAAACAGGCCCTAAATTACATATTTTTAACGATACTAGTTAAGTAAGTACTTAACAAAATATACGGCTTTATCCATTTGACATCGATATGCTTGGCAGTTATTTAGCTTAGTTACGCCTGTTACTTTTTCGATGCAATTATTTATAGGAAAGAAATAGGTATGTAATATAGAGAAATCATGAGCTACATAAAAACGTAGAAACTGATGATTAACGTATTCATCATACGTTAAAATATAATCGACTTTGAAGGGATCTCCAACATGAATTTCTTGATCCAGCAGATTTTCACGACTATATTTATCTATATATATAAAAGAATGAGGCATTTTGGTTGTTCCACGGATTCCGCCAAAACTATAGGTCGTAGAGATCTGAAATTTGGTACCTAGGTAGATATTAGGTCCTGAATTCGTACTAAGACGGGGATTCCAGAAGTTCAAATTTTAAGGGGTAAAAACCGTTGGCTTTTTGGATTTCCCCATACAAAAGTGAAATTTTTTTCGTTGTTCCAGGCATTCCAGAAAACTAAAAGTCGTAGAGATCTTAAATTTGGTACCTAAGTAGATATTATGTCACGAATTCGTACTAAGACGGGGATTCCAGAAATTCAAATTTTAAGGGGTAAAAACCGTTGGTTTTTTGGATTTCCCCATACAAAAGTAAAATTTTTTTCGTTGTTCCAGGCATTCCAGAAAATCTAAAAGTCGTAGAGATCTAAAATTTGGTACCTAGGTAGATATTAGGTCATGAATTCGTACTAAGACGGGGATTTCAGAAATTCCATGTTTAAGGGGTAAAAATCTTACATTTAAGGGATTTTCCCATACAAAAGTGTAATTTTTTCATTGTTCCATGAATTCCCGAAAAACTAAAAGTCGTAAAGATCTCAAATTTGGTACCTAGGTAGATATTAGATCATGAATTCGTAATAAGACGGGGATTCCAGAAATTCCATGTTTAAGGGGTAGAAATAGTACATTAAAGGGATTTCTCCATACAAAATTGTAATTTTTTTCGTTGTTCCAGGCATTCCAGAAAAACTAAAAGTCGTAGAGATCTGAAATTTGGTATCTTGGTGGATATTAGGTCATGAATTCGTACTAAGACGGGGATTCTAGAAATTCCATGTTTAAGGGGTAAAAATCTTACATTTAAGGGATTTTCCCATACAAAAGTGTATTTTTGCGTTATTCCAGGTATTCCAGCGAAATCAAAAGTCGTAGAGATCTGGGTACCTAGGTTGATATTAGGTCAATTCGTACTCTAACGGGAATTTTTGGAACTCAAATTTTGAGGAGGAAAAATTTCGAACTTTTTTGTTACTGGGCCGATTGCTTTGAAAATCGACGTCTGACTATCGCAGCAAGCATAGAGAAGGAATTTGTGGTCAAAATAAAAAAATGGCCGCCATTTTGAACTTTTTTGTTACTGGGCCGATTGCTTTGAAAATCGACGTCTGACTATGGCAGCAAGCATAGAGAAGGAATTTGTGGTCAAAATTAAAAAATGATAAACTTTTTGCCCGCCATTTTGAACTTTATTGTTACTGGGCCGATTGCTTTGAAAATCGACGTCTGACTATGGCAGCAAGCATAGAGAAGGAATTTGTAGTCAAAATTAAAAAATGATGAACTTTTTGGCCGCCATTTTGAACTTTTTTGTTACTGGGCCGATTGCTTCAAAAATCGATATCTGACTATCGCAGCAAGCATAGAGAAGGAATTTGTGGTCAAAATTAAAAAATGGCCGCCATTTTGAACTTTTTTGTTACTGGGCTGATTGCTTTAAAAATCGACGTCTGACTATGGCAGCAAGCATAGAGAAGGAATTTGTAGTCAAAATTAAAAAATGATGAACTTTTTGCCCGCCATTTTGAACTTTATTGTTACTGGGCCGATTGCTTTGAAAATCGACGTCTGACTATGGCAGCAAGCATAGAGAAGGAATTTGTGGTAAAAATTAAAAAATGATGAACTTTTTGGCCGCCATTTTGAACTTTTTTGTTACTGGGCCGATTGCTTTGAAAATCGACGTCTGACTATGGCAGCAAGCATAGAGAAGGAATTTGTAGTCAAAATTAAAAAATGATGAACTTTTTGGGCGCCATTTTGAACATTTTTGTTACTGGGCCGATTGCTTCAAAAATCAATATCTGACTATCGCAGCAAGCATAGAGAAGGAATTTGTGGTCGAAATAAAAAATGGCCACCATTTTGAACTATTTTGTTATTGGGCCGATTGCTTTGAAAATCGACGTCTGACTATGGCAGCAAGCATAGAGAAGGAATTTGTGGTCAAAATTAAAAAATGATGAACTTTTTGGGCGCCATTTTGAACATTTTTGTTACTGGGCCGATTGCTTCAAAAATCGATATCTGACTATCGCAGCAAGCATAGAGAAGGAATTTGTGGTCGAAATAAAAAATGGCCACCATTTTGAACTATTTTGTTATTGGGACGATTGCTTTGAAAATCGACGTCTGACTATGGCAGCAAGCATAGAGAAGGAATTTGTGGTCAAAATTAAAAAATGATGAACTTTTTGGCCGCCATTTTGAACTTTTTTGTTACTGGGCCGATTGCTTTGAAAATCGAAGTCTGACTATGGCAGCAAGCATAGAGAAGGAATTTGTGGTCAAAATAAAAAAATGGCCGCCATTTTGAACTTTTTTGTTACTGGGCCGATTGCTTTGAAAATCGACGTCTGACTATGGCAGCAAGCATAGAGAAGGAATTTGTGGTCAAAATTAAAAAATGATGCACTTTTTGGCCGCCATTTTGAACTTTTTTGTTACTGGGCCGATTGCTTCAAAAATCGATATCTGACTATCGCAGCAAGCATAGAGAAGAAATTTGTGGTCAAAATTAAAAAATGGCCGCCATTTTGAACTTTTTTGTTACTGGGCCGATTGCTTTGAAAATCGACGTCTGACTATGGCAGCAAGCATAGAGAAGGAATTTGTGGTCAAAATTAAAAAATGATGCACTTTTTGGCCGCCATTTTGAACTTTTTTGTTACTGGGCCGATTGCTTTAAAAATCGACGTCTGACTATGACAGCAAGCATAGAGAAGGAATTTGTGGTCAAAATTAAAAAAATGATGAACGTTTTGGCCGCCATTTTGAAGTTTTTTTTTACTGGGCCGATTGCTTTGAAAATCGACGTCTGACTATGGCAGCAAGCATTGAGAAGGAATTTGTAGTCAAAATTAAGAAATGATTAACTTTTTGGCCGCCACTTTGAAATTTTTTGTTACTGGGCCGATTGCTGTAAAAATCGATATCTGACTATCGCAGCAAGCATAGAGAAGGAATTTGTGGTCAAAATAAAAAAATGGCCGCCATTTTGAGCTTTTTTTACTTGGCCGATTGCTTGGGTACCTTTTTACACTTTGGGTATGGAACCCTTAAAATGGTCACCATATTGAACTTTTATGTGACGATCGATTTTTTTCAAAATCAAGATATAACTAGGTATAACCAGCAAGCATAAGGAAATATTTAGTGATCAAAATTAAATTAAATGGCATAACAATGGTTAATACAAGAATTTTGGAAATGCCTGAGGGAGTAAAGCAGAAGTTCAACGTGAGCGAAGCCGCGGGCGTTTGCTAGTATTGCCATAAACGTGTGGAACTGTCAAATACTAACACTTTGTTTTCACAGGATCGAGTCCTTTATTTTTTTCACTCTTTATCCACGTGAATATAGGCTTGTGAAAATATTAGGATAGGTATTCGTTATTCACTTGCCTTAAAAACAGAAAATTAATCATAATGATTTCTCTCATTTAATTTTATTACAATTTAATTATATTTTTAAGTGTTTCTAAAATAAAACACGTTTAAAAATATTAAAAAATCGAGTCCGCACTGGTCGCGGCTCAAGCCACCGGTAATCAGGGTTCCAGAGTGAGGAACCTCCTCACAATGCGTGCCGTCTCCAGGACCACGTCTGCTTACTGTATACGGCCCTTGATCCAACAGTCGAGCGAAAGCCTGGATTTTGGTCGAAGCACAGTTTAAAGATACTGTAGTAGGATCTTTTAACACTGTGGTCGAAGCTTTTCGCTATGTTTTTTTTTAAATTATTTATTTCAATAGATGCACAATTGTTTATTAAAAACTAATATCCCGCCAAACTGATTAACAGTTTGTTGGCGAGTTAACAGTTTAATGTACCTATCTACCTAATGATTATTTTTAGAAACAACGCAAATGAAGTCAGCGTTTGAATCAACACAAATAAAGTCTGAATAAAAAATACGTTATATGACCAGAAAAAAGAGAGAGTGGGTTTTTTATTAACTATACAATCAAACTTTCTACATAATTGACTCTACAAAAGAGGCATGAAAAACATGATTACCATTTTCATTTTTCAGTAGGTCATGGAAAATGTCGGCTGCAGCGCAAGCCATGACTGTAAGTAGAGACTAAGAAAAACATATTCACGAGTATTCTCCGTAATTCAATTATAAGAATTGTATAACAGCTGTTAAGTGTGTATATAAAAAGTACGTAAACATAAAATACTTACTTTTTTTAAATTGTCTTTTGTACTATTTTATGTAGACTATTAATAGCTTAAATTTTAAATGGGAAAATATCAGGTTTCTTGGTGCACTGGAGTGTCGGACAAACGCGAGACCTACTTGGTATCCCCAGCAACACTCCAAGACATCCTGTGCGACCTGGAAGGCCTCTTCGGATTCTGGAGATCGGCTGGCTAGAGTGATCCGGCAAGGACGTGACTTCACGCGCAACGGGCGAAATATCGCTTACTCGCGGAAAAGTCCCAGGGACAAGAAGAAGAAGGAGAAGATCACGTTTCTTCTGAGATTTCGTCTTATACTACGAAGAAAGCCATGCCAACAATATAATAGAACACCATGCCGTTGAGATATAATCTAAGTTTCACATATTTTAATTTTTTCTTCTTCTTCCCAAGATTTTAGTTGTGCCAAACCTAATTAAGCTCATTGGCCAAACCAGACATTTCTTGTCACGTTGATACGCCTACTTACTAACCTACTAACTAAACAGTTTACTGTTTGCCAAATAGGCATTACAAAAATTTCATTATATTATCATTTATTTAAAGTTATGTTTAAATTTTTCAGATATTTGGAATCCTCGTCACATTTACTGCCATAACAGTCCATGGAAAAGTTGAAAGCAAAAACATTTCTGTGTCTTTAAATCCAAAGTAAGCATTCTTCATAAAATATTTTTCTTTAAAAACCGTTATTGCAATTTCGCATACCAGAGTCCCGTTTTAATCTAATTGCAGTAAGAAAATTTAGTAAAGAAACGGCTTGAAATAAATGTGATTGTGAATTGTCCGCAATTTGAACTGATAAGCAAGTTTTCTTATAATCTCATAATAAAATTTATCTTGTAATAAAATGTGCTTATCAGTTTCGAGTCAAGTACAATATACTTTCAAGTTTCCTGACTTATGTTTATTTATTATAAAAAATATCTCAAAATGTGTTACTGTAGAACTGCTGCATTTTTAAGTTTCTTCAGCTCTCTTTAATCACGACTTTAGCTCTAATGGAATGACACATAGGGAACAAGAAACGCACTGATTTTAATTTGACGAGCTCCCTGTCGCAGTGGCGGCGCGCTCGGATTCTGGTGGGAGGTCGCGGGTTCGATTCCCGCCACGGGCCACTTTGGAATTTTATAGCTTCTAGATTGGCTCAGGTCTGGTCTGGTGGGAGGCTTCGGCCGTGGCTAGTTACCACCCTATCAGCAAAGACTTTAGAGATTTAGCGTTCCGGTGCGATGCTTGTATAAACCGTTGTGGTAAATTTACTTAACCTTCCTAGTTAGTACGATAACATCTTAGGCTGCATCACCACGTACCATCAGGTGAGATCGCAGTCAAGTACTAACTTGTTGTATAAAGTAAAAAAAAATTATAAGTACTTTTATATAATTTCAGCAACATATCTTATAGTAAAGTGCGTATACTAAGTAATGTATCAGTCAGTGCTACGAATAAAATATCTTTGGCTCCGAATAAACGAAAAGCGGTGCTAATATTAAACAGCGATCCTGCCCTGAGGTCTGCACCCGGTAAAAAGCTATCCACAAAAGGAGTTACCAGCTTATTTTACCAAGATTATGATGACAATGGTAACGTACTTAACTCAGTTTGGATGTATGATCTCCAAGATGTGGCACAATTTTTAAGGTTTTCTTAGACACTGAGATTTGTTATGGGCATTGCAGAAATGGACGAAAATATTAATAAACTTTTTTTTTTCAATTATATTTTTTCCAAATAAAATTAATGAAGCATTAGTAAATTAAATTACAAGGTGAAATAGAACCATAGAAAAGATTAAGGCTCGGTTGCTTGACTTGACTTTAACCGAAATGTTAAATATGGCAGCCTGACTCTTATGTCTTTCAAAATGAGTTGATAGTGATCAGGATAAGTACCGAAACCAAAATGAACAACTAAACAAAGTGACTTTCGACGGCAACGATTAAATTAAGACTAAAAACACAAGCGATCTGGACCTTGTGCAAAGGGATGATTTTAAGCACTCTGGTTTTTATGTCACCCACTTAAGAACAAACGTTGAAGTTGTTGCTTGAAACATCGTAAGAGGTTCATAAACATGTCTCCAAAATGTTTCAATCCTTGACATTGTAAAAAAGTTACGTTACCACTTAATTTTTATGGACAGTTTAAGATTATGTAGAGTGGGCCCTATTTTGTTTTGAGTAGGTAGTTTATAACGTTTCGGTTAAAGTCAAGTCAAGCAACCGCGCCTAAATAGATAAATTCATTTTGTATACCTACCTAACCATTACCAATACCGAAGTGTGGCGCTGGTGACTTATTTAGTTAAATAATTAACTATTTTGGTGTACCTACTTTTATCGGTGTTGGAGTAGCATGGAGGTAATAGGAAATTTCCCTCCAGGCAGGTGTTATGCCTGGTCACTGCGGCTAGTGACCCAAGCGCATGACGTCAGGAGTTGTATTTATAGAAAGCTTGTCGAAATCTTCGTCTGTGTGTGCTATTACGCTGGTTACGCCATCTATCGTCAGCTATCTAAGACTGCTACATACCAAACATTACAAACTAGCCCCAGAGGCGCCGGCTGCAGGTTGTGCAAAACAAATGCCTGCGCCTGCTCGTTGGAGCTCCGAGGCACGTCAGAAATGACGTCATTCATCGGGACACCAAGACGCCCACCGTGGAGGAGTTTGTCCGTGCCCTTGCGAGGAGCTTGTTCGCCCGCGCGGACAACGGACCCTACGAACACCTCCACGGTATCGCACCGCTAGAAGAACGACCACCAACCTCGCGAGCTCCTGCGGTCCCCGTCCCCTGCGCGCATCCGCGCGGCCGTCGGCGGAGACGAGGACGACGACGACGCGGGGTTTACACAATCGGACCCCATCATCCTCGCGCAGGGCGGCGACACAATCGCTGACCGCGCGGGGCAACCAGCTCTTCCACACCAACGAGCCTCAAGCCAGGAAGGCGAAGCCTTAGCCTCTGCTTACCGGGGCTAAAAGAACAATACCGGGGGATCAAGGGTCCCCCGCGACACAACGCCCGGGTAAGGAGGAATGCTTCGAAGCCCGTACCCCCGTGGGGACTCGTTCCCTACGGAGAAGACCACGCAGCACAAACTAGCGTTGGTAGTTTATGTACATTTTAGTGTATCTTTAATACCGTAGTTTCCCGTAGTAATGTAAATAATCGAGTGTGACAGACGGACGGACGGAGAATGTCTCACCTTAAGGGTTCCATTTTTACCACATTTGTATGGAACCCTAAAAATGTATGGATGGATAATGGATATCGATTTTGCAAAAACGTCGCCAAGCTGGTCGTTCTGGGATTGTGTATCTGTGATACTTGTAACTGAAATAATACTATTTTGTTAGGTATATTATAAATAATAATATATTCATAATTTGCATATAATAAATATTTTTATTCCAACCTAAGAGTTATTCCATTCTGAGATAATCATCCCAAAAGCGTAGCGACAACTTTAGGAGGTAACAATCTGTTTGTAGGTTGACCGGACTGTAATAAATAAAATAATGTACGTTTATTAAAATTATATACGAGAAACAAATAATATTAAAACTGTATCAATTTTTTAGTGTTGTTTGTGATTTTTTTGAATTAAATTTTAACTTACATTGACAGCATCCATTATATCTTCATCATAGTAATCAGAATCATTGTCCGCACATAAAGAGTTACCTAAATATAATAGGCCCAGCAATAAAATAACCTGCAAACATAATTGATAGGATAATAAATAAATTAATAATGAGGTTTTGTTTTTACACGACTGCCCGAAAAACGGAGTGTATGCGAGTTTCTTTATTTCACAATCGACCAATGCATTGTATTTTACAATTATTAATACCACAAATATTCACATAAAATAGAAATGAACTTACTATTTTGAATTTCGAGAATAGATACATCGTAACTGCAAAATACTTTGTAGTTACTTCAGTAAATTATTTATTTTATTTGCTACTGGAGTGCAGATTCGCAGACATTATATACTGAAGAACTTTAGGTACATTTTTAAGGGTTAATATGGCATCAAGATAAAATGCGGCAGGGAATCGATTTAAAACCAATAATAGCAAAATAATAGTATATTGCATTTACTGCAACATTTCTTTTACGTCACAGTTATTCAATGTAATACTTAACGTATTATTTTTATGGTTGGTATGATAAGGGTGTAACGGAGCACCATAAAGTGCTCTTAGTCTGCTGTCCGTCATGCAAATATTCAGATATATAAAGATTTTTCAAAGGTTCGTCATCATACTCGTGAATACAAACATGATACATTATTTATCAATTTTAGAAATTAATGATTAAATCTTGAAGAGATGGCTAACTGGCTCTTTTTTATGGTGTATATGCACAGGTATAAGTAAATTGTTTAAATAACTGATTATCGAATCGTTACAGAAAAAATATGTAACGGAAAATAAGGGTTTAATGAACAATCGTTATTGACAAGAAAATGAATTTCCTCAAACCCTCTTTCAGAAAAAAATTCCCAAAAAGCATCTTATTTTGTCATACTTTCAAATTTGTCTGCAAAACGGCGCAAGCTTTTTAATGAATTCTGTTACACAAAAAAAGTACATAAAAATTACAATAACTTTGATTGAGAGTTTTATTTTTAGGTCTTCTAACAATCGTGTAAAGTAATAATTTCCCCGAAATTTAAGTAAATCAGTGTGAACGCGGCTGCTCCGTCCCCCCTGTAAACTGTCATTAATCAAAATACATTTTAGCCTTTGATGCAATTTTTGATACTCGTATGACTCTTACAACTTGTAATTTCATTTGGTTTTTCGCAACTTGTAAGTTTTGTCACGGAATAAATAGTTATAGTCCAGTCATTATAGGAAGTTCACCTCGGAATTCGAGATACCCAGCTGCATTTCTGTAAATACTTGTATATTGACTCCCTAAAGGTTGTCTCAAAACCTACATATGGTAGGGTGTGCGCAACTATTAAATTTCAAGGTCAAAAGGTTACAAAAGTCGGTTAATTGCGCTTTTTTGGAAATATCTCATTTCCTATGGGTTTTTTGCTATTTATATTTATTATCAATATTGTAGCATACAAAATTCTCTACAAATTTTGTTTAAAAAAATTTTTTATACGGTTAACCGTTTTCGAGATAGAGGGCGGAGAGCGCGCGGTTACAGCATCACTTCAGGTCAACCGGTCAAAACGCGCCATATATAGTTGATGAACTATCGATAAATCAATGATTATAAATATTTGTCAATTTTTATTAACTATTATAATATTATATTTTATCATTTTTTTTCCTAACCTATCCACTTTTTATTCAGTATTAATTTATTTAACAACACTTACTTGCCCATGTTATTGCAGAATTGTTAATGAAAATATAGGAATTATATTTGAATTTTAACCTAATTAATATAAATAACTTCTTACAATATGATGAAAAAAAAAACAAATAAAAGAATTAATCTTTTTATTAACAAATACATTCATTAAGTACATTTATTTTTATTGAAAGTAAAAAAATGGAATAATAAAGTGTACAAAAACTACAATTTATAATTTTAATCATCTTCTTCTTCTTCATCGTCGTCTTCTGGCTGCTGGTAAATTTCAAACTGGTCTTCATTATCATCTTCAACGACATTTGTCTCAAGTTTTTCCATGATTTCGGGGTCAAAGGTTCCATCTTCGTTTATGTCGCTCTGATATGGTTGAGCATTGAGACAAGCTTGCCCATTACATTGGCCACAAGCTAAAGAGCATGGCAAGCCCGCTTTTCTGCATCCGCATCGCGAACCACAACCACTCTTGCCGTTGCAGAAAATTTTATTTAGCATGTCTTCTGGAGCAGGTGGTAAAATTGTCATGATAGGCTCCAGAAAATCGTTTCACATTGCCCAACCCCATACCTGGGATTCCAAATCATGTCCTAACCAAGTTTGAACTTGATAATATACACGGTTGAAATGTTGATGAGCAGCTGCAATTGTTGGTGGAATATTTGAAAGCTGCACAGGTTTATTAAGTTTTGTAGACTTGACGTAATGCATATAACGAAGATGATCGAGACTTTTCACAGATTTCGGAGCATTATAGACTGCCAATAAGGTTTGAGTTCCACTCTCTAATAATCTCTGGGCCGAACAATTTTCTTCCTCAAATGCTGTAGCTAGTTCATCCAAATTTGTCAGTTTATCAAAAATGTTTAAAAATGTGTTTTTTCCCTTTTTAAAAGTTCATCAACTATATATGGCGCGTTTTCGACCGGAGGCACCGGTTGACCTGAAATGATGCTGTGACCACGCGCTCTCCGCCCTCTACCTCGAAAACGGTTCACCGTATAAAAAATTGTTTAAAACAAAATTTGTAGAAAATTTTGTATTCTACAATATTGATAATAAATATAAATAGCAAAAAACCCATAGGAAATGAGATATTTCCAAAAAAAGCGCAATAAACCGACTTTTGTGACCTTTTGACCTTGAAATTTAATAGTTGCGCACACCCTACCATATGTAGGTTTTGAGATAACCTTTAGGGAGTCAATATACAAGTATTTACAGAAATACAGCTGGGTATCTCGAATTCCGAGATTCTTACCTAATTTAAGCTTAAATGACTGGGCTATTAATAGTACAGTTTAGTTGGCCTTATCTCGAAATCCTCACTTCGTTCAGTTTAGTGAATAGAGAACGACTGGCTGACTGCTCCATCAAATCACTTGATGGATTTAGCTGCAATTTGCCAGGTATGATACTCCGCTAAGAAAGCAATTTTGAAAATAATTTAACCCCTGATGGGCAAATAAAGGTTCCATGATTGAAGCTGTACGCAAAAGCTACTTTAGTAATTTCACTCTTAAACTGTGAAAACTCAACATAATTTTAAAATAATAAAAAATACTAGGTAGGTATACTGAAATTGCATAACGATAATATTTCATTTTATTATTGACTTACTGAGCGATCTATTTCAATTGACCGTAAAAATAATCATACATCATTTTGTTAAATCAATGACACGAGTTGTTAACTTATTCGAAACGCAGTAGGTGTGTACCTACGCCAGTCCGCTAGGCCAAGTTTCGAACAACGCACGTACTAAGTGTTTCGTATAAACACGGAACTTTCTACAAGAATTTCACGCTCATAACCTTGATCACTGTAGATACTGTAGATCCTGTAGAGGTAATGTTACAAAATTAAAATAATTATTTATCAAATACTTATTTATTGTTTTAGAAATGGAGGTTTGGAAATTGCAAGTTATACAGAATTACAGAATATTACAGAATACATTCTCAAAATGAGGATAACATGATTCTATTTCAGACGATAGATCCAGGTGAAGATCTGATCTGATATAAAAACACTAAGAAAAAAGTAATGAAATCTCACCAAATAAAGAAGTATATACGTACATTATTATAGATATTTATATCCACCAAGGCGCGCCCCACTATGTCAGTTTCATTCGATTCATATGAAGTTTGACAGAGTGGAGCGCGTCATCATGGATTGAAATATCTTTACGTAAAATTATAACAAACTATGGTCTTAGTATTGATTACAGTATTTAGGTATAAAGAAACATTGTTCTAAAGAAACTTATCATAATGTTTAGTGTTGTTAATGTTGGTTGGGATTCTGATTTTCCTTGTATACCTACTTATTATCTTACAGGTTTACTAAAAGCCTTATCCTTGAACGATCATAAGTGATATTTTGTTATTCAAACTTGAAAAGAATTATTACACAAATGTCCGAAAAAAGGAGTGTAATGTTTTAAGGGTTAATGCATGTATGTATGTGAGTTTCTTTATTCCACCATTACCTCTGAACGACTGAAGAGATTTGGACATATGGGGCATCGTTAGAATCATATAAAAGTCATTCCTTGCTCTGTGGTTAGAATCCTTACATCATTCCGAGTAACATATGCTATATTTTTTTGAACAAGGCAGTCGTGTTTAATCTTTTAATTTTGTTATGTTAAATATATTATACTTAAATGTAGATTACTAGCTGACCCAACCGACATTGGTATGATGGACCGACCCTAACAAACAATGTGTCTGAAATTTTTTATTAGGTTAAGATGGGTAAAACAATTTTCATTACACTCAATATTTACTGTAACGATTAAAATGTGTAATATTTTGAAGATAAATGTGTATAAACCAATAAGATTAAATATATTAACATATGCTTGGTGGAATAGGTTTTCAGTAAAAATTAGATAAATCTAAAGTTATTGTTGGACCTAAACGGGTTTGCAAAAATATTGCAAGCGTGTTTGTATTTGGTAGCAAGCACAGATCCCATAATGTATATCATTGGTAGCAAGAGGATTTGTGTACTAGTAAAATTATTTAAGTAATACTGTCTTATTAAATTAATATAAACTTTTAATAATAAATTTTTCAACATTTCTTAAATAAAATAAATATCAATCTTACCTATCTAAACATTATTCGTTGTTCAAACTCTAAACATATCTTAAATTAATTTATAAAACTAAAATACACTTTTTCACGTTAAATTAATACACTTATCTCATGATTTCATCAGGTCGACATTTTTCAAGATTTTCTAGTAGTCCATAGATAATACAAGTAGTCTAAAACCAGTATGAATTGTTAAAATATACTGAAATGAATAAATAATATACACTTTACAACATATTCGTTTCATTAAAAAATGACATGTGACCAAAATGCTGGCAAAATGCACTTTGCATAAAGTGCAATGATGCATTTTGAAGTGAATGGTGCATTTTGGGAACAGTTCCCACTAACAGCGACCTAATAGAGTTAAAGCAACGACTTCTATGTATGTTATAAAAGTCATTGAGTTCAGGCATATTTTTATACTACCCGTTCGCAGAAGCTTTGTCGATGACTTCCCCCTCCCACTACCGCGGCCCGCATTCGTCTGATAACGGACGAGCGCGGGTCGCGGTAAAAAGCATGATCTTTGTCATGGGTTGGAATAGTTAAAACAAAACAAATGACCCTAAACTTGAGTAAATAACTAGTTTTGGCTAATGAAAGAGTTCTACAATGCATCTTTTGGATCTTTAATAGATCGATAAGAACAAAATTATTTTTTATTATAAATACCTATTTGCAAATTTTGAAATGCGTATAATCGTTTAATCTGAAGTTCATTTCAAGGTGGTCCAAGATGTTTAAAATTACAATAATTTCACAATCTATAATAGTTTGATAGTTAGTTATAATAGTTTGATATTATTAGGAACGCTAACAAAAGTCTGTTTGAAAAAAAATATACTTCCTGTGAATTGTTACTGCTACTAACTAAGTAGGTAGAGTTGAATCAATTTCTCATCCCAGAAGTGTTGCAACAACTTGAGGCGGTAATATCCTATTTGTAAGTTCATCACACTGTAATAAAATAAAACAAAATGTGTATTATTACTTTCTAAACTATTATGAAGATATTTGTTAACTCCAAAGAAAGATTGTCCATTATATATTTGCTAAATTCTTAGAAGCGTCTACTAGAAAAAAGATTAGTCACTGTAATAAATTTTCTCAATTTTCCGAGTTTATTATCTAATTTTTTCATTCACTACAAGAAGGAATTTCAACGCAATCTCGAATGATTGTAAGTGAAGATGAAACCTGAAATGTTAATGTGCTAATTGGGTTAATTATCTTCCCTAAAGATTGCTACATAGCATTGTATCGGAATGTAGAATCTTAATTTTTCTTCCAAACTCTTTGCTAGTTTGCCACCAATCAGACCTAAACGAATCAGACATTATAAAATTCTAAAAAGGCCTTTGCCGGAAGTCAACCCGGAAGTGCGTGACAAAAGCGTCCGGAGGTCAGTAAAACCTATTTAAAAATGGCCAAGTGTGAGTCGGACTCGCGCACCGAGGGTTCCATACTACAAAAGAAGTGAAACTTTAAAAGATTTTTTACAAATTTATATTTTAGGAACATTTTGAAAGAACAAATCGGTCCATGCACTTTCAATTCATTTGGTTATATTCAAACAACATTAATTTTTTATTCATTATAGCTTACCTCGGTTGTTGTTTCCGTAGAATCTGTTGTAAACTCTGTTGTTTCTTCGGCACTTACTTCGGTCGTCTCAGTTCCATATTTGTTACTCGCAAGTAATTCATTATCATTGATGGGTTCATTAATGTTAACAGAAGGAGCTTCAGTCGCCTGGTCACTGTTACTAACGACGTTATTTTGACTTGTTTCAGTTAATAAAAATCGTCCGATGCTTTGTTCAGTATTAGTATTCCATTGCATATTATAAGTTTTGGCATTTAATTTATATTGATTTCCGTATCTATCTTTCTCGGCATAGTTTTGTCTAGAATCACCAAACCATGGCCGAAGTGTTCTCTGCCTTAAATCTTGTATGTTATTACGTTCAGTATTATACACATAAGTTCTGCTTTGAGGATCTGAAAATGAAAATAATCTGAGAAGCGTTTTACTCATGCAAAACTATTATTAATAATATTCTGCATGTTATTAATCAAAAATATTTACTGTTTATTCCTGAAGCCTAAATTAGGAAATGTTGATTTGGCTGTCTTTGTTAGAAAGTTTACGCCCGTAGAAAAAAAATCGTCTGGTGTAGCTACCGGCTTAGATAGAGCTTCTCTGATAAATATTATACCGAAGTATAGTAGAAGTATCTGTAAATAACGGCACTGATTTAAAGAGGCAGTTCTAAATAGCAGTTTTGATAAGTTAAAAATTAAAAATGGCATGTTTAATAACCTAGTTCAGCAGTTAAAACTAAGCAGTAAAGTAAACAAAAATGAGTAATAAAAAATAATGAACTGGATCAGTGAATATATAATTGAGCAGGAAAATAATTAAATGGGTGGTAAAAAAAATTGAACGAGCGGTTACGTGTGGGCAGTAAGAAATCGGAATTTGTCGGTAAGAAATCTCATTCTAAGCAATTCTATAAACAATGAGGTGGTAAAATACAATAAAAAAAACAGTACTTAAATAGTAATGAAAAATTAAATTACTTTTGCTTTGACTGAAGGAATTAAATAAAACAAATTGTATAATAATAATAGGAAGTTTTATTCGTAATTCGAAACATACTTAAGTTTTTGAGGTTATGTGTTAACTTTATATAAGAATTTACGACTATAGCCTAAGAAAAAGTGGGGGACCTAGGAAAACTCCTTAGCCGTCACCCTCTTCCTCTCCAAGAGCATGTCGACGGAGCCCCGCTTCGCGGGGCTCCTATTTCTGGGTGGTCAAAAAAGGAAAATAACCTTAACCTAACTACCTATAGGTGCACATTGTTGGTTGGTTCTGAGATAGTAAAATAATACACCCGAACTATTTATCGAACCGCTCATTCCATCATTTTTACCGCTCATTCAGTTATTGGACTGCTAAATTATTTTTAGAATTGATATTGTATGATAAAATAACCGACTAATTGATTCTTTATTACTGTTCATGTTTTACTGTCGCAATAATTAATCAACCGCCATTAAATTAAATAACTGCTCAATATGTTTTCCAACTGATCATAATAACATCTCGAATATTTAAATAACAGCTCAAAAAATTAGTTCCCGTAAATAACACATAAAAGTTGGCAATCCAGTCAAAGAACAACAGAGCGTGTTTAAAAGCAAGGAGGCGATTGTGTGACTAATTAAAATGTTCTTACCGTTTTCAAATTCCGAATCATGGTTATTGATTGTAAAATATATTTGCGTCTTTAGATACAAGTTATAATTCTGTTATTGTTGATATCCTTGATATTTAATTTATTGAATTAATTTAGATCACAAATCACTTAGATACGTTTTAACTGATCGCGTCCGTCCAAACGTATGAATTTGTGACGGGCATTATAAAGTCATGATTTCTAGAATAAATGAGGTTCTAAGAATTTGTTGTGAGCGTAATTGTTTGGAGTTCCTTAACCACGCATTTCCTTATGAATAAATTATCGCAATAATAATCTAAATATTGTATACAACATGGTTAAAAACAAACCTAAAACAGATAAAATTTCGTCAGCTTACAGTCACAACTTTAAGGGACTGAAAATTGTAAACTGAAAAAAATATTCATAAAGCATTGCTCTGTTAAAACAGTGGTCCGTAAAGTGGTCGGGCTTGAGTCGAGTTAATATGGTAGATGATTTTCGATGTGGTAGGTGACCACAGACGAAGGAATAACTTTATATTGTAGGTGACTATATAATTACAGAGCAAAGAAGATTTGTAAAAATCGTTTAAACATAAGGATAGGGGAGACTCAAGAAATATAGTGAAATATGAAGGATCATATCTAACCAAGTCCTTTTTATCTAGCAGTCGGATGAAAGACTGGAGGATTCACTGAATTTATTATTCTCCTTCTCTTACGAATACCTTGGTGCGTGCAACATGCAGGGTTGCGGAATTACATGAAAACAACGTTAGGTATACCTAAATTCTAAAAAACTAAGCCAGTCATCAAAAATAAGAATTACAATTACATCTATTGTAGTTTCCGATAAAAGTTTGAATAAAGGAGGTTTTGGATTCGGGAGAACTTTCTATCGAGAAAATTTTATAGAATCGTGTTTCTGCTTCACAGCGATTTAGATGTAAGACCCAAAATACATGACGTTTAAATTTGAAAGAAGTTAATTGTGTTTATATAGCTTTTGGACTCCAGGCCACTAAAAATCGCTGAAATAAGCCGTCTACGCCGTTAAAAAAGAAGCACTAGTACCATCTACCATCGCATACATGTACTTATCTTTATGTACTACAAACATAATTCATTATTATTTTTGCCAAATTGTGCTAAAACCGTGAAATGTTGTGCATTATAACTCAGGTACCAAGGTTTTTAAGTTTACTCAAATAAAATATTATGACGATGCCGATCCCATGACCACGTCAGATTGGAAACACCAGCGTGAATTAGACGGAACCTACACTAGTAAGACCAGGATAATTTTTACATTCGTTAAAAGGTAATGAGAGAACGTACAAAACAAACAAGATGCAGTATTCTTTACTACTATTTCGTTTTTTACATCATGAGGAAATAATAATACCTACTTATATTTTCTTGTAATAGACCATTTATAGTTAAGTTATAAGTATGGTTTCTTTTAAACTCCTTTAGTGGGAACAAGCAGTACCTATAATAGTTTTGCAAGGGGTTTTTGGCTCAGGAAAAGAAATAAATATTTAATAGTACTAGATATTCAAGGTAGACATAGAATTAAAACAAAGGAAGGGGTAGTATTTTTGGGGTGATGGGTGGGGAAAATCGTGAATGCACCCTGACATTGACAAAAATCAGAAACAGCATCATTCAAGGCATTGAAGAGGCAAAACAACATTTTGATTTTAATTGGGTACTCATAAGTGCGTCATATTTAAATTGGGTTTAGGTTAATATCCCGCCCCGTTTTTCACAAAAACCACCCGCTGGAAAAGTGAATTTTTCTATAGAACAAAGAGTGTCCCCGTCCCCATTTCAGTTCCCTCACCCATAGAAATTGATCTATTACTACATAGATTAATTATCTGTTTTTTTTTTCACAAAGACTGAAGATTATTTCGTGCCTACTATAAGCTGTCTATATTCCGAGCCACATCAGTTTAGGTGTTACGATGTGATTGGTTATCAAACATACTAAGTTACAAACTTAGTAGGGTTTCTAGGTTTTTATTTAATTGTTTTGTAGATAATTACTGCTGCTCAAAGTGAGGATTTAAAAGGAAATAAAGTATACTAATAACTATCACATGACTTTTATTTTATTACATAAATATGCTTGGCAAGAATGTTTTTCTTTAATGGGACTATGAAGTCATCAGCCCCGAGCACCACCAGCCGCTGCTTGTTCTATCGTGGGGTTGAAACCATTCTCGTCGGCAACATACGTCACGAGATGGCTGACACCTTCGGGATCTATCCAGGTGTAAGAGCCTCTGACTGACATCGCTTCGTTTTCAGTTCCAGCGTTCTTCAATTCACCTTGCTCCTCCCTCTTCGTACCATCGCTTAGTTCAAAGCTGTAAAGGATGTAATAGTTGTTTATTCTTGAGGAAATTGTATGGAAACTACTAAATAATATAGGTTTAATCAATATAAGGTTATTCCTTGCTCTGTGAGTTCAATTGAGCGCAACAATTGTCATCTATCCTGGACAGGGAAAACCGCGAGAAAAAAATGTCATGAAAAATGTTTGTTTTGTAAGGCCACGCTGTAGTTCGCTCAGAAGCTACCTATAGAATTTTGATACATGGCGCTACTGTTTGTTCGTACGAATAAGGAAAAAGGATTACGTAAACCGTTCGGATGCCCATATCTTGAGGTTTCTTATCGGTGAGCCCTACAGACAAAGACAAAAAGACATGAAAAAGAGTTTATCACTGTTAGACTTACAACAATAAATCAGTGGTTTAATTTTAGCCCGTTGTTAAAGAAGGCACAGAATACGACTCTTGCTTAGCAATGTTACATTGATGCTATTTCTTAGTAGGAACTGTTATTACTTCTAAAACTGAGAAATGTATGTGAATGACATAATTAGTTCGATATTATGTTGATAACTTGATATAGATAGATAGCCATTCAAGTCCAAACCTATGCATATATAATACTTAGCGACTGGTAACTCTGAGATTTAATACGCAAGAAGATGTTATAAGCAAACAAGTGTGATTAAAACTTTGCCGTCACTGTAAACACAGGCTATAACTGTTTATCTTTAGATATTAATGTTTCAAAGTTCACACAACAACTAAGTTATAGCCGATCTACAAACGTTTCATAAAATAAAAATGTAGCAAGATTTACACATATCATAATAGTTATTTGTTATGCAAGGCCGCAAAATGGATTTTTGGGCCGAGTGTCAAATTTGAATGCTGAGCGGCGAAGGATTCTAGGGTTGAACCCTGAGCGCAGCGAGGGGTTCAAAATATAGAATCCTGAGCAGAGCGAGGCATTCAAAGACACGAGACCCAAAAAAATTTGCGGCCGTACGTAACACAAAATTTTTCATCTCACCACAGCGAGGAAAATTACTAGAAGATCACTTGGATCGGCATTGCGAGTATGTTAGATGTTGTCTTTAGTAATACTTTGCAATAACTTCACTCACTTAATTAAATCCACTTTAAATCTTCAATCATGTTATTACTAAACAAAAACAAGATATTATTAATATCATCGATCACGATTAGAAGAAAAATTGAGAAATTCTTTTTTCTATTCTACTTTTTTTTAAATGCGTTCAGAAATGTCAATTTCTAAGAACCAACGATAATCGAAAATTTTAAAAAAATAACAATAATTAGATAAACAATGGGTAAATATCATGAATTTAATTAAGTTTCCTTTATTTTTCATAAAACTAAATAGGAGTTATTATTTTTATCGATATTCTAAGAAAAATGTAAAAAATAAAAAAGTAATGTACCTATACAAACTCTAAGGTCGAACTTCGTTACTGACCGTATGCGTGATTAAAAAAAAGTCTTCATGACATTATAGACGCAATAAGAGAGTACGTCATGTTCGTTTTTGGAAATGCTTTGCGGCCCTAGGGCAGAAAAGGATTTTCATACTACTTTCCCGCCCTAGGGAGAAAAGAAAATTCTTTTGGGCCCTAGGGAATATAATAGCATTTTCCGCCCGCATTTTGGGCATTAAAAATGCCTTTTCCGAGCGGGTGAGATGAAAAAAATATTTTGGTAAGGTCTACTTACCTCTCTAATGTATATAATTCGCGTGGCAATTTTTGTCTCTAAGCTCCTCCGAAACGGCACGACCGATTGTTATGAAATTTTCTGTGTATGTTTGGTAGGTCCGAGAGTAGGTCGTAAGCACTTTTTATACGTAATGACAAAATAACGTTTGCTGGGTCAGCTATAAACCTACTTAGTTGCTGGGTCAGTTAAATATACTTATAAATACGTTTTTATTGGTATTTAAAAGTAGGTAATTATAATTTTATATTTTCATACGCAAATTTGTAGGTGCCGAGCCCATCGTTTTCAGTTTCGTATCGCAATATTTGGACATCCTCCGGGTTTGGTCCCGAGCGCTGAGCTTGCGGAGCTGCCGCGGCCAGAGCGACACAGGCTAAGATCACCAACTGAAAGAAAATGTCGTAAAATAGTAACATAATATTGAATGAAAGCAGGCGTTATTTTGCGGAAATTTAAAATTATCAGGATAGATACTACAATTTTACTATAATCCGCTACTTGAAAATAATCTCTAGTCTCTACAATTTCGCATTGTGAAGTCAAAATCTCCTGAGGATGTCCCGGTGTCGGCACGAAACGTGCGTCGAAGAAGAAGACGATATTTTACCATACAGAATTTTTTCAAGTAGCAGATTATTTATAACTAAACAAATTAATCTATCCGGATAGTGAAATAATGATATACATAATATGCATCCGCGACTGAATGTGTATGCCGATTAAAAATTAACATTTTATTGATTATATTTTATTGATCTGTGGACGGTGTAGGAAAAAAGGTGGCTGGTATTGCCTGGATGTGGAAGAATTTAGTGTGGTGGCAGAGATTGTAAAGGCTAAGATGATGATTGACGATATCTTTGGTGAGCCAAACATTGTCCAGCACATAAAGGCCGCAAGATTAAAGTGGGCTGGACATGTACAACGCATGAGTGACTAGGGGCCTGCATCAAAAAAGCTACTGATCTTACACCCAGACGGCCGGAGAAATGTTGGTCGGCCAAAGCTTCGTTGGCTGGATAAAAGCCCACAAAGGGCTGTAGCGCCGTTGATGATGATGACGAAGATGAGACAGCATAACCCCTGTATCAATCTTGAAAAAAAATTGGTTGTCTGTAAAGTCGGTTTACGGACGATAGATTTACGTGATAACGTCATAATTGGCCTCTCTATCGTTTGTTTTATCGTGCCTCTCTATCGCTTGTTGCGCGCTCTCACTTGCACGCACAGGCTCAGGTGGAACGTTACGCGGAACGTTACTATTTTTCGTGTGCGTTGCTGGTGTTCATAAATTTATTAAACGTTATCACGTCAAAATTGCATCTTGGAGATGACTATTTTAATTCCGGGAAAATAAAATATGGTCCCTGCGGAAAGTGTAAAGTGAAGGTGAAGAAGCTACTACTGGTAATATTTTGTTTTGCGTAATACCTACTATGCTCTAAATTGTTTTTTCTTGAACGGCCGTTTGTTTTACGATTAGAGATTGAAATTGTCATTGATTAATTTAATAAGCATAAAAGAAAATCATAATTCTCCATAGGTGAATCCCAAATTATATTGAACGTACTTGACAATTATTATACTGATATTATGGACAATTTTACTAAAAAAAGATGTAAAATTTTGTCAGTAAGATGTATCATGTTATCGAAAAACGTGCATAGTTGCAAGACTCATTAGCCATCAATAATGGATGGTCATGATTACTTGACTGTAAGAATCGTTTACCTTAAGTATCTACCAAGGTTTTCTATGTAGGAGGATGTCACAGTGATCTATGTATATTTACCTACATTTTAATTAGGTAAGTGAAGTGAAAAAAGAACATATTTAAACTCAAGAACACCTTGTATTGAATACGTTTGTTCATATTAATTCTATTACACCCTGTTATAATAAAATTTAGGTACCTATTGGTCAAAAAAGTATTGAAATTAGTAAGAAAGTTGATGGGACAGTGAAAATTCGCAAAAGGCTTCGTAAATTCGCAGATCCATCATACAAGCTTCATCACAAAAGTGTCTTATTAAATTTTAAAATTATTCAGTCCTAAGTTCTCGTGGGACCGAGGTTATATCTGCAGGGTATTCGGAGAAGGGTCCGTTTATGGCTACTAAATATGCTTGAACAACGATGAAGGAAAACATTGGAAAGAAACCGGCGTGTCTGAGTCACATATAATATTATATCCGGGGTTTGTAAAGCTTGCGTCCCCTCATCCTCACTTAGCCAGCTTGATGAGCCATGGCAATTGGATAAGCCCTGCTCATTTTGAAAGGAGACATGTCCAGCAATGGACCTTATAAAGGGGTCGACAGATAAACAATGCATCATCCTCCGTTTTTTACAAGATCACTGTAACTTTTACATCCTTAAGGCTGACCAAAGAACGTCCTTGATTATTAAAGTTCTTTCGAAACCACAACACAAGCACAAATCACTCAATTCGTCACGAACGTTTCGGCAAACGTTATTTCGTATTCATAATAGGAAAATTGCCGAATAAAACATTATTTTTGAAGCACGCAAAATTTACTAACCAGTTTCATGTTTACAATAGGATGTTGGTATCGTCTTCACTTGAAAACTGATTACTCGATAAAGCCCAACGCATGTTTTATACTTTACCATATTATATTATTTCAACATACCTACATTATTATTATTTGATGAATTTAACTCGTTACAGCGTTTTGCGTTAACTATTGGCCACTCCTACAGAGGTCATTCGTGGATGTGTGAGGACAAGGTATGTATGTAAGTATTTAGCAATATAACAATTTGCATAGTTGGCGGGTTAATAACTGTATAGAATTATTAGGTAAATGTCAATGGTGTTGCAGAGGGCCTCAATTAGACAGTTAATTTAAGCTTGTTAAGGAATTTGCAATAGCACGAGGAATAGGCATTTTCTTGGCAAGCGCGCTCCCACCTTGTGGTCTAGCCATATGATGAAAAATGTATAATGTAATGTATAAATGTAAATTGGCCCAAGAGAGTCTTTAAAAGAAAAAAATAATGAATTTAATATAATGATATAGTGCATGCACAGTGTAACGTTCTTAAAAACATTAATAATTTTGTAAAAACCCTTCCAAGTTAGTACGCTAACATCTTAGGCTGCATCATTACTTACCATCAGGTGAGATCGCAGTCAAGTACTAACTTGTATAGAGTAAAAAAAATGAAACGATCTCCATTTTATCAAACTCAGAAGTAAAAACAAACTTATCTATAATAAGGCTTTGTCCTGAGTGACTGACTGACAGGCAAGCTACAGCCCAAACGGCTAAACGTAGGAACTTGAAATTTTCTGGGAAGATTCTTTGTGAATCCAAACCGCGTGCTGAGAAAGGATTTTTTGAAATTCTTCCCCCCTAAGGGTGTTAAATAAGGAATTTAGGTTTGTATGAAAGTCCCTCATTTTTCAAGTTAGATTCACAAAAATTGGTATATAGACTTCCGAATAAAAATAAGAGAATGGGTGTCCCTGCGTCCCTCTCTAAAAATGGGGTTGAAGCTAGAAAACACTTAGTCCCGGCTGGCTGGCTTTTGGACAAGCTACTGCCCAAACGGTTCAACGTAGAAACATGAAATTTTCAGGAAATATTCTTCAAACACCCTAGATATGTACTAAGAAAAGGTTTTTTGAAATTCTACCACTAAGGGGGTTAAAGAAAGAATTTAATTTTACATAATATATGGAAAGCCGTAATTTTTTATTCTATGTTCATTAACATCTTTCTTTCTTTGTTTCGAATAAAAATGACAAAGGTTTGCGATTTTTTTCAATTTCACCACTTCTACCGAGACTACCTCTAAGGGGGTGAAACAGGGTCCAAAGATTGTACGGAGAAATACTCCCTTACACCACAGTTACTGATCGGAATTGACTGAATTTTGGAATGGAGATAAATAATAATTATAATCTGGCTTGACCGATAGGCTACTTTTTATTCCAGAAAAATCCATGGTCTCCGCAGAATTTGTAAAAAGAAGATATATGCACGGGGGAAATACTCCTTCACGCCGTAACTTCTGAAACGATTTGGCTGTAATTTGGTATAGAGGTAGATTATATCCTGCATTAACACATAGGGTACCTACCTACTTTTTATACCGAAAAATTATGAATGGAGATAGATTGCATCCTGTTTTAATACATTGGCTACTTTTCATCCCGGAAATATGGATCCATGGCTTTGGCGGGATTTGTGTAAAGCTGAAATTGCGCAGGAGAAATACTCCTTAGTGCTGCAACTTCAGAACCAATTGGGTTGAAATTTAGAGTGGAGATTGAATATATCCTGGATTATCACATACTTTCTATACCGGAAAATCCATGCTTACTTCAGAATTTGTGTAGAAACGAAGTTTACGTTCGAGAAGTACTCCTCCACGCCGCAACTACTAAACCGATTTGGCTGGAATTTTAAATGGTGATAGATTGTAATTTGGATTAATGATAGCCTATTTTTTGTACCGGAAAATGCATTGTTCCCGTCAAATTAATGACGTACTTTTAGATATATATACGTAGATTAATGACGTGGCTGAAATTTGGAATAAAGGTAGTATGCAACCTGGATTTATACATAGGCTACTTTTTATAATGGAAAAATTCATGGTTTCTGCGGGTTATGTGAAAAACCGAAATTCACGCGGAAAAACTAATACTCCTTCATGCTGCAACTAGAGAACCGAATTGGTTGAAATTTGGAATGGAAATAGATGGTATCCTGGATTATCACATAAATTTCTTTTTATCCCGGGAAAATGCATGTTCACTGCAGAATTCGTGAAAAAGTGAATTTCACGCAGGGGAAACACTCTTTCACGCCGCAACTTTTGAACTAATTTGGCTGGAATACACAATGAAGATAGATTGTACTTGGATTTATAGATAGGCTACTTTTTATCCAGGAAAAATCCATGGTATCTACCTGTATTCCAAATTTCAGCCAAATCGTTTCAGAAGTTGCGGCGTGAAGGAGTATTTCCCCCATGCATATATCTACTTTTTACAAATTCTGCGGAGACCATGAATTTTTCTGGATTAAAAAGTAGCTGATCTGTCAATTCAGATCATAATTTATCTTCATTCCAAATTTCAGTCAATTCCAATCAGTAGGTAACTGCGGCGTGAAAGAGTATTTCTTCGTAAAAATTTTGAACCCCCGTTTCACCCCCTTAGAGGTAGTCTCGGTAGTAGGGGTGAATTTAAAAAAAATCGCGAAACTTCATTATTTTCATCTGAAAGATTGCCATATATTATGTAAAATTAAATTCGTGTTGTAACCCCCTTAGTGGTAGAATTTCAAAAATCCTTTCTTAGTAGGTACACATCTAGGGTGTTTTAAGAGTATTCCCTGAAAATTGTTTCTACGTTTAACAGTTTAGGCAGTAGCTTGTCCTAAAGCCAGCCAGCCGGGACCACACGTTTTCCAGTTTCAACCCCCGTTTTAGAGAGTTAGGGGTGAGATTTTCTAAATTCCTAGGACACCATTTCTTTTATTTTTATACGGAAGTCTATGTACCAATTTTCATGAAATTAACTTGAAAAATGTGGGACTTTCATACAAACCTAAATCCTATCCTATACCTTGGGGTAGAATTTAAAAAAAATCCTTTCTTAGCACGCGGTTTGGGCTCAGAAAGAATATTCCCTGAAAATTCCAAGTTCCTATATTTAGCCGTTTGGGCTGAAGCTTGCCTTTCAGGTAGTCACTCAGGAGAAAGCCTTTTAAAGTTATAGATAGATTTCCTTATTTGTACAATACAATCATAAGCAACTATCAAAAATATAAGCCTTACTGGTAACTTTAGCCTCCAATTCCTATATTATCGTTATATCATATCGCAAAACTTGGATGTCATCGTAAGGCGAGACCGCCACTGCTGCGGATACCAGGAAAAGGGCAATCAGCCCATCATCATAATTATATTTTTAGTATTTTAGTCTATTTAAATATTAAAATATTCGACCCAGTTTTTAGGTAAAAAATATGGATATTTAGAACTTTTAACGTAAGCAACATTTATAAAAATTATGAAAATTGGAGTACATTTACTGGTAGCCTAGACGATCCACATAAGCTTACTTACCATATTGCGATTTAGTAATAAATATGTCACTTGTTTTAAAATTATTATCGCAGGCCACTTAATTTATTCTGGCATATTAAGACTGTTTTATTGAGATCAAAGAGAAAAGAAACATCATGATCCTAATAACTAACTAATATGAAGACTATGATATTGGTTAGTGCTACGTCACAAAGTTATTCCTTGCTCTGTGTGCTACGTTATGTGTGCATTTTTTTTGTCGGTGTTTTATAAAAAGGCGTTCTCTGTTGTTGTTGCAAGGAATTTATCTAACTTCTATTATAGAAAAGATAATATCTACGTTGCTGTTTTATCCCACTGAGTGTTATGAGCATCGGATACCAGGAGATAAAGACTCGTCTGGTGGCATAATCTGAAGATGGTCAGGGTGGATGATATAAGCTGTCTGAATTCCGAATCGATTTAGTGGGATTAGTACAGGTTTATGAACGAATTTCAAGTTGACTTGCATCGCACAAATGATTCGAATTCCTCCATACATTTACAGCCAACGCCATCTATGGACAGACACTGAGATGCGGCTGTCAATAGATGGCGCTGGCTGTAAATGTATGGAGCATTCGATTCGTTTGTGCGATGCGAGTCGACTCGAAATTCGTACTAACCCCTCTGTAGTCATTACGTTTACGAATAATATTTAGTAGGATTATATGTCCAGGTTTGAATGAAACAATATAAGTAAGGAGTTTTTTATAATTATAACAAAATAAAAAGATATATTATGATGTGGACTAGTTAAATGGATTGAATTGTAATTTAACCCAGGAGGGAGGCGACGAGAGCTGGTGGGGCACCACCGGGGCCCTCTTCGACATCAGCGTTGTAACCTTCCTCATCAGCGGTGTACGTGACGGTGTATTTCACGCCGTTGGGAGCGATCCACGAGTAGGTACCCTTCACAGCGAGGTATTCGTCTTCGCGCCCTTGGTTGCGGATCTCTCCTTGCTGCTCCTGTTTCTGGCCATCTGTCTGTTCGTAGCTGAAAGGAAAAAGAAATTATATTTATCGAATGGAGCAGGCGTTATTTTGCATAAATCCATCAATAGCTAAACAGATTAATTGGTTTTGTTCAAGTCCAATATGCAGAAACACCACACACAATTCTTCCAACAGTTTCTTCAAGAGAATCGTTTCTCTCTACGATTTCGCATTGTGAAGTCAACATCTTCTAAGGATGTCCCGGTATCGGGACGTGCGTTGAAAAAAATGTTGGAAAAATCGTATGTAGGGTTTCATGTGGGCGGTGTTCCTGTATATTGGAACATACAGATTCTTTTCAAGTACTGGATTATAAAAATAAAATAGAAATAGCTTTATTTCCTTCTAGACACACAGTAAAATACATTGTTATTTGCATAATCAAGTCAGTAGTTTGGTTAGTTTTACATTTTAATTTTACTTTGTTTAGTGTTAGTAGTTAAATAGGCAACACTAACAAGTGGCAAGCTAAAAGTTTACCAAACACTCATTTCAGTATTATGACTCTACAACAAACCGGATTGTCCACTTTATTTATGATTTGAATGTAATTATATCTCAATTTGCATTTGCATGTTAATTATGTCTCGTATACAAATTAATCACATCCTACATATCACGTACTAAATATATTTTTTTATACTAGTTTCATCAATTTTTAGTTTAAAAATTCTACTACACTTGTATTAGTTTAAGAGGGATGGGCACAATCTGGGTGCGAAAATTAAAATTTATTGAGTTTTTCACTAATATTGGCCTGATTATACATCGTAAGCAATAAATAAATAAAACAATCATTTATTTCAGGTTTCACCCATACTACATGCATTAAGTACAAAAAGGAGTCGTTTCATCAATGTATGGGCCCTGGGCCAGGTCTATGTCCGGTATACTTGGGTATAGCCCAGATCACAATAAACAGTTTTTACCTATATATTTTCTTCAAAAATGGCTTTTTTCGGTGTACAAAACAAATATTTCTGCATATAATTGCAACACTTAACAAAGATTCATCATGGCGGTAACTTGTCTTTCATTGTGAATTGACATTGACGTTTTCCCCATATCCGCAACAACCAGAGATTTTTCAGATCATAGATATTTTAATATATAGATTCGATATATGGATATTAAATCAGAGCATCTGATTCGGATACGATACTCAAAAAAAGCGATGCGACCCAGTCCTACAATGAGCATTGAGCAATGACAATGATATTCTGACAGAAGTCATCACAATGACAATTGACATTGAAGTGACAAGCTGTCAGTTTACGTCAAATCCTTGGTCTTAGGTCAAATCATACCTACGACGCCATCAAGACGCCATATTGAAAATCGATATTAGTGAAAAGAAAAATTATTTACACCTAAACTATTCATTATAACTAAATAATTATATTTTTCCCGAGAACAACAGATTTTTCTTAATTTTTTAAGGTACCGTACAAGACCTAGCCCAATTTGAAATGTCTCCTTTAAAATCATTAACAATTACAATAATTCCAAAATCAATAAAATTATATTAATTCAAGTTATTCATACTTTTATTCTAATAAAATGAGTTTTGCGAGGATGAAATCAACACTTCCACATATTTTTAATAAAAACTTTGCTCAAAAATACGCATTCAGTTCAAATTGGTTCCCGATAGCTCCAAATCTGGGACACTAAAAAAATTATTTTACGGGAACCAATATCAGGTGAATGGGAATTTTCGAACAAAGTTTTTATTAAAAACATGTAGATGTATAAATATTATGCTCGCAAAACTTATTTCCATGAACCTTTAATGTGTACTTAGTTTCATATTTACGAAAAACTAAATAAAATTTGAATTTCGCGGGCCAGTAGGGTCGAAATCGTTTCAGCCGACGGACGTCCACTGCTGGACAAAGGCCTCCTGCAATGGTTTCCAGTCCGCACGGTCCTGTGCCAATACAGGGTCGAAATACCTTACTATTTGAAATTAGACTATACGTTGATAATGTACGGGTACAGAGATCTATGCGATACTGTCGTCAGTGACTCAACAAATACGTTAACTAATAACGTAACAAATACGTTACAATTTCGTATTGTTCTTCTACAATCTTTTGATGAAGATAGGACACGGTAGGTAATATATCGTATACTATGAGTACTTTATAATATCAATATCTGGGTGACCGAGCTTTGCTCGGTTGTCAATAGATGGCAGCAGGGTTCATATTTTTTTTTGGTAAATTCGACATTTTCTAAAAGTGAATCCTATCTAGATCGATTTATCGCCCCCAAAAACCCCTGTATACTAAATTTCATGAAAATCGTTCGAGCCGTTTCCGAGATTCAGATTATATAGAAATATATATATATACAAGAAT
Source organism: Coenonympha arcania (assembly GCA_036785405.1). Classification (NCBI taxonomy): domain Eukaryota; kingdom Metazoa; phylum Arthropoda; class Insecta; order Lepidoptera; family Nymphalidae; genus Coenonympha; species Coenonympha arcania. The sequence goes on from CM072061.1 coordinate 8,979,592, forward strand.
TGCTCGTTTAAAGGTATAGGATAGTGCTTACTAGTATCTGTAGGGTCCTAGACCGTCGTTGTCACTTTCATAGCGAAGTAACCCAACGTCGTAATTTGAAGGCGGGGCTGCAGCGGCCACGGCTACGAGGCACAGGACTATTAACTGAAAAATTAATTAAAATTATTTTGACTATTGATTGAATTAGTATATTTTATTTTATATTTTAAATGAAAACTTTTTAATAAATTTAAGAAATAATTCCGTAATTTGGTAAGCTTCGAATAATGAACATAAAATAAGAACAGTGTCACGTTTGCAAAAAGTACTGGAAAAACATTACACTCCTTTTTTGGGCAGTCGTGTAAAAAGAAAGTAAAGCTTATCACGATTCACGTATATTTATAACCCTATAATTCAAATGATTTAAATCCAAGTCATCGCATTATTTTAGAATACGGTCAGCTTTTATCGGAGTTTAAATTGTTTTGCTATGGTTTTAAGTTGTATAAAAAGTTAAAATATATTTTGCTTGTATATTTAATTCGGCTTTAGATACTATTTTTGCATACTTAAGTTATTAAACACTATTTGAAATTAAAAAAAAGGAAAATACAAAGTATCACTACATAACACTCTTTTATCAGTACGTAAAATTTAACAAGAAAAAGTTTTAAATAGGTAAAATTTCGTTCATGATTTTTGACACTGAATAAATAAGGAGTCCATTGTCGATTACACTATAGGCCACACACACTGCAACACTAACACTTTTCATAAAACATATTGTACCCACCAGTTTCATCTTGGATTTGGTCTAGCAACCTTGGCTATTCTAAAGAATGTAACGCGCTGGTGTGACTGTCATCCTTTATATCTGTAGCAGATGACTTATTTGTGGAATACCAATGTGACTCGCCCAAAATGTTGATCAAGCTTTGGTGAAGGTAAACTGCTTGGTTTCGATTAAAACAACGAAATACATAGCGTGATAAAATAAAATTTTACACCATCACTGCCGGCGTGTCTTATGGATAGGTATCATCTGAATGCATTGTTGGAATTAAAGTTATGTTGCGAGAATGTTTGACCCTTTGTACGGCAAAGTTTCTTAATATCCGTGTTCGTTTCCATATAATTAGACTGTAATATGATATTGCTAACATAATATTAATTTAATTGCAATGTGGATATTGATTAATGTTGTTAACATGTAGGTACTTAAATACGATATAATTTTGTGATTGTGTTTTAAGCTCTTTTAAGGAACTTTCGCCTTCTGCGAGCAGCCTCAGCCGCTCCTTAAGCGAGTGCCTATACTGCCTGTGCTTTGCTACAGTGGGCGAGGGCTGCACTCCCTCCGCGCCTCCGGCTTGGCCCTTCGCACACGGCTCGTAAGCGTAAGCGTATCGTTATGATACTACTCATTACAATATGACAATTACGATTAGCTGCAACACCGCTTCGTCTGCGGACATGTTTGAACATTTTCGTGGTCGTACTGCTCTTGTCGTACGCGCGGGTTACGCTACGCTTACGCTTACGAGCCGTCTGCGAAGGGGCTTAAATATCACTCTAGGGGTAGAACAAGCAAGACTGCATGGTGTCGGGGTTAGACAATTCGGTTCTGTGGCTATTTCGACCTAGCAACCAACGCTGAAGTCATTTTGCCTTTGGAAAAATACAAAACAGCGGGTTTTAGTAAACTAACGTTACCTAAAGTTTAGTTAACCTAACCTCACTTTATTAATCGAACTTTAGCCGAAACGTTTAGGTAATACACCTACCCGTGTAAACCTAGGTTTACTACATCTTCTAGATCTTTTCTTATTACATATTTATCCCATGCCCACTGCCCAGCTGTGGGACATAAACAGGGGCTGAGATTATACTTATAGTTACAATTATAGGTTCTTGTAAAGATGCGATTTCACACAGTTACCCAAGCGCTATTTTTTATTGTTCCTATTAAAGTAATTAGACTTTTAGGAGGGCAAAACATCTTTTCATCTCACCCGCTCGGAAAAGAGGTCTTTAATGCCCAAAATGCGGGCGGGAAATGCTATTATATTCCCTAGGGCCCAAAGGAATTTTCATTTCTCCCTAGGGCGAGAAAGCTGTATGAAAATCCTTTCTCGCCCTAGGGCTGCAAAGCATTTCTAAATTCGAACATGACGTAGTCTCGTATAGCGTTTATATTGTCCAAATCTGAAGACTTCTTTTTTTTTTAGTAACGCATACGGTCAGTAACGAAGTTCGACCTTAGAGTTTGTATAGGTACATTACTTTTTTGTTTTAACATTTTTTTAGAATATCAAATAAAATAATAGCTCCTATTTAGTTTTATTAATTATAAAGGAAATCTAACTAAATCCATGATATTTAATTATAGTTTTTCTAATTACTGTTATTGTTTTTTAATTTTCTATTATCGTTGGTTCTTAGAAATTGATATAAATTCCGAACGCATCCAAAATAAAGTAGAAAAAAAAGTTTCTCAACTTTTTTTTCTAATCGTAATAAATGATAATAATCTTGTTATTATTCATAACTGTTTTGTTATAAGATGAGTGATGATTTTAGGTGAATTTAATTAAGTGTGTGAAATTATTGCAGAGTATTAAAAATTACATCTAACATACTCGCAATGCCGATCCAAGTGTTCTTCTAGTAATTTTCCTCGCTGTGGTGAGATGAAAAATTTTGTGTTATGTACGGCCGCAATTTTTTTTGGGTCTCGTGTCTTTGAATGCCTCGCAATTCTCAGGATTCTATCCCTACCCTAGAATCCTTCGCCGCTCAGCATTCAAATTTGACACTCGGCCCAAAAATCCATTTTGCGGCCTTGCATAACAAATAACTATTAGATATTCCAGGATTATAATGATGATTGTGTTATTATGTGGCCGTTAATTTTATAACTGTATATTATAAATTGCTCTTATCATCCTATCAATAATGTTTTATAATAAATAAAAAAAAACCTTGACCTGAATCTAGAAATTGTTTAGAGTACGGATCAAAAAAAGCCCTGAAGTGCAAGTTAAATTTTACTTTTTCTTTAAATGGCGGTCACAAAAACGTGTATTTTGCAATTTTTGCGGTGACTTAGTAGACATTTTTAATTATTACCTCCAAAGGATCATAATCAAAAAGAATATTTGATATTTTTAACTTGATACATTTACCGATTCCTGAGAAAAAGTGTAGGGAAGTGATCGACAGACGGTCACTCGGTTAAACTCGGTTCATACACTCTACAAGTTAGAACTTTACTGCGATCTCACCTGAGGGTAAGTGATGATGCAGCCGAAGGTGTTTTTGTACTAACGTGGAAGGGGTAAGGAACTCATCCCTAACAGTTTCTACAGAGCATCGCACCAGAACGCTAAATCGATTTTCGGTACGAATCTTTCCTTGTAGGGTGGTAACTAGCCAAAGCCTCCCAACAAAACAGACCTATTCTAAGTTTTAGTTCCACCTAGGCTTTTTCCAAGATTTTTTTATAAAACAACAATAAGTTATGAGGTATTAACTACTTAAAAAACAATTCGATCGTGTATCAATGGTCGTGTGTATTTCAAATTGGAGTAGATTTGTTCCTGGTTCCTCTTGGGTCTTCCAGTTACAAAAAAAAACGTGACAGGTCTGTAGTAGATCAAACTAAATTTTATAGAAATAAAAAATAAAACATTGGTTGAAATTAATTAAGTTTTTATTTATTTATTAGTCTAATGAAACCGTACATAAATGTTATATACAGTACATGAGTATTGGGCTATATTTACAGTTTATGATTCTCTATTAATTTACTTACTCTTAACCTAGAAGGGATGTTATAACGGCTTCTGGGACTGCACCTCCTGGACCTTGCTGGATTTGTGGCCTGAATCCATTCTCATCAGCGGTGTAGGTCACAATGTATTCAATGCCATCAGGACCAATCCATCCATACTGCCCCCGTACTTCGTAGCCCTCGTTTTCAGTTCCTTGGTTCTTCAACTGACCTTGTTCCTCATGCTTGCTACCATCAGATGTTTCCCATCTACATACAAATTGAACTGATTTAATAATTATATAACATTCGATTTAATGTTAAGCAATATCGAGTTCGCATGCTAATTAATGTTGCGGTTTGATTATCCAATGCTTACACGAAATTGTAAGAATCCAAACCGGCGTTATTAGACTCATAACGAATGATTTGTACATCTTGAGGATTTTGTGGAGCGGTTGATACTGCAACCACCACGGAAAGTACCAGGAGCTGTAAAGGAAAGATGCGTTAAGATTTCACTGATGGAAGTTCATATAAATTTCACATTTCTCTTCAATTACTAACCAATTTCATTGTGCTTATTGTCTATCTATTGTCTATACCCTTCAAAGAATACTTGGTGTATGGAATGATTACGTACACAGACGTCCCTCTTATATATGTAGGTATTTCTTCTATTACCAGGTTGCAACATGCACCGAACATCGTCGCGGTCTTTCTTATTATGCTCAAAGCAATAACTATCATTGTACTGGTAAAGCTCGTAAGTGCGCTATGGTCATAGATATTACGCACCTTTAAACTGTCTATGACCTATGTTATTTATGAAGTTGTATTACTGCCGATATAAAAGGCAATAAAAGTTAATGTTTATGGACTTCGATAAACGTATAAATAACACGAGAACGGCCTGCCATTTTTTCACCCTTTAATAATAATTTATTGTAACCAACAAGTGTAGTCCAATATGTATGCGATTAAACGATAAGAGTACCATTAATATGTTTATTCATCGTACAAGCATTTTGTAAGGTTGTATTTCACTTCAATCTATTCAGGTGCCCAACCCGGCCTTTAGAGTACATATTTTTATTTAGTATCTAAGTGGCTGACACTAAATACTGAAAGATGATATTAATGCTTAACATTTTTCAATTCAGTCTTTTGAATATAATAAAAATGATTTTGGCAAATAACACTAATGCGAAATAATAGAGGTTACATAGACAGATACCAAAATCATTGATATGTAGGGATTGAAACGTCATTTTGAAAGCTTTGAGTAAGTTAAACTGTACGTGAGTAATGATTTTGATGTGATTTTTTTTCACAAAAATACGGAGCATAGTCACTATACTATTTCCATTACTTTATTTTCTCTTTGACACATGAAACAGATATAGCAATAGCAAGGGATCAGAAAGAGACCACTTTACCTTTATCTCTCTCTGGTCCCACGCTATTGCTATATCTGCTTCAAGTGATTTCATGTGTCAAATAGAAAATAAACGAATGGAAATAGTTTTTAGTCAGTACCAGTTGAATAATACAAAGTCCTTACTTACTTCATTATTATTTTATAAACATATCTAAAAGTTGGACTTAGATTGTCCAACTGGCGAAATCATCTCGTATGGTAGGTAAATGGAAAATGTTCAAACCGCAAGTTTATGTTCATAATCTCGACGAAAAGGTCAAGGTTTCGTTTAACGGTAAATAATTTGTATTCAATTGGTTTCTGATGAGTGTTAGAAAAATATGTTCTTGCATGGATTACACTAATTAGGAACGTGAGAAAAATATATTCGTTTACAAAATCTAGCTTCTAATAACTTAACTTGACTAATTAAGGGACTGATTGAAACCGAAAGTTCCCAGGTTCGATAACCATCCATTTAGGTACCTATTGTCACAAACTTAGCTTTACGAGTATAATAGGTCGTCGCTAGCGGGACCTCTATGCTTAGCTCTTGTTTATCAAGGAATTTGAAGAAGATTTTAAGAATAATTAGTGTGGGATATAAAATGGCTCAAAAGAAATGAGTCAATTTATTAGCCAACAATTATTTAGGACCTGCTGTGAGTGTTTGGAAAACAATATGTAAATAGTAAAAAGGTCGTCACATAATCAGATGCTGAGGAGTCGTTATGTCATAGAGTGTTGAACTATGTGGTTGAACCAACAAAGCGAACACCTGACCTCTATCAGCGGACTTATTCTAGGTAGCGTTTTGCGATTAAGTATGTACTTATCTAATTTTACATTACACTCGATTTAAAAGTAAAATGAGTTCACAAGAATTGAAATATGCATTTTTTTTACTCTATACAAGTTAGTACTTGACCGCGATCTCACCTGGTGGTAAGTGATGATGCAGCCTAAGATGTTATCGTGCTAACTTGGAAGGGGTAAGTAAATTTTACCCCAACGGTTTCTACAAGCATAGCACCGGAACGCTAAATCGCTTGGCGGTGCGTCTTTGCTGGTAGGGTGGTAACCAGCCACGGCCGAAGCCTCCCACAAGACCAGACCTGAGCCAATTTAGAAATTATAAAATTCCAAAGTGGCCCTTGGCGGGAATCGAACCCGCGACCTCCCACTCGAATCCGAGCGCGCCGCTACTGCGCCAGGAAGGTCGTCAAATTTGGCATCCCTTGAAAAGTTCATCTTTAAAATGTATATAGTAAGTAAACACACAGATTGCCGTATTATTACCATTTCTGTGAGTAAACACTTTGAAAGACGTGTCAGCTTACCATGAACTATTGCAATCTATACTGTCAAGATTTTATGATGAACTTATCCAATTTCGGATGGTCGTCTGTTTAACCTAACGATGAAATCGCTTGAGTAACACTGTTCCTGCCAGCTGCCTCAGCAGATTTTGGGGTCAAACATTATAATGTGTTCGATCATTACTCAGTGAGTCAGTATACATTATTTAACGATTAGCACTTATTTTATTCTGCACAAGGTTGTTGTGACTTCAACACTGACATTAATTATAGGGTTATAGTATAGTGTTTGGACAAGTCTTCTAGTAGGCGTTGAAGATCGTATAAGGTCAAGTTTAATTTGGACATTATTTGTATAATACATAAAATTATATTTTTTTTAACATTGAGTTTAATTTTTGTACAATTTCACTACTTGTTTGACAAGATTCAACAATTTTATTTTAATAGAGTTAACTCTATGATCTTTATCATTTATGATTATAATAGTTAAATCATACTTTACTTTAAAAACTTTCTAACAAGTGAAATATTTAGTAAGAACCGACAACATACAGCTAATTTATAATAGCCTGTATCTAATCAAATTTAAAAAATAAAAATTAATAATTTGCATCTAATTAAGATTTATCGTGATGAGCGAGAAATAAATATTTCGAAATATTGCGATACTGATCATAATATTAGGTCCTTACATATGAAATTGGCGTTTTGTATGGGGGGAACATAAAGTCGATTTTTTTTAAATATAATATATATATTTAATCAAAGTATGTACCATTGCTATCTATGCACTTTTGCCACCTTATAGGTAGTTCATTGATCTCTTTACTAAAAAAGCCATTCGGACGGGAATCAATAAAATCTTTGAAAGCGCTTTGGACTGCCTCATCGGAGTTAAATTTTTTCCCTTGTAAGAAGTTATCCAAATTTCGAAAAAAATGGTAATCTGTTGGAGCAAGGTCCGGGGAGTAAGGTGGATGTCTTAGGCATTCCAATTGAAGCTCCTCTAATTTGGTAGCCGTCTGTTGTGCAGTGTGTGGTCTAGCGTTGTCCTGAAGCAGCAGTGGCCTAGAACGATTGACCAGCCTCGGTTGTTTAGCAGCTAGCTTTTCCATCATGGATTGCAGTTGCTGACAATAGATATCCGCCGTAATCGTCTGGCCAGATTTAAGAAAGCTGTAGTGAACGACGCCGGCGCTAGTCCACCAAACGCTCACAAGTAATTTTTTTTTGAGTCAATTTTCGTTTAGGCAGGATTTGGCTGGTTCGCCAGGGTTCAACTATTGCGATGAGCATTTCCGATTATCATACAGGATCCATTTTTCATCACAGGTAATGATTCGATTTAAAATCCCTTCCTTACTGTGCCGGTTGAGTAATGTAACACAGCAGTCTACGCGCGTTTGTCGGTTTGCTGCACTCAATTCATGAGGTACCCACCTTTCAAGCTTTTTCACCTTCCCAATTTGCTTCAAGTGAACTAAAACAGTTTTATCACTAACACCGCAGCCTGCAGCTAGCTCGGACGTGGTTTGCGATGGATCCACTTCCACAATAACCTTCAATTCTTCATTGTCAACTTTGGCCTCCGGCCGTCCACGGGGCTTGTTCTGCAGGTCGAAATTTCCAGAACGAAAACGTTGGAACCAAAAACGCACTGTGTTTTCTTTTGCGACACCCTCACCGTACACATCATTAATCCTTCGAGCCGTTTCTGCAGCACTGGTGCCACGATGGAACTCGTACTCGTAAATAACGCGATATTTCAAGTTTTCCTTTTTGTAAACAGAGTGGCGCAAAAAAAAAACCAAAAGAGAAAAAAACAAATGAATTACGATTTTCAAAACACAAAAGCATGAGTAAATAGCTGTATAAATTTGAAATTGGAATTTTTAACCAAAGAAGAGATATTTGAGATCAAAGTGGCCAGTACGACAAAACGCCAATTTCATATGTAAGGACCTAATATATATTATTGCAAACTTACTTAGAACTTTATGATCGAGATTAACCGATTTTTGTGAAACGGAAAATAACTAGGTAGCTCCGATGATTTGTGACTTTATAAAGCTTCGTTTACATTTCATGCTTAATTTTTTTAAGGACAGTGAGTCGCTTCGAAGAAAAAACGTCCTTGTTGAAGAAAATAAAGAGTGAGCTAATGAAGTTGTCCTTGAAGAAAAAAAAGTTGAGCTAATGAACTATGGCGACTGAATGAGTGTGACTGCATAAAAAATATAGGTATGCTCATTTTGATCATATTTATGAGATATCTGTTGTACCAAAAACGTGACCTCACCACTTTTTCGATAGAATTAAATCGTGAAAACCCTCTCTAACTCTAAGAAATTGGCCAAAAGCGAGTCGGTTCCATACCATTCATCTAAATAACGTACCGAGATGATGATGCAGGAGCCAGAACTCTTAATAATACCCTACTACTATGGTCCAGAACCAAAAACGATATGGTCCAAAAACGAGCAAAAAATCACGTTTGTTTTATGGCTCCTATCTCCTTTTAACCTTCATTTTATTCTATTTTTAACCCCCGACGCAAAAGGGGTGTTATATAGTATTTGTTATTATAGCGGCAATGGAAATACATCATCCGTGAAAATTTCACGTATGTAACGTAACTATCACGGTTCAAGATACAGGTGACAGACGGACGAACGGACGGACGGACAGCGAAGTCTCAGTAATAGTCCCGTTTTTACCCTTTGGGTACGGAACCCGAAAAATCTAAGAAATTACCTCTAGCAGTTATAACTCTAATATTTACGACTATTGATATTAATAAAAATATGAGTGACATATTATTGTACAAGCTCCTATTGTTTTGCTTTATCGATTTTTGTCTTTTTTTAATCTATTCATGTGATTTGTTGTAAGTTTACTTGAGCGACCGCGTCGCTTCGTCGCGAGTCGCACTTCATTTATCATTTCTCTTTTTTCAATACAGTGTGGCCGCACCTTAACAATGGTAACGTTTGTAACAATTTGTTAGGAGGATCATGACTGTAACGATTAGGCCATGGGAACGATATCATCGAGTCGTCCGTACTGTGTTATCAGATTAGGAGAGATCGATCGTGCGGCAAATCGTTAGTGTCTGCCACAATTACATAAGTACTTATTGTGTTTGTGTAATGTACTCGTGAACTGAACAGTGAAGTAGAGATCGTTAGTATAATCTCCTTTACTATGTTGTGGGTAAGAGTATGAACTTTAACATCATAGTTGAAGGTTCTGAGCAGGTAGCTGCGGTTATAGCGTTCATCCTCGGACCTACCTATTAAGTAAGCCTCGTTTTTAGGATTACCAACTATGTTTGCTATGTTGCTAAAATTGCTTTTTAAGTAAACTCGTCGTGAATAATTTTGTACATAACGAGTAAACTAAGATTTGACGTGATCCGATGATTGTGGATTCTCAGGTCGGATGGTGTTATTTATTGTTTTTTTTTTTAATTTTCCGTGTTAAGCCAGGCAACATTTAAGTACTGGCGGTAGTGGACTCAGCCCACTGGGGGCTCAAAAAGGGGAATCTAATTGGAGCCGACAGGTTTCCTTAGACGATTCTTTTTTTTTAAGCGACTTCAAAAAAATGAGGAGGTTTTCAATTCGTCGGAATCTTTTTAGGATTCCGTAGCCAAATGGCAAAAAACGGAACCCTAGATTCGTCATGTCTGTCTGTCTATCTGTCTGTCAGTCCATTCATATGTCACAGCCACTTTTTTCCGAAACTATAAGTACTATAATGTTGAAACTTGGTAAGTAGGTGTATTCTGTGAACCGCATTAAGATTTTTACCCAAAAATAAAAATAAAAAACAAATTTTTAGGGTTCCTCATACTTAGAACTGAAACTTATTATATATTATATAACTTATATACTGAGATTTTTTTTTTCATCAAAGCCATAGGTATGTATGGATAGGTCTTCAAAAATGATATTGAGGTTTCTAAAATCATTGTTTTCTAAACTGAATAATATTATGCGCGAGAGACACTTCCAAAGTGATAAAATTTGTGTCCCCCCCCCCTCTAACTTCAAAAATAAGAGAACGATAAAACTAAAAAATATATATGATGCACATTACTATGCAAACTTCAATTGAAAATTAGTTTGAACGAGATATATTTAGCAGTTTTTTTTGTTATTAACCATTTAAGGGATTTTCCCATACAAAAGTGATTTTTTTTTCATGGTTCCAACTATTCCGGAAAAACTAAAAGTCGAAGAAATCTGAAACTTGGTACCTAGATTGATATTAGGTCAAGAAGGTGCACTAAGAACGGGATTTCCAAAATTCAAATTTTAAAGGGTAAAAATCATGCATTTAAGGCATTTTTCCTTACAAAAATTTTTTTTTTATCATTGTTCCAGCTACTCTGGAAAAACTAAAAGTCGTAGAGATCTGAAATTTGTTACCTAGGTTGATATTAGGTCATGAAGGTGCATTTAGAACGGGATTTCCGAAATTCACATTTTAAAGTGTAAAAATCAAACATTTAAGGGGGAAGGGGAGGGAGGGGAATTTGTGGTCAATTTTTTTATTTGAGGTGTTTTGGTTGGTTTGTAGGTACGGAACCCTAAGTGCGCGAGCCCGACTCGCATTTGACCATTTTTTTTAAATTGCTACCTGCAAGGCTGTGACGGGTCGCGACCTTCGACACAAGTCGGAGACTTTTTTAGGCTAATGTTTATTTATTATATTCAAGTAAATTTGAAATACTCTGCATATTTTAATTAATTATATCGGTTTAAGTAGATGACCATACTATATAATAGCCTGTCCAAAAAGGGATTAGAAATCTAAAGCACGAGAACTTAAATAGACAAAGAAGCGCGAAAGAAGCAAGCTCAACCATACTGCACACCGCCGTTTTCCACTACAGACTATCACGGACATTCACTATATTAAAGTTTTTCTGAAAATAACCTTCAACATTTGATCACAACCTTGATGAATATGGTCCTTAAAGCTTATGACTAATGATCCGGGAAGGTATTAAACGCTAGCATCGCGCGTCGTGATTTAGAAAGTTATCTAGGTATATCATATATTCGTAGATAGGTAACTCACGAAACCGAAAGTCTACATACCTAGTCTCAAATGTAAGTTTTATTTTAGACCGTTTGTCCACAGGAAATGCCATTGCTGTTTCCTTTTACAATATCAATGAATTCAGTTAGTATAGACACCTAGTAACTCGTAAGCTATAAGAGAAGTGTAGAGAAATTAAATTGGCCACCAACTGAGTAACAGCAAAAAGGATGTTCCTTCACACCGACATAGGCAGGGCGTAGTAGCTGCGACTAATTTTCTTGGATTTTTAATTATACTGATAGGTTCTTAGCTCTTATTCAGCTTTAGTCGGGATGTTTAAAAAATATTTTAGTGCTTTTTTTAATTACAAGTCTATAAAAGTAGTGGGTGTTTTAATGTTTCACTTGCATAAAATAATTTTGTAGGCATTTATTCATAATAATATTGGTAACATTATAAAACAACTAGTAGGGTGCGTGGGGGCGCGGGCCACATGTGGCCCGCGTGCTTTCATCCCGCCTATAAAAGTATCATCGCCGACAGACTTTAATTTTCGCCATACATTTTCTATGAAAAAATAAATTCCGGCATTTTGAATTTTTTTTCCATCCATCGGATAGACCTTTGGGTCCTGATTACTTCTTGTCAAGAAACCGTTCTTCCATCTTTTATACTCTTCGAGATATTGGCGAAATTCAAATGGCGGCCATTTTGAATCCGTCATTTTTAATTTTTTTTTCAGCCCATTGCCAATTGGATGACCTTTCGAATGACATTTGGTCGAGCACCCCCTACCTAGCTTTGATACCCTAGCCGTGCTCTTCACCCGTCTTCGAAATCCTCAATCATCAGCTCTCTCCGTATTTTTCCTCCAAATGAATTTTTCTCTTCTATACGAAATGGTAATTGAAAAAAAAAATTTTCATACAAAATTGTTCAGGAGAGGTGATCAATCAGTGAGTCAGTCAATCAGTGAATCAGCACGAGTAGCTATATATATAGTAACTAGTAGGGCGCGTGAGTGCGCGGGCCACATGTGGCCCGCGTGCAGTCTTCCCGCCCATAAAAGTATCGCCGTCATCTCCATCGCCAATTGGAATCCGATTGGCAGTGGGCTGAAAAAATTACCTAGTAGCACGTTCATGGTTTTAAAGATAGTTAAGGGCTGTTCCAACAAAAATACCGCTGAACCTCATCGGATGAGGTTCAGCGTATTTTTGTTCGAGCAGCCCTTAACTATCTTTAAAACCACGACCGTGCTCCTCAATCATCATCCCAATCCTCATCATCATCTTTTCTCATATTTTTCTCTGTCAGTTCTCCGTAGAACTGCGTCAATGACTTGCATAGTTCCCTACTTATTGTGGCATGTACATTTTCCATCGAAAAATAAATTCCGTCACTTTGAATTTTTTTCCATTTATCCCGTAAACCTTGAGATACTGATCACCTCTTGCTAAGAAACCACTCTCTTATCTTTTATACTTTCCGAGATAGAACAACACGAAATTTGTATGGCGGCCATCTTGAATCCGCCATTTTGGATTTTTTTTCAGCTCACTGCCAATTGCATGAGGTTCGAGTATTTTTTGTTTGAGCAGTCCCCACCTAACTATAATACCTTGCCCGTGCTCCTCGACAGTCTTCAAAACCCTCAATCATCATCTCATTCCATATTTTTCTCTGAGAGTCCTCCAAAAAACCGCATCAATGTACTACATGTTTCACAACTTTTCAATAGTCTCTTCAACATTTGTCATACATTTTATATGAAAAAAATTAAAGTCCGCCATTTTGAATTTTTTTTCTATTCATCGTGTAGACCTTAAGATCATGATCATCTCTTGTCAAGAAACCGTTCTTCCATCTTTTATACTTTCCGAGATATCGACGAAATTCGAATGGCGGCCATTTTGAATCCGCCATTTTGAAATTTTTTTCAGCTCACTGCCAATTGGATGACGTTTCGAATGACATTTGGTCGAGCACCCCTCACCTATCTTCGATACCCTTGGCTGTGCTCTTCACCCGTCTCCGAATCCTCACTCATCAGCTCTCTCCGTATTTTTGTTCTTAATGATTTTTTCCCGTGTATATGACAGTATAAGTAAAAAAAAAATTTTTCATACAAAATTGTTCAGGAGAGGTGATCAATGAGTCAGTGAATCAGCACGAGTAGCTATATATATATTAACTAGTAGGTCGCGTGGGGGCGCGGGCCACATGTGGCCCGCGTGCTGTCTTCCCCCCTTTTTGCCTTCCAACTTTAGGCTCCTTCAACAACCGTCATACATTTTCCTATGAAAAAAATTAAAGTCCGCCATTTTGATTTTTTTTTTCTATCCATCGTATAGACCTTCGGATCCGGATCAACTCTTGTCAAGAAACCGTTCTTCCATCTTTTATACTTTCCGAGATATCGACGAAATTCGAATGGCAGCCATTTTGAATCCGCCATTTTGAATTTTTTTTCAGCTCACTGCCAATTGGATGACGTTTCGTGTGACATTTGGTCGAGCACCTCCCACCTATCTGCAATACTCTTGCCTGTGCTCTTTACCCGTCTCCGAAATCCTCAATCATCAGCTCTCTCCATATTTTTGTTCTTAATGAATTTTTTCCCTGTATATGACAGTATACGTCAAAAAAAAATTTTTCATAAAAAATTGTTCAGGAGAGGTGATCAATGAGTCAGTCAGTGGCCAATCAGCACAAGCAGCTATATATATTGTAACTAGTGGGGCGCGTGGCGGCGCGGGCCACATGTGGCCCGCGTGCTGTCTTCCCCCTATTTGCCTTCCAACTTTCAGTCTCTTCAACAATTTCCCATACATTTTCGATGAAAAATAAATTCCGCCATTTTGAATTTTTTTTTCTATCCATCGAATAAACCTTCGGGTCCTCATCACTTCTTGTCAAGAAACCACTCTTCCACCTTTTATACTTTTCGAGATATCGACGAAATTCGTATGGCGGCCATTTTGAATCCGCCATTTTGATTTTTTTTTCTGCTCACTGCCAATTGGATGACGTTTCGAATGACATTTGGTCGAGCACCCCCCACCTATCTTCGATACCCTGGCCGTGCTCTTCACCCGTCTCCGAAATCCTTAATCATCAGCTCTCTCCGTATTTTTGTTCCGAATGAATTTTTTTCTTCTAGACGACACCATCCGTGGAAAAAAATTTTTTCAAACAAAATTGTTCAGGAGAGGTGATCAATGAGTCAGTCAGTCAGTGGCCAATCAGCACGAGTAGCTATATATATTGTAATATCATGTAGGCATTGATGAAATATAAATAAAATTAATTATTTTATTACTTCAGTTAGTCTCTACAATATTGTATATGAATATTCGTTGACGAATGCGAGATGCAGATTATACTATACAAGAATATATTTATGGTGAATAGTTTCACCGTGGCGGAATGGAATTGAACCGACTTTTTGCAACGAAATTGTACATAGCATGATAAACTTTATGTGAATCGTATAACACGCAAATTAATTCAGAGCAAAAAAAATGTCACGCGTCTTCCGAGGAATCCTCGCGCATTCTCGACAATGCCCCTAGCTACTGTCGGCACCATCTGTGCAATCCGCGGGAAGTAGCGGGAACGGGAAGTCGGTTGAGTCGGTCACGGCAGTGCGGTGCCAAGTGTTTACGAAACAATTCACAACAAACAATTATCTCGTCATGAGGCGAAATTACTACCGTCATCCGCGCGTACGACGAGAGCAGTACAAGCCCAAACATGTTTGAACATGTCCGAAGACAAAGCGTTGATGCAGCGTATCGTAAGAGGCGTAATTGTCATATTGTTATGCGTAGCGTCATAACGATGCGCTTATACGATTACGAGCTGTGTGCGAAGGGCCTTACGCTTCTGTTCCATTCCGCCGCGGTGTCATTTGAGCCTAAAAGCATGTTTTGTTTGTACTAAAAAGACGCAACGACTCTGTCGAGTTCATCTTCAGTAAAGCAGAGCAACATGAAACAGAACACGTGGCGGCGATCGACATGGCTCTCTACCTTAGACGACATGTAATATTGGTCTTCCTCAGGCGAATATCGATCAACGTCCACACTGCATATCTACAATGAAATGGCAATGACAAATGTTAATAAATAAATCGTACTGATAATATAAACGCGGAAAGTTTGTAAGTATGGATGGATATTTGTTACTCTTTCACGCCGCAACTACTGTACCGATTTGGCTGAAATTTGAAAAATACATAGCTTATAACCTAGATTAACACATAGGTTACTTTTTATCCCGGAAAATCCATCGTTCCCACGGGGTTAACGAAAAACCGAAATTCACGCGGACGCGGGCAGACCCGCGGGCAACAACTACTAATCAATATTTCAAACAATACGATTTTAATAATAATGATTTGTTAGACTCAGTTCAGTACTAGAGGCTGCCAGTGGCTTTGCTCGCGTGAATTTTATTTTACTTCCTTATAGGGGTAGAATTTTCAATACCTAATAAGCTAGCAGTAAGTAAGTATGCCAATTTTTAGTCCAATCTGTCCTGGTTTTTAGCTGCGCGTTGATACATCATTCAGTCTGTAAGTCAGTTAGTCACGTTTGCCTTTTATATAATAATACGTTTTACGAGTATCCCCACTGTTATTAATTATTGATTTTGCATAATTTTCTTAATATGCAGACAAAAAAAATATACATACTCTTTGATGGTGTCGCGGGCAACATCAAAGAGTATATTTTTAGACGGTACAGCACTGCAGGGCAAGGTACAATAACTCTAAGAACTCGATAGAAGTATTCGTTTTCGATTACTACACACGCATAGGTTGCATTGCGACACCTAATCGAGGTTCGAATCGAAAAACAACTAGTACTAAGCATAGCTTCGCCCTTTCACTTTGAACTTCGGCCCACATTTTTGGATGATGATATGCGATAGATCGCCCAGTCAATCAGTCAATTATAACACCTCTCCTCTTTTGTCAAGGGTTAAACCAGCTACAAGGGTCAAGGCTTACCTATGCATTCTAATTTTTAACCTTCTTTATTTGAAAAAATGTTACTATATATTATGTAGTTGTACCAGTTAATATTAATTTTAAGGACTCACTTTTCCTTCTTCCTTGTTATAACATGTCAATTCTTCAAAGTGACTATTAATCTTAGCCTTAGGGTTTCTATAATAGTGGCTCAGCTCGTTGTAACGCCCTAAATGCTAAAAAAAAATTAAGCCCTAATTATATTTCTATGATTTCGACCTTTTGCTTACATTGACTGTTGCTAAGAGGGGAAGAAAATTTTAACATTGTTGGAAGGACATAGGTAAAACACTATTAGACTTAACGAATTACATTCAAGTAATTGTGAAACTTCTTCATAATATCCGACTATAATTTATGTAGGTAATTAATACCAACTTCGGGATCTAGTGCTCCACTTTTCCTAATAGTATCTTGAGGAAATTCACTAGCAAAGATTCTTCTCAATTCTACATCTTCACTGAAATAAAAATTCTGATAAGTTTTTTAAAGATTTCAAGAATACTAGCTTGTAACAATGTAAATGTAAATGTTAAAGTTACTCACTAAGTATAAATTACGCCATAAATTTGCCTTATTTGGGATTGCAGAAACTAGAAAAGATAAGAATTTTTAAAGTAAAAAGAAGACGTGAAGAAACAAAGGTTGAGATAACACCTGAAACAAAACTTCATTTTATACTTTCATGTGTGATTTCACCCATCGCTCACGCTAACGAGTTCAATACCAAATCTATATACGTGATTGCATGCGTGCACATTCTGTTGACTAGTAGGAGAAACTTTCTAGATTTTCGAAGATTTTCGTAGATTTTCTGTGACGGGATTTTGGTCACCCAAAAACTCCATTTTCCTAAAAATCCCTGCGCGATACGCTCAAAAGAACATTGTTTATTTATAAATAGGAATATTTAAAAAAATACAAAAAGTGGGCGATGTGATAAAGTGAATTATTGATATAAACGGAAAAATATGCAAGAAAGTAACTACTTAATTCCTATCGTTTTGTATTGATATTTAACACACCCAATTCTGAGAGTTTTATCAAGAATAAAGCCATACTAATGGTAAAGGTCAGTCTAAGATATTTTGAAATAAATTATATGCAATCAGTGAGACTCACAACGTAGGGCAAAACATATTTAGCTAATGTCCACATACTCGAGGTATATTTTAAGTAAATTAAACTTAGGCGCCTACTTCTTGTGCTTACTTGGACAAAATGTAAATATTAAACTCACAATCCATATTTCAAAATAGGCAATTTCGTTTTTATGAATATATAAATTGAATTTGACGTCATAGGTAATAAGAAATGTTTTTTTACTGCGATGTGAAACTGGTGCCACACTCACATCACTCAGTGTGTGAAAACGTTACGTGAATCGTCCACCTGCTCAAAGATTGTGTAAGGAAAACGTATTCATCGTAAACGTGATCGGAAAAAAATTTTTTCCGCCAATTGATTCGCTGCTTTACGTCAGCCAATCGGGGGCAGAATTCGCTAACGATTACGATTACGTTTGAATACGTTTTCCTTACGAAATCAGGCCCCTGGTCTGAAAGGGTCTGCTAATAATGTATTTCGCGGTACGTGGTCTCCATTGCCTATTATTGTTCATTAAAAAATAAACGACTCGTTAAATTATACGAATTTTATTTGTAATATAACTATTAAATTATATAATACGTCTATCATTAGATCTAAAATCGTCATCCGTTTGCGGTTGGAAGCCGTTCGCGTCTGCTACGTATCGCACCAAATGCTGACCTCCCTGGGGGTCTATGTACCCATATTCACCGCGGACGACGTATCCGCGGCCATCTTTGGTGATAATACCTCCATCCTCCTTTCGAAATGTTCCATCTTTGGTCTGAAACCTGCAAGTAATTATGTTTGTAAATAATATGTTGATCGCATTTTGAAATATAATAGATACGCTAACATGGCTACTGGTGCTAGAGACGCAAGATTTGACCACAGAGCAAGGAATAACTTTATATTTGACTGTCGGTTGCTCAATGGTTAAGTCTTGCTAGCCAAAAGGCAATCTTGGGCTATTTATTTCACATGTTGCAATCTCTAATAATTATTTGGCATAAAAGTGTTTGATTGTTATAAATTACTTAATAGACATTATAGTATTCATTAATTTGGTGTTTTAAGATGCGATAAGATGTTGGCGAAATTAATATTAATAAGAATAGAATAAATGTCACACATAACATAAATAATATAATTAAAATTAGCATGTGAATACAAAATACTTACTAGATAAACCAGTTTTAAAAAAATTACTATATTTAATGATAATTATTATATCAATTCCAAAACGTCGATCGATAAGACGCCAATGACGTTGGCTTGTTTTATTACACTTCTAGCTCAGTTTTCTTCGGTGCTCCACTGTTTGCGCTCGTGGAAAGCCACAGTGCAAAGCATGGTTGTTCGTATTTTATCGTTGTAAGGTGACGTTGTAAGGTATCGTGGACGATAAAAATAATATATCGATACAGAGTAAGCTACCTACGAATTAATATTAGCAATTCATATTTATGAAACTTCAATAAGGATAAAATATTTGAAAAGCGAATATTAATTAATAGCTGTCATATCATAAGTTGTAATTCAACATTATGAAGTTTTTTACAGAAAAGTTATTCATAACGATTCGATCAAATATACAAGCAGCGCGATGTAGGCCGCTTACGCCGGATGCACTCAATACTCATTCAGGATGCATATCTTCGACCCTTGTCGTCATTGCCGATTTAAGGTTTTTACAAACTGCGAACACTGACGTTTTCAAGATACAAACTACAAGCATGAGGGTATCATTATATTGTTTTTATTATACCATTTTTCTATACCTATAAATAATTCAACCAAATCTGTTGTGTAGTTGTACCTATGCTTTAACTACACAACCGATTTGGCTGAATTATAAAATTATTATGTAAGACAGAAGTAATAAACACCACAAGATTCACATATTATATTGAAAATGAAAATGAAAATATTTATTTTCACATAGGCCTAAATAGCAGGCTCTTATGAAAAATCAAAACTCGGAAAGCAGGTTTGCACCGAGAAGAACTGGCAAGAAACTCGGCAATTACTTAATTTATCTACTATAATTAATCATCCTATTTAATATAATATGAAAAAGGACATATTTTTATTGTTCTTATTTATTTATTTATTAATTATTATTATTGTTCTTACTCGAAACTGTAAGTCCCAAATCCATTGTTGTTATAAACGAGATTTTTAATTTGTCGCTCAATGCCGGCCGACCTGGGCAAATGCGCTAAGACAGCCGCGTAGGCGATGGCTGCGAAAAAGCAGAAGCGCATGCCTTTTACCTGCGTACAAAAAACAAAATGTCATGGCCAACAGTTCAGAAGCGAGGAGTAGATACCTATTTCGCTGGAATTTTAGAAGAACACAATCTTTGTAAAGAATGTATATGATAATAAAAATGAGTATCCGTATACGTTTACTCAAACTCTTCTTTTGATGAAAATATATTTATATATTACTAACTGACCCGGCAAACGTTGTTTTGCCATACACGAGAATTTTATATACTAAAAAATATTTATTATTATTTTTGGAGAATAAATAAAACGAGACATAATATAATTTTAACTTTTAAAATTACAATGATTTACTCTACTTAAAATATACTGATTTTACTTTTGGTAAAATAATTACCTACTAGGTATACTTAATTAGAAATATTATCCTTCTAAAATTACCAGCGTACCTAGGAATTGTTTAAAGCGTGCAGTGTTTTCCTGAATTTACCTTCGCTATGTGCGTTTAGGTAAAGCTTACCAATTTAAGAAGAGATCAGAAAAGTGACCAAAATCTTATGAGTGTATAAACTTTAGCGGATTAGGTACTCAGATAGTTCTGTTAGACTAAGTTAAGTTAATTCTATGTCCGACTCACCATATTTTGGAAATGTTTTTTCCCACAGTGTCTAAGTGTACTGTGACATCGGTCCAACTGCCCACACCTTATATCCAGTTCTTCAAGAATGTCAAGTCTGGACTTCATTCCTTTACAAACAATGCGACTTCAAGGACTCTATCATGTCATTGACACCACACTTGTTACGTAAATACTGGAATGGCTTTTACAATTGATTGGCTAAAAACTCGTAACGTAATTGCCTGTGTTTGCCGCAAGTCTATTACAGAAACGCATAAATTATCTAGAGACCAGTATGGGGTTCAGTGGAAAAATACTTAACGATAGAGCTACTCATCATATAGGTACACATTTGTTTTACCTTAATTTTCTACAAAATTTAGCGTGAATAGGTATTTTTAATCTGTAAAGCAGTGCATAAGATGGCGTCGCCTAGTTATAATAACTTACACACACACATTTGACAATCATCTTGGCGCGCATTATGGCGCCACATGTCACGCAAAGCTAGGCTAGAATAAATGAATATATCTCTATGGGTTTACCAGAAGAACATTTTTCAGTAAAAGTTTTAGAAGACGTCCTGTCAAATCCTATAGCAATTATAGCTAACCATAGGTTTTTGTAGGTAGGCAGGTAGCATTTATGTATGTTTGTGAATTGCTGTACTACTAAAAATGTATTATTATTTGCTGTTGAAGTGGTCAAGTGCTCTTGTAGCCGTAACGTAAATGTGGAATAGGTACATTGTGGAATGAAGGAATTTTAATATAGGAATCTTGAAATTTTCATGGATATCGGTTACCATCTGTTATGTTATTTTGGGTAATGGAGAGTTTTCGAGGATTAAAAAAAACATAAAAACCACTGGTACTAGCAACGTTTTCGAGAAAGAATTTTAGGTGAGCTGATTTTGTGATATGTCGTCTTTCTTGCACTTTCGGTTAGAGTCTGGGCCATCTGGCTGGCTGTAGCCGTTGCGTTCATTAGTGCGCATCCTATGTGCAGCTTACGCCTCCACAATGTTTATACCAATGTTGTCGGGCCTACTAATTATTTATAGGCGCACTTGTACCATTTATGATACCAATTAGTAGCCCCGACAACATTGGTATAAACATTGTGGAGGCGTAAGCTGCAACACCTGGACCTGGACAGACGTAGGATGCGCACTAATGAACGCAAAGGCTACCGCCAGCCAGATGGCCCAGTCTCTAACCGAAAGTGCAAGAAGGACGACATATCACAAAATCAGCTCACCTAAAATTCTTACTTTTCAAACGTTGCTAGCTCCCGTACCACACGTAGTAATCATGTCATTGATAGCTTACGAGAGACACCCATCCGTCTTCATTAACTAATAGACATATTAATGAAAATTGACTGGTGTCTTTAAAATATACTCGCTGTGTTATTGATGTGTGTCATAGTTTGAGCCGATGGATGTCACCGTTAGACATGAATGTATCCCGAATCTGCAAGGATTTGCCCCGCTTGATGGTTTCCTGCACCTCTCAGTCTCACTTCACTTAGAGTTTAAATAACTTCAATTCTTCGAAAATACACCTCCCCTATAATATTATTTGTATCCCTAATATTACCCAATATTATGTGCCAATGTCCATCAGTCCTGTCCTACACTGTATATGCCAGATAACAGTAAATAAATAAATAAAAAATATCTCATGCATGCTTTACTGTAGGCATGCATGTCTCGAAATCAAATGATAAAACTGCAGGGAAAACATAATATTATAAATTACTTGTATCACAACATGATTCTTTTCCTCAGCAACATCTTGAGGAAACATTTAATTTGAAAACTACGTTAAGATTACTTATTTGCCGTAGATATTGATTATTTAATTAATTAAAGGCCGCATGTGAAAAGAACTTGTATCTAGCTCACTATTATCAATAGAGTTGTACGTTTTGGATGAATTCCCGCACATAGATTTCATAGTGAAATTGGATCGACATACGAGTCGAATTTTATCCTCCTCCGTGGTCTGTTGGGAGGCTTCAATCGTAGCAAGCCGTATCGGCAAAGACATACCGCTAAAAGATTTATGTCACCGTGAAAAGGGTTGCAATAGAGAAAAGTGAATAGGCATTTTCTAGGCAAGCGCGCTCCATCCTAGACCTCATAATTTCTGTTCATCAGACTTGATTGTAGTCAATCGCAAGCCTATCAATTATAAAGAAAAAAAAATAGATATATATTATAGTTTAATCAACAAAGACGATCCTCCCGCAATCGCTCATGATTCACGCGATTCGTAAGGTGTTAGGAAAGAGTGGGGCGCGTCTTCGTAGATTTAACGCACTTGGTACTTAGGTAAAATATCCCCTCCAAGATGAAACAATTCTCCAAAATATAAAATTCTCTAAGATATAACAATAGCCTCTTCGGCTGTATCGTGAGCTACCGGCAGATTAGATTGCACTTTGACACTAACTTGTAGTAGAATCAATGAAAAAGTAAGTCAAGTACACTCTTCGCACTAGATTTTCCTTTCACGTATACCTTAAGCATACGTACTAGTGGTAGGGGGATGAATACTTACTTCCGGCAAAATATGAAACCCATTCTCGTCACCTGAGTATTGTACCATTTGTTTATTTCCATCTGGGTCGTAGTAAATATATTAACCATTAACAACAATATGCTCATTCGGCTGACCCTCGTTTTCTATAGTTCTTCCTTCCCATCTTCTCAATCCGTTTGATGTCTCATAACTGCAAACTCATTTACTTTGACATAGTTTTAATGAAAATAGTACATTTCAATATAAGTGCGGTTGACACAAGCCGTAGGCGCGTGTCAACAATAGAGACGAGTGGAAATGACATACTTTCTAAGATAAGAATTTACGAGACGGAATTTAACGATCATTCAACGATAATTTTCATACATTTTTGAATTTCATTCCATTTCCATCTCTTTATTATCTATTTCTTTATTTGCGTATCGCAAAATGCCACAATATGGCTAGAGGTGCTGATTGGACATCAGGCATTTACTAATATTATATTTGTCAACGTCTATCAGCTCAGAGGAATAAATTACATGTGTATTGTTTCTTTTCCTTAACATATTGTTTCTTTTCCTTTGCAACATCTTAAGGAAAATTGCAATTTGCAATCGAACTACGTAAAATTAGCCGTTGAGAATAATTTCATATATTGTACGACTCTATTTTACCTACGCATGAACTAAAAATTAAGGTGAGGCAATTAAAGTGCACAACTCACCTTAATTTTGTTAGGTATTTTGAATAAAAAATAGTAACCAGCTTTATTGTTAGGTGCATATTATCAAATCGACTGACAAATACCTTAAATTTTAAAACAATCTTATAAAGTTTTTTGATAGAGGCATCATTCATCAATCCTTGTTTAGCGTCCCAGTAGCGTTGCTACCACTTGTGCAGGTAAGGCGGCAACCACTGAAACCTAAATCATTTGGAATTAATAATAATTTACATGCTGACTAATTAAAAAAATAGTCACATGCGAGGCTTGCACAGTAAGGCTTCCGTACTTTCAAGACCTGCTCGTATTCCCAATAGTGTTCAAGTAAACAAAACACCTCGGCCCGCCAATTTCAAAAACGAGCTACACTAATCATCTGTGAAAATTTCAAGTGTCGAACTATCGATCGGTTCATGAGATAATATGTTGACAGACAGATAGTAACGGGATCGATTCCCGCCACGGGCCAATTTGGCATTATATAATTTCTAAATTGGCTCAGGTCTGGTCCGGTGGGAGGCTTTGGCCGTGGCTAGTTACCACCCGACGAGCAAAGACGCACCGCCAAGCGATTTAGCTTTCCGGTGCGATGCTTGTAAAAACCGTTGGGGTAAATTTACTTACCCTTCCATGTTAGTACGATAACATTTTAGGCTGCATCATCACCTACCATCAGGTGAGATCGCAGTCAAGTACTAACTTGTATAGAGTAAAAAAACGAGATTTTCTCTTCGCCCATTATTTTAAGTAATATAAATTATGTAGTAGGTACGTACTAATGGCAAGAGAATGGATACTTACTTCCGGCACAATATGAAACCCATTCTCGTCACCTGAGTATTGTACCATTTGTTTCTTTCCATCTGGGTCATAGTAAATATAGTAACCAATTACAACAATATGCTCATTCGGCTGACCCTCGTTTTCTATAGTACCTTCTTCCCATCTCGTTAATCCGTTTGATGTCTCATAACTGCAAATTTATTAACCTTGATATATTTTTAGTGAAAAACTCTATTCCAGAACTCATTCTCAATGTATTCGTTATTTATCGTCGTAACATCGTTCCAAATAAATCGGCCATAGTGAGGACGAATAGTCACTATACGACGACAAAAAATCCAACCTTTCAACTTTAACAACGTAAACAGATAACTTTGTTACCTCAGACTACATTAATAAAGGTTTCATACTAATAGTACTCTTCTTACCTGAATTTGTATCTTCCCTTTCCATCGATTGTAAATTCATTTTTTGTTATTGTCGCCTCACTATCCTTGTCTAAAGGGGCAGCCGTCGTCAGTGCGATTAAAGCGACAACCGCTAGTAGCTGGAACAAAAAAAAACAAAAATACAAAATGGACAAAATAACTAACTACTTACTGTGAGGCAAAGCTAGATTAAGGAGACCTTCAACATTTTGCTAGCGCAAAAAATAAATACCGAGATGGCTAGATCTACAATCTGTTATTACAACTAAGACACGCACACCTCCGATCGCGTCGAGGGTTTGTATTATGGATGATGATTTTATGAATATCATGTTGTTTTTATACAGGTTTATTTGGTATACCCGATGAACAGGTAAGCTTATAAAAATAAATAGAGAGTCTGAGCGAATCTCGAGAAGCCTGGACAGATTTGGCTTATTTTGGTATTGAAATATTTGAAATCTCAAAGCGCTGGCCTATTCTTAGGTCAGAGGATAAGCGTTGCTATTCGACGTGGCAATGCTGCCAGCCTTGGGGCACTTTGCCAGTTGATACCGATTCGGAGGAATACTTTGACGCTTAAGTAATTGATTTTATTTACACTTCTTTTTTATGGTCAGATTATATGTTAGTTTAAGTATTGTAAACACTGTTTAAACACTGTTTTAAAGGCTCAGAGTCACTCAGCGAGCGATGGAGAGAGCTATGCTCGGAGTTTCTCTGCGTGATCAAATCAGAAATGAGGAGATCCGTAGACGAACCAGAGTCACCGACATAGCTCAACGTATCGCGAAGCTGAAGTGGCAATGGGCGGGGCACATAGCTCGTAGAACCGACGGACGTTGGGGACCCAAAGTGCTGGAATGGCGACCCCGCACGGGAAAGCGCAGTGTTGGCAGACCTCCGACCAGGTGGAGCGACGACATTAAAAGAGTCGCGGGAAGGCGCTGGATACAAATGGCGCAGGACCGTGCGGGCTGGAAAGCATTGCAGGAGGCCTTTGTCCAGCAGTGGACGTCCATCGGCTGAAACGAACGAACGAACGAAACACTGTTTTCTTCTATACCTATTTTATAGTTTTCACTAATGTAAACATTAACTGTTTTGTGGAAGTTAAGGGAAGGTGTACAGCCTGAGAATCATAAATAATATGTAAAACGAATAAATATAATATTAAGTAATATAAAAATACTAAAAACGATAATTTAATATTCCCTAGGTTCATATCGATGATTTTTCCATACAAAAAGTTCATAGGTTTGGTAGCTGCGGTAGAATCAAACGAAATGCACATCGAATTGAAGATCGTAAAAAATTACTCGATCCGAGTCGACAACTTATATCCGGAAGATGCGGATTATCATGTATTTTCAAAATAAACATGAAAACGTACATTTATAAATAGGTCGTCGCTCGCGCTCCGCATGAAAATTAATTAATTGGTTTAATGGCATTGCCAAAATATACTTAAACATTTCATTGGTGTTACGTCAGCATGTATTACAAGTTTACTGCTATTCGGTCCTCATATGGCAAAATAACGTTTGCCGGATCAGTTAGTACAAAATAAATACGAAACCTCTACAGTTTACGAGTAAATCAAAATTATTTATTTCACATAGGCTTAGCTTACAAAAATAAGGTAAGGCATAATATTTTATATATTTATTTTGAAATAATTTCATGAGTAGATCTCTTAGGCCGGTTGCAAATATTAAACTACTGTATAATTAATCTCATTGAATTTGAAAATTTTTTCAATGAAATCGTACAAACAAGGCAAATCCCAGAAGAATGGACAGAGTGTCATATAATTCTATTACATAAAAAAGGCCCCAGAGACGATATTGGGAACTATAGGCCAATTTCTCTAATATCAAACATATATAAAGTATTTGCTAAAGTGATCCTGGAAAGAATATCATTAACACTCAACGAAAGCCAACCCGTAGAGCAGGCTGGATTCAGAAAAGACTTCAGCACAGTAGATCACATTCACACAATAAAACAGTTGATACAGAAGTACAACGAATACAATAAACAAATCTACTTGGCGTTTATAGATTACTCAAAGGCATTCGATAGCCTCAGGCACCAATACATATGGCAGAGTCTTAAACAACAAGGGGTCCAGAGCAACTATATAGAAATACTTAAGAGTATATACAAATTTAGCAAGGCCAGTATTAAACTTGAATCAACAGGAGAATCATTTCCTATCGAAAAGGGCGTACGCCAAGGCGATCCTCTCTCCCCTACGTTATTTAACGCTGTACTCGAGCACATCTTTAGACAGCTAAACTGGGACCACTTAGGTCTAAACATAAATGGAGCTCGCCTAAACCACCTAAGATTTGCTGATGATCTGGTGCTTCTTGAAGAGAATCCAGCAACAATAGAACAAATGATGCAGAGCCTAGCAAATATAAGTAGAGAAGTTGGTCTAGAAATCAATGCTAGTAAAACAAAATTGATGACAAACTCAAGGGAAATAGATGTAATGGTAGATGGCAACAAGATCGAATTTGTCAAAGAATATATTTACTTAGGACAGATAATATCCCCTTCAGATGATATGACAAAGGAAATAAACAGGCGAATAGCCCAAGGATGGAGAAAATACTGGTCATTGAAGGAAATTGTGAAAAACAAGGATCTAGGCAATCACATAAAAAAGAAAACATTCGAGACTTGTATTTTACCAGTTCTTACTTATGGTTGTGAAACTTGGTCAATAACACTCCACCACAGGGAAAGGCTAGCAAAATGCCAACGTGCTATGGAAAGAAGCATGCTAGGGTTAAAAATAAAAGACAGAGTCAGGAATGTAGACATAAGATCAAGAACAAAACTTGCAGACATTCTTAATCGGATAGACATCCAAAAATGGAGATGGGCAGGACATATGCTACGCCACCCCATTAACAAATGGAGCAAGCAAGTCACCCTCTGGCAGCCTAGAGACGGCAAAAGAAATAGGGGCCGTCAAATCAGAAGGTGGGAGGATGACTTGCGGCTGACAGCAGGACCATACTGGATGAGAGTGGCAAGAGACCGGACACATTGGAGAGAGCTGGAGGAGGCCTATGCCAAAAGGCACACCGAACTTAGGGACCTTTTGTAACCCTGAGTTTAGGAATAAAAGGCTATATTATTATTATTATTATTATAATTAATCTCAAGTTTCAATCTTAGACCAAAATATTCCCAATTTGTGTGAGATGCAATTACAGAATTCAACCATCATATTTCAGAATAACATCATTTAATTTTTTGAAATTGAGAATTTATAATTATACTGTATTTTATTTATAGAAGAAGTATACTGTATATTTCACGTCCATATTAGTTTCTTCTACCAAGCAGCGATGCTACCGGAGGTGGAGGTACAAATTCCGCCTGAAACAAACAGTACCATAGAGTTAGAACTCATGTGTAAGCTGTCGCAATATAACAAACATAGCCCCTTCGCACACGATTCGTACCTAAGCGTAAGGGTATCGTTATAACGCTACGCGTACGAGGCCTGTATTGTTGCACAAACGAATCGTAGCGTAGACGTAGTTTTATTAGTAGATTGGTATTCGTCAACCAGATGAATTCAATTATTTTATTTCAGTCATAGATAAAGGCAAAAATCATTAAAAAAAATTTAGTTGAATTTAGGTGTTTTATGCGAAATAAAATGAAAACTTTACTTTTCACGCTAGTAGGTACGCATCGACTATCGTAATGCTAATAAACACCTCCTACGATTCGCTGCAACACCGCTTCGTCTGCGGACATGTTTGAACATGTTCGTGCTCGTAATGCTCTCGTCTTAATGTTTACGCTCACGAACCGTGTGCGAAGGGGCCACAGATTACTGAAGGGGCATATACGGCCAACTTACTACGACACGTGGTAACGGTAACACTCTGTAGCCATTTTCATCCGCAACATAACGGAAAATTTGTTCTTCTCCTTTTGCATTAATAAAACTGTTCCGGCCTTCGACAACAACATGCTCATTGGGTTGTCCTTTATTTATTACTGTCCCAGTTTCAGATCTGCTTATTCCATTTGAAGTTTCGTAACTGAAAAATGAATATATTAAAAAAAAATCTTTTCAATAGGAAAAATATCCGGCCAAGTTGGAGTCCGTCTCGCGCAGTATTAGGGTTTCATACCATCAAGTTCAAATCCAGAGAAAATGACATACCTAAAGTTGTAATTTCCGTCATTGTCGATAGTATACTCTTTTTTTAAAATTTGTGCTTCTCTCTCATTTTCCAAAGACGCCCCTTGTGTGAGCATCATAGCACAAAGAAGTATCAAACGGTGTACCTGAAAAAAAATGATAGTCATTATAGTATAAGCATATTTTATATGAAAAAATA
Organism: Coenonympha arcania; assembly: GCA_036785405.1. Lineage (NCBI taxonomy): Eukaryota > Metazoa > Arthropoda > Insecta > Lepidoptera > Nymphalidae > Coenonympha > Coenonympha arcania. Next base: position 9,008,962 of record CM072061.1, read on the forward strand.
AAAGTACCTAAAGTAAGTATATCATAAGTGAATCAAAAATCATTGCACATAAAAACTACGTACCTTTAACATTTTATGTACAAATAAAAATATAGTCTTCGCTTGGAGCCAATATTTGAAGATATCCGACCTATTGAAGTTTAGTACAGAGAATGGTAATCTCATGAGTATTTACTGGTATATAAAATAAGTCACTAAAATAATACAAGGTTAAGGTCATCCTTCAATTTCAAGTGGACTAAACGGCGCTAGATTCCTTTGAACTTTTTTTAGGACCAATTAAAAACCGTTTAATATTTTGTTTTATATTAAACAGTTGCGGCAATATTACTTAAAAATAGTACAATATTGAGCAAATTTGGAACATTTGCAGCACCAGAGGAATTTCAATTGCTTTGCGGAGTTTGTTTATCTGCCTCTTGCATAACACCATGTTATAGCTTCGAAGGAAAAATGCTGCTGGTAGCTGGCTAAAAAAATGTGGAAAAAAGGATCTAATAACCCTACCGTTGCCATATAAGCCGTCAACAATGTAATGTGTAGATCTTGTTCTTAAATTTGCAAAGAAAAAACAAATAGTAATAAAAAACTTGACACGCTACCTCAGCACATCAACCTTTGTTTCAGATGTGTATTAGTTGTGAGATAATATTAATAAATTTGCAATAAAGGCCTCACGGAGCATCCATTTGTAACCTTCAAAAATTATTTGCTACCAGAACAAGTTTTATAAGCTACGCGTCTTTAAAATTTTTGTATAAGAACTAAAGATCAATTATGTTATTTTCATCCACGAATTCAATCTCCAGTCAGAGTCGCAGACCATTTAAAGAGCTCGGTGCTCTTAGAAATATAATAAATTAGCTAGAGCTCTAATCGTATATAGACATACTTTATTTCAATTAAAAATGTCACAGGTACAAGTACCTAGTTTCCTTTATACGTGTAGTACCGTTTTAATTAATTATTGTGTGGTTAATGTGGATGTGGTTTCTGTTGTAGATTAGGCATCTGAACAAGCGGTTACTATATCTATATTTTGCATTAGCGCTGACGTACGCTGCTCCTACGAGTAAAACCAGCGATAGTGACGCACAAATAACAAAGAACGAATATACAATCGATGAAAAGGGGAATTACAAATTCAGGTAGGTTGCTACTTGCTATAATAATAAAAGTGAGCTCAGATAATATCCCGCATCCTTGCAAAGTATATGAAGAAATTTTCCTTTTTCATGTATTAAACACCATGTTATAACTGTATTATTGTTTAAAATATAATTTTATCTCAGCATTGCTCACATCGGAAATTATTTATTCGAGAAATTATGCTTGACTGACCATAATATCTACTATCGACGCATAGCCCATACCATGCAGAAAGCATACAGGTAGATATAATGACGTAACATCTCACTAAGAAAAGATTTTGAAAATTTAATCCCCTAGGGGATAAAATGGGGGTCATGTGAGCAAAGCCGAGAGCGTCCTCTAGTTACAACTAAATGCCATGATCATCATGGGCATACTTAGAGTACGTAAGATGAGTATTTTCTTAAAAGGTCGAGGCTTCGGATTCCGGTCAAGGAATTCGCAGTTATCTATTACTAATTGCAATATAGTACCCATTTGATTTTATTATAAGTACTTTTAGTTTACTCAATTTTACGTTTGTGGTAACAATGGTCTTTGTTTCAGTTTTGAGACATCGAATGGAATTTTTAGAGAGGAATCAGGCATTTTCTTTGAAGAACTACCCGATCAACCTGCTAGTATGCTAGTTATAGGGCGATACAGTTACATGAATGAAAATGGTAAACCAGAAATCGTTGAATACATTGCTGATGATAAAGGGTATAGGATAACATCTCCAGCCTATGTAAGTACTTTACAGCAAATTTTAATAACCTGGATGCATAACAACGTACAATTATTTATTTATCTATAATATACTCTAATTAATTAACAAAAAACAGACTTCAACTCTCATCAAAGTACTGTTGAATACATCCTTTTCATTTAAAAACTTAAGACATATGTTTTTCTCATGGATACCATTATCAGAACTGAAGTAAGTTGAAATGGTCACCGTCACCTTTCTAATAAAAAATAATTATCAAAATCGATTCACCCAGTCAAAATTTATGAGGTGACAAACATAATAAACCCAATTGAGAACCTCCTCCCTTTTTGAAGTCGGTTGAAAAGCGATTAATTTACTCGTATAGTGTATAGTAAACTCATCGACTACAACAGTTATAATACAATTACAGTACAGATTAGTAACTAATCGCATCTCAAAAGATTCAAATTTGTTCAAAGAAATCTAATATTTACGAGTCAGTATATATTCTCAGGTCACAGTGTTTGTAATCAAACCCCTCCGAAACGGTTCGACCGATTTTTATGATTATTTGTCTACATTCGTAAATTATTTTAGTACCACTGAATGGCAAAATAACGTTTGCCGGGTCAGCTAGTCATATATATAATTGTGATCTATTTATTATATTACCATGTATATAATATTACCATGTGATCATGATCACTGAGTTCACACTTAATAATCCATACGTATTTGCGAAATTAAAGCTATTGCACGAAATCAAATTTAATCGAAGTTTTGTGTTTTAGAAGGGAACCGAATATGGTCTACCGGCAGCTGCTGTGGCTACATTACTTGGAAAGTAAACTACCTCATCCCTCTTGCCATCGTCTACCTTCAATTTATGTAGAAAAACTGAGTCTTATAGCGGAACCGAACAGACTGAACGTAATTACGAAGAGTATAATAACTTAGTATTAAATTGATAGAGTACGATTTCTAGAGATTCGTAGGAGCCAAACACAGAGCAAGGATATCTGTGGAGCCAAATAACAAAAAAAAATTGTCATGTTTGATAATTTTTTGTATATGCGATTCGACGTTCTGTGACGCTCAGCTGAGCGTCTCCAAGTGTCAAAACAGCGATAGTGCGCATACATTTTTTGAATTTTTTTTCCATATTTATACGTTGCGACGTAACGCTATTTGTCACTTGGCTAAGGGGGCTGAGCCAATTTAGAAATGATATAATCCTCAACCGCACCAGAGTATTCATCATATTACTCAGAGCATTATATTTAACCTTCCGTGCACCAGGTGACTAAAAGTCTCGTCCCATACTAGGTGGGGTGTGACAAACCCCAAAAAAAAATATGGTAAAATTGACATATTTTTTATGTTTTTCGTGAATTTTATTATTAGGTATTTATAAACACACTGTAATGATTAGGTTTAAGTTAAAGACCGGTTAAAAAGTATGTAATAAAATATTTATTTTTATAAAAGAACAAAAAACACAACTTCTGTAATTCACTTATTATAACAGTTACTTTCTTATATAATAATTTTAAATGGCACGTTTAATTATTGGAATCATGTTTAATTAACAAACTAGAGTATATTTCCTTATAATTTAATATAAATTGAATACAATGGAGGTATATTTTAATTGAGATCATTGTCCTCCAAGCGACCACAGTCTTGACAAAAAAAATCAATGTGCTCCATACATATTGGCACGTATAACATTTTTTACAGGTATATTTAGTTTTACGATCTTTGTTCCTGGGGCAATTTGAACATCTTCTTTGGGTATTGGACCTTTTGGCCAGAAGTTCTGGCCCGGTTCTGAACCCCCGGATTCTAGTTCAAAGTCATCTTCTTCTTCCAAAAGTGCTTTTAAAATATCTTCATCTTTCATGTTTGTCATTTTTCATGTAACTATAAATCTGTAATAAATAAAAAGCCATTTAAAATGCTGAACATACATAAATTAAACTCATAAAGGCAAAAAAACAGCAAATAGAATGCTTACTTTTTTGTCAACGTGCCGTACGAGGTGGGGTGTGTGACGTCCACATGCACTTTAAGAGCATGTAGCTCGCTTGGCGGTGGTCGCCGGACTGATTTGGCGACGCGAATCGGAGCGGCAATGTCGCAATTCCAGCTACTGAGAATTCGTGCGGTGGCGGGTTCACAGTTTTAAAGTTATTGCGATATTTCCAGGGCTGGGGTTTATTAAACCCCACCTGGTGCACGGAGGGTTAAATAAATCTCGCAATTTCAGAAGGCTAGTTGTACAGTCGCGGAATGAAAAGTTTCGTCAATTTTCAAAGTGATACGTTTGCACTGGTCGATTGCACTGGTTTGTTGGCATAATGGACTCTTGCGGTTCTAGTGCAAGCGAAAACCGAAACTTAGATGACGGAGCTTTTCATTCCATGATTATACCTATTTTCGAATAATGATATGATAATAATGAAATAGATGTTATGAAAATAATATACCTCATGTTGTTTTATTTTCGTTTATTACATAATAGTTGAAGATTAGTGATCTATTATATCTACAAAGACGTCTCTTATCTTTCCATCAGTATATTCAAAACACTTCTTCAACTTTGTGATGACAATCATAAGAACCCAAAAAGATATCAAAATTGTAGTTTATTGAAATAATTTGTATTGCATAGCAATCATGTCTGAGTCGCTTATCGTATTGCAGCAGCTGAATAGTTGTCAATTTGATAACAATAATAAGATGAAGGCTTATGCTACAAGCGTTTGAACGATTGTAACATAAGCCTTCATTGTAACAATAGTAGGGGAGCCCAAGAGGAGGATTTCGGTAGTTACTCGAGCGTTGTGGAGCAAAAACAAATTCACTACTGGGCAACCAGCTCCTCAACACCAACGGGCCTCAAGCCAGGAAGGCCAGGCCTTTACCCCTTACCGGGGCTAAAAGAACAATACCGGGGGAACAAGGGTCCCCCGCGACATAACGCCCGGGTAAGGAGGCATGCCTCGAGGCCCGTACCTTCGTGGGGACTCGTTCCCTACGCAGAAGACCACACAGCACCAGAGCGTTGTAAAGACATATGGAATTGTAAATTAAAAAAAAATGTTATATGATGTATGCTATTTCAGTGGTGGGGAAAGAAAACAAAAACCGCGATCTTAAAATTTTTGCTCGAGCGCGTTAGATTTTTACATAGACGCTTGATCTTGATTCGTCATCACACAGAGAATTGTGTCGAGAAATTTATTTAATGTGCCGGGTCAAAAATAAAACATTCAAACCGGCAGATTAAGAAAACTCCTTGACATCATTGTCAGATTATGGGGTCAGTTGTCAAGCACATCAAGATAAAGCGTCTGTATTAAAATTTGACGCGGTCTATTACACTTTCAAGGCAGATTCTTTTTTTAATTTTTTGTGGAACCTGTACAGACTTCCCCCGCCACTGAAATAGCAAGCAACACCTTTTTTCATTTACGGCTGATTTTTCAATCGTCAGATAAACTATCCGTGTAATAAATTTTAAACATATTCCATACAAAATCTGTCAAAACGTCCTAATTTATTCGTTAGTTAACGATTATCTGGCGATTGAAAAATGCACCTAATCTTTACAATACAATAGATAGATCCTACACGACGGTCGAGTAACTACCAAGTTAGCATCGTGGGCTCCCCTACTACAGAGATCATCGCTTTGTCTTCTTTGAATAGGTAGCTTTCGTTTGCGGTCCACCCATTACTGATAATATATGGTGAGTTTCGAAACTGTGGTGAAATTTCTGATCAAGGTTTGTGAATACCACTGAGACATATGACATTGGATCATAGGTGAGTTAACGAGCTTGTTGGATCCCCGATATTGCATCTCCGCATTACATAAGAGACCTTTATTGCCAACGGTGAAATATGATCGTTGACCAAAAGTGAAGCGAATTGGTGTGAATTGGCGTTTAATGCAATTAGGAGTATTGGGTTAATCGTTAAGTAAAGAAAAGTTTGACACCTATTAAATAAATTTAAAATTATAATGTAACTGCATTGTGCTTTCACAAAATTAATCGAAACCAATCTCCTGTTATAAGTTAAAAAAAAATGAAGTTGTAAGATTTTAAATAGATATGAGTATAGTTTAATATTATAGTTTTAGTATTCCCAAAGAAGCAGGAATCATTTTATGCCTAGATCATTAATATTCTGACCATTAAATTCAAAACATACTTTTGTTCTAATCAAAGACGACGTACCTATTTTTTTTCTCGTTAAATAACAACAATTCAGAAGTAAAACTATTTGTCTATGCGTTGCCTATTTTGACTTGATATTTCGATCTGGAAACTGCATAATTTAACACCAGTTTTAAATAAATTATTAAATTTCCAGCGCCACCTAACGCGTTATGAGCAAAACTGAACGCCAACATAACAAGGTGAAGCTTTAAAGTTCTCGCCACTCTCTGAGATCAGTGGAAAATCTTAGCTTATGTTCGATTTAAATAATAAGCTTCAGCGTATCTCTATCAGATGGCGTTGTACGAAGCAAAAACTATTTCATCACAGAGACTGTATCAAATTTTTATTCAATGAATCCTGTTTTGGTAAAGATACTTCAGATGGCGTAATCGGTGGACTTTTGCAGCCCTTAGGCATACAACTATAGCAGATGCTGAGGCTTCAGTGTAACCACAGAATACCATAATACCTAGTTATTGTAACCTTAATAACCAACTAAAAATGAGGTTCTGTATTTAATTGACCCATATGTTTTGAACCCATTTTGATGCAGTTTTCAGGAAAGTATTTGCTATATTCTGGAGAGGGTTTTGTTGTATTAACCGACTTCAAGTCGACCAACCACCTGCACGATAGCGGGACGACATTATAGTAAGGCAGCGGGAAGGAAGTGGCTGAAACGCACCCCCGTAACCGAGGCCTATACTCCCGTGGGGAGTCGTCCCCCGTGGGAAGACCACCACACATATTATTCTGTTTTTAAGAATATTTATTGAATTTATTTTTGTCCTTCTCACTCTTACGAATAAGTTGGTGGGAGCGACATGCAGCGTTGAGGAAGAATAGAACAGAAAAACCATGTTTTACTAAAACTCTAAGCCAGTTATCAAAATCCATTACGTATCCTTACGTATCTATTCTTATTGTAACGCACATTTTTATAAATAAAATATCATCCATTCATTCATTCAGAGCATTTTTGGATATTATTATTACAACACACATTACACACATGAAAACAAAACATCCATTGTAGTTTTCGACAAATTAGATAAATGGAGATTTTGGAGCATTTTTTGGGAGAACTTTCCATCGAGAAAATTTTATGTAATCGTGTTTCTGCTTTCACAGCGATTTCAGTTTAAAAACCCAAAAGACATGGCGTTTAAATTTAAAGCTAATTGTCTTTATAGTTTTTAAACTGCAGGTCACTAAAACTCGCTTAAATCGCCGTCTACGCCTTTAATAGAAGCGGCGTGGGAATGGAGAGGCCTTATAAGGTTATGAATTGATCCAGCAGTCGAGTTTTAATGGGCTGATGATGATGGTAATGAGTAAGTATTGATTGTAAGTACCGGGAGTAATACGGGCGCATGGCGGAGTGTAATACGGGCGTTCCGCGCGAAGGCTCTGCCACAAAGGCGCGTTATTATCGGTCGATAATATCGCATGCGTTATTGCGATAATGCTTCCCGATTCCATGCACACAGCTGCGTTTTTATCGTGCGATATTTCTTACGAGAATATCGTGCGATATTCTCGTAAGAAATATCGCACTTCCATTGCGGCGTTACTATCGCAGCAGTGTGTAACGAAATGTACTGAAAACAGATATCGCAATAACGCTTGCGATATTATCGACCGATATACTTCCATTGTGGCGTTATTATCGCAGCAGTGTGTAACTACATGCCCATCCTAATACAAAGTGTACTGAATACAGATATCGCAATAACGCTAGCGATATTATCGACCGATATACTTCCATTGCGGCGTTATTATCGCAGCAGTGTGTAACTACATGACCATCCTAATACAAAATGTACTGAAAACAGATATTGCAATAACGCTTGCGATATTTTCGACCGATAATAACGCGCCTGTGTGGGGGAGCCTAAAAAAAACGCTCTTTGTAGAAGGATCCCGGACGGGTCCGAAACTTTTCAGGCGGACCTGACTAAACGATGCGTGAGTTGAAGCCGTTTTTTCCTTCTTTTATTGCCCACTCACGGAAGTCTTAATTCTAAAAAAGTATGGATTGCCTAATAGCTCCTACATAATTCTCATTCCTTACATTCCGCGTTAAAATAATAATTTGAGTATTTTTCAGTATAAGCAAACTAATAAGCACAATATTTTTAGATCTGTCATTTAGAAACTAGACTCCTCTAAAATAACTAATGTGCTCAGAACTTTCATAAAACAAGATTTTCATAAAATAATCTTTATTTATTTGATTTTAAATAGAGTATTAATGACACCTACAAATAGGTATATTGAATATAACCATAAACTCATTCATAGTACTTACCAGGAAATTAAGCCTAAGTAGAAGAATTTTAAATAATAGGGAGCAACACTGAAGTAATATAAAAAAACCAATGAACAAAAATATTCTATTAAAATATTCTTTATTAATCTCGTAGTTACTTATAAAATAAAATAAATCACAGTAGGATTATACTTATAACTAAGCATCATTGAGCCAATCGTTTTCCACATGTAACATAAGGATCGCGGATTGTTTCAGTAAAGGCAACAGGTGTCGTTCGGATTTGGCAGTGGGTGCAGAAGTTAACCGCGGAAAGGTTGGTACTGGTTCTGGTTTCCTTGTTGGTACTGCGGCTGGTACTCGGGTATGGGGTTGGCTTTGATGTACGCTAGCGAGCGAGCGATGGCCTCGGGGATGGGCGGGGAAGTAGGAATTAGGGGGCTCTCGGCACGGAAACCTGCGAAATAAATAAACCATTATAAATTAAAAATCCAATAAGTTAAAAAAGTCGTTAGTGTCGAGGAACACTCGGTCAAAGATAATTGAGACTAACTTTAATTACTCTATGACTCGGTAGAACAAAGTCTCACAGTTAGCTCGCGCTAACGAGTTCAATACCAAATTTATATACGTGATTGCATGCGTGCCCATTATCTTGACTAATAAGAAAAATTTTCATTCTAGACTTTCGAAGATTTTCTTGGTGACGCGATTTTTGCAAAAATCCATTTTCTTGCGCATAGCCGCTGCATGACATCCTCCAAAATGAGACTTTGTTTCAAAAAGGTTCATTGATACCCGCATTGGTTTAAACCTCACCAAAATCATTCGAAAGATCGGGTTTTTGGCATAAAACTACTGTCATGACATACGCAAGGATATTTTAAAATTAGACATTGAAGGAGAATGAGATAGAGGTCACGCGAATGAAATGACGGTCGCTCTTTATCCGAAAATATTTACGCAGACTTTCCTCGTAAATTTATAAGTATCTTGAGTAATTTCACTAGTGCATCACATTTTCGTGCGCATCCTTGTTATAGTCATCCATAAGTTGACTTCCTCGTTAGTGATTCTCATTAGTGACTTTCGTACGAGTACATCAATCAATAGCGTTATTAATGAAGAAGCCTGTCAGTAAAGTGCTTCAACGAACATCAGCTGTTCTCTACACCTTATACATAAACATTACTGTAGTGGTGATCCTCTGTCTCTGTTACGTTTCCGTATTCTCTAGTAATCTAGTAATTGGCTAGTAACCAAACTGGTATAATCGATTAAATGGACGAAGGAATCTTAAAGGATCTAAATAGATACATAAGGACAGGTAGGGGATCTTTAGGTAGATAAGTCAAAACTTTACACAAAAAAACTGATATGCGAACGTGGCGGTAGAGTCTGGCATTCCAAAAGCGTCTGTAAGCTAAGCCTATGTGAGGCGGGGCTAGCAAAGTAACCTACGAGTGCTCGAGTGCTAGTATGTTTCTTTGCGTGTCTCTCTGAGCCCCACCAGAGGGCACAGTGTCCAAACGTCCGCAGGAGGAAGAAAACCTCATTCAAAAATTACAGGATGTGGTGAAAACGCCCACAAGGCCCTTCAGGGCACTACGAGCAAGACAACCTCGTAAAAAATTCACCGAAGTGAACGGGAACGCTCGTCGACAGGCGGATCATCCCTCTCGCAGTAGATGCACCAGTTGCCGGAGGGCGAACATTTTTTTTTTCTTCCGCTTACGTGCGCGCCGGCCTGCGGGTGATGGACGTAAGAGGCTATGGCGTCTGTTGCCCGAACTCCATAATAATAATAATAATAATAAATACACTTTATTTGCACCACAAAAGAAATTGTACAAAACAGAAATACATAATAAACTAATTTAAGGCACAAAAGGCGGCCTTATCGCTTAGCAGCGATCTCTGCCAGGCAACCTTGAGAAAAGGAACACAAAGGAACTAGATTTTGCAGGTGATTACTCCATCAACAGTCCGAGGAGGTAGCGCGTCCTGTTCAGCACATACCTCGCAGGAGGAGTCGGCAGTGACTAGGCTGCCAGCAATAGCGAGGGGTTAGTACAGGTTTCTGTACGAATTTCGAGTCGACTCGCATCGCACAAACGAATCGAATTCCTCCATACCAACTGGTGTGCCAACTTATAACCCAAGTGGTGGCGGGTCGGGGCCTGGCGGGAGCGCGGTGAATACACAAGTGAATCTCACCATTCTCGTCAGCGATGTATTGCACGTTGACTTGTACGCCCTCGGGGCTGGTGTAGCTGTAGGAGCCCTGCGCTACTTGCGCCTCAGCGTCCTTGGCGCCGGCGTTCTTGAGGTATCCTTTTTCTTCAGCGTTGATGCCATTGCCGGTTTCGTAACTGTAATGTGTAATGTTTTGTGAACTAAAACATACCATTTTGACACAAAGAACCTGAGGATGAACTATACTTTGTGTCTGTTCATTCGTTTATTTTCTTGTAGACACATGAGATAGATATAGCAATAGCGAGTGACCAAACATAAGGTCATCTCTCTCTAGTCCCTTCGCTATTGCTATGTCTGGTCTGTCTCATGAGTCAAAAAAATAAATAAACGAATGGACAGAGAATAACCCATTGTCAAAAGTATCAGCACGCCTAAGGCTCAGTTGCTTGACATGACTTTAACTGAAACGTTATAGTTAAATATGGCGACCTGACCCTTATTTCGAAAGACTATCGTTTTGCTACATGCGAACAGTAAGATATCTTTAAGAAGTGTTTACAGGAAGACAATACTCCTATCTACTTCTTGCAAATACATCTTTATGGAAGATTATAATATTGATATAAAATAAAAAAATACGCTTAAATTTTTTTCCAGAAACAATAAACGGCAATATAGGTACCCTTTCTGATGATTTTTGGAGCAGCATTCTAAATAGAAAATATTATGTATTTAGAATGCTGCTCCAAAAATCATAACCTATCTTGATGCGTCATAATAAAAAAAAAATTAAACATTTTAAAATGCAAAATGAAAAGGAAAGATTGTATCCCGTTTCTGGAAAAGATTTTAACTCGCAAGCCTTTATCAAAAGGAGGTACACGTTTCACGGACGCTCTTTATGTTTCTGGAATTGATAGCAATCGTTGTTTTACCATATAAGTAAGGAGACCGATAACTATCTACACAACAAATTTACTTAAAAAAATTGTTCGTCATAAAAAATAGGATGGTCACATATAAAGCGAGCTTCAGGAATAATACCTCATAATATTATAATTATTATTAAAAAAAAACAAACAAAATTTTATGAATAAATATTGTGTTCAATTTAAAAACACAAAATATCAATTCATGTTCTAATCTACTTTGTTTTTGTTCCAATTTTACCTCATTTTATACATTATTTATATGTAATTTAAATTTCCATACAAACATTGTATAATATAATTATAGTAAAAGCCTCAATATATTAACATATGAAGTGACACGAAGCCAGTATTATTACGTAACCAGGGCTGGGCTGAGAACACTATCTTAAAGATGACTTCCACAATTTAAGGCATAATATACCTACTTGACATGAAAGGAATGCCCATTTATGAAACGTTGAGTTTATATTTCGCAATAACCCCGCATCTCTGAATTTGATATGAGACGAGGGATATATTTTACAGCAATATTAATTAATGGTTGTTTCTATATGTCAAATTTATGATGCTGCAAGTCTAAGGTCGATTTGTGCGGTTGCACATGGTTATTACTTGCTAGCTTGTATCATCATCATCCATTTCAGATGTCATTGTTTATCTAATTTTCATATTTTTCTAGACAGAAAGTTAGACAAAGACTTTTTACAGAAAATTACAAGAATATTTTTATTAAATTTGGGATCATCGTTTCTAACACACGTACATTACTAAAACTTAGAAATTCTTGACACGTGAAATAAATTTTAATTGATTATGTGTTCATCTATTAGGAAATATCTGTCAAGGACGAGATAATTTTGTTTCAAAAGTTGCGTAAAAGAAATCTTACTTTGGGATATCAATATTGTAGCAATGGGTAGGGAAAACCAATCGCTCTACCACCGTTCTCTAACATTTTAAGTAACTTTTAAATAATATGTTAGAAAAGTATGTGTTAACATAAAAATATTGTTATTGGTAACAATGAAGGCTTTTTGATTGGGTTTGTTACAAAATTAAAGGTTCGAATTTTTTTTATCAGATCGTTTTTATATTAAACCTCGATTACAGATAAGCCGATATCCATAGATAACCCCCACTACCACCTTAAGGTTGTGTGAACATGGTGTGCTGTGGGCTGACAACCGGGACTGATAGGTTGAGTTAATGTTCTTAGAGACAAAGACTAGAAGAATTACCTGATTCGTATCAAAGGAACTGGCAAATATTAATCATAACATTGATTAATAATTGGCAGCATTATTAATCATAACAATTTTGCCTTTAATTATGCTCATGAGAAAGTCCACTAATTAACTAATGCAGTCATTTTGTTCTCGTTCGAAACACCACTAGGTATTTCAGCTTTACAAGAATCTACCTACTGTAATATTAAAAAAATCGAAAATTTGTATTCTGGTAAACAGTTTAAATTTCATGTACCTATATTTTATATCTTCGATGTTACGCTTCTTCTGTGAAAAAAGCGCATCTGCCGAAACTAGAAATTATCAGGCAAAAAAGATAATAATTTGTCCACAACCAAATAAAGATTTGGTTCATTTTTGCTGTTAAAGAAAATGGCAAGTTGGAATTACCTTAACGTATGTGTTATTACATTCTGTGTTTAGTGTAATAGACCGTAAAGGGATCTTATTTTAAGTAACTTTATTTATATAGTTTGAGGTTTTGTAACTGCTTGGTATTGGGACAATGAATGTCTAATAACAAAGTCAAGAGAGAATTTTACCTCCACTGATAGGAACCATCAGGGTTGATCTCCTGGTTTTGTCTGAGGATGGGAATGACCTGGTACTGCTCTGGCTGGTATTGGTTGAACTGGGGGGCAGCGTAGCTTATAGCCACAAGGGCGGAGAGTACAAGAATCTGTAAAAAAATAGTAGGGTAAAATTATTGTCCTTTCATAATGCCCATAGGAAAATAACAAGGGTTGGTATATTTCTCTCCTCGGTTAATAGCCGTTAATAGTTAAATATGTCTAGTTAAATGTTGTCAAGTTAAATCTTGTGAAATTGGTATTGACTATAAGCTTATTAACTCTTAATTTATTATTATTAGTATTATTACTTAGTATTGTTACTTATTAGGTTAGAGAATTATTGTAGATACTTTTATGATGATCGCTGATAAAATCGCGGTTAGACTAAGGGAGATTTTTATGTGTCAAAGTGATTATTTTCGAACTTCGTTCAAAATATCTTATTTTAACATTGTGTATTGCACGTTCTTTCTCGCACTATGCGTAAATAATCGAAATAGAGGCTTTAAAAGTGCGAGCCGTATCATTTTTTATGACCTATCGATTAGCTATCATCACAACAATCCATTAGAATTCATGCGTGTTTTGATGGGGTTAACGGTTTAGATAATTTGGTGTAACCGATTTTAAAGTAAATTATGCAATACTTTAAAATTGCAAAATATACAAAAATAGCATATAAATAAATTCATAATTTTATTTTTAAATTTAATTGTAATAAACGTACAATCAATTAATATAATTGGAAATTTTGAATTATATTTTTTGGAATCCTTTTCTATAATATAATATATTGTATACATTTATTATTTGTTTTATTTACAAAATTAGAAAGATATAATATGTTAACCAGATTGGAAATTAACATGTTTCTGTGTTTAATTGTTATAAAATAAATAAATTAGTGATTTACTTAAATATCAAACATTTACAAGTAATCTATTTTTTTGTGATCTCTTACTTACCGATTTCATTGTTTTATTTTTTAAATACAAGTTAGTAATCTAATCTAAAGTATAACGTGTGATCCTCCGTGGATGTGTAAGACTGGAATGGTTTTTCAGATCTTCGCAGCTGCTTTTATACGAATCGGCGTTTGCGCTGCGTGAAATTGGAGTATAGCGATTTGAAGGCACACAAGGCGCGAACCCAGTACATCAAAGAGTTGCCGCTGAGCTGCATCACAATATGCCGATTTATCCTGCACATAAAAAAATCTCTACAATAGTTAAAGGTGATATTTTTAATAAACATGCACGTTTAAGAGTTATTAATGCTTAGTGATAAATAAAGTTAAAAAAGCTTATTAATCTTTTTAGGCCTTGAAGGATTCATAATCATGAACAAAATAAGTCCTTTAAGAAATAAAATGAAATTGAAATATACAAATGGGATACAGGATAATAAACTGAAATATAGCGTGGAAATAATTAATAAACCTTTTGAACTGAAGATTTTTATTGAAGAATTGTCAAGTAAATTATTTATCCAATCAGAAGAGTTTTATAAAGCTGTAGTGAAAAATGCGCCAACCTGTAAAGAACCTGTAATGGGATGACTAGGTTTCAGTATTTGAAGTCAAATATTATTTTTATATTTAGACGGATAACAAAAAACCTGGTAACATAGAAGTTTAGGTAAAACATAAAACGAAATTATTGCACTGTTTAAAAAAGACGTGAGTGTCGTGGGACACTCGGTAGACGCAAAGTGTGGAATAACAACCTAAAAAAACTCTATTGTATAATTTTATGTGTGATTTCACCCATCGCTTGATTGATGGCGCTGTCTCCAGTTATAGTTCGCGGTAACGAGTTCAGTACCAAACCTTTACATGTGATCGCATGCATGATTCTAGATTTTCAAAGATTTTCGAAAACTAACTTCGTGAAGAGATTTTCGACACACCAAAAATTCATTTCCTCTCGCTAGCGCGATACCCTCGGAAAAGAAAGTAAAGTAAAGTAAAATATGCTTTATTGTACACCAAAACAAAAACAATAGACATAATATAGCAAATACAGCATGTACAATAGGCGGCCTTATCGCTAAAATAGCGATCTCTTCCAGGCAACCTTAGGGTAGAGGATATTATAAAGATTAAAGAAAGTGGAAGGGGTGTACTAATATTTTGTTTCAAAAATGAAACATGCATAAACCTTGACAAAGAAGATATCGCTACTATATTTACTGTTAACGTGTTTGTAGTCATCTAATAAATGTTAACATCACTGTCAATTAAATAGACGGATGGATTGGCTCCTTCTTATAGAGTTCCGTATCGATTTACAATAAGTATATACCTGTGCTAAGGATGCGGTATAAAGGATGCGGTGTGAAACTACTTGTAAATGCTTTGATGATTTATAAATTTCTAGGGTTTGTTGCGGACAAACCCTAGAAATTTATAAATCACTAGCAAACGCCCGCGGCTTCGCTCACGTTGATCTTCTGCTTTACTCCCTCAGGCGTTAAGTTTCCAAAATTCTTGTATTAACCGTCATTTAATTTAATTTTGACCACTAAATATTTCCTAATGCTTGCTGGTTATAGTCAGACGTCGATTTTCAAAGCAATCGGCCCAGTAACAAAAAAGTTCAAAATGGCGGCCAAAAAGTTCATAATTTTTTTATCTTGACCACAAATTCCTTCTCTATGCTTGCTGCGATAGTCAGATATCTATTTTCAAAGCAATCGGCCCAGTAACAAAAAAGTTCAAAATGGCGGCCACTTTAATAAATTTTGACCACAAATTCCTTCTCTATGCCAGCTGCCATAGTCAAATATCGATTTTCAAAGCAATCGGTCCAGTAACAAAAAAAGTTCAAAATGGCGTCCACTTTTTTAAATTTTGACCACAAATTCCTTCTCTATGCCAGCTGCTATAGTCAAATATCGATTTTCAAAGCGATCGGTCTAGTAACAAAAAAGTTCAAAATGGCGGCCACTTTTTTTTTAATTTTGACCACAAATTCCTTTTTTATGCTTGCTGTCATAGTCAAATATCGATTTTCAAAGCAATCAGTCCAGTAACAAAAAAGTTCAAAATGGCGGCCACTTTTTTAAATTTTGACCACAAATTCCTTCTCTATGCCAGCTGCCATAGTCAAATATCGATTTCCAAAGCAATCGGCCCGGTAACAAAAAAGTTCAAAATGGCGGCCACTTTTTTAAATTTTGACCACAAATTCCTTCTCTATGCTTGCTGCCATAGTCAAATATCGATTTTCAAAGCGATCGGTCCAGTAACAAAAAAGTTCAAAATGGCGGTCACTTTTTTAAATTTTGACCAATAATTCCTTCTCTATGCTTGCTGCCATAGTCAGATATCGATTTCCAAAGCAATCGGTCCAGTAACAAAAAAGTTCAAAATGGCGGCCACTTTTTTTTAATTTTGACCAAAAATTCCTTCTCTATGCTTGCTGCCATAGTCAAATATCGATTTTCAAAGCGATCGGTCCAGTAACAAAAAAGTTCAAAATGGCGGCCACTTTTTTTAAATTTTGACCACAAATTCCTTCTCTATGCTTATCGCCATAGTCAAAAGTCGATTTTCAAAGCAATCGGCCCAGTAACAAAAAAGTTCAAAATGGCGGCCAAAAAGTTCAAAATTTTTCCTCCTCAAAATTTGGATCTCGAAATTCCCTTTCTGAATACGAATTCATGATATAATTCCAACCTAGGTACCAAATTTCAGATCTCTACGACTTGTAGCTTTTCGGGAATTCCTGGAACAACGAAAAAAATTTCACTTTTGTATGGAGAAATCCATAAAACCAACGGTTTTCACCCCTTAAAATTTGAATTTCTTGAATCCCCGTCTTAGTACGAATTCATGACCTAATATCAACCTAGGTACTAAATTTCAGATCTCTACGACTTGTAGCTTTTCGGGAATTCCTGGAACAACGAAAAAAATTTCACTTTTGTATGGGGAAATCCATAAAACCAACGGTTTTTACCCCTTAAAATTTGAATTACTGGAATCCCCGTCTTAGTACGAATTCATGACCTAATATCTACCTAGGTACCAAATTTCAGATCTCTACGACTTGTAGCTTTTCGGGAATTCCTGGAACAACGAAAAAAATTTCACTTTTGTATGGGGAAATCCATAAAACCAACGGTTTTTACCCCTTAAAATTTGAATTACTGGAATCCCCGTCTTAGTACGAATTCATGACCTAATATCTACCTAGGTACCAAATTTCAGATCTCTACGACTTGTAGCTTTTCGGGAATTCCTGGAACAACGAAAAAAATTTCACTTTTGTATGGGGAAATCCAAAAAACCAACGGTTTTTACCCCTTAAAATTTTAATTTCTGGAATCCCCGTCTTAGTACGAATTCATGACCTAATATCAACCTAGGTACTAAATTTCAGATCTCTACGACTTGTAGCTTTTCGGGAATTCCTGGAACAACGAAAAAAATTTCACTTTTGTATGGGGAAATCCAAAAAACCAACGGTTTTTACCCCTAAAAATTTGAATATCTGGAATCCCCGTCTTAGTACGAATTCATGACCTAATATCAACCTAGGTACCAAATTTCAGATCCCTACGACTTGTAGCTTTTTGGGAATTCCTGGAACAACGAAAAAAATTTCACTTTTGTATGGGGAAATCCATAAAACCAACGGTTTTTACCCCTTAAAATTTGAATTTCTGGAATCCCCGTCTTAGTACGAATTTATGACCTAATATCTACCTAGGTACCAAATTTCAGATCTCTACGACCTTTAGTTTTGGCGGAATCCGTGGAACAACCAAAATCACCAAAATGCCTCATTCTTTTATATATATAGATTGTTCACGCGTCCTGGGAAAAATCTTAGATTTTTCTTACTAAAAGCTATTTTCAACCGACTTCAAAAAATGAGGAGGTTCTCAATTTGACTGTACGTTTTTTATGTCTGTTACCTCATAACTTTTGACTGGGTGAATCGATTTTGATGATTCTTTTTTTATTACAAAGCTGACGCTTCCCGTGTGGTCCCATTTTAATTAAGTCCAGTTCTGAGGATATCTATGAGAAAACCATATTATAAGTCTAAAATTTTTAATTGGAAAGGATATATATTCAACAGTAGTTTGATGAGAGTTAAAGTCGGGTTTATTGTTAATTAATTTAACGTATATCACTCACTATAAATTATCAATTTAATTTTTTGTAAGATCTTATCTTGTCAACAATTAATTTTTGACAACAAAAATACATCATACTAGTACATACTATGTATCGACTTCCACGTTTGTTTTATTTTAGATAGTTTACGTCCAGCTGGATCAAGTTGTCATTATGATCGTAAACAGTAATATTTCATTGTTCAATCCATCACCACGAGGCGTGCCCTCTGGCGGTTAGTATTATCATTTACGAGCCTTCACTATCCGATTACAATAAGTTATCCCATCACACAGCAACATAATATTTTTGATCATTAATTCTCAAAGGCCAAATCTCATGTATTAAATTATTTGATGCAATTAGCGCCACAGAAAATCAATTTACTGGCACTTAAAGATTATTAGACCTATAATTTTCTATTTGCAGACGTTGGTTAGCTAAACTCAGTACAATATTATTCATTTAGCTTTTTTATTAATATGAATCTACATCTAACGGAATTTATAGTAAATAGCCATATAGTTATTTCACCTTTTAAAAAATAATTACTATCGGTCTATATCTCTACATGCCAATGAATAAAGTCTGTGATCTTAAAAAATAAATAAAATAAATAAATAAATAAATATCCTTTATTCACAGACTTAGTCTTAATTCACAGACTTATAGTAAGTTCTTAAAATTACCTATTTGGAATATGAAATGGAAACAATTTCATAGTTTTCTCAGATTTGTTTTACAGACGGATTTTATGTATACACTAGAATTGGTGACCGCTTATTTATATTTCGGAAAAAAATTACGGTATTTGAAAGATTGTTTAAAAACCGAAATTCATACGGATAAATTCGCAGTTTTTCGTAGCATGATGATAAACTAACAACTAAAACGCTGCGACAAAAAGGTCACCGTAAATGTTTTATAGACTCGAATAACAATGGATTATCTTGAGATTATTTTGATGTATGCGGAATATATTGATGGTCGAACCAATTATTATTATTTCTTTGAAAAAATTATACTTGCCAATTTTTTGCAAGATGGACGCACCATAACCTTGTCAATAATAATACTTTATGAAATATGAAAAAAAATATCCGTTGACTTAAATTGATTTTGATGGAATAGGGTATTTTACTCTAATCAAAATATTGATTAATTTCACTTCTTCGTGGAAAAAAATATTCGATAATAAATAAAATTTTGAAATAACAAATGAAATGCAGTAAATGACGAAAAAGTTGTAAGCAATTTAATAATCGTAGTTAGACAGAGATAGCTATAAAGGATAGTGACGTCACACATGCCATAGTACGGTCTATACAAATTTTCGTTTTGCGAGAAAGGGTCAGAAGAAAAATTCAAATGCTTGTAGCTTTTGAATTCCTAGTCGGATAAGAATTTTGTTTTCAATGTGTATTATTATTTTTAACCTACTTTACTGTAATACAATAAAAATTTGAGTAAATTAACGTATTATAAGGAGTTACATTTTAGCCATTTGGCTGCCGCATTTTAAAATCAAACCCCTTGCAAATAAAGTAAAATCATAAAATTCAATCAAATGAATTGTGTATTATATTTTTTTATTTATTATAAAAACCAACTAGAATAAGCATAAAGTAGCAAAAAGTTACATAAATGCACTGTAACGCACCTACTCACTTCATAAATTGATTTTTGACAGTTGATGAAATCAGACCCGACAATTCTTTGTATATTCATCACCATCATCATGATCCGGCTCTCAAGGTCACGCAAAAAGAAAATGTTGTGTAATCTATGCTTTGATCATAACAATATTTCTTTTATAGCGGTAATTTTATCTTTTTAGCGTGTGCTCGCGACTTCATTAGGTACCCTAACAAAAGACTTCAACGCGTTTTCGGCTCTTCAGCCAAATTGTTTTAATTAGGATCAAATTCTACATATATTTAATCTTTCGCAAATACTAAACTACATCAGTCAAAGGGTAAAAACGGGACCCTACTACTGAGACTCCGCCATCCGTCTGTCCGTCCGTCCATCACCAGGCTGTATCTCTTGAACCATGATAGCTAGACACTTAAAATTTTCACAGATAATTTCTGCTGGCGCTATTCAAATAAGTACCAAAAACTTCAATAAAATAAATATTTCCTTTAAATAAAAAACGTAGCTCCTATAACACAAACGTGTGTTATTGATTGTTTTTGCTCAAAATTGATAACGGCAACACGTAGATGCTCAATATAATATTCACAAAATATGGAGCCAAATTCTGCTGTGGCATTAAATCACGATTTTGCTTTGTGAGTCTGTCAAGTCTGTGCTTATTTTAAAATGTAGAACTGGAGGTCTACATCAACCTTTGTGACCTAACATTTGCGAACACACTTTCGGCACCCTTGACATAGCGTGATTGACATAGCGTGACATCTCTCAACACACCAGAAAAAAAATTGATATCGACTGACCTTAATTTTTCACTTTCCTAGTTTTATTGACTTCAGGTTGCTTACGAGAGATTTTCTTTCGGTAACAATATCCGAATAATTCCGGATTCCGGATAGGTCAGTGAACTTTGTACTAAATTAAAACATTATGATGACATAGATTTTCTAAACCAAAGATGTTTCTCGTATTTGCGGTATAATATACTAATACCCTTTTTTTTAAGACAGAAAATGCCTAACGCATACCCCTCCGGCAGGGGAAACGGAAGGGTTATGTGGGGCTTGCATCCACTAAAAACTGTCTGTTTCCACGACGGACCCGCTGGCGGAAGTACGGGGTTCACTCTCGTATTCACCGCGCAATATAATAATACCCTGAAGAAAAATATGAGGTAGGTATATGTGCTTTTTCATGGTCATTCTAAGCTGTAATTTTGATCAAGAGCAAAATATAAAATAACAGGACTGCAACGACATAATATTATGTATGTCTATAGAGATTCACAATTTCCAATTAATTTATAGTCTGTGACACATACAAGGCCATAAGTAGTATGAAGTATCCAGTAGCTTGTATGTAAACGGATACATTACGGTCTGATTATGATCTTTATTCTTTATAATCTTATAATCTTATTTTATTACAACCGTCACCTTTCGCGGAGTAGGTATGCTGATTTGCAGGACAGATTACAGCATCTCATGTCATGAAGGCAGGTGAACTTGCATTATTTGCGGGTATATACACCTACTGTGTATGCTAGAGGGTACTTAAGGGTGCTGTAACAAAACCCTCCAAAACGAATAACGAAAATATACCTTTTTTTTAACATGATAACGTTAAATACATTGATGCCTGTGCGTGCAAGCGAGAGCGCGCAACTAGCGATAGAAAGGCCAATTATGACGTTATCACGTAAATCTATCGTCCGTAAACCGACTTTACAGACAACCAATTTTTTATAAAAAAGCGTGTATATTAACTAGGTCTAAGAATAAGACGTAAACTGTTTTTAATAACCAGAGAGAAATCATTTATTTTACAAAACAACGTTTGCCGGGGAGCTAGTACTAAGTAGTACAAAAAAAAATTAGAATTTAGTAGTTTAACAGGCGTTTAGCCATAGACAAGTATTTCCTTTAACGTGGAAAATATTATGTACAACGTGGAAAGTCAGATTTAGTGTACTTTGTTTGATGTAAGAGTTTGAAGCTGATGAAGATTAGGTACATGATATTTTCAATGCATTGAAACTGAAGTAATTGCTCATTGATTCATAAATCTTCTAGTACAACTCATCACTGACATTTGTCTCATTAACAATCCTACATATTGCGAATCTCTCAATTGATCCATGAATGGAATAGTTACTAAGCCAATTGTAAGTCGACAGAAATCTAAATTTGGTATTCATTTAAATAGTCTTATTTAACAGTTTTGCTCAGTGTAACAAAAATAAGGTCAGGAATATTATTAATTAGTATTTTTTCCGGTACCTAAATTTTGGAAACAATTTCATAATAATTTTAGTTTTCTTTTATTTTTGGCTTTTGAAATTTAGTCAATTCCAGAAGAAACTGAAGAAATCAGAATATGAAAAATAGCAAAATGGTAAACATTTAATTACGTCCTTTGACGTATCAAAGTATTGAAATATTTTCTGGAAACTACTTATACGCTGGAGAAATCTTTGCTGGATTTATTGACTTTGCATATCTTGAAGACTTCTCCATTAAGTAGCACATACCACTTACTCGTATTATACAACAACGAAATCGAAACCAGTGCTCTTTATTACGAGCAATCACACTTGTACATCAGAAAGGTTGTCAAAAAGGTCGTCGATTTTTGAGGATAGCGACAAGGTAATAAACAATTTGTAAATTGCACTGCGGATTATACAGCAGACGTATGCCCAGGATTCGGCGGACCACGCGAAAAAATGTTGCCAGTTTACTGGTGCCAAAATCTTAGTTTTGACACCAACAGCGTCTTGTAAGCCCACCGCAGTATTGTCTATCGTCCGCGGTCCACGCCACAATATCATTTACTTATCATTAGTCCGAAGTCCGAGTTTCCACTGGGGCGATTTCCGCAGGCGTATAAGCGGAAATTTTGACAAATGGCGTTACTTTTTTCTTGTATGAATAAGGTCAACGTAAAATGTTCCAATGGGCTCATCCTCAGGTTCAAATCGGTGGATTTTACACAAATTTGGCACATTATGGTGCAGTCGCATATTATGACATTTACTTGCAATATCGAATGTCAAAATATTTGCGCGCTAGTGTAGGGCTAAGATTGATGGGTTTCTGTGAATTATCTACGGCGAATCGATCGAACGTCTCCAATAATTGACTTACAATAATTGACCCCATTAGCATTTAGTGATGCAACACGTATGTAATTAGATGTTTTGGTAGCAAAATCGATAAACAATACATAATATTATGAAAATGTTTATTTATATAATATGCCTTATAGAAAATACGAGGAAAATTTTCCGTCGATTCAAACGTAAAAAAGGGTAGAAAATATGTTGTCGATTCAATCGTAAAAAAGCGTAGGTGTATTGGCTGCTGATTTGTCTTTTAATTGTTTTGAATTAATAAATAAAAGAATACCTGCTCACATAACACAAATTTACTACTCCTTTATTTACACATATTACAGAGAACTATATGAATTTAATGAAGAAAAATAATAAGTAGATACAAGTATAAGGGTTCGGTCAGATCATCACGGTGCCGTATATTTAAACAGCTCTGCGTTGCTCTACAAAGCTTCTGCGCTAAAGTGTAGTACTGATACCTATAGGTAAACCGCTATATTATATATAGGTAAACTCGACTCTCCCGATGGTCTGCGGGACGCGGGGTGGGCGATAAGATTGGCTATAACGATACGTCAGCGCTGACGACGGACAGCAACAGACTTACTGATTGGTTGAGCGGCTCTTGCCCCCCGCCCCGCGTCACGCACACCATCAGGAAGATCAAGTTTATAACGGTTTACCTATAACGTAGCCAAGTCCCGATGTGGCCAAGTTCTAAGCTCGACATAAATGTCATGAACCCATGACACAATGAAATACCCAACCGTGCACCTTTATTAACAAAGTATGTTGGCTTGTATAATACAACATTCCTACTTAGTGCTTCAATGCGTTGCTTATCATAAAATATTTGATATTAAAAGATGATCTAAGGCAATCATAGCGAACGTATCTACTCGGCATTAATGTCAGATGCAATTTAACGTTTAGATTCCTTAAACTATTAATCAAGTTTAAGACCTTTTTGGAATTGTCTATTGGATTTTTGTGAGTTCCTAGGAATATGTGAAGGCTACTTAGTTCATGCTAGCAGCACACATACTTCACTCCCAGCTTTAGTACTTCGTTATAACCATATTGTTGTTGCAAAGTAAAAATAAACCAGTTTACAAAAACAACACACTTTATAAAGCATTATTTAAATCAAGCCAAGGTCAAATTTGGTCAAATTAAGGCACCATATAGAGTTATTGCATGTTTTGTAACTCTATTTCATAATTTGTTATAATAATTTTAAAGGTTAGAAGATAAAAATAATGTAGTTTTGAATTAAAGCATTGTAATAAATGTATTGATTAAAATATAGTCATGATAAAATTTGAGATCATTATTCTTCTTTTGTTCTAACGCCTGATATAATAGGTACCTGGCATTTTTTGGATTCAAAACTTCCAGACTACATTAAGCTTTCATTATTTTTATTAGACACTTTAATCAATTTTATAAGAGGAAACTACTTAATTTTACAAATTAAGTAGCTTCCTTTTTTCGAGTGTTGAAGCCATTTTTTTTTTCAAAGTATTTCTAGTAATCATCACAAGAAGAAGCTGTGGATATTTGACAAGAATAAGTACTAAATTGTTATATTTTCAAGTGGAGGGCCTGATATTAAATTACTGTAAAATAAAAGATAATCAAGAAATGAATTATAAACTTTATTATACATACAAATTATCATAAATCTTACACTAATTAATGGTGAACTCGTCTTAACAATGATAGAGAAGCCAATGATACAAAGTGGGATGAAAACTAGCAGTATCGATGTTGATACAAATCTAACCATAAGTTTAATGCTGTAATAATATAATGGAAGTAATGAGTATGATTTAAATGTGAGTGTGTGATGAACTTTACAGGTACAAGAAAACAACCATTCTATTAGATCGATTATAATGTAATTTTGAACTGACATCTTTCATATTTGGTTATGCGTGCACCAACCTGCTTATCTCGATTACTGTCAAGGCCAACTTAATGTAATAGGTCATATAAAATATCATCTCTGTAATACATGCAGAGTCATTTTTTCTATGACTGTAGGATTAACTTTTTAGTAGAATGGGCGCTGTTGGCGTGGCCCGCCGGGCGCGGGCGCCGAAGCTGGAGTGGGAGGAAGACTCTTCAAATAGTCCAAAGCTCTTTGGATTGCTGGAGGGATCGGCGGTGGAGTCGGCAAATGAGCACCCTGAAAATAAAATAAAAAACAATTAAGTATGTACTTAAATAAAGTAATACAATCGCCCAGTGCGGGTCGGACTCGCGCACAAACAGTTCTGTACCATTATCTATAAAACGTAATTAGATGATAATGCAGAAGCTAGAACGCTCAATGATACCCTACTACTACTACAAGTAGAGTAATATTGGGTCTTGAGTTATATTGGGTCTAGGATAGGTAATATCGTGGTTTTTGCTTGTTTTGGTCGGAGCCACCTTTAATCTTTAATTTTATTCTATTTTTTAGTATTTGTTGACACAGCGGCAACGGTCATCTGTGAAAATTTCAAATGTTTAAATATCACGGTTCAATAAATACAGCCTAGGACAGGCATAGCTGGATGCGGCTCACAAAAAATGTACCATAACACACTGGAAATTGTAACACACGATAACACACTGGAAATGCGTAACACACTGGAATTAATGTAAAGGTTAGTATCTATAATGGTAAACCCTTCGTGCGCGAGTCCCATTCGCACTTGGCTGGTTTCTCGACAAATTATATATTACTATTTTTTATTTCTAAATATATAAAGTTAGAATAAGCATTCTTGTAATGAATACTAAGCTTTATATTTTTCACGTGTGTTACGTCACACAACTTTGTAACACACATAACGCACGTGAAAACACACACATGAAAAATTAACCTCAAAGTCATGTAGCAACTTCAAATGCAATATAATTTACTAAACAACTACATTATTCAGTCGTATCAAGTATTAACTTTATGTCTCTAGACTCCCAACAAACTATATCATTATTTACCATGAAAAATTAATTCCAAAAAGTCAAGAAAATCCAATGACGGACTCGTGACACACACTGAGTAGCATTTTTAAAGCAAACTAAGATGGCTGTCAGATCACTGACTTTACTATTTGATGGATGAAATGTTGCCAGACCAAAAAAAATAAGTGAAGTGTTTCTATTCATAATAAAAAAAAACTTACATGTATCAAACTGACTAATAACACACGTGAAATAAAATAAGGACATTTTTTAAATCCAACGTTTTTATTATTTTATCTGTATTAATATCGGTTTTTTGACGCATTATATGTAGATTCATTCCAATGCCATTGTTTAATAATGCGATGGGTCTCTAACTACAGGTTATATGATGAAAAATAATTTTTAATGATTTTTAGTCGGGGCTGGGACATTTGTTTTTTCTATGGAACTAAAAATTATTCCTACTGATTCCAATGTTTTTGTTGTTATTATTAATGTTTTAACTGCTACATTGGCCTGATACTATTACAAGTGAATTGGAGCGTGTACAGATAACAGAAAATCTTTTCCTTGAATGAAAAAAAATACTTATTTCTTTTTTCAAAGTTAGGGTCACGAAAAATTTGGAAAAGGTACATTTTTTGTGAGCCGCACCCATCTCAGTAATAGGGTTCCGTTTTTACCCAATGAGTACGGAACCTTAGCAACATCTTGCATTTTTGTTCCAATCAACAATCAGACTCAAACTGACAAAACGTTTGACTATTCTTATAGGCTAGGTAGTATAAACTACAGGAGAAAGTAGAGTGAATTACGTGCCCCTATCTACTTATCTATATATCTTAGTTTTATTTTATAATCATCTCTGGCTTTGTTCACGAATTTATTGAAAACAAAATACGCGGTTTCATCGACAAATATAGTAACGATTTCATAAATATACATGTTATATTATGGTCTAAAATATTTTGTTTCGAGTGACCAAGACCTTAGGGGGCAACACATTGACCCACTTTTTATTAATATCGATTTTAAGTTCGATAAATATTTAAACATGATTTTTTCGCAAGTTTAATTTAAGCTACTTTGGGATAGTCTTTCTTTAACTAAATATCTTTTTATAAGCATTTTACACACTTAGGATATAATTACTACATATTTATACATTAATTTAAATACGAATCAAAATTTCACTCAGCAGGATTTGAACCCGCGTCCCCCAGCTATCGCGGCTCTTACCGGGTGCTCTTACCGCTGAACTATACGAGCCACATCCCGCTGCGATGAAATTCAGATTCATAATGTTGAGGTCCTTAGACAACGCGGGACGTAAGTTCAAATCCCGCTGCGAGTGAAATTTTGATTCATATTAAAATGTATAGTCTTTCTTTAGTAACAAAAATCAAGCAGTACTGCTGCCTGCTTATATTGGCATATGTTACTCACGCTGTAATTAGCATAAATTACATTCGTGTAGGCACTGTGATAGAACTGCATATATTTTCATGCGATCTTTTCAGTAAGATAATGCACAAAATCATACTACTTCGCATATCTTGTATAATTGTTTCCACACCCGGGGCATCTGGAAGAGATCCTCATTTGTAGTGATAAGATGTCCTTGTGCATGTCTTCTCTATGTTTGTGTTTTTTTTGTATCTATGTTATATGTACAGAATAAATAAATAAAATAATAAAATAAAATCCTCTACGTACGAAAATATACATAACATTTTCGCAAAGGATAATATTATGCTAATAATATGCAAAGGATCGTTATTGTTTCTAAAATAGTCATATACGGCATATACGGTGGGCACTAAATACATAATAATGAGCTCGTTAGTATATGTAAAAGGAAGAAGGACCAGCTAATCTGGTCAAAATTCTTTAACAGGGCACAATTACAGGTCTTATAAATTTACTATTTGCATTATCTTAAAGGAATAAAATACAAAAGAAGCTTAAATGTGCATCTCTACGTATTGTATTTTGCACATCAAAAATATACTTGAACATTTTAAAACTAAAAATGTTTACCTAATTAACCTTCAGTTACTGTAAGATATTGTGTAATAATTAACGATATATTGAATTTAACTGGATAACACATATACCTGATAACTTGACCAAATTCATTAGACTGTTTAAAAAATCTAAAGGAAAAATAAGAAATTTTCTACTTTAAGCGCGTTTTTCATTGCTTTCCATCAGGCATGGTAAAAAAAGAAACTGACAAGTTGCAGTAGACTAGATTTAATTATTATTAAGCCTGTAACAGTAGCTATCGCGTTGCGATTGCATGTTTATTGAGACTAGTTTATTGAGACTGCGGTATAACCAGATGAAATTGCGACGGCATCGTAAACTACGAGTGGTGATCGATTGTTAATAACCTTGAAGATTTCAACGAATCGACGGCATTGATACCGGTGTCGTAGGTTAAAACACTTCCCATTTCCCAAGACAGGTCACGGGTCGGCGTTTGATATTTGGAAGCGACATTTGCTCATACATATTGGCCAACTCCGCCTCACACCCGCGCCTGGTTCTCAGACTTCTTCCATATGCCTTACGCAACTTTGATGATTCAGGTCCGCAACATGCGTACTTTCCAATTAATAAACATTATAGTCAGGACCACTCCCAACCTGCTTTGATTTGTGGCCAAAAATCTATTGAGTTTTGCTGACCATTCAAATGTAAATAAAAATCTCGTGCCAATTTTTGTTATCAAACTCCTCTGAAACAGCTGGACCGATTGTAATGAAATTTTCTATGTATGCTCGGTAGGTTTGAGGGTAGGTTGTAAGCCTATTTTTTTTTTTATGTCCGTAGGGGCAAAACAACGTTTGCGGGGCCAGCTACTCATCTGATAGGTGTATAAAATTCTCATGCCAATTTCTGTTTAGGAAACTTCTTCGTAACGGCTCAACCGATCGGAAATTTTCTGTTTATGTTTGGTAGGTCTGCGAGTAGGTCGTAAACTTTTCTTTATACCCGTTATGACAAAACAACGTTCGTCGGGTACGATAGTTTATTTTATAGGATCTGTGATTTTTTTCCGGACATTACCACACATCGCAATCTAGGCCCAAAGTAAGCGATAGTTTGTGTTATGGGGCTAGATAACTGATGATTTATATTAAATATTGAAAAGCACCCAGACAAAAACATTCATGCTCATCACACAAATATTTTTCAGTCGTGGAAGTCGAACCCACGACCGGAAAATTCCTGACGCAGACGGCAGGAACGCGACCGCTACGCCATTCGGTCGTCAATTGTGAAAAACTTAGATATAATTGATATTACTCGTACATTTACAAATGCGAATAAACTATAAATCTTTTTAATTTAATTTAAAAAAGATCCTTGAAATAGAATCGATTCCGAAGCATGTCGATATTGAGAAAGTTTAGGCTTATCACATTATTGCGCAATATTTACGTAATCGAGGACAATTTCCAAAGTATAATAATTCATAGATTTGTCACCACCCATACAAAATGTCAATTATACAATAAATTTATTGCTGAGGTTTATTGTGTGCGAAACAAAGCCAAATTCATGTCAAATGTACGAGTCACAAGCTCAAAACCAGTTGCAGGTGATGCTTTATGGGTCTTTCAAAATGGATGTTTTACGATGGTGCCTTACTTAAAAGCCTTATGAATAAAAACTATAGTTTCTTTTCATTTTCTCAGTAGGTCAATGCCGAACTCATATAAATGCTTTTATTGAAGTTATCGATTGATCCATAGGTACTGACTCTGTTCAAAGTTACTTGAAGACAATGACTGCTTTTACCATAAAACACCAAATAGGGGTATTACATTTAAATGTTATGAAAACTGATAAAGTAAATCGATTTCACATGTAACTTTTGCAACTTAAATTTTTGGTTATTTTTTGTTTATTGTCATATGACCACCTGTCTGTCAGTCTGTTAGTTTTCAGTTCACTCAATCAAACATCTCTTCTTAGCGTAGTGAAAACTCTTCTACATTTAATAGTAGAGACAATGACAATACAACATAGGGAGAATGTTTAATATATTTCTACAGCAAATAAAAATATTTAAACTAGGTAGGTACTTCTTTGACTACAGTTTGCGGTCTTCGTTATACTGTTGTATTCACCGACTCATCCGTCAGGATTGTATTACATACGAGCGGAAACGTGTCAAGATTTTAAATTAATGTCAGCATAAGGCTGGGCCTGGGCTGGATGACATTTTAGAAGATAATAAAGAAACAATAGCTCTTCTCAAACACTCTATGAAAACATCGCATAATATAGGTACTCGTAACAGTTCTGTGTGCTGTTAAAAACATTGTTTCAAAAATTGTCCTCCACATAATGTGATAATGTTTACATTATATTTTATTTACGTTATACCTACAAATATTTTTTCTCAAATAAGCTTGAAAATTAGAGCATTATTTTGACAAACTTCTTCGGGATAAATCGAAATTGCTGTACTGGCCAAGCAGCGATTGGCATAAGTTGTATAAAAATCCATTTCTGTCGTGGTTTAGCGGCTGAATAAATACATATTTTAAGTCTTGTCTGGGGTGTAATTTAAATATGTGACGACATTTAAATCTAACACATGGCAACCAAGGAGGTCACTTTTCAAAGGTTTTATTTAAATTTGAAACTGCCTTGCAAATAGAAAAAAAAGCTAAAAAAAAAATAATTGAGAGAAATTAGGCCCTTTGCACACGGGTAGTAAGCGTACGCGTAGCGTAAGAGCGTTTTCAGATTATCCGATCCGATATCGGTGTCGGACGACGATTGCCGACATCCGATAGCCGACACCATGTGCTATTTTCACATATTTCCGACAAAATCGTTCCGATACGGCCATTTGCTCGATAGCTTAGTGCGGGCAGGTCATCATGGTAGACTATAATAGAAAACTTTATTTGCTGTATCTATTATAATTGAGACGCAAAAAAAGATCTGTCCACAGACAGTAATGGATACATCCCATTGTGGAAGCTAGATATTCAGAGGGAGCATTTTTTCATATTCCTCGTGTGTTTGGTTTAGATTCTACCAGTTCAAATAATGCAATTATATTGTATTTAAATGATGACGACGCCATGATGACAACCAAACTAGTAAACAAGCTCAAAATGGCCGCCGCGCATCGGGCTCTACGCACACAGAGACAATTTAGATACACGTACAGCACACATACAAACATTATCGTCCGACGGCTCACGGGCGTCCGATGGTGCCGCCAGCATATCGGTGTCGGCTCCGATATCCGATATCGGAACGGACAATGTGAAAGGCAGGTACATATTTCATACATTTTACTTACCCCGATATCGTATCGGCGTCCGATACCGATATCGGATCGGATAATGTGTAAACGCTCCGTATCGTTGTGACGCTATATGAAAATTACGCCTCCTACGATTCTCTGCAACAACGCTTCATCTGTGGGCATGTTTGAAAATGTTCGTGCTCGTACTGCTCTCGTTGTACGCGGGGATTACGCTACGCTTACGCTTACGAGCCGTGTGCTAAGGGGGTTAATGTTGTTCGTTGTTCGTAATTGATTTTAAAAAATTTTGCCCAGGTAGGTACTACTTAGTTTAAATTTCCGCGCATTGTTTGAAAAAATCCTATACAATCTTTGGCCACAACTAGACATTGATTGACTCACGTATGTGTGGCTTGGCGCTGCCTCGGCAAACATTTACACGTTCGTCCATCAATGCCTCATTTGCGGACCGTTAGAGGGATGTACTTACTTGTGGCTGGAACCCATTCTCATCAGCAATGTATTGAAGCGCGATAGGCGAGCCGTCCGGTGCTTTGTAACTGAACTTGCCCTCAGCCACTTGAACTTCTTGGCCTTCCCCCTTGCCGAAGTTCTTCACGTATCCCGACTCTTCCGCATTAATCTCATTTCCCGTCTGATATCTGTAAAAATATTTATTACAACATATATAGCTGCTTGTGCTGATTGGCCACTGACTGACTCATTGATCACCCCTCCTGAACAATTTTGTATGAAAAAAAATTTTTTGACGTATACTGTCATGTAGAAGGGAAAAAATCATTAAGAACAAAAATATGGAGAGAGCTGATGAGTGAGGATTTCGGAGACAGGTGAAGAGCACAGCCAGGGTATCGAAGATAGGGGGTGCTCGACCAAATGTCATTTGAAACATCATCCAATTGGCAGTGAACTGAAAAAAATTTCAAAAAGTGCGGATTCAAAATGGCCGCCAAACGAATTTTGTCAATATCTCAAAGAGTATAAAAGATGGAAGAACGGTTTCTTGACAAGAAGTGATCAGTAGCCGAAGGTCTATTCGATGGGTAGAAAAAAAATTCAAAATGGCGGAATTTATTTTTTCATAGAAAATGTATGGGGAATGTTGAGGAGGCTGAAAGTTGGAAGGCAAATAGGGCGGAAGACAGCACGCGGGCCACATGTGGCCCGCGCAACCACGCGCCCTACTAGTATACTATATACCTACTCTGTAATATTAGTAAGTTAATGTTCGTCTTCAGAAACATCGTCTGCTGAAGCCATGGTACCTTCTTGATTCTATTTCTATTTTATTTTAGAAATGGGAACGACATCGATTCGTAATTAGAATAAATTACAGGCATACTGTTTCCCGCGGTTCCTTCCGTTCGTATTTTCACTAATCCCGAGGGAATCATTAATTTTCTGGGGATAAAAAGTAGCCTATGGCACTCCTTGCGCTGTAAGCTATGTCTGTCCAAAAATGTTGCTCGATTGTGGCGTGATTGAAGGACAAACAAACCAACGAACTCACTTTCACATTTATATATTTGTTAGGAGTTAGGATTCAGCCTGTGTTAATCACGTGACTTGTCGTTAACGATTATCGTAAACCAAGCATAATTTTTCGGATTTTCCATTGAAATAAAAAATCTACGAGTGCTATGGCAGGATGTACCTACTAGTGAGTAATTTAATAATACCTAACATTCAGACACTCAGAAAATATGACTCTTAAGTTGGTGTACAGACAGACTTTAACTAAGAAGAAATAAGGAATCCTAAGATAGAAAAAAGATTTGACATTATAATCGACTTCTTCCATCATGCAATCTTCAGCGTTGGTTTTTGTAATATTCTATTAAATTACAAGTATAATTCACACGTACATTTAATGGATCCATACGAAACAACACGTTAGTTTTATTTATCGTATTCCTTAATGTGTTTACGAAGCTACTATGCAGGAACATAGAGAAAACATTGGAAATGGTTAGTCAATCGGATCAAGGTATTCAACATCAAACAACAAGGCGTAAAAGCGTTCGCGTAACGCAAGAAGTAGATGAGCACAAGTTTGACACAGCTATTAACTCGTCACTGTCGTAATATACAACTGAAATTATAATATTCACTAAACCATCTGGCTAGTTGTATTATTTGTATGAATCTATAAGCTGACTTTCGCGCATGACCTTCAAAATATTGGGAAAGCTAGACACGAAAGTGATTCACACCGCAATAAAAAATGTAGTAAGTATTGATTTATATTTAGCACATATTATGGAACATAGCAAGGTATAAGGTGGTGGTGGAATATAATTATGTGGTGGTGTATAATTATAATCCTGTAAAATTCTTAATTTTCAGCAAGACGAAGAAAGAAGAAGAAGAAGTTTTCTTTTTTAGCAGGAATTACTTATTTCAAAATAGAAAACTGTCTTTTTATGATATTATTTATTATTATCTTTTTATTATATTTTTTTTTTCAAAATATCTTCGAGGGGTCCCGAAGTGAAGCAAGGGCAGCTACTGTAGGCTAGTTTTAATTGAATTATTGATACAGAGTATTGCAAAAACAGTAGGTACCATAAGTACTTAATTAATGCTTCAAAGTGGCTTGGAAATAATACTGTATTATGCTATGTAGTTGAGTGTAATTTTATCAAACATCTATATGTAGTTTATGATATACAAGTAGATCTTTGCTATCTAGATTTTGAAAATTTATAAAATGTACACAGTAGGTACTGTCCTCAGTTAAAAAACCCTTATCGTGCCCTTCATCTGTCACATCTAAAAAACTTAATTTCACCAGAGTAATGCCCAGTTGCACGAAACAAACCCAAAAATTTAAGTGCTACTTAAACTAATTTAATCACAATCAATGTCAAAAAATGTATGAAATTTTGTCATTTCTCGTGATTAAATTAGTTTAAGTAGCACTTAAATTTCTAAATTTATTTCTTGCAAATCGGGGTAAAACTAAAAGATTGGTTATTATCAAGTTTCATTATTATCAAAGACAGCAGTGAACTCGCAATTTTTTAAATATTTATGTTACGTAATTGTATAAGAATCCAGGCGATGATAGGTAGAAATCGGTACCATACGTACAGCCATCTGTAATTTCCGTCTGGACTGGGTCCTTCTGACTCATACTTGATTATAGGGATAGGCTCGTTCGGCCTCAGCTGCGCCTGCGCCGATGTGAGCTCAAAGATAGCTGTTGCTAGCAAACTTACAAATACTATGGAGATCTGCAAAACAAACAACATAGACTTTAAATTACTAGTTATAGACTTAATTCATTTTAATTATTTTATTCATTCAAAATTTAATTTATTTTATTCATTCAATTATTAGACATAATTTAAATCAAATTAAAATAGAAATATGAAATATATCAATGAAATACACGCCACATAAACTAAGAATTTGTTACGAGGCGTGGGTGTATAACTATATTGAGTAGTGAGTAATGACACTTTTTTAGTGAGTACCTATGCTCAAAGATGATAAAACTAAAAGTAATTAACTATAAAGTGAATGTTTTTGTACGGTATTAAATATCGGTAATATTGGTATGAAGGAGAAGAGCTAATCGTAATAATTAAATGTCGATTTTGAACATTATATGAAGAAAATGATTTACAAAATATCATAGCAATTGCTTTGTGAGACATTTCAACTATGTTACCTATAACAACAAAAAAACACGTAAACTGGAACTTTTTCACATTGTCACTATTAGTTGCGTCCATATTAAAAGTTTCATTTATAAGAGTCTGAAAAACATTTAATTGTCTCTGGATGTGATTAAAGCCATGCATAATAATTAATATAGCTGACAATGTACCTAGCTAGGTACATTGTGAATTTTCAAATGTTCTTCAGTTCCCGTTTAATAATTTCCTTATTAACTATCTGGCGTCTACTGAGTTAAATATGAGTTATTTAAACTAGAATGTGTCAAATGCGAAACGGACTAGCACATCAAGGTATTGTCGACCCGTGAATCTACTCATATTCTGTGGAATTGCCTATAAACAAACACCTATCTATTTACGAGATATACTAACTACGTATTCGCCATTTTCTGTATTTTTCTTTATTTTTATTGCAAAGCCTTGCCTTTTGACAAATTCCTAAGATAATATAATGGAAATTACCCCATAAGTTTTGTGTTTCAATGCCCCAAAAATAATGGCATATATGATCTTTGAATCATTTGTCTCAGATGGCACAAGGGATAGACAGTTAAAGTGATACTATAAGAGTTCTTATTTTAACGCTGAGAA
The DNA here is from genome assembly GCA_036785405.1 of Coenonympha arcania. Taxonomy (NCBI): domain Eukaryota; kingdom Metazoa; phylum Arthropoda; class Insecta; order Lepidoptera; family Nymphalidae; genus Coenonympha; species Coenonympha arcania. Next base: position 9,044,698 of record CM072061.1, read on the forward strand.
GAATCATAAAATCACAGTTCAACAGTCAAAAGATGCACGCCGGAGCTTTGTGAAAGATAAGATGTACAAATAAACTTAAAGTTAAAAGCTCGTCTCTGACAGGACGTGACCCGAATGTAACATAGTGTTAATATAGACATAAGGAAAGAAAGGACTTCGTGACTTGATTTCCATCATCGTTCATATTATGTACCTACTGGGATAAATAATATGTAATGATGTATTATGTAAATCTGAGAGGAGACTTGGGACATAAAGAAATATAGCAACGATATCATGTGCGTTGTGACAGAGTTCTATCTTATAGTTAAAAACTTCACATAATTCTTTAAGTTTTGGTGACTATAGGTGTCAACTAACTAGTTGACCATAGTTTTGCTAACGTAATTTTCTATTTATCATCGTCATTGATAGATCAGTGAATCAGTCAGTCAATCAGACAGTTATCTACCTTTTCTTTTTAAATCAAATAATGAAACTCGTAACATGAGCAGTAATGATATAACTATATCCTGATAAAAAAGTAGGATGACAGAGGGATAACTTATTTTAAAATAAGATGGTTAGGAAATCAAATGCTACTTGTATTTTTATTTGATTGGCTTTTGCAACGAGGAAGGAAATACGCGAAAGTTAAACGGGTGTAAAAGCTCCTCACCATGGTTCAAGGGAATAAGGGATGTCAGGTCCTGATGCACTAAGATTCAACTCAAATGTGTTAACAGTAACACCGCCTTGGGTTTATATACCAACAACTTTACCTATGAACTTCGTGCGACCTAAGTGCATCCCGGCGATTCATCTTCGAACACACATAAATACATGCATGAATATATTTACTGAACGCGCACACTACTGCTGTAGGTATTTTAAACAATAACTTGATAATGGCTGCCCATTATAAATAATTGCAGTTTTATTGGAAATAACAGAGCCTCCACAGGAATGCCATAACCTTTGTAGTAACGATTTTTTACGCTGTAATGCATATGTACACTGTACAGTAAGTAGTTAATATGTTTTATAAAATTAAATAGCTCTAATGGATTTCTTTTATCTTATTCTTGTTTAAAATAGGGACCTAAAAAAACAATAGAATTTCACTGTAAAGAATTTCCTTACTATACATATTATATTCTATCAAGGTACTATCGACTGGCTTTATCTAAAATTAATCAAGCGGAATGGAAGGTATCAAAACGAATTAAATACATAATCTCAATCGGTATATCCATTTGAGTGCTACTATTCCACAGATAGACACACACACAGAAAGACAGACAGACATCGACGTCAAACTAATAGGATTACCCTTTTTGCGTCGTGGGCTGAAAATATTTTTACCAACTTAGATAGATAGCTTTTTCTAATAGTGACGGGTCACTGGTCTGAATGAGGTTTAAGATTTAAAACTATTGAATCGTTATTCATGAGGTTTATCATTAGCATCCTTTTCTGCCTTGTAATACCTTATATGACCAATGACTAAAACTTATTTAATAAATCTGAGATCCTTCATGAAGAATAAATATGATTCCGTTTCGTATAGCAGGTATAACTAATAATATCTGGGACTAATATGCTGACGATGCTGAAAAATATTGATTCATAATTACGTTACGTACATGTAGCTACCTTCTCTAGGTAAATAATAAATGTATTAGAAATTATTTGTTCACGTTGCAATTTTGTGTTATGGGGAATAGAGAATTGATAAATATGCATTCTCGTACATAAATACTTATTATACACGCGGCGCATTAATACTCATGTACGCGGGCAGAGCCGCGGTCGTCCGCTAGTTGTTTAATAAATAGGTACCTTCTCCTCTACCAAGTAGGAGTTTCATTTCACTCGATAAAATCATAGAACAGTACCGGTCATTTATATCTGATTCAACTGAGTCGGTAAATGTCTAATTGAATAAATAATAATTAAATACAAATGCTTATTGCATACACTTGCTTCTTACTTTCATAAATCTTCTGATTAAAGCTTAAATATTCTCTATAAACTTTAGCATTAAGTTAAGGGTATATAGATAAAAAAGCTTCAGAGACATAATTACTTTTAAAGTAGTAAGGTCTGTCACGCCGGATTGACTAGGATAACTGCAATCTGCATGGCTTACAAATCTTTCAGCTGACGCAGATAACTACCGCGGGACGAGGTACGAGTAATAGCATCAAAGATAACGTCACAGGTAGCATCACAGTTTAAAGATATTCTAGGATCTTTTAACACTGTGGTAGCATAATGCGTTGCTATACTTCTGCAGGAATATGGTGCAGCACATACTAGGGCGACCGAATGGCGTAGCGGTAGCGAGCCTACCATTTGCGAAGGAGGTCGTGGATTCGATTCCCACACCTGGAAAATGAGTGTGATGGTATACTAACCAGTTATAACACAGACTATCGCTTACTTCGCTTAGATTGCGATGTGTGTAATGTCATTATTTTTTATACTGCTGAAAAGGACATTTTCCCTAACGCAGAAGACGTATCGAGCAGCGGCGGACGAAAGTCGACCTCCCTTTTTCCTGCCAGCTGGTCCGTCGGGGTCCATATACAGTTTCCAGTACGTATTATAACATGTAGGTATTATACATAACCCAATAAAACTTTGATGACGTGTTGTGACGACATAAGGTGCGAAGAGTGCGGAAAAGGAAACGAAGAAGATAAGTTTCACATGACCCCTCCGTTTCTCGCAACTAAGGAGAATCATAAATTAGGCATAATATTCTGCGTATAAAAAAAGGAACGTACCTATCTAATTTTTTAATACTTTTGGAGCAATGTATGATAAAGAAAGTAAGCGTACTAACAGCTGTTTGTTGTACATGTAATAAATAAATGATAATAATACACAAAACCGATTAAATTTATGTTAGTAAGGCTCTTAAGCCAACTATAGCTAAACATTGTTTGCAACATCATTGCAATACTTGAGTCCTCTCTTGCAGTTATTACAGGCTGCTGTAAAGGTCTATGGAGATTAGAGAAAAACCTAATACCTATTATAATAAACGAGTTACGTATGAACATTGAACACACATCAGCACTTTATTACTTAACTCTTTATAACTAACAGAGTAGTTCCTTGCATCATTGAAAATTAAATAGTACGTATTTTAATCTCAGTATAATCTATCGATCTCAGTATATCAAGCCACAATTGATGAGCAGTTCCAGATTGAGTTGAAAAACCGGTTTGAAACACTGGAAACCACCCTAGACATTGACCAGAGATTCGATAACTTCGTCGATGTCGTGCGCGATGTGGGCCGTAAATATTGCCAACAGGGGCAAAAACGGGCATCTAAGATCTCCATAGATACCCAAAAACTAATGGAGAAGAGACGGGTGACCTCTCCAGCGGTGGATGAGTGGCACACTCTGAACAAACGCGTTAAAAAGCAAATACGATTCGACCTCCGGCGCTTTAATGCTCGAAATATATACAGGACGCGATTGAACGGAATCGAGGTTCGAAGGTATTTACCAAGCGACTTGGGAGGAGCCACTTAACAAAGCTGAGGACACCCGAAGGTAATACCGTTACCTCCCAATCAGAGGTTCTAGGAGAGATTGAAAGATTTTACCAGCAACTATACTCTTCTCATGCTCCAAAAGCGGCTCAGAACGCGCACGACAAACGAGCGACCCTCACCCGTCACTACACCGAGGACATTCCGGACATTGACGTAGGCGAGATGCGAATAGCCCTCGAACAACTCAATAACAACAAGGCGCCGGGTGATGACGGCATTACATCAGAGCTACTGCGTGCAGGAGGCACTCCTATCCTGGCAGAGCTGGGAAAGCTGTTCAATGACGTCATCTTGAACGGTACTACGCCGAAGGCATGGAGCAACAGTGTGGTGATCCTTTTCTTTAAAAAGGGCGACAAGGATCTCTTAAAGAACTATAGGCCGATATCACTGTTGAGCCATGTATACAAGTTGTTTTCGAGGGTTTTGACAAATCGCCTCGCCCGAAAACTTGACGAATTCCAACCACCTGAGCAGGCTGGGTTTCGAAAAGGCTATAGCACCGTGGACCACATCCATACCTTAAGGCAGATAATACAGAAGACCGAAGAGTATAATTTGCCACTCTGCCTTGGATTTGTGGACTACGAGAAAGCCTTCGACTCTATCGAAACCTGGGCTGTTATGGAGTCTCTGCAGAGGTGCCAGGTCGACTGGCGTTATATCGAGGTGTTGCGAGGTATCTACAACTCCGCCTCAATGAACGTCCAAGTACAGTCTCAGCGCACAAAACCGATTAACTTACGGAGGGGTGTTAGACAGGGGGATGTTATCTCCCCGAAACTGTTTAACAGTGCACTTGAAGACGTCTTTAAAACGCTGGACTGGAAAAGACGAGGACTAAATATTAATGGGGAATACATCTCGCACCTACGGTTCGCCGACGACGTTGTTATCTTGGCAGAGACTCCTCAGGACCTTGAGGACATGCTGAACAGCCTAAGCCTTTCTTCCAGACGGGTCGGTTTAGGGATTAACGTGGACAAAATCAAGATCATGTTTAATCAACACGTTGTCCCGAGACAAGTGGTCGTCGAAAACGTTGGCATCGAAATTGTCTCTCAATACAATTACCTTGGGCAGACCATTGCGCTAGGCAGAAATAATTTCGATGAAGAAGCCAACAGACGAATACGGCTGGGCTGGGCAGCATTCGGTAAATTGAATCAAGTCTTCTCCTCGTCAATTCCTCAATGCCTGAAAACTAAAGTTTTCAACCAGTGCGTTCTTCCCGTCCTCACGTATGGCGCGGAAACGTGGACACTCACACACGGCCTGATCCACAAATTCAAAGTCGCGCAGCGGGCCATGGAGAGGGCTATGTTAGGAGTTTCCCTGAGGGATAGAATCCGAAATGAGGAGATCCGCAGGAGAACCAAGGTCACTGACATAGCCCAAACCATTAGCAAGCTGAAGTGGCAGTGGACAGGTCACGCGTGTCGCAGGGGCGATGGCCGGTGGAGCCGAAAAGTCCTGGAGTGGAGACCGCGTACAAGTAAGCGTAGCGTGGGGCGTCCTCCAGCTCGTTGGACCGACGACATTAAGCGGGTGGCGGGAAGCGGCTGGATGAGGAAGGCTGAGGACAGGGTGTGGTGGCGCTCACTTGGGAAGGCCTATGTTCAACAGTGGACGTCCGCAGGCTGAAATGATGATGATGATGATGATGATAATCTATCTACTTTTAAAAACATTGTCCTTTTCCGCATTAAGTAGTGTATTTATTTATGTTTTCTCTCTGCATTTTACATCTAAATGACTAAATGACGTTATTAATCAATTAGTTTTCTTTACAATTTTTTTTGCTTCATTTTATCGCAAATGTATAAATATTTTTTTCGCAAAATTAAGAAAACGTATGCACGTGCGGAATGGTCATTTTCTCTCGTCTCTTTTGATGACCCGCACTTTCGGCTTGAGCTAGTAAACTCGGATTCGTGAAGGAATGCCATACTTTCCGCACTTGTATTGTTCTATTATCAGTATTATCATATTTTTACTTTTATTTATACTATGAGCGAAAAATGACGATAGATGAAACTTAAATTTTTTTTTTGTCTTGTTCCAGGAAATAAACTTCCTAAGTACATTGTTTTATAGAGTTCAGAGTCAAAATAGAGTTCAGTAAAATGCACAGACCGAATTCTTTGGATCATTATCAGCTATGGCCTTAGATAATATTTCCTGAACAACTCGATAATACAACTCTTCGTATATACCTATTATGTTGAGCTTTACATATTTGTTGTAAATGCAAGTAAATTGTTACAGTTCAGATTAAGTTAAAATAAAATGATAGGTGTTAGCTATAATATTATGATTATGTGCACTAGTGAATCTGACGTGCGAAGACAGAATAATTAGCTTCATGTTAAATTTATACCCGTAATTATAGTTTTGGGTGTCCATTCCTTAAAGGGCAGATACATGTTACAAAATTATAATAAATAATTTGTATAAATGTCTATAACGGGCATCTGGGAATCCTGTTAGGCATGTGGTATTTAATGACATTAATATAATTCATACTAACATAAGATAAATTAAAGAGATTTATTAAGACCTACTTCTACGTCTTCTAGGTACCGAGAACTAAGTAACTTTTTACTTTAAGTAGGTATTTACTTTCACAGTTTGAACTACGATCTCGGTCAAGGAAACACAGTATTCCCACTACTCAGGTTATCCAGGTGTCCGTACTCATGGATAAACAATCTAATTAGGTATACGTATATATTTGGCTTTTTCTACAACCACTAACTTTATTGCCTTGTTTCTTAAATCTTGTTGATTAAACTGAGTGACATTGTTACTAAACATTCCTAAAAAATGCGACAAATGTAAAACGGGATAAAGTTACAAATCAAAAAGTTGAAACATTTTATAAATTTTACTTATATTCTTGGGGTTCAAAGGATTGCACTATTGACGATTGATGGAAATACTATTTCTTTTTATTTCATACTATAAAAAAAAACATAACATGCGCCTTACATGATAAATAGCTTTTATACTGTGTGTAAAAGTTAGTGCATTGGATGTATGGGGCACCCCGGAGGAAGTTATTGGAAAGGTACGAGCACAGTGAAGCGGGAGAAGCAGGAAGAACACAAACTTTTTTTTCTAGAAATTGCTATTTTGCTGTCATAATTTTTACGATAGTTTAGTAATCTAGAGTTAAAAATCGCTAACATTTTAGAAATCTGAGAGATGTCCCATTCATCACTAGCAGCAGCGTTGATACAGCCGTTGCAGTCGGTTTGCCAGTCGCCTAGTCCATGCACTCAAGAAATGTTCTCAGTGTTTTCAATATTCAAAGCTGCAAACCTTAGTATTTTTGTTGATTGCCTGGAAGAAATCTCTTGGTAGCGACAAGACCGTCAATTAGTACCTATACATAAGTTTGCTTTAATTGTACCTCTGTATTTTCTTAATTGTACCTCTGTATTTTCTTTTACTTTTGTGTGTACAATAAAGAGTGTATTTATGTATTTATCTATTTTGCAGAATCGCACAGCATTAGAGTAAGTTTGACTTTTCCTTGTAAGTCGTTATCGATAAGCCGCATCATCAAATTGCGATATATTGTTTGAGTAGCGATTGTTAAAATAATATAGATTTATGTAACATGAAAAGGCATGCTGAAAGGTCCCTAGGAATGACGATTCTGTGACGCATGGTTGATCACGTCGGTAATTAACGATAACGTTTGTCTTTGATAGTTATGCCGTTCCCGTAAATTAAAAAGATTAAAATGATAAAATAGCAAAGTCCAAAATATCTGCAGTGAGGTTCTGGGTCAAACCCATGATTGTAGGAAAACCATGATTGTAAGAAATCTGGTCGCCCATTAGATTATAAAGTCTATTACTTTTCATTCTTCGTATACATCTATCATATTTTTATAATTGCAAAGTTTTACTAAGTTATAGCTGCATCTTTAGTTTGCATACTAAAACATCCAAAGAATGTTGTTTTAGTAGTTGTTTTGTTGTAGTGTAAAGATTTTTTGTTCTCCTTGCAACCTTCTTGCATGATTTAGCAAAAGCATATCCAGTATAGTTTGCTCAAGAGGATCAGTAAGGAAATTTGCTTATAGTTTTTCCTAGCTTATACGGTACAATACCACAACAAAACTGCATCACGTTCGTTTGATTAGTTTGTGTCAACCACTTTTTATGACCCACGACTGGACTCCGATTTTCTCTAACAACGATAACCTTGCTGTTTGAAATAGCTAGAAACGCCTATGAGAGTATTTTGGAAAACTCTAAGGCATGCAGGTTTGTCATGATATTTTCCTTCACAACTAAGCAAGTGGTAATATTATACTGGTTCGAAAAAACGAACAGTAAATTGATGCAAATTTCTTCTTCTAAGTCGTTCACTCTAGACAAAATGGTCATGTTTATACTCCTTCCGATCTTAAATATTCTGACATTGCTGCTAGATTATTCTCCAGTGGCTACTGTTGGTAGCATTGCATAAGCATTCAGTTATCCATGCGTGCCATTCGCTCTTAAGGCACCACATGCTCAAGAGTATGCGAACTTCTTGATATGTGGCCAAAAAACTTGACGATTCGCAACTGTACAAGCAACGAAAGCCTCTGGGCAATTTATAATTCCGAGAGGATGGATAAAAATAATAATAATATGGGAATAACATATTTCACTCTAAGGAAAAGTAAATAAAGGAATATTTCTTTTCCTTCTTTCTTCAATTTTGAAGGCACTTTCTTTATGGTAGTTAAACATGGTAGCTACACTATATTTACCAGATAAATCCAAAAAAGCGGATATTCTACGGAATTGAATTGCCTCGAATCACTTTGGTCATTAGGTACAATTATGTATTCCGTGCTTCGGTATTTTTGATGTGATAATGGTTTTTTATAAGTCCTTTGGAAAGCATGGGATTCGCAGTCTTCTAAAATCAGTTATGTAAATCTTTTACTGACTTGTGGGAGTGTACATGAAATTAAAATCTTTGAATGTTACGTAAAATTAAAATAGATAATATTTAGTTCAAGTATTCATAGCGACTTCCTAGATCGCGATAGTGTTATAGATTGCAATGATTACGTTATTTTAATACATATTCAAAGTTTTATTTATTATGCTTTAATTTTACAATTATGTAACGATTCAAAATCATTAATATCCAAAACAGAGCAATAAAACCATTTTATGATCATCTGATGGTAAATACTTCATGATCATTGTAACCATAGCGAAGCAATTATATAAAACAAACAATAATTGGTTTCCTTATATATATACTACACCGTTACTTATATTGAAGAATAAGAGAATTTGGATATCAAGTAAAAGGTTAACAATTTAAGGTTTGCAGATGACGACATGCTATGGCTAGACGTAGAAAGTCAAAAAGTCGGTCTTCATTTTATAAATACCTATCTCCAAAACCAAAGTCATGACAAACAGCCACAAAAGATCAATAACAACAATCGAAGGAAAAATGATAGGATACGTGGACAATTATGTGTACTTGGGAAAACTGATATCTTTTGAACCAAACAGGAACGAAAATGAAGTAGAGAGAAGAATTATTAATTTAGCGTGGAAGAAATACTGGGCACAAAGAGGTATCCTAAAAGGAAACTACAACTTGAAAATGAAAAAGACAATAATAGTTAATGGATTCCTGTATCATGCATGTCTCCCTAGCTTAACTTATGCATGCCAATATAGGTAGTCACTGAAACAGTGAAAAACTAAATCGTGTCCTGCCAATATGCCATGAAAAGGACTTACTGAAGCGGAGAAAAATGCAGAAAATAAGAAACAGATATTTTTGCAAGGAAACCAAACTAACAGATGCACATGAAGCTATCGTATTGCTAAGCGTTGGCCAGTCGGTCGCGGTACGGTAAAACTATGGTTAGGTTAGGTTAGAAAACTGCAAATAAAATTCGGTTTTTTTTCTGTTAATTTCTTGGGTAGAAAATCTCTAAAGTCTAGAACTCCGAATCTTCACATACGCTACTATGACCTTGCTTTATTCACTACACTTTATAATTTGCGTATCTCATAGAGTACCTATCTGGCTACATGTTTGAGGGAAGCTTTCCGGCCTTATGGAAAGAGAACAAAGTACCTACGTTTTAGTAATTAACGTTTATGCCAAAATGACTTAGGGCCTGTTTCACAATCTCCAGAAAAACTTTATCTAGCGAATATATTTCGTCGCTGAATAGGCAAAACTACTAAAGCGCCATTTTGGTCAAAATGAGTTATATATATGGTTCGACTGCATTTTTTTTTCTCTGCCTATTAGTCCGGGTCTCGTGGCGATCGGAGCATTTTTTTGGCGCTTTAGCACTCAAAATGGGGTTAAAATCTCAACAGATTTCTTGCGACTTTTTACTAATGTGTAGCTTACTTCGACACGTTTTCTTATAATTGTCGGTTTAGTATTATGCTCGCTGCAACTAGCCCTATTCAGGTTTGTTAGTAATTTTCGAAAGTATACTTTTGATAACCGATGGTATCTAAATACTTTCGCTTGAATCTATTTTTTTACCACGGGTCCTTTAAGTCAAATGAGCTTATGAAAAAACCACAAGATATGGTGATTTAGTAGTTTCTGCTGATTGAAATCACGTATACTCAAGCTTAAAAGTAAATAATCTTTCAGCAGGTATCATCAACCATGGCGCTTTAGTATTTTTGCTTACTCAGTAATTTAAGTACCTGTAATCAGTACTGGCTGCTTAGAAACACCGATGAGTTTGTTTTGGTAATATTTGGGGATAAAAGTATTTTTTGTGCCACAAAACAATTTGGAAAATTGCAGGTAAGTTATAATTGCCCGTCGATTCAGTCCATTCTGTAATTGAAGCAAATACCATCATTTGGGTTCCATCGCAATGGGGAATTGTGTTTTCGCTGGCTAGAAAAAATCCCAAGCCCTACAATACCATTCGTTTAACCCACATAGACTTTGAAGGCTGGGATTCCGTTGCAGACCGCTATTTCAAAGGAAATCTTGTAGGTAAAATATCGAAGGTAATTTTATTCATTTATTTTAAAATAACAAAATACATTTCAATTATAAAATTACTTCGCCAAACTGCAATAAAGTTTTTTTTAATCATCGTAACGTACCTATTTCCACACCACATAATAACATTTCATAGGTCATCACATCACATTACTAGTTACAATTGTGCAGTTTAATACATTTCAGGTGCGAATAGCAACATTTAAAAAGTCTGATCCCGAGAAAGTTTCTATCAAATATACAATGGCGGCTGATGTACCAGAAGCAAAAGAGTTAACTGTCAATGGAAAAAACAAAAGTGTGTTAAAAAAGATATATAAAACTTATATTAATATATATAAAACTTATATTAAATAGGCAGCCGCTATTTCTAAAAAGAAGTACGATGATTTGTGGAAATTGTGCATATCAAAAGTAATCGCAGAAGAATACCACGATGAATACAAAAACATGCCTTGTATTGCGAACATTCAGGACACGCTACCAGACACTGACGAAGAGGATGAGATTAATGAGGACTAGGTATATTATTTTATCTCAATCAATGTTTTATTAGAATTAGAAGTTAATAATGTTCAGTTTTGATCTCTTACTTAAATTACAATAAGCATACTGATTATTGTTAAAATGGAGTCTTGTAATTGTAACTAACTTAAGTAACTCCGTCTAGGATCACTGTTTTGAACGACAGGCGTGATATTGTTATTTTAAACTAAGCTTAGTATAAAAGAACAATATAGCGCCTGAACTGAACAGTGATTCCAGAGGAAGTTATTTGTGTTAGTTGCAATAGCGAAACTCCACATTATGGTTTTATTTAGTAGATACGTTTCTATAAAAAGAAAAGATGAAAGAAGAGTGCATGCGACCGAAATGCGAATGTTGAGATGGATGTGTGGGGTGACGAGAATGGATAGGATAAGGAACGAGTACATAAGGGAAAGTTTAAAAGTTGCACCCGTAACAGAAAAAATGAGGAGTAAAAGGATAGCGTGGTATGGGCATGTTATGCGGAGGGATGAAACTCATGTTACTAAAAGAACGATGAATATGCTTGTGCAGGGGCGAAAAAGTAAAGGAAGACCGAAAAAGAGGTGGATGGATTGCGTGAAAGAAGATATGCGTGTGAAAGGAGTGGATTGCGAGTTGACGGCTGACAGGAGCGAATGGAAGAAGAAGACATGTTGTGCCAACCCCACATAATGTGGGAAAAGGGCAGGAAGAAGAAGAAGAGGTACGTTTTTATAACCAAATGTGGAAAATTACGGAGGAAGTTGATTTTTGTTTTATTTTCAATCTGAGAAAATGTCAATTTTGTGAACAGTTTTTTAAATTGAATAAAGATTTATGTTAAATTGGTGTTATTTATTTATTATACGGGTTAAAATTTCATAATAAACATTTTTGTTCCTCACATTAGTAATAAAATTTAGGCTGGAACAAGATAAAAAGTGATAAAAGTATAATCATCTCATTATTTAATTGGCAACTATGTCTTGAAAGTAAAAAGCTTTCGAGATTTCTCTAGTATCCGATGCTGAATGTCTTTTTGCTAAATGTCTTTCTGAAGTAGATTTATCTCTTAGTAATTTTCGTTTACGTCTATTATATTTTTTAAATAATGTTAGTATTTTTTTCCGAAGAGAATGTTAACACAGTCGAGTCTTTAGTAGTTGGCGACTCCCTAACCGAGAACTAAATGTGGAGGTTAGTAATTTTCCCTTGCTGGTTTTTTTTCAGGACTCAGAGGATTTATCCTAAAGTGACAGCTAACTCCGTAAATAGTTAAAATACGAACAGTGTAATAGTTTAATTGCGTAGATAAAATTAAATCATGATTATGTTTCCTTAACAGTTCTTACTTTCACCCAAAAGAAAAAAAGTTGTGACAGGTTAAAGCAAAAAAAAAACTTTAAATTGGTTTTTCTCAAAACAGCCCTTGTGCACGTTAGCAGTTTTGTTTTTTGTATGTTGTTTTTTGTATTGGGAATCTCTCAAAATCTCAAGTTTATTCGTTAGATGAAGTTTATCTGCAGGCAGTTGTGAAACAGGCTCTTAGTGTTATAGTTTATTCAGGCTCCACGAGGAACCACGTTTTACATACCTATATTTTTTAAGTTTAAAACGTGTAAGGATGTAAAAATATAATGCACTCAATCTTTAACATTTTATTTTATAGAGATAATTATTGATAAGTTACATAAAAATATGTACAAAAGTATAAAATTCAGTAACATACAGTAAAACTACTGGTTTTTGCTATTTATTATCACATTCCAACAAAAACCAAGAGTCATCAAGCTTAAACCACAAAATAATGAGTATTTAACAGTTGCTTTTATGTTTGACCGTTTTGGTGCCGAAGTTATAGTCCAATAAAATGAATCGTTAGTATGAACTAAAGTTAATTTGTTTTACTAATCAGCTTAAGTAATATGAGAATTTTCTAAATTTCTGAATAAATGGCAACGAATATCGAAAACACGCTAGAACACCACTAAAATCATATCAGTGTTGGTTTAGATCACGAAGACAATTATATCTCCAAAAACACTTATCGTATGGCTCTAGTGAATCCAAAGATGCGCGGTGTTGTTACATTACAAACTAAACTTTACGTCTAAACTGACTCTGACTGTGCTCACAGAGCACTCGGTTATGTACTAATCTCACAGTTACTTTGTGACACTACTATTTATTGATTTGTAAAAAAAATAAAGTCACTATTTGCTGTTCACACTAATCTACTGCTGACGGTAGAAACCCTTGTAGTCAAGAGCCGCATTCTCTTCCTGCGACCTGGCGGCTTCAGGGTTGTTCTTAAGTTCAAGGGCGTTACGTTCCTGAAATTCAAATAAAATAACACTCAGTAAAAATTATCCATAACTATAACAATTATTGCCTTTCAATATTCAAGGCTAATAACAAATATGGATTTTTTTAGACGTTCAACTACCAAGTTATAGATGAGTAAATTCCAATATGAATAAAACTTGTTCAAATAAGGACTTAATTAAATTACTCAGTAAGTTTGGGAGTCCGTCTAAATAAATCATAGGTCATTTTTGAAGATTTTTAGGCACTATTTCTATTTTTCAGTGCGAACCATGAATACCACCTAAGGTGACGCTTTCTAGTAAGCTTTGAGAAAGCTTCCTCAAGGAGTAGTTCTAACTATTAGCTTGTGTATACCTCGTTAGTCTAGTGGTGAGCATATTCGACTGCATATCACGGGGTCCTGGCTACGATTCCTGGGTCGGCTTAGTAAAATTAAGTATTAGGTTTTTCTATCGGGAAATTCTTATTACGAGTACAAGCCCTTTAGAAATTAGAAGTTGCCTTGAAGAACACGTTAAGGCGTTAGCCTTGCACCTGATCTCTCCAGTCTTGTCGGAGCTGTCGACACATCGGGTTATGAGAGAGAGGGAATAGAGAGCACCTGTGTTTGTGGACACACTTGTGCACTATAATTAGTCCCGCACCTGTGGAAAATCTCGGCATGCAGATATTGAGCGCCGTAGTCGGAAAGTATTGATTAATTTGAAAATAAATATTATTCTTATTCTTATTCTTATTCTTATTGAGGATATTATTCGGCTTTTCTATCCAACAAGAATAATAGTTACCTGGTTGGCTCTGATTCCGGCGTAGATAAGGTCCAAGCCTTTTTGGATTTCAGGAGACACAGGTGGTGGGGTGGGGATGTGGTCGCCCTTGACATTGAATCCGAATTCATCAGCGGTGTACTCTACGGTGATGACTTGTCCGTCGGGAGCGGTGTAAGAGTACGATCCCTGCTGAACCAGGGCTGGGACAGAGTCTTCTTTATCACCAACAGTCTTTAAGTAACCTTCTTCTTGGGCGTAGATGTGGTTTCCGGTCTCGTATCTGGAATCCCAAGCATGGTAGACATTTACAAATATGGTCAGAAACTGTTTATAAAGTACAATTAATAAATTAAATTGAAATCATTGTCAGATATTTTTTAATATCTGCCTCCATCAAAATACAAAATTTTAATGCGATCAATTGCTGATTAATATGATCACATTTGAGGCCGGCAACAGATATTATGATTATGCAAAGAATGATTTTGGATGTTTTTTATCTCGAAAGTTTCAAGTTTTCGGCAAGATTTTTTTATGTTCGGTTGAGTTTTAGCGGAAACTGCGAGCTAAAGGTAGAAAAAATAATAACTTTAACGCTTAGTGCAGTTTAAGACACTTTTTTTCGAAGATCTTCAAATGTACCTACCGCTTGTGCAGACCTGAGAACAGCGGCACAAGGAACAGATACCGACGTGGAGGTCCACAACCTGATAACTCGCATGCTGTCAGGGGAAGAACCTTGACAGCGCTACAGTCAAATGTTAAGAGCGATAATGAGGAGAAGAGAAGATAGGGAGAAAGAAGAAAACGTGAAGAACGAGAACTAGGGGGTCAACGTGAAGTAATGCTTAGCGGTTCCGTGTTGACTCAGAAGACGGGGAGGTTGTTTTAGTCCGTGCGAGTCGGACATACCCTGCCGAAAGGCAGAAGTCCGTCAGGAATTTTTTTCCTCCCCGACAAAAAAAAGTTTAAGATACTGGCTATTGTGGTATATTTTAAAACTGGAAACCAGTTTGAATTTACTCATAAAATGAAAGTATATATTACTTTTTGTCGTAGGTCGCAAACTAATTCACAGAACAAGAATCAAGATGAGAATCAAAATGAAAATCAGAATAATATAAATATAAAAAAGTTCGTATGTGTATATTTTGATACTCATACTCAATTACTAAACCGATTTAACTGAAGTTTGGGGTGGAGAAAATTAATATGGGTAACACATAACTATTCTTGTATCCCGGAAAATCCATAGCTCCCGGGTGGCGTAGTATGAATATTAATGTGACTGATCTAAGGGCAAAAGTTCGGAAATTATATTGCAAAGAACATAACTACTGTAACTATGTCCTGCCCGCTGAACCATCGGCCTGAAATGGTCGCTGGTAGCAGGTGGATGAGGAAGGAAGACGACCGTGTGTGGTGGCGCGCTTTCGGCGAGGCCTAAGTGCACCAGTTGTTAAGTTAATTAGATAACTTCTGCTTAACTCAATATTATATATGTCTTTATTATATATATTCAATGTATATTGTATGTGTGTATACATATTTGCATGCTAATTTATTCTATTTGTTTTTAAGTTATACATATTTTAGTTTTTGTTTTTCTTAGGTGTACTTCGCATATCATGTTTTAATTGTCCTTAAGATGTCCTTGTGCATGTTCTTTCCGTTTGTTTGTTTTGTAATTTTCTATGTACAAAACAAATAAAAAATCAATGAACATAGTTTTTTGTTTACAGTAAAATAAGTTAAGGAATAGAAACTTACGAAGTTTTGTAACTGCCATCGGTGCCTTGCTCTTTGTCGAAGCTAATGATGGGGATGACAGTGGTGAGGTCGATTTCAACTCGTGGCCTGAAATCCTTGACTTGTCCGGGTTGTTGGTAGTTGTTGTAGTTCTGTTCAGCTGGCTGCTGGTCTGCTCCTTCGGGGTTTAAGGATAACTTCCTTTGTGGAAGCGCAGCTGTTAGAGCCAGCGCAGCTGATAGCACAACCTGGAAAAGTCAGATATATTCATTAGCTTATAATAGTCGTAGGTTCAATGTACAAGGCGTGAATGAGGCAGATAAAATATAAATAAAGAAGGACGCTGAAGGGGAAATTCGAGGTAATTGAATTTATAGATATTGCAATTAAGTCAAGAGCTGTTGATAGACTATCCATTTTACACTCTGTATTAAAATTTTTAAGTCGGTCTCAAGCTTGCAGAATAAATCCGATGTTGTTTATGTCCTACAAGTTATTATTTGACTGCAATTTCATCGATGTTTAATAACGATGCAGCTATAATGTTATTGGGAGGGGTTAGTAAGCTCTGACAGTTGTTAGTCTGTTGCACAGCATCGCACCGGTACGCTAAATCACGTTACTGTGCGTCTTGCGTTTAACCGGCAACCAGTCGCGGCCAAAGCCTTCCACCAGGCTGGACGTGGACAATTTAGAAATTATGGTAGAAATACCTAACGGGATCTCCCACAAAAATCCAAATACTCCCAATTGCACCAGGGAGGTCAAATCCCAAGATAATCATATTACCAATCAAAACGAACGAAAATGATGCATGATTGCCGCACTGTATAAGGAATAATGAGCTGGAATGATGTCAGATGGAGAAGAGCTTAATAATATTCGCGATGTCGTAAGATGACTTATCTCAGCAGCGGATACAATAGGTACGGAGATTGCGACACGTGGCTCGCTCGTCACGCTTTGGGCGAAAGCAGGTCCCGGCAAAACATGTATTGACTTTGCAGTTTACACATCCACTTGCTGCATTGTTTTCATCGAGACGCATAACTTTTTAGTTACGCTTTAGCATTGAATATCGTGACGGTATCGCTGTTACACAACGATGCTCATTCCAAATTTAACAAAATCGTGACTAATATGACCCGACTTGCCTTGGTGTAGCTAAAGTTACGAAATTATGGATATTTTTAAGAGGCTGCTAAAAAGCAAACTAAATTCATGTTTATTTAATTTTACATCCAATTTTCTATATTAAGTGTATTTGTATATTATTTTTAACTGTTAGTATAATATTTATATTATGTTCTTTTTTAGCCTATTCCAAATTATAACTCGATTTGAACTATAGTGAAGTCTACACAATTTACAACTATTATCAAAAGGTATTAATTGTATTTGAGTATTATACTGGAAAAATCACCTACATACCTGATCAAAGGTCATATGAAAATAGATTATGCGTAATTAAGTAGGTTCTTCGAATTTTCTAACCTTCAGACTAGATTTTTTTAATAATAATAGTTATAAGATACTTTAACTACTTTTGTATCATGTTATTATCATAAATTGATGATTAAAACATACTTTATCTCGTAAATCCTATTTTATTTAGAAAAAGTTAAAGCTTAAATTTAATGCGCAAATGCATCTCCTTTATTGGATGCGCAGGCGCATACTTCATCACAAAGCATGGTGTAACGTGAGCGCATCCCACGGAAGATGCAGTAACAATCGAAGGTGTGTTTCAAGGTCTTACAGAATTCCAAGAGCTTACTTATGTTATATAGTAAATATCTACATATCAACAATAAAAATACGTCCTAGTAAATTTGAAATAAACTAGAACTACGAGAAATGACACTAAATATTAGTTCATTTTTATAATTTGAGCTTTGACTTCCTCTTTAAGTTCAGGTTATGAAATGGTTATCTAATAAATGTATTTTTAAAAGATTTACATTTTTATTAAATTTATTGCATTTAAAATACGCAGTATCCGTAATATCTACTAAATTGCATTGCATGGAATGTCTATGAGTTCAAAATAAGAAATGTAGATTTTACGTTAAAAAATACTATATTATGAAGAAATCTACCACATATCAGCTACTCGTACGTTGAAATGAAGGCAGAAACTGCAGTAGACCAGTATTCAATTTAGTAAATACAAATAATCTCATCGTAACTGAAAATACATTACTTTAGAACACCTAGATAATGCACAAACTACCGGATACCATACATTGCTAGTAACATTACCAAAAGGATCAGTTAAATTGCGTCGGTGTATTTAATTGATCAAAATTTTACGCAATCTTAAGAAGACACTGACAAAGATGAAGACAACATGTTCGTAAAGCCTGTTCTTATTTTTTATTGCCTCTACATTTTAATGAATGAATACGAAAAAGGGTTCGATAGGTCAAGGCCTTGATCCTAATTAACCAAAATTATGCATCAAATATTAGCGTAAGAATATATTATCTATAAGAATAAATAAATAAAATGACGTATTCATATATGGAATAACCTTTTACACGAATGCTAATCGCAGCAGGTACCTATTTAATTTAAAATTGAATAGGTTAGGACAGGGAGTGGGAAAGGAAACAAGAACATTGAATAATCTCAAATCAGGATTGGATTTATGCAAAATCTTAATCGTATATAAATCTTATGCACAGAAGATGGAGAGATTTGGTATAATGATATTTGGTCGAATTTCAAATGATTGATTGGTGTAATCACAGTCAAGCGCTAACCTATAGAGTAAAAAAATTGATATTACACTACTTTTGAATTTGATTATTTTTATCCTAGATTACAATAAAGTAATAAGAAATTTGGAGTCAAATGCCCAATTACAGAAACCACCAATTACTGTAAATAATGTTATCATTGCAAGCGCGGTCCGAAGGAAGGGGAATGATGTCACATAGGACAAAGAACATGTTCCACCCATTTATAATAATCCAAAATCATTTATAATAATAATAATAACCTTAACGGCTTAAATTGTGCAAACTGCAGGGATCATAACCAAAAAGTATGTCTAATAGATTCTGGTTATATTATTTTACTATCGCAAAATAATGTCGAGACACTCAAACTAAATTTAAAAATGTCATTCCCTGGGGCCTATGTTCAATAGCGGACTTCCATCCGTTGATACGACGATGATTTACTTTACGAAGCTAGTGTCAAAGAGATTTTAAAATTTGCCAAATATAAGTAATAGGTCATATTTATTAACTATGACCCAGAACATAACATTACGCAATTTCTTTCGATAAACAACTCAATAAGACGTATGTAGAAACGTCTTATAAACGAGGTTATGTATGCAGTGAAATAACAAAAAGAAATGCCACCGCTTAGAAGTGATTCATTAATCATGTATAGATGCGTAACATCCCATTTCAATTGCGTAGTTTTTTTCGCACGCGTAATTTACTGTAATGAATTAAGACGATCTGTTGGTCGTAATTATTACGTACAGTAGCATAAAGTTTTATAATGGTAACAAGAGTTATCGTGAATGTTGCATAAACACGAATCGATTGCATTAAGTTTCGTAATTGTTCCAAATAGGTATATGATTATTTTAAAATATTAATTATAATAATTAATGATAACAATATTACGTATATTTCATACAGAACTATTATATTAGTCTTTGTAGTTAAAGATTATAGAGCTATCAAAGTAATTTCTATGTGTAATTTAAAGTAATTGTAATAAGTTCATTTTTTTTATTAAATAACTTTAAATTATAGAATAGTAAAATAAAATAGTAAAATAGTCATTTTTAGTATTCAAAACCTTAACATACTCATTTAAAATAAATTAGTTCCTATACTTAAAAAAATAGAAGAATGTTTTAAGCGATCACAATGAATGCATGCAATTTATGTTTTATGTTTGTTTTTTAGTGAGATAATCATTAACAAACCAATCAAAATATGCTAAATCAATAGATTAATATAAAAATTAGGCTCAGTTATTATCCAAGTAAAACGTAGTTACCGAATGCCGCATTTAGGTGCAGGCATTCCAACATTATGTCAAAGTTCAACAACCGACTCGTCTACCGACCCTAATAGGTGCCGCATCTCGCAACAGATGATTGCGGAAATTCACAAACATTAAAGCAATATGTCATTAAAAGCCACACTGACCTATATATTTTATTGAAGCCAAAAAACTGCTTTTCGAGAATCAAGGAAGTCTCCGGAATGCGAATGATTCTTTTCGATTAATTGAAGATGGGTTACTTTTACGTACTATTGAACTTACCAGTACTTTCATTGTTGTTTTTGTGATTTTTTTTGAGCGACAGCGAGGCACGTGGTTTCCTCGGAACTATGTCAGAGTGGTAGTGCGCACTCTTATATACTTCACCCCTGCCACTTACTCGCGCTCTGCCCTGAGCCATCTCACTTTCATACCCGATTTGTCGCTGCCATATGCTGAATCTTCTACATCAGGGCGTCATCCTTCAAATTTCTAATTGAAGAAAAGGATTAGGGATTAAATCTATCTAATACCTTTAAACGTGCAATTCTTGTACATATATAACCTGATCTCGGAAACGTCGAAAATCGTTGGATTTTGATGAAATTTCATATACAGAAGGTTTCGGGGGCGATAAATCGATTTAGATGGGATTCATTTTTATAAACCAGAAAAAAATATTTCACCTATTTCACCACATATTTTTTTGCAATCCGTAGACTACAGTGCTTTCACAGGAAGGGGCGCTTATGTCCAGGAAGAGCCTCTTTCATTGCCTTAAAAATATGGATTTTTCTACCGACTTCAAAAAAGGAGGAGGTTCTCAATTCGACTGTATGTTTTTTTATGTTTGTTACCTCATAACTTTTGAGTGGGTAAATCGATTTTGATGATTCTTTTGTTAATTGGAAAGCCGACGCTTCCCGTATGGTCCCATTTCAATTTAGTCTAGTTCGGATAATGGTATCCATGATAAACCCATATAAGTCTTAAACTTTTAATTGGAAAGGATGTATTCAGTAGTAGTTTGATGAAAGTTGAAGTCGGTTTGTTGTCTAGTATCAATTAAATATTAAAAAATAACTTTTGAAATGCCACACGTATACTGGACAAATACAAAACAAATACTGCAAATATGATTACGCTTTAAAAATTTTAGTTATAAAATGTCAGCATGTAATACGATTAGACTCTAGATTTTCTTGGGTTCTTAATTATTCTTCATTGGGTTCCTAATAGGTTCAAACTTTTTCAAAGAAAAATCAATTTATTTTCAATACACGGTAACAACCATACTGAGTTTTCCTAATTATTAATATACCTTTTCAATTTGAACTGGGTATTTTAATATGAGGCCTAAAGAATTATGAGTAAAAGCTACCAAATTACATAAAACACTGTCTACTAGTATAATATATATACTGTATAAACAAATTTCATAAAACACTGTCTACTAGTTACATATACGACAAAATAATCTTCTTAATAATATATATAAATCTCGTGTCGCGATGGACTCCTAAACTACTGAACCGATTATAATAAAATTCGCACACCATGTGCAGTTCGATCCAACTTGAGAGATAGGATAGTTTAAATCTCAAATTATAGTCGCAATTTTAATTTATTAATATAACAAAAACTTTAGCCACAGCAACGCGTGGCCGGGTCAGCTAGTATTTTATAAGAATTAAACTTGATCTTCATGATCAAGTATGTGTGGCATGAGTAACATAAAAGGAAATATGCGTTCACACTTCAAACGGATGTACATTGTACACGCCAACCAGTGACCATATTAGATTATCGTAAATGTAATTATCGTAAAATTAGAACTTTTGAATAAAATATTTTCCTTTTTTTAATATAACTTACTGCAAACTAATATTATTGCAGCTCAGTGATGTGCATTGAAGTAACAGGTCTGGGTTCGACCAGGAATGCTATTCTGATGTTTCTAAGTTAAGTGCGTTCGTTCAAACCTGGGAGTCTCGATTATTTCAGAGTTAAAAATCTGAAGCCTGCCAAACCGCACTTGGTGATCGTAGTGGGCTATGGCGTACTTCATAACAGGGAGACCCTTGCCGTTAAAAGATTGAAATAACGAAATGAAATACCAACAGTTAGTTTTTTGTAGAAAAATATTTCTTTTAAGGTGAATGAAAGGGTCTACCCGGCGATGGCAGCTAGTACCTATTACTTAATTTCATTTGTTTTTATCAAAAAATTAGCTTGAAAGTGTCCGGTTTAGAAAATTAGTTCAAAAATTAACCATTTGTGAGTTATACAGACAAATGAATTCAATCTCTTACTGATTCTGTAAAATTGAATTTGATTGGCGAGCCCGTACGCTATAGGTACTTTTACTGACCTGCCTGTAATTTATGCATTTTTCTCACAACTTCAACAACAATAAAGCATCTACTTTAGATTTGTATCGAGATATCACCTACTTTACTATAAATTACGACCCACTTTTATAAGAGTACGTTACATACCCAAACTGCTGTTGACTATTCTAAAGGCTGCTTATATAACGTTCAGACGTTTGACACACGATCAATTTTGAAAATAGCAGTTAAATATCAATAGAATTCGTATGAATATAGTTCAATAGTGCGCTCACCAGTGTAGTAAGAGATGGGCCGGTTATATAACAAGTCCGTGTTATCGACGTTGCGCGTGGTCAGACGGTCTGCGTTTAACGTCGTTCCACCCCATTAGACAGAAGGAAGTGCTCTCTTTGTATTGTGATGCCAGATTACGGATTTTCCGGCACTTGGAAACATTTTTCCATTTTATTTTATTTATTTTTATAGGCAAACTACTTACGGTAAATAAAGATCGACGTTTTGTTTTTATTGTATTAGTATTTCGTCTTTTAAAAATATACACATTTATTTAAATAAATTACGTTTATTTACATTGTTATAACTAGGTTTAACTAAACTAAAACTCATGGGGTTCCCCATAGATACCCAGGAACTAATCGTGTAACTACATTTCTCACTTGATGAATTTGGCTTCTATTGGTTATCACGTCATATGCTCAATGCCATTCAAAGTAATACTACGAAATAGTGGCAAAATTACTATTTTCGAGTTGAATAATTCGAAAACCCCATTTCGCAGAATGCATTTACATTACTTAAATTAATCACTAGCTATGTATGAGAGACCCAACGTTATGTACATTAAAATAATTGTTTCTGTATTTTATCACATCATCGTTGTCATTTATAATAAAACTCATAAATCAATACACCTAAGTATGCCTTTAAGTATAAAGATACAAATCCAAACCTAAACTTTATCTAATTAATGAATTGCTCAAGATAGCACAGTTTTTAATCACTGCATTAAGCTGTGGTCGAAGAGATTGGCTGCTCAGTGGAAGTAGGTTCAGTGGCATCTGTTGAAGATTGCTGAACCTCTTCTGTAGAAGACTGACTAACAGTTTCCGTAGATGTTGGTGGTCCATCGGTTTCACTCGAACTCGGTGACTCAGGAGCTGAAGTGGAAGATGGCTGTTCAGATACTTCGGCAGAAGTTGTTGATACTGGTGTAGAGGTAGTAGCCTGATCTGCTGATTCAGTAGTTGACTGAGCCGACGCTTCTGTTGAAGTTACTTCGGTACTCACATCTACATTCGCTGTTGTTGCTGTGCTGGCGTCGGATGTGCTAGCTATTGTCGTAGTTGTTACGCCCTCTGTTGTTGACTGTTCAGTTTCAGTTACAAGTGATTTAGGTTCGGCAGTTTCAGTGGTTGATATGTTATCAGTATCAGATTTAGCTTCTAGGACAGCTACGGTAACCGTTGTAGGAGATTCGTTTTGTTCGGTAGAAGGGGCAGGCACAGATTCTGTCTTATTTTCTTCGTTTAGTGGTGCAGGAGTAGATTCCGCCCTAACTTCATCTCCTGCTGAAATAGGCTCAGATTCTGGCTTATCTTCATCAGCTGCAACAGATTTTGATACATCGGGAGTTTCAACGGGTGCATCTTCTGGCTTAGGATTCTCATTTTCTTTATCCGGTTGAGCAGATTTCCCATTAACTTTAGCTGTAGCCGGAACTGATGCAGATTCGGAACTGTCAGCTACTTTCAAAGCTCGACCAGATTTTTCAGCAGAATTTGAAGCTGGAGCTGTTACTGGGGACCTTGGGAGGTGAGATCCGATTGGCTGGAATCCATTTTCATCAGCAATATAGCTGTGGAAACAAACATTTATTAAAAAACAAATCAAATCTCAGAAAATATATTTTTGCAGTGTATTTATAAAACACAATAGTAACCTAGTTTTTTATTAGTAATAAGTACGATGGTTTATTAGCCTCGTTCAGAAACTTAGCACAAATAGGACGTTTTCGTACAAGAATATTTTTTGATGAATATGAAGAACTTTAGCTTAGAACACTTGCCAATATATCTACATTTTTAATACTTTCTTACACGTCATGGGATTTGGCATCCAGTAAGCTGTAAGAAAACTTATTTTTAATAATCGAATCCTCTACATTGACCTCAACGACTTTTTAAAATAATAATTATTATGTTTATGTATTTCCTTGCTCGCAACTCGCTTGGGTAATCCGATTGCACTCTTGTAAATCCTTTCTTATTCAGTTCATAGATGCATATTTTCTATTATTAAAAACCAAGAGTATATCCGTGCCGTACAGTAGTATCCGTTCATCGATTAGCATTTACCCCTAATAGACACCGTGTGGAACTATATTTGTATTACGCAATGATTAAAATAATTTACAACCTCTATTATAAAATAATATAATGACATATTTGTTTTGCTATAATCCGCTTCCTAAAAAGAATCTATATGGTCCAACATGCAGGAGCAAGCCAAGTACCACCCGCCCTTCCACTCAAGCACGAAAGCAAAGTTCCCTAGCAAGCAATGCCACCACCAACATGTAACACCACGTACGCACAATTCTTCACACACAATACTTTCGACGCATATTTTCGTCCCAACACCGGAAAATTCTTAAGAGATTTTGACTACACAATGCGAGCTTGTATAGCTATACAATAGCGTATTTTACTCAAATCAAAATATTGATTTATTTAACTAATTTTTGAAACTTTGAAAATTTTTGAAAGTAAATAAGGAAATAGTTAAAAGAGATTTAAGTCTTGATTAGACAGAGCTATATCGGATAGTGACGTCGCTATCACTCAAACCATAATAACTCGTGGTAACTCTATACTTTTCGTTTTGCGAGAAAGGGACGGAAAGAAAATTCAAATGTACAAGCATTTGAATTTTCTCTTGTGAATTGTGTCTTACTCACACTAATACTGGTACTATGAGGGTACTATTTAGAAACTTGATTATGATATGCGTTAACTTCGTTTTATTTTAGCCTTGTGTCTATGGGATTATTGGTCTGAGCGTAAAACCCAAGTCATTCCTTGCTCTGTGGTAAAACATCAGATGAAGGATCCAGGTAAAACGCTAAAAACTTGACCCTCGCTCGACCAATTAGCTAGGCTGTAGACTGTCCGCTGACAGCGCTGCCGTATCTTTAAAGACAATCCCATCATCCACCCCGCGTCCCGCATACCATCAGGAGGGTCAAGTTTATAGCGGTTTACCCATAGTCGGTTAAGAATTTTATTTTCAATGTATGTCATTATTTCTAACCTAGTTTACAATAAAAAAAATAAAAAATGGATTTCCGAAAAATAACGTTTGCTTCTATTGAATACTGTAGGTATATTTTGAAACTGTAGGCTTACCTCACACTAATGACAGTTCCATCGGGGGCGGTATAGGAGTAGGAGCCGCGTTGCACGTGAATCTCATTGCTGTCGTCATCGTCTTCACCGCCCTCACTGCTGCTGGCGTCCCGGGCACCGGGCAGCACCTTCTCGTATGCAGTTTCTTCGCGAATGATGCCGTTGCCAGTCTCATAACTGAAATTTTTTAACGACTCACATAAATAGGGTTAAATAAAAAATACCAAAGCACTCTCGACCTGCAATTCCTATCATTAAAATTTACACCTTATGTTCTACAAATTTTCAAAATTCATGTATTAGTTTCATTGATATAAAATAATTCGATATCTCTAATGTGACACTATCCTGTACAAAATACATGCGAACATAGGATGTGACCTTCTACTGCTAGACAGGGCCACAGAATTTAATAATAGTACCTTAGGCGGTAAGAGCTACAGGAAAGACATGGAACAAAAGTTGTTTGTTTCAATGTTCGGAACTATGGTCTGAAAGATTTCTGGTATTTTTATTCAACCGTGTACCTATATATAGTAAGGTAAATAATATGTAATCAGTACCAAGTAATTTTCCATTTTTAATGATTAACACTTCAAACATAGAGGTCCAAGAAGGAGCCCTCGACTTCAAAAGTGCGGAAAAAAATATTTTGCCCATATTGGCAAATTCGAAGCGTCGCTATACAAATTTTCACCCACACCCTAGCATCCGCACACCATACAAATTTCAAATTGACACACACTACAAGAAAAGTTGCCGCACTCTCTGTCGTTGTTAGAACTTTTTCCTTAAAATTCATTTTCATGATTCATACTTATTAAATAATTAAAAACTCAAAATCAAAAAGTAAAAGGTAAATAATATGTAATCAGTACCAAGTAATTTTCCATTTTTAATGATTAACACTTCAACCATAGAGGTTAAAATTATTAATAAGCCATAACTTTAAGGTATTATATAAGGTATAAATTATTACTTTCTGTAACGCTGTAGATTTTCTGTAAGAATAATAAAATAAAAATAAAAATAAAATAAAACATACATAGGTACTTTTAAATTCATGTAACCAAAGTTTCACGATAATTCATTTTCATGATTCATACTTATTACTACTAACTTTACCTAACAGCTGATCTCCACAGAAACTGATAAAAGAAAGCGGCCTTCAAGGTCGAAAATTGAAGTTTTCGAATTTGACTCACTGGGCATTTCTCGGTATTTATTTGGACGGAATGAACATTTGTTTTATTATTTCAATTAACTTCAAAGATTAAACAAAAAACAGAATATTTATGCTAAGATGTTTCGGCCCTACTAACCCGCCATATTCAAATTTTATTTCGCAAATATTGGACTAATTAAACCGAAAGATTATTTTCGTAGTTTTCATGATTTGGAGCTAAGTACTGGGATCCAATATGAACTAAATGTGTATTTTTGAGCAAAGTTTTTATTTAAAACATGTAGATGCAAAAATGTTATGCTCACCAAACTCAGTGCCTTATGGCTACGATTTATAATATTAGCCCAATATTAGCGAAAAATTAAATGAAATTTGAATTTACGCGCCCGGATGGCACCCATCCCTATTAATATCAGCTTGAATTTGTTTTTAATTATTAATCCTATTACTAAAGATACGAAAGGTAGAGCCAACCATTTGTTTTTAAGCGAATTATGAAGATTACATTGTTCCATTCCATAACTAGATTAGATCTGTATGCATTGCATCACCAAATTAAATAATAAATATTTTTAGTATAACTGATAATTTGGTATAGTTACAACTTCTTTAATAATATCAGCTCAAAGATCTAAATTCACAGAAGCTTTATTGGTTTATGCCTTAACCCATTTTTTATGATTCTCTATCTATAGGATATAGGTCATCTCTCAGAATTATTAGGATTTATTTGCTTCTTTTGCCTTTAAACGATTGTTATTTAGTTGTCTCAAACCCACGTCATTCACTCCGAAAAGTCGGGAATGCCTTAGTTTATAAACTCCCGATTAGCAGGTGACATCTGACCACTGCACTATTCCTGATCTTTTTATTTCTGTTTTAAAGGGGTACCTGAATTTAAAGGTTCCGTTTGGTTCTAACTCCTCAGATTGCGACACGATCGGAATGACCGTCGGCTGCAGCTTTTCCGGAGGCACCTCGGCAGGCGCGGCTATCACTCCTGCAAGGACACAACTTAGAACTGACAAGACACGTTTAGATAACATTTTTAATCCGTTTCACTCCCAAAAAACACTAATGAATGATACTCCAGACTTCATGACCACTTATATGTAAGACTCATCTATTTACACTACCCTCCCCCCGCCTTCCGGTGGAGCCTTAACCGTACGCTAAATACTTCAACCTTAGCGGTTGACTGAGGTGTTCTTCGGAAAATTGCACAATCGACGAGGTGTCAATAATGTGACACGAAGGGAGACGATCAAACGCGAGTCGGCTGCTAGACACTCCAAGCAAGGTCTGCTACCATCTGAAAACTTCGCCCACTTGAGTTTTCAGTGGTGCGAGAGAAAACACAGTTTGTAAACGGGTGCGGCTCACAAAAAATGTACCTTTTCCAAATTTTTCATGACCCTAACTTTGAAAAAAGAAATAAGTATTTTTTTTCATTCAAGGAAAAGATTTTCTGTTATCTGTACACGCTCCAATTCACTTGTAATAGTATCAGGCCAATGTAGCAGTTAAAACATTAATAATAACAACAAAAACATTTGCAATCAGTAGGAATAATTTTTAGTTCCATAGAAAAAACAAATGTCCCAGCCCCGACTAAAAATCATTAAAAATTATTTTTCATCATATAACCTGTAGTTAGAGGCCCATCGCATTATTAAACAATGGCATTGGAATGAATCTACATATAATGCGTCAAAAAACCGATATTAATACAGATAAAATAATAAAAACGTTGGATTTAAAAAATGTCCCTATTTTATTTCACGTGTGTTATTAGTCAGTTTGATACATGTAAGTTTTTTTTTATTATGAATAGAAACACTTCACTTATTTTTTTTGGTCTGGCAACATTTCATCCATCAAATAGTAAAGTCAGTGATCTGACAGCCATCTTAGTTTGCAGTAAAAATGCTACTCAGTGTGTGTCACGAGTCCGTCATTGGATTTTCTTGACTTTTTGGAATTAATTTTTCATGGTAAATAATGATATAGTTTGTTGAGAGTCTAGAGACATAAAGTTAATACTTGATACGACTGAATAATGTAGTTGTTTAGTAAATTATATTGCATTTGAAGTTGCTACATGACTTTGAGGATACTTTTTCATGTGTGTGTTTTCACGTGCGTTATGTGTGTTACAAAGTTGTGTGACGTAACACACGTGAAAAATATGAAGCTTAGTATTCATTACAAGAATGCTTATTCTAACTTTATATATTTAGAAACAAAAAATAGTAATATATAATTTGTCGAGAAACCAGCCAAGTGCGAATGGGACTCGCGCACGAAGGGTTTACCATTATAGATACTAACCTTTACATTAATTCCAGTGTGTTACGCATTTCCAGTGTGTTATCGTGTGTTACAATTTCCAGTGTGTTATGGTACATTTTTTGTGAGCCGCACCCAAACATTTCTTTGAATGTCAAGATGCATTGAATAAATAATCTTTCGTAAACAGAACACAAAAATATATTAAATGTCTGCTTGTGATTTTACTCCGTAATTTGATACCTTAATTTGGTTCAGTAGGTATAACAGATTTCAAAGAACGTTAGTGAAAATGAAAAGTTTCCAAAGAAAGATTCCGACGAATTGTAAACCTCCTCCTTTTTTTAAAGTCGGTTTAAAGTCAGCCAAATACGAGTTGGACTCGTTCACGAATGGTCCGTACCATTTTTATAAAAACTTCAAAAAAATTATGTTTCTTGTTATTTTTATTTTATAATTTATTTTTAAAGTGAACTTTTATAATCAAATATTCTGTGAATATTTCAAGTGTATTGTATTTCAAGTGTTGAATATTTCCTACCTATTGCCATTATCTAGATTCTATATCGAGCAAAAAAGAGCAAAAAAAAATCACGATTGTTGTAAGGGAGGCCCCCTTTATATATATTTCATTTTGGTTTTTAGTATTTGTTGTTACAGCGGCAACAGAAAAATATCATCTATCAAGAGATACACAGCCTGGTGGACGGACGGACGGACGGCGAAGTCACAGTAATAGGGTCCCGTTTTCACCCTTTGAAAAGGGTGAAAACGTTACGCAAAAATGATATTAACAGTTTATCAGAAATTTTCTTTAATAATTTAAAAGTTTCTCTCTTTGATCACTTCCTTTTTTTTCTTGATATTGTTTAAATCTTTAAGCATTTTGAATCGCATTTCTAATATTCATGAACTGATCTAGTCTATACAACAACAATAATAAGCTACAATCCAATTTTAACATCTTCCGCAATTTAACTGTTTTCTGAGGTTGATGTCATATTTAAATCCGTATTATCAGTTCACGCAATGTTTTTATATTTTTTATTTAAAGCTCCTTTATGTTGTTTGACTAGTGGTCTCACTGTCTACATAATAATATTAATGGTTAGAAATATATTTCAAATGTTATTCTGACTCATCTTCATTACGGTACCACACGTGTTACTGGTATGTTGTATTGTTTTAAAATATAAACAAATTGTTAATATTCAACATGCTGATTGTAGGAAAGCTTTTACTTGTGATATGCACTGTAACTGGAACATTAAGTGATTACATTAACATTGAGGTAGATTATTCCAAAGCCGCTGCAATTAGAAAAGTACGTGACAATTTAAATACAGACGACGCCGTCACAAACGCACCATCACAACTCAAGAAAGGAAATGAAGGTAATGGCTTCCAGAGGACGGCATTTGTGGAAAGCTCATTTCCAGAAAAAATACCTGTAACAGTTATTTATGAACCTGAACCGGCACCCATACTGCGTAACAAGAACAAAGGAAATAGCACTGTTGTAAAAGTTAAGAGGCGTAAACAGCCTAAACGTGTACAAACTTCTAGTAATAGAAATCTATCTGAAACTACTACTGCTACTACTGTAGAGAAAACATTTTTACCCAGAACTACCACAGCTGAAGTAATAACGGAAAGAAATCCAAGTACTTCCCCGTCTCCAAGAACTGTAGTACCCAAAGTATTTACTAAAAGGCCACCTGAATTCAACCCGGTCTTCAAAAAAATACGGCAGCGTGACCCTGTGGTTAAAATATTGAATGAAAAAAATTTTGTATTCTCCCATAGCGGAAATTTCCATTACAGGTAATATCTGTTCAATTATTTCAAAATTATTTATTTGCATATATTAATTATCGTCAGCGGCAATATTAGAAAGAATTCTTCCCGGGCATGGGTGATGGGATGGAATGGAATGCACTTTTGCTAAAATACAATTGGGTATTTACCTACCTATATATTATAAACTACTATATTATTATAAACTTGGATTCAAATAATGACGTACGCTGAAAAAAATATTAAAATCCAACAAAGATTTACAAAGTTACAGGCATTTTAATTTTGGAGTAGGAGGGTCTTCTATCCCCTTCTCACAAAACGAAAATTTGTATGAAGCCGCACGAAGCTTCTGTGGCATTCGTGACGTCACAATATAATATCGTAACTCTATCATATCAGAAATATTTAAATGCTTATAATTTTTGTTATTTGATCGATTTGATTAGTTTTTTCAGTGTTTTTCTATCGTCACTATTTTTATCCTAGTTTATAATAAAGTGATAAAAAATTGGAGTCAAATACCCAATTCTTAATGTATGGAGCATTGGAGCCTCATTAACCTTGGTTCCAACAACCAACCAATTCGACAAATATATTTTATCATGTTTATAAATATCCAGTTACATATAATATGAATAAAGCATATTTTTTAATTCAAACTGCTTGGGCTAATCATGAGTAACTTTGTCTTAAACTTCTCAGAATAAAAAGGGGTTAGGCCAAACCCTACAATGCTGCCCGAGTGTAAATTGGCAGGGCTCACACCTTTGAAAACTTCATACAGAGGTTTCAGGCGTGCAGGTTCCCTCACGACAAGCAGATGATATAAATTAGTTGCCATAAACTCCCAAAAGTCAGAGATGGCATTCGTACCTTTGACCTCCGATAAGGAAGTAAACAGTAAACGTAATTACTAGGATGATCTTGTTTTCTGAATAAATTATGAAACTTAACAAAAATGCATTACAGTTTTGAAGGCGGTGATGGTACAAAAGTATCGAGTGAAGGGGAACTGAAATCTTTTGACAGCGACAGAACTGGCGAAGCGGTTGTTGGTAGTGTCTTTTATAAGGTAAGTAAACACTGTTTCATTTCAACCCCTTTTTCAAGCTCCACAACTTGGCATGGGTGTCTTATCAGAACGAAAAGGGTTTAATTTGTATTCCATTAGCCACCCGTTGGCAAAGTGCGAGTTGGCAGGCTTGACACACGGTTGAGAAGATTATGGATAACTTAAGAAATGCAAGTTTCCTTTTCCTTTCTCGCTAATGATATTTTAGTTACCAAAAACCTGTTGTTTTACCTTTGTAACTAAAAAATCTATGTTAAAACTAAACATATAAAGTTTATTTACATGAATCATCATGAATTACGTTCAATGTTCACATATTAATATAATATAAAATATGAGAAGCTATGAACATCCATGAGATATTATCATTGTAAAGGTTAAATGGTGACACTTGTGCCCTTGAACTATAAAACAAAGTTCGGACCATCCCAACGCTTCTAGTCTAGAATTTTAAGTTGTTTATTATAGGTACCTGCTTTATTACAGGTTTTAACAAAGTAAAATAATAGAATAGCAGTGTTTTTTTTTTTTGTATTTTTCCTTAAAAATTGCAATGTCGAATCTAGACGAAAATAGGTACTCTGTTAGAGGACATCAATTTTTAGAATTTTGTTTTAGGTAAAAAGCAAGTAGCATTACCTGCATATCAAAGAAAAGGCGACTGAATGGCTGACTTTAAACTGACAGAGCTGTGTTTTATTACAACAAATTTTATTGTAAGCTTTTAATTAAGTTGCGATGTTTTTACTCACACGATATGTTTATGTCAAAACCTGCAAGTTATTCTGAATAGATTTAGATGAAATAATCCACGTACAGGCGTACAGTTCTATTTTGGATGAATGCATGGTTAGCTGCCTAGTAGCTAGTATTAGTTTAATATAGCAGACAGCCCAAGATTGCGGACTGCATGTTTTTTGTACACAACCCTGATTATATCAATTGGAAGGGTTTGAGAATTTTACGAAGAAAGTGACGTAATCAAGCTTATTGTTTCTTAAAGGTTTCACTATTTCTTTTACAGGACAAAGATGGAAATGACGTCAGTCTATCGTACACTGCAGATGAGAATGGATACAGGCCCACAGGCGCACACCTCCCGACGCCGCCGCCCGTCCCGCCGGCGATCGCCCGAGCCCTCAAGTACCTCGCCACAGCTACAACTCCAGAACCCGTTACGAAGCCCACGAAAACTACTAAGGAAAATTAACGTACTGAATGCCCTTTAACCTTTTCATCCAGTTTTTATTAAATCTTGTTATTCTATACTGTTTTTGTTAAGACTAGTTTTTTCTCGGTAAACAAAATATAATTATACAAATGTAATATGTTTTAAACGTGTTTTCGTATTATTATTAAGGAACATTGGCATCATTAAACGAATAATATTAATATTACGTTATGATAATTTTTCAGTTTAAGTTTTTAACTTAAAACATAAACAATATGTTTATACCTATTTACATTACTAAACTTATAGGTAAATTATATGAATCATCGTCGTCAAATTTACCTTAAAAGCTTCTGAGAAAGATAGAAATCAAATATTTCTTCTTAATTCAAACCTCAAACTTAAGCTTGTAATATTAAGTTCAATCAAGGAAAGAGCGAAATATTTTTCCCTTGTCTCGAAAAACAAATATATTGAACACTCCATAAAACAAATTACTACTACTCCGCTGTCTACAATACAAATCAGTTACTTAAATGAAAAATTCATTATTTTGCAAAATTTTCACATCAAATAGTCTATGTGCTATATCAACACAAATGAATTTGGTAATCCAATTTTTTTATATAGCAAGCAACACTAATTTAATTAATAATAATTGATCTCTTATATCTGAATGCAATAGAATAGGTTTAAAGCAATCATTGAATTGGTGCTGTTGAGACAGCCTCTCCTCTTAGAATAAACGATCGGCCCCCCGACCGCCATATGAATTTATCTGTCTTAGGGCCGATTTTTCAATCGCCAGATAAACGTTAACTAAAGAATAAATATGACGTTTTGACAACTTTTGTATGACATATGTTTCAAATTTATTCCTCAGATAGTTTATCTGACGATTGAAAAATCGGCCCTTAATCGATGAGAAAGAAAACTTTTCACATTGTCAATATGCATATGTTGATAACATAATTA
The DNA here is from genome assembly GCA_036785405.1 of Coenonympha arcania. Lineage (NCBI taxonomy): Eukaryota > Metazoa > Arthropoda > Insecta > Lepidoptera > Nymphalidae > Coenonympha > Coenonympha arcania. The sequence continues at coordinate 9,078,902 of CM072061.1, forward strand.
ATTTGTTTGATACTTTTTAGCTATTTTAATAAGGGCAGTCGTGTTTCAAATTATTTTCGTTATTTATGTTATTACTAGGTGTAGAGTTAGTTAAGAAGCATTTTATAATTAGAGCGTGTAGAGTGAAGTTTGCCTGTATTTGAGATCTGATAACTTTTTGAAAGTGTCTTCGGAGCCCTGAAGTCTTGGCAACATTTTGCATGAAAATGGGATAGGGCAATTAATATCAGTAACATTTTCGTTTGCCAGCAAATTCGTAAAAATGAGTTTTGTGTTTAAAACCTGGCGTGAACTGTAGCTTTTTCCGAAATAAACACTAAGGTTTCAATCAATTCAGGGCACCTATGAACTATAACATTCAAATCCAATAAATTCCTGTTGCGTAAAATAATTACAAAGAAACAAAAACAGCTAAACTCGACATGGTATTACTAAGATTGTAAAAAATGATGATCAAACATTTAAATCATAAATTAACCTACGTATGTAAAGGATGTACCTATTGACAGTTACTAACATTTTTTTCTGTAAAATCGCACCCATTCATTATCGTCTATTTCAACAAATGAATTGTAACAATATAAGCAAAGGTTTAAGCACATTAGCCGATATCCGTTTATGTTCTCATCACTGACCTTGTGTTGACGCTCGCTCCAAACAGGTTACACGGAATGCTTATAACGTGCCGAAGATTGCATGTTGAGCACCACTTTTGCTTTCCACTTGCACTTGGAAGTTGCGCTTGCGTCTTTTTCTTGGAAAATGACAAACCGCGGGCTTACTGACAAAATATGTCTCTGTTTTATATTTCCCCCTATTATCGTGTTGTTCCATGTCTATTAATATGCTGGAATACTTGCAGTTACGAACCAGAGTTTATTCTTGATCGAAATAGCTATATTTTACGAGATTAAAATATTATTTGAGAAAACTCCTCTATACACTATATCCATTCGCTACAGTCGTAGCTATGTTACCATAGCTATTCTATTTCTTCGATTGCTAATCGCAATTGAATCGAAATTTAAAGTGATACTGATAAGTCATATCTGATCAATAAAATGATTACATAAATACAAGTGTAAGTAAGTAGGTAGTTACAAAAATTAATTGCTACTTTCCTAAATATATAATGCGCTTAATTTGATATCTTTAAATTAGTAGGTCACTAATAATTATTAGGTCGGCACGTTATGTTTTTCAGTTACATTTAGGTTTACCTGTAAACAATTATTGAAGATACCTAAACTAATTTACGGAAATACAAAATGTATGGTATCGTATTTTAGATTCTAAAGTTCTTCATGATTAATGCATTAAGTACTCAGATGAAATTGTTTTTGTATTAAAAAGCTAAATTTATAAAAATGTTCATAAAAATGTTCGTAAGCTTGTTGCGGAAAACCGAAGGCAGATTTTATTCAAGCAATCTATTGGATCATAAATCTAACTTTAATTCTTGTGTCATTTCAGGCATTGTTTTTGAGTAGGTTACCTTTAAACTTTGTAGGAAATGACCTCAACAATCATTAACACCTTAACGGCAGCAGTTTTGTCAACTTCAGTGCTAATTAAAATGATGATGTCAGCTCTGTTATATAATTACTAGAGTTATATCATGGCACATATTTTCAATAGCTAGGGAATATGCTGTGACTGGAATTTAAATACAGAAGATCTGTTATAATTTTTTTCGCTGGTTTTCCTAAATCAATAAAAATAGTACCTGCAGGGCTAGACAAAGTAACTTGGCGTCAAGCGTTGACGACAGTAGAAAAACCACGTGACGGAATGAAAACAAATGAAAGCAGAATCTATACTCTATGCTTAGCGTTGTTCACTATCGGCTGTCAATTTTCATGTTCATGAAACTCCTCGTTTGATAGGTTTGAGAAAAGATAAATAAAACATAATTCTATCCGCAATGCATCTTTGGCACTGAATTTGCGTTTATTTAATAAATAATAAATATTACATTCATCATTTTTCATAAAAACCTTAACTATCACAGTTCAATTTTTGAGCATTTATTTTTATACATTTTTTATTATGCTTTGAGTATAAAATTATCGAGTACCGTTTTGAAAACAGGCTTTCGTCAACTTATTTTTGAGACATTATGTACATTAAAATCCTAAAATTGAAAGCGTTCTTCAAAGTGGTCCAAGCATTGTCATTTGTCATCGTACAGCGTGGTCGTGTGTTTATTGAAGGACGGTCTTCTTGCCTAACTCCTGGATGGCGGTGGAGGGGGCAGGGTGGCGAGGTAGTCAAGTGCCTTTTGAATTGCGGGCGGAATCGGCGGAGGTGTGGGTAAATGCGCACCCTGTAATTAAATTAAATTAAAATTAAACTTGGGTACGCATTACTTAATAAGTACACATAAGTAATACAGCTTTCCCCGTGACTAATAGCCTTATCTGGTGACAGGCTCGCTGGCTCATTTTTTGCACATCGAATCAGCCTAGGATCAGAACGAAAATGAAGCCAGTATTTTTACCATTCCTCGCGGACAGGAGATGTACAATAAAAAGAAGAAAGTTAGCGATAACCTTTATGGTAACATTTTTAATCAAGTTAACAAAAATGGGAAAATCTTTTTGGTTTTTTCCCTTCTGTGTTTGTGACTATGAGTGAAATGTCTGTAACATAGAGTTGAGAATCCTAAAGTTGTATTGGGAGACAAATCACTTCAGTAAACGACTGCAGTTTTTGTACCCTTATACCTATGGTTTGGGTAGTTGACTCAGTATTCTGATGCAAAACTGGTTGGAGAAAGCTCAATCTTCTCGTTCAAAATTATCCTTAATTAGCAACATATTGGCTCATTCACCATTGAATAAATTATTGTGTAAGAAACACAGATATGAACCTAAGGAAGAGCCCATCTAAATATTTTACCATAAACCTTCTTCACACAGGAAAAGACAAAATTCCCGTTAATGCGCCACAAACCATCGCGGTTCATAAACGATAACTGCAGTCGTCTTACTACTGTTTGTTGTGACGCCGTTGGTGTCAAAACAAACAGTACATTTTTTCATTTTTACAAACTGGCGACATTTTTTCGCGCGGTCTGCCAGGTCCTGAGTATATGTCTATTGTAAGAAATTACCTCTGGTCTGAATCCGTTTTCGTCGTCAGCGACGTAATTGACACTAATGACAGTACCGTCCGGCGCCGTGTAACTGAAGGCTCCCTGGGCTACTATGACGTCATTGCTGTCAGGACTGCTCGCCTTCTTCAGCGTCCCAGTCTCATCTGCTTTGATACCGTTTTCTGTTTCGTAGCTGAAACGTGATTGGCGCTATTAGCTTAATATTAGGTACAGTTTGTATCAACTATCAATATGTACCTAATTTATAAAACGTATTCATTTCTTGTCTTCAATTTTAATTTCCGTAAATATGGTTATTTATAATGTAGTTTAATTTATTATAATAGCAGCATTAACATTGTAATGTAAATGATGATTTGACATCATCAAGTATATTACGTATGTAGTTATATTTTTTTATATAATTATTATTATATTATTATTATATGTATATAACCTATATAGCTAAATGAATGCAAAGTTCAGTAGGTACCTAGGTGGCGCAATGTATATTTTTAATTATAATTTCATTATGTTTCTGAGTTTTTTTTTGGAAGACCAAAAGTGCAGAATGCATCTCACTTGATCAGCATTATAAGTAAAATGAAGTGACTATTATTAGCAGATAGACAGCATTATTGGTTGATAGCAGAACACACCTGTATACATAGGATCCATCGGCTTGTTGATCGAATTCTTGTTTGAGAATAGCAATAACTTGATCTGCAGGCTTCTGAGGCGCTAGCTCCGCTATTGCTACCACCACGGCCAGGAATACTAATATGGTTCTCTGTAAGCATTTAATTATATTTCTCTGTGTAAATAATATTATGATACCTACGTCTCAATATTTGGGACATTATGTAGCTGTTTATACAGCTCACAGATATAGGGGGGTAATCTGTGATAGGTACAGCTACCCAACACACTACAGGATTCCGTACCCAAAACCATATGTCTCTACTCTCTCTGTCAGCCTTTTCGTCTCTCTGTCTGTCACCAGGCTGTATCTCTTGAACCTTGATAGTTAGACAGTTGAAATTTTCACAGATGATGTACCTATTTTTGATGCCGCTATACCTAACAACAAATAATAAAGAACAGAATAAAATAATATTTTAGATGGGTGTATTCAAATTCGTGATTTTTTGCCGTTTTTACCTAAATATTGATAATTTTGGAATCACGAGCCCTTCGTACGTGATTCCGACTCTCTTTTGGCTGGTTTTTGTTTGGAAAAAATCCTTCAAATAATCTAGACAGCGATTTATCGTTCGACTTTGAAAAGGATTTTTTGTTTGTTCTGGTAATCTCTCTGAGTATTGTGCCTACTCATATGGGATACGCCTGATAGCGCATTAAGAGCTAAAACCACTTAGCAGTGATCAACTCATTTGCTAGGACTATCAAACAGGCAAAATGCGTAATCCTCTTTATAATCCTAAGGGAAAATTAATCAGCATGATAACAAAGATCATCCGAACATACCCCAGGGACCCGGGTCCAGACCCTTTAACTCATCGTCATCATAGACAGTTTTTAACCCAAATACAAGCGCCTCATTTTTCATTGAAAACAAATCTTTATTTTCTATCAGATAATTTATTGTACAAGTAAGTAACAACATTGCCCTAATTGTAGGTCACGTATTTGAAGCGACTTAAGTCATTGCACAAAGGTCAAAAGACACTCGCTAACAATAAATGACACCTCAAAACAAAACAATTATTATCCGTAAAGACTAGTAGCGAATAGCGATCGACCTTCACATATCTTCGCTTTACGATGTCATAAAGTAGGTAATACCTAAGTAATAATATGATACCCATCATCTACTTATAAAGTTCTAGTGTAGTAATAGACCAGGGCCGATAATTTTTAAAACATAAAAAAATAATAGTAGGATGAAACCCATTACAAAAGGAGGAGAATATTATAAAAATTAAAGGAAAAATAATTTACGGTCGATCCGAGTTCGGGAACAGGGGGGGAGGGGGGGTTTAAGTGTAAAAAATGGTTTTCCTTGATTTCCGGCAAAACTACAAGTCCTATGAAAAAAAGTTAAATGGCAAAGTTGTAGGTAATAAAAGGATCTACAACTTTTGTATTTACACTTTTTTCACATAACCTCAAAATTTATGTGAAAAATTCAAAAAACCAAGTTTTTGGTATTTTATTTTTATCTTTTACGAAAAAAAATTTTTTTTCACGAAATTTGGTGAAAAATTACCTTTTTATATCCCACATACGCTGTGTTATTTGAATAAAAATATTTATTTTTTTCACCTTATTTTGAATTAATATCGAAAAAGCACCCTCATTTTCAATCGAAAATTCACCCGTCAAAATATCAGCTTTTTTCAAAAAGTTGGTATGTTTTCTACTCGTTGAAATCTCTACTTTTCGATGGTGAAAAAAAAATATATGTTAGGAATCCGAAAGATAAGATTTCAACGAATAGAAAACATACCAACTTTTTGAAAAAAGCTGATATTTTGACGGGTGAATTTTTGATTGAAAATGAGGGTGCTTTTTCGATATTAATTTAAAATAAGGTGAAAAAATAAAAAATTTTAGTCAAATAAATTACAGCGTATTTGGGATATAAAAAGGTAAATTTTCACCAAATTTCGTGAAAAAAAAAAATTTTTGTAAAAGATATAAATAAAAAACCAAAAACTTGGTTTTTTGAATTTTTCACCTAAATTTTGAGGTTATGTGAAAAAATTGCAAATACAAAAGTTGTAGATCTTTTTATTACCTACAACTTTGCCATTTAACTTTTTTTCATAGGACTTGTAGTTTTGCCGGAAATCAAGAAAAACCATTTTTTACACTTTAACCCCCCCTCCCACCCTGTTCCCGAACTCGGATCGACCGTAAATTATTTTTCCTTTAATTTTTATAATATTCTCCTTCTTTTATAATGGGTTTCATCCTACTATTATTTAATTTCTTTTTTAATTATTTTTAAACCGATCTACCCTGGTCTATAATTGAGTACAAAATAATTGAAAAGGTAAGCTCGTAGGGGTACAAGATAGTGTCCCTCGTTTCTTACGGAGGGGTACTACGCTATAAGCATTATTTGCATAACTTAAGAGACATTTTTATTATAAGCTAATATACCTTATCTGTAACGGGATTACTATGAATAATCAAATAAATTTCAATAAATATAAATTTTTGCTCGCATTGTAGCTACTAACCATATCTACTTACCTCAAAACATTTTTTTATGCGGAAACCGATATTTGTTTTTAAGGTAAAGTAAATGATGACAAAATTAGGAAATATGTTTCATTGTTGCACTGCAGCTACTTAATATTTGCCATCTACATTCTACAGCCAAAAAAACATCACCCTATAGCAGATGGATTAAAGAGTTATTAATTTTACGTAAGTATTCACTAAAATCAATCCTGAATTTATTTAAAAAAATATTTTAATATTTGATCATTTATTTTGTATGATTTATGAACATCGTTTTTATCCAAAATTAGTTTACAATTATCCAAAGACCATTATCTTCCATTATTTTCAAAGATTTATTTTCAAAAAGGGTTTATAAGACTCGAAGTTCGAACGTGTCCCGGCCTATTGGAGATTTTGTGAACTTCTAAAGATTTTGAACGTTCGTCGCCAAAGGACGTCAATGCTACTTGCTTGGTATTGGAGAGTGATTAAAGCGTTCATTTATCAGCCGTTAGATGGAGTTACATGGAATTAAATACAGCCTTATTTAATTTCATTTTATATTGATGTCGTGGAACGTGCTAAAGGCTGTTTGTTCACAAAAGGTTGTTATAAGCAAACAAGAGTTTATAGTATACCTACTGCCATTATTGAGCTCTGCGGGGTTAGTACCAGTTGTCGATTTTTCGATTAGGTAGGTAGGTACTGGTCAATGGTCTTAAAATCATTGTTGTTTCTACAAAACTCTGAAATAACTCCTTCCTGCCTTCTTCACGGGCGGCCTGTGGACCAACTACAAAGAGCCGTTGACAAGTTGAGAGTCAAATACAACAATGGCTTCAGGATGCTGTTGGGCTTTCTGCGGTTTTATTCAGCATCTGGCATATTTGCACAGGAGCAAACAAATGACTTTCATGCCATGATAAGGAAAAAGAACTCATCCCTTTTGGCAAGACTGCGTTCGAACTCCAATAGCATCCTGAAAATGTTTGCAGCCAAAATTATTAGACTCTCTTTTCCTAGTAGAGCATGCTGTTAAGATTATTATTCTTGAATTAAATTAATATTCTTCTTAAATTTTCTTCTTATTAAATTAATATTTTTGAAATGTACACTAAATGTCCGTGGCAACAAAATATATGTATAAGAATATTTGTATTACTAACATAGTTTCTTTGTAAATGTTACTAACTAATTTGGGTCTAAGTTGACTGAACAAAGAAATTTATTTATTTATTATTATTAACCAATTTTTTTCAAGAATAAAGCATAAAATCCCTAATTTAAGCTACATACCAAAGATGTTGAAAAGCTTTCCTTGTTCTTTTTATGTCATCTTACATTTAATACATTACCTTCCAGCTTGTAATTCATTAAAATTTTAGCTCATAATAAGTAAATATCTAGTTTGAATTTACATCTGTATAAAATTGTTTAATTTATACATGTTTAGAATTAATTTACAAATTTTATTAGATGACATCCTGATATTTAACGCTTTGTGGTTTTATGTATCGTCTCAATATTCATTATTATCAATATAAATTATAATACACACGGTATTATGTAAGCCAATTAGCCAAAGGTTGAATCCAATTGGAGAAAAAAGTTTTAGTATAAAGTACTAATAGCAATTGCTTTGCTCAAATATAATTTAAATTTATATTATTTTTAAGGTCACTATCTTTTTACTTGAGTACCATATTAGTGCACAATTAATAGTTATTTGTTATGCAAGGCCGCAAAATGGATTTTTGGGCCGAGTGTCAAATTTGAATGCTGAGCGGCGAAGGATTCTAGGGTTCAAAGAATAGAATCCTGAGCATAGCGAGGCATTCAAAGGACACGAGACCCAAAAAAATTTGCGGCCGTACATAACACAAAATTTTTCATCTCACCACAGCGAGGAAAATTACTTGAAGAACACTTGGATCGGCATTGCGAGTATGTAAGATGTTGTCTTTAGTAATACTCTGCAATAACTTCACTCACTTAATTGAATCCACCCTAAATCACCACTCATCTTATAACAAAAAAGGTAATGAATAAAAACAAGTGTTAGGTTTTATTAGACATGACTGCTGAATCACCAGCGCTTTTATTTGCAAATTTATAAATTAGCCAGGACATTCATATTTTTATTAATTGTCAACATTGGGTAACAGGAATTGAAGCCTTTACTTAATTATAATTTGTGAGTTTGACTTCCGTTCACGACGTCAACCAATGATAGCGATGCAAACGTCGACCAATCACGGCGCCTGGCGCTAAGGGGGAAAAATGGTGGTGGTTGTTGTAAGATTAAATAAAAGGCGAGCGTGTATCAGGAATTGGGTAATCTAGTATTAACCGGTATATTGGAAGGATATCAAAATTGTGTAACAAATGTGCTGGAAGTGAATAAGTTGTTACAAGTGGTATATCAAGTGGAAGGCTATGTGTTAATACGCGGGAATCTGACCCAATAGGTCAGAAGCGGGATAATCGAGAAAATCTATTATTTTCTTGTCACGCCCACTGGATGAAAGAAAACGTACGTATCTTTGAAATATTTGATTTGATCCATTAAGTGCTATTTGTTATAAATATTGATATAATATTATTCTTTTTCTTGCTGTCGAGGAGATTTTTTTTTTTTTCTCTCTCTGTATGTTTTTGGTCTTCTATAAAGGATTATTATTTAAAAGTACCAAAAAAGTCCCTAAGTATGATGGTGCATTGCTGTAATCATACTGGTCGTTCAGTTAGGACTGTGAAGGTACGGTAGTGCCACAAGATTAGGATCCGGTTGAGTTTTGTTATTGTTTAGAATTTGGATCGATATGTGGAGGCAAAACCAGTATCGTCATTGGGAGTTGAATCTAAATTAGAATAGTTTGTTGTGGAATGATAATAACATTGAGTCAGTCTATGTCAATAACACGTTGAGACATGTCTTCGGCCGCTTTGGTATGTACTTGCCGAGATAGCTCTCGTTTTGGAGAAACGGGTCTATTTTTTCGATTTTGTTCCCTTATGTGTTAGGGCAGGTGATGTAGTAATATATGTTTTTCCAAGATTCATTAGTTCTGTTCCGGAATAGATAATTAATTTTTGTTGGCATTGGAAAGTCAAAACTGGATAACTTTTTTTCGTAATTTTGTTTTGAACGGTCTGAGGGTTTAAACTTTAGGAACTGGTTTTAGCAGCGCTTCTCCATACTTCTGTGAGGTGGTTAAGGTGGGGCTTAACAAGCGAGTAATAGATGAATGTTTGATCGGACTTTTCGCGGTACACATCAAACAATGTCGTACAGCGATCCTAAAAGGAGAAAGCAATTTGATATCACTTTGTTTCTGTTAGGTCTCCTTGTTATCAATTAAATCCAAAGTATTTTTCTTCTGTGGATTAATTTATCTAGGCAGTAAGTACATGGAATAGGTGAGGGGATATATTCGTTCTTTGCTTTAAAAACAATATAGCTTTTTAGCGCGCAGTCGGTAATCGTGTAGGAAAGCGGGAGCTCGGTAATCGAATGTTATAATCCCATCGAATTTGGGTTCGTCTGGCTGATCTTGTTTAGCTACCACTTGTTTTGACTATAAGCCTCTTAAAATTTTCTTATTGCGGGATTCATTAAGATCACGAATTGTAATGGTGCTGGGTGATGGAAATAATTATAAAGAATCAAGTATGATTGCGACGTGTTTAATTGTTATTACACTTTATTGACGTTGTGAGGAGGAGGGGAAGGGTTAATAATTTCTAATATTCAAGCACCATGCTATACGATTGAAGTGAAAACAATGCTGTCGCCCGTAATCTGAGGCGTGGGCCGGGGTGCTGCGCAAGGGTATAATGCGCTGGTGAGTTGTACGGCGGGTGCACACATTATCCTCGGGCCGCAGGCGGCGAAAACAAGTAAGTAGTGTTGGTGCGGTCCATGCGTTCTGTGTCTGTGATATCGGTGATCTTAGGGGTTCAAATGTTGGCTACAAGAGATTTGGTGCGGTTTATTCTTAATATTGAATTTTCGTGTGGGTTTAGGGGGTGGGTTCGGGTACCCCCGTAAATGTTATTCGTATGTCCATACAATTTGCATACCGGGTTGTAATAGGTTAGGGCCAATTGTTCCGGTGACAGACAGAATTGTCCCTACTGAACTACTATGAAGAACTTGTAGAGAAGTTAATTTTTCATGGGTGACTTAAATTCCAAAGTAAAAGAAAAGCAAAATAAAGAAGCACATGTCATCGGAGAATGATGTCAGGAAGAAATGAAACTAAAATTAATGATGTGGCTTACTGCATTAGAACGGGAAAATTTAAGGGACGTGGGCAGATCATCTGATGAGAAGCAACAATGACAAATGGGCCAAGGATGTGACAGAATGGTGTCCGAGACAAAACAAAAGGAGAAAGGGTAGGCAGCATCGCAGATGGGAGGAAGAGATTCGAAAAATAGCAGGGATTACTTGGGGAAGAACAACATTTAACGGGAATGTATGGCAAGCGCTTGGGGGGCCTTTGCGGGAACGCAACACAATCCGGCGTCAAAAAAAAAATATAATTAGTTATATTAGAGAATAAATTAATTACTCATGTTTGGAAGATTGTTGAATAATAAATATTTGGAAGATTATTATATGGCTTGTTATAAATTGATATATCAACGAAAATCGATGCTACATCTCAGCAGGGTACCAGGCGCCCAGCGACTTGGAAGAGATTTAATCGAACTTGTAGACCAGACGTAGTGCTATTAGCTGTTTTGTGGCACTCGTAGCGGTAATGGCGCGCGGCGTACGCTACTCGGGACAGTGCGGGCGCAGTGTATCAGGAGGGCAGGCGTTGCTTCTTACAGGAAACTCCTTTCACTTTCTGTAGTCCTATTATTTTGTGTTAGTTAAAATTGTCTATACTTTATATAAAATTTAAGGTAAAATTTGGCTAGCAATTTGGGGCACGTCAACTCGCTATCGAGGTCTAGGGGGAAGAGGAAAATACTCCTCAACAGAATGTTTTTTTGAACATACTGTACATAACCTTACTGAGTAAGCACATCAGCGAAGATATCGGAAAAGATAGGAGAATTAACACACCGTAAACACTAGGAAAGCATATTGAAAATATAGATGTTACGAATGCATTTGAGGAATTGAAATAACTACACAATGAAAAATCTGAACCAAAGATACTCCCATGTAAAATAGAAAATGTCACATGCAGTCAGAAGATGAAAAAAAAACTCCAGGTCTAAAAAAATTAAGAAAATACTTCTGAAAGGCACTCTTGAAAAAAAAATACTAACTTATAGTTATGAACATAATATTTACTAAAATAGTGGATATAGGCAAAATACCTAAATAGTGGAAAACATCGCATATTATCCTTATTTACAAACCAAAAAAAGGAGAAGGATGAAAAGAAGGCATTTGATAGTGATTACCACGAACCAATATGGAAGAGCCTTGCATAACAGGGAACCTTCAGAATATATCAGAATTATCAAGAACATCTATTGAAATAGCGAGGTTAGGATACAACGGGAAAACCTTAGAGAAAGGTCCAAGATAGTCTTCACCGTGAATATGGATCAGCAAAAGTGCTCACAAACTCTGATCTGGCACCTATAGAAATTGACAACAACCCAGTGGAATATGTTCTGAAGTATATATTATATCTAGGACAGGTAATCTCTCATGTGGAACAAACAACCAACGAGATCAATAGAAAAATAGCAAAAACGGGAAGAAATACTGGTCAGTGAAGAAGAACATGAAATCTGGCAAGCTAAGGAGGAAAATTTCACAAAGAAAAGCTTGAACGCTGTTGGAGGGCTCTCCATGGCTATGGAAGAAGGCATAACTGAAAAAAAAAAGCGAAGAAAATGGAGTACGACCGTGTTCCGCTGGCAAGCGCAGTGGGGGAACGTCAGCAGGTGAGATGGGCAGATGATCTGAAGCTCACAACTGGAATTTATTGGAGGAGGGTTATGAGAGAGACGGAACTCAAGGAAAAATGCTGAAGGAGGCTTGAGTCAGGAGACACACCGAAATTTTGAAATATTCTCTGGTGAGTCTATTAGTTCGAGATAAAGGGGCTTTAAGTATTATTATTTATTGTTATCTGTGCAATTATTTTAAGTTGGTCTTAAAGGACTGGTATCGCAAGAAATTTCTAATGCTTTGTACTATTTCGATAGTTATTTCATGGAATTTAGTAAGGGGGCGATAAATAGATCTAGCCTGGATTCATTGTTAGGAAATGTTATGTCACCCAGATATTGTTTGGTAATGCGGGTATTGCTCCGGACGGGGCAGGCATGGGTGAGGGTTGGCCTTACAAATGGGTACACTGTACAATCTAAGTTTAGTTTGTGATTGTTGGTCTACTCTTACGATTTAGGATTAGGCTAAAGGTGCCGGGTACATTTCAGCGGGAGCGCCAATGATTTACGGTAACTGTATTGACTAGTATTGAATATTTTTATTATTATCATTTGGATGGTTACAAATCATTTGAACGAGCTTATGTTATAATATAGAACTTTGTGATCACATTAAGTTTGAAAGGTAACCGGTTATAGGTAGCGTTGGTAATATTGGGGTTGGATGGCATTCTGAATATTCACTGTAACGGTAATGATAAGGTTTTTATTAAAGGTAACTTTGAAGTGAACCGTCAACATCTCTGAATGTTGACACAGTTTTTCATAAATTATAATAGGCTTATTTATTAATTTTATTTTCATGTCTAATCAACACTTTACCTTTGAGCGGACAAATAGTGTAGCGAATATGGCTTGATAGTTGATTTTAGGATTCGTGTAAGGTTGCGTAATGCGTTATCATATATTTTTGGCGTATTCTGTGTACTGACGTGCGCGCGCGTCTTTGCGGAGGTGGACCGGAGGTGTGCTGGGACCAGTTTAGTATTTGGCTACCGTATGGAAGAGAAGTGACTGGAGGTTATATCAAATGAAATAGGTAAGGGGTTATTGGTCTCAAGATGGTCACGGTCACTAAATGTTGTGATGTCTAAATCTTTTGGTGTTGGGCTGTTATCTCTGTTTCAGGAAGGTATTCACTTTGAGGAGATCCTAGGTAAAGGGTGTCCTCAAAGGGAAGAAAACCCTAGGTAAAGGGTCTCATCAAAACTGAGGAAACCCTAGGTAAAGGGCGTACTCAAAGGAAAGAAAACCCTAGGTAAAGGGTCTAAGCAAGACTGAGGAAACCCTAGGTAAAGGGCGTACTCAAAAGGCAAAAACCCTAGGTAAAGGGTCTGCTTAAAGGGAGGAAACCCGAGGTAAAGGGTCTAATGGAATTGAGGAAACCCTAGGTAAAGGGTCTACTCAAAAGGAAAAAAAAACCCTAGGTAAAGGGTCTACTTAAAGGGAGGAAACCCGATGTAAAGGGTCTAATGGAATTGAGGAAACCCCAGGTAAAGGGTCTACTCTAAGGAAAATTCTTGGTAAAGGGTCTAACAAAAGGAAAAAGGAAAAGGATAAATCTTATCAGGACAAGTGTGTAACATGTTCAAGGCAAGGGTGATGAAGGTGATGTGAACATGAAACTGGAAAAGACTTTTAAGTTGTAAAGTTGCGGAGTATTATCACACAATTTTGTAGCTAAATGTAGAATGGGAGAATAGCTTTAGTACCTAACAGAATAAGTGCTATAATATTTTTATTAGATTTGAGGGATAGTGATCATGGATGTATGGAATCTCGTATCAAGCTGAGTGAAATCCAAACTTTATTTTTATAAACTGCGGTCTCTTCATTATCTCCTACAATTATTACTTTTTTTTTTTAACATCAGAATTTTGGAATTATGGGCAAGCAAGGCAGGTCGTACTCCTTGTTAGGATCAGTATGTAAAATTGGATTCCGGGTGGGAAACGCGGATTCCTTGTGCCTATGGTTCTTGAAAAGGAGGGCACTGTTTTGTTTTCGACTGTTTTGGTTCATGAGAGGATTTGGTCATTCTCCTTTAATTGATAATTGTATTTATAATAACTATTCGTTATATTATATAGAAACATTATGGATCCTTTTGTTATATAAATTTAGTTAAAATATTTTAGTTGGATAATTTGTTAAAAGCATTTATATAAAAAGAAATTATAATTGAAAGGCTCAAATATAATATGAATAATAAGTTTAATATAAAAGCGATGGGACTCGCTTAGGGTCGGATGGCCGAGCTGTTAGGTTTTATTAGACATGACTGCTGAATCACCAGCGCTTTTATTTGCAAATTTATAAATTAGCCAGGACATTCATATTTTTATTAATTGTCAACATTGGGTAACAGGAATTGAAGCCTTTACTTAATTATAATTTGTGAGTTTGACTTCCGTTCACGACGTCAACCAATGATAGCGATGCAAACGTCGACCAATCACGGCGCCTGGCGCTAAGGGGGAAAAATGGTGGTGGTTGTTGTAAGATTAAATAAAAGGCGAGCGTGTATCAGGAATTGGGTAATCTAGTATTAACCGGTATATTGGAAGGATATCAAAATTGTGTAACAAATGTGCTGGAAGTGAATAAGTTGTTACAAGTGGTATATCAAGTGGAAGGCTATGTGTTAATACGCGGGAATCTGACCCAATACAAGATATTATTATTTATCACCATCAGAAAAAAAATGAGATACTTTTTTTTCTACTTTTATTTTGGATGCGTTCAGAAATATCAATTTCTAAGAACCAACGATAATAGAAGATTAAGAAAAAAATAACAACAATTAGATAAACAATAAGTAAATATCATGGATTTAATTAGATTTCCTTTATAATTAATAAAACTAAATAGGAGTTATTATTTTTATTGATATTCTAAGAAAATGTAAAAACAAAAAGTAATGTACACCTATAGTTTGTATAGGTGTACATTACTTCAAAGGTCGAACTTCGTTACTGACCGTATGCATTATTAAAAAAAAAAGAATTCTTTAGTTTAATGGTGGCACCACACATGGCTATTTGTATTTGCCTATTTTTTATATTTGTCAAATAACTTCCATGTGTGGAGAGTATATTTGCCAAAATTATTGCCATATTTGCCTGTTTGGCAAATACAGCCAATAACATATTTGGCTCCATGTGTAGGTTGTATCGCCTATTTGCCCATAGGTCGAAAATTTTGGCAAATACGCGATCATCCAATCACAAATACAAATAGCCATGTGTGGTGCCACAATTAGACATTATTATAGACGCAATACGAGATTACGTCATGTTCGAATTTAGAAATGATTTGCGGCCCTAGGACGAGAAAGGATTTTCATACTGCTTTCTCGCCCTAGGGAGAAACGAAAATTCTTTTGGGCCCTAGGGAATATAATAGCATTTCCCACCCGCATTTTGGGCATTAAAAATCTCCTTTCCGAGCGGGTGAGATGAAAAAAATATTTTATTTCATATTTCCAAAATCACCGTGAGTGTCTTTGTACACTTATATCAAAAAAATTAATAAAATAGATCTGAGAGATGAACAAAATAATTGTGTCTTCTTATCTCCATTAAAGTGTAGTTCTAGAATCAAGTAAAAAGGTTAGCTGTCAGCACACTATACGAATTAACCCACACCTTGATAATATGTGAGGTTAGATATAGTAACTATAGTTATAAGTTGCATTTTAATACTCGTAGAAGTTAGTAGGAAAGATTGATTTGTTTTGCTATAATCCGGTTCTTGTAAAGATTCTGTATGGTACAATATGTAGTAGAGTCTACGATTTCGCATTGTGAAGTCAACATCTCCTGATGATGTCCCGGTGTCGGGATGAAACGTACGTCGAAGAAAGTGTTGAAAAATTGTGTGTGGTGTTTCATGTGGGCAGTGTTCCTGCATATTGTACCATACAAAATTTTTCAAGAAGCGGATTATAGCAACAAAAAAAATCTTACCTACTAAATACTCGTAGAAGTTGATATTTTGTTAGGAAATCTTCAGAATTCTAAACTTATAAATAAAATGTTCGATATTTGAAGTATTTTTTAATTGGAAAATCATTAATTTATTTCTTGGTACACCAAAGATGTCTGCATAATAATTTAGAGTCTTGCAATAATGAGTTGTGGGAAAATGACACAGAATTTAAGAGTCGCCTCGACAAGACAATGTCCGACATGCTAAAACAAAAGGTACGCCTAATTAGGCGCTCGCACGCCTTTACCGAAACTCAGGGTCGGACTTAGGCAGAACCATCCTAGGGTATTTTCTTATCTGTCAAAACCAATCTATACATCTGGATCAATCAACAATAAAACCGGCCAAGTGCGAGTTGGACTCGCCCACCGAGGGTACCGTACTACATTAGAGAAAGTTTTTTTATTTAATGTTCAAAATATACCACTACACAAATATCAAAAAATATCTTACCATCCTCTTAAACTCAAGGAGTTTATGTGAGGATGGCGAAGTAAAACCATAAGAATCACTTTTTTACCGAACCGAACATTTTTACCAACTAAACTTTGTTTTTTTGAGGTTAATTGTTAATACCAAAAAAAGTATAATAGATACAAACTTGATTTTGGATTGAAAGATGGCTGTGACTTCAAAAATTAACTAAACGATTTACGTACTTAAACACTTCTTCTACAACTTATAGGTATTTGTTTATCTATTGACTTCTTTTATTTCTTCTTTGCTTTTTCTTTTTATAGAAGACAGACGAAAGCTGCATTAGGTACTCAAATTAATTGAAAAAAGTTCACTTATGTTCTTTGTTTAATATGTGATCTTATGAATAAAAAAGTTCAATTTTAATGTTCTTTGTTTAATATCTGATCTTACGGATAAATAAGACCGATTTTTAATTAATATTCAGCGCCAATGTGTCAAAAACTCTACTTTAACCATCAATTCGCACAGCTCTCAAAAGAGCACAGTAATAAATACCGCCACGAAGGCTAAAACAACCAAACAAAAACGATTAGCAAAGGTTAGCGCTGTGGATGCTGTGTGCACTATGCACTGCGCGTTACGTAAGGCACGCGCGACAAAACACTCGCCCTCTGCAATAGTGCATCTTCTAAGGCAACCTGTACACTGAGTTATTAATTAATATTTGTCTGAATCTACTATAATATAATATATGTTCGTTTATTTTCTAGGATTTTATCTATACACAAATCATGTGAGAACCGCGAATTTTTCCGGGACAAAAGTGCTGCCATCTGAGACAATTGCTTTTTCAAATTAATTTTTCCAATCGTCAAGTTTCAGTAGTTTGGGTCGGATCGGAGTACAAACATCTAAAAATACTAACTTTCACATTATAATAATATACACGACTAATAGGATGACTAAATCAAGGAACCGAGCTAATATCGGATAATATAACTGGACCATTCCTAGAATAAAGAATCTCCTCTCCAGAAAGTTTTCCAGCGTACGCTAAAAATTACCTAATTTTATCCACGTGAGCGAAACCACTTCCAATATTTAATATAGTAAGTACTGTTATTAATAGGCAGAGAGAGCATAATACGAAATATCTGAACGAGCGTGAGATTTGGCATAATTAGTGAAAATAATATAGATAAGGCGTGCAGAAACCAAAGATTTCTCGATGTGGTGGGTATCTAATGATTTTGACATCATTTTTAAAAACACCATCATGGAGTCTGTAATGGAATTAGTTAAGTACTTAAGTAGATACCGAAAGCAGCATTTGTCTAAGATGATTCACCGCCCTGAAATAAACCTCATATTTTATGACACTCGAAGTACATGAATATGAAAAACATGTAAATGAACGTCATTTTCCATTTATTATTTAACGTATGTGCAATATGATAAATACCTGCATATAAGGTCATAGTTATTAAAGGTAAATAAATAGTAATAACTAATAACGGAATTAATTACAATATGGTGTAGTCATTTAAATTAAAAGGAATACCAACATGAAATAACTAACGCTTATTAAAACAGCTTGAAAATTTCGTATGAATTGCGCTCTTTTCGGAGACTGGAGGTCCTAGACCAGCAGTGGGACTGACATATTCAAATAACAGTGTCCATTGTCCGACTGTAGTATGCATATGCTATGAGAATACATATTTTCGCGTTTTTAATTATCCACAATTAGTTTATAAGATATACTTACAAATTATAAGAGATACTCGATTGTAAAGTATGTAAATACTTTTATTGTGCAACCATGAAACAATTAACAAAAATTAAAGCAGAAATAAAAAGAAGATACAGGTAACAATGAGGCGGACTTATCGCTAACTAGCGATCCCTTCCAGACAACCGCAGACACTGATTAATTTAGAAGTAGGATTTTTTGGAAGTAGACTTGGATTGTAATGTTATTAATATTTGTTATTCTCTCAAAAAAAAATTCAGTGAAAAAAGAATTTTGTGTATTTATTTACGTATAAATTGTGGAAAAAGTAGCTGAACTGTATCACTGATTTCCTTTAAAAACAACAGGGTCACCTCGTTAACGCTGTTCAACACATGTACATTGACGAAACAAGACCTCAATTAGCATACAGACGAGTGAGTACTTACCATTTTCAGTGTAATCCGTGTGTAAGGATGCGCAAGATATATCCCATGTGGTGGCGCGGCGTACGCCGGATTGTACTTAGCCTCTAATCACCTGTCCCTTTTATAGAGACGCAAGTTTGTCTAGCCATTGCATGCAAGCAGGGGGAGCTTGCAGCGAATGCAGCGCGCAGGGCCGCACTTGAACGCGTGTACATAAAACGTATTGTTTATAGTGTTTAGCAAGTAAGGTAAGTCTTTCGTATTCAAAATGTGGCACGGTTTTATCAAGTGTGTATTAGGGAAGTATTCCTATTTACATGTATATTTATAAAAACTTAGACCCTTTATGAGATTACCGTCGTGTGGAATGCGGACTAAACGGTTATTTTTCCAAGAGTTTCGGTTAAGAGGGTTAGCAAAAAGCTACAATCTACCAACATCTCGAGAAACTTTCGCTCAGCAATAAGCATTAAGGGTTGCATACAGAAGGCAGTGGTCCTGAAAGCGGCAACCATTCCGAAGAAGTTCCTCACTCTCCTCAACTCGACTACCGATGGAAATAACAAGTAAGAAGGTTTTTTTAACCGTGAAAAAACAAACAGGTGAGCCGAGCCACCTGATGTTAAGCGATTCCTGCTGCTCATGGAAAGTAGCAGCACCAGATGAATTGCAAATGCGTTTCCGACTCTTTAAGAGTTTGTTTATTCACCCTTTGAATAACCCGTGCGCGGAGAGAAAGGTCTGGCATACCGGGTGACCGTAGATTGCCAACCATCCAGGTTATTCCAGGCGTAGAACATTTTGTGAACACAAATTGGAAAGTGGAGTTGCCTCGCAGTGTTTTTCAAAGCACTCCTCAATTGAACAACCAATAGAGCACACATAGAGAGCTAACACGTAAAATACATAGAGTATATAGTGATCCAAGGTTTCCAGTTTGTTACTAAGATTAACAACAAGTGGGATTACTTGCTTTTGGATCCGGTCCAATGGAAGCAGCTGGTATCGAAGTGCTCCAGCCCAGAGCAGTATAGCAGTTGGACTTTGTGAAGTTGGAGTCTGTGTTTTGGCGTAAATTGGCGCTTGACTCTATGAGCACTCAGAGTTTCTTTGAAGCTAGCTTAGCTTCCTTCAAATGACTACGGAACTAGACATTGTTGGATAGCGATATCAATAGCGATATTCAAATTGCGAGGGCTTCATCCCTTTTGCTAATTTGCCCGGCGGTGCATGAGGTATACTAGAAGATGGTGATCAAGTGAGGAAAATTGAGCTTGTGCATTTGCTTTCCAAGAAAGTTTGGTGCAATGAGTGTACGTATTATTTTTCACAACAATCCTATTGAGAGCAACGGTAAAACGTTAATAAGTTTTCTTACCATTGCGTACCTAGAGGCTGGGTGGGTACGAAGAATTTTGACTGTTTTACCTCTTATGACATGCAGGCAACTTTAATGTTTTATAAAGTTAAAGTTAACTGCCAAAGACAGCTAGACAAAGGGGGGACCTTTGTCTAGCTGTTTTATACAGTTTTATGAAATGTCAAAAAAAAACTCTGATCTCCTCATCTTATACACTAAAAAAGGAAAAATAAATTTAGGAGTTTTGGAAATATTATTTAGGTCTCTAGACTCTTTTCACTCCAGTACAAATGTCATCCCAGGTTTCCTCTATTACAATAAATTACCACATTTGTGAGAAAACTAGCTCTCGTCGTATATTTCACTACCTGCTTGTAATATCCCACCAAAATAAATTCAGTCGTTTTGAAAATATTGTGTTTGTTTTTAGTTAAACCTCTTTAGGGAAGTAGGAAAATTACCTAAGGAGTACTCCAGAGGTGTACTCTTCTGAGTACACCTCTGGAGTACTTAGGAAGTAGGAAAATTACCTAAAATTACCAAACTTTTACGTGCAGTCATATGGGCTGTCCATTGCCTGTGCGTCAGTCACTCAGGATAAAGCATTTTACAGAGTAAAGTCACAGGATCTTCATCTAGAACATGAGAACTCCCCATTCCTTAATCATAAGCTCATTAAGGAATTTTTCAAAATCCTTTCTAAACTTATGATTACGTCCAATCTGAATGCCAAATATTAGATCCATCCTGGTGTTTGAGCTGTGTAGTTGTATGCACTTTTCTGTCAGTAGGTAAGTAAGCAACTGCATGATAATCTTAAAAATAGGTGCAGTATATTATTTTAATTTGATACCCTTTTAAAGGTATCACGGTAAGTAGGTCTAATTCTTGAGCATGGTTTTATACATCAATATTTATCATGCAAATTATAAGCATGCATCTTATATTAACAAGAAGTTTTTGTACATGTAGAACCATTTATTATGACCATATTATTAAGTAGGTAGTTTGTTTGTAAAACAATATCATATCATAAACATAATAGGGATATAATTCGTGAAATTCTAAAAATATTATAAATAGGTACAAGCATTTTTATATCTCTTTAAAACACATAAAAAACAGAATCCTTTTCTCTTCTCTGTCCGTCTGTCCTTAACATATTTTCTTAGTCTAATTATGTTTTGCCACAAGCCAAGCATTCTACGTAAGTATGTAAGTATTATCGATAGCAGTTTATAGGTAAGTACATTGAACTTGTATCTAAGACCTATTCGCTGTATACGAATAACTGTATTGTTAACTCGGCGTGGCAAGATGTTATCTTGTTAGTTAAACAGGCCAAAATTTAAAACAATAAACCTATTAAGTAAAGTATTGTTTTCGAGCACAAAAGGTAATTGTACTAAAACATTTATGCGAATTCTTCGGTAGAGGCTAAACACGGCCGTAATTTTTACAGACGCATGCGTATGAGATTGTTTCACATGAGCATCCCTTGATAAATCAGTCGCGTGAACTCTATTTTATTCCTTTAGGGGTAGAATTTTTAAAAACCTTTCCTAAAAGAATGCCTTCGTCAAAGCCAAATATCCGTCACCCGGCACACCTAACTATCTGTTGCCGAATTGCCATAAATCCATAGAGGTTTGGGTTTGCGGTTAAAGATCAGTCATCCAGAATCTTTAGCTTTTTTTAGTAGTAATTTCTTAGTAATAACGGAGTTCGTATGTTATAGTACATTACTGCAGCGGCCAGCAAAAGCGGTATTAATGGACAAACGTGTAAATGTGGGCCGAAGCAGCGCCGAGGCACACATAGGTACGTGAGTCCAGCAATGCCTATTATAGTTGTAGCCAAGGCTTGTATAGGACTTTTGTCAAACTATGCGCGGAAATTTAAACTAAGTAGCGCAAGTGCATACCTACCTACTGCTTGCTCTCTTATGTATCTATATCGACTTCCTCACGGTGTTTAATTGCCTCAAAGCTCAAGAACTTGGACCTAAAGGACGTTTGGCCTTCAGGCCCGAGTTTGTATATACGAGTAGATAATATTATGTATTATTATTGAGTGTGTATGATGGGTCTGTTTATTACTCTTCCACATTACAGCTACTGAACTATTTCAATTGGAGATAGAAGATTTCCATTCCAAACTTCAGCCAGTAGGTACGTAACACAATCCAAGGTATACCTTGGATTAACACATTCTATATCCCGGAAAATCAACGGCTCTTATACTAATGGTTTTTTTTTTATTTATTGAAGATAGGCTTGCGCTTGACGACAATCATGCCTGATGGAAAGCAATGATGTGGTCTAGGATGGAGCGCGCTTGCCTAGAAAATGCCTATTCACTGTTTCCTTAAAGGCACCTAGATTGTACTTGGCTGGAAACACGGAGGCTGGAAGGGCGTTCCACACCTTAGCGGTTCGTATCAGAAAAGTAGAGGAAAAACGTTTCGTGCGAGTTTGTTGGACGTCGACCACATAAGGATGCCACCGCTCTCGGCGTCTTGCAGACCTATGGTAGAAAGGTGAAGGAGGTACAAGGTTATGTAGTTCCTGAGCACACATTTTGGATTTGTGAAAATCCAAAATACGCGCTGCTGAAGCCACGTGTAAAAATAAGTGAGAAAAAAATAGAAGTACTTCTGGTTTTTCCAACTGGAATAATGAGAATCCGTACACATTAGACATATTGATTCTTGATTATATTTAAGCCTACTCAAAATGCCAAGTCAAGTGATTTCAAAATATTATAAGCAGTCTGTATAATATTAATGCTGATTTATTGAAACAATTTTCATATACCTACTAACAATATTATTACCTACCACTTTAAGATTATAGACCAAAATTTTATAAAAAGAATTATGCATTTTTGCTATATACACTTTTATATTCATTAATTAAAAACTAATCAATAATTAATTAATGGCGATAGTTTATTCTTTTTAAATTCATCCTTGCAAAATTGTGGGTATGTGTAATTGTAATTGTGTGGGTGGGTAACCATTTAGTATGATTTTGAAATCTACTAAATACAAACATTCTAGTGCCAATTTTTGTTATCAAACTCCTCCAAAACGGCTCAACCAATTGTCATAAATTTTTTTTGGTACCTATATGTTTGAGTTTGATAGCTCTGAGAGTTGGTCGTAAGCTATTTTTTTTTATATTCCTAGCGGCAAAACAACGTTTGCTGGGTCAGCTAGTATTTAAAAATATTTATATTTTGAAGTTATGTGAAGCCAAATTATATTCGCTTTTTAGTTAAACATCAGCATGTGTTGACTGTTGACTATAATTTTATACAACCTAGGCTTCATTAAACACAACATCAAAGCAAAGGGCATCGAGTATTGCCAACAAAAAACAAGCTCGTAGTTGTCGCCACAACCTCAAGTTAATGAGTAAGGATGCGCATCACATGCATGCAATGCAATCCATTCACAACGCATTAAAAGAACAAATAAAATAACTCCTTTGCATTGTTACGGAACTATAGAGGATCAAGATACGAGAACTAATTGCTTCTTAAATAATCAAAACCTTCTAACTTGAGGTATGGAAAAAACGATATATTTTTTTAAAACGACCGCAGCATGATCAAACGTAGATTTTACGTAATTTTCAAAATAGAGGGATGACACCCACATAAAATGGAAAAGTTATATCTACATGATAAAAAGAACAGGCTACACAAGACCAGCAGCTTCAGCAATAATTGACATAATAGTGAAACGATACTTATATGGAATTCATATGAAAATGGGAAAAAATGGTCAAGTGCGAGTCGGGCTCGCGCAATGAGGGTTCCTATTAAGGTAAACTAAACATGTCTGTCCACTAAATTCAAAAACAAGCCAAAAATCAAATTTGTTGTAAGGGTGCCCCCTTAGTTATATTCTATTCAATAATTAATTAATTTTAGTAATTGTTAAAGCGGCAAAAGAAAAATAATATCATCTGTGAAAATTTCAAATATTACGGTCCCAGAGATACAGTCTGGTGACGGACGGACGGACGGCGAAGTTTTACTGGGTGCCGTTGGGTAATTTTTTTGAGTTCTATTCCATTCTCATTTCATCTATAGGATCGCAATGTCATATGGAGCTCTGGAGGGAGTCCCTCCGTATCGACAGAATGTTCAAAAATGTAATGATGACTTCATTACTCGTAGAAAGTAAATTTATATGTGTTCATGAGAGCTTATTTTTCTGTGATGGTAAGATACTTTCATTGAGGCACTACCTATATCTAACTTTTTCGAGATGTCTAAAAGGCTTTGCATAATTTTCTTACCCGTATCAATCGAGGCGACCATATAATATTTTACTTGTGGACTTGCGAAAATATATTACTAGGTACTAGTGGGATTACGACTTCACCTATATATGCATTTTCAAAAACATTTTCCTTACGTCATGATAACCTTTATCTTTATGATAAATCATATTCGGTTCAGCAGTGTATTGTCTTCTACAATGATAGTTTTCTGAGAGAGGGAAGTCATCTTGCAGCAACTGCGAGTCTTAGTAGAGTGCCAATGATGGGATGGATTCCCATTCGAAATTTTTACGATAGGCAAATTTTTCTAACATTTTGTTTTATGGAAATACCGTAGTTCAAATAATTTCATATTTTTTTTAGATTATTCAAATATTAACAAACTCACATGAATTACATAAAATAACAGTACCTACCAACTATCATAATTATTGACAAACCATCAATAAAACCAAAGTTACTTGTACTAGTAAGTTATTTAGCGAAACGCTGACATTTCGACTACCATCTGACGATTACAAAGTCACATAATCTTGGCATACTATTTGCCTATATTCATAGCTGTCCGTATGCACCTTAACAACCTCTTTACGTATACAATCGTCCTTTAAAGTAATTGTAGATATAAAATATTTAGGTAAGTGGTTATCTAGAAAAACAGGTACCTACCTACCTCTGTACTTTATGCGCATATTAAATGAGTAGATAAATAGGAATCTGCAACGAAAGAATACAGACTGAACTCTGCACTTTGACTGGTATTGCGTTGATGTCGCTTCTATGATTATTTGCTTATTTTCAAACTCAAGAATTTAAATATCTCAAATTTCAAACGGGTTGTTACTAGTAACTGTAATGCTGGGAAAATATCAAAGTGATTATTTGATCATGTTCGGTACTCAGTAGTGGTTAGTCAATCGGAGTTGCAGGTTATTCCAAGCAGATTCACTGTTGTTTGGGACTTGAAATAATAAAATTGAAAAATTTAATAACACGACTGCCTTGTGGTAAAACGACATTTTCCAAAAAATATACCCCATGTACCTACCCTACGAAACGGTGATACTTTCATTTTTGGTACCCATATTGTAATAATTGAAGAGAAAAAAAAGTTTTTCACTTCCGACAATGGCGCCTTCATATTCGCCAGATTGACTTTTTTCAAAAAAATATAGCCTTTGTTACTTCGGAGAATGTAAGGACTCTGACGATACCCCATAATATTATGTTCAAATTGCTTCAGTCGTTCAGAAGTTATGGTTGAATAAAGAAACTCACATACATACATACATACATATATACATACATGAACCCTAATAAAAACATTACACAACTTTTTTTGGGCAGTCGTGTAAAAATTTTTAACTTTTAGGTTTAAACGGTCGTACGTTAAAATGCTAGGTTTCAAACTATCTATATGTAGGTAGGTACTATTATTTGTACTTAGCACTAGCTTATAATATAATGCACATAGTTTATTACAAAAAAAATATTTTTCTGAATATTTAGAAACCCATTTCACAAACGAATTTGCGAAATAATATATACGTCATGAGAAGGGCCTATACCGAATTGAATTATTCAAATATTCCATATAAAAAAATTAAGCAAACCTTGAATAAATCAGTGCCATTTTTTATTTTGAACTAGTTGAATTTCGAAAACACTCAGTATAATTTATCAACATAACTAGGAACAAATGTCTAAAAATATTTTTTTATATGATATTTGTATAAATACGTTAAAGTGAAATCATGTGTTTACGAAGCAAATAGGTAATGTTTTAATTTTAACTTTCTTTGTATTGTACACTTATAACACAGCTTCGATGAAAAAATTACCAGCCATTTATAGCCGGCGTGAACCCATTAAGCGTCGATGTAACCCGGATGCCCACAGAATGTCATTCTTGAGTTATCACATCGTATATTTAATACATTAATATGAAACGCGACATATTACACTTGGCTTGTATGTTAGTATGTTACGTAGGGATATGGTCTTAGTATTAGATAGAAAGACACAGGTACTGGCTTAGTTCTGATATCTATACTAATATTATAAAGCTCGAGGATTTGATTGTTTTTTTGTTGACAAACAAACAAAGAAAAAACTTCTTTGTTTGTTTGAATGCGCCAGTCTCAGGTACTACTGGACCGAAATGAAAAATTATTCCATTAAAAGTCCATTTAGCGAGGAAGGACCGGAGTATCAAGAAAAATGTTGCAAAAACGTGAAATATTGTTCCTTTCCGAGAGCTTCAGTTGCGTACGCTGCGTAAACGGTTAATGTTACGCAAAAATTACGTATGACGATATTGTTCTGAAAAAAAAAACGGCTGCAACAACTGACAATTTTTTAAGGTTGACGCATTATAACGGGATATGTAGAAACTGAAATTCATGTGGGTGTTTATTAAGCGTCACCTACAAAGTAACAAATCATACAATTAAATTGAGTTTTGATATCGAGCGACGCGATATTAACATTTTTTTTATTTACCGCGACTACATTATTTTTAAATTTAAAAAGAGAGACGATTATCACGAAGAGATTTCAATGATAATCTTGTGAACATTATTAAGAGTAATGTGTACATAAATTATGACTCGCGCTTTTATAAATTAAAAAAAGCTCTATAACAAGTTTTCCCAGCGGCGCATAGTGGCAGTAATTTTTTAGAACTTTATGGTTATGATGAACTTGATAAGACATTTTTGGAATTAACATTGCCTGAAATGTAACGATAATACATAGTGATGATATTAATCTTTTAAACAGGTACTATTAAACAGCGAAACTCCTTACAATTTATAGAATTTTTAACCGACTTCAAAAAAAAGGAGGAGGTTCTCAATTCGTCGGAATCTTTTTTTTTTTTTTATTTTTTTTTTTTTTTATGTATGTTCCCCGATTACTCGAAGATGCGTGGACCAATTTAGAAAATTCTTTTTTTGTTTGAAAGGGTATAGTTCACAGATGGTCCCATTGTCACCAAGTCAGGATCTGATGATGGGATCTTGGAGAAATCGAGGGAACTCTTCAAATTTTATAAGCACACTTGAAGTGATTTGGGTATTGTTTAAAAGAGTAATTTTTTCCAGGTTGTATTATGGTCATCAGGTCGAGATCTGATGATGGGATTTTGGTAAAATCGAGGGAACTCTTCAAATTTTGCTAGTATACTTGAAGCGATTTAGGTATATTTTATAGTTACTATTGCATTTCCTAGCAGTCATCAAGTAATGACTGTATTCATCAAGTCAGAATCTGATGATGGGATCTTGGAGAAATTGAGGGAACTCTTCAGTTTTTAGAAGCATACTTCCAGCGATTTGGGCATTTTTTCCAATACCTTGCGCATTACTTGTTTTCCACTAAAAAGTAAAAAATAAAATGGAAAATTCTTTCCAAAAAACCAACTTCAAATGCCACTACAAAGAGTGAAATAATTTTTAATGTACACCAATTCGAAGTCGGGCAATGTTTCGTTCATTCACTAATAGTCCTCCGTATTGACGATAATTTTGTCGTTTCTTTGCACATTAAGTTTAATAATACGAAGGACTATTAATGATTGAACAAAACATTGCCCGACTTCGAATTGGTGTACATTAAAAATTATTTCACTCTTTGTAGTGGCATTTGAAGTTGGTTTTTTGGAAAGAATTTTCCATTTTATATTATAATGTAAACAGTTACTCGTAAAATATACTAAGGTATTACATACTTAGAAAATTGCTCAAACAATTAATAAACTCCACAGAAGTCAAATTTATTTATCTTGGAAATCAATAGATACTAGCTGTTACCTGCAACTTGTCCCGCGTTCACTATTTTCTAACTTTTATACCTGAAGCAAACAATCGCTGCCCACGTGACAATAGAATGGCAAAATAGGACGGAGCCGATTGCGCTGCAGGCCTGCCATGAAGCCCATTAGTGTGACAAAGATCGCAACAGGTAGGTTGTCTACCCATTTATTGCCCAATGTGCAGCGACTATTAAACAATAAGTAGTATAGTTAAGTTATAGGTAAAGATAACTCATATAGAGCGGCCGTATCTACTATCTACATGTATCTATGAAGCGGCAACGCATCTAAAATGTTAAGGTCGCTAACTGACGACCGCATAGCATCACGATGCGATGGCTTCTTCTCGTAATGAAAAGCGCATGCACCGCATCGATTGCACCTTTGTTTTACCTATTCGTAGCGGAATTAATTAATATCTTTAGGTACTTCATTATGAAGACAGTTGGAATTTATTAATTAAGATGAAATGATTAACACCTTCTTAACGTAAACGGCATTTGAACTAATATTTATGCGTAAGGAACAAGTTTTGCGCCTATATTGGTTTTATTTTATCGATATAATATTTTTGGAATACAAATCAAATCAAAATAGCACTTCACACGTCCTGGTTAATTTACTTACTCGTAATTGTAACTTTTATGGAAATAGCTAAAATTCACAGATGTAATTACTAGCTTGTGGTTTGAACTAAATTTTGGTAGGGCCTTCTTATTCTTACTATAGAAATATTGATTGTTTAATCGAATCAAATGATCTAGATACATATAATTATATATATATACTTTAAATCACACAAAATTCAAAGAAAATATCGAAACACTCGTAAATAAAAAATAAAATAAAGCCCTAAAAAAATTCAATAGAGATACGTAAAGGGTAATTTACTTCAGAGGTTTTATTCCATATGTCATTTGGTCAAACCATACGAGTTTATAAGGTTTTGTGGGAATATTATGACATCAATTGTGTCTCCACCGGTGTATTGTGAAAGCCCCTAAAGTTCCTTTACAACACATACCATTACAATGGTGTAAATATTTCCAAGTGCGTTAAGTCCTAGTTAACGAAATTGTGTGTCATGTCTTGAGGACTCAAAGGGTACCTAGTATTTGTAATTTATTTCTTTCATATTTTTGTAACCCAACTTCTACGAAACGGCTAGAAGATACCTATTATTCGGAACTTAGGTCGTAAGCTATTTTTATATCCATCATGACAGAACAACGTTTGCCGAGTCAGCTAGTATTACTAAAATAATCCATAACTAATTTCTTGATGGCCACAACATCTTGTGCTCTGCTCAATCGATTTCGATGTACTTTTTGTATTTGAGTGAATCCCGTGATTGCTTACAACGGCAGGACAAGAAATTGTTAGCTATTTACTATTAATATGGTAGGTATTATTTTACGAAGTGTAACTTTTGTGTTCTAAAAAATCCTACACTTTTTTCATAATGAACAAACATACAAGGTGACTTAATATATGAAATTATTTAATATCGTGACGATCGGTCGGATAACCATCAATTTATTAACACGAGCTTATAGATGAACCGTCAGAAACTAGTGTATAAGCTGATGATATTATAAGTATAAGCTGGTTTTAATAGATATCATTATGCAGATATTATCCTCTAGAATCTCAACAAAAACGCGGAAGTTGTTATTAATAAAGGCCAAAATAAGTTGCAGGAAATTCGAAATCGTCAGTAATAAATTGATATGTTATTGATTACAAGTGGAAAATTAAAAAAAATTAAAACACCCACGACTTTTGCAGACTTATAATTGAAAAAGGATATATTTATTTTTAAACTCCCCGACTAAAGGAAAGTAAGAACTAAGAACCTATCAGTACCTATAATTACAAATCCAAGAAAATCCGCCGTTATCATTTTTAACATTTATTTTCTAAATAAAATGTCACAAAGAGAATTTTTTGAATAGAAAACTATTTAAATCTCATCATCAGCTATATTCTACTGGTCTTACTGTTATAAAAAAATTAAATAGGTAGGTACCTGCTGACTAGAAATTCAATATCGAGACACTACAAACTGGATTTTTTTTTATCGACGACACACCTAAAGTAATAAATTCACTCTGATTTCCAAATAAAGACAATGCAAACTCGATAAAACGATTCAATATAAAACAGAACAACTAATAAAAAACTTAATCTGCTAAAACACAATAGTGTGCTTTACGCCTGTCAAATAAATTACACCTATATAATAAACACGTAGCTTTATTCTAGCTTTACGTACAGGCTTCGATATTATGTTATAACTATCAAAACCTGTAATTAATCTTCTTATGTCTACTACTGTAACTTTTAACGCATACATTCTTTTTTAATATAATCAATTTAAATAACACTTACTGACCAGGTAAATGGCCGTCTTATGCCGAAATTAAAAACCTCTTGCCCTAATGACTACTTTTCATAATTCATATGATTTACAAGATACATCGAAGTGAATCCCTTGGGATTACTAATTGTTAGGTTTTATTAGACATGACTGCTGAATCACCAGCGCTTTTATTTGCAAATTTATAAATTAGCCAGGACATTCATATTTTTATTAATTGTCAACATTGGGTAACAGGAATTGAAGCCTTTACTTAATTATAATTTGTGAGTTTGACTTCCGTTCACGACGTCAACCAATGATAGCGATGCAAACGTCGACCAATCACGGCGCCTGGCGCTAAGGGGGAAAAATGGTGGTGGTTGTTGTAAGATTAAATAAAAGGCGAGCGTGTATCAGGAATTGGGTAATCTAGTATTAACCGGTATATTGGAAGGATATCAAAATTGTGTAACAAATGTGCTGGAAGTGAATAAGTTGTTACAAGTGGTATATCAAGTGGAAGGCTATGTGTTAATACGCGGGAATCTGACCCAATAGGTCAGAAGCGGGATAATCGAGAAAATCTATTATTTTCTTGTCACGCCCACTGGATGAAAGAAAACGTACGTATCTTTGAAATATTTGATTTGATCCATTAAGTGCTATTTGTTATAAATATTGATATAATATTATTCTTTTTCTTGCTGTCGAGGAGATTTTTTTTTTTTTCTCTCTCTGTATGTTTTTGGTCTTCTATAAAGGATTATTATTTAAAAGTACCAAAAAAGTCCCTAAGTATGATGGTGCATTGCTGTAATCATACTGGTCGTTCAGTTAGGACTGTGAAGGTACGGTAGTGCCACAAGATTAGGATCCGGTTGAGTTTTGTTATTGTTTAGAATTTGGATCGATATGTGGAGGCAAAACCAGTATCGTCATTGGGAGTTGAATCTAAATTAGAATAGTTTGTTGTGGAATGATAATAACATTGAGTCAGTCTATGTCAATAACACGTTGAGACATGTCTTCGGCCGCTTTGGTATGTACTTGCCGAGATAGCTCTCGTTTTGGAGAAACGGGTCTATTTTTTCGATTTTGTTCCCTTATGTGTTAGGGCAGGTGATGTAGTAATATATGTTTTTCCAAGATTCATTAGTTCTGTTCCGGAATAGATAATTAATTTTTGTTGGCATTGGAAAGTCAAAACTGGATAACTTTTTTTCGTAATTTTGTTTTGAACGGTCTGAGGGTTTAAACTTTAGGAACTGGTTTTAGCAGCGCTTCTCCATACTTCTGTGAGGTGGTTAAGGTGGGGCTTAACAAGCGAGTAATAGATGAATGTTTGATCGGACTTTTCGCGGTACACATCAAACAATGTCGTACAGCGATCCTAAAAGGAGAAAGCAATTTGATATCACTTTGTTTCTGTTAGGTCTCCTTGTTATCAATTAAATCCAAAGTATTTTTCTTCTGTGGATTAATTTATCTAGGCAGTAAGTACATGGAATAGGTGAGGGGATATATTCGTTCTTTGCTTTAAAAACAATATAGCTTTTTAGCGCGCAGTCGGTAATCGTGTAGGAAAGCGGGAGCTCGGTAATCGAATGTTATAATCCCATCGAATTTGGGTTCGTCTGGCTGATCTTGTTTAGCTACCACTTGTTTTGACTATAAGCCTCTTAAAATTTTCTTATTGCGGGATTCATTAAGATCACGAATTGTAATGGTGCTGGGTGATGGAAATAATTATAAAGAATCAAGTATGATTGCGACGTGTTTAATTGTTATTACACTTTATTGACGTTGTGAGGAGGAGGGGAAGGGTTAATAATTTCTAATATTCAAGCACCATGCTATACGATTGAAGTGAAAACAATGCTGTCGCCCGTAATCTGAGGCGTGGGCCGGGGTGCTGCGCAAGGGTATAATGCGCTGGTGAGTTGTACGGCGGGTGCACACATTATCCTCGGGCCGCAGGCGGCGAAAACAAGTAAGTAGTGTTGGTGCGGTCCATGCGTTCTGTGTCTGTGATATCGGTGATCTTAGGGGTTCAAATGTTGGCTACAAGAGATTTGGTGCGGTTTATTCTTAATATTGAATTTTCGTGTGGGTTTAGGGGGTGGGTTCGGGTACCCCCGTAAATGTTATTCGTATGTCCATACAATTTGCATACCGGGTTGTAATAGGTTAGGGCCAATTGTTCCGGTGACAGACAGAATTGTCCCTACTGAACTACTATGAAGAACTTGTAGAGAAGTTAATTTTTCATGGGTGACTTAAATTCCAAAGTAAAAGAAAAGCAAAATAAAGAAGCACATGTCATCGGAGAATGATGTCAGGAAGAAATGAAACTAAAATTAATGATGTGGCTTACTGCATTAGAACGGGAAAATTTAAGGGACGTGGGCAGATCATCTGATGAGAAGCAACAATGACAAATGGGCCAAGGATGTGACAGAATGGTGTCCGAGACAAAACAAAAGGAGAAAGGGTAGGCAGCATCGCAGATGGGAGGAAGAGATTCGAAAAATAGCAGGGATTACTTGGGGAAGAACAACATTTAACGGGAATGTATGGCAAGCGCTTGGGGGGCCTTTGCGGGAACGCAACACAATCCGGCGTCAAAAAAAAAATATAATTAGTTATATTAGAGAATAAATTAATTACTCATGTTTGGAAGATTGTTGAATAATAAATATTTGGAAGATTATTATATGGCTTGTTATAAATTGATATATCAACGAAAATCGATGCTACATCTCAGCAGGGTACCAGGCGCCCAGCGACTTGGAAGAGATTTAATCGAACTTGTAGACCAGACGTAGTGCTATTAGCTGTTTTGTGGCACTCGTAGCGGTAATGGCGCGCGGCGTACGCTACTCGGGACAGTGCGGGCGCAGTGTATCAGGAGGGCAGGCGTTGCTTCTTACAGGAAACTCCTTTCACTTTCTGTAGTCCTATTATTTTGTGTTAGTTAAAATTGTCTATACTTTATATAAAATTTAAGGTAAAATTTGGCTAGCAATTTGGGGCACGTCAACTCGCTATCGAGGTCTAGGGGGAAGAGGAAAATACTCCTCAACAGAATGTTTTTTTGAACATACTGTACATAACCTTACTGAGTAAGCACATCAGCGAAGATATCGGAAAAGATAGGAGAATTAACACACCGTAAACACTAGGAAAGCATATTGAAAATATAGATGTTACGAATGCATTTGAGGAATTGAAATAACTACACAATGAAAAATCTGAACCAAAGATACTCCCATGTAAAATAGAAAATGTCACATGCAGTCAGAAGATGAAAAAAAAACTCCAGGTCTAAAAAAATTAAGAAAATACTTCTGAAAGGCACTCTTGAAAAAAAAATACTAACTTATAGTTATGAACATAATATTTACTAAAATAGTGGATATAGGCAAAATACCTAAATAGTGGAAAACATCGCATATTATCCTTATTTACAAACCAAAAAAAGGAGAAGGATGAAAAGAAGGCATTTGATAGTGATTACCACGAACCAATATGGAAGAGCCTTGCATAACAGGGAACCTTCAGAATATATCAGAATTATCAAGAACATCTATTGAAATAGCGAGGTTAGGATACAACGGGAAAACCTTAGAGAAAGGTCCAAGATAGTCTTCACCGTGAATATGGATCAGCAAAAGTGCTCACAAACTCTGATCTGGCACCTATAGAAATTGACAACAACCCAGTGGAATATGTTCTGAAGTATATATTATATCTAGGACAGGTAATCTCTCATGTGGAACAAACAACCAACGAGATCAATAGAAAAATAGCAAAAACGGGAAGAAATACTGGTCAGTGAAGAAGAACATGAAATCTGGCAAGCTAAGGAGGAAAATTTCACAAAGAAAAGCTTGAACGCTGTTGGAGGGCTCTCCATGGCTATGGAAGAAGGCATAACTGAAAAAAAAAAGCGAAGAAAATGGAGTACGACCGTGTTCCGCTGGCAAGCGCAGTGGGGGAACGTCAGCAGGTGAGATGGGCAGATGATCTGAAGCTCACAACTGGAATTTATTGGAGGAGGGTTATGAGAGAGACGGAACTCAAGGAAAAATGCTGAAGGAGGCTTGAGTCAGGAGACACACCGAAATTTTGAAATATTCTCTGGTGAGTCTATTAGTTCGAGATAAAGGGGCTTTAAGTATTATTATTTATTGTTATCTGTGCAATTATTTTAAGTTGGTCTTAAAGGACTGGTATCGCAAGAAATTTCTAATGCTTTGTACTATTTCGATAGTTATTTCATGGAATTTAGTAAGGGGGCGATAAATAGATCTAGCCTGGATTCATTGTTAGGAAATGTTATGTCACCCAGATATTGTTTGGTAATGCGGGTATTGCTCCGGACGGGGCAGGCATGGGTGAGGGTTGGCCTTACAAATGGGTACACTGTACAATCTAAGTTTAGTTTGTGATTGTTGGTCTACTCTTACGATTTAGGATTAGGCTAAAGGTGCCGGGTACATTTCAGCGGGAGCGCCAATGATTTACGGTAACTGTATTGACTAGTATTGAATATTTTTATTATTATCATTTGGATGGTTACAAATCATTTGAACGAGCTTATGTTATAATATAGAACTTTGTGATCACATTAAGTTTGAAAGGTAACCGGTTATAGGTAGCGTTGGTAATATTGGGGTTGGATGGCATTCTGAATATTCACTGTAACGGTAATGATAAGGTTTTTATTAAAGGTAACTTTGAAGTGAGCCGTCAACATCTCTGAATGTTGACACAGTTTTTCATAAATTATAATAGGCTTATTTATTAATTTTATTTTCATGTCTAATCAACACTTTACCTTTGAGCGGACAAATAGTGTAGCGAATATGGCTTGATAGTTGATTTTAGGATTCGTGTAAGGTTGCGTAATGCGTTATCATATATTTTTGGCGTATTCTGTGTACTGACGTGCGCGCGCGTCTTTGCGGAGGTGGACCGGAGGTGTGCTGGGACCAGTTTAGTATTTGGCTACCGTATGGAAGAGAAGTGACTGGAGGTTATATCAAATGAAATAGGTAAGGGGTTATTGGTCTCAAGATGGTCACGGTCACTAAATGTTGTGATGTCTAAATCTTTTGGTGTTGGGCTGTTATCTCTGTTTCAGGAAGGTATTCACTTTGAGGAGATCCTAGGTAAAGGGTGTCCTCAAAGGGAAGAAAACCCTAGGTAAAGGGTCTCATCAAAACTGAGGAAACCCTAGGTAAAGGGCGTACTCAAAGGAAAGAAAACCCTAGGTAAAGGGTCTAAGCAAGACTGAGGAAACCCTAGGTAAAGGGCGTACTCAAAAGGCAAAAACCCTAGGTAAAGGGTCTGCTTAAAGGGAGGAAACCCGAGGTAAAGGGTCTAATGGAATTGAGGAAACCCTAGGTAAAGGGTCTACTCAAAAGGAAAAAAAAACCCTAGGTAAAGGGTCTACTTAAAGGGAGGAAACCCGATGTAAAGGGTCTAATGGAATTGAGGAAACCCCAGGTAAAGGGTCTACTCTAAGGAAAATTCTTGGTAAAGGGTCTAACAAAAGGAAAAAGGAAAAGGATAAATCTTATCAGGACAAGTGTGTAACATGTTCAAGGCAAGGGTGATGAAGGTGATGTGAACATGAAACTGGAAAAGACTTTTAAGTTGTAAAGTTGCGGAGTATTATCACACAATTTTGTAGCTAAATGTAGAATGGGAGAATAGCTTTAGTACCTAACAGAATAAGTGCTATAATATTTTTATTAGATTTGAGGGATAGTGATCATGGATGTATGGAATCTCGTATCAAGCTGAGTGAAATCCAAACTTTATTTTTATAAACTGCGGTCTCTTCATTATCTCCTACAATTATTACTTTTTTTTTTAACATCAGAATTTTGGAATTATGGGCAAGCAAGGCAGGTCGTACTCCTTGTTAGGATCAGTATGTAAAATTGGATTCCGGGTGGGAAACGCGGATTCCTTGTGCCTATGGTTCTTGAAAAGGAGGGCACTGTTTTGTTTTCGACTGTTTTGGTTCATGAGAGGATTTGGTCATTCTCCTTTAATTGATAATTGTATTTATAATAACTATTCGTTATATTATATAGAAACATTATGGATCCTTTTGTTATATAAATTTAGTTAAAATATTTTAGTTGGATAATTTGTTAAAAGCATTTATATAAAAAGAAATTATAATTGAAAGGCTCAAATATAATATGAATAATAAGTTTAATATAAAAGCGATGGGACTCGCTTAGGGTCGGATGGCCGAGCTGTTAGGTTTTATTAGACATGACTGCTGAATCACCAGCGCTTTTATTTGCAAATTTATAAATTAGCCAGGACATTCATATTTTTATTAATTGTCAACATTGGGTAACAGGAATTGAAGCCTTTACTTAATTATAATTTGTGAGTTTGACTTCCGTTCACGACGTCAACCAATGATAGCGATGCAAACGTCGACCAATCACGGCGCCTGGCGCTAAGGGGGAAAAATGGTGGTGGTTGTTGTAAGATTAAATAAAAGGCGAGCGTGTATCAGGAATTGGGTAATCTAGTATTAACCGGTATATTGGAAGGATATCAAAATTGTGTAACAAATGTGCTGGAAGTGAATAAGTTGTTACAAGTGGTATATCAAGTGGAAGGCTATGTGTTAATACGCGGGAATCTGACCCAATATAATAGAGTCTTGATCGAACTATATAATACCTGAAAACTAATTCGCCTGATGAAAACAGAAACGCAAAGAGACAAGAACAAGAAGGTCACAGTTAGTTACGGATAAACGCAGTTAGCTACTGATCCAGCCAGGTACTTAGTGTTCTGTTACAAAATAATAGCCACGGTACAACCGACAAGGAACCTGAGGATATGGTCATCAGAACATTTTACGCAAACCTTATCTTATTATAAGAAAACAGTAGAGCCGTTTGTGAAATTTCCCACTACCACGCCATGGAAACATGCATGCTGTCGCTTGACAAGGTAGTGTATCGGGATCGATAGACAATAATGCTGTGGGCTTACTACTGACGCTGTCGGTGTCAAAACAAACATCTTAAGCATCATCGGTAAACTGGCGACACTGTCTTGCGGTCAGCCGCGTCCTGAATGTATGTCTATTCACGGTATTAGTCACCTATATTTAAGAACTTAAAGTATCTTAATTAATGAACTGTTCTTCCACTGTACCTACCTAAGTGTGTGTCGAATGGTGCTAAGTAAACTATCAGCTAGTTCTGTCACAAAAGCCAAGCCGGTTCAGCATCAGGCGCCATACTGGTTTATTACCTAAAATAAGCTTGCTCTTTTACCACTAGATGGAGCTCTTAAGCGCGATGGCAAATAATAACATAACAAAGAACGAGACAAACTGTAACTGGAATTCGGATTAATTTTAAAGCGATATTATTAAAAATTCAATGTCATCTCCCATCCAAACTATTGCGGTTCACCTATTAATTTTGATTCTGTACAATTTATAAGGTCGCCGTGGAGATAAATCTTCTCGAAAACCAGTTATATTAAAGTGTATGGTTGCGTAATCTTCGGATGCTGATGAGCACAGGCTACTCGCGTGGGTTCAGACGCCTTTTGCCTTGAACCACCGTGACACTTTTAATCCCAAGGTCTTTCAAAGTCGGTATACCTGTACTGACTACTGACAGGACCATTAAAAACTTCCAGGATAAATTTCATTATCAATTCATTAGGTACTACCCGCGACTGTGCCTGCGCAAATTTCTGTTTTTAGGGTTCCGTACCTCAAAAGGAAAAACAATGGCCAGTAAATAAATCCAACATGGCGGAACAACCAAGATGGCGGACTAGTTATTTTTAATGCACTCTTACAATATGAGTATCAAATGAAGAAGCTCCTGAGAGTAACCAAAAAAATAAAAAATAAAATAAAAAAGAAGCTTTTATTTAAATTCGCATGAAAGAAATAAAATACACTTTTTCTATAAAACTTGTAGTATCAACTTGTAACGTCGTTACACAATTTATATATGAAATTACATAAAAGCTTGTCG
Source organism: Coenonympha arcania (assembly GCA_036785405.1). Classification (NCBI taxonomy): domain Eukaryota; kingdom Metazoa; phylum Arthropoda; class Insecta; order Lepidoptera; family Nymphalidae; genus Coenonympha; species Coenonympha arcania. Next base: position 9,117,565 of record CM072061.1, read on the forward strand.
CTAGATTTATCTGTAAATAAACAAATATATTAAATAACTTGAACAAATGGATTTTTAATTTTTACTTTTAATTTATTTTGGGATAAAATGAAGCCCTTGCTAAAATGAGCTATAGTGGTATAACCCATAAAATATAGCCTACTGTGTGGTGTAAAATGTAGGTTGGCGTGAAGGAGCATGAAAACATTTAAAAACTTTAGCAATTTATAATATTTATATTCTTATGCTAAAGCAATCTTAGTGAGTAAATTGAATTATAAATTGTTTGTGTGTTAAAACTTATTAGGTATGAGCCTTTTTTTTTGGTTTTTTACCCATTACTAGGTGCTAATTAAGTCTCAAGCTGTGAAACGCCTTTTCGTCATGTCAATAAAATTGCATAAATTATAATCCTTTGTACAGATTCATCGAAAAAAATAGATGGTAATGTTTATACTCATCGTCAACGTTTTATTCGATGAATTTCCGATGCTGAAAGGATTGGCAAGCGTCTCAAAGCCCTGCGGACAGTGAATTCTTGTTATTCTTTTCATGGAACCCTCATAAAGTAGGTTGGTAATTAGCAACCATCCAAGTATACCATCCATAGCAAGTGCTGACATGGACAGAGGAAAAAAGCGTATTTTATCCTGACAATTTTATTATCCAACAGTGGGGAAAATTACCGTCAATCTCGCCGCATGGCTAGAGGGAGAAAGTAGGTAGGTCTCTGAGACTAATCAAAGTGAGAAACCCTAAGCAGAAACCTATTGTTTAAAATTAACCATAGATTTACTTACACCTCGGGAAACAACACAGAACAAAAAAACAGTTTGTGTGTGTTTTATTATAATATCACATATGATTTCGCACAGACCTAGGAAACAATAAGGACCCGTCTACAATATTAGCGTAACTATTTTTAAACTGTTAAGTGGCTAATAAGATGGCATCTTAAGGTCGTAGCTCAGTACACGAACATTTGACTACAAATTCTGGCGCTCATCATGGCACCGCATGTCACGCAAAACTAGGCTAGAATGAATGAATGCCTTCACAATTTATCTCTATGTGATTTCGTGATATTGAGTCGACACTTGACATATTGCAGGACGAGTTTGATCCCTGACTTACCCAGGGGGATTGCGCAATGCGCATACGCCCATGATCTGAGATTGGTAAAAACTCTAGAAGGGGATAAGTACTTTAACACTTTCCCTGTGAAGAAAGACGTCCCCTGCCTATGTTAGCAGTGCTGAGTGGCAGAGGTTTTCCAACTCTTACTTTCGGTGCGTACATTCTTACTGCGTAGTTGCACCACCACCTTGGAACCTTGAGTCTCCAGCTTCCATCATTCCTACACGTTTTATCTTATAAGCTTCGAAACTCGTTCAGCGATTCTAGTCACTCTGGTTCCTACTCTACACAAAAACACCAAGCAATCATTAAAATTACACTATGTGTGAACATGAATATAAACTTTATATCATTTTCAATTCGACAATTCGACCCCCCACTGAGCAAGGAGTTTGGCGAATAGAGTCATTGACCCGCTCTTTACACGATGGTTAACAGCTACCATGAACAGGCTAATTACACATCGTAGGAATCGTAGCAATAACTTTTGCGAGCATAACATATAGGTATCTATGTTTTTGATAAAAAATTTGCTCAAAAATAAGCATTTAGTTCATAGTGGTTCATAGCTTTTCTAGAAAAGTTTTTATTATAAACATGTAGATATGCATAAATATTACGCTCGCAAAACTCATTGTTGTAAACCTATAGTGTGTATTTAGAAATTAGAATCATATTTGCGAAAAACTAAATAAAATTTGAATTTCACGGGCAAGTAGGATCGAAAACTATGAGCGATTGACAGACTGCTGATGTAATGATTTTAGTAACAACCCCTAAAAAAATTGATTTTTGGCATCATCTGAATATTGTAAACACTTTCTATATATTCTTCTCAGCGGCAGGGCGCGTTTGTGAACCCTCATTAACTTAGTTTTAAGCCGTAAATTGGTTATCACTTGGTTATCAGTTATCACCATTATAGAGACCGTATGAAATAAAATGACTTGTCATAAGGGCCTCTGTATGCTAGGCCTATAAGAAACAAACAATTCTATTCTATTCTATTCCACGTTTACTGCGTGTTTTACTTTCTATGCTATTTAATTAATTGTTCTTAATAATAAAATTAACTCTATTCAATCTTAATTTTTAACGTTTAAGTATGGCACCATTGAGTATTGGGCGATGAAACATCAAACTATTTATGTTATAATATTATAACCAGTCATTGCGCCCAATGCACAAAAGTGACCGTTTGAGACGGTAATTTAAACGGTAGCGAATCAAATGTTGTCAGTTTATTGGCCTAATTACTAACGATTTAAAACAATTGTAAGAAAAATGTGAGGATAGAAGATTTTTATTCTAATTACATAAGTTGTTTTTTATTGTATTTGGTTGTAAAATGATACTTGAACTTCTTTAACTATCTTTATTATACTATTATTAGCTTGCTAGTGGCTCTATGCACATTGTTGTTTGATGCTGATGATAAAACCGTCTGAAATGACAACAATAATATTTATTTCAACATAAGAAGTGAAAAAGGTTCGGAGTGTATAATTTTCAAGTTATTTTCTCCTACATAACTAATGATTCAAAAACTTAGATCCTGTATGACGGCATCCCATGCAAATAATACTAATTTTGTATTGGTTGTGAATAGGGCAATAAATTTCGCCTTTTTATACCAATTTAAAAGCTATATAGTATCAATAATTCATAACGATAATTAGTATTATTATCAGAGATACCTCCTGTCGAATGTTCAATGTTTTTGTATTAGGGTAGCAACAATCTGACAGATGTTGCAAACATTTTAGTACCAAGATTTAAAATAACTAAGTATGTAGAAAACTTAGTAGGTGCTATGCAGATGATGGTACAGAAAATTATTATAAACACGTGTTGAACTGATAAAAGAGAAAAAATAGGAATTAGAAGGAGAAAGTAGGAATTGTTTCTCAAATTTATGTTAGTTGGATTTTTTTTAATTGTGGGACTACTCTTCATAATAAAAAAAGAATTTCAAAATCGGACTACTTTGTAAAAAGTTATGCGTAAAAAATATACGCGTCGACTTGAGAACTCTTCCGTTTTTGTTTTTGCGTCGGTTAAAAATATATGTAGTTTTGTTTTAGGTGGTATTTCAAACTTTGTTTCTACCGGGTGTTCCACGACACTTACGTCTTTTTTATAAAGCATTCTGTAATCATCAATTTAGTATAGTAGTTTAAATACCACTGTAATTATAGAGCATCTACAGTAATAATAATATAATAATAATAATAGCTTTATTTCTTTCCTTACAATAGTTATCTTAATACTAATTACATATAATCTGAAAAAGTTTAGCATAATAAACTATGATCGTTAGTAGGTTAGCAATATGTCTTAATCTAGGTTAGTATTGTCAGTAAGTTTATTTTAGTTATTGTAAGGACCGCCTATGGCGGTAAAAGCCTCCTCCATTAGCAACCAGTCCCTGCTGTTCTTAGCTAATCGCGACCAGGTTTTACCTGCGACTTTGACAATATCGTCATCCCATCTTTTGAACGGTCGTCCACGCCTGCGTTTAGAATTCCGTGGATACCAATTGGTAACGACTTTCGACCATCTTTCGTCCGGAACTCTTTGAATGTGCCCCGCCCATTTCCATTTGGATCTAAGTAAATGTTTGACAGCGTCTTTTGCTTTAGACTTTTTCCTTATCTCTACATTTTTTACTCTGTCCTTTAGTTTTAGGTTCAAAAGACTGCGTTCCATTCCTCTTTGACATTTACCTACCTTTTCGATATTATTTTTGGTTATTGGCCAGGTCTGTGCGGCATATGTTAGACATGGTGTTAGGCATATGTCCATGGCTTTTGATTTTAACTTTAGTGGTAGTTTTCCTTTAAATACATCTTTCATAGCCCAGTACTTGTTCCATGTGGTCTTTATCCGTCGGTCTATTTCTTTTTCTGTACCAGACTTGAAAGAAATAAGGTGGCCAAGGTACACATAGTCTTCTACATATTCTATTGGTGATACCATTATAACGATAGGTGCATGATCCTTGTTTGTCATCAACTTCGTTTTGCTCTCATTCATTTCTAGTCCCATAGCCTTGCTCTCTTGGTGCAGTGATTGTAACATAAGCTCATTTGGGTCCTCCGAGAGCAAGACTAAGTCGTCGGCGAATCGTAAATGTGACAGATATCTGCCATTGATTTTTATGCCCTTGTTTTCCCATCGCAATCTTCTGAAAATGCTCTCCAAAACAGCGATAAATAATTTAGGTGATAGTGGGTCTCCTTGTTTAACGCCTCTTTCGATTTTGAAATAAGGGCCTGGTGAGTCCAGTTTCACTCGAGCCTTGCTAGTGTTGTATATTTCTTTTATGAGCTCTATATAGTCTCTATTTAAACCTTGCTCGTTTAGGGAGTCCCAGATAGAATGATGATGTAAAGAGTCAAAAGCTTTTGAGTAGATCTTTTGAGGATCGAGTGTATACGCTATACTTGTAGTTTGAGGGGATGGTTAATTACATACATAATGGTTCAAGTCAGTTCACACGACATTTTCTTATTAGATTACGTCTAGACACCATTATATATCAATTGCTATATTCGTTTTTATTCGAATTCCTATTCCACATCCTTTCAAATAGGGTAAATGAACCTAAGTAAAAAATAGAGCTTGATTAAAACTTGTTTGCGGTAAGAGGTCAAATGGCAAAAACTTCGATTATGCCTGTCAAAATCGACTTTGTATATTGTCCATGATGATTCAGCTCGAGATTATGTCAAAGATGGCTAAGTGATACAGAGAGATAGATGAGTTTTTTTTTACGGATGGGGTCGTATAGAAGAAAAAAATTCATTCGGAGGAAAATACGGAGAAAGTTGATGATTGAGGATTTCGGAGACGGGTGAAGAGCATGGCCAGGGTATCGAAGATAAGTGGGGGGTGCTCGACCAAATGTCAATGACAATTGGCAGTGAGCTGAAAAAAAATTCAAAATGGCGGATTCAAAATGGCCGCAATTCGAATTTCGTCGATATCTCGAAAAGTATAAAAGATGGAAGAACGGTTTCTTGACAAGAGTTGATCAGGATCCGAAGGTCTATACGATTGATATAAAAAAATTCAAAATGGCGGACTTTATTTTTTCATAGAAAATGGATGACCAATGTTGAAGAGACTGAAAGTTGGAAGGCAAATAGGGGGGAAGACAGCACGCGGGCCACATGTGGCCCGCGCACCCACGCACCCTACTAGTACTATATATATATACACTTTATAACATCCTCTCCTTTTCTAATAAGTTAATTAACAATATTGAAGAGATGTAGTGTTTTTTTATTGACTTGAACTATCTAATTACCTTTAGCATTTATATCTATGATATTATATTTTAATTTGAATATTGCTGATGTATAATTTGGCAGACAGTGGTCCCATTAATTGTGTATTTATTATTTCTCATAAATATTAAAATTATGGTCGACTTTGGAACTTTGAACTTAATTATTTATTATAATATTTATAGATCACCTTTAAACTGATATTGTTGATCTATTATCGAGTTGCTCATGATATGGCGCGTCTGTCCTCTTGTTATTTAAATCAAGTATTAATATTCTGTTGGAATTGGAACAAAAGTAACAAATTGTGCTTATTTATTTAGCTTTTGCCCGTGGCTTCGTTGGCGTGTATTTAGATTTTTACTCCGTGGGAACTACTCATACACCCGGGATAGAAATTAGTCGATCCAGGATATTCAGTCTCAACCCCTTTCTAAATCCTACTATTGTGCATAATTTTTTTTTAACTATACAGGCAAGCGCTTGACTGTGATCACACCTGATGAAGAGTGATGATACAGTCAGAGGTGAAACGCGCTTGCCTAGGAGATGCCTTTTCACTCTTGATTTCCCCTTGAGTTTCCCCTCAAGTTGGCTTTCTGTACTCCTTGGATAATATTATGCGGAACTCTCCGGCATGCAGATTTGTTCACGACGTTTTTCTCCACTGGTTTTGGACTATAAAGCTTTGGAGAAGGAAGAATGAAACATCCAGTAAATAATTAGAAGCTATTTCCTTTTATTAAAATGTCCATGTTTCACACGCGAAATGCATCAACTCGTATTTCACAGTATTATAATAAAATATATCACAATCGTGTTAGGTTTTTGTACACTCAATAAATAACACCTAAATGTTTTTGAAGTTTACTCTCGTGGTGGTAAGATTCGTTGACTACAATAATTATAATTATTTATTTAATAAGGCGTGGCTGTTTACTGGGAGCTAGCGGAGGCGGCGGCGCGGACTGCCGGGACGGGAGCGGTTCTGGCGATGTATTCAAAGGCGCGAGCTATCTGGTCCGGTAGAGGTGGTGGCTGGGGGATAGCGTCACCCTGGAAAGCGGACAGCAAAATATTAGTCACCAATAGACATATAACCTGGACAGGGCGGACAGCGCGAAAAAATGTCGCTAGTTTATCGGGGCCAAAAATACTTGTTTAGTCACCAGCAGTAAGGCCACGCTGTAGTTCGCTCAGCAGCCACTTATAGAATTTTGACAGCGCTGCTGTTTGCTTTACGTAAGTCGTTCGGATGCCCATATCCTCAGGTTTTTTATCGGTGTAGTTACCGCATAGTTACCTGTACCTAGGAATTGATTAATATTGCAAGGTAAACAAAAATTCTAAATCTTATGAAAATAACTAGCTGACCCGGCAAACGTTGTTTTGTCATTAGGGATACACCAAAAAAAGAAATAGCTTAAGACCTACTCTCAGACGAGCCGATTCGGAGGAGATTGGTTAAAAAAATTAGCACGAGAAATTTATATATTACAAAAAGTGAGGATGTCCGTCCTGGCTAGAAATGTGAGCTAATTTTGCTCAGAGGTTCATTCTTTGATGTAAAGAAGGGTTTTTTAACTCGTGGGTTAAGTAGTTAGTACGAATGTTTACTTACAGTGGCCGTGTATCCGTTCTCATCAGCAACCCAGTTGATGGAGACGAACTGGCCCTCGGGAGAGTACCAGGAGAAGGCACCTTGAGCGACGTCAGGGATTACTGGGGGGTTGCCACCGAAGTTACGGGGTTCTCCCTGGGCCTGGGCGGCGATGCCGTTGTTGGTTTCGAAGCTGTAAAAATATAACATAGCAATGGTTAGAGTAATTAAAAATAATACCTAGTGGAACTGTAACTATCGGTTTACAATGAGTAATACTTACAAGTAGTTGTAGGAACCGTCGGGGTTAATTTCATTTCCGTATCGGATGGTCTCGGCGGAGCGAGCGTCAGCAGCAACCCTGGAGGCGGTAATGACGTTGGCGGGGACGAAGGGGCCGGCGGTGACAACGGGCGCAACGGGAGCAGGGGTGACAACTGGCGAAACGGGGGAAACCACTGGCGCGGCGGTCTCCTTAGGGGGAGCCGGGGTCACGGTGACGGAGGGGCGGGGGAAGGGGGTGGAGCTCACGTAAGGCTTGTTGTTCTGGTTGCGGTTGTAGTCGAAGGGGTTGTACTGGTTTTGGTTGTATCTGTTGTACTGGTTTTGGTTGTATCTGTTGTACTGGTTGGGGTTGTATCTGTTGTACTGGTTGTTGTTGTATCTGTTGTACTGGTTGGGGTTGTATCTGTTGTATTGGTTGTTGAACCCGGTGTAACGTCCCGTGTTTTCGGGAACGTATTTACCGGAGTTTGTTTGGGCACTGGCGACTGCCAGCACCACAGCCAATACGACCACCTGTATTCACAAAATTATCATATTAATATCACTATTAAATCAACGCGCATTAAGAACATCCGATAGCCACAACTCTTTTGAATGAATTGATTTTATTTCCAACAAAAATAGTGTACTTACGGCGAATCTCATTTTAATATTTCAAGATTGCCTAGCTTCGTTGAACTAGTTCGAATGCGGATAAAAAAATCCGCGCAAGCTTTTATATCAACGATAGAACCACCCACTTTGACCGGCGAATTGCAATAACATTTAAATAATTTGCCGCGAGAGTGAGGAATTGTTTTTATTAAAATAGCACTTGGTCCATCCATATTAGTCATTTAATTTCATAAGGTCACTTTGTAGTTGAAGTGTTTAAAGCTATTGTTCCATTATCACAATTACTCGACATGTCCTGAACGTGAAAATGTTGGAATAGGCTGCATCTTTAAAACATCGTTAATTAATTTATCTACGCTCATTGCTTAAAGTTCGAATTATGAAATCGAAATGTGTCAAATAATTACGTACTTTATTCACAGACTTCTATAATTATTAAAAAGTTATTCATAATAACATCGCTCTACTATGGAAATATTTAAAGAAAGTTGTTTAATATCCATAACGATACACGGCTCTGGATTCCTGTATTTGTATCTGGGGTAATATTTTTTATGTAATATTTTTTTAAGTGAATCCACAGACAACATATAGTTGGTAGTCATTGCCGAGAGTATGGATGGGCCTTGATTGACCATAGACAACAACAACAATGTATATTGTCTATGGTTCTGCGCCATATTTGCAGAATTTTGGTGCCATACATACAAATTTTTTACATTTTAATGTGTTATTTTTGTTACTTAGTCAAAATTTTGCGCTGAAAAATGTCTAGCAGTAAAACCTACTAAAGAAAATTTAACTCCACCTGACATTTTAGTAGTTGCAACAAAAATGAAACAAAGTGAATGATGTACGACAAACGTTAGCAAGATTTTATGATTTGGATTTATGATAATAATATGAGCGTAGATAAAGTAGTGTATGAAACTCTACATAATTAGGTATTAAAACACTCGTGTAATACTATTAAAAAACTCGCCTGCGGCTCGTTTTTTAAACTCACCCTCGTGTTTTAATACCCCCCATTATGTAACCGTTACATAAACTACTATTAAATTATTTTTATTGGGCTATAAATGAAAAATCTTTAATTAATTATTGGTCTTAATGTATAACAATTTAACACTTTCTGTACATCTGTTCGTTGTAAAATTGGGGTTAACTATTACTGCTAATATACATTATATTATACCAAATCTACATGTGAAGGATCAAGAACACAATACTTATTGTAAAGGCCTTAAAAATGCGTTAATTACCTCTTATTAAACGCCTGTAAGTTAGGTCTACGTGAAAAACATCTTGTTTTTTTTTAATATTTCTTAAGTTTTGTACTGTGTTTTTATACTCCTTTCTCCTTATCCCTGTACTTTAAGCAATTAACACCAACATCGATTCTAAATAATAATAAATAAAATAATTAATATTTTCTTCAGATTTGATTACATAGCGTAGTTTTTTTCAAATGTATATTTCTCGTGTAATGTTGTTAATTCCTATTTTTATAATAGTCTGGAATGTTTATATTAACTCATTGTTAATAATAGGATCATATAATATTTCAAAGCATATGAGACGGATCTAGGTGTGCGCTCTAAATCTTAATACTAAATGTTCACAATAAAAACACAAAAACTTCTATGATTTATTCTCAAATTAGTAACGAAAAATACACTATAACTAGCTATTTCCCGCAACATTGTCAAGATTTCATGAGATTTGTGACTTTGTGTATCTAACCTATATGGTTTCTTATACCTACACTAGATCTCTTTAACGGGTACAAAAAGGTCCCGATCTCACATCTGAAGAAAGTAAATCTGAAACTTTTTGTGGCAGGCAATTTCATTTTTTTGGAAATAATTTAAAAGTTTAAAATAAACAAAAATATCCGACTCACTGATTTTTGAGGTTGGTGAGGTGGTCCAAGTAGCCTCCAACAATGCTAAGGAGCCTTCTGGATACCACTTGTTTTGTGCTTAGGCCGGTGCTCCATGGTCACTTTGGTAGAATTTCAATATGCAATATAATAAGTCGACTTATACCTTGCCATGGAAGTTAATTAAAGTTATTCGGCGTGTGTCGAGAGAGATATTTTGTGAGCGGATACCTCTCACATGAGATGCATAAGTTACGGGGGCGAAAAAAGGGCGAACATTTTTCTCAGCCTTTCGTGAGTGCCATCCTGTGTATGACAGACTTAAATATCATAGTTCATCCCAACGAAACTCAGGTAGAGTCGAGAAACTGATGATGACAGAACGACGAACGGTGGGTATCGGATCAAAACTTGGCAGAAGCTTTTACAATGGATTCAGCAGTGCCTACATTATCTATACCTACAATAATGGGACTCACCTCCAAGTCTATGGATGGCGGCGCGGTGAATACACAATTGTATACACCAACTGGCCCATGAATCACCAGTGGCTGCGAATGGGATAGGGAGCAGACAGGTTTTAGTGAGTACAAGCCTTGTATAGTGTATAACCACTCCATTTACCCTGACGGATTGATATTCGTCAGGTATTTCCTGTCTTTAGATAAAGCTCATTTATTTCTAAGTCTTTGCATATACCTTTGTTGGTTAAGATAAATAAAATCGGTTGTTAAAAACTTAAATGAAAAAATATGTTTAAAAAATGATCTATTTATTATTCAGTTCCGGATACATCAGTTAATGAGATTTACTACAGGTCTAGTTGGTACGTCCTTGATAACTGGAGAAGGTTGATTAGATAACAATTTAATTAACGGCAGTTAAGTATAATAGAACAAACCGCGACCGACTGGAACTTCATCCGTATGAGTTGGGGTTTTAGACTTCCCTTAGGTATAAAGTATATCAGATAACTTATTCTAGTTGCCTGAAATAAGTTCTTGTCAAAGCGAGTAATGGGTCTGTTTTGTTCGTAATATAATCAATATTTCAACTTTCACTGGCTTGCATGCATATGCGATGTGCTGTAATTTTGTACATAGACACCCTATTTATTAATAGTCTAAATTAAAAGCGTATCTTATAAAGAATTTTACTTTCATCGCGTATAATAAACTTCTTGGGGATAGAATTTAAAAAAGTCTGGAATAATGCCGTTATAGTCATTTGGTCTCTGTATGGTGTCGGGCAATTACTTACGCCAAATCTTGTTATACCTTATACATATACATACTTATTTTTATATCAGCTGATTAATTTAGATTAGCCCTTTACTATAATAATTATGAAATAAAATATAAACTCTGTTGCAATAACTATGAGTAATAACGCTTAAAGTTGATAAGACAGGGTGTTTTACTAATTTCGTTTCCCGACTGTACAACTATATTCCCAGACAATAAAGGTAAAATTAACACATAAAAGAACATATAGGTTAACGTAGGTATATTTTATATTATTAAAATAAGTGATTGTTATATTAGGTAGGTATCTAATTTATTCAGAAAAGTGTGTCATTATGCATAAATAATAGAATTAGGTGAAGTAGTGTCAGATTGTTTTTATTGAATAACACCATTATAGGTAAGTGACACCGATAACCTTTCCACATTTATTTATTTTATAAATAAGAATAAATATATACCTACTACTCAGGAAAGATTGCAAGTAGTGGCTCCAGCCTATACCTCATCATTACTTTCCATCAGGCATGATTGTCGTCAAGCCTCACCTATCTACAATTTTTAAAAAGTCATTTATAATATTTTAATAGTAAAATATTATAACTGATAAAAGGTACCCAATTTTAAACCAAAATCCCTTAGACACCGATCAAGTAACCTCCATGACCTGAACCCTGAACAACCTCGGGTTTGTTCAGGGATGACGGTAAGAGGCTTGACGGGATGACGATAGTAACGTTGTCTATGGGGTGTGGGTGTGGGATGCAACCTGCGTTGATATGTATCCCACTTTTACACACAGACACTGGAAAACATTTATGCACATCACACAAACATTTTCCAGTTGTGGGAATCGAACCCATGCCATTTGGTCGTCTAATGGATTAGTGACGTTTCTTCATTCTGAATCAGCAGAGAGCTATGCCAAATAAAAGTTAATCTGTTTGCATAAATTAAAGCGGAGCACATGACTGTCTCAGACTACATTAATAAAATGACTGTGTAAAAAATCTTATCTGTATCACATCTGTAGGAGCATTGATGCCTTTGGATTAAATTTTCACTAATTTTCCAAGCTTAAAGGCCAAAGCCGTATATCTAGATATTTATCTCAAAACACCATTTTATGCATGGTATTTTGGTTAGTATTGGTGAATTTGGTTGGTATATATGGTACGCGTACTTGTTCAATAAGTTCTGTTTTCTGTATTTATTTTTGACTAGCGGCCCGTCCCGGCTTCGCACGGGTAGACATAAATAGCTGTACAGATATTTAAGTTATAAGCATGCTAATTAAAACGACCATGAATCACTAAATTAGAAAGAAAAATTGGTTGTCTGTAAAGTCGGTTTACTGACGATAGTTGAACGTGACAACTCTCGCTTGCACTTCAAGCCTACATGGAACGCCTCAGAGCGAGGTAACGCCGCGAGCGAGTTAACGCCGCATGAGTCTTGTGTAGTTTTGTGCGTGCAGCCGGCTCTATCGAATTATAAGACGTTGTCACGTCAAAAATTGTATGCTTATTTTAAAGCCTCCCTGTACACAACGTTGGCTGTGGTATTTGTAGGTGGCAACAAAACGTATTGATTTTCAGGAGATCCTACTCGAGAAAGTGCCACATCCAATTGCCCGTGGGAAAAGCACTCTTTCCTTAAAGTCGATACCAACTATGGAAAAAGTTTGTCCCTGGGATTTATTTATTGTTAGGGCAAAGGATATTTTTAAAGGGAACTGTAACCTTTTAAAAGATATGGGCAAATCAGTTGGTGTCATCGGGATCCGCGGAACATGTGCGAGCTTACCGGCCGTGGGACCCGTATTTTTATTTTTATTTCATGATATATTTTAAATGGAATGTCCGATTTCAATAATTCAAAAAGTAATCATCAGGTATTGAGACAGTCTTGAATATTAAATTATTTATTTGGATAAAAATTTATAAATGGTATGGATAACATGGCCTGATTTTGATCGGCATTTCTATCAATTTGTTAAATGTAAAAAAGTAGTTATACTTAGTGACGTAACTACAATAGTTAGACACATGGTCTCGCGAAGTTTTTTGTAGATATTGATATATTCTATAATATTATCGAACATTTTTTTGTCCTATCATTAATACTCTTCGCAGCGTATGCGATGAAAGACATTTTATGGCTAATTTTTTTACACCTTCGGTTGGTTTTAATAGGAATTTCTAAAGATTTCTATAGTAATCTAGTATTAAATATAGCCTATGTTACTCAGTGATAATGTAGCTTTCTAATGAAAAAAGAATTATTAAAATTGGTTTAGTACTTTTTGAGTTTATTCGTTACATACAAAAATACAAATCTTTCCTCTTTATAATATTAGTGTAGATCGTGTAGATAGGGAAACTTAGAGCATAGTACAAGAAAATAACCGACAGGTAAGATAACTAAGTAAAGCCAATTATACGTTTTTATAAATAAAGTAAGTGTTCGAATCCAGGGTGCATAAGAGAGTTAATTCAGGGTGAATAAGTTATTTCGGTATGCACATATTTCGTCTTGAAAATATATCCTAGGTTTATAAAAAAAGTGTGAGTCGAGCTCGCGTACTGACGGGTCCGTACTATCAAGACCAATTTCAATCAAAACCAAAACAACCCAAATTAAAAACGAGCAAAAAAATCACGCATTAGCGTTATTGTATGGAAGCTTTATGAAAATGCTAGCTTTTACCCGCGGCTTCGCCCGCGTAAATTTCGGTGAAAATTAGGGTTTTTTAAATATTCCATGGGAAGTATGGATTTTTCCCGGATAAAAAGTAGCCTATGTTTTAGTCCGGGTTATAAGCTATCTATGTTCCAAATTTCAACCAAATAGGTTCAGTAGTTGCGGCGTGAAGAAGTAACAAACATACACACTTACACACACACACACACACACACACACACACACACACACACACACACACACACACACACACACACACACACACACACACACACACATACACACACTTACACACAAACTTTCGCCTTTATAATATTAGTGTGAAGTGTGAAGTGTGATTTATTTTATTCTATTTTTTAGCATTTGTTGTTATAGTGGCAACAGAAATACATCATCTGTGAAAATTTCAAGTCAGTTACTATCACGAATCAAGATTATGAGATACAGCCTGGTGACAGACGGACGGACGGAAGCGAAGTCATAGTAATAGGGTTCCTTTTTTACCCTTTGGGTACGGAACCCTAAAAACGTAGTTTAAACGAATTAGGCATGAACTATTGTGTTTGTTCGAGATCACAAACAGTAATATATTTGTCGACCTAAATTTTATTTTCCGTATTCAGAATATAGGTGCTCCATAAATATTTTATTGTTTTGCATAAATATTTGGATAAATATGCTCGTTTAAGCGGCATTATTTGTGAAAAAGTAAGGGATGCCTCTCATGGTCATTCTTAATTTTTTCAACATATTTATGCCCTATTTGTTATAATTAAAATTGGGAACTAATTTTTTGAGCTGTTATTTAAATATTCGAGATGTTATTATGATCAGTTGGAAAACATATTGAGCAGTTATTTAATTTAATGGCGGTTGATTAATTATTGCGACAGTAAAACATGAACAGTAATAAAGAATCAATTAGTCGGTTATTTTATCATACAATATCAATTCTAAAAATAATTTAGCAGTCCAATAACTGAATGAGCGGTAAAAATGATGGAATGAGCGGTTCGATAAATAGTTCGGCAGATCATAGCGAGCGGTGATCCATTTATGAAATTAATCAACGTTGTGAAACATGTTTACAATATTCAATAAATAATTAATTAAATATTTGTTGTATTATTTTACTATCTCAGAACCAACCAACAATGTACACCTATAGGTAATTAGGTTAAGGTTATTTTCCTTTTTTGACCACCCAGAAATAGGAGCCCCGCTTCGCGGGGCTCCGTCGACATGCTCTTGGAGGGGAAGAGGGTGACGGCTAAGGAGTTTTCCTAGGTCCCCCCACTTTTTCTTAGGCTATAGTCGTAAATACTTATATAAAGTTAAGAGATCCATTTATGAAATTAATCAACGTTGTGAAACATGTTTACAATATTCAATAAATAATTAATTAAATATTTGTTGTATTATTTTACTATCTCAGAACCAACCAACAATGTACACCTTTAGGTAATTAGGTTAAGGTTATTTTCCTTTTTTGACCACCCAGAAATAGGAGCCCCGCGAAGCGGGGCTCCGTCGACATGCTCTTGGAGGGGAAGAGGGTGACGGCTAAGGAGTTTTCCTAGGCCCCCCACTTTTTCTTAGGCTATAGTCGTAAATTCTTATATAAAGTTAACATATAACCTCAAAAAAAAAAAAAAAAAAAAAAAAAAAATTATAGGTTTCCGCGCCGCGGGGGATGGTGGGGAGGGTTCCTACCCTCCCCCCTCACCCCCCCTCCAACCCCCACCCCATAAATCCAGATGCGTATTTCAAATGCAACCCCCAATTAAACAAATTCCGATTTCTTACTGCCCACACGTAACCGCTCGTTCAATTTTTTTTACCACCCATTTAATTATTTTCCTGCTCAATTATATATTCACTGATCCAGTTCATTATTTTTTATTACTCATTTTTGTTTACTTTACTGCTTAGTTTTAACTGCTGAACTAGGTTATTAAACATGCCATTTTTAATTTTTAACTTATCAAAACTGCTATTTAGAACTGCCTCTTTAAATCAGTGCCATTAAAATTGGGCTGAATCTGACAATGTAGTCTGCAAACTATGACTAGATTATGAATAATGTTATGATCACTTATTATTAACTTAATTAAACTTTAATGGTTCAAAATTAAAAAAAAATAAGGGATAGGTACTTAAAATAATTTAATCGCAAGACTATATTTTGACATTTTTGTGATTGAATAAGTTAAAGTACCACTAAGCCCCTTCGCACACTGCTCGTAAGCGTAGGCGTAGCGTAACCAATGACTTCTGTATCCTACTAGACAAGCTACGTTGAACAAAAAATGTGCTCCATGCCTATATAATGCCATCTAGTCTGAAGAGCGGGAACTTGCTTGCCAAACTATTGACGTCACGTCAATGAGTGGTGAGATAGAGATGGAGAAGCGACTAAAATAGAGCAACCTTAATAACGTACTTCTTTACCTATAATCTGGCCACATAAAAGAGTTTTCACTTTACTTAGTAACATATTTCCAATTAATGCAAGTAGATTGATAAGTATTGACAACCCTAACACAAATTAAATCATAACATTGGAATCTGCTGGTTATGCTCTATTTTAAATAAAACACATTTTCAAACCATATCATTTGTATCCTCGTTTGGAATTGGAATGAATGAATAACAAAACATCTACAGCCATAAATTTTGATTCTTTTATTTTGATACGGAAACAAATTGATTTTGTTTTAGAGATCCTTTACTGAAAGGTTTGCAAATACGAGTATGATTAATATAGACGGGGCTTCTTATAGTTTTTTTTTTTTGAAATACCTTTACCATTTCAATAGTCAAAGACAATACACATTAGGCAATTTATCATCATAATTAATTTATTGCCAGAAAGATGCTCATTTATTGCAGTCTTAAAGAAAATTGTTTTGACCGGGATATTATATCCTATCTATCCAACAGTCGAAAAAACTCAAATTAGGGCCAATTCGATATTTAACATTAATCTCCATTTTTTCAACAATTTTCTAGGAAAATTTCATAACATTCCATTTTTTAAAACAATACATTTTACGAAGTATAGTTGTTGATTGAGTAATTTTTGACACACAACACCGATCAACAAGCTTTGACAATTTTGAATAATGTCTAATTAATTATTTAGATTTTTTACCAAAGAATGCCGAGACTTTAGCAAGACATTAAACTGATGTTAAACGTCTTGCTAGATTCTCGGCATTAGCGTCTCAAGACGCTACACAGCCCAGCGCCCTTACGGCCCTCACGTTATTTACCGTGGCGTGTAGTTCGGACCTGACTGAGTTTTGCAATCTAATGACACCAATTTCCATTAGCAAATAGGCAGCAGTATTTATACCAACTTTTTTGATCTTAAATCAGATAGCATTTTCGATTCAATTTTTCTTCGGAATGCTTCCTCCGGCTCCATCTGAAAGCCCTCCAGGGTTTGAAGTAAGTTAGATGCAAGTGTTTCTATGTCACCAAATAACTCAATAAAACCCATTGTGCAAAGTTGGTGTTTTCCTGCTACCAGCCAACCTGAGACCTCACAGCTCGTCATCACGAGATATCAGCTCCTATATGGCATTATGATCAGTAATATTCTCCCTGGCTACGGTCCCTGCAAACCGCTTATGGCACTGCGGTACCTACCCGAATTTGCAAGACTCCGACTCTTCTTGGCCTCCTAATACTCAGCCTGCTTATATACCTACCCTTGCTGGTCTCCTCACTCAGGACTAGGACGAAGAGCTTATAAATAAGAACCTCTATGTTATTGCAATGCGAAATGGCTCTCATCCCATATCAGTAATAACCACAGAAACTGACCGTTTCAAGTTCTTTCTAACGGGAACGGGGAAAAAAGAACATGTTTGACATGGCAATATGCCTTAAACACAAAACAAGGTATTTTGGTAATACGATATTGATAAATATCTTTTATCTACGCTCATTGCTTAAAGTTCGAATTATAAAATCGAAATGTGTCAAATAATTACCTACTTTATTCACAGACTTCTATAATTATTAAAAAGTTATTCATAATAACATCGCTCTACTATGGAAATATTTAAAGAAAGTTGTATAATATCCATAACGATACACGGCTCTGGACTCCTGTATTTGTATCTGGGGTTTTGAAGGAATTGATTACAGTACCGCTATCGGCAATACAACGGTTAACGGTTACAATTATTAAATGGGGTAGGTAATATTTTTTATGTAATATTTTTTTAAGTGAATCCACAGACAACATATAGTTGGTAGTCATTGCCGAGAGTATAGATGTGCCATGATTGACCATAGACAACAACACAATGTCTAACGTTCCGCGTAACGTTCCACCTGGGCCTGTGATTATGATTATGATTACGATTACGATTACGACTACGATTACGATTACGATAACGATTACGATTATGACGTTATCTCGTAAATCTATCGTCCGTAAACCGACTTTACAGACAACTAATTTTTTTGTTACTTAGTCAAAACTTTGCGCTGAAAAATGTCTAGTAGTGAAACCTACTAAAGAAAATTTCACTCCACCTGACATCTTAGTAGTTGCAATGATTTACGACAAAAGTTAGCAAGATTTTATGATTTGGATTTATGATAATAATATGAGCGTAGATAAAGTAGTGTATGAAACTCTACATAATTAGGTATTAAAACACTCGTGTGATACTATTAAAAAACTCGCCTGCGGCTCGTTTTTTAAACTCACACTCGTATTTTAATACCCCCCATTATGTAACCGTTACATAAACTACTATTATATTTTTTAACATGAATGTTAATAATATTTGAACAGGTCACTGAACAGGAGTTGAATGACTTCAGTCATAAAAGCAGGAGTAATATTTATAAGAAACCGGTGCGCCGAATGAAGCGGCGGTCATTAAATTTGAATCCTCGGAATCTGTTTATGAACGTAATGATTGATTACTTTTCATTTAGAAGATACCAATTATTCATTTAAAAAGAGAATTCCTGTCTGGGTGACTCATCGTCACCCAGCCTAAACTTTTAGCTTAGACCTAAAAAGCTGAAATATTGTACAGAGGTATCTTTATAATGTAGACAAAGGATAAGGGAGGTTTTTTTAGTCCCCGTGGTATCACGTGGTGAAGTACGGGCGGGTCAACACATGCACTTTCCTCAGGATACTTTTCTTCATCGCTAAGTAATCGATTAGTAGTACCTAACTAGTAGTAATTAGTAGTGGTGTTAAAAGATCCTACAAACTGTGGAAGTACAGTCACAGAATGAAGAGTTTCGTCGATTTTCAAATTGATTCGTTCAACGTATCGCGAGCACATATTACTTATTGAAACTAAGTATGTTACATAATATGTAGTTATGTTGGCATGATGAACTCTTGCAGTACTAGTGCAAGCGAAAACCGACACTAAGGTGACGAAGTTTTTCATTCCGTGACTGTACATGGTTACGGGCGTTCACTTGTCGCATGTCTGGCTTTGAACCTCAGATGCCTTTTTAACCTCAGATCTTGATGAGGCATATGATTTATCTACGAACGTCATAGAAACGTCGATAGCCAATTTCATATTTATTTGCAATGAAATACTAAAAATTTTTGGATTGGCACCCCTGATCGACAAATTGCCTAATGCTGCTGCTCCCCAAATAGGAGACAAAAGGCTGAACATCTGTGAAGTCATTCTGAAATGATTTATAAGACAAAACAGCACGAGTCAGCTAGTTTGTTATATTAAGGTAGTTCGGCCCTACTAGCCCACGAAATTCAAACTTTTTTTAGTTTCTTGCAAATATTAGACTAACTTCACATTGTATGTTTATGGCAATGACTTTTGTGAGCACAATATTTATATGCGTCTACATATTTTTAAGAAAAACTGCTCGAAAATTGCCATTCAGCTCATATTGGTACCCGAAAGATTATTTTTTGCAGTTTCCCGGAGCTATCGGTAAATTCGGTATGTTCCGAGCAAAATGTTTTATAAAAACATGTAAATGCCTACATTTTATGCTCGCAAAACTCATTGCCTTAAGCTTACGATGTATAATTAGCCCACTATTTAGGAAAAACTAAATAAAATATGAATTTTCGCGCCCGGATGGTATCCATTCCTTTTAAGGTAAAAACACTTCCGTAGAACGTAGCATGTATAGAGCCTATAGTCCTGTGTAGACACGGACACGCAATGGGGTACCTATTCTTTTTCTAGAGATCAATTATGACTTTATTCTAATCCATATATTTTAATAAACTACCAGTTTTACAGGAAGCTATTATAGCGTCTTACATCCGTTGATGACGAACGAAGGTATAATAATGATTTATTCATTTAAATGTATCCATCTACCATATTTTGGGTTCATTGAATAAATTTCATCAAGAGGCAACACGCACGAATTAATATATCAAAGTTAAATAAAATAATCTTAGATATGGAATAGATAGGTACTTTAGTCATATATATAATCGACTACAGTTGCTGAAATCTACTGCGATAGAGATGAACTCGACCAAACACCGACAACAAAAGAAGATGGGCGTTACTATATATATAGCTACTCGTGCTGATTCACTGACTGACTCACTCATTGATCACCTCTCCTGAACAATTTTGTATGAAAAAATTTTTTTTCAAGGATGGTGTCGTATAAAAGAAAAAAATTCATTCGGAGGAAAAATACGGAGAGAGCTGATGAGTGAGGATTTCGGAGACAGGTGAAGAGCACAGCCAGGGTATCAAAGATAGGTGGGGGGTGTTCGACCAAATGTCATTCGAAACGTCATCCAATTGGCAGTGAGCTGGAAAAAATTTCAAAATGGCGGATTCAAAATGGCCGCCGTTCGAATTTTGTCGATATCTCGGAAAGTATAAAAGATGGAAGAGTGGTTTCTTGACAAAAAGTGATCAGGACCCGAAGGTCTATTTGATGGATGGAAAAAAAATTCAAAATGGCGGAATATTTTTTTTTCATAAAAAATGTATGATGAATGTTGAAGAGACTATTGAAAAGTTGTGTACACTTTGTAGTAACATGTAGCACTTTGATGCGGTTTTTTGGAGGACTCTCAGAGAAAAATATGGAATGAGATGATGATTAAGGGTTTTGAAGACTGTCGAGGAGCACGGGCAAGGTATTATAGTTAGGTGGGGACTGCTCAAACAAAAAATACTCAGAACCTCATGCAATTGGCAGTGAGCTGAAAAAAACATTCAAAATGGCGAATTCAAGATGACCGCTATACAAATTTCGTGTTGTTCTATCTCGGAAAGTATAAAAGATAAGAGAGTGGTTTCTTAGCAAGAGGTGATCAGGATCTCAAGGTTTACGGGATGAATGGGAAAAAATTCAAAGTGACGGAATTTATTTTTCGATGGAAAATGTACATGCCACAATAAGATGCAAGTCTCTGGCAGTTCTACGGAGAACTGCCAGAGAAAAATATGAGAAAAGAGCCACATGTGGCCCGCGCACTCACGCGCCCTACTAGTTTTATATAAAATTAACTTAAGAGCGTTCATGCAGCGCGGCTTTCCTAGCGTTTCGGTCCATACTAAAAAGGAATTCGTTCCCGCTGACGCAATTTTGCGCGGAAAATGGTATTACAAAAAAAATTATACTAAAACAAATATACAACTTATTAAAATAGTAAATAATCAGTGACATTGAATATTAATTGAATTAAATTACTATGATTCAGAAATAACAAAATATCTTGGATTTAATCCTAAAATAATACGTTTAATTTATCGAAAAATGCTAAAAATGACACTTTTCGGTTTATGGTTTTTAAATAAAAATCTAGGAAAATCGTGTTTTTTTTTGAGACACTTTTTAGTAAATGTTATTAATTTTCTAAATATGTCATTCTTATAAGTTTGTGTTATGAAACATGGCAAATATCTTGCATCAAAATAGAGCTTCCAGCGCTAAGTGAGTAATTAAGCCTTTACCTTAAACTTTATAATGAGAAAGTTATACACATATTTTCAAATATTTTTGAGACAAAAACTAGATTATGAAATGCCAAATAATATGATAGCAATTATCTAATCAATAATTGAACACATGACACTCTTATGTTACGTCGAAAATTGACAATCTTGACTCAAGCATAATTCCAACGCATGAATGGTCTTAACAGCTCCATGCATCGATGTGTACCTGTATGACTTAGTAGCTTTCAAAAGACTTGAATCCGGTTTTGTATTAAAAACTGCAAAATTAGGATTTTATTTGCGGGGTTGTTACACGCCTAATGAGTTTCATTAAAAAATTATTTATTTATATTGACTGAATGATAGTGTTTTATGTAAGTTAAATGAAAGTTGCTTAATCTGTGGTTATAGGCGTATAAGGTTGTTTTCAGTTTATTCAGAGACTTCAAGCCACAAAATTTAAAGTTCACATTCGGTTTTGCCCGCTTGGATTTCGGTTCAATAGACAATGAACTGAGAACCTTAAATTTCTCTGAGACCAAGGAATGAAAGATAGGTATTTAGTACATCAATGCCCATGATGTTAGGTGACGATGCAACTGATTTTCGTACTAACTACAAAAAGGTAAATAACTCCTAATCTACACGGTAACGTACCAGAACGCGAAATCACTTGGCGGTACGTCATTGCCAGTGGGGTGGTGGATGGTAACCAGCTGTGTAACTTCCTCACTAAAGAGACTAATTTCCAGCTAATTTAAAAAATACGTATTTACGTACTCTGTCTTTTACTAGGAATTTTTAGAGATCTTTTTTATGAGTCAGTGAGTGATTATATTTACCTTTCTATCTGATGGTAATATTATGAGATTATTTTGTACCTAATATTGTAAAGCCCAATGCTTAACATAAATTTTTATTCAAAAACCTGTGGAAAGTTATTTTGATTAGGTAGATTGACGATCTTACACCAAAATCTACAGTTGTAATAAATTTCCTTGCCGATACGTTGACAAAATAACCAGAAAAAGCTAATTTATGGCATTTAACTTATCTTAACCGTAATGTAAGACATAAATAATCTAAAGGTTATTCACATTGAACTTCTTCAAAAAAAAACAGGCTTGTTTAATGTTTCTTGACGATCGCGCCTTAAAAACTTATTCTTAGAATCGCGTGTACGGAAAATTGATACTATAAATTAAGCTTTTATAATACTGTCTTCATAAAATAAATGTAGGTAACAAGAATACAGGCTTACTTCCCCGAAGAGAATCCTTTAAGAACTACCTTTTTAAAGCAGCAATTCACTTGTTTATCATCCTAACATTTTTGTGGGCAGTAACATAAAATGCATCTTTAATTTGCGTATTCGATTTTATTTTTGGGTCGTGTTTTATTTGTACTAATTACCTACGCTTTAGGTAAGTGGGCACCACTGGCACGGTAGCCGTTTTCGTCTGCTACGTAGTCCACTCTGTACGTATTGCCGTCATCACCGACATATTCATAGTATCCTGAAACCCTGGTACCTCCTTGTTGGTTCGCCGAGTCAACAACTCCAGTTTCCCCTGCGCTTATACCATTTTCTGTACGGTATTTGTACTGGTAGCTGTTTTCCCCAATGTCGTTTTCTTGTTCGATAATCCTTGCATATCCTTCGTTGCCGTAGTTTCTTGTGTAAACGTAGTTAGCGGTAGGAACTACTACGGGTGCAGCGGTTGTGGTAACAGCCACTGGCCTTACACTGAAAGTATTAGTTAAGTATTAATTACATTGAAATCAAATTTGAAGCTCCTAAGCTTTCGTTTTATCCAACTCTGCAAAAGGAGACATTGCTAATCGAATTTAATAAGAAGTTAAGGTTTATAATTAAAGGTTCTCGAAATTAATGTGATCGATACTGTTGTGCAAAATCTCTAAACTACAGTAATTTAAAATAGTGCTATCCTTGTTAAACTGCTCCCTATGGAAAAGGATAGCATTATTTTAAATTAGTTTAGAAATTTTGCACAATAGAATCGACCACGTTGTATTGATTTTTAAGCGCCTGATTTTAAATTAATCGCAAATTATCTAAAAAAAATGTAGAAAATGATTTTTTATTGTCCAAGTATTAACAATGATGAAGAAATTAAAAAAAGTGAAAGTATCAAAATATATATATATTTTGTGCGTTTTTAGATATGGATTTATAATAAATAACGGTCAATTATTATTTTTACTGAATATTTAAAAACGTTAATAAAAGTATGCTAAGTAAGTAAAAAATTATAAAAGAGAAGTGTTGTAAAGAATGTTAAAAGCTTTTACTACTATTTATAAAAAGGCAAAACTTGTATTTTTGTATACCTAAATAATATGTAGATATATTTTTGTGTATGCCTTAATTCTGTGTGTTAATCTCCCCCACATTTGTTCACACAATATCATTCATAAAATTAATTTTTAATATATTGTTAAATGAAGATATTATTAAATACTTTTAATTAATAAAAACGTTACCTGCTAGCCTTTGCGGTGACCAACGGGGCAACAAGCTCTTGATAAGGCTTAGAGTTATAATACTGAGAATTATAATACTGTGGTTGATGAGCGTAGTTCGGATTATAGTATCCATTTCTTCCTACATAATTATTGTAGTTATAATATCTGCCGTCGTACCCAGGGTTGTATCTACCGCTTTGGTCGCCGTATAGCTCCGGCCGATATTTACCATCGTCCTCTGATCTTACTGCATGCAGAAGACCGATGGCTATACATATGAACTGGAAAAAATACACATATGTAAAAGACGCATAATAACCATTTTATTGTACCACCATACAATATATACCAAGAAAGACAATAATTATATTAATCTTTGTTAATTGATCAACAGTTTCAGCAACCCTAATTAACAGCTCATGTATTTTTGGCACAGGACAAAAATAATTTCCTGGTGCCTAAAATGTTCTACAGACTAGGTACATAGATTTCTAGTAATTTCTTAGCGCTGAACTTTCTTTAGCCTCTACCTACTGATAAACCTTTTTTAACAAAGTTCGTAGAGCCTACTGTAAATTTTAGCTCTCTCTTACAAATATTAGTTAATTGGTTGCTAAATTGCAAATTTTATACTTCTCTTATTTATATAATTGAAGTATAAAAAATTATTAAAATATCATCTTTCAACAAGGATTGAGCTCATTCAGTTAATAAGATATCATCCCAAATAAAACGATTAAAAGATACAGAGGTTGCAGCAAATTTCAATTTTACAGTGTTTTTAAAATTACAAAAACTGGCATAGGCATTTATGTTAGGTACTGTTTTTATTAATTATTATTTATATGTATTAAATTTTAAATTAAAAATAAGCCCAGATATAATTTGTAGTCTTCTTGTACCTAATCATCACATCAAAATATTATCACGGCTATTTTAAGCCATTCCACTTATCAGGGTGCTAATTGTTTGATTTTGATCAAAATAGAAAAAGCATTTTATAACGAATTTAATGTAATTTCTTAAACAATAACCCCCTTATAAATAAACGTGGACTAACGACGGAGTATTTAAACTCTTTATTGTCTTTTCTCTTCAAATGTCAACTTTCATATGACAGATAAAGACCAAACAGAGTTTAACTATGCCGTCTTTATTGCACGTTTATAAATAAGGGAGTAAAAGTTTCACCTAAAGCTCTGCAATGGCTCTTGTGCACTGATTAATAAACAGTTTTTAGTATTATTATTTTTTTATAAAATCATGTTTTGTCTAGTTTTCAGCGATAATATTTATACATTTTTGATTTTCGTTATTCGTATTTTAAATCAACAATATCAATATTTCAATATTTCTTAATCACTTGAGCTATGTGCCTACAATAAATTAAACTGTACTTACCGCTATCGCCTTCATTTTTACCTAGACCTTGTTAGACTAAAAACTAAAAGACAATGGTGGGCTAACCATCCCATCGGTCGATTTTATACAATCATCAAAAATCCAAAATGGGAGTTTTATTGCATGAATTAGATCGGGGCACCGAATAAGTAGAAAAAGTGATTAACATTTGTATTTGCTAAGGTGGCATTGAGGGTAGCTTATATGGGCAGATGTGATGTAAATTACACCATCTGCCGCGCCCAGTGACCCTTAGTACAAGTTTGAACACCTGCTACTCAAGATAGTCGTTTTCGAGTATCGAATGGTTTTCATCCATACATCTGACGCCATAGCAAAAAAAGCAGCTAAATGTGAGTGGGGCTCGCTCACGGAAGGTTCGAAGCCATCGAGGAAAGAGAAAAGATTTTAATTTTTAACTTTACTTCTTAGTTTTTATAAACCGTAGTTCTATCTACTTTATGAATTTTATAAATTAAAAGAAAAAGTACTGATCACGTTTTTGTATCTAATTTTCAACTTTACTTATTTCATCATTTATTTTGTTATACTCGTTAAGAACTACAATAAATAGTACCTAGTTACTCCGTGAAAATTTTAAGTAAGTATTTACTTAATTATCTTTTTGATTAGTGTTTTACACACTTAGAAATAAATTTATAGGAAGTATTTACTTATTCCTAAGATCAATAGATTATTGTACTTATTAATATTGGACCAAAAAACAGAAAAAATACTGTTTAGATACAGTAATAGTAGTAGTAGAATACATTACTATAATTTTTATCTTCAAAGTTTTGTTTTGTTATAGCGGCAACAGAAATCCAAAAGCTTCAGGTTCATGAGATACAACTGAACAAATTAATTGGATGCCGTTATCTATGGGTCAGAATCCTAATAAAAATTTGTAGTAGCAAATATATTATTAATAAAGAGGAGTAAGTCTTTTTTACTGTGACGTTAAAAATGAATTGAATGCAGAAAACCGAAAAGAGTTCAACGTTTGCGCGTGAGGAAACATGTACTAGGTATAAAGTTGATGTTATAATATTCCATAGATCCGTAAAACATAATAAATTAAATTTAAACTATTTCTGTACTTTGACTTCCGGCAAGGATCTTGAATTTTATTGGATGATAAAAACAATTTAAGTAGGTGTCGACACGGTAATTAAATTTTATTGTTATTGACTTCTAGACACTTTTAATTAAAAATAATCCAACATAGCTTTTAGCCTGTTTTAAGCTTTCGCTGCGTTTTTCGAATGTTCGTATGCCACAGCCAATTTATTCAAGGACTAGGGAAGCATAGGTACAAGTAAAATTCAGTGTCCTAATTTACCTCTATAGAATGATTATTTACTCGTTATAATACTAATACAATATGTACTATAGTCAGTTCACGCTATATGTATGGTAGTTGAACATAAAATTATATAGTTTAATCATACATTTTTTAGTACACGATGGCTTGGTCATGTTACTACTATCTGTGACTTGCTATAAAGCTTTAAAAGCTTTTTTTAAGACTTGAAAATAATATTACTAAAAATAAAGTACCAACGTCAATGATCATAAATTGACAAAGTAATGTAACAACACGTCCGTTATTCCAACATTGTTGTTGAGTTTATCCTCCAGCTAAATAAATAATGAAACACAAAGTATTTAAAATATTTTATTATAATTTAGGGTCCGCTTGCATCACATGTGATTAAAGTATAGCATCATAAATTACATTAAGTAGTCTTATATCATTCTGAAACATCATCAACAATTCTTACGAAAACTTCATATTCTAACTTTAACTTATTTGTGAGTGAATTTGTTACAGTACTTAATGTTTTACTTCCTTTGAAGTTGTAAATAGTTCCTAGTTTCTCTCCCTCCTTTAGATTCAGTAATGGTGGGTACCTGTAAATAAATAAATTGAAATATGAATAAAAATATTATAAAGACATACCTACTATTAGCATAATAGTCTGCCATCTCTACAACACAAATGCAAGCTTATTTATAGATAATTAATGAGCCCATTATCTTAGACAATTTTGTTTTTGGGCCAAAGTAAAGTATTACAAATTGCGTGGTTGAGTCAACTTGAATAGACATATTTTAATATTATGTAGGTTTATACCTACACAATATTATCATATCTAATAGGTCAAATATAAAAGCATTAATATATTTAGTATGTGGTTATTCAAACATCGACCACAGTATAATTAGGCTCTGCTGGTAACGATCACGCTTCTCTAACGAAATAATCTCACTTTGAAAGTAACAAAAATGAATGAATATATTCATTTTTTTATCACCAAGAATTTTCATTTTTCATTTTCTAATTATTTTGGTGAAATTCGAAATATAACAATATCATAATAATAAACTGTATGTGAAATAAGGAAAGGTAATCTGACTGACTGAATGACTCTAAAATTTAGAATATTCATAGCTATGTTGACAAAGGGCCACATTAATTAATTTAAGTTTTAAATGAAAAAAAAGTATAATATACTATGCACCTCTCGTAATAATAATAATCAAACACGTCGAAGACAAGATTTTAAATTGTCCCCAACACCATCAGTTTTCCAATGGTAAATAGTATATTTTAAGTATTAATTAATAACACCTTGCATAATTGTCATACTGACAAATTTCGTTAAAATAGACAAAAAATATAAGTACTTGTGTATTTTTACCCACGACGGAACGGAGTACGGGTATATGCGTTTAGGGTGAGAGACCGTTTGTACATTACTCTATTAAAAAGATTTTATGTTTGTTTGTATGTTAAATTGTTCACAAAAACCAATAATGCAAAAATATTTTTGTTTGTTTGTTTGTGTGTTTGTTTGTTTGTTTGTGTGTGCACATCAATGTTCCCATTTATTTCAAAAACGGCTTGACCGATTTAGATGCGGTTTTCTGTATAATGTTTGGTGTTCAGCGGCAATGGTTCTTAGATAGTTGTTACGAACATCGATCACCAGGGGACGCCATAAAATACATTTATATTGCAAACGAATGTTCCCATTTATTTCAAAAATGGCTTGACCGATTTAGATGCAATTTTCTGTATAATGTTTGGTATTCATTGGCGATGGTTCTTAGATAGTTGTTACGAACATCGATCACCAGGAGGCGCCATAAAAAACATTTACAGTGCAAACGCATGTTCTCAATTATTACAAAAACGACTGAACCGATTTGGATACTGTCTTGTATAAAATATTAGTGAGTCATTGGCCATGGTTCGTAGATAATTGTTCTTGTGATTGAACAGCAGGGGGCGCCACAATAAACGTCTTTATGACTTGGAAGGGATGATGCCTTCAAACGCTGCTAGAGGAGCTAATGGCTAGTTTGAAGATTAATTATCATTTTTTAATAATAATATAATTAAAATTACATTAATATATTAATCGAAAAACTGTAAAACAAGTGGAAAATTAAAAAAAATTTAAAACACCCACGACTTTTGCAGACTTGTACCTAATTGAAAAAGGATTAAATAATTTTTTTGAAACTCCCCGACTAAAGGAAAGTAAGAACTAAGAACCTATCAGTATAATTACAAATTCAAGAAAATCCGTCGGAGCTGCCATTGCTATTTTCGTTTCCAATATCAATTAATGTAATTAGTGAGTATTGATAAACTGCCGGTATATGAGAAGTATCAAGAAATTGAATTAGTCATTAACTGGTAAACAGCACCATCAACACCGTCATAGGCAAAATACAGCAGCTCCGGCGGATTTTCTTGGATTTGTAATTATACTGATAGGTTCTTAGTTCTTACTTTCCTTTAGTCGGGGAGTTTCAAAAAAATTATTTAATCCTTTTTCAATTAGGTACAAGTCTGCAAAAGTCGTGGGTGTTTTAAATTTTTTTTAATTTTCCACTTGTTATGGATCAAATAATTGCATGAGCTTCAAAGCTCGCTTGTTTTCGAATTCAAAAAAAATGTCAAGCTCTGCTCTTGAAATATTAGTATGTACTCGTAGCCGCGCTGAGTATGTAATATTTATTCTCTTCATTATAAAAATTATAATATATTTCTTATTTATAGGCAGGCATTGAAATTTTAATAAGAAAACGAAAAACGTCATCTTTAAAGCCCTTTGCAATTTGACAAAAAAACAGACTGACCACAGACAACTCAAACAAAGAGGTTGGTTACGGTAACAGTGGTGCGAGTTCAATGTTTTTTCCTGTCACAAATATACCCAACACACCTTAAGAAATTTTCACTGCAAAAAGGAAATTTTAAGACCAAAAGTGATTTTAAAATAAATACCCAAAATACATGACGTTTAAATTTGAAAGTAATTTTCTTTACAGTTTTTAAGTAAAACTTCATTCAAAACCGCTTAAATACGGCTTTACGCCGTTAACCTTTATCTCTCTGTGGTCCCTCGCTATTGCTATATCTGTTTCATACGTCAAAGAAAAAATAAACGAATGGAAAGAGTATAGCACAATGTTTCTCGGTACGAAAATTTCCCAAGATCCATTGAACCTACGAGATTTGTACCCCGTCTATTGCCATTTCAACTTCGCGACATAGTACTCGAATTGCGGTTCTTATGCGGCGATTCTCCACATTTCTAGTTTGAGCAGAGACAATCTGATTATAGCTTTTTTTTTCAAAATCCAACACTGACAACAACAGAAACTAATACAGACTCACCTGATGGAAAGTGATGAAGTGGCAAAAGTTTTTTTTTATTGATACGGGTGTCCTCTGACAACATTGCTCAGGGGACTATTTCATTTTTTTTTATTTTACAAAAAGAGGGATAATCCTAGGTGGATGGAAATTAAAAAAAAACCCTTTTATCCTTCACTTAGTTCGATTTGTAGAAACTGTTCTATTGAAAGGAATAAGGCGATGGGATTTTCATACTAGTAGGTCTATGTATTCAACAATACAATACAAATACAAACAACTCTTTTTTTAAAGGTACGCAGGTTATAAGGATACGGGTATCATAGATTTCGAGAGATCATTACAAACCTGAGCCATGCGTATTAGAAAAGAAGAAGCGAACCGCTTTGTATACACACGTGATATATCGACGACATAGGGGTGAAAGCCTGCCCGGTGTCTTGCGGTGCGGCGAAAAAATGGTAAGGGAAGAACCGGATCTAGTGCCAGGAGCACCGTGGGCACACTTTCTGAAATATACATCTACATCTCCCGGGGACTCCCAGTCCCGGTCATCTTCGCATCTATGGACTATACTTACATATCATTATATTTTGGTTTTGAGTATGGTCCATATGATACTAGTTGTTGCGCGCGGGTTAGCCTGCATTAATTTTGGTTTTTACATGCCAACCTTAAAAGACAGACATAAGGTTTCGCAGACTTCTTTTTAGAACTTTTAATGGAAAACAATTGCTTCATACATATTTTTGCGTAACTTTACCCGTTTACGAATATAATATACAATGGAAGGTATCTGAGGGAAAATTTTTTCCCGTGCAACATTTTTCATTAATACTACTATTGGTCATAGCGTGATATTATATAGCTTAAAGCCTTTCTCGATTAATGGATTATCCAAAGAAAAATAATTTTTCAATTCGGACCAGTAGTTGTTGGGATTTGCGTGTTCAAACAAACAAACAAAAACAAACAAACTCTTCAGCTTTTTAATATTAGTATACATGCCTATGTCATTATGGGCAACACGCATTACTTGTAGTCCTTTACACACTCTTTACACACTGAAGGATATATGAGGGTCACGGAGATTTTCGAGCGCTGGCCAAACGAACTGAATTTGGTTCGGGTTCACTATTTTACTAATCCTTGAAATTGCATAGCTACCTAACCATCGGATGTCCCATATAAACCACAGATATCTAGGTATCACGGTAGAGATCTCAACAATCACGAGTTGGAGCAAAATATGAGTATTCAGCATAATCTGTTTTACTCTTACTAATTTTAGGGTCAACAGCAGAGGACATAAATCATCGTTTTGGCGAACTTTAGAGGGTGTATAACGACTTTAAACTTATTAAATTTTACTTAACGATAAACAGCTTAGGGGATATTAAATCTCCCTGCCGCACTCCTCGCTGTAGTTAAATTGGTCTTATAGTCTGATTTCCTGGAGAGAGACCGACAAGGTAGCGGTTTGAAGGATGATTGAGTACCCATTCATGTCGGGAAATCTACATAGCGATCCATTACTATTGCATGTCCTCTAACTTATTGTAGTTCTAATAGAAATTTTAAAGATTGAAAGATTTGTTTAAGAAGCATCCTTATTTATCTTGACTTGTATTTAGTGTAAAATCCGCGTACAAATAAGTCCTTTCGTTCAATTTCTACAGTCTTTCCATTTAAATTGGATATTCATTTAAATTGGTTCATATATTGTACCTTATGCTAATTAAAAAACAATAAATTAGGAGTTCCGTGAAGACGGCGCCACAGCTAATGTTAATAGTAATAATATCAACAGGATCCTATTCGGTATAAGCTTTTAATGATGAAATTTGTTTGAAATGCAATCGGTATAAAAAACCGGTAGATAAATTTGGAATTTTAATTAATTAATGAAAATTGCTTTTATTGATATAGAGATTGTCTGTCTTTTTTTAGTGTAAATTTTATTTCTAAAGCTATCAAGCTATGTTATAAATAATAAAATTAGTCTCTTCGATGGTTTCGCCTCAAGCACAAAGCAACAGAGCAACTGATTAAAGTTTTTAAATCTTTTTTCCATATATTCATATTAGATACATAGAAAATAAAAATAACCCTTTTTAACTTGAGATAATAAACAGTCCATAAGATTTCAAAGGAAACCAAATACATATGAACCAAAATCACGGGCAATTGCAAGTACGACTATATTCATGAAATCACATTTTTATCAAACCGGTCTCAATAAAGAGCCCTAATACGAATACATCATATCCGAAAATTATTAAAAAACTGCTCCATTTAGCATTTTATATTTTCGGTATATCCTCGAGCGGCGACCTCGAACCGGAACAGATAAAGGTCAAATAACTCAAGTTTGATAGCAACAGAGGAGGATTCGCATACCGCACAATCATAAAAATAATTTGACACTAAATAAAATCTAAGGTCACCAAGACAACTTGATAGTCTGGCTAGGCGCATATTTCCTACTATCTGACCCGATTTCCTTCGTCTATAACTTATTTATATTTGTAAATGGTAATATCAGCAACTTATGGGTACATGATCATATGCTAACAAAAAACTTTGAATATCGGATCTATGATTGGTTTATCAGACAAAGCTGATGCACCCAAATAATAGAGATAGGTGTGGAAAGCAACTCTTCTCAAACAGGCTCAATACATTTAAATAATAACGAGAATTTTTAGATGGAAATTCATCAGTCAGATAAAGATTGATCAGTTTGCGTTAACGTATACAATAATATTATCGAATCGTATTATCCCAAGAACAATACTATGCTTGCGTGTTGAAGCAGCGATAGTCTAATGGTCAAGATCTCTTAAAAAGGGTTCTGAGTCTATCTAGACCCACACATCATTGTCTCACCTCTGACTGTTCAGACTGCGTGTGTGGCAAAGAAATACTAGTAAGACCTGCTTAAATGTTAAAGATAATATCATGAGGAAACCTGCATGCATGAGAAATCTCTACAATTCTTGATCAGCACGATGAGCTGAGGCCATACCATCTTAATTCTGTGAGAAGACTTGGCCGGAAAGAAGAGATTGGCACAAAAACACTTACTGTGAAACAACCTCCGTAACGTTTTTGGCTTCAGAGTCTATAACAGTACATTGCATTGCAACTTCTGTGTCCGGCTTCAATACATCGACGTCAACTGAGCTTTCCACTGGAGGTTCACCAAGCGTCAATATATCCGGGGACACATATTTACTGATTATCGCCTTAATGACACTGTATAGGAAGGGGTATCGAGGCGCATAAATTTGGTACCCTATATAGTCATTGGAATCTCCTCTCTCCAAATGTTTGTAGGTTCCATCAAATGGATAAACCCCTTGCTGGTAAATGTAAGTATATTTTCCTTCGTCTGTCGGCACGTACTTTCCTTCAGTGGGTGGTCTATAATACTTGCCGTCGTCGTAGTAATCATACGTTTTGTGTTTGTATTTACCGTTGTCGTAGGGTGAACATTGAACTAGAGTCCATAATGAAACAATCAATATCTGAAATGAGAAATAATACATCCTTTATATTAACCTGGATAGCATAGATTTCAATTAATTCAATACTACATTTTTTTATTCAGTTGTTTTCCCCTGACTCGTCTGCACCTACTGCAATACTAGCTAGGGACCAACTAACTAATGAATTTTTTTTTCTCTCATTTTTTGTGTTGAATGGCTAACACTTAGTGCCTACTACTAGTCAACTTATCACGTTAATATCGATCATAGAAGTAAGTAAAATTGAACAATCATCAGCATACACATGAGAGATACCCTATTCTATATTGAGAACCTTTTGAGATTAAGAATTTTGAAGTTGGGTCAAAAAGAGTTTATTCAAATTAGCTTCTATTTTATGTGAGAGACGTAGACAAACTCTAGTACATCAATGGTATAAACATACATAAACTTCTTGATAAGTTGAAGCAGACTAACATTGTGCAACATTATGCAATGCCGTTTGTATTTTGTATACGAAAATTGGTCTTATGAATTATGCTTCTTTTTAAAGTCGGGCAAACAAATAGGCATACTTTCGCAATTTTAATTAATTTTAATCGATATTAATCACATTAATATTGATAATACCTAATCTTGTATAAAAATAAACTAAGTAGTATAAGTCTAATAATACCCAAAAAAAATGGTGTTTTTGCGTGTTTTGAAACTTCTAGAAACATGGAAATTAAACAAAGCATATAGAAACAAACATGTGAGATACTAAAAATATTAAATCAATAATTAAAGCCATAAACATTGCAAATTATGTAAATTCCAAAGAAAATGGCATACATTGTAACTCGCCTCGACCTACCCAGTAGGTATCACAAACAAATAAAAACTAGGCATTCTAAAATCCGTTTGAGTTCTTGAATATGAAGTAAACGAAGTATGGCCGGTATATTTATTCATAAAAGCATTATATAAAAACACTTGACTAATTATATCATGTCACAAACTACCAAAACCGCTTTTGTGTTTAAGTCTGTGTCGGAAATAAAAAAAGTTTTGAGCCTCTACAGCACTAAACACATTAAAAATGGGCTAGTACTTAAGGATGATTATGACATATACAATATAATAATAATAAATGAATAACGATCAAAATTTAATAAAGAAATGATAATAATTAGAGAGCATAATAAGGAATTTCGGATCAATTTTACAGGAACTATTTAGTTTGAACAATGGTTATTATGTGGCAGCTATTTATTTATTTTCATCTTATTTATTTGGTTGATTTTGAGCCTTCAAGTACCAGCGGGGCTAGACAAAGTAACAGTCGTTTGGCGTTAACGCTAGTAGACAAAAATGTATGGACAACCACGTGACTGTAGAAAAACCACGACCGAATATAACTAAACACACTGTGTTTGATACTGTCGGCTGTCAATTGTCAAGCGAAGTACGCTAAAGTTATCTACAAGGTCTGCGAGAACGCCCGGGAGCATTCAAGTTATCGTAGTCGATTTTAGCAAACACAGCGTGTTTAGTTCTATTCGGTCGTAGTTTTTCTATAGTCACGTGGTTTGTCCATACATTTTTGTCTACTGACGTTAACGCCAAACGACTGTTACTTTGTCTAGCCCCGCAGATTTGTTTCAAATATTTGCGGAAACTAACTGTCTAAATGTCACGGTTCATGAGATACGACCTACGACCAGAGGGACAAACTTACGGCAAAGTCCTACTAATAGAGTCCCGTTTTAGCCTTTGGGTATGGAACCCTAAAAAAAGGATCTCAATTTGGCGCGTATATTTTTAATACATCTTTTTCTCTCAAAGCTCCGTCCTTATCTTTTAATTTGTGCTATTCTCGCGTAATGTGTTTGCATGTTTGTACGTTTGGTGTTTTTCTAACGCTGCAACTAATCAACCGTTTGACGATCGTATCCCGCGAAAAATCCACGGTTCCTGCGGGATTTGTCGTTATAATCCCACTAGTTCACACCTTTTATCTCTTCAGGAAGTTGGGGGAATACCGGTCACGCACCTCAGTTATGTACGCTAAAACTAGATGATTTTACTTAGCAGTAGATAGATAGATAGATAGATAAACACTTTATTGCACACCACAGAATAAAAAAGAAGAAATAATGAAAACACAAACTTAGTAGTCCAACTTGGCGGCCTTATCGCTACATAGCGATTTCTTCCAGGCAACCAATGGCATGAAGGAATATTTAACATTGGATACGAGGTAGGTGGTGCCAGAATAAATAAATCAAGACACGCGGTTAGCGTGTCAAGCCAAGTACAAAGTATACAGTACTGGCAAGCGCACCGTGTGTAATTTTACACGAACCATTTGGAGCCACTTTTGACACCCTCATATCTCAAAAACTATTTGACATAAACGTTTCAAATTTGGCTCATATATTGAGACTTGCAAGATACATATATGCTTCAAATTTCATAAACACATCTCAAGCGGTTATTTAGATATTAACGTCCAAAAATCGTCATTTTTATCACTGACCTATAGATCAAAACTATAACCTAGTTCCAGATGACCTAGAAAGTTCAAATTTGGCATGCAGGTAGGTAATTGCGTGAATACAAAGGAAAAAATCAGAAACTGGTAAATTTTTATCATTTTATAATACTTTTTCACTTAATTGATTCTATTAGAAACACTTAACTTATAATAAGTACTTAGTGCCTGTAACTTTATAATGTAGGTAATAATCAGCAATAAGCAATCAAAACTTATGACAGCCGGTCCTAATGTGGATTTCAAGGCCTTCACGTGGTTTTTTTTTCATCCAAATGTTACGCTAGCAGACGCTCGCGGCTTCGCCCGCGTGAATTCCGGATTGATTTATATTAAATACACAATGTATTTAAGGTACTTAATAATTCGATAAAAATTAACGCTGTATTACAACTTTTTCGCTATCAACAATGTGTGTTTTAGTTGAGCCCCGTAGATTAACCTACACCTACGGCTTGAAGAGAGCGGGAAGGGCATAAAACTACTTATAGCCGATTGGTCTCAAATTTAAAAGGAAGATAGGTACACATATTATGTGGTGATACTTTTATCCCAGAAAATCCATGGGTCCACGGGATTTGTAAGCCCTGCGGGCGAAGATTTCGGTACCTACACGGCGTGCGGTGCGCGCAGCGTGGTGCGGGTAGTGGGAGCGATGCCGGATGCGATAGACGCGAGTCGCGAACGTGTTCGAGCGAGAGGCAGCCGCGTCTTGCTGTCCGGTTATCTCTCGATATCTGACCCATAAGTTTGCGATTTATGCCACTAAATTCATAGGTTTTTCTTTCATTCAATCAATAGATTTTCTTAAATAATACTTATATATTTGTGGTTATATTATGACTAGCTATAATTCTTATAGTAAGTACGTATGGTAATTGGTATAGGCAATAGTTGAAATAAAAATTGAGAAAAATTGTAGTTTAATTATAATAATAGGTATAGGTTATAAATATAGGTTTTCTTAAATAATACTTACCTATATATTTGTGGTTATATTATTACTATTGGTAATATTGGTAAAAATTACAAAAAAAAAATACTGGTAATTTGTTACGTAATTGTCTTAAATAATTATTTTTTTATTACGTATATTATACAATGAGGCGTACAATAGAATTACGAGTGGGTGACACACTTATACACCGAATTATTCCAATGCCTCCCGATGGAAGCTGCCTATTCCATTCGATTGCCTATTCTTTGTTTGAGTATAGTAATATACAACAAATAAATAGATTGCGTGAGACTATAGTAGAGTATGTTTGTCGTAACTGGGATGATTGAAGTCTGTACACTAGCGCTCCAAACGGGGATCCTTACTGCTCTGTAGAAGAGTATAGATCAAGCATGCTTTGTTCGACAACTTATGGAGCTGCTTCCGAATCAAAGGCTGCCGTAAATTTGTATAATATTACGATCGAAGTGTATAATCAGGATGGTGTTCTGCTAGGTTTGTTCGGCGAAGAGGGATATCCTACAAAGCGCTTGCTCTTTACAGGAAATCTCGCTTCGGGCCATTATGACGTGTGTATTTCAGTGGAACATGACATCAATAATGTGTCTATTTCTCCCGATACAATTCAAGAAAACGAGTCCTTGAAGGAAAATATAACTTTCGTCACAAAGGGGCCGTCTACAAAAGCGTAAACCAGGTCGACCTAAAACGTCTGAGAAATCCCGTGCGGAACAACGACGTGATGCTAATCGGCGTTATAAACAAGCGCATCCTGAAATATTAAGTACCTACTAATAATTTATGTACAAAAAGTAATGATATCCCATCAAAACATAAAATATGTGAAAGGAGAGCCAAGTACATATACCATAGAATATTATGATAATATATGCCTTGGTTGTTGACTTCAACTACAAAAGAAGTGATATCTTAATGGGTGCCAAGTTCAATGGTCAATCCTGAAATTTATTTATAACAACATAAAATATCATGTCTTCTTATAAATTAGGCTAATATATTGAAGCCTCAGGTCTGACTTGGCTAGTTCTCATATACGAATTATATTATAGCCTTCGCAAGTTTTAAACCTGTTACTGGTCAGTTTTTATTTTAATAATCCGAAAATTTGGCCTGCTGTTAGAAACTAGCCATCGAACATAATAATTCGTGTATGAGAACTAGCCAAGTCAGACCTGAGGCTTCAATATATTAGCCTAATTTATAAGAAGACATGATATTTTATGTTGTTATAAATAAATTTCAGGATTGACCATTGAACTTGGCACCCATTAAGATATCACTTCTTTTGTAGTTGAAGTCAACAACCAAGGCATATATTATCATAATATTCTATGGTATATGTACTTGGCTCTCCTTTCACATATTTTATGTTTTGATGGGATATAATAAACTACTTACAATAAATTACTTATACTAAATATAACAACGATAAAACTACAACAACAATATTAAATATACTTGTACATATCTATAATATACATAATAAATATAAATAAATATATATAAATAATACATAAACAATAAAAATAATCCTCAAAATCAGAAGAAAGAGAAGATTTAATAGATATTTAAATAACATATTTATAGGTGACGGTAATTATTCATCAGCACCCAGGCAACTGAGATATAAAGTGGTCTTTAACTAGTCTTTTAAACTGTCCTATAGTCTGGGCCTCTCTGATATCGAGAGGTAGGACATTCCATAGTTTGATAACCCGAACAGTAAAGGACTTATTAAAGAAGGAAGACTTATGGGCAGGCATCATCAAAATAAGTTACCTCGAAGAACGGAGCAGTTCTCCAGATTGTCCTACGAAATTTAATTTCTCTTTCAAGTATGGTGGTGCAGTAGGATGAAAGAGAACACAGTACAGAATGGAAAGGATGTGCAGATTCCGGCGAAGTCGGTTAGGTAACCAATTAAGGCGAGAACGAAATTGAGATATATGGTCATATTTGCGTAACCCAAATATGAATCTAATAACAGAATTCTGGAGTTTCTCAAGCTTACTTAATTGGTTTTCATTTAAGTCGACAATGCTTGCGTCAGCGTAATCAAGAATAGGAAAGAGAAGAGTCTGTGCGAGCATAATTTTAGTAGGAATTGGAAGAATAGATCGAAGGTGACGCAAAGAACCCAAGGATGCAAATAATTTCCTACTGACTTGTTTTAAATGTTGATCCCAGCTTAAGGTCCTATCAAGATACACTCCCAAATACTTTACGTTCTCACAATACGGGATAACAACATTATTAAACCCAATAGGTGGAAGTGACCGCCATTCAATTTTGGATATCTGCTTTTGGCTTCCATTAACGTTTGCCTGTGATTTACTCGGATTTACGTTAAGGCCAAGAGATTTGCTCCACTCAAGGACGGAGCTAGGGTCTGAATTGATTGTGGCAATTGCATGCGGCAGATTTTTAAATGAAGACTGGGTATAAAGCTGGACATCATCTGCATACATATGGTAGAGAGAAGAAAGGTTATGACTGATTGAGTTAATGAAGATGGAAAAGAGCAATGGTGACAACACGCCGCCTTGGGGCACGCCAGCAGAGTAAAGGAATCGTCACAAGGAAACATGCAAGCCTGAGAGTTGTTATGTTTGTTCTCGCATAACCAGCGTGAGATATAAAAAGAAGTTTAGACGAAAAATAAAATAATATCCAATAACTAATAATAATCAGCAGTAAGCAGCAGTTTATTAATAGTAAACCCTACTATGTTGATTATTATGAACAGGGCATGATGGTACTCCATATTCAATGTAATAAGTAAAGAAATGCAAATGTTTCTTTTTATTTTAAAAATCTTTAAAACACAGCATGGGCATGGACAATAAATATT
Organism: Coenonympha arcania; assembly: GCA_036785405.1. NCBI lineage: Eukaryota > Metazoa > Arthropoda > Insecta > Lepidoptera > Nymphalidae > Coenonympha > Coenonympha arcania. The sequence goes on from CM072061.1 coordinate 9,157,665, forward strand.
GCCATCAAAGTAAAAAAAAAAGAACCAATATTGATTATATTACACATCCATATTCAAACTTGTTAATTATAAACCTGTATACAAAAACGTTTGACCTGTGACCTCTATGTTTTAAATACATCTAATGCATATCGCTTGCCAGATTATATTTTGTGAATCAAAAGATTGACTAGTAAAAATTCCAGCGGGAAAAGAAACTTTCTTCGCAATCTTATTTGCTTTCCGTGTAAATATTAAGGATGGGTCTTATTCAACAATTCTCTTTTTCTTATTTCCGAATAATAGTAAATCCAGTAAACAAAAAATCGACGTATATAAAAAGATCTTCCAATACGTATAGTGTTTTAATAAATAATTGCGATTATACTTACAAATTTTCCCACGAGCTTCATTTTATTTCAGTGGTAGAGAGAGTATTTTATCCGATGACAATTTTCGGTAGCGGTTTACCGCGCTTCGACCGCTACAGGTTGTTCACTCCACAGGTTATGTTATAGATCTGAAACTAGATCAGATAATGTGTCATAAGTAAGCAGTATTTTAGTTTGATAACAGCCGTCGAAATTATTTTATTCCTCATTGCCTCAATTAGCATTTAGATGTATAATAAATTTTGATCGAGACATACCAAAAGTGGATCAGAATCCTCAAATCAGGTGTGACGAGGTCAAACAGAAGGAATTAGCATAGCTCGTGACATTACTCTAGTCTATAGATGGCATGACAATAATTCTCTAATGACTGCCTACGTGAATTTTACTCCTGTCTAATGCAGATGCACTCCTCTTTCTGCAGTGAAAAGGGCAATACGAGTCTACCGGTAGCTTCGACACGACTGACTTACAAGAGAGTCGTAATTATCATAATAATTGGAATGCCTGAGTCACATCTAACATCGGCTGGCATAAAATCCCTATCGTAAAATTAATCCCATATGAATTCAGCCGCTGACCTTATGTGGGCATTTATGTACCTACATGTTTAGAAATACCCATATAGTAATGTGTTCAGCTATGTTAAAAGAAGATGAATCGGTACTGTGCAATAGAGACGTTATTTTTATGGTATTGGCATGGTATTGGTACATATACTATAGGTACTGTAGCACATATATTACAAGCTGTTGTAAATTACAATAAAACAATTATTTACCTTATTCTTTGGTATATTCACAACCGGTGCATGCTTGACATTTTGAAGATGATGCTTTTTTTAAACAAAATAACAAACAAAAGTCTTGGAAATGTCAAATCATCATTCACTCCAAATACTATAATTGATTGAGACACCGCACTGATTTAGGAATAATGTAGACAGAGATCTGTATCACGTTAATTTCTTATTTATAATGTCGAGGTGTGCTAAATATGTATTTAAAGTAGTTTGACAGGGGCGTCACAGTAAAAGGATGATATATAAAATCGAAATGAAGACGACTTTCCGGTTAAGCTAAACGTAATGAAATGCTCCTTTAAAACTCCTGCGGTGTCCAGCTAGTCAGACATAGCATTCCACAGCATGCATTAATTAATATGCTATAACTCAAAAAGCAATAGATTTGATGTTTAAGGTTGTTATCATTATTATAAAAAATGATCCACTGTGTGTTTATGCATCGACACAAATAAATAACATTGAAATTTGAATTTCTTTTATCATGTTCATAATTAGGTAGTCAATCAGTATATAAAATACACAGTTTTTTTATTAACTCTATCTATTGGAACTGACCATACTTCGAAATGTCTAAACCAATTTTTACGGAAAATAGCAGATTTTTTTAACCCAATATCCACACAGACCAAGTTGCGGAAAACAACTACTTCTTAATTAATTATGTTTACGTAGACAACTTCTACACCTATATTATTTTAAAGATGTAAAATATGTTTGTATGTTGAAAGTGTAGGATACCTTTCGATTTATAAAATTTATTTTAAATAGTTTTGACGAAACTATGATTTTCTTTCCAAAATAAAGGTACTTTTTCCCCAGAAAGAAACAGCTCCCATGGGGCTCCTAAAAATTTGCAAAAAACAGCTAGTGTGTAAATGTATGTGTTTTTTAAATGTAACGAAAAGGAGCGTTACAAAACATAATTTTTAATTTAGCTTAAAGCTATATAAGGCAAATAAGATTACCGTTAACAGAATCCTTATCCTTACTAATATTATAAATGGGAAAGTGAGTTTGTTTGTATGTTTGTTCCGCTTTCCCGCCGCTACTACTGAACCGATTTGGCTGAAATTTGGAACATAGATAGCTTATAACCCGGATTAAAAAATAGGCTACTTTTTATTCCGGGAAATTCCATAGTTCCCGTGGGAAATTTTTACAGCAATCTATAGCTACATCTATAGGTACGTAGCTAAAGCAAACATCTTTGAAAGTAGGTATAAGGTTGTAATATTGAATGGGAACGGGAAATTTATGTTTTCCTCAGGATTTGTTAAAAAGCAAATTTGACACAGGCAGGGCGGTGGGCAAAAGCTAATGATACAACAAATCTGATACTACTACTACTGATCACTACAGCTGTGATAATGGGCACCATATAGGTTCTTAACTTAGCACTGTACGCTTTTAACAATGTGTGTTTAGCAATGGGTTATGGGTTAATAACATTATAACTGAGAAAACGGGTACCAATACAGACCCTAAACTTACATCTTTTTCGCTATTAACAATGTGTGTTTTAGTTGAAAAATGGGATATGGGATTATAATGCTGTAAATGTGAAAATGGGTACCTAAATAGGTCTCTATTTACATTGTGTGTTTTAGTTGAGCAATGGGATTCGGGGTTAGTAATATTGAAACTGTAATATTAAATACCTATATAAATTCTGACTTACCATTGTTTCACTATAAGTTTTTTTGTTTTAGTTGAGATAGATGAGTTTAGATTCAATGAGATACAGGTTGAAAATATTATATTTGTGAAAACGGGTACCCATATAACATAGGTTTTAAACTAATAACTGTTTTGCAAAATGGGTACACAGCTGCTGAAATTGCAAGAACTCCAGGTTAGCTTAGGTAATTGTCATAATTGGCTTAGGTTGGTATGCAGCGTTGCGGAAGAATATATCAGTAAAACGACGTTTTACCTCATTACTAAAAAACTAAGCCATTTATCAAAAATTCGTTATGAATATATTATGTTTTAGATGACCAATGTGATATGGGATAGTAATGCTGTAAATGTGAAAATGGGTAGATACATTGAGACCCGTAGTTGAAACTATATTGATTAAGGACGGAAGCGGGAAGAGCAGTAAAACAACTAAGCCGATGTTTCTTTTAGTTGTTGTAGTAGTTGACAAAGCAGAAGCAAAGTTGTAGCAGAAAATCGTTGGCTCCCACGGTATTTGTAACAGCCCGAAATTCACGCGGGCGAAGCCGCGGGCAAAAGCTAGTATAAAGATAAAATGATAAAAGTGTAACACAACAGAGAAATTACGAACAAAATAATTATACGTAGGTTCAGGTTAGAATGATATAAAAATATAGATTCAACATAGAAAGAGCAGAAACAACCAAAATAATCAATCAAGTGCGAGTCGGGCTAGCGCATTTAGGGTTCCGTATCATTGTCCATCAAGACCAATCCAACCAAAATACCTCAAATAAAAAAAATGAGCAATAAATCACGTTTGTTGTATGGGAATCCTCTTAATTTTTTTTTATTTAACTATTTATTTTTAAACACAACCAGTAATTAAAAAATTTTGTCTGTAAAATAATTCTCACGAGGAGTCATAAATTAAGCCTAGTATGTAAGCACCTAACAACTACCACGCTTACGCGGCATCTGCCTGTTTCACGTTTGACTGGTTTCTAAAATTTGTATCAAACTGATAATAATTAGATCTTGTGTAATTTACTAATTAAAAACGAAAAAAAGAAAGAAAGGGCAAAGAGAACGAACTAAGTTCATTGCGAGAAGTTTCTTACAAAATCTCAACTTTTTTGTTTTTTGAGTATTGATCTTCCAAAAACGAATACTAATATGGATCTTACAAATTAATTTAGTGGATTTTTGGGCAGTTTTGCACCTTAATTTATGATTAATTTAAAAATAAACTTTCATTCTAGATTTTCGAAGATATTCGTGGATTTTCTTCGTGAAGGTATTTCCGTCATGAAAAATCTGTGACTCTGCGCGATACCCTCCGAAAAGAAACTTTGTTTCAAACAATAACTTATTTTATTCCGATTTTTCATATACCTCTATTACTATGAGTAAGTGAATATATTATATTTAAAAAATGACGCTTAAAGAGGGAACTCATACAAAAGACATCAACGCGCATAAAGTCTGCACTCTTTTATTTTTTATAGACAGAAAATGCCTAACGCATACCCCTCCGTCAGGGGAAACGGAAAGGTTATGTGGGGCTTGCACCCACTAAAAACTGTCTGTTTCCACGACGGACCCGCTGACGGAAGTACGGGATTCACTGTCGTATTCACCGCGCTTCCTCCAGGTCTTGACCAGCCAACGCAGCAGCGAGTCACATCATTGTCGGCCGCCTGGCTGCTGCCGAAACCAACTCAAAGGTGTGCCTTTATCTGGCCTGACCACACCTCCTGGCCTGTCTATGTTTTGGGCGACAGGCGGCCCCTATCGCCCGTCACCCGCAGGCCGGCAACTCATGGAGGCCGGAGGTCATTTACCCTCCGGCGCCCGGTGCGTCTCCTGCGAGAGTGATGCGCTGCCTGATTTTCCCTCTCATGCTCCGCCGCCTCTTTGTGCTAACATCACCTCCTCGCAAAAGGTGGCGACGGTATTCCGTGCTGTCTCGCTCCGAACCATCACCTGAACGATGTTTGGGAGCGAAAGGTCAACGACTGCTGTATCGAGCACACGGCGCTGCTGCGCCCAAGCTGGGCACTCTTCCAGTGTGTGCTGCGCCGTGTCCACGAGGCGATTCCCGCAGTGGCGACAACCAGGCGATTGTTCCCGACCTATGCGATGCAGACACTTACCGAAGCATCCGTGTCCAGTAAGTATATGCGTCAACCGAAAGGTAATGGCGCCATGCTGACGCCCCAGCCAATCCTCCATGACGGGTCTTACCGCCGCTATCATGGTGCCCTAAAGTCTGCACTCTGCGATTCCTAAATTAAAGATGATGAAATAATTCAGAGCAACAGCGGTTTTTTTTTAATAATTATTATTATAGAATTAAATGATAAAATTTAATGAAAAATGATAAATATAATGAAGACTAGAGAACGGTCGCGGTGTCGAACGCGTGTCCTCTATTTTATACATTTCCCAAAAGCTTGGGAAAACCTACCCTAACCTAACCTAACTATGTGAAACGAAGCGAGTGCAATAAATAATCTATTAGATCTTTTCATGATTCTCTTATTCAGTAAGTCATATTTTTAATGGCCCACTTTTTGCGGTTAAGTTCATACCTGGTGTTATATACTATTAAATAATAATATTTTAATTATATACCTAATAATCAGTTTTAAAGGTTGACGACTGAATTGCATAGCGGTAGCGAACCTGCCGTCTGCGTGGGAGGTCGTGGGTTTGATTCCCACAACTGGAAAATGTTTGTGTGATGAGCGTTACTCTCCAGTCTCCACTGCGTCGTCTGCATTTTATTCATTGATAAAATGGAAAATAAGTATGACGTGTGTACGGAAGCACATCCATGCTTTTAATGGACCTCGATCATAATTTATGACCAATCATTTTAATCATTTTAATTATTAATTACATTAACCAATATTCAGATTACCAATCCATCATGTTTAATGGTCTAAATTATGTTAATTATTTACCTCCAACTTTTCATAGTTTTGTACTTTTTAGAAAACTAAATATTTTGAGCTTAATGGGGAAAGAAAACATGGTAAAACGTAGTCAGGAAATAGTACATTTCGATACAAGTGTGAAACGAAGGTACGAACGTATTTCTTCGCGTGTTCCAAGGCCGAAGGCTCGAGTCAACAATACTATAGGATGAGTAAAAATTACAATTCGTGCGGAAATGCCTGTATTCTACTTATCTCTATTGCTGAAAGACATCATTGAAATAGTACATTTCAATATAACTGCGGAAAGTTTATCGTCGTTGTTGTTGCTGCGGAAGTTCGTCCCTATATGTGACACGCGCATTCGGCTTGGGTCAACAAACCGGGACTCGTAAAGAAATGACAATTCCGCACGTGTATACATTTGCGAAAAAAATATCAGTGTTACGTATTTGCCCGCTCCGTGTTTGTGTGCCGTGCTCGTGTTCGTGCGCGTCCTGGTGCGCCCGGTTCGCTGCCGAGGAAAACAAAAAAGCACTAGTGCGGAAAAGAATAATTTTCCGCACGCAAAACACACATGGAAATGTCTACTCTTTGAACAAATGTATTAAAAAACATTATTTATACTAAATTCAACCTATGTGTTAATAGTATTAACGCTGTAAAACATACTACAATAAAATTCACACCGATTTTTTACCAATTCAATTTTACCAATTCGTACAGATTTTTTTAAATGAAAAACAATAAACATCCTTTATGCCTTTGGATATTATTATACTATGCGTGGAAAAATAACTTTCCGCACGCTAAACATACATGAATAGAACTACTTTTTGAGTAATTTAAATAATAAAGCAACACAGTTTTTATAACTTCTGCGGGATCATCGTTTCCCATTTGTTTTTGTACCTTTTCATAAGATTCAAATAAAGCGATTTTATTAAAAAAAAAATCGTATTTAACAAAATGTTATGCACTTACTTACATTTTTGTCAACACATAAATAAAACAAAACAAGTTTTCCATTTACGATATCGAGCAAAGGTTTGTGACCGAACAATTAAACATTGATGATAACTGAACTCCATATCGGGCAATCCTATCAGGTAGGCGATTCGCTTATCGCATCGGCTACATGTTTCGTGAAGTGAAAATGTTTAAAAATGTCATGGCATTTAGGCATCATTTAGGTATATAAACAGACGATATTGAAACCAAAATGTTTTTTTAAGAACACCGAAACATTAATTTTACAACTATAGTTATTGACATGATCGAAAATTGGATCTAGTTAAAAACACAAAATGGTCCAGAATCGTGAAACAAAATTTACGTTCCACGATAAGTTTTTTTTTAATTTTTCAATGTCAAATTTTATTTTATTTCTTGATTCACATCACTCAGTCTGTGAAAACTTTTACGTGAATCACTCCCAGGTAGGCTATTCACCTAACGCTTCGGCTACATCTCGTGAAGTGAAAATAAAGTGTTTAAATAGGTCATTGAAGTTTACAAGCAGACGATATTGAAACAAAAATCTTTTATGCGAACACTGAAAAATCAATTTTACGACTATTGACATATAGCGTATAATTGAATGTACTTCAACACGCAACATGGTCGACAATTATGAGATTTAATTAAGCGCGTTAAAGTCGAGCAATGTATTTCCTATGATAAAGTGCATTCAATGTTACACTCTAAACCAAAAGAGGTAAAGTCAATTTTATTTTATTTCTTAATTCACTTCACTCAGTATGTGAAAACGTTACGTGAATTGCCCTGTGTGATTGTCAAATGAAATGTATTTTTATTGGAATAGTATGAGTATGCAAAAATCAACTCTAAGGCTCAAGAGCCGAGAGTAGTTAGTAAAATTATCGTTCAAAATTATTGCCTTGCATGATTCTATTAACAGCAAACATGTTAGCATTGAACTGAAACCATTTAATATTATGTACATTGTGATGGCCAGTGAGACAGATTATTATGCCGAAATGGTGATTGAACAAGTTCATCATATACTACACACGATCCATACTCGATACTCATATATATTATGTTAAGGTCACACATAATACGATACGAACTGTGAGCCTCAGGATTATCTAACCGACATGGATTGGTCATGTTCAGGTACAGATTTTTAAATTTACTATTTTTATTACTGTTAAAACGTCGGTACATGCTAAACTTGATCAGCGACTGACGACTGGTAAATGTTGGTTTTGGGAATTTCCGATTTCACTCGTAAAAATTTCCACCGTTTTCTATTTGTGCCTGATGTCTATGATAGTGAATCCCGTACTGCTGCCAGCGGGTCCATCGTAAAAAAAGAGTTTTAAGTACAAGGCTCTCATAAACCATCAAGTTTCGTCTATAATAAACCCAGTGAAGTGCGTGTTGGTCCATTCACAGTGTATTTTCAACAAAATGTTGAAGGATCTGGTGCGTCTTAAAATGTTGAAGGAAATTAATAAATAATTAAATTATTTTTGTTATGTAATTATTTTATCTAAACAAAATATTTTTATGGCTGTAATATTATCTTTTTAATGAAGGATGAGAAAGGATAAGCAAGAGATTTATTTGATATCCTGAACTCCAAACTTACAAAGAAATATATTAGCAAAGCAGCCTTTCCATGTAATTGGTAACACTAAAACACAATCAAATAAAACAAAACAGTGAATAAAGAGTATATATTATTTTCATAACATATTCATATTTGACTCTCCAAAGCCTCAACTACATCGCTGTACAAAATTAAAAACATAACAAAACAAAAAAAATAACAACAGACTAGACTAGATTAACTTAAGGCAGATGAGCACCGCTGGGAACGAAACCATTCTCATCAGCGGTGTAGTCAACTCGGTAAGTTACGCCGTCGGGAGCTACGAATTCGAAGAACCCTCTTACTCTCATGCCCTCTCTCTCGTTGTCGATCTTCTCAATTTTACCAGCCTCCTCAGCGAGGATCTTGTTCTCAGTCTCATACAGATAGTGATATCCGTCGGGCAGGATGTCGGTCTCTTGACGGATGATACCGTACTTATAATCGTAGTTTCCAGAAACTCTAGAGACTAACGATGGCTGTACGTATGCCGGTGTGGGCTTGGTGTATAAGGGAGTACTGCTAACGTACAAGGGAGTGCTGCTGACATATACCGGCTTAGTGACAACCTCGATCTTTTCTTCTTCCTTGGGTGTCTCAGCACTGAAAGACGACACAATTATTGTTATACAAAATATGTTATTGTGAGTTATTGCTCATGTAGAAATAGCAGGTTCCAAACGCAACTCCTCAGTTGGTAACCCTATTGTTATTCGTACAGTAATATACTTAGTAATATTCGTACAGTTGGTCGCAATTTCATCAGAATTGATTGGAGTATTTCAAAAATCCCACGGGAACCGTACTATTTTCTGGTAGAAAAAGTAGCCTTTGAAGGCTACTTAAGGCGACGTGCATCTTTTTTATCTTATTTATTAAAACGATGAATTCTTGCATATAAATATATTTTATCTCCCGGTAAGTTTCAATATAGTTTTTTTTTATTTCATAAAAGCAATCTATGAAAGGTAAAAAAATTAACAAAAATAATGTTTAGCGCCATCTATACAATTTATATGGTACTTGAATGTTAATTTCTGTGTTATATATATATATATATATACATATATATATATATATATATATATATATATATATTTTTTTTTAATTGATTAAATTAGAAATTTTAATACAATATCTACTTTAAAAAATATAATATTAATATAATTGTGTTATAATTTGTCGTCAAGTAATCAAATATCGCCTCAAATAGAGATAGTGCTGCTAATTATAACAAAACAAAATAGTAACCAAGCTAAGGGCTCATACATAGTAAGTTAATTATATAGTATTGTATTTATATAGAATTTGTATTTGTTCAATACAAATTGCGACATTGTTTTCCATTGCTGCATCATTACAGGAGTATTAAGCAAACATAACTTCAGTATACATTATAGATAGTTATAACTGGTATATAACGATAACATTATTAAATTTAACTATGTATGTTGCCCAAATATTGGGAGTTAAACTGAATTTCATACTAGGTATAACTTTTATCTTAGTAAATTAGAAGCAACAAAATATGTTTAAATTTATACTATTTTGTGAACGCAAAAGACTAATACTTATTTCGAACTGCAATGAGTTTTTTAGTCGTATTTTTGTTTTTATAAGAAGTTTATATATTGCTAATACTTACACAGCGGGCTCCGCTTCAGTTGGTTTTACCTCAACAGGCTTTTCTTCAACGGTTACGGAGACCTTTTCGCCAGTGCTGAAAAATAAAGTAAACTATTTAGAACATTTAAGTAATAATAAACAAATTCTAGCCACGAAGGCTAGTCTACACAAAAACTAATTTGGAGTTATTGTACAGAAAAATGGGACACCTATAACTTCTCACCATATTAAGCGTGCAGACTTATTGAAAACAGCAAGTTTGAATTTCTTGGCAGTTCTTCTTTACGCGAATCTGTATTTCTAATGCGCTGTAAAATTACTTTACGTACTCACGCATTAGAGTTATTTTACATCATATTTTACACAGTCTTTCATTTTCATAAGAATTTATAAAGTAGGACTAAGTAAGTGAAAAAATATACCAAGAATTTGAATTCATAAGAAAACGTAAAAGGCCTATTGTAACACGTTCATGATCATGAGCTTAATTCTGAGGATGTTGTGGCACAAACTACCTGAAAACTGAATACAGGGCTTAAACTCACAACGCTACCATACTATATTACGAATCGTAAAATTCAAAATATCCTATTTAAAATATTATGCAGAGGTTCGGTGGACTGATCGCTGTCTCCGGTTGAGATCCAAATCTCCATCCCACTTTTTCATTTGGTGGTAAAAGACAGCATCATGAGTAAACATGCATGCTTGCGAGTTCTCCATAATGTTATCACAGGTTATAGATATATGTTTAGAACCTAATAAGGTTTTTAGGACATAAAGTGACTCAATATTTCGTAGGAATTTTGAGAGGAGGTTTTTTGCTTGCATGAAAAAGTGGACGTAAAATCAGATCAGATGACCTCATCATCAGTAATCTTAAATCTTTGTCGTAGGTTCATAATGTCCTCGTCAAACTGAACAGTGCACAGCCAAATCACTGTTATTTTAGGAGCTCTTGTCCAGTAGAAAAAGCGTAAAAGGTGTTGTCAATTAAGCGTCTCAACTGCACTCGCTTGATAGGCAAACAAAACGACTACTTGAAGATGTTCCTTCAAAACTCACTTGCCAGTGCCCCTGTTGTCAGGGACGTATTGACCGCCGGCACCTCCTGGACCACCTTTGTCCGATGACCCGGTGTAAGCTCCGCCTGGACCACCTCTATCAGAGGACCCAGAGTAAAAACCACCGGCACCGCCGCGATCACCACGGTCACCGCTGGAAAATGACGAAATAAGTATGAATACGAATAAAATAAGAAATAAGTAAACTATGACTAAATCACTCTGCCATTACAAGTAGTTGGCAATGGGCGAGGCTCATAGCTTGTAGAGCCGATGGACGTTGGGACCCAAAGTGTTGGAATGGTGACCCCGCATGGTAAATTGCAGTATTGTTAGACCTGACGACATTAAGTGGGTCAGCGTTAGTCACTGTAAACTAGCGGTACAGGATCGTGTTGGTTAGAAATCTTTGCATCTTTGTCCAGCAATGGATGTCCATCGTCTGAAACGAACGAACGTAGGAGTTTAGAAACCGGACAAGTGCGAGAGGTAAACTACCCTGATATCCCTAGTCAAAGGTGCAGCGTGTACGATGTAGGAACATTGACTATTGACGGTGTTTGTTTCATGAAAATAGTGACTGTTATTATTTTAATCCACATCTGCAAAGTATACATATTTATTTTTTACAGATCTTTGGAAACAGTTAACGTCTTTTTTTTCACAACTTAGGAGCCATTCCCAGGTGAACTGGCTGTAGATATACGAGTAGTTCAATACCATGACACAATTTTAAAAATATCAACCATTCTAAAACTATAGCAGTGATGGCCCATCAGTTCTCAGACTATTACAACGTCAGATAACACCTACCGTTTATATTATTATCATTATACTGTTAGTCACATAAAGACAACCATTTAATTACCTCTTATTTTCATAAATATTGGTATAATCAAGTTTCCTGCTTAAGGTTTCATAAACTAGATATGTTACGACGCGTACGCGACAATGATATTAATATGCGAGGTGCGGCGATGTTTTAGCGAGTTAGGTACGCAAAGCTCTGTGTCAGTGTCATCAACACGTGCATGTAATTTTACATGTCAAAGTTCAAGTCAATTTAAAAGTCCAAATGCTTAGGGTTCCGTACTTTAAACCTAGAACTCAAATCATTTCGTCTTTCGTATCTACAAAAAAGTGTATCAGTTATATTCTTTTTTCCTCAGGAACTGGTAAACGTGCAATTGCAAACGATTTATATTAAAAGCATAGCTTTTAATATAAATCGTTTGCAATTGCGTATATTCCCTTGAAAATATTATATAAAGTAATAAAAATCCAACTCTCTAAGTCAACCTAACAAAAAATTACTGTCGTTTCTGCGTTTTCCGACTTATTAACTGAGAACTGCTATACGTAATAAAATATAACCATTCTGTTTTCCCTGACAAAGGCGTTGTTATCGTCTGTGTGTAAAAAAAGAAATTTTAATGCGTGTAAAAGAATTTGAGCTTCTTTCCAGTCCTAATTTCAGGCATCTGCTATTCAGTAGCGTGAAGCAGTAGCAAATATCGAATCTTTCACGACTAAAAGATATAGTAATATAAGGTTCATAATGTCGTAAGAAGTAGCTTACTCGTAGGCACCAGACGGGTCAGGGACGTAACGTCCACTGCTGTCGTATTTGCCTGGATTGTAGCGGCCAGGGTCGTACCGGCCCGCGTCGTAGCGGCCGGGGTCGTAGCGACCGGGGTCGTAGCGGCCGGCGTTGTAGCTGCCGGGGTTGGGAGCGCTGGTGACTCTGCCGGTGTAGTAGCGGGTGGGGTCGTAGGCACCCACTGACGCTGTAGCTGTAGCCCGACTGATTGGGACCGCAGTTGGGGTTGGCCTGGAAATGTTTAATTTAGAATTAAGAGGATCGTCTAGCTGTTAGTTTCCATACAAAAGGCTCTTCTTAAAAAAGTCTTTTTTTTTTAAAGTGTTGTACGTTTTCCAACCCGTAATTTCATAATATTTAGAAATTTTGCAGATGCGATGAAGAACTTTGCTCGTACGTTTCAATTTTTAAGAAATATTGCTTATCTTAAAAGTTATTAGTTTTGGATGTTTATTTATCGAGTATTCTGTCTTACTGAAATATTCAAAATCAATCAAAATCAAAAAATCAAAAATCGAATTGAAGAATTGACTAAAGTAGATTTGGTTGCCAAACACCAAGGATTTTCTTTATCTATGAAGGAAAATCTTTATCATATCTTCACCATATAATGGGACCAATTTAACGACAAATCCTTTCAAAATCCAAAGAGTTATCGAGATTGGTCAAGAACTGTAGTGTAGTGTATTTCATAACTTCTTCTATGCACGAAGCCCTATGAAACGGTTCAACATAAGGTACCTACGAGTAGAATTTATGGACTTCCTTTCGTTTTCGGAAGTCAGAAAAAAAATTGTCTCAAGAATTGTCATCGTCAATAGCCTGTTCATTCTCAAAGCAAGGATATTATAACATAAGTTAATAAACAGTGCATTAAAATAAATCTTGCAATAAACGGTGATTTAATTTAATAGTGGCAGTTATTATTTTAACATGTGTTTGTGAGAATTAATCTCACACTTATTGGCTTCTAATTTTCGGCCCTAACATCCCTCAAAGACAAGATTAAGAACCTACTACATAGATTCTAAAATATACTTACACAGGGTCAGTGTCAGCGGCCAAGGCGGCTGTTACTGCCAATGAAAATATCTGAAAGGAACCAAAAATAAATTAGTTTTTGTCAATTAAACTTATTAGATTCCCTTTCATTTAGCATTAAATATGTTCCGCACACTATACTTTTAATTTTTGAAAGATTAAAATAACCTGTGCTAATCCAGGGTGATAAGAAACCATATTTATGAAAGGGAAATAAGGCAGCATCTAGGGACAATACGCGATTCCCATAAGATATATATATGTGAACCAAAAAACGCGATTTTGGAGACGCGAGTATAACTTAGTACTTAATATTGCATTATAGCACATTGCATTATTGAATAATGGGTTTTGAAAAACTGAATACACCTTTATCGTCTCATTAGTGTATGATATTTTTGACGACCTTCCTGACGCAATGGCGCGCGCTTAGATTTTAGTGGGAGGTCGCGGGTTCGATTCCCGCCACGGCCTATTTAGATCTTTATAATTTCTAAATTGCCTCAAGTCCGGTCCGGTGGGAGGCATCCTATCAGCAAAAATGCTCCACCGTGCAATTTAACAATCCGGCGCAATGCTGTGTAGAAACCGTTATGAGTTACTTAACCCCTCCCATGTTGTTACGGTGACATCTTAAACTGTCACTTGCCATCAGATGAGATCGCACTCAATTATTAATAGTAGTGTATAAAATAAATGGTATACAGTAGTATCGAATGACTTGACGCAATGACGTAGACACAGCTTCTACGTACCAAGAGAGCCCGCATCGTCGTTGTTATCTACACAGCTTATCACTCTAATGCAGGTGACTCTAACACCTAACGCTTTATATACCTTTTTCTCATCTAATTTTATAAGATGATGCTCCTGGCTAGTTCGTCACATTCATAATATGCAATATTAACTATTCATTAGCAAAGATTCTCAAACTATGTCCTAGAGCCTAATTAATTTATTTTTGCGACGTGTTCATGCTAAATATTTTACTTCTTTATGACTATGCTAAAAATTTTATGATACCTAATCCTAAAACATCGGACCTTTGAATTTGAATAATCATGAAGTATTCATTATTTATTCCTTTGAAAACGCAAACTGTGGTAGGTAAATCGAAATGACGCTCTTTCTCAAACACAATCAATTTTGCAAAAAATGTTGATTTTGAACTTCACAAAACTTATAAAAATAAAACAAGATTTCACAAGCAAGTAGTTAAATCAGAAGGCAGTAATATTAATAGGAAAATACTACTACAATGAACAAAACGTAGTATAACGTAAGGAAATATGGTATTCCGTGGTATAACTGGATAGATGATTTTTGGAATGAGAAACAGATGGGTCATTCTCAAAGGGGTCAAAACTGCGTGTCCGAGGTAGAAACCTCTATTTAATTAATTATTAGCTACTTGAAAATATTATGTATGGTAGATATGATCTAAAATAAGATTAGGCCTATGGATTTTTTTAAGATAAAATAAATATAAGTAGGGTAAAAAAAATAAAAACTTTGAAAATATTGACATCGGTGCCGCGTCCGCAACCCATATTGTATCGAAATTTATTTTTTATCTTTTATTATATTAAACGCACCATCACACAAAGATAGTTTAGATATAGGTAATTAGTTCTTAGCTTAACTTGTAATATTTATAATTAATAATAGACGTTATTCGATAACTTATAACGAATAGTTTTTATGTCCAACGTTTAGAATTGATATCAGTGGCGCTCACCAATTCTCTCCGTACTGCTTCACCTTTAATGACTGCGAGAATAGTTGTTAGAGTAGGACAAACTCTCCGTCGCGCTACGTTATTTGATAAAGACGAGACGTCTGTGCCTTTTTTAGCAGCTTTGTGATTGAGGTAAGAAGTCGATTTCGGTGGCTTGGTATACCCTTAAAATTGATTTCGGTGCAACTGATTTATCCCAGTGTTTTAGAACTACTACTATTTTGGTTTTGTAAAGATATAACGAATGAGTTCCTGATTTAAATAATGGAGGCTAACGTACGGAATTTTCATTAGTTTTGTGGAAATTTAAGATTTAGCTTTTTATTTTGATTTCGGTGGAATTGATTTCAGTGTTTTCGGTGGAAATAGATACACCGAAATCAATTTTAGCCCCACCGAAATCAAGTAATTATGGTAAAAATCATGCATTTAAGGGATTTTTCCATACAAAAGTTAAATTTTCGTCGTTGTTCCAGCTACTCCGGAAAAACAAAACGTTGTAGAGATCTGAAATTTGGTACCTAGGTTGATTTTAGGTAATGAAGGTGCATTAAGAACGGGATTTCTGAAATTCACATTTTAAAGGGTAAAAATCATGCATTTAAGGGATTTTTCCATACAAAAGTTAAATTTTCGTCGTTGTTCCAGCTACTCCGGAAAAACTTAACGTCGTAGAGATCTGAAATTTGGTATCTAGGTTGATATTAGGTCATGAAGGTGCACTAAGAACGGGATTTCTGAAATTCACATTTTAAAGGGTAAAAATCATGCATTTAAGGGATTTTTCCATACAAAAGTTAAATTTTCGTCGTTGTTCCAGCTACTCCGGAAAAACTTAACGTCGTAGAGATCTGAAATTTGGTATCTAGGTTGATATTAGGTCATGAAGGTGCACTAAGAACGGGATTTCTGAAATTCACATTTTAAAGGGTAAAAATCATGCATTTAAGGGATTTTTCCATACAAAAGTTAAATTTTCGTCGTTGTTCCAGCTACTCCGGAAAAACAAAACGTCGTAGAGATCTGAAATTTGGTACCTAGGTTGATATTAGGTCATGAAGGTGCACTAAGAACGGGATTTCTGAAATTCACATTTTAAAGGGTAAAAATCATGCATTTAAGGGATTTTTCCATACAAAACTTAAAATTTCGTCGTTGTTCCAGCTACTCCGGAAAAACTAAACGTCGTAGAGATCTGAAATTTGGTATCTAGGTTGATATTAGGTCATGAAGGTGCACTAAGAACGGGATTTCTGAAATTCACATTTTAAAGGGTAAAAATCATGCATTTAAGGGATTTTTCCATACAAAACTTAAAATTTCGTCGTTGTTCCAGCTACTCCGGAAAAACTAAACGTCGTAGAGATCTGAAATTTGGAATCTAGGTTGATATTAGGTCATGAAGGTGCACTAAGAACGGGATTTCTGAAATTCACATTTTAAAGGGTAAAAATCATGCATTTAAGGGATTTTTCCATACAAAACTTAAAATTTCGTCGTTGTTCCAGCTACTCCGGAAAAACTAAACGTCGTAGAGATCTGAAATTTGGTATCTAGGTTGATATTAGGTCATGAGGGTGCACTAAGAACGTGATTTCCGAAATTTACATTTTAAAGTGTGATAATAATACATTTAAGGAGGAAGGGGAGGGAGGGGGGTTTGGGGTCAATTTTTTTTGACCCATTTGCTCGCACTTGACCAATTTTTTTAAGTTATAATACTAATTAAGTGTAATAATAGTTTATTTTGATTTCCGTGACAAAAATATTGATATCGGTGGTCACGCTTTTTTTAAATTTGAATAACTATTTAACCCTTTGACATATATAGTTCCCTATTATACAAATATTACCCCAAAAAAATGTAGATTTTAATATCTTTGTTAGTATGTCTCAAATATAAAAAAAAATTGTGACACCGAAATCAAGCAAATAACGGGGCCTCTGAGAAAGACCCAGATATGCTTGAAAAAAATTCAGGCAAGTACTGCACAAGTAATACTTGTGATTTTTTTGGCTAAAGATGTAAACATCATATCCCGAAAAAAAAATTGGAGAAATTATAGTTTTTTAGGGTTCCGTACCAGAAGGGTAAAAAAGGAACCCTATTACGGAGACTGTCCGTCCGTCCGTCCGTCTGTCTGTATTTCTTTAACCTTGATAGCTACAGACTTGAAATTTTCACAGATAATGTACTCGTATGTATTTCTGTTGCCGTTATATTAACAAATACTAAAACATAGAATGAAATAAATATACAACAAACGTGATGTTTTGCTCGTTTTTCAATTTGTTGGGCAGGGGTGTTTAGTTTACTTTAATACTATTGAGAATTGGTCTTGATGGTACGGAACCCTCAGTGCGCGAGTCCGACTCGCAATTGACCATTTTCTTATCAATTGACAAGCTGCTCACCCTGAACTAAGGCCTCGCAACGTACCCGGCTTCGGAACCCCCCTAAAGCACCAATATTTCAACTAAATTAAAAAAAAACGTATTGGGTTTAGTATAGGAAAGATTACTTTGTTTTGCTATAATTCGCTTCCTGAAAAGATTCTGTGTGTTAAAATATGCAGGAACACTGCCCACATGAAAGACCACACACAATTTTCTAACACTTTCTTTGACGCACGTTTCCTCCCGACACCGTAGAGACTCTACGATTTCACATTGTGAAATCAACATCTCCTGAGGATCTCCCGGATGTGCGTCGAAGAAAGTGAAAAATTATTGTGTGTGGTGTTTCATGTGGGCAGTGTTCCTGCATATTGTACCACACAGAATCTTTTCAAGTAGCGGATGATAACAAAACAAATGAATTTTTCCTACTAATTATAGATTTCCGCAAAATAACGCCTGCTTCCATTCAATATGTATCGAGTTTTACTCAAAAAGTTATTTTCAGCGATTCTCTATAACTTTTTGTAAAGCTAAAAGTATTTTACTCACTATACTGCTGATTTCGCAGTAATTCTGTTAATTCGTTAAGAAGTTATAAGGCTTCAGACGGATAGACAGATAAAAAAACAAGAGGGAAAACCATCCTTATTACCTCTAGTACCTCGCTTCGCAGTTCGCACAGTTAATAATTTTGCGAGGGAAACTTTGAGAAGCTATGATAAAGCCGCTAACATTGCAGTCAGTATAATATACGGCTATACTACAACACTACTACAGACCGCTATCGGTTAAATGTGCAGGGTTAACTACTAAATTATTACTATATGGGTATTATTATAATTTTTTTTAATTGTAATAGTAACTTTCTATTAATTTTCTTTTACATTTAATATTTACTCGCTCATGTTGGCGCAAAACATGTCTGGACTTTTAGTCTTAATAATGTCACTTTTTTAATGTATCAAAGTACTATATGTATAATACCTAATAATTTGTTAAAAAAGTAGGTATTGTCCAATCATGTCATATGAGTGTATTTATGACTATTTCCTTATAGTTCAAGGATTCAGGTTATAATTTATATCTTATAAAATGTGATCGGTTTGATTAGGTATCATAATATTGTAACAAAATTAACAACTGGTCTAAGAAGATCCTTATTTTGAATAAAATTAATTATTTATTAATTGATTGTTCGTATTTGTTGTTTACACATTCACTTCCCCATAAACAAGTAAGGAAGTGTCATCTTACGTATCTTCTAATACTTATACAAAAATAAAATTCTCTCGTCAATCTCTGTACCAAACTCCTCGGAAACGGCTCGATCGATTGTTATGAAATTTTCAGTGTATGATCATTGATCACTGGGTCTGAGAGTTGGTTGTTATCTATTTTTTTATGTCCCTATATGGCAAAACAACGTTTTCCGGGTCAGCTAGTAGTTATCTAAAGTACAATAGCAATATAAAGAGTAGGGTATAGAGGTAGGTATAGAATTATGGCAATAATTATTTATCAGTAGTAAAATTATTTTCGTTTTCGAAGCATGTAGCATGTCAATACGTCTCTGTAGCATACAAAAAGCCTTGTAGTTGCTACAGCTACGGTAAAAGTTTTCTTACATTATATTTCGTCATACGTAACAGTAAAAGTTACCAAGAACTTACTTCCTAGCACCGAAAAACTTATACTTACTCGTGTTGTCCTCAAACATGCTTACCAACTATAAAGTTGACAAGGATAAAATAATATATCAAAAAATGATGATTTCATGTTAATTTCTGTTTTAATTTATAAATAGGTGTATTAAATAGCATAAACTAACAATTAGGATTCAAATAATCCCAACATCCGTGATTGGAGCGTGTTTGATTGGAGTTGATATAATATTATGACAATATGACAGTCATACTTAATTAATAAAAGAGGACGAGTGTTGAGTTGCAATATTTAAAATCTCTGAGTTATTATAAACTGCTGTTGCCCGCGGCTCCGCCCGCGTAAATTTCGGGTTTTTGCTAATTCCGAGGAAACAGTTTATTTATCCGGGATAAAAAGTAGCCTGCTTGTTAATTCTGGTTATAAGCTATCTATGTTCCAAATTTCAGTCAAATCGGTTTAGTAGGTGCGGCGTGAGAGAGTAACAAAGATCCATCCATACTTATAAACTTTCGCGTTAAGTGCATTATCCTAATTCAGATCTAAGTTATTCTTTTCAGTAATTTTAAATCTAATAGAATGATCTAATAACAGTGTAATAGTTTGTATCAGTATGCTTTGATCTATTTAAACTTTAACAATAATTTTTAACAATCTTTTTCACAATTTTCTTCGATGTCGCTAATTGTAATATAGCGAGATTGAAACAACACGTATGCTTTATTTATATCAAACATGAAAATATATGATTGAGCGACAAAAGTACGTAAACATCACTATGCAAATTCTATTGAGGACAAAAGGGTTATTCTCTGTCGGTCAAGTACACGAATCTAGGATATAGGTCATGTGTAGATTTGATTAGGCTCAACATTATTCTAGATTTAATTTTATTGGATGATTTTACCTTCGATATAAAATGGCGAAGACCTTTTAAGAATAAATCGATCAGGGGTCTGACTGCCTAAGAAAAACGTATTTGGGGGGGCTGGCCAAGCAACCTCCACGAGTGCCCGAGTGCTACGGTGCCTCTCTGTAGCGCACGGGCCGGTGCTCCCTGGTAACGTCGGTTAATAACTGACGGCTAATAGCTTGGCCCGGTGGATAGGTGACGTTTCTTCGCGTGTCCCTCTGGGCCCCAGCAGAGGGCACAGTGTCGAAACGCACCAACCCCGGAGGAGGAAGAAAACCTCATTAAAAAATTACAGGCGGGGGCGGAAACGCCCACAAGTCCCTTCGGGGCACTACGAGGAAGACAACCTCGTAAAAAAATCACCGAAGTGGGCGGGAACGCTCGTCGAGAGGGACAATTACTGTGGCACATCCCTCTCGCTGGAGACGCACCGGTTGCTGGAGGACGAACATCTTTCTTCGGCTTCCGGGTGCGCCGGCCTGCGGGTGACGGACGTTAGGGGCTATGGCGTCCGTTGCCCGAACTCCATCAACAGGCCGAGGAGGTGGCGTGCCCTGTTCAGGACGCGCCTCCCAGGAGGAGTCGGCGGCGGTCAGGCTGCCGGCAGCAGCGACGGGACCTGCCGCTCAGGTGGCGGGTCGGGGCCTGGCGGGAGCGCGGTGAATACGCAAGTGAATCCCGTACTCCCGCCAACGAGGTCCGTCGTGGCAAGGGACAGGTTTTAGTGGGTGCAAGCCCCACATAACCCCTCCGTTTCCCCTGACGGAGGGGTATGCGTTAGGCATTTCCTGTCGATAAAAAAAAAAAAAAAAAAAAAGAAAAACGTATTTATTGTTATCGTAATCGTTAGCAAATTCTGCCCTCCGATTAGGTGACTTAAATAAGGGAACCAATCAGCGGGCAGTACTTGAAAACGATTACGGTGACGATGAATACCTTTTTCTTACACAATCTAGGGGCAGATTATTATTGGACTTATTTACTAGGCCCTCTATAGGGAATGGAAGTATAGGTTCTGTGCCTTTTATTAAGTTTTTTATCATCATGACTCATTTTAAATATTATTTTATAGTTTAATAGGTTTTTTTTTTAACGTTTTGGTGCATATTTGTAACACGCCCAAATTTCTATATTTTTGTGCAAATAAAAATCTGTTATCACGGACGCCGGCAGCAAGACGCAAGGGATGCACTTGCACCGGGTTTTTTTCTCCCTTTTCTTTCCTGCCAGGGAGAAAAAATACAATTTTTAACCATCTTATTGGAACCAAAAACCATTTATAACAGCTATGAACCCCTTTAACTGAAATTCTGACGCCGCCCATGTCTTTTATAATCGACGTATTCTTTACTCGAAAACATAATTATAACGAGAAGCATAAATCAAATGAGGTCAATTTTCTGAGAATGTCAAAGGCTAAAGTGGACGGGGACAATTAATATGCAGTTAATAGTCTATAAATAACATTAAATAAGAAAAAACAAAAACTAGATCCTGAACGACATCGATCAAAAACAGCAGCTATATCAGGGTGAGATTTTAGGGACGATCACTGAGACTGAAATTGTCTACTATACGAGTACAATGTGCAAAATTAAAAATTTGGAAGCCACCCACGACTGGTGTACGCTTGTAATTTAAAAAGGATTAAATAATTTTCTGACGGTGCTGACCACGACCGGTCCCTAGATTATGTAAGAAATAATTTATCGTTATCGTAATCGTTTACTTATTCTGCCCGCTGATTGGGTCCCTGATTTACGTCAGCCAATCCCCCCGATTGAACAAACAAAAAAAAATATTTATTGGATTATTGGTTAATTCCTCACCCTAATCGCATATAATATACCCGTACTCTGTTCCATCGTTGGTAAAAATATTATTATTTTCAAAAATACTGATGATTATATGCCTAGTGTAAAAGCACTACACCTACTTAAGAGGATCGTCTATGACCTTTCATACAAAAAGCGATAACGTTTTCCTACCCGTAAATGTAGTCCGATTTGCATAATTTTTAGAAATATTGCAGATACAATGAAGAACTATGCTCGTACGTTTTATTTTTTAAGAAATATTACTTATGTTAAAAGTTATAAGGGTCTAATTATCCATATTTTCAAAATAAATTTCTAAAATCTGTCTCGAGTATTTTAATTTAAATAATCAAAAATACTAAAAAATAAAACGTAGGAGCCTACAGGAGGATTAAACATTAGATATGCGTATCTCAATGTTATGATTAATTAAAATTAAATGTTTTATGTTTCATTAACGTAATCATGATAAGTGTCCACGCTACATTGTTGTAAAACATTCATGTTGTAGGAGGAAAGTCTGAAGTCTCAAAAAGTTACGGTTCTTGATATAAGTTCAAAGTATTATGTGGCAATAAAGTCGTTAACTTTATATAATCATATAAATAAATAATTGATGACCACCGATAGGAATCTGAGGATATGGTCATCAAAACATTTTACGCAAACCTTCTTTATACAAGAAAATAATAGAGCCGTCTGTCAAAATTTCCCACTAACACGCCACAATATGGCGGAAACCGAAACCGTCTCCATGGAAACGTGTGTCCAGACAGGTCCAGACTATTGTCAAGTTATAGGCTATCTATAGACAATACTGCTGTCACAGCTTACTACTGTAGATGTCGGTGTGAAAATAAACATCTTTGGCACCGGTAAACTGGCGACACTTTTCTCGCGTTCCGCTGTGTCCAGAGTTATAGCTCTATTTTGATGACCGAATGGCGTAGCGGTGGCAAACTTGCTGTCTGCGTCGGAGGTCGTGGGTTCGATTCCAACAACTGGAAAATGTTTGTGTCATGAGCATGAATGTGAAAACATTCATGCTCATGACACAAACATTTTCCACATATTGTGTTCATGCATATTAAATATCATGTATATTTATCAGTTATCTGGTACCAATAGCACAAGCTATCGCTTACTTTGGGGTGTTCTGATATATATATTTATTTTTATTTATTTCTTATTATAAATGTGAAAGTTTGTATGTTTGGCTGTGACTCCTTCACGCCACAACTGTACTGATTCGGCAATCTGTAGTCATACATCATCTGTATCATGTAGGCCATAGGCAGATTACTAGAGTAAACTTCTTTGATTGTAGCTATAAAAGTTGTTGTGGATCTTAAAATAGAATTAATTAGAATATCAGTGAAACTTAAAATAAGTACCCAAAACTGATTTACATCCAAACTTCAGTTTTAGTAATAAAAGTGTACTGATTACTGATTCTCACCAAGAAATCACCCCGTACAATCGAAACAGGTTGAGAAGGTCAATGAAACAGAAAAATATTATTGATATTCTATAGTAATTTTACCGTTTTACTATTGGAGCTACGCATCAGTATTTGTTTTAAGTTTGGTTTTGAATAAAATCTACAACGATAATTATTGTAATATAACAAAGGTTTTTCGATCACTCCGTACCTGCTGCAACGGTTGAAGCCTCACACCAGACCAAACCTGCGCCAATTTATAAATTACTAGCAGATACCCGCGGCTTCCCTACTCCCACGGAAACCATCGATATTTCAGGAGTAAAAAGTAGATTTTGTGTTATTTCAGGTCGAAATCTAACTCCATTCCAACTTACAGCCAAACATTTTCAGTAGTTTTCAGTAGTGTTGCGGCGAGAAGTAGTGTTTCTGTCGCATGATTACGGTAATTACAGCGTGAAGGAGTATTTCTCCAGCATGCATATTTGTTTTTCACTATTACCATAGAAACCATCGATTTTCATGTATGGAAAAAGTAATTTTTATATTATTCAAGGTTACTTATAATCTATCTCCATTCCCAATTTCAGCCAAATAGGTTTCGTAGTTGCGGCGTGAAGGAATTATTCCACATGAACTCCGGTTTTAGCTAATCACACGGGAACCATGGATTTTTCCGGGATAAAAAGTGGCCTATGTGTTAATCCAAGATACAGTCTACCTCCATTCCAAATTTAAGCCAAATCGGTTCACTAACTATATACTGTCGGACTTTTTTTTTATCCACAGGAAATGCCTGACGCATACCCCTCCATCAGGGGACACGGAGGGGTTATGTGGGGCTTGCACCCACTAAAACCTGTGCTTTGCCACGACGGACCACGTTGGCGGGAGTACGGGATTCACTTGCGTATTCACCGCGCACCCGCCAGGCCTCGACCCGCCACCAAAGCGGCAGGTCCCGTCGCTGCTGCCGGCAGCCTGGCCGCTGCCGACCCTCCTGGGAGGCGCGTCCCGAACAGGTCGCGCCACCACCTCGGCCTGTCGGTGGAATTCGGGTGACGGACGCCAGAACCCCTTATGTACGTCACCCTCAGTCCGGCACCGGTCGCCGAAGGAAGGTGTTCGCACCCCAACAACCGGAGCGTCTCCTGCGAGAGGAATGTGCCGCCGTAATTATCCCTCTCGACGGGCGTTCCCGCCCACTTCGGTGATTTTTTTACGAGGTTGTCTTCCTCGTAGTGCCCCGAAGGGACTTGTGGGCGTTTCCGCCCCCGCCTGTAATTTTTTAATGAGGTTTTCACACCGTGTGAAATGACATGTGTGTGATGACACTGTGCCCTCTGCTGGAGCTCAGAGGGACACGCGAAGAAACGTCACCTATCCACCGGGCCAAGCTATTAGCCGTCGGTTATTAACCGACGTTACCAGGGAGCACCGGCCCGTGCGCTACAGATGGGGCACCGTAGCACTCGGGCACTCGTGGAGGTTGCTTGGCCAGCCCCCCACGGTCGGACTTGGTAAAATACCTTTAAATTCTTCAATTCGGATCCCCACTTTACCCCCTTAGAGGGTGAATTTTGAAAATTGCTTTCTTAGTGCACCCTTAGACCTCATAATGAACCCATGTGCCAAATTTGGAGTCTCTAGACCCAGCGGTTTGAGCTGTGCGTTGATATATATCAGTCAGTCAGTCACTTTTTTATATATATATGTAGATAAAATTCTAAATTGGGCCGCCGCGGGAATCGAATCCCCGACCTCTCACTCGAACCCGAGCGTGCGCTACTGCTCCAGGAAAGTAGATAACAGTTTGAGCTTTTCTTGGAATACCCCTAAAGTGACAAACCGCAAACTTTATTCTACACGTTCAAAAATGTCATGCTCCTAGTTTAATTCATTTTGATTTTAACCCCTGGATAAATGCAGAATGTATGAACCTTTGCACAAAGGTTTCCTTATAAAAAGGGATTATTCAAATAGAATCAAAAATCAAATCATTTATTTCATATAGGCAATACTTAGGCCGGCTCTAATGAATAGGGACAACCCTCCACCACCCATGGCCCAATCAACCTCGCGGTTATGGGACCGAAACGCGGGAGGGCGCCCGTTCGGTACTTGCTCTTGGCGTGTTCCCGGGGCGCCTTCTTGACTCCCTACAAGTTGTTTTCTCTCGCTCCTTGTCCCTATGGGCTCACTCTCCCCATTCTGGGGCAGGACGATACTAAAAGACGGACTCGCCGCGCCGTCGCTGTCCACAGCATAAATTCGGCTCTAATGAATAGTCAGCAAAATATGTTTATACCTCCTTATTAGTGACAAATATTTCACGAATAAAAAAAAACGTTATAGTATCACCCTATAGAATTACCAGGGCAAAGCAGAGGTCTAGCTGATATTTAATGAAGTGCCTACCTGAGTACTTTTTTTTTTTTTTTTTTTTTATCGACAGGAAATGCCTAACGCATACCCCTCCGTCAGGGGAAACGAAGGGGTTATGTGGGGCTTGCACCCACTAAAACCTGTCCCTTGCCACGACGGACCTCGTTGGCGGGAGTACGGGATTCACTTGCGTATTCACCGCGCTCCCGCCAGGCCCCGACCCGCCACCTGAGCGGCAGGTCCCGTCGCTGCTGCCGGCACGCTGAGCCGCCGGCTCCTCCTGGGAGGCGCGTCCTGAACAGGGCGCGCCACCTCCTCGGCCTGTTGATGTAGTTCGGGTAACGGACGCCATAGCCCCTTACGTCCGTCACCCGCAGGCCGGCGCACCCGGAAGCCGAAGAAAGGTGTTCGTCCTCCAGCAACCGGTGCGTCTCCTGCGAGAGGGATGTGCCACAGTAATTGTCCCTCTCGACGAGCGTTCCCGCCCACTTCGGTGATTTTTTTACGAGGTTGTCTTCCTCGTAGTGCCCCGAAGGGACTTGTGGGCGTTTCCGCCCCCGCCTGTAATTTTTTAATGAGGTTTTCTTCCTCCTCCGGGGTAGGTGTAGACGTTTCGACACTGTGCCCTCTGCTGGGGCCCAGAGGGACACGCGAAGAAACGTCACCTATCCACCGGGCCAAGCCATTCGCCGTCGGTTATTAACCGACGTTACCAGGGAGCACCGGCCCGTGCGCTACAGAGAGGCACCGTAGCACTCGGGCACTCGTGGAGGTTGCTTGACTTGGCCCCCCGCCTACCTGAGTACTTGCCCAAACAATATCAATTCTTTGGTAACCCTTGGTGTTCTCATTTTATTATTATAACTTTTTTATTATTAAAACCATGTAAAACTTAATGCAATAAAGTATTTTCCAAATATTGCTAACCTATCATTAATTGTTAATACAATCTGGTCTCCATTATTTCAATAGCAAATTTTATTCCTACAGTTTCATAAAATAAATAACAGGCTCTTGCTTAAAATATATATCTGCACATTTATATCATCACTCCTTTGCTATAAACATTATAGACGGCGCCAGAAATACACTTGTATCCGACCACGGATAATTTAGTGATATGTATTTTACTCTCCGTGGGTTAAATATTATCTGAGTTCTACAGCTACCTACCCTATCAGTTGTTTGTTATTGTTTCAGTCGTTGAAACATTTTTATATCTTTCCTTTTTAAAAAAAACTGACAGTACAACTTAACAACAACCGTGATTTCTTTTACTTGTTTTTGCTTGATATTGATAACGGAAAGAGTTAAACGCTTGAAATATTCACAGAATATTTGGATATAAGACTTGACACTTAAAAAAATAGTTAAGTAAATTAGAATGAAAAAATATTAAAGGGATCCCCGTACAACAAACGTGATTTTTGCTAATTTTTTGAGGTGTTTTGGTTGAATTGGTCTTGATGGTAGGGAGCCCTCAGTGCACGAGCCCGACTCGCACTTGGCCAATTATCTTTTTTGGTTACCTACATCTATCCTGTTGCACTACATACATCTCATATGCAATCCCTTCACAAAATGACATTTATTTCTATGACAGAAATTATTGTTTATCGTCAATTTCCGGTACGGTAGGCAATATATTGTTACATTGGTGCCTATTTTGCTTAAATGCATTAATTTACATTAATTATCATTGAATAATGTTTAAAAAAAATAGAGGTTAAAAAAAGTTTTAAGATTCCGTGCCACAAACCATAAACGGAATCCCTATACGAGTAGAATAATTTTGTTGTCCGTTGTTACATAACCAAATATTAAAAAAAATTAGGACCGACTGAACTAAACTTACGCATCTTAAAATAGTGCTATCCTATTCACAATGCTAATTATGTTATTTAATTAATTTATAATTAATTCTTCTCATTTCTATAATTTCTTAGAGGTGGAAAAATTAAAGATTCAATAAAACAACAAGCTATCAAGATCTTTGAGGATTGTTTATTTTCAAGATCCAATTTTGGAGAAAGAAAAAAGAAGCAGACTTCCCTGTAAACAAAAAAAATATGTAGGCAAGAATTGAGACAGAAGTTTGAGCAAATTTAAAGTTCTAAATAGGTATATATTTGGATCACTTATGTGATCATTAATTTCGAATTTTTCACAGCAATCGGAGTTATAACTTGTGATCCGTAATGATAGGATGGTCACCTTTTAGCAGAATACTTTGTTTACCAGGACAATATATCAGCTAATAATAATGAAAAGGTATACTAAGTGAAGATACTTTCATGATTTTGATGATACAGAACCCTCTATACGAATGTGACTCTCACTTGGACATCGCCGGTTTTTTATAAGAACAACTTTTAATAGTTTCGTCAACCTTCGAGTAGGTACGAGTATATAGGTCTGGGATGTTTCCTGCCCAAACTATTAACCGTTGAAGACTTGAAGAGTTCCCTCGCATGGATACCGTGTCCACGACTGGTGGATGTTTGACGTACAAATATTGATATAAAATAATCTGATCCTCCAACATTATGCAATTACTATACATTACTAGCTAACCCGGCAAACGTTGTATTGCCTACTCTGTGCCATACATACCTACACAGAAAGGCCAAGCCGTTTCGGAGGCAAGGCTATAATTTGATACGTATTCTATTCAGTTCTTTTGCAGAACTGCCTGAGCTCATCTAAGATAACACTAAAACAAAAGATATGAAAATAACTCAATACGGCAATACGGTAATATAATAAGTAACTCAATACGGCAAAGAGCAGATCAAGCTTGTCTCACAGGCGATGGCCATGGGGGGTAGAAAATCTTCAAGTAGAAACCGCGAACGTGGCTGGAAGCTAAGGTTTTATATGAATGAGTATAGCGATTACTTTAATCTGTAGCCAAGTTACACATCAATTCTTTACATTTTATACGGTTCTTTTTATTTCGACAGTTTTAAGGTAAGCTCATAACTGTATGGTGGGTTGCATCATAAAGTCAAAGTCATTCCTTGCTCTGTGGGTTACATGGACTGCCTTTGGTGTAGTGGTGGGCATGAATGATTGCAGATCACAAGGCCCTGGGTTCGATTCCCGGGTTGCTGTTATTGACAGATCCTGATTGGGATCCTGATGAACTTTTCGAGTTCACCAGGATCCCCTAGGGGATCATCTAAGGGATCCTTGGGGACCACCCGGGCCAATGAAATATAGTTATAAGTATTTCTTTCAGGAAATACTTAATACTTACTAGACATAACTTGGAACTTAGCGGTGTTACAACGCCGTGCCCTGGAGAACACGTGAAGTCGTCAATCCTGCGCCTGATCTCTTTCCTATCGTATCGGAGTTGCCTTCCTATTGGATTCTGAGAGAGAGGGAATAGGGAATAAGCCTGTGTTGCGTTGTGCGTGCTCACTTATGCACTGTTTCGCGCTGATGGGAAATCTCAGCAGAGATCGACCGCACGCCGTGGCCGTATTATTTGATGAATTAAATGATGGTCGGAACCCTTAGTGACCCTTAGGGCTCGCGCACTGGGTTCCGTACTATCAACACCAATTTCAACAAAAATATCTCTGCCCACCGAATTAAAAAACGAGCAAACAGTCACGTTTGTTGTATGGAAGCCCCCTCAAATACTTTTTATTTATTTTATTTTAATCAATTAATAATCTGTGAATATTTCAAGCACCTACCAGTTCCTGTTGTCAATGTAGAGCAAAACCAAGCAAAAAAAATCACTTTTGTTGTATGGGAGTCCCCTTAAATTTAATTTACTCTATTTTTTAGTACTTGTTGTTATTGTGGCAATAGAAATACATACAGACGGACGGCGAAGTCTTAGTAATAGGATCCCGTTTTTACCCTATGGATACAGTACCCTAAAAAAATTACTTACTGTGATGAAATTTAAAATTTCAAAACATTTCTTTTTCAGACTAAATTCATTAAGTTCACGCTTTACCAAAAAAACAGGTAGATTAAGGTTCACGTAAAACCAAATAAATATACAAATATTTCAAAACGGACGTAAGAATTCGTAATGTCTACGTTGACCTTCAGAACTACCGAACATAAATCTTCAAAACTTGTCAATAAATCTGCTGTCATATCAAAGTGAAGACGATCGCACCCGCAGGCCTCTGAAACTAGTTTCGTTTTAAATGTCAACGGCTATTATTACCTCTCCTAAGAGGTCAGGCGGGTCACTCGCAGGGCGCGGCAGCAGGCGCCCGGCGGGATCGCTTCAAACGGAGAACTCTGGATCCGATTAATTAAAACGAGATGAGAAGTTAAATGTTTCAGGGGCCGTACTACCATCTTTTATAATAATAATAATACATCACGATCCCGTATGACGAGAACCTCGTGAGAGCTGAGACGGAGAAAAAACGAAAGTATTTGGATCTCGCTCACGAGGTTTCCGCCATGTGGCACGTGGAGTCCACTGAAATCATCCCAATCGTGATATCTGCCAATGGTTTAATACCAGTCAGCCTCGCTCACCATCTGCGGCGACTGGGTTTCCGTGGCAGTTCACTTGCGGCCAAGATGCAGAAGGCGGTGGTGCTCGACTCGGCTAGGATAGTCCGTCGGTTTCTTAGCCTGTCGCCCTGACCCCCGGCCGTTTGGTCTCCCCTGCCAGGGTGTAGTCCTCCGCCCGGCACATTTATGTATGTGTGTAACGTTTATTTATGTTTATTTAAATTTTGCGTATTTAAGTAAGTTTATTTATTTCCTTGGCTTTTATATATATTTATCGTGTGCCGGGTGTGAGAGTTGAATTTAATATGGGGAATAAATATATACGGGACATTTTACACATCGCATTCTAGCCCCAAAGTAAACGATAGCTTGTGTTATGGGTACTCGATAACTGATAAATATACATACATACTAATATACATAAATATAATATGGAAACACCCAGACACTGGAAAACATTCATGCTCATCACACAAACATTTACCAGTAGTGGGAATCGAACCCACGACCTCCGGCGCAGACAGCAGGTTAGCTACCACTACGCCATTCGGTCGTCAGTATTATTGTAAATATTAATTATTATGAATAGTAAAAAATAATTAAAAATAATAATAAGTAATAATAGTAATAAAAAGTAATAATAAGTATTAATTAGTATGTATAGTAGTGTAAATTCATTATTATATTAGTATTATTGGTCGGTGGTATAGCAGTAATATTGTAATATTGTTTTGACATTTTCATACAATGTCACTATGAAAATTTTATAACAATATTACAATAATACTGCTATAAGAGATGGTGGTACGGCCCCAGTACCCTTTTTATGTCCGTATCATAATGAGAATCCTTAAAACTATTAGAATGAGAGGTGTCGCAAATAGCCCACCAAACTGGCCAAATACGAGGGCTTCACATCCTTACTGGCGCAGTTGGAAGCGCGCTCAAATTTGAGCTGGAGGTTCCCTGGTTCGATTCTTCAACGTCTGTTTGGGATTTTATGATTTCTAAATTGGGTAGTTGGCTGAAATCATGATATTGTTTTTTCATTTAATAAAATTGTAAAAAACTGAATCAATCGATCAAATGTAAAAAGTTATAAGCATTTCAATATTTATGATTACACAGAGTAGTATTAAACTATGACGTCAAAGTGTGGTCAGGCTCGGTTGCTTGACTTGACTTTAACCTGGCAGCTTGACCCTTATTTCAAAAAGCATAAGAGCCAGGCCGCCATATTTACCCACGACGGAACGGAGTACGGGTATATGCGTTTAGGGTGAGAGACCGTTTGTACATTACTTTATTATTGAGATGTTATGTTTGTTTGTATGTTATATTGTTCACAAAAACCAATAATGGAAAAATATTTTTGTTTGTTTGTTTGTTTGTTTGTTGGTTTGTTTGTTTGTGTGTGCACATCAATGTTCCCATTTATTTCAAAAATGGCTTGACTGATTTAGATGCGGTTTCCTGTATAATGTTTGGTGTTCAGCGGCAATGGTTCCTAGATAGTTGTTACGAACATCGATCACCAGGGGGCGCCATAAAATACATTTATATTGCAAACGAATGTTCCCATTTATTTCAAAAACGGCTTGACCGATTTAGATGCAGTTTTCTATATAATGTTTGGTATTCATTGGCGATGGTTCTTAGATAGTTGTTACGAACATCGATCACCAGGGGGCGCCATAAAAAACATTTACAGTCCAAACGAATGTTCTCAATTATCACAAAAACGACTGAACCGATTTGGATACAGTTTTATATAAAATATTAGTGAGTCATTGGCAATGGTTCGTAGATAATTGTTCTTGTGATTGAACAGCAGGGGGCGCCACAATAAACGTCTCTTTATGACTTGGAAGGGATGATGCCTTCAAACGCTGCTAGAGGAGCTAATGGCTAGTTTGAAGATTAATTTTCATTTTTAATAATAATATAATTTAAATTACATTAATATATTAATCGAAAAACTATAAAACAAGTGGAAAATTAAAAAAATTTAAAACACCCACGACTTTTGCAGACTTGTAATTGAAAAAGGATTAAATAATTTTTTTGAAACTCCCCGACTAAAGGAAAGTAAGAACTAAGAACCTATCAGTATAATTACAAATCCAAGAAAATCCGTCGGAGCTGCCATTGCTATTTTCGTTTCCAATATCAATTAATGTAATTAGTAAGTATTGATAAACTGCCGGTATATGAAAAGTATGAACAAATTGAATTAGTAATCAACAGGAAACAGCACCATCAACACCGTCATAGGCAAAACACAGCAGCTCCGACGGATTTTCTTGGATTTGTAATTATACTGATAGGTTCTTTGTTCTAACTTTCCTTTAGTCGGGGAGTTTCAAAAAAATTATTTAATCCTTTTTCAATTACAAGTCTGCAAAAGTCGTGGGTGTTTTAAAATTTTTTAATGTTCCACTTGTTAACTATAATAGTATATAACGTTTCGGTTAAAGTCAAGTCAAGTAACCCCAGCCTTAGTAGCTCTAAACAAATTTTCGTTTTTCGAGAAAGGGACTGGACTGTTATTCTGTTCATATTATGAATGATTTTAATGAAAGTCAAACGTACCTCATTATTTTTTTAATATAAACACAATAATTATTTACAAACATTACTATATTATAAATAAAAGTACTAGACACTACATCTTTTAAAAGATTGGAGTTCGGGCGTGTAGGTCAACCAATAAACTCGTACCTAATTGCTAACACTTATTCCTTAAAACAATATATTGATAATTTTAGAGTGCCCTCGAAAAAAAATTTTCAAAATATCTTTAATGTACAGAATTTGACCTGTTACAGATTTATTATAAGTATAGACTAGCTGACCCGGCAAACGTTGTTTTGCCTTATTAATTATGTCTCACTTATTAAGCTTACTGCGAAGAACCAATAATTCATTGTGACAATTATATATAATAATATTTCGAGTTTTTTGATATGATATACCTATGATTTCAGCTATCTCAACGGCCCCCAGTATCAATGAAACAAATTAATGAAGTAGAATCTCTCCATCGTCTACAATCGTTAAAAAATGGTCAGAATAATTGACGCACTGAAGATCAGAGAAGCTAAACATATGGCATTGCTTCAATGCCATATGTTTAGTTTTATTAATCTGTTTCAGCGTTAACCCTTTCTTGAACAAATACATCGACGTAATGTTCGATTTTCTCCGAAACCTACAATCGGACTGATCGCATCTTATGTTATTTGCATATCAAATAAACTTTGGGCTAATAAATTAAATAGACCAAAGAGGTCGGACCTTACACTACAGTAAATCTATGGAAAAACCTGGTATAATAATTATTAAAAAAAACGTGAAAAAAATTGACAGCAATGAAATGTTTACTTAGCAACGCCATTAAATCAATTTATTAATTTTATTTTTATTTTGAAAATACTCGATAATCATAATTCTCCACATATAAGTCGTCGACTCGGATCGAGTATTTTTTTACGCTCTTTCATTTTATGTGCGATTCGTTTGATTCTGTTTATTTTGTTTATATCAAAGTTTTCTGCATATTCCGTGTTTCAAGCTATTTGGACAAATACTGAGGGTTATTATGCCTATTTTTTCTGAACTACAAAACCGATGACTTTGAAATATTTACAGAACAATCTTTTATGTATCCCCTTTCTAACAAAAAAAGAATGAATGAAATCGAACCACGCGTTAATGATTCACTCAGTATACATTTTTTTTTATCCCCTCTCCTAAGGGAACCATGCTGAATTTCGGGATAAAAAGTATCCTATGTCCTTCCTCGTAGTATGAACTCAAGTCATACCAAGTTTCATTGGAATTCATTCAGTAGTTTCGGCGTGATGCGCGGCCGTGATACAGAAAGACAGACAGACAGACAGACAGACAAAAATGAAAAAAAATACAGTTTTGGATTCAGAACCGACTAGCTGACCCGGCAAACGTTGTTTTGCCTTATTAATTATGTCTCACTTATTAAGCTTACTGCGAAGAACCAATAATTCATTGTGACAATTATATATAATAATATTTCGAGTTTTTTGATATGATATACCTATGATTTCAGCTATCTCAACGGCCCCCAGTATCAATGAAACAAATTAATGAAGTAGAATCTCTCCATCGTCTACAATCGTTAAAAAATGGTCAGAAGAATTGACGCACTGAAGATCAGAGAAGCTAAACATATGGCATTGAAGCAATGCCATATGTTTAGCTTCTCTGATCTTCAGTGCGTCAATTATTCTGACCATTTTTTAACGATTGTATACGATGGAGAGATTCTACTTTATTAATCTGTTTCAGCGTTAACCCTTTCTTGAACAAATACATCGACGTAATGTTCGATTTTCTCCGAAACCTACAATCGGACTGATCGCATCTTATGTTATTTGCATATCAAATAAACTTTGGGCTAATAAATTAAATAGACCAAAGAGGTCGGACCTTACACTACAGTAAATCTATGGAAAAACCTGGTATAATAATTATTAAAAAAAACGTGAAAAAAATTGACAGCAATGAAATGTTTACTTAGCAACGCCATTAAATCAATTTATTAATTTTATTTTTATTTTGAAAATACTCGATAATCATAATTCTCCACATATAAGTCGTCGACTCGGATCGAGTATTTTTTTACGCTCTTTCATTTTATGTGCGATTCGTTTGATTCTGTTTATTTTGTTCATATCAAAGTTTTCTGCATATTCCGTGTTTCAAGCTATTTGGACAAATACTGAGGGTTATTATGCCTATTTTTTCTGAACTACAAAACCGATGACTTTGAAATATTTACAGAACAATCTTTTATGTATCCCCTTTCTAACAAAAAAAGAATGAATGAAATCGAACCACGCGTTAATGATTCACTCAGTATACATTTTTTTTTATCCCCTCTCCTAAGGGAACCATGCTGAATTTCGGGATAAAAAGTATCCTATGTCCTTCCTCGTAGTATGAACTCAAGTCATACCAAGTTTCATTGGAATTCATTCAGTAGTTTCGGCGTGATGCGCGGCCGTGATACAGAAAGACAGACAGACAGACAGACAGACAAAAATGAAAAAAAATACAGTTTTGGATTCAGAACCGATTTTAGAGTGCCCTCGAAAAAAAATTTTCAAAATATCTTTAATGTACAGAATTTGACCTGTTACAGATTTATTATAAGTATAGATAAAGTTTCTCAAACACAGCTTATTAAATCAAGCAATTAGGTATTACATTTCACCATGGCCTGCAAACCTGTTCACTTAGTACTCTTGACTGATATCTGCGCCTGACCTTACCGAAGAGCTTATATCAATATTTGCTCACCTACTTGAACGTACCTACAAAGCGCATTAACATTTTGTTGGCTAAACTTTTTGGTTCCAAAATTATGATGTTCGTGACAGTTTTACTTTCGGCCTACTGCGTTAAGATTGAAGTTATTTTTGTCTTTCTCACTCTCACAAATACGTTGGTGGGTACGACATGCAGCAGACCGGAAGAATATAATAGAAAACACGATATTTTACCTAATTGCTTAAAAACTAAGTCAGTTGTCATGAATCTGTTTCTAAGCCTTTTTTGGATATTATAATTACCGACACTTAACAAAAATTATGTTAACGGTTTGGAAATCGAGAAAATTTTATCCAATAGTGTTTCTGCTTCACAGCGATTTTAAATTAAAGCCCCAAAAACATGACGTTTAAATTTGAAATGAACTGATTTAAAATACCTACAGGTCACTAAATATCGCTTATAAACGCCGTCTATGCCATTAAAATTTTGTTGACTAAACTTATTGGTTCCAAAATTCCAAAGTTATGATGGTCGTGATACTGTCGGTCTACTGCGTTGATTTAATTTTCTTTTTGGGGAGGAGCTGTGGCGAGATACCGAAGGGCGCGCTGTATGGCCTCAGGGATCGCGGGAGTCGTGGGAATAGCGTTCCCTTGAGCGACGTAACCGTTTTCATCAGCGACGTAGTTCAGGTTAATTTTCTGCCCGTTCTCACTCGGGTATTGGTACTCTCCTTGGATTTGGAGAGCGGGCTCCTCTGCGCCGATGTTTCTGAGCGCTCCGTTAGCCGAAGCGGAAATTCCGTTACCGGTTTCGTACGAGTACGCGAAGGAGCCATCGGGGTTTATCTCGCTGTTTTGCCGCACAATCGGGATCTGTGCTAGTTCCGATGGAGGTGCGGCCAAAGTGAACGCGACGAAGGAAAGAAAAATCTGAAATAAAAAATATTTTGAATGATTTTTTTTACTATTTTATGAAAATAAAAATTTTAGTGATTTAGTTAAACCCTTGAAACTTACGATGGTCTTCATGTTTGATATTAGATGGTTCCACTAGTCAATGTGGACTGTTATCGGTATATATAGCGGTCTTTGTGCCTCCACCTTCGGGTGGTATTGCAACATACCCATGAGTCTAAATAATTCGAATATATTGTGAGAGTGCCTAACAACTATTAATGCCGACCTCCCTCGCCCAGTGGCGGCGCGCTCAGATTCGAGTGTGGGAGGTCGCGGGTTCGAGTCCCGCCACGGGCCACTTTTGAATTTAATAATTTATAAATTGGCTTTGGCCGTGGCTAGTTACCACCTACCAGCAAAGACGCACCGCCAAGCGATTTAGCGTTCCGGTGCGATGCTTGTAGAAACAGTTGTGGTAAATTAACTTACCCTTCCAGGTTAGTACGATAACATCTTAGGCTGCATCATCACTTACCATCAGGTGAGATCGCAGTCAAGCACTAGCTTGTATAGAGTAAAAAAAATGGTTACAAGATGTTTGCACACAGCCAATTAAAACATTTTATTTTTCTTAAGTATAGGTATCGTATATAGAAAAAAATAACACTTATTCACCTACGGGACACATCTGTTAAATATCAGTGCCAAATTGCATACTGCGTAGAGTAAATAAGTACGGTCAGGGTCAAAAGTGCATACAGAATCAAAATCCCTTGCATGCACTCGGCCAGTAAGCATACGTAGTGTAACCACTTTACTTCATAGTATAAATAAAGTCACTTCCCGCTGTCTGTACAACAGATTATGATGCGGTTTCTTTTATTAGATAGAATGATTCAAGAGTAAGGTTTATACAAACCTATGTATAATACATTACACGCGGGCGAAGCTGCGGACATCGGCTAGTATTATATAGAAGTATTTGGAACCTGTTGTTTAAAGGTTGGTAGTGTGTTTAGTTACTATGCGATCACTTGCACACCGATTTAGCCTTAAAGCTATGCATTTTTGACCCTAACTGTACTTTTAATCTACAAAACTGTGCTCAAGCTTCATTGTAGAAAATCTTGAAAAAGTTTCCCTTCACAGATGTACAAGCCCAGCGTATAATAGTTACAGGTAAGAAGAGCAACTCGCAAGTTATAATACACTACAGAATCGCAATTTGTATTGCGTAGGAATAGAGCGAGAATATTTTGCTTTTTCGGGATCAGTAACCGATTTGGTTACTGTTTACCCCCGTGAAACGACTTTTCCAAAAATAATATAGCCTATGTTACTCGGCATGATTTAAGGATTCTAACGATACCCTATATGAGCAAATCTCTTCAGACGGTTAGAAGTTATGGTGGAATAAAGAAACTCATATAAATACATGAACCCTGAACACATTACACTCCTTTTAACACGACTGCCCAAAAAAAGGAGTGGAATGTTTTTAGGGTTCATGTATGTATGTGAGTTTTTTGGGCAGTTGTATAAAAACTAGCAGCATAATAAGTCATATTATGCTGAGCATCATTTTATCATCTCACATTTATGTTGGCGCCTTAATTAAACATAACGTAGAAAAAGTAAAGAAAAATCGAGTGTGACCGATGGACGGAGGGAAAAAGTCTCACCATAAGGGTTCCCCTTTTATCATTTTGGTAGGGAACTCTAAAAACACTTAATATCTGCAATATTTTCGTCATTTTAATCTGTTCAACTGCAATTAAATTGGTAATTAATTTAAATTTACATTAGATTTTACAGACATTTTACGTTAGATTTTACAGTACAGGCCACTACAGACACTCCAAGTGTGAATTTGTATGTACCTCATTGATTAACCCATGTTAATTGTACCTTATTGATCAACCCATCCACATTATTAAGTAAGTTAAAATTTCAGTAAATTATTCACTTGATTAAAAGGTTGGCTACTCGTACCAAACCCGTCTACACATTTTAAATACCACCTAAAATTCTAAACTGCGTATTTTAAGAATTAATTATAATATTATGTCTTGACCTTTAGGTCAATGTCTATTTTTTGCCCAGCATACACGCTGTATGTTTAATAAGTATGTTTATGTGAAAATCCGCGTAAAAAGTCCTTCAAACAGTTATGATCAAAAAATCATAAAATGTTGATTGATGTAGAAATTAATTATTGCAACATTTTAGGATTTATCTCGTTTAAAATGTAAAATTAAATTAAGCGATTTCTGATTTGGTCTAATATATTCAGTGTTATATATTTGGTGTACAAAAGTATAAAAACATAAATAACTATTTTGTGTCATTATCTACAGAAGATAATTATTGATACACAATCTACTGTGGTACTCGTACTTCAAAGCTGTTAGTTTTCAGGCTGCGGTGGTGCGGTGGCGAGGTACGCCAGGGCGCGCTGAATCGGCTCTGGCACTGGCGGAGCTGTAGGCAGGTGAGAGCCTTGAGGCTGGAAACCATTCTCGTCCGCGGTGTACGTCAGCTGAATATTGGTTCCGTCCTCATTGGGATACTGGTATTGACCTTTGACTTCCAACGC
The DNA here is from genome assembly GCA_036785405.1 of Coenonympha arcania. Lineage (NCBI taxonomy): Eukaryota > Metazoa > Arthropoda > Insecta > Lepidoptera > Nymphalidae > Coenonympha > Coenonympha arcania. The sequence goes on from CM072061.1 coordinate 9,197,054, forward strand.
GTCCACATCTCCAACTTTCTTCAAGTCTCCCTGCTGGTCGGCACTGATCCCGTTTCCAGTTTCGAAGGAATATTGGTATGAACCATCGCCGTTAATCTGACTATCCTGACGGACGATGGGAACAGGTTCGGGAGGTGTTTGCGGAGGTGCAGCAAACGCTGCCGCGGCGAAAAGTGCAACGAAAACCTGAAAAAACACAACCTATTATTCACTATCTAGTGTGAAGACAGCGAGTTCATAATCTCTAAGTGTAGCCTTAAACACTGAATATATGAACAGCGCGCTGTTTAATATTGATGTTGCAAGTGGGCATACATCGTTTATCACTTCACTGACACTAATAACTGAATTCGAAACCACCATAAAGCACTTACAAAAGATTTCATTTTTACGATATACTGTTTGGTGTAGTTGATGTATCAATACAAGACACAGTAATTGACTGATGCGTATGTCATCCTGGTAATTTGAGTAAGTATTTATAGTAGGCTCAAGTTACCCACCTCCCTGCAAGTCTAGTTTCGCAATCCTAAGTGATGTCGCAAAATCTATGAAATAAGTAAACAGTAGATGCATTACCTCGAGATGTATATGTCAACTCGGTGCGACGTAACGGCTTTCAACAAAGCTAACGGATTTTCATTTGTTCAGTATTGACCTTAACGCAAGCGCGCCTACTGCCTACATCCACAAAACCACACTGCTTTGCATTTATTGATCACACAATTCATTAGTATGTATAGTTACACAAAGTTTTTAGTCTCCGTCCATCATCAGTCAATTTCGTAAGATGCAAGAAATTACATATTGCTTGTGCTCTGTTAATTTAAAGACAATTTGTGCATTTATTGCCAAAGCGACTTCAAACTCAGTCGCTCGGTGAATCCGATTATTATAATCTGATGAACCTAAATACTTATTATTTGAAAAATACGTTATTGAAATACAAAATGTAAGTATGATTTGAGTTTTTCGATTGGTTTGGTGATGATTGATTACAATAGATTACTTAGCTTATATAGTGCTCGATGATTTTTTGAGTACAATTACGTATGGCAAAAATGTATCACACTAATATTGTGAAAGCGAAAGTTGGTGTGAGTGTATGTTTGTTACTCCTTCACGCAGAACACCATTTGTCTGAAAATTGGGAAGGGAGGTAGATTATACCCTGGATTAAAGCATAGGCTACTTTCCCGAAAAATCTGAAATCCCGGATATGTGAAAAATCGAAATTCACGCGGTTGGGGCCGCGGGCGTCCGCTAGTAATCAATTCATTACGAATTACAGAACCTATAATATAATGTTGGCGCCTATAATAAGATTTGCAACGTTCATAATCTAGAGCTGTCCTAAAGTGTAGGCACACATTTCATATTGTCACTGTACAATCAATAATCATTATATTATTATTATGTATATGATATCACAATTTGGAGGCAGTATTTATATCGTGTAAGTTATATTACGACATGATTTTGATTGTAGCAGATAGCGTGACATTAGGTACCTACTCGGAGTGTCTACCATAACGATTGCAGAACTTACACATAATTAGAAGACTATTTATTATATTTATACCGATCTCCGACAGATTTTAAAATATAATTCCACAGTTGTACTTATGAGCCTTAGATTATTTGAAGCCTTATTTTGCTGTTTTTGTAAATGGTGCCAAGAAATCCAGCTATTTTTATCCATTCCTCCATTTCTCGTATACGATTCACTCAAGTCGTTCATACTACTTAAACTTTAAATACGATTAAGATGTGGATGCACATTAATTTTAATATGTAACATCTCTTTTATATAAAATTCTCGTATCACATTGTTTGTAACCAAACTCCTCCGAAACGGTTCGAACAATTTTTATGAATTTTTTGATCTAAGTTCAGTAGGTCTGAGAATAGGTTATAATCCGTACCCCTATATTATGACAAAACAACGTTTGCCGCGTCAGCTAGTTATAAAAACTAATTTATGTGAAGCTTAAGCCCACAGACCAAAGAATAAGTTTAAATTGTCAAGCCAGGTATCTAATAGTTATTATTTTCAACACGCCATTGGCTTTGATTACCTATTGTCACCGAATACATAGAATTTAATACTATGTACATTTAAAATACCCTTTATGTTTTGTATACTAAAAGGGTTTTATCTCTACTAGCAATCTTCCAGACCCAGAATCTTAAGCTTTAAAAATAATACGTACAGGAAGCAAACAGATGGTGCGTTTAGAATGAATGAATATCACAAGTTGTTAATCGATCTACCGATAAATAATAACAGGATACATTTTCTAACTTGGGTCGGTACCTTGAACCGTCGCCATTACGTCTAGATAGCAAACAGCTATACATACTCTGTTACACAATTACTTTACACATATTGACTATATATATATTGAACTTCATCCGCATCCCGCGGGATAAGTCATGCACGGATTTGCCTAAAAAAAAATTAATTCTTTGTCCTGACAATTATAAAGACAAAAAAATAACAAAAATAACTGAAATATAAATAAATTGGAATGGGCCTAGCAATTGGATTTTTTTTTTACTACTTAGGACTAAGGTTTAATAATATTTACTACTACCTTCTATCTTTATTTAAAAATACATCTGAGTACAAGTATAGTTACTTATGCAATGAGTTACTCGAGTTATTTGCAATAAACAAACAACGTATATACACGTGATATGTTATTAATCTAACGTGATCAATTTATAAGTCAGCATCACGCGTGTCTAATAAGGGTTATTAGTAGACGCTCTTCAAAAAATCGTTAAACGTGTTTACGACATATGATTACGAGGCTTCGCGCATGTGAAGTTTACGGCGATGGCTGGCGACCTTGACACGGCAGGGAAAGTGAACAGACGGGTCGTTGGGCAACGAGACGTCATCAATACATCTGGGAGATTCACCGACGTCGATGCCGGCTCGGGGTGGCCGCCGGCGCGACGACGTGTGCGCCGGCGCAATGCGGCCACGATGCGACCGCGTGGGAAGCGCTTTTCATCTCAATGTTACGCGTGATGCGTACGATATAGGCATTTTTATGGAGTTTTTTTTATCACAGCAGTATCACTGCCCATTGGTTTAATTCAATTGGATTAGTACAGGTTTTTGTACATACGAGTCGATTCGCTTCGAATAAAGCCAGCGCCTCAAGCGGACAACCGCTGAAAACTTAGTTCACACAATGTTTTCACTTGGAGTTTTGGCTGTAGATGTATGGAGACAGCCGCTCGTTTATTCGAAGCGAGTCGACTCGAAATTTGTAAAAAAACTGTACTAACCCTACAGACCTCTGCCTGTTATTAGGGGTTGGGCGTTTAAATCCCGGGCCTAAGACTATTCGGTGCTCTGTGCGTTTATGGACACTAAATATGATCACTTAAGGAAACCTGCATCCCTAAGAGTTCACCATAATTCTCAAATGTGTGCGACGACCGCATACCCGCAGTGGCTAGCGTGATGGGCTACAGCAAACCCCTCTTTCTGCCAGGAGAACCGTGCCAAGCAAAAGTGTTGCAGCAAAAGCATTACATGTGGATATCGATTCGAAATTAACTTTTACATTATTCCCCACTGATGAGATTTCGTCCTCAAATAACATTCGGTTACTTTTGTCTTTTTAACGTTCTACGCCTTTTTTACGCCTTTTTTCTATTCTTAAAATTATAAAAAGTCGTCCAACCCATTGGACTAATAATATTATGTGTATCATGCAATGTTATATTAATAAGCAAACTGAATGAGATAAAAACAATTTATTTATAGACCTTATATTATTGCGTTATATCACAAGCAAGACATTTACAAAAAAAGACGATGATTAACTATAATTAACAAGAAATACCTATTATTATTCATATACCTTAATGTTATTCATATACCTTAATATTTGTCACAAAGCCTCTCATTATAAAATAAGTTTAGGTTTATGGTATCACTGTCTTAAAGTAATCTGTATTGATTGGGTTCGGGGGCTGGAGGTGGAAGAGTCGCAAGGTGGTCCAAAGCCTTCTGGATATCTGCAGGTATTGGCGGAGGTGTCGGCAAATGGGCTCCTTGAGGCTGGAAGCCGTGTTCATCGGCCACATATTGTAGTTGAATGATCTGAAACATGCAACTGGTTTATCAAAGGTCAAGTCACATACATAATGCCTAGACGGAACTAGGAAAATTCCGTTCCGACCGATAGGTACTCGATTTTTACGAAATTATACTCCGAGATCAAATTAATTTAAAGTAATTCAAAGCTACATCGGCCTAACTTAACAAGGCATTTATTTAATTTCACTAGCAATTAATTTAATCAGGGTTTCAGTATTTAAGTATTATGTAACAAACGATGCTGTAGACAAATTCAGATATTATTATGTCGCCAATAAAACAATGCGTCTGACTAAAACGCCTTACACTTAAATCGCTTCATAGTTTCAAACTAGTAACTTCATATAAACCATAGTAACAGGCGGTATACCTATTATATTAACATGAAACCATTTTTATTAGAAAAATTCTCATCGACCCTGCCACACTCGGGGGATGCCAATTCTCAAAATTCCTTGCCTTGAAATAATTTTTTTTCTTTCCAGTCCAGGGTCTGGACATTGATGAATCAGTATGTGAAATATTTTATTAATTACATAATTGAATTAACTAATAATATTATATTAATTACATAACATAATTTAGTTAGTATTATCTGTGCAATAAACAAATCATCTAAACTAAAACTATATCTAAACTAAATTACACTAAAACTGATTATTGAAGATGCAGTCCAAATTGGAGCGCGCTTGCCTAAAAATTCTATTCATAACATCTTGAAAGCACCTATAGATTGTACTTGACAGATAATAATGTGGATACAAGGTAAGTAACTTACCAGAAACGTGGATGTTCGTCAGCCACATTATTTTCTGGCTTCGTACGTCACAATAACTAAAATACAATACATGAAGTTTACAACCGCTTTAATGGCCCATACCTACCACAAATAATAAAATAATATTTTCCGGAAATCAAGTTTAGAACAACATCTTTTTATAGAAAAACAGTAAAAAATTTAATGAATAATTCTGCTAATGATGAAATCTCGATAACATAGGAATGCAAACTGAGAAGAATAACAAGATAATAATAAATGTCTGCTTAATTGTCTTAATAATTAAAATAAAAATGCTTTCTTCATGACCACCATTATAATAATAAAAAATATTCTTTTTCACAGTGACAGTTCACGTCATACTATTTAAGAAGAATGTGGGTGTACCTAAATAGGTTTAACTAACACTCCCCCTTAACACCACATTCTTCTTACGACTACTCCCCCTTAATACTACATTTACATAAGACTCTGGACAAACGAAAATAAGTTTAAATCTAACTTAAAACAAAACATTACATGAACAAAACAAATAATTAACACATAAGTATCATTGAAACAAATAATAAGCTGCCTAGTTACCTATAGTTAATTTAACAATTCAACAAACCTAAGGCATTCTTAAACTTAGTGAACAATTCCTTACTTATAGCCTTTGTGAATATATCTGCTTTTTGTTCTGAAGAAGATACATGTTTCAAAATTACACTACCATTCTGTATTGTATCTCTAATAAAGTGATGTCTAATATCTATGTGTTTGACTCTTTTACTTTCCCTATTTTTTGCTATATGAATACAACTTAAGTTATCTTCAAATATTAGAACGTTATCACAATTTAGATGTAAATCTTTTAACAATCCTTTAAACCATAAAGATTCTTGAATTAATGAACTAAGAGCAATGTATTCAGATTCGGCTGTTGAAAGTGATACTGTTTTTTGCTTTTTGGTTCCCCAGATAACAACATTTCCATACAACATTAGACAAAATCCTGAAACACTTTTTCTATCAGTACAATCAGCCGCCCAATCTGAATCACAATAACCAATTACATCATGTTCTACATGTATGTCATTTCTATAATAAATTCCTAAATCTTTAGTAAATTTCAAATATTGTAATACTCTTTTTAAATAGTTCCAATGATTATCATTAGCACAACTTTGGAAGCGACTAAAGAAACTAACTGCAAAACTTCAATCAGGTCTTGTGCCAACAACTAAATAGATCAGACAGCCAATTAATTCTTTATAAGGTTTCTTAGTAAAGAGTTCAGTATTATTTTCCTTAGTCAATTTAAGATTTTTCTCTACAGGTGTGGCTATACCTTTACATTCTAACATGTTGAATCGTTTTAATAGATTTTCGATATACGTTTTTTGATGTAATTTAATGGTGATGTTCTTATGATCTCTCTCTATTTCTAAGCCCAAATACCTTTTTATTGGACCCAAATCTACCATATCGAACCTCGACATCAATTCTTTTTGGAAATTACATATCACACTCTTATCGCTATGAATAAGAAGAACATCATCAACATATAAGAATACATAAAAATTGTCCCTTCTTGTATAAAGACATGTATCGTGCAGTGAATTATTAAAATCTTTTTGCAACATAAATTCATGAAACGTATCATTCCAACATCTAGGTGCTTGTTTTAAGCCATACAATGATTTATTTAATTTACATACTTTATTATTATTTGATGCTTCCGGTAAAAACATATAAATTTCTTCTTGTAAATTTCCATGCAGAAAAGCTGTTTTAACGTCCATTTGTTCAATAAACATACTATTTCTATTTGCTAATACTAAAAGTGTTCTAAAAGTAGATAGTTTTCCTACTGGTGCATAGGTTTCATTCCATTCTGAAGACTCATATCCTTTTGCTACCAGTCTTGCTTTGTAAGTGTTATTATTTTTCTTTCTAAATACCCATCTACTATGAATAATTTCCTTATCTCTTGGTTTCTCTACCTCAGTCCATGTGTTGTGCTTCCTATGTGAATTCATTTCTTCATCTATAGCTTTCAGCCACTGGTCTTTTTCTTTAGATTCTAATACTTCTTTCAAATTTCTTGGAACATTGAGATCATTGATTAAATTATCTACACTTAGAGCAACAAAATCACATTCATGGAATTCATCACATATATAATCTTGAAGATAAAATGGTTTCCTTTTCGTCCTCTTGTTCTCTGTTTCCGTTATTTCTTCAGAAACATTTCTTAATGTATTCTGTTCTGAAGTGCTGGCTTTCTCATTTTCTAATTCTTCCACATCTTGAATATTATTATCAGTACTATTTCCTATATCCGTCAATATTTCAGTATTTATATGAACCTTTTTAGTTTGTATTCTTTCCTCATTAAATATAACATCTCTCGCTTCAATTATTTCCTTTTTTATTGGATCCCATAAGCGGTATCCATTGTTACAGTATCCAATCATGTACAATTTTTGTGACTTTTCTGACATTTTACTTTGTCGGTATACTCTATTTATGTAACAGTATGCTTCGCTCCCAAAAACTTTTAATTTTTGATAGTTACATACTTCACCATACCATAGTTCTGCTGGTATCTTATTATCTACTGTAGGCAAACGATTAATTACGTATGCACTTGTATCCACAGCTTCACCCCACATATCCTTATCAAATATTGAATCTGCTAAAATTGTTCTAGCTTTTTCTACTAATGTACGGTTTAATCTCTCTGCCTTTCCGTTCTGTTGTGGTGAATATACTATAGTAGTTTCTATCTGAATTCCTTCCTGTTGACAGTATTCTTTGAAATTGTGGTTTATATATTCGGTTCCATTGTCACAACGAAATCTCGATATTTTATAATTGAATTTAGCCTCAACCATTTTGGAATATATTTTGAAATATTTTAACACATCCTTTTTATTTTCCAGCAGATAGACAATCATAAAATGACTATAATCATCCAAAAATGTCAAAATATATTTTTTATTGTCATGTGTTCCAGGTCTAATCGGACCGCATAGATCGCTATGTATAAGTTCTAGAATTCTAGTTGTCTTTTTGTAATCATTATTGAATGGTAATCTCGTTTGACGTCCTTTTAAACATGGCTCACACAGTATATCATAATTTGATAATAATTCACAATCTATTAATTTCTTATCTTTTAATATTTTCATTTTTTGTGTTGACGTATGACACAATCTTCTATGCCATATCTCATCAGAGGATGGTATTGCGTAGGCTTTTTGTGCTATTGTCTTTGAGATTCTAAATTTTATATCATATAAATTACCTTTCCTTGTACCTTCCTGAATTACATAATTATTTCTGTGAATTTTAACAACATTATTTTCAAATTTAATACCATATCCATTGTTTTCAATACGACTTACAGACAACAAGTTATTGCTTAATTCAGGTACATAAAGAACATTTAATAATTTGCAAGTGTCAGTCTGTATGTTGCCAATTTTTGTAGCATAAAGGTACTGATCTTTCTTAGCAATATTGATCTTTATAGGATTTTCTAACTTCAAATAATCTGAGAAATATTCATCAGTACCAATTAAGTGATCAGAGGCACCAGAATCAACATAAAAATGTAGGAACTGACCTGTTATTTCATTTCCTGTATCTCCACACATAAAAGCTACTTCCTTAGTTTCTTCTGCAGTATTAGCCCGCGACTTTCTATATCTAGAGTTAAAGTAATTTCCGCGCATACGGCACTGGGATTGACGATGACCCTGTCTTCCACAGCCGTAACAGCGCATTTGAGAAGCATTGTTCTGATAGAATACTCTATGATCCTCTGGAGTATCAAGTGTATTTTCTCTATTTATTTTTTTAATTTCTTGTTCTAATAGTCTTCTTTTAACAAATTCTAGCGTCAGTTGACTTGATGATAATGTTTCTATTGCTGTTACAACATTATCATACGAATCTGGCATAGCTAATAATAGGTAGCATATTATTTCGCTATCACTAGGCTTAGCATCTGACGACTTTAGTTCTCTCACTACTCTATCAAAATTCAAAATAAATTCTGAAAGAGACTCATTTTCTTTATATTTCATTGTAAGCAATTTTTTGCGTATTAGTAATTGTGATGAAATTCCTGTTCTGACAAATATTTTTTCTAGCTTTTCTACAATTTCGATGGCTAGTGTGCAGTCTTTAATTATTTCTAAGTAATTATCAGATATACATTGTATTAAAATATTTTTTGTTCTCGCGTTTTCAATTTGCTCAGTTTCATTAAGCTCTTTAGATTTTATATTTTGATTTATATATTTTAGCAGTTGTTTTTCTTCTAGGATTGTTTTAATTCTAAAAAACCAATTACTAAAGTCTGCACCGGCAAATGGAGTTACACCATATTGATTAGTTTTTATTTTGAATTCCATTTCCTTCAATTCAGCCATTCTTTATATTATCCTTTTACATTTCATTACTGCGTGTTAAAGCCCATAACCTCTTAATAATTAAAATAAAAATGCTTTCTTCATGACCACCATTATAATAATAAAAAATATTCTTTTTCACAGTGACAGTTCACGTCATACTATTTAAGAAGAATGTGGGTGTACCTAAATAGGTTTAACTAACAAATTGGAGGTCATTTTAAGACCTCCAATACGTCTTAAAAGAAATTTTAATAATTTTATTAATTTTATAATTCTTTAAAATAAAATCTATCCGGATTTTCGGGAACCAATATTACGTGTACCTATGGGAATTTTCGAGCAAAGTTTTAAGAAAAACATTTAGACGCATAAACGTTATGGTTGCAAAATTAATTGCCATAAGCCTAAGATGTACGAACCCCTTAAGGTTTGTGAGGAGATCGCGAGCGTCAATTTCATACCTGTCCATCCGGTGCCGTGTATTTATACTGGCCTTGCGCAGTTTGAGCTTCTTGCTCCGGTATTCCTAGATTCTTCACGTAGCCTGCCTCTTCAGCACTTATCCCATTGCCGGTTTCATAACTAAAAATAATAACACTTTAAAATCCACACCGAACTTTAATTTTTTCGAAAACTTATACCTATCATTTCATTAAAATGTAATTATTAGTCTTTAAAAAGGCTATTTAGTTCCGTGTTTCGTTATTGATCCCAATTCTACCTACTTCACTGAATCAAAATCGTTGAATTGATATTTGGTATGATAGATGCCTACTGAAGATTTTGTAAATGATGAAAACCGTAGGCAAAGCAAATATACAGAGAACTATGGTTTGGAGCACTGTTTACCCCAAAAATCCATTTAATCCTTTAATTTCTTTACTAAGTAATAGGTAAAAAAGTCACATTAGAGACCATTATTTTAGTAAAGACCACTACAAAACTTATTTCGTACATTTAAAATATCATCGATATCCTTATTTCATACGAAATTTTTTTTCATATTATTATCGCCAGAACTGAGTATGTATCAGCTTAACATATTAGCTAATTACAATTTATGAACATTGAACAGACATTCGGACATATGCCGACTCAAAGTAAAATCGATGATGGATTAATTTAACCGAAATTACCATTTAATACCCCTGCCTCGGGTAATCCTTGAATTATAATTTTGCAATAACTCGTACTGACAAAGAATCACTTGAATCAAAATTGAAGATAAAACAACGAAATAATATAGTAGGTAGGTAACATTTAAACAAGTTTATAAAATAAAACAAAAAAATATGGAAGTTATATTCTAATAACATGTTTGTGTTAACAAAGTCGATAATAATTAATGTCTTAATATTAATTATATCTTGTACCTATGGTATCAGGAAACAATTGATAGGAATTTTGAATTGTGTTGGTATGTGCATAGATAAAGTTTAACTGCCTCGTTTTCGACAAAAGATACAAAAATTACAAAGACCAAAAGTTATTTTAATCGCCTAATTTGTTAAAATATGGATTTTTAAGAAGATTTAAAAAAAACATGAATTAAGTACCACACGCGAACAAATCTGCGGTAAATAAATTATTGTGACATCTACTTAAACTGCTGATAGATTGAGCAGAAACAAACAAATAAATAAGTAAAGAAAACAAATAAATAATTAAAATTTTAAAAAATAAACACGACTGCCCCGTGATTTTAACGATACCACATATGTCCAAATCTCTTTAGTCGTTCAGAAGCTATGGTGGAATAAAGAAACTCACATACATACATACATGAACCCTTAAAAACGTTACACTCCTTTTTTGGGCAGTCGGTGTAAAAAAGGTAAACAAATCGCATACAGATTAGGTATGTTGTAGGCGTTTTCTTACTTCCATTTATATGAGCCATCGGGGTTGATGATTTGGTCTTGCTGGATGATGGGTACAGGCTCGGTCGTGAACTGCTGCTGGTGGACTTGCTGCTGCAGCAAGTACTGTGGAATGCTGCCGACATCCGCCGCCACTGCTCCGGCGATCAACACCAACATTAACTGATAAAGTGACAAGAAGAGATAATGGCACTAGCCTGTAGGGTTAGTTACAGGTTTTGGGGTTGGACAGTCGATGACATGCAGCCGTCAATAGATGGCGCTGGCTGTAAATGTATGAAGGAATTCGATTCGTTTGTGCGATGCGAGTAGACTCGAAATTCGTACAAAAACCTGTACTAAACCCTCAGATAACTAATTTGATACCTATTAAAATATTCGTACCACTCTTGATTCAGTAAAACTGATGGCTCACGAGCTGAGTTCTCTCAGCCCAACTCACTAGCTAAAAATTAATTGTGCTTCAAACAGCTTGTAGAATATGAAGAACTTTCAGATGTACAGTTTTTCTCTTCATGATTTTCTATTAAGCTAGTTGCACTAAGCCTCCGATATACAAAACCCAAAAAATTAAAATTAAAATGAAAATCTTTATTTGTCACGCATAAAGGCTCTTATGATAAATCAAAACTCTATCGCCAGGTTCGGAAAACAGATTGTCACATAGGCATAGAGGCTCTTATGAAAAATCAAAACTCTACCGCCAGGTCCGGAAAACAGTTTTGTGCCGAGAAGAACTGGCTAGAAATTCGGAAAATGATACAAATATATTACTATAGGTACTCACAGTATAGGTAAAAGAAAATAATTAAATCTACATTCATGTTTTATTATACTTCCGCAACTACTTCGAGCTAAAATATTTTAAATATCCTGTTTTAATAACATCGGAATAAGAATAATTAGGAATAGCTTTAATGATGATAAAGGAAAAACATAGATTAGCTAAGACATGTTTAGTCAGTGTAGTACATTGTTTAACATACTTTGGAAAATTCGATTTAAAAATTAACAAGCTTAAAACTTACAGTGCACTTCATTTTTGGTCCCTTCGGATGCAAGTAGAAAGCTTACAAAAGGCAAAGAGAGGAGTGATGCACCGTGATTTAACCCCCAGTATTTATATGATTTTTTGTTGCATTACGCAGCGGCACCAATTCAAAGTTCATATTTTATGGCGGCGTGTGACAAAGGATAAGCACGTCCCTTTTTGTGATGTATCTCACGACGTCACGTCCGTCCTTCACGAGCACATCTTGTAGGGTGTCTAGATGATGTTAGCGAATCTCAGTATTCCTATTCTAAAAAGAGTCAAAATAAATTATAACCAATAGTTCATTTCATACATGAGCAGGATCTAAACTAATATCGATAAGGACTGAAATCTTGGCGGGGACACTAACGTGTCAAGCGACGAGCGACGAGCCAAGCGAAGCGCGAGGGCACTACCTATCTTTTCTCAAAGTGTTTCGCCTCTATGGTTTCGCCGTATTTTTAAACCCTTATAACATAGGCCATCCACTTTTCTAGACATGTCTCATTCCCGTTTTTCATTATTCTACAATCGAAAAGGCTTCGCAAACGAAAACAATGTATTAGAATGCAGAGCGACAACCTATTATAAATCTATGAAGAATGCTTATAATTAACAATTGATATACATTGAATACGACTATCAAAAATATTAAATTAAGGTTATAAAATATTTGGTATGTATTTAGAATTAGACCCAAATAATATTGGACGTAAAGCTAGATTTTGTTCGCGTATATTTCGATTTTCTATAAATGTTATGCAGTTAGCCTGAAGCTTCATTCAGAATTTCAGCCAAATTCTCTAGTTGTGGGGTGAAGAAGGAAACATAGATCCGCATATATTATAAACTTAGCCATAAAATATTTCCTTATGTATATGTATTTTGATATTGTATGTTATAGGTAGGTATGTGTTATTAAAATTACTTAAAAATTATCAAACAAAAAACATTATAATATATTTTTCCGTATCCATCAGTGTAAGAATATCTCTGAAACCTGTTACAAGAATGTGTGACATACTTCAACTCAACAAGGTTTTTTAAAACAAAAATTTATTGATGTTGCCTCACCAGCCTGTCATACACAATATCAAAATATTGCCTTTTAACTTTTATTCACATTTTGTCAGCTTCAATATTGTGCTACAATTGGGCATCTCGATTTTTGATGTTTTTACTTTTTATGTTAGCATCAATAACATTGAAAATGGTCTTACGAGAAACAATTACAGGTAAGTTGTATAAAAATGCACGGAACCTTTTATTTCGGTCTAGGTATTAATTTTTTCTTTACCATTTTTAGGGGGCTTCCATACAACAAACGTGATTTTTTTATTTATTTTTGCTCGATATTGATACACAAGAATATTTAGTTATACCTGTATTCAAATAATATAAATAGTTAAATTAAAATAAAAAAGTTAAGGGGGCTCCCGTGATGACAAACGACAAATGTGATTTATTGATCATTTTAGAATTTAGTGGGCAGAGGTGTCTTGATAGTACATAACACTCATTATACAGTGTGAGTCTTCATAATGTGCACATATTGAAATGAGGGAAACTATGCTTAATTTTATCGACGAATCGAATGTTAGGATTGAGTTATAAGCATGCAGTTTTTACCATTAGGTAGCTAATACGATGAGAAATAATTTAAAGTAATAAAAAAGACACAATGGGGCATTTTATTGAGAAATTTTACGATTATTGAAGAAATTAGTGAAAAAAAAAACAGAAATTTTATTAAAAAACACATGTGTATTTTCCATTGAGGGTAATTTTTTTCCACAATTTCCATTTCATGAGGACGGACCATTACTTCCAATCATTAATAAGTTTGATTCATCGTGATATACCATTTAGTTTAAAAGTTACACCGTTTTGTTTACACAAGGGTCATAGTAGCGAACAAAAATTTTAAAAATTCCAAAAAAAAAATAAAAAAAAAATTAGATTTTTTTAATACGTTTTTCGTCGTTAAAATTAAGCATACTTTCCCTCATTTCAATATGTGCACATTATGAAGACTCACACTGTATGCTTAAAAATGTATGGTTAACTTTACCATTCAGCTCTAATCATTTCTTATTTTCAAATGATAATTTTATAATTTTTATAATTTCTAAATTGGCTCAGGTCTGGTCTGGTACCACCCTACCAGCAAAGACGCACCGCCAAGCGATTTAGCGTTCCGGTGCGATGCTGTGTAGAAACCGTTGGGGTAAATTTACTTACCCTTCCAAGTTAGTACGATAACATCTTATAGTACTACCGCTTACATCTCCCCCCGCTCCCCACCTACCCCGCAGGCGATACGCAAGTTATGTGGTCGATCTATAGACTGCATCATCACTTACTATCAGGTGAGATCGCAGTCAAGTACTAACTTGTATAGAATAAAAAAAAATTAAGAAGCTTTTATCTTGCTAGGTATGTCAGTGTTTTGTTTAGGTCAAGTCTTGCAAGTAGAATTAAAACCACTTTCTTGTAACTTAGATACTCAATCAAGTCTTGCAAGCCGAATTCGATAAAAATCACTTTCTTGTAACTTAGGTACTAAAGTTAAATATGCTTTAGTTCTAGTAGATAATTACGCCTTTTTATGTTAAACATGACCTAAAGTTGCATCCAGAGTTCCTTTAGCTACAGATAAAGGAACCCTGTGGCGGTCAACAGAAAAGACATGAAATTTTGTATACTAACCGAATATTTTAATATTATCTGGTATTTAGGGTCGAGTCCGGGTTAAGGTCCTTAATGTTTAGGAGCACAGATGTACTTTTAAGGTTCTATACGCGAAGAAAACCTACAATCAAGGTTAGGTTAGGTGGTAAATCAAATAAATGGTTACCTATTACAATAATAATTTTTATTCTATATCGTGATACAAAATGCCTAAATATTTCAAACACTTATGCCTTTTTGACTAAATTTGATGATGCGGGGGCCGCCCATGGATTATTAAGATTGTATCTCGGATCGTAAGGATACGGTGCTAAAGAGTTATACTGTCCAAACTGACCATAGCGATTGCGGTAGTTATTGTAGGGGCTGTTGAGGTTGTAGTTATATCGAGGATCGTAAGCTCCATTTACGCTATTAAATAATTGTAATGGAACTACACCCTTTCCATTGGCAGGTATGTGGACGCCACCAGTTCTAAAACCTGAAAAGTATGTCAAATAAATTATTGCAAGTTCCCTAAAATCACTTACACTCAGCGTAGCTGAGTGTTCATTCATTCATTCATTCAGTTATAAGTAACAATCGATGTACCAAAGATGCGTACGAAAGGGTTTGATTCCTCGTTCCTGATACGCACTGCAAATCAAGAGTGCATCTTCTAGGCATTTATTTATTTTATATATCTATTTTATTTTCAAAGTAACAATAATACTACTAATTATAAATAAAATCCATTTAACACTTTATGTGATCAGAGATCTTGAAAAGTGAGGCAAAAAGGTCGTAACTGAAATAACCATCTATTTAATTGATATTAAGGGGGATGGGTACCATCCGGGCGCGAAAATTAAAATTTTATTTAGTTTTTCGCTAATATTGGGCTTATTATGCAACGTAGGTGGGCTTAGCGTAAGCATTATATATTTGAGCAAAGCTTTTATTAAAGACTTTTAGATTGTAGATGCACAATTATTATGCTCGGAAAACTCATTGGCATAAACCGACACTGTGTAGTTAGTCTAATATTTGCAAAAAACTAAATAAAATTTGAATTTCGCGGGCTAGTAGGGCCGAAACACCTTAAATTAGGGTCGTACCATTCTCATCAGCGACGTAGTTCACTTGAATCGGTACACCTTCAGGAGACGTGTAACTGTAGCTGCCTTCTTTAACCTACAGTACAGAAAGCTTTTTAAATAAATCTTATAAATTCAATGATACCTAGACCGGTCTTAATATGGTTCGGAGTATCGAAACCCATATACATACTTGTAACTTTTCAGAGTTAGTGCGTTTTCTGTAAACTAAATAACTATCACTTGCATAGGAAAGAAGAAAAACATAGTGTGAAAGAAAATTGGCTGTGAAATGATTCTCGTAAATAAAATTGTAGATTGCCCCAACAGCGCTCTTAATTATAGCAACTTAAAAATTATCAGCTAATCGGTGCCTTCGCTGCATAACCGATGCCAGTATTTTTGCAGAATCATCAGACAGTCTTCGCACTCTGAGCTATTAACCCCTACCCTGTAGAAGGCCGTAAAAAGAAGTTGAAAATAATTGTGATATATCTTGTGGTATGCAGTAACTGAGAATACATCCCTTTCTCGATACTTCTTACTTTTCTGACAGTTACGAAATAATAACCTGAGTTCCTTGCGGCTCTCCCGTTTTGTCTAAGTAAGCGCCTTTTAAGAATCCAACTTCTTGAGCTTGCTTCCCATCACCCGTAGTAAAACTGCAAAATATTAATACTACAAACGTTCTTATTTCAATTAAAATACTAAAGCCTCTTATTCATAAACGTGAAATAGCGGTAGTACCTATATAGTTATTCTCTTTTTTGTCCCTTTCCTTCGAGTGTCAAATTACTGTTGACAAAGAAAGACAAAACGGATAACTATTCCACCACTATTTAACGTTTGTGTATAAGAGTGTTAATGTATAAAAAATCCAAAAATGATACCTACTATTTATTAAATAATGGCGTAGCGGTAGCGATCCTGCCGTCTGCGTCGAGGTTCATGGATTGCAAATGTATATGTATGTTTATTTATCAGTTATCTAGTACCCATAACACATATGCTATATTTTGTCTAGATTGCGATTTGTGTCACGTTTATTTAAAAAATATATATTAAAAAATGCTGGTTTAAGAAAGGAGGTAAGTAAGAAAATGAGCCAACCTGTAAGAATAACTTCCGTCGATTCCATGGTTGTTAGAGTAACTCAAGATGGGTGCGGTTGCGCTCGCTGGGTTGTAATACGGGCTGTATCCCGGGGCAACAGGATAACGGCCTGCGTAGTACGGGCTGAACGTGCCTAGAGGCGCTATGGCCGCTGCAGCCAGGGCAATAGGCGTGGCGCCAACAGATCCGATGCAATATACCGCCGTAAACGTTACTAAAAGATTCATCTGTAATGAAACCGTGGAAAAGCAATCAGCCTACCGATTCGTGTAACACATCGGCGATATTTCGTGTAGTGAATGTTACGATATTGAAACTTAAATATTTTTTGAAAGCACTGAAAAATTAATTTTGCAACTATTGATATAGAGCGTAAAATTGAATGTAGTTCAAGACTCAACATGGTCGAGAATCATGAAGTTTAATTTAAGTTACACGATAAGGTTGCGGAATTGTATTTCCTATGTTGAAATACATTGAATTTTACATTCTAAACAACTTAACATTGAAAACTTAACATTAAAAAAAATAACATTGTAAAATTAACTTTACGTCTATTGAGAAGTAAAGTAAATATTACAATGTTAATTTTTTATATTATTTCTTAATTCACTTCACTCAGTGTGTGAAAACGTTAGGTGGGTAGCCTTCCAGAATTATATTCCCGCCCCGTATTACATATATCGCGACCATACACGACAGATTTGCAACAGGCGCAAATCTCGCGATCACTGCTGTCAAACATTACTTTTGTAATTAACTCAGAGTTGTTCGAATTCAATTCAAAAATTCAAGTGACACTTAAACTAATTTAATCGCAAGTCTCCATACATTTCTTGACACTTCTTATGATTAGTTAAAGTACCACTGAAACTTTTGAATTTGTTTCGAGCTGGTGGTACGTTTTTTTTAATAAAAACTGACATTTTACAGTCATGATCGCGATATGCAAGTGTTTTGTGGGAAGTAATAAGGTGCCATGCCTATATGATGCACTTAATATGCCAGAAGGTTTGTCCCGTTTTCCATGGGGACTCTGTAGCCATGGATGCCTCATCCAGTAGCAGCAATATGCTAGCTTATTTTTGGCGCAACGAATCAGCCGGGCTGTTAATTGCAGGAGGAAATCTTTACACTATTCCAAGCTATCAGGATTCCAACAGTTGACAATTTAGCTTTATCGTAAAATGTAAAAACAAAAGTTTCCTTCAAAGATATTAAATAAAATATATTATCTATTGGTTACATCAAAAATTAGCTTCATACCTTTATAATCCAACTGCACTTGTTGTACTCACTCTGTAACTGAAATTGTGGGAACTGAAGTAACCATTTATAGGCACTGGGGTACATAGTACGAGTATATACTTTTTGTAATGCCATCACTCAAACGCTAAATGCACACACGCTTCTTGTAATTTACCACTTTATAATACAGTTCTAAAATGGTTATCTCACTTCAAGAGATAAAAATCTAAAATCAGACTTAAATTGGCGTAAAAAAACTCAAAACAGATGTAACACACCTAACAGGCAATAGTATTTCAGATCATGGTTATAGTTCTCGTAACGTTTTTGTATAATATTTATTACAGTATTCGAGGATCATTGTGGTCATTAAAAATGATCATTAAATGTATACCATTAATTCGCTGTTCATTTGTCTGATCTATTGTTTGATAATAATAATAAAATGTAACTAACTGCCTTTTAGTTGAATGGATTGTTTCCTTTGATTATTTGAGATAAGTATGAACAAAATATGGATACTTCATCCTCTACTAGCTGACCCATACCTGCATCGCCGTTACGAAGGGAGCCGATGTAGCCACATAATTCCATGTTTAAAACTATAAAAGATCGTTCTTTATTTTAAATACATTTAGACATGGAAACACAATTCGAAAACAATTCTGGATATAAAGTCGTATATCGTAATAAGCATAGCCAAATGCGCTAAGAATAATAAGGAGAACTATTTGATAATGATTGGTATAAATAAACCAATCATTATCAAATAGTTCTCCTCCTCTCCTCTCCTTAGTAATAAAGGGAAACGTAGTTTAAGTGCAATGCATAACAGTGAGAAGAAGTGTTAGACACCCATAAGAAAAGCTTCCTATACCCAATATGACCCGAAAAACAAGAATGGATGGAATGCTCTGTCACCCGTACGAAGATGGGGCAGGTTCCTACAGTAACAGACTCAATTTCACCATTTACTATCAAATAAAATAATAATCTAAATATTTCACATAAACAGAATAACATGCATTCCATTATTCTCCATGAAGAAGGCCACAACAATTCATTAAATTCGGCATAACGATAATGATAACAATCTAATCGTCAATTAAACTCTGTTTTAACATCTTGTTGCTCTTAATTAGATGTAGCTCATTTACATTTATAACAAGCGTATTGTTTTTTTTTGTAATTGTATTTTTTCTTATTTGCAAATGCTTTAAATATCAGGTCACTTCTAATAGAGGTTTTATTCAGACACCGCCTTAGTTTAACCATGGGCATTGACGACGGGTCACCGTGAATCTATGGTTTTTCGTAGGGATTTCAAATTTCTACATTTTTAGTCCATAAGCATTTTGTTGGTCCCGTTACCTAGAAATTCAGTTAGTCCAGTTACCTATAGTTGTATCCGCTAGTAAGCTAGTAGTGAGTTTGCGAGTGAGACCAAACTTTGGAGTGTGTTTTCATTATTTTGGAAATTCGGAATTTCAAATTTAATACAGGCTAAGCAGGAGACCCCTATTTTCAATTTCTTGTTTTCATGCAGAGTGTGAATAAGAAAAAAATGTTTGTTCAGCTGTTTTGAAATTTTTAGGGAAAATTTTTTAATACCTTGTCTGGAGTTACACTGAGAAAAGATTTTAAAAAATCCTCCTCTTAAGGGGGTTCAACAAGTTATGAAAGTTTGCATGGAAATATATCATTTTTCACGTTAGGTAGGGTCTATGTGCCGGTTCGCCGGCCACCTTCAGTTCTCGGCCTTTACGCGTACACGATGCCGTAAAATTGAGAAAATATCACTTAGAAATACTATTTCCAAGTAAAATCTCTATCCAGATATTTTTAAATGTTTGCTTTCTAAATGAAAACATTTTTGGTCAGAAAACACCTTCGAGTGATTTTACAGAATTTGTTCATTTTGGAGGCGGCGATTAGAGGTAATGCAAACTGCAGAAATTAAAAAAAAAATAGTGCCGCGCGTTTCATTCCAAAGTAAACTTTGTGTAGTTATTCTAAATAAATGGTATTAATAAGTACATAATGCACTTCAAAAATAATTTGGTAACATATTCCTAATATAACTTTTGGAATATTTTGTATAAAACAACAATAATGATGGGGGCCGGGAACTAACATTTAAATTTTTTCAAAACTTTATTTTTCGGCCTAGGGGCCGAGATCTGGAATATCAAGTCTTCCACACTTCCATGTCTTTTCTACAAATGGTGAAATATTTTTTCTCACGATTCTTTCTTTTAATAATGTACTTAATGCGAAGACTCACGCCATTAGTTTTCGGCCGTCAATTTATGTCGTAATCATTAAAAATATGGATAAACGGGGAAGACCATTTTGGGGTGGCCGAAAATTAAAAGGTAGATGAAACGGTACTTCAGTTTTCGGCATAAGTTAAAATTGTATGAAAAGTATGGGGCCGAAAATTAAATATCACTTTAGATTTCGGCCATCATACGCCAAAGTTATAATTTTTAAAAATTTTAGAGCTATTTTATTCAACATACGATGTAAAAAGTTATAAGTAAGTAATTTAAACGTGTGTCTTTAACTATGTCTATTTGTAAAATCACAACCAACTCCCAAAAGAATGGGCCGAATCAACGATATAAGCTAAAATAATTCTTACTTCTTAGCTATAATGATTTTCAAGCGTTCAAGCGTCCGATCATCAACTCATTTACTACTTGGCAATTGTACCTTTCTTATTTTCTTTCACATGTCCGATCGATTATTTGAAGTAAAGACTAACACATAGGCTACTTCTTATCCTGGAAATATCCATGTTTTCCGCGAGGTTTGTGAAAATCCAAAATTCACGCGCGGGAATTAATTCTTCAGGCATAATTACGGAACTGATTCGACTGTTTGGATTGGAGATAGATTGTATTAACACAAAGGCTACTTTTTGTTCCTAAAAAATCCACGGTTCACGTGAGATATGTAAAAAACCGCGGGGAAATACTCCTTCACGCCGCAACTACAGAACCGATTTGGTAGAAATATAACATGGAGTTAGATTATGTTCCGGCTAACACAAGGGCTAATTTTTATCCCGGAAAATCCAAGACAAAATTCACGTATGGGAAATACCTACTACTTCATACCGCAACTACTGAACCGACTTGGCAGAAATGTGAAATAAAGTTAGGTCATATTCTAGATTAACATATGGGCTAATTTTTGTCCCGGAAAAATCCATGGTTACCGCGAGATTTGTGGAAAGTCGAAATCACGCCGGAGAAATACTTCTTCATGCCGCAATTACTGAACTGATTTGGCAGAAATTTGGAACGGAAATAGATTATACCCTAGATAAACACATAGGCTACTTTTTAAAGGACTTCAAAAACGGAGGAGGCTTACATTCGTCCGAATTTTTTTTTATGTATGTTCCCCGATTACTCGAAGACGCCTGAACTGATTTGGAAAATTATTTTTTTGTTTGAAAGGGTATACTTACCAAATGGTCTCATGTTCATCAAGTCAGGATCTGATGATGGGATCCTGAAGAAATTGAGGGAATTCTTTAAGAATTGAGAGAATTTTATAAGCTCACTTGATGCGATTTGGGTATTATTTGAAAGAGTATGCTTTCCAGGTTGTTATATGGTCATAAGGTCACAATCTGATCGTGGAATCTTGGTGAAATCGAGAGAACTCTTCAAATTTTACAAGTACTTTTGAAAGGATTTGGGTATTTTAATGGTATTTGCTTGAAGATGCTGACTTAATGGCAATAGTCATGAAGTCAGAATCTGCTGATGGGATCTCGGGGAAATTGATGGAACTCTTCAGTTGCAATAAGCATACTTCCAGCGATTTGAGAATTTTTTACATTGACTCGTGCATTTGCTTCCAGAAAGCAATATTTAAACCGATTTCATAAAGGGGGTGGTTCTAAATTCATCAAAATTTAATTTATACGTTTATGCTAGTCTCTTGGAAGTAAAAAAATTCAAGTCTGTACTCAATTTAAGCTACAATAGAAAATTCTTTTCAAAAAATCAACTCCAAATGCCACTACAAAGAGTGAAATAATGAAAGTAAATGCATGTTTCGTAAAATCTTAGTTCTTCGTAATACCTATTCGATGTGCGAAAAACTACGATAATATCATAGACAAGCACCCGATTTCGAATAGGTGTACATTAAAATTATGACTCCAAAAGTCGTTTTTTTTAAAGAATTTTCTATTTTTTCCCGGAAGAATCCATGGATCCCGTGAGATTTGCAAAAAAACGGAATTCACGCGGAAGAAATATTTCTTCACTGCCTTGTTTGTGGGTAATGATGTATTTCTGGTTTTTTGTTTATTTAAGTTTATTTTATTATGTTGATTGTCATTTTAATAATATTTGGATATACTATGAAAATAATGATTAAGTTTTCATATCATTTCATCTAATTTTAGACTTACCAATTCATTTTAAATCCATCGCAATGCAGTGGCCGAAAATTGAAATACCCCATGCCGAAAACTTAAATTTGTGGCCGAAAACTGAATTTTTTTCCAGATTAAATTAAAAATTAAAATAATTAATAACTTCCAGCATGAAACAGTTTTTAAAAAATAAAATTGATTATACTGGCTTTCATATAAGATAGTGAGTGCAACTATAATATGTCTGCAACATTTTTTTCTGACATCCTGAAGTTGATAGGAGCACTAAAAGGCCGAAATCCGGCACATCGACCCTACGTGAAAACAGGTACATGGGCTTTGGAATGAGAATTATTAATAATATAAAATGGGAAATAAAAAAAATATGTAATCATACATCAATAATAGGTGTTTCAAGATTTTAGGAAATCCAAACGTTACATATTAGGAAACCAGGTGGCCAGTTCCTCAGATGCAAGGATGTTCTGAAGAGACACATGAAAACATGCAAGATTGACCCCTCTAGTTGGGAAAGCTTGACCAAAACAGGTAATGAGTGGAGACGCTTGGTGCAACAGAGCTCCCACAAATTTGAAGAAATAGGAGGAATGAGTCAGACAATAAACGAGACCACCACACTCTAATGTCATTACTTACAAATATATTGGCGATACGCTAACTTGTCCGCACTGCTCTCGCACTTTCAGTGCAAAGATAGGGTACATAAGCCATATTAGGGCGCACCAACGAAGCCCTTTAAACACTGCTTCAGGAACTCAGTCACCGTAGCCGAAATCGGCAAGGGAGATTATTATTATAATTTAACTAAAAGATTAATTACAAAGTTAGTAACATTATATATAGGTATACATATATAAAACTTAAAATAAAAACTTAACTTATTTATAATCTAATTATAAAAAAGAGATGAAAAGAAAGAAAGAAGGAATTTTAATTTAAACGTCAAAGAATTCCTCCGAATCGGTGTCAACTAGAAAAGTTCCTATAAGGCTGGCAGCATTGCCACGTTGGATGGCAATGCTTATCCTCTGTTCTAAAAATAGGCCAGCCCTCTGGTCACGAGAGGCGTCGATTAGGCGCTTTGAGATTTCTCTGAAAAGAAGCGAGTACTTGGACCCCACGGACCCAACGTCTCGACCCCAAACGGCTCAAATACGTACTCTCCCACAAGATTACTGTATTTGCGCCGCTTGAGAGTCTCCGCTGATGCAGCAGCAGCGCCCGCACAACCCATCGTGCTAGGAAGTTGAGAAGGCGCAAGAGTGTCCACGCAAGTTGCGTCCCAGACCAAAGGCCTACCCGTCTAACAATTAACTTATTGTTTTGTCGTATTGTTAACGTTTTGGCAAAGAAATTTATATTTCAGGTAATTTAGATTCCTTCAAGAGCTTTCCCCGTCGCTAATAGTCTCATTTTGTAATGGCTGGCTAATTTTTTGCGCAACGAATCAGCCTAGCTGTTCAAGGCGGAAATGCAGCCAATATTGCAGTAATGGCACCGTTCCACGCGTGCAAGACTTATATAGGTAGTAATAATTAGAATAAGCTAATTAAAAAAACTTTTGAGGGATACATCAGAAAAGTTAATAACTCGATATTTCAAACTATAACTTCATTATAAATAAATAATTAACGATGATAAGTCTAGTACTTCATGCTAGTCGTATCAGAAATCAGAATTGGAAGGATTTTCTCAGCGTATTTTCCTTTACTATTCTAGCTAGTGGTATCTATTGAAGGTAAAAGTCAAGTATAATTAAAATCCTAATCCTAGTAATCCTGGAATTAGATAGGTACCTAGACCAAAAATTTGGAAAAGCAAGGAGGTGTATCTTAAAAATGAACGTTTTTTTAACTTGCTTGTTTCGTTTATTTTAATGTTATGACTATACAAAACGTAACACAGCCT
The DNA here is from genome assembly GCA_036785405.1 of Coenonympha arcania. Taxonomy (NCBI): domain Eukaryota; kingdom Metazoa; phylum Arthropoda; class Insecta; order Lepidoptera; family Nymphalidae; genus Coenonympha; species Coenonympha arcania. The sequence continues at coordinate 9,221,730 of CM072061.1, forward strand.
TTATGGTGATTCTGCTTGTTGATTCTGGTACTGTGAGATTTATGATGGGATTTTTTAATTCAATTTATAATATTCCCATTGCATTTTTATTATTGAAAGTTTTTGAGTTATTTTGTGAGTTGATCTGAATCACGACACAACTGTTTTAGTGGAATGCAAATTGTTTAAAAACTTAATTTTGTGATTTATTATTTGTTTAAGTCAATTTTTATAAATAATTTACTTGATCTTTGTACTAAATAACATTTTACCTCGTAAACATAGAGTATAGACTACCGATGACAGATCGGTATTATGACGTTTTTTTAAAAACATGATTATTGGATTGGAGTTTCGAAAAATTGGTGCCTAACTGCCTACGGGGTTTTTTGTGATGGTTGTAATATATAATTGTTTCAGCTAGTTTTAATTAAAAATAATAAGTGTTATTACGTGATAATTGTTTGATTTGGACACTAGTAAATCTAGGTTTATTACCAATTAAAAATTTCCCACGGGATTATGAATATACCTTGCTAAAATAATCTATATGTAAGGTAGATTACTATAATATACTTCTTTAAATACGTTTTAAAAGTTGGAAGGAGGAGTGCTAAAATCATTGTGAAAACCGAAATATGCACGAGTGGAGCCTCGGACAAAACTACAACTAAGTAGGAACTGTATGAAATAATTATAATGAAAATAATGAACAGTCAAATATTATTTAAAATGTTTATTTGCTCTACGAATTACAAAAACGTAACGAACCATAACAAAATGTACAAAAATATGGCAGTGCGGGTGAGATTACGGCTAAGAGCGTAGCAATGTGTGTGTATCAGCCGCCGTCAGCCGTCATCCACTTGCTCATCATGGCAATCATTTGTCTCGCAGGTGGATCCGACAAATAATCGATTAAATTAAATTACTTATTATTTACTCGATTGTTTGTGGAAGTTAACCTAGATCTATTGATAATAACTTATTGAGCGCCGGGGGGCTGGGGGATGGAGGGTCCGAAGGCACGGAAGCCGTTCTGGTCGGCTTCGTATGTGACGGTCTGAATGTTGCCTTCGTCGTCGATGTAGTTGTAGCTTCCTCGGACCACGATTACGTCTTGAGGCTTGTTCTCCTCGTTGGTCACCGTCTTGAGTTCTCCAGTTTCTTCGCGCTTGATACCGTCTTCGGATTCGAAGCTAAAAATAAAACAGTTGTTATAGCGGGTGATGCGATGGGCTATAACGATACGTCAGCGCGGCCGGCGGACAGATTGTTTGAAATTGAACGGCTCCCGCCCTGCGTCCCCCAGACGGTCAAGGGTCAGGAGGGTCAAGTTTATAGCTGTTTACCTATAGGTATCGTATCATCAAGGTTTTTTTTGATTTAGACAGGAAGGAAATGGGTTTATTTATTGCCATGGTTTCGGGTTTGTATAAGGCCCAGGTACTTTTCTAGGATAAATTTATATTTAATCCAATCCATAGACAAAGCGGTTGAATAAATGTGGTATGAAAAAATCATTAAACATTCTTCGCTTAAATTAAGATTCCGAGTTTCTGAGTCAATTTTAAATTGCATTTAAGAAAAATAGCTGTAATGATTTGTTAGCATCTTAGATTCTAAGGTCACAATTTTAAGTTTAAAATTCGGAAAGACAAAATAGAGCTTGAATTGACTCCTTGTTCAAATTGAAATAATTGGTCAAGTGCGAGTCGGGTTCGCGCACTGAGAGTTCCGTACTATCAAGACCAATTCTCAATTGTATTAAAGTAAACTACATACCCCTGCCCACTAAATTCAAAAACGAGCAAAACGCCCTTAAATATTTGTTTTATTTTAAATGAATTATTTTTTATCTTTATAGTGAATATCATATAACTAAATATTCTGTGAATATTTGAAGCGTCTACCGTTACCGTTATCAAAAAAAATCACGTTTGCTGTATTTGTTGCTGTAGCGGCAAAAGAAATATATCATCTGTGAAAATTTCAAGTCTAGCTATCACAGTTCAATAGATACTTAGTAATATGGTCCCGTTTTTACCCTTCGGGTACGGAACCCTAAAAAGAAGATTAGAATTGACAAACAACATACCCGTATCTGTAGGCACCCTCGGGTTGCAGGTCGTATAAGGAGCGGAGGATCGCAACCACCCCCTTCACAGGCCCAGGCCCTTCGATGGAGGCGGCGGAAGCGACGGCCACGAGGGCGAGGGCGACAAGGACCTGTAAAAACATGTGATTAATTAAAACATTTGTAATAAAATAGAAATATAACAAAAATTACAATAGAAAAATATATTCAAGTAAATAGAACAATAAGATTTTTCTAAACAATTTTATGAGGCGAAGACGCGTATTTTTTTAATTGTGTTAATCAACCCTTAGAACGTACCACTTTCATGATTGATTAGTAGGTTTGATTTCGTGGCTGGCAAATGAGCGACTGATGCTGTGGTGCTGGAAGCTAATTCTTTTATACATTTCTCCGGGCTTCGTCGGCCTAATGTCAAATGCCACAGGTCTCGGATGAGGTGTCGTTATTCCGGCTCCACATAGTCCAAACGTGCGCAGACCGTGCATTCTAATTGATGAGTTCACGTATGTAACACATATTATTCGTCTCGTAGGAAATTATTATGTCCGCCACTAATAGAAAAGTAATTAATATTTGCAGTTTCTCGAACAGTTTCAACCAACTGGTACATAATTTACGTGGTTAAGTGCAGTGTGAAGTTGTTAGCGGTCTGTAAAACATAGTAGGTATCAATTATCTTCTTAATATATATAAATCACGTGTCACGTTGTTTGTCCGCGATGGACTCCTAAACAACTGAACCGATTTAGTTCAAACTTCGTGAATATCTGTCGTTTGGTCCAACTTAAAAGATAGAATAGTTTTTATCCCACGTGGACGAAGTCGCGGGCATCAGCTAGTTCTAATATATATAAAAGTCTCGTATCTCGTTTTTGTTACCAAACATCTCCGAAACGGCTCGACTCGGTTTGGGTGTGTAGGTGTGAAAATAGGTCGTAAGCAATTTTTTATATCCCTAATGGCAAAACAACGTTTGCTGGATCAACTAGTTGTTTTCGCCGCAGTTTTCACCAAATCGGAACACAATAAAATCAGTGGAAGAGATCTAATATTGAAAGTACTTTAAGGATGTCATGACCATAAGAATCTCTTGTTATCGTACTTAAAAATTAACTTTGATTTGTAAGTTATTACTTATATTTAAAAAAAACAGCCAAGTGCGAGTCGGACTCGCGCACCGAGTTCCATACTATAAAAGTAGAAAAAAGTTAAAAAATAAATTTACTCGTAGTTACTTTTATCGGCGAACCGCAAACCTAACTTTGTTTTAAGAGATTCATTGTTCATGTCAAAATTTCTTTCCCGTAAAATATGCGTCAATTTCTATTTGTCATAATTATTTCAGATTTTTCGATAGATAAACTTCGGAGATAAGGTGGGGGAACGGTATTTTTTTGACAGTTTGCTCAATCAATCAAAAAGTATCAAACATAAAAATAAATAAAAATCTGTTTAAAAATAACAACGCCCTTTTTTATGATTTCTTATGATACCCCACTCAATATTGTTACCTCATTTTGAAATTTCCACGCCCTGGTTCTCCCCCTTTTTAAATAAAAATAAAACAGATTTTCACATTTTTATAATAGCAATGATGTTGGGTTACTATTACCTATAACTATTTCAAATTTCAGGTTGATAACTTTAATAGTTACTGAAATAATCGAGTGTGACAGACGGACGCAGAAACTCTCACCATAAGGGTTCCATTTTTACCATTTTAGTATGGAACCCTAATTTAGTACGAGACATAAGAAGCATTAATATCTGGTGGGTTTTTGATGTTTCACGAAAAATTACAAGTATACAAACTTCGCGTACCTAAATGTGTATCGTAAATAGTAATCCTTGTTTTACACACTAGTATTGACTCCGACCTCACCTGATGGTAAGTAGCGATGCAGCCGAAAATGTTATCGTACTTACTTGGAAGGAGTAAGTACCCCCAACGGTTTCTACACAGCATCGCGCTGGAACGCTAAATCGCTTGGCGCTGCGTCTGTGCTGGATAGGTGGTAACTAGGCACGACCAAACCAATGGGGGGCGGGAATCGAACCCGCTACCCGCTGGAATTCGAGCGCGTGCTGTGGCTGAAGGGAGGTCGATAAATTCCTATTATTTCTCTATCCTTAGGGACCTATTGATTGCTATACTAAGGTCGAGGATTGAGCCCAAGGCAAGCATCCTTACTAATAATCACTCTTATTGAAAAGTGAACGAAAAACATCCTGTATAAGAAATCGCTCGAGTTTTCCAAAATAGTCGGCATTCTGTCAGGTCAAGGTGTAAAATTTGAATTTTCGCGCCCCGATGGTACGTGTTTACTGAAATGGAATCAAACTCAAACTCGAAATATCTTTACTTCACATAGGCCTAACGTACAGGCTCTTGTAAAACGTCAATACGATATTTGTCGCTATGGTGACAACAAGTTCACGAGGGTTCAAACGCGCCCTGCATATGTTGCGCATAACAGAATGTTTAATATACAGTTTCTGAAACGAAATCTACGTGTGAATGTTATGGCAACATTCTGTGCAACTTGCGATGGGGAGCACTGAAACATTGTTTACAGAAACATCCACGTGAAGTTTCAGAAACTTCACGTGGTATTATGTATCTGAAACATTGTATCCCAGTAAACACGTTGCTCTATAGATATGAAAAATTAATATGTTATGTTTTGTTCTCAGATCTACAGAATATACCCAAAAACAATCATAAAAATAGGTATATCTGTTTCGGAGGAGTTTTGTTACAAACACTGAGAGACGAGAATTCTATACATATATAGATATTGGAGATGATTGCTTTTGTGTCATGAGGTTGAGTGATGATACAAAAACATTAAAATGGCTAAAATGTATATTTACCATACTCATACATATAATTCCCTCAATACTGGAATAAACAGGTGTAACGAGTTTTTTTTTTGCGGAAGTCCATGATAATCCACAAGGTACGATGGTTTGCTTTAAAGACACTAACTCGTTTTTACAAGAAAACTTTGTCAAGTCAACATTAATCCTGCCCCTGAGCCAAGTGACAAATAGCGTTGCTTCACGACGTATAGAAATGGAACGAAATCCAAAATATGTATGCTATTTTGACGTTTACTGACGCTAGCTGAGCGTCACTGTACGTCAAATCGTATAATTTTTTGAATTTCATTCCATTTGTATATGTTTTTTTTTTACTATATACAAGTAAGTACTTGACTGCTGTCTCACCCGATGGTAAGTGATGATGCAGCCTAAGATGTTATCGTACTAGCTTGGAAGGGTATAAGTAAATTTACCCCAACGGTTTCTACAAGCATCGCACCGGAACGCTAAATCGTTGGCGGTGCATCTTTGCTGGTAGGGTGGTAACTAGCCACGGCTGAAGCATCTCACTAGATCATACCTGAGCTAATTCAGAAATTATATAACTCCAAAGTGGCTCGTGGCGGGAATCGAACCCGTGACCTCCCACTCGAATCCGAGCGTGCCGTCACTGCGCCAGGGAGGTCGTCATAATAGCGATAATGATGTCGCAAAGTAGCGTTATTTGTCATTTGGCTCAGACAGCTGATGATTATTTTTTTTCAGAATTATGTGATACTGTGCGGCGTCATATAGATTCATCCGATACTGCAGGTTACCTACGGTAAAATATTTTGGAGTTTTCATATCATTTCAATCCCATACATTTGACGCAGTGGCGCAGGCTCGGATTCGAGTCAAAAGTAGCAGATTCCATTCCCGCCACGGGCCTCTTATTTAGATTCGATCAAACAGATCAAACTATACTGCAGAATCAGCCCACTGGTCTAGTAGGAGGCTTCGGCTGTGGTTAGTTACCACCCTGCGTGACACACGTACGCATAGCTACGTACCGCCAAGCGATATATAGCATTCCAGCGCGATGCTAGAACCTAGTGTTAGGGGTTAGTTCACTTTATCCCTCCCCAGCTTGTACGATAACATCTGCGGCTGCATCGTCACTAACCATCAGGTGAGGTCGCAGTCAAGTACTAACTTGTAGAGTTTTTAACTTAATAAATGTTTGTGTTAAATGTAATAGTGTCAATGGAGTAATAGTGCCAAAAAATCCTACGAGATATTTCCTGTCGGTTAATAGCTTCATTTGGTTACAAAACGGCGCTAATTTTTTGCGGAACTATTAAAATAGTTTTGAGGTTGGTGAATCATCATATACAGTAGCAGTGTTGCCGGACGTCCCGATTTTGGCAGGACGTCCCGATTTTTTAAATCAAAATTAAAAGTCCCGCTTTTCGGGGATAAAAAGTATATAAGTAATTCTTACAAAAAATTATTCTCTTGTTGTTAGTCGCAATTTGTTACAATCACACCACACAGCATTGTTTGAAAGTTTCAATTATTTTTCTAATGAATAAAACTTTTTTATTTTATTTTATTTTTTATTCAGAAGACGAATAAGACTATTATTTAACGATAGGGTAAAGCTGATTTAAATCATTATATTTTCAAAAAAATGCATTTGGATAGATTTTTTTGCTATGTCTATTGTCACGTAAACGTTATACGAAGATTAAAACGGAAAAATGTCCCTTTACCTAATTACTCAAAAACTAAGCCAGTTATCAAAAATCGGTTTCTAAGCATTTTTGGATATATTATAATTACCAACACTTTAAAACCAAATTACAATTACATCCATTGTAGTTTCCGATAAAAATGAGAAAAACCGAGATCTTAGATTAAAGACCCAAAAATACATAACGTTTAAATTTGTAAGTATTTGTCTTTAAAGTAGTATTGTATTGTAGTTTTAAATAAAACTTCATTCAAAATCGCTTAAATACGGCTTCTACGCCGTTAATGGAGTTTAGTAAAATACGAAACGTCATTTTGCTGCATCGAGTTAAAAGTCGGAGTATAAATGCTAATAGGAAAACAAGACGACTACCTACTAAAGATTAGCTACAAATAGCTCCAATTTTTATTGACCACTAAACAAAGGTTATATACGCCAATTTAAATTTTTTTGTACCTTTAGCTCAACTTTATACCTAAGGCACAAGATGATCGTCCTCCTCTCAAGGACAAGTCTATTTTTTGTAATGAATATGTTAATTTATACAAATTAATATTTACCTACCTATTTAAGCAGCACATAGTTTTTTACACATACACGTTTTTTCATATACTTATTTTCACTTACAAAACAATTATTATTGTAATATATAGTATGTAACATATAGTATGTATATGTTACGAGTAAGGTTGGAAGTTCGAAAAACTTAGGTTTACCCAGGTATACTTAGTATTACCCAAGGCCTTCGAGTAACGTCCGAATAATAATTAAAATAAGTTTTTATTCGGACTTTACCCACTAATTTAAGTAACTCACCAAGGTTAAAGCAATGCTTACTGGGTAATGCTAGATTAGGGATCAGTTCGGATCTGCAAGGTCTCTGGCGCTGCGGGCAATGCAGCCCCAGCGCCCTTGCGTAGCATAGCCGCGGGCGCAAGCTGAACTCCCTTTGCGCCTCTGGCTTTAAAAAAAAACACTCTAGGAGTAGGGGCAGACAAGACAGCATGGTGACGGAGTTAGGCAGTACGGTTCTTTGACTTTTCGTACATTATCCAGCCAGAGTTGGGTAAACCTAGGTGAGTATGGGTGGATATTATATATAATATTATACTTACTATTACAATATTGTAAAAATATGAGGATTTCTTATTAACAAAAAACTAAATCCACGCGGTCGAAGCGACGTGGACGGGCAAGATTCATAATATTATATTCATAGCTGACCTTGACTATCTGAGCAATTAGCTGGTTTAAGATATACAATAACAAGGCAAATTATAGCTTTAATTTGTTTTTGATAAAGGTTTACGAAGAATTCGAACAGATATATACAGAACCTGTAAGGGTTCTGTTTTTTTTTGTGGTACTAACATCATTGTGCTAGATATCAGTAATTGTAACTTTGCAGTTACCAACCTGCACTTAACAATGCTACATCGTAAACAGACCGCATTTTTATTTATTTTTTATGATTTGATTATTATTTTGTACAACTTTTGATGCATCCGGGTCGAGCTAAATGCGCTTCAGGCTCACACTACATTGTCTGTGGCTTCAGGGTTTGTAGACACGCTTTGGACGTAGGGCCGCCACACTGGCCAAGTTCGGATTGCTAAGTTTCACAGAACAATATGGATAACTTTCCAACCTGTATTTTTCCCTACGATATTTTCCTCCGATATTTTCGTAGTAAGTGATATTGCATGATCGACCACCAGAGACCTCGCGAGCGCCTGTGGTGTCCAATATCCGTTCCCTGCTCGCTTGTGCGTGGACGACGCGGCGACGGAAATGAAGACCCCACTATCCCCGTGTAATCGCTGACCGCGCCGGGCCACTAACTTTCATCACCAGCAAGCCAAGCCAAGAAGGCAGGTATAATTCCGAGATATGGTGCAGGCTGCAACCGCAGGCGACACTGCGGCTAGCGGCTGTGGTTGACTGCATTGCTGCCTGCGGTCGCGGTCGCTTCCATTCCAAGCGCGGTGGCTTGTCGCGGCTGCACAGTGCAAAAAATTAATGCCTCAATCACTACCCCTATATAAAAAGTACTCTGTGGTCACAACAGTATACCTTCGTGCGAAACAGAATGTCGGACGCTACCGATACTTTACAAATATGGCTTTTGCTAGAAGAGATGAGGTCGTTTTGTTGTCACTATATTATGCCAAAAAAAGAAAAACACCTTTTATTTAAAAGAGAAATCAAAGAAGAATAATTTCTCTTCATCAAAAGTCAGTCAATTTCATACATAGAAATGTGTTGCTGCAGTTTACGGTTGCATCTTGCGGTCTGCAGACCATGTCGGAATTATACCTTCACCGAGGCTACTCCCGGGTAAGGAGACAAGCCTCGAGGCCCTTACCTAAGGAGAAGGCTGAAAATCAATGTTACATATTTTTGTTCAACACCTAAAACCTTCTTGTTAATACCCGCTTGATAGTATGAAATAAAATCAGCTGATTTTTGAGTTTTTAAGCTCTAAAGCTTCAAGCGTCCCTAAAATTAGTCCCTACTACAAATTAGTCCCAACTGTCTCAAATACACCCAAGTCTGAAGAGTTAAATCCTGTTTTAGCACCTTCCTGATTAAAATAATAATAATTGGTCAAGTGCGGGTTGGGCTCGTGCATTGAGGTTCCGTACTATAAAGACCAATACTTAATAGTATTAGAGTAAACTAAGCACCCCTGCCAACCAAATTAAAAAAAAACCGGCCAAGTGCGAGTCGGACTCGCGCACCGAGGGTTCCGTACTCAAGAAGTACTGAAGCAAAATAAGCTTAGGTAGTTATAGCTAGGTACTTTTAAGATTCTTTCGTACTAATGTAGATGTAACACGACCAAAACTGTAACGACCAAAGATGTAAAACGGTAATATGTAATTACCTTTGTTAATGAACCGCAAAACTAACTTTGTTTGTAGAGGTTTATTGTTAATATCAAAAAAACTATGCTAGTTAGAGCATTGGCTATAGTTTTCCTGTAAAATATACGTAAATTCCTATTGACCATAATTATTTGAGATTTTTCGATTGGTAAACTCTGGAGATAAGGGGGGGAACGGTATTTTTTTAGACATTTTCCCCGATAAATCAAAAACTATCATGACTAAAAATAATTAAAAATCGGTTTTAGAATGTACAAAGTAAACCCTTTCATATGATACCCCACACAGTACAGTTATCTCACTTTTAAATTTCAACCCTCCGATTTTCCCCCCTTTTTAAATAAGAACAAAAATAATTTCCATTTTTTTTTATTCCAGTGTCATTGGGCCACTAATATACACAACTATTCCAAATTTCATATCGATAGCTCTGGTAGTTACTGAAATAATCGAGTGTGACGGACAGACGGACAGACAGACGGAGAAAGTCGCACCATAAGGGTTCCATTTTACCATTTTGGTACGGAACCCTAAAATGAGAAAAAAAAATCACGTTTGCTGTATGGGAGCTCCTTAAATATTTATTTTATTCTATTTTTCAGTATTTGTTGTATTTGCAACACAAATACGCCCTCTGTGAGTTTCAAGTCTATATAGCTATCACGGTTCTAAAGATACAGCCTGGTGACAGACAGACGGACAGCGAAGTCTTAGTAGTAGGGTCCTGTTTTTTACCTTTTGGGTACGGAACCTTAAAAAGGTTCTCCTAAATAGAGCGCTTAAGTCTTAACTCGCATATGGTCTTTGACGACCTCTCTGGACCAGTGACGGCGCGCTCGGATACGTGTGGGAGGTCGCAGGTTCGATTCCCGCCACGGGCCTCTTTGGAATTTTATAATTTCTAAATTGGCTCAGGTCTGGTCTGGTGGGAAACTTCGGCCATGGCTAGTTAGCACCCTACCTGCCAAGACGCGCCGCCAAGCGATTTAGCGTTCCAGTGCGATGCTTGTAGAAATCGTTGGGGTAAATTTACTTACCCTTCCAAGTTAGTACGATATCATCTTAGGCAGCATCATCACTTACCGTGAGATCGCAGTCAAGTACTAACTTTTACAGAGTAAAAAATAATAATAATACGAATATGAGGTATGTTCTCTTTCCCTGTTCATTATAAATTGCAAATAGGTAGGTGCCTATGTCATGTACCAAAATAGTCTGAATAAATCAAGATGCCCTGAGCATTACGAGTTACGACAGAAGGCCATGGAATTGGTAATCTTCAAACAAAGAACGGCTCTACTTTATTTATCTATCAACAGTAGGTATTCGGTAAAATATTCACGTTACTTATGCTTTATATTTAGCCGACTACCTGTGTACCTACTATTATTAATTTTTTCAAATACTTGTACGAAATTATTAAGTTTTTGGAGGAATAAACTTAAGCGGCCCTGGAAATTGAATATTAAAGTAGAGTCGGTATTGACATACTATAGTATGTTAGATATCCATATTAATTTAACAAATGCTAAAATAAATTAATAAACACAGATTACTTAACCGATTTTCACGAAATTTGAACAGATATTTTGATTTTTAACACTTGGGAAAGCGCTGACTGTTCTTAGCACAGATCCACAAAATCTAGCTAAGATAGTCAGTTCTTGAACTTGCTAAATGTACATAAGTTTTAAGCAACTGTAATATTCACATTGTTTTTGTATGATTAAGCATATTTATGTAACATATTAATGAATAAATACATAAACGATTCATTATTATTATTACTATTATTTTAAGTTGAAATGTAATAAATTAATGCACCGAAAATGGCGAATTATTACAATTTCGTTTCCAGTTTCTGAGATATTGGTGGACAAGCAGTGACGTAAATTATGTGGCACAATAATTGTTTAAAAGCCTATAGAGATTAACGAACGTAACGTATTTGTAATTCCGAATATATTACGAACGTATAGGTCGAATTGATAGATAGGTTGACAGAAAGTTGAAGAAAATAGGTGCGAGCTATGTTCATTGCAGTTTAGCAACTGTGCTAAAGTATAATACAAAAGACTTCAACGCGCACTCGACTTTTCGTGTCTGTTTTAAGCTAGTAGACACCTGAACATGACAGACGTTGTTCTGCCCTATCAAATGAAAATCTTAACTCTCACTATTTTACCTATTACAATAAATTGATCAAAATTGATTCAGCCGTGTTCAAGTTCTAGTAGCACTTGACCATTTTTTAACACACGAAAGAGGTGGTTTATGCATTTAGAAAGAGAAGTTATTTGTGTGTTCAACCTTCGGATCCAAATTTTTTCAAAAATGGCTTGACCATTATCTCGGTATTTTATATTGTTAACGGCAGGGTGCACGGAAAACTCATCAACTATAACAGAAATAAAACCCAAACGAATTATCTGTTACACATTAAATAAACTGTTTACATCTCACACTTACCCAGCACTTAACTACCATTATCTGTTTAAGCCCACCGTTTTCGATATTACTGCGTAAACGCTTATGGGGATTTATTGAATTTATTTTTGTCTTTCTCACTCTCACGGATACGTTGGTAGGTGCGACATGCAGCGTCGCGGAAGAATATAACAGAAAAACGACCTTTTACCTAATTACTCAAAAACTAAGCCAGTTATCAAAAATCGGTTTCTCAGCGTTTTTGGATATTGTTATTACCGACATACAATTACATCCATTGCAGTTTCCGATAAAAAACAGGAAAACTGAGATTTCGGAGCAACTTTTGGGAGAACTTTCTATCGAGAAAATTTTATCCAATCGTGTTTCTGCTTCTTAGCGATCTTAGATTAAAGACCCAAAATACATGACGTTTAAATTTGAAAGTAATTTTCTTTATTGTTTTTACGTAAAACTTCATTCAAAATCACTTAAATACGGCTTGTACGCCGTTAAGAAGATATATTGAAGTTATTTTTGTCTTTCTCGCTCTCACGAATACGTTGGTGGGTGCGACATGCAGCGTCGCGAAAAAATAAAACAGAAAAACGACCTTTTACATAACAATTTAATTTGAAAGTAATTGTTATAGTTTTTAAACTGCCCTGCTCACTAAAAATTGCTTCAATACGCCGTCTACGCCGTTACATCAAACGTGAAAATTAATATAAAAAGGGGAATTAATTTAACATTTGACTTATGGTCCTAAAAATAATGACGTAAGGTTACCTTAAATTTACTACTTTTGCATGTAGTTAAAAAAACTAACAAAATTGTAAATCCAAGAAAACCCGTCGCAGCTTACACTTGCTAAATTGTATGCTTTATGCCTACAATTTATCAATTTTTTAAGTTCGTGACCAAATGAAATTCTCATAAGTGCAAAAAATATAGTCTGTCTAAAAAGTCATGAAATAATAACCTGTCAAGTGCGAGTCGGACTCGCGCACTGAGGGTTCCGTACTACAACCGGAGGAATAAAACCATAAAAACCACTTTTCTTATCGAACCGCAAAACTAACTTTGTTTTTAGAGGTTTATTGTAAATATCAAAAAAACTACTTATTAGATCTCGTTCAAACCAATTTCCGGTGGAAGTTTGCATGATAATGTACATCATATATTTTTTTTAGTTTTATCATACTCTTATTTTAGAAGTTACAGGGGGGGACACACCTGTTACCACTTTGGAAGTGTCTCTCGCGCAAACTATTCATTTTAGAAAAAAATCATATTAGAAACCTTAGTATCATTTTTAAAGACCCCACACATATGGGTTTGATGAAAAAAAAATTTTTGAGTTTCAGTTCTAAGTATGGGGCACCCCCAAAATTTATTCTTTTTTTAAAATTTTGTGTGAAAACCTTAATGCGGTTCACAGAATACATCTACTTACCAAGTTTCAACAGTATAGCTCTTATAGTTTCGGAAAAAAGTGGCTGTGACATACGGACGGACAGACGGACAGACGGACAGACGGACAGATGGACAGACGGACAGACGGACAGACAGACATGACGAATTTATAAGGGTTCCGTTTTTTTTGCCATTCGGCTACGGAAACCTAAAAAGGAGTTAAAAATTATTAAAATGGGGTTCCGTGAATTAATTTCATGATTTTTGACGGAATATAGCTTTTTATACTGCATGAATGGAATAGGTATTTGGAACGGAAATTACAATGTCAGCCCCCGTGGTTTTTTTGATATACTCTGTAGGAAACTTTGATTAATAACTATATTAGACTAAACTGAGAAAAAAAAACAATACAGTCAATGAATTTTATTAATTGTAGTAAGTATCACATAAATAAAAAACAATAAAAAGGTACAAAAATATGGCAGTTAGTGATAGATTGTAACGACAAGACGATTTCAATAATTCTGCGCCGCAACCCATTATGGCGAGCATTGTCATAACATAATATCACGTAATCTTTACAACATGAAGTTATACCTAGTTTTCAAAAAACGTAAACTATTTATAACTGATAATTCATTGAAGCCTATGAAGTCGCTTAGGTTTCTAGAACCTATAGGTTCTATCGCCTGGAGACGGGTTGGACGAGCTTGGGGACAGAGTCACCTTCAATATGGAACCCCTCCTGATCAGCCCAGTAGTTGTATGAATCGGTTTTGCCCTGATCGTTGATGTAGCTGTAGCTTCCCTTGACGATGACAACTTGGTGAGGTTTTTTCTCCTCATCTAAAACCTGTATCAACTCTCCAGTCTCCTGGCGGAAGGTTCCATCCTCAGTTTCGTAACTGCGAAAACAATGAAATATTTTTTGTATCATTGTAACATACGGTTTTAACTTTATGAAACTTGAGATCAAACTTGAAGGATACTTTTAAGTTTTGGCAGACAAACCGCAGGAGGTTTTCTGAGAGAATTTCCAGAATATTTTTCCTTGCTATATCCAACTTTACTGCAAAAAAAAAGCGATTTTTTTTTCATAGGCGTTTTATGAACAATCGGTATTGACAAGAAAATGAATTTTCTCAAACCCTGTTTCAGAAAAAAAATCCCAAAAAGCATCTAATTTTGTAATACTTTGAAAATTGTCTGTAAAACGGCACAAGCTATTTAATTAATTCTTGCACACAAAAAAGTACATAAAAAAATTACAACACTTTTGATTGACAGTTTTATTTTTAGGCCTTCTAACAATCGTGTAAAGAAATAATTTCCCCGACATTTAAGTAAATCAGTGTGAACGCGGCTGCTCCGTCCCCCTGTAAACTGTCATTATGCCTTCCAGGTATGATTAAGTTACTTACGTCAAAGAATATGCGCCTGATGGATCCTGTTCGAGTTCTGAGCGGAGAATCTTCACGGGCTCCTTGTCAACTGGAAGAGCAGCAGCGATGGCCACAAGGCCGAGGGCGAGGATTACCTGATGAAATGAAACGAATTCATTATTTGAAACCACACAGCAATAATTCAAAATGTGTAATTACGCCAGAATTCCAATGACGTACCGATTTCATGGTTTGTGTTTAGGTTTGGTCCCGTTGATCCCAAATGAGCGACTGATGGCCAATGCAACGAATTTATTCTTATATATACATTTCTTCGTTCCTCAAAACATTAACGACCACTACGTAACGTGCGAAGCTGCAATGACTTTCCGGATCCCGTAACGCCGCGCCTCGCCTGCAATGTGTGAGAATGATCGATGACGTTTGCATATAGCGACCAGTGTGACCGTTGCAACATTGGCGAATCTGGCAAACACTGGTAAAAAAAATCTGCCAACTCCTTTTTTGAACTGTATATAAAGTACTATACCTACCAGTACAGTTACTTTACAAAAAGTGATAGCCTAGTGGTTTTGAAGTCGAAAATCACCGTTCCATCGACTCAAGACAAAAGTTGTCACGTTCCTAAATCGTCAGCTTATCCTGCCACAGTTAAAATTTAGGAGCCAAATCTGCCCAAATGGCAGGAATCTGTCACAAACGGCCACACTGGTAGCGACACAGGCTACGTATTTGTTCACCACGCCCTCACGCATCTATTTGAAGGATTCATTCACGCTTGTTGACATAATAATTTGTCACTAAATACGAAATACCTACTTGAACAGGTGCCCGAGTATTAGGTCAAGGTGCGTCATTGCCGTGTAACTTTTTTGTTTAAACTTTAATTTCAAAATGAAGTTTAATCAAAGATTTTTAAACGACCTCGTACAATGTTTGACTATGTAAGTGACGATTTCTTAACAGCGCTAGGCAATCTAAATACGAAGACTATAAAACAAGAATAGTTAGGTGCCTACGCAAAAGAATTAATACCGACTTATGATACTTATGCACAACAAAACGCCACTTTTGAGACCCTTAAGCACGTATTAAAAATAAAACGGGTATGGGATCGATAGGGACTTTTTGCATTAATTTACCATGGTGTTCCGAACATTCAGAACACCAATTTTTAGATTAAGTACAGCTTCAATCCTATTTCAGGGCTAATTTGACCGGACTGTTATGTAACACGCCCTGCTATACCTACTTAATATATAAATAATATTATTATGTATAAGTAAGTAAATATGTTTCATTAGTGCCAGGCATAAGAATGCTTGTTTAAGGGTGGGCATTAACTCTTTAATCCGTTAATCGTTAATTTACTTAACGGGTTACTGTGGGTTACCTTCAAAAAGTGTTAACGCTCTTGTTAACTTTCGTAAAATGGAACTTCCGTTTTAATTGATGGCATTGTAATTTTTTAGTTACGGTATGTAATGCCATTTTTATTTTTTTTATTTATTCTTGTAAAAAAACTTAAAAAAATTAACAAACAAGTACCTACCTACCTAAGATAAATTAAGATTAATAAATAATAAGCCTTATTTCTGCCTATACATATTTTATTATTCCATTAAATAAATGAGTGTTTAACTATTTTTTCTTTCTAGTTACTTACTTGTTTTTTTTTTTGTTTTATTTACCTATGTCTCTCAACCCAAAAGCAGTAGGTATAAGCTTTAAATGGTTAGCTTTTGACGGTTAACTTTAAGTTGCGTCAGAATTTTCCATAATTAAACGCTCTATCGACTATTAAGGTTCATTTTACTAACGAATTAACAAAGTTAACTTTTGGGTTGACTGGTTCCACCTATGGCTACGTATTGTCACGTTGCAATGAAAATCTCTAATAGAAACCAATAGAATTATTTTCATAGTTTATGAAAATCAAGCGGTTCTATTGATGAATTTGGCATAGCAACTTCGCACATCTACTTATGACGGACAAGAAGACAACCAATTAGGTAACATTTAAACTGACCACAAAAAAGTGAAAACTTACTGAGGTAGGTACTCTCAGTAGGTACTTTATCTCAAACTAAACTTGACACGTCTTGTTATAATTTATTTAAGTATCTATTCGAGTCTTGTCATAATTAATAAGGTACTAGGTATGGACCTGGTAAACCTAAATCTGGTTCCAAATCTTGGAGTGGACAAGTGGAACTAGACAAGAAAAAGCTTTATACGTCGATTAAAATGATATATTCGAGTGGGAGGTCGCGGGTTCGATTCCCGTCACGGGTCACTTTGGAATTTTATAATTTCTAAATTGGCTCATGTCTGGTCTGGTGGGAGGCTTCGACCGTAGCTAGTTACCACCCTACCAGCAAAGACGCACCGTTAAGCGATTTAGCGTTCCGGTGCGATGCTTGTAGAAACCGTTGGGGTAAATTTTCTTACCCTTCCAAGTTAGTAGGTACGATAACATCTTAAGCTGCATCATCACTTACCATCAGGTGAGATCGCAGTCAAGTACTAATTTGTATAGAGTAACAAAAATATTCGTTTTCTAGGTTCAAGTTCGATTCCATGGGTTAGAAGTTTTGAATTTTAAAGACCTAAGAATAAAAATTCGTCGATAGCATGGTTTCGATCTTTGGGTTGGGCCAGCAGTATTGAGTGTTTCTGCCAATAAATTCCTAACAAGCCCGGAGTTTGGAAATTGGATCCCCGGGCCTCGGAGAGCACGTTAAGACGTCGGTCCTGCGCCTCTCTCTCTGTCCGATCATGTAAGGCTGCCGTACTACCGGACTAAGAGAGCCAGGAATAGTGTTTGCACACACACTTAGTCGTTTACTATGGGCCTCATAAGAAGGCTCAGAGTCACTCAGCGGGCGATGAAGAGAGCTATGCTAGGAGTATATCTCTACGTGATCATTCAGATATGAGGAGATTCGTAGACGAATTAGTCACCCACATAGCTCAACGTATCGTGAAGCTGAAATAGCAATGGGCGCGGCACATAGCTCGTAGAACCGACGGACGTTGAGGCCCCAAAGTACCCAAGTGATATGGCGACCCCGCACTGGAAAGCGCAGTGTTGGCAGACCTGCACTGCCGACATTAAGAGGGTCGCGGGAAGTCGCTGGATGCAAGTAGCGCAGAACCGTCTGTTGGAAATCATTGGAGGGGGCATTGGAAACCATTGCTTTATCCAGCAGTGGACGTCCGTCGGCTGTAACCAACGATCACACTTTGAGCACTATAATATGGGTAAATAGGCTAAGGCGCTCTACCCACTGCACCGCGCCCCGTCGCGTAGCGCGGGTTGGCAGATTTTACCATTGTATGCAAGTATCTCAATTTGTATAGAAATCACGCCTAGCACTGGCACAACACACCGGCGACGCGAAACCGCGCGGGAAGGCGGCCGCGCACAATTTCTGCCAATCTGCGCGGGAGCGCGGGGCGTGCCGCGGGGTATGACACACCGGCTCCGCAGTCCCGGGCGTGATTTGATACTGTCCAAAATCTTCTATGGACGCAGTGTCTTTTAATTCTTGTATACAATAACCTTAAAATGACAATATAACTGCAACATCTTGAAATTGAATAAGTTGGTCCATTCTCCACGACGATCGACAACACAGTGAACATACGAGTTTATTTAGCGCGAGGCCGTCGTAATCTGCATCAACGCGCGGGGGAGCAGATTACACCGCTAAGTAAGGCAGATCTGCGCCTCCGTTCATAGATATAAGACAATATATAGCTATTAAAAATCAAGACAGGTCAGATATTCAAATATAGCTAAAATATATAATTATAACCATTAACAAAATACTGTATACCTGCACGTAGTAGCTCCTCTACAAAACCCGTCCCGTCAGCGCGGAGTCGCTATGCAGGCCGCGAATAAAAGTGATGTGCTCTTAACCTTTCCAGAGGTCGGGCTCGGCCAGTAGAGTTAGTACTGTTTTTTTTTTACGAATTTCGAGTCCACTCGCATCGCACAAACGAATCAAATTCCTTCAAACATTTACAGCCAGCGTCATCTATGGACAGTCACTGTCATGCGGCTTTCCATTAATGGCGCTGGCTGTAAATGCATGGAGGAGTTCGATTCGTTTGTGCGATGCGAGTCGCCTCGAAATTGGTAAAAAAAACACGTACTAACCCTATTTCGTGAAATTACGATTCAAGGTCGACGTGTTTTTTTTTAAACAAATGTGTGTAAAACAACATTTTTTAATTGAATGGAGATTAATAAATTGAAAAAATACGTAACGTCCTAATACGGTTAGGTACTTTCTTGTCCACTTGTGCAGTAAGCTACCCACTGACCCGAATTATAAGCCCTTGACATAATACTTACGAGGACATACCCACACGTGTAGTGAAAACGTTGTAATTTTGACTCCTAGTATTGTTTTATGCAAAATAATACATTGTGATAGGTGGAGAGTAGGTTTTTGCAAACGAGCTGTTATTAAAAAGCCCGAGCCGAAAGCGAGGTTTTTTATTTTCACACCCGTGTATCACACGACGTTTTTCAATGCAATTGTGTCAAATAAACAAATAAAATAATGTTTTTCTCGAGATTTTGAAGGCAAAATTCCATGACGAGCAATTTTTACTTTGAATAAAATTCCATAACATCACTTGTACCTACTTAAGCAAAAAAAATCGAAATTAAAGTTGAAATTGAAATTAAAAACGAAAATACATATAGGTATATTATACCTACACAATATATTATTCCGTAGCTCATTTATGTTTAATAAATAAAATAAATAAATAAATATCAGGACATTACTAGATAACTGATAAATATACATATATACTAATAATATACACAAATATAATATATTGAAAAACACCCAGACACTGGAAAACATTTCATGCTCATCACATTTACCAGTAGTGGGAATCGAACCCACGACCTCCGACGCAGACGGCAGACGGCAGGTTCGCTACCGCTACGCCATTCGGTCGTCATATTAATGGTTACGTAATATTAGTTTATTAATATAATAATGCCATTTTGATATGTGTTTACGTGGTTCAGCAGAAAAAACAACCCGGACTATTGAACCTGTGAAAGTAGGATTAAAATAATTACAATGTGTGTGTGCTCCTACAGTCGTGTGTCAGAGCAAAATAAAAAGAAAATACAGGATAACACTGCAGATCGAAGATTCATTAACTGAAAAGCTAATTTTTTACAAAACATCAATTTGCAGAAGTTTTTTTTTAATACCTTTAATTTTAAGTAGCTCTGTACTACTGTGAACTGGCTAAACTTTATTATTAATATTAACGGTTATTTAAGCGATTTTTAAAGACCTGTAGGGTACGAAATTACTTTCAAATGTAATCTAAATTCACTCACATGCTGAGCACGATTGGAAAAATCTTGATAGAAAGTTTTTCCAAAAATTACTCCACATTCTCCATTTTCTTTTTTTATGTCGGTAGTGATAGTCGTTTTCCAAAAACAGAAATAAACATTTTATAGATGAATAGCTTAATTTTCTAGTAATACTTAGGTAAAACCTAGTTTTTCTTTCATACTCTCCCGCAATGCTGTCTGTTGCCAGCAATTAGCGTATTGTTATGAGCGAATACAAAAGTAAAAATCGGTTTACGGCCTTAACAATAGTATAGCACGCGTTAATTGCGTGAGCCTATATAAATAATTGATATGCAGGAATATTCGAATCCTTAAACCTGTCGAAAGCAAGCACTTGTACACTCAAGGATGTAGCTAATATGAATAAAATGATATTCACCATGTCAAGAACTCAAATTTTATTGCTAAAAAAAGGAATTGACATTTAATATAATTAGGATAAATTATTCCAAAGCACTACTATGGGTTAAAGTCCTGTCGTTAGTAAAAAGAATTCAAGAATAATATGCGACAGTACCAAGGTCAACGCGAGTTCCAAGCTTCTACTCTATTGAGGAGCTAATCGCGAATAAAGTAAAGAAATTACTAACGATATTATACTGTTAATAAATAATTCATGAAATTCAAATAAAACAACTAAAAACAGATCTCGACCCATTAACAAACACTCGTTTTACGTTTACGTATTGATGTAGAAAGAAAATCGATAAAATAAAATCAACTAGTAAAATGTCACCAAGTGAGACGCATAACATGATCGGTCTTCCTTTTGGACGATTTTATAAACCCGAGAAATTGTAGCTCCGCCACCGCTCGCGTGAATCGTCCTCTGCGAACACAAAATGTTAATAAAGATCACGGTTGTTGAAACAGTATCGCATTTTAACAATTATACTACTTCGCTTTTCTTGTTTAAATTGTTCTCACATCCAGGGCATCTGGAAGAGATCCTCATTTGTAGCGATAAGATGTCCTTGTGCATGTTCTCTCTATGTTTGTGTTTTGTGTCTTTATATACACGGTGAAAAATAAATGGTTTTAGATGTGAAGCGAGGTGAATCGCTATTCGCAGTACTTTAAATTTTTGCAATTTATTTTGACCCCAGTAGCAAAATAAAAATTTTTTTTTTCGAGAAATTTTGTTTTCAAAAATTCGCATTTCAGTAGTAGTGGTATTGCACGCTCGCGGCGTACGGTACCTACTACTCTACCTACCTACGCGCGGCGCGGCGCGGCAATCAGCTGTGTACCTACGCTACGGTCATTCAACTTTTTAAACGTAATGATTCTAAAACGGTGTTCAAACTTACCACAAATTTTAAGCACACGTAATATCACTGTACACGTAGTTCATTTTATTTACAATTAACTCGTAAAAACTAAAAGCTTTAAGTCACACTACACTTACGAGTATGTAGGTATTTACTATTTACAAAGTTTTAACAGTCAATGATAACGAAGCAGCTGTTCAAAATGCAAACCGTTTCTTTGAATGCAAATTTGAGCTCGTTTCACATTATTGTCTTTTAGTTTTAATAAAGTGTCTCTATCACTTCTCACTACAATAAAAGCGTTTATTATCGCAGCCTTTAATTGTTGCCGCGTTTCAAACTCTTGTTTGTAGACTAGGCGTTTAAGCTCAGACCACAAAAAAAAGTCTAGCGGCGTAAGATCGGGGCTCCGCGCGGGCCATGGAACTGGTCCCCCGCGTCCTATCCAGCGTTGCCCAAACACTGTATTCAAATGCGATCGCACGTCCCGTTGATAGTGTGCTGGGCATCCATCGTGCTGGTAGTATAAATTTTGCAGTGATGCCAAGGGAACGTCGTCGAGCAGATCCGGGATGACGCGCTGTAGCATGTCCAGGTACATACCTCCGGTCAAATGTCCTTCCACAAAGTGAGGGCCGATAAGGTGGCCGTTAATTATTCCAGCCCACACATTAATTGAGAAGCGCACCTGATGAGCACACTCGCGGATCACGTGTGGGTTGTTGAAAGCCCAAAAATGTTCATTGTGCTGGTTGAACAGTCCAACACGCGTAAAAGTTGTCTCGTCAGTCCACAGAATATTTTGCTCGCGATTGTTCAGCAGCCACTGGCAAAACTCGATCCTAGCCGGCCCGTCGTTCGCGTGGAGGGCATGAACGCGCCTAAAATGGTAAGGGTGAAGCCCTTCAGAATTCAACAGCTTCCACACGTAATACTGGCTCACGTTGAACCGATTTGCAGCCATTCGAGTACTACGCCGAGGATCCCGCTCGAAGTACTCAATAATGTCCTCGTCGAGTTGCGGCGAGTAAATGGGTGGTCTACCGCGACCTTGAGCATGCACTGGTGTACGGAACTGGCCATGATCGCTTAACCGCTGCGTTGCCGCCAGGAAAGTGTGAGCTGATGGTATTTGGGGTCTTAGGATCCCATTCCTCCGAAGTAAATTTAAGTTACGCTGCTCTCCGTAGAGCCGTTGAGCTTCTGATGTGTTAAATCCAGCAACAGCGTACAGTTGCACCATACGTAGATATTCCAAATTTGAATATTCATAGTGCCGATTCATTTTCGCGCGATTTCGCACATGCGACGTGCGTCGTACTACGTTACGGTGGCAACTGAAAAACTGATATCGGCGCGGGCGCAGTGTTGCCAAAATGTTAAATGAACTCCCCACCAGATTCAACATCTAAAACAACCAGAAAACCACTAACGAAACCGGCTTCTAATCCGCTAACTTTACCACTTAACAATTTTATACCTACTTATTGAAAGAAAAAGGTATTGTAAGTGATTGAGAAGTGAGAACCTTCTTCATTACGTTATTATTAACTAACGAAACAAATCAACATACTTACAAATAGCACAAGTCAAGATCAGGAACATAAAAAAACAATTGTTATCACGTCATTTTACAGGATCAGTATTGCCTACCTCTAAGTGCAGACTGCAGACCTTGAAGGCTCATGAAGTTAAAAAAATAAGCTAATTTATTAATTTTATTCATTTAAATGTGTAAATGTCGTCCATTATTTATGAAACTGAAAATTCTACTATTGGTTTACTAGTAAACTCCACTAGCTACTTCTTCCATTAAAAGGAAACGAAACCACCAGTTTTAGTGGTAAATCCAAAGTTGGCAACACTACGCGGGCGATGCGGCGGCGCGGGCGGCGGCGTGCGGCGGCTAATATCAAAAGACTAGGCGGGAATTCACCGCGCTTGGCGCGGTTTCGGTCGGCATTTTGTCAGAGTGTACCGCCACGTACCGCGTAGTCACTACTATTGGTTATCACATTTTCGAGTTTATCTCGATTATTTTTTTTGCAATAAAAATAAAAATGCTTACTTTTCCGAAACAGTGTAGGTAATTTGATAGTACTGCTGATACTGATTCACCCTGCTTAACCTTAAAAACCATTAATTTTTCACCTTGTATATGTATAGAATAAGTAAATAAATAAATAAATAAATACTTTTCTAAGTTCCTTCTGTATATAACTAACAACTGCTGTAACTTAGCTAAATGAAACACTCAAAATAAGTTATTGGAATTGTATTAAATATAACAAGTAAAAGTTATTGTTATGTATCAAGGTAGATAAAGAAGCATTGATAAAAATGAAGTACTAGATGTTTTAAGTACTGCCTGCTTAAAAGCTATATTATTATCTTAGGACTATGTACTATCACTAAATAGTATTAAACAAAGTCGCTTTCCGCTGTATGTATCTATGCTTAGATTTTTAAAACTACGCAACGGATTTTGATGCGGTTTCTTTAAATAGATAGAACGATTCTAGAGGAACGAAGCTGCGGGCGTCTGCTAGTTCTTTATAAAAAGACGCCTGGTCAAATCCCTATTCTGCATACCCTATCGCACATACTACCATTATATTGTAATTTGTAACATAATATTATAGTTTGACAAAAACAAGGAGGCGCCACTGTCTATACAAAGTCAATTCAGGTGCAACTTGCACCCGAATTTTGTTCTCTCTATACTCACTGAATGCTGGCGTCCTGGTAGCGCTCCTCGTCTTCTTCCCCGGGGCGCAGCACTGCGGCGAAGGCCTGCAGCCAGTCGTACAGGTTGATGTGCTTGCCGCACTCGCGGTGCAACTTGTACGCGATGTTCGTCTCTGGTCTATACTCACTGAATGCTGGCGTCCTGGTAGCGCTCCTCGTCTTCTTCCCCGGGGCGCAGCACTGCGGCGAAGGCCTGCAGCCAGTCGTACAGGTTGATGTGCTTGCCGCACTCGCGGTGCAACTTGTACGCGATGTTCGTCTCTGGTCTATACTCACTGAATGCTGGCGTCCTGGTAGCGCTCCTCGTCTTCTTCCCCGGGGCGCAGCACTGCGGCGAAGGCCTGCAGCCAGTCGTACAAGTTGATGTGCTTGCCGCACTCGCGGTGCAACTTGTACGCGATGCTCACGTCGGGCAGCCACTCCGATATGCTCTCCGGCGATGGCAGGTGGCAACACGAGCACTGAGAATTCAACCGAACATTAATTATTTTCTAGTTTAGCGCCCAAACCAGCGCTAAGGGCCACTAGCCGTATCGCTAAGGGCGACTAATTTACGATACTCCCATTACACCTATTAGTTTTAGGCCTTTTGTGCCTAAAACTATTTTAATATGTATTTCTGTTTTGTGCAATTTCTTGTGTGGTGCAAATAAAGAGTATTTATTTATTTACACGTTACATTTTAAGTATTAAGTTTCACAATGTTATGGAATCAGCGATCGACAGGTTTTATTACCGTCGTAGGTAAGTCCATAATATGGTACGCCAGACCAGCAGCAGTTGCCCTATCGCTAAATATTTCTGGCTACAGACCATGATCATTATCCATTAGCTATTCCACTGCTGGACTAGGGTCAATTAAAAACCATCGCGGAATGGAATGTGAGCGACTTTTCGCAACGAACATAGAAACTCAGAATCATAAAACATAGCATAATGAACTTTTTTCAATTGTGATAAAATGGAAAATTCTTTCCAAAAAACAAACTTCAAATGCCACTACAAAGAATGAAATAATTTTTAATGTACACCAATTCGAAGTCGGGCAATGTTTTGTTCAATCCACAAACAATCATTAATAGTCCTCCTTATTATAAAACTTGATGTGCAAAGAAATGACAAAATTATCGACAATACGAAGGACTATTAGTGAATGAACGAAACATTGCCCGACTTCGAATTTGTGTACATTAAAAATTATTTCATTCTTTGTAGTGGCATTTGAAGTTGGTTTTTTGGAAAGAATTTTCCATTTTATTTTATACTTTTTAGTGGAAAACAACTAATGCGCAAGGCATCGGAAAAAATGCCCACATCGCTTGAAGTATGCTTCTAAAATCTGAAGAGTTCCCTCAATTTCTCCAAGATCCCATCATCAGATCCTGACTTGATGAATACAGTCATTACTTGATGACTGCAAGGAAATGCAATAGTAACTATAAAAAATACCTAAATCGCTTCAAGTATAATCGCAAAATTTGAAGAGTTCCCTTGATTTTACCAAGATCCCATCATCAGATCCCGAAATGATGACCATAAGACTACCAGGAAAAAATTACTCTTTCAAACAATACCCAAATCACTTCAAGTGTGCTTATAAAATTTGAAGAGTTCCGTCGATTTCTCCAGGATCCCATCATCAGATCCTGACTTGGTGACTATGGGACCATCTGTGAATTATACCCTTTCAAACAAAAAAAGAATTTTCGAAATTGGTCCACGCATCTTCGAGTAATCGGGGAACATACATAAAAAAAAAAATAAAAAAAAAAAAGATTCCGACGAATTGAGAACCTCCTCCTTTTTTTTGAAGTCGGTTAAAAATTAAATAAGAGCCAAAAAAAGGTCGAGCATCTTTCGGGGAATCCTCGCGCATTCTCGAGAATTCCCGTGGAATCCGCGAGTGGCGAGAACAGGGAGTCGGTTGAGTCGATCACAGCAGTGCGGTGTCAAGTGTGTGCGGTGCCAAGTGAGTGCCCACGAAACAATTCGCTGGAATACTCGAGCATTTCAGAGAATTCGCGCGCCTTCTCGGGTCATGAGGCAAAATTAACGCTTTCATTCCATTCTATTCCGACACGGTGTAAATTGAGCCTAACGCTTCAGATCAGAGGCTGGTAAATGCTAATAGCCGCGATGCTAACCTGCAAGTAGTGCACGGGGTTGTTCAGCGCCAGGTGCAGCGCGCCGCGCGGGGCGCCCACGACCTGCTTCTTGACCGCGGCCGCGTCGCCGAGGAACAGCAGCTGGTAAATGCTAATAGCCGCGATGCTAACCTGCAAGTAGTGCACGGGGTTGTTCAGCGCCAGGTGCAGCGCGCCGCGCGGGGCGCCCACGACCTGCTTCTTGACCGCGGCCGCGTCGCCGAGGAACAGCAGCTGGTAAATGCTAATAGCCGCGATGCTAACCTGCAAGTAGTGCACGGGGTTGTTCAGCGCCAGGTGCAGCGCGCCGCGCGGGGCGCCCACGACCTGCTTCTTGACCGCGGCCGCGTCGCCGAGGAACAGCAGCTGGTAAATGCTAATAGCCGCGATGCTAACCTGCAAGTAGTGCACGGGGTTGTTCAGCGCCAGGTGCAGCGCGCCGTGCGGGGCGCCCACGACCTGCTTCTTGACCGCGGCCGCGTCGCCGAGGAACAGCAGCTGGTAAATGCTAATAGCCGCGATGCTAACCTGCAAGTAGTGCACGGGGTTGTTCAGCGCCAGGTGCAGCGCGCCGCGCGGGGCGCCCACGGCCTGCTTCTTGACCGCGGCCGCGTCGCCGAGGAACAGCAGCTGGTAAATGCTAATAGCCGCAATGCTAACCTGCAAGTAGTGCACGGGGTTGTTCAGCGCCAGGTGCAGCGCGCCGCGCGGGGCGCCCACGACCTGCTTCTTGACCGCGGCCGCGTCGCCGAGGAACAGCAGCTGGTAAATCCTAATAGCCGCGATGCTAACCTGCAAGTAGTGCACGGGGTTGTTCAGCGCCAGGTGCAGCGCGCCGTGCGGGGCGCCCACGACCTGCTTCTTGACCGCGGCCGCGTCGCCGAGGAACAGCAGCTGGTAAATGCTAATAGCCGCGATGCTAACCTGCAAGTAGTGCACGGGGTTGTTCAGCGCCAGGTGCAGCGCGCCGCGCGGGGCGCCCACGACCTGCTTCTTGACCGCGGCCGCGTCGCCGAGGAACAGCAGCTGGTAAATGCTAATAGCCGCGATGCTAACCTGCAAGTAGTGCACGGGGTTGTTCAGCGCCAGGTGCAGCGCGCCGCGCGGGGCGCCCACGACCTGCTTCTTGACCGCGGCCGCGTCGCCGAGGAACAGCAGCTGGTAAATGCTAATAGCCGCGATGCTAACCTGCAAGTAGTGCACGGGGTTGTTCAGCGCCAGGTGCAGCGCGCCGCGCGGGGCGCCCACGACCTGCTTCTTGACCGCGGCCGCGTCGCCGAGGAACAGCAGCTGGTAAATGCTAATAGCCGCGATGCTAACCTGCAAGTAGTGCACGGGGTTGTTCAGCGCCAGGTGCAGCGCGCCGTGCGGGGCGCCCACGACCTGCTTCTTGACCGCGGCCGCGTCGCCGAGGAACAGCAGCTGGTAAATGCTAATAGCCGCGATGCTAACCTGCAAGTAGTGCACGGGGTTGTTCAGCGCCAGGTGCAGCGCGCCGCGCGGGGCGCCCACGACCTGCTTCTTGACCGCGGCCGCGTCGCCGAGGAACAGCAGCTGGTAAATGCTAATAGCCGCAATGCTAACCTGCAAGTAGTGCACGGGGTTGTTCAGCGCCAGGTGCAGCGCGCCGCGCGGGGCGCCCACGACCTGCTTCTTGACCGCGGCCGCGTCGCCGAGGAACAGCAGCTGGTAAATCCTAATAGCCGCGATGCTAACCTGCAAGTAGTGCACGGGGTTGTTCAGCGCCAGGTGCAGCGCGCCGCGCGGGGCGCCCACGACCTGCTTCTTGACCGCGGCCGCGTCGCCGAGGAACAGCAGCTGGTAAATGCTAATAGCCGCGATGCTAACCTGCAAGTAGTGCACGGGGTTGTTCAGCGCCAGGTGCAGCGCGCCGCGCGGGGCGCCCACGACCTGCTTCTTGACCGCGGCCGCGTCGCCGAGGAACAGCAGCTGGTAAATGCTAATAGCCGCGATGCTAACCTGCAAGTAGTGCACGGGGTTGTTCAGCGCCAGGTGCAGCGCGCCGCGCGGGGCGCCCACGACCTGCTTCTTGACCGCGGCCGCGTCGCCGAGGAACAGCAGCTGGTAAATGCTAATAGCCGCGATGCTAACCTGCAAGTAGTGCACGGGGTTGTTCAGCGCCAGGTGCAGCGCGCCGCGCGGGGCGCCCACGACCTGCTTCTTGACCGCGGCCGCGTCGCCGAGGAACAGCAGCTGGTAAATGCTAATAGCCGCGATGCTAACCTGCAAGTAGTGCACGGGGTTGTTCAGCGCCAGGTGCAGCGCGCCGCGCGGGGCGCCCACGACCTGCTTCTTGACCGCGGCCGCGTCGCCGAGGAACAGCAGCTGGTAAATGCTAATAGCCGCGATGCTAACCTGCAAGTAGTGCACGGGGTTGTTCAGCGCCAGGTGCAGCGCGCCGCGCGGGGCGCCCACGACCTGCTTCTTGACCGCGGCCGCGTCGCCAAGGAACAGCAGCTGGTAAATGCTAATAGCCGCGATGCTAACCTGCAAGTAGTGCACGGGGTTGTTCAGCGCCAGGTGCAGCGCGCCGCGCGGGGCGCCCACGACCTGCTTCTTGACCGCGGCCGCGTCGCCGAGGAACAGCAGCTGGTAAATGCTAATAGCCGCGATGCTAACCTGCAAGTAGTGCACGGGGTTGTTCAGCGCCAGGTGCAGCGCGCCGCGCGGGGCGCCCACGACCTGCTTCTTGACCGCGGCCGCGTCGCCGAGGAACAGCAGCTGGTAAATGCTAATAGCCGCGATGCTAACCTGCAAGTAGTGCACGGGGTTGTTCAGCGCCAGGTGCAGCGCACCGCGCGGGGCGCCCACGACCTGCTTCTTGACCGCGGCCGCGTCGCCGAGGAACAGCAGCTGGTAAATGCTAATAGCCGCGATGCTAACCTGCAAGTAGTGCACGGGGTTGTTCAGCGCCAGGTGCAGCGCGCCGCGCGGGGCGCCCACGACCTGCTTCTTGACCGCGGCCGCGTCGCCGAGGAACAGCAGCTGGTAAATGCTAATAGCCGCGATGCTAACTTGCAAGTAGTGCACGGGGTTGTTCAGCGCCAGGTGCAGCGCGCCGCGCGGGGCGCCCACGACCTGCTTCTTGACCGCGGCCGCGTCGCCGAGGAACAGCAGCTGGTAAATGCTAATAGCCGCGATGCTAACCTGCAAGTAGTGCACGGGGTTGTTCAGCGCCAGGTGCAGCGCGCCGCGCGGGGCGCCCACGACCTGCTTCTTGACCGCGGCCGCGTCGCCGAGGAACAGCAGCTGGTAAATGCTAATAGCCGCGATGCTAACCTGCAAGTAGTGCACGGGGTTGTTCAGCGCCAGGTGCAGCGCGCCGCGCGGGGCGCCCACGACCTGCTTCTTGACCGCGGCCGCGTCGCCGAGGAACAGCAGCTGGTAAATGCTAATAGCCGCGATGCTAACCTGCAAGTAGTGCACGGGGTTGTTCAGCGCCAGGTGCAGCGCACCGCGCGGGGCGCCCACGACCTGCTTCTTGACCGCGGCCGCGTCGCCGAGGAACAGCAGCTGGTAAATGCTAATAGCCGCGATGCTAACCTGCAAGTAGTGCACGGGGTTGTTCAGCGCCAGGTGCAGCGCGCCGCGCGGGGCGCCCACGACCTGCTTCTTGACCGCGGCCGCGTCGCCGAGGAACAGCAGCTGGTAAATGCTAATAGCCGCGATGCTAACCTGCAAGTAGTGCACGGGGTTGTTCAGCGCCAGGTGCAGCGCGCCGCGCGGGGCGCCCACGACCTGCTTCTTGACCGCGGCCGCGTCGCCGAGGAACAGCAGCTGGTAAATGCTAATAGCCGCGATGCTAACCTGCAAGTAGTGCACGGGGTTGTTCAGCGCCAGGTGCAGCGCGCCGCGCGGGGCGCCCACGACCTGCTTCTTGACCGCGGCCGCGTCGCCGAGGAACAGCAGCTGGTAAATGCTAATAGCCGCGATGCTAACCTGCAAGTAGTGCACGGGGTTGTTCAGCGCCAGGTGCAGCGCGCCGCGCGGGGCGCCCACGACCTGCTTCTTGACCGCGGCCGCGTCGCCGAGGAACAGCAGCTGGTAAATGCTAATAGCCGCGATGCTAACCTGCAAGTAGTGCACGGGGTTGTTCAGCGCCAGGTGCAGCGCGCCGCGCGGGGCGCCCACGACCTGCTTCTTGACCGCGGCCGCGTCGCCGAGGAACAGCAGCTGGTAAATGCTAATAGCCGCGATGCTAACCTGCAAGTAGTGCACGGGGTTGTTCAGCGCCAGGTGCAGCGCGCCGCGCGGGGCGCCCACGACCTGCTTCTTGACCGCGGCCGCGTCGCCGAGGAACAGCAGCTGGTAAATGCTAATAGCCGCGATGCTAACCTGCAAGTAGTGCACGGGGTTGTTCAGCGCCAGGTGCAGCGCGCCGCGCGGGGCGCCCACGACCTGCTTCTTGACCGCGGCCGCGTCGCCGAGGAACAGCAGCTGGTAAATGCTAATAGCCGCGATGCTAACCTGCAAGTAGTGCACGGGGTTGTTCAGCGCCAGGTGCAGCGCGCCGCGCGGGGCGCCCACGACCTGCTTCTTGACCGCGGCCGCGTCGCCGAGGAACAGCAGCTGGTAAATGCTAATAGCCGCGATGCTAACCTGCAAGTAGTGCACGGGGTTGTTCAGCGCCAGGTGCAGCGCGCCGCGCGGGGCGCCCACGACCTGCTTCTTGACCGCGGCCGCGTCGCCGAGGAACAGCAGCTGGTAAATGCTAATAGCCGCGATGCTAACCTGCAAGTAGTGCACGGGGTTGTTCAGCGCCAGGTGCAGCGCGCCGCGCGGGGCGCCCACGACCTGCTTCTTGACCGCGGCCGCGTCGCCGAGGAACAGCAGCTGGTAAATGCTAATAGCCGCGATGCTAACCTGCAAGTAGTGCACGGGGTTGTTCAGCGCCAGGTGCAGCGCGCCGCGCGGGGCGCCCACGACCTGCTTCTTGACCGCGGCCGCGTCGCCGAGGAACAGCAGCTGGTAAATGCTAATAGCCGCGATGCTAACCTGCAAGTAGTGCACGGGGTTGTTCAGCGCCAGGTGCAGCGCGCCGCGCGGGGCGCCCACGACCTGCTTCTTAACCGCGGCCGCGTCGCCGAGGAACAGCAGCTGGTAAATGCTAATAGCCGCGATGCTAACCTGCAAGTAGTGCACGGGGTTGTTCAGCGCCAGGTGCAGCGCGCCGCGCGGGGCGCCCACGACCTGCTTCTTGACCGCGGCCGCGTCGCCGAGGAACAGCAGCTGGTAAATGCTAATAGCCGCGATGCTAACCTGCAAGTAGTGCACGGGGTTGTTCAGCGCCAGGTGCAGCGCGCCGCGCGGGGCGCCCACGACCTGCTTCTTGACCGCGGCCGCGTCGCCGAGGAACAGCAGCTGGTAAATGCTAATAGCCGCGATGCTAACCTGCAAGTAGTGCACGGGGTTGTTCAGCGCCAGGTGCAGCGCGCCGCGCGGGGCGCCCACGACCTGCTTCTTAACCGCGGCCGCGTCGCCGAGGAACAGCAGCTGGTAAATGCTAATAGCCGCGATGCTAACCTGCAAGTAGTGCACGGGGTTGTTCAGCGCCAGGTGCAGCGCGCCGCGCGGGGCGCCCACGACCTGCTTCTTGACCGCGGCCGCGTCGCCGAGGAACAGCAGCTGGTAAATGCTAATAGCCGCGATGCTAACCTGCAAGTAGTGCACGGGGTTGTTCAGCGCCAGGTGCAGCGCGCCGCGCGGGGCGCCCACGACCTGCTTCTTGACCGCGGCCGCGTCGCCGAGGAACAGCAGCTGGTAAATGCTAATAGCCGCGATGCTAACCTGCAAGTAGTGCACGGGGTTGTTCAGCGCCAGGTGCAGCGCGCCGCGCGGGGCGCCCACGACCTGCTTCTTAACCGCGGCCGCGTCGCCGAGGAACAGCAGCTGGTAAATGCTAATAGCCGCGATGCTAACCTGCAAGTAGTGCACGGGGTTGTTCAGCGCCAGGTGCAGCGCGCCGCGCGGGGCGCCCACGACCTGCTTCTTGACCGCGGCCGCGTCGCCGAGGAACAGCAGCTGGTAAATGCTAATAGCCGCGATGCTAACCTGCAAGTAGTGCACGGGGTTGTTCAGCGCCAGGTGCAGCGCGCCGCGCGGGGCGCCCACGACCTGCTTCTTGACCGCGGCCGCGTCGCCGAGGAACAGCAGCTCGTGGAAGGTCTGCGTGCGCGGCGGCTGCAGGCCCCGCGCGAGCGCCTCCTGCACGTAGCTCACGAACCTGGAGCGCACCATCTCGAATTCCGACTGGATTTTTTCCACTCGCGTCGCTCGAAGCAGTTTCTGTAATGAAACTTCTGATATAAAACCTCAGGATATGGGCATCCGAACAATTTACGTAAACCTTTTTGGTACAAGCAAACAGTAGCGCCATCTGTCAAAATTCTTTAGGTGTCTGCTGAGCGAACTGCAGCGTAGCCTTAACTGTTGGTATTATTGGCACCGATAAAACTGGCAACATTTTTTCACACCGTCCGGCTTGTCGTATGTCTATTAATGAAAAAATAATTTTCAATAGTTCAGGCGCTATAACCATATAACTAACTAAATATGTAAATTCTCAAAGAAGAATGACCAAAGGTGATATCAAGTTTTTCTCATGAGTCATGACCCAAAACCAAAATATTCTAGGAAAATTAAATAGTGTTTTCTTAGAACCATTGGCACTAGACATTTGTTTTTCATATCCGGAAATTTATTTTGCATGCAAAGAGTTACTTAGTTTTCAATGCACATTTCCTGTCATACAGATTTTATTGGGAAGTACAACTTTTTTATTTGCTTATAACTTTGGCATCCGGATGCTAATTAATAAAAAAAATTAGGAGTTAATATGGAGACCGTATTCTATAAAAATAAAGTTTGGATTTGTATCAGCTTGGTACGAGATTCTTAAATATTATAAGATTTTTTCGGCTCAGAGTCTAAGAGGAACGCTGTTATAATCCTAGTTCTTCCTCAAAAATATATTTAATTCAGCTAGGATTTGTACACTCAGTTAGGTTCCTTACCTCCTTCAGTTTATATCTGTTCCCAGGCCCAACATCCACTTCCAAATCATGTTCATCGTCCATACCAGCATTCGCTAACACGGTGGCTTCATTGTTAGCGTTTTCAATTTGCCTCAAGAACGTCAAAAAATGTATTCTAATAGATTTAGCGAATTCCGGACCGAGTTCATTATTTAGAGTAACACTGTTAATGTTATTCTTCGATGGTGTGGAGCGTAGAGGCTTATTAGGTGACGCTATTTGTAATACTGCGTTGACTTCTTTGAGTGCATTCTTTATACTTTCGGCCAATTTGACTTGCGATTGAAATCCTAAGAGCTGCATGCACTCGCGAAATGGTTGCGTGTTTGTTATGTGTTCCATCGAGCATTTGGTATAGATCTCTCTCACCTAGAAAGAAAAGCAAAATACAGAATAAAGCATAAACAAAAAACAATTGGAGTTCATTAATTTAATACTTTGCATTTGCACATCACAGATGCAGTGTTAGATCAGATAAAAAACAAAACATAATATTACTTATATGAAAATAATAGCTGTTGTTGCTCCGCTCGCGTGAAATTCGGTTTTTCACACATCCCGTGGGAATAATTGATTTCCCTAAGTTAAAAAATATCCTATATCACTTTCCGCGCTTTCATCTATGTCAGTGCAAAAAATCACCTTGATCCGTTGCTCCGTTGAGGCGTGATTGACGGACTAACAAACCAACAAACTCACTTTCACATTAGTATGGATTAGTATGGATATGGATGGCTAAGCTATAAAGAATTCGATCATCCGTTAAGCGAATGGTTAACTAAAATGCAGCTCAAGAAATAAATAATAAACATAAATACAGATGTACTTACAGTTTTTCCGAGCACATTCTTTGGCAAATCCTTAACGAGGGCCGAGAGCAATCGCACACACAAATAAAAGCTATGCAAATAGTCGTGCAGTTTATGCATTTCCTTGGCCAAAACCTCCCTGAAAAAATTGTCGTCTTCGAACAGACCGATTTTCGTCTGACAATCTTGGACCTCTAAGAACGGTCTGAACGATAGTAACTGCCTGACATGTTCCAAATCTTCAGAGGATAGTTTTGATACAGCCTCATCTATTTTATCCCGACTGCAGCATAGCACTTTAGTATTATCGCCGTAATAATGTTCCATCATGCAATACTAGAACAAAAAAGCACTCATTGGTAATGTTTGTACTTTGTATCACTATACTCTTTCCATTCGTTTATTTTCTATTTAACACATGAAACAGATATAGCAATTGCGAGGAACCAGAAAGAGACCACTTTAACTTTATCTCTCTCTGGTCCCGCGCTATTGCTATATCTGTTTCAGGCGTCACATATAAATTAAACGAATGGAAAGAGTAAAACTATTACCAGAATATTGTCCTCTAAGAGAGCGACTCAACTGTACATTACTGCAGCGGCCAGCAAAAGATGCATTGACGAACGAACGTGTAAATGAGCCGAGGCAGCACCGAGGCACACATACGTGAGTCCAGCCCGAATATATCGCGGGCTTCAAACCAAAAGGGTATATAAGCAATACCCTTAATTTTCAGAAGACAAGGAAACTTAATAAGTTCAAAGCAAATAATTTCAGTTAAAGAGATCCATTGAATAAAAAAATTGGTTGCCTATAAAGTCGGTTTACTGACGATAGTTGAACGTGACAACGTCTTCTTTGTCGCTCGTCCCGCGCTCGCGAGGTAACGCCGGTAACGCCGCATGAGCGAGGTAACGCCGGATGAGTCATGTTTTTTCGTGCGTGCAACCGGCTCTATCGATTTATAAGACGTTGTCACGTCAAAACTTATTAAGTTCTCTTTTCTTGTGTCTTAAAAGCTGGCGTAATTGCTTATACGCCATTCTGGCTTGAAGCCCGCGGTATGTCTATTATTATTGTTACGAAATACTTAACAAGACTTAAGTTTTTGGCAGTCAGTTTTACCCTCTTACAAATAAACGTGGAATAAAGATGGAATTGTTATACAGTGTTTTGTCTTGTTCCATTGGATTCCAAATTGCTGTTGACGGAGAAGGACAAAACAGAGTATAATAACTATTCCATAGCAATTCCATTTATTATAATATCATAGTATTTATAATATTCATACACCAATAAAATAATATATATCATGAATAAAATATCATTCATTCATTCACGTTTATTTGTTAGGCGTTTAGTTTTTAATATTAAACGCTGATACTTTATGAGCAGATGTTTGTAAATTAAATAATGTTTACCTTGATGCTCTGAACAAGACCTGTAACAGAGAAATCGTAGAAGAGAAACACATCTGTTAACAGCTCAAAAGCTCTACCGGACAAGTGGAACGGGCTTGTGGGCGTGAGAAATATGTTTTCTAAAACCTGCAAAATAAAACATAAACAAAGCAAAATTATGTGAAATAATAAAGAAGTAAAAAAATAAATGATAAATGGCAAAAATATAAAACTGTAAATATTAAAACTTAATTTTATTAAGAAGTAAAATAGTATAGTATAGAAAATATAGATATTTCAATCCACGAAGACGCATGTATACTGACTTGGTTCATATAGACGTGCGACGGATGCGAATGGAACACCCGGATCAGCAGCTTGGAGGACACGTGGTACGGGAACGACTTGTGCAGCGCCGACACCGACGTGGCAACACCGAATATCAGCACGATCGGCAGAGACGCTACGTACGAACTGAAATAAGATTATAATATGACATTACACACATCGTAATCTAACCCCAAAGTAAGGCCCATCGCACAAGGCTCGTAAGCGTAAGCGTATCGTTATGACGCTACGCATAACAATATTACAATTACGCCTCCTACGATCCGCTGTAACACCGCTTCGTCTGCGGTTCTGAAAATTTTTGAATATGTTCGTGCTCGTACTGCTCATATCGTACGCGAGGATTACGCTACGCTTACGCTTACGAGCCGTGTGCAAAGTAGCTTGTTGTATGGATGCTAGACAGCTAGTAAATATACATAAAGACAAATACATGTGATAAATTAATCATAATAAGGGCCGATTTTTCAATCGCCGGATAAACGTTAACTAAGAAATAAATATGACGTTTTGACAGATTTTGTCATGGCACATGTTTCAAATTTATTCCTCAGATAGGAAAATCAAAATCTGGCGATTTCGATCGGCCCTAAATATAGCAGGACATTCTTCTTCTTCTTCCTGATCGCAGCTTCAGGGCTCCACGGTCCCTGGTGTCACGTTGACCGTCACCGATCTATTGTACATCGTAATCTAGCCCCAAAGTAAGAGATAGCTTGTAGTACGGGTGCTAGACAAATGATATACATAAAGACAATCTGGTGTTCTCTTTGTCGATTTCGGCTACGGTGATTGAGTTCCTGAAGCAGTTTTTAAAGAGCTTCGTCGGTGCGCGCTAATATGCTTATGTACCCTATCTTTGCACTGAAAGTGCGCGCGCAGTGTGGACAAGTATAATAATCACAGACAATAATAAAGTATAAATAAAGTGAATATAATTATAGAAAAATGCCCAGACACTAGAAAACATTCATGCTCATCACCACAGACATTTACTAGTTGTGGGAATCGAACCCACAACCTCCGACGTAGAAGGCAGGACCACTATCAACATCACCAATCGCTCGTCAAAATTTGTCAAGATTGTAGAGAATTAACAACCCTAATTATAGATTTGAGTAATTCTACAAACTTAACAAATATTGAGGAGTTATAGAATGTAAGAGTCTTCGATAGCTGACGATAGATGGCGTAACTAGCGCAATAGCGCACGCTGACGGAGTCTTCGACGAGCGTTCTATAAATAGAAGTTCTGACGTCACACGCTCGGTTCACAAGCGGTTCCCCGCCCCTATTGCCTCCAACACCGGCAAAGAAATAAATATAATCAAGAGTTTTTGGTGCTCAAAAAGTACATTTTCAGAACCAGATTTCCTTTCACATGAAGTTATTTGTGACTACAGCGAGTACTTAGTACTCATTCTTGGCCGTGGCTTTTTTGCCAAAATTTCGGGTTATTTAAAATCCAACCAGGATCACGATTATTTCTCCTATAAAAAGTACCCTAAGTATTCGTCAATTTCAGCTAAATCGGTTCAATAGTTGTGGCGTGTAGGAATAACAAACATTTCGCATATTCTGTAATGTTATGAGTATAGATTTATGGTGGTTATTTAATGTTGTACTTTAGTTAAGTAAACTTAATTTACCTTACAATCATCACAAAGTCTTGTAACACAGTGCAACTAAAGCTCTCAAAGTCTGGCATTATGATCACTAATGATTTCTTTAATTCTGCACGCTTCAACTTCTTTGGTGATGTACCATATTTAGATTGATACCAGTTCTGGAGCGACCTCATAGTGCATTGACTTTTCTTTAACTTAGGTGTATCCTCCGTCAAACTACTGTCAGCAGAATTATCCTGTAAAAGAAATAGTGGATTTTATTATCTTCGTCTTTTCAGCCGATGGACGTTCACTGTTGGACATAGGCCTCCTGAAATGAGCACCAAACACCACGATCTTGCGCCGCTAGGCGCCAGCGACTCCCCGCGACCTTCTTTATGTCGTCCGTCCACCTGGTGGGGGGTCGACCGACACTGTGCTACCCGGTGCGTGGCCGCCATTCCAGCACCTTGGGTCCCCACGTCCATTGGTCTTACGAGCTATGGATAGGTATAGGTATAGGATTTTATAATAAGAACACCTTTTTATAAGGTGAGGGTTGATATTTATGCCTTACTGAGTTGAACACATTGCTCTTCATAGATAGCAAACGTTCAAAGTTCTGAACTGCAGAAATACCAAAATTAACTCAGACGTTTTTTATTTATACTGCAGTTTAATACAGCATTACAAAAAGTTTTTTAGGCACAGTTTATTGTTATGATATACCAAAAAGTCAGTGGCACACCTTGGGACATTCAATTACAATATTTGGATTTTCTGAATATAATTTTTCTGAGAACATACATCATGCCTCATGGGAAGCAATGATGACATCTGATCTGATGATGGTTTGAATGGACTCCAAGATATAACAGTAGGTAATTTATTACTTACCAAATAATTGTTGCCATTTATCAACTGTGAAACAGCATTTTCTACCAGGTTCTTAACTGTTTGAGCATCTTGAGAATTTATCATAGCGACATGGGGAGTCACACCTTCCCTGAGGATACATAATAAGTAAATTAATAGGTATTACTAATAGACATCTTCCACGGACAGGGCGGACCGCGCGAGAAAATGTCGTCAGTTTACTGATGGCAAAATTGCAGCAACAGTAAGGTCATGCTGTAGTTCGCTCAGCAGCCACCTATAGAATTTTGACTAAAAGCATACTTTTTATAAGAGTCATAAGTGTTATTCGTATCAAAAACCATATTTTGTTTCAGAAACTGTATCTAAAACATTATATAGATATACAGATACACAGTTTCTGAAATAAAATCTATTTGTTTCTGATTCTGATACAAAATGTTTGTTTCTGAAACACTACATGTTTATGGCGACATTTTGTTGTCGCTATTTGCAATGGGGAATTGTTTACGGAAACATCTACATGAAGTTTGAACTACCCAAACTATGCATTGTCTGTCATTAATGCAATAGTGTAGGTAGTATAACTAATTATCTTTTTGATTTGTGTTTTACACACTTAGGATATAATTCCTATAAATTTAAATACAAATCAAAATTTCCCTCCCAGCAGGATTTGAACCCACGTCCGCCAGCTCTTGCGGCTGGGTGCTCTTCTGCTGAGCTATACGAGCCATACCTTCTGTGATGAAATTCATATTTGTAATATTTTTTTATTTAAATTTGTAGGTACTATGTTATTAATATTTAGTATATAGCTCTAGCTAGATTACCTTATTTTCTCAATTAAAGCCAAAAATTGATTCTCATGATCTGGTTGATTGACTCCAGTCAAAAGAGTTGCACTAGGTATAATACCTTCTATAGAATCATAGTAATGTTCTTGATCAAATGATTTGACATAACTCACTATGTCATCTAACAGAACGCTGTATGTTTGCTCGTGTAGCTCCTAAAACAAAAATTTTGAGATTACAAAAAGTTTATTTTTGTGAATTTATGGTACATTTACATGGTTGATTCATTTTGAAATGTTGTAGTAGAGTAGATATTAATTATATTTTATATAATTTTATATAATTACTATCTAGTCTAATATAATTCATTTCAAAGTTGATGAAAGTTTGAAAACTTGAATCAAGTGGTTCTGCTCCTTCACTAATTTTTTTTTCCATTAAATCAATCCTAATCCTCTATTAAAATAATATATTAAAAATGTAATAATATTAGTTACTACTGTATACCTATATAGTTATATTATGACTATTCTTCATTTACCTGTAATTGTTCTTCAATTACATTCCAATTGTGTTTATATATGACATACCACGGTTCTTTATCAAACATTGACTCAAAGTTGGACTGCATTGTTTTCTTTCTCACATGTTTCATTTTCTTAAAACCATTGGGAAACAAGAACACACCCTGTAAACGCACATTGCTTCTGATTCAGTTGATTATATTAGTAATTAATATGGAGGTATTATACATATAGGATTGCATGGAAGCAGGCGTTTGGAACACTGCCCACATGAAACACCACACGACACTCTACGATTGACTCTCGTACGGAATCGTAGAGACTTGACTACAATTTCACATTATGAAGTCAACATCTCCTGAGAATGTCCCGGTGTCGGGATGAAACGTACGTCGAAGAAAGAATCGAAAAATTATATAACATCACGCTATGATCAATAGGAGCAGAGCATCAATGAAAAACGAATTATAATAAAATGTTGAAATAGTTCCTTTTGCAGAGCGTCCGTTGAGTGCGCTGCGTAAACGGCTTCACTTGGGTAAAAATTATCACTTTAAAGCATAATATTTAAAAAAACGAAACTCTGGATCGAATAATATATTGAATATAAATTGCATTGGTAGGTAACTGATATCGTGTTTGGTACCTTGGAAACTGATATCGTAGACTCCATTTTTCAGTAATAAATTGTGTTGTCTTGCAAGTGTTTAATTTATAATGATAATTCTTACAAATGTGAATAAACACCGGCTCAATTTTATGATTAAGACAAAATATCTCAAAGTTAAAAGTTTTAATCTTGTAAAGCCTTCGGCTCAACTTTAAGATTCGGTACCTCAACAAAATATTCTGAGTTTTAAATTTTTAGGTAAAGAAATACTTTATATTTTTATTACATCAATAAATCTCTAATTGTCTACATAACTTAACAATCACAATTCTCGCTTTAAATCTTTACTTTGAATTTGTATTTTGTAAGCGAACTTGCCTGTGCAAATTATTTGTTTACATTTTGTAAAAATCAAAGTCAAAACAAACTTCAAATTTCAAAATTGTCATCTCTAGTTTTGTGGTCTGTGTTCTGTTAATCTATTCGTAGCTTTCGGGACAGACAAATATCGGAAGACCATACAGCCTATTCATTCGTGTTGAATTTTCTGTGATCTTTGTGGTCTGTGATTTTCATCCAGATTATTAATATTTCAGAGATTATAATACTAGTCTTCTTCTTCTTTTGAGGTATTGGCTCCGCGCGGAGAGTCTAGTCTTTATCTTTATTACTCACAGAATCACAGATTACTTATGTACAACATAGAGTAACCCTTGACTAAAAAAGCATTTCCACAAATCTTGGATAAGGTATTTATTCGTCCAAGCCACAAATCATAGTCACTGGGAAACCCATGCTATAGTCAATCTACTCAGACCAAGGACATTATCCAGGAGTATATGTATTCTGTGGATATTACAGACCTAACAAACCGTGAGAAGGAGGTAAAAATCTGCAATACGCCAAGACAGAAAGAGAAAGCGAATGCACAATGTTCAATTATTGTAATCTGTCACTGAATACTGTTACTTGTCTGTGATGGTCCAGACTAATAATTATTTGTGATTTTAAGCCCTTGATAAAATTGACAATGGCTCAATCGCTCTACGCGCGGAGCCAATAACTCAAAAAAAAAGATTTTAGCTCTGGGGCAGTGCCCAGTTCTTGTTCTTCGTAATGCTGCGTACAGACCGGCCAAACGAACGCCAACGAACGGGTTTCGTTGACCTTCGTTGCTGCAATCTGGACGGCTTAGCGAATGCCAACGATCGCTCGTTGGCGTGTGCCGGCGATCCGAAGCGTGGCGGTAACATCAAAGAAATCGAGCTATTTGATCGAACTCTGTTTGGACGGTCGCCGAAGGCCAACGAACGAACGCTCATTTTACTTCCACTATACACAGTTCTATTCTTAAAATATGTGGTTGTCCACCATCTTCGCTTACGTTTATTTTTTCTTGTTCTTGCTAACTCGTTTTGGTATATAAAACTAGCAATTAAAATGATGTCGTCGTCGTCCATGATTAAATTGCGAATGAAAGAGAAAAGAACCGGAATCAAGTGCCAACGAACGTTCGTTCGAGCACTAAATGTATTTCGACGTATTAACGAACTCCAACGAGCGTGCGGAAGCCAACGCTAGCGAACGATAAATATCCATCGTTGGGCGTTCGTTGGGCCGGTCTGTACGCACCTTAAAACTACGTTTTTTATTGAGTTTTTTATCGTCCTATGCAGTCCTATGGTCTGTGGTCGGTCTGTGTTCGGCTCGTGTTCGGTCAAAGTCAATGACGAAAATATACGATAAATAAAACTATTTTCATTCGTTTATTTTCTCTTTGACTCATGAAATCACATGAAACAGATATAGCAATAGCGAGGGACCAGAGAGAGATAAAGTTAAAGTGATCGAGAAGTGATCTCCATGGAATTAATAAGTACTTTGTACAACAGTACTTATTATTTCCATGGTGATCTCTTTGTGGTACCGTAAAACGGGGATACTAGGAACGGCGGGGTAAATAGGAATAAATTTCTGACTTTCTAAACTGTCCTGTTTTTTGTCATCATATGCATGAGAGATCAATTGTTTTTTATTTTTGAACAAGCTTATTATTTTTGCTACTGGCAAGACTAACCAGTTTTAAACTAGCCAATCAGGTTATATTAAAAAATCGCGTTGAAAGTGAGGTCGTCGTGGACACGTGAAATTTGTTGTTTTTTTGATGTGTTCTAATGAGGAAGTGTTGAAATTGATTTAATTATTATAATAATAGTGGATTGAAATTTGAAGGAACATTAAGAGGTAAGCAAATAATTGCGTAATTTCATCGTAAACCTTAATTTTAGATGAATGCTCGTTTTAAGGTCATTTTGGGGATAAAAGGAACGCGAAGGGGGGAAATAGGCACATGAACAGGCCTAATTGGAACAGCACGGGGGCTATTTGGTACGAACAAGAGGTAAATAGGAATCATGAAATAGGGTTGTCAAAAACCAAAGTTTAATTACTATAATACTTAATTAAAGTTAATTTTACTTCTAAATTTATTAAAGTTAAAAACGATTACTATTAAACTTATTAAAGTTAAAAACTATTACTATCAAACTTATTAAAGTTAAAAACTATTTATTAAAAACTTCTTTTGGCCGTAATCCATTATTTACATTATACACAATAAAAAAAATGAATATTTAAGTAAAGTTTATGGGTGCCAAAAATGCTTGATTTGCCACCAACAGTCAGGCCACCGTTCGCTCAGCAGCCACCTATAGAATTTTGACAGATGGCGCTACTGTTTTTTTTAATTATGATTAATGAATTGAATCTATTATGAATAATGATTGATATAATCTAAATTATTAATTTTATTCTTCATTGAGTGAAGCATTGTATTCAAATAGTACAACTATTTTCTTAAAAACATTATAATGTCTTAATGTTTTTTTTTCAGAATGCCTCGTAACTACACACCCAAGCCAGCCGCTAAGCGTTACATAAAGTACTTCATTTTTTTATTTATGTAACTTGTAAGCTAAACATTTAATAGTAATTTTGTATAAGCTATTCTAAAGAGAAGGTCATAAATAAATAAGGAATAGACTGATTATAATACTGTTTTTCTAGCTCAATGCCATATTTTTGTTATTTGTATTATGTACCCTAGCTACAATAAAAACTTGATCTCAAAAAGTTTTTATTTTTACTATACCTACCTACAGTCTACACACATAAAATAAGTTAAGCAGCATGATTAGATTAAATAAACTGAAACTTTTTTTAAATTAGGTAGGTAGGTACTTACTTTGGATAAATATTGG
Organism: Coenonympha arcania; assembly: GCA_036785405.1. Taxonomy (NCBI): domain Eukaryota; kingdom Metazoa; phylum Arthropoda; class Insecta; order Lepidoptera; family Nymphalidae; genus Coenonympha; species Coenonympha arcania. The sequence continues at coordinate 9,265,364 of CM072061.1, forward strand.
ATTTGGATAGACAGCCCTGAGTAAAATTCCTATTAACCCCTCTCTTGAACCTATTAACCCCATCGGGGGTAAATTGGAATCCAGCATAGTTTTTGGTGAATATTTTAAAATCTGGCAATATTTTGAGAATCCAAAGCTACTTAACATCTAAAACAGCTTACCGGACATTCAAAACTGTACCACAACACACCCTATTTGTTGCGAAAGAAGGTGCAATTTCCAGTTGAAGTTGAAGATCGGACCTATTTACCCCGTTTTACGGTACCAACGTGGTACCAACCACCAACCTACTCTGAGGATCCCTCGCTATTGCTTTATCTGTTTCAAGTGTCAAAGAAAAAATAAATGAATGGAAAGAGCTCAGACCAATAATCCCAGGAGAGAGCATAATGGAGCATAGTCAAAGTAAGGCGCGAAATTCAAGGCTATTCACGTAACGTTTTCACACAGTGATCTGAATCAAGAAATAAAATTAAAAATTAATAGTAAAAAATTAACTTTACTTCTACTGTTTTAGAGTGTAAAATTGAATGTATTCCGACATAGGAAATACCATCCTTCAACCTTATTGCGGAAAGTACTACATTCAATTTTACACTCTAAGTCAATAGTAGAGTAGAAAAAAAGCGCGGGAAACTTCTAATTTGGTGGACGTGTTTTTTGGTTTATTGATTTTAATTGTTTTATAAAGTGGATCAGTGGAGGTTTTTTTGTGTAAAATAGTAGTTAGTGAATAGTTTTTACATATTTTTATTGGTATTTCATATAAATAGTGTATATAGGTACTACTTATCTGGTAAGCGTATAGTTTTCTACTATGGGCCCGGGGGTTGACCCACCCCCGGATAACCCCGGACTGGGGGGTCCAGGGCCAGACACTGGCCCTCCTAGTCCTGTAGCTTATAATGTAGTTATAGACGACTCATCGATGGACACTGAGGATGGTCTTATTCCTCTCTCAGAACGGAAAAGAGTCAAACCACAAAAAAGGTGCCGAATTTGCAAAACAAAGAGAAGTAGAAGTAGGAACGGTAAACAGATTACTCATGAATGCCAATGTGACGATTCAGACGAGAAGTTGGTCCCTGTTGTGAATAATGCTCAAGGCGAAAAAACTGTGCCTGTTGAAACTCATGTCCCTCCTTTCAATAATAGTGTCTCCGCTACACAACCCACTGGTGCAGGTCCCTCACAACCGCAGTTAGTAAGGAAATATGTAAGCACAGATTCAGGGCCGTTCACTGTTCACATTCAAAGGATAACCACATCTCCGAATGATCCTGTTACGCTGCACCCTATTCAATTTGGTAAAGATTTAAAAAAATATAATATCAATAATATAGTTAATGGTAGCTTAAAACGTATTGGCAGAAATAGAGTTTCTATGGCATTTAGCAACTACGAAGATGCTAATTTGTTCACAGATAACCCACTAATTCCTAATCTCTCATACAAGGTTTTCATACCTAGTTTTATAGTCACTAGAGTAGGTATTGTAAAGGGTGTACCCCAAGACTGGTCTGAGGACGAGATTCAGGAAAACATTACAGTTCCTATGGGTTGTGGAAAAATTATAAAGGTTAGGCGTATTAAAAGAAAAACACCGAAAGATGATGGTACTAGTTTATTTATTAATACCAACATGGTTGTATTGACGTTCGATGGTCAAATATTACCAAAAAGAGTTTACATGTGCTATACAGTGCTACAACTGCTGCAAATTTGGTCATACTAAATTGCAGTGCAGGTCAAAGCCTCGTTGTTTTAAATGCGGGGGCGAACATGTCTCAGACACTTGTAACATTATCTTGGAAAATGCTTATTGTCTCCATTGCACTGGTCGCCACTTTGCCACTAGCAAACTTTGTCCCGAGTTCTCGAGACAACAAAAAATTAAAATTTCTATGGCCCAGAGCTGTATATCTTACGCAGAGGCAGCCAAAATCCATCCCCCTTCTTCAAAACCTTATACCGATGTTGCAGCCTCGTCGCCTCAGTTCGAAAATAAAAATATTACACTATCAAGACCATCTTCGCCCAATACAAATTCTCATAAAAAAAACAGAGTATATTCAGCGCCGTGTACCCCCAAAACTAACTGGAGGTTACGACCGCACCATACATGACGAAATTATAAAGGAATGCAATAATAATAATTCTCAAACACCTAATGGAAATGTACTAAAACATAAATCAAATACGACAATACCTCAACAATCTATAGGTCAATTAATTTTGGAACTTATTAAATTACTTTCAAATACCAGTAATCTATTTCCGAGCGATAGCTCTTCACCGTCCAACGCCGCCGAATCATTATTGACAGCTTTAAACAATTTTTTTAAGTATGGATCACAACATACTTCAATGGAATTGTAGAAGTGCAATAAGCAAAAAAACTGAAATTATTTACTTATTAAATAAATATAAGCCCATGGCTATGTGTCTCTCTGAGACATGGTTAAAACCAGAGTTTTCTTTCAGGATCTCTGGTTTCGTTACTGTGAGAAGTGATAGACATGATGGGTATGGTGGAGTGGCCATACTCATTAACAAAGCCTTCTCACATAAGATTATTTCACTCCCTCCCCTCAGTGATGGTATTAATGCCATTGCTGTAATTGTAAATAAAATTTGTATAATTTCTGTGTATATACCTCATCCTTCTTCTTCCTTATACAATGAATTAAGTCAGTTGCTTACTACCTTGCCTAGCCCATCGCGTATGCGTCTGGGCCACGTTTGCTCTCCAGTTCATCTGGCTAGATTTCGTATTGTGAACAGTGATTTGTGCGAGTGTGGTGAGGTGGGTGACCTGAATCATATATTTTTATCTTGCCCAAAATATAACCGGGATCCATTTTACCAGGGTCTTATTCAGTGTAATATACCACTTCCTACTTCCGTTGACATCCTCTTGTCCTCCGATATATCCTGTGTATATAAACTGTTTTCTTCATTCATTCTATTAAATGATATTAAGTTGTAAATATGTAGTATAAGTCTTAAATAAGTATTCTATTATATTTTTATCTATCCTTTTCTGATCCTTTTCAAAATTCCGTTGTATATTTCAAAATTTTGGTTTAAATTTATAAATAAGTTTCCTCGTTTTATTAATAAAAAAAAAAAAAAAAAAAAGAAAGAAAATAACAAAAATTTGACAATGGCTCAATCGCTCAACGCGCGGAGCCAATACCTCAAAAAGAAAGAGAAAGTCAATAGTAGGAATAATTCTAAATTCAGTTTTGTTGAAAAAATGTTTTGATTTCAATATCGTCTGCCTTTTTAAACATTTCACTTCACGAAATGAAGCCGATGCGTTACGCGAAAAGCTTCCCTGGTGATAATATTAGCTTGCACCAAAGCGTGCACGATAGACAAAGAATAATAAATAAATAAGTAACAAAAACATTTATTGTTTTCTCAAATAATTACAGTACATTTATTCTTACACAAACTATAAGTATTAAGTACCAATAGGTTATTTATTTACAGGCTTACTTTAATCATAATGATTGAAATTGATGAAATTTAATCATATTAATGAATCCATATACCTACTACCCGCTTACTTTGTGTGCGACGTTTGATACACCGCACCGTAGGTACTCCTACACACATTGCAATCATAATCGTAAACGAATTGACCCCCGATTGACTGGAATAGGCTAGGTATATAAGAAGTAGAAGGCTAAAGTCATTTAGCCCCAACCAGGTACCCCGAGACCCTCAGGGGTCCTCGTGGAAGACCCGGCGCGGCGTCATCGGCTAAGCTTCTATACCTAACCGTATAATTTTGTAAATGTCGCAACTCGCAAACTGCCTAACGGAAGTAAACAGGTAGCACCTATGTAAAATATCTATGAATCCAATGCTATTTAGAGAGAAAGAAACATTCTTGTTTATAGGTAACTACGTCATAATAATAATTATCATAATATTGATATTTTTTTATTAAGGGCAGTTGCATTGACTATAGGCATTAAATTGTTCTTATTGCTTTTATTCATATTATGTTTCTTTCCATAGCCGATTTTTTCCATAATATGGATTTAGTCTTCTAATATATAAAATTCTCTCGCTTTTCTGTTACCAAACTCCTCTGAAACGGCTGGACCGATTGTTATGAAATTTTCAGGGTAAGTATATTCTCTATAGGTATGAGAGCAGGTTGTTATCTATTTTTTTTTTATATCCTTAAAGGCAAAACAATGTTTGCTGGGTCAGCTAGTTATAAATATAAGAAGAGATTTTTCTAAGTTAGCTCAAAAAGATTTCAACGCTCACACAGCGCATATCGCATCATGATAATATTATGTTGTAACAAGGTACCTACACATTTTAATAGGGGTTTTTACAGTGTTATGTCCTATGGTATTCTATTATGGGGCAAAGCTGCTGAGATTCAAACTATATTTGTATTGCAAAAGAGAGCAATTAGATCTATATACAAAATGAAGCCACGCGAATCTCTTCGCCAAAAATTTAAAGAAATAGGTGTTCTTACAGTGGCATCTCAATATATTTATAATTGCTTACTCTTTGTACGTCAAAACATTAATAATTATAAGCAACGTATAGATGTAAGTAACCGTCCAATTAGAAATGGCGGACACAAGTTAGTTGTAGTACCACACCGTTTACGTAAAGTACAGAAGTCCTTTGTGGGGTTGAGTGTACGCTTCTACAATATGATCCCGAAGTCTGTTTTGGACTTACCTTTACACAGGTTTAAAGTCACTGTCAAAAAACATCTAATAAGTCGGGGTTACTATACTATTGAAGAATTCTTTAATGACAAGAATTGTTGGAATGATAGGGATATATTTCCATCTCTTCACGAGATATCTTAAAAATTATGTATTAATTATTGATATTATTTAAGAAATTGTATATAATGACATTTTTTTTTGAAAAGAGCAAGTGCCGAGTTTCTTGCCAGTTCTTCTCGGTGCAAACCTGCTTTCCGAACCTGGCGGTAGAGTTTTGACTTTTCATAAGAGCTTATTAATTGGGCCTATGTGAAAATAAAGATTTTTCATTTTCATTTTCATTTTTCATTTTCATTTTACTTGAAAGTTCACCAGAAACAAACGCCTGCGGCCTTTTCATTGGCGTAGGTACTTCATCATTGGGCCTTCTACTTCTTGTTTATTTACAGTAGACAAAGTGGCGCGGTGGCAGCGCTGCAGATGCGCTGCCACCGCGCGGCACTTCGCGGTTAATTTGAAGACAAATGTATGGACACATTTATTTTTGAACATTTGAACATCGTAGTACGTTTTGCCACAGCTTAGTCATACATTCTGACATAATTACAATACAATCACGTAGCGTCCGTAAAGTTAAGATGTATTTAAACATTTCTTTACTTTTTCCGATTTATAATAATCTTTTAATTTAACGAGCTTAAAAATATTATAATACATATAATTTACTTTATAATCCTACGCTCTTGGTATGTGACCTAGCAATTTTTCCTAAATACTTTATTGTTTATGTTAGTCACAGAGTCGGCGATCGAGGTGGCAGAGTAGTCTCTTCGCAGGGCGAATGGCGTTCTTCTTCAGCGCTAAACTTGTATTCTCTCTCTCCTGATTGGTGCTCGGAGCCGGACGGAGTGGTTCGGTCGTCCTGGTTGGCTGAGGCTCCTTCGAGCGGCGGTCCATTGGAGCCGAACGGCATACTCTCGGCGCTGTACGCCACATCGCCTGTTCCCACATACTCCGATGGCTGATAACCGTAGCTGTTCAAACTGCGAATGGAAAATACGTTTCCATAAACATGTAGCTTTGAAGAATATTGAATAATGAGGTATAAACATTACTCTTTAGCTAGCTATGAACTAACATAGGTATAATACGTGCATGCATTCTATACTTTACTACCAAACTTTCCAACCGATAAAAATCGGTTGTCCTTATAAAATCGGCTTTAGCAAACTACAGCGGCATAGGTCAAACTAATTTATCCCGAAATCAGATTTGGCCATAACATAATTAAACAGGTATACAAAAGGAAATCCAAATTTCCACGGCATCACCAGTTCGAAAAATAGGCGATATTTGAGCAGCAGCGTGGTATTCTCCGGCGGGTGTGATTTCCCTCCGGGGGGTACGGGCCTCGAGGCAAACCTCCTTCCCGGGCGATGTAGCGTAATAAATAAATTACCCATTCGGCCAGTAGGATATGTCCTCGATGGCGTGGTGGTAGGGCGCGTAGGCGTGCTGGTAGTAGGGCGCGTGGTGCTGCGCGGGCGCCTCGTACTGCAGCGGGTAGAGCGGCGCGGCGGGCGCGCTGGCGGGCGCGGCGTACTCCAGCGGCGCGGGGTAGGCGTGCGGCGGCGTGCGGTACGGCGCCGGCGCGGGCGACGCGCTGCCCTGCGGCGAGCCGCCGCCCGGAGCCGCGCTCCAGTACCCGCCCGACGGCGCCCAGCTGTAGCTGCCGCTGCCGCTCCCGCTCGCGGCCGTCGACCGCTCCGTGCTGCTGTACGTTGCTGGAAATTAGAGCAGCCCTCAGAGCCAACTGACAAATAGCGATACTACGCGTAGTACAGAAATGGAACAAATTTCAAAAAATGTATGTCGCACTCGCATGGCTATTTTGTCGCTAACTGATCAAATGACTGATCCGTGTCGTGTCGTGTCTTCAAATAGCAATAGCTCGCATACATTTATGCCGATAGAGCATTCGATAGATATGCATTTTAATTCTGTACCTGTACCCGTTCCTGATTAATAGAGCCACAATTAGCAGACAGTCGGAAAACAAAGTTATCCTATACAAAGAAAAATCATTTTTTAACATTTGATGTACCTACCTAAGGATAACGTAACACATACGATTAATGGCATACTACCTACTCGTTCACAGACGCTTTTCCGATGAATTTCCCTCCCACTGCATACTACCGCGAGTCGCGACCCGCGCTCGTCCTTTATCAGACAACTGCGGGCCGCAGTAGAATGAAGTGGGAGGGGAAGTCATCAGCAAACCTTCTGCGAACGGGTTATACAAGTATTCTTACTTGGCGGCGACAACGTTCGCGGCCGAGAGGGCGGTCGCGGAGGGTACGGCGCAGGTCTCCTCGCCGACGAGTTGCTGCCTCCGTAGAGTGACTGCGATGTCACGAACCAACCACCGACTGTAAACCACATTCAAACTTAGGTCTGTGCTACTCGTTTCTACAGTTAAAAAATACTTCTACTGCTTAATTCCTCTTTAGTAGGTATTGCATATACCCACTTGACTGCCCATATTGTTTCCTATATAACACGCAAGGCAAGGCAAAAAAAGGCTATAAAAGGAATAAATGGGGCGGTTCTGCTAAATTGTTCACATGACTTATCGAAGACACCTGTCTGTTTGGGATTTTGCTAAATAAATGTAAACTTAAATACATATATATAATACACAGAAAAACACCCAAGACACTGGAAACATTCATGTCTAGTTGTGGGAATCGAACCCACTACCACCGACCCAGACACCAAGAACATTATCAACCACGCCAATCGGTTTGTTATACTTGCCTTCTTTCTAAACCATATTTAAATACGAAAAACTGTTAAAGCTGTGGGTACTGATGAGGCGAGGAACTCTGCTGCGGGTAATGTGTCCCAACAAAATCCCTCTGGTAGTATCCGTCGGGCCTTTCCTTCGCGTCCAGGAACGCCTTCGAGGCGGGTTGTACTTGATCTTGAGTGTGGGAATCGAACCCACTACCTCCGACCCAGACACCAAGACTACTATCAACTGTGCCAATCGGTTTGTTATACTTGCCTTCTTTCTAAACCATATTTAAATAGGAAAAATTGTTAAACCTTACACTGTGGGTACTGATGCAGCGAGGAACTCTGCTGCGGGTAATGTGTCCCAACAAAATCCCTCTGGTAGTATCCCTCAGGCCTTTCCTTCGCGTCCAGGAACACCTTGGCAAACGGATTGTGCTTGATCTTGAGTGTGGAAATCGAACCCACTACCTCTGACCCAGACAGTAGACACCAAGACAACTATCAACTGTGCCAATCGGTTTTTTATACTTGCCTTCTTTCTAAACCATATTTTAATAGGAAAAACTGTTAAAGCCTTACATTGTGGGTACTGATGCGGCGATGAACTCTGCTGCGGGTAATGTGTCCCAACAAAATCCCTCTGGTAGTATCCCTCGGGCCTTTCCTTCGCGTCCAAGAACGCCTTCGCGAACGGATTGTACTTGATCTTGAGTGACGTCACTTCTTCGTTCTGGTAAGCGGTTACGGCTATAAACTGTGTCTCGGGAAACGGATAGGTCATAATGCGCCGCAGATCCGTGCCCACTTTCACTAAGTGCACTCTGGGCTCGTATTTGTGTAGAGAGTTCAACATTATCTAAAAATGAATTAAAAAATGGTTAAAGAAAAGAAGATCGTCTAGGTGTAAGCTTTCATACAAAAATCGATAACGTTTTCCTACCCTTAAATGTATTCCTACCCTTAAATATATTCCGATTTTCATATTTTTTAGAATTATAAAAATCGCTTATTTAGCTCAACGGCTAAGTTTAGCCATACAAAGAGGAAACAGCGCCAGTGTCTTGGGCACTATGCTCATAAATGATCAGTTGGATGGTGTATATATTATTTTGTAAATAATTTAATATTATTTAATCATAATTGTTAAGTTTAGATTTATTTTGAGTCCCTGTATTAAATAAAATTTTTAGAAATGTTGCAAATACAATGAAGAACTATGTGCTCTTATTTTTTAAGAAATATTGCTTAACCTCAATATTTCTTAAAAAATAAGAGCACATTGTTCTTCATTGTATTTGCAACATTTTTAAAAACCACTTTATAAGTTAAAAGTTATTAGCGTCTAAATATCCACATATTTTGACCTGAAAACTTCCTCGGGATTTTCTTTTAAATTTAAATAAACTAAAAAACTGAAACATACGAGCCTAAGTATAGATTAAGGTATACTGAATCTAATGAGACCAAAATTGTCAAATTTGGTAAACGTTTGGGTTGGTAAAAACGTTATCACCCGAAGCAATATTTCAAGAATAAAATGTAGGCCTCGCTCTGGACTTGCAACTCACATAATATCATAATACTTATGTGCATAGATAGCGTTTTTGAAAACACCTATTCACGTCGCGCTTAGCCACTAGACGATATTTAGTTAGTTTAGTTTAGATGCTGATAGGAGTTTCTTTTTAACAAGCGAAATTTTAGTCTGATGTAAATGACACGTCTGCCGATGTTCAGATGCAGTGCGTCTCACTGTTGCCTTAGAATATTATACGACGAACTGCACTGCGCTTATCATCCTGAGAAGTTATTTGTTAAGTATTATTTTGCCCAGTAATCACGTTGGCATGCAGTGCCTTCCAAACCAGAACACCTAACTTATTACACTAACTGTTTTACTGAAGAAGTTGGCATTGCGGGCGATACCTACCCGGACAGACTCCCCAAGAAAAGTCCTACCAATGATTGGTAATGTCACCCAATGCTGTCCATTAATAACTGTAATAACACTGTAACAGTCACTCTTTAGCAGTATTTAAGCCTGTTAACGCAAAATTGTTAATGTTTTGTATAAAGATAAACAAATAAGTATGCACGTATTGTGACGGGTGATTAGTGCTATATTAATATTAATAAAAGGGGAGTTTAACATGAAGGAGATCCGTAAACATAGCGATGAGACAATAATTATTACAAATGATAGTGCGTACGGCACCCGCTAAATAGTTGGTAAAGCTACAGATTTCACACCGAGCCGTCAACATATGGATCTGGATGTATCAGATGTTTGCTCTCATATTCATTCGCACCACATTCGAGCGTGAGAAATGGCTCCCACTGACTCCTCGGAGTAGCGGTAGCCAGCCACAAACTGTAGCAGTGTAACACCTCCGAATAAACACGCTTTCTATTATCAAAAATTAGTATTCTGTCAGTTCTCGGTATTGTTAATTATTATGCTCCGCTTTGACTGATGAGATGAACTGAGTCTGAGCAAATAAAGAAGCCTCGGTAGATGAACAAACGAGAATATGTAGTGTCTAGACAGAATATAAGATATGTGTAAGTACTTAATATTGGTTATTAAACAAAATTAGTCACCCAATTGCTTGGTTGGAAACGTTTCGTTTTAATATACTAATTACTTAGGTAATTAACATTTTGATAAAACTCGAAAGAAGAAAAAGAAATTCGCATGTGTACCGTGTGTGTACCTACGTTTATCTCTGTAATTGTGTACAATAATTTGGAATGTCTTTAACATGTAAGTATGATTGAATACCTACTGATTCAAATGTCCTGACAAAACAAGTTATACTTTTGCAATCAAACCTAGACAATTTTCTGAAAATGAGTTCCAAAAAACAAACTTATACACTAATAATTCAGCTTATAAATTGACGGACGCCTACTTTTTCATTCAATACATACCTGTCCATTTCCATTAGTTTTATTCGTTAGTTTCACTTTGGCAAAAGATATCGGTTCTTTCATCCAATGCGCTCCAAAATTTGGGCTTTCCGGATGTATGTAGATAGCGTTTGACGGCGGTACTTCTGCTTTTCCTCCAGGAACCTACAGTTTAAAAGGTTCTGTATTTTCCTATAACTCTGCACTTTAAATAATAATCAAATAATCGATGATCGATTAATCAAGATTTGACCCAATTTGTAACGTGGCTCGTAACAAACGGCCGAATCATACAATTAAAACTTAAAAGTTACTCAGCAAGCCATTGAGAGACTATATATAGTTTTCCAGCCTTGTAGTTGAAACTAAAAACTTTTGTTTTATCCTACTTTTAAAAATTCCGTGTTAATTTATTTCATACAAAAAAAATCGTGTTTTTACCATGATGTCTAACTCGTACATTTTATACCTGTTTTTAAAAACAAAGTAAACTATGAAGAAAAAGTGGAATTAAAAAATAATTTTGATTAAATTTAATAGTCCACAAAATATAGTCAAATAAAAAGTTAATACTTTTAATGATAGAAACTATAAGGCTGGGAGCTTTTTGGTATTTTTTATTTAAACCTGTATATTCTGTTGTAAAGTAAACATCAGAATGAACAAAAGATGCGCCGTAAAAACTGAGACGATGCTGTAAAATGCGCCTTACTCATACCATGGAATACTATAGTAGGGGAGCCCACGATGCTAAATTGGTAGTTATACTTACTCCAGCGTCGTGAGCACAGAAATAGGAATATACGGCAAGTCGTGAGAAGTACATATTTTAAAGATTAGATTAGGTGCTAAAATGAAAAAAAATTATGTGATGTTTGCTATTTCAGTGGTGGTAAAAGTTCGTTGGAACTTTACTCGAAAATCAAATTTTTATACAGACGCTTCATCTTGATGTGCCTGTCGTCCTGACCCCAATTAAGCCGAAGACTTTTCTTAATCTCCCGGTTGGGAAACTTTTTTTTTGACTCGGGAAATATCTCGACATAATTCTCATAATTATATAGATTATGAGAACGAGTACCTACGACAAACGCATCAAGATGAAGCATCTGTACAAAAATCTGAAGCGCTCTAGCAAAAATTTCAAGACCACGATTTTTTTTCCCCCCACCAATGAAATAGCATACCTACATCAAATAACCTTATTTTCTTAGCATCTAATATTTACAATGCAATAGGTCTCCACAACGCTCGAGTAGCTACCGAAATCCCCCTCTTGGGCTCCCTTACTACTAGTATAATAGCTCATACTTACCCATTCGCCGTTAACGTACTTCCAACGGTGTGTGTCGACTTGCACAAATTCAAGGAGTACCGTGTACATCGCCGTCGGGTCCAGCCCACTGGCAGTCACTTTTACAACGGGGAACATCCGTCTGGAACAAAAGATAATGGTTATGCCCATAATAGGTGAACTGCATAGGCCTGTATTAGTATAAGGTACCTAAATGTAACGCCATGACTCTATAGTCAACTTATAGACATTTCTCGCTCGCGGCACAAAATTGTATAGAAAAAACTAGATGACCCGGCAAACGTTATTTAGCCATTAGGGACGTAAAAAATATCATACGACCTACTCTGAGACCTACCGAACCACAGAAAATTTCATAACAATCGGTCGAGTCGTTTCAGAGGAGTTTGGTAAGAAAAATTTGCACGGGAATTTTATTTATTAGACTAGCTGACCCGGCAAACGTTGTTTTGCCTTTAGGGATATAAAAATTGTTTGCGACCGACAGATAATTTCATAACTCGGTCGAGCCGTTTTGGAGGAGTTTGGTAACAAACACGAGACACGAGAATTTTATTTATTAGGTACACTAGCTGACCCGGCAAACGTATTAGATGAAAAAACCAGCCAAGTGCGAGTCGTCCTCGCGCACCGAGGTTCCATACTATCAAAGATGTAAAACGTTAAAAGAATCACTTGTGTTCATTGAATCTACAAGTATAATTTACATGTACATACTTTGGTTGGCGAACCGCAAACATAACTTTGTTTTTAGAGATAATTTATATTGTTTATATCAAAAAAATGTGTCTACTAACTAGAGAGTCGATTTTATTTTTCCTGTAAAATGTAGTGTTCTTATTGATCATAATTATTTAAGATTTTTCGGTAGATAAACTTCGGAGATAAGGGGGGAATGCTATTTTTTTTGACAGTTTACCCGATAAATCAAAAACGGTCATCAGGCATAAAAATAAAGAAAAATTGGTTTTAGAATATACATCAAGTAACGCTCTTTCTAATGATACCCCATTCAATATTGTAATCTCATTTTGAATTGTCGATACCTTTTATAGTTACTGAAATAATCGAGTATGACAGACGGAGAAAGTCTCACCACGAGTTCCATTTTTACTTGGTATATAATATATCATTGATTTTTACCATTTTGGTATTGAACTCTAAAAATGTAAAAATCAAAAATCGATCATGAAGCTGCAATTAACAACATCAATCACAAACTCAGTTTATTTTCCGCAGATAGGTAGGTACCTACTTCAAAATATATGGTAGATGAATTTTTCAAACGCATTGTTTTTATTTATTTATAGGTTCGTAGGTTGTTTATGAGCGAGTAACGTCAAGGGTAGAGCGTGGCTCGGGCGGTTCCATTTAGACGCCCTACGTTAATGAGCAAGACCTACAGTGCTAATAACTGAAAACTGGCCGCCCCTCAGCACCCTGTTAGCACTCGCGAATGTTACTGATCATGTACAAGAAAACATATGTAGACATATAAACATCATGCCTAATGTGCACTGCTTACATATAGAATACGAATACGTTCTAGTTTCGAGTCGAGTTCACTTTGGAATTTTATAACTTCTAAATTGGCTCAGGTCTGGTCTGGTGGGAGACTACGGCCGTGGCTAGTTTCCACCCTACAAGCAAAGACGCACCGCCAAGCGATTTAGCGTTCCGGTGCGATGCTTGTAGAAACCATTGGAGTAACTTACCCTTCAAAGTTAATACGATAACATCTTAGGCTGCATCATCACTTACCATCAGGTGAGATCGCAGTCAAGTACTAACTTGTATAAAGTAAAAAAAATAGTGACTTGCGTGACACGAATAGGTGTTTTCAAAAATGCTATCTATGCTCGTATAGAGAGAAATGTAAGTCCAGAGCTAGGCCTACATTTTATTCTTAAAATATTGCTTCGGGTGATAAGGTTTTCACCCACCCTAACGTTTTATTTTTTATTTTATTTTATTTAAATTAAGGGACAAACAAACAATCATGCACTACAAAATTGACTTAAATATAAACCTAACTCTAATTACAAACTAATCAGCGCATGACCCACTACGTCGTCCTCAGATAATCTGAAACGTATGCACATGGTGAGGGCAATGCAAAATTAATTAATATAAAGAAGTATCTATTTTTAATTTGAGGTTGCCTATGACCGACCTCTTGAAACTACCCACTCGAGTTGCAAAGATGTCTATATTGCCAAAGTGTTCATTGTACGTCTGCGTCATCCTAATCAGAGGCGACCGCTTGCCTGCATTCGTGCGGCATTTCGTGGTAGCGAAGAGTTGGTGTGTTCGACAGCTACGAATAGGTGTTCTAAATGGCACACGATAGCAGAGCTTGCGGGTTAAATCAGTGCAATCGTACTTATTATGACACAGATCGTATAAGAACATGGCTTCTAGTTGCTTACGCCTGGACTTTAAGTCGAGTAGGTTATATTTTTCAAGAAGTTGGTCATAAGGCAACCGGTTTCGCGTACATTTGTAATGAATGCAGCGTAAAAATTTTTTTTGAACTTTTTCAATGCTTTTTACATATTTTTCGTAGTATGGATCCCAAATACAGACAGCGTATTCCAGCTGTGGACGCACTAAAGACTTAAATAAGTGAATGTATGTAGAGACTCTCTTGAAGTTATCACTCGCTCTAATTACAAACCCATACATTTTGAAAGCTTTATTTATGATATTTTTTACATGTGTATCTAAGTTGAGTTTACAATCTAATGTTATGCCTAGGTCACTAATATTATTGACTCTCTCTAGACTAGAATTGCTAAGTGAATATGCAAAATTGCTGACATTAGTTTTTTTAGTAAAAGTGATATATTTACATTTATTTAAACTTAGATTAAGTTTATTTATCCTACAATATTCAGAAAATCTATTTAAATCAGCTTGAAGTTGGACATGATCGTCAGGTGTTTCGATAGTTTTATATACCTTAAGGTCATCTGCGTAAAGAAGAAAGTCACTATATTTGAAGCATTTATGAATGTCGTTTATGAATAAAATAAATAATAGTGGCCCAAGGATTGACCCTTGCGGAACACCAGACGTTATCGTGACCACTTCAGAGTCATGTCCATTAATAACCACTTTTTGAGTGCGGTTTGTTATGTACGATTTGAACCATCGCCACAAGTTACCACGTATACCGTTGTAGGCTAGTTTTTCAAGCAACAGTTTATGATCAACCCTATCAAAAGCTTTCTGGAAGTCTGTATATATGGTATCAGTTTGTTTATGGTTGTCTAAATTTTCAAATAACTGTGAAGTGAACACAAGGAGATTTGTAACTGTTGAACGTCTCTGTACAAAGCCGTGCTGCTGCGTAAGGATGATTGGATGCAGCAGAGGATAGATGTAATCGTGCACCAATCTTTCAAAAAGTTTAGAGAGTACGGGTAGTATAGAGATCGGTCGGTAGTTTTCCACGTCTCTCTTTGAACCCCCTTTGTGCACTGGGACTATCCGGGCCGCTTTCCACTTATTTGGAAATGTCCCTTCCTGAAGGCACAGATTGTAAAGGACGGTTAGCGGCTTACATATAGTATCAGCAGTCGATTTAAAGAAGATCGGCGGAATATCATCCAGACCTGAGCCTTTGGTAACGTCTAACTTCCGTAAAGCTTTTTTTACATTAACGACAGTAATGTTAACATTACTAATATGATCACGTGCCGAGACGTCATCTTTACACACACAGTCATCTATATTAAAAGTATCCGAAAGATCAGATGGCACAAATACCGAGTGAAAGAAATTTGAAAATAAATTACATACCTGGGAAGGACTGCTTGCTGTATTATTTTTATAAAACACATTTCCTGGTATGTGCAGACCATTTTTCCTATTTGAGATAAATAGCCAAAAATATTGAACATTAAGTTTAATGCTGTCTTCAACTGAGTTCATGTACTCTTTAAAACGAGTTTTTGATTCAGTTTTGAAACGTAGTCTTAACACACTAAATGACTCATAGTCTGATATATTGTTATATTTTTTCCACTTAACCCAGGCCCTTTTCTTATCTTTAAATATTTTAATTAGGGACGAATTGAACCAAACCGGGAAGTGCTTGGCTTTCACAATTTTAGCGGGAATATGTTTCCGTATGAATCCGTAGACAACTTCATAAAATGAATCCACTGCAGAACTGGCCGACTTACCCGCGAGAACTTGATCCCAGTCCTGATTCACTATTTCTTTGTTAATAATTGAATAGTCCGCGCGATTAAAACAATAGCGCGTTACAGTTTTCAGAGGAATATAAGACTTATTGCTGAAGGGTACCAGCGCATAGAACGGCGGGTGATGTCCATCGGGCGGCACCAAAGCAGTCAGTGCACTCGAGATGCAACACTCCTTTTCGGTGGATAGGAAAAGATCTAAGATGTGCCCGTTATAATTTACTATATCATTAAACTGTGTTAAATTTATAAGTGACATAAATTGGCAGAGATGCTGACTAGACGGACACTGAGTATTATTTAAAAGCGGTTCTATATACGTACCGTTACGGATCCATTTTATCATGGGCAAGTTATAGTCGCCGGCCAGGTGAATATTGCAGTTTGGGCTTTGCTGGAAAATGTCACATAAATAGTCGAAATATGATAGATAGACGTCGTAGCTTTGGTTAGGTGGGATGTACGTGACACCTACGATGTGGCGACCGCTCGCCGAGGGCAGCTCAACCAGCACGTAGTCGACGATCGGCGGCGGCGCCGAGGCGGGGGGGGCGGCCGGCAGCACGAGCGGCGCGGCGCACAGCGAGCGGCGCACGGCGCACAGCACGCCCCCGCCGTCCCGCCGCCCCGCCGCGGCGCGGTTCCTGTCGCAACGGTATACGTGGTATCGCGAGTCTATGAATTCGTTATCAAAAATTTCATCTGTTAACCAAGTCTCAGTCAGTAGTATTATATCATAATCGTACATGAGAATATTCATATAAAGCGTATGTAACTTAGTCCGCAAACCGCGGCAGTTTTGATAATACACTGAAAGAACTTTATCCATTGAAAGTAGGTATGTTATTAATAATATGAGTTACTAAAAGCATAGTATATAACAATGAGTATAGGACAGTAAGTTTGTACGTCATGTAATATATTAAAGCCACACAGGTTGTTTCTAACACTCGATAGTAATATGGTACGTTTACGGCATGAAATAAGAGCGTTTTTACCTTGATATTGTATTTAGAAACAAGAGAGCCACTACTGA
Source organism: Coenonympha arcania (assembly GCA_036785405.1). Taxonomy (NCBI): domain Eukaryota; kingdom Metazoa; phylum Arthropoda; class Insecta; order Lepidoptera; family Nymphalidae; genus Coenonympha; species Coenonympha arcania. The sequence continues at coordinate 9,282,353 of CM072061.1, forward strand.
AATAATCTTCTCGAGTATATTTGACACACATTAAAAACAAAGCTGCAATCAACTGAATATGATGCCTGTACAGGTGTTTAAAAATCACATAAAGCCATAAAATAATCATGAACAAAAGTTGAGAGTCGTGAGAATAAAAGTATGAACAAAAATCTATGAAATTTTTAGGTTTGTATAGCACTGCTGGAACGAATTTTGTCAAGGTTTTGGTTAGAGTGAATAACAAAAGCAGGTTTGTTGTCATCTTGCCTGACGAGAATAGCGCCGTTTTTAATCCAGACATATTTATATTTGCACTCTTTTGCTTTGTCCCGGCATTCTCGAAAAAGTTGCTTCTTTTTGAGCGTCAGGTGTTCGTTCATGTATATCGCGTGCGATTGACCGGCGATACCCAGCTCGTCACTTTTCACTCCTTTAGCCTTGCGAAAAGCACTCAGGATGTTATCACGTAGGATACGCGTAGTGAACTTAACGATGATGTTTTTAGGCCTGTCGCTTTGTTGGCTCGCGTGAGGCACTCGATGAACGGAGACGATGTCCTTCTGCTGAATCGGGTACTTTATTTTGGAACCGATGGCTTCCAGTATCCCGAGTAGATTTTCATTGCGCCTATCGGGGACGTTACATATCTCAACATTGCATTGCCTCGCTTGTTGTTCTAACCCGTCGATCTTGTATTCCAAGGCAGAGATGAGGTTCACGGCATCGCGCGCGCCGGACGTGACGCTCTCCAGGTCGCGTACTTTCCTCTCCAGGTCGCCGTGCTGCTCAGCTTGATACTGCGAGGACGATTTCAGCTCCGTGATGTCTCTGGTTAAGCTCGCTAGCCCACTCTTGATGCCGTCTTGCTCGGTGCGCAGGGCATGTATTTCTTGTTTTATATCGCTCAGTGCGTTATGAATTTCTCTCCTTATTTTAGCGAGGTTGTTGTCCATATCCTGGCGCCATGTGTTAAGCGTACTCTGCAGCTCCTGTGTGAAGACGCGCCAATCGCAATCAGGGTAAGTAGCACGTTCGAGCGGCTTACCGGGCACCGACGTGTCCTCGGGCGTAGGTATAACTGAGTTGCGTACCGGCGTGTTGTCGCGGTTACCTTTGTGTCGTCGAGATACATTGCAGCACGAAGGGCATTGCCAGGAAGCCAAGTATTCTTTTGTGAGGGCCGAGTATTGTTGTGAGTTTATATTCAAGCACTCGCAATGATATAATTGTTTACAAAGTCGGCACCTCAGCGACTGTTCAGACAGCGGTCGTCCACAACCACTACTGCATTCCATATTTAGTATTGCGAAAACAGGGTTGATAAGATATTAACTTGTCAATATTTAATAACAAAGCTGGATCTCAGATGCGTTGCGGCTTGCTGCGAATCCCGTGTTAAGAGTATGAATCGCGCAGGTAGGCAGACAAAACTTCACAAAGTGTTACGGAAAACTGAATTTTTTGTGAATTATTGCGAACTGCTTCGATATCTGTTACGAGATAGGCACAAAGTAACGAATTTATATTCCTGGGTTTTCAAGTGAGCACTGTTCATCAGTCATGACACGTAACTTGCACTTACGTGCAATTCCATCACATCTGTGACCGTTTTGGCGCGGCCAGTTTACACACTTTTTACACCAATGTTATGATGTCACATACGACTCTGAAGTCCTTATTTTTATTTATAATGTACTTAAACTGCACTTATAGATCTCAATTAACGAAAAAATAATAGTACTTTCGCGGAATATTTATTTTTAAAGATTAATTTCCACGAGACGCGTATGAATGTCAAATTTACTTCGCGGCGCCCTCTGGCGAACTGATGACCAAATTTGAACTGATGAACGTTTAACCAAATTGGACAATTTTGGTCTCACACCTTAATCTAGGCTTTTTAACCGACTTCAAAAAAAGGAGGAGGTTCTCAATTCGTCGGAATCTTTTTTTTAGTACTTCATTAGAAAAATAAAAATACTCGAGGAAGTTTTTAGGTCAAAAATATGGATATTTACACGCTAATAACATTTAACTTAAGACCGTTTATGCGGCACGGTATGAATCGCGTGTCGCTCCATACAAAAAAGGAATTCCGTTCCCACTGACGCAATTTTGCGCGGAAAATGGTATTACAAAAAAAATTATAGTAAAATAAATATACAACTTATTAAAATAGTAAATAACCAGTGACATTGAATATTAATTGAATTAAATTACTATAATTCAGAAATAACAAAATATCTTGGATTTTATCCTAAAATAATACGTTTAATTTATCGAAAAATGCTAAAAATGACACTTTTCGGTTTATGGTTTTTGAATGAAAATATCGGAAAATCGTGTTTTTTTTGAGACATTTTTTAGTAAATGTTATTAATTTTCTAAATATGTCATTGTTATAAGTTTGTGTTATGAAACATGGCAAATATCTTGCATCAAAATAGAGCTTCCACCGCAAGTTCCACCGCTAAGTGAGTAATTAGCCTTTATCTTAAACTTTCTAATGAGAAAGTTATACACATATTTTCAAATATTTTTGAGACAAAAACTAGATTATGAAATGCCAAATAATATGATAGCAATTATCTAATCAATAATTGAATACATGACACTCTTATGTTCCGTCGAAAATTGACAATTTTGACTCAAGCATAATTTCAACGCATGAATGGTCTTAAGCAATATTTCTAAAAAAAATTAAATTTACGAGCATACCTTCTTCATTATATGTGTAACATTTATAAAAATTATAAAAATCGGACTACGTTTAAAGGTAGGAAAACGTTATCGCATATAGAATCACGTCTTTTATCGAACCGTAAAACTACTGCTAACTTTGTCTTCGTTCCATTGTTACTTACGGAACCAAAGCCAAAGTCCAGAAATAGGATCCTTATCCTTTGAAAGATATTATAATAAATACTCGTATACTGTCTGCATGATATAAATACACTACGATCAAGAAAAATATTGAAGTTTAAGTGGCGTTTACCTACTCTGTGATTTTAAATTATTGCTTAATAAACGTCAACTTATCTATAAATGGTTAGTATATAGATTATATTTTTAAATCTACGAACGCGCATTTGTTCCAAGGCTTTTAAGTTTAATTCGTCATAAAACGGAGCAAGTTAATTAGTCCCTACACATTTAGAACAGCTTAATGCCTCACTTAAATATACAGTAATCATACTCTGGCTATAAACTATATTGTAAGGCATATTGTTCGATTTTATTCCTTACTCATTTGCTTCAATGTTGTAGATGTTTTTAAAGCATAAGTTCTCTCAACGCGGAGTACCTAATGAATCATATTATGTCTGTATCTCAAGAGTCAAGGTAAATTGCCAGCTATGAATGTTCCACGACTGGGATAAAGCTTCCTTTGTATTTTTTTTAACAACTCCAACAATATTAGGTATTTATGGTTGCCTTAACATCCCTCTCAAAAAGTTATCAGGGCATATGAAGTACCTACCAATCCCGTTCCTCAAGAAAGTAAGTAGCTGTTACAAATCACTAAAAGAACGGCTCTACATGATAACATTTAACGGCATAAAAGCGTTATTTGAGCCATTTTTAGTGACATTACAACAATTACTTTCAAACGTCATGTATTTTGGGCCTTTATTGTGATTAATACACTATGAAGCAGAAACACGATTGGATACAATTTTCTCGATAGATATTTACCTTGTATTTACCCCAAAAGTTGCTTCAAAATCTCTATTTTTCTGATCTCTCTTTAATGGGTCGGTAATAACAATATACAAAAAAGCTCGGAACAGATTTTTGATAACTGGCTTAGCTTTTTAGTAATTAAGTAGCTAAAACATCGTGTTTCTGTTATATATTCTTCCGCAACGCTGCATGTCGCACCAACCATCGTATTCGTAAGAGTGAGAAGGACCAAAATCAAATCAGTAATTATAATTCTACCATGACAATAATAAATTAATACTATCTACTTAATAATAATTATTAATAATAAATTAATCTATGAAACTTTCCTCGCATTGTCTTAAAAGCTTTAATGATGTTTACATTATAGTAACACGTTTTTCGGAAGGTTTCGTAACCACATTTTCTGTTAAAACTTAAAATCCCTTAAGGGTTAGCTATAACTCAGAAAGCATTGAAGGCCTTTTCTAAGGAAATTACAATCCACAGTCCATATTACACAGATATGAACCTGATGATGAGCCCATCGAATTTTTTACGTTATACTTCTTCGTACAAGAGAAAAGTAGCACCATTTGTCAAAACTTCCGCTAATAACAAGTTTAGTGATCAGTGTCCATAGACAATAAATACTATGGTCGGATTACAACTGACGCTGTTGGTGTCAAAACAAACATTTTTAACACCAGTAAACTGGCGACATTTTTTCGCGTGGTCTGCGGGGCCCTGTGTATACATACTTCAATTCCATATAATTATTATCCTTCTATAGAAAATGTTGTCGTTGTTTCGAATCCGAACGCGTCATGCTTACCTTCCATTTTTAGTAACAATCATTTCGTTGGTGAGTGTCTGAAAGCGGACCCAAAGCTCGCGGTCGTCGAGCGCAACGTTGACCTCACGTTCGCGACCGCCGCGCGTTCCGCCGCCGCCCACCGTAGGCTCTACTGCACTCAGTATGTGCGATGCTGCCATTGCGATCCTGCAAAAAAAGGTAAATTGTTCATTACAACTGATAAGTAAACTATAAAAAATAAACTATAAATAAACTATAAATAACATTATATATAACTATAAATAACTATAAATATAATATAAAGTATGTCGTATGGGCATCCGAACTACTTACGTAAACCTTTTACGTACCAAACAGTATAGCGGCATGTGTCAAAATTCTATTGGTGGCCGCTGAGCGAAGTAAAGCGTGGCCTTAGTTTTGGTGGCAAACTAAGCATTTTTGGCACCGATAAACTGGCGACATTGTTTCGTGTCGTCCGCCCTGTCCAGGGTATATCTAAATTATGTCTATTGGAATCACACTACTTTTGAATTTTAAAAAAATATTACTTTGTAATCTAGGATAAAAATAATGATGTACACAAATATTAAAACCCAACAAAGATTTACAAAGTTACAGGCATTTTAATTTTAGGAGTGGGAGAGGGTCTTCTATATACCTTTCGCAAAACAAAATTTGTATAAAGCCGCATGAAGCTACTATGGCATCTCATCTCTGTCTAATCAGAAATATTTAAACGCCTATAACTTTTTTAATTAGTTTTTTCGGTGAACGTCACTATATTTACCTAGTTTATAATAAAGTAATAAAAAATTGGAGTCAAATACCCAATTTAAAATTCTTCAAGACATGCTTGTCCTTACTATCTATCTATTGTTATTTATACCTCGAACAGGAAAAAGATCGTAGTAACGTACAGACGGACGACAAAGTGATGCTTTAAGATTGTTGATAACTGGATATACGGAACCCTAGACAATAATCTATATCTGCATATTATTAATTTTTGAGCTCCTGATACAGATAGGACAGTTTACAGGGGGACGGAACAGCCGCGTTCACACTGATTTAGGTACTTAAATTTCGGGGAAATATTACTTTACACGATTGTTAGTAGGCCTAAAAATAAAACTCCTAATCAAAGTTATTGTAATTTTTATGTTTTTTTTTGTGTGCAAGAATTAATTAAAAAACTTGCACCGTTTTGCAGACAATTTTGAAAGTATGACAAAATTAGATTCTTTTTGGGATTTTTTCTGAAAGAGGGTTTGAGAAAATTCATTTTCTTTTCAATAACGATTGTTCATTTTTCATTAAACCCTTATTTTCCGTTACATTATATATTTTCTGTATTTGACTAACATCATAAAAAAGAGCCAGTTTGCCATCTCTATTTTCAGATTCCGACTATACCATGAGAAAAATATGAAGGTTTAATTTTTCAATTATGCACAATTAAAGTCATAAACTTGCTTCCGCGGTGACAAACTTTCTAAGTTATGACTGATAGATGTAGGTAGGTAGCTACATATACATATCTGTGTGTCCCAAATGGTGTAAAAATGTTTATCCAAACTGGCAATAACTGGTATTTATAGTGGTATTTACAAATTCAAATTTGTGTAAAAATGTATGTTGATGTGTGAATAAAAAAATACTTTGCTTACACAAAATTAGGTTCAAATTTGTTCCGTTACGGCACGGAAAGGGATTCAGATCAAAACTCCCGCCATCCATAGGCGATTTTCGAACTGGCATAATGCATAGACAACACGCAGCTTAACCAGCTGTCATGCATTTCGTACTGTACAAACCTCGAAGAAGTGTCAACGTCACCGATGACAAAACGACTTACCGCCACCTTCAATTCGTGTAACGCTCGAGCAACGGTCGACGCGCGCGCGGCTTGTGTGAAAAAACACCAAAAAACTCCTTTTTCAACGATAAAAACCCATAATTCCCTGCAGCACCAGGTGAAGATCATCGTGTGCAGCTTCAGGCAGTTCAAGGTACGTACGAGTGCATTGTAATTGTCTTGCATTTTCGAGTGAGAAAATCGTTTAATCGTCAGATCAGATCTGAATTCCCAATGTAGCATGGGCCTCTTATAGCGAATTGCTACATTTAATGGTGCCGAACCCGGGATTTTCCGCCTTTTTAACGAATAATTTGTGTATGGTATATCTGGTTAAACGTAATTTATAGATTATTCAACTCACGACCTTTTGTTCTCGCGAATTGCGATCTGAATTACTCCGTGTTAAGACCATCCATCGTTAATACCTACATAGATTAAACACATCGGGCAGGGAAGTACACGTAAAACACAACAAATAATTACCTCGTAAAAGTATTGAATTATTGAAAGATCAAATAAACAATCACATCAAATTATCGGTGTTTATTTCAAAGTCGGCTTGTAATAATTCAATCTTTTAAATCGTATTCCACATCATTCTACATAATTAACATCTAATATCGTATTCATCTTATTGTTCCTAACTTTAAAAACGTAATTTTTAACACTCATCGAACTAAATATAACTAAATACATGCAAGTAGTCGGGTACCCACATTCCGCGTGCATTTATTCCGACCGCGCCGAGCCGTCCGCGTCGCACATCAACCTTTTGTTTGTACGAATAAAGTTTATAATTCTATATTCGCAAGTCTATTCCATTAGCGTACGGTTCACCACAAAGTTTTGTTAGCGACGTGAACTAGATTACTTATAAAGTAGTGTACAACTTGAGTGGTGTACTGTACATAGATAAGAACTGCCCCCCGATTGTGTAACTTTTGACGATGAAATGGTATTCATTTGATGGCCGTTGGCATCAAAGTAAAATAAACCATAAGAACATTGAATTAGAGCTCAATTTCGTGTATGCGTTCTTATACGTTTAGGTATGTACGATACGCTCCTTATCGCTCCATGTTGAAATCGGTTGTAATGAATTTGTGACTTTAAAATGATACACTCAACGAATATTTTACTTTGATGGTCAAGGAATACCATTTCATCGTCAAAAGTTACACAATCAGCCCCCTTGTCTGAGGAATAGCTGAATACAGTTCACCGCACAAGTTTTGTTGAGTACAAGTATACACATTTCATATACATCGTTGCATAACTTGTGTGGTACTGTGTATATACGAACAATTTATGACTCTGTAACTTTATTTGTGTTTTTGTTCCCTAATTCGAATTGAAGGCTATTCTATCGTTGCTTTTATATATCTGGCAAATATTAACTTGCAATAATGTCTCTCTTAAGACGGCATTCAGCGCGGAAGGCAGGCCTTCTTAAGAAATCTCAATCAAGATCCGTGGACATTGAATACACGGTTAAGGACTTGCCTTCATTGCGTAGGCAACGTACGATCGCTTATAACCGGGCAAAAAAGGCCTTAGAGGTTGGTCTCACATGCGTAACGGACGACTCTCAACGGGATATGTTTTTTTCATATCATCAGGATATTAAAAAAATCGCTTCTCAGTTTGAAACCACACACTTGGCCATCTTAGAACTTTTGGACGACCCGGACGATGACACGGAAGTTCAAGAACGCTTTGACGAAATGTTCTACAAAATAAATTCAATCTATCGTAGCTTCAATAATAGTGAACCACCCACGACTTCTTGTAACTCACAATGTACTTCATCGTCAAACGTCCGCTTGCCAAAAATAGTACTGAAATCATTTTCCGGGGACATTAAACAATTTTCAGAATATCTAGATACGTTCAACTCGTTAATTAATAATTCAAAGTCTCTGAGCGACACTGAGAAGTTTCATTATTTAATATCTTCTCTCAGTGGTGACGCGTTATCGGTAGTGAGAACGTTTCCTCTGACCAGCGAGTACTATCGTGAGGCTTATAACGCTCTCATCGCACGTTACAAATGTAAACGCGACTTAGCTTTTACCAGTTGGAGAGATCTTTTAGAAATTAATTTTAATGTCAAAAATGCTCATGAATTCCGGAAATCACTTGACTTATTTGAAGAGAATCTTTGCATTCTCAAATCAGTTAATCTACCGGTCAGTCACTGGGATTTCATATTAGTGTACCATATCTTATCGAAATTAGATACAACGATACGCCGTGACTTTGAAGAAAAATATTCGAATACCGAACTACCCTCTTACGTACAACTCAAGGAATTCTTACATTCTAAGTGTGAAGCATTATTACGTGACACGCATTTTACCGAACAATCGAAACAAAATAAACCCACGCAGAAGTCACCTTCATTACCAGTTAAAAATAAGCAAGTGTCACATACATTGATAGCATCGGATGAAAGGCAACTGGATAAGGCTGTTGTATTGTCACGACCTACAAATTGCTCATATTGCCATGAGCCACATACCATTTCAGCATGCCCAGAATTTCTCAAAAAAACAATTGACGAGCGTATGCAAATCGCAACAGACAAGAAATGGTGCTTTAACTGTCTGAAAAATTCACATCAATTAAGAAATTGTAACAGCATCTTTTCTTGCCGCATGTGCCGACGCAAACACCATTCTTTACTCTACAGGGAAGCATCGCCTGAGTCGAACCAAACTACATCATCATTAGTTTCACGCTCACACACTAATACAACTGTGTTGTTAGCAACTGCTATCGTCCAAGTTGAAGACGCGTCGGGTAAAATGCAATCTTTTCGCGCTTTGTTTGACACAGGCAGCCAAAGTAATTTTATTACTGAGTCTGCTGTGAAATCATTAAACTTAAAACGATCACACACCGGTGCTTGTGTAAGTGGACTTGGAGAAACGGCAGCTTCTATTTTAGGAGATGTGACCTGTCATGTGGGGACTAATGACAAGGCTTTATTCACTTTGGAATTCCACATTCTACCTAAGATATGTGGCGAGCAACCGATCGCATATATTAACACAACAGGATGGTCGCATATTAAGGAATTAAAATTAGCGGATCCTGGGTTTGATATTCCGGGTCCCATCGATCTTTTGTTCGCAGCTGACGTGTTTGCTGAATCTTTACTCAATCAGAAAATTAAGGGAAACATAAATCAACCTACAGCACTTAATTCTTTGTTCGGCTGGCTTCTGTTAGGTAAAACACGCCTAACTTCGACTACTCTGTTGCAAACGTCAACATTTGAAACGGAGATTGAATTAAATTCATTAGTTCAACGGTTTTGGGAACTGGAAACATTACCGAAGGCACCAGTTTTAACACCCGAGGAGTTGCTATGTGAGAAAAAATTTGTTGCTGAGCATCGGCGTGACAAAAGCGGGCGATTTATTGTTCAGTTACCGTTTAAAGAAGATTCAGAAGTCACTTTCGTTGGATCACGTGACGTTGCTCTACGAAGATTTCATGCGATAGAACGTAGATTATCTCGAGATCCATGTTTACATAATCAGTATGCAGACTTCATGTCTGATTACATTGAAACCGGGCATATGTCGTTAGTCCCTACCGAAGAAACGGGGAAAGGGAAATACTACATCCCTCACCATTGCGTCTTACGCCCTGATTCAGCAACTACACGCTTGCGTGTCGTATTTGATGCCTCAGCTGGAGATTCCAATTCCCGGTCCCTTAACAATACACAACTTATTGGTCCAAAACTGCAATCTAACATCATTGAATTACTCCTGCACTTTCGTGAACACAAGATTGTCTTTATGGCTGATGTACGGCAGATGTACCGACAGATTTTAATTTCACCTGAGCACCGTGACTATCAGCGTATATTTTGGAGAGCTACACCTGACGAACCCCTTAAAGAATACCGCCTGAATACGGTGACGTATGGTGTGGCTTCGTCTCCTTTCCTTGCTTGTCGCTCGGTGCAACAACTGGCTGAAGACGAAGGAGATTTATATCCAGTCGCAAAAAAGATAATATTATCAGACATCTACATTGATGACGTCATAACTGGATGTGATTCCTTAGAGAAAGCACAAGAAGCAAAATCGCAACTTATCGCTTTATTCAATCGGGGTTGTTTTCAACTAAGAAAATGGGTTAGCAATGAGTCAACACTTTTAACTGATCTTCCTGCGGAAGAATGTCTTACCGGTTCTGTATCACTTGACGATTCCGACCCACCAATTTTGAAGGTTCTTGGTCTTAAATGGGACCCCTCATCTGATTCATTTCTCTTCGAGATAAAACCAACAGACCAAATTTGTACGAAACGAACAATCTTGAGTGAACTTGCTAGAATTTTTGACCCTCTTGGATTTTTGTCTCCAATAACTATTCAAGCGAAATCTCTTATTCAAAAATTATGGATACTGGGTGTTGGTTGGGACCAAACTCCACCTGATGATGTGGTCCGAGCATGGAATACGCATCGAAATCAGCTTACTCAACTATCCACACTTCGGATTCCGCGTAGACTCGCAAGTAAACATGCCCAATCATACGAATTGCATGGCTTCGCTGACAGTTCTGAAATCGCGTACGGGGCTGTGATTTATTTGCGCGTAACCGACAAAGAAGATAAAGTGCAAATATTTCTAGTTTGTTCAAAGGCCAGAGTAGTGCCCTTAAAACGGATCTCGCTTCCTCGATTAGAATTATGCGCAGCGGTTCTCTTAGCAGACCTTTACCAATTTGTTCGAGACACTTACTGCAGTCGCATTTCGTTTGACGCCATTTATTTTTGGTCAGACTCCACTGTCGCTCTATCGTGGCTACATCCCCATCTTCTCGATGGACAACATTCGTTGCAAACCGCGTCAGTCACATACAAGACATTACGCCTATAGAATGCTGGCATCACATCTCATCAGATGACAATCCTGCAGACATTTGTTCGCGTGGCCAATTTCCACAAGAAATCGTCAATAACTCCTTATGGTGGGCGGGGCCTAAATGGTTGTCTGAAAATCACGATATGTGGCCTTCCAGCGTAGGTCAGATTTCCACAGATGAGGAAACAATCATCAACACGGAATCACGTAAGGCTGTGGCTTTAGTATCCAACCAAAAACAGGATAATAACCAAAACGAATTGTCAATGTTTGATGATCTTCTCAAACGACACTCTTCCCTGCAGAAACTCGTTAATGTTGTAACGTACATCAATCGGTTTATCCACAACTCACGAAATCCGTCAAATTTAAATCGTAACAATGCCCTTAATAATATTGAACGACGTAATTCATTAAAACAAATCGTAAAACACGTCCAAGGTCAGGTATTTTCAGAACTGATTTCAAGCTTAAAAATTAACAAACCGTTGCTTAAGCCGTATCGGAAACTTAACCTTTTTCTAGATGACCATGATGTTATCAGGGTGGGCGGTAGAATATCGAGATCAGGATTAGGTTACGAGCAAAAACATCCTGCACTATTACCTTCTGATCATCCCCTTACAACATTAATCATCAATTCTATTCATCGTAATTACTGTCATCCCGGCATTAACACAACTCATTTTCTGCTGCTACAGCAATTTTGGGTTATTTCATCGAAACGCACAATTCGTAGTTGTCTTTCAAAATGCGTAAAATGCTATCGAACTAATCCTCAGCCTTTGCAACCGTTTATGAGCGATCTGCCATCCTACCGCGTCAATCAAGCGAAAGCATTCTCTGAAGTCGGTGTAGACTTTGGGGGGCCATTCCGCATTAAACTTGGTCTCCATCGCGGTGCAAAAATTGATAAGGCATATTTATGCTTATTCATATGCTTAGCTACTAAAGCGGTACATCTTGAAGTCGTTTCAACATTATCAACAGATGGCTTCATTGCTGCTCTGCGGCGCTTCATTAGTAGGCGTGGGCGATGCAACGTAATCCATTCTGATCAAGGGACGAATTTCATCGGTGCTCGAAATCAACTACTGGCGCTTATGAACCAAGCTTCTAGCACCGAACGAATTGACTTCAAATTTAATCCACCAGCGGCTGCTCATTTCGGAGGGGTATGGGAAATACAAATAAAGGCTGCTAAAGCGCACCTGTATCGTGTAGTGGGTGACCAGGTCTTAACCTTCGAAGAACTTACCACACTTTTTACTCAAATCGAAGCCATCTTGAATTCAAGACCTTTATATCCTGTCAGCTCTGATCCCAACGACTTTTCCGTTCTGACACCTGGACACTTCCTTACACTAGAACCTTTGACAGCTGTCCCGGATGAAGATCTCACTAATGTAAATACTAACCGACTTACTCGGTGGCAGTTGTTACAAGCGTTTCATCAGAATTTTTGGTCCAGATGGAAACACGAATACCTTAATTCTTTAACACAACGCGCAAAATGGACCAAAGATTCCAAACCGTTAACGATTGGGTCCATGGTTATTATTAAAGACGAAAATCGCACCCCATTACACTGGCCACTCGCTCGAGTCACAAATCTAATTCCTGGCCCTGATGGAGTGGTTCGGATCGCAGAACTAAGAACGGCCACGAGCAATCGCATTCAACGGCCCCTTGTTAAACTGTGTCCTCTATCAATTGATGAATAGTCAACATCGTCCTAACTTATCACCATAGTTCAGTAGTACATTAGATTAACTTTAGTTTAAGTAATTCATTATTCACTAATCAGCACGTTACCATAAATCATACTTCCACATTTTGTTCAATTTTTTTTTGTTTGTCTTCTAACTCATATTCTTATTTTTTAACCAGAAAATACCATAGGCATTTTGGTGGGCGGTATGTTCCGTTACGGCACGGAAAGGGATTCAGATCAAAACTCCCGCCATCCATAGGCGATTTTCGAACTGGCATAATGCATAGACAACACGCAGCTTAACCAGCTGTCATGCATTTCGTACTGTACAAACCTCGAAGAAGTGTCAACGTCACCGATGACAAAACGACTTACCGCCACCTTCAATTCGTGTAACGCTCGAGCAACGGTCGACGCGCGCGCGGCTTGTGTGAAAAAACACCAAAAAACTCCTTTTTCAACGATAAAAACCCATAATTCCCTGCAGCACCAGGTGGAGATCATCGTGTGCAGCTTCAGGCAGTTCAAGGTACGTACGAGTGCATTGTAATTGTCTTGCATTTTCGAGTGAGAAAATCGTTTAATCGTCAGATCAGATCTGAATTCCCAATGTAGCATGGGCCTCTTATAGCGAATTGCTACAAAATTAATATTTAGTTAACTTCTTTACAGGATTTTTTTAACCTCGAATTGAAATAACTTCTTGCAATTCATATGAGAATATGTAAACTTAGTAACTGTAACTATTTCCATTGGATAGTCGAAATAAGCCCAAATTCAAATTACATATTTTTTGTTCGCAAATACATATTAGGTTTTATTAGATACTTATGTATTATTTATTTATCGCAATGATATTGAATGGAAGCAGGCGTTATTTTGCGGAAATTCATAATAAGTAGGAAAGACTAATTTGTTTTGCTATAATCCGCTTCTTGAAAAGATTCTGTATGGTAGTGTTCTGTGGTATAGTAAAATATGCAGAAACACTGCCCACATGAAACACCATACACAATTTTCCAACACTTTCTTCGACGTACGTTTAAAAAAAAACGTAAGTGTTGGAAAATTGTGTGTGGTGTATCATGTGGGCTGTGTTCCAGCATATTGTACCATACAGAATCTTTTCAAGAAGCGGATTATAGCAAAACAAATTAGTCTTTCCTACTAATTATCTATCGCAATGATTATTATCGCGCAAATAACATCTAATGTGTGTGAAATCTGAAGAACTGAACAAATTGTTCTATTCGATTAAAATATTTATTAGGTAAAATAAAATTAGAAATTGAATTTGGTAGGGAACAATAAAAAACTTCGGCGCTACTTAGGTAGGCAGAGGTCGTTTTATACAGTGGATTTGCAGTGGATGAAATAATATATCAGTTGATGACGGAGAAGAATGAGGTATACCTACAGATTAGAAAACGAACATTGACAGTAGGTATAAGTTATTATCATTATTTTAGTTACGGAGCTCATATCTTAGGTTAGGGCCCAAATCATCGAAAACGTTTGAAATTACTAAAAGCATAATGTTATAGTTACTGTGAGCTGCACGATTTTGTTGTATTTTTTAATGTCTCGCACTCATTCATTCCTTGAGAAATAGCTTGTTGCATGGATTTGACTCAAGAATTTTTCGACTAAAGTATGTTTATTTGATATTTACCTAATTATTATATTATTAGAGTAAGAAAGCGCAGGCGTACAAGGAATGGGAACCTCTAGGTGGTTGCCGAAGTGGTGATCATTATAAAAGTGTAATTTAATTTACTAGCAGGGCTTAAACATACCTACCTAA